>WWNC01000061.1:397500-3355013 GCA_011125475.1 Melanerpes aurifrons | reverse complement strand
CTGTGTACCAACAAAGAGAAAAGCAGGTAAGAATGCTAGGAGGCCTGCCTGGATGGGCAAGGAGCTACTGGACACACTATTACTTAAAAGGAAACTCTACAGGAAGTGGAGAGAAGGACAGGTAGAACAGGGGAATATAAGGAAGCTGCCCGAGCAGCGAGAGTCCTGGTTAGGAAAGCCAAAGCAGAGTTTGAATTGAATCTAGCCAGGGAGATTAGAGGGAACACTAAGAACTTTTACAGGTATATTAATGGGAAGAAGAAGACTAGGGAAGGTGTGGGCCCCCTCAGAAAGGAAAATGGTGACATGGTCACAAGGGATGAGGAAAAGGCTGAGGTACTTAATAACTTCTTTACCTCAGTCTTCACTGCAAGGGCCTCTAGCCACACTCCTGACGTTATGGAAGTCAAAGCCAGGGACGGGGAGGAAGAACTGCCCATTGTAAGTGCAGATCAGGTTCGTGATCATCTGAAGAACCTGAAAGTGTTCAAGTCCATGGGACCCGACGGGATACACCCACGGGTGCTGAGAGAACTGGCAGATGAGGTTGCTAAACCCCTCTCTATTATATTTCAAAAGTCATGGCAATCTGGTGAAGTCCCCACGGACTGGAAAAGGGGAAACATTGCCCCCATCTTCAAAAAGGGTAAGAAGGAGGAACCAGGGAACTACAGGCCAGTCAGTCTCACCTCTGTGCCTGGAAAGATCATGGAGCAGATCCTCCTGGAGTCACTACTCGCTCAAAAGAATAGTGAAGAGGTGATTGGGAACAGTCAGCATGGCTTTGCCAAGGGCAAATCCTGCCTGACCAACCTGGTGGCCTTCTATGACAAGGTCACAACATTAATAGATGAGGGGCGAGCAACTGATGTCATTTACCTGGACCTGAGCAAAGCCTTCGACACTGTCCCGCACCACATCCTGGTCTCCAAACTGGTGACACATGGGTTTGATGGGTGGACCACTAGATGGATAAGGAACTGGCTTGATGGCCGCACCCAAAGAGTGGCTGTCAATGGGTCCCTGTCCCAGTGGAGGCCAGTGACAAGCGGAGTCCCTCAGGGATCAGTCCTGGGACCTGTCTTGTTCAACATCTTTGTGGGTGACATGGACAGTGGCATTGAGTGCACCCTCAGCAAGTTTGCTGATGACACCAAGCTGTGTGGTGCAGCAGACACGCTGGAGGGAAGGGAGGCCATCCAGAGGGACCTTGACAGGCTGGAGAGGTGGGCACAAGCCAACCTCATGAAGTTCAATAAGAGCAAGTGCAGGGTCCTGCATCTGGGTGGAGGCAATCCCAGGCACAAATACAGGCTGGGCAGTGACTGGCTGGAAAGTAGCCCTGAGGAGAGAGACTTGGGGGTGCTGGTGGACAAAAAGCTCAACATGAGCTCTCAATGTGCACTTGCAGCCCGCAAAGCCAATCAGATCCTGGGCTGCATCAGGAGAAGTGTGGCTAGCAGGTCGAGGGAGGTGATCCTCCCCCTCTACTCAGCCCTGGTGAGACCCCATCTGGAGTACTGTGTCCAGTTCTGGAGTCCCTATTACAAGAAGGATGTGGAGGTGCTGGAACGTGTCCAGAGAAGGGCCACGAGGATGATCAGAGGGCTGGAGCACCTCTCCTATGAGAGCAGACTGAAGGAGTTGGGGCTGTTCAGTCTGCAGAAGAGAAGGCTCCGAGGTGACCTCATTGTGGCCTTCCAGTATCTGAAGGGGGCCTACAGGAAGGCTGGGGAAGGACTTCTCAGGATGTCAGGTAGTGATAGGACTAGGGGGAATGGAATGAAGCTGGAGGTGGGGAGATTCAGGCTGGATGTGAGGAGGAGGTTCTTCACCATGAGAGTGGTGAGACCCTGGAATGGGTTGTCCAGGGAGGTGGTCGAAGCCCCGTCCCTGGGGGTGTTTAAGAGCAGGCTGGATGAGGCTCTGTCCAGCCTGATCTAGTGTGGGGTTTCCCTGCCCATGGCAGGGGGGTTGGAACTAGATGATCCTTGTGGTCCCTTCCAACCCTGAATGAAACTATGAAACTACGAACTATGAAACTATGTTTTCACCTGCTCCTGAAGAAACACAGTTGCCTGCTGGGCTAGGCAGGTCCATGGCAGGAGTACAGTTTCTGGAGCACACTGGAGGACTCTGCATATTGCTCCCACAATTGCTAGTGGCAGCTGGGAGCTGGATGGATATGCCACCACTTTCTCCTGTGGGGTCAAGAGACGAGTTATAACCACAGCCACAACTCACCTTCCCTTTGCCGCATCACTAGATCTCTGTCCCATGAGGTCCCACAAACCAATGAAGTGACAGTAGCCATAAGCAGAGACTGCCTGTAGCATTGGCAGCATCATACTGAAAGGATCAAGGAGCTGTGGCTGAGCACACTAACAGACCTCTCAAGTATAGCTGGGATTTGTGGGGTGGAGCACAGCAAATTGAAAGACCACCTGCTCACTCACATGTTTTCTTAAGCTCACACATATGCACCCTCTGCTCAGGCTTTCAGCATTTTGGGGGAACAGCAGCAGTTATACTGTCTTTCACCCTACGTATTCAGTGCCCAAATGCCTGGGAAACCCTGGAGAAGGCATTTTTCTGTGGTGTGTGCCTCACCTCTCATCCCTAGCTCTTCAGGGCATGCAGCCAGCCACAGTCCCAGAGACACTTCCTATTCTCCCTTTGTTGTTAGCTAGGCAGGACATACCTACCCCAGCAGCACCAGGCTGACTTAACAGACACTTGAGACCCTGGCAACTCCAAACATACAGATATTTGTTCCTGTCAAAAAAACTTAGTCAATTTTGACATCATTTTGTAGCCTAAAACCTTACACTGGACTTGGGCATAAAGCTACCACAGCTTTCCCACCACTAGTTTGGCATTACATTGTCTTGTACTAAGCTCTAAATAGTTTAATTTGAGGGCTGACATTGGTGGAAGGTCTTGCCTCAACCCAGCAGGAGGCTGTGTGCTACACTCTACAATCTGGTATCTTATTTCCTTGGGCAAACACCACAATTTGTAGAGATCACAAGGGCAGTTTGAAAACAACAGAGCATACAAGTGCTATAGATGGTAGGGCACACCGGCCCTGCTGTCACAGCTTACTGCTTGTTCTCTTAGCTACAGCTTTGCCCTCTCAGCTCCATTTGCTAGTATCACATATCCTGCTCTCAGCCAGGACAAGGTTTGAGACTTTGCACCTGGGAAAGAGTAAAATGTTAGTGTTTGTGGCTTCACAGAAGAGTTTTGCTTTGCACTGACGTTGTTACCAATACATGCCTGATTCAGCAAGGACAAATAAGCGGTAAGCTCAGGTACACACTAGAAACCCATCGAGTTTCGCTGACTCAGGAAGTTATCACTCAGCAGCCAAACCACCACAGCAACCAGTGCGTACACTCTTAGCCCATCCCAAACACCACATGAAAGAATTCTAGGCTAACCTGTTACATACACCTGTTTCAGCTTCTGCACCCTGGAAACTGGGGGACAACAGAAGCACATCTAGGGATATAGGACACTGAAGGAGATGGGAGGTAACTTGTTAAAGGACAGTGACTCTCCTGCCAGGCATCTGAATCATGGGACTAGGTAGGAGATCCTGAACTACTCATCTGTGCTGCAGGTGATCAGATTTTCACAGTTACACAACTCTGCACAAATAACCTGACTGGCCTGATTCCACCCATGGTTTCCTACTGGCATCCATCATCTACATGTCATATTTCTAAGCAGTCACTGCACATGCTTCTATTTGAACAGTATTTAACTCCTTAAGGGCATGGGATCAGCAGCTGTGAAGCCAGAGATCTCCAGATAGAGCTGAACAGGTATCAGCAGAGCTTCCCTGTGTGGCTGCCTCTGAAACCTCTTCCACTCTGGAGGCAATTTCTTTGGGAAAGCAGTTACTTTATACAATCATGGAATGCTTCAGGTTGGAAGGGACCTTTAAAGGTCATCTAGTCCAACCCCACTCCAGTGAGCAGGGACATCTTTAACTATATCAGGTTGCTCCCTCTCACTTCTGCAGGAAAGTATGATGAGGAATGCTAACCACAGGACTTTGCACTGCAGACAGTTGCTCACTCTGACACAGTCTAAAATATTCAAAGACATATCACACTGGCCAAGAGCAGACAGTTCTAGAGTTCTAGTGAATGTTTTTTTTAATGCATTGATCTTTAACACATGAATGTCAGAGACTATCATAGCCTTAGAATGAAGCAGCTACTCGAAGTGCTGTAAGTCAAACATAACATGATGCAACTTGACAACTTTTTTAATTTACACCCCTTGCTTTAACTTCTGTAGGTGGTTAAATGCAAAGTCAAGCTTTGACTTGGCCACAGATAGTCCACGATATCCACCAAGAAGGTGCTTCTCCATATTCCAGCTAGAAGATTAGTACATGAATCAGAAAACTGACAGAAAATTGAACCAGAAATTCATGGAGTATCTTCAAACATACAAGCTAACACATCCGCCGAAAGTCCATGGTTTGGTGCCTTGGCTAGGGCATCTAGTTGAACCTCAGTTTGGAGCTCATAACAAAGCTCACCACTGATTAACCAAGGTGCTCAACACATCAGGAGCACAAGTGTCCCACATCCACTTTTCCTAATCAGGATATGTGCCAGTTCTACCATGGTGACTGTAAATGGAACCACATTGCCCAGACCAGTGTGGTCTGTCAAGCCGTTCTCCTGCTTACCTATCATGGGCATCCCTAGGTTTTGGTATGGGCACTCCAGGCTGTCTCCTGGTGTCCTTCCGAAGACAGCAGAGTAAATGGCAATCACCATGCTCTTCCTGCAGCTTAACCGCAGCTTGTCATCTTCACAGGCTACTTTACTCTTGTATTCATCTGGAAGGAAACAAACACTTAATTACTCAATTAATCCAGAGGTGGGCACTCAGCACAAAGGGAGCCTCTCACCTCCCCATGATGAAAGCTTGTCAGAGGCAGCAGCAATTCTGGGCATACACCCAGAGGTGTACAACAGCTGCCAGCACAATCCCAGCCTTACAACTGCGTTTGCTAAAGTAGCACAGATCATCTGCATTCTGCATTCTCTCCCTGGCATTATCAGCACATTTAATGAACATATTTTACCCTAGGACATGCCAGTTGCAGTAAACAGCCAATAATTTCATTTTGCAGATAAATAAGTGAGACACAGCATTTGAGTGATTTCCACATAGTGATATAAAAAGTGTAGCAGAGGAAGGTAAAAGCCCATTTTTAGACACCTTTCTCACCCACAGATCAGCCCTTTGTGTGTCAGGTATTTAAGTTATGTCACAGCAGCTCAAATGCAAACAAAATTATGCTCATTACCTTTTTTTTCACAGCAGCTCCCCCTTGGCAGATTCAATAGGAGCTATACTTTGCTCGTGACATTTGTTCGTGTTGGAAGCTGCTCTTTCCTTTTGCACCTACAGATATGCAGAACTGCTCCCCATATCTTTCTTTAACTGAAGACCAAAAATGCAAAACACACTTTTTTCTTTGCAAGGCTGATGCACACAGAACAGTCACTCAGTTTACATCTGTCAAGGAGACAGCGACATTATTTCACAAGAAATCATGTCATTCCTTTCTCTTTACTATTATTTGTATTATGGGAACCTCTAGAGGTCCCAGCTTGGAACTGGCCTTCCTCATGTGTGTCTGCCAAAACACCACAGAAGAGAAACACGGTTTTGAAGACCTGAGTCTTTACAGATGGACTAATACAAGTGCAGAAGAAAAAGAACAAGAAAACTGAACTGGCATGTCTACAGTCACCCCAGCCAACCTAGGGCACAGCCAGGAGTATAATCTCAGGCTCCTCAGCTTCTATAGAGTGACCTTCCACTTGATTCTGTTATTCACCATTAGCAATGTAACCACAGCAGCATCCAAATTGCTTAATGGGAAGGGTTCCTGACCCATGGTAACCTCCTAAGCATGATCGGTCACTTCTAAAATGCTCCTAGTTGTATCAGATGAAAATTGTGCTATAGAGCACACTAAAAAACAAACTGTGCAGATAATCATCAGCCAGTCCCTAAGGCTGCCCCTGGCCCTGTATTACTTAGTAGAATGGACATGACTTTTGTCTCAGTCACTGGTTCTCTATGCCTAATGACATACACCTATCCATACATATGAAAACTTATACAGTCCATATGCAACAAATTACTCAGTAACTAAGAATACTAGCTAACAAATCTTTTTGACTTTCATACTTAAATCTTTACATCATGGCTGCTAGTACTTATTGTGACATTTTGGATTATACTGTAACTACAGGGTCAATAATAATTTTTTCCTAATTGGAGACAAAGAGGAATATTCCACTAAAGTTGAATCACAGAAGAATTTAAGTTGGAAGACTCCTCTAGAGGTCATATGGTTTAACTTGTGCTCAAACAGAGCTAATTTCTACATTAGATTAGATTTTTTTCATAAGAAACTGTACAAAGAAAACATATTGCAGCAAAATTCTATCATCTTTAAGGTCTCTTCCAAACAAAACAATTCTGTGAAAATAGGCACATGCTAATTTAAAAGAAATGTCTAAGAATAAACAACTCCTTATGCTTCACTTGGAAATTCCTACTCCAAGCCAAAAAAATAGCCCCTGAAAATAGCCTATTATCTGCTAATCAGAGCATCCAGCTGGAATATGAAAACCCTGGTTCAAATCTTCACAGTCTGGATGAGAACCTTAACCCTAGACACTACTCCAGTACACAATTATCCTTCTTCCTCTGCAGCCTTCTTATAAAAATCTCTGAAAGGTCCTAGGGTTTGTCCCACTGCAGGGAAACTCAAATCTCTAAAGTACTTATTGAATGGGAAACGCTCACTCATTCATCCCAGTAGATTAAGATAGGATTAAGACCTAACTTGTCCATGGGAGAATCCACATGAAGAACACACATCCTTCAGCAGTGTCTATAGGGATAAACCCACAACCAGCTGAGTGACTAAAACAGTGACAAGAATCTAGAACAGAAGTTCTTTTCAACATCTGAGAAACCTCATAGAGTTGTGAAGAATCAGTCAGAACTTTACCTATGTAGACATTTCATTCACAATCGCCATGAAGGCATCTGAATTATACACTGAACATGCTAAGGGCTATCTTCACCTATAATTGTCTCCAATATGATTTTTATTTCTTCTGTGAACTTAAAGGGATCAAAGCATGAATCTGGCTATGCAGTGCAAAAACTTAACAGAGTGTAATAAAACTTTATAGATTTAATAATACCACATGGATTCAAGCTAAAAGCACAAAGACACAAACATCTGCAACACAACAAGTAATACATAGTTAATGTTAAATCAATATAATGGAAAGGGATAGTACTTGTGCCTGGCTAAATTTGTGGAAATATGAAATAGTTGATTAATTTTAGAAAAATATCCATGTTGAAGTCTCTAATGGGTGAGTACCAGAGTCCTCTGTGAATCATAGAATCATAGTATCAGTCAGGGTTGGAAGGGACCACAAGGATCATCTAGTTCCAACCCCCCTGCCATGGGCAGGGACACCCCACACTAGATCAAGATGGCCAGAGCCTCATCCAGCCTGGTCTTAAACACCTCCAGGGATGGGGCCCCAACCACCTCCCTGGACAACCCATTCCAGGGCTTCACCACTCTCATGGGGAAGAGCTTCCTCCTCACGTCCAGCCTGAATCTCCCCACCTCCAGCTTCATTCCATTCCCCCTAGTCCTATCACTACCTGTGAAGCTCTTGTTTCTTACAAGACACTAAGTTTCCTCTTCTGATTTGGTTATTGTTAGCTATACCTCCCATTTAACAAGTATAAATAATTGCCTAACCACATGTCCTGTGGACCCACTTAAAGCCCTTAGAATATTTATTAAATTCTGCTGACCATCCAGCGTCAGGGCTTGTTGTTTGGGAAACTTGACTAGGATTTAAACACTGTGAGTATTGCATTCAGCCCAGGAGAGACTTGGATGCACAGACATTTATCTCTCTGCTGAAAGTCAGTCCAGCAGTCAGGAGATAGTCAACAAAACTCTGACTCTCACATTTGCAGTTTTTACCCTTGTAGCTGCTCTAGGAAGTCATGTTCAGGGTTTATGGGGGAAGCTGCCTGATGGATGGTTCAAGATATTAGATCAAGGAGGTGAATCTGAGTGCACACTCCTTAGGGACCAGTGCAGTTTATGAATAATATGCTCCTGGCACACTGCAGTGTGGAGTAAGAAGGCTGTGCCATCTCAAAGAAATGTCATATGATGGTCACTAAATTTTGACCTAGGAAACACCTATTGGAGCTGCCAGTTCACAAGGCACTGGCTAAGTTCAAAATGGTTAGTCCTCTGAGGTGGCACAGCTAGAAGATACTGCTTTCTTACAGGGAATTTGGAGGGGGGGGGAGAAAAAAAAATGGATTAAATATTCCATAGTATTTCAGATTCCAAATAGGTTCCTTTAAGCTTGAACACTGGAGAAGACTCTGTGTTTCTGGGCAACCTGATGGAAGTCTGGATAAAGAAACAGAAGGTGATGTTACAGAGGACACAAGTCCCTGAGAAGTATTTTCTGCTTCATAGCGTTGCCACCTCCATCTTAGCTGGAACGAACCAAAGCCAGCTGTCTTTCATCCAGACACTGATGGCTCCCAGGCACTGAACTACAGTAAGGACTGTGATTAATATATAACAAAGTAAAGAGCTAAGCATCATCTATATATTTTCTGGTATTTCAACCCATAATAGCTTTACATAAATATTGAAAAGAACCAAGGCAGCGTAAGTGACATAAGAGAGCTGGGTCTGGGAACAAATCTACATTTTTCCCTCTCACTCTCCCAAGGAGAATAGGCTTCCTTCAGATCAGTCACAATCTGGTCCTAAGCCTGCTATAACTGTTACAGTCTGGATATAATTCAGCCCAAATGCAAACATTTGTATTAGTGGGTTTCATGTTTCACCCTGAAAAATTAAACATGTTTAAATGGCCTAGGAAAGGTGGCAGTGATATTCAGCAAATGGCTTACTCAGCTCTAATCCCCCATGCAGTCATTTGTAGGGCAACAGAGATTTACCATGATTAAGATATTTGCTAAGGATAATATCCCTTTTATTACTGCCTGTTTTCAGAGACACTGGCTTAAATATAACTCAACAGAAAGAAACCAAGAAGGGAACAGCTGCAGGCTTTTCTAGACACATTTTCAAAGGTCATTATATGTCATGCTTACAATATAGCTAGAACAATTATGGGAAAACAATTAGAATGTTTCTAATGGGCAAAAAAGGGTTCTTTCAAACACTGCAGTGATCAAGAAGATCCTTTGTAATTACAAGATGTGTACAAGAATATTAAAGTACTGACCTGCAGCAAATACATTTACCCAGTGCCTTAATAACATTTTCACCTATGTTCCACAACAATTTTCTAAATGATCGTGAATGAGAAGCACAAACTAAATGTCAGCTGGCTCAACCTCTGAAAGACCTTAGAGAAATAAGCTCCTAAAAATATTTTCTGTCTAATGAAGTGATAGAGCATTTTAATGCCAGAGGTCTACCTCGCCTAAAATTGCATTTTTCAACAGAACTTGCGGAAAAATTTATGAAATTTTCCCAACTGAAATGTGTACAATCAGTGCATAATGGTTGACCCCATTTCCCAGATCAAAGAGCTGGAAATACATGCAAATAGAAATCCATCTTCTTCACAAAATCCTAAAGGATTTGATATTAAAATTTGGGATCTGAGCAAGGAATTATATTTTGTAGGAAACATTGTTTTGCCCACTGCCTTATCAGGTCAGAACCTTTTGGCATAGAAGACTATCTCATCTAGTTTGTAACAGTTAAATTACTGGGGCTACACCCAAGATGCCAATTCAGAACCAAACTGCACTCCATGTAAGCTAATAATTTCTCTTTTTGCCTTGCTCACATTCATCCCAGCTTTTTCAGATGGTCCACTGCACACCACCCAAAATAAAGAACATTTCTTGCTTGAAATTCATAACTGTTCATTTATTATCATTTTGATTGTAAAATACTTCTAAGATCATTAAGTCCAACTCTCGACCTAACACCACCATGGCCATTAAATCATGCCCCAAAAAGCTGTGTCTTTATGCTTATTGAACATCTGCAGGGCCGTGACACCACCACTTCTCTGGGAAGCCTGTTCCAATGCTTGACCACTATTTTGGTAAAGAAATTTTTCCTAATGTGCAATCTAAACCTCTCCTGGAACAATCTGACACCATTTTCTCTTGTTCCATCACTCAAGACTAGGGAGAAGAGACCGACATTCAATAAAGTCTCCCTTTATCTTCTTTTTCTCCAGACTAAAGGACCCCAGTTCCCTCAACATGTCCTCAGAAGACTTGTATCATGGATTGAGTTGAATCTGCTGCTGTTATTCATACCAGGATGCAGTCATGCCAGCTTCAGAAATGAAAGTGCTAACTGGAGCAAAATATCATGGGGCTTGAAGTTCAGACTGCAATATGGGAAGCTTCCTGTTCCAGTTGCTGCTTCTGGGTTCTGACTTTTTGAGTGTTGGCTCTCTCTTTCCACAGGCATGGCAGCAGAAGGGGTAGGAGTCAGGTAGCTGCTGGCTTTGGCTTTCTGTTTTGTGCTAGATTTTTCCCTGTATTTCACTGAGCTGTTTCTTCAAATAGGCTAAGCTAAGGTAATTGTGCATTGTGATTACAATATTTTATGTTATATTAAATCTTTATGTTATTTCATTATTTCAACCCTGAGCTGTGTGTTGTTACTTTTCCCCTCACTTTTGTGTTGGGGGAGCATGCAGGTTAGCCCTTGTGCTAAACCGTTATAGCTTGTTCTCCAGACACTTCACCAGCTTTGGGTCCTTTCTCTGGATCCGCTCCAACACCTCAATGTCTTTCCTGTACTGAGGGCCCCAAAACTGAACACAGTACTCAAAGTATAGCCTCACCAGTGCCAATTACAGGGGCATGATCACTTTCTAGTCCTGTGGGCCACACTGTTCCTGATACAGGCCAAGATGCTCTTGGCCTTCTTGGCCTCCTGACCACACTGTTGGGACTAACCATGCAATGTTGCAATGTTGAACACAGTGAGCCAGATGGTGCAAGAGGAACATGCAACCTCCTAATCATAAATTAAAAGCCAACAAACTTTTATAGACACTGAGATTTTGCTCATTTCAGCACATTTAGGTAGGATACTTACATTGTGAAAATCACCACATAGCAATTATTTTGTGTTAGCTTAAAGAGAAAAGCCAAGCTAAGAGTTAACCATGGAAATATACTCTTCACTACAGATATAGTCACTCCAGATCATAATTCCCAGTCACAGAATGCACCTCTGCAGACCATCTAGACCGAGCCGTATGTTCATATAGGAGTTAACTGGGGCAGCAGCTTGCTGAAGGTTTTAATACCTCCAAGACTGCACATCTTGTTTGGGCAACCTGTGTAGTGATTTTGTTAATCATGTGAGAGAGGAGTACAGCAAGTAACTGTTATTGGCTTTTCAGGGGGAAGTAAGGAGATGAATCTCCAAGACAAGAAACCTATTAAACCCTAGAACAGACACCTTTCAGCAGCATTCCTGAACAAGAGTGCCTGTGCACCAGGATATAAACAAGCTTTTGGAATATCCACCCAGCACCTATCCTTGTAACCTGTGACACTCATTTTCAGATAATTTTATTTTCCCCAGTAATCAGCTAGTTCCCAGGACCTTTAGTAAGATACAGAGAGTTTTTTGAGTGCATATAGATCAAAGTCAACAGACATTCAAAATCGATATAGATAAGTATATCTCAAAGCAGAAAGAGCAAAGGTGCCTTGGACAGCTTTCACAGACTCCTACACTCTACCATGAAGAAGGCAACTGGATTAAAAAGATATTTTCTGGTCAGTACACCCCTTCAAAAATTTTCCCCACTCCTATTCCTGTGTTTGTATATTTACTTACATTTCATTTCAGGCAATCATTTGTTATCTGAGCATTTTGTTCTCTTTTACACTTTGGAAGATATAAGAGGATTCTGGCCTCCAAGTCCCAGAGCACAGTTAAATCAACAGGGAGCAGAAATTCCTCATGATAACAAATCTGTTTAGACCACTGCACCCTGCTGTGGATCCTTGGTTTTTTTTATTTTTCAGTTTCCTTTCACTCCCAACATGCACATAATATCCTGAATTCCAGAGCTTCTTCCACATCCATGTGAACCTGCTACTAATGAGAACTTTCAGTTCATCTCAGGATTTTAAAAAATCCATATTGATCAAGCCAGAATTCACTTAGGTAGGACTGGGTGGAGGAAACATTTCCAGAACAGCAAAGGTCTTCAAAGTCCTCAAGCACTGCCTTTCCTCTGACTCTCTCACAAGCACATAAGCTGTGGACTACCTGATCATTCCCTCATTTCAACACCCAGGATCTAAAATTTGAACATAAAAAAAAAAAGAGAGAGAGAGAGAATATCACAAATCCATATATTTGAACAGAAATATATTTTAACACTATGTAAGTTCAATTTTGCCTTGAGAAACTTTGTGAAGATTTTGTAATTTCAGTTTTAAAACTTGAAGTTTGTTACCCTTGATGGCATGGAGTGCACTGCTTGCTTCTGCAGAAACTAATTTCAAACTCTGGAAGATATAGCTCGATCATACTCCAGAGTTTTATCAAACAGGCAGTTTGCTAACTTCAGAAAACTCAAAAGTGCCAGGTTTTGGAGGTCTGAAACTATTTTGACAAGTAAGAAGATTGTTCTTTGCAAATGACCTTGTCAGATTCCTTTAAAATTACCCTCCTGATGCTCCCATCCAATTTGCAATGTTTAAGAGGCGCCTTTCCCCACTGTCACTTTCATTAGTCTGAAGTAGTTATCGTTTTACATTCTGCCGTGAAGAGGCTGTCAGTGCTGCAAATTAACTGCTACACTTAATTTCAAAAGTAGAGTTCAGATGCACCTAGCTGCACTTTCCTCTTGGACAAGCAGAGGTATATGGTTGTTTAAGGAGGGAAAAGGGAACAATATCAAACTACATGCACTAGACTGTGAGAGAAGAGCTAAATAAAACACTTGGGAGCCCAGGACAAATTCCATTCTCATCCTATTTCTTCTATTAATGAATTTGGGCTGATATTCTGAAGCAGCTGAGAGTAATGAATTCTACCACCTGAGCCTCTGCCTTGTAATTTATTAGTCCTCCTTTCAACGACCTGGATAGTTGATGGCTAAATTTTAGTGAAATTTATCAGAAATGTTGAGATGACAAACATAGTTAAGGCTCTATACTACTTTTTTAGGAACTAGCAGCCAATCACAGAAGAGAGCCAAATCAGTGACAAAACTGGGTGTAATTGTCACACTGTCCCACCTGCCAGCCAGCACAAATGTAATACCTGGCAGATTAGCATGCATATAGGTTTGGACTAGCTGCCCTATAGGAAGCAACATAGGAAGCAGGGTGGAAAAGTTTGTTACTGTAATGAAAAGATGAGATTGATGCACTGAGGAAAAAGTTATTTGAATATGTAAGGAAAAAGCTTCAATTGTGCCACTGCTCACAGCACTTTTCTTCTCTTCCAGTGATGGTGTACATCTGGAGTAATGCTGCTTAAAGTTATTATTAAAATAGCTGAAAGGGAGAATTTAGTCTTCTATCATTAAAATGGTCTTCTCTAAATGTTAAAATAATGATGATAATAATTCTGACACAGAAGCATTAAAAGGATACCTGATTAATATTTTTACACATAATCCATTGAGTTGCCTAGAGCATAAAATATGAGAAAATGAGGCCTACTAAATTAAAAGCTAGTTCACTACTGTCCTAAATAATTAAACATACAGTATTCCCTCAATGGCTTATCCTGGGAAGGGAAAAAAATGTAGCTGGGAGAAATAGAGTTACCAAATCTCCCAAATTCATCATAGATGCTTTAAAAGCCCCAGTTCCCATAGACATGATTAGATGACAACCTCCAGTGCCTTTTGAGTAGTCATAAAAATAACTGTGTAATGGAGAAGAGCTTGATGCACCATTAGTATGATGAAAACCTGAAAATATCAGGAGATAACTAATTTGAAAACCAAATGTAGGACTGATATTGAAAAAATACAGTAGGAGTCAAGAGTATTGCTAAGAGTCCATTACCATGCCTCTATCCCAGGGAAGATTTACTCTTTTCTGCTTTTTTTCTAAGAGACATTTATTTGAAAAGAGTGATTGATCTGTATTTTATCTTGAATAAATCCAAATACAGGACTTCCTGCAGAATGCACTGTATAAATTCACTTCACAATTCCGTGAGGCCTACACACATGGTTTAATCTGTGGATTCAATATAACAGATCCAAATGTTCACAAAAGTAATTGTTTGCAGCATCTCAATGTAGTTTAGTAGCATAATATTTACGTGGCATGTTTTTCTTCTTTCAGTTCTTCACAAGTATGCCAGAAATCTTGAAATCTGTCTTTCAGAGATGCAAGACTTTACCACAGTAAGACTGTGATTTAGCCTCATGGGTTTCATTTTTTAAAACTTGGTTTCCTTGTGTTTGTTGTGATTAGTTGCCTAAAGGAGAAGCCCTTGTCTATTCTGGGGAGAAGGTGTCCGGATCACTTTGTTTCTGGCAACAGCCACAGCCCACAATGCCTAAGGATGGGATGCATCTCTTGAAGTACGTGAGGGCAGGGGCTCCCATCTCCTGGAAATGCTGTCGACTCACCTGTTCCAGAACAGAAAGACTGTGGTATACCCTTTTGTCACCCTTCACTGAACAGCAATTACTTCAAAGGGGGAGGGTTACCCTTGGTTTTTTCCTGCCACTACACAGAATGCTCAAATGATAGTAAACAAAGAGGATCTATAAAAGTCACAGCTCTATGATTTATACAATTTAGGACAACTTCACAATTCATCTTGTTTAGTTGTTCACATCTGCAGAGTGGAGACCTGATCCAGCGAAGAGAATCTTTCCATCTATATCAGTAGAGAGCATCCTGGTCTTCACTGACTCCTTATGTCAATCAGGGCTGACTGACAAAGTTTGAAAGAAAACTTTTCTCAATTCATTATTCTTATTAACTCTCCCAAGTGAGCAGCAGTTTCCTTCTCAGAGGGGGCAGAATCTGGCAATAGTCTCTGTGTTTGCTGACAACAAATTCATATGTACTTTTAATACTATTCCTGCCAGTCAAGTAATTTGTGCTATAGCAATAGGGCTATTTGATAGGACCTGAAAATCTCTGTGCATCAATGGCTTAAAATAATATTAATCATGAGCATTAAAATTTCTCAGCTCCTGATTATAGGTTGATGGATCTGTGCTTTGTTATTGATAGCATTCTTTTATTTATACCTTTTCCTCACCACAGCTTTTGCTGCTTGGAGTTTTATTGCCCTTATAAATTCCCTCTCCCTGTGCACCTTAACAGTTTTGAAATAATACAGATAAGCAAAGGCAGGCTGATGAATTCAGGAGGTAAAAGGCTTATTCTGTTGCTTCAGTGGCTGGGCCAGAAGGACGTGCCCATTAAACAACCCTCACTCCATCGTGCTGCTTTGGAAAACCTGGCCCACCAAAAAAGCAATGTAATGAACAATACAGTGAACTTCTCCTGCCACCAATAAACCTGTCTTACCAAGGAGATTAATGCTTTTCTGGAAGGGTTGATAACTACTGAATTACTAGTCTATCCCAGCACTAAAACCAGTCACCAGTGTTACATTCAGGTCTCTCCCTGCTCTCATGTGAAATTTCTGCAGTAACTCTGTTCTTCCCATAGCTCTCCACTCTTCTCACAGCATTTTTCAAATTCTGCCTAGAGATTGAAAGCACTGAAGATGCATGATGAGACCAGGCTTTTTGTGCCATATTCACTAAATTTAACAGAATAGGTGTAATGTTTTGCCAGCAAAGTCAATGGCAGAGCCCACAGTAGATTCGACACTGAGGGGAATTAAAGGTGAATTAGATATATTCACTACAAGCCTACATGGCCCTTCCAAAATGTCCTTTCCACACTTTTCAGCCAATCCAGCTGAAATGTGATGAGCAGAACTGACTAATACCCCAGGAGACATAAGACAGCTTCACATTCATCAGCAACTGTGAACCGCTAACACAGAGGATGTCTTTGCAATTCTTTCATAGCTGGAAAAGCTTTCCCACAAGTAAAGGTGTTCTTCTGTTTGTATAGGTTTTGGAGCACAACTAGCAAAAAAAAAAATTAAAAAAAAATAAATCCACACAACCTCACAAAAAGGCAGACACTCCTGGGACACAGAATGGCATCTCCATTGCTATATGAGAGTGTGAAAATTTGAAGATTACAGTTTTTTATCATGAGATCATCTAATTGTAATTCCTAAATGATTTTATAATTCAGTTGCTTTCTAAACAAAATTTCCTAGGGCTCTTAAGGAAAACAGTTACTTGGGTAAGATTTTGGCAAGGACATCAGGATGGTAATTCCCACATTAACATTTCACAAGAATTAGCTGGGCCTCTCAAATTAGAATTAAACCTACAGTGGAGAGAATGACTGCCTGCTTTCTTCAATACATGTGTCCAGGTCAATTTTCAGCACAAAAGTTTTCCCATAAATCAAAGCTACAAGTTTTGAACTAGAACAAAGTGACCTCCCTCACCCCATTTATTCCTTCAACCCCTATACAAACTTTTGCCACTTCACCCTTTGCCAAGAAACGCAAGTTTCCTTTCCAGATGGATTTCTCAGAGCCTTGATGTGCCTTTCACAGATATGTTTTTGTATTGTCACAGAGGGATTTGTGCTGCAATTGGAGCCCAGGTCACAATCCACGCTTGTGGAAACTTCAAAGTCTTTAGCTTACGTTTGTGAATAGAAGGGAGAGCAGCAACGTTTGGCTTTACACTTTGTTACATCTCTGGGACAGTTAATACAGGGAAGCTTTACACCCACAGAGCCTCCAACTATCACATCCAGCTGCCTCACAGGGCACTTTAAAATTAACTTAAAATAATAATAATAATTGGGGAAAGAACTCTACTGGATGGAAAATTTTGTCTCTCAGAGTCCTTGAAGTCAGAAGTTAAAGTAGCAGCTGCACAATAGGAAGAAGGGAAAATACCACTATAGCACTTCAGGAGGCTGATCAGAGCTGAGAAGGGGACCTTACTCAGCCCTGGTGAGACCCCATCTGGAGTACTGTGTCCAGTTCTGGAGCCCCTATTACAAGAGGGGTGTGGAGGTGCTGGAGCGTGTCCAGAGAAGGGCCACAAGGATGATCAGAGGGCTGGAGCACCTCTCCTATGAGAGCAGACTGAGGGAGTTGGGGCTGTTCAGTCTGCAGAAGAGAAGGCTCCGAGGTGACCTAATTGTGGCCTTCCAGTATCTGAAGGGGGCCTACAGGAAGGCTGGGGAAGGACTGCTCAGGATCTCAGGTAGTGATAGAACTAGGGGGAATGGAATGAAGCTGGAGGTGGGGCGATTCAGGCTGGATGTGAGGAGGAGGTTCTTCACCATGAGAGTGGTGAGACCCTGGAATGGGTTGTCCAGGGAGGTGGTCGAGGCGCCGTCCCTGGGGGTGTTTAAGAGCAGGCTGGATGAGGCTCTGTCCAGCCTGATCTAGTGTGGGGTGTCCCTGCCCATGGCAGGGGGGTTGGAACTAGATGATCCTTGTGGTCCCTTCCAACCCTGAATGAAACTATGAAACAGCAAATCCAGCGTGGAAATGGCAGAAGAGGAGACAAGAGAAAGGGACTACATGAGAGACTCATGGGGGAAGACATGTAAGTAGGGTAGGGCCCTCTCCTTTCTCAACAGCACTGCCAGCAAATGGCCAGGCAACACATCTCATCCTGAGTAATCCCTTTGCAGAGCAAGGCAGGTGCTTGTATCTCCATTTTGTTCAGGAGTATTGGCACTTTTGAAGAAGGCAAAAAAATAACCAAAAAGCCACATGGGGCAAACAGATGCTGTGCAGAGGCAGATTGATCCCTGATTATACAACAGCCCAGAGCAGTGAAAGACCCCAGTAAAATCAGCCTCAAAGGTATTGCTGGGATGTAGAGAGGTGAAGTTATTTCTTCAGCATGACTTGGGCAGCCCCATAGATCCTATTCCCACCCAGGATTAGACCACATAGACTATAAAGTCTGGCACATAGACCAAATATTTCCTAGTTTACAATAAGAAACAACTGGACACGGTTCTCTGTCTCTAAAATGAGGGGGACAAACAAACACTGAATTGTTTGAATAATATTGGTGAATCCAGATCTCAATTAGAGTGAAATCATGTTAGACCAATTAAATAGTATGTCAAATCCCTCTAATTATATGTTCTTGCGGCCTACTTGGTAATTATACTTAATGGGTCCAAATTAAATCAGCATGTTACCTGAAAAGTAATTGGATTTGTGTGCAATTTTTTAATGATCCTTAAAGGTACCCTGGAGATTGAAGTCCTCTGTGTGTTCAGGGCTTGATCCTAGGATTCACTTTGGGTATGGATCTTGGGCTGCACTGGCCCTTGTAGAGTAAGTGTGACGATCCTCTTGTGCTGAGGCCAGCTGGCATGGTACAGCCCACAGCCATTCTCATCAAGTATTTTAGCCTCTAAAGCAGGTTGCCCATATCCAAACATCTCACTGAAAACCAGCCCTAGCCAGTGCTACATGCCATATGACATTTACAGTGACAGAGAACAACTTCAGGCTTCAGGGCTACAGCAACGTGACCCAACCTGACCTGCAGGTTCCCTCTAAGGACTCGCCATTGAGACTGCAGATAGCAGGATAATTTGCAGAGGAACTCGATGTTTAGAGGCACAAGTCATAGCTGAACTCTGCTGAGACCTGTACTGTGCTTTTGAACATCTTTCCAAAAGTTGGCACATATCAAAAACTAAGGCACACAACTTATGGGAAAATAAAATAGAAACTAAGTCCCTATATGCTTTGATGAACCTTGGCCCTCACAATACATAGGAGCAATAAATAAGTCTCACCTGTCACAAACTGAGACAGAATAGAGCATTTTATTATTTCTGGTCTCCTTAAACAGCCTAAACCTTAAAAGTGCACATACACATTGTGTATTTTTTATATTTACAGGCACAGAGAATACTCAGGACTGCCAAATATTTGCCATTCCAAAGCAATCCTATGCACATATTTGATTCCTGTACACACGAGTGTCTGCAAGATTCCAGATACTTTCATTGAACCAGAATGGACCATGATTAGCACAAGACTTCCAAAAAAACACATAAGCTGTTGAATTTCTCACTGTTTCTACTTAATCAACAATTCTCTCAACTATTTCTTTGAAGATCTAGGAGTAAATCACATTACTTCAGCCCCAAATCTCTGTAGGAGTCTTCCATGCTTCCAGCAGAAGCACTCTTAGAGCAACTAGTGTAGTAGAGATTTCCCCCACTGCACCATTCCCTGCAGCCCCATCATTTAGATAATCTGGGGCTTTCAGTCTCAGCATGATTTGCTGCCTTCCATCTCCTTGAAATTGTGTCCATGAGAAACCAAAATAGCACCTTGCCTCAGAAGTGAATTCCGTGCAGCCAATGAGAATTGAAAGCACTAGATTTCATAGGAATGTAATGTCAGAGGCATAACTGCAGTGACAGTGGCCAGAGGGAATGTCTGCACCATCTAGTTACACTTCAGCAACAGTACAAGTAAATGCCACTAACTTCAGTTTTGCTTTCTTTCAAGGAAGTCTTTCACTTTAGATAACTACCTCTATTCAGGGACCTATTTGAGACTCCAGTATGATTCAGAGTGGGAGGCATTAGCCAACCTTATTTTATGTTAAAGACGTCCTGTCCAAGCTCTGCAGGCCCCTCCCCAAGGCACCTCTCATACCTGTATACAGGAAAACTTACATTCATTCTACCTAGGTAGGCGCTTTCTTCAGGGGCATGGTCCCATCTGGCTCTCTCAATAAGCAAAGGAAAGAAAGAAATGCTTCTAGAGGACAACTCAGACTTCAAATACCTTCTTTTTAAAGCATTTCTGTCACATCTGCAGTTCAAAAGAACAAATTCAGGAACAGAACTCAAAAAATTGTGTTTGCCGTTTGATAAAGCTATGGATGGAGCCATATGCCAGGCAGTGAGCCCTTGACAAGAACTCCCTGATGCTCTTCATTTACAACTATGTGTGCTCAAACTTTCTGGAGCAGGTCAACTCTTCATAGGATCACAGCTTTTGGGATCAGCTTTTAAACATATAATAGTTTACAGAACACAAACAATACTCAAAAAAGCCTACAAAATGTTTCAAGGACCTGTACTTTGCATTCCATAGGTCTGTGTTTCTTCACTCCTGTCATTAACCTCTCTACAGAAAGGTGAAAAGGCTTATTGAACTCACACAAGCATTAGATTCTATTTGTGGGACTCAAAATTAATGTTTTGGGTCATCAAGAAAAGGTTGAGTGTGTCCTAGTATCTCTATGTAAAACTAATTCTCACATATTTCAAACCTTGTTATTAATCCAGTGGGTTCTGATTAAAAGTTTGCCCAGTGGCTAAGAAACAATAATTTGTGTCAGTCTGCCCTCTTTCACCTTGCAAAACTGGAGCTGCCTTAAAAAAAATTCTTGGGGAAATGTTTTCAAGCAGGTTTCCCTGCTCTCTGTCAGGAAAATCACTGAGCTAGTACACACTCAATTTCTAGCATATCTGCAATTAGCAAAGAATGCCAAGCCAAAAATATTTATGCACAGATGGAATCCCGAAGTACCTTCAGAAGTTCAGCACAGGCCTCAATAGCCAGATTTCTCAAGCAAGCTTTGATACAAAACCTGCAGGTTCAGGAGGACTTGTCACAACACCCTGCTAATCACCCCTCTCTTGGAGATGCATTTCTTACCCAAAAAGGGATGTTACAACTACTCTTGAAAGCCTCACAACAAATGCAGGTGCTTCATTACCTACTTTCCATTAGAACTCCTTATAGATCTTGCCAGATCCCTTCACTTCATTTGCACAGGTCTCTGCACACTGGGGCAAAAAGGCTCAGAAGCAGCACAGAAAATATGGAGTCTGTTTCCACTTTTGTTCCCAACCTTTTCTGAAATCAGATATATTTTTCTTTCCTGTGCAAGCTTGTTTTTTCATTTCTTCTCCAAACATTTTGCTGTTCTGATGGTAGAACCATGTTAGTTATGTCATCTAACAGGCTTGAGATTAGGTTGATCTGAAATGTCATGGGCAGACTATTAATTTAAATAGAGTCAAGTCCTGCTTTCCAGATGAAATTTGTTGTTGCAGTTTGGCCACTACCTAACCCTATTTATCTCAAAATTAATGTGACTGCTTCCTAAGCACTAATGGAGAGTGGTGCCCAAGCTGTTCTAAATCCCTCGGTAGGGCCAAGAAGGTGCTGACTGTCCTGGGCCAAAGCCACAACAGGTTCAGTCCTCCACACTTGCAGTATTCAGGCACTGGCCCCGTTTAACTTAAACACAGCTAATGAGATCACACAAAACACAGGTTAACATTTCCCAGTCTGACCTGGAAACAATCTAAAGCTGGTTTATGGCATGATTTTTGCCTGATGAGCTTTCTATTGCACCACCATCTCCAGTACCTGCCTTGGGCACCCAGGTCTGAAGTCTTTGCCCATGCAAAGAGCTCCTGCTGCCTCTGGAGAGGCAGTCAGAGAAGGGACAAGACCCACTAGTCTACTGGGACAGAAGGACAGCAGCAGATGGGAGCAGGAGCAGCCCACTCACCACCAAAAGCATTAGCTCGGCAAAAGCTTGCACTGGCACCTGCAAAACAATCTACAACTTGCATTGCCAGTGAGGAGTAAGGAACTAGAGCAGCAGTACCCCAGCAAGGCAGCAAGTGAGGGGGAGAAACTAAATGCTCCATACCAGAGAGGTAATGTTACACCAAAACTAAAAGCGGAAGAGAACAAAAAGTCCTAGAAGGCCTCTCTGGTGAGTATTAAGCATGAAAGTGTTTTGATCTTGCCAGAGCAAACAGATTTGGTAGTGAGGTACTTACTTGGCCTGCACTTGTACCACACGATGAGGTACTTGCCGGTTCCAGGGCACGGATCTGCACCGAACAGTCGGCTATTGATGAGAAACTGGCAGCTCCGCCTGTCCTGGCACTCATCCAGTATCTTCTACAGCCAAGGATGCACACAAGAAACAGAGAAACAAAAGCACTTCAGTATCTCTACCAAACAAAGACAAGTTGGAGATCAGCAAGGCCATCATTGCCTCCTCAACCAGCCCTGGCTCAAGGCAGGCAATGGTACTCAGAGCAGTGGGTGCCACAGGAGCTGTGAACTAGGAGAGAACTGAATATTGCACTGTTTTAAGGAACGTGATTTCTTTTCCTTTCATGTGTGCAAAAGGAAGAGTTTGCACTGGGACGATCACAGCGATTTTGAAATATTTGCATGCAATTTAATCACAGTATAAGGCAGTACTGTCCCAAGAAGAGCATATGGATACAAATCAGCATTGACAGTTTAAAGCAGACTCCAACCCTGCCACCACGATTCTGCTTCCAATTCCTGTGGAAGATGCAGAATTTCAGCTGCAGATTTTGAGAGAACTCTTGTCTCAGTTATGTCAAAGCCTTGGCAATTGCTGGTATTCCAATAATTAGTAGTTGTGTTGGAAACATTGTTATACAGCCAACTTCATCAGTTTTTAATCAGGCTCACTCCTCTGCCTCTGTGATTGTCATGTTCCATTCAGCTAAACTCAGCAAGGGCCTGTGAGGTGGAGGTTCAACCCACATCAGTATTTTGGGTCCTATCCCATTTTCTGCAGTGTTTTTCCTCTAGTACTTGCTCCCCAGTTCTCTATTCATAGCACTCATGAAAAATCCATCTGAGAATCCACAGGGGCAAGACATTCTGTCTCCTACTAGAAAATAGCTTCATTAAGGAAGATTAATGATTTCTTTTAGCCCTATGATCCTTTAAAGCAGTAGTGGGGGAGACAATATTATTAAGGGGCAGTAATTAAGTTTTAAATTCAGCTGGATGGCTTTGGTGTTTTTCATGTACTCCTGCAGAGTCCCTAAAGTGCTAAAATTACCATAATGTTTGCCTGATACACATGAACCTGTCAGAGCATTTTGAGACCACAGAGCGAGGTAATCCACCAGCCTCACTAAGTCCCTGCAATACAGACCTGTGAATTCCAGTACCAAAACAATTAGCTTTCACTTGCAAGGAGATGCTAGTAAATCCTTTCTCAGAAATTCCTCCAGACTCCCCTGGTCTCTTTTGTCTTCTCACTGTTCCCTTTTCTTAAATCTACCTCGATATTTGGACTTTCCCACAATCTTATCCCTGTGCCATTAACATAAAGGCTGTTTGCAACCCAAACCAATTTTCTCTCTGCCTCAGTGACTACTCTCTATTCTGAGTTCTCCCTGAACATTATATGTATGTGTGTATATATATATATAGTTTGAAATGCAATTGGAAACTGCCTCTTTTGTGGTTGCTCATAACTTTCTAAAGCTTTCACATGTTGGGCTGACACATGCAAGAATTCACGCCTGCCTCAAATCTGACCTTTATTTTAAAGTTCAAAATAAGAAAATTCAGATCTTTTCTAGTATGCAGAGAACATACATTGTTGTTTTCCATTTACAAAGGTAATAAAATGCAGGCATTGAATTTCAAAATACAGGGCTTAGGATGGAAAGGTGAACACTGAAGGAGGTGTCTAGGAGCATTAGCCTCAACTTGACCATCACTTTAAAATGCTTAGAAACAGCATATTCTTTTCTCTGGACTCATGAGGGTTGATTGCTCACTCAGTATGTGAAATTTCACTTAAAGCAAAATTCAATGAGTTGCAAAAGAATTTAATCAAGACCTCTATACAGATACATCTTTTGATCTCAGAAAGCAACTGGAACATCTCTTGAGTGCTTCACATACAAAGAGAAATCCTCTTCGAATCACTGTAGACCTGAAGGGATTTGCTGGTCCTAGACAGTCACAGTTTTGTTTACACCCAAGAAGTGATAAGAATATGGAGCAAAGGAAAAGAAGTAGTACCCTGAATGTTTTCTTTCTCACAAAGGAAGCTTTCTCCCCTCAAAGGCAGCAGAATTTTCCATCAACAAAAGTATTCATGGCAGATGAGTGGGACTTTCAGAAGTCTTCAGCACTGCATAATAGGTACTATTAAAACCAGTGGGACACCCTGGGTTTCAGCAGAGGCTGAATTAGGCCAACATGAAGCCTCTTGGAAAACTTCAGTTCCACTGTCTAAGCAGCACTTGTTCATCTGTCCTCAGGCTCAGCAACAGGAGTGAAGACAATTACTTAGAGAGCAATCCACACAACAGCCGTCATATATTGTCACTTTGTCTTGCTCTGCTCTGACTTTTGACAGCTCTTGCTTACTCCACCTATTCCATTGTAAGTAAAACCTCTTGAGTTTAAGTCCTGCAGTACGCAAAGTAAAACAAAACCCTAGAGAGAAGTCTGTACCTAAATTAAGAACCAAAAGTCATCTCTGCTGTTATGAGATCACAGAAAAAGGGAAGTGTTTTTGAGGCTAAATATGCCTTTTTACTAATTGTTTTCCATTAGCTACAGTTTCCACTTAATTTAATGCTATCCATGACTCCAAGAAGTTATTTCACAAGGAGAGAAATCAGTATTTCCTTTTCATTCATATAATTCTACTGTACCTTCCCCTCAAAGGCAACCATTTTCCTGGAAAACTAAAAAAATCATTGTGATTTGATTTCCTGCAGACTGAGTAAAATCTCAGGCATAATGAAATAGATCCATAGAGAGTAAAAAAAACAACAATTAAAAATGTTCAGTGCTTAATGAAATACATCAGGAACAATGTGAACTATATTAGCTAGCAACGGTTGACTCTGCCACATTCTTGATTACAAAGAACAAAGATGTTACACCAGCACTAATATTAACTCAAACACTTGTGTATATGATTTTTACCTATTATTTCATACACAGAAACCTTCCTCCCCACTGCTTTCATCAGTATGTGCCATATATGAGCATTTTCTTAAACACTATGTAAGCAGCAACTCCACAGAGCATGGGTGACAAGCAGATCCACTACAGATACACTTCCCTTGCAGGTCCAGCGCATCTGGGGTTTATAGAAGCCCTTACAAACCAAAATCTTGGCTTTCTGATCTTACGTTCAGAAATCATACTTCTAGGAAATATCAGAGCTCTGGCCGATGTCAGTTGTTGGTGCTGAAGTACTTGCAAACACTCAGCTAGATTGACACCCGGAAGGCTGTTTAGTGTGTGGGAGTGAGGGAATGTCCTGAGCTCACATGGCTTTTGCTTAATGTCAGGGAAATTTTAGGCAATTCACTTTGCATTTGCCATGTTTTTCTGGCTATATCTGTCAGCTGTAAAAGTAGGAAAACATGTGCACAAGCCAAACAAAAAAGAGGCCCAGAAACAATTCAAACTTGCACAGAAATGGCAGCAGACATGCAGAATCATCCCTAACCAATATATATCATCAGCTGTTTCTGTCATAGGAATCTGGTAGACCCCTGACTAATGCAAAATAAAGTTGTACTGGATTATGTTATGAAAATCACTCCAGCTGAAGAAGGTAGCAGAGGAATTCCTGTCTGGCATGAAAGGGGAGGGAAGACACATTAATTGTATTGTGCCATTTTATAATTGCCTTCCAGTGGTAAATAAAGCCTGAGGGCTGACAGTGCTCAGGAGGGAAGTGGTGGCTGTTTAAATCCATTCCATTCTCTGGTTTATGACTAAGCTAAGAAGCTGCAAGATCTAGAGATAAGAGAGCAAGAAATCTGAATTAAATTAAAACAAACACTAATCTAACCTCTGTAATTTATGCCCTGGATTAATCTCACTGTGGTGACTGAATCTTAAACCAGGAACAGCCTCAAGCTCAAAACCATGTCTTTCTAGTGGGTACTACAGGATGAAACATTTCTTAGATAACAACCTTTTAAATCTGGAACCGGATGTGAGCTCTGCAAGGCTGTCCTCAGCCATTCCCAAGGGTGCACTGATTTTTATTCTGTCTCTTTCACTCTTCAAGAAGCACTCCACTTGCATGCCTAAGATAAACCACAGCTTATCTTACCGCCCAAGGCAATTAAACTTATCTCAGTTCTTAGTCCCTTGCAGTAGTTCATAGATTCATCACATGGTGAAACTTTGGACCCATAGAAATCAACGGTGAAACTCAATGAGAACTAGGATTTGCCACAGGGCTGTTCTCAGTACAGCCTCTGTCATCAAAGGAACATAAGGATGACCGCAGGGTATGTCAGTCAGGCATGAAATTATTCACAGCAACCCCACTAAATAATTGCTCAAATTGTATGTTGCTGAGAATAACTTGGAAAGCAGACTGCATGAGTGGATCAGACCTGTATGCAGTCAAATGAAGATGGGCAGAGATTTGTACTAAGAATTTTATGCAAGAAGATGTCAGTAATTAGAAAAAAATATACAAATAAACATTTTTAGGTCAAATTCAGACCAAGAATATCCATTGTAGTAGAGTTACATGAACACCTATATTGGTGCACATCCATGAGTTTTGTAGTGATTAAGAAGTAAATACAACAAACAAGTCAGAATTAATTGCTCCTAGAAAGGCACACAGCACAATGCATTCATAGTGGTTTCATGTCACATTTAATTTGAATTTGGATACTCTTTTATATACCCCTGAATGTAGGTATTACTTTAAAACACACTGTGAGCTTCATAGCTACAAGTTACCAACTTATTTACAGGTCATTTTCCCAGTTATCTGAAGATTGCACATTCATCTCTGTTCAATCACACAAATTGGTACACAAATGGACCAATATTTTCCAAGAATCAGCATCAGGGAAGGACAGACTACATGAGAATGTGAAATCCATGTTGATGAGATACAGGCTACCTGACTGTGGCTTCATCAAGCAAACTTCCCAGCCTGCTCTGCCAGAAAACAATTCAACTTTGCCCAAATTACTGCACTCAATCTGTGCATCACACGAAGAAGGGATCAAGGGTCCTTAATCCTAAATGATGATGTATGGCAAGTTTTAGTACTCTTCTAGCTATCTCTCATCACTCATCCATGAACTTTGCAACTCAGAGCTGGCAGAAGGGAATTATGCCCACATATTTGGTGACACATTAACACACCAGACTGTGAAATAGAGAGCTGAAAACTGGGCACATGCTCCCTTTCATCAGCTCTGATATGGGAGTAATAAACACTAGGAGGGCAGTAGAGTAGGCAGCAGTGGGATGGGATGCTAAAACACCACAGCAAGATTCACCACAGTTCCTCTGGCAGGGCCTTGAAAGAGCCCAGAGACATTGACTCACAAAGAGCAGGCACATGCTCAGCACACAGAACAACTTGATAAAAGCTGCATTACAACTATCACCTAATTAATATTACCTACATTTCCAAACAGTAGGAAACTCAATCTGTATGCAGGGCTAACTTCAAAGTGAGAAGAATTCTAAACAGAAGAGATGCAAAATGATGTATAACCAAAAGCCATGGGAATTAAAGTAAGGGAAAGCTTAAAACACAAAGTGGGGGGGAAATCACTGAGAGCAAACCATTATACTGTCAAGCAGGGTCTTATTGGAAATGATGAAGCTCCATGACTTGGAAAGTTTAAATTTAGAGTAAACAAAGCATTAGGAAGCTTACACCCCAGGGAGCAATCTAGATTCAGCAGGGAGGCAGGCTGCATCGGCCAGCTCTGCTTCCTCTTCTGCAGGACATAATCACACTGCTCTGATGAGCTATTGCAGTCAAACCAAAGGTTTCAAAGATTTGAAAGTTTAGGGATTATCTATGACCTCTGCATCAAGCAAATAATTAGCTTGGGGAAGTGCTCATCACAGAGATATATTGCAGACTGGATGAGATTCATGAATGAAGCTGCACTGGTTCTGTGATAATTAGGAGCAATTTTGGCACTGTAGTAACCTTTTCTGGACCCTGAGGTCTCTGCTCACCGTCCTCTGTAAAGTAATTAACATAGTGTGAGGGCTCAAACTGCTCTTCACTTCACTGACGTTCTGAGAATGAAACTTTCCTTGTTCAAACTGTTTGCAAGCTGTGGAGATCATCGAATATCCAATATGACAAACAGTAGTTTCTCTTCCCAGTGGCACTGATGACCCATATTCATTCTTTCTATCATTTTCCTCCCTCTTTTCCCTTGACCATCATAATCTTACACATACTTAGAGTCATAAGAAAGGGCCCTTTCTCATTCCTGTTGAGGCCACTTAGGGCTGTTACATCAGTGGAACCATGCAAAAAACTTGTGACTTAATGTCCTGGTTTGAGATCAGACAGATCCTATCTTGCCCCTGAGAGGGGCAAAAGAATAACACACAAATGGGTTGAAGAAGTGATGGAAAGTTTAAATGGAAAGCAGTAAGTGTTTTACAAAGCATAGTGACAAAAGAATCCCAAAGCATACAGAGTCCCTTACAGCACACCCAAAGACCTCCAAGCACTTCCTTTCTCTCCACCTGAGGGTACACACAAAACCCCCAGGACTCGCTCTTCTCTCCCACTGTTAGGCTGGTCTCAGCTGGCCAAGTCTGAGACTGCGCCTCCCCCTTCTCCTCCTGGCATTAGGTATAGCCAGGCCTAAGAGGCCTTGAGATACTCCCCCACCGTTACCCGATAGGGAGCATCTCCCACGGGAGCAGAGAGGGAAGAAAGAGGAAGAGAAAGACTTTGCAGATAGATTTATATGGCACAGGATACTATGGGTATGAAATACACTATTTCCTGTGTCCACCCACTGGGCTGGGCACTCGGGATGCTGGAGTTGTAGCGTATGTGGCAGGAACAGGAGGCACCCCGCCTAAACTGCCACATTTAGCATGTCAGTAGCCACTGTCCTTGGCCTACCAAGAAAGCTAGAGCAGTTGTATCATTTTCTTCTGCTTTTTATTTCACTCAGCCACACTGGGGAATATACTTGGGGAATATAAAAGACTCCTCAGAGACAAGAATGCACACAGACCTTTCAGTCCCATCATATTGTTATCAACAACTGCCCATGCTTTGAGAGTCATGCAGCTACTGGAAAAAATTTCTTATCTTTCATGGAAGAGGTCATCTCCCCTTTGCTTTCTATGACACATACCTTCATGATAGGGGCAAATAAAAAAGGAAGAAGAAGGACTCAGAGAATCCTCTGATTTGCATGCAAGAAATCTGATCCCTTTTGTACCACTGCCTCACATGATGCTGGAGCAACAGCAGGATACAGTAGCAGCAAAGGTGTCCTGTATCTCACTTAAAGGACAAATAGAATACCAAACCAGCAGCACTAGTGATTTCTTGTCACCAGCAACTGCTTGTCCTGGAGAGCATTGAAAGAGGCACAGGCTACACGTTATGCCTATGCTGCTTTCCTAAACTGGCTAATCTTTCTAACAAGAGGCATGACTGAGCTCCAGGGCACCTTCTAAGCACAGCTCCTTTCAGGGGAACAAGTCAAAAGGGAAACATTGCCTGCTGAAATGCTGTTTCCTGCTGATTTCAGTACGTGTATGTATAAAGTTAGCCTACAATGTTTGATAAATGACTGGCAGCAGAAACACCATGAATAAGCACCTCTTCAGGGCTTTTTACTTTCCTTCTAAATAAGCTTTGCACCAGGGCTTTCTGCTTTTCTTCTAAATAGTTTTACTCTTCTGTCAGCTTACCAAAATGAGAATATTGCAGGTAATCTGCTGTAAAATGTAATCTAGTTTTCTGGTAGTAAGCAATTGTTTTAGTTCAATCATTAAACATTCTTCCATACAGACCATGAGTAGTTTATTGCTGAAAACAAGTAACAAGGGGACTACTGATCTAGGAATGAGCAGTTGTGGCAAGCTTCTCCAAACCTCCTCCTCTTCAGCTGAACAGATTGCTTCAAATACAAATGTGCCTCCATGTGTTTTCACAGGAAAAGGTGGACATTGCAAGCTTGGTCTTGTCCTCTGTGCCAGTATTTAAGCGTTCATCTAAATAAACATACACTGCTGCTGTATCTATTTACCAACTTCCTTATTTCCCTAGAGGTAAGATCTCATGAGATGTCCCCGTGGCATGAAAGTGCAAATGTGTACAGTGAGAGATATGTGAGAGAACCAAAGCATAACGGAGAGGCTGAAGCAGATGAGGATCATGCCCAGCAGATCTTCTTGAAATAAAAGGTATCTCCAGGTGTTCCCATGCAGTTTACCTTCTTCTCCATACTCTCACACTAAAAAATTAGACATTGGGCAGATTAAAAATGGACTTGACCAACCCCATCTCTGTAACATGAGACAAAGTAAGGAAAAAATGCCACTGGGAAAGCAGATATACTAAAAAATCTTCAAGCTTTCAGAATTGTTGGGTTGAGTGCTCAGACCAACAGCACCTGCACAACTGCTCCAAAGGAGTAAAGGTACATGGAAATTACAGATCATTATAACACAGGACCATGCTAACACAGATCTGCTCTTCAGGATGCAAACTAACATCTTTGCATGATCCTGCTTTGATGCCACAGACTTTCTAGTGGACATACAACTCATCTCTCTGCACAATTTATACAGTGTGGATAAACACCTTTGCCTACTACCAACTATTTTCAGTGGCGTGACTTCAATATGTCTAAATGACCATCAATATTCTGGGATTTACTTTTCTGGGTGAAAGATGAATAGATTTTGGTCCTGGCAGCTGCTCTTCCTGACATACAAGCAAGAAACATGATTGTTTAGCCACCATATAGCTCCTCCACATATATCTTCTCTACCAAGGCAGGATGGTTTGCACTGCATGAGTCCCTTTTACCAGAGCCACCAAGACTCTTGTTGTCCCTCTTCCTTGTCCTCCAGCCATCTTTCCTGAAGATGGGACAAGGATGTTGGCCTCTATTACTTCATAGTCAGGAATATCCTCGGCAGGACTCCACAAGGAAAGTACAGGAGATCCAGTACCAGACTAGACCAATAATTAACAATACCAGTACCCCAAGTTATTTCCTACTATCAAATTATGAGGGGAAATTTTCTATACTTCCATCTTCAAAATATCTCAAAAATGCTTCATAAACACAGCACAAATCTCTCTGTCCTTCCTGACATGTATTTCATGTGACTTGGGCTAACTCTGGACTCCCCTTTTAAACTGAGTGGAGTTGGGGGAGTGGGAGGAACTATTTCAAAACAAATAATGTTTGGCTTTTAACACTGTTCTCTTCTCTCCATATTCATGTGACTTGTTCTAAAACTCAACAAGAGACCAACCACATCAGAACTGAAATTCCAGTCTAAATGTCCAAATTCTTTGTGCATTTGGAAATCTTCCACTAAATCTGACATTACCATGTTAGAATAACAGAAATGTTTAGTATGGGGTCACTGCCTTAATGTTTTGGACACGCTCTCCCATGTGGTCTGCATTTCATTTCAAACAAAAACAAGTGGTTAACATAAGGGATCTTGGCAGTCAATCATGTAATGCTGGATTAGTAGTGGTTGTCTCAGGGTAATCAATACTTTCTTTTCCCTTTTTAGCATAGAAGCAAAGCCTGAACTGGACATTTACAGGAACAAGAGCTTCTAAGTAGGAATTGGATATTACTCACAGGTAGCGTCCATAGGGAATAGTGTTAATAACTGCCCCTTACCCTCCCTCCAGGCTACTCCCCAAAGAAGCAGTAAACTTATATAGTCATGGGTTTGATTAGACACAATGATTTTATATATCTAATTTTGAAGGGTATGGATTGGCTGCCTTTTAAATTACTGACAATCAGAACACGCACACAACTGATCCTGCTTTTAGCAGCCATATAGCTGAGTTTCAAACCCACAAAAATACACACAATTTCCTTGTCTACAGCTTTCCAATTTTCCTACATACTTGCATTTCCTAACAGCAAGTTGCAGGCAACTTGCCATTCAGCTTGTGGAGTTTCTGGCTTACCCTTCAGAGGGGTCTTACCCCCTTGAATACTAAGAATGAAGACAAGATTCATCTCTGGCATTTGAACTCATGGTACCCTGGCAAGCACAGCACATTGAACAACCAAAGCCATTTCTTGGAGCACTGAAGAGGCGCTGTGGATGTCATGCAAAGAAACTTAGGAACTTGCCCAAGGTCCCACAAGAAATCTATAGCAGAACAGAGAATATCAGCTACTTGCCTTGCACATATGCATCCCCCAAAATGGGTGAATAGGAATATTCTGTCTTAGCCATGTGACAAACATACTGAACAAGAGATCTGCTGCAAGACTGGCTACAGGGAATGCAGTTTCTGGTCTAATAAATAGAGGACCTGTAATTACAACTACTGTAAGTACCAGAGGAAAAGCTAATGTGTTACAGCTCTGAGGACATAAGAAACTAAGCCAGGCAGGTATGAGTTTCTTTTAAATCCCTCCTGCACATAAAAACATGGCAAGGAAAGCCAAAGGTTACATGTTCCCTGTTCTTAAGTTCTTCCAGATGACTTAGGCAGGCCATTCATCCACAAGAAATGAGGCTACACTCATGGCTATGAATCATGTTGGTAAATTAAATTTTGCAAGTACATTTTGCAGCAAATCAATTAAAAAAAAAATATAAAAAAAGAAAGGAAGGAAGCTAGTGTCTGCCAAAGCAAGTCTTCAGCCCATATTCTCCCACCCTAAACATAAATGCCTTGTGTCTGTTGTATTACAAACTTTCATTATCACCTCTGGGAAAACCTTGAACTGAAAAGGACTGTGTCCTCCCATACTACAACTCAATCACTTGTTGTGCTGTGGAAGTGTTATAAGGTCAACTGCAAATCCGTCAGCTTAAGGGTTACCCTATGGCAAGAACCAACCCTGTACAATTTCTTGAGAATTTACCACTGACATTTGGAAGCCAAAGCACTTGTATTAACTTTGTTAAAGTGCTGCAAAAGTCCTCTCTAAAATGCTGGATGCAAGAGTGAGAAGTGATGTGAGAAACTCTGGTCTCCAGCCAAATTGTAGAAGAAATTATTTGCCAGCTCCATAAGTTTATTACTCTAGTTCTGTTCTACATTTTTATTATGAGTTATTATTGATTCGTAGTTATAAATACACTAGGTGCTTGAGACCTTTGCCCAAAATTTTCACAGTCCTAAATCCCACACATGGAAAGACTTGTGCTTACTTCAACGCCCAGGAGCAGAGCCCACTCATCTCAATAACATCAGCCAACTCAATCATTCTAATTTTAGTTGTTCCTACTGACAGCTGAGTAACACTGAAACCTTCCAAATAATCCCTAGATATGTTGATGTCTCATGTTCGTGGAAGCATACATACAGACAACATCCCCTACACAAACAGACAGAACAGATTAACTACCGATGCTTGGAATTTTATAAGCCTAAGTGGTGTACAATCACTTACAAAGGCCTAAGAGCCAAAGGAGTCAGAAGAGGTAAATGCAAGGATTCTCTCCAGGTTTCAAGTTACCAAGGTAAAAGCCTCTCGAAATAAGATCAGTTCTGAAGTAAAAAGACCACAACAGTGATTTCCGAATGTGTTGAAAAAGCTAATTAGTGAGAAGGAAAACTATGAAAACAATCTTCAAATTCAGTCAAACACAACATGGTCTTGCAATGTAATATTTTTTCAAACACATTCCTAAAGGGCTACTGACTAGAGCTACAGCAAAATGAAGAAATTCATCAATGAAATCTTAGACAGAACGGAATTAACTATAAAGATGAATTATCCACTAAGCTGTGTGATGTCAGTGCTCCCATGCTGGGCAGCACTGCTTAATACAGATTTAGGCAGCACCAGCACATAAATCTGCTGCCTGACTAAGGAAAAATGAAGTACAAAATTAACAGGTCTGGTTTAATACGGGTACCTGAAGGGAAGTGCCAACTGAACAGGCAACATCTTCTTTAATTAAAGTTGCAAAGGAGTGGGGATCACGAGGACACATCTGATGACTTGGTACAATCCGGCCATAAAAAGAAGATTGGATGCTGATGGTGGTTCTGTGAGGACATCTCAGAGAGACATACTCTCCATCACAGGCATGGTCAGTGTAATTCTTTAGTACTTGTGATAAGTAACCTGCAAAAACCACAACAAAAACCATCATTAGTGAGATAGTTAATATTTAGGTGATTTTCAGCTGTGCAGTCTAACAAACATGCAACAAGCAATGAGGGAGGGATTTTACTACTCTCACACACACGAGAAGGAGAGAGACAATGACATGGTGGAAACTCAGCGAGAGTTTCAAGACTTTATTGGATAAATGCCTGAGCAATCTCTTCTGACTCTGTTTTGAGCAGAAGGTTAGACAAGAGAACAGAAGTCCCTTCCAACCTCACTCTTCCTGTGAACTTATGAGCCAGAAAGGCCCAGACACAGAGTCACTAGGGGAAAGTTGGGGTTACAATTGGTTGCATTAAGGCTTATTCCATCATAGCACAAGTCGTATCTTTGATCTCCCTTCACAATATACCATTTTAATTCTCCTGTTTGCACCTTCTGTTCTAGGCCTTTGACACAAAAGCTTTGCTTTCTCTCCTACTGTGCAAAGTTCCAGTGTTTTTGGAAGGACAACAGTATGCAGAACCAAATCTCTCCTTGGATGTTACAGGATGTTATCCACAATAATGAGGCTGTTAACAAGAATAAAGCGCGGGGACAAAGCCTTGTTAAAGTTACACCAAGTTAAAAGGGTTGATTGCACTCAGGTTGCCACAGCAACTCCAACCAAATCCTGACTTTGTCCTACTCACACATAAGGGGAAACCACCATGGTGTTGATATAGAAACATCTGTGCAGGGAATTCTAGCATGTTCTGTGTCAGCTATGCTCCCATTCAACCATCTCTGTACTGATTTTGGAAGTCCTGTTCCCCTTACTGGCCACCAACACATGCTTAACATTAGCAATCTTATAATCCCTTGTCACCATCTTCCTCTGCCTCTTAAGAAAAAAGGTGTTGTGGGATTGCTAGTAGTAGACTCTCAAGACATAAAAAGAACAGGCAAAACCATTAAGAGAAACAATTAATCCCTGGTCAAATTTTTAAAAGATAACATAAGGAACATTTTAGACTTGCTTTTAAAAAATGGCTAAAACAAGACTATTATCTTGGTGGCCCATAATCTTAGAATAATTTTGGCTAGTAGATCTGAAAGCTATCTAGTCCAGCCTGCTTCTCAAAGCAGGATCAACTTAGACCAGATTTTCCATGACCTTGTCTGATTCTGAATACCTCCAAGAATGCAACTTCCACAACCTCTCTGGGCATCCTATACCAATGCTTAACAACTTTCCTAGTGAATTTTTTTTTTATGACATGCAATTGGAATTTCCTATGCTATGTTATTTCTTGTTTCCTATGGTTCTTTCATTGTACATTTCGGAGAAATTACTGGTTCAATTTCATTTATTTCTTTCAGCAGTGTAAAACACTAATTAGATTCTGCTCTCAATTCTGCTCTCCTTATTCTTTAGTTCTCCTAGATAAGCAAATCAGCTCCTTCAGTCTCTTAGGATTTACTGTATGTTCCAGTACCCTTGTCTTGTTGGCAGCCAAAGGGGCTCTCTCCAGAGCCTCAACACCTTTAATATACTGAGGGCCCTACTGTTACGCAGTTACCCTCCTTTACTGCAAGGAGCATTTCTTGCTCAAGTTCCTCAGCCTTTCTTCCAAGATACAATAATGCACACAGGGAAGTGCAATTCATGGGGTTTGAGAGACCTTGCATGGCTTGATCTGAAGCATGAACTCCAGCTATCTTTGTAAACACGTTTGTAGGGTATACTTTTTTCCACCAAGTTAAACACTTCCAGGGCTTTTTTTATGTCCCTAAGGCCTTATCTTGCAACTTCCCCTTCCTCTCCAAAATAGTTAGGCCTACATCCAGAGCTTTTTCTGGAATTAGTTCCCCCTCCATGCCATCAATGAAATCTAGCTCAGGAATTGTGTGAGTGAATACTGGTACAAACAAATTTCCAAGTGCCTAAAACAACTATAATAATTGTTGTTAGCAATAGGCAACACAGGGTAATTTTGCTTCAACATTCAAGCTGCCACTGCAAAGATTCTTTGATTTCTCTAAATTTTAGCCTGTAGTTCTTATTTAGCAGTTTTGTTGCTGCAGTGCCTCAAGGTATGTGCCAAATATTTACTCAAATCAACATATTAATTTCCAAGTCCTCAGGGCAGCGTTTGCTAATAAGAAAAAGGCTGAGCCATAGCCCAAGTAATTAGAGTAAATGACAGGGCTGCATCAGATCACTGTTTAATTCAGTGCCTTTATCTCACTTGTTCAAGGAACTACTCTGCAGATAAAATTAGCTACTGGAGTGTATCCCAGTCAGTAGAATACACGCTCTGTGTGATGATGTATACCTAGTCCTGAGGTCACCAGATCAGCCAGAGAAATACAACCAAGTACAATCAAGATTCTACTGGCTCCTCTGAATATTCAATTATTCTGTCAGAACAGCCATCCTAGAGCATTCCTTTCATATTACCAGCACAGGATCAGGGAAGGTTTCAATGCCTGCAATTAGTGCAGATCACTTGTTGAAACAACTCCTTCCTCTTGGCTTCCACTGGCAATCTCAAAATAACTTGAGTTCATTCAAGCTCAAGATGTTGAGAAAAATTTAATGCTGTTTTGATGATGACTGACTGATAATAAAAAGACCACAATGTCTGAAAGACCTGGCACTGCCCACTGTCAAAGCGAAGACACTGGATTAGGCGTGGGCATGAGCAGAGATTACATGATGTTCCTCAAAGCACAAAAGAAAGTGGCTGTAGAGATGTAAGCTACGGTCTTGCAAGTGTCCACACCAAAGGTAAGGCAGGCTGGTTTTAAAGATGGCCAAAGACATTTACCACTCCTTTCTTCATCCTCAAATTCTGGGATGTGAAATCACTGTTGTTGGATCCAGAACATGAAGGCAAGCAATTGCATGAGGCAAAGATCCCTGCTGAATTGGTACAGTCACTACTCTATTCTATCGTGGTTAATCTTGTAGCAGAAGTGGCATAAATTCTCATGATTTTATAAAAGTATTTTTTTGGTGATTCACTTGTTGGACTGTCTAGGGAAGACAATGTTAGAGCAGGTGGTAATTTGAGCTTTTGTTTTAAAATATATTTGAAAGCATGGTAAAGGCACAAAAGAAATCTAAACCATTAACTCCACCAAAATTTTTCCAAACACTGCACATTTTGAAAATCTGGGATAACAAAACCAATCTTGAAATCTTTTGAGTTCAGCACTTCTCTAGTTTTTAAGGATTATATTGAGGACATAGAATATTTTCTGGTGGGGTAACCATATATAAATGACCTTGATAGTGCTGCTAGCAGTTGGTGTGGGAAAGGGTGTATACATAAAACAGGTCTAGCAAGGGTTATTTTCATGTTCATAGGTGAAGAAACTTGTTTTTTTTCTTTTTTTTCCCCTCTTTTCTGTGACTCCTGCCTCTTTATTACAGGTGTAATGGATATTTTCAGATGCAAATACAGTCTAATTTGTTTATGCATTTTTTGCATGTAGATAGGTTCTGTGATATAGTTACACTGTGAAACATTTCAGAGCAAAGACCAGTGCATGATGACAGGTATTTCCTTTGTAGTATCTGTCTGTGAATTTTGAGTTAGACTCTTGGATGTTAGGCTTAATTTCTAAGAGTTCTAAGCAGCTAGGCATCCGGCTACCTGAATCATCCATTATAGTTTTGTGAGTGCCACTCTTGGATGTAATACAGCTATCAGCTCTTACTTTGAGAGGAAGGTTGTGACAGGTAATTTACACTGGTGGTTTAGTCTTTGCTGTGTTGTATTGGAATAGTTAGTTGTTAACTTTCTAGTTATGCTACAGCATTTAAATAGATTTTTGTTTTTCTTCACAGAGGTTATTTTAAACAGGATGTGTAGTGGGTTTTAGTTATTCCATAGTGTATTCAATAGACATGTAAAAAATTCAATATGTTGAAGTGCTGTGCTTAAAATTTCAAGAACACCATTAATACTGAATGTGTACTGATCTAGTTACAGATACATTGTTTAAGAGAATCAAGACAGTGGACATGAATGAATGGATGTATGTTTAGGATAAGTTAATTTTTTAACTCTCTGGAAGCATGCCTGTAGAACAGCAGGAAGGAGACCAATGGTGTAATTGAAAGGTTAGCTTATTTCACTTAGCAGCAGAGCAGTTGGAAAGTGTAGCCATGAAGGACAGTGCTTGTGGCTAACACCTTGGGATATGTAGGTGTATTTATTGTTTTCTGTTCCTCTGAAATAGTTAATATCTGCCAGTTGTTTGGACTACTGGTTCTCAGGGAATCTTCTATATATAGTAAGTATAATTTATTTCCCTGTAAGGATTGTCCATTGGAATGGGCTGCCCGGGAAGGTGGTAGAGTCACCATCATTGGAGGTGTTCAGGAGGAGACTTAATGGGGTGCTTGGTGCCATGGTTTAGTTGTTTAGGTGGGCTGGATTGGTTGATGGGTTGGACACAATGATCTTGAAGGTCTCTTCCAACCTGGTTGTTTTATTATTATTATTATTATTATTATTATTATTATTATTATTATTATTAACAAATTAAATAAATTTATAGAAAACAAGTGCTAAACATCTCATCATTTCAAAGACCCATGTCACTATCAGAGCAGGGATTTCCACTGTGAACACAGAATAAACAACCAAAAGAAGTGTACATCACAAAAATCATAAATCTTTTTTGTTTCCACTCTAGGAAGAAGGAAATGCTTCTTTCAAGCACCACTTGCAATTTCTTTTTCCAAAGCCAAGAGTCTGACTTCTATCAGTCATCAGCAATTACTCCCCACTACTCATCAAAGACAAAGCTTAATGCTGACTGTAACTCTATCCCATCCAGCCATGTTGGTTCCAAAGAACCATTTTCACCATTTTTTCACCATTGCCTCTCCAGGGGACTCTTGCTAAGTTCTCATCCAGTAGCCAGTTCTAACCCTTAACAGATATGCAGACCAGAGAAAAATACAAGTTTCATGCAGAATAACATTACTTTACAAGCACTGTAAATCTAAATATAATCCTTACTTACTCTCATAGAAGTCCCTGTCATTTTGAAGCCAAAGCAACTGATGGAGTGATTCATGAAAGACCAGGTGTTATAGGAACTTCCATCCCATCCAGATGTAGGACAATAGTAGAGTATACAAACACTCATTCATATACCTTATTTAACCATGGCTGTCTAAAAGTGTCCTCTTGTCCTGCTTCCACTAAATACAGTTCTAGTTTTGCTTGACAAGACACATAGCAACCCACCAGCTGACCAGTCACCAGAAGAAAGATTTTGTCTTTCACCGGGAAACATTTCTGTGGGTGTGGGCTGGAGGGATAGAGATAATCACAATAAAACTGACTTTGTACAGTTTGGATATGATCCAAAGCCTCTAATAAATTACACAGGAAATCAAAGGGATTTAATGGTTAACTAACTACAAGTAATTTGAGCCAGAGCCTCATTAGTATTTGCATCAAGCTTTATCTCAACTATAGTAACATCTTCTAAACATAACCCATTTTGAGCTTTTATAAGTACAAATATGGAAATTTATACAAAACTAGTGAAAAAAATAACATTCTAGTGCAAATTACCTATTATTAGCTATCTGAAACACATGAAGTCAGTGCAATTAACTGCATTAGTGAATTAAACACTGCCTTGTTCCTGGTTGATGCAGATTCTTTTAATTTCATCTGCTTGTTTTCCAATTCCATATTGTTTTTTCATTACTATTATTTTCTTCCAGTTTCCTCACATTCCTTGCAGATGTATCTGAGACTCTGAACGTGAAACAGAACTTTCTTCCAGGAGAGACCTTAATCAGATGCATTTCTGGAACTCGGACTATCCCTCTCCATCGCACCATTTTTCAGATAGACTATGGAGTGGAGAAAACCAGTGCTCATAACATCGGGCAGAAACAGTACTAAGTTGATAGAATAGAATCACATGCCGTGAGGACAGGCAAGCAGGGCTGAAATGTGACCCCAGGCAAGACTTGAAGCCAGAGCAAGTAATTCAAAGAATACATTTCATACCGGGTATTACTGATAATCCTGTGGTTGCAGCAGTAAAAGCTGCTCTCTCAAATCACAGAGCAGCCTTCTATGGACAAGTAGGGTTTGTTTTGTTTTGTTACTAATACTAGAGATTAAACCTACTATTACAAACCTTCTACAGAGAGATTTGCTTTCACTTCAGCTACTTCCCAACTCTTTCACCTTTCAGATATCATACAGCACTGGAAAAACTTGAACATCTTGTAAGCATACTTGAGAAAATATTTTCATTTTAAGTCAACAGATCATTGTCCACTCATCTTCTGTTTCACAGTTGTGGCTCCAAACTGTATCCAGTGTTAACTTTGAAAAACGGCTTTGAAATGAGAGTGAATTTAGAACTGCAGCAGAGGGTCGGCATTCCAAGGGTAATGAAGGTAACATCTTGTAAATTCTGAGTGGTATTTTATAGGTCTCCTGGGTTTATGTAATAATGACAAGGTAGTGGAAATTAGATTGGTGAAGGCTAGGGGTGACAGGAATAAAAATATGTTGGTTTTCAACTCTGCAGACTTGACTCTAACTCAAATACTAGTAAAGATTATTATTACCTATGACCTTATATTTCTTAACTGTAAACTCCTATAGATTTTATTAAAACACTACAATCCTTCCATAGGCTGTTGGAATAATTCTGGAGAATTTTAGAAACAACTCCAACTGCAAGTACTTTGGGTCTAGAACTTTAAAGAATTTCTCTAGAAATGCAATTAAAATATCCTGTTTGCTATTTGAGCATTGTCTTAGATTACTTTCTTTGAATAAGTCTATGGTTTCCTGAAAATCTATCTTTAAAAAACCCAAGTTTTCTAATTTCCTGATCTTTTACATTTTGAAAAGATAGATTAACAGAGTTTTAAAATTATGTTTATTTGGTTTTTTATGCTTATCTTTATAGATCCAGGAAAATTTAGCCTGGAAGATCCTCCTGCACATCTTCCAATGCAGCTATGGGAAGACCCAGACTGGTCATGGAGTCAGCTAGAGTCCTGTCTCCATGTACACATCTGTGTGTGAGGTGACTACAGATGAGAGGACCAAAGAACCAGCTATTGCATGGACTATTTAAAGCCACTTAGTTGGGGATACATAAGGGCTGTATGCATGCATATTTTCTATTAACAGACCTTCATCCTGATCAGCCAGACAGGAGAACAGGATGAGACCACTGGTGCTGTTTGTGTTTCTGTGAATGATGAGTGTTTCTGCCTGTGTTGATCTGAGTGGCCTGAGACACACATCTCTACTGTGAACAGATGCTCAGCATCAGTGTTGCCTGTACCTGGGAACAAAGGGTGATGGCTGCCTTGCCTCTAGCAGGCTATCAGATTTGGCAACTCTCTACACTTCCCACTAAAAATTCCACGTGCATGTGTGTACATGTGTATAAAATACATTTATGTACATTTATATACAGGCATGCACATACAACAGACGGTAAAAAAAAAACAAATCTGCAGAATATTTTACCTGGTTTAAGTTCTAGAAGAAGCTTGACTACAACCCTAACTATGAAGTTCATTTTTTGCAGTGTTAAATTTCTTAGAACACTTTGTTGAAATAGTGTTATAGCATTATAAATATTAATATATTATATAATTAGAGTTACAGCACTATAAATATTAATGTCTTTAATTGTGAAAAGTAAAACTTTGCATGCATTAGTATGCATTATGTGTAGTTTACATATATTGCACAAAGCACAATCATATTTATGAAATATATCTTATAGCATAATCTAAATAGGATCACCAGGTCACCTTGGGAAGCCTCATGGGGTTTTTTCAGTACTCACAGAATGAGAGCCATAGTTTAGTGAGAAATTCAGTGTATACTTTTTACAGCCCAAAGAGGTCAGTTCCACACATGATAGACAAGCTGGGAACTATTTCATTCCACAGATAAGCTGCAGTAAGTGTTAAGGTTATCACTTTATAGCTAGAGGAACTACACGGGTGATACTTCCTGAGCAGCTTCAATTGGTTCTTTTCCCTTGGCTCTCACCCAAATAAATCACAGCACTGCTCACTGTGGCCTTCCTATTGTACTCTAAGTAGTGATAAAGAACTCACACCACTGGGGTTCATGTAGCTCTTCTACATAAAGTTATAACAGGCTTATTTCACTGAAAGGGCATTTTTCTCTAGATGGCTTACATAGAAATATACAAGAGATTTTTTAACAGCAAAACTACAGTGATGTAATTAGGCTGTTGTAACTGATGTCTGCAGATGACATCATTGAGTGGTATGGTTGACATGTCTGAGGGGCAGGATGTCATCCAATGGGACTTGGACAAGCTTGACAAGTGGGCTTTTGTGAAATTCATGAAGTTCAACAAGGCCAAGCGCAAGGTCCTGCACCTGGGTCAGGGCAAGCCCTGGTATCAGCATAAACTGCAGGATGATGGGATGGAGAACAGCCCTGTGGAGAAATATGCAGGAATACTGCTGGATGAAAAGCTGAACATGAGCTGAAAAAGTGCAATCACAGCCCAGAAGGCCAACTGTATCCTGGGCTGCATCAAAAAAGTGTGGCCAGAAGATTAAGGGAGGTGATTCTGCCCCTCTGCTCTGGTGAGACCCCACCTGGAATACTCTGTCCAGCTCTGGGCCCTCAGCTCAAGACATGGACCTACTGGAACACATCCAGAGGAGGGTCACAAAAATTATAAACGTGTTGGGACACCTCTGCTATGGAGAAAGGGTGAGACAGATGGGGTTGTTCAGCCTGAAGAAGAGAAAGTTCCAGGGACACCTTACTGCAGCATTCAAACACTTAAAGGGGGCTTATAAGGCCTGTTGCAATAGGAGAACAGGTAATGCTTTTAAACTAAATTAGGGAAGATTCAGACTACACAGAAGAGAAAAATACTTTACATTGAGGGTACTGAAACACTGGTGCAGGTTGCCCAGGGCGGTGGTAGACACCCCATCCCTAGTAATATTCTAGGTCAGCTTGGACAAGGCTCTTAGCAGTCTGGTCTATTAAATATGTCCCTGCTGGCTGCACAGAGGTTTGACTACATGACTTTTAAAGGTCCCTTCCAACCCAAACCAACCTGATTTTATGTATCTTCCACAGTAAACATAGTCACACAGGGATGCACTAAAATAGCTACCAATGCACCTTTTCTGGTTAACTTCCTCATGCAGACAAGTTATACCGATGTTCCATTTTGACTTCCAGTTCCACAATAAAGTCTTTTTGATCTCACTCCTTCCTGTGATAATTCTTATGGAAAACAATTTTTACCTTGGAAATCAACATTATTACAAATATAACATGCAAATAGAAAGACTCTAACTAAAAAAAACCCTAATCCCAAATCCTGGAGCCTTCCTGCAGCCCTAGGCCTGTGCTGAAGTTTAAGAGCTCAAACGGGACCTGGTCCTTACCTCAGCCTTCATGGCTGATGCTCAACCTTTCCTACAGGCATCACTGAGTCTCATGGCAAGACACTGAGAGCCCTTTTGCACCTTCCTTTGCTGAAATCAAACTTACGACACTTTTCAAGGGCCAGGGACCAACTTATTCATGTGTTGCTAATATTCTTATGTAACAGGGAAAGGAGTCAGGAGCTGGATCGATACACCTTCCTCAGGTTGCGCTCTGAGCTCACTGAACGTCTCACTACTTATTCAAGAGGCCAAGAACATTTTATGGTGATCAACATCTTGGTTCACCTCCACCTAACCCACCATGTAGAATAGCATAGAATAGAATTTACACTTCCATGGCTTGTGTGGTCAATCTGGAAACAACCACTGGTACACTTTCTCCATGCCCAGGGGACAAGCACCCTGTAAGCCTCTGCAAGGCACCCCTTAATCTGCATCAAAATCCTTCTTGGGCCCTCCTTAGTCAGTCATATCACCCACGAGGAATTCAATGCTGGTAAGCACAATGCCATAAAGCACTCTTCTCATGCATTTTTATGCCAAATGAATGCACCTTTTGTTTTTCCCTCTAGCATTTTTAAAATACAGGGAGGTTTGCTCCATATCATGTCTCCTGTAAGGTCTGCAACAGCTCCTTTTTGTCCCCATGCAGTGTGACATTGAGAGATATAGAGCACTAACCTGGGAAGGTTGAGGACTATTCAGTTTGACCAAATTACAGACTTTCACCATTGCAAACACAGTGGGAAGGGTTTGTTTCTGTATTAAAAACATGCAGCAATGGAAATATAAAAGAGCCTTGCTATAACCATGCACCTCTGCAGAGCTGCATCACAAACGCCTAAAAGCAGCCTGGCCTTTGCCCATAGATTTGCTGAGAGTGACAGGAAAGTATCCTATTACCATCCAAATTAAAAGAAAGCTTTTGCTCAGCATATCACACTGGAACAGAGGAAACAGTTATTTGACCACAGAAGTGACAGACAAGACTCTGTGTGTACTGATCAATTCTTTAAGCAAAGGAAGAATTAAGCCATGGCAATCTGACAAGGGCTAAGAAACACCAACACCAAATAAACAGGTTTCTGCCCATTCAGGAGAACTTATTCTGACAAGACCATGAGTACAGAGAGATGGCAGCTTTGTTTAGACTAGGGCAAATGGCAGGAATGAAGGCAAAAGTGCATAACCCTACGGGAGCTGCTGCTAAAGGCATCATGAGATGTGAGTGCTTTGCACACAGTGCCAGAAGCCATCTCTGGGGTTCTCAGAGTGACCTACACATCTCTGAAAAAAAGCAGATTTCAAGTGGCAGGTCAAAATGTGGAACAATTCCTGTGATCCCAGACCTGAAATCCTATTACCTTGCATGAAATAGTACAGCATGACTTACATGTGCAAACACCATCTTGGCAGTGTGAAGCTCTCCTGCAGGAAAAAGCTTGCAGTCAGGTTGGAGTCCCTGTCACTGATTTTAACAAGTACTTCATTTTTATTAGAAACTGGTTTTGTACCGTAAACTGTGAAATTCAAGGCCTTCCTTGTTTGATGTTGTGTAATAACAGTAGGGGATAGGTAATTTTCATGCTCAAGCAGTGCAAATCACTCTGGATTACTTTGCCACCTAGCAATTTTTCCACAAGAAAAAGAATTTCACAAGCAAGAATTTCAGGGGAACAAAGGCAAATTGCTGTCTGTAGTGGGAAGGGCAGCTCTGGCTCTCATATAGTGTGTGTTTGCTGAGGCATTGTGAAGTGGTTCCTCTCCAGACTGGAGACCTTGTGCTTCGTTCTCCCAGAATTTATCTCTCAAGAAAGTAAAAAAACTAGGCTTAAGGGTTTTTTTCCAACACTGGGATTTTAACATCTCCCTTTTCCTTCTGCTTTAAATTCCATATTTTATTTATTCTTATTCAGTGTAGGTTTGACATGTTTAATGAAAAGCAAAAGCTCTGGAATGAACCTGCCTTCTTTTCCCGTGGACCTGCAATAAGAGCTATGATGTTGCCCTCTGTATGACCTTCGCCTGCGAAATGCATATTTCTCTTTGCTCTGGCCAGGCCTTGGCAGCTTTATAAACCCCAAGAGAGGAAAGGAAATGAGGAGAGACTGAGACAAGATAGAGAAAGCTAAAGAATGAAAGGGAAAAAGCAGAGTACAGGAAAAAGCAGGTAATTTTAAAAAGAAAACAAAAAGAGATACAGGACAGAGCAGACATAAAGCCAGAATTCTTTCTCATTTGTCAATTAGAAGTGTGGTCCTAGGAGCTTATCCTGCCAGTATGAATCAGCTGGAAGCATTGTGGAGGCCAGGTCACTTGAAATTAGAAAAAGAGCAGCTTTAAAATCCTGAAAAAGGAGAAAAGAAAAAGGGTTTGAGCAAGAATATCCACTTCTAAGCGGCCTCTCTTTATGTTCCCACGTGGTGAAGCTCAAAATTCATACATGCTTGCAGAAAGAACTGTGTTACCCAGAGAGAAAAATTATCCAGGAATAAAAGGAGCTCAGAGTGATTTTAGGCTGGCTTGCAGGAGTCTCTTCTAACTTCTGATATGCCCTATCTTTGATGACTTGTCCACAAACCTCAGATATTTCCGCAACAGAACACTAAGTGTATTATATATGCAACAACCAGGCAAAACTTCCAGATCAGCATCTGCTGTTTAAGTCATTGACTTAAGCCAAGAGGCTTTTATATTCACCACTAACTGTACAACTTAAAGCAATGAAAATTACGTCAGGGCAGCAGGAATGATGGTTTCACAGGTAAATTAGGTTTCTGGGGTTTGATATGAACCATACAAACAAGAGACAGGCATCCTGAGCATCAGCAGTTCAAACTGTCAGGCTGCCCAGCCAGCCTGAAGCTAACAAACCTCAACTTCCCACATGCTCCTCCTGGAAAACACATTGCAGGAATGGACAGGAAATCAACACTTGGGAGTAAAGGGCTGAAGATCAAGCATTAATGCAGGAGCTTACTTTCTGCTTGTTAAAGAAGCTATACCTCCTTGGTGCTCAAGAGAAAATGTTTGCCTGTCTAAAAAAGTGCATACTGATTTTTAATCAGGAGCACTCAGTAGCACTTCAGAATGTGAGAAAGGGGACGAAAGGATACACAAAGAGAGGGAACTGCTTAGCCTGGAATATAAGTTTGTAATAATAATGAAGACATCTGACTGAAAGAGAGAAGACAGAACAGCCCCCTTCTAGCGCATCTCTACATTCATCTCTATAAAGTCAATAAGTGAAAACACAAAAGGAATTTTTTCACAGGATCCTTTTTCTCCCCCACCTCTCACTGGGGCCATTCCCCATATTTGCAGCTTCTTTCAAGGACAGAAATAATATTTGGCTTCCTTGGCAACGAAGAACAAAGAGACAATAGAAATCCGACAGTGGAATTTATGAAGCCGCATACTATACTAACCCCTTGTATGGGGACAGCAATCAGGCAGAGAACAGCCCCAGCACAACTGCACTTTGAAAAGCTTTTTTGCTAAAAGCTATTTGCACTGCTTTGACACAGAGCAGTTGTTTTGACTAAAAGGCTAGAAAAGGGGATTTCTTTTGCAGAGTAACACTTTGAAGGGCTCTTTGCCTCACAGCTGTAACAGCAACCACCTCCACAGCACAGGTTTTTCTCCTGCCTATTGTATTACATACCAAAACACACCACATGCCAAAACAGTTTCAGGGTTGGCTGCTGCTGCGCTCAGTGAGAATTGTGCTTATATATGGAGAGCATTACATCTAAAGGCTGTGATCAAACTGCAAGACCTGGGAGCATTTCACAGTCTTTGGATGTGAGTGCACATCCCAGCTGTATTCCACGTCACAGACACATCATCCCTTTCAGAGAAGGGAAATTTTCTATTAAATTATTGCAACTTTTTATCTTTGAATAGTTTAGATTGATAAGTATCCCCTCCTACATTCTCCTGGTTTGGGACAGTGCAGGAAACTGCACCCAGTTATTCTGCTGTTGAACTTAATGTTATGTTTTTCTGTTATACTAAGCGACACTTCTGAACCTGTGTATGTCATCTGCATATTTTGCAGATGCCACAGAACTGGAAGGGGCAGTTGATACACCCAACGGTGGTTTCATTTAGAGGGACCTCAACAATCTGCACAACCTATCAAAGAGGAATCTCATTGATCTTAACTAAAGGGAAATTGCAAGTCCTGTTCATGGGGAGAAGCATCCCCATGCACCATGCTGGCAACCAACAGGGTGGAAAGCAACTTTGCAGAAAAGGACCAGGGCTTCCTGGTAGACACCAAGATGACAATGAGCCCTCACAGCAAAAACAGCCTTTGGCAGGAGCATCAACAAAAGTTCAAGAGAGGTAAGCCTACCCCTTAGCACTGGTGAGACCCATCTGAGCTGTTCTGTCTAGTTCTGGATTTCCCAGTACAACAGAAATATGGGCATACTGGTTCAAGTCCAGCAAAGGACTACAAGATTAAGGATATGGAGTATCTGTCATATGAGGAGAAGCTGAGTGATCTGGGAATGCTTAGATGGGAGAAGAGAAGGTTCGGGAAAATCTTCTCCATATATACAAATAACTGATGTCAGGGTGTAAACAAGACATAGCTAAACTCCTTACTGTTTGCAGTGTCTCTTCCAACCTTAGTTATCCTGTGATACTGTGGTATCCAGTGAATGAACAAGAGGCAATGGACACAAACTGAAATGCAGGAAATTCCATTAAAAATATAGGTACAACTGCAAGGATGGTCAGACACTGGAATGAGTTGCCCAGGGAGGTTGTGGAGTCTCCAGCCTTGCAGATATTCAAAATCCAACTTAGATGCAGTTCTGAGTAAATTGTTATAGTTGGCCCTGCTCTAAGCAGATAGATTGGACTAGATGATAGAATATCTCAGGTTGAAAGGGATCCCCATAAGGATCATCAAGTCCAACCCCGTGCTCCTCATAGGACTACCTGAAACAAAACCGGGTGCTTCCTGAACTGACAGGCTAGGTGTCATGACCACTTTCCTGGGGAGCCTGCTTCAGTGACCAACCACCATCTCAGTTAAGAAGCTTTTCCCAATGTCCAACCTGAACTTTGAGATTCATTCCATTTCCTTGTGTCCCATTGCTGGTCAACAGAGAAAGGAAATTAGCACCACAACCTCCATTATCCCCTTGAGGAAGATGTAGACTGTGAAGATATCACCCCTCAGCCTTCTCCCAGCTGAACAAACCAAGTGACCTCAGTCTTTCCTCACAAGTCTTGCCTTTGAGGCCTTTCACCATCTTGGTCACTTTCCTCGCAACACACTCTGATGGTTTGATGTCTCTTACATTGAGGCACTCAAAACTGCACACAATATCTCATGTGGAGCCACACCATTTCATGTAGAGTGGGACAATAATCTTCCTGAGCTGGAGGCCTAAGCTAGTCCCTCCCAAACTCAGACAGTCTGTGGTATCAAATCACTTCTCAGGATGCAATGATAAGGCTTGGTCTCCTTTTAAGCATCCTAGGAAAAAAAAAACAAAACTTTATTCAAAGTTGGAGTTTCCTTTGTTGTGAACCCAGGTAGCATTTCAGTGTCACTTCAGTTCTGTTCACATAGAGATAATTTTCAGTTAGCCTTGCACTGTTCGGCAACTGAGTTCAGAGAAGTAAGATATGGCTTTCCCAGGAACACCTCCTGGACAAGCAGCATCACTGACCTTTATAAAACAGTGTTCTCATCAAAGCAAACTGCTGCTTCAAACAATGGAAATGGTACTTAGCTCTCTGTGTCTGCTGAGTAAAAACTGTAACAAGATGCCCTTTCAGAAATTGTTTAGTCTTCACACTTCTGTTTATTAATTAGATTTAGATGCAAACATGGAGAGTGCCACAGGAACATAGTGTTAGATAATGAAATTAGAAAAAATTGTCATGGCTCAGTGCCCAAATTTTTAGCTGATATTTACATGGAGTAAAAACATCACAACATCAATGAATGGAGTAAAAATCCATCACAAACCAGTGAAATAACACACAATTCATTATTTAAGAAGTTCTTGACCTATAAGAGTGATCAAACATCAGAAGAGGTTTCCAAGAATTGCATGCCCCTCTGCTTCCAGCTGGTATAGCTGCTCTTGGATGATATTTAAACTGCCTATACCTCTGCAGTGCCTATATAGTGAGCCAAGGATAATATCTGAGATATATAAATCCACATGGTAGACTCAGAAGAAGTTAGGACAGAGTAATCCCAGTCCTACTTTGTACTGGGTTTTGCTCTTAAGCTACCCAATCTATTAGAATGTAAAAGAGCACCAGTAATGATAGTAACAGTTGAATTCTCTGGAAATAAGCATATTAGGTAACATGTTAACACAGCAGAACAGTCAGCAGGCTATTCTTTTTAATAGATAAAGAAACAGTGGAGGGGAACATAAGTGTCAAAGTCACATGAAGAGTGGCCTTTGCAAAAAAGCATAGCTGAGTCTATCAATCTGCTTACAGTATCCATCCTGGTTTCCATAGCCTGGAGCTGTGGTACTGAGGTGGATTGTATTAAGCAGGCTCAAAGACAAAAGAGGGAAAAAAGTGAAATAGGAGAATGCTGGAGAGCATAGAGATGAAAGACACACAGGAAGGCATTGGATTAATGGACAAGCATTTAGGTTGTGATCACCTAATGCGCAGAGATTAGCATGCAAGGTATTTTCTGGGGTGGTGGCGGAAAAAGTCTTGTCAACCACAAGGTGATGCACAAAAGACAAAACAGCCAAATGTCTAGGAAGCTGTAACTCCATCTTCCCTCCACTGTCTCTCACTCTCGAGGTGGGAGGGGGGTAAGCCAGGAGAAAGGTCAGGGGATAAAAAACAGTGGGGAATTGGCAGAATGCCTCAGGTTCTGCAGAGCAGAACTGTCCCTCCCAGAGGATAAACCAAGGGCACAAAGCTTGGGTTTCCACAACTTGCACCTTAGCAGAGAGAAAGAAACTTCTTGGACACAGTTTCGGTGTAGACATTACTTTCCTGAATTGAGAAACAGTAGAACTGTTATATCTTGGATAAGCGGTGGGAAACAGCAGACACACAAAAAATTCCTACAGATTGTTTTTTAATGTTGTAGGGGTCATGCAGAATTATTCTCCAAAGCAAAACAGAGCATGTAGGTGAGACAGAAATCTTCCTCAAGGATGGAAGGAGTGGGACAGTAAGGAATAATTGCCAAAATCAAATTAACAATTCCAAAGTGCAGCTTTCAGAGCTTAGTGACTCTGAAATCTCGTTAAACTGAAATAATTCCTCCCAGCACTGCTTTTTCCCCATTGGAAAAAGCAAAAAATGGAAGACTCCAGAGATACTAAACTTAGCAGATCCATCTGGGACCACAACCAAAAAAGACTGATCTGCTACTGAGATCCTCATACACAGCTCATTGATCCAGGGATTTCCAAAATAATCAGTAATTTAAAGTGTCTGTTAACAACCTGCCCAACCTCTGGAGAAGGGCTGGTTGAAAGAACTTTTACATCTGTTTCTTTCTGTCAAGGCAGTAGACCTAACAACAGTGCAGTGGAATCATAGTTCATTCATGCTTGACCCAGCATGAGGGGAACAGGATCATTAACATTTGGGTACAAGCAGCTCTCAGCAGTCTTAGCATTGCTCATGTGCAGACAGAACACACGGTTGTCATTAGGTCTCACAGTCATGCCAAAACTGTTGTGGGCCTATGTAGGAGAAGGGTTGTTTTCTGATAGCTTTGGAGCAGCTAAGTTTTGCCCTGTAGTTAAGAATGCACACCTTATCAGTAATTGAGAGAAAGAAAGAAAGAGGGAAATACAGGGGCAGGTTTGCCCTTGCTTGAGTTAGAGAAGCCCATGTTTAATATCTGACTTAGAAAAGCATGTAAGCATCTTGTAAATTAGGAGAAAGACTTGGCAGAATTTGGTTAGAGGTGTTGAAATATTGTTTTGTTATTTTAACTTATTGCACGCCTTAATTACACACACCCCAGTAGAAAATAACCCATTAAGATGTGACACATATGCTTTCTAAAAGATTATATAACTTTGCTGTGTAACATACTAAAGGTCTTTGCCTGGTAACATCTTGACCTGGAAGCTGTCCTTGTAGTGACTCCGGGGTGATCAAACACCAAAACCGTATTGCTACAAATGGTGACCCCAATGGGCACCCAGAGCAACTACAGAGCATAACCAACAACAACTACTTGGCTTCACCCGGCCTGCAGAGACAGTGCTCTCTGACGTCATTAAATAGTCGCCTCGAAGTTGTTGGTCCCTATGGGACTCGCTAGAGGCTGTTTTCCACTGGGAGTGACAGTCCCCAACTTAGCTGAAATACAGGCACAGAAAGCTCAGATGTCTGGACATACAAGTTTAAAAAAAAAAAAAAAAAAAAAAAAGATAAATTAAATTAAATTAAATTAAATTAATCTCTGGGGAAAAAAAAAAAAGAAGAAGAAACTGAAACAAAAGCAGAGCTGCATGCTGTGGGGCAGAGGTGAGCAGTTGGGGTAATTACGGGGGGGGTTGCCTCTCTTTTTGATGAGAACATAATGGGGAATTAGATGTCAAAAGAAGAGAGGGCAATAGTCGGAGTCTTTACCCAGATCTCAAAAAAAAGAGCTACAACTCTCGTCAATGTGTTTGAATCATGGACAAAAGGGACATTTTAAGCAAAAACTATGACTTGGGAGGAGATAACTGTCCTACAAGCCTTTCAGAAACTCTTTAAGCAACATGAGAAGTCTATCAGTACCTCTGCTTTTCAGCAGATGCTCTTTTCAGCTGCTGAGCACTGCTCCTCTTTCACTGTATGATCCAGGGATCTGGCATGAGATCAGAACTGAGTTTTGGGACTATACTAAGAAGGAGAGTAAGATCAGAGAAATTAGAGCAATGCCTGATGATGAACTCACCTTGGAGAAGCAAGTGAAAAACATTGATTGCCAGAAATTTTTGTGTAATCCTGCTGTAAGTGAGATGCTAACAGCTTGCACACATCAACATCCAGAAACTTTGGTAACAAAGGCTTTTGCAGCTTCTCCCCCAGGCTTTGATGTTTTGAACAGTGTAGACAGCGGTACAGAGCAAGAGAGAAGCAATGGCTTCTGCTCTAGCCATCTCGAGCTTCAGAAAGGTGGTGCCAGCCACAGAAGGAGAACAAGCAGGAGGCTTGAAAACATCAGTTAAGCTCAGAGTCACTGCTGTCACCTCCCCCTGTGACATGCTTGTTATATTTGGGTGAGAATTTTACAACTTTTAGCGAACTTATGACACTTGCCATGCTTCCAGTGGATGCTGCAGCCCAACCCCATGGTTCTATGGGACCCTCCATGCCACCAAGGGATCCTGTTCAAACTCCAGAAGAGCACTTTTTGATACTTTAAGTATGTGCCAAAATCTTTCTCACTTCAGCCACCGAAGGATTGATGACTCCTGCCCGCCCAGCACTCATGAAAATCCTAGTAAGACAGACATGTTGAGAAACTAGAAAGAGTTCACCAATAGGACTAGCAAGATGATTAGAGGGCTGGAGCACATAACATATAAGGCTAATTGGGTGTTAGGAAGAAGTTCTCTACCATGAAGGTGGTGAGACACTGGAACAGGTTGCCCAGGGAAGTGGTAGAAGTCCCATCCCTGGAAGTTTTTAAGGCCAGACTGGATGAGCCTTTATTTAGCATATCTGTTCAAAGAAAGATGCTCATCTACCAAGTTCTCGTGATAAATAATTTCTCTTTTCACCCTGGGCTACATGTGTCCCACCTGATCCCTGTGGTATAGAAAGGAGAAAGCAACAGCAGAGTGGGAAGTACCTGTATTGCTCACTGCAGTCATTCACCCAGACCTTCCCCAGGATGATGAGAACTAGGAGGTAAAGAAGTCATGCAAGAAGCCAGAGAAAACTGACCCGTTCACAAAAAAAAAGTACAACAAAACAACAACAACAAAACCAAAACCACATGCACAAAAAGAAAAACCAAAACCACAAAAAAAACACAAACAAACAAAAAGCTCCCAAAAACCACCACTAAGTTTTATCAGCAACGAGCAGCCTGACTACCCACTGTAGGCAAAAGACAAGAGCATCTCATTTTTCTCACTAATATCTCTCTCCCTTCCCTATGAAGATGGAGGAGGATTCATGGGTGAGATTTCCACCTTTTTTAACTCACATATATGCCAGAGGCAGGTAGCCCATTAATTCAGACAGGCTAACTTAGTGCCCTTACTAGTAGGTCAAAAGCATAAGGAGCTGACCTGGGCAGTCAGACTTCGGTTCCCTGCACAGACAACACAGAGAAGCCCATCAGTCAGGTCATAAGAAGCAATTGCCAAGCATATGAGTGGTGGCAGCTTCTCTCCATTGGCTAAAGGCAGGAGTGACAAGTGAGCCCAGTGCACCCCTTCATATCCACAACAGTCAGTCAACAAAACAGAAAAGGCAGCGAGAGCTGTTTCAGAGAAAGGCTTTTCCCAGAAAAAGGCCATCTTGCATGAGAGGCAAGAAATAAACAACAGAGAATAACAGAGGGGAGAATATTTGTGCCTGTAATACTAGGGTTCTTCTTATAACTTGTTTTGCACATTATTATGTCTCCCACATGTTAAGGGGTTTGTGGCTTCATAGATAAACTATCCTTGTGAAAGGATCATCTAGTTCCAACCCCACTGCCATGGGCAGAGACACCTCACACTAGATCAGGTTGCACAGAACCACATCCAGCCTGGCCTTAAAAACTTCCAGGGATGAGGCTTTCACCACCTCCCTGGGCAACCTGTTCCAGTCTCACCAGCCTCATGGTGAAGAACTTCTTCCTAATATCCAATCTGAATTTACCCATTTCTATTTTTTTTCCATTCCCCCTAGTCCTATCACTATCTGACACCCTAAAAAGTCCCTCCCCAGCTTTCTTCTAGGCCCCTTTCAGATACTGGAAGGCCACAATTAGGTCTCCTCAGAGCCTTCCCTTCTCCAGACTGAACAGCCCCAACGCCCTCAGTCTGTCCTCATAGGAGCGAAGCGCCAGTCCTCTGATCATCCTCATGGCCCTTCTCTGGACACGTTCCAGCACCTCCAGATCCTTCCTGTAATAGAGACTCCAGAACTGGACGCAGTACTCCAGGTGGGGTCTCACCAGAGCCGAGTAGAGGGAGAGGATCACCTCCCTCGACCTGCTAGCCACACTTCTCCTGATGCAGCCCAGGATCTGATTTGCTTTCTGGGCTGCAAGTGCACACTGCTGGCTCCTGTTGAGCTTCTCATCCACCCCCAGGTCCTTTTCTTCAGGGCTGCTCTCAAGCCAGTCTCTGCCCTGCCTGTATCAGTGCCTGGGATTGCCTCAACCCAGATGCAGAACCTTGCACTTGGTCTTGTTGAACTTCATGAGGTTGTCATGGGCCCACCTCTCCAGCCTATCAAGGTCCTCTGGATGGCCTCCCTTCCCTCCAGCGTGTCTGCTGCACTGCGCAGCTTGGTGTCGTCAGCAAACTTGCTGAGGGTGCACTCAATGCCACTGTCCACGTCATCTACAAAGATGTTGAACAAGACAGGTCCCAGGACTGATCCCTGAGGGACTCCGCTTGTCCCTGGCCTCCACTGGGACATGGACCCATTGACAGCCACTCTTTGGGTGCGGCCATCAAGCCAGTTCCTTATCCATCTAGTGGTCCACCCATCAAACCCATGTGTCACCAGTTTGGAGACCAGGATGTCATGTGGGACAGTGTTGAAGGCTTTGCTCAGGTCTAGGTAAATGACATCAGTTGCTCAGCCTTCATCTATTAATGTTGTGACCTTGTCATAGAAGGCCACCAGGTTTGTCAGGCAGGATTTGCCCTTGGCAAAGCCATGCTGATTGTGCCCAATCACCTCTTCATTATTCTTTTGTCTCAGCAGTACTTCATGATTTTATTGAAAATGGGAGTTATATTTCCCTGAGACTTCCCTGGTCTGCCATGACTTTTGAAATATAATAGAGAAGGGTTTAGCAACCTCATCCACCAGTTCCCTTAGCACCTGTGGGTGTATCCCATCAGTTCCCATGGACTTGAACACTTTCAGGTTCTTCAGATGGTCACAAACCTGATCTTCACTCACCATGGGCAGTTCTTTCTTCCAGTCCCTGCCATTATCTTCCATTGTTCTTTGAGTGTGGCTGGAGCCCTTGCCAGTGAAGACTGAGGTAAAGAAGTCATTGAGAACCTCAGCCTTCTCCATGCCACTTGTCACCAGCTCACCTGTTTCCTTTCTGAGGGGGCCCACACCTTCCCTAGTCTTCTTTTTACCATTAATATACCTATAGAAATTTTTACTGTTCCACTTGATCTCCCTGGATAGATTTAGTTCTAACTGAGTTTTAGCTTTTCTAACCAGGTCTCTTGCTGCTTGGGCAGCTTCCTTATATGCTCCCCATTCCAGCTGTCCTCTCTTCCACTCCTTGTAGAGTTTCTTTTTTGTGTACCAGCATGTCCAGTAGCTCCTTGCTCATCCAGGCAGGTCTCCTAGCATTCTTTCCTGCTTTCCTCATAGTAGCAGCTGGTATTCTAATAATACCCCAGCACCAGCATCAACAGTTTTTGAATCCACTCTCTCCAGCAGTTGCTTTTACAGTCTGTAGGACAATAGAACACACTGTTGAGGGTTTAAAACTACATGTCTTAACCACAGAGTACAGTCCTTCAGGGACTAGACAGTCCATGGGGTGGACACAGGAAAATGTAATCTATGTTATTTCATTCCCATCGGCCTGCATCCCCTTTATAAACAGACACTTCTGTCTATTCTACTCTTTTCTCCCACTCCTCTGCTCCTAGCACATCTGGCTGTTATCTCTTGTTTGGTATATGAGGGGAGGCTTTTGGCCTTGAGGTTCCTGAATAATTTTTGCTATGCAATTTTGGCCTAGTGGGGTTGGATTCAAGAAAGTATGGCAGCAGGGGGTGAGCATCATGGTCTGGTGTTTGGCCTGGTTTGGGGAAAGGTTTTGGTAACCCTAGTGAGGTTGTGGTAAGCCCAGGTTGGAGAACTGGGCCCAGGCTGAACATGACCTTGCATGTTTTGTATTGCTGTGCATATTTGTGAATAGTATTTCCATTTAAACTTCCCAATTCTGTGGAACATTTTTATTTTACTCCTTTGGGGAGGTGTAAAATGGCTCTCTGTCTGCTCAATCCACAACACTCACAGGTACATAAAGACCAATATTTAGATGCTGAAAACTACTAGGCAGATTTTGAAGAGCAGACAAGCTAGCAGAGTCACCCAGAGACAGCCAGTCTCTCACTGTCTATCTGTTCCTTGCAGGAAGGCTGTGCCAGACATTGCCTTCTTAGCAAGGGCCTTACAGCCAGGGAAAAAAATAAACTCCTGCTTCAATTCGCAAGCCCAACATGAAAACATCTCTTGTTTTCAATAAACTTCCCATTTTTCTGTGTTGGCACTACCTACTGTTTGTCTTTGACTTGCTTGTTTGCAAGACTTACTTTCAAAATCCCAAAAATGATCTCTTCTGCTCAAGGTCTAGCAAAAAGGGCCCATGCAGTTTAAAATCACCTCAGAGACAGTCATTGCACACTTGTAAAACAGCTTATCATCACAAAGTGAAAGCTTAATGCAGAAAGGTTTCTAACCTCATAAACCACAAGCTTCTAACAAGGGAAGAATCAAGACACTTTTATAATGCAGCTTTTTTCAAGTACAGCCAGTGTAGTACATCAAGCCCCCTGAGCCACTCTAGGAGAATAAAACCACACAAAAGCAGTCTGAGGACCTAATATTTAACAGAACTATTTGCTTCCAGAACCTTATAAATACTAATTGCTAGACTAAAGGGATATTCAAAGACTGATCAAGTGTTAAGTTCAAGACCTGCTGTCACTCCTGACATTGGATGCTATCTTGGGCAGGATTTAGTGCTATTAGATCATGTAGGTCTCAATCCAGGCATATATCTTATGTCCTTAACTTTCAGTTCAGGCAAGATACATGAAAATATTAAACTGCTTTTAAAACCTGAGCATGCATTCACTCATGTGACTAGGCCCTTGGGAGCGTTACCATCTCTGCCCTGCTAAGCAGGGTGAATTTCACTGCTTCTACCACCCAAAGAGAGGTTCATGCAGATGCATCTACAACCTGTGTCATCTTCATAATGGCCATGTACAACACCACCATCTTAATCCCACAAGAGTGATGTTAATCCCCACCACCACACAAAGATCTAACCTTTTCTGTACCTCCTTAGTATTAATACTATATGTGATTTGTAACAAAAAAGTTTAGGAGTTCAGTACCAGAATCTGCTCTTCAGCAAAAAAATGCCATCACTTTATTACAAGATTGGCAATATTTCCATATCAAATATAGCCACGCTGCAGCATCTTCTCCTTGAAAATTTCACCCTAACACCATCTAATTGATGGCAGTCACAGTACCACACATACCAGGATAACTCTGGAGTTTCATAGTTTCATAGTTTCATAGTTTCATTCAGGGTTGGAAGGGACCACAAGGATCATCTAGTTCCAACCCCCCTGCCATGGGCAGGGAAACCCCACACTAGATCAGGCTGGACAGAGCCTCATCCAGCTTGCTCTTAAACACCCCCAGGGACGGGGCTTCGACCACCTCCCTGGACAACCCATTCCAGGGTCTCACCACTCTCATGGTGAAGAACCTCCTCCTCACATCCAGCCTGAATCTCCCCACCTCCAGCTTCATTCCATTCCCCCTAGTCCTATCACTACCTGACATCCTGAGAAGTCCTTCCCCAGCCTTCCTGTAGGCCCCCTTCAGATACTGGAAGGCCACAATTAGGTCACCACGGAGCCTTCTCTTCTGCAGACTGAACAGCCCCAACTCCCTCAGTCTGCTCTCATAGGAGAGGTGCTCCAGCCCTCTGATCATCCTCGTGGCCCTTCTCTGGACACGTTCCAGCACCTCCACATCCCTCTTGTAATAGGGACTCCAGAACTGGACACAGTACTCCAGATGGGGTCTCACCAGGGCTGAGTAGAGGGGGAGGATCACCTCCCTCGACCTGCTAGCCACACTTCTCCTGATGCAGCCCAGGATCTGATTGGCTTTGCGGGCTGCAAGTGCACATTGAGAGCTCATGTTGAGCTTTTTGTCCACCAGCACCCCCAAGTCTCTCTCCTCAGGGCTACTTTCCAGCCAGTCACTGCCCAGCCTGGATTTGTGCCTGGGATTGCCTCCACCCAGATGCAGGACCCTGCACTTGCTCTTCTTGAACTTCATGAGGTTGGCTTGTGCCCACCTCTCCAGCCTGTCAAGGTCCCTCTGGACCTTTTTCCTTTTTCATCTTCCTTTTTCATCTTCCCTGTCTGCCTTCCACAATGAGGAGCTCAAGGCTACCTGGGGAGACTGTTGAACTGGACCAAGGAGAAAGAAAGGAAAAAGACACAAGAATTTTATCAGACAAATCCACAAATTATCCTAGTCACAGACCAACAAGGAATGTGCACCTACTCCCATGATTAAATTCATGGCATGAGGTTGTTTCAGTCTTCTGCTAAGTAGAAGTGTATTAAAAACTAGGGTATGAAATAAAGGCCAGACAGCTATATGCTTATTATTCATTTCCATGTATGACAAGGGGAAAGCCATCTTGCTTATCATACCACATAGGTAAAAACCTCCCTGGCTGAATCTCAGCAGTCCCTCCCCATGCTGGCCTCCTCCAGCATTCATTCCCACCTCAAGACTCTCTGTTTTTTCTAGCAGAGAGCAGGTGAGATTGGCAGTGTGGTCTCATAAAGCAGAGTAATCTTTAGTCCAAACTTGCCTGCTTCATCCTTCTGCCTAACAAAAACAAAAAATTCAGCTTTCAGCCTTGTTTGGATGGGTGCTTAGAAGCACTTCAGCACAGACAGCAGTAGCTCAAGCCCCACTCCCTAGCATCGTGTAAGAATTTAGCGTGGAGGAGAGGAGGCTCAGGGGAGACCTTATTGCTCTCTACAACTACCTGAAAGGAGGTTGCAAACAGGTGGGGGTTGGTCTCTTCTCCCAGACAACTAGCAACAGAACAAGAGGACACACTCTCAAGCTGTGCCAGGGGAAGTTTAGGCCCGAGGTGAGGAGAAAGTTCTTCACAGAAAGAGTAATTGGCCATTGGAATGTGTTGCCCAGGGAGGTGGTGGAGTCAAGTGTCCCAGAGGTGTACAAAAAAGGATTGGACATGGCACTTGAAGCAATGGTTTAGTTAGTCATGAGGTATTATTAATAGATTGGACTTGATGATCTCTGAGGTCTTTTCCAACCTTATTGATTCTAGGATTCTATGTGCTGCCCTGACTACCACAAAACAGCGACTGGCAAATGAACTGGGGAGCCATTCAGAAGCAACCCTTCAGCTGTTCCCCTACTGCACCGTAGTTTTCTGCGAAAGCTCAATGGCAGCCACAGCACAGGGCACATGCAAAATGTGGGGATATTTTATATGGTAGGCCTGTCTATCTGTCCAGCTACAGGCTGAAAAACCTAGAACACATTTTAAAAGAACAAAGCTATATCTGTGCGTAAGGATCCAAATTTAACAGGTGATATTTCCACCCTTTCAGACTTGCCTACACTCTGATGCCATTTTGATGGAATTTCAAAACCCTCCTGGATGAGTCCTGTGCAACTTCTTTTAGGTGAACCTGCTTTAGCAGGGAGGTTGGACTAGATGATCTTCAGAAGTCTTTTCCAACCCCTACTCACCCTACAGGTGAGGTCCCAGATGACTGGAAACTGGCCAACGTGGTCCCCATCCACAAGAAGGGTCGGATGGAGGAACCTGGAAACTACAGGCCGGTCAGCCTGACCTCAGTACCAGGGAAAGTGATGGAGCAGATTATCCTGGCGGCAATAACTGCGCACCTGAAGGATGGCCAAGGGCTCAGGTCCAGCCAACATGGATTCAGGAAGGGCAGATCCTGCCTCTCCAACCTGATCTCTTTCTATGATCAGGTGACCCGTCTGGTGGATGTGGGGAGGCCTGTGGATGTGGTCTACCTAGACTTCAGCAAGGCCTTTGACACCGTCCCCCACAGCAGACTGCTGACTAAGCTGTCAGCCTGTGGATTGGACCATTACACTCTGTGCTGGGTTAGGAACTGGCTGGAGGGCCGGGCCCAGAGAGTGGTAGTGAACGGTGCCACATCCAGCTGGAGGCCAGTCACCAGTGGTGTCCCCAGGGATCAGTGCTGGGCCCTGTCCTCTTCAACATATTCATTGATGATCTGGATGAAGGGGTAGAGTCAGTCATCAGCAAGTTTGCAGATGACACCAAGTTAGGGGCAGATGTTAGTCAGTTAGAGGGTGGAAAGGCTCTGCAGAGGGACCTCGACCGACTGGACAGATGGGCAGAGTCCAATGGGATGGCATTCAACAAGTCCAAGTGCCGAGTGCTGCACTTTGGCTACGGCAATCCCATGCAGAGCTACAGGCTGGGGTCGGAGTGGCTGGAGAGCTCCCAAACAGAGAGGTACCTGGGTGTGCTGATCAACAGCCACCTGAATATGAGCCAGAAGTGTGCCCAGGTGGCCAGGAGGGCCAATAGCATCCTGGCCTGCATTAGGAATAGTGTGGCCGGCAGGAGCAGGGAGGTCATAGTGCCCCTGTACTCTGCTTTGGTTAGGCCGCACCTTGAGTACTGTGTCCAGTTCTGGGCCCCTCAGTTTAAGAAGGACATTGAAACACTTGAGCGTGTCCAGAGAAGGGCAACAAGGCTGGTGAGAGGCCTTGAACACAAGCCCTATGAGGAGAGGCTGAGGGAGCTGGGATTGTTTAGTCTGGAGAAGAGGAGGCTCAGGGGTGACCTCATTGCCCTCTACAACTACCTGAAGGGTGGTTGTAGCCAGGAGGGGGTTGGCCTCTTCTCCCAGGCAACCAGCACCAGAACGAGGGGACACAGTCTCAAGCTGCGCCAGGGGAGGTTCAGACTCGAGGTGAGGAGGAAGTTCTTCACTGAGCGAGTCATTCGTCATTGGAACGGGTTGCCCAGGGAGGTGGTTGAGTCATCGACCCTGGAGGCGTTCAAGGGGAGATTGGACGTGGCACTTGGTGCTATGGTCTAGTCATGGGGTCTTGTGTTGATAGGTTGGACTCGATGATCCCCGAGGTCCTTTCCAACCTAAGTGATACTGTGATACTATTTTGAGATTGTGTGTGATTCTGTTTCCCAATTCCCAAAGCAAGGTGCTAGAGCAGCTAAAACCTCAAGACAGATAAATGAGCTGATATGGAAGTCCCTGGGCTGTCCTATGGGGGAAAGGTTCTTGTCCACAAATTCTCTGAGATGGAAAAAAAAAAAAAAAATCAGCAAACATCTCATTCACCAAGGAATATACCACAGGACAGAAGAGCTTCAATTGAAAGCATTCAAAGAGAAATTGACTCTATTGGGCCTTTGAGCACTTGCATGTGGCTCTCCTGGCTCTCAGGCGAGTGTCCAATGAGAAAGTATATTCTAGAAAAAGGGGTAAGGGGATAGAGTTAGTGTCTCTGATTATGAAAAATGCCTAAGGATCTTCAAAGACAAAAATCTCAAAACATTTCATGACACACAGATCTGTGTTCTGTCCATCCTTATCTAAAAGATCCCAATAACCCAATTCTCCATGTTTCCTTGTAAATAACTTAAGGCTGGTATTTCAATAAGCCACTGTTTTCCATACATCAAATTAAGCCATGATAACTAACAGAAGAACACTGAACAAATATCTGCTTAGATGAACACTGTTCCTCAGAAAGAGAGGCCAAGACAACCCAATGTGACCGACCCATCTTTCACTAGCAAGTTGTTTCACATTTATTGAAGACTCAACAATGGTTGACTAAGTGGCTTGTTCAAAATGGGGATGGCATTGATTTGTTAGTGGAGGAAAGATCAGAGATCTCCATTAGTATTTCCCCTGCCTGGTTGCACTGATTCCCAGCTGAAAAAGAAAGGAGGATTTTCTCCGTGTTTTTCACCCCACTGTCACAACAACAGTTCTAACTAGACTTCAAGTAATGTTTGGATGCAAAACAGATGTCACTTCCTCTTTGCATACCCATGAGGGAATTTGATGCTGTTTTCATGCGTGCTGTCTCTCAGGATCCTGGGGATATCCAATTTCCCATTCAAACATGGGCAATAGAAAAAGCTGAAAGGCAGATTTTTGTGGATTTCTCTTCTGTCCCATGCCCAAACCTGTAACCTGAATGAGGCTTTTGGTAGCTTTGTCCTTCCTTTTTAATAACTACTTCATTTACCCCTTACAAAAGCCAGCCTTCTTTCCTCATTGCAACCTCCTAATAAGATTCCCCCCACATCACTGAAGCCAGATTGTGCCCAGAGGCTGGGTTATTCAGGGAACAAGAAAGTGTGGATTACACAGCTATTCCTGCTGGCATTCAAAGCCACTGCACCCCTCCCTACAAAGCTCAGGGAGGGATCCCCCAGCCAGAGCCACACTCCCAGAGCAGTGGGACAGGCTGAATACCTACGTGCTTTCCCTCCCTGCCAAGCTTACATCTTACATCCATGGTGGGAAAGAGAAATCTCAGGTAGGAAGATAAAATTCTGCCAAGCCAATATAAACTTTCTCTGTTGACATATCCCCACTGTCACATCAAATCTCACAGCTGCCAACCATGATGATGTGGAGATGTGAAGTCTCCTTGTATCACAGTCAGACCTGGAGTGCTTTCATAGGAAAATGGAGTCTGTTGAATACAGAATCTCTGAGACATCATTTCAGGACTTCACTGTGACTCTGGAGTTTCATCTCAGCACATGCCACGTGCCACATTGCACTATGAAGTGGAATGATTATCTCTGGTTGATTATACAATCTTCATGCAAGTTGGTCAACAGCGTCAAGGGGTTCAGGCTGCTCTAAGAAACTTTTAAAAGAATAGTAAATCTCTGTCGCTCCTACATCTTTGAGATACTCAGCATGTCATCATGGCAAGCAGTCTGCATATGAAGATAGAACACCACAACACTGCTGAATCCATATCTACCTATTCTTCCCTCTGCTCCAGTCACTTCAGCAATAAACCAGTGTCTCTAAGTACACCCAGGAAGCAAAGGTCCCTTAACCTACCCTTTTGCTGGTCCCATGACACAACTGTCAATGAGCACTTCAATCCTAGAGTCTGAGGAATCTGAAGTAGATCCATTTCTTTGAAAAATGGTGTCTTTCTCCTTATGTTCTAGGTTCCCTCTCAAGCCACAGCGCTACTTCAATTGCTTTGAGCAGCAGCCAAAAACCTACATTTTTAAGTGTTTCCATTTCCGTGATTTTTTTTTTCCCCCAAGGAAAATCACCTCTTTTCCCCCATCCAGATGTATTAGATAAACAGAATGGAGGGATTTATTACCTTTCTAAGTACAAGGCCTAATTCAGTCTTACCATCTGATTTTGAGCAAATGACAAAGGCAAAGGAAGAGGAGAAGAGACACAGAGAGATGAAATTACTTAGTTGCATTGCAGTTCAGTGAAAATAGCTGGGAATAGAAGCACACACCTGTCCCCTACTGATACTGCTCTACTCATCTAACCATTAGACCATGAAATCGGCCTTTTCACATGGTTGAGAAACGTTTGAGGGCTCTAAGCAGTAACACTGTAGGAATAATCCATTTGAGCAGTGTAATTATAAACTTGGGCTTCTCACTGCAATGGTATAGCTGTGTTGGGTCATAGTGTTTCTGGCACTGAGTCACACATGGACATTAAAAATAACAACTTCACTTCAACCCACTTGCATCAGCTTTGATGTGGACCCAAAGCTGACTCAATGGTAGAAGAGCAGCATTTGGCTACTCAGCATTTTGGTCACATTGAATCTGGCACCTGAGTGCAGCTCTGACAGCAAAGGTTTTGGAATCACAGGCAGGACTTAGCAGTTGTTTCCTTGGTGTGGGACTATAATTTCCATTTATCACACTCATGCAGGCAGATGACTGCAAAGCAATTCCTCTCCACAACAGTGTATGGGGTTCCCTCAGAAAGGAGATGTTCCACTTGTCAGGCCAATTAGCAGCTCTGCCACTTCGGTGGGAGAAGTAGGGAAAAGGATTCAGCGGGGAGAGGAATGAAGCCCTTGCATGATTCATTGAATCATCCCTGAAATATCCTGGGGAAATTTGCATGCAGAAACATCTCCTATTTCCTGCAGACAGCCCACATAAGGAGGCTGCCAAGAAACACTAGGTGTGTAGAAAGCCCAGTTCACTCCACATTGACGAGCATACTGATCTGGAATTTGCCATGAGAAATCAGGGAGAAAGGCAATGCACATTAGCTGCTTCTTCCAGACCCCCAAGCCAAATTCTCCCCAGTAATAGACAACGTGGACCAGTGATTCACAAAGAGTCAAGAACTGGCACACTGAATTAGAGGGGTTGAGCCAGCCTTTAAAACAGGAGCAGTAAAAACTACCACTTGCAAACATTTGCACCATGGGACTAGGGATAGCAGCGATTAGGACCTCAGGCTCTCTGGAAACACTGCTCTATGCTTTCATGTGGCATCTAAGCAGTCCAGGTCTGTGAATAAGTGGCACTCTCAGGGGATGTTTCCTCACCAGGTCCTGACCTTAAGTCATGAAAGAAGGGCAAGAGGAACTGTTCCTCCTTCCAGAGAAAGGACAAGCACATCAGAGCTGATGGCTACACAAAGTTAACCCAAGCCTTCATCTCCTGAAGAGAACATCACCTCAGGGGTCATTAATATGATATTAGTGTCTGTGTTGCTTACTGTTACACAAAGGCAGCCTTGGTGCTAGGCCTGAAGTCAAATTTGAGGCTGTCCACAGAATTTCATCCTCTGCAATGGCACTACAAGGCTGCTGATTCTAGTCAAGGCAGCCCCAAAACACCCTAAATTTTAGATCATGTTCAAGGCCACACTTACCTCACAACTACTAACCCTATCTCAATTGCCTTTGCTGTAATGCTATATGACTGATATTACACCTGAAGACCTCCAAAAAGAGAGCTATGACTGCCTTCTGCAAGGGATGGTGAGATCCATAGTCACCATAATTTCATCACAGAAATGTATACTTCATGTACCATAGCATGCAGTCACCCAGATCAGGTAAATATGGACCATTATCAGAGACTCCATCAGCTTCAAATGACCCAGATGGTTTCCTTCTTTCTTTGAGCTTCACACATCTTGTCACATGACAAGAAGGCATGCCCCCATCTGATGTTTTTCTTGTACACCCTCAAAAAAAGTAGCTATTGGCAGGTCCCCTTCTCTTGCTCTGAGACAAATGGTATGGCCTGGAATGGTCTTGGCTATATGGCTAATCCCTTGCAGCCTTTAAATTGTACTGCTGGACCCCCACATATCCATCCCTAACTCCAGAAACCACACACAGATCACTTAGGAAAACTCTGAGGGGTTGGTCTAACAGTATGACAAACTATTAAAATACTCTAGCACTATGGTCATGATCCATGATTTCTTCTATAAATCACAAGGAAAAAGAAATCAGGGAGAAGGTATTGCCCATACCAAAACTGTGGCACAGCAGGGACCTCTCAGACACGCTCTTCAGGCCTTAGTGTACTTCATGCAGGGCCTTAAAGTGATGGGAGCATATCATTCAAAGAAAGAAAATATCCATGGCAAATAATAAAATTCAGCGAGAGTTACAGCTTTTAAAAGACAGAACTCAGCACTTCAAAGCATCACTTCCACGCTACAGCATTCCCATATCAGAAAACAACATTAAAAAGCAGTGATATTGGCACTCCAAAAGCAGGTCTCTTTTTGTCTGAGGTACATCTTGATTTGTGTACTGCTCTTCTTCAGAAAAAGGGTTTCCAGCAGCACAAAGTTGTGTGTTAATTTGATTTCACCCTGTAGATGGTCTAATATTGGAGTAGATGTTCATTCTAAACTCATAAAAACAAAATCAGGACTCCAGCTGTGTGTATGCGAACATTTCTGCCTACACAAGCCACAGTCATTTTTCAGGTTGAAGTGCCACCTCTTATAATCTTCATTACTGATTTGAGTGTTGGTTAAAAACCCCTTAAAACACTTAAAAAAAAAAGAACTCATAGAACCTGATATCACTTTTATTTAAAATAAAGCCTGTGACTGTCACTTGATGTTATGTTTTAAAATGAGGTGTTTTTCCAACACCACAATAATAATTGACACTTTTGACTGGCCATTTGTTAAATAGGTTTGAAATATTTAGTAGCCTCTTAAGGAGCTCTTAAGGAGCTGGCCAAGCCACTCTCGAGCTGGCCAAGCCACTCTCCATAATTTTCCAGCAGTCCTGGCTCACTGGCGAGGTCCCAGAGGACTGGAAGCTGGCCAACGTGGTGCCCATCCATAAGAAGGGCCGGTTGGATGAGCCAGGGAATTACAGGCCTGTCAGCCTGACCTCAGTGCCAGGCAAGATCATGGAACAGGTCATCCTGAGTGCAATCACACAACAATTACAGGATGGCCAAGGGATCAGGCCTAGCCAGCATGGATTTAGGAAGGGCACGTCCTGCCTGACCAACCTGATCTCCTTCTATGAGCAGGTGACCTGCCTGGTGGATGTGGAGAGGCCTGTTGATGTAGTCTACCTGGACCTCAGCAAGGCCTTTGACACCGTCCCCCATATCAAACTCCTGGCCAAGCTGTCAGCCCATGGCTTGGACAGCAGCACTCTGAGCTGGGTTAGGAACTGGCTGGATGGCCGAGCCCAGAGAGTGGTGGTGAATGGTGTCACATCCAGCTGGCAACCAATCACTAGTGGAGTCCCCCAGGGATCAGTGCTGGGCCCTGTGCTCTTTAACATCTTTATTGATGATCTGGATGAGGGCATTGAGTCCATCATCAGTAAATTTCATAGTTTCATAGTTTCATTCAGGGTTGGAAGGGACCACAAGGATCATCTAGTTCCAACCCCCCTGCCATGGGCAGGGAAACCCCACACTAGATCAGGCTGGACAGAGCCTCATCCACCCTGCTCTTAAACACCCCCAGGGACGGGGCCTCGACCACCTCCCTGGACAACCCATTCCAGGGTCTCACCACTCTCATGGTGAAGAACCTCCTCCTCACATCTAGCCTGAATCTCCCCACCTCCAGCTTCATTCCATTCCCCCTAGTCCTATCACTACCTGACATCCTGAGCAGTCCCTCCCCAGCCTTCCTGTAGGCCCCCTTCAGATACTGGAAGGCCACAATTAGGTCACCTCGGAGCCTTCTCTTCTGCAGACTGAACAGCCCCAACTCCTTCAGTCTGCTCTCATAGGAGAGGTGCTCCAGCCCTCTGATCATCCTTGTGGCCCTTCTCTGGACACGTTCCAGCACCTCCACATCCCTCTTGTAATAGGGGCTCCAGAACTGGACACAGTACTCCAGGTGGGGTCTCACCAGGGCTGAGTAGAGGGGGAGGATCACCTCCCTCGACCTGCTAGCCACACTTCTCCTGATGCAGCCCAGGATCTGATTGGCTTTGCGGGCTGCAAGTGCACATTGGGAGCTCATGTTGAGCTTTTTGTCCACCAGCACCCCCAAGTCTCTCTCCTCAGGGCTACTTTCCAGCCAGTCACTGCCCAGCCTGTATTTGTGCCCGGGATTGCCTCGACCCAGATGCAGGACCCTGCACTTGCTCTTATTGAACTTCATGAGGTTGGCTTGTGCCCACCTCTCCAGCCTGTCAAGGTCCCTCTGGATGGCCTCCCTTCCCTCCAGTGTGTCTGCTGCACCACACAGCTTGGTGTCATCAGCAAACTTGCTGAGGGTGCACTCAATGCCATTGTCCATGGCACCCACAAAGATGTTGAACAAGACAGGTCCCAGGACTGATCCCTGAGGGACTCCGCTTGTCACTGGCCTCCACTGGGACATGGAGCCATTGACAGCCACTCTTTGGGTGCGGCCATCAAGCCAGTTCCTTATCCATCTAGTGGTCCACCCATCAAACCCATGTGTCACCAGTTTGGAGACCAGGATGTGGTGCGGGACAGTGTCAAAGGCTTTGCTCAGGTCTAGGTAAATGACATCAGTTGCTCGCCCCTCATCTATTAATGTTGTCACCTGCTCATAGAAGGCCACCAGGTTGGTCAGGCAGGATTTGCCCTTGGCAAAGCCATGCTGCCTGTTCCCAATTACCTCTTCACTATTCTTTTGAGCAAGTAGTGACTCCAGGAGGATCTGCTCCATGATCTTTCCAGGCACAGAGGTGAGACTGACTGGCCTGTAGTTCCCTGGTTCCTCCTTCTTACCCTTTTTGAAGATGGGGGCAATGTTTCCCCTTTTCCAGTCCGTGGGGACTTCACCAGATTGCCATGACTTTTGAAATATAATAGAGAGGGGTTTAGCAACCTCATCTGCCACTTCTCTTAGTACCCTTGGGTGTATCCCGTCGGGTCCCATGGACTTGAACACTTGAAATTTGCTGATGACACCAAGCTGGGGGCAAGAGTTGATCTGCTGGAGGGTTGAGAGAGGCTCTGCAGAGGGATCTCGACAGGCTGGACAGATGGGCAGAATCCAACGGCATGAGATTGAAGACATCCAAGTGCCGGGTTCTGCACATTGGCCACAACAACCCCATGCAGTGCTACAGGCTGGGGTCAGAGTGGCTGGAGAGCAGCCAGGCAGAGAGGGACCTGAGGGTGCTGGTTGATGGTAGGATGAACATGAGCCTGCAGTGTGCCCAGGCAGCCGAGAGGGCCAATGGCATCCTAGCCTGCATCAGGAACAGTGTGGCCAGCAGGAGCAGAGAGGTCATTCTGCCCCTGTATACTGCACTGGTTAGGCCACACCTCGAGTCCTGTGTCCAGTTCTGGGCCCCTCAGTTTAGGAAGGATGTTGACTTGCTGGAATGAGTCGAGAGAAGAGCAACAAAGTTGGTAAGGGGTTTGGAACACAAGCCCTATGAGGAGAGGCTGAGGGAGCTGGGGTTGCTCAGCCTGGAGAAGAGGAGACTCAGGGGTGACCTTATCACTCTCTGCAACTACCTGAAGGGAGGTTGTAGACAGGTGGATGATGGTCTCTTCTCCCAGGCAGCCAGTACCAGAACAAGAGGACACAGTCTCAGGCTGCACCAGGGGAGGTTTAGGTTGGATGTAAGAAGAAGTTCTATACAGAAAGAGTGATTGCCCATTGGAATGGGCTGCCTGGGGAGGTGGTGGAGTCGCCGTCACTGAAGGTGTTCAGAAGGAGACTTGATGGGGTGCTTGGTGCCATGGGTTAGCTGTTTGGGTGGGTTGGATTGGTTGATGGGTTGGACGCGATGATCTTGAAGGTCTCTTCCAACCTGGTTTGGTTTATTCTAATAAAGTTTATTCTAAAGCTGAGGGGAAGTTATGGTCCCACTCAAGAATGAAAATTTTTCATTAATCCATTTGCAAAGAAGTCCACCACTGAATATGTTGGGTTTCTTCCCATCAAACCTCAGTCCAGCATCCACTCTATATATGCACAGCCAGCTCTCCCTCCGAAAGGAGATCACTTGCCAGGCAAACTCTTGCTTTCCCAGAGACCAGAGGAGAGCACATTCAGACCTACCAGGGAGTGAGGAGAAGCAGCCCAGGCTGGGAGAAAAATGGGGCACAAGGGTTCTGATGATGATAGATCAGGGTTTTCATCTCTTTCAGAATTTCTTTTGAAAGCTGTCAGAGCCAAAAGAGAGTGTTCTGTTCAAATTCCAAATGTATAAGGTCTATTCACTATACATTTTCTTAATCAGTAAAGACCAAATCCTAGCCTTACATCCCTGTGTGAAATCCAGCTACTGAGATTTCAAAGGCAAGCAACACTATTAAGCCATTTTAGCCAAACCTCCACCTCAACACAGGTCTTAGGTGTTCACACAACAAACCCTTTGCTCAAGCTCAATAACTTCAAAAACAGTATCCACTAAGTAAACACCTGCATTTTGGATTGAAAAGCTCCAAGCAAGCAACAGTCTGTGACATATCTTCATGAGCTACACTAATAGTTAATTACCCTCCTTATTAAAAACTCATGTCCTGTTTCCAGCAAGCGTTACTCACAACTGGAAATAGGCCCAGGCTCTCACTAGCTGAGGTAAATGAGTGTATTTTCCTTCTCACAGTTCCTTTCACTACACTTTTGGAATACCAAATGAGATTCAGTAATGGTAATTGAGCTGTTGACAGGCCTTCCCAGTCAGGGACACAGAATTAGAGTTGCTAACCTTTATAATTTAAATTACAAACTAAACAGTAATTAGTGTTTTTCTTGGAGCTCCATCTCCTGGAGACAGGTGATTATGGGAGAATCTCTACTTACTTTAAAAGTACATTTCAGACACTGGGGAAAAATCTAGAAGTGCTGTGACTATCCCCATGTATGGGTCCAACAGACTAAACTAACTTTACTTATTTCTCATTTAAAGTAATGATTATTGTTATAGGCGAAGTTGTGATCTGCTGCTGCTGAATGTTTGGAAGGAGAGAGAATGCAGAGTTATCTCTGAGACTCAGAAATGCTGAAAATATCAAAATAAACCAAAAAGCCCTTCTTTTGAGGCTGAGAGGAAAAGATACAACCACAAGAGTTCTGAGGTTTGAGCAGTCACCACCAGCAGAAATGATGCAGGCACCAAGGGAGCTCACGTCAGCTTTGCCAGTAACTTTGGGATATCAAATATCAACTTTCACCGCTGGAAAGATCTGAAGTTTGTTTTGCCGATAGGAATCTCTGGCCAAGACCACCTGAGAGAGGCTGGATCAATCGGCCAAGGCCAATTATATAAGGTTCGACAAGCCTTGGCTCACAACAACCCCATGCAACACTACAGAGCTGGGGAAGAATGGCTGGAAAATTGCCCAGCAGAGAAAGACCTAGAAACTGTATCAGAAATTGTGCAGCCAGCAGGACTGGAGAGGTGATTGTCCCCTGTCTTCAGCACTGGTGAAACCACACCTTAGATATTGTGTTCAGTTTTTGGCCCCTCAATACTAGAAAGACACTGAGATGCTGAAAGTGGGTCCAGAGAAGGGCAATGAAGCTGGTGAAGGATCAAGAGGACAGGTCTTGTGAGGAGCGGCTGAGGGAACTGGGGATGTTTAGTCTGGAGAAGAGGAGGCTGAGGGGAGACTTGCTCACTCTCTACAACCCCTTGAAAAAACATTGTAGTGAGGTGGGTGTTGGTCTCTCTCAAGTAACAAGTGACAGGACAAGAGGAAATAGCCTTAAAGTCACACCAGGAAAGGTTTAGATTGGATATTGCAAGAAATTTCTTCACCAAAAGGATTCTCTCAAACACTGGAACAGGCTACCCAGGAAGGTGTCTGAATCACCATCACTGGAGGTGTTTAAAAGATGAAGAGACATAGTGCTAAGGGATATGGTTTAGCAGTGCACTTGGTAAAGTTAGGTTAAAGGTCTTTTCCAGCCTAAACAATTCTATGATTCTAAGATCTACAAAGATAACTCTATGCAATATCAGCTGAAACAGAAAAATCCACATGCTCCTGACCTGAGCATATCAAGGTAGATGCACTTTCTGCAGGTGACCTGATATAAAAGCCTCAAGTGGTAGCTCAGGAGGTGCAAGTCCTACACAGCAACTGAGAAACTACGAATACCACAGACTATCATTACTACTTAGTGATGAGCCATCGAGCAAATGTAACTTGTGTTATTCTATTATTTGAATTGAGTTTAACTGAAGACAACAGAGATCTAATTGAAGTTTTCCTGCAGGCTGTCCTTGTGTATTCTGAAAACCAAGAGAAACATCTTTTAGAACACAGAGTCACCTTCTTGATTTAATGAAAGGCAGCACCATGCTAATCTGCAAGAGCATGCAGGATGTTCAGCTTTCACATTCCCCGTGTTTTTCTTCATCTGATTCTGCACTGTCAATGTTTGTTTCAAGATTCAATTTGCCTTAAGGGTAACATAACTGTCCCCAGCTTCTCGCACTGCACAGGGTTAAGTCAGGCTAATTCAATCAGTTTCCCACTGAGCTCAAACAAACAAGCGCACATACTCCTCCGGAGGCAGAGGTGAACCCACTACTCTGAGAATGACTCCACGGTATTAGTAGCAGTTGCAACCCACTTCTATCAAGAAAATTACATTTGCTTGTATCTGCAGTGAACACAGAAGATATTTTCTCTGGGAATTCAGCTCCCCACAATCAGTTGGAAAAAGATCTTTTTTCACAAATAGCAAATTTCTACTTTCTTTTTTACTATTTTGCTATTGCAATGAAAGTTTCTATTCACTCAAGGCTCAGTAAACAGGTTATTGGGTGCTGTTTCAATGGAGTTACCCCTTTTCAGAGAACCATTTGATAGATTAGCTCTTCCTTAGATGTGGCCTCCAGGAGACAATTTAGGACGTCTCCTCTAAGTAAAATGCTACTGCTTGGCACTGTAAATACCTTTTTGTTTGTTTGGGGGAGGGTGTGGGTTTGTTGTTTTGGTGGGGTTTTTTGCTTCCAGTGTGCGGTAGGCAGGAAGCTAATCCCACATCTGGCTTGCAGTGCATAATCTCACTGTGTGCTTATGTGATCTCCCCACTTACCTATGTGCTATACAAAGTCAGGCATTACTGCTTAAAACTCGTCATTCTCTGAAATCTAGCAGCATTTCCCCAATGACTCTTCACTCAATTGACAATTCCCATGACAACTCCTGGTATCCAGATAACAGAGTTTAAAACATGTATCCTATAAAAGGTTTAATTGTCCTTCATTTATTAAGTCTGGTTTCCTTTTATCTCAAAATACAGTGCAGGGAAGAAATAAGTAACTCCCACCTATGCTGCTGCATCAGCAACGGCTTCAAATAAGAGTCTGCAACAATATCTCTAACTCAGAAGTACATTTTAACAGCTCCACTCAATCCCATTACAAGTTTTAAAAGAAGTTAAATATTAACTTTATATCTGCATGTTTTAAAAGTTTGTTCTCCTTCAGGTTTTTGTTCCAGAAGCAATTTTTGTGTGTGAAAGTTTAACAGGAAATGCTTTCAAAAAAGGGTGAGCTATACCTCTATTCTTCCTAAAATTATAGACCTTTAAGAAAAAATCCAGATAAACACCAAAACTGGACATTTCCAAAGAATCATTAAATATTTTTTTACTTGCAGCCTCCTTTACAATGGCCATTACTAGTGTCCATTTATAAGTAAATACCTCAAATAGAGACAAATAAGAAATCCAGGATTACTTCAAAAAGTAGAGTGAAAATTATATATTTTCCTCCTAGAATTGTAAGATGCTATCAACATCTGGCTACAGCTACATCGGCTTGTAAATAAGAAGTGATAGTACAGAATGACAGTACAGAATGACAATCTCTGCCTGATCAAGATAGCATTTTAAACAGTGGCAGCTGATAACACATCAGAATTAATGGGAAAGGCGACCTTTAAAAAGACATGTGCAGAAGCATTAGGCACCTGTTTGTTTTATTGACAGGACAGGATTTGAAAAGAATAGTAAGCATATTTAATCTTTATGTCAAAAGACACAGTGGCATTAGAAGGTAGAAAGTTACCTCAGGGACAAAACTACACTGCTTAACCATCCCAGTTTTCATTGTTTTGGACACTGGAGCTTGCTTCAATAACTTCATCCATGTGTTCTTACTCACCGCTTCCACTGCACTGACTTAGAAAGGTCTGGGACTCTATCCCTCTTTTTAAAGGTGGTAATTACACAGAACTGGCAACACCAACAGGTTCAGGTTCCAGGTCAAGTAACATCAGAGAATAAGAAGGAGATATTAATTATGGAGAGTGGATAATTGCTTCCTTAGCAGTTAATCCTCCCATTTATCCACCCAAAAGGTCAGATCCAGAAACCCAACACCCTTTCAAAGGAGGGCAAATAATCTGTCTTTGTGGCTCTATGCCAGAACCCTTGGCTATGTGCTAATCTGGACTATTTAGGGGCAAAGAGCCTGCACCAGCCATTTAAAGAAAAAGTAAACACTCATCTTTCTTCCTGGACACTTGAAATAGGCACCTTAAACCAACCAGAAGCAGGCACAAATGCAATTCATAACAGCCAGTTTCTATTCTTTAGCCAAGACAAGTAATACTTCAGTGTTTTATTATGCAAAGACAAGGCAAAACATGAGGTCTCCAGGTCTGCCTCACATAAACTGGCAAGGCATGACTGTGCTTAAGTAAAGATCTGATGGGTTAAGCACTAAGATGATCTTTTACCCCAGGGAGAGAGAAGGTAGCTTTTATCAGACCTGCCAATATCAAGCATACAACCAGCACTACCTACACGTATAGTCTCTGAGCAGATACACTCTCACTCTCTCAGCCAAAGTGATGTGGAGTCAGACAACCAAGTGAATAACAGCATGCCAGTGGCCACTGATTAAACAAACCAAATAAAATAGTAAAGTTAATAATTTTTCCCTATAATGAATCTTATTGATCAACCACCTTGGACATAACGTGCAGAAAGTGCAGTTCAGGTAAGATATGCATGGTATTTCTTTACTCTTTGAAGAACACCTAAAACCCATCAAACAAGCTGGCAGTTGATCAGCTATCTCTAGCTCTCACCATCAAATCATCTACTCTATTTTATTTTGGCAAGACTATTCTTACATCCACATTGTGGTGAAGGCACATTATGCCCAGATACTGAATCTTGTCCCAGCATGTGGACAAGTTCCCCCTTTTCCAGAAGGAAGACAAAAGCCAAGGCATTAGTCAGGCCAGCACGCACACAGCACATGCAGTGCTCGTGCTGACACCAAGTACGGGCATAATTCTAGCTTCACACTTTCTGTAGGCTGAAGCCAGTTGTTTATGAGAGTGCCCATTGGTCAAGCCCAGCCTCGAGGAATCTATAAGTATCACCCCAGTTGGTGAACACGTGGCCCCCTCATTCACTTTGTCTCTGTGCTTGCTCGAGAGAGCAAGCCTCGAGCTGCAGCCTTTGCCATTGAGCTTATTGTTGTTAGCTTCTGTTATACATGCACACATACTGAAAGCCTCTGCATCATGAGAAGCACAGAGGGAGGACCTTTGCTGCACCTGATCCCAGCATCACTACAGCCAGTTGTACCAACCGGGAGAGCCCATCATGCCACCGGAGGACTGGACCGACCCCCAAGGGTAAGATCTGCCCAGTAGCCGGGGAGAAGGGACTTGATCGATACCGAGTCCACGTATGCCTAGCCCCGCCGTAGTGGGAGAGGAGCCACCACGTGTGCCGCTCTGAGCCCTGTGAGTCTCAGAGAAGACTAAGGCATTGTTCGTGCCTATACTGCACCGAACCTGGGACCACTCCGAGAGTTGCGCTGCTCCTTTAAGCTCAGTAAACGAGAATCCGCTGCCTAACACAGCTGCATTCTCTCCCCAAGGCTGTTTACATCAGCCCCAAGAATTGCCATGGTTGGGCCAACCCCATAGCTTTGCCTGCTGCCGCGTCGTCCAAGCCCACCTACCGGCCACCATTGTCCCGCCCTGCCATGCAAGCCAACTTTGAGGGCCGACCCACGGGCCGACCCCCGACTAGGACCAATCCCTGTTGTCTGGGGGGAATCAAATATCTTCCACGTGTTCTCCATTTACTAGCACTCAGTTCAAAGTATCCGCGTCTGGCAGAGTAAGTGCTGACGCATAGGAAGATTGTAATATTGCTGCGTATAGCCAGAAGCCGCCCGCGTCCCACCGAGTCGCCATCTATTGGCCAAGCGGCGGAACCGCACCCTTCGTTAGGATGGCCAAGGGATCAGCCAACATGGATTTAGGAAGGGCACGTCCTGCCTGACCAACCTGATCTCCTTCTACGAGCAGGTGACCCGCCTGGTGGATGTGGGGAGGCCTGTGGATGTAGTTTACCTGGACTTCAGCAAGGCCTTTGACATCATCCCCCATAGCAAACTGCTGGCCAAGCTGTCAGCCCATGGCTTGGACAGCAGCACTCTGAACTGGGTTAGGAACTGGCTGGATGGCCGAACCCAGAGAGTGGTGGTGAATGGTGTCACATCCAGCTGGCGGCCAGTCAGTAGTGGAGTCCCCCATGGATCAGTGCTGGGCCCTGTGCTCTTTAACATCTTTATTGATGATCTGGATGAGGGCATTGAGTCCATCATCAGTAAATTTGCTGATGACACCAAGCTGGGGGCAAGAGTTGATCTGCTGGAGGGTAGAGAGGCTCTGCAGAGGGATCTCGACAGGCTGGACAGATGGGCAGAATCCAACGGCATGAGATTGAAGACATCCAAGTGCCGGGTTCTGCACATTGGCCACAACAACCCCATGCAGTGCTACAGGCTGGGGTCAGAGTGGCTGGAGAGCAGCCAGGCAGAGAGGGACCTGAGGGTGCTGGTTGATGGTAGGATGAACATGAGCCTGCAGTGTGCCCAGGCAGCCGAGAGGGCCAATGGCATCCTAGCCTGCATCAGGAACAGTGTGGCCAGCAGGAGCAGAGAGGTCATTCTGCCCCTGTATACTGCACTGGTTAGGCCACACCTCGAGTCCTGTGTCCAGTTCTGGGCCCCTCAGTTTAGGAAGGATGTTGACTTGCTGGAATGAGTCGAGAGAAGAGCAACAAAGTTGGTAAGGGGTTTGGAACACAAGCCCTATGAGGAGAGACTGAGGGAGCTGGGGTTGCTCAGCCTGGAGAAGAGGAGGCTCAGGGGTGACCTTATTGCTCTCTACAACTACCTGAAGGGGGGTTGTAAACAGGCAGATGATGGTCTCTTCTCCCAGGCAGCCAGCACCAGAACAAGAGGACACAGTCTCAGGCTGCGCCAGGGGAAGTTCAGGCTGGAGGTCAGGAGGAAGTTTTACATGGAGAGAGTGATTGCCCATTGGAATGGACTGCCCGGGGAGGTGGTAGAGTCGCCGTCACTGGAGGTGTTCAGGAGGAGACTTGACAGGGTGCTTGGTTACATGGGTTAGTTGATTAGGCGGTGTTAGGTGATAGGTTGGACATGATGATCTTGAAGGTCTCTTCCAACCTGGCTTATTCTATTCCATTCTATAAATATAGAAACAGTCTGTAACTAGTTCACAGTATCACAGTATCACAGTATCGCAGTATCACTTAGGTTGGAAAGGACCTCGGGGATCATCGAGTCCAACCTATCAACACAGACCCCATGACTAGACCATGGCACCAAGTGCCACGTCCAATCTCCCCTTGAACGCCTCCAGGGTCGATGACTCAACCACCTCCCTGGGCAACCCGTTCCAATGCCGAATGACTCGCTGGGTGAAGAACTTCCTCCTCACCTCGAGTCTGAACCTCCCCTGGCGCAGCTTGAGACTGTGTCCCCTCGTTCTGGTGCTGGTTGCCTGGGAGAAGAGGCCAACCCCCTCCTGGCTACAACCACCCTTCAGGTAGTTGTAGAGGGCAATGAGGTCACCCCTGAGCCTCCTCTTCTCCAGACTAAACAATCCCAGCTCCCTCAGCCTCTTGTCAGAGGGCTTGTGTTCAAGGCCTCTCACCAGCCTTGATGCCCTTCTCTGGACACGTTCAAGTGTTTCAATGTCCTTCTTAAACTGAAGGGCCCAGAACTGGACACAGTACTCAAGGTGCGGCCTAACCAAAGCAGAGTACAGGGGCACTATGACCTCCCTGCTCCTGCCAGCCACACTATTCCTAATGCAGGCCAGGATGCTATTGGCCCTCCTGGCCACCTGGGCACACTGCTGGCTCATATTCAGGTGGCTGTCAATCTGCACACCCAGGTCCCTCTCTGTTTGGGAGCTCTCCAGCCACTCCGACCCCAGCCTATAGCTCTGCATGGGATTGCCGTAGCCAAAGTGCAGCACTCGGCACTTGGACTTGTTGAATGCTATCCCATTGGACTCTGCCCATCTGTCCAGTCGGTCGAGGTCCCTCTGCAGAGCCTTTCCACCCTCTAACTGACTAACATCTGCCCCTAACTTGGTGTCATCTGCAAACTTGCTGATGACTGACTCTACCCCTTCATCCAGATCATCAACGAATATGTTGAAGAGGACAGGGCCCAGCACTGATCCCTGGGGGACACCACTGGTGACTGGCCTCCAGCTGGATGTGGCACCGTTCACTACCACTCTCTGGGCCCGGCCCTCCAGCCAGTTCCTAACCCAGCACAGAGTGTAATGGTCCAATCCACAGGCTGACAGCTTAGTCAGCAGTCTGCTGTGGGGGACGGTGTCAAAGGCCTTGCTGAAGTCTAGGTAGACCACATCCACAGGCCTCCCCACATCCACCAGACGGGTCACCTGATCATAGAAAGAGATCAGGTTGGAGAGGCAGGATCTGCCCTTCCTGAATCCATGTTGGCTGGACCTGAGCCCTTGGCCATCCTTCAGGTGCGCAGTTATTGCCGCCAGGATAATCTGCTCCATCACTTTCCCTGGTACTGAGGTCAGGCTGACCGGCCTGTAGTTTCCAGGTTCCTCCATCCGACCCTTCTTGTGGATGGGGACCACGTTGGCCAGTTTCCAGTCATCTGGGACCTCACCGGTGAGCCAGGACTGGAGGAAAATGATGGAGAGTGGCCTAGCTAGCACATCTGCCAGCTCTCTCAGCACCCTAGGATGGATCCCATCCGGTCCCATGGACTTGTGAATATCCAAGTGGCTCAGCAGGTCCCGAACTAACTCCTCATGGATTTCTGGGGCATTACACTGCTCCCCGACCCCATCGCCCAGCTTTGGAGGCCACTCATCCTGAGCTCCTCCTGCCTTGCTGTTAAAAATTGAGGCAAAGAAGGTGTTTAGGACCTCAGCTTTCTCCTCATCCTCAGTCACCGTGTTCCCCTCCAGGTCCACTAGGGAGTGCAGGTTCCTCCTGCCCCTCTTCTTATTGTTAATATATTTATAAAAATGCTTTTTATTGTCTTTGACAGAGGTGGCCAGCTTCAGTTCCAGCTGGGCCTTAGCCTCCCTAATTTTATTCCTACATAATCTAACAGCTTCCTTGAACATACCTCAAGAATCCTTCCCCTCCTTCCAAAGGTGATACAGCCTCCTCTTCCCCCTTAAATCCTCCAGGAGCTGCTTGCTCATCCAGGCCGGTCACCTTCCCCTCCGGCTTGCCTTCCGGCACGTGGGAACCGCCAATTCCTGTGCCTTCAAGAGCTCCTTTTTTGAAGTAGGTCCAACCCCCTGAACCCCTTGGTTCATGAGGGTTGGTACCCAGGGGACTTTGCAGACAAGTTTCTTAAATAGGCTGAAGTTCGCCCTTCGGAAGTCCAAGGTGAAGGTTCTGTTGGTGCTCCTCCCTATCTCCCTGCATACTGAAAACTTCACTATCTCGTGGTCACTGCACCCTAGGCAGCCTCCCACGATCACGTCTCTCACCAGCCCTTCCCTATTGCAGAGCAGCAGGTCAAGCAGAGCCTGTCCCCTGGTAGGCTCGCTTAACAGCTGTGTCAGGAAGCAGTCCTCCATTCGCTCCAGGAATCTTCTGGACTGCCTCCTCCCTGCTGAATTAAGTTCCCAGCAGATATCTGGGAGGTTGAAGTCACCAACAAGGACAAGATCTGATGATCTTGAGACAGCCTCCAGTTGCTTGTAGAACAACTCATCAGCCTCCTCATCCTGGTTGGGTGGTCTGTAACAGATTCCAATCAGGATGTCAGACTTGTTAGGTTGTTCTCTGATTTTGACCCACAGGCTCTCAACTACCTCATCTTCCACCTCAAGTTGTGTGGCAGAGATTGACTCTCTAATATACAGAGCCACCCCTCCTCCTCTTCTCCCTCGCCTGTCTCTCCTAAAGAGCCTGTAACCCCCCATTGTAGCACTCCAATCGTGGGTGCTGTCCGACCAAGTTTCTGAGATGGCGACTACATCATAGTCGCCCTGATGGATTAGGACCTCCAACTCCTCTTGCTTGTTGCCCAGGCTGCGTGCATTGGTGTACACACATCGCAGCTGGGTTCCTGACTTCTCAACTGACCCTACCTTGTGCCCTACTCTTACCTCTGCAGAGGGACCGATTGCCTCACCCATCCCCTTCAGGCCTAGTTTAAAGCCCTCCTAATGAGCCCTGCCAACTCCAGTGCCAGGACTCTCTTACCCCTTCTAGATAGATGCACCCCATCAAGACCCAGCAGGTCAGGTGCAGTGAAAGTTGCCCCATGGTCATAGAACCCAAAGTTCTGCCCCTGGCACCATCCCCTGAGCCAATTGTTGATGGTATGGGTTCTCTCATTCCTCTCAGTGTACAACCCTGCCACTGAGGGAACTGAGCAGAACACCACTTGAGCTCCTGCCCCATCAATCAATTGTCCAAGGGCCCTGAATTCCTTCTTAATTGCCCTGGTGCCCTTCCTGTCAATCTCATCACTCCCAGCCTGTATTACCATCAGAGGGTAATAGTCAGTGGGCTGGATTAATTTAGGGATTCTCTTCGCAATGTCCCTAACCCCTGCCCCTGGTAGGGAGCAGACCTCCCTGTGCGATGGGTCGGGACGACATATGGGTCCCTCAGTACCCCCCAGGAGAGAGTCCCCAACAACTATAACCCTTCTCCTTTTCTTTGTGGAGCTGGTCGTTATAGCTGGTGGGGACCGCTTGGGCTTAGGCTTCCCCCCAGAGCTGGTCGTTACAGCTGGTGGGGTCCGCTTGGCCTTAGGCTCCCCTCTGGATGGCTGCTCCTCAGCCTCAGCCCTCTCATCCTTACTGCCCTCAGCCTGCAGGGCCTCATACTTATTATGCAAGGGCAGCGGAAGAGGAGGAGAGGGTCAGGGTGGATTTCTCTTGCCACCCCTGGCAGGGACCTGTATCCATCCCTCTCCGCCTCCAGGAACCCTTCCCTCAGCAGGGGAGATCTGCAGAGCCTTCTCCCACAAGTCTAACTCCCTTTCACTTTCCCTTATGGTCCTTAGCCTAGCTACCTCCTCCTTCAGCTCGGCCACTTCATCCTTCAGCTCTGCCACCATGCTGAGGAGAAAATTCACCTGCTCACACCGGACACAGGTGTCCTCTCCCTCCCCCTCTATTCCAAGTGCCAGGCTGAAGCACTCTCTGCAGCTGACAGCCTGGACTCCAGCATGTTGGTAAAACAGCTCTGTCTGGGCAGATGCTGCTTTTTTACCCTTCGTCCGAGTGACGACCATGATGCAACGTTTAAGGTTTGGGTTTTCTGTTTGGGATTTTTTTTTTTTTTTTTTGTCCCCCAGCTGCTAGACAGCTACTGAGCCAAAATGGCGCCGCGCGCACAGCCCGGCCGGCTTTTAAAACTGCCACGGCTGACGTCAGGCTCCCGTGACCCGCGCAGGCTCTCGTGAGCACGATCCTGCCGGCTCCTCCCCCTACCAGCAGTCCTCCCAACCCGCGAAGCCCCGAAAGGAAAGCAAAAGAAAAACCCCGAGAAACTCACAGCTTAAGCGGAGCGGTTCCGGACGAGCGGTCCCGATCAGCAATGTTATAATCATAACATTAAGCCACTTGTGGAATGTATTTCACAAACATGCACTAGAACATGTATATAAGTTGGTGATTCATCGATTATTAATAGTTTTATAATTAATAAAAATATTTTCATAATTCATATTTCATATTCATAAATTTAATAACCTCTTCACCACACACATACACAGGCCTTCTCATAAAGAGGCAGAGTAACAGCAAGACAAGTGGCGGGAAAAAGTCACAGCACCAGGTAACATCTGGAAATCTGCTCTGCCACAGCCTCCTCTGCAACTCCTGTACAAATTTTCCCCCATCCTCAATGCAGAACAAGACCACGCTTCTGAATCAACATAAAATTAAACCCACCAAACTCTGTTTTAACAAATTTGAACCAGCAGAGGAAGTTCTTGCGTTACAATGCTGCAGCGCTTTTCATTGCGGAAGTCCTAAAGCCAGGTTTTCCTTTTTGGTAATAACAGATGCCCACAGCAAAGTTTTGCTCCATTAGTTATTCCAAAAGAAAATGATGCAGCCATTTTAAGTGACATCGGCTCAGACACAGATTTAATACAAGTGTTAGCTCTGGAGGCCTGCTTAAAAACCTTACTACCCAACAAAAATCAACCAAGAATCCAGGAGTCTGAGCAGGAGCTAAAACCCCATTTAGTTAAGATTACACTTAAGTCATGGCGTTTCAAAGGCCGTTCAAAGGAACTGACTTCTGGAGCTGCGTCTCCCTCTTTGTTGCCCATTAAGGGCACTGCAACAACACTGAATGTGGAAAAAGCTAAATTTTGGTCTCCCAGGTAAGGAAGGACCATTGCAAATCAGGTTTTTCACATCAGCAACCACCTCAGACCAGTGCAGAGCAAGACATTTCATTTAAATTCATGTAATATCTAGACAACTCAAATGAGCCTCAATAGCTTCTTTGTCAAAACTAGAGAAACAAAACAATGGGACTCACAAAAAAGAGCTGAATAAATGCATTGCATGGATGAAGGGATGCTCTTCGTAACAATTAGAAATTATATAATAACTTTTATTCAATGTGTCATCAACTAGCTTAATTTGTTCCTTCTTGATGGTACTTTCTGCTCCCTACCCAGTCATGAATCTTAATTTGTTACATGGCAAAAGAAATCTTTTGCCTTTGATATTTAATATCAGCAATGTATTTGGCACACATGGGGAGTATTTTAAGGTCTTATTTCCCAGTTGTGGCTCTGCTTATTGATCAGGAAGTGACTCTGGAGAGCTGGGAAGTCAGAGCTTCAACATCAGCCAGCAGAAATACTGCCTGTGTTTCCCTCTTCACTCTCATCTGTGCTGCCTTGTTAAAAAAACAAAAAAGGCAGGAGAGAGAACTTCACAGCCTCAGATCTGGGTAGTTTATCTTCCCTTCAACACATGAGCCACCACACAACCAAACTCTGTAAAATCAAATCAAAGTCACTTTTGAGCTACAATCTGAAGAGTGCCAACTTTGTTTGAACAACATATTTGAGTATTTTCCCCCGGGTTGGGCTTTTTTAAAATTCCTTTCTCCCACCCTGCTTGAGTCAATCTCTGCCCACGACATTCCTCAGTGAACTGCCTTTGTTTCCTTTCCTGTTAGGAAAACGCCTGCCATACAGTGGGCACCGTCACAGCCTAGTAAGTTGGCACTTCGTTATGCTTTTCCACTCCAATAGCTCTCTGCAGCCATTAGCTGCAAAACAACATACAGAGGCTGCCAATTAATTTACTGGGCCATTAATCAATGTATTCTATACCGGTAACTTTCGAACAGATAAAAACCATGCAGGACCAGAGCAGAGATGTCAGACTGCCTGTGCTCAGCTGAGCTGTACTTGGTTCAGTTTCTACCTCCATTTAAGGGCGGGAAGGAAGGGGAGAGGTTGAAAAGCAGCTGGGAGGACTCCAACAGACATATTGTCATACATTAAAATCAAATGGTTGAAGCTGTTTTCATGCCTCCTCTCCTTTGATGGAAACATCCAATTCACACAGAATTTGGCCCCTGAACAGCCAGTTCTTACTTTGGTTAGTTGAAGCGGTGCCCAGCCTTTGGCTAAGGCAAGTCACACAGGCACCATGCTCCAAACAGCTTTATTTACGAGCACAAACCAGATGCAGCACAGGAGATGGAAGTCACATCTGCCTCCCAATATTCATTTTTCTATCATGTATACACAAGTAATGCACAACTTGTGCTTGCATCATATGATGCTTGGATAAGTACCCATCATGTTACATGGGATTCCCAGAGTTGTTCTGAAAGACTGGGACAGGGAGAAGGTCACCATAACAGTTCAGATGACTGGTAGATACTCCCTGTCCACATGTTGTGGGGACTTGGGAAGAAAGGCAACTGGGAGCAGAGGTCAAGTTTTCCTGGTACAGACCTCCACCACAGGCAAATCAAAACACATCCTGACTGTGACTCCCCAGGCATACAGCATATTTACATCTTGCTTCCAGCTGAGCCATTTGGGCTGGTAAAACCTTATGCCACATCATTGGAGAACCTGCAGTCCAGAGCTGGCAATGAAACATGAAAACCCCTTCTTCCCAGGTGCCAGCCACACTCCACACTGAACTCAGGCTCTGAGGATGCAGGGATATGGAATCATAGAATCACAGAATCATTTTGGTTGTAAAAGACCTTTAAGATCAGTGAGTCCAAGCATTACCTAACTCTATCAAGTCCAATGCTAAAACATGTCCCTTAGCACTGCATCTCTGCTTCTTTTAAACACCTCTAAGGATGGTGACCTAGACACCTCCTTGGGGAGCCTGTTCCAGTCTCTGATGAATAGAATAGAATAGAATAGAATAGAATAGAATAGAATAGAATAGAATAGAATAGAATAGAATAGAATAGAATAGAATAGAATAGACCAGACCAGGTTGGAAGAGACCTTCAAGATCATCACGTCCAACCCACCAACCAATCCAACCCACCTAAACAACTAAACCATGGCACCAAGCACCCCATCAAGTCTCCTCCTGAACACCTCCAATCAAGATGTTTCTTCTAATATCTAATCTAAACCTCACCTGGTGCAACTTGAGGTGATATCTTCTTATCCATCATTTGTTACTAGGGAGAAGAAATCAACACTCACCTCACTACAGCCTCCTTTCAGGGGGCTGTAGAGAGTGGCCAGTTCTTCCCTCAGCCTCTTTTTCTCCAAGCTAAACAACCTCAGTTCCCTCAGTCATCTGGACCCTTCACCAGCTTCGTTGCCCTCCTCTGGACCTGCTCCTGCACCTCAATGTCTTCTTTGTAGTGAGCGTACAGCAGTGCACTGCTTCAGGCATGATTTTTGCTGGCAACAATCAGCACCCTCCAACACAACCCCTCACTTCGGTAGACAGTTATCTCTGGATCACCAATACAACAGCTATCGAGGCTAACTCCAGTTTATGTGGTGTTTGAACTCACCCATTAGCTGACAGGCTTTCACTACCAGCCCAGTTTGAATTTCCACTGTTCATCAACACAAACTTTACTAGACAGAGGAGCATTGAATGTCTCCAAGCTCATTTAACCCCCATCTCAAAAGGTAAAGGGGTGGGTCCTGTATAAACAGGGTTTTTGTTTGAGGGTGCCTGACAAAGCAGAACCTGACCTTTCCCCTCCAGGGGAACAGCAGGCTTCAATTAAATGTTGCTGAGGGTTGGGGCTATTTTCCCCTCTCACAGGTCAGGGTGGTGCTTGAACTCTCCTTGCCTCAGCTCTCCCACCCACCCCATTAATCTCCCCCTCTGCCCTGCCTGACAGCTGGGACCACTGTGATTTATAATGGCCTCCCCCACAGCTGCATCTCCTCTGGGGCTTTCCCTGCCACTGATAACTGCCTCTGCTCACCGGACTGCCTGTCAGTTGGGTCCCCTTATGGCAGCAGAACCTAGACCCTTTTCAGGAGGAGGACACCTGCCATATTGAAACTTTCCACATGAAATTCTACTTCCAGTACATGAAGAAATCTTCAGATGGCACTGGCTTTATGTATAGTGTTGGTTTTGAAACATGATAATGTAAACAGGACTCAAGATGGGAGCAAACTGGACCCCATATTGCTCTGTGCAGGTGGTAAAGGATCCTAGGAGACCAGTACAGCTATGTTTAACCTGAGCTACTCTCAGGTTGTACACAGGTCATTATCACTGTAGCATCACTGCTGTCAGACTTATATCACTGTACACTTGCTGAAGATCCAACCTATTGAGTTATCATGATGTCAAACACACTATACTACTACAAAAAGTTCCCCTTTTCCCTTCTGCCAGGACATACAGAGTACTGAGTGGCTGTCTCCCAGGTAAGGTTTCTTATCATAAATACACTTTTCATTATTTCACAGCCGGATGAGATCTGACTACTATTCTGGACAGTGCTTTATAGACTTAAAGCTTTTATCAGGCTATTCCAAACTTGGGCACTCACTAATAGAGCTACTGCGATGGCCCAGGGCACAGGACAAGCTTTTGCCTGCACTGAGTGCTTGCTAAAAGAAACCAGTACCAGAGTGTTGCCAGGGAAGGTGGTCAGAGTAAGCAATTGGATTTCATCGCCTCTTGTTTTAGGCAATACAGCCAAATTGGCAAACTGCCCATCATTTCCTGGAAAAGTGTGTGTGGGTAGGTGAGAAAATTAAGGAATGAGAGCTTGTATTGAGCACGGAGCAAGCAGAAAGGAGGACTATACCTAACTTCTTCCCATTTAGCTCTAGGGAATCTCTTGAGCTAGAACCCTGCAGAGAGACTTGGGATGGGAAGGGCCTCACTGTGTGCTGATGCATCAGTGTGTGCTGCTGCCAAACATACTGAAAACGAATGCAAATGAAATGAGTTGATGGGTCCATTGTGAAAGCAAAATCTGGTGACAGTATCTCAGGTTGGGCCAAGCCAAAAGAGAGGTGTTCATATCTCAGAGGTCACTCTTGAAAACTGCCTTCTTTTTCCCTTCTGTGTTTTAGCCCCCAAACTTCTATTTCTTGCTTTCATAGGGATGAAAGGACTGATCCCAGAAAATTAGCTGAGCCCAAAGTATTATGCTGAAAGAGCCTACCCCAAAAACAAATGTCAGGATTTCTGAATCTTAAGTCAATCTTTGTGAATAAGGGGACACCATAAACACAACATTCCCTACAGAGTAAAGGTATTGCAATTATCAGCCCCTTCCAAAAGAATGAGATGTCACTATTTTTAATTCTTGCTGAGCCACAACACACTGCCAGTGCCTCATTAACTTTTGCTGGAGGCCTGTCTCTTATTGCCCAAAATGGCCAGAAAAAGACAGCAGACCTGCAGACCTGGTTGAATCCCACAGGGCTGCAGTCATCTGAGACATCACAAAAACATCTCAGACAAATCACACACTGCCTCTTTCTATAGTTTTTGCTCTTCAAAGCTTCTGTTGGTTCTCCCTCCTTCCAAATTGGTGAAACCTCTATGCCAGGCCACATGGCACATCAAAATTTCTCATTAGATTTCATTATTCAAACCAGTGTCCCCAGTGTTCCTCCCAACAACTAATGAGATTAGCCCATCACCTCCTAATTGCAGCATTTATACCTAGCCTGTTTTCCAATGTCCAAGAAAACAAATCCCCAGGTTGTTTCAGAATGAATGAATGGCATTCTGCTCCTAGAACAAGCACAGCATTTCTAAGAATAGGAGATGGCACATACACTAAGCAATTAATGAATGTCCTTAGGCTGGAAAGTGAAAACCACAAAATGCAAGCACTGATCTCAATCCACAGAGGACAGCCTCCCTGCTCCTTGGGCTTGTTTAGTTCGCTCTTTACCTAATACCTAACATTCTTCATGGGAAGGAAGCAACGACAAGACTAGCAAGCAACTATGTAGACATCACGTGTAAAGACACTAACACAGGGTGGTCTTCCAGTTCCATACTTTAGTACCCTAATTAGAAGTTTCTTGCAAAAAGTGTCCTAAAAAGACAGAAAAAAAAAAAGGCATTACAGAATTACCATTTATCCAGTGTTTAGCAGCAAAGTGTCAAGAAGTAAAAATGTCACAGGAGATGGGCTAGAAGTCAAGATGTTAGCTTCACTGCCCTCAAATGGTTTTGAGCAGGATTCATCTAGTCTAAGCTAGGTGTCTTAACCCTCTTTGGATCAAGGGAAAGGAACTGGCAATTGTGGGATGCCAGTGATCTCTAGATGTAGATGTAAAGCAAGTCAGATGATGTAACCCTAGAGAACTGCTCAAGTGTGATAAAGGTATCTTTGGAGCAGTTAAGGAAAATGGAATCCCACTGATGATGGTACAATCTGTGCCTCAGTTTCTCCATCTGCAGGTTAGCACTATCGGTGTTTATTCTCTATGGCAAAATGCTTTGACAGCCAAAATAATTAGTGCTATGTAACTGTGAATTATATTTGATAGACCTATTGAGGGTGCTTGAACCTGCTAGAAATTCAGAATTAGAGGAAGAAGATGGAAGAAATATTATAACTTCCAAGATAGAAAATTTAGTGTCAAATCACAAACTAAAGGCATCTGGCCTGTCTTGCCTTGGAGGCACACCAAGCCTCCAAGGTGTTTAAACTGCAGCCTTACCTTGCTACTTACTAAAGTTTCTAAGATCTCCAGAGCAGTCCTAAAAGCCCCATTAGAAACACCAACATTAAAGCAGTAGCATGAACAAGCCACCAAATTGAGAAAAAACAACCTTCACCAGAGCACTCCAAATACAGAAAGTTTTACTCATGCCTGGGCGTCAGGAGGTCTGGTTGCTCCCCTCACATGGCCAGGGAAGATTAAGATGGAGAACAGCCTAGGAAAGTAAATTTCCACCTCTGTGGAATTTTCTGCATGCTCAGTCTCTGTTTAAATACACCATAAGATGGACCTGTCCTTATCACCTTTCTGTGACGAATGTGCTTCCCACATGCCTAATGCCTAAGAAAACTTCTTACCCTCCCTGTGTATTGCACAGAGGCTGGAGCACAGCCATGCTCTGTTAATATGAACCAGACACTATCTACATGGCAGCTTCTCTGCAATGTTAATCAGGCTCATTGTCACCAATGGAAAAAGCCCTAAATGATAACTTATTGCCCCTTGATAGCCACTCCTTTGACAGCAGAAAAGGATGTTTACCTTACTCTTGCCTCACCGCCACCAGTTCAAGCTTTCCAGCAAAAGCCTGATCTCCCTGCACATTCATCTGGGCTGCCATTAAACCAATAATAGCTGGGAGGGAGGCACCTGTGATCTTCTCCAGAAAACTATGCTAGGACCTGGGCCAGAAAGGCCCTGAAAGAAGGGATTAAGCATCCAGCCAGCCTTCCTCTCTGTCCAGCATTTTGTAGTTTGGGCTGCTTTGATGAGCAAACACTGAAATGTGGCTCTGTACTAAAGTCCCCAATATTAGTAAGGCTGAGAAGGGCATTAAAAGGTAATTCTGCATACAACAGGCACAGGTACTTGAGTAACGTCACACTCAAAGTACTAACAGCATCCTGCAGCCCTCACCAACACCACAGCACAAAAGTAATTTTCAACCAGCAGAAGACTTTTGCACAAAGGGACAATGTCTGAGTTCAAAGATATTTCTGAAGTCTGTAAGATCGTACAATCACACAATGGTTTGGGTTGGAAGGTACCTTTAAAGATCACTTAGTTCAACACTCTCCATCCCCCAGTATCTTTCACTAGATCAGGTTGCTAAAAGCCCTGTTCTACATGACCTTCAACACCTCCAGGGATGGAGCATCCAGAGCTTAAAATTTAAAAAAAAATAAGATACAGTAAAAGACACATGAAGACACTCAGGAAACATGTAATCAAAAGAAACAAGGAAACAGAGGCTGAGTCCCATGGTTTCCAGAGTCTCACAGTGAGCTTCATGGCTATGTAGGTAGGGACACAAAGTCTGTGACAGCCTCTTTAATCACAAACTCCCCTCACGCTTGAACCAGGCATGGGGCTACAGCCTCAGACTTCAGGGGACCCAAGGAGACCCATCAATTGTGGATTCAATTGGCATGACAATAGGTCATTTCACTAAATGGGATTTTGCTCCCATGTGCCTCGTTGTCTCCCATGCACATAAATGGAAGCCTTTGAAAAATCACTGAGAGAAATTGAAGGCAGACATTAGTTACTATTTTTGACAGCACTAAAACAATATATGAAAGCAAGGGTGTTTTCCCTGAGTTGCGACTTGGAGGGAGAAATCAGAAGACTCCCATCCAATGCCTGCTCAATAGAGTGGCAGAGGCTGGCTCTGCCACAGCACTGCAGAAGTTGTGCTTTTAGGGGAGTATTGTTCTTATTTCACGAGACAAAAAGAAAATTATCAGTCCCAGAAGGAAAATGTCTGAACACTTGCTCAGGCTGCACTGTGAAGAAAAGAGATTGCTATTGTCAAAGGGTGTTTCATTATTCTGGGCTTTCTGAGAAACCTTCAAGTACATCCAGAAATGTAACAAGAACAGAAACTGCATCTGTTTCTTTGGCTGCCTATTTGCAGCCTGGCTGGTGAGAGATAGTCTATAGCTTAGCAGTGTTAATTAGCCTGGTTAACCCTTGTTCCTGCTAATGATATCTGGTTGTTTTAAACAACACTTCATATTCATCATCAGAGGGCATAAATAGAAGCCAACTCTCCTTCACGCAAACAGCCCCATTGCTTTATATTGAATTGCTCACCAAGTCAGGACTCCTCACCACTTAAGCACTAGCCTCCAGGCTAATCAATAGGAACAAATTACTACAATAATCATCCAGGCTCATTCTTTCATGGTGCCACTTTCAAACACTGTCTGCAGTCTGGCCTCACTGCCGGATTGTTTCAAGCATGAATTTCCAGCCAAGAGTCAAGCTCCAGGCAATACCTCCAAGATCAGTCAGAGAAGTAGGACAAAGGGGAGATGCAAGGGCACAAAGATTTCCTCAGGGCTCTTAACTAAGGAAGCTGTGCGATTCACCCCTCTCAGCATCTTAGATTGGTCCATTTCATGGGAGCATCTGGAATCAGCCAGGGCTGTACCTTTAATCTCCCAGAGCTGAGGAACCTCAGAAAGTGGAAAAGGTGGAGATAATAAGTGGTGGGGTGGAGGGAGGGGGAGTGGAAGTCCTAAAAGCATGACGTGAGGATGCATAGGGAAGAAAAAATGTAAGAGACAACAGCAGCATGTACAACACCAGGACTGAGGTAGGGGCAACATGGTCAGGCCCCTGAGCATCTGCAGAAGCAGCACTCTCACAACTCAACACTGCTCCTGAGCCTCAACATCTTCTTGAGAGCCTGCTGCCGGCATAGTTATGTTTTTTTCTTTCTGGCACTGGTATGAACAGAGCCAGCTCAGAGCTTTCAGTCTCAAGTGCTTGATAAGCAGCTTGGACAGTCCGTATGTAACCCACTGAGTCTGCATCACCAAGAAGTACAGATAGAACCAACATAGGTCATGTGTGAAAAGGTTTGTCTTTCTTTTCCCCCAGAAAAAGAGCTTCCTATGTCCAGATGTGGGAGAGCCTGGTGTGAATAGCTCCAGATTTTCTGATCTGTAGAGGAGAGTAATGCTGAGAAACAGAAAAAAATCATCTTCTGTCTCGCAGGTCAAACAAGTGAAGAGTGCTGCTTAATCAAGCAACAGACATCTAATCGGTCTTGTACTCTGATGACTTAAATCAAGGGATATGTTTAAAAAACATTTCATCATTCATATTGTGATATCACGCTGGCCAATCAACTTCCTTTTCACCCAGAAATAATCACCACAAGCTCCACCATACAGATGTATAGGCGATGGGAAAATGCAGAGGAGGCTGGAGTGAACAAAAGGCACTTCAGGCCTGCTGGGGCCAGAAAGCGCATCTGTACGGTAGGTTGGACTCTTTACTAATCCAGCTCTGTTTCTAATGAGATCGGTTCTCATTACAGCAAAAGTAGGTCCATGGCTTAATTTGCCAAGCAGACCATTGTCATGCAGCTTAGGGAAGCAAAATAATCTTATCAGTTTGAACTTGAACTCTGCCCTCCAATTATATGGATGATGTTTAAGAAAAGAGAGATGAAGTAAAAGTGATTTTCAGTCATCTGGGAGAGAAAAAACATAAGCTTGTCTGACACCAAGCATTCAGCCTCCTGCAGCTGCTGATGAACCTTTACACTCTGGCCACTGGCTATACCATTGACAAAAAGCACTAACTACAGTCTGTGCACTCTAGCTTTGAACCAAATCCAAGCCAAATTGCACCAACTGCATTTACAGCCCAGCTTACTTGTATAGCAGAGCCTCTTCCAGTATAGCCAAAGTAAAACCCTGTGGCTGTCAGCTAGAGACAAAAACCCAAAAGGCAGGAAGAATCAAAATATTTTTTTCAGCCCTTCTTGCTGAACCTCTGTCTCTGCCTCCCTATTCAATCCATCAGTTCCCCTTGGCTGCTATAGAGGAGAGACTATCCACTTCTGGGAGTTCTGTGTCCCACACAATGCAGCTAAAACAAAGGAACATTTTGGCAAGTAACAGCCAGGCTTCATCTATTCTTTTTCCTATACAATTCATTCCATCAAAGTTGTTTAGCTGAACAAAACCCAGTGCTATCCTTTATTGTGAGGCTAACAATAAACTAACATGTGAGCACAGTGTGGGTCACAGATGTGTGTGCTTCAGCATCAGCTGTGGAGCCACTTCCCTGCTCAGCTCAGTTCTATGCAGCTTTAACCTCTTTAAGCTGGAATTCAGCTTGAGCACATAAACCAAGAAGCAAACAGTGTTAACACAACAGAAGCAGCCCCTGCACAAAAGATAAATGAAGAGACTGACGTGCTTTGGAAACAGTCAGATCAACAACCTCTTTTTCCAAGGAGCTATCCAAACAATAAAAATCTAGAAAGAAACTATACTGAACTAATCCCTCGGGCTCTATTTTTAGTGACATTACTTGACCAAATCTTGTTTGTGCCTTTGAACAGACAGGGAGGTTTTTTCTGGTTAGTTGGTTTTGTTGGGTTTTTTTCCCCTCCTGTGGAAGGATAGAAACACACAAGCAAAAGGTTAGAGTGGGAATGCCTTCAAAACTAATTTTTAAAGATATGTCTAAACGCGTTCCAAGGACTGGCCCCACATTTGTAAGGCACTTTAAGTACTCTTATCCCAAATAAAGTAACCCCCAAACAACTAACACTTGGCAAAACCAGACCCTTCTTACATCTGCAATGTAGGGGCTCAGATCATACCTGCCAAAAGAAAGCTTGTTATCATACCCACCTCTAGCTTGTATTACACACAAAACACAGATGTGACATGGTCCTTGCCTTAGTGTACTAGGTCTGGTTCTGATGGAGTTCATTTTCCTTGTAGCAGTTTGTATAGTGCTGTGCTTTTGCTCTGTGGCCAAAACAATGCCAACGTGTGAATGTTTTAGCTGTTGCTGAACAGCGACAGTGACTTCTCTGTTTCTCACTCTGCCTTCCCAGTGAATAGATTGGGGAATTCACAAGAGTTTGGAAGGAGACACAACCCAGAGATATTCTGTGCTATATAACATCATGCTCAGCAACAAAATGGAGTGGAGTGGGATTTAGGTAAGTCAGCCGTCTTTAGCCTGGAAACTGTCTGGGCATCAGTCTGCCCATGGGAGGTCAATGATTGCATTACTTACCTTGTTGCTTTTTCACTCCACTTCCAAAATTATTTTTGTCTTACCCAAGAGTTTTATCATTTTCACTCTTCCTTTCCTTTTCCCCTTTCCTACTAAGGGTGGGAAGGAGAAGCAGGCAAGCCGCCTCTGGAGGTTAACTCACAAAACTTACCGGCACTTGCACTTGGGAATTGTATATTGAGTACCATGTATCTCTTCCTGCCTATCACAGGTTGAGAGAATGGGTAAGAGTAAGGGGCTACTCCTGGATAAAAAGGTAGGTACTATAAAATCCCTGAAATATTGGGCAGTTAGAGCTCCTGATACTAATCTGTGTGCTTTGGATCCTTATCTGTGCATGTAACATTCCAGACTGTCCTTCCAGAAGGGTAAGTACATCTTTGTAAGACACTTACAACAAGCAGAATAGTATTTAACTAGCTCACAGTAAATAAGACCCAGGGGCCATAATAAAACAGAAGGATAAAGAAATCACAATTGTGAGACAGCTGCCCTGTGCATTGGAGAAGACGGGAGTCCAAGGAGGCGGGGAAAAAATAGTGTGTTCTCATTAGAGACTAACTTATAACATGAAATTCCAAAGACCTGGATTCTAGCCACAACTACCCAAATTTCTTAACATTCAAATGTTTGATTTTCAACCTTAATGTTGGTCTTTGAATATTTCATACAAAAGGTGAACTTTTTCAAAATGAAAGTGCAGGATTTAGACCCATATCACCAGTAGGACCACAACAGCTCTGCACTTACAGGTTCCATAGATCTCTGAGGTAAGTGATTTTCCAAAGAACAAGGCTCAAAATTGAATGTAATCCAGATACAGCAGCTCAGGTTACCACTTATCAGTCTAATTGCACTAAGTATATGCACTCCTGGCCCAACACAACTTTAATGGAAAATTTGTGAGCCAAATGCCTTTGCACAATACAGCAAACATGAGAAATGAATGCCAGGAATAGCACCTGCTATAGAGCAACCTCAATATCCATTCAGTGAAGCGAACAATAAAGGACTACAGCTGAGCCCAAAGATCCTAGGCACAGGATGATAGTCACTCCAGCCCACAACATGATGCAAAAATCAGCAGAATGAAAAAATTAGCAAAAATCCTCCCCCATTGCTGTATTTGTTTTTGTATTTACTTTTTGGAGTAAAAGCCCATCGAAAAACCCTTGAGGCTAATACAAAATGTGAATAATACCATAGCAGCAAAACCACAGGCATCTGACAGCAGATGCAAATAAAATAGCAAAAGCACATAGGGAGGCTCAGAGTAGGTGGTCTGAATGGTCCCTTTTTAACAAGCAGCACCCTCAGGTAACCTAGTTTATTAAGGATTTAGTATCACTTTCCTGAAGACAGCCCTCTCTCACACCCTGACAATTCTGCTACTTATATAGGCTGCTGGAGGAGTGAAGTGTCTTTGTTGGCAAGAAGCATATTTACACCCGGTCAAAAGCTGGTGCACAAAGGTACGCAGGGAAGTTCTTTGACTGTAAGTCATTGATAAAACTTCATGCAATCCATGTCTCCAAGGCTTCTTCTCTTGATGTAATATTTAAAAATGGAAACACATTTTCTACAGATTTCTTCCTCTGTTAAGGTTGTGGGATACCTTGCCAGCAAGTGGATGTGACCTACACTGCTCACCACAACTGAAGTGCTTGGACAACATCTTCTGCAAATTCTACAGAGGTATGGAACATCCTTCTGTTACTTCAAATAGACTTCTGAAACCTGACCACTCAGGGAGTCTGCCCAGACTGCAGGTCCCACACATGCTTCTCCATCTTCATGCAAGGATCCAGACACCTCTCAGATTGATTATTGTATATCAAGCTTTAACATTCAAAGGAACCCCATCAACACTGATACCACAGCATCTGCTGACATGGTTCAAGAGCACACAGTATATTTGAAGAGACTCAGACAAGATTTATGTTACTGTGCAACTCAGCGCTGCTAAACCATCATTGTTTTTCTGACATGAGAAGACATGCACTGGGTTCCAGGATAAGGGATCCCAAAAGAGCAGACCTACATACTTTAATTACTATGAATGAGCTCATATCCTCAGTTAATGGGCTGAGCCGGGCATTCTTGGATCAGCCCAAATTCAGGCTGAGAGAAACAAAACTCACAATCTTTCCTCAAGGCAAAAGCAGCAACTAGGTAAATAAATAACTAAATAAATAAATAGATCAGCCAAGCAGTTCTCTTAAATATGGCCAAAATTATTATCTCTGTATCAGATTCAATCAGCAAGATGAGTTGGGTTTAACTTCTGTGCATCCTGCAAAGCTCTTTGCAAGTCAGCGGTTACCACACTGCTGAGCAAAATTTGGTCTTCACCTGTCTCTTGTAAAGAGATCAAAAATTGCAGACAACAGCAGTAGCAGGCCAGTGAAGCACAGCACTGGCAAGGAAGCAAGGAACTTTGTAGTGCTGCACCAAACCAACCTGACCAAAAATCTTCTGAACTACTTTGATCAGTGCATTGGGTCTGTTCCTACAAAGAGCCACATAACCCTTTGAGGGACAGATACAGACTGAGTCTGTGAGGGTCTTTGGTATCTAGATAAAAAGGAATGACAAGAGCACAAAAAATACCCAACATGGATAGTTGCTTCAAATGCTCCCCCACAGAGAGAGGGATTGCTGTCTTAGAGCTGAAAGCATAAAGTTCAATCTACACATGCACAAACATGCAGCTAGTCTCACATAAGACATGTAAACTATTCTGGGTTGGCCACCTAAATCACTGCACAGCCACCTAAAGGCAGTGTAGTCCAATTTTCAGATGTGAATACCAAGCACTTGGGGAGACGAGGACATGTTTAAATTATCATCAGCAAAAGTGCCAAGTGTATGAATATGTAGTTTTTCTCTCTTCTGCAGAGACTAAGCTTCTTCTTCCCCCTCCCTTACCCTCATCTTAAATACAGATTTTAGCCTCCAAGTATCTCAGTTGAGAAAAGATACATTAACATTCCAGTGTTTTTTCTTTTTAATTGACCAGACTATTTGTGCTATATAAAGTCTGCTTTCAGAGAGTCTTAAATCAGGGATCAGTTTTTACCTAAGTACATAAACAGTTGCTTTATTTAATTCTGCAGCATTTGTAACCCTACCAATACACAGACATAGGAAGAATGCTGGTAGGACATTTTCCCCAAATAGACTGTGTGTCCAGTGCATACTGATAACTTGGGATACTTTAAAGTCTGTTGGGTTGTTGGGGTTTTTTTAAGTGTTTGGGTGTTGTTGTTTGTGTGTTTTGGTTTGGTTTTCTTAATAATACTAATCAAATAATTTTTTTCCTGGTACTGACAAAAGTTTGCATCAATGGATCAGTTTCTGGGTGACTGCGATTAGAAGATGCTATATAAACACTGCCAATCATCACACAGATGTCGGCACCCCTGGGATCTCCTGGCTCTTGCTGACAGCTCTGTTGGCCAAGCAGTAGATTTCCAGATGACATGAGCCAGATGCATGAATGTGGTTCTTGAGCTTGGAATCATTGCCTACATGAGGTTTCACAGAGTCTCAAGACATCCTGGCACACACAGCAACCTTATCCATCCCTCCCCAGCAGTGCCTCCTTTCCTTGGCACCACAAGTAAGTACCTGCAGCTGCTTTTTCACAGCAGTATCTCTGATCACAGCCCAGGACACAAACATGTGGAATTGGAAACACGTGTTTCTCTCCCTGAAGCTCACTTTGTCCTCTCAACTGTCAGCAAAAGTAAACTTTGAACATTTTAAGAGACAGGAAGCTCTGCGTCCTCCCTCACAGCATTACCATTAGAACTGCTGGCAAATCCACAGTGTTTTCTGGAGCAGGTCTCAGGACAGGAGTGCACAGGCACTTGTATCTTCGCTTGATGTGGTATATTGATACCCATAAAGCTGCATCCCTGCTGACAAACCCGAACAACTCTCTAAAGCATGAGAATAGCCCCAGCTTCTGTGCTTCTCCTCTCAGAACTGGCAATTCCTAAGTCCTTCAACTCTTCTCAGTTCTCTGAGTTCTTGACTCTGCTTCCCATACAGACAGAAGTATGTAACATAACTAAATGCAGCATCCTCTTGTGAGAACTGATCAGCCATGGCTGCCAGACCCAACCATGGCCCTTGGCTGCCCAGATCCATTCCCTACAGTTCACCATGCAGTCACCTCTCTAGAACATTACCAGAAGAAGCCAACTGTGTTTTTTACTGACCTTGACAAGGTTTTGGATTTTTCACCTCCACAAAGGAGAATTTCTCAGCCCTAGCACAGACTTCCCACAGTAAGCCAAACTGCAGACCATACAGCTGTGATGGATGGGGTGGCGCATGTGACCTCCATCTGAGAAGGAAAATAAGGTCCCTTGCCTGGGACAAGGACATCTTCAAGCAGCAGTTTGGGGTCCATCTAATCTCATTGCTCAGATGCCTTCACCAAGAGAAGGCATGAAGGTGGCCTGTGTTTGGCTGTCTTTAAAAAGTCTGAAGTGTGTCTGGTTGTCCCTGGGGTCAAAAGCACAAACCTCAACACTGAGTTACACCACAACATGGGAAAAGAAATTGTATCTGCCTTTCTACTGAAAATCCACCTTTCACAGTCTTCAGCTTTCAACACATGGAAGTCCTGGACACCACCCACTCACTCAAAACTCCAAAACCAATATCAAAGTTTGGCTAAAGCCATTCAGAAGCTGTTGGTATATAGATGCTAACAATAATTTGGTGAATGGACTTGTCAAACAAATTGCCTCTATTACAGCTTGATTAAATGCAATCAGGGAGAAGTACATTTCCCCTCCCAACTTCAGCCCTTATTAGCTCAAACAAACACACTAAGCCAATTAGCAGGGAGGTGTTAAAAGCAGCTTTCACTTGAAACCTGCCATTCTTGGGGGGGAGGAGGGAAAGAAACAAACCAACAAACCTTTGTGCTTTCAAATCCAGGAAGAGCCTGCAGGGAAATGCCCTGAAAGCTACCCAGGGCTCACCTGCAGGGTGTGGATGGAAGTTATCAGTATTCATCTGATTCAGCTCCTTCAAGCAAAGTGTTGCTCACATCCAGCTTTTGCCAAATATAATGCAAAGAACATAAATATGAAAGAAGGCCCAGAGGGAGCAACAGTACTGGGGCTGTTATTCCTCCAGCTTTATGTCCTGCAGCTGAGTTTTCCCATGTGAGAAAAGGCATGAGCTCCCATCAAAGCTTTTTCCATGCCTACAAACCTAAGTTTTTGGCTTAGGTCCCTGCAGTGAATTCTCTGATGTCTCCAAATGGGGAGTTCCCAGCCACTACCTCTCTGTCCAGCATGTCTGAAATTAGCTAATGAATGGAAAAATTATTGAGGAGAATTGGAGCACAGCATCATAATCACATAAGCCTAAATTCCTGCAGGTATGCAGCTGGAAATTAAATGGCCACCTTGGCTAGCAGTGGGCAGAGCAGAATTCAACATGTGTTTGCATGATTTAGCTTCACAGACAGGAACCCCATCGCTGCAGCTAAGGACAGGAAACAGGATATGAGCAATAGCCGTTGACTAAGCTTCCATCTAATCTTTCAATGCCTGTATTTTAAGTTAACACCAACCTCTAATTTTGATCCCATTTTCATTAATCTAGTCCCTCTACGGAGCAAACTGTGCACCACACATGAATCCCTGTCACTATCTCTGAGAGCCTATGCTGAGGAGCTATGGCATGTCTTCCTCTAGCAGGACAAGGACATCCTGCCACAGATAGAAGAGGGCTAAAACAAAGACAAAGGTTTATCAATCAGCAGGGATTTCAAAGAGTTTATTGCTGGGAATGAGATTAGTATTAAGTATTTATAGTTAAAGCACAGAGATTCAAGAGACCAGGCTATTAGCCCATGCCTCACCTTGATCGTAACAGTTAGGTGACACATTGTGACACTAGGTCCTAAACCGTCAAACAGTCCTGAGCACAAGAACTGATTACAGAGTGAGGTTAGATCAAGAGTCCATACTGCAAGCAGCCACAGAAAAAAGGCCCAGGCCTACTTAAAAAGTGGTTGTAAAGTGCCTGACAACTCCACTCTCCCCCAAGGACCTGCTTTCTACCCCCACACCTTCCTGCAAACATCAATGTTTAAAGAACTGTTAAAGAAAACAACTTCAAAACTCTTCACATAGTTCAAATACTTCACTTAAAAGGAATTTTAATTCTTACAGCTCAGATTGCACCAGTCCCCAGCAGGACATGCAGTCATCATGTTCAAGTTGAGGCATTTGAGCTGCTCCAAAAGAGAAGGATGGAGCCACAATGTGAGACTATGCATGCAGAGGTCTGAGAGCCAAGGTGATGGAGAAGCCCTCCAGCTCTACCTGTGTTTCTCTGTGATTGCCACCCTGGGCTGCTCCCTACCCTCATAGGGTGCCTTCCCATGACCTATGAAAAGAAGAAATCTTCCTGCAGCCAAGATACACATACTTTTAAGACCCAGCCAGTGGGAGAATACAGGGAGCAGCGGGACATGGGTGGGTGTACAATTCTTGATAAGTCTTTTGGCCAGTCTTACTGCACAGCTGCAGTGTCTGAATCAGATCAGTTGTGCTTGTGGTCTTCTAAAAGCTCAAGAACGGCCACCCCTATAATATTTCTTTCTAGCGCTGGATCTACGTGCTCTGTCTGGCCCACCATGAAAAGTGCACGGTCTGTTACCAACAGCAGCACCTCCCTGGTTATGCTGAGTTAAAGCAAGCTGAGAGGCCAGAGAAGCTTTGTTGCTAAACGAAGTCTACAGGATTGAATTTAAAAATACATTCTTTTCCAAAAAGCATCAGCTGCTCTCTCTCAGAGTGTCATCTCTATGTCATCTTCCTGCAGCACGTGGGGCGCAGTCAAACTGCTGTGGAAACCTCTATAGGATCACAGCAAGCATTGCATTCCTCAGCTGCAATAACCAACACAAATCCATTCATCAACTTGAGATACAGACAATTTATGTTGAGGATGCACCAACACTAGGTGAGATGGCATATGATAAAGCTGTAAGACTTTCCTGAAGACATTCACCTGCTCAATTCCAGCCATACTGGAGAAGAACACAGAACACCCTGAAGTAGAGAAAAAGTATTCAAGTGGCCAAAAACCATCACAGTCAAGCGATGTTGAAAGGTTATCCTCCTTCCACTTCCCATGCCAGGTGACAATTCATGTATAGAGGTAACAATAACAAACAAGTTAGGAAGGTAGGAATCAGGTAGGAAGAGTTATCTGAGCCACTGCTCCTTCAGAAAGGCACATGGTAAACTCTCACATGCATTGGAGGGAGATGAATGGGGTCTCTGCAAAATATATTGGGGAATCATAAGGTGTAATTTGGGAAATGCAGTATCTTTTCCCACTCCTTTTTGTCTTGTGGCTACCCAACTCCTGAATTGCAAACCCATACTCAAGCTGCTACACATTGTGTACAGCCCTTTCCTGCAGCAAACCATGTTTCCTGTCCTGCAAGGTACAGTCAGTCCAACAAGACTGTGGACATTTGCCAAGCCTGCTGTCAGGAAACATAGCTTGGATCTGGTGGAAGATTCCAACAGTTATGAAAGCACAGTGGTGGTTGTGCTTTTGTGACTACAGACCCTGCTTCAGAGTATAGTATTGCCATGCACAGGATTTTAAACGACAGTTCTTCTCCCAAAATTTGACAGTACTACTGGATGTTGCAGAAAACATTAACTTGTTATCAACAACTTTCTTATCCATTTTTTAATAGAACAGCATCTTCCCTCCCACCCCACATCACCAAAGCCTACTGAATTTGCTCTAGGTAAATTCTGCACACATAATGTAAAGTGTCTTTGCTCTGGAATGCTTTTGCACAATTTAATGTTTAGCAATTTGGCCTGGTTAGGACAAAGTTTATCTATATAGCAGAAGGACCAGTACTTTCCCCAATGCAATTTAAGCCCCTGTCACGCCCACTCCATACACCCTTTCTGCATTAACTTGCTTGCAAGGATGAGCACAGAGAAAGCTCAATGCCAAAAAGAGAGAAAACCACACTAGAAACAGGGAGATTACTCTATCCTTTCCATTCAGAGGCAGATCTGCTTTGAATGGAAGACCCCAGGACTGATTTGTCTCCAAAGGAAACTGGATCACAAGCAAGTCAGTCCCCTTCAATTTGCATTAAGACTTCAAGCTTCTGTATATACCTTCCCACCCCTCCAACAGGAGCTCCTCCTTTCTGACACAAATTTCTCACAGTACACAGATACATGCACTCCCAGGCAGTGAGAAGCAGCACTCTGATGTGTTGAGGCCCAAGCCTGGTGTGATTCAGTGAATGATACTTTTTCATCAGCAGACTATAACTGGCAGCTCCTATCCAGTACAAGAGTTTTGTGACACACACCTAAAGAATATGCCAGACTAATTCTTCACACTAACAGCCAAGATGAGAACTGATAACCCAAAAGCAAAGTGACCCTCATTAGGAATTCCTAAACAAACTGATCAGCCCACCTCAAGTGTAAAATCAGATGCTATATTTTTTTCTGACCCACATGCACATCCACAAAGAAGTGTAGGAGAAAGGTCATTTTAAGGTGACTGATGCAGCTGCACATAGCTATGAAACTTATATGGGACTCCATACCTTCAAAGTGTCGCGTATTTAACTACTGTGTGCAACTCAAAACAAGTGCAACAAACAATTGTTTAATCAGAAATTAACTATAAATTAAACACTTCCCTTGACTTAAGCAAACATAGACTCAGAATGTAATTCATTATGTGTATGTAATAGCTCCTTTATCTCAGCTCGGGGTGGGGGGGAGGAGGGGTCTTGCAACAATCAGGAGCTGTATGTTAAGAGGAGGGAAACCTGTCACATTGCAAAATAATTTGGTCTTGCTATGTTAGCTTTAATTTACATCCTAAACCTCCCCGCTCTCCCAAAATAGCTTTTTTTCACTCCTCAGAGAAACAGCACAAAACCTGCTACAAACTCTGAAAATTTATCAGTATTCCCTTCCTTCTTCCCAAAGTTACTAAGACTAACTCTGGTGATTAAGTTTTGCCAAGGGTTATTAAGAAAGGTTTGTAACAAACTCAAATACTCTTACAGAAGATTATTTTCATCAGCTTACTTTTAAAAGGCTAAAATTACTCCCCACAGAAGTATCCCAGATCTGCTCACATGCACTTTCCCTAAGCTGTAGTAAGAGTTCCCCCCCATAAGCAGCCATCCAGCATCTGAAAGGATTGGCCCCTACCTGAGAAGTCTGCAGAAGTCTTAGCAAAGTTGCTGAAAGCTGTCAAGCACATAAGTCCTATGAGGAAAGCGGAGATAGGAGACATGTCTGTGTAGTACATCCTTAAGTATCCTCATAGATTGTTTTCTTCCAGAGAAAAGGAAAGAGTTTCCTGCCCCAATCCAGTCCCACTCACTGCCCGAAGAACAGAGTTAGTCCCATTCCTTGGAAGGATCACAGCCAGCAGCCGGGAAGGAAAAGCGCTCAGCGCGCACACACACACACAAACACACTCACATCCCCGGCAGTGAATGAACCCAGGCTGAGTGAGGCTGACGAATGAAACAGACCTACCTGAGCCTTGGCGGAGGGCCCAGGGTCCTAAAAGCCACCGCTTCGCCCAAATTCGCTGCCGACTGCAGCTGTGCGGCTGTCCAGCAGCGGCTCTGCAAGTTACTCGGGGAAAGCCGGGGACGGGGGGAGGAAACGGATTGCTCCGGTGGGGCTGCTTTGGAGGTGCTCGGCTGCTCTTGGTTTAGATACCCTGGGATCTAGTGTCCCCGGTGCAGATAGACGGGCAGTACTTTCAAGGCAGTTTGCTCAAACAAAGCGCCTGAACACACACAAGGTTTTGGAGTGATGGGTATTTGCAGCTGCTGCCGAAATCAGTGCAAGCAGTAACGTCCTGCCAGGCTGGTGTCAGGACAATTCTTCAGCTGCGTCCACTGTTGAGAGTGTTCCTACAAAGTAGGAGACTTTGCACAGGCCAGTGATCAAACCTTTCAGGATCACATTGCTGGACTGGAACTGGTGTCAACCCACACATCCAAAACCCTCCCTACTTTTGACAGCATCCAGCTATGCCAGACTCCCTGGGTCCACTGAACCCCTCTCCCCTTCCTCAAACTGAAGAATTTTCCTAACCTATGGTATTCAGAGCCAGGAGACCTGTTTCTTTCCAGAACAATTACTTTAACCTCCAACTAGCATGTCCTTAGCTCCTAACTCAAGAACTGCTCACTCTTCAGAGTTAAAAGGCTCCAACACACCTGGAAGCATATCCAGTACTTGATCCTACCCAATCTTCATCCACATCCTGGCAGCATCAAGTCAGCCATGCTAACTTTGAAAAGCCGAGCTCTGAGGACACAGAGATGGGTTTTACTGGTGGACCCACCTCAGGTATAGGTTTGCACATAAGTAATGGACATAACCAACATACATACTCTAGAGCAGAGGCTGAATGACAGTGCAGAGTGAAGGATACTTTTCATAGGCATAGGCAAAGCCAACACCAGCCATTTAGCAGCTTGTGTATGCACACACACACACAAACCCACAGAGCAGCACTGTGTGCCACTGCCAGAAAAGGGGAAGCACAGCTACTGAACAAAGCTGGAGCTTCTATTCAGCAAAAATAACCTGAGTGGGAATATCCAAGGAAAACTACAACTGTTTTCTACTCCTCTGTCCTGTTCATCCACATGCAATTAAGCAAAACTTTCCAAAACCATTCACTTTGGATCTAATAAACAAGTATCACAGTATCACTTAGGTTGGAAAGGACCTCGAGGATCATCGAGTCCAACCTATCAACGCAGACCCCATGACTAGACCACCAAGTGCCACGTCCAATCTCCCCTTGAACGCCTCCAGGGTCGATGACTCAACCACCTCCCTGGGCAACCCGTTCCAATGACGAATGACTCGCTGGGTGAAGAACTTCCTCCTCACCTCGAGTCTGAACCTCCCCTGGCGCAGCTTGAGACTGTGTCCCCTTGTTCTGGTGCTGGTCTCCTGGGAGAAGAGGCCAACCCCTTCCTGGCTACAACCACCCTTCAGGTAGTTGTAGAGGGCAATGAGGTCACCCCTGAAAGTGTAAGAGCCTTCAGCCCAAGGGACTTCAGGTTTTTTTCCAGATCTGAGTGCATTTGTGAAGTTTCTTATGATGAAATTTCTAACAATGTCTCAGTTGTTCTCAGCTGAAAATCAGACTGGCTGACAGATTATGTGTGAAAGACATTCACAGGAGTCCACCCATGAATACCACAGTCATTGTTTCCACCAGAAACCTGTCCTAGGATGATGTGCGCTTGGAGCAGACCTCCAGGTGAGCTGTAAGTCTTGTGGGACTGCTACTTGCCCACGTTCCAACCAGCCACACTGAGGATGGGAAATTTTGAATTTGAGCTTCAGTCCATGAGCCATCTACTCAGATCACATGAACAAGAGGCTGGTCTAGCCTGAATTGAACCTAAGCAAACCTCCTTCTCACAAACAGCTCTTTATACACTGAGAATCTACAATGAAGGTACAAATGAGTCACCTTTCAAGGAGAGTGCTGGTTCTGGGTTGATCTGACATCACAGACCTACCCTGAGGTTCAGCAGGTTCTGTGTAATCCAGTCCTAGTCCCTCCTCTCTGCACACAATCTTCTTACCTTACCTTCTTGCAGAGAACTGCTTAAGCAGAATCAGAGCCCAAGAACTTCTACAGTCTGCTTTGATTTTTATTTCACCTGGTACTTTCATTTCACACGGCAGATCTCTCTGACCCATATTTTTCAGGTATGACATAAATTTTAAAGATAAAGTATCAAGACATTTGGCTCCTAACATCTACATGTAATTCTTGTCTCACCGAGTTCTGCTGCCCTTGCCAAGAGGAAGATTCACCACTATTGCCTTACAGGCATGAGATAGCCATACTCATTACCAGATTATCAGTCAAAGCTCCTTATCAGCAGGACAATGAAACAATAGGGCCCCTGGAAATTTATCAGCCCTCTGGAAAAGGGAAGCACTATTTGCTGAAAAGAGCCCACCCTGTTAGCAGGTGTTGATTTTACTGATTAAAGGGTAATAGGGTTTGGCTGACTCAGTTTATAGGGACGAAAAAAACCCACTCTGGTGACAAAGGTTTTAAGGTTAAACATGGGAAGTGTGCTTGAGCAGCCTTTTCAGTTACTGTTCATAAGTCAAACAAGAGGGGAAGAGGTTTACATCACTGCCATGTGAGGCCTTTGTTTTTAAGCAAGTTTGCAAATGTGCCTTCCCAAAGGAAAGCAGAAAGCAGCTCTGGCTGGGAAAAAAAAAATCTACTGGCTTTTGAGAAACAAAAAAAAATCAGTTAAAGCTCATCTCCATAATGCCCTTATTCCTTAGGGCACGTGGGTATATCAGCTCTGTGTTTCTAATGGAAAGAGACTAACTATCCCAACTGCAGCACAAAGGATAGTCTCATACAGTAAACATGAATCGAGGAGACCCCTATGTGGATCTTTATTTTTAGGAGCAACAACCCTTGATATCCAGCAATGCCTTCAAATACATCTCCTGGGGATAGGTAATAATGCATACAATGAAACATCATGCCTTGGATCTCTTGCCCCCAAAGCCAACCAGAAGTGGGAATAGGCCAGCAATGATGCAGTTCAGCATTACATCTTAGTTTGAAGGAATGATTATTTTGTCTCTTTCTCTCCACAGAGTTAACTATGGAGAATGTCTGGGGTTTTTAGATACAGCTTTTGGGTATGCTTAAAAACACTTTAGAAGTGCAGAAAATACAGAGCCTTGCGTCTGAGCTGGACTTTAACACCCTGATCATGGCAAAAAGTTCACGGGGTCTGTGTACCCAGCTTAAGACGTGAAGAGGTCCATAGCACCTTATTATGTACACAGAACCCAGACCTGAGATCAGCACCTCTCGGCTTTCCCTACAGCAGTCAGTGCTGTAACTACTCAGCACCGAGATGTAGGCACATAAACCAGTCCCACCTCCCAGGATACTTCTCCAGCCAGAGCTAAACTGCTGGTTAAGCACCTGAATCCCAGCATGGCTTTAGTCCAGGATGCATAACAACTGTACTTTAGTCCTCCTTTTTGACAATGATACTTCAGAGTATTGTTCTTTCTCCTCCCATATTCTCTTGTGGTTCGTCTCCTTTTCCTGCTACACATAAAACTGCAATATCTGAAACCTGCACCCAAATTCTCAAAGTAGTTAAGTACAACTACAACTGGGGAAAGTGAGCCACTACAAGGTGAAGCAATTTGTCATACAATTTTGTCACCCCATCATCGCTCAGTTTATAAATGGTAATCAGAAATGGATCCAGTTAAGATGCTTCCCAGTTTAATGATGTATGTGCTGATCTTGCTTCCTTCTAGGGCTCATCTTTGGCAATGCTTGCTTATTTTTCACTTACCTTGTAGCATTAACCTCTACCTTTCTGCCTATACCATCATCACCTGGAAGAAGGGTTGGTCAGTAGAAAAGCCAGACCAGGATTACCATGTCACAAGCATGTTTATTTGTACAAATGTGATAGAATTAGTCTTGCTTTCTGAACTCTAGAAACACTGCTTACTTTTCACTGTGAGTTCTGGTTTGTGTTAGAACAGAACTAATTCTGCACAATGATTCTCTTTTCAGATCAGTCTCTTCTAAGTAACTACACTTTCTGATATTAAGAGCATCTGTCACTTGTTCAGTGGCTGGCCCAGTCCTAAACCTTGACACTGTGGCTTCTGTAAGGTCTCAAAGCACATCTCCATTTTGCCATTTCACAAAAGGATGAAGAACAGGCATATGCTTGAGTTCACTGCTTTTTCAAGAGAGGGGAAATTCTCAGAGAGGAGAATAGACTAAATAATTTTAATATTTCAATCCAATTAGAGCTCTTGCCTCTTGGATACATTGCCTCTTTGTAAATGAAGGTAAATTAATGACAAAGTATATGTGCACTTATATCTATATAAATACATCTAAACTCAGTGGACAGAGCTTCAAATACAATATAGCAAAGATTCCTAGCCTAGTACACCTCTCTGTTCTTTTTTACTTTTCTTTAATTTTTTTCCCTAACATCATCTCATGGAAACAGAAGGAGTTGCTCATGGAAGTAAGCACTGTTTGCCTTCATCAATTTGAAGGCACAGGACTTCACATAATGCAGCTTTGCAATACAACACTGAGCATCCTCCCCTGTCTCCATATCCAATGTTAAACAACAGCTGTGCAGAATATTCAAACTGAAAAGCCTTTGAAGATTTCTGTCTGAAAGGTTTTTTTCTGTCACTCAATCATTCCAGTTTACAAAACAAATATATAACCTGGGGGACTTGACTCCATACTGGGTCCAGTTTGGAGTAGGGGTGTTGCTTTAACATAATTCTTTGTGGAGTAAAACCCCCAAGTGATGCACTTATGAAAATACTTCAAACTGTTGTACAGAGTGACACTAAGTCTTCCAATGTGCAAAATACAAAACATAAAATGTTTGGAGACTACAAAGTGCTCCACAACAAATCTGAAAACTTTCTCCTGTATGCATCATAATTACTGATGAAACCTCTCTCAGCTAGCATTCTCCTTAGTGTAGTGATGTCATGATCTATGTCAGGGGGTACTGTACAGTCTGGTGCTTTGTCTGGGACCAGCATATCCGATTTGGGTTAGTTGGTGCCTCGTGAAAAGGATGGTTTTGGGTTAATTGCTTCACTATAACAACAGGCATTTTGAGTATGTGCTCCACTGTGAGATAGATAAGAATTTCAAGATTTTTCTTTTTGCCCTGTGTTCCATCTGTCCTGCCCATTTGGAAGCTGTTCCTGAGACTTTTTGCTATGTGGACATACAGCACACAGCAGAGACCCAATAGTGCCACAAATGGCGTTATGAATACCTGGGATAGTTGAAGGTTTCCTCAGCTGGTTTAGGAAGCCAGTATCCACAGCTGCTGCTGCATCTGAGGAGGGGGAGGCAGAGATGTAAAGATTTTTCTCAGGAAAAAGCTCTGCTGTGAATCCAGCAGAAGCTAAGCAAGGCATAAAATGCAGCTGCAGCTTCTCTCCCACATCTATCTTCATGCAACAATACTGTATGCAGTTGAAAAAGTGTAGTGGAAAATAATGTTATGATTTCCAAAGGGATTTTGTAAACAAAGGATACTGGATCACAACAAGATTCAAACAAAGGATATGAGGATTTTCTCCTCAGTTTAGTCATTATTTGCACAGTAATGGAGAGCAGAAGTTGGCCTGTTCTGCTTAAAATAAAAAGAAGTAACTTTGAGAAATTCAGTCATAAATTTTTGACTTGATACTTCTCCTGCATGAGCAGGTTGTGATAGTAGGTATTATTTACTATAACAAACTGCTAGCATTAATGCATAAATCAAGAGAAACAGGTGATGCCCCTTGTAAATCTCCTGCCCACTGGAGAGAGTAATGGGGTTATAAATGGAGAAAAAATAAATATTGACTCTATGAAATGTAAAGGTACCTGGGAGTTCACCCATCAGTCTTTAGGTTTCACTTGCCTTTCAAGATGAATGGGATTTCTTACATTATCCATTTTGATTATTTTTAAAAGCATCTCAGGAAACAGAATGGAGACACTGAACACAATGCTCTCCTTAGGTTTTCAAGATATTCCAGATTGTTTCTGAAGGATAGTACCTCTGATTTCTGGAATTAAGCAGATGCTCCCAACCTCTAGTTGTCTTTTATTTTGACATAAGTACTGAAGGGGCTGTCAGAACTAGTCAATGAGTTCTTTGTTTCATGGTGTTTCTGGTGCAAACTTCTTTAGGATGGTTCCAGAAACTCACCCTCCATCACTTGCACTATGGAAGCAGAGGGACAGAGACACCCCTTGGCACCTGAACCCATTAGGATTCAAGAGGACCCAAGAATTTACTCCCTAAGGAAAAGGCCTCTGGCACCATTTACTGAACTTACTTTGTCACACACTCTTCCCTCCAAACCCATTTAACACCAGAAGTAAAGCCATCTTCTACAAAGAACATTAGCGTCTACTTCAGATTCACTTCAGCATTGGCTTCCACATTAAATTCCTCTAAAAATATCTTACTGAATCAGAAAATTAGGAGAATTAAGTGTTTCATGAAAGCTGAGATAAACCAGTGTTGTTGTCCCTTCTGTAACCTGTAAGGGTGGCACACATCCCATAGGGAACTCAGTACGGATTGGGGAGACAACCAAGAGCTTAAACCCCAAGAGAAGCAGCAAAACCAGTCACATATTAAATTCCTGATGATCTGAAAACAACACAGATTTCAAGAGGAATTTAAAGACACTACTGATGCTGAATATAGGGCAAATACTTACCAAGGCACTGGCAAAGCTGACAATACATCGCTTCTGTCATGGTAGGGCCAAACGGCCCCAGGACAAACCCAGACAGACACTAAGGTGTCTAGACATGATCCCCTTCTCCTTCCTGCAGAAATCCATGGTAACGCAGGAAGAGGAACAAAGGGGACAGGACCATGCATGCCTGGTAAACAACCCCGTATCTGTGGTAAGGGTATGTGTTCTGGCAACAGCCTGGCACAACCCCTTCCCATTGGATATCTATGTGCTGGTGTCATGCCCTATTGGTTCAGTCAATCTCGGGCAAGATTTATATACAAGCTGATTTCTAGTTGCCTGTGCCTTGCTTAGCCTTGCTCAAGCCATGCCTTTGCCTTGCTCAAGCCTTGCATGCTTGAATCTGCTTGGACCTTGTCTGGTTTAAAATTGCCTCGAGTTGCATAGCCTCGAGTTGCCCAGTCCAGTGCCTGGGATAAAGCCACCGACATATACACCACAAGCCATGAGAGGAGCCAAGAGCTTAGGAGTCAGAGCCAAGCCCGTTTCCCCTTGTGACCAGGATTTTGCTGTGCCTCAATTCACCCAGGACATAGCAAGCCCCCACTGCAAGAAGCGTCATTAACAGTCCACCATCTGCTGAAGCCAGACCAGCCATCGATGACTGTGTGGCATTCCTGCCGGCAACCTGCCATGGCTGGTGCATGAGAGTACCCCAAAGCCTCTAATACACAGCAGCAGCACTCCCTACCTGGGTACAACCAGCTGTGAGTAATTACTTAAGTGCCTTTCAGCATAACGGTTCGTGTCGAGTCTCCCCCCTGTGTTGTCGAGCACCATTCGCTCCTGGGATATTCTTTTTCTGTTTCTATTCCCCCCCCCATTTGCACAAAATAGCTGAACTGTTGTAGTTGCCCAAATACTGTACATTCCCATTGTAAATATATTTAACTGTACATCAAACCTTTTGATATGTTTGGCAGTTTTCATATTAATAAATGTTATTAATATTTTAATACTGCCATATAATTTATAATAAAGGAAAATGTTATATCCTTTTTCTACAACTTCATATTTCATATATCATAGAATAGCTTCAATTGGAAAAGCCCTTTAAGTCCAACCACTGTCTAACTCTACAAAGTTTGGTGCTAAACAATGTCCCTTAGCACCACAACTCTGCATCTTTCAAACACCTCCTGGGATGGGGATTCAATCACCTCCCTAGCAAGCCTGTTCCAGTGTTTGATAACCCTTTCAATGAAGTTTCATCGTTTCATCTCATATCCAGTCTAAACCTCACCTGGCACAACTTTTGGTCATTTCCTGTCATCCTGTGACTTGTTATTAGGGAGAAGAGACCAACACCCACTCCACTAAAACCTCCTTTCAGAGAGCTGTATAGAGCAAGAAAGTCTCCCTTCAGCCTTCATAGTTTATAGTTTCATAGTTTCATTCAGGGTTGGAAGGGACCACAAGGATCATCTAGTTCCAACCCCCCTGCCACGGGCAGGGACACCCCACACTAGATCAGGCTGGACAGAGCCTCATCCAACCTGCTCTTAAACACCCCCAGGGACGGGGCCTCGACCACCTCCCTGGACAACACATTCCAGGGTTTCACCACTCTCATGGTGAAGAACCTCCTCCTCACATCTAGCCTGAATCTCCCCACCTCCAGCTTCATTCCATTCTTCCCTCCTGAATAAACAATCCCAGTTCTCTCAGTCACTCCTCACAAGACCTGTTCTCTGGACCCTTCACCAGCTTCATTGCCCTTCTCTGGACTCACTCCAGGACCTCAAAGTCTTTTTTTTTTGTAGCGAGGGCCCCAAAACTGAACAGTGCTGAGTACAGGAAGACAATCTCTTCCCTGGTCCTGCTGGTCACACTATTCATGATACAAGCCAGGGTGCTGTTGGCCTCATTCACCACCTGAGCACCCTACTGGCTCATAGTCAGCCACCAAATCACCTGAACCCTGACAAAAATCATTGGCATCTGTTTGTTTGTTGGTAGTGGTTTGGTTTTTACTTCTTCCATAAAGGGTCTACTATGACATTTTATCCTGCAGGGCTGGAATGCAACAAAGTGAAAAGGAAATGGAGGAAAATAGGTATGCATGAACATCCTCATGATGTGCCATGGAAGCCATGCTCTCCAGGAACCTCAGGCTGAGGAGAGCAGATGCGATCACTTCTCCAGCAACTGCACGCAAAGGAGAGAAAATAGAGTTGGTCTGTCAGGGTGAACCACACATGGCTCCAGCAGTATGTACACTCCAAGGCCTGGGGTTTTTTGACAGAACAAGCTGAAGATTTTCCAGTTTGATGCTTCTCCAAGCTCAATGCTTAGAATACTGGGTCTAAAGACAGATCTCCCTCTCCTCTTTGCTTGCTCTACAGTAAAGTGAACAAAAATAATAGTAGTATGTTTGATGGCCCCTTAATGAACTGCTGTTCAAGCCAGAAGGGTCTGGCACCTTAGGTTACTTTAAGCAACATTTTGTGATATCTCTAATTATTAAGATACAGCAAGGTCAACTCACCTTAAGATAGCCAGCAACTTATGTCTCATTAAAAGGAAACTTCGAGAAAGACTATACTATATCTATGCTGGGACTGAAGCACAGATTCACAGAGTGCTTAGGGTAGAACAGAACAGAACAGAACAGAATAGAATAGAATAGAATAGAATAGAATAGAATAGACCAGGTTGGAAGAGACCTTCAAGATCATCGTGTCCAACCTATCATCCAACACCACCCAACCAACTAAACTATGCAACCAAGCACCCTGTCAAGTCTCCTCCTGAACACCTCCAGTGACGGCAACTCCACCACCTCCCCGGGCAGTCCATTCCAATGGGCAATCACTCTCTCTGTGTAAAACTTCCTCCTGACCTCCAGCCTGAACCTCCCCTGGCACAGCCTGAGACTATATCCTCTTGTTCTGGTACTGGCTGCCTGGGAGAAGAGACCATCATCTGCCTGCCTACAACCTCCCTTCAGGTAGTTGTAGACAGCAATAAGGTCACCCCTGAGTTTCCTCTTCTCCAGGCTAAGCAACCCCAGCTCCCTCAGCCTCTCCTCATAGGGCCTGTGTTCCAAACCCCTCACCAACTTCGTTGCCCTTCTCTGGACTCATTCCAGCAAGTCAACATCCTTCCTAAAGTGAGGGGCCCAGAACTGGACACAGGACTCGAGGTGTGGCCTAACCAGTGCAGTGTACAGGGGTAGAATGACCTCCCTGCTCCTGCTGGCCATACTGTTCCTGATGCAGGCCAGGATGCCATTGGCCCTCCTGGCTGCCTGGGCACACTGCAGGCTCATGTTCATTCTACATCAACCAGCACCCCCAGGTCCCTCTCTGCCTGGCTGCTCTCCAGCCACTCTGACCCCAGCCTGTAGCACTGCATGGGGTTGTTGTGGCCAATGTGCAGAACCCAGCACTTGGATGTCTTCAATCTCATGCCGTTGGATTCTGCCCATCTGTCCAGCCTGTCGAGGTCCCTCTGCAGAGCCTCTCTCAACCCTCCAGCAGATCAACTCCTGCCCCCAGCTTGGTGTCATCAGCAAATTTACTGATGATGGACTCAATGCCCTCATCCAGATCATCAATAAAGATGTTAATGAGGATGGGGCCCAGCACCGATCCCTGGGGGACTCCACTACTGACTGGCTGCCAGCTGGATGTGACACCATTCACCACCACTCTCTGGGCTCGGCCATCCAGCCAGTTCCTAACCCAGCTCAGAGTGCTGCTGTCCAAGCCATGGACTGACAGCTTGGCCAGCAGTTTGCTATGGGGGACGGTGTCAAAGGCCTTGCTGAGGTCCAGGTAGACTACATCCACAGGCCTCCCCACATCCACCAGGCGGGTCACCTGCTCATAGAAGGAGATCAGGTTGGTCAGGCAGGACCTACCCTTCCTTGAGTTGGAAGGGACCCTCACAGGTTATGTTTTCCAACCCCTTTGCAGTGAGCAGGGACATCTCCAACTAGATTAGGCTGCAGAGGGACACATCAACTCTGATCTTGAATGTGTCCACAGATGGGGCCTCAACCAGTTCTCTGGGCAAACCTCTTCCAGTATTTTACTATTCTCATTGTGTAGAACTTCCTCCTATGTCCAACCTAAATCTACCCTACTCCAGTTAAAAACCGTTGCCCCTCATCCTATCACTACAAGCCCTTCTAAACAGTGCTTTCTCAGCCTTCCTGTCAGTCCCCTTCAGACACTGAAATGCAGTTGTAAGGTTCCCTTCAGATATTGAAATTCAGTTATAAGGTTTCCCTGGAACCTTCTCTTCTCTAGGCTGAACAGCAGAAATTCTTTCAGCCTGTAGGAGAGATGCTCCAGTTCTCTGATCATCTTTGCAGCCTGTTTTTGCCACCTTTGTGGCACCGTGTCCCTGGCCTTATGGGGACATGAGTGGGTTAAACCTAGCAAGATGTGCAGCTAGGCAGGTGAGCTCAAGCCAGGAAGCAGCCTGCTAGTGTTCACACAACTTAGAGTAAGAGCTCTGCTTAAATCTTTATAACAAGTTGTGTGGTTTCTTAATTCACATTCAGTGTTACAAGAAGCCAGGTGTGTCCTAGGCGTCAAGGCCGAGGCCTCAGTCTGAGCCAACACTGGTACAGCCTGTCAGGCATCTCCACATCACAAATGTACACACCTTCTCTATCTGGTCAGAAGCAGCATGTGTTCTGAGAAGGTCCATTCTTCATGTTGTCATGCTTATAATGAAGCTGAGCTAAAGAAAACAAATATTGAAATGGCTCAGAGTCAAACAACAGGCAGAGCAAAACACAAGACAGGACTCCTTCATCCTAGGATAATCTCTAAACATTGGCCTTTTTTCCTCTAATGAACAGAACCATCATTCAGTGAAATCTCTGGCAAGGAAGAGTGTTCCTATGCCAGTCCAAGAGGGAACACTTATACTGGTGAGAACATGTTATTTTTATAGATGAATTAGAATTAGAATTAGAATTAGAATTAGAATTAGAATTAGAATTAGAATTAGAATTAGAATTAGAATTAGAATTAACCAGCCCTGGCACAGCCTGAGACTATATCCTCTTGTTCTGGTACTGGCTGCCTAGGAGAAGAGACCAGCCCCCACCCGGCTACAACCTCCCTTCAGGTAGTTGTAGACAGCAATAAGGTCTCCTCTGAGCCTCCTCTTCTCCAAGCTAAGCAATGCCAGCTCCCTCAGCCTCTCCTCATAGGGCTGTGTTCCAAACCCCTCACCAACTTTGTTGCCCTTCTCTGGACTCGTTCCAGCAAGTCAACATCCTTCCTAAAGTGAGGGGCCCAGAACTGGACACAGGACTCGAGGTGTGGCCTAACCAGTGCAGTGTACAGGGGCAGAATGACCTCCCTGCTCCTGCTGGCCATGCTGTTCCTGATGCAGGCCAAGAATGCCATTGGCCATCTTGGCCACCTGGGTACACTGCAGGCTCATGTTCAGCCTACTATCAACCAGCACCCCCAGGTCCCTCTCTGCCTGGCTGCTCTCCAGCCACTCTGACCCCAGCCTGTAGCACTGCATGGGGTTGTTGTGGCCAATGTGCAGAACCTGGCACTTGGATGTCTTCAATCTCATGCCGTTGGATTCTGCCCATCTGTCCAGCCTGTCGAGGTCCCTCTGCAGAGCCTCTCTACCCTCCAGCAGATCAAATCCTGCCCCCAGCTTGGTGTCATCAGCAAATTTACTGATGATAGACTCAATGCCCTCATCCAGATCATCAATAAAGATATTAAAGAGCATGAGGCCCAGCACTGATCTTTGGGGCACACCACTAGTGACTGGCTGCCAGCTGGATGTGGCACCATTCACCACCACTCTCTGGGCTCAGCCCTCCAGCCAGTTCCTAACCCAGCTCAGAGTGCTGCTGTACAAGCCAGTTATTGATATAACTCTAAGGACACTGCTGCTAGGAAAGGAGGACAGGTCACGGAAATGCCCATGTCAGAAGGTTTTGAGATAGGCTGAAGGAGAGAGCATGTCCAGTTGGATAACTGAATGAACCTGACCTCTCTGTGATACTGTGACCAAAAGCCTACCACAGTACTGGACAAAAACTGTGAGTTATCACATCTCTCCATTTGGGATGACTGTGAGCACTACTGAGTTGCCACGTTCAGTTTTGAAACAAAAAGTTCAAGAAGGCAGTTGAAATACTGGAAGAGACATCAAAGACAGTAATATGAAGGATGACAGTTAATGGAACGCTTTGGTCCCATTCTGATTCCATAGATGAGAGGTGATCAGGCTAAGCTCTATTTTCTACCAGTCTGTTAAATCTTTTGCCAAATCGCCTGAGATATGTTCTTCCTCATCCCCCTGAGATATATTATTCTGCCTTTTTAAGAGTGGCCAGGCAGTGACAAGAACTTTAAAAGTAAAAAATCTGAAGAAGGAATTTTTCCTTTGAAGCGTGCCCTCCGTGGCGATTTTCGGTATTTTAAGTGTCAGAGCGCCCTCTTCTGTCCCAGTCATGTCCTGATCATTAACTCCTGTGTCGCATCAGCAGATTATCAAGAAACACTGACTTGCCTTCTGAAGATCTTGTCATCTTCTAAAGCAGTTTGAAAAAAATCAGTTAATCACAAACTAGAAAAGTACTTTCATCAATGTGGGGTTCAGGCAGGCTACACAGTCAGCTGCCACCAATAAAAGGTCCTAGTGGCGTACACATGTGGCGTACGTAACATGATTGATCTAACTAGTTGATGAGGTCAGGCACATTTTGAAGTGAATCTCTGCTAAGTTTAAACAATAAAATGTTGTTTATAAGTCCACACTCTGCACTTAAACGTCACCTTTCTCCTCCCTGTGCAGACATTATTTGAATGCAGACTACTGCTAATACCTGAGGAAATCTTGCTGAAACAAATGTATTAAAAGTAGCTCAAGAACATCAATGGGTATCATAATTTGGTGAAAACACTAGGACTGTAAGTTATCTAAATTATGGACAGAGCTAATAATGGCCCCAAAAAAAATTATTAGCTGAGCCTTTCTATCATAAAAGTACACAGGGGCATGTTTCTGGAGGTCATATCAACACTTTATACAGCAAAGCCAGGATTAATAAATTGTGATGGATACCTGCAATGTCCCAGGGAGCTACTACAAGTATGCCCACTGCCTCTGATGAGCCTAGTGATATACTGGAATCTCCAGCTTTGCAACCCCAATGTTACAGTACCTGCTACTCTCCCCTTCTGTAGGATCATAGAATATGTTTTGGTTTGCAAGGGCCCGTTAAAGGCCATCTAGTCCAATTCCCTTGCAGTCAACAGGGATATCTTCAACTAGATCAGGTTGCTTGGAGCCCCATTCAAGTTGATCTGGAATGTTTCCAGGAATGGGGCACTTAGCACTTCTCTGGGCAACCTGTTCCAGTGTCTCTGTATCCTCATTGTAAAAAATGCCTTTTTTACATCTAGTCTAAATCTTCCCTCTTTTAGTTTAAAATTGTCACCCCTTGTCCTGTTGCAACAGACTTTGCCAAAAAGAGATTATCCCCATCTTTCTTATGTGTCACTTTTAAGCACTGCTTTAGGGCTTTAGGTGCTGCCTGGTCCTCCTCTCGGGTCCTTCTTCCCCACCTAAATGTCCCTGAGAGATAAGGGTGAAAGGGGACACTGTGTTTCTTCCCACCCTTGAAGGGACTCTTGGCTCCAGTACCAACTGACCACCCTTGCTGCCACACAGCACCCTGCAAGCAGGTAGCTGCTGGGGCCTTGTGCAGGAACCCATCACAGAATCGTTTGGGTTAGAATAGCCCTTTAAGGGCACTGACAGTTTCGCTACTAAACCATGTCACTAAGGACCACGACTTTTAAATGCTCTATTAAATACCAGTCATCAGGGCTGGTGACTCAGCTACTCAGCATATTGCAGGGAAAAACAACAACGTGTCAAGAACACTTCTCTCCACCATGAAATGTATGAGTATGTCACTAGAATTCAGGAGGACGCCCATCCTCTCCCTGCCGGCAGGAGGAAACAGCACAGCCAGCCACAGCTCCGCTTCGCGCTTGGTACTGGCCCTTTGCGCTCGCCATAGCGGTGCTGAGCGCATGTGCTTGCAGACCGGAAAGGCTACAGTCGCTATGGCAGCCGCCTGCGGGAGGCTGTTGCCGCGGAGTCTCGCCACTGCCCGGCCCTCTCTGCCCGCCAGTGAGGACTGTTTGCGCCCCTTATCCCTTGCCTACCCAGTACCCTCCTGCCCGCGGTGGGGAGCGGCTGCCATCGGCCTGTGCTTGCCCCTCAGCGCACCCTGGCGTGTGTGCCCCGGGAGCGGGAACGAGTCGGGACATTCTCGGGGGAGGGCGCCGCGGGCCTGGCTTGCGGGGGTGGAATCTCGAGCTGCGTAATTGCTGGGGGCATTTCAATTTGAAAACACGGGAGCTAAAAAAGTATTTTTTTTTCACAGGGGGATTTTCTTGCTCAAGCTATCGAATTAGCAGCGATGGAAAGCCAACAAAATTTCAGCCGCCTCCGAAGCCTGTCATTATTGATAAGCAGAAGCAGAAAGAAGAGAGAAGGTAGAGTGTCCTGGTATTTAGCACCGTGGGCTTGCGTTCAAGTCTGCTGATAATTGTGTGAGCACCTTAAAGCTCCAGGGTATTATTACACGAAAAGTATTTGCAAAGTTCTGATGCTGAAAAATGCTTAAGTATGGTGTTCTAGAATTCTTAAAAGTGGTGAAGCAGTAGAGATTTATGCTTGATTGTGAGGTTTTCACCTGTTAAAGGCATGCAACTCTTCAGTATGCCAAAAGGTGATAGAACAGGGGAGACCTTGAGATCAGCTGTAAGTGCATGTGTTTCTGTTTGTGCAGTGGAGCTGCAAAAGGGTTTTGGTTTGCACTTTCAGAAGTTTTTGTTTTCTTACAGGTTCTTGAGCCCTGAATTTATACCTCCCAGAGGGAGAACAGATCCTCTTAAATTTTATATGGAAAGAAAGGATATGATACAGAGGCGGAAAGTCTTCAACATCCCAGAGTTCTACGTTGGTCAGTAACAGCACTAGAACTTCCATAATTTCATCATCTTTTTTTTTTTTTCTGTAGGGTGAGATGCATGTTGGAGAATGTCATAGAGCATCATAGTATCATAGAATAGTTTGAGTTGGAAGGGACTTTTAAAGTTAAGTCAGCTAGTCCAAGCCTCCCCTGCAGTGAGCAGGGGTGTCCTTAACATATTGGAGAGTAAATCTTGTGAGAAGCAACTGAGGGAACTGGGGCTGCCCAGTACAGGCAAAAGGGAGTCAGGGGAGACCCTCTCACCCCGTACAACTATCTGAAAGGAGGTTGTAGCAAACTGAGTGTTGGTCTCTTCTAAGTAACAAGTGAAAAGATGAGAGGACATAGCCTCAAATCGTGCCAGGAGAGGTTTAGGTTGGGTATTACTCTTCACTGACAGGGTTGTCAAGCCCTGGAACAAGCTGCCCAGGGAAGTGGTGGAGTCACCATCTCTGGCGGTATTTAAAAGATATGTAGATGTAGCACTTAGAGTCACTTAGATGATTCTAATCTACTCAGGTATTTTGGATCCACTAGTATGTTTCTGTACATACTACTTCATATTTTAATTTCATATTTACACTTAGTTTCCATTAAAAGGATAATACTGGTGGGGGGTTTAGGTGTGTTTTAGATCCTGGCACTTCAGCATATGGTTTACCAGTAAACCTCAAAAAAGGAGAATACATTATTCAGTTTGCATCATGAAGAGTAGAAGATAAAGATGAAAGGTGTAAAGGTAAAGAAGCTTTATAGTTAACCTGCAGAATCACTTTAACATTTAGTTCAGGGCACATTAGAAGTTTATTCTGTTTCTGGCAGTTTCCACAGAAAATAAAGCATTTTCCAGATGTGCCTGAACATTGACTCTTCCCACATTTTGATGGGTGTTTACTTGAACAGTCCATTTATTTTACTGATTCTGGTCTTTGGCAGGCAGTATACTTGCTGTCACCACTGCAAACCCCTATGCAAATGAGAAGGCCAGCCGCTTTGTGGGCATCTGCATTCAGAGAGGAGGAAAGGGACTCGGCGCTACCTTTGTCCTTCGGAATGTTATAGAAGACCAAGGTGGGTTTATAACTGGTTGGATAGAAATGGTAAGCAAAATACATTGTCATTGTATGTGACAGCTGGTGTAGAAATTTCTGCAGAGAGGATAACAATGGATTAAAATCAAATCATGAGTCTACCTACTGGAGGATACTACAGGTTTAAAACTGTACACAGGTGCTGATGTGCCATATTTATACCTAGTAATCTTTTGTCTGTATACTTAGTGACTTTTAGATCTATATTCTGTGGAAACTGTATGTGATCCACTATGGTTGTGCTTGCATTTGGGCCTGGGCAGCCTGCTAACTCTGTAAACACTGGCCCAGTTTGAACAACGTGTATTCACTTGAACTGGGGATGTATGCATTGCCCCAACCTAGGTGTGGGACCTTGCACTTGGCTGTGTTTAACTTCATGACATACGGCATTGGTCCACCTCTCAAGCCTGTCAAGGTTCCTCTGAGTGGCGTCCCATCCCTCTATCATGTCCACCACACACCTTAGTGTTCCTAAGCCCCATCAAAGACTTTGCTTACAAATGACATCTACATTTGTCTATGCAGACAGGGGAAGTTCCACCTGAACATGAGGAAAAACTTCCTTACTTTGGGGGCCTCCGAGCACTGGAACAGGTTGCCCAGAGTTGTAGATTCTCTCTCTGGAGATATTAAAAAGTCACCTGGACTTGATCCTGTGCAGCCTGATCTACGTGAACCTGCTTTAGCAGTGAGGTTGGACTAGGTGATCCCCAGAGGACCCTTCCAACCCCTACCATTCTGTGATGCAGTGTATGTGTGCAGTCACATGTGCACTCAGCACTGTGTCTTTTGTAGTTCCATGTGTAAATAAAAAACAGTTCTTGAATAATACGTTGATATATAACACTGAAGAAATGCTGTGTGATGGTATTTCTAACTAATTTGGTTCATTAACCCAGACTTTCTCTCTATAAGGTGTTGAAATATGTTACGAACTGTACAGTCCTCGGATCCAAGCAATCGAGGTTCTGAAGCTGGAAAAGAGGCTGGATGACAACCTGATGTACTTGCGAGATGCCCTTCCTGAGTATAGTACTTTTGATGTGAATATGAAACCTGTGCCTCATTTAGACCATGAAGAGGTTCCTGTAAACAAGGTAGGAGCTGTGTGTTTCAGAGGACTCGTGGGTAACTTTTATATCTCACTAATACCCTGGAAGGCCTTTTAAACAGCTCTGTATTGCATGAAATAGCCTCAAGGTCTACCATGTGAGATTTAGATTGAATATGATGAGAAACTTCTGGACTGAAAGGGTTCTCAAACACTGGAATAGGCTCCCTAGGGAGGTAGTTGATTTCCTATCCCTAAAGGTGTTTAAAAGACAGAGAGATGTGGCCCTAAGGGACATGGTTTAGCAGTGGACTTTGTAAAGTTACATAATTGTTGGAGTCAATGATCTTAAGGGACTTCCCTAACCAAAACGACTCCAAGAAGTCATGGCCTCCACCTAGCCCCGTATAATACTGTGCAGAGAGGACAGCTTTTCTTACACGTGGTTACTGACTGGGGAGTGGTAGGTGTCAGAGATGAGTCAGCTAAAATCGGCATCTGGAAGAAGACCCAGAAACTAGGACACTCAGTGTCATCTAGTAACTCAGTAACTTAGAGTGATCATTCCCCCTCTTCCCTATCATGCTACATTCCTTTTTCCTTAATAAGGAAGAGGAGTAACACTACAAGAGAGGAGTTGACTTCATGCACTAATGGCTGTATAATAAATCAATAATGTTAATAAATCAATTTTGAGTTTTTACAAGAAACTGTATCAAGTATCATAGTAGTTCCTTAACGTACTGACTGATTGGTCTGTTTTCTCTTACTTTCTTTCTGTTAGAGCAGTAGGTGTCTCACCTTCTCCTACACTATCAAAAACTCTTGATTACTTAATACCCTTTTTTAATTGGGTTGGGTTTTTTTTCACATTTTAAATCTTTGTAGCTGAAGGTACGAATGAAGCCTAAACCATGGTCAAAACGGTGGGAAAGGCCACAATTCAATATAAAAGGAATAAAGTTTGAGCTACCTGAAAAGAAAATGAAAGAAGCACAGAAGTGGAGCCAGCCCTGGTTGGAGTTTGATATGCTACGAGAATACGATACCTCAAAAATAGAGGAGGAAATTTGGAAAGAAGTGAGTGAAGAGCTTAAAAAATAATGGGGTTTGCAGTCTAGGAATCACCAATAAAACTAATGCTTACTTTGAATTTGCCATATGGGTTATCAGTTGTCAAGTTTTGTACATACATAGGAAAAAAATAAAGTTACCCTTTCCAGAGGTATTCTGTGTGTGCAAATGTTTGTGGCAGAACCCTAACTCTCTGTTCCTGAAAATGCTGTTTTGGTCTGGGGAGTGCAGTACTATGCTCACCCTTTATCCAGAAATGAGGATCCCCCTTCTTTCAATTACAGTTAATGAGAGGGATTTGTATCCCCCAGGCAAGTTGTTGTGTTCTCATTTCCAAAAGCTTGTATATTTTTCAGACTCAGTAGTGGCTGCTTGTAGAAATGCTTGGCTATGCCAGAAATGGGCTGTAGCAGGGAAAGCAGAACATAGCTGAGCCAACCACACTTTTGGGGAGAACTAAACAGCATTTAGTCCATTAATATGTTTCTGATAGTATTGTGGCTCTGATTTGCCAAGAGAGCAGCATGCACAAGTGCTCTGAAACTGGTTTTCAAGAACTGAGTTTATTTAAGCCAACTCATGTGAGTTACTGTGAGGTTCATGATGAAGTGCTCACAAAGCATCAGAGGTGCCTCTTCAGTCAGTGCAGCAGCCACCTTCTTCTCAGAGAGTTCCACATGGAGCTCCATGAGGAATTCCACCAGCTGTCACCTGCACAGAGCAAGCCATTCATTGCCAGGCTGCTGGCTGACAAGGGGCCAAACAGACTTTCCCACTCCTGGCCCTCACTTCTGTGCAGAAAGCTGCATCTGGGGGGCTGCTCCTCCCAGCAGCTCCCCTACAAGTGCTTGCTGAAGAGAGGAAGGAGCCACCTACCTCTGAACAGAGTTGGGTGGGGCCTAGAAGGTGACTGGTCAACACAGTTTACCTTCCCTGTCACCTCCACCAAGCTGTCCAGGGGGAACACAAGCTCAGGGCTTCAGTAGCTTTGGTCTTGATCAAAGGTGAGCTAGCCTTTTTAGTCAAGTTCTTCAGAGCTGACATGCTCTCATCTTGTCCCATGTCAGTTGTGGCAGAGCTGACTTTATACCCTCTTCATCTTTCTCATTGGCCACCTGGAAATCTGTAATATTACACTTAGCCCTTTTATGTGAACTGGTAATGTTAAGTATTTCTGGTGTCAGAGTTTTTCCATACTTACTAAAACCATCCTTGTCACATGTTAAATAACTCCAAGGTGTCATTAAAGCAAAATAGTTTATTTTTGAAATAAAAGTATTGGTTTTGTCTGTATGAATGAGCAAAGCTATTTACAATTAAAATACCTTACAAAAATGTAATTTTAACTTAGAAAAATATAAAATATCTTAGGCATTAAGTTTGCAAGAGTTAAATTCTAGCTCTAACATTTTGGAACACAGAAAAGCCTGTGATGCACTGCAATATCTAGAATAAGTCATCCTCCTTATTCTAGTGTTTTAAAATGCTAGAAATCTAATAAGGATACAATGAAATAAGGTTCAGGAGATCTTACTGGGGAGCAAAAGGAAAATTTTCCCAGAGGTTCAGTTATAGAAAGTACCCAAGGTTGTTCTTGTGCTGCTCATTATCAAGGTATCTGTTCTGAAAAGCAGAGCTCAGCTAGGTGCACACCAGTACAGCTTGAATCACTTGAGAACAAAACTCCAACACACACCAAATGTTGTCTTCACTACCTCTTCCCCAGAGATTCTCCTGTGCAGCTCTTCCCTAAACATTATCCCATCCATGAACACTGATTAGTCAAACTCCTGGTCTGCACACTGACTTCCTTTGTTTCGATATCTGGGTCAACCCTCCTACAATAATTACGAATTCTTTTTCACCAGGGACATCTTAACAATAACCCTACCAAAAGTCACCATGGACTACAAGTTAAAAAAGCTCAAAGACTGCTTTGAGGGATACTTAAGAATTAACACCAAAAGTAGCTTGTAAAGCTGTCTACTGGCTATCAGGGATAAACTTTATAAGGCACTTCCTATCTTTCCAGGAAACCTTCCAAAAAGAATAAACCAATAAAATGTTGTTATGTGTTTCAGAACACCTGAACCACTGCTTTACTTTGACAACTGTAACTTGTACAAAGACTCCCTTAACCTAAGAGTAGATAGCAATAGAAGACATGAGGGAAAAACCCCTCAACAGTAAGACAGTGATTACCACATCTTTGAGTGCGTAAGAACCCCTAATTCAATTCCATTAGAAATGCTTTACTGTGAATATTGGCTTGTTCCAGTAATGTAAGCATTGCTTCAGAGATTTCTATTTCCCAATTATTGATTTAAGATGTGTGAGTTTAGACTCTTCAAGGAAGTCTTCAACAATATGCAGAGCTTTGACTTTCACCAGCAGGAGAAGAACTTCTTTTGTTTCATCACTATTAAAAGAAAAGAAACCAATCAACAGCAGCACTTAAGTATACTTAAGTCATGTACATAATTTTAAAGAGAGTTGGGTACCTCTCCTTGGCCCCTTGTCATCAGGTGACCCTGGCTACACTGATCACCAACTACCCATCATCTACCACCTCAAAGGGGCATTAAACTAGACCTGAAGAAGCAATGCTTGCAATGCAGACTCCATCTTTTCCTTTATGCATGCAATGAGAACACCCTCAAAAGCATCAAATACACAAGACTTCAGGAACTTAGATTACTTTACACAAAGTTATTAAAAGATTTCGTATTACCTGTGGTTATTCTTGTGTAGTGTGCGTGCACATTGCAGCAAGTGCTGGCAGAAGTTGTGTAATTCGGGAAGAGTTGAACCACTTTTAAGATCTTGAAACCATCTTTCTGGGAGGCATGCAACCACCTGTTCTCACAAAAATATTTGTAAAAAGCTTTAAAACTCAAATCTTTCAATATAACCAAGTCACAACTCTGTAGGGATTCTCTGGCTCAGATTGCGAACAAGTTTCAGCAATGTCTAGTGCATGCAGGCAACTCACAAGGTTGTAAATGTGACCCAGCCTTGGATTTCTTGAGGCCTTATCTACGCAGATGACCCACAGGGAGCTGTGTAGATAGCTCAGCCCCAAACTATCCGTAAGCCATACACTAACCAGGGCAGCGCTGTATCATTCAGAGAACTAAAATCTGAGCTGAGCCTTGAAATCCCTGAACAAACTGTATGCCCCAAGTCTCAATTCAAACAACTATGCAGTTGCCTGAGACAGTAAGATAAAGGAGGAGATTGGGTTTCAGTCTTGTGCATCCAGACAAGTGAACCCTACCCATGGATGGAACGCAGAAAGGGGAAACTCCATTACACTGCCAAAAAAAATAATAAAAAAAAATTCCCATCCAGAACAATCCACTCAGGCATAGTCCTGTCCACAGTCACATAAAGGGATAAAAGCTAGAAAGGTTCAGGTCAGGAACCCAGAGTCCCCGTTCCAGCACAACATCTTGACTGTATGGATACCCTTTCGCCTTTACCAGGACACTGGCAAAGAACTATTTCCTGGGATTGACCCTGAATATTTAGCATGATGTAAGTTTGTAACCTTGTCTGACTAACACATATGCAATGTTTAGTGTGGTTTTTAGGTTGTTACATATTCTTGCTTTCAAGCTCCAGCAGGGCATTCTTGCACTGTATCTGAGAAAGCCTTTAGCAGTGGCATTATTAGATCTATGAGGGAAGTTCAAGTTAATCCTTTGCTTGGGCCTTGAAGTTAAACCTGAGTGAAGCTCAAACCAGCTGAACTTTTCAGTCTGGTCTCTTTTAATCACAATCACTTTTCTTTTAGGCAGGTTCAGTCGTGATTAGCAATTTGTTTTTAATTTGAAACCAAGGTTGATTATCACTACAAGCAGTTGTTCTTAAGAACCTATGGAGCAATATTTGCTCAAAAATGCTTTTATGCACCAAGTTTTAAAAAAAAAGAGAGTCAATGTAAAACATTTTAAAATGTTTAAATTAATTTTTTCAAATATTCCATCTTCAGTTTTGGTCCCTCTTGATGGCAAAAAGGTAAACAAAACACTTTTGGTAGAAACCTTCTTCCAGTGTACATACTATCTTTTACCTTATTGCACTTTTCTATATGATCCAGCCCTGGTGGTGTGTTTAAGAGGTTCAGAAGAAGGTAACAATTCAGCAGCTTGTTGAGTCCCAAACCACGGAGTGTATCTTCTTGTACAACGCCATCCCAAAGAAGAACATTGGAGAACAGCTGCAGTAATGAAGAAACAGAGAATGTGTGTGCCTGGTGGATGGAAGTGTGCTCAAACACAACATCACAAGTTTTATGTATGGTAAAAAGATAATTCTATGTCCATCCAATTGATGTACTCAAACCCCAGGATCCACACTCTTGCTGTCAGTTAGCTACTAATAAGCTGTAAGTAGTTAACAACTTTATTAAGTAGGATAATTAATTTTACATGTGCATATGAACTGCACCCTAATATGACTTCCACAGGCTGAGAAGAGTTGAAAATCTGTACAGAAGATGACTGTGCTTTACATTTTAAACATAATTCAGTCAAATCTGGAAGTGTGGGAAAGAGGCGAAGAGTATTAAGACACACTCGCTTCCTACAAGAGAGAGCAACCAAAACCAAGCAGGGCCAAAGTTGGCCCTGCTGAAATCCAACGTTGTAATCCTGCTAGAAACTTTCTTACAAGAAGGCAGGAAGAAACATCTGATGCAAGAAGAAACATTTGATGTAAGAACTATTTCCCCCCCTAACTTAGAAAAAGGATAATTTTCAGGTATCTGCTAACCTCAGTATTTTGCCCTCAGAGACACAGCCTGCTACCTTTGCAGCTGCCAGTCAAAACGCACTCACAAAGCCCAACCTTGGCACTATTCTGGACTGCGTGATGGGACACTTCTATATAACAACATAAGTGACTACAACACAAAGAAAGGAGTGCTTTCACTGACCAGCATTAATAAGGAAAGTACACAGTGTAGTGATCAAGCAGCACATTTTGAGCCAGTTATCTACACCAGGCAAGTTAGGCACTGCCAGGGTATGAACACCAAATTTCCAACATCTGTACTTACACATTAGAACAGTTTCCTGGCCCACTTCTTGCCCAAGCCAACTAGTATTCCTCAGTACTATTTCTGGGCACATATTAGAGGGCACTCCTAATGAGGCAAAGGTGGCAAACCATAGTGAAAGACAAGGCTTCACAGCATGAATTGGAGGGCAGCACAACGGCAGCAGTCTCAATACCAGAGAGCAGTATCAAGAACAAATGAGTTGTACTACTCTAAGTAGTAGAGTAGTAGTTTAATACAGACAAGCTGCAGCACTATTTACCCTGGGATGAATTCATGCCAACTATTCAACCAAAAATACTTTAAATAGCTGTCCATTATTGCCTCTTCAGATGACCACTGTGACAATGAAAAACCAAAAGCTAAAAAGAAAAAACTGCAGTCTGCAGAGTCAAGCACCCAGCTCTGGCTTCCAGGAAAACAGCCCTAGAACATGGGATCAGAATCCCAACTTGCCTGGACTTTTGCTTGGTGTTCCAACCCATAAGTATTAAGCTCCTTCTTCCTTTCTCTTCATCTGTCCAACCACAGATTCCGGGAGAGCAGCTTACCACAAGAGCAGAGGTGGAAAGGCCTTTGCCAAACAGAGCTCAACACACCCAACTTTCCAGGCTTTTCAAAAGAAGGGAACTTGTACCACAGCCGCTGCTGGACAACAAGGCCCAATAAGCCCCCCCGATGGCCAGGCATGCCCTCACTGTTCTCTGCTTCCTCAGAGGATTAAGTGACTCATATTCCTTTGCATATGTTTAGTCTAGGTTAGTAACACTGCAAGCTAGATATGATTGCTGGTGGATGAGAAGCTCAACATGAGCTCTCAGTGTGCACTTGCAGCCCGCAAAGCCACTCAGATCCTGGGCTGCATCAGAAGTGTGGCCAGCAGGTCGAGAGAGGTGATCCTCCCCCTCTACTCAGCTCTGGTGAGACCCCACCTGGAGTACTGCCTCCAGTTCTGGAGCCCCTATTACAAGAGGGATATGGAGGTGCTGGAAGATGTCCAGAGAAAGGCCACGAGAATGATCAGAGGGCTGGAGCACCTCTCCTATGAGGACAGACTGAAGGAGTTGGGGCTGTTCAGTCTGGAGAAGAGAAGGCTCCCAGGTGACCTCACTGTAGCCTTCCAGCATCTGAAGGGGGCCTACAAGAAGGCTGGGGAGGGACTTCTCAGGATCTCAGGTAGTGATAGGAGTAGGGGGAATGGAATGAAGCTGGAGGTGGGGAGATTCAGGCTGGACATGAGGAGGAAGTTCTTCATAATGAGAGTGGTGAAACCCTGGAATGGGTTGTCCAGGGAGGTGGCTGGATGAGGCTCTGGCCAGCCTGATCTAGTGTGGGGTGTCCCTGCCCATGGCAAGGGGGGTTGGAACTAGACGATCCTTGTGGTCCCTTCCAACCCTGACTGATACTATGATACGACCTGATCTGCAGAGAGTCTAGACGATTACAAACCATAAGCTAAGCTGTGCTATAAATTCTCTACTATCAGAATCAGTGTAGCACAGTTTCATAAATATCAATCTCATACTACTCTGCTAATAAAATGCTATGCTGATCATAACATTCTGTTAAAAAAAATAAAAAGCAGCTTTAATTGTACCTACAACTTAGTGACATCATCATCCTGCCCAAAAGCCTAAAAGAACATGTCTGTCTGTATAGTTTTAGACAACAGTGACTAATTATCATGTAAGGTCAACAAGCCTGGCTGAGCCACTTGAGGGGAAAAACAAACAAAAACCAAACCACAAACCCAAAACAACAAAAAACCCCAAGCATCATAACAGATGGTCACATCAAAAATCTCTTGCAGAAGATGTACCAATTGGCTAAACTGAAATACACTGTTGATTCATAGTCTTTTTAAATCATCACATGCAGGTTGCAATCCTTCATCTGAGAAAAATGGCTATCCATCCTAATAAAAATGTATTCGTCTCCCAGGAATCCACCAGGCAAGATACTTTTCTTGACTGCAAAATGTTTTTTCCTTAAAATCAATGACTAAGAAAGAAAAAAGGCAGCTCTATTTTCTTTACCTTAACAGCTGACCAAAACCGTCTTTGTTGGAATTTTGAGCACAGCGATGACTTCTCTTCCACAGTGCTGCCCATGAAAAGAAGGAAAAAACACCCAAAATAATATGGATTAATTTTTCATTTGTTTTTAAAAGAGAAATATAAAGGCTGGAATCCTTTCATCAGTGACAGCCACAATCACAATCAAGGTCAGACTAAAGAACGAGCTGTCAGTTTCAACCCGTTATAATATAGCTGCTACAAAACACTTCCCAGTAAAATTACAGATTAGAAACACTTGTGTCTACATTTCATGGGTTCAGATCAAAACAGTATCACTTAGAACCAAACACCCCACACCAGCTTTATCAAAGCTTCTCTCCTAGCTGTATCTTACACCATACCTTGAGTACTGTGTGAAGTTCTGGACCCTCAATTTAAGAAGGACATTGAGACACCTGAACATGTCCAGAGAAGGGCAACAAGGCTGGTGAGAGGCCTCGAGCACAAGCCCTACAAGCAGAGGCTGAGGGAGCTGGGATTGTTTAGCCTGGAGAAGAGGAGGCTCAGGGGAGACCTTCTTGCTGCCTACAACTACCTGAAGGGTGGCTGTAGCCAGGAGGGGGTTAGTCTCTTCTCCCAGGCAATCAGTACCAGAACAAGAGGACACAGTCTCAAGCTGCACCAGGGGAAGTTGGGGCTCAAGGTGAGGATAAAGTTCTTCACAGAGAGAGTTATTATCCATTGGAATGTGCTGCCCAGGGCGGTGGTGGAGTTACCATCTCTGGAAGTGTTCGAAAAGGGATTGGATGTGACACCTGAAGCCATAGTTTAGTTAGTCCTGAGGTGTTGGGTGACAGGTTGGACTTGATGATCTTTGAGGTCTTTTCCAACCTTATTGATTCTATGATATCCCAGACTCCTAATTATCAGTGTCTTTGAAAGTGTTCAGTAATAAGCATCAACAATAAAGCTCCTGTTCTAGGAATGACAGGCAGAAACAGGGGACACACACACACCACCAGGGCACCTAAACTAATACAGGCTTGCAGATATGTACTATGCTAAAACTAAACTGTGGACCTTGTATATTTAAAAGCCTATAGTTACAGGAGGAAAAAGTGCATTAAGTCAGTGGAGTTATTCTTATTAGAATGGGTTCAGAAACAGGAGCAAGGTTTCATAACCTTTCCTAAAATAAAACAGTAAAAAGGCATGTCTACTCTCTTAACTGTTAACTGAATTATTGTAGACACATTTTGTATCTGCAGGGAAGAAGGGTAGAAGAATTAAAAAGATGGAAAGATCGAAGGAGTTTGAGTTAGCCTACCTTTTAGGATACAAAGGAATAAAGACATCTTCCTCTACAGATTTCTTCATTCTTTGGACAACTGCATTTATCAAATCCTATTAAAAAATTATAATTAATGTGTCATCATAATAAACACTTCATCTACCATCTGTAACAATTGCAATTGTTATTTTGCTTATCTACAAACGTATCAAGTTAGCTGGAGATCAGCACAGTTGCCACTTGTGCATAATACACACTGTGATTGTCCCCATGTACTCAGCACTGGTGAGGCCACACCTGGAGTACTGTCTTCTGTTTCAGGGCCCTCTACAAGAAAGATATTAAGGTGCTGGAGCGAGTCCAGAGAAGGGCAACAAAGCTGGTGAAATGTCTGGAGAATAGGCCCTCCAAGAAGTGACTGAGGGAACCAGAGTCTGGAGGAAAGAAAGCTCAAATGACCTTCTCACTCTCCACAACTCAGTGAAAGGAGGTTATAGCAAGGAGAGTATTTGTTTCTTCTCTCTAGTAATAAGTGATAGGATGATAGGAAGTGGCCTCAAATTGCATCATGGGAGGCTTAGATTGGATATTAGAAGCAAGTGTCTTAATTGAAAGGGTTATCAATCCAACCACTGGAATAGGCTCCCCTGGGAGGTAGTTGAATCGTCATCCCGGGATGGGTTAAATAAATCCAGAGCATCTTTTAAACATCTAAGGGACAGGGTTTAGCAGCAGACTTAGATTTGATGTTAACAATTCTATGTTTCTATGACCTCTGATCATCTTCAATAAGAAGAGCATGAGAGAGAGAAGTTTAACTCTTAAATCTTCTTAATATGAATTGACCCAACAAACAAGTAGGCAGAACTGAACCTCAGAACATTCTACATGCCCATAGCAGCATACACAGAAAGCACACATAGTTGACCGCTTGTACCTCTTTTGCTTGACTGAGCTCACTTTTGGAAACACCTTGTTTTTCAAAGACATTATTGCAAAGCTGTACAAGATTCTTTGTCTGTGAAGTAGATAAAGGATCCCACACACTCTTCACAAATGCTGAAAAAAAGAAAAATAGGAATTTATTTAATTCATAATACGCAAGTAATTATCCACTCTTGTTTCAAGGCATTATAATGAAAAGTAAACAGAAAAAGCTAAACTCCTCCCAATAATCTTAAGAAAAGACTACCTTAGTCTCACTCTGAAACTACATAACCACTACACCTTGGACCACCATTACGTAAGTAACATTATTAGATAGCTATTGCATTTATTTAATGTTTGCTTGCCAAGTTGCAGTGAACTTTTCCAAGACAATCATACTATACCTGTAATTTTTGGAAGAATAGTTTTATTGATCACTCTAGGCAAAACTTCTTGATCATGATCATCATCCCTTTTGGATACATTTTTGGCATCATCCCTTTCAGATACATTCTTGGTATCACTAAATTTTTCTATGGCTCTGAACCAAGGCATCTCTTCCAAATCTGTAAAATTCTGCTGAAAGACCATTCCTGTTAGTTGCCCATCTAGTCACAGTTGAAAGAACAATCTCCATCCAGTGATACCACAGACTCCCACTTAATTTTAGATCCACCCTCACCGCTGGCCCATTTAGGGCCAAAGCAGCAGATCAGGAAAACTAAAGATAGAATTTAAAGGGAGAGGTTGTTAAAGAATCTTCAAAGAACCAAGGAGAAGAATAATTCTTACAAGGAGTGTTGCAAAAAGGGGCTGGAGCTATTGGGAATGGAGAGAGTTAAGAAGATTCCAACCACATGCTTCAATTTCTGAGACCAACTCTACCTTTCTATTGATTTCTAATGCATTGTGTACGGAAAAACATCTTATTTTTCATGTAATACAGAATACACAAATACACACAAATTTGGAAGAAAATAAAGTCAGTTGATGCACCTACCTCAAGAGGATTCCAATTTATTAACTGAAATCTAATCAATGGATTTAATAGCTTAGGCAGGCAGAAACTGATATAAGCATCACAGTAAGAGTCAGGAAACTTCTCTTTCCATTCCTGGAATTTCAACAGGATTTTTCTGATGTCACAAAAATCTGCATGTACATCTTCAAAGATTTTTCTACTATCCTCTAAAACGTTATCTATGAATAATATTCATTGGAAATAAAAAAAATATCAAAATCACAGAACTTATTGAGGCATAAGCTGAAGAGTTGATGCATCTACAGCACAAATAACAATAACTGCATTTGTCATTTATCTTTGACACACCTAACAAATTAGTTTTTAAAACTGGTTCCCTGGAAAACCCAGTTTCAGAAAAGTAGTACTATCAGAAAAACAAAAAAGCAAATTTCTTCATGTTCAGATTTAAACAAGCACTGCATTTCAGACTTAATACTACAGTAATTAAATATAGACATGAAAATACTGTTGCTATCTGGAGAAAATGTATTATGCCTTCCCCTGCTCACCTTCATTCAGTCATTCAGGACAATTGAAAGTGAGCTCTAATTCACTTTATCTTCAGAAAAGGAAGTGATTATACAAAACACATTGTATCATTGCATTGAGTGCTGTCAGATAAGCTTTGGCACAATCCAAAAGATCTTACTTCTAGCTGAAGCATTTCTCATTCTCATATCAAAGAGATCTACAACCATACACTTATTCTTCTCAAGTCATTAGGTAGAACAGTCTGAATGCATTGCTTTTCTACAGGGTGTAAAAAAGTAGGTCACTCAAATCAAGTATTTCTTCATCTTCCCTAAAAGAAAAAAAATCATTAAGAGATTTTTTTTTCTAGGACATCACAATCTTTGCTCTTGTGTCACCAACCTTTGCTCCTCTGAAACTCATTCACCTCTGTTGGACTCAGTTCATCATCACTCGACATGCCTTCGTGGTGATCAGCTTCTCCTGAACACTCTCTCGCTTGACGCCTGCAGGTCCTGTGTTTTGTAATGAATGCAGGTGAGTTGTCTTCAGGCATGCAGAAGGACGTTTAACAAAAATACAACTTAAAATAAAAATCTAATAAATGTTGTAAGAGCAACAGCCTAAGGAAATGCAGTCAGGGACCAATAATAAATATGTAACTATATGGACACTGAAACTGCAGGAGGAGGGGACTTGGGAACCAACATAAAAGAGGTTGGAGTAGCGTCTCTGATTTCCCCTATGAACCATACAATAACCCTCAGTTTACCTCATTCCTGATGCTAAGGCTAATTGTTCATCCTACCTGGACTAGTATGATACTGGACACTGACAGTTTTAGTACATAGTAACCTGCTGAGCTCTCAGTCTCTGATGTCTCAGTCCTGCACTACTTGTGCTATAATCCACATAACAATTGTGATAGCACTCAAGTGCCATTTGGGCTCAAAAAAATATTGCCATGACATCAAGGCTGCAATGAATAGCTCGCATCTGTCTTGCAAGCAAAATGTATTAAATGGAAATGCTTTTGCATAAGCACTTATACACAGTTATTTGTACCAAATAGCATTTAACTGCTTCAGGTGAAAGTTCTTATTACACCATTTTTCATCCATTAAAATTCCAATGTTCTGGCTGCTTCAGAGAGGCTATTAATTGAGGCACCAATGCAAATTAAATGCTCTCAATAACACTGGAAGAAGAAATAAAATAACAGAATTGTAGATTTGTTTCCTTTGGAAAGGACCTTGAGGAGCATCTAGATCCAACCCCCTGCCATGGGCAGAGACACCTCTTAATAGACCAGGCTGCTCAAGGCCCCATCCAACCCGGGTCTGAACACTTTTAGGGTTGGAGTCTCCCAAAATGACAAGGTCTGTTAACACTCACATACAAATAAAGAGAATGTCAGTAACAAATACGGTTTCCAAGTGCCTTGAATTTCTGAAAGCAAGTATCTATTTTTTTGTATATCATTATTTAGTCATCCTCCAAGTTTACATTTGTTACTGCATAAATGACAAAGACAACATACAGCACGTTTATCAGACTTAAGTGCATATATACACAGCATCTACCTTCGTTGCTCACATATTTCCAGAAGCTGCATCTTCTCAGCACCTTCTAGTCCACCATTAGCAGGTTTGTCATTGCCACCTATCAGAAGAAACAGCCAAAAACAGAATGCTGTGATTTTCAAGTTACAGTTTTCTCAGTAAGGAAACACTGATTCTCTATTATTCATCATTTGGAAGATAGCCAAAGGAAAAAAGAATCAAAAGCCCCTAATCAAAACTCTAACAGACTCCAGAGTAACACAGTGAATATGACTTGACAACTGCGTACAGTCCAACCTGTTCTCTTACAACACTTGATGAAAAGGTGAGTTTGATGACACTCCTGTCGAGGCAGACAGCCTCCCAATCCTGGAAAAGGAATTTGGTACCTTCCACCTTGCAATGTGAAAGGCAAGGGTAGAGAGCTACCTTGATCTCCATGTCAAAAATAGAATCACATATAAATTACTCATGTTTGAAGTTTAGTTCCCACACTGTAACGGAAGTTAAATCCCTGATGTAGACTAGTCAAAATCATTGCATTTAGATGTCATGACTAGTTGGCTGCCTGCTGTCTCCTGTATCTGAGTGATCACTGACTCTGTGACCTTTACCCCTACTTGGATTCTTGAGTCCAACAGCAGAAACTAGAAGCCATTCATTTGAAATCACTACAAGCTGCCTGCTGTGTGCACAACCTGCCAACAAAAATGTACTACTACTGAAGCATTATCGTACAAGAAAAACAGCTTTTCCACTGTATTAAATACAACTAGAAATAAACAATGAAAAGCACTGTTAAACATGCAAGTATAGTCTCACTGCAGTGAGCTGTAAGTAAAACCATTTTAATGGCAGTTATTATAGCACTACCCTTTTCTCCTCAACACCTTCTGTCAGTCTGCTACATTTCCAAGTGTCACAGGCTGCTGTTTTTCTCTCTTGCTCATCCTGTGTACTGAGAAGACTGACCCCATATGATTAGTAGTTACCAGAAACAGGTGCATCCAGCCTCCATCTGTTCCCAGCAGCTCTAAGCATATTATCCTTAGCTTTGCCTGAACAATTTTAAAGGCTTTGATTTAGGATGTTGGATTGGTTGGTTGTTTTTTTAACTAGGAGCAGCCAAAAGATTCACACTGCACATAAACAATACATTGGTGTGGAAAAGAAAATATGAGATGTGGAGGGTGCAGTGATTTTTCCTATAGTAACTGAAAAATATCACTTTGTTTTACATAAAAGCCTTACAAAAAGTGGCTTCTTTCTTTATGTCCTTCCCTTCATGTAAGCGTCACTTCCTAATGGGAAATCTCCATTGTGAGCACACACATAGCCTTAAGGATACTCTTGTGTAAATAAGCTACTGCCAAGGAAACACCTGCTTTTTCATATATTCACAGAATTGCACAATAATCAAGCTTTCTTCAACACAAGACCTACTAGAAAACTTTTGTTTTCAATATTAAGGGGAAACTGCTGGGCTGAATAGCTAAAAATTTACAAGTACTTGGTCATGTTATGTTGACATAGGCATTAGTGAGGTAAAGATGTCAACTGAAGGACAGTAGAATATTCCTACTGACAACAGGAAGGGGAAAGGAAATCAAAGGCAAAAATTAACAACTTCATCCACAGGGTAACTGTGTACTTCTGCTCCAAAAGTGAATGTTTAAGTAAGAGAATACCGTCTAACTTCATACTAACTTGTCAGATGTTGAATGTAAGTAGATTCATTTTTCAGCTCATCTTGCCTTCGTTTCAGTACTGTCAAGGCCCGTTGCTGAAGAAGTGCATGTACAGCCAATTCCAGCTCATTAATATATTTCAGCTGAAATATAGTAATCAGGTTTTCAATTAATTAATATCTAAAAGCCAGTTTCCATCATGGTTTAGTATAGTCATGAAATTAGAACAAAGTATCACAGATTGAAAAGTTCCTGCTCGCTGGAGCTTTTCAGGCTTTTTTGCAAAAACACAAACTAAATGCCAGCTACTCATGCCTACCTAAGACTTCATAAGGAAGGGTTACACAAGACATTACTGGTGCATTTAATTTGTTATCAATTTGCTTTTAAGCCACCAGCCATTAGTGTATTCATTAACTTTTTTCTCTATGGAGTTACATAAAGAAATTCACAACTGCAACTGAATTAAGTGATGTAAATTCAATCTATCTATAGAGGATAAGAGCAGTTTACTTTCACTGAGGCCAAACATTAAGTGGTTCCTCCCCATTTCCCAATCTTCCATCTTTTTCAGTAGACAAAGTTTGCAGTTCAGGAAACAGATGCAGCTGGTAACTGACAAATTCTCCCACAGCTCTTTTACTGAATTCCAACTCAAACCTAACTTGAACTCCTTCCTACCTCTTATGTAACTCTGAAGATCCTGAAAGTGAACTTAAGCACCACCTCTCAATCAGTTTCAGTGCACCCTGGTTAAGAGATCTGTAGAAAACTCCCTCCAACATTTTGTTTTCATACACCAAAATCTAAGTGAGACAGCTCAAGTCAGTGTTTGTATACAAGCTTAATCATCACTTTGGGTGAGGGCAAATCTACCTGTTTTTTCATAGTTTCATAGTTTCATTCAGGGTTGGAAGGGACCACAAGGATCATCTAGTTCCAACCCCCCTGCCATGGGCAGGGAAACCCCACACTAGATCAGGCTGGCCAGAGCCTCATCCAGCCTGCTCTTAAACATCCCCAGGGACGGGGCCTCGACCACCTCCCTGGACAACCCATTCCAGGGTCTCACCACTCTCATGGTGAAGAACCTCCTCCTCACATCTAGCCTGAATCTCCCCACCTCCAGCTTCATTCCATTCCCCCTAGTCCTATCACTACCTGACATCCTGAGAAGTCCTTCCCCAGCCTTCCTGTAGGCCCCCTTCAGATACTGGAAGGCCACAATTAGGTCACCTCGGAGCCTTCTCTTCTGCAGACTGAACAGCCCCAACTCCTTCAGTCTGCTCTCATAGGAGAGGTGCTCCAACCCTCTGATCATCCTCGTGGCCCTTCTCTGGACACGTTCCAGCACCTCCACATCCCTCTTGTAATAGGGACTCCACAACTGGACACAGTACTCCAGATGGGGTCTCACCAGGGCTGAGTAGAGGGGGAGGATCACCTCCCTCGACCTGCTAGCCACACTTCTCCTGATGCAGCCCAGGATCTGATTGGCCTTGCGGGCTGCAAGTGCACATTGAGAGCTCATGTTGAGCTTTTTGTCCACCAGTACCCCCAAGTCTCTCTCCTCAGGGCTACTTTCCAGCCAGTCACTGCCCAGCCTGTATTTGTGCCTGGGATTGCCTCGACCCAGATGCAGGACCCTGCACTTGCTCTTATTGAACTTCATGAGGTTGGCTTGTGCCCACCTCTCCAGCCTGTCAAGGTCCCTCTGGATGGCCTCCCTTCCCTCCAGCGTGTCTGCTGCACCACACAGCTTGCTGTCATCAGCAAACTTGCTGAGGGTGCACTCAATGCCACTGTCCATGTCACCCACAAAGATGTTGAACAAGACAGGTCCCAGGACTGATCCCTGAGGGACTCCGCTTGTCACTGGCCTCCACTGGAACATGGAGCCATTGACAGCCACTCTTTGGGTGCGGCCATCAAGCCAGTTCCTTATCCATCTAGTGGTCCACCCATCAAACCCATGTGTCACCAGTTTGGAGACCAGGATGTGGTGCGGGACAGTGTCGAAGGCTTTGCTCAGGTCCAGGTAAATGACATCAGTTGCTCGCCCCTCATCTATTAATGTTGTCACCTGCTCATAGAAGGCCACCAGGTTGGTCAGGCAGGATTTGCCCTTGGCAAAGCCATGCTGACTGTTCCCAATCACCTCTTCACTATTCTTTTGAGCGAGTAGTGACTCCAGGAGGATCTGCTCCATGATCTTTCCAGGCACAGAGGTGAGACTGACTGGCCTGTAGTTCCCTGGTTCCTCCTTCTTACCCTTTTTGAAGATGGGGCAATGTTTCCCCTTTTCCAGTCCGTGGGGACTTCACCAGATTGCCATGACTTTTGAAATATAATAGAGAGGGGTTTAGCAACCTCATCTGCCAGTTCTCTCAGTACCCGTGGGTGTATCCCGTCAGGTCCATGGACTTGAACACTTTCAGGTTCTTCAGATGATCACGAACCTGATCTGCACTTACAATGGGCAGTTCTTCCTCCCCGTCCCTGGCTTTGACTTCCATAACGTCAGGAGTGTGGCTAGAGGCCCTTGCAGTGAAGACTGAGGTAAAGAAGTTATTAAGTACCTCAGCCTTTTCCTCATCACTTGTGACCATGTCACCATTTTCCTTTCTGAGGGGCCCACACCTTCCCTAGTCTTCTTCTTCCCATTAATATACCTGTAAAAGTTCTTAGTGTTCCCTCTAATCTCCCTGGCTAGATTCAATTCAAACTCTGCTTTGGCTTTCCTAACCAGGACTCTCGCTGCTCGGGCAGCTTCCTTATATTCCCCTGTTCTACCTGTCCTTCTCTCCACTTCCTGTAGAGTTTCCTTTTAAGTAATAGTGTGTCCAGTAGCTCCTTGCCCATCCAGGCAGGCCTCCTAGCATTCTTACCTGCTTTTCTCTTTGTTGGTACACAGAGCTCCTGGACACAGAGGAGGTGGTCCTTGAATATTGACCAGCTGTCCTGGGTCCCTCTTCCCTCCAGGGCTTTGTCCCACGACACTTTGGCTAGCAGATCCCTGAAGTGATCAAAATCTGCACGCCTAAAGTCTAGGGTCGTGAGCTTGGAATACTTCCTCCTGATTGCCCTGAGGATGTTAAATTCAACTGCTTCATGGTCACTGCAGCCAAGGCCATCTCTGAGCCTCACATTGCTTACCAGCCCTTCCCTGTTGGTGAGAACAAGGTCCAGCATAGCACCATTTCTTGTTGGTTCCTCTACCATTTGGAGGAGGAAGTTGTCTTCTATGCAGTCCAGGAACATCCTGGATTGCTGGTGCCTTGCTGTGTTGTCCCTCCAGCAGATGGGTGGTTGAAATCACCCATGAGGACCAGGGCTTGTGACCTGGAAGCCGCTTCTATTTGCCTATGGAGGGCCTCATCTGCTTGGATCTGCTGGTCAGGTGGCCTGTAGGAGACCCCCACAGTAATATCTCCTTCCCCTGTCCTGCCTTTAATTTTAACCCACACACTCTCAACTAGCTCATCATCCCTCCCCAGTTGGAGCTCCACTGATTCCAACTGGTTACTGACATAGAGGGCAACACCTCCTCCTCTCCTTCCCTGCCTATCCTTCCTAAAGAGTTTATATCCATCTATGCCTACATTCCAGTCATGGGATTCATCCCACCAAGTTTCAGGAACAGCCACTATGTCATGGCATCCCAGCAGCACAGTGGCCCTTAACTCATCCTGTTTGTTGCCCAAGCTGCGCGCATTCGCATTCCCTTGTTACATTAAAATACCTCATAGAGCTGACTTAACTGGGTGCTGTCCTTCACGATAGCTAAACAAAAACTCATCTTTTATTAACAGAATGTACTTTCATCACCAAAAGTTGGGAAAAAAGTAGCAAATATACCTACTTTTTCATTCAAACAGTTTATAAGGTTTTCTACATATATTTTCATGCCCTTGTAGAATTTGAAATTCAGAACTGCATCTGAAGATTTCTCTAACTCCTGGACAGCTATCTTCGAACTCTCAATGTCCTCCATATATTTTTCATACTCCCTCTGGTGGGCACGGTGCACATCCTGTAACAACATTATCCTACAAAAAGAGAAACCCAGACAAGTGAAGCAATCACCAAGTTAACAGCTGATATATTCCAAAACATTTGCTCCATTATAATCACATACCAAATCTTTGCCTGTGCTAATAAGCAGACTTGTATGAGCTAAGACGACTTATCCATGGCAAGATTCACAGAAGCCTGGGGTGCAGACAAGCATCATGCCTCAGATTCAAACATGACTTACATGGGGCTGGTTTGGAAAGCACTGCCAATATTTTACCTAGGTCCCTTGATATGCCACACTTAAAAATCACAACAAACAAACAAGCCAAATTTTGTGATAGCACATTAAACAGATTCTGCCCAACATTATCTGGGGAAAAACTACAGCTCGCATCAGCATGTGTATCCTAGTTTAATGTAAGTTACATGGATAGTAGTACCTTTAAGCATTCACCACATGCTCACTACTAAATAGAGGACCCTTGCTGTTAGTGGGTATTAACACCCAGGGACTGATGCCTACAGTGTCACTAACTGTTAGGTTGGTAGTACAGGAACAGTTACACATAGTACAACTGTTTCCTCTTCCCCCCCACCCCTTCCCTTCTTACATATCCCAGCTAATTGCTCAGCTTGAGCAAGCCTGTAATAGAAGCAAGAAACAGACAACTTACCTAATTTCCCTGAAGCAGGGAACATTTTCACAGAAAGTAATTAAAACAAGCTATTGTTCTCAACTATTGAGTTATTTCAGGAATTATCATGTTAAACAAATATATCAAGCTAACATCAAACTGGTTCCCCCTCCCCTTCCTGCTCTTTTCCTGGTAAGTTTTCCACTCTTGATAGTCTTACTCATTTTTCTTGTTTGATTCTATACATGAAGTCCCATTTTATTTAACTCATTCAGTTAAGGTTGTTATGGCAAAAAAGCACACAATTCCACAAAAATATGTAGTCCAATTTAATTGTAATTCTCTAAACAAGCAGGTCAGTGGTCTGTACAAAGCAAAGCATACACAGAGAGCTCAGCACCAGTCCAAAAGTGCCTATTTATATTTCAGACATACAACATTACTTGTCTAAACCTATCTGAACAGCTGTTTCCAGCACTGAGATGACAGGGGATGGCATACCTTAAGAGGTCTGATAACAGCTGTCCCTCTCACACACTCTCCTGGGGGTTCCCACTTCCACCCCAGGACCAGCTGCCTATACAACAGCTGCTGAATTGCCAAAAGTCACAGTGTGACCATGGGGGGGTGGGGAAGGGAGGGAGTGGGGGAGTGGAATCAAGGCAAATTCTAGTTTGCGTAAATGGGCTATAGAGGACTTACTGCTGCTTCAGGAAATACTGAGCTACTTCTGCAGCTACAGTAAGAACCCCACTAAGCATGCAAGATTGTCAGCTCTGTCTGCCCTTGTTACAGTTCTGCTTGCTTGGCAAACATAATATTCAACCAACACTCCTGTCAAAAACTACAAGCAAGCATAAAAAGTGGTTGCCATTTAAATCAACTTTACAGTTGATGAAACACCCTACAACAAATCATTGCCAGGTAGTTATTTTCTACTGGCATACGTGTAATTAAGGCATACAATAGGTTAAAATAACAAAACAGTATTTTAACACATCCAGCCAAATTCTGCCTAGTTTCTCTCCTTCAGTTACAAGGTGTTTACATTACCCTCAGAGTCAAAGACAAAGCATAGCTTTCTCTAATTTGAGCAAAGGCAAACCTTCCCTATAGCCTTCTAAAGCTATCTGAAAACAACCTCTTCCTACATTAAATTTGAAATTGAAAAAAAAAAAAAGCCTCCAGCATTCCAGAAAAAAATTACACTTCAAAGCTGCCATCTCTAATTCTGGGACAAAAACTCAGGGAAGTCAGAATTTAAGTTCATAAGAGGAGGATTTACCTCTCAGTCAGTCGCTTTTTCAGAATTTCGAAGTCCACAGGCGGCAGAGGAACAGATGGATCAAACTTTGGTTTAGCTGGCTGAGATTTATGCAGGTGCTGCAGGTAAGCATCATCATAAGTTTCCTACGGAATTTTAAGTGTTATATTTTAATACACCACTCCCATTTTCCCTCTGCGAGTCTACAGATAAATAAGACCTATCATTTCAGTACGCAAGAGACAAAGATATATATTTCAGCTAAATTAAATACAGAAAACATTGAACAGAAAAGTAACAAAAAGCACAGAAGAGTAGAAGTATAAAAAACTGTGTATACATTGCATAAAAACATGTAGTACATACCCACACAGAAACAGCACAAAGCAATCTGATTTAGTGTACTTTTAAACTTCCTGTCCTGGTCTGGTAATATTAATGGCTTTTCATAATGCATAATGTGTCTCCACTGATAGCTGAGATTCTGCTAGCATCAAGTTTCTAAGTATAAAATGTAGTAAAAACACTACAGAGAAGCAGTCATCATGTGTGATTTTACTAATATCTTGCTTTTAAAAAGCTATTTTAGAAGCATTTGCTATAGTATTTGTCATCTATCAGTCATTTAATGTTCTGTTTCCTCATAGGCAATTTTCTGATTCCCTCCCCTAACACAAATGAATGCTACCTTCTGACAAAGCCAGTGGACAAAAGAGATTTTTCACTCTGACAGCTCAGCTTAATTGGAATTCTAACTAGAAAAGGATCCACTGAATTTCTGCTTCTAGACCCTTTGCATTCTAAAATGGTAGTTGTATACCAAAATCTAGCCAAAACACAATTTGTTGAAACAACCAGCTCCACAACTAATGAAGTCTGCTACTAAAAATCATTGCAGTTGCCTGCATAGTAGAAGTAAAGTGTTTTCTAGAAATGAGTATAAGAACCTAGAAGACCAACCACGTATGATTTGAAATTCAGCAGCAGAATGATGAAACTTTCTCCTAGTCCTCTAGTATTCTCAATTTTCTGTTCTGATAAAGGACTTGTTATTCAGATTTTCCCAGTTTGACCCAGAACAGGCGATTCAAGCCTGAAACAGAACTTACAACTCATCAGCAGAGACACTTTATTTTTGCCAATTATCTATCTGAAAGAGACAGAATTCTGCTTAATTTTGAAAAAAAGCTCTCAGGCTCCCATCTAAGAATTATATAATTTGCATAGCAAAAGAATAATTTCTTTGAAACTTTTTTGCATTTGTATTATTTGAATACTTTTCCTTTTAAGTTCAGAATTTTACTCTCCACTTTTCAGTCTTCCATCACATAATGGGTACCTGCCTTTGAGGTGGACAACAATACCCTGCTTCCAAACAGGCAGATAATATGGATTTTCACTATCACTTTCCCTTATTGCTAGTACTTTCCCTGAAGAATCAGAGTATAACTTCCTAAAAACCACTCTGAAAGAATAGAACAGAGAAACAACAGTACTCCAGACAAGCTTTCTTGCCTATGAGCAAAAAGCAACTTCCAGAGGTTAGGAAAGTACATGTCACCTGAGAGAATTTCACAGCTTTCTTTATTTGTTGTTCTTCCCACTTAATTTGTGCTTCATCTTCACTTGATTCATTACTTGCAGTCACTGGAAATTAAAACAATAATTATTATTATGTAATAATATGTTCTCCACCCTCTAAAGCAACAATGCTTCTCCCAGTCATTACTGGGAAGTGATACAACACACAAAAAACCCCACAGATGAAAAACCTGCAGACGGAGGACTTCCAAACTGAAAGGAAAGGAAAGTTTGGAACTGGACAGTAAGATTTGTGGCATTCACACCAACACTAACTTCCCCAATATACTCTTTCTCCACCCACTACTACTGCAGTACAAGCAGCACAAGCATCTCATTTTTGTTTCAAAGCAAAGCCGTGTACAATATGTAAGTATGTAAGAGCATAAGTACAGTCAATACAGTGACACTATACACAGCAGACTCCTGAGTGTTTCCAAACATACACTTTGCTACACAAACAAAATCTTACCAGCAATCAGCTCATAGTTACACATTCCTTATAACCCACTTATTTAAATATGTTAAACCAGTGGCCCAAACAAAACTGTAAGTAACTATAAGAAGGTAAAAGTAATGGAAAAGCCAGGTAGGCTTCATCTGCTGTAGGTCTGTTTACTTCTGAAAGGCTGGGTTGTGGGGTTTCTTTTCCTCTTTCAAGAACAGTCATAATGCCAATGTAGGAAAAGTGCTCAGAAGACCAGACCAGAAGCAGAAGGCAAGATTTACAACAGCTTTACTCACATTAAATGCTGTGCCTCCTACAAGGCAATTTCTGAGGTCAGTAAGGCAAAAAAATTTTTTTATTAATGCTTCTCAAAACATCCTGCACTACCACATTAGTCAGACCTAAAAACAGGTTAATGTCTCTCATAAACCTAAAGTAAAATATCCCCAAGGAGCAGAGCCTTGCATTGCACACAACTCCCTACTGGGCAAGTCCCACATTCTTCCAGACACCAGCAAATAAAACAAACCCACAATCACTGGAAGAAATGGCACAAACTCACCCATGTGTTCAGTCATCCTCTGCCTAAGAGTTCTCATTTTAGGAGCAAAACTGACATTCTTCGTATCAGACTCATCTTCACTCTCTAAGTCACTGCTTTCTCTTCTCTGAGAGACCCGACGACTATTTGAAACATCCAGCGGAAGATAATCAGCCTGTGTCCTGGCTAACTGACGCTTCCTCCGAGCAGCCTCAGTGCAAGCTGTGCTGGGGATATTACCTGCATTGCAGAGCAAGAAAATCAAAGTGAAGGACTAAAAGCTACACACACTGTTGCTCAAAACATCACCACAATTCTGAAGATAGGACATAAGGTATGTTTCTAGATTCAAGATTACAGTGTTGAATACTGGAAGATAGAAAAGCACCCTTAAAAAGCATCTCTCAAGTCTAATGAAAAACAAAGGAATTTCTTTTCAGTAATTGCTGTTAGCCTGTTCTTGTCTTTTCCATCTCCCTAAAAGATGTGGGTTGCTAAATTTAGTGAGTTCACAAAGGAATCAAAGTTCACAAATTAGCAGAAATGAGGTTGTACTTTAATCTCACAAAGTGAGCGTTGCATCATTACACAAATTTTTGCTGCCTTGCTTCCCAAACCAACAGTCAATTTCTGATCCATTTCCAAAACTAACAGAAATGCTACAAATGTCTGCAACCAAAAACATTGGGAGAACCATCACAATTCTTTTAAAGTAGCCCTGACTCAGCAGACACTAGATGCCTATACCTTACATGATTTAAGCCAAGTGGGATTCATCTCATCTATCTTGACATGTATGTCAAACAAAGAATATTCCAAAATAATTTCCATTAAAAACAAATCCAAGAAACTAACCTGGTGATAAATCCTTCCTTCTCTGTAGGGAGCTGGATTCATTTTCAGAGGCTGAGGTGCTGCTGTCCTGGCTTTGTGAAGAGTAACTTTCATCCCCCTCCTCGTCTTCTTTACAAGCATCTTTTGTGTTGACTGTTCTAGGCTCTGACTGGCAGATTTCTGGGTTGGGGGGGCAGGGAGGAAAGTAAGATTCATAATGCAAGTTTCAGCTGCTGGAAGCTGATGTGCCACAACTAGTTACACCTTGCGGCAGACTTATCACTTATCTGTCTCTACTTATCATCAAAACATGTCAAATTTTCCAACGCTCCAAGATTGCAATTTACAAAGCAGTTCTGGGTTTTAATCAAGTATCTGTGATAGTCCTAAACTAGTACATTCTTCTCAGACACAGAGCACATTTATATGCACAAAAGCAATGACACAAGATTTGTGATGGCAATTGACTAATATCCTGACAGTCGACATCATGACTAGATTCACCTCCCTTGACTTCATAAATATACTCAGAAAGCTCTTTGGTGTTTTCTTTTATGCACTAACAATGAGGGAGAACTTATCTAAACTTTAAAGGCTTATGCATCTTTCTCAAATTATCTTTGAATTCTTTAAAAACATTGATTTCTTTTCATGTGCCACTACATTTTCTGTGAATCATCACATTACTGAACAACAAAATATGCCACCTGTTAAAAGAGTAAGACATGTACTTTTATAAGAAATTATGAAGAAAATTTACTATCTCTAACACAAAAGGAATTACTTCTCAATCTAATTTATTTTTATCTAACAGTTGCAAAACATCTGTGAGTTGGTAGAACTTTTAAGCACACAGAAACACTACACATTCCAACAGGAAACCTACTATAGTCCAATCAGGCTAGGAACATTACCATTCAAGTGCTATAACAGAACAGCTCACCTTTTCTCTCAATGCAAATACTCAGATCAAAGTATGATCTGATAGGAGTAAAAGCAGTGGATAGTTGCCACACAGTTTGGCAGATATGATGCTAAAGTATAAATTTATCAGAAGTTTATTTATGCTGATATACTACAGCCCAACATCAACATCAGTTTCCGAGTTCTGACACTGTTTTACCAAAGTCATACAGAAAATGATATCAGCACAAATAGATTTAAGTTATAAACCTGTAAAGTAACATTTTAAGTGTAATCCTGGATTCAATAAACAAGTAAAACATATCTAACATCAATATTTGAATATCACTCACCAATTTTGTAACGTATTACCATACAAGGATTCCATAAAATAGTTAATTGAAAAGAGTACTTACTTTTGCTTTCTTCTGCTTCTGTCTGTGAAGGTAATCGGCTTTCTTTCTTCTGAATTCTAAAGGTCACTTCATTGAAGGATGGTTTTTTAATCTTAAAAAATTCTTCATCACCTATCCAGGTAAAACAAAACTACTTTGAGTGACATGAACAAAGAGAACAGTGTATATGCATATATACATGTTTTACATATAAAGTACATGTAATCTGTATATGCACAGCATATTTTTCAAGTTCTGACTGCACTAAGCCCATCTAGTTTCATAGCTTTATCATCTCTCAATTTAACACTGTGGAACTCAGCCTCCTCAAGGCAGCAAGACTGTACTGTTAAAATATTTCTTTGCAGTCTGTGTCCATCATAGAGTGACTCCTTGAAGGCTGTCCTCAGCTGTCTCATGTCATTAGCCACACAAGGAGAAGCCCATGAGACTCAAACGTTTACATTTCACCTATCTAGCCTCGGTCACCATTAACTAGGCTAGCCATGGAATCACATACTACCTACCTGCTTTCAAGAAGGTCTTCTCCAAGAAGCTTTCAAAAACTTCCCAGCCAAAACCACACAAGTGTGTCATCTTCAAAGAGCCTTTAGATGCGTTTTGATTATAAGCCCTCACAACAACCTTATCCATAACACACTATTCTTATTTCCGGTCACAGAGACGCATAGAGGTGACGCCAGCCCAGGGCTCAGACAGGCAGGACCCCTCCCCATAAACAGAGCGGGGAGGAGCAGCCCGTACGTCCAAGCCTCTAGCCTGGCCGCTCTTCCCTGAGCCTGCGATGTTCTCCAGGCCTGTGGGGTGTGGAGGTACCAGCTGCCACCCCAGCGCGAGGGAGGTTCCGCTGGACCTCTGGAGATGGAAGTGCCACTAAGCTCTTACCTTCCCGCTCCTCCTCGCTAGCAAAGCTCAGCAGCACCTTTCCACCCAGAGGCGGTCTAGCTCCGACGACACGCGGCCCGATCCCCGAAATCGCCCTTCCCTCGGGGCTGCCCGCCGGGTCCTTTGGGCACAGAGGCCCCTCCGCTGCTGCGGCCCTGGCGACCTCGGGGCTCCCGGTGGCGCTGCCGGGGTGCCCCTCATCCTCCTCAGGCTCCGCTTCCCGTTCCGAGTAGGAGCTGAAACCAAGGGCTGGCGCTGGGACTGCAGCCTGGTCCGGCTCCTCGTCGCTGCTGCTACCGCTAGAGGCCTTACGCCGCCGACCACGGAAATTACGAGGTGGACGTCGGAACATCGCGCCAGGCGACCGAGCATAAAGACCCCCGGCACAACGCGCACGTCCCGCAGTGCGCATGCGCCACAGGTCTAGCATTCCCCTTCTACCCTGCGCAAGCCCGCCTCTCCTGGTCCCGCCGGAAGTGGGTGCGTGTGGGAGCAGCTGTCCAATGAGGTTCAGGGAGCGTGTGCTGTGTTTAACCCTGAGGCGGCAGGTGGAGCGTGTGCCGGAGCCAGGGCCTGAGGGAGCCGCGGGTAGCCGACGCTGACAGCGTGAGCTGCGTGGAACATAGAAGTATCCCCTGGGTAGAAAGCAGACGGCGTTTGGCTGGTGATGGCCGTGGACCTGTTTGTGGCAGAGGCTGCCAAGCTGGGTGCTTCCTCCGCCTGTTGCTAGGCCAGCAAAGCCTTACCTGTGTTTGATATTCTATATATAATTTATAATAATTTCCAAATCATTTACATAAATTCTAAATAATGACAGTTAACAATCACTGTATAGTTCATAAATAAACTATTTTAATTATGTGAATAGTTAATCGTGTATATATTAATAATTTGATGTTTCTGAACTATTAATTATATGAAATAATAATAAATAAAGACACTTTATAACAATATATTATTATATGAAGTTTATTCTGCAACTACTTGTCAAAAACTAATCACACATTTCTATTCCTTCTCTAGTTTTAGCTCACTGAAGGAGTCAGGCAGGTGCCAGTACTGGAACAAGAGGAGGGGAACATATGGCTGGGAACAGAAGGAAGGTGGGATTGTGACAAGCAGAAACTTAAATTGATTTGCATGGTGAAGTGTTGTGCTACAGCTAATGCCAGTCTTTCATGTCTGCAGTGTTGGCCTGTGCTATGTGTGATGCCTGTGTGGAAAGAAAGTACATTCAGCTTCAGATAAAGCTGTGACAGCTACACAGAGACAGTCCTTCAAGTAAGGCCATTGTGTCTCAAGAGATATATCTAAAAATAGTGGATGTTTGAAATGTTCTTGCTTAAATTGCCCCAACTTTGTATCTTTCATCTGTAAAATGAATATACTAATATTAACATACCTCGGGACTCTTGTAAAGAAAGAGCTGGATTTTTGAAGCATCCATTACCTTAAGAACAACATAAAAAACCCAAGAGAAAATTGACTAAACATGTTTCTCTTTGGCACTCTTTCTGAATGACACATATTAAATAAAGCCCAAGGCTGTACAATGTATAACAAGAATTATAAAAACTTTTATGTAACAATTTAATAAGTACCATTCATATGCCCAGAGAGGCTGTGGGGGCTCCAAACTTGGAAGCATTGAAAGCCAGGGTGGATGGGGTCTTGAGCAACGTGACCCTGGCAAATGTCCCTTCCCACAGCAGGGCTTTAGAACTAGGTAAAGGTCCCTTCTGAACCATTCTATGATGCTGTGATCCTGCAAATGTTGTTTATTTTCTGCACTGAAAAAGGTTGGGGATTTGGTGAAAAAGTAATGTAGCTCTTCAAACACTTTCCATGGATTTGTGTCTCTGAGTTATAGCAAGTTCTGATTCAAAGCTGCCTTATCACTGTGGAATTGATACCTGCTTTCCTGTATACCTCTGAATGAGGCATGGAGTTAAGGATAGTCTGGGGATGTGCAGGTCTATCAAGTTTGGCCATTGTAATCTGGACTATGCAGAATTTGCTGATGTAGATGGACCTGGAAGGATGTTTCTTGTTTACCATTCCAGGACTGATGAAAGCTTTGTGATGCTAAACAAAGATCTTTTAAGTTTTTCCAGGAACTCATTGTTATTCTGACATCCGTATAAGAGTGACAAAGCTCCTGTCCTTTGCTATGACTGTATTAAAGAGTTTCTTCTCTTCCATCTGATTTTAAATCCTCTCAATCTTGTGATTGCTACTTAGGCAGGACTCAGCTGGCTCATTGTAAGACAAAATGGTTCAGGACTTCCACATGGCAGAAACATGGGACACAACTGTTGTACACCTGATATTTTTAGCAGGTTAAAACTGCCACGTTTGCAGCTGTTGCTCCAGTTAATAAGCTTGGTAAGTGGCAAGATAATAATCTGTGCAGTGTCATCTAACCAAGATGATCCCAGTGCAGAAGAGGAAAAGAAAATTCAACTGCAGCAATTCAGCATAGTATCTCTTTGGAAGGGCTTCCAATTCCAAGTGCCAATGGATTAATTTTATTAAACAGTAACAGCCCTGTAAACAGTAAAAGCTGCTGACAAAGGACAAAAATACACCTTTGCCTTAAACTGTTTAGAGTTGAAGGTTATTCTAGAATAACTAAAATAGTTAACTGAAGCTGTTTCAGTGACTCTGCAGTCTGACCATTATGACATTCATCAGCTCAATGAATTTTAAGAAACTCTCTGAGATCAGTGAAGTAGATGAGCAAATTATAGATTTCCCTTACCAAAGCAAGAAGCAGAGTGAAAGCAGGACAAACCTTGCGTGAAGATTCAGGTGAAGCATTAATGGCTGATAGTACGGTCTCTTCTTTCACTTAATTGATTTCAGTTCTGGCTTGAATTCTTAAACTTGAACATCAATGTAAGTTACAAAGTCACTTGTTCTGAAAGACTTGATCCTCTTAAAAACCCACTTTCAAGTGCAGAAAAATGCTAAATCACAGAATCACCTAGAATCTAAAAGATCAGCTCAGTTTTGGCAAAGGACTGCAAAACTATATCCAACCTCCTCAATGCAACAGCTTCAAGCCAGTGATTGGTATTAGAGCACAATGGTGTTATAGCAGCCAGGGAAGAGATTGTCTTTGCTTGTCACCTCTCATGGAGAAGTCCAGTAGTATGTCAGGCAGAGGAGGGCAGTAATGCCTCAAACTGTTAGTACTACATATGACAAGCAGGAGTCACAGTCCGGGAAACATCTGTGTTTCATCAACACAGACTTCCATAAACTGTCTTAAAAACAGAGTGATCTGTCTTGTCAAATGAATCCCTGATTTTATTAATATGCTATTAATCACATGTTTACTTGCTTACATTGGTTGTTGTGTGGGGTTTTTGAGGGGGTGAGGTTTCCCCTGTCTTTATCATAGCACTTATTTCCTCTATAGCATGCCTATATCTTTCCAGAATCTTTGAATCTGGAAAACTTTACTTTTCACAGCAACTCACAAAATATTCTGAAAGATCTGTGATGATATATTTTTAAGTCTATTCTTATAACACTCAACCCTTAAAAGCAATGTGTAATTCCAGAGAACCTCACAAAATTCAGAGAGAGGTACATCATAAGGTACACTACTTAAAAGTATTACTGGTCCCTGGATTCCAGTCTACCCATTTGCTGGTGCCTGAACATACAGTCCCCCAATGCTCAAATACCACACATCAAGTGTGTAGTGTCAAGTTCTGAGAGAGTCCAGCAGAGGGCTACAAAGTTGATGAAGGGACTGGAACATCTGTCTTTCGAGGAAAGGCTGAGAAACCTGGAGCTGTTTAGGTTGCAGAAGACCAAGAGGAGATCTTATCAATCTCTAAAGGGCAGGTGTCAAGAGGATGGAGCCAGGATGTTTTCAGTAATGCCTGGCTACAGGAAAACGGGCACAGGGCACAAATCGGAACACAGGAAGGTCCATCTAAACATGAGGGAAAACTTGTTTTTTTGAGGGTGACAGAGCACTGGAGCAGCTGCCCAGACAAGTTCTGGATTCAGTTTCTCTGCAGATACTCAAAACCTGCCTGGACACAGTCCTGTGCAACCTGTTCAGGTAGCAGCAAGGTTGGATTAGGTGATCCCCAGAGGTCCCTTCTAACCCCTACCATTCTGGGATTCTGCGTAATGCTAAATTGCCTTTCCCCTGCCACCCATAAAATGCAGCACACTCCAAAGGCAGTAACCCATATATTCCTGGAGACCTGCTCCCAAGACTTACCTTGATGAATTTCACACCTGGATGCTGGGGCTCATAGCTCCACTGGGATAGCCCTGGGAAAGGCCCAGACAAGGTGTTCATACCTTGGCTTGTCACCTGTCATTGTGCCTTCATGCTCCTCTGGCCACATGGAGATGCATCATTGATGGGCTGATGGCCCCTGTCTTGAGTAGCTTGAATGAGTAGTATTTGGTCTTTCCTACCATTGTCTCTCTGTGGGCCTGCACACAAGCTTTTACCACATAGCCTAAGCATTTGTACCCCGTTGTATGTTTCCATGAAGCAAAACTGAAAACTCTGGTAGAAAAATGAAAGTAATTTATAGCAAATGTAATTTATAGCAAAACCTACTGGGATCGGACTGCCTTCTTGGCATGCATTAAAATATGAGTATGGAGAAACCAATGCATCTGAAATGAACTTGTAACTCTGGCTTACCAAGGCATTATTTACTAATTACAGCATAAGGATTGTAAATTGCACCAGGTGACCCTGTTTAACCCCGCTACTGTGTTATTGTCAGCACTTGAAACTTGTGAAATTCTTGTGTAATCAAACGTTTCTGAGTGCCTGCACTGCAGATAGGTTTTGCAAGTAAAACTCTTGTGTCTGCTCAGCAGTTGGCAAAATGTTATTTGCCATAATTCAGTCTGCATGAGTCAGCTCTGCCTTCCTTCACAGTACATTCTGGCCTGTCTGAAATGTACCTTCTCTATGGCTACACAGATGTTCTATAAATCTCCAAACCATTTCAGTGAATTTGGCCAAAGAAGCTGTTGCCATTTTTTGAACAAATGCAGTCCAGCTCTCCATGCCCTACAAAAGAATATCCGTGCTTGGCAGGGAAGAAGTCTGGGACATGAATATTTTGTTTTATACAGCTATTAAGTAACAGAAACTCCTGCAAATGAATACAGAGGCATAAAGCATTTGTTGTTCTACAAACTGCGTGGGTTTCTGGTTCAGAAACCAAAGCAGCCTCTCTAGAAGCTCTGGTTTTGATGGCAGCGCGTGCCTTGTGCCTTCTGTACAAATATTACTCAGAATCACTATCAGAAATGCATCACCCCTGTTATGTTAAATGTGGAAAGTAAACATTAACTCGTGGTTTTGTTTATTCCATTGTATTTTGTACCTGCAGTTTAAATAAAGACCTATGCTAAAGACAGGATCTAGCATTTGCACAAAAGGAAGAAAACATTTGAATACTGGATGTAAAAATGGAACCTGGCAGCGGCATTAAGTGAGGGTTGAGTGCTTCTGTATTAGCTGAAAGGAAGAAGAGGAGGCGCAAAAGAAACTTTAGCATGAAGAATAGAGTTGAATCTAGTAGAGGGATCAGAGCTGCCACTCATCAGGTAGGTGTGGCTATTTCTAAGTAGTTCTTTATAGTTGGGACAACAAGCTGCACTCCGCAGATGAGGAAATGCTTCTCATTAGCAAGCAAAATTAAACAGGACACCACACAAGGAACCTGTGTGGATCACTCTGCTACAATTACTGCCATTCAGAAATAGTTGTTGGTTTATTTTACATTCCTTGATCCCTGGTGAGTGACTGTACAAAAAAGTGTGGCTTACTCTTGGTAGTAACTGATTTCTGGTTTTCATTTATGTTCTGCCTTAACTTTTTATGTTTGAAACATACACTTGCAGAAACATGTTTGTCAACAAGCTCAGGCACTGCTTGGTTAGAGGGCTTGGACCGGGAGAATAAATAACTTCTGGTGTGTTTTCCTGCAGCACAGAATAGAAAACAAGCAATATTGTGGAGTAAACTGAGACCAGGAAGAAGTTGTATTACTTACTGCTGCCCAGTTCAGGCTATGAAACTTTATGCATTATCTCTTTTGCTATCAGCAGAGAACTTTCCTTATTACTCTAAAGAAAGCAAAATTGCCTGTAACAGGAAATTGAGGACAGAGTACAGGTAATGATTACAAACTAAAGCCTTAATGTGAAAATTGAGTTGCTTTTAGTATTTCTAGTTTCTCCATCTTCATTATATCTTGTTAGCTTTTGCTGGTTTATCTTGGTTTTGGCTCAGATATGGCAGGAACATGCAGGATAGTAAACAATAACAGAAATACTAAAGGATGAGATACTGCTTATAGTAAATCCTGCTGCTTTTCTGCATTTCACCTTAAGTGGTTTCTTCTGGGTAACTGGTTTATTCTGGGTAGTTGCTTTGCTGTAACCCAGTATCTATGTCTGGAACAAGTCTATGCTATCATACTACTGGTTTCTTCCCTTTTCAGTTGTCTTTTCTATCACTCATCTGTTATTATTAAGTGATTTTCATTATCTTCATGGCTTTTTGAGACATACTAGTTCCTGCAGCTTTAAATTGTTTTGCCACTGTCTACTCTTTGGCTCGAAGGGTATTAACCACTCTCAGAAGGGACTTTGATTTCACCTAGTACTTGACATCAGCCCCCAAAACCGCATGTTGAAGCTTGCAAAAAGCACCCTTCCCTAAACTTTGAGATACCCAAAGGCAGTATCTGCAAGAGTTCCTTTAGAAACTCCACTTTCATAAAAGTAAAGTGTTTTTCCTTTGAACTTTCTTTGAGCACTTGTAAAACTAATTGGAAACAATTTTCATTCAAGCAAACCAGAAGACTCAAGTTCTTAATTTTAAAAACATGGTAATTCAGTTACTAATTAAAGCAAAGTAAAATTTAGACAAAGTAAATGTAATGCTAGTTTGTGCCTCAGACATCATTGGAAAAACATCTAAGAGTCTTCTTAGGTTGTATAAGAGTTAGTTCAGCTCCACTTTACAGACACATTTTTTATAGCTCACACTAAACTTTGGATGTCTACATGAGGGGTTACTGCATCCAACTGTCTTCACAGTAGCCTGTGAGTCCTTCTTCTCTTCCTGAAAGTGAAATAATCTTACAGGTATTTACTGTCCTAATACCTCTGATTAGCTCTGGTTGGTTGTGGTAAAGGAGGTGAAACAGCATTCAGTTTGTCTATAACAAGAATACATTAAGCTTTGATACACTGATTTTTTTACACAAGTTTTACTGTCTGGGGAGTCTGCTGAATTTTGCACTTTCTCTTCCCAGGCAACAAAACTCACAATTTTTCAGCTTTTCCTGGCTCAGTTTTGTATCACAGAGGTATTAGGCAACATCTGTAGTTATCTCAAAATGAGTTTAATTGCTGCTTTCCCATGAAAATCTCACATGACATTAATAACAGAGATGGGACCTTTCCCATCTGTCATATTTACAGAAACAAGTATCCCAATATCCTTCATACACTTCTTGTTTTGTGCACATTGTCACCTCAGAGGCAATGGTTAAGCACTAGATTTGGGACTTATTTTAAAAAGTTTAATAACTTATCTTCAGGTGGCAGTATTTTTTCAGACAGGAGTAAAGAAGCACTCTGGGATTTTTTGTCAATGTTGTAAGTCATATTCCCAGTAATGAAGAAGGCAAATGTATCTTCTTTCTTATATGCAGTCTGGCAAATCTACATATTTAAAACCAAACCAAAACAACAAAAAGAAACAAAACCACACAAAACCCCAAACCCCACTATCTTTATTTAACATATGAATTATCTAATGTGGAGCTAGAGGAGTGTTTAAAAGTGACAACACAAAATACCAAAATATGTCATTAATAGCTGTAGACATTATTGAGGTACAAAACTGTGCATGTGGTATTCTAACTGCCATTCAAAACTGTCACAGCTTCCAGTTAGCACCATTGTTTCTGCTGCAGTTTGCAACAGAGGCAATGGAGGCCACAAAGCAGGTAATGACAGTTACCAAAGGTCATATTACAGCCCAGCCATAGTAGTTGCAGAACTGTATATAAAATCAACTAGATATACATTAAACTCACTGTCCATATGATTCATCTTCGCTTTGATCATGTGCACACAACAGCCTACTACACACCGGGCCCCTACACAGCTTCCCAGCTCTTCTCTACATGGCCTTTTGTCCAGTAGGAAAAATTCACACAGTACATGGCCCAAGTGTGTTTGCTTGGCAGGACTTGGCAGTAACATTAATTATAGAAGAAAAGAGCTGTGAAGTTTCTTGAGAAGACACCTAGTTTAATGTTCAAGGCAGGTATTTACCACACTCCTCACAGGTATATGTCTAACCTGTTAAGAGACTTTTGTTGACAGATTTTTTTCACCATCCTTCCCAATACTTAACTACTGTAATCAGTAACCTGATCTTTTTCTTTCTATGAGAGGAAACATGTTTATCTGGTTTACTATTACTTTGATCCTTTCTACAATAGCCTTTATGAACCCATAGACTGTTATGTCCAATGCAAGAACTGATCTTCAAAAAAGATGGTAGTCACATTTAGAACTATGCTCTATCACTATAGAGGATTAAAGGCTGCATTTTAAGAATAGGTAGAAAGTAATTCAAATGAAAAATTGTCAGATGAGAGACTTTTTAACTGAGCTCCAAATGAGTCTGTTCTTGACTCAAGACTGTTCTGTTATCTCTGCTGCCAGCTGAGTCAAAACTACAACAGAATTAAATGAAGCACTGCTCATGAAATCTCCAGGTCACTTCCAAAGCAGCAAAGGCTGAAGGCCACCTGGGCTGATGGCCACTGAGTAATTCAAATCACTAAATCAGCAAGTGCCCATTGAACAACTTGTTTTAATCCACCTACATGGCAAATATATACATCAAAGATGAGGCTCCTGGATGCACAGACGAACAAAAATAGAAAGCATGCTTTGGGGTCAGGAGTAAGGGAAGAAAATGCTATGTCTTCAAAAGCATTGAATCAGATGGGGGCTGAGAAGATCTCTAGGGATAAATACATGAACGCGAGCTGGCAGCATAATGTAGTGACTGTAACAATAAATGCAAACGTCAGGGGCCTGAGCAGAAGTACTGAAGAGTGGTATGTGCTGGTATGTGACTATGACCATTACATGGCATAACAACACAACTATTCTGGAATTACAATGAACGATAAAAGGTGTAGTAAACTGAAAAGGCTCATTAAGAACCCAGGAGAATGAGTCACTAGAAAAAATTTGCTCTGTACAAAGGTGATATGTAATTATCTACACAACAAAAACATAGCAGAAAGGTGCTGTAATCTTCTGTTCAAAGCAAGATCCACTCACTAAAAAAGGAAAATGTTTAATGTTAAAAGTCATTGTTTAACAGTCATGTTTCCATTCTATGGGAGTCTTTAATTCTTGAAAAGTTAAATCCCTGAAACCCTACCTATTTCAGCATGCTGAGTAGTGCCTGGCATGAGTCATATTTAGTTCCTTGTGACAGCCTCCTCTTCCTCCCTGGTTTTGGTGCTCCAGTGGGACATGCTTCCCATTGAGGAACACCATCAGGCAGTCCCAAGGGTACCATCTTCCTTCTCTCAGGGGTGCATAGTGAGGATAACTTAGTTTAATCTGGGAGTCAAATCAGATCAAACCAGAGGCATTAGCTTTCCAGCTTCTACAAGAAACAGTCATGATAGGATTGAGATTCTTTTACTGTTCATTACCTGTTTTGTCCTAAATATAGAAATACAGCTAGAAAACTGAAGAAAAATAAATTTATGGAGCAAATAGGGAGGCAGCAGTTGGAATCAATACTGAGAAAAATTTCAGTGAGGCTGTGGTAAATTTTCTGTCAGTTAAGTAAGAAGCTACAGCTTATTATCATCCTGCAGTGCAAATTATGCTGGCCAGTGCCTGCATCACAGCTTCCTGCATAGGATCCTTACTGCTGTGCCACAAAGGTCAGGCTGGGCAATGGTAACAGGTCTGTCTTTCCCACCTCCAGATCCCAACTTATCTTGGGCCAGACCTAGGAGGCCATCCCAGGACAAGGCAATCTCAAAACGTGATGGGGACAATCTCTTTAGCAGGGCCTGTTGTGACAGGACAAGGGGTGATGGCTTTAAATTAAAAGAAGGTAGATTTTTACTAGATTTACGGAGTAAGTTTTTTTACAATGAGGGTGGTGGAACACTAGCACAGGTTGCCCAGAGTGGTGGTACATGTCCTATCCCTGAAAACATTCCGGGGTGGGTTGGGCAGGACTGTCTTCTAGCTGAAGATGTTGAAGTTGACCTTGAACGCTGCAAGAGAGTAAGACTTGATGACATTTAAAGGTCCCTTATAACCCAAATGATTCCATGACTCTGCCCCTTGATTCTGCCCCAAGTACAGATGCCCTCTTGCCCGGCGCTGTTTGTCAGCCTCTCGAGACTTGGTCGAGCCCCGCCAAAGGAACGCAGACAACTCCACGCCCTCACCCACGGCTGCCGGGCACGAAGCCCGCACCCAGCGGCGCCCTCGGTCCGTGCCCGCCGGCCCCGGCTCCCTCCCCCTCTTCCTTCCCGGGCGGCCCCCGCCTCCGCCGCCATGTTGTGGGGCTGACGCCGCCGCTGCGGGAGGCGGAGGAGGGAGCCCGTGAAGAGCAGGCGGTTACGGGCAGCGCAACAGGTACAAGCGACAGGGCGGCCTGTGGCGCCTCTGCGCTCCGAGGAGCGGGGCCACGTCCTGACTCGACCCACGGAGCGGCCTCGTCCCCGGGGAAGGTGGCCAGAGGAAGGGAGGTGCGCGGACGGACGGTGGGGACGAACTCCGGCGGCGCGGAGCTGTCAGCCCCGGTCGTCCCGGGGGCCCTCATTGCGGGCCCTCGTTGCGGGTCCGGGTCGGCGAGGCACGGACGGCCCCGGCGCTGTTCCTGCCGCCTTGTAAGCCGAGCGGTCGCCCGGGCAAGGGGTGGGCGTGGGCAATCGAGGTTTCTATTACGCCAAGTGACTCTTATTTGGTTTTCTATTTGGTATTTGAGGGTGGTGGGGCTTGTGCTTTGTTTGTATTTAATTTTTTTTCCCTCTTAAAAATAACTTTTTTTTTTTTTTTTTTTTTTTTTGGTGCGTTTCTCGCTGCCGGGAAGCAGCTGACTTGCTCGACTCCTCAGCGAGGCCGTAAGTCCCCGCTGTCGGCGGGGCCTCCTGCTGTCAGGGAGCAGCTCCCCCATGCTCCCGCCGCAGCCCCGTCCCCGCCGGGAGCCGCTCCAGTGTTTCTATGGGAACTGCTTTTCCCGGGAGCCGGCTCCAACGCCGGACCATAAAGTTTGGCCGGTGAGCTCCGCTGCTTGTCTCTGGGGCAGGCGGCAATCCGGGCGACGCTGCAGATAGCAGCGGCAGCGCCTTAAGCCAGCGCTGCTGCTCGCCTTTGCTTCATTGCTGCTTTGCAAGGGGAAGAATACTGGGCTCAGTGCGCGAACAGCTCACTGTCCACCCAGGGAAACTCCCTGTCGAGGTGAGGTAACACGGGCGTATTAAAAGACCCCGGATTGTTGTGATAGTGATGATTTTGTTTCTTGTAGTTACTGTGAAAACCTAGAGTCTGGAGAAATTGAACTGATTTCTGCAGTTAAACTTTGCAAGCCGTTTTGTCTGTAAAGCACTGGCTTACCTTGGTCTTGATTTCACAGTGTGGCATGTAGTAATTCAGAAAGTAAAATTAATCTGAAATACGTGATTCAGTTCTCTAACCACTAAGATACTATTTGGAATACATTAAATGGTTTTCTTAGTAGTTGACACTTTGACACCTTTCACATTGCAGAACTTGAAAGTAGGTAGTGCTTTAGATAGTACCTGTTATCTTTAACCTATGCTCATATTGGCTCTCAGTTGGAAATTCTTCATCGAAAACACTGGAAGGAGAAGTTACAAGCTGCTTGCCCTTGCATTCAGGTAGCCCTATTACTTACATCTCTTTGGGATCCTGGTGTTTTTTAAACTCGGTTTTTTGTGTGCTTGCCTGTGGTGGCAGCAGCTCCCACGCTGGTATGTAGGTAGGAAAACATGAAGCATGTGAAGCAGCACAGCTTTGCCACAGTGTGGATAACATCAGTGATACATAAAACGAGGCTTGATTTCAAGTATTTTGCATTGTTCAGCTAAAATTTGCTTGAAATTCAATGATTGTAGCTGTAATAAACATGTATGTCTACTGATGTGATAGTGATGTTTAGAAATAATGAGCATTAGAATCTAACTGGATAATAGCTAGCTGGGTTTCATTCTTCTACTGAACTTGTCTGTCAGAAGGAGACCTTGTGATTAGTTTCTGAAGAGCAGTGTAATCCAGATCACTAGTTCATGTTGCAGATTGAGACAGAGGTTTCTGGTCTGGGAGCTCATCTCTTAATTAGCAGTTTATAGATAAAGTCTCTGCTCTTAGCTCTAAAGATTTAGTTTGATCAGCCTGTAAAATTTGTGAAAACAGCATTTCGTAAGGATCAGGCTCTCCAGGGGGTTTGTGGAGTCTCCTCTGTAGATACTCAGAACCTACCTGGATGCATTCCTGTGTGATCTACCCTAGGTGATCCTGCTCTGGCAGAGGGGTTGGACTAGCTGATCTTTTGAGGTCCTTTCCAACCCCTAACATTCTGTGATTCTATGATTCTGTGAAGGTTTAACGTTTGGAGCTGCTTTCTTTGCCTTTTTAATTGAACGTCTTTACATGTAATGTTTGTTTCTGGCCTAATTTGATTTGAAATGTGTCCTATGTCTCAGTTTTAAAAATAGTTTTCAACTGCTTCCATTTACTTTTATTTATTTAAAATACAGTCACAGAATAATTAACATTTTGGAGGGACTTCTGGGTATCATCTGGTCCAGCCCTCACTAAAGGGCCAGCTTAGATCAGGTTTCTCAGAGCCATGTTTGGTTGTGTTTGATCTACCTCCAAGGGTAGAAATCCCCCCAAACTTGCTGGGCAGTCCTCTCCAGTTTGGTATCCACATTTGCTCAGAGTGTATCCCACCCTGTTGCCCAGATTGTCAGTGTTGGCATTAAACAGTACTGGCCATGATATCCACCCCTGGAGAACATGGTTCCAATCAGATCGATTTTGGACTACTAATTATTGCTTTTGGAATCTAGTAGTCAAGATAAGGTTAACTGTAGTTAACCTATTCAAACTATAATTCACCATTCTGACTCTAAAAATAATGTGGGAAACCTTGTTGAAAGCCTTTCTAAAGTCAAGCTGCTGTGCCCTCGTCCACAGAGCCAGTCATTTCAACATAGCAAGCTATGGGATGTCAGATGTGTTTCATCCTGAATACATGAAATTTCCCATCTTCAAGCATCTATAGGTCACTCACAGGAGGATATGTTCCATAATCTTTCCAGAGACTGAAGTTAGACTTACCACACTTTTGTATTATTTGAACTGTCCATCTTGCCCTTCCAGAAGATGGGTGTGATATTTGCCTTTTTCCAGTCATTGGGATTCGTGACCAGTCCCCAAGACATTCCAAAAATCATAGTGCCTGGTCTTGTAATGATGTCAGACAGTGTTCCTGGCCGTGGTGGTGCTGTGATTTATTCCATGTATGTGTATGCAACTCCTGTACTTCCTTGTTTTCAAGTTACTTTATTTTCACTTCTGAAAGCTGCTTTCAGTTCAGTGGAATGCCACACCTCTTGACAAAGTATATTAGATGATGGATTCTCTCCTGTTTTTAAGTTTTAGGGGGAAGCTTGACATAAACGTAGTCCTGTTATGAAAAATGTAAGAGCAGTAGGCTGTTGACTTTGAATTTGTGGTGCTGCTTCTAGATTGGAGGGCTCATTTTGTGTGGCTGAATGATGCAGGAAAGTCCATGACCTTTCATACCTTTAGGTGATGATTTGCGATTATAAAGATAATGAAGAGCTAAATAGATAATTCTCCTTTTTTATGACTGACTGATCTATTTCAAGCACTGTCACTTGTCAGTAAAACACTCAGCAGTGTGCTTTGAGGTTCAAAAGTTGACCCTAGGCATTGTTTGAAGCAGAGTAGTTACTCTATTTCTTTTAGCTTTAAAACATGTCACCAGCCTGCAACTTCACCTTTAAAATTTCCATTTTCCTTTTGTACGCTGACTGTGGATAGATGATGCAAAGCTGTTTTGGGAGGGAAGCACTCTTGTTAGAGCATCTCCTCAGATACTTGGAAGTGCTAAGCAGCTGGTTTAAGTGATCCTGAAATTTTCAAATGCTTAGTTGGAAATGTTACACATGAATTACCTCTGGAAATCTTCTGAATCCTGATCAGTTTAGAACTGAGAGGGTTATCTCTACATGTAAGCTCAAGTTCCTTCCAGTGATGAACCAACATGAGCTTAAAGTTGTCAGCTATAAGCAGTGCCACTGGTGAAGCCATTTTCTGCAGTGTTGGCTGAACTTAATCAGGTGTAACCTATGTTGATTTTTTTTTCTTGTGGCCAGTATGTTTAGAACATCTTTCACCCATGTGGATTCTCTGGTGTCTAATATTGGTACTCATACATAGAGTAGTCTTCCTTATTAATGGAGGCACCAAATTTGATATTGTCTTCTCTGTCTGGTTGCCTGTTTTATGAATCTTGTAGGCAGTTAAGATATTTTCAAAGTCCACCCTTCTGTTAAATCTGATTCGTTTGGAATGATAGAATTCATCATAGTACTTATTAGCTACTTGTATCTCATAACCTTAGAAAGCCAAGCTAAGAATTTAAGCATGTTAGTTACTTGGTTACTAGCATGTTACTCCTTTCATTGATGAACTTGTCTGTCAGGTTTTATTTCTTTATTACCAGATTTCTCTAGAAAACAAGATTTTGTTTCATAAGGCCTCTTTGATTCCTTTTACATCCATTCATCCTATTGCAAGACTATAGAGAGACTGTAGTAACTTTTTTTTTTCTGGTAGTGTTGTGCCATTAGCAGCAAATGTTTGGAAGGTGAAGATTAAGTCACGTCAAAATCATAAAAGTGGAACTGATGAAACTTAATTTTTCTTCAAATGCAGAATGGTTAAGAATATGTCAGTATAGGAACACAGCATGGCCAGGTTGGTCACTTGGATCCTAAAGTTAAAGTAAGGGATTGAACATTAATATGTAGATGAGCACAGTGTTGTGTAACTTATTTTCAGAACACCACGTGAAATTCAAATGATGTAATGTGATTGCAGTAGCAGCACAACACATTGGAATTACCTAATAGAGGACAATTGCCTCAGATCTCTTTTTAAGCATCTTTCAAGGTGCAGACAGTTGAAAAAAAAACATGGTTGATCCAGATAGGTCACAGCTTCTTTGGAACAATGATTCAGAGAGCAGCTAGTTTGACTTGAAACACTTTGATATGGGATGTTGTTGCTTTGGCATTAGCAGATAATTCTGAGATGGTTCCTCTAGTGAAAATTTTCAGGTCTGATGCAAGGGTAACTTGTGAAATGCTGTGGTATCAGTTGAGAGTGGTACCTGCAATCAGTGATTCAACAGCGTGTACATGAAGTGAGGGAAGAAGGAAATGGGAGTTTAACTTTGTTTCTAAAAATACTACAATTGGAATGCAAAAAAAAAACACAACCACCAACCAAACACAACCCCCCCAACTTGTTATGGCTGTACCAATCAGTGTATGAAAAATGAGAGCTAATTTGAATAATATGTTTAGTTTTGTCTTTCAAAGGTCAAGAATTTCATTGATAAAAATCCAACACTCTTCTGCTTTTTTGACTGCATTCATAGTGTAACAGTATGAGTGTCTTCAGGTAGGACAAGGGTCTAAGTGAGATATACTTTTGCTCATAGGGGCTTTACAGAGTGACAAGATCTGAATCTAACCCAAGAGATAATTGATTCCTTAAATTCATGAAATTAATTAGAAGTGGTCAAAACATAGTATGCTGTAGAGCTCAGTGTTAAGTGTGAAGAGACCAAATTTCAACTGGAAGCTGTGAAGGAGTGTTCTTGGTTAATATAGTATGTCTGGGACTTGTTGCTAAGAGTGGCATAAGAAGCAGAAGGCTTGAGCTGCATCAGGTGAGAGGTGCTGTGGCTATACTGCCTGAATCTTGGTATGAGCTGAGAACCAGCATGCCTCCTGGGACAACTCTACTGGATGGGATCTCTTGTACCTCCGTTACAGTCGTGCTCTTCTATCTTGCTTTGGGGGATACACCCAAAGTCGTGCAACCTAGTTGATTTTTCTTGTTTTGACTGTATTATGCTCATCTTTGGTTTTTCTCCTGTGAGACTTCCTTGTTTGTTTGGTTGGTTTTTTTCTATGAAACATAAACTCTACTGCTTTGCTTTCAAGGCCTCTTGTGGCCTGTCTCCTTTGCTTGTCACCTCATTCACTTTTGAGAAGTTAAGCCTACATTAGTGCACCTAACAACTTGAAAGTAGATGGGTGAAATGTAAATTCAAGTCTTGCTGAATGTTTTACCCTCAAAAGTTTTACAAATGGGGAAAGATTTTTCTCCTCTGAGCATAAAAGACTACCTGAATATTCTGTATCTTTTGTTTATCTGTAACAGTCCATTAGATGTCCTGTGTGTTTTACACTGTTCTGTGTGCCTGAAAGCCAATCAACAAGTGAAGTAGCAACTCTTGAATCATAAGCAGAAAATAATGTAAGAATTCTCTCAGCCTTTTGGGTTTTTTGCTCTCTTAGGAGGCAGACTTCTCTTGTGCTTCTGATGGAAGGACAGGAGTGGGCTCAAAAATTCCCTCTAAGATGGCAATATTTTAAGTACTCTTAAGTCATATGCTTTGAGCGTTGGCAGCCATGGTTGAAGTAAGAAAATGACAAAAATAAAGAGAACTCATCACAGACTTATGTTTTGCCTAAGTCTACATTGTAAATTAGGAGTTGCAGTGTGGAAATGGAGAAGTGCAGGTTTCAAGGCAAGTGGAATTCACTAAACGGTGCTTGTATTATGTTGACAGAGAGATGTGAGAAATTTTATGTCTCAAAGCAGAATCTATTAAAAACAGCATATGGAGTGGGGAGTCATGTAAATCAGTAAGTAGGAAGGAAAAAGGAGTCTATATTAAGTTACCGCCTGAAGTTCCTTCTTGAAAGTAGAAACTCATAGTCTTAAAAAAAATCTTCTAGATAATGTACTCTCTTCTTTTTTCTTTTTTTAGTTTTTTTTTTTCTTTCTCTTTTTTAAGCAGAGCAAGCAGAGGTGGTGCTATCTGTCTGTCTGGGATCAGGTTAGTGAATGTAATCTCCCATGGTGTGACAGAGCTGGGTTCATTTCTCGTCTTCTCCTGAGGAAGTTTATGTATGTGTCTCCTGGGAGAAGGTCCAGGGATTTAAATAGTGAACTTCCTGAAGTGGAATTCTCATTCCCTCCCTTAGAATTTCTTTTCCTTTTCAAAGAAGAATGAAAGCTATAGGGGCATAGACAGAGAGGGATGTGCTACTCTGTGACTTAATGGTAGAGAATTCCATGGGGGAACTTGAAGTTCCAAGTTGATGTTACTGTTTCAAACACTGCCCATGGGTCTCAACAAACAACTGTCCAATAAAATGCAGGAAAACCTTCTTCTAGGTGGCAGGAAAGATCGGTTCCGGTCTCCAGTGATGTAGTTGAACTGGATCTTGACATTCTGAATGAGTGCTTTCACAGCTGAACAGCTGTGTAAGAGGTAGAGTAAACCCATCAAAACTGACCACACAATTAGGTGTTTTTTTAACCAGAGTTTCTTGTATGTCATGTAGCTTTCATTTTTCATGGTGAGTTTAATCAAAAACCCTCATAGGCACGGTGGGCAGAAGAATATTTGTCAGAAAAAAATACTTTTTGTGTTCTGTCTTAATTACTGTTTGGAAGCAATTTGCCCTGTAAGAGCGAGCATGAAAGGGACTTTGTACCATAAAGTTAAGAAGTAGAGTATTTAACCCTTTTTTCTGTTCCTGAAATGTCAAAATATTAACTAGGGGTTTCATTACTCTTATCCACAGTAACAGAGGGAAGCAGGAAGGTCTGCTAGCTACCCAGGATCAACAACTTCATTTTGTTACTAATGTAATTTGTTTGTTATCAGAGTGGGTGGACTTTGAAGCTGGTTGCAGTGCATTGTGAAAAGACTGTGTCACTGTGTGTGACTGCAATGTATAAAGGAGACAAATTCTTGACTTGCCAAAATGTGTGTATTTTTGGGTTTTTTTTGGGGGGGTTTTTTGTTTGTTTGTTTTTAAATTGGTAAACTTTTCAGTATTCAGTATTCCTAAGTTTGGAAGAGACCTCAAAGATCATCGAGTCCAACCTGTCACCACAGACCTCATGACTAGAGTAGAGAGGACACTGCTGCCCACTGCAGGCTTGAACTCACAACCTTCCCATTAAGGGTCTTATGCGCTACCAACTGGGCCTTTTCTACCGATATGCCTTGAACAAAGAAATAATAAACTGTTGTGGTTTGTAATGCCTTACTTACACTTGTTATTCTCTGATTTTCAAGAGAATAATCCAGACAAAAACACCCATGGAGCAACAACATGGGCCATTACACTGTGATTTTTCGCTCTGCTAATGTGTAGTCTTTGTGTGGTCCAGGACGATCTACAGGTGCTGCTGCAAAGGGTAAACTGCTATACAACTATTGCAGTCTCTCTTCCTTGCCAGTTGGTTCTTATGGCAGAAATTTGCAGTGTTCCTTCTTTATGTTCTTGGGAAAAGCAAGAAAGTAGTGTGTATCCACACATGCTGCTTCTACAGTATTTGCTTTCTCCCAGTGAAAACTGATGGAACAGAGCCTGATGCACCAGACCTTCATTCCTACTAAAACTATGTGGGTGTGGTTTTTCTGAGAAACATTTTGGGGGGAAAAAAAAAAAAAGTCATTCAAGTATAAATATTAACAAAGGCTGTGGTAAGGCTGTTCTTCATGAAATGGATATGCCTGTGATGGAAAAGAAACATTTTCCCCTTCTCCTGCAGTCTGCCCTGCTCCAACGTATTCAGGTGCTTTCAGTGTGGTTGTAAGGTAACCCTTGCTTCTTGCAGTCTCATTTCTTTTCTCAACTTGTAACAACTATAAGGAACACACTTGAGAGAGGCAGCTGAAGTTGCAGTTCAGCCGATCGGGTTGTGAAAACAATTAGTGCTTTAAAGATCAAGACTAGTCAGATGGTTTGTTTACAAGAACTTGCTGTTCTGCTATTTAGTGTAACATCCACGTTTTCCTGTTTTCACCCTAAACGGCATCAGGGCTTAATGTTGTCTACAGTGATCACAGGGATGTTTGATCCCATTTTGTGACAATGTGGATTTTGTGCTGTGTGCGCCACAGTTTCTTATGATCGATATCACTAAGTACACCAAGCATCACTCCCAGAACATTTTGCAGAAGCAAGTAATTTTCTGTGGGATATTCTGGTTGTGATGGCCTTACTTTCATCTGTATCATCTGCTGGAGATACTGGTTGTAGTGTTTTCTTCAATTTTTTTTTTTTTTGGTCCCCAGCATGAGCAAATGTTTTTTCATGGCATTGGGTTTCTCTGTAGTATTGTGTAATAAGAATTTTTGGAAATGTATAACTTTCACCACAACTAATGATTAAAAGTTACCAGCAATATTCTAGAGAAAGTAAGTTTGGCCTAAAGTGAGAATATTTTACTAAGTTTTCTCTCAGTCTATAAGTGGTGTATACTTGTGTCCTAAAGATGGCAAGGTATTTTTACAGATAGAGACCAGAGTGACTTTATTTGTAATTTGTGAAAATAAGATGCTTTTAACTTTGATATATGCATAATATCCAAGCCTTTGGCCCATCCTGTGGAAACACAGAAAACGGAGTATTATTTGAGGGCAAGCTCCGTTCTTTGGGAAGAATTGTTTTCACAGACCTTTGAAAAATGTGCCTAGACTTTGAGTTTACTGGGCTGTTTCCTCCTTCCCTAAAAAATTGAATGAGGGGAAATTATGCTGCAATGACACTTCTATATTCCCTTTCTTTATCTCTTGGTACAACTTCAGAATCTTTCACCAGAAAAGCGCATGTGCTTGGTGTAACCCTGGTGTTCAAATGAAACTTGTGTAAAGGGATAGAAGGGGGTCTCTGTGCTGGTGCAACCTGAAATCATGGAAGAATACCATTTATGAGTCCTGGTTGCTTCTGTAAAGTCACATTTTTCTGTATTATTTGTGGAGGTTAGTGTAGGAGGTTTTGGATGCCCTTTGAGTCTAGTTTTTTCAAATCTGACAAGCTCTGCCTATAAACATAATAATGTCATAACAAAGCTAAAGCATTAAGTGCATCACGTTGCTTTAACGTACACTTAGTACAGATTTGCTGGGCAGTTCATTTTTGTTCTTAGAGCTAGGCAAAGCTTGGTGCAGACTAAATAGGCTGGGTTAGCCCAGGCTTGGGAAACTTGGATAGTTTACAGGTATAATGAAAAAATGCTGTGTCAGTCATCTGGGCTTGGCCGATCATTACTTTTGAGAGTGCTGCACTGGAATATAATATCAAACAGTGTCGTATTAGAAACATCTGATCTTGGAATCTGGTTTTGAGAGGAGAGATAGTGGTATGGATGATAAATTGGGTGTGCTGTATTCACTTTCTGACTATGGTTTCTAATTCTACTTGAAGTGAGCTATGAAACTTCTGTTATCCTCGAAACATGGAATGGTTTGGGTTGGAAGGAACCTTTAAAGATCATCCAGTGCAACCCTCCTGCCATGGGCAGGTATATCTCTTGCTCCATTAGGTTCTCAAAGTCCCATCAAATCTGACCTTGAATGCTTTCAGTGATGGGGCACCCACACCTTCTCTAGGCAACCTGTTTAATTGTTTCATTGCCCTATTAGTAAAGAATTTTCTCTCTTTGTCCAATGTAAGTAAACCCTGTCTTCTGAAGCCTTCTCTTATCTAATATAAACAACCCTAACTCTTTCAGACTTTTCATCACAAGAGAGATGTTCTAGTCCCCAACAGTGTGTGGGGCCTATCTCTGGACCAACTCTAACAGGTCCGTATGTTTCTTGTGCTATGGGTTCCAGAGTTGGACGCAGAACTCCAGGAAGGGTCTCATGAGAATGGAGTAGTGAGGCAGAATCACCTCCTTTGACCTGACAGTCTAGGACAGAGATGACTTGTCTTAGTGAAAGGTGGTTGCCTGTATGTGTAGCTGTCAGTAACAGTGGGCTGGAGTTACCCCAGCTGATGAAAATTAATCTGGAAGAACACATGTGCTCCATAGATGCAGAGGTTTCATAAATAGGAAGCCCCTCACCAAGCTAACATAAGGACTTTGACCTGAATTTTTTGTAGCTGACTCTAGGGAGAGGAGGTTTACGCATTTTATGTGCGTGAAGCTGACCGGGTCACTTCTCCCTCGCACACAGTCAGCAGCTGGGACTTTAGGAAGCTCAGTCTACATGAGTCATGTTAGCAAAACCGAAGAAGGCAAAGTCTGATTTTTCTCTATAGCTGTTAAGTTATATAAAGTATTTTTAAAATATGTTTTAAGATGTGGGGCTCTAAGAGTTAATCAGCTCATTACTAGATTTGTGTATATGTCCAAAGGAGGGCTACAAAGGTGGTTGAAAGGACTAGAGGGCAAGACTTAGGAAGAGCAGCTGAGGTTACTAGGTTTGTTCAACTTAGAGAAGAAACATACAGGTCTCTACTTACAAAGGGGAGTGACAGGTTGGTGCTGGTTTCTTTTCTCTGGTGATAGGATGCAAGGTAGAGCTGCATCAGGGAAAGTTAAGATTGGGTATCAGGGAAAAGTTCTCTGAGAGGGCGGTCATAACACTGGAAGAGGCTCCCCAGGGAAGTGGCCAGGGCACTAAGCAAGTTGGTGTTCTTGCAGTGTTTGAGTGATGCTCTTAGATATATGGTTTAATTTTTTGGTTGTCCTGTGTGGAGTCTGAAAAGTTGGATGCTGTGCTCCTCATGGGTCCCTTCCAAATTGGAATATTCTGTGGTTCTATTGTAATTACTCATTTGGAAAAACAAACTAACTAACTAAACTAAAAGTGATGTGAAAATAAGAACGTATGTTGGAGGAAAGCCCAAATATGTAGCTTTTATTCAGTAAGACTGTAAATCTGGGGTAAATCATGTCCGCATGGAAAGCTGTCAACACAGAGCTCTACTGAGCTTTGCTCTGTTGATTCTGGGGATGTTCTGCAGCATCCTGCTTCTGCCATGGTTTCAGGTTCTCTTTTACCACAACTTGACAGAACAGCTTGTACAGAGAAGCATGCTGTAGAAATGTCTAACAACATTGGAAGCATTTTTCAGGAAGGCTATATATAGATTTCAAGTGCCTCTGGCAGGTTACTGGTAAGACCTAGGAAGGGATGCTGGAAGCAACCTAAAAATAGTCTGATTTGGTTTAGAATTAATGACTTGGAATAGATCCATGCCTTCTTTTTTCATCTTTCTGCAGCTGATACCTAATGTCACCCTGAGAGATCGTGTGGGCTCGCCAGTCATTCAATTTACTTTTTTACTTTTATAAATATGTGTATCTGTGTGTATACAGCAGCCTATCTATTTGTCTGTATATAAAATCCCCTGGAATGTCATGTGTCTCAATGATGCTAATCTATAATGTGTCCCATTTAATAAAAAACAAAACAAATTTGTTCATTCCTTCCTGGATGATTATATCAGCCACACAGAGCAAAGATACCCTCAGATAAAATACTGGTTGTCATTCATTTGAGGGGACACCAGGTATGCATATGGCTATGAGGATTGCAAAAGATTTGGGGAGAATGAATGATTTGTGGCCTATTACAATAGCTCAATGTTAGAAGTTATTTAAAAGATCTATAAATAAGAGTACCAATCATTTATACATACAACTAAATATAATAATAATGGCAATGTAAAATAGAGAGAGTGTTGTTAACAACCCATCTCAGATATTTCTGGTTTTACTGCAGAAATGTGCAGTAGATACAAAAAATGTTCTCCTGGCCACATGTGAAAGCAGAATGCTATCAGTTTGTGTGATTTTTTTGGTGATGAGACGTGCAGGAGTTTCATAGGAGAGGGAGGGAGTGTGGGTGATGTGATATTTCTGCACTTATATTAAAGTCTGTGGTTGTACTGAGGGGTGCACTTTTTTGGGGGGGTGGGGGAGGAGTTCGGTATCTGAAGAGGGAGTGACAGAGGGATCTGAGATGTGATCTTTAAAATACTTTTTCTAAAATTCAGGTTCCATTTTTGTAAATTCACCCTGAGCAATAATTTCTCCATGCAGAGCACAGGCTAATGATGCACAACTTTTGGTATTTAGCTAAAATTATCATCCAAAGCAAAAGCTCACTGCATTTGTCTTAGTTCTGTGTTTGTAAAGCAGTGCTTATGCTTGTTCCTTAGATAGGTATTGACAAATATTTTGCAATTGTATTAATTACATTAATACAGGTACTGTTGAAAGGCTGCATACTAGAAAAAATAAATCATTGCACTCCAATATTTGTTATGAAAGTAAATTGTATTGAGACCCCTTTAAATACTGCTTTTGAATCTTTGTATGATAGCTCAAAAGGAGGAGTGACTTCACTGCGTTGCTTATAGAGAACTGGCTGACTGCACATTTTTCTTAGGACAAGTCATTTTTCTGGTATACATCATATAAGAATGTTTTCTTTGTAAATAGTGTGTGGACTAGTGGATGAATTTGAATAGTAATTGTTCTTCCACTTTTCTCAGCAGAAACATTCAGTTACACAGCTATGCATTAAACTTTTTTTTTTTAATATGTATAAACATTTACCAGAGAGAGCTGGAAAAGATCTGCTAGGACCCTGAGTCTGTTTTCCTGCCAGGAGATTGCTGTTCTCCACGCCATATGTTCTGACATGTTGTCAACTGTTTGTGTACATTATGCAGCAGTTGCTAAACAGTTGGTACTGTTTTCCTTTAAGAATGTGCCACTAGGTTCAGGACTGCACTGCATACCCTATAAAAGATAGAAAAAAAAAAAAATTCCCCCACCCCCTCCCAAATGTAAATTCAGCTTGTTCAGCAGCAGCCTGAAGCCCGACATTGTTTGCTATCGGAAGTGTGAGCTAAAGGGGACAGACATTCCCCCTGCTCAGCGGGAGCGCAGAGCTGCATTTTGCCCTTGTTGCATTATTAATGGCACAATGTTTTTATGTTGCAGATGGCTAAGAGCTAGCAAGGCATATTCAAGACCGTGATGGCTCAGTTTCCCACAGCAATGAATGGTGAGTAGCTTGGGTTGGTTTGTTTAGGTAGGGCTGGGAGCATTTGTCTTTTTTGGTGTTTGTTTTGTTTTTTAAATGCTGATTTTAGTACCTGCAGCACCATTGTGGTCAGTTTGCTGCAGATTGCTTCCTGTAGCCTAACTTGTACTGTAAGACTCAGAAATTCAGTAGAAGCATTACTGCAGTGTAATTTGGAGTACAGATATGCCTGGAGCATCTAGTACTCTCAGGTCATTTAAAGGATTGAGGAGTGTGTGACTCCTAGTGTGAATACTGCCTGACTCAAGTCAGGAATATGCTAAGTAATAGTTGATTAAACTTGCATGCTTCTTCAGTTACATCATTCATCACAAGGTGTGTTTCATTATAATATGTCGTGCTATTTATTTTAAACCAAAATATTTGTATATGTTAAGCAGTTTGATACACTGACAAAAATGATCAGTCGTTCTAAAAAAAAAAACCAACAAAAAAGTGCATTAATTTATCATTGATTCTGTGCCCCATCTACTGTAGAAAGTTTTGGATTTGTTTCTTTGTGTTTTATAGACAGATGAGAGTGGAAACCTTAAAATTGTTTGTGCTGTGTGTATGTGTTGGAGCTCTTAATTTCTAGAGCAGTCTTATTTGTGGAGACAGTTGGCAAATATCTGCTGAGAAATTCGATGTTTACATGGTATTGTGTACACAGCTGGCCAAAATTAAAAGATAGGTATAGGAACAATCCTTTGCACATCAGATTTTCCGTACAGAGAATATTTCTCTTGATCAAACTAGGCAAATAGAAGAAAAAATATTTCTAATTTCATTTATCTGTGAAGGTTATTGCAATACTGGGAGGTCTTAACTCATTTAGAAAATCATCACTGCTGACATAAATTGGATGACTAAAGAGAAGTGGTTTTTTGCAGCACAACATTACTCATATCCAAATTTAACCTCTTCTACACATCTGTTACATAATGTACATAAATCATTTTGTGAAAAAATGGTCAGTGTGATCAACACCTTTTGTTTTGCAGTCAGCTGCGGTTTGTTCCAGACTTTGTTTCACAGACTTAACAAGAAGAGAAGCAAAAGGAATCAATATGTTGTATATAATAGGGAAAATCCTAAATACCAGATTAATTTTCCTCCCACTTTCTTGGACATAATTAAAATACTAATTTTTTTAATTGTCACGTGCTTTTTACTCCTTAATTTAAAATAGACAGAAGCTCTCTTCAGGGAGGATACAAATTTCTGTTCCTGGCTGTCTTCATGGTTGATTTATGCATAAACTATTTAGTGTCTTTCTGGTTTGGTTTTTTTACTCCTTGATTCTGTTGGAGGATTGCAAGCGTATTGACAGTGCTGAGCATGTACATGACTTTGTGTCAGAAGTCAGAGCTTGGGAGGGTAATCCCTTCCTTGATCTGAAGTTCCTTGGGTAGTACTGTCCTCCATGCTCAGAAGCAGCAGTGCCTCACAGAATTTTTATTCTTGGAAAACACATTGAGAGAATGAAAGTAACACAGATAACCAGGCAAGAGTTAAACTATTGCTCCTCAGAGTATTTGAATGACTGTGTGTAGTTTTGTAGTTGTATTTCTTACCAGAATTGATTACATTTCAAATAAGTCAGGTGGGGAAAAAATAGTTGTTTTAATGTGATTTCTGGATAAATACTAAGCAACCCTTGCTGTCAAAATGATTCTTCTCTAATCTGTTTCTTCTTTCCTGCTACTTACTACCACTGGTTTTTGCATTCAAAGTAGATCACCTGCATTTACCACTCATTGCTCAGTGGAAACCTCTAATTACATTGTTAGACCTTGGTAGTGACTTCAAGCATGAGATGAAGAATGAGGTTATGTGTGAGGCAACTAAACTACTAGGTATTGCTTCAGCCTAATTACCAATGGTTGCCTGCCACCTCTTAGCAGAGTATCAGCCCTTTCCTTCTGTTTCCTACTAGGGGAAAATGATGGTTTTCTTCTAGGGATAACAATTCTTATCATCACTTTTGATTCACTAGTAATGTAAAGCACAAAGTAGTTTCAGTTTCAGGATTGTGCCATTCAGTGTTAGGGAAAAGAGAGTGGATAGCCCGAAGTGAATGCGTGTACAACTGTGTGATTGTATGACACAAGGTAACAATGAGTTTCAAAAGGGCTGGGTTTAAATGACAGACTATGATAGTCTCAAACAAGTAGAAAATGGTACAACGGTTTGTTTACCAGCCTAAACAGAGAAAGGGAAGTCTGAAAAGGATCTCAAGAGTTGTGTGCTTGAGTTCCAGTTGAGAGGCAGCTTCATTGAGGGCACTCAGAATGTAGTTCCACCAGACCAGGCTCCCAAGATTGTCCAAACTCAGTATGTTGTTCATGACCAAACTGCATGTGATACTGAGAACTGGCATATTCTTTTTTTATAACATGTCCACATGTGAACTTCATCTTACTGAGGTGTTGTGTGCCCTAGGAGCAAATGCTGTTGCTAGGCCACTTATCTTTCTTCTTTTAAAGTCACAAAAGGATTCAATGAACAGAAAGAAGTGCCCTTGAACTCTCTGTTTCTCTCCAAAGTGATTTTTGTGGATGCCTTACTAGCAGTCTAGAAATTTGGGTAGTAAAAGCAGAGCTTAAAAAGTGCATGCTGTTTTTTCAGGTACTCAGGGCTGACCTACCAGTTTTTACAAATTTATCTCCTGTGCAAAATATAAAGGTGGTAATGAGATTTTATATGAACAGGCAAGCCTGTTTGACATGCTGCTTCTTAAATAGAAAGGCTGCCAATTACGAAGTACATAACACAGCACCAGCAGGCATGTACCTCTGTGGAGTCTGGTTCGATCAAAGAGCCACTACAGACATACCCAGCTACTCAACCTGCAAACGAGATCAGGCATTACTTACTGAGGATTTAGTTTTGTCCTGTAATTGTCTAAATACCAGTCATTTTTTCAGTGAAAATGATAAAAGCCAGTTTTTGGTAGTTTATTCTTACGTGCGGTTCTCCATCTGGACAAAGCTTTCTGAGAAATTCATCCTAAGTCTTGCAAAAGCTTTGGGATGTGGCATTTAGTTACAGTAAATAACAAATGGCTTCAACAGTTGTATTTCTAAAGAAGGAGTTAATGTACTAGCCACAAAAAAAAACACCAAACCAAAACAAACAAACAAAAAAAACCAACCAGTTACAAGGATAAAAGGCTTTAATAGGTTAAAATGTCCTTCCACTTAATTTGGCTCTTTGCTGTCTTTGTTACAGAGCAGGAAGAAGTAGCCCTCATTGCTGTGAGATGCCTTTTTTTACAGCTGGAGAGCAGTTGCAATATGTTGCTCTTATGTGGGGTGGATTTTTTTCAGAGTTCAATATCCATGCTGATGCTGGATCTTGGTTTGAGGAGATGTAATCTCAACGCTCCAGCTGGAACAAGGAAAGCAGTATTTGCTGATCAGTATCTTTCACATTGTTTCCTTAAGTACCATTGGAATTTTTGAGTTGTGCTTTTTTTTTGTTTTTATATATGCTTTTATTTGTCCTTCCTCTTCCCTTCTACTTCCTGTTTCCTTTTGATAGAATTTTTGTGTGGTCCAGTAGGAAAATATCTCTGATATACTGAGGTGTGAAACGTAATCTGCATACCTCTTCTGACATGCTTCTAAATGTCAAACTGGATTTTATGCTGCCGTGAATAGAACTGAATTTTGTGTCCCTGCACTTAGGTGTGTTGGAGATTAAAGTAGGCATGAAACACTCGAGGGAGGTCCTGGTTTCACTGATGTGAAGGGTAAAATACTTACTGGCATGAAGTTCCACTACATCTTCTCTATTAAAAATGTCTGCTTCAAGAGGTGTGCTCTGAATTTTTCTGAATTGGAGGAACCGTGGTCATCATTGTTGAGTTAAAAGCTACTTGAATGCAACCTGACTCTAAACCTTGTGTGCACTGTAGATAGGGAGACTGCAGACTTGGATATCAGCAGCTGTAGATAACGATACTAAACTGAATTAGACCTTGAAATGGAAGTATCAGAGCCCGTTCTCCCATTTGAAAGAAGGAAAAAGACAGAAATTCTAAGACAAAGACAAGTATTTTCACTGTCCTTACTTGTAAATTATATTCAGCAAAATTCAAAACATTTGAGTCAGAGGAGTGTGTATCTTCCATTGTCACACCCTGCAAAAAATTAGGTTTCCCATTCTGTGTGCTGTATTATATGTTTCATTTAAGCCCAACAACTCAGAAATAGTGCTGTAGGATTGCAGAATACAAAGTGTCTTACTCACATTTAATGATGAGGATAATAGGATTCATGGAAGATGTGAGAAGGAATCTTGTAAGGAAGAAATAATTAGACATGGAGGTAATTGTCAAATGGAGTAAATGGAACTAGGTTCTAACAAATGTTGTACCTTATGCCTTCTTTAGTAACTGAATTTTGTAGACATAGTGTAACACACCTCTTGTTTGGACTTTATTAGTGATGTAACTGGCTAAAAGGGAGAGAAAATGCAAATTTTAAACTAAGATGTTGTAATAGTGATATTCTTACTGAATTTTTATCTTGACACCCGTCTTACCTGTTGTTACTTACTGCAGTAAAAAACAAATGTATCCTGGTTAAATTGGTTGATGACAAATTTAGGAGTAATTTTCCAGCCAGAATGATCCAGTATGAACTGCATATCAGTAGTTAAATTTCATCACATTTCTGTTGTGCTGTCTTCACATGTCTTTTTAGTCATGCCATTATGGGCTAGAAGAATTCTAGCTGTGTGCTGGGAACTCAGCAGCTGGCTGTGACTAAGGAGGAAGACAACCGGATATATTAGATGATTATGTAATAACTACATGATCTGAGGGGAAAATGTGGTGGGTGAAATAAGGAGTACTGTGTGCTGTTGCTTAAGGCACTGATGAGACATGTTGTGGGATGCAGGGTAGAATTTGGGTTATCTGCTTAGAAGACGGAAAAAAAATAAAAACCCAGGAAATGTAATAGATGCAGAATTAAGTTTCAGTGTTACCTGAAGAAATTAAGTGTTGAGGAAGGCTGAAGAAATTGACTTTGTTAACCTATAAAAATAGAAGTTTAGCACCTCTTTTTTTTGTCTTTTAAAAAATTTATTTCATTGTACTTACAGTAAATAAATTTGCACTATATTTTTTTTCTTAGTATGCAGATAGACATTAGGAAGGAAAATAAATATGTTATCACAAGATTCAATAGAGGTGAATCAGCTGTTGCTGCATTTGGTCTGGAAATGGGAATGGTTCTGTCAGCAGTGATGTTCTGGACTGTGGTCAAGGAAAATGTCTGATTGCCTTAAGGCAGAGCTTGCATTTTAGGAAGGAATTAATGTATTAGAGTTTCTTGGAGTAGCAGCAGTCAGGACATGGTGACTTTTTCCAATCTGATGCGCCTAAGATGTGAAAAACAAACCAAATTTTAAAATTAGATAATAATTTAGTGTTAGATCTCCATCCATTAACTTAGAGCCTATAACTGCTTTGTCTTGCTAATATTTTTTTTTTAGTGTCATGTGCGAGCTTGTGTAAGGTGAGATTACACTGAGTGGAGAACTTTATCTGGAATCATACTACTGTAATGAAAGGTCCTTTATTCATTTTGGGTGTTGTTGAGAATTCCTGATGGTTTCCTTCAAAGCGTAAAAAAATCTCAACAAAGCCCACAAGAAGATCTACAAGTATTTTCCCAAAATGAAGCCAGAGGACTCGCTACAGGGACTGAGAAACGTAAATCTGTCACATGCCTGAGCTTCAAAGGTCTTTGACTGCTAAAATTTTCATCTCCTTGAGGGTTTGCCTCCAGAAGGTTAGGAATTACATGACTCTAGTCACTGATTTTGTGTGATTGTTTAAGCTTAGGGTTGATGTGCTTTGTGTGAAGTGGTGCCATTTGAGTATCTTCTAAAGTCTGTGTTGTCTGTGATCATTGTGGCCACCTTGAAAAGGTCACAGATGATATTCATTGATATTGACAGAATGAGTTCAAGTTTATCCCACTAATTATAATGGTAAGAATAAACATGTTTTTAGACACTCTAGTATGTCAAGTGTATTTATATAAGGCTGTGTTACTTTAATTAGGACTCTTGTATGTTCAGGCTTTTCAGTATGCTGCATCTGTTCCTTAGGACACCTGTTGATCCTGCAATGGAATAGTAACCTTGACCAGGATAGTGGCTCAGTTGGGAGCGCATAAGACCCTTAATGGGAAGATCGTGAGTTCAAGCCTGCTAGGCAGTAGTGTCCTCCCTACTCTAGTCATGAGGTCTGTGGTGACAGGTTGGACTCTCTTCCAACCTTAGTGATACTGTGATACTGATACTGAAATAACTGAGGTAGCTAGAAGGCCTGAAGCCTTGGAAAGCTGAAAGAATATCAGTGTTCAGGGAAATAGTATTCTTACTAGGTACCTTCAGAGAAGATATTTTAGTAACTTAAAAACATTTATGGTTTAGTTGGATGTGAAGTTATTTGTGTGCAAGTCTCAAGAACAGGTAAGAGTAACTGAATGGCAAAAGTTGTCTTAGTGCTGTTTATTAAGTAGTTACTTTAAAAGTTTTTTATATTTTTAATAATAATTGGTACATTTTAAAGCATGTTCCAACATCTTCACCCTGCATTTCTTCTCATAACCGTAATTTTGTGTTTGTGATCTTCACAGTAGAGTTTTTATTCCTTTAAGAAACATATAGTTCCTGAAAGTCATGGTTTCACTATTGTCCAAGATCTCTGCACTTGTAGTGTATGTTGGTAATTCCGTAATAGTATGGAAAGAGAGCACACTTATATTTTCATAAGATCTACAAATAAAATATATTGTGCCACAAATTATACTGCTTTTATAACGCTATTTCACAAGAAACCTTCAAACTTAGGAGGAGAAAAATAGATTCAAATTAATGTGTAAACTGCTTCTAATAAAGATGATGTAGGTTGGAAGGCCAGCAGAATTACTTCTCTTAATTTCCACATTACCTACTTTCAGAGTGGATTGAGAAAAATGTGGACAGTACTTTTTATCTAATGTGAAGATAACATCCACTAGGCTCACCTTTCTGGAAATTATCTGCTCTGCTATTGCTAGGATCTGTTACACTCAAGGCTCTGGAAAAAAAAACCCCTAGAATTAGAATCCTTAGGAGTAAAGATACCTGTGGCCAAAGGGAGAACATGGCCTCTGTCTTGAGGGAGACTAAATGGATCAGAACTGTTCAGTTTAGGGACATCTGAGTTAAGAATATGATAGGAGTATACAAAGCCGTAATAGTATAGAAAAGGCTAACAAGAGAAGCAATATTCACTGTTTTTTCATAACTGAGAAGGAAGAAAATACTTGGTGCAATTACTGAGCTTAAGGCAGGCAGAAAGAAATTGGTTAGTTGGTTGGTTTCACATAATGAGCTACTCAATTTTGGGAGTGACTGTCTAAAGATGCTTTTGGAAAGGACTTCCAAGTACATGGAATCAAAACCTGGGGAGATAAAATCTATGCTATGGCTATGAAATATTGGATTTTGGTTGGTGTCTTTTTAGGTCAACAATTCTGCCAAATCACTGATTTCTGTTAGTCAAGAAACTGTAATATCTGAGGAAGAACTCTGTTCCTAATTATATTCTCTAAGTGACTCTGTGAGCCTCTATGGAGGCAGGATTAGAGACTATGATATAAACAGATACCAAAGGCCTTATGAGCATGAATTAGACTATTTTCAATTTATTATATTGTAAAGCAAACTCACTAGTGTTCTGTGAAAATAGTGCTGTGTATGTACTGGATAGAGCTGGCAGGTTTTGCTACTTAGTAATTTAACATTTTCAGGAGTACTGTTCAAGCACACTCTTCTATCATTGCTTTTGTCACCTTTGTGCTTTCTTTCAGTTTTTCCTACACGTTTTCTTTCTCTCAGGACTAGAAATTACTAAAAGGAGAGTAGCAAGAATGATCAAAGGTATGGAACAGCTTCCGTATGTTGAGGAATATTTACTTTGAATAGGACATTTCAGCTTGGAAAACAAATGGTGAGGGTGGTGGATTCAGTAGACGTCATCTTCTCAAGGTTGTTTTTCAATTCATAGACAAGGGATTGGTAATTATTCTCTGATAACAGAAGAATTAACCAGTATTGAATGAAAACACCATTGGCAGACACGAAACAGAGCACTTTGCGAAGTGGCAAATAAGCAGTGACAGCCACAGGAAGATGTAGAGGCCAAAACGTTACTTGGATTCCTTAAGTGAATAGAAATAGGTGGATTTTCTTCCGGTTAATGAGGTGCCACCTCTGGTTGTGGAGCTACCACTAGGTGCTGAGAAGACATCCTGAGGAACTACCATCACATGCTTGCCTCAGACTGCCACTCTGTGCTGAGAGCATAGCTAGGTGAATATTTGGTGTGTATCTGGCAGGGTCATTACTGTATTTTATTTCCTAAACCGTCTGCTAATTTCGTTGTATTCCACAGATCATTCTGGAAACGCCTTTTGATTTTCCTTTTCTCTTGCCTTTCCTGTGTTTTGTTTTGTTGGTTTTGGTGGGGTGTTGGTTTTGGTTTGTTTGTTTTTCATGTTGGTTTTTATTTGGCGATTCTTCTCTTTTTCCTCTTCCCTTTTAAATCTGTATCCCAGTTCTCCATTGTTAATGAAGCCCATCAACCCCTCCAGGTCCCAGACTTCCTCCACAAAGTCTGAGAACCTGGAAGCATGTGGTTTTCTCTAATGGCCAGATAATAATACTACAAAAATTATTAGAAGTGATCTAATATTCCTTGAACAGAGTTGTGCTCTGATTTTATGTCAGTGTATGTTTTTGTAGGAGAGTGATTTCCTTTTCTCCACCTATTTCAAGGTTCATTTTGCATCCTCTTGTTTGGTATTTTTACTGCCTGCATTGCTTCTGGTGCGGAAAGATTTACTAGCTGCCAGAGATGGAAACGCACCTGAATCTTATTAGTTTTGCTGTGTTCCACAGAGATTTTCTAGACAATAATTAAACAAATTATCCTCTTGTAATTAGTTGTAGGGGTTCTTGGGGGCAATGTAGATCAGCAGCAGGGTAAAACCCCCAATTTTTGATAATTGGAATGGGCTTTTTTCTCAAAGATGATGGCTCAAAATTTTCCTTTGCTTCACTGAAGACTTTGATGCTATACATGTTGACAGTGTACTCAAAAAAGATTCTGACTTGTCCTAAGCTGAGGGGTAAGCATAGTTTTTATCGTCTGTGTCACACTGGGAAGGGAGGCTCTGGAGTCTGTCAGCTGGAAGTATGCATACCTTAAGAACAAATGGAGGTAGGGTTGGTAGGGAGAAAATTTGTCAAAGTATGCTTATTTTATGCCTTGATAGTATTGCTTGCTTCTAACTGTTCATGTCTTCCATTGGAATGGTTTGTGTTGATGTGACTTTTTTCTTCTCTATTTTCCTTCTCTAAAATCCATCCAAAAGTGATAGGATGAGAGGAAGCAGCCTCAAATTGCACCAGGGAAGGTTTAGATTGAATAATAGGAAAAATTTCTTCACTATAAGAGTGGTCAGTCACTGGAACAGGCTGCCCAGGGAATTAGTTGAGTCACCATCCGTGGTGGTACTTAATTTAAATGGGTGTCAGGGACATGGTTTGGTTGTAGACTTGGTTCTACTAGCTTTACAGGTGTTTTCCAACCTAAATGATTGTGATTCTGGGCAAAGACATGACTAGAATGAAGAGTAGGGTTGTTTTATACGCTGCATCAGTGTTAGTGACTCAACAACTGCAGGTGATTTCAATGGTGGTGTTTTTCCTGAGTTAGGCAGAAAATGCTTTTATATTTATGGCTAGTATTGAATTGTGAAGGCTTAATTAAAGCCAAATCTGTCTACCAACACTTTCCTGTAAGAAAAGGAGAAGTTAACTTTAAAGAGTAAAGTATGAGTTTGCCCTCCATTATAGGTTATAGTAGTTGTGGGTTTTGGTGGGAAATAGAAAAATTGGTACATTAAAACTTCAAATCCACTGCAGTAGTAGTTCATAACACACTTGAACACCTAAATAAGAATAGTTTCTTACTATCCATCAGCTTTTGCTCCTATGTTTGGTACAAAGAATTAACAACAAAGGAGGGAAGCAAATAGTGAAAAATAGTGATAAGGCTGGTAAGGAACCTAGAAATTCAGACTAATGGTAAAGTGTTCTGTATATTTACAGATAGCTTGCATGTTTAGTGTCCACTGAGAAAAAATTAGAAATGTGATTCAGTGTCTCAGTTGGGAGCATTAAATCTGATTTGTATTAGAATAGAATAGAATTAACCAGGTTGGAAAAGACCTTTGAGATCATCAAGTCCAACCTATCATCCAACACTACCTAATCTATTAAACCATGGTATTAACAATTCTGTGGTAAACTTACCTACAAACACAGGCAGACTGGAATGATTGGATTTATCCCTATGTGTCTTACACCATACAAGTCTCTTGAGGTTTCTTAATGGGAGACAGTAGTGTGGTTGCTGTCTGCATTAAGGAAAACCCCTTATGCATGCTGCTGCGTGTTTGTGTTGAAATCTCCCTGTCTTTAAATATGGAGATAAATATTTATTTAGGGTCATTATGAAGCTTAATGCTAGAGTTTTTTTAGATGGTTAAAAAGGTGGTGTTATAATCGCTCTTCCTCGTGACTGATGGGTACAAGGAATGCTCTTTTAATTTAGGTTTGTTATCGCTGTGGAGTTAATTAACTTTGTAGGTCGTAGGAGTGTATTTTATATTAGAGAAAAACAAGCAGTGTGTATCAGTGAAAAACAAGCATCATTCCTTGGAGAATGTGAAAAATGTCTTAGGATTTTCCACAAGTGAAAAGTTGCCTTTATCCTTTTCACAGTACTACTGTTCTTGGTATAACTACCTTTTGTGTGTGGGTAGTACTAACTAGTGGCAGAGGTCATAGAGCATTTTTATGTCTATTTGCTTTCAGGATTTCACTTTCTTTTCTCCCCTCTTTTGAATGGCAGCTTACTGTTTTAAGGAAAGAACAGTGTTTCTATTTCTGATGTGGACAGCTCATCAAAGCAAGTCCTTTATTTTCTTTAGAAGATTGTTTGATGTACTGTTGTAAAGACGTTTTCAGAGCTGTCCTATCAAATGCTGGGATCCTGCCATAAAGAGACCCTTGTACTCTCTTGTAGAAATGTATCTTACATAGAAGGAGCTTTACAGGACAGAATTGTGTAATCTGCAGCATAATTGCTTATTTCTAACACTATAAAATTGTAAGTGCTACTACATTGAATTGCATATTAATACCTGTTGCATGAAGTCATTACATATTTTGTTACCTTTAGAGAAGTCTTCTACATTAAAATGATGCAGCACCAGCTTGTTTGTGTAGGTCTTTGTTGTTCTAAATGGACTTTCTATGTAGTGAGGATAGACTAGACTAGACTAGAATAGACCAGGTTGGAACAGACCTTCAAGATCATCACATCCAACCCATCATCCAACACCACCTAATCAACTAAACCATGCAATCAAGCACCCTGTCAAGTCTCCTCCTAAACACCTCCAATTTCTTCCTAACATCCAGTCTGAACCTCCCCTGGCACAGCTTGAGAATGTCTTCTTGTTCTGGTGCTGGTTGCCTGGGAGAAGAGACCAACCTCTGCCTGTTGGCAGCCTGTTGCTGATGACACCAAGCTGGGGACAGGAGTTGATCTGCTAGAGGGTAGAGAGGCTTTGCAGAGAGACCTCAACAGGCTGGACAGATGGGCAGAGTCCAACGGCATGAGATTGACCACATCCAAGTGCCGGGTTCTGCACATTGGCCACAACAACCCCATGCAGTGCTACAGGCTGGGGTCAGAGTGGCTGGAGAGCAGCCAGGAGGGCCAATGGCATCCTGGCCTGCATCAGGAACAGTATGGCCAGCAGGAGCAGGGAGGTCATTCTGCCCCTGTACACTGCACTGGTTAGGCCACACCTCGAGTCCTGTGTCCAGTTCTGGGCCCCTCAGTTTAGGAAGGATGTTGACTTGCTGGAACGAGTCCAGAGAAGGGCAACAAAGTTAGTGAGGGGCTTGGAACACAAGCCCTATGAGGAGAGACTGAGGGAACTGGGGCTGCTTAGCCCGGAGAGGAGGAGGCTCAGGGGTGACCTTATTGCTCTCTACAACTACCTGAAGGGGGGTTGTAAACAGGCAGAGGTTGGTCTCTTCTCCCAGGCAACCAGCACCAGAACAAGTGGACACAGTCTCAGGCTGCGCCAGGGGAAGTTCAGGCTGGAGGTCAGGAGGAAGTTTTACACAGAGAGAGTGATTGCCCATTGGAATGGACTGCCCGGGGAGGTGGTGGAGTCGCTGTCACTGGAGGTGTTCAGGAGGAGACTTGACAGGGTGCTTGGTTACATGGGTTAGTTGATTAGGTGGTGTTGGGTGATAGGTTGGATGTGATGATCTTGAAGGTCTCTTCCAACCTGGTCTGGTCTGGTCTGGTCTGGTCTGGTCTGGTCTGGTCTATTCTATTCTATTCTATTCTATTCTATTCTATTCTATTCTATTCTATTCTATTCTATTCTATTCTATTCTATTCTATTCTATTCTATTCTATTCTATTCTATTCTATTCTATTCTATTCTATTCTATTCTATTCTATTCTATTCTATTCTATTCTATTCTATTCTATTCTATTCTATTCTATTCTATTCTATTCTATTCTATTCTATTCTATTCTATTCTATTCTATTCTATTCTATTCTATTCTATTCTATTCTATTCTATTCTATTCTATTCTATTCTATTCTATTCTATTCTATTCTATTCTATTCTATTCTATTCTATTCTATTCTATTCTATTCTATTCTATTCTATTCTATTCTTCCCCGCACACCTCAAATACTGCAACATCTACAGTAGGGAAAATAATACTTATCCCTTGAAAATATCCAGGAAATTCAAGTGAAGTCAAAAAAGTAGTAATACGCTGTTCATTGGCTGCAGCAAAGCCTGTCATGAGAGCACATAGTGGCAACTGCATTTTGATTTTTGATGCTGAACTGATTTGTAGTATTGTAGTCCTGCCAGTGGCGAATCCTTGGAGAGCCAAAGTTCACTACTGCTCCATCAAGTTGATGGATGCCTCTTACCCTGTCCGGTGATAAGTGTCTGCAAAGAGGGGATGCCTGCAGTTTGTTTTTTAGATGGATGCATGGTTTGCCATGAGTAAGGACAGGGGCTGTGAGGCAGTAAGAACAACAGTGATTTCTGTGGGCAAAGTTAATTGTTCCCTTTAGCTGGATCTGGCTTAAGGGCAAAATCTTTCTCAGCCCTAGCACTGAAGGTGCGTTAGTGCAAAAAGATGTTGATGAAATGTCTTGGATAGCAGATGTTTCTCTTTGACTCTTCCTGCAGCTTGGACCTTCCAAGAAAAGGAGTGGTCTTCCCTTTGTCCACAGTTCAACATGCCCTAAATTTGGTTGTTTGTAAACCAGGCAGTGTAATTTTTGTCAGCAGTCACCAGTTCTACTACTGGTGGTATCTTTGGGAAATAACTACAGTGTTTGTGAGGATTGCAGCTTGTTTTGATTATCATTGCACAGGAGAGCTGAGTTTCAACCTAGTTTTGACTGTGGTAAGTCTTTATTGCAATGGCCTTAGCTGTACTATAAGTAAACATAGTAATTACTGTAAAGAATGGTTTTGTGATCTGGTCTGTGGAATTGCCAGGATGTTGTGATCTTCATTGTTCAAAATGATAATTTCAGATAGACCAGTGTGGGGTTTTTGCTCAGTATTTTGAGCAATCTTAATTTAAATGACACTTTCTGAAAATAGATTCTTCTTTCCTTATTTGTATCACCAGGTGGTAACATCAAAAGAGTCCTCAGCACCCGATAAAGCTAAAAATAAGTGCTTACAGTGCTTTGCCTTCCTTTTTGTGCAGTGCTTTGTTTTGTTTGTTTGTTTCTGTTGCATGTTGTGGTAGGAGTTGGGAAAAGCAATGATTCCTTTAAACAAGAATGTGTTGGGTGGGGCTTGGATGCCCCACATCTCTGCCATAAGTATTGGGTGGGGTTTTTAATGTTTTTGCTTTTAAACAAGTATTTTCATTTTTCAGTGGTTATTAACCTATATTCTTAAGACCATGAACTGTTCTAGTTGAGGCTGAAAATGACAAATGTTCTCTCTTCAATGATACTAGTTTAAAATTTGCTTTTCTGGGACTTGGTTCAGTTATAGACAAGCACAAAAATCTCACTCTCAGACTGGGAGATCTGTGCTGTCTTGAAGGTATGTTCTCTAGATCCTAATTCCTGCTAAAAACTCCACATTCTTTTCTAGACTTAACCTTCTAAGGAATCATGGCTTTGGAAGGACTTTTTTTTGGATACTGCCTTACTTCCCTTGCCCTTATCCCCCTATCATTTCTGGTTGGAACTTAGTATATATTTTCTTTAAACCTTCTAAATTAGATGATGCTTAGATGCACCTCTTAAACATGTTAAATGTCAAGGTATTGTTGAATGTTGAAAGGTTTTAAGAGAGATGTGGCTCAAATTGTCTGAATGTAATGTGTTTTCTTTGAATTTGTATTTACAAATGTAAATGTACACCTATTGTGAATGTCACTTCTCTGTAAACCTGTAAAATGATGCAGTAGCGGTTCTGCTTTAGATTTTGAGGTGGTCTTTTCTTCCATGGCTATTAAAAAATAATAATAAAAATAATAATAAAAATAATAATAAAAAAAAAGGCAGCAGAGGGCATATTTCTATGGAATTAGTCACCAGCAAAAAGATAATTCAGTCTCTGCCTTCAGTGAAATTCCTAACCTTCAGAAATCAGATTTTAGCAGGTTGGTGTTTTCAGGATGTATGTTCATACAGCTGAAACATTCACACAATGTAGTCTTAAGGTGTTCATAGCTGTTGTTTGCTGTAGCAGTAGCTGCTTATACTGACTCACTGGGGCTGTTCTAGAAGCATTTATTGCTATAATAATGTGGATCATAGGCAAAGATATAATTCTTAAGTGAAATTTATACTTAAAAGAAACTTGTCATGGAATTAAGCTGCAGGGGCTTTTAGACAAGTCGAGTTGCCTCAGAAACAAAACTGCCTGCAAGGACAATGGTCAATACTTCTTAAATTCCACACTAATACACAGCCTATCATTACTTTTAGGATAATATGTAAGATCTTATCATTACTATCATTACTTTTAGGATAATATGTAAGATCTTAGAATTGTAGAATAGAATAGTTTTTATTGAAACCTTTAAGATCATTAAGTCCAACCATTATTTAACAAGTCTGGTGCTAAACTGTCTCCCTTAGCACCATGTCTCTGCATCTTTTAAACACCTCCAGGGATGAGGATTCCACCACTTGCCTGAGGAGTCTATTCCACTGTTTGATAACCCTTTCAGTGAAGAAGTTTCTTCTAATACCCAATCTAAAGCTCCCCTGCTACAACTTGAGGCCATTTCCTCCTGTCCTATCACTTGTTAGGAAGGAGGGATCAACACCCACCCCATTACAACCAGCTTTTAGGGAGTCGTAATGAGGAAGGTCTCCCCTCAGCCACCTTTTCTTCAGACTGAGCCTCAGTTGCCTCAGCTACTCCTCACAAGACCTATTCTCCCGATGTTTCACCATCTCCATTGCTCTTCTGTGGATCCACTTGCGGAGATGGTTGAGCACTGCTTTTGCATGCTTAATCTGGGAATAAATAATCTAACAGTGTAATTTTAGCACTAGAGTATGTATCTAAAGACTTCTTGTTATGGCTGCATTCATGGTGTATGCATTTTACAGCAACTTTCTTTCAAAGTACTGTGGTTTTTAAAGCAACTTGTTAATATCATGTTGCAATAATTACTTATTCCCCTGAATATCTTTTAGTGAACAACACAAATACTTGAATAATAGACTAGTAGTTCTTTGGAAGTGGTAATGCTCAATAGAATGTATTTTTAAACATGGTTTTTAAGTAGTAAGCTTTTAATGAAGTTCTGGAGGTTTTAATTCAGAATTTTGGGTAATTCTTGCATTCGTTGACTTGAAAGTTAGATACTTGTCAAGAGCTTCCTGTCTAGAACGTCTTCCTTCTTATAAACCAGACCAAATTGTGTCTGGCAAACTGCTTTTCCTGCAAAGGACACAACCCTGACCTTTATACAGCAGGTTGAAATGTTTCTAAAAGTCACTCTGGTTCTGCCTGGCATATCAGCATAGCTCTGTAAACATGATTATTCACTGTAATTTCACTCTGTTATTTTTGAGGTTGTTTTAAGCATTAAAAAAATGTTAAGTTGAAATTGTATGCTGTTTAAAACAAAACCCCACAACCCTGAATGTTGCTCCTTTGTCAGACAAAGCCAACTTACTTTTGTTAGCAGTCCCAACAAAAGTGTTTTTAGAGTATTGACAGAGTGAATCATGAGTCTTTCTGGCAGCTGTATCAGAACCTTTAAGTGACATTGAATGACATTTGTTTGTCAGTGAACCAGAGGAGTATTTGGTTCACACAGGGTATGGTGAGCAACGTGCATCCTGCCTGGGCTGCAAATAATCGTCAGCAACAGGAAACTGCTTTGCACCAGCTTTGAAGAATAGCAGATCTTGTTTGAAAGCTGTGTGTAACGTAGCCTAGCTGAGAAGTTGTCTCAGCTAAGATTTGCAAATCTGGGAAGCAGGTTGGTGTTTCATAACATCCTTGCCAAACTGGTAGGAGCTGGGTGTGTCTAGACCTAACTTTGTCTCTTGAGAAACCAGGCTTTTATTTGCAAGTGACATGCTTTATTTTTAAAAGTCTTCCATTTATTTAGTTGTTCAGTGAGTGTTTTGTTTGTTTGTTGTAGGAGGCCCAAACATATGGGCCATCACCTCTGAAGAACGGGCCAAGCATGACAAGCAGTTTGATAGCCTTAAACCCACAGGAGGCTACATTACAGGTTGGTCTGAGATTCTATATTACACATTAACTTTTGTGTACACGTAAGTATCTTTGTAAAACAGTTTAAAAACTTCGTCCTAGCCCTTTGTTGTGTGACTAATAACCATAGCCTTTGGCCAAACACCCACAGGCTACTGCTGAACAAGCTTTGGGCTGAAGTTTGGCACAGGAACACTCTTTAATTAACCCTGTCACTTCTGCAGCTAGTGGTTATGTACTGTCATCCTGTCTAGTTTCACAACCCAAAGAATATCAGACGAAATCTATGCTTAGATGGGAGGCTGCCAGGGAGCTCTTAGAGTAGCTATTGTGTCAAGTGACACCACAGCCACCAGAAGTGGCTCTCCTCTGTCTGAACAGTGTTAGAGAATACTGTGCTGTTATCTTTGTCTTGAGGGAGGAGGCAGGGAGAGAGCTGCTGACAGCTTGTCTTTGTTAATGGCCGCTTGAAATTTATTAACCCTTGGGCCTTCAGTGAGTTCCAGATCAGCTAATGGAATTTTGCAGTGCCCTGCTGTCAGTTCCATTTACATTCAGCAGCTTCTCCTCTGAAACAATTGGGTCATCTTGTTGTGCACCTTGAATTTGCAGTTTTTAAATTGAAGAATCTGCTTGCAACATCAAGAAAAGGCTCAATTTCATTGGCAAAAATGACTTTATTTAAGAATGCCCTGTTCTTTGTGTGCAGGTAGGCACACAAGGCCAGCCCTGATCACTCCTATCCTCCTATCTGTCTAATGGTGCCCTCTCTGGTGACTCCACTGCCCCTGCTTATCTTCATCTTGTTCCAAAAAAGACTGAGAAAAGCATGGGTAGTTGTCCGTTTGGAACATGCAAATCTTACTCCTTGGCCAAAGATCAGTAGGAGATTGGTGTTTACTTCACCACTAGCTGGAAAACATGCAGTCCAAGGGAGTACCTTCAGGCCACATTTGGGCTCTTACCTGCATGTACACCTGCAGGTTTCATTATTTGGCAAGTGCTTGAAATGAAAGGTTGTATAAAAAATACAAGGGGAAAAAAGAGGTGAAGGATAACCTGAATTCATGTTTGAACGTCTGTAATTCACTCATAGGTAGAATAAACACCACTCTCCATGTTTTACCGTGTTTGATAACAGCACGATCAGTACCAATTAATGTGGAACTTGGTATGCAATTGCATAACAGGTCCCTTTTGTTCCCTTACTAAAATGCAGAAGTATTGTATATTCTCTGATGGAACGGGGTATGATTTAGGGCATGATATTTTTCTAGTTTTTCTAGAGAGGCAGTGCTGGCTAAAGTTAGACTGGCTGGGGGAGAAGGAAAGAAACAGCATGCACATCCTGTCATGTTAAAGTAATTGGGTCAGAACTAAATTTTAATTCATTTTTACTTCTTAAAACCTTATATCAAACTGTTGGCAGCTATTGACTTGTGACCTGTTAAAGCTTTTAATAGTTACTCGAAATCACATCTGAGAATAAAGTTTCAGGATTACAGAATACCTGGTTATCTGACAATTGCTGAAGGAGTGAGGTAGTATGAAACTGGAAAGCTCAGCATCCAGCATGCTGATTCCTTTCAAAAATCTGTTCCAGAAATGGAGTGTTGAGGTCTTCTGTGTCTGTAGTGTAAAAGCTTGTCTTTCTTGTTTGTCATAGGTGATCAAGCACGTACCTTTTTTTTGCAATCAGGTCTGCCACCTTCAGTCCTTGCTCAAATATGGTAAATAATTCTTTACTGTTTTGTTGTGGGTGGTTTTTTTTGTCCAAGATGGGAGATGAGAGATTGGGGGTTGTTTAGCCCAGAGAAGAGAAGGCTCCAAGGAGACCTTATGTCTTCCAGTACTTGAAGGGACTACAGGATCCCTGGAGAGGGACATTTCTTCCTCGTGGGCTGTTCTAATTTTATTTTATTTTGTTTTTAAGGACACTATCAGATCTGAACAAGGATGGAAAAATGGATCAGCAGGAGTTCTCTATAGCCATGAAACTCATCAAGCTGAAATTGCAAGGACAGCATTTGCCTGCAGTTCTCCCTCCTGTCATGAAACAAACTCCAGTATTTTCACCACTGATGTCAGCTCGCTTTGGTACTTATGAGTATATAATTACTTATTTTGCAGAAGTGGAAAAAACCCAGAGTTAATTACAGCCAAATACAAGCACTGATATGACCATGACGATTGAGTGAAGCAGTGAAAAAAACCCAAGGTTATTTTGGTGTAGAAAATTCACAAAGTCACTTTCTTGAGATTTTTTATTATTTAATTATTTGTAGGCATTTAATGATCAAGAAAAGCCTTCTACTGAATTTTGACATGAGGTACAAGGAGGCCATTCACCTCTACCATCTGATTTGCTGGCCGTCATCTTGTACTCATGGTCTTTTTTTGTCTCCCTCCTACTCATTCACCTATTTGTACTCAGGGTTTTTAAAGTTAAACTTACTAAAGGTCAGAGTTTTGGTAAAACACTTATTTGAAATGCCCCTTTCAAAATTAGTCAGGTTTTGTATTTGGGTTACATGATCAACTGAATAGAATTATTTAAAACTGTTTTTCCCCTTTCTGATGATGTTTTGGGACTCAGTGCATGCCTGTTGTTACTTTGTTTTGTACAACAAAACATACATGAAGACTTAAGCTGGAATACAAAATGAGTGCATACTTTTATGCTGAAATTAAATGTATGCATATATTAATTACATACATGATTTAAAATGTCTGCCCATTGCTAAATCTTGTGTTTGCATACAAGTGCATGCATTTATAGATAGCTATGGTTGGCATACAATTACTTCCTAGCATCCTATCATCTTATCAACATATTGTTGTTTTTCACAGGATTAAGACAGTAATTCAAGTGCTCTTACTTGGTTTAGGCAACTGCCTTAAAGAAACCATTTGCTAGGCATGGGGCCCTAAGTATAGTCTTTTTACCCATATGAATTCTCCCAAGGCTGACACTTGGAAGAAGCTTAGTTCAGAAACAATGTCAGCTTCTTCCTGGAGAGGATTGTCACAATTTTTGAGTCACAACCTAATTCTCTCTTGGGAGCCAGCCATGGAAAGGCTTGTTGAAAAGTTAGTTCTAGCTGCAATCATAGAAAACTAGATCTCATTCTTTTATGAAATGCTAGGTAAATCTATCTACCTTGAGACTTAATTGCTTGGAAAGATTTATTACAGCTTTTTAATTCATGCCCTTTGCTGTATTTTCCTTGTGAGCTGTCTTGTCTAAACTTTAGAGAAAAAGTAAATACTATACATGAGCTTCTATTTCAACTCATTGTATCTCTGGGTGCAGGTTTCTTTATGTAGTTTCTGCCTAGCATAATGGACCCAGTTTCTTGATGAAACTTCTGGAATATTAAACCATGAATTGTTGGATTTTGCTCTAGGAATGGGTAGTATGCCAAATCTGTCCATGCCAACATCTATGTCTACGATCACACCATTAGCTCCCATGTCTCTGACCTCCATGACTTCCATTCCTCCTTTGGTTATCTCTGCTCCCCTGGTGCCTTCTGTCAGTACCTCCTCGTTGCCAAATGGAACATCCAGCCTTCTACAGCCTTTGTCCGTACCTTTCTCTTCAAGTAAGTATAGTACTGTACAGTGCTTGCTTTCAAAATGGTGACTCTTACATTCTCTGTGGTTAATTTCAGGCAGGAATGATAATACTTGCAAGCAAGTTTTTTAAAAAAAAGAAAAAAGTATTTTTTCTAAAGTTCACATTTGTCAAATCAGTTCTAAGTAGGTAATCCTAACAACAAGGTACTGATTAGCTTTTCTTGCTTCTATCAAACTCTTGAGTGCTTATTACAAAGCATTGCCATAAACCCAGTTTTTGGTTTTGTTTGTTTCTTTCAGCACTGCCTCATACTGGTTCTTTAGGTCCCATGGCAGGAGGGTTTGGTGTTTCTAGTATGCAGAAGGCACAGTCACTAATCGATTTAGGATCTAGCAGGTATGAAAGTTAAGTTTAAAATGGTTATTTCTTAAACTTGAGCAGTATGCCTTTCAAAACTTAGGGAGCATTTCTGTTTTCAAAGTACATGCATTAAAAGTTAGTCTGTCTAATCTGAAAGCAGTTTCTTTAACATATTTTTTTCATACAATAAGTAAATATTTTCAGTACATCTGACAAGACTGCCTGAAGTAGATGAGGAGTTCAAATGGAAGAAAGCAGTGCCAAAAAGAAGGAAATGTACCTTATTAGTAAATAGAGGAACTTGCCAAGTGGTTATAAAAGGAAAGTTCATGGATTGATGTGCTCATTCATTATAAATAGAATAGAATATAATAGAATTAACCGGGTTGGAAAAGACCATTGAGATCATCGAGTCCAACCTATCATCCAACACCACCAAGCACCCCATCCAGTCTCTTCCTAAACACCTCCATTGATGGTGACTCCACCACCTCCCTGGGCAACCCATTCCAATGGTCAATCACTCTTTCTGGGAAGAACTTCTTCCTAACCTCCAGCCTAAACCTTCCCTGGTGCAGCTTGAGACTGTGTCCTCTTGATGTAAGAATAATATGTTATAAATATTTATGAGTGAATTTGTTTTATGAATAATAGAAGATTATGAAACTTTGTAATCAGCTTCCCTGTTTCACTGATTTTAGAGCTTTGCCATAGACCTAAATGAGAGAGTACACTTATCTGTCCCATTGGGCATCCAGGGAACAGTCTCTGAAAAGACAGTCTAGAGAGCACCTCAGCCCCAGCCCCCAGCCCAGTTCCGGAAGATGACTCAGAAGTGCTTGCGCCTCTTTGCTGCTGACACAAAGCAGCTTGGAAGAAGCTAGATTTGAGACTAGACATCAGGAAGGTATTTTCATGTCAAGGGTGAATGGGTTGCCCAGAGAAGTTGCGGAGGTTCCAACTGTGGAAGCGTTCAGAGCTGGGTTGGATGGGGCCTTAAGCAACCTAGTCTAGTAGGAGGTACTCCTGCCCATGGCAGGGGATTGAAATTCCATGATCTTTAAGGTCCTTTTCAACCCAAACCATTCAATGATTCTGTGATATGGTGTGAACATGTCTAACTTTGGACTCTTCATACAAACAGATGCGCAACCAATTATAGCAGATGTTCAGTGAGATGGTTGTAGGTGTGGTGTGTGCCTGTAATTGTATTTTCTTTTGTATTTACCAAACTTTCTTTTGATGGTGTTCTAGTGTAGCAAAGTAGCTGCACTTCAGTGTGTCTGTTGACAGCCTTCTCACCGTTATGTTACCTAATTCCATGCGAAGAACGTCTCTCCAGCGTTGTGCCCAAAAGCCTTTGTTTATATCACCATTCTTTACTGGCTTAGAGAACACTGCAGACAGTCTTGTTCTTGATATAGTAGGAGATTACCTTAAATAAGGGAGGCTGGACGCACCTGATTTTGTCTTATCTTTTAAGATGAAGCACTATGAAAATGCTCGGAGTTACAGGTAGAAGATTAGTTGCAGCTAAAGACTCCATGAGGTGCTGTTCTGTGGAAACTGAATGAGTTAGAAAAACTCCATTCAACCTCTCATTGACACTCATAAAAGGAATAGGCAGATGTGGAGTACAATGACTTTAACAGCTTAAGTGTCTTTTGATTGTGACTTTATCAAATAAATTTTTATGCTTGTGGTTATTCATTTGCATACCTCCAAAAGTTATTTAGATAGCCACTTTCTTGTGCAAGTTGAGATATTCTCCTGTGGTTTCCTGTAGTGTTACTTTGCAGTGATGGACATGAATTAGTTGACCTAAGTGCCTGTGAATCAGAAAGTTTCCTTTTAGATATGTGTCCCACTTTCACAGTAAAATTCCACATTGGTGTTGAAATTTACAGCATGTTAGAGCAGAGGTAAAACTTTGTAGAAGTTGTCTCCTGTTGCCAGAAGATGTTACATATCTGTTCCTCTGTTCCAGTGCCTATTTATTAAGCCAGTCTTTTTCTTTTTGTTTTTTAATAATTGTATTACAGTTCAAATTCTTCCTCTAGTGCTTCACTAGCTGGGAATTCACCAAAGATTGCATCTTCAGACTGGGCAGTTCCTCAGGCCTCCAGATTAAAATACAGACAGAAGTTTAATAGTCTTGATAAAAGTATGAGTGGGTATTTATCAGGTGAGTACAACATTTGATGATACAGAGCAGTGTTTTCTGTGTCTGGAAAGTCACAGTCTGAGGCATGGAATCTTGCCTTGGAATTTGACTTCCATGTGAAATAGAAGCTGAAATTGTTGACATTCAGACCTATGCAGGAGAGAGAGGATTACTTGCTGTAATGCAGTGAGTAAAGTGCTGCCCAAGCAGTCAGTCAATGTAAAGTCAGTATGCATGTCTGTCTGTAGTTGCCACGTTTCCCATTTTGCATAAGCATTTGTCAAGGCTCTGCCACAGTCTCCTATCCTACAAAAAAGAGGACAATTCTTTCTTTCAAGAAAGGTACTCAGTACTCTTTATCCTGTTCAGCTGATTTTGGACTGAAGGTTTCATCAACATGCCTAGAAGGACATACGGTTCTTTGCTATCAGGGGAAGCAGCTTTCCTGTGTGGTATCTCAAGCTTTTGGTAGACAGCCAGCTGTGCTTTTGTAACAGCTGTGGGGATTACCATAAATATCCATTTTTCATGTCAGCTTTTCTATTAGGTGCTCCAAATGAAAAAACAGTACACAAGAATACTTGCATCTTTATTGTGTTCAGGTTGTAATGCCTATCATTAAGCCTGGAAGTAAAGCCAACTGTCAGCCCCTGATGAAAATGGATTAGATTAATATTAAAAATAAACATGCCCTAGTTCATGACCCATTTTTTTGCTACCTGTGAGTCTTTTTTCAAAGTACTTATTAAAATCTTTTACACTTTCACTAAGGATTTCAGGCAAGGAATGCCCTTCTGCAATCAAACCTTTCACAGACTCAGCTGGCTACTATTTGGTAAGTTTAGTTAGTGATTATGAATTCAGAGTGTTTATGGTATTAAGAGAAGACATGTACTTTATTTAATAAAATATTATAAAGAGATGCCATAGATGTAAAATCATAAACTGAAGCTAAGGTACTTCTTAAACTACCACATTTTCAAGACATCTTGACATAATTTTTTCACTCTCTGTGTTTGTTAAATTCCATGAAACAGTACAGACACTAATTTCAATTTGTAGTTCAGCGATGCACTAGTTCGCTGGAGATGGATTTTTTCCTTTTATAAGTAGAGTTCTGAAACCAAGCTTGTTAGTTTTAAAATGCAGAGATCAAGATTTAAAAGGAAGTAACCCTTCAGCTTGTTAGAGTTGTACAGCAGTTCCCATATCTGCATATTACACATTTGTTAACACTTCCATTTACTGTGGTGATCCAAAATGGTTACAGTTGTCTGAAGGCTTGAATAAGATCCCCTACTAGATACAGTAGTTTGGATTACACCTGGAGACATAACTCAGATGTTATACGTAAAATATATTGGCCTAGCAGAATTCACTATAGGTTGGTGCTTTACATCTCTGAGTTCCCATTCTTTGTTGTCTTTATCCCAGGGCAATCATTTGTTTGTTTCTAGCAGCAGTAAGTTGTAATGTTCCTTATATTCATTCAGCATGTTTAGTTGCATGCTATGAAGGTAAAAATGGAGTGTCAAGTTGTATTCCTCCACTCTGGAGTATGGGGAAATAAAGCAGGTATGTAATAACTGTTTTTCTCCTGAGTGCTCAGGCCAGAGATAACAGTAGCCCATGTGAGGAGGTCTCTTTACCTGTGTAAAGAGGATTAACAGCCCAACTTTCAGTTTTGTGCAAAGTAAGGAATTGCCAATATTTCTACTATTGTGCTGTAGTCATGGTAATTACTGCAATAATGGTATGCGTGAATAGTGCTAGTCTGTGAATACAATAAGAAATTCATATCATCATCTCCTGCTTTTGTTTCTCACTGAGGTTTATGCGTGTGATTTATTTGTGCGTGTGTGTGTCTCCAAGGATGCATTGCTGTTATTGTGCATATATATGAATAGCTCTTTGAGAAGGGTTCCTGCTTTCTCGACTGCGTTTCTGTCACCGTTTCACTGGTTTCACACACAGGCGTTTCGAGAACATTTCACATGGATTCTCTGTTTTTAAAATTATTTGTACGTTACATTTTTTCAGCTCTCATTTGTGAATGATTGTGATGTTTGCTTTAATTATTATTGCTGTTAAAACTGTGCAGGTCACTAGCTGATATTGATGGAGATGGACAACTGAAAGCTGATGAGTTTGTGTTAGCCATGCACCTAACTGATATGGCCAAAGCTGGACAACCTCTGCCACTTACTTTACCTCCTGAACTAGTACCACCTTCTTTCAGGTATATCACAGCATCATAGAATGGTTTTGGTTGAAAGCAACCTGAAACAACATCTAGTTCCAACCCCCTGCCATCAGCAGGCACACCTCCTACTAGACCAGCTTGTTTAAGACCCCATCCAACCTGTCTCTGAACACTTTCACAGTTGGAGTATCCACAACTTTTTTGCGTAGCCTGTTCCAGTGTCTCACCACCTTTGTGGTGAAGACTTTCTTCCTAATGTCTAATCTAAATTTGGCTTCTTTCAGTCTGAAGTCATTACTGCGCATCTTATCACTACATGTCTGTTAAAAAAGTCCCTCTCCAGCTCTCCTGTATGCCCCTTCAAATACTGGAAGGCTGCTATAAAGACCCCTTGAAGCTTTCGGATCTCCAGGCTGAACAACCCACAGTTCCACCAGCCTGTGTTCATAGAGGACTTTTCCAGACCTCTGACCATCACTGATGGCAGTGAAACACACTATATTTGCAATGGAAGTGTTTTATACTAATATAACTGTGTTATTTCTTTGACAATGGTGGGTTTTTTTCCCTCCAGGAGTGGAAAATACACTGAAAATATAAATGGAACTCTGCCATCATACCAGCCTGTACAAGAAGAGGAACCACAGAAAAAACAGCCAGGTAAAATGCGGTTCACATTCTTAATGTATAGGGCCATTGAAATCTTTAGAAAATGGAAGACATAATCAAATCTCAAGGGAGCTTCATTTCAGGAGATAGATCCCTTTTAACATAGATGACAGGAAGGTTGTTAAGTGGGTGTAGTTAGCCTGTTACATATAATGGAATTGAGAGGGCAGAGATAGGAGGCTGGGTTTAGCTTTAGGAAATGAAAAGTGTGCTGATTAATAATGCGTTCTGGAAAATAAATTCTTCATGGCCAAATACTACCGTGCCACTGCAATTGTTTTTTTCAGTTGAAAGTTCTTGGCATTACTTTGTTTTGAACATTCTGAAAGCAACAGTTTCCTATGCCATTTAATTTTCTGAAAACTAGCTGATTTGCACATGATGTGGATTCTATGATTGACTCCTTGATGCTAGCAGCAAAGGTCTCTTCCCCTCTGTTGGGAAGAATAGTTTCTGGGACCCTAAACCATTCCTTTAGATCTTTGTTTATCCTTTACTGTGGTAATTGAGCTTGGTCCTGTTTTGGTGGACTGCTGGTTTTAACTCCAGGACCTCTTGCAGGGAACACCCTTAAAAAGTAAGTTCTTCCTCAGTGTGTTAATGCTTCCTGCAGAAAAGGAACTGAATAAAAAAAACATAAAAGGAAAACTTTTTAAACAGAATTTAGTCTTCTCATATATTAGAAAAGCTTTTTTAATGTTTTTTTCTAAAATTCAAGTAATTTTCATGGTTGGTTTCAAAGTATCTTTTTTTTTTCAATTGGAATAGACTTAGGAAAATCTAAAAGTATTTTTGAAAAGACAAAATAGTATTTTGACAAATGCAAGATGCTTTTATCATCCATGACCCAACTACCTGAGCTTACCAAAAATAAAATACCTATGTTTAGTGGCATAACCAAGGTACTTGTTTGAGAGCAGTGTTTTGCACAGGACAAAAATAACTACCTTTCCCTATTTTAGTGACGTTTGAGGACAAAAGGAAAGCCAACTATGAGAGAGGGAACATGGAGCTGGAAAAACGCCGTCAGGTCCTGTTGGAGCAGCAGCAGAGAGAGGCTGAGCGTAAAGCTCAGAAAGAAAGAGAAGAACAAGAGCGAAGAGAGAGGGAGCGGCAGGAACAGGAACGGAAAAAACAACTCGAAATGGAAAGGCAGCTGGAGAGGCAGCGAGAGCTGGAGAGACAAAGAGAAGAAGAAAGGAGGAAAGAAATAGAAAGGCGGGAGGTTGTTTTCTTGACAATGTTTTTTAAAGCTTTTAGTTGTATCCACTCAACAGAGCATTCATGATTTGAATGCTAACTTTGATTCTGTCTCCTCATATGGCTGTTGCCAGGTTGTCTTGGAAGGAGAATGTTTCTGTCTGAAAACACTGTGTCTGTTAACAAATGAAGCCAGTGTTGTTATGGGTTGGAGATACTCAGATCCTTCATGGCACAGATATTTTCTTATAAAGTCTGTATACCAAAGAAGTTTATACTGGATGCATAATCCATAGTATTTTGGCCGTTGAACTTCAGACCACTTTGTCTCTTCTTGTTTCAGTGCATGCATAAGACCTGCATATTTTATGTGGCTCTGAGAATTACTCAGAGGGGGTTATGATCAATATCTGTCAGTGTGCCCATTTATGGGCATTATTCCAAGCTAAACAGTCTTTCTCTCTGAATTACATAGCTTTTATTCATCCAGAGTTAGCATCATGGCTTGAAGAATCTTACAGAATCATTTTTTCCATTCTTTGATGCTGAAATGTGTAAGAGCACTTTACAAAAGACAATATGTTGTGCTGCTGTTACGCAGTTTAGAAACAGCACATTAAGTCATGATCTCAGAGTTCTGCATCTCCATTGTAATCTAAGGTAATGTAACTTCCCTGCAGGCAGCGAAGCAAGAACTTGAGCGCCAGCGGCGATTGGAATGGGAGAGAATTCGTCGCCAAGAACTTCTTAATCAACGTAACAGAGAACAAGAAGAAATTGTCAAGCTGACTTCTAAAAAGAAAAGCCTTAATCTTGAATTAGAAGCTTTGGTAAGACAGAGACTTCACTGCACATCTTGCAATACATTATTTTAAGTTACGCAAATCTTAGACTACATTATTGGCCCACTAGGAGTTTCACTCTGGTTTAGATGAAGAATCTCAAGCAGGCATTTCAAGCAGTTTTGAAGAACCAGTCATTAATGAATCTGCCAACACATTTAGTGCAGATGTTGATGTATGTGGTATCATTTGCCTTTTGTTTATTTCTAGACAGACAAACATCAGCAAATCTCAGGCAGGTTGCAGGATATTCGAAACAAAAAGCAAATTCGAAAAACGGAACTGGAGGCTTTAGATAAGAAATGTGACCAAGGAATCATGGAAGTCAAGCAACTACAACAAGAGCTTCAGGTGTGTAACTTCCTGTGTAGCTTGTAGTTTTCCTCTCTATTCTGTGTTTCTATGCTGTTGACAATAGCATTATATGTAATAATATATATATATAACAGTGAGTCAGTTTGATTACACTGGAGAGAGGAAATAGCAAGGCCATCAACATTGCAGAGTATTTTATTTGAGATTTTTATTATATATACAAGAAAATGGTAGTTGAATGAGAAAAGTTGTCCAAAAGTCAGCTGTTATTTTGTGGAACTGCTAATAGTAACTTCCCTTTAATTAGGAGTTATTCTATAACTCCAGACTCAATTGTGAGGAATATTTTCGTGTTTGAAGAACAAGTTGGTCCTTGGGTTGAATTACCTACTTTTTTTTTTTTCTCTCTTTGAATTGCAGGATATGAATCATTTCATGTTAGTTGGCTACTGTAAATCATCTTCTACTGTATTTTTGTGTAAAGCTCCTGCACATTAGGAAAATTTCATGTGTCATGAAAACTTACAGGTTTATGTTAGGCTTGAGACAGTCAACTGAAAGGTCTCATCATAATATTTTCACATTTAGCATTTCTGGATTTGGCTTGGTTTGTTTTTTTCCCAGCTATGTTATTGTTTTGGGGGTTAAAATACTCAGTAGTGTTTGTACTGAGAGTGTAGAAGTAATTTTTTCCTCTACCCCATAGTGACAGACTGCATCCATGAGTCAAAATTATGTTTAAAAAATCACCCATTTCTACTGACTGATTTATAAACAAGATTAATTTCTTTTATGTTCTCTTCAATATCTACAGGAGTACCAAAATAAACTCAGCTGTTTAGTTCCTGAAAAGCAGTTGTTAAGTGAAAGAATTAAAAACACCCAACTTGAAACAACTCCGAGTAAGTGCCTGCAAGTGAATTCTCTTTGCACTGCTGGCTTTTTATCACTTGTAAAAAGATACAGAGGTGTTATCGCACCTTCACTTTGACATCTTTTCAATTAGTGCAATCACAGCATTTTTTCACCTGCATGTCATTATTTCCTTCATGTTCTAAATAAGGGGCAAACAAACACCTTTTTTGTGAGAAAATACACATTTTGCTTGAAACTGTATATAGACCATGCAGCCCACAGATACTATTATACCTTGTCTTTTTTTGATGGTGTAAACTCAAGGGAGTTCATTTACATAAAATGCACACTAGTCTCTATTTCAAATCATACTGGAAGTCTCTGTCTAGAGAAGCCTGCTATGAATTGGTCTGATACTAAAAAAACCCCTCACTTTACAAATTACTCTGTGTATTTTGTATGCAATGCCTGCATGTCTCAGGTGTGGGGACCATTTCTTCTTTGTGCTGTATATGAATAGAACAGTAAATCAAGGAATGTTTATGACGAAAAGGTTGGGAATGTGTCTGTATAAGGAAAACTATTAGTGAAAACAGCAATCCATGTAATATTGCTTCTGTTTACTAATGCAGGTACAGGAATTGGTTCGGTGCAAAAGAAGTCTGTAGAAAAGGAAGAATTATGCCAGAGGCTTAAGGAACAATTAGATGCCCTTGAGAAAGAGACTGCTTCTAAACTTGCTGAAATGGATGCATTTAACAGTCAGCTTAAGGTACATATATTATCTAAATAATTATTCTTACACCAGTAAGCAGCATTGTTACTTCTTCATCCAATCATAAAGATTGGTTACACTTCTGCTAGGCTTCCAAAAAGCTTTCTCCAACTTCCAGTGTCAATTACCAAAGGTCTTAGAGTAAGTAATGCAATAAAACTGCACTTAAAGCTACTGCTAATGTACTAAATCATGAATCTTTTGCTAGGCATTGCTTTGCATGAATCAACTGTTGCTCACTCAACTTTTGCCTTCTGGAATTCATTTTGATTTAGAATTGAAGTTTTTCAGGAACTTGCAACATCTATTCTTAGAGTGCTGAGATTATATCAGCTACTGTTTATGGACTGAACAGTTCACTTTCATTGAAAGACGTACACAGGATATTGTACAAGAAAGGGAACACAAGTGGTGTTCCCCAGGGCCCAGTACTGGGACCAGTTCTCTTCAGCATCTTAACCAGTGATCTAGACAAGGGGATTGAGTATGTCTGTCACTGACACTAGGTGGGGAGGAAGTGCTGATCTGCTTGTGGGTAGGAAGTATCTACAGAGGGACCTAAACAGGCTGACTTGATATGCTGAGGCCAGCTGTATGAGATTGAACAAGGCTAAGTTCCAGGTCGTGCACTTGGATCACAACACCTCATGCAAAGATACAGGCTTGGGGAAGAGTGGCTGTAAAGCTGCCCAGTAGAGAAAGACCTGAGGTTACTGATGAACAGCCAGCTGAACATGAGCCAACAGCGTGCCCAGGTGGCCAAGGAGGCCAACAGCATCACAGTATCACTTAGGTTGGAAAGGACCTCGAGGATCATCGAGTCCAACCTGTCAACACAGACCCCATGACTAGACCATGGCACCAAGTGCCACGTCCAATCTCCCCTTGAATGCCTCCAGGGTCGATGACTCAACCACCTCCCTGGGCAACCCGTTCCAATGACGAATGACTCGCTTGGTGAAGAACTTCCTCCTCACCTCGAGTCTAAACCTCCCCTGGCGCAGCTTGAGACTGTGTCCCCTCGTTCTGGTGCTGGTTGCCTGGGAGAAGAGGCCAACCCCTTCCTGGCTACAACCACCCTTCAGGTAGTTGTAGAGGGCAATGAGGTCACCCCTGAGCCTCCTCTTCTCCAGGCTAAACAATCCCAGCTCCCTCAGCCTCTCCTCATGGGGCTTGTGTTCAAGGCCTCTCCCCAGCCTTGTTGCCCTTCTCTGGACACGCTCAAGTGTTTCCATGTCCTTCTTAAACTGAGGGGCCCAGAACTGGACACAGTACTCAAGGTGCGGCCTAACCAAAGCAGAGTACAGGGGCACTATGACCTCCCTGCTGCTGCTGGCCACACTATTCCTAATGCAGGCCAGGATGCTATTGGCCCTCCTGGCCACCTGGGCACACTGTTGGCTCATATTCGGGTGGCTGTCGATCAGCACCCCCAGGTCCCTCTCTGTTTGGCAGCTCTCCAGCCACTCCGACCCCAGCCTGTAGCTCTGCATGGGATTGCCGTAGCCAAAGTGCAGCACTCGGCACTTGGACTTGTTGAATGCCATCCCATTGGACTCTGCCCTTCTGTCCAGTCGGTCGAGGTCCCTCTGCAGAGCCTTTCTACCCTCTAACTGCCTGGTACTGGCCTGTACCACCTGCTGTGACCAGCAGGACCAGGGAAGTGATTGTCCACCTGTTTTCAGTGCTGGTAAGGCCACACCTGGAGTGCTATGTTCATTTTGGGGGCTCTCACTACAGGAAAAGACCCTGGGGGGTTGGTCCAGGTCCAGAGAAGTGCAGCGAAGCAGGAGTCTGGAGAACAGGTCATCTGAGGAGTGTCTGAGGGAACTTGGGTTGTTTAGTCTGCAGAAAATAAGGCTGTTCTGTGACTCTAAGATCTGATAGCAGACTTAAGTATTACCCTAAAAGTAAGGATAGTTTACGTATTAGCGTAGAATTTAGAAGTATTTACCACTAGCCGTGCAGGTATTTTTGTTTGAGGCAGCTCTTGATTTGCCTAAAAACACATGCAGCTTCTCAGGCAGGGCAGCATGCATCCACTTAACTTTATTTACTAGCTTACTTCTAGTGGCACTGATGTGACCTTTCTTCTTACTTAATGGATTTATGCTGGTCCAGCCTTGAGGATCTGCACTCTCCAGTAAAAAGAACACAAAACTCGTGAACATTTAACAAGTTTTCATTTCTTTACCAAGAATGGCTACATGTAAAGTGCAGTTCTATTTGTTTATTGCATGGCTTGCTGTGTTCAGTGGCTACATCCACAATTCAGTCTTCCCTAAAATATGTTTTTCAAAGTCCAGTGCAAAGATTAATTGGCTTTTTATCTACCTTATCTTACAGTGTGAGAATATGGATGATTCTGTTCTTCAGTGCCTTTTGTCTCTGCTAAGCTGTCTCAACAACCTCTTCCTCTTACTTAAGGTTATTTTCTAATCTTTGGCTCTTTTGGTTTTTGATTATTTCGCAATTTTTCTCTGCTTATTCTTTCTGTTTGGATGTACAACTTCTATAAAACAAGTTTTCCTTAAAGAAAATTGATAGGCTCTTTTGATTTCTGCTGGCTTTTGTGTCCTCTTAAAGACTTAATATTTTCTTACCTGCTTAGAATTCCAAACTGCAAACTACTGATAGCCATTTTATTTCTTAATAGTCTATGTTCACTAAACTGTTTTACCCAGATACTTCTCTTTTTAGTTAATGTCATTTGAACATGTACGGCCTTAGATGGAAACAGTGTCTTCTCCCACTTTTCCATCTGTTGTTCTTGAACTGTATCCATACATCCTAAGCTATGAGTCAGATATATGAATTCTTTTCCAAGTTTCAAGTCTAGAAATAGCATCAATATCCGGAATATGACATGTGAGGTATGACATAGCAAGCAGAATGCTACTACGCTTCCAGATTAACCTGGTACTAAAACCTGTTTGCTGTTTTCCCTCAACATTGCTTTTGTCTGCTGGGGTCAGAATTCTGACTTTGAGAATATTTTCTGAGAAAAAAAGATTTGACTTTTCCATTTTGCATAAGGGTTTTTCTGACCTTAAATCAAAGATGTGAGAGTTTTTATGGTGCAAGTTTGTTTCCACAGTGATCCTCAATTTCTATGCAAAATAAGAAGAAAAAGTATTCTCAGCTGAATGTGCTTGGGGAAAAATGATAGTCAGTTGCTTGATTTAGTTTTTTGCTACAGAGACTTTCAGTGACTCAAATGTTGTTTTCTTACCCTATTCAAGTGAATTGCACAGTATCTCCTAGGCAACAAAATTACTGGTTGAGGTACACATTGCAGTGGAAATACATCACTCTTAATTGCTTTATTTACACTTATGATGTAAGAAGTCAGGATATACCTGTTGCACCAGAGTACAGTATAGGGCAGAGAGTTAGCTAATGCATGGACTTGGTGATCTTAAAGGTCTTTTCCAGCTGCAGTGCTTCTATGACTCTTTGATTGCTCAGTGTGTATCAGTAGGATTCATAAGAAAGTATCTTGCAGATATTTTGTAAGGTACAATCTAAAGTTATTTTATTACTGCAGATTTTTTTTATACTGTAAATTTAGTTATCCCAAAGATTCACACTGGTTTTTCTGCTGTGAAAAAATTTGTCATCAGAGGGAGGTGGAATAGGAATTAAAGCATGTGTTTGAAAGAAAAAGAGAAAAATTGTGAAGTTTTCAAATATAGGAAAACTGTAGGATAGTGAGGGCTGCTGGATATTTTTATAAAGTTTTTCTTTTTTAATTGATTTTGTTCAAATATGAGACTGACCATTCAGAAAGCATCACAAAGGTGAGCACCCTACTGAAGGGATGCACTCTCAGGCTTATGGTATTGTGTTGGCTTTCATTTGAAGTCTGCCTCCTTTTATTTATAAAATAGGCTTCATTGGTTTCTATGTCCTTAGATAATATTGTGTTTGAACACTCAGTTATGTATCTTCCCTATTTCTTTGTCATATTTGCCATTTCCAGTAGGTGTATGACTGGAAGGGCTGTTAGAAAACCTGAGTTAGAGACTTTGCAAACCTGCCATTTATTTTCATATGTCTTGTTTGTTTGACTTTCTTTACAGTGACTTCCAAGGACTATTAATAACTTAAATTACTTTGTCCATTTGCAATAAAACTTGGTTCACTAAGCATTAAAATGCCTGGATGCTTTCAAAAGATTGGCTTTGTTCCTTTTGATGTATTTCATTGTGTTTCTTCCTTAGGACCTGAGAGAAAGTTACAGCACACAGCAATTAGCCTTGGAGCAGCTCCACAAGATCAAACATGACAAAATAAAAGAGGTAGAAAAACGAAGAGCTGAACTTGTGCTGAAAAAGCGACTGGAAGATGAGGCTGCAAGGTACTGTGTCTGAATGTATCGCCATTCTCCTTTTGCTTTAAAAACTGGATCTTATCTGTGAAAATTCATCCTGTGGCAGTCTTTAAGTGAAGCACATGTACAATGACTTCCTGTTAATTTTGCTGCTGTCTAATAGAGTAAGAATATTGCTGCACAGCTTCTACTAGAACCTGTCACATGCTTGAAAATATAATAAAATTACCATCAGATGAGTGGAATTCCTACAGTGATTTGATGAAGCAGTCTCCTCTAGGTGTGGACCCTCCTCAACCACCTCTTTGGAAGTGGCCCAAAGAATTTGATTTCATCTTTTCAGAAGAAAGGTCTTGAGAGCTAAAATACAATGATTTTTAAGGTTGTAACACTGGATAATAATAACTTCTTTGGAGGGATGAGAACCAGGGTAAAGTCCGAATAATTTCAGTAAACAGAGACAGATTTCTAGATTCTTTCTGCTGAGGACTGTGGCAGTGGCAGGGATAAGCATATTGAATAGATGACAACAATAGATAAAGGCAAAGACTTCAAACAGTGAAGATTAGTATTCAAAGGCTATTTTTAATCTGTTTGGAAATCTTCATTTCCAGTCATGAGATTTGGATACTGCCTTGGTGGACAGTTTAAAACCTGTTTCTTGCTCAGAAGGCTGTAGGTGAGCAGAACTGCTCATGGAGGCACTGCACAAGTAACCATGTGGCAGTGCTTGTGTAGCAAGAATTTTAATCCATTTGTTAACTTGTATGTGAAGTACACTTATGTTAAGGAAAAGCGTGGTCTCCTGTTGAAAAGCTTATTGCCCAGAAAGATAAATAAACTTAGTTTTACTTAAAGTGCAGTCAGTCACTCTGAACATGATCTCATTCACACAGTATCACAGTATCACTTAGGTTGGAAAGGACCTCGGGGATCATCGAGTCCAACCTATCAACACAGACCCCATGCCTAGACCATGGCACCAAGTGCCACGTCCAATCTCCCCTTGAACGCCTCCAGGGTCGATGACTCAACCACCTCCCTGGGCAACCCGTTCCAATGCCGAATGACTCGCTGGGTGAAGAACTTCCTCCTCACCTCGAGTCTGAACCTCCCCTGGCGCAGCTTGAGACTGTGTCCTCTCGTTCTGGTGCTGGTTGCCTGGGAGAAGAGGCCAACCCCCTCCTGGCTACAACCACCCTTCAGGTAGTTGTAGAGGGCAATGAGGTCACCCCTGAGCCTCCTCTTCTCCAGGCTAAACAATCCCAGCTCCCTCAGCCTCTTGTCAGAGGGCTTGTGTTCAAGGCCTCTCCCCAGCCTTGTTGCCCTTCTCTGGACACGCTCAAGTGTTTTGATGTCCTTCTTAAACTGAGGCGCCCAGAGCTGGACACAGTACTCAAGGTGCGGCCTAACCAAAGCAGAGTACAGGGGCACTATGACCTCCCTGCTGCTGCTGGCCACACTATTCCTAATGCAGGCCAGGATGCTATTGGCCCTCCTGGCCACCTGGGCACACTGCTGGCTCATATTCAGGTGGCTGTTGATCAGCACCCCCAGGTCCCTCTCTGTTTGGGAGCTCTCCAGCCACTCCAACCCCAGCCTATTTTCCCACTCCTCTCTTTCTTTTCTTCCAGAAAAGCAAAACGGGAGAAGGAGAATCGATGGCAGGAAAATATCCGACGGGAAGAGGAAGAGAAAAAGAAGCGATTGGAGGAGGAACGAATGCAGGAAAAAGTTCAGGAAAAGCTGAAAGCTGAAGAAGCAGTTGCTTTGATGAGAGAAAGGGAAAATAAGCAGCTTTATGCAGAGGAGGAGAGAAATAGGCAAGCCACCATCTTGAGGGAAACAGAGCAGCAGAGGCAACTGGAAGAAGGTAAAAGAAAGCAGGAACAAATAGCAAAAGAAGCTGAGGAAAGACGTAAGCAGAATGAAGAAATGAAGAAGATAAAGGAAACCAAGGAGACCAAGTCTCAAGAAGCAGAGAAATCCACTTCCAAATTAAACATACATGAAAAGTTTGCAGAACTGTTGAAACCAATAGAGGGTAAAAGTCTTAAGCCACCCTGGAAAGATGAAGGTAATCTTAGTCTGTTGTTTGGCTTCAATGATTCTTATTTTCCTACGTGTTATTTTATCTTTAAATGCATTATTGTTGTTGTGACACTATGGCAGCCTTATTGTCTAAAACATTAGTAAAAATAAAACTACCCAGCAACATTTCATGTTTTAGTTAATTATAAATCGTCCTATTAACTCAGGTGTGGTCAATCAGTTGTCAGCATCTGTGGCTGATGACAAATCTTGCAGTGATCTTGACCAACAAATCATAGATGCTGGAAACAGTAATATTGTAGCTTTTGCCTAAGGCCTGCACCTTCTGACATTAAAGTAAAATGTCAGTAGAGAGTTTTGCTCAGTGATGAGATTTATCAACAATGAAATCTAGTTTATTTCTGCATTACTTAATGCCTCTTACTAAAAAAGACGGAACTGAAGTCAACCTGTCTCTAGTGGGACTTTGAAAAATAATGAGTTTAACAATATTTTAGCTAAAGGCACTCCTGGTGACTTCCATCCTTAGTTCCTGTCAGTTTTTATTAGCCATTTTTATCACTGAGTACAGGAAGACTGGAATTAGAACAGTGCTGAAGGGTATTTGCACGCCTCAGCTATGGCTTGTAAAACATTCGCTGCTGGGATCAGTCATAGACTTGGAGAACACAGATGCAGAGAAACTAGAAAGTGTTGTATTTTAGGTTTCAAAGTAAAATCATCACAAGTGAGCACTTACTCTTGTAGCAGTGGTATCTTTTTCAACTTGGGAAATTATAATTGTGTTAAATGAGACTATGGTAAAGCATTGACTTAGCCGGAGCAGTTTGACAAGGGAAGATGAGAATGTAAAGATGTCTGTGTTTTGCTTCAGAGGGCAACAAATTTCATTGCCTGTGTTAATTTTACTCTGATTAGCATGTTAAACTCTTGCATTGTATGCATCCTGTCAGCCTGCTAGAGCTAGTGGTCTCCTTTCATACTTTCATAGTGCCTGGGTCAAGAACTGTTCTTTTTTTGTAACACAAATACCTGTTGCTTAGAATGATGGGGCTCAAACCAAGTGCTTATCTTTGTATTAAAATGTTAACTATTTTTCTTCTCCTTTCAGGCAATGCAGTTAGAGCCTCAGAGTCTAGGAATTCAGTTGCCTTTGTAAATTACAGAGCTTTATATCCATTTGAAGCGAGGAATCACGATGAAATGAGCTTTAATACTGGGGATATAATTCAGGTAAGATTTGCCATAACTTGAAAAAAAATCATCCCAGTTTCCCCCAGCCTGGAGATTCACAAGGTTTTAAGTGTCAAACGTGTTATGTTGATACATTTTAAGGCTTACTCGAAATTTAAATTAAATTTCAGCTAAAAATCTTTCTTTGGATCTTATGCCTCTTAGAGGTGATGAGAATCTGCTTAGAATAACAACAGTGGATGCTTAACATAAACTTTCTAAAGTTAGTAGACAGGGCATGATACAGAATCATAGAACCATTTAAGTTGGAAAAGATCTTTAAAGTTATTGAATCCAGCTGTTAACCTTGCATTGCCAAGTCCACCTCTAAACCATGTCCCTATAGTTGCTGCAGTTTGTTCTGAGTGTACAGATTAGCCTCTGAGTGTGCCTGAAATACAAGTGTAGTAAATAGAGGCATGAATCACTAATTAGTGGCATTTGGATTAAAATAAAACTAACATGTTATTTAACAAGTAGATGTGAAAGGTTCTTCTGAATCTTAATACCATCTTCTAATGTATTGCTAGCATAGACTTACGCCTCTTGCTGGCTGGTCCTTTATAAATGCTCTCTCAGGCAGATACCTGTAGCAGTTTATTCTGTGTCCATTCTTAGTTAGCAGTTCTCTGGTTTCAGATAGATGTGCTATCTGTAATGTTATGGCAGGACCATAAGGTTTGGAAATGTCTCCTATCTTCTCAGTTGAAATCTGTGTTAATTTCTGTAATTCTATCACTTGTGCATGTTATTGAAAGCATGTGCACTCAGGTGGACTTGGGAAAATTGATGCACAACTGTAGTAATACAATTAATGTCTATGTAAATAATATACAAGTGTGTATGGCTCCTTCTCATTCAGACTATAAGCAGTATAGGTAGATTATAAAAATCTAAAAAGCATTGTGGTGTAAAATACAAAAACACTTAAGTATTACCCTTCAGGTTTAGTGTTAAATGATTTGATTTTCATACCAGGGAAGCATGGAAGAGGGAACAAACAGGTTTGGTTTTGGCTTCCTTGTCAGATGTAGTTAACTGTGTCAGTTAACTACTGATAACTTATTTCAGAAATAGGCTGACAGATGCCACTGCCTCTCCTTCCTCTTGTACTGCAAACCTCAGCTAAGTTAACAAGCTGATGCTGTTTGATAAGCTGCTATTTTTTAGTTAATTTGGACGAATTTTCCAATTTGCAGTAATATTTGTTTAGCAGTATTGCTGTGAATGTTTAAGGATGTCCTGTGCTTACTGTGTTACTTACTATGCAGTTTTTTGGGGTGTGATCAGATGACACAGTTATTTATATCTGTATGCAGAACTGCAACAGCTGTTTACTGCACTGCTGGACTCGTCAGACACTGCCTCTTGGCTGCCCATCTGGTAAAGTGCAACACAGTGCACTGTACTTTTTGGCAAGCCAGAGTGAATCCAGATACTGATCCTCAATGTGCATGTTCAGGGCCCGTTTGCCTTTGAGACCTGTCTCTACCTGTGTCTGAAAATAGTGTAATTGCATCATCACCCTATTTCTTAAACAGGGCAAAACCAGTTTAGTTTTGAGAGGGAGGAGAATGAAAATGCTGATCCTTCTGTGAGTGCTGCTCACGCTGTTCAACTCAGAGGGCCAGCAGATGGTGATGCACTAGATACTCCTCTTTGTTTCATGCTGCTGATTGTGTTTTCTTTGTATTTCTCCTCCTGTCCATAGGTTGATGAAAAAACTGTGGGAGAGCCTGGTTGGCTTTATGGGAGTTTTCAAGGACACTTTGGTTGGTTTCCATGCAACTATGTAGAAAAATTACCAGAAGAAGAAAAATCTTTATCTCCTAAGAAGGCCTTACTTCCTCCTACAGTATCTTTATCTACTACCTCAGCAGAGTGAGTTTTTGTTATGCTTATGTTTCAAATTGCTTCTTCTAAATTTAGCCAACACATAATGTGCTATAGTTTCATTTCTTGTTTGTTTTAAAAATATAAATGCAGAAGACTTATTGAAGAACCTACCTGAAAGTCTTAGCTTGGAAATTTTAACTATTTGATTGTTTTCTTCACATTATGTAGAATTCTGCTTGAGGTACTTTTTAAAAGAAGATTGTAATGTGCTAAGTATGCCTGTATTCAATTTTGCAGACCACTTTCTCCAAGTAAATCTGCAGAAGAATCTGATTACCAAAACATACCTTTTTCTGGCCTGAATGTTAATACAGCATGGCAACAGAAATCGGCTTTTACTCGCACTGTGTCCCCTGGATCTGTTTCACCCGTTCATGGACAGGTATACTGTGTGAGACAGAAAAACTTAGTGTATTTTAGATTCATATTAATGAAACTGATTTAAAAAGCAAAACAAAACAGAGTTTTTCTAATATTGGGTGCACTGAACAGGCTAGAGGATAAAGAAGATAGCCTGAATGCTCTATTAGTGTGGATTGATGTAATTATGTGTTTCCATGTTGGGCACCAATGAAAAATGGGGGGGGTGTTGAAATTAACCCCAACTAATTTGGAGAAACTACCCCACAGATTATATTGCCAGACTAGCTCAGTTTGGGATGGAAGCAAATGAAGCTATGTTTACAAGCAAACTAAATCTAATTAAATGCAATGAATATGTACAAAATATACAATATATGTTTTTTATATATATATATATATATATATGTATATATATACACACACAGTTTATGAAGAACACTCAGACCCCCTCAGAAAGTCCTCAGACCTCCCTGGATGGATCCAGGGAGACCATTAACTCCTCCCCCACTCCCTCTTTACTTCCCTACCTCACATAGTAGTCGAAACGGATACTCTGGCAAGACCATGGAAGAGAGAGAGAAGTTGCAAGCAGAAGCGACAGAAGAAAAGAGAACTGTTTATGTCCCTACTCTACATCCCCATTAGCAAGCCAGTGAATTATATAGACCTTAACAATGTTTTTATTCTGTATACAATGGTAATTTTTTATTTTTTTTTTTTTTAACTTTCAGTCTTTGCAGTTGGGGACTAGGCTAAAGTTCCCCCTTCAAACAGTAACAACACTGAACAAGAAGACTGTTGCAGTGTGCTTGGTAGTTCTAGAATGATTTTCACTTGCAATTAATCACAGAATATATTTCTAAAAATGCAAACCAGAGTTGAAAGATTGTTTCTCTGTCATTTAAAAAAAAAATTTAAAAATCCAACTGTCTCTTAGGAATGAAGTTGCTTGGACTTCAATAAAAGATACATCAGTGTTTGTTTGTTTATAACACTTGCACCAGTCTGGAGTAATGTGGTCAGTCAACATCCTCTGCTTGTGTTCTAACAGGGACAGCCTGTCGAGAACTTAAAAGCACAAGCACTTTGCTCTTGGACTGCAAAAAAAGATAACCACTTGAATTTTTCAAAAAATGATATCATTACTGTCCTGGAGCAGCAGGAAAACTGGTGGTTTGGAGAGGTACATGGAGGAAGGGGGTGGTTTCCAAAATCATATGTCAAGCTCTTACCTGGGAGTGAAACGAAGAAAGAGGAGTAAGTGCGACATTTATTTGTCTTTCATTCAGCAGTTTACAAAAAGAGATGATTTAGAGTACTTGCAGTGCTTTAAAGTGCAGAATATAAATATCACTTACAATTTCTACCATGCCATATTAGGCTTTTATTATTTAATTCTGACAAGCCAAGTAATGTTGGTCTCACTATTGTGTAAATAGGGACTTTTGAGGCTGAATGCTGTGAAAAATCAGTGGTGTCTTGATTATTCATCTGGTGCCAGGCTTAGTTTTGGCTCATTACCAAGTTGGCTTTGTTGCAGAATAGTTGAGTTCTGTCTCAGGGTGCCAATTTCAAAGCGACCTACAAATAAGCATAAGCTTCTAAGGCACATCTTGCAGAAATAATGTGTTTTTCTTTACTCAGAGAGATCATTATTTCTGTTCTAATGCTGCACAATAGCTATTCAGGTAATGATTCAAAGCTTGGTTACTGCTGGGATGGCTGCACTACTGTGCGTAAATTGTTCTTTTCAGGTGTTATGTATGTTCTCTAGAATGAGATTATTTAGGCAAAAGCTTTAGTTTGTACTTCTTTTGGATAGCATAATTTGTGAACATACCTTCTCATCTTTTATCACATTACTTTAAGTGGTGTGCTCTTGGATGCCATTCCTATCTTAAATAATACCTGTCAGTGTTTAATAGTCAGGAAAGTCTTTGCAATTAATTCACAGGCAATACCAATTTTGAGATAACCAAATATTGAGCTTCATCTCATCCTGATAAAGAGATTTGTTCTTGATCAGCCTTTTAGTTACTCAGTGTTTTTTTTCTTCTTTCTTTATCCCTTTCTACAGACCGGAAGCTATTTATGCAGCTGTAAACAAAAAACCTAATACACAGTCTTATGCAGCAGGAGAGGGTAAGACAGTATGAAATGTCCTACTTAATGATGCAGTCTGTTTCTGCTTCATGACATGTGAATAAGCTTAAATGTATGAAGAGTTCCTTGAGTAAGCCTTGTAATGTTTGCCCAACAGATACAGTGCAAATGTTGAACTGCTGTTTTGAGAGTTCTAAAACAGGAACTTAAATAAAACTTACAACTAACTTGGGTTGAGCGTAGGCCTGGGTTTTGTTTTTCTTTTTTCCACTTTTGTTCAAGCATTAATTTATTTCTGAAAGCTTAAATATGTCTCATATTCATAAGCTGAGTTCTCCTCCTCTGTTTTCGATTGTGCCGTACTGTAGAGACACAGAAGGGATTTTAAGTCTCCTGAGTGTGGATCATTCCCTTTGAATCAGTAGAGAGTAAAGAAAACAAATATACTGGAGAAAAAAAAAAAGTGTGGGAAGCACTTTCAAAGCGCTTCCATCTAGTGCAGTTCCATGCTTCCCCAGTTGTATTCTAATTCCACTTGTTTTTTTGGGTTTGCTGTATTAGTGCGATAAAAATGGTTTTAATCAGGTTTAGCTGTGGAATTTCCATGCTTTGTGTAAAACATGGAGGTAAAGTGGAATACTTAATTCAAGGAATGAGTTTTCAAGCTGTGATCTACAGGCCTCTGCTGATCTGTAGGATGATCATAGGAAAGTAGCTCTCCCTGTGCCAAATTAATCTGTCTGTACAAAGTTGTGTGCCTGTAATTCAGAGCTGTAAGCATAAGGTGAGAAGTGATTACAACCAAGCAAGTAAACGTGTGAAGACACGATCCATGTTATGAACACACTGATATCAAAGATACCTGTACTTGCATCTAATGTACTTTTATCCTCCTATCTGAAACTGTTGTCTCCTTTGTCTGCTCTTTGCACAGAGTATGTTGCCCTATATTCATATTCAAGCTCTGAGCCTGGTGACTTGACTTTCATAGAAGGTGAAGAAATCCTAGTGACCCAGAAGGAAGGAGAATGGTGGACCGGGAGCATTGATGGTAGAACTGGAATCTTCCCCTCCAATTATGTCAGACCAAAGGATCAAGAAGTGAGTTTGTATACTGAGAATTAAGGGATGATGCTTTCTCTTGTATCTATTATATTACTAGTATTGATATCTAGCTTTCAGAGAGTGATTTTGAGCAGAGGTTGAAGTGCTTGGCAGAAAAGCCCAGGTAGCTTGAGTGCTCTAGCCGTATACCATTGTTCTAGCCACAGTATCACACTCTCTCTGTCTCTGTGCAGGATGGTATTTTGTTAAATAAGGGCTCAGACTTAAAATCTTCATGTGTTTTTATGTCCATGTCCTTAAAGTTGGTATAAACTCTCTCTCTTTTTTTTTCTGTAAATTATATTGCATATTCAAAGATGATTGTTGTGTCTTTGTAGGCCTCTAGTAATGCTGGCAAAACTGGAACGATAAATAAGAAACCAGGTAAGTGTGTGATAACTTTTTTAACATTCAGGGTTGTTTCTTAAGTGGCTATAAGCATTTAATTTCATAGAAAAGTTTTAATGGTGGCTAATGTACTTAGCTGCAGGATGCATAACAGGATGTTTCTGTGGATCTAGCTTTTACTGTGATGAAAAAAAGACAAATTCAATTAATGTATTATCTTTTCAGAAATTGCTCAGGTTACTACTGCCTATGTTGCATCAGGAACTGAACAGCTTAGTCTTGCTCCAGGACAGCTAATACTGATTCTGAAGAAAAACACTAGTGGATGGTGGCAAGGAGAGTTGCAGGTAATAATTGACAGAGAAATAATTGTGACTTCATGAATTGGAAGGAGGTGATACTGGATCCAGTTAAAGAAAACCAACCTAACTATGGTGTTCTGGAAGCTGGCTAGAAAGTTGTTTTCATCTAATTATAAACTGTATTGGGGGGGGAAAAAATAACTAAACCTTGGGTTGCTTCAGTTTTTTTGTTTGTTTAGGTGTGTTTGGTTTGGGTTGGGTTTTTGGTTGGTTGGTTTTGGGCAGGTTGGGGGTTTGTTTGTTTTGAATTATTTTTTTAGCACAGAAAATAGTAATCAATGAACTTGTGCATGGGAGAGGTACATTGACAGCTAATACCTTGGTTAGGATTTAATTGGTAAAGCAGTGAATTGTAAAATTATTCTAATGAAGGCATAGGAATTTTTGGAAGTTGTAGTTGGAAGCTAGTTTCTGGTGAAGATGGCTGTCAACACTTTTCTCCTTTCTCCACCTAATGATGACTTTTTAGTCCCAGGGGTTGAGGGTACAGTTACATTAGGTGCTTCTTAAATTGTAGTTGGTATCTTGACTTTTGGAACCCTATTCCCACAGTAGACTTCATCCTGGAAACCAATGCAAAATCTTTTTTCACAGATTGCATTGGGTCTTTGTTACCCTTTAACTGAATTTTAGCTGAATTTGCGTCGTTAGCCTGAATTTAAACATGTTCCTCCCAATACTTGATGATATTTCCAATACTGGCACTGAACAGCAGAATAGAAAGTTCTTTCTTCTTAATATCACTTAAAAGGCCTTTCACAATGTGTTCTACAGCTGCACACTCTATGTTTACAGTGAGTACTTGTGTTAACACCTTTCTTCCCTCTCCAATAGTTAATAAAGAGCTGATCTAACTGTTCAGCATCTGTTTTTAGTAACAGCCAGCTTTACGGATGCAGGAGAGGTCACTGTGAGCAAGTTGGGAAACTGCTGCACTGAATTTCCATGAATTAACAGCAGCGGAAAATACACTCATGTGCAAAAAACAGAGGAAACATTGAATAGTTTGTATTTTATGAAAAGTAGGACTGGTGTTGCTTCAAGAATAATTAAAATAAGAAAGAAAAATGAGAGACACTAAGACATGTAACTGTCAATTCTTCTAGTTTTAATTGCTTCTGATGTTAGAATAGAGCTCAGTCTGCAGTTACTGCATTCTGAAGTCTACGCTCACTTTTAATTTTCTGTGCATTTCAAAGCATATTTGTTTCTTCAGTATTTGCAGAGCTAGTCTTTTCCTGTGGAACTAAAAAAAGCAAAGATGTAAAATTGAGGTAATTCTTTTCAAACTGACACGCTGTGCTGGGTAGGAAGTGATTATCAAATACTTGGGTCACTATTTTCAAACATAGCTTATGGTGATTGTTAAGTCTGTTCTGGATATCTCTTTAAGTCTCATGATGCATAAGTGGAATACTTGAAGAACATTCAGCACTACAATTAAATTGTGCAATGAAATAATTAGCTGCTCTTGAAAACCTTGGTTTAATACATTTGCCAGAAGATACTAGGGTGCAGCTTTATTTGAACTGGGCTTTCTTTTTTTATGCTTTAGGTTATTTCCTTTTGAGATCTGTTCAATATTTAGTTGGTGTTTGGAAGCCTGACATTTTGTCTTTTGTTGGCAAAATTATGTGACGTATTTGTTGCATTTTTTCCAACCTGTAGACTATTTGGTTTCTTAGTTGTGTAATAACTACTTTAAACATTTACAGGCAAGAGGGAAAAAGAGACAGAAAGGATGGTTCCCTGCCAGCCATGTGAAATTACTGGGTCCAAGCAGTGAAAGAACCACATCTGCTGCTCCCTCAGGTGAAGAAAAATTACTTCATACTTCATTTAGAGTATTTTATGTAACTGACTCAGTTGTTCAGATACTCTTCTGAATTACATAACTAGCATAATAATTATCTGATTGTGGTGTTCCTGTGGGAGGTAAAGTCCTTGCCAGAATCTGGGTCTTCTGACAGACTGTCCCAAGACAGGTAAAATTTCACCACTTCTTATTCAAAACAGTTCTTTATAGGGGTCCCTGCCTGGCACAACAGAAAGTCTCAGTCATGCAAAGATGTTTAAATCCATAAATCTGTGAAGATCAGCAGTCCGTCTTCTATGGCAAGAACTTTTGAGTTTTGCCAAATGTACTAATCAGTCACACAATTCTCATTTGGAACCCCTTTGTTCCCAAATGCTACCCAAAAATGCAGGGAAGACTTAGTAGTCTTTGGAATTTCATGCACTACTCCTTAAAAGGAGGAAGCCTAAGCAGCAAATTTCCACTAGATTTTTCCATTAAAATGGCCAGGTAAAAATTAGATTATTTCAAAGAAAAGGAGCCCTTTTTAGTTCTTTATGATGAAATTGTACTATTTTCCATACCTAGGATTTGTTTGTACAACAGCTTCTGTGATATTACTGAGCAAAATGTAGCACCTCACAGTTAGCTAAAGCACATTTCCTCTGCCTTTGCCCTGTTTTTCTCACAAGTATCATTTACAAAATGTTCAAACTCTCTTTTCTTTTCAGTCGAAGACATAGAGGGCTACTTTATTATATTGTATTCTCAAACACTGGAATAGGGTCCCCAGGGAAGTGGTTGAATCCCCATTCTTCAAAGTGTTTAAAAGACAAAGAGATGTGGTGCTGAGGGACATAGTTTAGCATTTGGTAGAGTTACATAATGGTTGGACTTGATGATCTTAATGGTCTTCTCCAATTGAAATGATTCTGTGATTCTATGCTTCTATCAAATGTAAATAAAGCTTACTACCTGCCCCAGTTAAAAACAAACACACAAACAAAAACAACAGGACAGTTCCACATCAGCATATAATCATGTGACATTTTTTCTTATGCAGTAGTGTATGTGAAGTTACTGTCTTTTTCCTGTGGTTACATAAAACAGTCCAACCCAGTCTCAGTACTTGTGTAACAGTGTTCTGCTCTGCTTTTCCTTTATAGTGTGTCAGGTGATAGCCATGTACGATTATATGGCAAACAATGAAGATGAGCTCAGTTTTGCCAAAGGACAGCTTATTAATGTACTGAACAAGGATGATGCTGACTGGTGGCAAGGAGAAATCAGTGGTGTGACAGGTCTCTTCCCCTCAAACTATGTGAAGATGACCACAGATTCTGATCCAAGTCAACAGTGTAAGCAACTTTTTTTCTTTATCAATTAGTTTTATTAATTTCCAAGGTGCATTGATATTCTTCTGCTTTGTGTTAAGAGTTTGGTGTTCCAGGAATCAGATTAATTTATTGGTACATTAAATACCCTTTCTTTAACTATAGTGCTAAGTACTTTAAATACTTTTCTATTTAATCTACAAACAGTGAGTATGTTATCAGCCAGCCAGTGTGTACTAGCTGAAGTGCTAGGGTGAGCTAAAATACTAGATTTGGTAGTTGTTCCCCTTCCGCTAAAGATGCTAATGTTTGGTAACTGCTGCTGCCTGGGACTCAGCCCAGCCATATAGTTCTTGGTTATAGAAGTTTGTCAGGTTTTATAAAATAAGAAGTGTCTGTTGTAATCCTCTTTAACAGAAGCTTAAATCATTTACCAGTTAAGTAAAAATAACTATAGAAAGGATAGGAAAAAGATTCTAGAATTAGCAAGTGAAACTGTCCTGTGGTAAATTGGCATGTCCTGGTTCCTAGCAGTCCAGGCCTCATCCGGCTCTGAGAAACAAGATACATATCAAAACACATGCTGAAAAGTGTCAGGAGCAGGTGGAGAACTGAATGCTGGAATATATGCCTACCTGACAGTGGAAGAGTGCAGTTTTTTTGCACATAAACATAGCAAAGGTGCCTGGTGTCTCCCCTGACACATATACCTTGTTGGATTTGGGCCTTCCCCTCAGAGAACACTTCCACCATTTTTACTCCCTCAACTTCCATCCTGAGGCACTGCGATTAAACCAACTTTTATATTAACCCGTGGCATCAGTGGATCTGGGAATGTACCTTAATGTCAGAGTCCTTTCTTTGACATAACAAGCCGTGGCCCTTTACTTGCTCTTTTTTTCCCTAGGAATCATTTGTAGTTTTCTCAGAATAAAGACACGTATCCAGAGGTCTGGTTGAGGTTCACGCTTAAGAGCCTACAGCCAGTGTGTAGGACCAGTTTGCACTGAGTTATTTGATCAGCATAGTTTTGTTCTTACAGAAGGCTTCACAAACCCAGCAATGAATGTACAGCTTGGATTGGAAAGCTTTTTATGGCACCTGGGCAAAATGCACTATTCTCCAAGTTTGCTTTTTAGGCAGATTCCATCTGTGCTCACATTTTTGGTAACACATAGGTGTTAACCACATTGAATTGTATGATTTTTTTGAGATGTCTCTGGCCTGCATGGCTGAGATGTCAGCAACTTCAGAATTTAGAGGGAACTTAACATTCTTTTGGTTAGACATAGCTGCATTAGTACAATTGCCCTTGGAAAGTTTTTTTTGTTTTGTTTATAAACTCAGTTTTGAAGAAATACTGAAGACTAAATCCAGGCAGGCTGTGGAAGTAAGAATCTGGCTGGTTATTAAAACTGTCTGAATTTTCAGAAATGATAGAGATAATGAGCTTATCACACCAGGCGTGTTGCCATTTAGAGTGACATGGCTGAATCTGGTAAGAGCAAGGTGACCACACATACTGCTACTTTTCAACAAAAGCAGCTCTAAGGCCAAGTTTTAATTGGAGACTTCCAATGTGATGAGGAAGTTTTTCATCCTGACTTGTTGGTAGATTGGTAGGCTTTTTCTCAGATTTTGATGGAGTAAGAGTATCTCCATCTACATCAAACTGTGACTGCATGAACAAAACTTTCCTTTGAAAGTAAGTTGACAAAGGTCAGTCAGGTGAGCAGATGTGCACCAGGTCATCCATACTTGTTTAACTTGTGTCTAAGAAACAGTCTGTTTGCTCTGAAACTTGATGAAATCCACCCTTTGGTGAATGAAGGAGGTTGAATTGTTGTTAAAAGAAATTCTCTGAGTATTTCAAATAAGCTAACTTGTATGTCAGTTTTGTGCTGGGATTTGCCACTCTTGTGATATTAAAACATCCACGTTTGGAAACCTCAGGAAAAGTCCTTCTTAAAGTCCCGAGCCTGCTCAAAACCAGCATGGCCTTTTTGCTCAAGTGCAGCACTGTGCAGATACCATTACATGGTTGTAAGGTGTGAAGTCTGGGTCTGGAATTTGTCAGCAGTAAGCTAGTTCGGTACCATCCTTCTGTATCCAGAGAAAGATTTAAATATGTACCAATTGAACTTTCAAACTTTCTTGGATGTCCTTAAAATATTTTGTGCCCATATTTAGATGCAGTAATCTTGAGAAATCACTAGGGAATTGTCCCATTATAGAGATGTGTCGAGGGTTGAGTAAGTGAAGGGAAGAAAAATGAAAGAAAGGGAAAAAAAAACCCACAGCCAGATTAGCAAGGGAATGTGCTATATTTACAAGCGGGGCTGCAGGCTATATATAGATATAGATGTACACAATTTACAGTATTTACAATATATACAGAAATATACAACAAAGTAACACAGGAATGAGATTTCCCCTCCTCTGCCAGGAGGATGGGTTTCCCCCTGTAACCCCTTCTCTCCCCTTTTTCCTCAAAGAAGGTTAGAAAGAGAGAAAAAGGAATAATTGTTAATTAAAAGCGGTTATATGGTTAGAGCAAATGTGTTAGTGGAGGCCTTATCTGTTCAAGCTCAGTCTGGCCGAAAGCCCAGAAGCTGTGAGCTGCAGAAGGAGGAGGAGAAAAGTGCGAGACTGAGTGAGACCAGTCTCACTGGGAATCAAAGCTTAAGGCAGTGCTCTGCTTCTCCACCAATGAAATTAGTTTAGACCTGTCTTGTTTATAAAACATTCGGCCATGGTGTCCCTTTGTTAAAGGCATCGCCTCAAACGGTCACAAGATGTTGATGTGGCCTTCTAGGAACCAGCTTAGAGATATGACAGAATATAACTGAAGAAATTGGGGTTTATTTTAAAGAGTTTTTAATGTGTTATAATGTTGCTGTTGCAGAATAGCAGTTTCTTCCCTTGTCTCTTCTAGGTGGTCAAATGTAATGGTCAAATGAAAGGGAGCGAGTACACTTGGTTTACTCAAATAGGTTTATGGCTTAGGAAAATTATGCTTTTCCCTCAAATTTCAATGCTTATTATGTGGACCACCTTTGTATCTGGAGTCTTCTCTGCAAATTACTAGTTACTGATGAACTTCCCCAGCGAGATGTTTCTTTACCCAGGCTGCCAAAATAACTTTCTGACCAGAGTAAGCTGTGCTGCAATAGGGTCTCTGCAAAGGGGGGAAAAAAAGGTAAATCAATGAAAGCTGCTTGCCCATCAGGTCCTGGTGATTGTGGAACACATTATTGGAGAGTTGTGCTCTTAGTGGCATTGGTGAGGCTTAGACTTACTTATGTTTTAATGACATTTTAATAGCTGATATTCTAATATTTGCACGAAAATAATCATGAAGAATAAATAAGATACCCAGGAGGTTTGAAAATACAAATAGCTATAAAGTAAAGGAATGTACATCATCTCATATTCTTCTGTTCTTTACTGAGTCCTTGCTCTACCATTCAGGGACAGATCTTTTGTGTAATGCCACCTGTCTAGGACATACCTACCAAGTTTTGTTCCCATTCTTTCCAAGGGGTATGTAAGGCAGGGTAGCCATGGCACACTTAGCACATTAAAGTTCTTCCCACTGGCCTGCTCTGGACATAATGTTGCTACCTTGGTCAGTCTTCATCTATCTTAAACAGCTTCTCTCAGGTGTTCTATGTGTATTTTTCAGCTTTTTCAGCAAGATAGCTTTTTTCTGTTTGTCTGAGCCTTGTCCTTACATTTTCTTCAGTTGCACTTTTCTGCCCTTAGGTACCTCACACGGAAGCAAGACAGATGCAGATACCTCTGCATACTTGGTTGGGGCCTGATAAGCACCTCCTTCCCCCACTTGAACCTGCCTGCTCTGCCTTCTGCCAGTGCAATGGCAAAAGATTATTAGACTGGGAGATCTTCTCTCCACAGTTACTCTTGACACCTATGTGATGACAGTGTGAATTTCCTTAGGTAGAGACTTGGAAGTTTATTGTAATACCACTAGATCTATCTGCTTGGGTTTTTTTTCCTCCTTACACCTCACTTGTAGATGTGAAATGTTAGAGACATGAGAAAAGTATCTGTATTTTCAGAATGCCCATGCCCAGAAGGTCATAATTGCTGTCCACTGCTGTCTATTAAGTAAAGCTGACAGATTTTCAAGGGTGTTCATGGTGAAAACAGCTTCTGAACTGACACGCTTGTGGCAAGTGTATTTCTGAGTCTATATATGGACAACACAGTTTGAAGCTCTCTAGTAACTGCCAAGTAAATTCTCGTTATGGTTATTGGGTAAGAGTTTGTGCTATCAGTGGCTCTGTGTTGTATGTTGCAGGTCCACATAATTTTTAAAATCCATTAATATTAATAATACATTCCAGGATTTTATGTAACAGCCTCAGAGTTTTCCCCCTTTTGCCAAGGATCAAGTACTAAATCAATCCATTTGTTCATAGTGACATAGTCATTTTGTATCTCTGAAACTATCTGATGAATGTCAGTCAGGCGTGACAAAGCTTCTGTGATGAAATCCTGGTGTCTGGAGTACTCTTCTGAATTATCCCCAAGATGTGTGCAGCTGCAGCCTGTGTCATACATTTGCCTTTAACCTAACTACAGTGCCTCTTCTAGACTGTGTAGACCTTGTTTTCTGATTGGTGTGCTGAGTGAGTGGTACATCCTACTTCACAGATACATTACTAGAGAAAAGGTTTTCATTTCTTTCAGGCTTTGGACAGGGTCGAACAGCTTAATTTTTCTGTGTCGGTGTGAATAAGTTTCAGTGAGGTTTTTCTTGACAAGTTCAGTTATATTCCATTTTCTGATGTCTCATTACAAGTTCTTGGGAGAAATCCTGGCTTAGTTGAAATCTCAGGGAATTTTGCCATTGTCTTCAGAAAAAACACAACCCTAGGAATTGACTTTGTGTTGTTGAGTACGTAACAGAAGTCTTCTTTGGGAAGAAACTTTCTCCTCAAGTGAATCAGCTGTAAGTGGTTTTCAGAGTCAATGATGGCTGCTCACAAGTATTTTAAATTGTGTGTGTTTCTAAATACAAGACTGCAAGAATGGAAGCTCATGGTGTCTGTTTTCAGAAAGTTGAATGTTCATCATTCCTTTCTGACCTTTTTGTTGCTGTTCTGTCTTTGTCCATAGAACTCATGTTTCGCTCTTCAAATTTATGTTCATTTTATCCTTCTTTTTTTTTTGTTGTTTTGTTTTTTTTTTTAGGACCCAATGTTGTCTTCCAGTGTGAAAGCACATCAGAGACCCACTATCCGAGTCTGACTGTAGCGTGGAGCAGGGTGGCCAGCCAGCCCTGCTGACATATCTCTGACACAATCCTTTTGCTTCGTTTGAATGTTAGATCCAGTCAAGAAATTAGGTTTTTGTGGGTTTTCTTATAATCTGAAGTTGCAGTTGAATTGTAAAAGCAGAACGGATAGTGGGTCTTTGTGTGGCTTTCACTGCTGTTCATTCTTGTTTCCCTCAGCATTTTCCTTTGGTATTGATAATCGTAGATCATTAGCATGCATATCAAGTTATTGTTTGCATGGTGGGATTGCAGACACACAAAGACCCACTATTTGCACAGTTTATTAGAGCTGTTTTGAACGGGCAGTTGTGTTCTTCTACTGTTGTAATGTACATACTTTGCAGAATTAAAATGTTCACTAATGACTGTTCAAATGGACTTGATTTAATCTGTTACCTATTGGGCTTTTAAAATGACAGCCTACAAGGCTCATCTAGAAAACAGACCCTGCCTGTCTCTGCTGATGATAGTCACTGTGATTACAAACATGCTACAAGATCCAAGATTTTGATCTGGTGCAGTCCATCCAGCCTTTTTTACTGGGGGAAAAAAGTCCTAAGCATCGAGTGGAGGATACTTCATTTTTTTTTCCTTCACAGTAGTATCACAGCAGGAATTCAGCTCAGTATGTCCCATCTCTGAACTCCTTCCTTTAAATACTTTATTCTCATAATTCATACTTGCTTTCAGTTTTAGCAAATGGCAAATGTGCAGTAAGTATTTACACAGCTTCTGTGCTACTAGACCCTTTCCTGTCCCTTCATTAAATAGTTAATGGTACTGCATAGTATTTTTATCTGGTTATGGTCTGCAGTGACTTAAAGTACTATCTGAAAGCTGCTGTTAAATTAGCAGCCTAATACGTAGGTAACCTCAATTAAGAGATGTTGCCACAAAGGAAACACTAACAGATACCTGGAGCTGAAGTCAGAGCATTTGAGGTTAGAAATGGAATTCTATTCTTCAGCTCAAAACTGATCCCTAAAGGTACAGTTATGGCATGCCAGCAGTATGGTACAGTAAAGGTGCCCATGTTTTATTAGTTCAGGGGGAGGAAGGGACCAGGACTTCAGGACTATAACCCTGATACCTCTTTAAATAGAATGATTCATTTAATAGCAGACTACTTGTCTGATTAAATGTCCCTGTAACAACAGGAGAGATCTAGTAGACACAGTGTTTAATTTAGTTGGTTTCCTGAACTTGGTTATGAAACAGCAAAGGTCAGTTATGCAATCAGAACTGTTTACAAAATGCTGCTTTTTTACTATATAGAGACAGATAGACATAGATACAGATATATATACATATGAATGTTGTGAAGGTACTATCAGGAAGAGGTTAGGCTAATTGCAAAGATTTTAAAGCCTTTCTCTGAAATTTCTGTTATGTATTTCATATACATGATGAAATGTTGTGTGTGTGCCCTTTAGCTCAGCGATGCATCATCTGTGCAATACTGATTACAGCAATGTGCCTACATAAAACCACCAATGGATTTTTATTCTGGATGTGTTTTGTCTCAGCCTGTATTTTGTTACAGAATGAAGTCAGGTTATTGTAGGCAAATACTGTGCTAGACAATTCCTCGAGTACTCTGACTTGGTTTTCTCACAAAACTAGTTTTAAGTTATTTCTGCTAAAATAGGCTAATAACCCTGAATGGCCTTCTCTAGACTTCTGGCTCTGAAAGCCTGTTTAACACAGGCTGAAATGTGTTGTGCGACACCAGTGGCATCCTGCAGTCACTTACTATAGGTGAGCAGGTAAATAGGTGAATCTGACAAATCATCCCATTTCTAAAAAGACACTGCTAACATGTAGGATTTGAGCCAGACTGATTTCCCAGTGTTCAGTAACAGTTTTCCATGGGTGAAAAATTGCTATTTATTGTCTTTGAAAAACTAAACCCCGCTTCACGTCCTGGCTGGGCTGTTGTAGGAGACAGTTCCAAAACCAGCTGGCATTCTGCCCGTTTTTAAACTGAAACAATTGGAGATTAGGGTAGTTTAGGTAAATTTCTATCCAAGTAGCCCTGTTGTTGACTATATAGTTGTGAGCATTGGTAGTTACAGAAACGGCTGCCTCCCAGTTTGAACTGGTGAGCATTGAAATGAAGTATTTTGGGCTTTCATGGTTAACCTTTTCATGCTTCAGTGTTACCCAAGTGTGCTCTAAATTCTCTGCTGGAACAAAGATAATGATAGTAATATACCTTAATACTGCTGATTAAAAGAGATATAGTCCCTGCCTGCAGTATTTATCCCTACTGCAGAAATCTAACACAGCTCAAGCACAGTCATCTGAGAGCTCTGCTATGCTTTGCACACTGATGCAGAAACAATTGAACACATATATCAGATCATTGCTATCAAAGACTGTGCTGCAGGTGGCTTTAAGGCAAGGTTAGCTGGAAACAATGTTCCATATTAATGCAGAGCTGTAGCTAATAGAACCTGGGTTTGTATCAGACTCTTTCTTTCAAAGTGTTTTGTGTGCTAGAGAAACAGTCTCTTATTGATAAAAGCCCAGAGAGCTGAGTTCAGCTGTCATCCCAGACAGCCAAGCAAAACTAGTGTTGAAGCATTCATCCCTTACTTGGGTGAGAAAGATTAACTATGGAAGCAAGGACAAGGTGGAAAATAGAGATTTTTGTTGAGCTGATGGTCCTCAGTCAAAAGCTGAGAGTCTAAATATTGCTCATAGTCACACAAGGTTAATAGTTAAAACTGGGTATGACCAGGAAAGCAAAATACGACATTGCCTGCAGTGTAAAACTTGGCTCTAACCATTTCCTGTGGGCCAAAATGTAAACAGTGCTGTAAATGCACAAGAACAGGTACTGAAAAGCTTCCTAATTTTGTAACTGGCCTAGCAACCTACAAAAACATAATTTTACAAAAGCTGGGTGTATCAGGGCTGAGTTCTTGATCCAGCAGTTGGATCCATGCAGGGAAATCTTGTGCCACCACCGAGACCTGGTTGTAGGGCTGGGTGTGGGAGCAGCAAGTGATGGTGAAGGGCTGTGAAAGCACAGCGAGCCCCACTGTCATGTCACCATTAGGAGTGTTACAGTCAGGAGTGGAGAAAGCATAAAGCTCCATCAGAAAAGTCACACACCTGTAACTGCAACTTCTCCTACCAGGCGCTGGATATTTATGCCATCTTGATGTGATCTTTTTGAGTCGGGTTGAAAACACCTGTACATAAGCCTGCTCATAGGAATGCTGGCAAACCTTGGCCTGTGGTAGTGTGGGGAGCTGCTGCAGGGTCTTGCTACCTTCGTGTAATGAACTAATAAAACTGGTACGTAATGGCGTGTGCTGCCTTAAAATCTCTTCTGTTGTTCTTTTCAAGCTGGAGTGTTAATGTTTGGGGATAATTGTTAAGACTTGCAAATGCAGGCTCTGCTTAGCATGAGGCAATTGTTCATCTTTGGTTTTAAACAAAGTTGTAAGATAACTATGCAAATGTATTTTATTAAATGGACACATAAAAGGATCTAGTTTGTCTGTCGTGTTTGGGGTGTTTCTTTTGTCCTTGTGGGGAGGATGTTTTCTCATCTGGATGGCTTGGTTATTGTTATTGTGTTACTATGATGTTATCTTATTATTAGCATTGTTACCTGGCTCAGTGCTGGGGGCAACTTGATTTTGCATTTCACCTCTTGAAAACTCAATCGTTCATTTCTTCTGTGGAAGCAGAGTATACTACATTTACTAACTAGGGGAGAATGGATAAAAGATTGTATTATTTTCCCTAGGGCCTGATGGAAATCTGCTTTTGCACAGTGGCAAATACTGAGTTAGTTCCTTGCAAGGGTCTTTAGTAGGCACAGAGGCTACAGACAGCCACAGACCGTGACAGGAGTACTTTGCAAGTGAGTTAGCTTTATGTGTACTAACAGAGAATGTAAAGTGGGTATGGGTGATGTCCCCTGATACCATTAGTCTGTTCTCTAGCTATACTAGAGAGACTATTTTAATGCCAGCCCACGTTACTCAAGGTGAGATGTAGTCTTTCTGTGGTAGCCTGGGAGTATAGAGCCAAACACCCCCACTCTTGTCTGCTTTTTCCAGCCATATCAATTGCCTTGAGCTAAAGAAGCAAAAAAACCCAACAAACAACACACACCTGCACCCCTCCTAGCCTCCCCAACAGTTTGTAATAGGCCACCTCCACCCCTAAATAGTCTTCACTGGTGACCCAAAGCAGTAATGCCTCTGGTATAGATCCTTCAGGGCAAGTGTCTGAGCTCATGTTTGAAGCTTAAGCTGTCTTTGCAGAGCTTCTGTCTTTAATGTATTTTTTCACTGTCTGTTGGGATAGGGGACAAACACTTGGTGTCCAGATAGATCTGGGCATCTTGGAAAGCCTTTTATCCATCTGATTTTTACCTCAATTGACTGGAACTGGCTTGTAAGTGAAGAATTTTTAATCACTCCTCCTTTTTATAACCACACCCCCAAAAAAAATAATATGTTAAATCTTGATCATCTTTCTTTCATTGGAGGATTTTTTGTCTTCAGAAAGTGTCATTCTTCCCCTTGAACATACTCAAATCAAAACTATGTCAGTAACTGGGAAGGTTTTCTCCTCAAGTCCCCACTCCTGTAGAGCAGAACATCTTGTAACTGTGAAACTCAGGAGGTTTTCATGCAGGGTTAGTTCTGTTAGTAGTAAGAAAAGTAGGAAGAAAGTACTTCTTGTTCAGGTATATTTGGAGAGGGAGGGATCATTTTAAACACACATTTAGAGTGGGGGATTTCCTATTAATAAACTTTCCTGCTTGATTAACCCTGGCCCTGTCAGACAGCTGCCTCCTTGTCTTTGAGAACAGGATCTGTCACAAAAGGAATCACAGTTCTAGCAGACATTGCTCTCTTGCTATGCCCTAAGTGTCAAAGATACCACTGCTTGGCTACATGACCTGCTGTTCCTGGGAGGCAGCTAGGCAGGTCATGCTCCAGATTGTCTTAACAGCCTGCCAGCACCCTGGAAGAGGCTGGCTGGCCCTCCGAAGGTCATCTACTTAATCAGTAGATGGAGGTAAGGCCCCAGCATGGACAGCTGAGATTCCCACCTGCAGGTGCTCCCAAATATCTCACTGCTTTTCATTAGCTGTATGGGGAGCATGGGATGAAACTTCACAATACAGAGGCAAACCAACAGCTTCCTGCTGCCAAAACACAGTTTTACAGCCTCTCTGCACATTCCTGGCTGCTAAACTAGCAGAAAACTACTGTTTTCTTTTTTCCCCTTGGGATTTGTTTGCTGCCAGGGTGTGAACTGGGAGTCAGATAAGTGCCAGAATTGATGCTAGGAGTGTGGGAGGATAATGGGTAGTGACAGAGGTCCACCCTTTCTGTACCAGTGAGTCCATAGGTTGCTGTTACAAGCTTGGGAAGACACTGGCAGACACACTACTAGGTAGATTGTTTTGTTCTGTTTCATTTGCCCTTCTTCTCTTCAGATCCACGTGCCTGAATTCACCTACTAAAATCAGATGTGGGGATTGTGTGCTATTATTTTAGACCAGTATCATCAGACCCATCAAATGTTGGGGTGTTTTCACAAGTGCTTGTTTAAAGGGGCACTTGGCCTTTCACCCCAAAAGCTGACATTCCAGTTATGAGGTTAGTGCAGGATCCAGTGAGTTTAACTGCTTTTTTGCATTTGATAAGGAGCCAAGATTTATTTTAGATGCATAAAAAAGACCTATTTTCCTTCCAGTGTTTGCTTCAAGTAAACAGCATGAGACAGACACAAATCCAAGTGTATGGTATTTTCTAATAGCTGTGATACAAGACAAGCAAACAGCAGCAGGAGCTTCAGTCCACTCCTGCTCTTGGTACCAGAGTGTGACTGCAAGTAGAAAAGAGAACCACATGGTCAAAGCTTAGACTTCCAAATCAGAATAAACAAAGTGTGGTTACTGAGCAAGCCCTTAATTGTCCTAAAGTTTCATTTCCTAGGAAGCAAGTGGGCTTAAACTCAGCCCTGTGCAGTCTAAACAATGATGCCAGAATTCAGAAGTAGCACACTTTGTCCACAGTTGATGGAGAGAGACCACACTTCACAGAAATCACTTTTATCTGCAACTACTCCTCTTTCTCATCTAATTTTGGCCTGATTGTTACTTTGGGAATAACTAAGGCCAGAAACAGCATTCTGCATAATCAAAGGAGCTGCACTCCCAGATCTGGTGATGTTCTCCAGGGCTTAGTATTGGGGCCAATTCTCTTTAATGCCTTCGTTAATGATCTAGATGAGTGAATTGTGTGCAACCTCAGAAGTGTGCAGATGACATGAAACTGTGACAGTGTTGATCTACTTGAGGGTAGGAAGGACCTACAAAGGGATGTGGACAGGCTGGATGCATCAATGGGCCAAAGCCAATTATACAAGATTTGACAAGGCCAAATGCTTCATCCTGCACTTGGGTCACCACAGCCCCATGCAATGCTTCAGGCTCAGGAAAGTGTGGCTGGGAAGCTGTCTGGTAGAGAAAGACCCAGGGGGTGTTGAGCATCAGCCAGCTGAATATGAGCCAGCAGTCTGCTCAGGTGGCCCAGAAGGCCGGCAACATCCTGGCCTCTATCAGCAATTGTGTGATCAGCAGGACCAGGGGAGTGATTTTCCCCCTGTACTCAGCACTGGTGAGGCCACACCTTGAGTATTGTGTTCAGTTTTAGGCCCTCATTACAAGAAGGTCATTGAGATGCTGGAGCAGGTCCAGGGAATGGCAGAAATGCTAGTGAGGGGTCTGGGGAACAAATCTGAGGAGCAGCTGAGGGAACTCAGGTTGTTCAGTCTGGAGAAAAGGAGGCTGAAGTTAGGTTTGCTCTATCTTCCTATGACACCCTGAAAAGAGGTTGGAGCTAGGTGGGTGTTGGTCTCTTTTCCCTAGTAACAAGTGACAAGATGAGAGGAAATGACCTCTAGTTACAGCAGGGGAAGTTTAGATTGGATATAAAGAGAAACTTTTTCACAAAAAGGGTTATCATAGAACCACAGAATGCTGGGGGTCAGAAGGGACTTCCAGAGATCATGGAGTCCAACCACCCTGCCAAAGCAGGATCACCTAGGGCAGGTCACACAGGTGACCACACACTGGTTTTGAAAATCTCTAGAGAAAGAGACACCACAACCTTTCTGGGCATCTTGTTCCACTGCTATGTCACCCTTACAATAAAGGAGTTTTTCCTCATGTTATCAAACACTGCAATCAACTCCCCAGGCAGGTGGATGAATCCCCATCCCTGGAGGTTTTCAGCAGAGATGAAGTGCTAAGGGACATGGTTTAGCACCAGAAAATGGTAGGACTTGATGATCTTAAAGACCTTTTCCAACCAAACCAATGCTGTGATTCTGTGATCTCTTCATAAAAAGTGGTATTTTTTCAAATCTCACCAGAAAGCTCAGGATCTGTGATTCTGCTTAGGGGTACAAAACAGAACTGAAGAGTCCCAGTTTTACACCTACCTGCTGCCTTTACTGTTTCACTTCTCTGTGTTGTTCAGGGGTTTTCACTGTTAAAAAACTTAATTTGATGAATGTTTCTCTTCTGCTTCTTCAGACCAGCTTGATGCCTGTCCATCAGGAAGCACACAAACTCATGAAGTTCCTATTAGACCACTGTCACATCAAGTTTCTTGGGGTTCCCCCCCTCAATTTATTACTAACTCCCTTTCATTTCATTACTTCAATCAGCCTTCCCATGAACAGATTCATACCTTGGCAGTGAATAGAATGAAGTCACATTCAGGTGCCCTGGATGCATTAGACTAGCAGGAGTGAGGCAGCCCTTCGTGCTGTAGGTCGTGCTGCCTTTCATGACACCTGCAGACATCAAAACGTAGCATGCCTCTAGAGGTGCTGGAGCTAAACGAGTCCCTTTCTGTTTTCCTGCAAAATCCACAGTTCCTGTTGTGTCAAAATCTGACACCATCACATCAAGAGATGAATAGATGTATGTCCTCAAACATGCTGTTGTTGGTTCTGGTTTATATTCCCCTCCCTCTCCTACTTTGCAGTGCTTTGCTAGCACATGATGGCTAACAGAGGGTTCGGAGTGTGACGTTCTGTGCCCTCCCCTTCACCATTTTGTTAGTACCGGTTTTTGATTCAGTGTTGTTGTGGTGCTCACTAACATGTACAGTAGAGGAGAAGCAGTGTGAAGCTGTAGGGTCTGCATGTCATTATGGGACACTTGGAGTTTGTGGCACTGAATGTCTGCATGGTCCCATGCATGATTTTGGTTATTCATATTTGATGCATAAAAATACTTCAGCACTTCAGGCTTGCTTTGCTTCCAAACCAGAAAAGAAGTTGTACAACTGTGAAGTTGCACAGCTGTAACATTATGCTTTATGAATTTGTGCTGGCAGTTTGTATCATAAATGATAAGGGCAGAGTGCTTTAGAAATGGGGTGGAGATTAAAGGTGCAGTGCCCTAAATCAGAACATTCTAGATGACTTCGTCTCAAAAAAAGACACTGTACAAGGTAAGAGAAAAAAACACCACAGTTTGAAACAGTGTGGCAGAAAAGGAGATAAAAGTCATGAGACAAATGGACTTATTCTGCATCAGAGTACAAGAACAGGGAGTGTTCAAAGAAATCAAAAGATGAGAGATTAAAAAACCACATGAAGGGGAGGGGGCTGAGCACTACATCATTTAATTTTGAAATGCTGTGGACATAGTAAATTTTACCACAGTGTGTGCAGTCTGAAGCTTAGGCTGGTGCATGCTGATGCAGTTTTGGTGCTTCACCGGATCTGATGGACTGGATGGGATCTAAACTGCTGGCTTACCTCTTGTAGGGTGTGCTGATCTCCAAAGCCTTGACACTATGCAGCCGATGGAAAGGAAAAGGCAGGGCTACATTCACGAACTCATTCAGACAGAAGAAAGGTACATGGATGACCTTCAGCTTGTCATAGAGGTGAGATGTCTTGGATGGGAAAATGCCTTTAGAAAAAGATCAGCTCTGTCCAACTGAACAGTAGCAGTGTAGGGATTCTTATGAATTTTGAAGTGCCACAGGAAGAAGGTGTGTGAGCACCTCCTCTTCTAGCAGATGTTATGTGGTTGTCCACCAGGCAAAAACGCCTCCTTACCAAAGACCTCATCTTACAAGGACCTTCCTGTTTTCCAAATATTGTTCTTCAGTGTTTCAGCTCAGTGTAAAAATGATGGGCTGGGATGTCTAGCAAAACTGCACAGGCTCATGACAGAAGCTGTATGAATATCATAAAAGCTTATTGTCTGCCTTGGCCTCCAGTTTTATTTCTGGAAGCAAGAGCACCTCCTTGCAGAGCAGGAACTGACCAGCATTAGGTCATTTTAGGTGCCTGACTTGACCTCTCTGTGTCAACAACTGTGTGGTGAAGTGTAAAGACATTAAACAGCCTGAGCTCCAGAGGTATGCTGTGCGGTAGAGAGGCAGCAGGTCAAGGGCCCCTGAGAGAGGCTGTAGACCCTCAGGCAGGCTGGCTGCATGTGCTCAGGGTACGGGAGTGATGCACAAGTGTCATTTGTGTAGCAATTGACTCCCCAGTGATGGGATTGCTTCTGCTGAGCATCAGCCTGCAGGTCCCAGTGCTTGGCTCTGCTTTGCAAGCAGTGATGCCGACGTTAGAAGGAGGCACCAGGCTTTGGAAAAAGCAGCACCAGCTGTTGCAAGTGCTAGTAAGGCTGAGCCATTGGACATGGAGCATTCAAATAAAGCAACACCACTGCTAGGCCAAATAAGGGGCTGAGCTGCTTTTGTCTCTGAAGAGCTGCTCACCTTTCTCACTTTTCAACTCAGGTGTTCCAGAAACCAATGGCTGATTCAGGCTGTCTCACTGAAGGAGAAATGGGGCTGATCTTTGTTAACTGGAAAGAACTCATCATGTCAAATACAAAGTTACTGAAGTGAGTACTTATCTGCATTTTTATGCTTGCTTGCTTTTTCATCTTTATTCCCGTGTTCCTTTCCCCAGGAAGTTTGTGGGTTTACAGTAAATATTTCTGACCTTGCTGATTATATCCCTTGCATGTGTGCATTCAGAACAGCTAAATGAATTCAGACTCCCTTGCAAAGAAGGGGTTGTTCCAAGAGGGGAGGTGGGAATAAACAGCAACAACTGATGCACATTTGCTGGAGTACCTTAGAAATGGAGGCTATGTGAAAGCATATGTACTGGAGCCATCCTTCCTGCAAAGCCACCATCTAGTGTCTGATAATAAACTTTGGAGAGACAAAGTGGCTAATAGTTCACTGAAATGGGATGATGGTTGAATGTAGAGATTGATACCAGAAACCTCAAAGGAGAGTCCCAGTCCCACAGACCCCATCAGGCAACTTGTTCTGCTCATCGAGTCGTGCCAGGGACTTCCTGGGGTTCCAGGCTGGACTCTGCACCAGCTGTGCTGCCTAAGGGAATTCACCTCTCAGGCTTATGTCCTTTCAGAGATGAGTGTTGTAAGGATCTTGATTTAGGTCTCACAAACTTGGCAGCAAAGTTGGATGGTGATTTGTTTCCTCTTCAGAGCCTTGCGAGTGCGTAAGAAGACAGGAGGAGAGAAGATGCCGGTGCAGATGATTGGGGATATTTTAGCAGCAGAGCTTGCTCACATGCAGGCCTACATTCGGTTCTGCAGCTGCCAGCTTAATGGAGCTTCACTGCTGCAGCAGAAAACTGATGAAGATGCTGATTTCAAAGACTACTTAAAGGTATCTTATTCAGTAGCTTTTGTGCCTTCTCCTTTCCTTAGTGACAGGAACCCATCTTACTAGCACCAACCAGATCAAAATAACCCAGAAGAGTAAAATCCTGCCAAAATAGCTAAGAACCTGCCAAGGTGTGTTTGTACAATGACCGTGGTTAACACTGTTTGTGCTTTTTACTTATATACCTGTGTCTCACTCTAGCTAACCCATTACTCTATTTCCCACTTCAGCGTAATGCTAACCCCACAAAGCTATGGTGCTGCTGTTAGTACCTTGCCAAAAATTCACACTGAAGGGGTAAGAGTCTGTGACACTGAAATCAAAAAGCTGTGGTTCTGAATGCATGTGCAGTTCAGTGGGTGTGAAGTATCTCTGGACAGTGGGGTTGCAGCTGGGGGCAGGGATGTGCTGTGAGCATCAGAGGCGGGCACAGGGCAGAAATAAGTAAGCAGCTGCTGCCACACTGCAGCTGAAGTGGTGGCTTTGAGAGCATGAAAGGAGAAATGCCAGAGCTGTTGACATCAGGTGTTTGTTCCTTTCGTTGCTTTTTTCAACCTGCGTGGAGCCTGTAACATTGGCATAAAAGCTGGGACAGTTTTGAGTGTAAGGATTCTGCATGAGCAACGATGCTACAGCTTATGCTGGCACAGTGTCTGGTTACAGTGGCAGCACTGGCGCTCCTGTCTATTCTAGACACAAGTTTTGTTGCTTACCAAAAAGGCTAATATTTTGTAGGGTGCCTAGAAGAATGAACCTGGTCAGACAGCTTCCAGTTTTCAGTGCAGTGAGGCAACTGTTTGTTGTTCAGTAATGCAGTGTCTGTTAAATCTCTGGGTTGCACTACAGAAACTTGCCTTGGACCCTCGCTGCAAAGGAATGCCCCTCTCCAGCTTTCTCCTGAAACCTATGCAAAGAATAACCCGCTACCCTCTGCTGGTAAAGAGTGTGAGTACCCAACGGAGCTCGTGTAGGTGAACGCTTTCAACTTTGGTGTGACCGTTTGAGGCTGTGCCTTTAAGAAAGGGACAGTGCTGGGACACTCTGGCTGATATTTTTGCTTATTTTTCGCTTGATAGCGAAAGCAAAAATAAGCCTTGCTCTTCTATGAGGATTTTTCTGAGAGTGTGCAGAAACACTCCCTGTGCTTACCTGTGGTTTTAGCTTGTTTTCTCCCTTTTTTAATCTGTACCAGATTCTAGAGAACACTCCAGAAAATCACCCCGACCACAGTAGCCTCAGGCTTGCCTTGGAGCGTGCAGAGGAGCTGTGCTCTCAAGTTAACGAAGGGGTGCGTGAGAAAGAGAACTCAGACAGGCTGGAATGGATACAGGCCCACGTCCAGTGTGAAGGTCTTTCTGAGGTAGCCACGTTGATATGCTGTAGGGTGGGGACTTTGCCAAGTCATTTCAGGAAGGCTGGGGGAGGAAATAGGGGACCTCGCTCATGTCCATTACTGGAACACGACAGCTCACCACTGGCTGCAGAAGGAACCAGGGCTTCACAAGCCCAGAAGTTCTGTCCTAGTTCTATCACCTAATCATGCACCCGTAAGAGGGAACCTGACTGCAGGCCCTTCTTAAACACAGCTTCTGGATGACAGAAAAGTGTCCATGATGTAAATACCTTCATCTAGTCAGATCCCTGCATACAGCAGTGGCAAAGCTAAAATCTACTTGCAGCTAGTAGTAGAGCTGATAGCATGGCAGGTTATAAAACTGTTTCTCTTCTCTTCATTTGTGACTCATTAAACAAACCAGAAGAGCACTTGGAACAGCTTCAGCAGTTTCCACTGTGAAAGAGGAGCAGGAACTGATGTCTGCATTAACTTGCTGCTGCTAATGGGTTTTGTCTCTCCTAGCAACCTGTCTTCAACTCCCTCACAAACTGCTTGGGGCCACGGAAACTCCTGCACAGTGGCAAGTTGTACAAGGCCAAGAGCAATAAGGAGCTGTATGGCTTCCTTTTCAATGACTTTCTCCTGCTGACCTACATGGTTAAACAGTTTGTGTCTTCCGGCTCCGATAAACTGTTCAGCCCCAAATCCAATTCCCAGTTCAAAATGTACAAAATGGTGAGTGAGTGAATCAAGGTGCCCCCTGCTTGTGTTGGTAAAGTGAGGCCTGGCTTCTGGTGAGGAATGTTGTTCTCCCTGCTGGGATAGCTGTCTGGCTCTGTCTGATCTTTGCTGTCACATGGGCATGTACTGGCAGGCAGCATGCGTGAATGCTGTTGGCTTAGTCCCCAGAAAAGGACAGCCCTCTGTGTCATGCCTTAATAAATGCTTCTGTCCACTCTGGAGTGAAAGGGCAGAAATAGCATCATGCCTGAGCAGCTGAGTGGGATGTTTAGGACCAGGAGCCTTGACTCGGGTTTGTACAAGTTCCTGTATCCACAAGAACATGCCTGTCCTTCTTTAGAAAAAGGTAAAAGGTGCAACACTTGGGTGTCTGTGTCCAGACTCTGTGTTCTCAAGATTCTGGAGTTTGGGAGAGAAGTTTTAAGTATCAGGGCTGCTTTTCATCAGGGAACCTGAGAGATTCCCAGGGTTTCCAGCCTTCATTTTCCCTAGAGTAAAATAATATATTTAAACAGTCTCACAGTTCTCTTATTGTCAGGGTGATGATGCTACTGTGATGTTTGCTTTTCTTTCAGCCTGTTTTCCTCAATGAAGTCCTAGTGAAGTTGCCCACAGACCCCTCAAGTGATGAGCCAGTTTTCCACATATCACACATAGACAGAGTTTACACGCTTAAAACTGACAACATTAATGAGCGGTGAGTAGGGAAAGCGCAGATCTGAGCTCAAACTTATTGATCATGGCTGTAGGCTGTGTTTCCAGTGGGCTGGCATGGGGGTCTCTGAGTTCAAGAACAGGGTTTCATCTTTTGGTCAGGAAATAGACTCCTTTTACTCTAATTTGAATTACAAATTTTCTCTGATTGTGTTCTCCTTTGCAGCAGCTCTTGCAGTGGAGTACAGTCACATCCACTGCTCCTCAGTGTTACAGGTGTATAGAATAGTTTACAGCTGCAAAGTCCAGCATCTCATAGGATTCTTCCCCCATTCTGGTCAGTCCTTAGTGAAAAAGCAGTTTCACTTTCATTTATTTAGGCTGATGTGGAAATATGGCATAAGGCTAAACTCCATCATTCTAGTGCCTGGAGCTGACTTGATTTGTGATGCCTTTGAAGTCCAGTGGTGGTGGTGGTGGGGAAATTGTGGCAAGAGACTAGGGCAGAGTTGCCAGTGCTGAAGAATTTCCTGCCTGTGGTGTGACCCTCACTGTAGTGATTGCTCTTTGTAGTACTGCCTGGGTCCAGAAGATCAAAGCAGCATCAGAGCAGTACATCGAAACTGAGAAGAAGAAACGTGAGAAGGCCTATCAAGGTATCTGCCGAGTTATTTCCCACTCATCCACGTGGACACATGGGCAAGACCTTTTCTGGCAGCTGCCAGTGTCTGTGGAGGATTTCCCTCTTCAGATATAGTGTCAGACCTTACAGTTGCAACCAGTCAATTTCTTTCTGATTTCTGTGTTTCCAGCTCGCTCACAGAAAACTTCAGGAATAGGACGCTTGATGGTGCACGTGATTGAAGCCACAGAACTAAAGGCCTGCAAGCCTAATGGTAGGTGAAGGGAATAATGTCAAATCACTTCTGTTCCTACGGTGTTTGGAAAGACTTCCTGAGAGCAGCTGGGTGATGTGGGAAGCACTGTGGTGTCAGCTACAGCTTCAGAACAAATTAGCCATTATTTAATTAACTTCAGAGGACCGAGTGAAGAATCAGCTCTATGCTGCTCTAGGCTATAGAGGTTGCCTGACCCACACCTTCTGAAGAGCAGCACTGACAAGCATCCAGGCAGCCTGCAGATGGGGAGGGAGGTTTCTGCACTGCAGAGGTGTTTCACTGCTTGTTCTGTGTTTAGGGAAGAGCAACCCGTATTGTGAAATCAGCATGGGCTCTCAGAGCTACACCACAAGGACCCTGCAGGATACTTTGAACCCCAAGTGGAACTTCAACTGCCAGTTCTTCATTAAGGATCTGTATCAGGATGTCCTGTGCATCACCATGTTTGACAGGGATCAGTTCTCACCTGATGGTAAGTGTGCTCATTTATTTTAGGGGAAAAAAATGCTCTTTTGGTGACTTAGGGTGCACTGTTCCAAGAGCCTGCAGGTACAACTGCTTCCTGTGTAATGCTGTGTAAACACAGTGCCTCCTTTTGAATACACAAGCTTCAACAGGCTTCTAGAGCAACAGCTGTGGGCAGTCAGGTTTGAGCCCACTCTGACTTTTGTATCAGACACAGAATTACTATTTTTTGTCAAACTGGGAAGGCAAAGAATTTGAAAGCAGAGGTTTTTGTGTCTCACTAGAGGTGCCCAAAAATAAGATGCTAGGTTATTTGTCCAGCAACACCTTGATAAGCTTCCTTTGCTTGGCAGCTGAATGCAGTTTTGGCAGTGAGTCACTTCTGGTACCCTTTCAAAGGTTCAGTGTTTTGCAGGGCTCTGACACACAGTTGATTGCTGCAGATTTGTAAGGTAAGACCTTGACCTGAGTTGCCCTGTGTGTAACTATATAGCTCAGCCTTTTCTCCTGCGAGGTGATGTGACTGCTGGGCTGCTTCTCCCAGCTGAGTCTGTTGTTTATTCAGTTCATGGTAAACCTTTTTATGACCACACACAAAGATGTTAACACGTCAAATGGCCACGAGCAGGACTGGAAGCCTCCTAGTGGCAGTAATTGTTCAAGTTCATTGTTCTTGTGAAAAGAATGATACAGAAGCCTAATTAAAGTTGGCTCAGCCAAAATAGTTACCTTTTGGGGTTTTCTTTTCTTTACTGTCTTCATAGCACAGCTGCTGACTTGTAATCATGGACCAGCACTTAGCTCTGAGACAGGAAAACATTTGAAATTGTGTTTCTGAAAGGGAGCTGGTATTTTTAAAGCCCTTAGATCAAACTGTGACATAAAGACATTTTCCATCCTAATTCCACAGCAATTTTGTCTTCTACAAAAACATTTTTTTGTCACTGCTGGCTGATTTACACAGGACTGAGGCCTACTCAAACAGAAAGCTTGGGAGTAGTGCTGTGGAACTGACTATCTACTGTTCAGCAGTGCTGCTCAAGCTGACACTGTCAGGTTTCTTAAGGTCATTGCTTATTGACAATTCTTAATTACTTTCTCAACAGATTTTTTGGGTCGCACTGAAGTTCCAGTAGCAAAAATCAGGACAGAGCAAGAAAGTAAAGGCCCCACAACTAAACACTTACTGCTACATGAAGTTCCAACGGGCGAAGTCTGGGTCCGTTTCGACCTCCAGCTCTTTGATCAGAAAACACTCACCTAAGAACACTTTTCTTAATTTATGAAGGACAGGAAGCTGACAGCCTGGACTTTTGTGTGTGTGTGTGTGAAAGAGTCTTTGCCCCATGCTGGTTATTAAGCAAGAATTCCTGCAGCTTCCCTATTTCCCCTTAGTTACTGATTGCATTCAGTTCCTTGCCGCGTTGGAAGTTGTTGATCTATGCAAACACAGATATCACTGTATGTACAGTACAACAGCTCAGTGCCTTTTGGTTCTGTTGGAATCCCTTGCGTTTGGATACCAATGCTTGCATTTTCAGGGACATGAAAGGTATTAAAACAGAAATGTGGCATAAAGATGTATGTCTCTTTTACCACTTAGTCTGCCACAGACTGAGGAATGGTTTAAGCTCAGCACTGGAATCATTCCATTTGAATTCTGACAAGTGATATCCACTGGAATCTTCCCATCTCAGGATGATAGTTTTAAAGATTAAATGCTGAAGAAGCCTTAGCACTGGAAAAGTCTCTGAGATATTGTATATGCTTTAAGTGTAGTTCTTCACTTGACATAGTTCTGCACTGAAATCAGTAACTGCTACTTGATTTTTCTTTCTGCTTCAGTTTGATTCATCGTTCTCTGCTGAGACAATGTGGTTGTGAAGAATAGCTAGGAAAAAAAAAACTATATTTCAAATACTGTGACCCACAATAATGTGGAAAAATACTCTCCAGCCTCTCTTTTTATTCCTATGTCTAAGTTATTTGTGTACATTTCCTTGGTCTTGCAGACCTCCATGTGAATCTTGAAGCTTTGACGTTGCCAACATGTATATAGAGAGTAAAGTATAAATGTATTAATGTAATTTGTCTACAGATGTTTATTGATGCATAGTGATTTTTTAAGAGTATATTTTATTGTACAGGGGAATGTGAAACAAGGAAAAAAAAATACTTACAGGATTAAATTCAGTAGAAGTTTTATTACATGTTTAAAAGGTTTGCTCTGGGGCAACTGTCACCCCACCACCAAACTGCTTGAAAGCAAAAACTTGCCCTTGGCACCCAAATCAGGGACTGTTTAAAAAAAAAAGGAAATAGAAAAAGAAAAGGAACAAAAAGTTTGTTTATAAAGGGTTTGATACACTGTAACCAATTTACTGCCTCCTTCAACTGCTTTGGAAAAGCACAGCATGCAATTCTGAGCAGCCTGTGCCCTTGCTTCCCAGGGATGCAGCAATGCCTCCTGCTGTCTGACAGTTTCACGCCCAGTTGCCATCTGTGTACCCACCTGTTACAGGGCTGAGGCAACCTCTGTTACTTTTAACAGTTTTCTGTGGTTCAGTATTTCTAATCCTAAATAAAGTTAAATCTTGGCAACGCTTGAGAGATTGTGTCTCTACAGTGGGAGTTTGGAGCTTCTTGAACATGAGAAAGATTCTCTTTGCAGCCTTTGAGACCAGGGCTGCTGCAGTCACACTAGCAGGGAGTTTGGGCTACACTGGAACAAGAGAAACTGTGGAACACCAACAGCAGAGATTCTTTGAAGAGTGCTAGACGTTGTATACAAGAACATTTAGTGTCCCTCCCCTACCTATTTCCTGCCCTCTCAGAGCAACCAATATGGATTAAGTTAAATTATGTATTATGTTAAAGTTTGTTACTGCTTGCACACTGCCTTGAGGAGAAAGTCCTTTGAAACCCTGGTAGTACCCTAAGATTTCTCTGTAAATAGCATTTTGCAAGATACTCACTGTGGGAGTTCTGATAAAAAATTGGAACAAACAAAACCAAATCTTTTCCTTATCAGTGCTCTCCAGTACAGTTGGTAACCACAGGCATAGCCAGGAGCTCCTCCTTCTCATTCAGTGAGGGGGTTTGTTCTCAAATCTCAAGGTGACCTCTTTCAGATTCGTGCAAAACTGAACAGCTGTAGCTAAAATTTTGCAAGCTTTGTCCATTCCCTCTGCCCACTGCTACCTCGTAATGCAAAATACAGTGGCTAGGAGCCGGAGCTGTTGCCAGGACTGGGGATATCATCTGGATCCTGCACTGCTCTGAACACGGGTCTACCAGTCGTCTTTAACTTTTCTCACCATATTCATCTCCTTTAGTACAAAGCCTACCTGTAAAACAGAGACCATCAACACTGTCTTTGTAGGGCAGAGCCCAGGTTAAACCTTCTGAAATAGCAGGTTTGGGTGAAAAGCATGGGCTGGAGCTGGGAAAAAAGCAGGAGCAGCAGCTTAAATATTTCTTCGGCTGCTGAGTAAAAGTACTTCAGAGCCAGATGTTTAAGACAATGAGTTTATTGCAGTTTACTAGAAGCCCTGGCCTGTTGTCACTTGCTTTGGCAGCAGATGTAGCATACTCTGCAGCTGGTACCTTCTGATGGCTGTGCTTGCCACTTCAGTCAGCCAGAGGACAGGTTACATCATCAGCTCTCACTGTCTTTGTGGTGGCTCACGACTTTCTGCCCTTAAACAGAAGTTGAAAGGATTGCCAATCTATGTGTCGTGAAGGCTCCTGTAATCCAGTGCAGCTTCCTGCACAAGCTCCGCCCCACATGGAGTCACTCCAGGAAATACCCATATTTGTGACCATTCTTCCTTCTAGAACATGCCATTATCCCATAACTGATGTGCTGGAGTTAAGCCTTGGGCTAGTAAGAGGCATAAAACTGCAGGAAGGGCAGGGCCTGCTTCAGGAGGACATTGAGCTCCCAGCTCAGCTTTGATGGTTTTGTCAGTGGGAGCAGGAGTTCCCTAAAGTGTCATGCACTGCAATGGCAGAACCAGAAAGCTTTCAAAAGCTCTTTTTCAAAGGGTGAATCAGAGCACTGGCACTTAAGAAAAACATTTTAAAAATTGAAAACCCCACTCTTCAGTCACCAAAACACTTCTGTCTCAGGGCAGGCCACCTGAGGCTCTCTTGAACTTAGGCACCTGCATCACAGCTCCAGTTCACCATTACTGACCTCTACTGCATCCAGTCTAACCAGCCTGTGCACAGGAAAAAAAGGCAAAACTCTGACCTGTTGTTTTTGTAGACATCACTATCAATGTAGGTGTATGGTATCTTCAGCCACTCCACTGCATCCATGCGTTGTCGGCTTAGCGGAAGCAGAGGCAGTTCTGCTCTACTGAGTTTGTTCAGCTCTCTGGTAGAGTATGGTTTTCCTGGCAGGAAAGTAACAAGTACTTCCTGTGAGCATCTACTGTCACAAACAAGGATGGCCCCCCAGTATGAAACACTTCCACAGGACACAAATTGTTTCAAATACCTGTCTCACACTGCTTGATAATGCCTGTCTCAATAAGCCTTCTTTGAATGCCTTCTAACAGAGGATCCTGTACAGCTGGAACTGAAACCTGTGACAGAGACAGTTCTTTCATGCTCATGCACCAACACAAGCACTTTGTCAGTCTCAAGAGACCACAGACCAAGGTGAATGACAAGGTACCACTGGTTAGCAGGGAAGCAGCATCAACCTCACTTTTTATTAATAAAGCCAAGACCTGAGGGGCCTAAGAAACACTGAGCATCTCTGCTCCTCAGGCCATAATGTATTAAAATCTCTGCCACAAAGTTACACCATAGATAGCAGATCTCATCTCCTGGAAGCAGCACGCCACATTGCAATGCAGTATCAGCTCACTCCCCACAGCTGCTAAGGGCTTACAACATCCAGATGGGATATAAAGAGCTGCACTTCATAGATCTGTGCCAGAGTCCTAACTCTTCTATGGTATTACCTAAGTCTGGTGCACTTGAGTGAGCTTCTGTAAGCATCACCCGACCTGTTAGATTGTTTCCTCTACTGAGCACACACCCAGCTTGCCTGTGAACTCACCAGCCCTCCTTAGATAGGACACTTTCCACACTACCACAATGAATTTGAGATAAGGAAAAAGAACCTCACCCCCTTCCATTGCCTACTGCCTCCAAAACTGGGCGTAGTATGGTTCCAAACCATGTTCCCTGTGAAAATAATCTTCAAACAACCTTGGTCTTAACTGGAGTAAGAATTGGGACCATATTTGTTCAATTAATAAAACTAGAATGCATTGCTCTATGCCCCTCAGCAGCACATCAGTAACATGCTCTGTCCCCTCTAACCATTAACCTTCTGCTGGTCAAAGAGTGCCTCTAAACCTCACAGTGTAAGTAACCATCGCACCTTCCAGCAGTCTGTGCACATCTTCAGGAAGAGTGGATCGTACTCTGATGGGTCATAAGTTTCCAAAGTCACATAGCCCTATGGGAGAAGCAGGTAGTGGGTCAGGTTTCAGAAGCTATTATTGATAAACCAGCGAGAGAGCAGCCAGCTTAAGTATTACACAGCCAGCCATGGTATGAACACAGCACCGGAAGTAGCAGAAAAAAGAACTCCCAAATTTTCACACCCTTGCACGTCAGAAGGAAGGTGTCCCAAGCATAACAAGAACATTCCCTCATCTATTTTAATTTATCATTGGCATAAATATATACAAAATGCTTCCAAGAAGCATCCAGAAATAGTTACAGGCTAAAATGCCAGTCATAACTAGGGCAGTCAAGAGAAGTGGAAGTTTTGTTCAAAGAAAACACATATTAGAAAGAAAAATGGAAAGCAGTGATAGAGCGCCCACCATCCACAGCCCTAGGCAGGTCACTGGTCTGCAAGATGTAAGCTCCAAGTCCTGGTCATGAGCTTCCTTTTCTGTCTATATATAGGAGTAAAGACCTGAACCATACCTAATGGTCCAGACTACAGTTCCAACTCATCATGAAGAAACTTCATATTCTACAATTCAAGTTCCCTGTGACTAGAGTTAGCTGGGGGAAAGCAAGTACCACCATTTGGCATTCACTACAGATGCCAAGACCAAAGAACACCAGACCAAACAGACTACCAAGAAGCTGAACAGAAACTGATGCTGACACGGTGATCGAACCTGATTCTGAGAAAGGTGAATGACAACCATTTGTCTTCAAGTTATAATACCCTATTTACAACCAGTAAGATAGGACTTCCCTGAATCACATCAAACAAGAGTTGTACAGAGGAGAACACAACCCATAGAATTAAAATAAATAAATAAATAAGAAGCCAAAAGTGACAGCAAGAACAGGGCAGGCATATCAAATACTCCTCTTGGTCATTACTTCAAAACCTTGGACATGCAGTTTCTCAGCTTCTTTGTGCAGGTGATTCTCCAGGGATCCCAGGAAATAAGGAAATAAAAAGAGCATTCCGCCCATGGCCTTCTAGGTCTCAGCCCATAACAGTTCATTTTATCCATCTTTGGATGTGATTTCAAGTTGAAAGTTGGAAAAATCACACTTTAACCTGAACAGTTCAAGAACACTGCCAGACAAGTCCAAACCTAAAAGAGTGAGATCTGCAGCAAGTTTCAGAAGTCACTGTGTTGAAGGTCTGGCAAGTGTGTCAGGCCCCAAAGGGCCTGTGCTGTTCCCAGACAGGTACCTGGGTACCTGGGCAGCTCTATGGGGTTTCAGGTACTGCTAAGCATGGACACTGCTGCCTCTGCAGGGGCCTCTGCTCCCCAGGATCTGGCAGTTCTTCAGCCAGCAAGCAACAGCCCCACCCACCATCTTCTGTTTCTCTCCCTGGAAAGCTTCAAGCCCTAACATGCCTCAATTTGCAGACTTTTAGTGCCACCTCTCGGCTTGTTACTACATGTCACACCACTACAATACATGCTGAGACCTCAGTCGACTGTGCCAGGTGCTGTGCAGTACTCCTGTGTTTGACACCTTTGTGCAACTGCCGTATTATCACTCACACACTCCTTGGCAGAAAGCAGAGCAACAGCCTGCTCTTACAAAGAAATGAGAAGAGTCTCAATCTGCAGCAATTCAGCAGACAATGTCTAAATTGTCTTAGACTACCAGAAGCCGAGCTGTGGCTAGCACAGCAGCAACTTGGGTCAGGGAAACTTCTCCCTCCTTGCAGGCTGCAGTGTGGCACTTGCGCCAGGGCTAGAAGAAAAGAAGCCTTGCTGCCATCTTCACATTAGATTGAGCATCTCATCATGCATCTGCAGTCCACAGGGGTAAGGAAGAGGTGAGCATGGGAGTGAACAGCAGGTAGATTTAAGGCAAAAATCCCACAAAGCAGCAGCTCACTAGAACAAAATGGTCTCAGACCTTTGAAAGAGGATCATTTGCTCTCATTAAAACAACACAGCTCCGATGACATTTTCATTTCTGGACAGGGAGATTATTTACGGTCTCATAACTCAACTGTGCAGTGTTTTCCACTGCCAACAACAGCCTGCTCTACATAAAATATAATCCCATATGTGGCAGATAATGTAACTGCTCTTATTACTCTCTAAATCTGCTCCTGAGATGTAGAAAGTTGAGTCATGGGGTCTGATACTTAAACAGCAGTGTGAAATTCACAGCAAAAACAACAAAGCCAGCATTTCCTACAGTGACTGCAATTTCTATGAGTACAAAACCACACATAACTAGAGAATCCATGAGTTCGGTCTCTTTATCTTCATGAAAACTTAAGAAAACTGTGCCTCCCTGCTCCCAGCTTTGTTTCCTTTTATAAAGCTTGATCAGTAGCATCCAAGGCCACCAAACTGTTTCACTCGTGTTCTGCCAACATACTGCTCTAGCTGAACTCCTGAGACATGAGCACAGTCCCCTCCCTGGTCACAGGCTCAGCATTGGTTTCAGATGACAGAGCTCAGGGGTTTTTGCCCTAAATGGTCCAGCTCAGAGAAGGAAATTTGCTGTACAATATGATGTCTCACCATGTTCAGACCCCAGCATGTGCTCACTGCACCAAAAATGCTATTGTTGGTATCTGATGATGAAATTAAACAGCTGTAACAACACATCACCATCATAGAAGCACTTGAAAAGAGTAAGTTACAGAGGCTGCATGTGAGCTCCAGGCTACTCAACTGAGCAGCAAGTAACCGCTAAAACCCCAATCTTGCCCACAACCCTCTGCATCCTGCCCTTATCCATGACAGAAATTCACTTCTTGTTGGTACCTTCTTTTTACAGTGGTTTAAGTAGAGAGACAGTTGTTCTTCCCTCCTTTTATGTATTTCTTCGATTGACTGGTCCATTTTGTCCTCAATTTTCTGCAGCAATGGCTCTGAAACATCCTCAAGCCATTTCTTGTACAGCATCTCCTTCTTTCTCAGATTTAAGAAATCATTGTGCCTCAAATACCTGTCCACCTCCTAAACAGTAAGAAATGGAAAATAAAAACCATACAACCTATTGACCAACCACATTAAAGGGTCCACAGGTGAAACTCCACAGCTTGGCTGACCTGACCTGACTGGTCACTGCTGCAAGGGCCCTGCTTTCCAGCCCTTCTTTTTGTTGCTCCCTCTCCACTTCCCACAACTTGTTTCCAAGATCTCTCTTGCATGAGCTATGGCTTTCAGACTAATTTTTAAAGCTGTAGTGCAAGATTAGAAGAATTTCATTCACTTTGTCTTATCAGAGCAGGGGGCTGTGCAAGACAGGCAGCAGCAGGACCTTTTCCCTACAGCAGCAGCATCCTGCTAGATCAGATCAGCTCTCCTGCCTTTTACTCACAGGCCCCCGTCACCATCCAATGACACTCACAGAACACAAGTTAGGTGCAAACAGACAGGTAAGTCACCAAAGACAGATGATTCCTAAGCTCCTATTAGGGCTACCATTTCAGTCCTTTCCCAAGGAGACTGAAGAGGCAAGAAATTCATACTTCTAAACTTAGTTTTTCAAGAATAGAGTTGACATTTTCTCATGAATCACTGACCAGGACAAAAAACATTGACATGCAGGAAAGCACACAGCAAACAAGAGAATAGACACCATTTCTTACCCTCACAAAAGAATTTTCTCTGTCCAAGATGCACTGAATAGAAGCAATGATGTCTTGACTTTCATCAGGTGCTGCCTAACAAAACATCAAAAGAACACATTTAGTAAAGCAAGACTCAGAATTACCCTTGAAATCAAAAGAATTACTTTTGTTGTGATGAAAAGCATGGCTTATCATAACCCAGCTGGCGGAACAGCACAGGCACATAAATCCCAGCAAGACTTGCCCTCAACAGTTAAGCTAAATGTAGCAACAGAAGAATGCTTAAAGAACTTGTGGCATTGAGTGCACCCTCAGCAAGTTTGCTGATGACACCAAGCTGTGTGGTGCAGCAGACACGCTGGAGGGAAGGGAGGCCATCCAGAGGGACCTTGACAGGCTGGAGAGGTGGGCACAAGCCAACCTCATGAAGTTCAATAAGAGCAAGTGCAGGGTCCTGCATCTGGGTGGAGGCAATCCCAGGCACAAATCCAGGCTGGGCAGTGACTGGCTGGAAAGTAGCCCTGAGGAGAGAGACTTGGGGGTGCTGGTGGACAAAAAGCTCAACATGAGCTCTCAATGTGCACTTGCAGCCCGCAAAGCCAATCAGATCCTGGGCTGCATCAGGAGAAGCGTGGCTAGCAGGTCGAGGGAGGTGATCCTCCCCCTCTACTCAGCCCTGGTGAGACCCCACCTGGAGTACTGTGTCCAGTTCTGGAGCCCCTATTACAAGAGGGATGTGGAGGTGCTGGAACGTGTCCAGAGAAGGGCCACGAGGATGATCAGAGGGCTGGAGCACCTCTCCTATGAGGACAGACTGAAGGAGTTGGGGCTGTTCAGTCTGCAGAAGAGAAGGCTTCGAGGTGACCTAATTGTGGCCTTCCAGTATCTGAAGGGGGCCTACAAGAAGGCTGGGGAAGGACTTCTCAGGATGTCAGGTAGTGATAGGACTAGGGGGAATGGAATGAAGCTGGAGGTGGGGAGATTCAGGCTGGATGTGAGGAGGAGGTTCTTCCCCATGAGAGTGGTGAAACCCTGGAATGGGTTGTCCAGGGAGGTGGTCGAGACCCCGTCCCTGGGGGTGTTTAAGAGCAGGCTGGATGAGGCTCTGTCCAGCCTGATCTAGTGTGGGGTTTCCCTGCCCATGGCAGGGGGGTTGGAACTAGATGATCCTTGTGGTCCCTTCCAACCCTGAATGAAACTATGAAACTATGAAACTGGAATGCACATGTTCAGCAGGACTAGACCACACAACTCCTTGGTCACTCCTCGCTGTGACTGCATTACCACTTGCTCCTTGCCACTGTTGCTCACATGTGTCCAATGAAGGCAGAAAGAAGCTACCTCTTTGCAAGGAGCCACATGGAAAACGGACAACAATTTGATTGCTATTTGTATAGCATGGATTGACCTGTACTGAGAGTAAAGGTGTAGAGAGATGCTTTAGAGATGCCTCAACAGTTCTGAGGAATACTTCAGGATAGGAGATGGAAAATGTGAGCAGATGAAAGAGAAACAATGGAGATTGGGACATTCCAGTTCAGAGCTATGATTGTGATGGTTTGAGCATGCTTATTTGAAGAGACTGAGAAAGTGAGAGAGAAAGAAAAGAAACAAAAGGAAGAGATGTTCAACCCTAAACAGTCACAATTTAAGCACCTCTTGTGCCATCAGACTGCTGCTTACTGAGTCAGCAGCCCACTCATGTAGACATAAGACAGGCTGCAGTATCATTTCTGGATGCATAACACTGCTGACCTGCATGAACTTTTGGCCTCGTATGAAAGAGTCACCCACTACTTGGGTGCTAGACAGCCTCACTCGACAGCACGCTGACAGAAGGAGAGAGCACACACATCTTCCTGCAGTGCACACTTCTGACCATATCTAGGAGAGGGCCAAAAGCACAGACACATTCCTGCAAAGCAGGAGTCACTAACGAATTCAGGCATACTTTGGGGCAGCAGTCCTGGGGAGCAGATAGACAGACCAGATCACTGTCTAGAACTTCAGTGGGTATTATTAGGTGGCCAGCTCCAAGTGAGGAATTCAACTACACCCAAATATCCTGGGATCCCAGTTACAGATACTGGTTTCATGTGTCCTGAATTTTGGCTCTTGACAGTAGAATGTGGAGAGGCACTCACCTGCCAAGGCATTTGCTGATCATGTTCTGTCACAGGTCTTGAACAATTAAGGTTTAGGAGCCAGGCAGTATCTGAGCTATTTACAACATGCATTGTTGGACTGTTCTGGGAGAAGCATTAAAAGGTTCAAAAACATACACAATTATTGTATGAACACCAAAACCCTTATTTTTTTCTACAATTCCAGCCAAACAACACAACACATCTCTAAAGGAATTCTATTTGATCACATTCAGCAGCGCTTTCGTATCACGGCAAGTTAAACTGAGGGAGATGAAGTACCAAGTTTACAGCCAGGTACTTGTTGTAATATATCCTCTGATAGCAACCATCTGTCCTCATCTCCACAAGAAACAGATGGTACATTTTGTTTTAAAGAACAAAGTGATTCACAAATTATTTCAAAGCTGACAAGAATTTTGGAAAGATGCAAAGTTATCAAATTCTACCTCCTTTCTTTCCCTTCTTTCCTTTGAGCCTTTTTCCATTACATTGGAGTCACTTTCAAGTAACTGCTACATTCCATCACAGGGATGGTTGCATTTTAGTGGGTTTTAAAGTTAGTTCTACCAGACAGAGCTTATGCTGAAGCACTAACTCTGAGCTCCAGCCAGGAAATTCCATCTCCTCTACTGTACAAGCACCAGTATATTTGGACTGATTTATGAGAGACAGCAGAACCAGAGAGGCAAAATCATAGTATCAGTCAGGTTTGGAGGGGACCACAAGGATCATCCAGTTCCAACCCCCCTGCCATGGGCAGGGACACCCCACACTAGATCAGGCTGGACAGAGCCTCATCCAGCCTGCTCTTAAACACCTCCAGGGACGGGGCCTCGACCACCTCCCTGGACAACCCATTCCAGGGCTTCACCACTCTCATGGTGAAGAACTTCTTCCTCACATCCAGTCTGAATCTATTTCAGATTCACTGGAGATGCTTCCTGAGAAACAATGTGTTCATGAAATTACTTAGATAAAGAGGGACCCACGAGAAAAGCTTAACTTCTGCAGAGATACCAACCTCCACACTCTTCTGCCAGATCTTTCAGCAATGAAAAAGCCAAAAGATTAAGTTCTTCAATCACTTGTGGAAACATCTAGCTAAAAAAATCTACAAAGATTCTCCAAATGAAAAACTTGCACAAGTTGTCCTGTAAAAAAAAATTCAGAGTTTACTTCCAGCAACCCAGTACTTCAGTGATACTGACTCCCAAGTGACCTCTCTAGACAACAGATACAAATCTCATACCATTGGTTCAAGGTGAAGTCTTTAATCTATATATTTATTTGTTTTATTTCATACTCCCTGCTCTTGCTCACTGACAGACACATCTGCCTGGCTGTTCCTGCCTCCTCACAGAAATACCTTCCTATCTTTTTTTGACTGAAAGGGTCGGAAACCACAGGAAAGCCTATGTTGGAAAGGACCTCTGGAGGTCATCTGATCCCACTGCCTGTCTGGAGAGCAGCAGGCCTCAAAGACAAGATTGCTCAGGGCCTTGCCCAGCCACATTTTGAAATTTCCTTCCTCAAATTTGCAAGCTCATGTCTTTCACTCCAGCTGCTCCTAGAAAAAGAAAAATCCTCCCTTCTGCCATGCAATGCAAGACAGTTAAAAACCTGAACTAATGCACATGATATCAAGGACTTTCCTTCTCTCCTGCATCAGACATAAGGCAAACTAAAGGATTCACACTGGAACACATCACAACATCCCAATCCTCTACTGTTTATTTTTCAGTTCCTGTAAGGCAGCTTCCAAACCCCAAAATCCACACCAGCCTTGGCATTGTAGATTTGGCTAATGAGCACCTCCTGTAGCACAATTTCCTGCCTTCTTTGTACAGGGGAGACAAAAGACACAATGCAAAACAGGGGCTTGTAATTAGACATTACTACATGGTTTGGAAAGCAAGCACCCTGTCTCTCTTCCTCTGGAAATGTAGACTCACATTAAAAAAATATTAAAATCTTCATGTGCTCTGTGGCTTCTGCAGAGCATGTGCCTGACATAGAGGCTGGTATTCCTTGTGAGAGGTTCCCTGCTCTGAAAAAAAACTCCTCTTTTTCCAGACAGCCCAAGTATACTAAGCTCCAGGGAATGCTGCAAAGTATATCCAACCTTGTGGTCTCTGAGGAGCAGGGAATGACTCTCACAGTCTATTCTTCATCCTGTGATGACCTGTGGAGGAGGCTGTGCACTGTATTACCTAGTGCACCCCGATTAGCACCAAATTTCCCATACAAAATAACCAGGGAAACAGTGAGCACTGAAGAACTGGAAGTGCTACAAACTTGGTTGTTAGACAGGACAGCATACTTTCCTATGAGCAATATATCCAGCCTATCTGCAGAGGTGCCAGGGGCTCCTGTTTCAGGACATCTTTTGCAGATTTCCTTCCACTCAAGAAGTTTTGTTCTTCTCAGAGACAAATGCTACAAATCCCTGGACAAGCATAAGAAAAGAAAAATACCATTTTTAGAGTTTCTAAGTTTACAAAATAAACAAAACCCCCACTAGGTTCATTTTCATCTGTTTTCAGTAACTAGTATCAAGACTGTCTACAAAGCAAGGCTGCACCTTGCTGTGAGCCAAAAGTAAGGAGATGTTTGCTCTCATCACAAAGGAGCGGGACCCCAGAAGAAAGAATCAGAGCAAACTTAGAAAGAATGCCTGCTGTGGCAATCTGCCTTAAAGAAATCACGTGGTAAAATCTCAGTGATTTTTCCCCCTCCATTTTATAACTAAAGCTGCTACTGAATCTTCTTTTGGATTCTTTCTTCAAGATGCCAGCTCTCCATAGTTGGCAAAGACAGGACCCACTTATAACAAGACACCAGCTGCCTAAAGTACCTTCCTAGATATACCTGTATCCTACCTTACTGTCAGGAGTACAGTTTTGTATCAGTTGTTTTTTTTTTAAAGACAGATTTCTCTTTGCCTCCTGAGTCCTGCTCAGCAGAGCAGAACACTCACCCCCAAACACTCACCTACTAAAATTCACACTCAGCCTCTGCCTAACTGCAAGTCCTGGCATCAGCTTCAAGAAGACACATTTTAATAATTCCTATGACAAAACCAACCAAACAACAACAAACAACTACCCTCACACATGCCCCCGCCCACTCAAAAGCCCCTTTCTGGCAAATACACGGGCCATGCCCGCAGGCCATGCCCGCAGGCCATGCCTCGCCATCACCTCAGCATGCCGGCACGTCACACCTTGCAAGCACAGCTCGCTGACTGTACGGGTCCCTTCCGATTCTCTCAGGTACTAGAACATTGCAGTTTGTAAACGCTAAACCAATAGATACCGTGTACACGTCCTGGCCCCTCCACCACGGGGGCAGAGGTAGGAACAACACAGGAGAGAGGAAAAGGCTGGGACCCCGCAGAGCCGCAGGTGCCCAGCCTGCCCCGCATCGTGCCCCGCATCGTGCCCCGCATCGTGCCCCGCATCCTGCCCCGCATCCTGCCCCGCATCCTGCCCCGCATCCTGCCCCGCATCCTGCCCAGCCCTGAGGCGAATTCCACAGTCCCGAGGGGAGCCGAGGGCAGGCAGCAGATCCCCATACTCACCTCTCGGCACACCTCGTTGCTGGGGTCCCCTGACCGGCTCCGGCGAGGTTCCGAGAGGCGCCAGGGGAGGCAGAACGCAGCTGTGATGAAAACGTCCGCGCCGCAGGGCACAGCCCAGCCGCGGGCACGATGACGCCGCGGGCACGATGACGCCGCGGGCACGATGACGCCGCGCCTCAGTCAGTCTCTCCGTGTCTTTCCGACGGAGAAAATAGTCCTGATGCCTCATCACCCCAGCCTCTCGGGAAGAGGCGGGCCGGCCCGTTAAGACAGCAATCCGATTGCCCGGATGCAAGACCACCAGCCATCAGTAGCCATCCTGGGCAGAGGCTGGGGGCAGGACGAAAGCAGGCCTAGATCCCTCCGCGTTCGGCCTTCCAGCGTCCCTCGCTGCCTTGGCAACTCGAAGGCGAGCGCCCTCCTCCGGACTCCGGTGGTCGTGGGTAGACGTTCCCAACAATCAGAAAGGAAGCGCCCGGGTGAACGAACCAATCAGAGGCGAGGATAACCGGCCTCCTCGGCAGGTGAGAGGCGACAGCAGCGCTCAAAAGGGAAGACCGAAGCGAGCTGAGCTGAATCGGGTCAAGTCGAGTGCGCTCTTGAGGTAGAAACCTCTGGAATCCAGAAACGGAGGACAGCAGCAGGCAGCTATGCCCAGGATGGCAGAATTTTGTTACTACTACCGAGTTGCACATTCTGAAGTAAATACATCCAACTGGTTGTTACTGGGGTCTAATTAATTCTTTCTCTCCTCAGTAAATCCATCCTGAAATGAGATAAACAACTTGCAGAACAGTCTGAGCAGCTCTTAAAATTCGGACCACATTTCAGAAAAATGGAGTATTTTTTCCATTCCTTGTTATAAATGAGTAAGGCAGAGACTGGGAGGCAAGCTTCATAAAACACTGGGCACACTTTCATGTGAATACTGGTTATCTTATTTGCAACTGTCCATGGTTTTGTATATGAGTGTGAGCATAACACCCCTTCAAAATGCTGTGCAATAATACATTAGGAGTAAATTCTTCCCCATGAGGGTGGTGAGGCACTGGAACAGGTTGCCCAGAGAAGCTGTGGAAGAAGTGTTCAGAGCCAGGTTGGATAGGGCCTTGAGGAACCTGGTCTAGTAGGAGGTATCCCTGCCCATAGCGGAGCATTGGAACTAGATGATCTTTAACAACCACTCCAAACCATTCTGTGATCAGTGAGTGGCAGTGAGAACATAATGAAGACAGTATAATCAAGCATTTGACTGACTTGCTTTAGCAGCAGTCTTCAGGACATTCACTGTCATTGTTTGTGTCCTGGCTTAAACTTTGAGACAGGATTTGCCACTTTCCCTCCAAGAAAACAGGCATATTAGCAAAGAAAATGTCTGCAGTTGGCCCAGATTATAAGACAGTATTGAGTATACCTCAGTATTTTCATAACCTTGTAAATTTACACCAATTTTCTGTATTACCTAGCTAGAAGGAGGCCTGATAGTTGTGAAGACAAAGGCTTTCATCCTGGTTGGTACTTACCCAGTGTGCATATATCCCACTTCCTAAGCAAAGTCAGAGGTCTTAAGTGTTTCCAGAGTCAGATGTGCTGTGCATTTGACAGTATGTATTTTCTGGGGTTTATTCTTATTGTTCTGAACTATTTCTTTGCAAATAGAAAGCAAAGCGGCTTTTCCTCACATGTTAGGAGAGATTGCTGAAAATGCTTTAAAGTGCTCAGTGTTTATTCTTTAAACCAGATAATGCCCCATGAATACAGACACTAGTATTCTTCATTTTCAGATGGAAATGCAGCTGTCTGGCTTTGAGTATAGCATAGTCTGAGGTGGATTTGAGCCTGGTCACCACTACAGCAATTCTGCATGAGATTTTTATCACTGCTGATTTATTTATTTGCTCCTTTATTTTCTTCTGTTATTACAGGGGACTACTGTAGGGAGAAGGGCAGATGACTCAGCAGAAAACTTGAACTTCATCAACCCCAGGAGGACTGCTCATGAGGAACTATAGTACAGATGTTTGAAGCATTATCCAGTTTAAACAAGAAACTGCTTTACAACATTTCAACTGCTAAGTTTTCTATTTTTTTTTCCCCCCAAGAACACTTGAGGGCTTGTTCTCCATAAGAGGACTACCCTGTATGTCTATAAGTTTCTTAACTGAATTCAAAGTAATGTCTCCAAGATTTGATGTCTCCAAGATGCTTTGCTTAATCTTTCTAACACAGTCTTTTAGCCCATTTCCAGATAAGAAAAGTAATAATCTCCCAGAGCAAGAAACATCTCTCAGTATGAAAGCTATGTGTAGCACCACAGACCCAAGGGGCAAAGGAAACTCTTACATTAACAGTTTTTCAGCTTCACCAGGACATCTTTCAGTATTAGAAATAAAACACATTTTGAGCATGTCCATTTGCATTGTCACTGACTGCTACAGAAAGATATTTTGAATTGTAGTGGATTGCAAATTTCTGGAAGGACTGGGGAGGGAGGACAATGTCACTACCAAGCTTGAATCAGACTGTGTACTGTAACACACGAAAGAATCCAGATTTGAGCAAACCTCTTACTGTACAGGGGACAGCTGTGGTGAAGGCACATTATGCCCAGATAATGAATCTTGTCCCAGCATGTGGGCAAGTTCCCCCTCCCTCCAGGAGGAAGACAAAAGCCAAGGCATTAGCCAGGCTTGCACGCACCCAGCGCATGTAGCGCTCGTGCTGACACCAAGTGTGGGCATAATTCTAGCTTCACGCTTTCTATAGGCTGAAGCCAGTTGCTTATGAGAGTGCCCATTGGTCAAGCCCAGCCTCGAGGAATCTATAAGTATCACCCCAGTTGGTGAACAGGTGGCCCCCTCATTTACTTTGTCTCTGTGCTTGCTCGAGAGAGTAACTCTCGAGCTGCAGCCTTTGCCATTGAGCTTATTGTTGTTAGCTTCTGTTATACATGCACGCATACTGGAAGCCTCTGCATCGTTGAAGAAGCCCAGAGGGAGGACGTTCGCTGAGCCTGAGGAGCTCAGCGTTGCTGCAGCCAGCCGTGCCGATCGGAAGAGCCCATCGTGCCACCGGAGGACTGGACTGACCCCCGCGGGTAAGATCTGCCCAGTTACCGGGGAGAAGGGACTTGATTGATAACCGAGTCCACGTATGCTTAGCCCCGCCGTAGCGGGAGAGACGCCGCCGAGTGCCGCTCTGAGCCCTGTGGATCCCAGGGAAAACCAAAGCATTGTTCATGCTTAAACTGCACCGGACCCGGGACCACTACGAGAGTCCTGTTGTTCCTTTAAGCTCGGTAAAGAGAATCCGCCGCCTAACGCAGCTGCATTCTCTCCCCTGAGGCTGTTTGCATCAGCCCCGAGAACCGCCGTGGTTGGGCCAACCCCCGTAGCTTCGCCTGCTTCCGTCGTTCGAGCCCACCTACCGGCCACCGTCGTCCCGCCCTGCTGTGCGAGCCGACTTTAGAGGGCCGACCCCACGGACCGACCCTGTCCAGGACCGATCCCTGTTGTCTGAAGGGAATTGAATATCGTCCACGTGCTTTCCACCCACTAGCACTCAGTTCAAAGTATCCGCGTCCAGCAGAGTAAGCGCTGACGCATAGAAAGATTGTAATATTGCTGTGTATAGCCAGAAGCCGCCCGCGTCCCGCCGAGTCTCCATCTAGTGGCCAAGCGGCAGAACTGCACCCTTCGTTATATAAATATAGAAAGGGTTTATAGATAGTTCAATTACGTTATAATCATAACACTAAGCCAGTTGTGGAATGTATTTCACGAACGTGCACTAGAACATGTCTATAAGGTGGTGATTCATCGGTTATTAATAGTTTGATAATTAATAAAAATATATTTTCATAATTCATATTTCATATTAATAAATTTAATAACCTCTTCACCACAACAGCTGAGGCTCTGACTACAATACTAGGTGAAGAGCAGTCTCCAAAAGAATAGGCTTCATGATATTTTCATCTGCAGAAACAAATCAATTACTAGCTTTTGGAGTCAATGAGAACAAAATTAATTTTAGCTATATTTGATTCCAAATGAGTTTAGTTTCAAATAAGGGTTTAAAAGCCTGAACTCAAATATCTCAAAATCCACGAGAAAAAAACCCACAGAATGCCACACATGGACAGATATATGATTGGTCATTTTTAAGTACCCTGAAGTGTCAGCCTTATTCCGTGACAATGCCCAAATACTGAAGGGTCAGTGACTAGAACTCAAGAGAAGGGCACGATCTGACCCTCGTCCCTCTGGGGAAAACGTCAAAGCTCAGTGCAAAGATGTGCTCAGGTGGCTAAAACAGGTAGAAATGCACTGAGCTGGTGGACAAGAACCAGTAAACTTTGAGCACTGCTGTCTTAACGGGAACAAGGGCACAACAAAGCCTCCTCAGGTGAACAAAAAAGCATAAAGAATGTCATACCTCATGTGCCCGTACTGCAACGTCACTAAATCTCAAGAGTTCAAAAACGAAAGCAGGAGTTCAGGGATCTGCCTGACACCGCACAACTACGCATGTGCTCAATGGCACAGCAGAGGCATCAGACCAAACCTCCGTGTGTGCTGGGGGGAGTGGCCGACCTCTGCTCCAGTGCCAAAGCAGAGAGTAGGGTTTTGTCTCGATTCACGGAATGAACCAGGTCTATGGGCAGAAATCATGATGAGATGTACTAATGTTTCCGCCTCTGTTCTTGTCTGTCCCTCCACAGTAAAACACAACCTCACCCTGTTCCACCCCTTGGCCTGCATGGGAATGGCTAATAGCAAGCGCAGGGGTGGGAGACGATGAACTGGGATCAGAGTCTGTGCCAAAGGACAGACTTTGTTCCTGGTGCACAGAACACCCTCTCTTCATTACAGGAAAAAGGTGAGACAAATTGTGCTAAGGAACCACAGATCTTCTTTAAATTGTTATTTTGGCTACTGCTGGCAGATCTGACAGTTTGAAATTGTTGTGATTTGTTGGAACATTGTTTTTCAATTCCTGTGGTTTTCTGCACATCTGAAAGCACTGCAGATATTCGAACCCTCACTGTATTTCTTTAACATATTTTTGTGGGTCTGCTTCTAGCAACAAAGACCTAAGAATGCAGGTTAGTAAGCAGTGTTGGAAGAGAGACAGAAGCTTCTTTTGCATCTTATTTTTAGTTGACTATATTTGGACACAGTTAAGAGAGCAGAAACATCTGTTATGGGGTGGTATCGGTGGGCTTTGCATTACATTTTTGTGCTTATACAGACACATTTTGTGTGCCCAGATTAAACAGTTCAACTGAAAACAACAAATAACCATCTCTGGAAGAAAACCCTCTTAAGTGACATTTTATATGAATAACTGCAAGTGTTTGTTCACTGTAAAACAGCCACGGAGTACCACCCCATAGGGATTTGCGTTCCTGGGGTTTCAAAGCATTTTATCATTCTGCATTTGCAGTCTTACCACAAATAGTTAAGTATGCACTCTGCTTCTCCTGTGCAGATATCGTAATGCAAGTGATTTTTACAGTGGTGGTCTGTCACATGATGCTGTTTACTGGGGGAATCTCTAGCTTGCAGCCCACCCTGCACACAGCAGCCCTATGCTGTGTTCAGTATAGTACCAGCTCTAATGAAGGGATGCAGTCGCTCCTGCTGTGATTGTTTCTTCGCATCTCCTTCCAGCCAGCACCCATGGGGCAAAGGGAAGACTGTTCCAGATCTGATTTTGCCAAGCAGGAGGAGGGTTGACATCTCAGCCCGTAGCAACAACTGCTAGTCCTAAAACAGGAACCCAGGAGCTGTGCCTGAGGAGTTAACTTGAAAGATTCCTGCAGTAGTGACATCCTCTACAGAGCACAACAGGCACATAGGAATCACCTGCTGAGGCAGGAGAAATAAATAGGGGTTTTTAAAACCATCTGTTACCTTTCATTTGCACTGGATCACCATTGTGCCTCCTGGGTATCATCAAGTTATTGTCCATTGGTTGAATCATAAAGCAGCACTTAGAGGATTTTAGAAGTGTCAAATAAAGGCTCTTTATTATAAGGGTTTTAAAATTCCATTCATGTCAACCATTTTAAGGGTCTGTATCCTTTAGTCAGTTGAGCACATGTGTGTGTGTCACACTGTACAGGTAAGGTGTGTGGGTGGTCAGCATTGCTGACTCCATGCATGGTCTGTGCAGAGTTAAAGCCTGTGAGTTGATGCAGGGTGATCTTCACGTCTTGTCAAATGGCTTTCACAATGACATTGTGTGTCCCAATGTTACATGTTTCGTTGCATTGTAACTCCTTGGCTTTCTCTAGCAGCCCTCCCCTCTTACAGCTTCAAAAGACGTCACAGTTTGCATTGTCCATGTGCAGAGTGCAGTCTGTGCTATGTTTACTGAGGTTTTTCCAGCTGCACATAAGTGTGCCTGCTTTTTTTTTTTTTAAACAGAGAAAATGCTGGCAGCCTATTTTGATTGCCCAGGAGGCCCAGAAAATCTCTATGTGAAAGAAGTGATGAAACCACACCCAGGAGAAGGAGAAGTACTTTTGAAGGTCTCTGCCAGTGCTCTAAATAGGGCTGATTTGCTCCAGGTGTGTGTATGTTCAGCAGATTTATGCACCTGAAAATGTCACCAATTTTTCAAGCCCCTATCTGAGGTATTGACAAATCTTGAGAGTTAAAAGAGATTTGGCATGGTGAGCACTTGGATGGAAGAGTTCATAGGGCTGAAAGAAGTATGTCTGTTGATTCAGAAGATAAATGTTTTTATCTGTGTCACTGCAATGCGGGGGTGGCAGGGAAAGGGAGCTTCAAGAAAAGATGCAAACCTCATGCTCCAGTCTTTCCAGGTGCTCAGACCATTCTCTGGGCATTTGAGATAAACATGAAATGTTACACTGGCTCAATTTCAGCAGGAGAAAATTACATTCAAATTGTTAAGTCTGAGCTGCTTTAATTTGACCTGAAAGCCATACTCTGCAAAGTGGAGACCATAATGCTGGCTAGACTGGCCTGGACAAAATGTTCTCACAACAAACTGAATTTGCACACAGAGTTTTAAGAATAAAACATACTTAGGAAGCAAAAAGTGTTACCAGAGGATAGAAGATCCTCAAATTACTGCAACATTTGCACAGTGTAAAATGATGATTAAGTAAGAATTTAGATGATAGGCACATGAGTAAAATATTCCAAGTCATGCACTCATTGATGTGTGGCTTTTCCTTCCTTGCCCTCTCTTTTGTTTTAGAGGAGAGGGAGGTACCCTCCCCCCAAAGGAGCAAGTGATATTTTAGGCTTAGAAGCAGCTGGGAGAGTGGCTGAGTTTGGACCTGGCTGCAAGGGTCGGTGGAAGATTGGCAATGCAGTGATGGCTCTGCTCTCCGGAGGTGGCCAGGCAGAATATGTTACGGTACCCGAAGGGCACCTGATGCCAGTTCCCAGTGATATGACCTTTATCCAGGCTGCAGCCATTCCTGAAGCTTGGTTAACAGCCTTTCAGCTGTTGCATTTTGTAGGTGAGCAGTGTATTTTCAAATCCTAGCAAAACATCTTGTCTCCCTTTCTATTATGAAATCCTGTTTGTTGCCTCCAACTGAATGCTGTTTGCCTTTGAAGAACCTTTTCTCTGTCACTCTGTTCACATGAGTCAGAATCCAGTATGCCAGACTCAGATGCTGAAATCTTGACTACATCTCTCCAGTCACAACTTAAATCTGCTGATGGCATATTTACAAAAAAAGAATGTGGAAAGATGGTCAGGTTTGGGGGGTGTGTGTGTGTGTGTGTCTGTGTGCGCATCTGTCTGTATTTCTCAGCTTCAATCACAATTACCACTAAGTCTAAGCCCTGAAATACCTTACATGTTCTCCAAACAACTGAAAACACATCCTACTTCTACGGATTTGCCTTCTCTGCGAACATGACCACATCATGAACTTTCTCACTGATTTCCTGTGGATTCATAATGGACAACATCTTGTACCTGGTTTCGCAGAGACATTAGTTGTAGGCAAAATATCCTCTAAGCTGATTTAAAACAGACCTAAGCTCATATTCTGTGTTTTGAAAGTGTGGTACAGAAGCGCTAACTGTAGCACTTGCCAGTGTTTTCCTTAGCTGACTAATGCCCTCCTTCTGCTTTCTTCAGCAGTAGCACCTAAAAGCTTCACTAAAGAACAGGAGTTACAAACCAGTAACTTTCCTCACTACCCAAAATGCAGAGTTGTTTTGAGCACTGTTCCTTCTGGGGGTCATGTCTCCAACACTACTTGGTGCTTCACTTCCAGTAGCAATCAGTGGAATACAAACAAATGTGTACTGGCAAATGGTAGATAAAGGTAGAATAAAGGTAAAACTTGTCCTTAGCGTTACCAAGCACTTCTGGTATTTCTCCATTGCCAAGTGTCTCCTTTCTCACTATTAACATCCTCTGACTGTGTTTTCTGTTGGTGGCAGTGGATAGTCCTGATACAAAAAGTCTGACTGCGCTCATCTAAGCAGCTTGGTCATGGATGCTCAAAACTGGACATGGCTAAAGTCAGTTCACTGAAGTCAGTAAAATTGAGTCCTGTCCATACACTGCAAGCTGTGTTAGCTCTGGAATTGTTTCTATTATGAAGGATATGAAGATGTAAACAAAGCCCACTCAAGTGCATCTCTTTGAGTTTCCTCTTCACTATTTTTCACCCTGATCATATTTTAAACCAAAGGTGATGCCAAAAGGGTAAGCACTTGCTTTGCGTCCTCCCTCAGGTAAAGTTCAGAAGGGTGAGAGAGTGCTGATCCATGCTGGAGCCAGTGGAGTTGGTATGGCAGCCATTCAACTTTCAAAACTGGCAAAAGCTATTCCCATTGTGACAGCAGGAACTCAAGAGAAACTGAAAGCAACCGCAAATGCTGGAGCAGCTGCAGGGTTTAACTACAAGAATGAAGATTTTAGTGAAAAGGTCCTGGAGTTCACTCAGGGTAAGAACAGGTTTGAGGAGGAGTGTGTACCTCCTGACATGTATGCACATATGCTGCTTCAGCTGTCACCTTGGTGAAGGAGCAGAGAGTAATAACTGTTATCACATCCCAACAGTCTGTTCAGCCCAAGAATCTTTCCTTAGTTTGAGCTCTGTTTTCTGCACAAGCTTTGTTTGGCTTAGTACTCATTTGGGGAATAAATATTGAGCCTATGTTACTGTTGCCTCCACAAGGAATCATGGGACCAAATCCTTGCAGTTGTCTTTGTGTTTGAATACAGGCAGAAAACTTAGTTCTCTTCCTGTTACAAAAAGTTGGCTTTTTTGATCACTTTGGATGGTTTATAACAGAGTCTGCATCTGGAGACATGTAATGATTCTTCTTTTCTGCCTGATTCTAGAATTTCTTACAAACCATTATGGTAATTTCTAATTTCAGTAGACAGATTTAAATAATCTTTTTAGGACTGATTCTTCACCTATAAAGGTTTTGTTGTTGTCTGAAATTCTCTTGCCTTTAATGCATCTTGACTACACCCCTGAAATCTTTCCTGTTTCTAATTGAGGTTCCGGAGTAGATATTATTTTAGATTGTGTTGGTGGCTCATACTGGGAGAAGAATCTGAAATGTCTGAGTACTGATGGCAGATGGATTATCTATGGACTACTGAGTGGAGGTGAAGTACATGGAGACTTGCTTGCAAGGCTGCTTTCCAAAAGAGCAAGCATCCATACAAGTCTGTTACGGTCACGAGACAAGGAGGCAAGTAACAACTATCACCAGTGGATACAGTTTGATCTTAAAAGCAGTGATAGCTTTGAAAGCTTTCTTTTGATACCACTGCTAAAGCAAAATCTAATGCATTATTACCAAAAAAGCACCACCTTGAACTGTTCCTACATACTTTGGAAAACATTGTAAAATTAAGTTATAACTTCCAATTTTCCATTTTTGTTAAATGCTTCCCTTTCACAAGTACTAAATCAGAGGAATGATACCTGGGACCTCTCAAGATACTTCATGAGTGTTAAAATCTAAAGATTTGGCCTAAGAAAAGCAAAACTCAAGTCATCAGGCAACTCAATCAAGTTGGGGTGGGGTAGAGGCTATCTGAATGTCCAGAAATTATCAAGGAAAAATTACTTTATGTGGAAAACTCTCAGGTATTATGGTGAAAGAGCCCTGAGATACATTCTGACCATGGTCTAATACATAACCATTCTCAAGAATTTTATCATGGTTTGAGTTTAAATGGTTCTGCAATGAGCTTATAACACTTGCTGAGAGAATTTATAAAATATAATTTATCTCAAAGTTTTCTTCTTGTTTGTAATTTACAACTGTCAGCTATGCACATCTATCTCACTATGCAACTATCAGAAAGTCTCTCAGAGAACTGTGCATATATTGTGTGCTGTGCTTAGAGATACCTCTGCAAATGAAATGATTCAAAACAATCTTTAAAATGCTTTTCTTTTAAATTCAGTATAAGGAAAGGCTAGTGAAAGCCTTCACAGAAGACGTGCTGCCATATTTCTCTGGAGGAAGCTCCCCTCATCTCCAACCAGCTGTTGACAGCATTTACCCTCTACATGAGATTGCAGAGGCTCACATGAGCATGGAAGAAAATAAGAATATTGGCAAAATTGTCATTGAAATGCCTGCTTCCTCTTAAAGAAAGGCTGACTGCCATAATTGTTTCAGGGACATAATCATTATGGGTTTGACAAGTGCAGAATCTGCCATTTCTGCTTCCAAATCTGGAATGATTGATTGTGGGAGGATACCAAACAGGAAGGGTAAAGCAAAGCCTTACAGGATGTGCTTAATAAAAAGGTTCACTTTGCAGCAATGGCTTCATGTTTTAAGTCACAACTCCATGCAACACTACAAGCCTGGGGAAGCCTGGAGTGGCTGAAACACTGCCCAATGGTAAAGGGGAGTGTTCAACAGCTGGCTGAATATGAGCCACCATGTGCCCAGGTGGCCAAGAAGGCCAACAGCATCTTGGCCTGCATCAGGAGTAGTGTGGCCAGCTGGACCAGGGATGTGATTGTGCCCCTGCACTCCACACTGGTGAGTCCACACCTTGAGTACTGTGTTCACTTTTGGGGTCCTCACTACAAGACAGACATTAAGGTGCTGGCATGCATCTAGGAAAGGGCAGCAAAGCTGGTGAAGGGTCTGGAGAACAGCCCTTGTGAGATGTGGCTGTGAGGGAACTGGGGTTGTTCAGCCTGGAGAAAAGGAGCATGAGGGGAGACCTTGCTCTCTATGGCTATCTTAAAGGACATTGTAGTGATGTGAGTGCCGCCTCTTTTCCCTAGGAACAAGTGGTAGGATCAGAGGAAATGACCTTAACTTGCACCAGTGGAGGTTTAGATTGGATACTGGGAAAAATTTCTTCGCCAAAAGGGTTGTTAAGCATTTTAACAGGCTGCCCTGGGAAGTGGTGGTATTTAAAAGGCACACTTGGGAGGTCTTTTATATGTGTATGTAGTGTTTAGGGGCATGGTTTAATGGTGGACTTGGCAGTGCTGGGTTAATGGTTGGACATGATATTAATTTCCAAGATCAATTACTCCATGATTTGTTTGAAAATACCGCTGAGCGCTCCTCAGTGCAGAGGGCTACCTGGCAACAGCTGCTAAGTCTCGGCTCTGAGGTCCTTTACTGTCATGTGTTCCACACCGACCCCAGGCCAGGCCATGCCAAGCCTCAGTATCTCACCAGAGACTACACACGGCGCGGGGCGCCGTTGGCTTTCCTGCTGGTGCGGATATTGTCTAAGCGGCGGTAGAGAGCGGCGGCCGCCGTGAAGCACGCTCCCCGGGGACGCCTCCGGGAAGCTCCGCGCTGGAGCCCGGAGCGCGGTACGCAACCCTGCACCGAGGCGGGAGCGGGAAAGGGCTGGCAGCGAGGCGATGGCCGGGGCAGCCGCGCAGGTCACGTGCTCGCCCCGGCGCTCTGGGCCGCCCACGGAGCCTGGCGGCTTCCGGCGCGGTGCAGCCTGGGATAGCAGCCGGACCTCCATCAGGCGTGGGTGCCCTGCCGCGGTGAACTTGCCTTCCCTGCTGGTGTTTCTCTCCTAGGTGGCAGCCCACTCCTTCCCACCGGCGCCATGGCGATGCAAGCGGCCAAGCGTGCCAACGTGAGTGCTCTCTTTTGCCCTCTCCCCGGCTCGCCTCGTCCTTGCGGGCGCTGAGGAGGAGTGCACCTCGGCCCGCGGCTGAGAGGAGGCCTTCCGCGCCTTCGGCGTTCCCGGCCAAGGAAGGCCGGGAATGCGTCTCCCTCCTCCAGGCAGACCTTATGTTTGGCAAAAACGTGTCAGGTTTGTGGCTGTAGAGGGTTAAAAAAGGGCCAGTGAAGCACATGGGCTCGTTCAGTGATTTAGCACGTCCGCTGCTGATTTTAAGTTCTGAAGTGATTGATCTAGGTCTAACACAATGTATGTTTTTTCTGCCTCAGATCCGGCTGCCTCCAGAAGTCAACCGGATCCTGTATATTAGGAACTTGCCATATAAAATCACAGCGGAGGAAATGTATGATATTTTTGGGAAATATGGTCCTATTCGGCAAATCAGAGTGTAAGTATTTTAATTTTCTTTGAAAAGTAAAGGGGAGATTGTGATGTAGTATCACTATCCTTACTGCAGTAGGTAGCAACAGGATTTCACAGCTGGAAAAGTTAAATTCACGTCAGTTTTCCTCTGTGCCAGAGGTGGATGTGATGATGTTTCTCTTATGTGTGTGAATTTGTTAGAAAATAGTATTGGTGGTAGGTAGGGTTGAAGAAGCTTGAGTTTGGTGTGAACTTAGGTGAGTTAGTAAAAATATGAGAGACTTGCTCTCAAGTAAATCTTAAATGCAGCTAAGATTTTACCTTATAGAAAAAATAAGAAAGGCAAAAGTTGCATACAACAGAATTAATAGGAAAATCAAGATGTTTCTATGTGGGAATGTTGTGCAGAGAGACCTGGACGGTTGGATCAACAAGCTGAGGCCAGTTCATGTGTTCCAACAAGACCAAATGGGGGTCCTGCATTTAGGTCACAATAACCACATGCAATACTCAAGGCTTGGAGCACAGTGGCTGGAAAGCCATCTGGTAGAGAAAGTTCTGGGGCTGTTGATGAACAGCCAGCTGAATATTAGCTGTCAGTGTGGCCAGGAAGGCCAACGGCATCCTGCTCTGTATCAGCAGTAGTGTGACAAGCAGGACCAGGGATGTGGTTTTTCCCCTCCACTGGTGAGGCTGTACCTTGAGTACCGTGTTTACTTCTGGGGCCTTCACTACAAGAAAGACATTGAGGTGCTGGGGTGGGTCTAGAGAAGAGCAGCAAAGCTGGTGAAGGGTCTGGAGAACAGCTCTTGTGAGAAATGTCTGTGAGGGAACTGGGGTTGTTTAGTCGGGAGAAAAGGAGGCTCAAGGGGAGACCTTCTCACTATACAGCTCCCTGAAAGGTTATAGCAATGTGTTAGTCTCTTGTCCTAGCTAATAAGTGGTAGATGAGAGGAAAAGGCCTCAGTTTGCAGCAGAGGAAGTTTAGGTTGGATATTAGAAGAAACTTCTTGACTGAAAGGGTTATCAAGCACTTGAATAGGCTCCCCAGGGAGGTGGGTTGAATCCCCATTCCTTCAAGTGCTTAAAAGATGAGTGGATGTGGTGCTGAGGGACATAGTTTGGCACCAAACTTGATAGTTAGGTAACGGTTGAACTTGATATCTTTAAGGTGATCCTTTAAATTCAAAAACAATTCTGTGATTCTGTGGTAAACAGAAGTGTCCATTCCAGATCCATAGTGATTACAAAGGATCATTCAGTGCATAGAATCAACTGAGTTTTACACACAGAACCACCTTCAGTAAACCAACACTGCTGACACTGTGTTGGAACATGCAGCTAGTGAGATCCTTCCTGTACAGGGACAGGTTACTGAAGTGACTGGGGAAGTGGGAAAGGGAGTAAGAGACTGCCTAAAATTATGGCTTGGCTAAATAGATGGAGTTCTTCACTAATAAGCATAAAGGAGAATTAATATTTAAGGTTAATGAAAGTGTTTGAACATAAAGTGGGACATACAGAATTAAAACGTATCACGTCCTTTCCATCAAAGTGATGTGCTGGCCTGCACCTCCAACAGGGACCTATAGGCAGCTTCCCAGTGATTGTTCAGAACTACAGGTTCCTGTTCTCCACAGAAATCCCTCTGTAATTACTTTTATCCCATTCTCCTCTTCTTTTTTGTATGCAGCCCAATGTGGATGTGTGATGTCAGTTGTCCTTGGGAGTTCCCTTAGAAGCCAACATCTTAGAGTTGTTTTGATTATTAAGTTGACTATAAGTGTCCTTTAGCCGAGACCCTTTTTGATTTGTAGGCTCTGCAGTCTCTCTGGGCTAGTTAGTGTGATGTGCCCAGACATGTCCTCTGTACCTCAGGCAAAGGAAATTGAATCAGTGGTCTGACAGATGATGGCAGTGCTTCTGAAGTGGTTTTGTGGTCCTGCACTCTTTTGACTCTAGAATAGTTTTTTTATGTGTCAAGAGACATATTCCATTGAGACATCTGATCCAGACATCCATTAACTGACAGCCTGGTCTGGTAATATTAAATAAAACCAGCTACTCTTGGTAATAAAAGCTCAAAGTACTTCCAGAGATATGACAACCCCTGACAGCAACATCTTCTGATAATTGTTGTGGAGAGGTAAGGTACCTTTGGAGCATGTGCCTGTGTCAAATTTCCTCTTATCTCCAGCTATGAACTGAAAGTGGAGATAGGTGTGGAAGGCAAAGTAGTATTATGATAATTAGAAAAAAAATAACAGTAATTTGGGGTTTAGTGAAATTACTTTGTTAACCTAATCTTGGCCAAAGAAAACAGAAGTATTTCCTGTTCATTTAACATTAAAAATGATCTTGCTCTGCAGTGGAAACACTCCTGAAACTAGAGGTACAGCCTACGTGGTTTACGAAGACATCTTTGATGCCAAAAACGCTTGTGACCACCTGTCAGGATTCAACGTGTGCAACAGATACCTTGTTGTTTTGTACTATAATGCAAACAGGGTAGGTGCACTTGGGTTGGTTTGGGGGTTTTTAAGTTACCTAGCACAAACCAAAACTCTGTTTGAACAGACAGTTGCTTGAATATTTTTAAGAAATCCAAACAGGTGAAGGGAATGGATTGGATAAATTGTTAGGATTTCATCTTTACTCAGTGTTCTGTGTGCAAAAAAGGCCCCTTTGGACCAAGAGTGTGAAACACATGGTTCTGGTGAGTGTACTTCGAAAAGAGGAAGCAAGGGCCTTGGAACTGCACAGTTGCAGCAGAATGAGAAATCATAGTATTTAAATGGTTTGGGTTAGAAGGAACCTTAAACATCACATGGTTCTAACCCCCTGCCATGGGCAGGGACACCTCTTACTAGACTAGGTTGCTCAAGGCCCCATCCAACCAGGCTCTGAATGCTTCTATGGTTGGAGCATCCACAGCTTCTCTAGGCAAGTTGTTCCAGTGCCTCACCACCCCCATGGTGAAGACTTTCTTCCTAATGTCTAATCTCAATCCAGCTTCTTCAGTTGGAAGCCATTACTTGTTTTATGTTATAAGGCCTTGTTTACAGGTAGAACGCCTGTAGGTCTCAAATGTTCTGCCTCTTACTGATGGTACTCAGGGTGCTGTGGTGTTCTCAGAAGCTGAGAATTAAGCAGTGCTATTTGTGTGTGATATTGATATAGTTCATAGTGATGTTATTTGTGGTTACAAAGAAAAAGCTTATCATAAGATGAATTGGTTTCTTTATTTTTCTTCTTACATCTTCTGTTTTCCTCATTACAGGCATTCCAAAAGATGGACACAAAGAAGAAAGAGGAACAGCTTAAGCTTCTTAAGGAAAAATACGGAATTAATACAGACCCACCAAAATAAACTGATCTTTTTTGAAAACTTCTAAGCTCTGCTGCTGAGTTCAGCTGTTCCCGAGCTCTGCTGTTGAGTTCTTGAACTAAACATAAGAATCCTCAATGAAGTCTTACAACATTTTTTTAAAGTTCAAATTTTAATCTGTAGATCTTCGCATTAGAATTAAATAAATATAAACCATCAGAAGATCTGATTTAAAATTAAATCCCAGTAAATGGACATGGTGGTTGTAAGGGTGACCAAATAACTGCTGCATAACCACAGCCCTGCTTCTAGCAGGACCTTTCAAGACAGAAGCGAGCTAGCTGAGTGTTTCATGCTGCCAGTTAATCCAAGGCTCTGAACTGCCTACATACACAGAGGTAAATTTCACTTCCCACTCTCTGGAGTATTACAGCTAATCTCCTTACCACAGGGATATGTGTGCTTTTTATTATAGTTGAATAATCCTTCATTCCTGTGTATTGTACACAGGTCACTGCACATTTCTCCCTTCTGCAATGCTTCAAGGAGCCTAACTCCTGCTTCTAGAAACAAAAGCAAGCCCAATTCCATGTTTATAAGTTTCTTTAACAAACTGTAGAAAATGAATAGCCTTTAAAGTGATCCAGCTGCTTAGGTGACTTCAAAGTGTCTCATCACCAATGACTGAGACAAAACTGGTAAAATGCAGTAAAATAATCTAATAGTGCATTGCTGCAGGGCTGACCTAATAAAACAGAGGTCCTCACTATGTGTCCCAGGTTTGTCCTGAGGTTAGTGTGGGAATGACAGAAAACACTTTGCACCTTTTAGTGTGAAGTAAGGAAAACCTGACCAAAATGAGACAGATCATGGCGGTAATTTTGGATACCTGTTGTGTCCTATTTTCCACTTGGTGTGTTTGAACTGAAATACATTTCATCTACCTAAAGGTTTAGATGTAGAATTTGGTAAAGATAAAACACATACAAATTTGCTTTTTAGCATTTGTGCTGTGAGTAAGAACTAGTGTGATACAGAGTATGTACAACCAATGTATTTTGGAAGTGGAAAAGAATGACCTTTGCCTCTGTTCTGAACCAGCTGGAAGTCATGTGGATATTGGTAGTGTCCTTCCTTGAGAGAATTTGCTTGCTTTGATGTTTTGTTTCACTCCCAGACCAGGCAACTTCCAGCCAGTGTAGTGTGGGGGCAGAAGCAAACATTGACAATTTCTAATTTAAGCTATATTTTTAGTGCATTATGCTGTCATAAAGGAATGTTCCCATTTTCTTATCCTTAGATTTTCATTGAAACTTGTCATATAAAGAACAATGCTGTTTGTCTGTTTAGTTAAAAAATAAATGTGTACAGTTTTGCCTTTTTTCATCAAGACTTGCTTTATGCTGTGCCACTTCCGCATATAACCTTTCCTGTTAGAATGGAAGTCATTCATCACCTGAATGTTTCTGATGAAGTTTAGAGTTTGCAGAGCCTCTGTCCTTGTATGTACATGACTGCTCACACATGTTCAGCATGAGTGGTGGGGAAGGATGCACAGCTGTGGGTACCAATGTCCAGCTCTCAAACAGAAGAGGTCTCTTGCAGTTGCCATGTGTAGGAGGTGTTGTTTCTCAGCTGGTAGGAGCATGAATGGCTGCAGTGACGCTTTCAGCTGGCTGTTTCACCCCAGAGGAGCAGGGAGGAGGCAGGTGACATGGCTCAGGTGTGATTTCACCTTTGGGTGGGGGCTTTAAATCCCATCCTATGCCTGACTGGAATGTGTCCCCTGGGATGAGTCTCCCTTCTCATTTAGGATGAGCATGAGCTGTGTTTAGTGCATGCAGTAAAAAGCCTTGTCCCTGTGCTATGGCTGTTCCATACCTGTGTCCCTCCCTTAAAACTAAAGCTGCTTTTTGCAGCAAGAAGCCTTGCAGGCCACAGTGTCCCTGAGGATGGGAACAGGTGACAAGAGACTTTAGCAGCTGAGGTTGCATCTCTAAACTGCAGAAACTTAAAGCTCTCTTGCTGTGTCACTGCATGTTTCCCACTTACACAGCCCTGTACTGCTGTCAGGTGCAGCTGTGATCTGCTGCTGCTCCTCTGGGGTGAGCAAGTTACTCTTGCAGTGCCAGCTTGCTTTTCAGTTCTTACCCATCAGATAATACAAACTGAAGTTTCTCAGGCCAAAAGCAGCTTGCTTTTAAAATATTTGTGAGTAATGAGTGAAGTCCTATTGGAGGGCTTCTGTGTGGCTGTCCATAGCTTTCTAAACAGGTTACAAACCACCACAGCTCAGATACATATGCATATACACATGTGCTTGCGCTGAACACTAGGATAACTGGAGCCATTAAAAGCAGTTGCTGGCCATTTGGAAAGCCTCTTGCTATACCAGGAACAGGAGGTGGTTGTTACCATGCTGGATTTGTTCTAATAAATAAATAAATAAATAAATACCAATAATACAATGCCAAAGCACTCATAACAGTGCTGCACACTGCCAGCCTTGTTTAGAATCCTGTGCAAGGATCACACTGCTTCTCTCAATAGTGGAGGGCACAGTGCTTCCACTGCAGTGTCTGTTTTGAGGAGGATTCAGTGCTGTTTGAAAAAAACATACATAAAAAACAATTCTTTAGGGTAATAAGATTAATAAAAATTCCTTCAATGAATCCTCAAGATCAGCAGCTTTTGATTTCTCTGAGAGCTCAGCTGCTGCCTTTCATTAAATATTCCATTTCATACTTTTTCTTCCAGTGCCTGTTCAGGGCTTTCAATGTCTCTGTACATGTAAAATGAAATAATAATTTGTACCTGCAAGACTGAGGGAATGGAAATCTAATGCCCAGAGGATTGTTTTGATGAAGTCTGCTCAAGATTTTGTTTGAAATGTAGTATCAAAGGACAGGGCAATCAGTTATATGAATGGTAGAGAGGGCAGCAACTAAGGCTGCCCTAAGTTACCAGCCTTGTACTCTGCATCTGTGCTGGATTTTATGTGTGCTCACTTCCCATTTAATTTTTCAGGAAGTAGGGCATGAAATTAAGCCTGGAAGGTCCTATTTGCCCATGGATGCTGTTCAGAAATCAGTAACAAGGGCGTATCAGATTACACAGGCAATGACAGTCAATTTTTTCCACACTATTATATAGTGGCAATAATTACATGTACTGTGTTGAGCAATGATACAATTAAATAAATTAACACATTTGCAGTCAAAGAAAGAGCTGAAGATCACATTTCCTTGAAAGCTTAATTTCCCCAAGTATCACAAAGTACAATTAGTTTTCATTTCAGATTTTATTTTTTTTTTTTGACATGAATGGGCATGGAAAATGTAATAGTCTCTGCTTCCCACAAGGGGCTCTGAAGAGAAAGAGTGATGAGGGACAGAACCTCATCAGCCTGCTGTAATAAGGATTTTACAGACTCAGTAATGGCTGGGTTCTGCTGAGGGCAAACAGAAAGTGCACAGCAGCTCTGCAGATAGAGACAGTAAGACTAAGTAGGATCAGCTCCTAAAGCCTGGCAGGAACATGTTTTTCACTTTCAAGAACCCCTGCAGAAGAGCAGAAGTCCCTGTCTTTAGACACAGTACAAGCTTGCCAACAGCAGGACCAAGAGATAATGTGGCCTTTCCAGGTATGCTGAACCAATCCTTAGCATCGCTTTTGAGGCACTCAAGAAAGGTCCCAAACCAAGTCCCTTATGCTGTTTGGGGTTTGCTTGTTTGTAATAAGCAACAAACTTGATCTGGGTCACTGGTAGAGGAGCAGCTTTAGACTGATGCGCTGCATTGTCCTGTGTTTGATGGGTGTCACAGAGCTAGCCTATAACCAAGACATTTATAGGAGTTCAAACCTGCAACTGCTGCTACAACCTGCAATCTGTAAGCCAGTGCTGCCAGTGACAGGCTGGAACAGTGGCAGAGGAGACTGGAAGCTTTAAAAAGAGTTTCTGAGAACTAGTGGCTGTCACACTGACAGGTCTAATTCCCTATTTATTAACAGGAAATTAGTCTATCCTAAATAAAAGAACTATTAGTGACAGGTAGATGTGTAAGCTTGCTGCTACAGTGATCCTAGATTTATGCCAGATGCAGACTGTGCATCTCCCCATCTCCAGGTGAGCATTTTGTGAATTCACATAACCATCAAATGAGATACATTTATCACATCAAATATGGTAAGTTTTATTGGCTAAAAAGGGTAGCATTCTGCCCTGTATCAGAAACAATGTGACCATCAAGACCAGGGCTGTGATTGCCCCTCCCCCATACTCTGCACTGCTCACTTTTGGGGCTCTCTGTACAAGACAGACATTGAAGTGCTGGAGTGGGTCCAGAGAAGGGCAAGGGAGCCTGTAAAAGATCTGGAGAACAGCTCTTGTGAGGAGCAGCTGAGGGAACTGGGCTTCTTTAGTCCAGAGAAGGGAAGCTGATAGAAGACATTTTTGAACTCTACAACTCCCTGAATGGAGGCTGTAGTGAGGTGGGTGTTGGTCTTTTCTCCCTAGTTACAAGTGATAGGATGAGAGGAAATGGCTTCAAGATGCAGCAGGGGAGGTTTAGATTGGAGATTAGAAGAAACTTCTTGACCAAAAGGGTTGTCAAACACTGGAATAGGATCCCCAAGGAGGTAGTTGAATCCCTGGAGGTGTTTTAAAGATGCAGAGATGTGCTAAAGGACATGGTTTAATGCCATACTTGGTAGAGTTAGATTATAGTTGGACTCGATCTTAAAGGTTGTTCCCAACCAAAATGACTCTATGATTCTATGAAACATTGCTAATGTTAAGTGCCAGGAGCCCAGTACACAAAGCAGCTTGCAGGCTATATAAACAGCATCAGAAGATGCAGCCTAAAAATACTTGTGTTCAGTGGCCACATCATCCCACAGCTCACATTTGTTTTTCAGGGTGGATGCATAGTTCTGCTCTTCTCTAGCATTTCTCAGATCTAGTGGAAAATTTTACACTAGTTTAACAGTCGTAGAAGCATAGAATTGGACCAGCATTGCAAGTGTTTGAGAAGCATCACTTTCCTCAGCAGACAAACTGGGCAGAGTTGAGGGGCCACCACTAGGGCAGGAAACCTCTCTGTTCCAGCAGTCCTTACATGCACATTCCTGGTCCCACTGTGCCATCTCTATCAGGAGCAGTGCACGGAATGATGTGCGCAGGGAGGTCATTCTGCCCCTGTACACTGCACTGGTTAGGCCACACCTCAAGTACTGTGTCCAGTTTTGGGCCCCTCAGTTTAGGAAGGATGTTGACTTGCTGGAATGAGTCCAGAGAAGGGCAACGAAGTTGGTGAGGGGCTTGGAACACAAGCCCTATGAAGAGAGACTGAGGGAGCTGGCATTGCTTAGCCTGGAGAAGAGGAGACTCAGGGGTGACCTTATCACTCTCTACAACTACCCGAAGGGAGGTTGTAGACAGGCGGATGTTGGTCTCTTCTCCCAGGCAGCCAGTACCAGAACAAGAGGATACAGTCTCAGGCTGCACCAGGGGAGGTTCAGGTTGGATGTTAGGAAGAAGCTCTATACAGAGAGAGTGATTGCCCATTGGAATGGGCTGCCCGGGAAGGTGGTGGAGTCACCATCATTGGAGGTGCTCAGGAGGAGACTTGATGGGGTGCTTGGTGCCATGGGTTAGTTGTTTAGGTGGGTTGGATTGGTTGATGGGTTGGACGTGATGATCTTGAAGGTCTCTTCCAACCTGGTTTATTCTATGTAATTCTATGTAATTCTATTTCACACAAGAAGAGAGAGTAACAAAACATGCGTTGACAACGTTGATGATTGTTTTTAGAACTTCTTAACACGCCACAAAGAATTCCAGTGGCCAGAGAAGCAGAAACTGTAAAGAACCACGTTTTTATTTTTGTTTCGTTTTTCTTTTAATATATATAGGCTTTTAAGTCTTAACTGAGACAGCTTTTTCTTTAAAAACAGCAGCAAGCAGAACATACACGTTGAGAAAAGTGGCAGCGCAGGTAACTTGTTTGGCTAATGCCTGTCCGTGTACAAGGCCTACATTGGATTATTTATCATTTGTTTGTGTGAGCACCTTTTGTGTTTCCTTTTTCTTGGTTTAAGTGTACAGTAAGGCAGTGGTTTTCCAAAAAGGAATATATATATATATATATCTATCTCTATATTTATATATCTTTTCAGTCATCACTGTAAATTCTTCTTACATGCAAATTAAATAAAATGTACAACTTGAAGAATGTTACAACACTGGACAAAGCTTCTTTGTCCCAGGACAAGGCTTCTAATAAAAGGCAAATACAGACACCACAAAGTTAAAAAGAGGAAGAAGGCATAAGGAACCCAACTGCAGGTGCTATTGACAGAACAGCTTGAGCAGGGAAGATTGGTATTCCAGTGAAGATTTCTCCTGCTGCTGGCAAGGTGAGAAAGAATGGATGGTTATTAACAGATGTCTCCAGACAACTCCCTTGAGATGATTCACTCTAACCTGAGAAGCTCCACATCAAAGATGAGAGTAGCATTGGGAGGAATAACCCCAGGGTGGCCTGTGGCTCCATAGGCCATCTCAGGTGTGCAGGTCAACTTTGCTCTTTGTCCTAGGCTCATCTGTTTTTCGGATGGTGGAGAGAGGGGGGGGGGGGGAAAAGATAAAAGGGGGAAAAAAAGAGAGAGAGAAGACAAAAAAGCAATATTAGGAGGAAAACAAGGAACAAATCACTACATGGCAGATTTACAAAACTGAGGAGAGTTGGCAACACCAGACTCATCTTTCAGCTTCAAGCTGAAGATGTCACAAACAGATCAGATGAAGGTTTCCTGACTCCTCTGGCTTATCACAGCAGTTACCAGAGCTAGTCTAGGAGTCACATAAAGGCTTTTTAATGCATACGTTGGACTATTCTGCCTTCACTGGAGCCAGCTATAGAAGTGAGCTCCTTTTGCAGAGCACAGTGTACACGTAATACCATCAACCTGAGTCAGGGAAAGTCTCTCAGCAACAGACAAGACCAGAGAGCTTTATATTCATGAGAGATCAGTGCCCTAACCTTAGCCCAAACCTGAGGACAGATGTCTCACCTCAGGTGCTGCTGATTCACACCGTGAGCCCTTGGCCCTGGGATGGACAGAAATGCTGATTTATTTCACTCCAGCCTAGCACTGGAGGTAAGAGTGCTCATTGAGATTTGAGGTATTAAGATTCAAGTCCCTGCTCTCCCAACAGAGTATTCTGGGGTGGAATGCTCCCAAGCTGCTATTCATTCATCATGCCCTGGTGACTGAATGTTCATTGGACAAGAAACAATCCTTGAAGTACCAGTTTTAACTGTGACCTCTCGCCCAAGATCAAGCCCATCACTGGACTATAGTTTATACCTACTATTGATTTTTTTTTCAGGTTCTATAAAATATGCTGAAGCTAAAGCTTTCTCCAGTTTAGGTAGAAGAAAAATGCAAGTATGAGCTTTCCCAGATTCAGGGAGTATTCATGCCATGGGGCTTAGGGTGTAAGAGCAGATGACCTCCCTGGTCCCTGCAGGGCTTTTCATGTGGCAAGCTGTCTGCTGCTCTGATACCTCCCTGGCAAACCAGACAGCTGGTAAGTCATCAACAGGTTTTAAGCATGGGGCAAACTTGAACTGTCAGAAATTGAGCAAAGAAATACAGATATTGCTGGTATCTGACAGTCATTAAACCAAAGTTTGAGAAAAGCTACATGTCAGATATAGTGAAGTGCCTTGTGTTATTCACACTCCACAAACCCCTCCAGACCCTGGGGTGAAGGGAGACAGTCCCAAACTGGATTTCAGACAGTGATCCACCAGGAGGAGCAGGAGGGCAGTGTGTTGGACACTGATTCCTAGAACAGATTTTGGCCACTTACTATATAAGGGACACGAATCAAGGAGTCAGTGGTCAAGGAAGGGACAGATTGATTCACCCAGCACTTGTTGCCACTGCTTTACCTGCACTGGCTTCTGTTTTCTACAGCACACTGTGGTCCTGAGCATCTCTTAGGCCTTATTACAAACCAAATAAAAAAGTTCAAATCCTTGAGAAGAATATGGTTTTTTCCTAGGATTCCTCAAATGGATCTCTTTCACTGGCTGGAGAGAAGGGGATGGTGGCCTTGCTTTCTCCATAGGACTGGACATCATTTTCTCTTTCATCCCTCTCTGGAAAATCATGGTTGTGTCACTCCTCAGTGGATTGTTTCTCATTTTGCATTCTTCCCTTGTCTCTATTTAAGCACAAGAACTTGTTCCTGTCATAGCTGTTCCTATAATAATATTTGAGCAGTTTCTTTCTACGACCCCAAAATAGGGTTCATACACTCTTGCACTTGAGCAGCCTGATCACACTCCTCATGTAAAGGGCCCTCACAGCACTGCAGACAAAACCCAAGAGTTGACAATTAATTGCATCGTGTGGCTCCTCTAGAGTTTTACTGTTTTGGCACTCAAACTGTAATTAATGGAGGGCAATTTCCCTTTTCCCAATGTAGGGCTGGTCAGTCAATGTAGCTGGGAGTCTGAAATCATAAAAATTTTAACAGTGCAGTTTGATATCTTACTCAGTAGGGGTCAAAGTCAGTAGCTCAGTCACGGATGCCACCCAAAAGGGCAGCTGGGACTTCTATTGAATAGCTGAAGAGAGGCCACCCTATGAATTGCTGCCACCTGGAACAACTTAGAGGCCACTATTGTCTATTTGTGGAGGTGCCCATGGAAAAGTGATGGGACTTATGTGGAACACTGGCACCTGGAGAGGGGACTTCATGTCATTTTCCAGGCAATACCATGTGGAAAGCTTCATGAGTAGAGGATGCCCCTGGATGGAGGCAGAAGAACTACAGAAAATGCTGTGCTCAAATGGACTGTGCTTTCAGGAAACTACATCATGTCCTGCACTGTGATTTTCACTTGGTCTTGCCACCATTGCACCAGACATTGCTGCGCTCACACACCTTCAGCTAGTTTGGAGTTCAGGCAGAATAATTTCTTCATACCTGTGTAACACCTTCTTCAAATCCTTTAATGACTTCTTGTCTGCCAATCTTGAACCTAAAAGGCTTGTTTCTGTCTCTGGAGGAATCAAACTTCTTTCCATTCTGTAGCATTCCTATCAAAACAAGACACACAGCTTCAATTTGAGTTACATCTAAATTTAAGTGATGAGAGAGAGGGAAGGAGGGAAAAAATAATGCTACTAATTTCCATTTCACTTTGAAGCCTCATCCAAAACAAATATGGCAGGAGAGTCAAAAGCAGTGGTGATGCATTTTTACATTTGCCTTCCAGTACTTTAGGCTCTAACATTCTTGTTATTCTTCATGTAATATTCTTGTTATTCTTCATGTAATAGGTTATAAATCATATCACACCAAACATTGCACAGACATACAGAACATCTGTTGCTTACACAACAGAACCTCCTGGCTAAGTAGATAAAAGCAGGCAAGGAACAAGCAGGAAGCAGCAGAAGACAGAAACCCAGTGCAGGGGCCTGATCCAGGCCCGCTCCTAAACACATAAAGCTCTCTAAAACAAGCCTACAGACAAAGAATCCAAATGTAACACAAATGTGACTAGGTTTCCTTCTCATTAAATACCTGACATTTATTTCAAGGTATTCTTTGAAGAGCGTAACTAACCAACGGGAGTAGTCCTTGCGGAGCACATGCCGGTAACCAGGGGCCTGTTGTTACGGCTCACCACAGCCAACAGGAGCTTTCTACCACTTCAGAGGGTGAGGATGTAGATTCAGGTTTGGGAACTCAAGCTAAATTTTCTGCCAGTCTGCAAGTACAGAACAGCTCCTTTGACTTGCTCCTGCAAATTTATACCAGAACACCTAGAAGGAATATTTGGTACCCTGGACCATTTGCCTTCTCTACCGGATTTACTCATGAGTACTAGAACAACGTGCATTACACAGCCACAGCCACTCCACACCACGCACGGTGAAGTTTCTACCCAACATAACAACGACCTGTGCCTCCTCCTCACACAGAAAGAACAGGAAAAAATTCAAAAATATTAAATTAAAAAGTATGAAAACAGCAAGGACAGTTGTATGAATACTCGACTATCCTCATTATTTTAGTTCATCCACAACAGACAGTTGGAGGAATGCCTCACTCATTCCTTTTTGATGAGCACAACACTGTTTCAGCTGATATTCCAAGTGTCGGGTTCTACACATTGGCCACAACAACCCCATGCAGTGCTACAGGTTGGGGTCAGAGTGGCTGGAGAGCAGCCAGGCAGAGAGGGACCTGGGAGTACGGGTTGATGGTAGGCTGAACATGAGCCTGCAGTGTGCCCAGGCAGCCAAGAAGGCCAATGGCATCTTGGCCTGTAGCAAGAACAGTGTGGCCAGCAGGAGCAGGGAGGTCATTCTGCCCCTTTACACTGCACTGGTTAGGCCGCACCTTGAGTACTGTGTCCAGTTCTGGGCCCCTCAGTTTAGGAAGGATGTTGACTTGCTGGAATGAGTCCAGAGAAGGGCAGCAAAGCTGGTGAGGGGTTTGGAACACAAGCCTTATGAGGAGAGGCTAAGGGAGCTGGGGTTGCTTAGCCTGGATAAGAGGAGGCTCAGGGGAGACCTTATTGCTCTCTACAACTACCTGAAGGGAAGCTGTGGACAGACAGAGGTGGTGGTGAAGTAACCATCATTGGAAGTGTTCAGGAGGAGACTTGACAGGGTGTTTGGTTGCATGGTTTAGTTGATTAGGTGGTGTTGGATAATTGGTTGGATGCGATGATCTTGAAGGTCCCTTCTAACCTGGTTTATTCTATTCTATCCTATGAACACATGCCCAGATTCTACAGCAAATGGATAAATCTTCACACAGTGTTACACAGTTAGGTATTCGCATTTGCTTTTTGACCAGTGGATAATTATGGTAGCTTTCAACCGAGAAGTACTTGGTAACTGCACTTTCAAAATGCTATACTCTGGATATTACAAGGCTGGGCTGATATTTTTATGTTATAATAAAATACTTTTATATCAGAATAAATTCCTTCTTTGCCATGTTGTAACGCTCGTGTTCTGGGCATATACCATGATACTTCTATGCAAGGTGCTTTACAACAAACAGTTCATTAATATGCAAATATCTGAGAAAGCTTTTGCTGAAAACAACATTATCAAGCACAGCTGTGACAGAAAATGATGAGAAATATAACCTTTATGATCCAGTATGAAAAATATAACCATACAAGTTTCTTTTCACTAAAACAGTTACATTAATAGACGAGCTTGATGCACAAGTTTTACTTTTCAGTGAAAATCATCAGTTATTGCTCAAAGAACAACAAAAAAAAAAAGCATTATTTTGCTTGCTTAAAAGTCCATGTTATGAATCAAAGGTAAATATACAGAGATGTGCCAGAACAGTAAAGCAAAAGGGTGGATTCATCTTTACACTTCTAAGAGGTAGGAACCGTTAAGCTTCTAAAATGCAGTCAGCTCTTTTTGAGCTAATTATTCTGTTCCCCTCTATAATGAAGTAAGTCAGAGAAAAAAGCACTTCCATGGGGTGCTTTATGTAACCCAGTCTAGGGATCTACATTAAGATGTAATGAATTGCATCCTAACAGTGCCTATTTCTTTGCAATTAATGTAAAGGAGGTCCAAACAACTAGCTCAGACATTCCTTAGTAGTTAAATCAGTGGTGATGGCATTTTGGACTCACAGTAATGAGTACACAGTATTTGATTGTTCTAGTGGGGTTCCTATGTTTAGATATTTCACATCAATATTAAAACTAAATGCCATATTAAGGCAACTTAGCTGCTCACCAAGTCCAGCATCTGTCAAACTGGGTGCTTCAGAAACATGCATGCATGTGTGTAAGACCTTAGGAGGAAAGCTGCCGAATAACTTGCCCATAAGTTATCTTTCATAACTGTCACCATTAGTCCTTGTCACATTCCTTAAGTTTTTCACACTAGAATAGTGAAGTATTCTATGTAATGCAAGGCCCTACACATATTCTGCAATATATTGCCTCAGTGAAATCCTTAAACCTGCTCCACGCAGGCTGGGAGGTCATACCAGCTCTTTGCACAAGGCTTTCTAGTCACAGACAAATCTGGCTTGCATATGACAATCAAAACCAGCCTGTATATGGAGGAGGGCAGGCAGGGAGAAGCAGCTGAGGAAGAACTCTCAGACAGCTCATATAAGGTTTCTTGAAGTATTGGATTGTCCTCACAGCAATTTTATTTTTAAACACATCATAAAACCTTATGATTCCATGAAATAGGAGACTATTACAGAATCAAAACATTTAATAGTTTTAATATTAAAACTTCATCCTGTCATTACAGTCTGCATGTTCAGAGTGGTATGAAAATATTAGTTATTCTTGACAGCAGTTCTGGGAGGTAGGGGAAGATATTTATTATGAAATAGCTTCAGTCTAGAAGTTCAGCTTCAGATGCAAAGTAACACAACACTTCAGTATGCCTTCATGTCATCTGTAACCAGATCTTATTAAAATACTTAACTTAAATGTCTGATGGTTCACTAAATACCACACATCAAATAGGGAGCACAACTAGAATTGACTCTTCAGAAACCATGACGACAACTACTTCACAAGGTTCCCCACTTAAAATAATGTTTCTATCATCTGCCCATGAGCTTGCTAGTCTAATACATATCAGGTAAAAACTGACTCCCATCTTATCATCAAAAGCTCACAGAAGATGTATTAAGCTTTGCAGAAAAGCACAAGCTGCTTCTCCTGTGTTTCCAGCAATGCCCTATTTTCAGGAATGGCTGAAAACTCACCAGGTCATGAATTTGGAAATGTAACATCCTTTGTCACCACCCCACCTTATTGCTTTTGGAGGACAAACTGGGGTTCAACAAGTCAAATGTATCCTTTATTTGCCAAAGCTCTGGCAGTGGGGTCAGTTTTCCTATGCTGACTGCCCTTTAAGTGAACATCTAGTTTAGAAGTGAGTAAGAGTTCCCATGTGTCCTGGAGAAGTTCCGACCTGGATTTAGATTTGAACTTTAGGTCTTTTTTATCTCTCTATTTCTGAAAGTTAGAGTTGACTGTTCAGGTTCCTGGGAGCCAAAACAGCATAATGTTTTATTTCCTCTCTTGCTAATGCATCAATTGATTTTCAGGAAAAAATTGATTTGGTTAATATTCTTCAACAAGGACAGATGCTTATCCTCAGCCTGCTAATACCTTTATCTAGATAACAACAAGCAGAAAAAAAGGGCCCTAAAATCTGGAACTGAACAAAGACATTGTTTTGCAAAGTCATAATGAAGAACAAGAGTTTTGACTGAGCAAGGACATCCAGATGCCTATATGCTCACTTACTAAAATCTCACATTTGATTCTGAAAGGTAACAATAACTGTATTAAAAGAATTGGGCAAATTCATTTTGCAGAATATTGTGCAGATTTGAAAACATTCTGATCTACCAGGTGTCCTCATTAATTAAACAGATTCTTAAAATTCAGTGGCTGTAGAAAAGGAGGTGTTTCAGACCATGGATCCTGCTGAATCTTTGAAGTTCAGTTCATCAAAGCTGAAAATCAAAGAGCATACCAATCATTTTGTTAAGATACACAACTAGGGATCCATCTAAACTGCCAAAACCACAATGCCATTTGAGCTAAAGCAGAGAAAACGAAGCTTCAGTCCAGGCTACACACAAGCTATTATTTCTTATTAAAACATGGGTGTGTCTGCACTACTCTTGTAACATGAATTTTAATTAACTGAGATCCATCAACCTCAGGTGAGATCACATCTTTTAAGTCTGTTTCCTAAGGGGAGAGGGCTAATGACACTGTCTGTACTTGCCTAATAACTTTTGAATCTTTCAGCCAATTTCAACTAATTTTGACAGAGGAGCAGGTTTCATACCAAAATCAAGATCCTATGTGTGGAATGTAAAGAAACTTGCATAGGAAAAAGGTACTGTAAGTGCTTCTACCAAGAGAAATGTTTGTTATCAGAGAATATATTATTGAGCTATAGTCAGGAATAGAAAGACATAAATCTTGTGTCTGGACCACAGCCTCTCCAGATTCAGCTGGGAATTCAACCAGCTACATAACAGAAATCCACAGAAGCAGCCTAGCTGGCTAACATAACTATGGTCCCCACAAAATGATGCCCCAAACCATGTCCAAAGCACTATCTCTACAAAAGAGGGGTAAAGAGAGAGCACCAAAGGCCCTCCATAGATAGCCTGTGAAGCTTACAAGCCTGAGTATGTAAAATCTATGGGTAAAATGCCACTGCTACCATTAGCCATCTCCAAGACAGAAACTGTGTTTCAACTTGTCATCTAGGTTACTGCTGCAGTTAATAAAGAGGTATTTCCAAGAATGATTCATCCCACCTAGATTGTGATGTTACAACTGCAATAACCTCATGGAATTGTTTATCATTCTCAGACAACTAATATACAAAAGTTAACAACATTAATTTTAAATGCTGGACTGTCAACCTTTATTAGGGCCCTCTGGACAGGTATTAACTCATCCATCCATACCTACATGAGGCAGACCAAACTGCATCCCAGGCTTCAATGGCTTCAGTGTTCAGTGATTCATTTCTCTTTGCAGTGCCGACACTCTGGGAATTAGAAAATGAAGATTCTAATCCACAACACATCCCTTGATTTCACTAGCTGCTCTCCTTTTGTCCTGTACAGTGGGATTCACTTACCTTGCAAGTATTAAGGGGATAAATCAAATAGGTGGCTTTCAAAAGACAGCAACATTCATCTGCAAAGTATTCCATTATCATATTGTTTCAAACTATAGTTACCTACAGAACATCAAGGCAGCTAGAGGACAACTACATTCTGAACATATGTTGGCAGCAGAAAGAGGGGCAGATAGTCAAAGGTTTCTCAACACCATCCTGTTTCATTTTCTGTAGATCTGAGGTTATTCAGGACAGGGATTATATTATGATGCTCTCCATGCAATTACCTTTCCAATTATGCCTCAAAGTAAATCAGTGCTGTTATAAACTTGTTATTTGATTTGTCCCTAGGTCTCCTGGAGACAGCATTTGCTACAGTTAGCGTTGCTGTGGGTTACAAATTTTCAATCTCAAGTGTTTCTTTTTCCCTTAAGACGTATTGTTTCTATGTCAAAATATGTCAATATTGTGTTGGGAGAATGTTACAAAGGCTGAAAATTCAGATTTTCCTCTAGTTTACAACCTGTAATTATTACTAATGTACACCTTTAGTCTGGAAAAGATGTTACTGGTAAGTTTCTAGAAACTGTACAAAAGCCTTTGTGCCAATATTTGACACCTTCACAGAGTACAGAGGAAGACACATTTCTGCAAAGCATAATCACTTAGGAGCAGTGGGAGAAACTCATCTCTAACATCACAAATCATATTCCAGGCTGGTTTACACCAGCAGAACTCTGCTGATTTTACTGGCATTATTCACATTTTACATTAAGATAGATAATTTCTCTTTAGGATTCAGTTCTGACAAACTGCATTACATCAAAACAACTCCTCTGCCTACAGTGGTCTTCCCCTCTCAGCTTGTGTCTGTCGTGGATATGCCCTCAGAAATGCGCGGCAGATCCATCAACGAAAATATAAGTTTATTTATATATATACAAACTCTGTAACGGGGTATTTACAATCGCCCCTCACAGGTATCAATATTCGGTTAGTGGAACTATCTTTACAGAATGTTATGTATGGGCATTTAAACCAAAATGATTCACAGAACTTAGAATCTAAACTGAGTCAGAGAGTGGCGGGGGAGGGGTTGGTCAGTGACCGCAACCCTCCACCCGGAGCAATATAAATGCTATTCTAAACGAAGCTCTACAAAGGAGGGCTTGGCTTACTCAGACGCTGAGGAAGTCGTGGAGTCTTTCTTCAACAATGTTTATAATCCAGACAACGTGGCACGGATGTGCCGTAATAAGGAGGCAGGAAATGGCGCCGGCCGCGTGGCCGCACCGCGTGGCTCTGCTGTTCTCTCCCAGGATACAAAATTCCTCGCTCGGAGGGGGCAGTGGCAGGTCAGCAACGCTGGTTCACACGGTCTACCAGGTTTTCTCCTACGATGGATCGCGCAGCGGTGATCCCACGGAGTGCTGTCCACGGCACTGCACACAGCTGGGTAACAGTGGCAAAAGGACCACGAGGCCTCCCAGAGCACTGGCTGGCACGCACGCACACACAGGCTCCAACACCGAGGTGGGGGGGCTCATTTGCCAAACGACCCCTATTTACCATTTGCCCCAGTGAATACTGGCCCAATAAGCACCTGTTGCCAACCCAAACATTAACCAATGAACTACCAGCTACCAAATATGGCCCTGAGTATATGCTATACTTGGGGAAGCAAACATATAGTCTGCCTCTAGTACTGCAGGGGTGAGACCACGCCCAGGTAGGCTGTTTACCTGGACTCAGTGGCGCCAGGATTCCCCCTGCTGCCTCCAGAAAGGGGGACAAAGCAGGGTTAACACATACAGAAATATATCCTACCCAAATGTTTGGGGCACAATCCTGATGATAAGCATCCTTCACTACATTCCACCCCCTGCTTATGGGCAAGTATATGTGGGCAAATATTATTCTATAACTAAACTCTACCAAAGATGAATTAAACATTATATAGAAACATCACAAGAACATCATGCATATATATATATACATATCTCAGAAGTGTACAACTGTACTCTAAACAAAGCATGCTACAACACAGTATAGAACTCCTTAAGTCTAAGGTCAGTATCGGTGACCTTAGTGTTTTCTAATCTCCACCCCTGACCGGTGGTGGATTCCTGTTACTCCCGAGACGGGTCTTCCTTTCCAGGATAATCTGTCCACTGGAACCGTTGTCATTCTGTGGAGAAACAAAACTGGCCACGGTATTTAAAGCCGGGCTTGACAGTTAGTAATTTGGAACGACCCACCGAGCACTTATGCGATGAGTTTTTCCATTGATGTCAGTAGCCTCCCAAGCGTATAGACCCCTGGGCTTAGCCAGTGTCATGGGTACAATCCCGATAGAAGGCAGTTTCACTAACACTGGTTGGCCCACCTGCATCTGTGTTACGGAATGTGGGTGTTCATCCTTTGCCTCCCCTGGCACGTGGCTGACATCCCTAACTGGGTCAGCAGGGCAAAATGCCTTGACTTTGGGGCTGCCATAATTCCCCATCGGTTGTTTACAATGAAAACTGCAGAAGGCAGGCGTTTATCCCAATTACTCCTTGAAACATTTGCATGTTTCTTAATGAGGCCATTTGCCCTCTCCACTATGCCATTTGCCTGGGGATAATATGGAGTATGAAATGTCCATTTGACTCCTTCCCCTCGGGCCCAGTCTTGGACTGAGGTTGAGGTGAAATGTGAACCATTATCACTCTGAATATGTTCAGGCATAGGCAGAATGCTGAACCAATCCTTTAGAGTTTCAATGGTTTGAGCTCCTGAAGCAGTGCTAGTAGCAGTGGCCATGACTAAGCCTGAAACCACTTCTACCCCTACCAGTATGTATTTTTTCCCATGTGAGGGTCGGAGGGGACCAACATAATCAATCTGCCATGTGCTCCATAGTACTTTGTCTTCCTTGATATGCTGGGCCGGAGCCAGACCGGGATGGTTAGCTTTTAATCTGATCTGGCACTGAGGGCAGGCTGAAACAATGGTTTCGCATGTGGTCAAAGAAACTGGCCACCCCTGGATCTGCATTCGTAGTAAAGGTCTGACTTACCTGAGTGACCTCTTTTAATATGTAGCCACTCAGCCAATCGCTCCCATTCCTTTCCCTCACGATCAACCACACTGATTTTTGCTAAGTGATCTACTTGTTGATTCCAAGTAGCAGCAGGGGTTTGCTTCCTGGAGTGTCCCTTTACCCATCCTACTTTGATGGTCCTGGCTCGACTTATCTCTAGTAGTCTTTGCCAGTCGGTTGCCCTCCAAACTGGGGTATTGCCAACTATCCACTGGTTTGCTTCCCACTGGCAAATCCATTCTGTGGCACCTTTGAAAGTAGCATATGAATCAGTGTATATGGTCTCTGCACCATTTTCCACAGCTAGCATGAGGGCACGCAGTTCTCCCACTTGGGCACTGCCTTCACCCTCTTCAATAACAGTCCTGTCTGTGCCAATCTCCAGTGCTGCGGCCTTGTAATGCCACTGTGATTCTACCCTTTGGGCAGATGCATCTGTGAACCACACTCCCTCAGTATTGGCATCGGCAGTCAATTCAGGTGCTACCTGAATAGGAGATGGCTTGTAGGGCTGGCACAGTGGGATAGTATGTGGGTTGATAGGCTGCTGCAATTTGGATACTTTTGTGGGCCCTTCTCTTAGAGGCATAAGCTGAGCCATCCCTTCCAGATAGGCATACCATTTTCTTACAGTAGCCTTCTGAGCAATTCCTTCTGGTGGTGGGGTTCCATTGAGGATTGCTTTGAGCAGAGAGAATGGACCTTGCACTACGATATCCTGCGTAGTGCGCAGCTTCTCTGCCTCTTTGACAGCTCGGGTCAGAGACAGGAGTCCCTTCTCCCATTCAGAATATCTCCTTTCAGCATCTTTGAATGCTGTTGAAGAGAATAAAAGGGCTCTGTTCGGGCCTTTAGGTCCCCTTTGAAAAATCCCACAGTAGGAAGCATGTTCAGAGAAGCCCCATTCTGCCCTTAAGGGGTCATGGGTGCAAAGGGCCCAATTTCTGGTAAGCCTTTAATTCGTCCTTCAAAACCTTTAGGCTTTCAGTATGCCTTGGGGTCCAGTCCCAGACTCTGCTCTTTTAAGCAGGTCATAGAGGGGACGAGCAATTACTGAGAAACCTGGAATATGTTTTCTCCAGTAACCCAAGGTACCCAAGAGCCGCTGAAGCTCCCTTTGTTATTGGGAAGTTGGCCCTTTTCAATAGCCTCAAGAGCATCCTCTGGCACTGATATTGCTCCTGCTACCCACCAGGATCCAAGAAATTTAATTTCTTGGCTCGGGCCTTGACATTTAGCTTGTGGAACCTGTAACCCATTTTTGGTCAAGAGGTCCCAGATCGCTGCAGCTACTGAACCCACCTTACCTTCATCATTTCCCCCGACAAAGATGTCATCTATGTACTGGTAGACACTTACATCTTTTGGGACTTCAATGGTGTCTAACAGTGCTGCTAAGGAGTTGTGTGCAATGGTTCCTGAGTGCTTGTACCCCTGGGGAAGACGATTGAAGGTGTATTGGGAACCTTGCCATGTGAAAGCGAACTGTGGTTTATCCTCCTCACGTAGAGGGATCATAAAGTACATGTCCTTAATGTCCAGTGAAGCCATCCAAGTATGTGACGCAGCTTGGATTGCTGTCACGATGGATGTCAGGCTTGGGACTGCAGCGGTGAGAGGGGGCGTGTTGCTATTGAGCCTCCTGTAGTCAATGGTGAGTCTCCATCGTCCATCAGGTTTACGCACTGGCCACACTGGTGAGTTATAGGGTGAGTGTGTCCTGGTAATGATTTGTCTCTTTTCCAGGTCTGCAATCACCTCAGTGATGCCTTGTCTGGCTGCTGCTGGTAGGGAATACTGTGCAACACATGTGATACTTGATTTGGGTAAGGGTGGAGCAATTTGGAGAGTGCCTACCCGAGCGGTTTCAATCCCTTTTGCTCCTACTCCATAGGAGCCAAAGCACCACAGGGTACCGTTAGGGAGATGCCACCGTTTGCCAGCTAAAACATCAAATCCAAGGATGTTCTCGGGTACGGACTCAGGGCAACTTCTACCAGGGTACTCCGCTTGTCACCAGGAAGCCACAACCTTGTTTTGGCTAAATGGCACGTATGAGGCGTTCCTGTAACACCCTGTATCTTAATCCTTTTCCGGGATGGCAGGATCTTCAAGCGTTTAGCTTGTTGCACATTCAAAACACTGATTTGCGCCCCAGTGTCAATAAGGAATTTTACAGCAGTTCGAGTAGGTCCAGTGGGAATCAAACTGAAAGGCTCTGGATCCTCAGACCATTGACAAGCACTAACAAAGCGATGAGTGAGGCCTGGAACAGTCACCGCTGTGTCTAGTTTTTGGCTTTTATCTGGGCTCTGGCGGCGAGGTATGAAGGGGTTAGCATCCTTGCTGGGTGAAACAGTTTTAGGACTGCTGCTTCCAGTTTCATTCTTCCCCTTGCCGCGGCGGTCACTTCGGTAGTCGTCCTCTTCCCAGCTACCGGATTTATTTTGTATGCTCAGCACTACGCCTTTTAACAGTCTCGTTGGTAATGACGCTATTAAGGATTCAGGTACATTCAAAGACAATGCTAGTCGATACCATTTCTCTCTGGGTGAAAATGATCTATTAGAAGTACGCCGTTTATCTCTCCAGCGGTCGGAATTTCTCCTCTGGGACTTCCCGAGTGACGGCGATCTGACTCCGGGCTGCTACTTGAACTCGCAGAAGTCGCAGTAGGGGATGTCTTAGTGTGGCGCACTTCCTGCTTTTTCCCCGCGGCGTCGCCGCGTGGTTGCCTTTGAAACCAGTACGGTGTCTGTCGCTGGGAGTCTTGGCCATGAGCGTATGATCAGAGTAGCCCAAGTCTCGGCCCTTGTGGGATAATGCCATCAACAGCTCTTCCCAAGTTAATTGGTGTTCCCGGGAATTAGTAGAGGCCATATTCCTTTCGACTACTCGTTCAATTTCCTCCTTTTGGCATCACATACATTTTTCAGACCCGGCGGCAGCCCACGGATTAGAATTTTGAGTCGCACTGGGTTAATTGGGGCATCTAGTGGGAAGGATATGCCCCCGCGATCGTACATTGCTTGAACGCACGCCAATTTTTTAATCGCGGCAGTGAGTTCGGCCGAACTGGTAACCCTCACTTCTGTTGGTTCGTCTCTATCTATAGGATCTAAACTTCCAGCCCAGTGAGCGACACGGGAAGTTAACGAGTGGTATCCCTCCGGACCCATACCCAAAAATACTTCATGGCCCCATGAACAGCCTTTTGCTTCATTACGGTCCAAAATAATTGTATCCCCACCCAATTCCATAACACGATACAAAAAGTCTGTTACCGACTCGTCCGGTTCTCGTGCAAACGTCTCCTGCAGGTCCCGAAGCTTTGCTCCGCTGTACGGGCGAACAGAGGTAGTTGTTGTCCCTCGCCACGGCGGCCGTCCGTGTATTGCTCTTTAAGAACGGGACGTAAATGCACGGCTTTCCTCCGTATGGGTTCATCTTCCGAACTGTAATCCGTATCGTCCCGGTCAGATGGGTTTCTCTCCGTTCGGTAGCTATGGGATTTTTCCGGGCTTCGCTTCTCGGAGCACTATTGTCGGGCGAATTTAATTCACGCGCGGCTGCTGACGTGCTGGGCTGAGCGAGTGAATCGGGACTCGGGCTTTGCAGTGTTCGGAGTCTCGGCAGGTCCAAGGGGACCGTGGGTCTAAAGTCTTGCGCTACGGTGGGATTCGCTACCTTTCTGTCCTTTCCGCGAGACTGCGGTGGGGATGATTCGTAAAAGGACTGTACGGGAGAGCCGGCTCCGGGCGCGACATCGTGGTCGCGGGGCTGCTCGGGGCTAGGCGGTTGGGAGATCCCAGGAAGGCTTGAAACAGAGTCTCTGTCTGATCCCGCTAATACCTTCATAGTAGCGTTGCTTTCTTTAATTTGCAACGTTAACAAGTTATGAAGTTTATCATTTTGTGCCTCAGACTTTCCTAACTCTCTTTCCAGGAAGTTATTTTTTTCCTCAAGTTTTTTAATCTTTTCCTCTAATGCTGTAAATTCGTCTTGTGCTCGCATTATGCAAGCCCCGATCGCAGTAACTCTCTCCTCGGTTATTGCGGTTGGATCAGCGCATAGCTCGACCACGTATTCGGATAATTTCGTGGTGATTTGATCCGGATTTGTCAGGTTTTCTATAGCCCATTGCATATCGGATCGTTTTATTACGTATCCCATTCTGTAGAGATAGTCACTTATCGGATAACCCTTGCACTGCGCCATTAATGTCGTGGATATGCCCTCAGAAATGCGCGGCAGATCCATCAACGAAAATATAAGTTTATTTATATATATACAAACTCTGTAACGGGGTATTTACAATCGCCCTCACAGGTATCAATATTCGGTTAGTGGAACTATCTTTACAGAATGTTATGTATGGGCATTTAAACCAAAATGATTCACAGAACTTAGAATCTAAACTGAGTCAGAGAGTGGCGGGGAGGGGTTGGTCAGTGACCGGCAACCCTCCACCCGGAGCAATATAAATGCTATTCTAAACGAAGCTCTACAAAGGAGGGCTTGGCTTACTCAGACGCTGAGGAAGTCGTGGAGTCTTTCTTCAACAATGTTTATAATCCAGACAACGTGGCACGGATGTGCCGTAATAAGGAGGCAGGAAATGGCGCCGGCCGCGTGGCCGCACCGCGTGGCTCTGCTGTTCTCTCCCAGGATACAAAATTCCTCGCTCGGAGGGGGGGCAGTGGCAGGTCAGCAACGCTGGTTCACACGGTCTACCAGGTTTTCTCCTACGATGGATCGCGCAGCGGTTGATCCCACGGAGTGCTGTCCACGGCACTGCACACAGCTGGGTAACAGTGGCAAAAGGACCACGAGGCCTCCCAGAGCACTGGCTGGCACGCACGCACACACAGGCTCCAACACCGAGGTGGGGGGGCTCATTTGCCAAACGACCCCTATTTACCATTTGCCCCAGTGAATACTGGCCCAATAAGCACCTGTTGCCAACCCAAACATTAACCAATGAACTACCAGCTACCAAATATGGCCCTGAGTATATGCTATACTTGGGGAAGCAAACATATAGTCTGCCTCTAGTACTGCAGGGGTGAGACCACGCCCAGGTAGGCTGTTTACCTGGACTCAGTGGCGCCAGGATTCCCCCTGCTGCCTCCAGAAAGGGGGGGGACAAAGCAGGGTTAACACATACAGAAATATATCCTACCCAAATGTTTGGGGCACAATCCTGATGATAAGCATCCTTCACTACAGTGTCTCAGTCTTACACCAACAGAGTTTAGAAGGTTCCTAGAGTGTGTGGAGGACAGCTTCTTATCCCAGCTGTTACATGAGCCTACCAGGCGTGCAGCCCTGCTCAACCTGCTGTTTACAAATAGAGAAGGGCTGGTGGGAGAGGGGGTGGTCAGAGGCTATCTGGGGTCCAGTGACCATGAAATACAGAGTTTTCAACATATGGTGAAACCAGGAGGGGCATCAACAAAACCTCCACATCGGACTTCCAAAGGGCAGATTTCAGCTTATTTAAGGAACAACAGCTCCCAGTACTATGTAGTTACACTTGGACAGAAGCCTCCTTCCAAATAGCCAGGCAGTTAAGTCGTGTATACTTCTGTTTTCCTTATTTTGATTTTCAAAGCAAACTCTTTTCTGGACAAACGTGGCATCTCATCCATTTTACTGCTGAAAATTGTTTTCATCCAAAATTATGATTGGTGTAATGGAACTTAAGAGTACTGAATGTAGGCTGGAGGATGATTTAATTTCTTCTGCTGTATTTGAATAGTGAGCCATCTTACTGTGTCCTGTATGGGAACTTTGGCAACTGAACTGAGAAGGGAAGTGTGGGACTTTCCAAGGAAAGGTTCAGCAACAGAGGTTTAGTACCACTGTAAAAACAAACTCAGTTTTTCCCTGCTAGAGCTTCTTCTCCTTCATATAAACAAAGCCCTATGAAGGGGGAAGGATTTGCTGGGTTAGACTATTTTTTGACAGTCTACAACCACTTAAGTAAAAAAAATACAATTAATCTTTTTAAGAGGCATTTGTGTCTAGAGACATAATGGTTGAAGATGCTGGAGGATGCATATCAGCTCTTTACCAGATTTTTTGTTGTTGTTGTTTAAAAAGCCATCAGCGCTGATTTGAATGTGCCATTTGTTGCCATGACAACCACTGACTCAAAGTATAGAAATGGGAAATGGATAGCAGTGGTGGCCACTTCTTAGTTCCTGTTACTGCAGAGCACTTCAGTAATGGTTCAACTTTTTAACACAGCCAGCCTTGCTGCTTCATTTTCTTCATGTAATATATACTCATATATCTTTAATGTGGATTAAGAGCAACACAATCAATTATTTATTATGCAGCTGACAGTATGCAATGAAGACACAACAGACAACTACTCAATAATGTATTATCATGCACTATATATCAGTGCTGTGTACAACTACAAGACAATATGAAAGAGCCTTGCACTTAGGTTGACTTCACAGCCAAGAAAATTACACACAGTTGTCTAGTTCACTCTGCTAAAAGTTATTGTTCTGTCCTAATGGCATTATAGATTTGTATATTTTTAAAAGAGAAGAAAAAGTAGATATACCCTCAAGACAGGTATGAGGCTCAACAAGAATATTCCACCTGAATTGTAAGAAGACCAAACCAATTTCTCAGGTATCCTGTTGCCTGTTACCATTAACGTTCAGCTGTAAAATATAAATGAAATTTGCCTTATGCTGCACAGCATGTGAGTAAGCATGGCAGAATCAGGTCAATATGGGCATGCCAGTAAGTAGGACAATAGATGTCTAAAGCAAAATTTTAGAGACACTACATTACTACAGAAATGCTCTTGCATATCTACTCCTAAATATCATGTCCTGTAACACAAGGTCTGGAGATAAAGGGAACATTGCTGAGTGGGCTAGGTCTACCCTCTGCTACCAGCCAAAAAGCACAAGAAGCAGTTCAGGGCCTCAGTTGTAATACAAAGATGACATTTTGCAAGATTTCCCACCCAAAAACATGTATCAGAGCTTTGCCAAAGAATACTGACCATCTGGTGCACCAGATGACAGGACAATACAATTAATCTCTTTATTTTCGTATTGGTTTTATTCTCAAGCTAACATCCTGCCACATCACAAACATGTAATTTCCTTCCTCCCATTTTTGCTTGATGACTGCCTGTCAACAGTGGTATGGATTTGACATTTTAGCCTGCAGCACATACATGAATGTGCAGGTGACCTTCCACTGGGAAGTTATGTGCTTCAATAGGGGGTTAAACCTCACTGCAATATGTGAGCATACTAGCCATCTATGGCACAAGAAGGCCCCAAGCTAGGTCAACCAAGCTTCTGAATACAGATGTAGAGTATGGAAAAATACCACAGAAAGGAGAAAAGGATCTCCAGATGTGTCCTGGGAAAGCTCTGAGCATAAGCCCCTGTTTACCCTGCTTTTTGTTATAGCCTAACTTTCTTTATGTACAGCCACACCTTGTTCACTGGACTGTTTTACTGAAACTCATCTTGACAAACACAGCAATTGTCTAACATCCTGCAAAGGACTTAGCTACTGTTCTGTTCTCAAACAGGAAGGAGAAAACCATTATTGGAAAAAAGAGACACAAGATGCAACCAGAGGCAAGTAAGAGTTTATTAAAAATGGGTGTTGACTGAGCCACACAACCAGCACGGTCAGTATGCCAAAACCACAGATAGTTTAAATAAGTCAGAAACAGACACTGCTGTTCCATTGTGATCTCATATGTACACAGCACACATAATGCAGAATTCAAACTCTTTATATCCAGGGTATCCAACTTTAACTCAGAATGGTCAGACATTCCTATAATGTGTCTTATTTTAAAGATGTGGTATGGGCTTCCTGGTTGGCATTATGCAATGTTGCCTTCCCTCACAAGTGTTCAGAGAATTCCTGGGGAATTCAGCTCCTCCCATCTGCAATTCCTTGTGGGAAAGAGAGACATGACTTTATTGGCACAAATTTGGGGCCACCATGGGGCCACGCATCAGTGTAACACACAGTTTCCAGGGTAACTAGGCGAAATACTACTGTTTCTTAAGAGTGGAGAAAGGCAGGCATGTAGATACTGCACTTTCTCCATTGATGTGGACAGGACCATAGACTTCTGAGAATGGTTTATTAACAAGTTATGTATTGGGTAACCCTCATAATGGTAGGCCAAACTTCTGACAACATGAAGATTATGTAAATTCAGCATTTTGCTAAGCAACCTTTTTCATTTGCTGCAACGTTCCAGGGGAAGAATGTCTTACTCAGACACCACTGTTTATCTAGGCTGCCTTTTTAAAGATATATAAGATATACTCATTAAAGGAATAAATCTTTCCATAGATGTATAGTTTCTTCTTCCCACCTACTAGGAACACACCTGATTCCACAAAAAAAGCCTTTCTGCAGTATTCAATATAAATAGTGTTTTATGTTCTCCAAGGCAGAGCACAGCAGTATCATAAATATTACTCTGCCTGTAAACTGAATGCTCAGAAATAATACTAGCCACAAAATTCTTCTTTTGCCACATTTGTTTCTTATTTTTGTTCATTGTTCCCAGTGTTGCAGACTCTCTGCTAGTAACAATTCCCTTGATATCCATGAAAGTACAAAAATATATGCATCAGTTTAAGACCTGGATCACAGTAATTTAAAACTAAGCTGAACAATGCACTTGGGAGCAATTGCCAGAGCAGAATCCTTCAAGGACTCAGAACAGCATAGAGTTGTGACCAGAGCAAAAAGTAAGATGTCAAAAAGAATAGGTTCTGTTACTAGACAGATGTGTAAGTATAACTTGCCTTTGTTTTATTCTCTGTGGAACTCCCAATGTCAGTCACTAGCATATTCAGCAGTATTATGAATTTATATACTTTGCCTTAGGTATCTTGAAAGGCTTCATTCAGTAAGCCTTTAAAGTATTTTCAGAGCCACAGCGGAAAGCAGCTATTAACAGCACAGTTCGTTATTATAAATGGGTATTTTCTAAGTTTTATAAGACCATCAAGATACAATCAACTATGGAAAAAGTGGCAGCTGTTATCTTGACAGATGGGTCTTAGGCATTGCTCTGCTGGACATTAGACAGTTGTCTCTCTGGAGAACAATAGGAATTTCCAAGTGCCTGTAACTATTTTCATCCACTTAAGCCATTTGTGTCTTGAACTAGTAAAGGGAAGAAGCAAGGAGAATGCAAAACAAATGTTTTAGGAGAAACACCTCAGAGACAGGGGCGAGAATCAGATGAGTATCACCTATTATTGATTCTCTCCTTGAGTTTTACTGAAGTGTCAGACAGAAAAAGAATCAGAGGTTTCTTATACAGGCCATGGAGGCAAACAGGCACTTCCAGAAGGTGAGATACAGAAAGCCTGTGCACTGAGTGAAGTGCAGCCTATAGTCTGCTAGCAGCACATAAGTGCAAGGCTGCACCACAATTTTCAGCTCTTCCAAGAATTTAGCATTTGGATATAGATCTTTGAATCCAATTTTAAGGACAGACACAAGCCTGAGAATATTCATCCTTTTTAAAGGGTGGTTGATATAGAGGATGCTGTTGCCTGTCTTTCTATCATAAAGGTGTGCCAAGAGCACCACAAGTTCAACTCTACCTCAAGCCTGAATTTAAATCTATGTCCTTCACCTTTTCTGATGGGATCAACTCCTTGAATCTGTATGGCAACTTGAAATGGAGAATGGTGAAATCAGGAGCAAAATAAGCAAGTAGTAATTAGGGAGGTCAGCGGGATCTCAATCATTGCTGTCAGGGCTTGTTAGATCAGCAGTGTCTGATGTTGTGTAGGGTTTGTCCCTGCATTGCTCTCATTTAATTTAACAGGAGTTTGAGAATGGACTACACAGATGTGCAATGTTTTTCCAAAAGCAAAAGTATTTTCACACTCAGGACTACTGCAAATAAGAGACATTGTACATTATGTCTGTTTAGGAACTAAGTAGTCAATCCACAGACACAAACAGTGAAGGTAAACATTGACAGAAGTATCTAAACAGCACAAGAGGGTGGAAAACAAAATGAAAGTGGCTCAAACACTGAAGCTCTACATAAACAAATGTATTATTATACCAGCAGCAAAAAGCTAGAAGATTTCGAGACTCTACAGCAAAACAGGTAATATCATCATCTGCAAAAGCAAGGACAAAGATGATGAATATGCTGCACACCTCATAGGAGTTGCTATAGACCAGACACTCACAAACCATGCTACCCTTCATCATCCCAGTAAGTGTAACTGAAAAAGTAGCATCCTATGAGAGTAACTTACTACAGGAAGCCAGTAAAAACCTGTTCCTAACAATTAAATAGGAAAAACGTATAAAAGACAGGGTGTTTTTCTGCTGCAAAATGATTGTCCTGTTCAATTCGATCCAAAACTGCAAAGAAAATACAATTCAGAATACATTGCTTTACTTTCAAATTGCTGGTATGAACTACTTAGATTGTCCAATTATTTAACACCAAGTATTGTTTAGCTACATCCAAGCTAAAAGACACCCAAGCCCTTAAGGAGAAACCATAAAAGGAAAAAGAGAAAAATTAAAATTCACAAAGAGCAAGCTGAAGGGGAGGTGTATCAGGTGAAATTCAAGTATACAACAGCCAAACCAGGCAAAAGAAAGGTAGAACTGACCTAAAATTTGGATCAAACTAGATGATATTTATATGAGAGGGAGACAGTTACCTAGCTTAAAATTCACCCAGACACTTAAGAGGGATTCTACATCACTTTTAAAAATAATTGAACAGATGTTCCTGACCAGGTAGCATAGCTTATTCTGCAATCCAAAATACACAATGCTATGCAACATATAAAAGTTCAATTTGTTTAGGCTGCTGCTTCCTTCCTGAAGGTTTCCCATTCAGAGTTGATTGATAAGTGAATGCATTTTCCAGATATGCTTTTTTGCCTGTTTTCCTCCTTTCCTTCCTTATTTCTGAAAAGAAGCAGTGAGGGGGAGGAAATAGTCTGTAGATGAGGCACAAAAGCAAAGATTTATTGAATGATGAGAGCAGAGTCAAGGGGCCTCCAGGTACAAACAGTGTAATTAGCATAACATTATACAACTAAACAGTTCCTGCTCCACCACCAATATTTTTGCATGCATCCCAGAGCCAGGGGTAAGACCCTCACCAGCCAAGATACCACACAGAGGAGCTCAGCCCCAGTAAGGAAGCCCAGCCAGTACCCATGGATGATACTGGAGGGGCCATCAACCTTCTTCCTAACTAACCGGGGGGCCACGAGGCCCCCCAGCCTTTGTCACCATCACCCACTGTGCACCATGAGGACTCACCAGTGATGAGAGGAGGATCCCTCAGCCCAGATGGGCTCAACTTTGAATTGAATCTAGCCAGGGAGATTAAAGGGAACACTAAGAACTTTTACAGGTATATTAATGGGAAGAAGAAGACTAGGGAAGGTGTGGGCCCCCTCAGAAAGGAAAATGGTGACAAGTGATGAGGAAAAGGCTGAGGTACTTAATAACTTCTTTACCTCAGTCTTCACTGCAAGGGCCTCTAGCCACACTCCTGATGTTATGGAAGTCAAAGCCAGGGACGAGGAGGAAGAACTGCCCATTGTAAGTGCAGATCAGGTTCGTGATCATCTGAAGAACCTGAAAGTGTTCAAGTCCATGGGACCCGACCGGATACATCCACGGGTACTGAGAGAACTGGCAGATGAGGTTGCTGAACCCCTCTCTATTATATTTCAAAAGTCATGGCAATCTGGTGAAGTCCCCACAGACTGGAAAAGGGGAAACATTGCCCCCATCTTCAAAAAGGGTAAGAAGGAGGAACCAGGGAACTACAGGCCAGTCAGTCTCACCTCTGTGCCTGGAAAGATCATGGAGCAGATCCTCCTGGAGTCACTACTCGCTCAAAAGAATAGTGAAGAGGTGATTGGGAACAGTCAGCATGGCTTTGCCAAGGGCAAATCCTGCCTGACCAACCTGGTGGCCTTCTATGAGCAGGTGACAAAATTAATAGATGAGGGGCGAGCAACTGATGTCATTTACCTGGACCTGAGCAAAGCCTTCGACACTGTCCCGCACCACATCCTGGTCTCCAAACTGGTGACACATGGGTTTGATGGGTGGACCACTAGATGGATAAGGAACTGGCTTGATGGCCGCACCCAAAGAGTGGCTGTCAATGGCTCCATGTCCCAGTGGAGGCCAGGGACAAGCGGAGTCCCTCAGGGATCAGTCCTGGGACCTGTCTTGTTCAACATCTTTGTGGGTGACATGGACAGTGGCATTGAGTGCACCCTCAGCAAGTTTGCTGATGACACCAAGCTGTGTGGTGCAGCAGACACGCTGGAGGGAAGGGAGGCCATCCAGAGGGACCTTGACAGGCTGGAGAGGTGGGCACAAGCCAACCTCATGAAGTTCAAGAAGAGCAAGTGCAGGGTCCTGCATCTGGGTCAAGGCAATCCCAGGCACAAATACAGGCAGGGCAGTGACTGGCTGGAAAGTAGCCCTGAGGAGAGAGACTTGGGGGTACTGGTGGACAAAAAGCTCAACATGAGCTCTCAATGTGCACTTGCAGCCCGCAAAGCCAATCAGATCCTGGGCTGCATCAGGAGAAGTGTGGCTAGCAGGTCGAGGGAGGTGATCCTCCCCCTCTACTCAGCCCTGGTGAGACCCCACCTGGAGTACTGTGTCCAGTTCTGGAGCCCCTATTACAAGAGGGATGTGGAGGTGCTGGAACGTGTCCAGAGAAGGGCCACAAGGATGATCAGAGGGCTGGAGCACCTCTCCTATGAGGACAGACTGAAGGAGTTGGGGCTGTTCAGTCTGCAGAAGAGAAGGCTCCGAGGTGACCTCACTGTGGCCTTCCAGTATCTGAAGGGGGCCTACAGGAAGGCTGGGGAAGGACTTCTCAGGATGTCAGGTAGTGATAGGACTAGGGGGAATGGAATGAAGCTGGAGGTGGGGAGATTCAGGCTAGATGTGAGGAGGAGGTTCTTCCCCTTGAGAGTGGTGAAACCCTGGAATGGGTTGTCCAGGGAGGTGGTGGAGGCCCCGTCCCTGGGGGTGTTTAAGAGCAGGCTGGATGAGGCTCTGTCCAGCCTGATCTAGTGTGGAGTGTCCCTGCCCATGGCAGGGGGGTTGGAACTGGATGATCCTTGTGGTCCCTTCCAACCCTGAATGAAACTATGAAACTATGAAACTTGGGGCTTCTGCCTTTCCTGGTGGGGATTAAAAAGGGGAGTGGTTGGGGAGGGCCAAGTGGCCACACCTGGGGTTGGAGGAGACTCCAACAGAGCTCAGGTGGTTTGGGATTTGAGGGGGGGAGAGGGGGGAAATGGGGTAAGTGAGGGACTTTCAGGCTATTAGGTAATGATAGGACTAGGGGGAATGGAACAAAAAATAGAAGTGGGTAGATTCAGATTGGATGTTGGGGAAAAATTCTTCACCATGAGGGTGGTGAGACCCTGGAACAGGTTGCCCAGGGAGGTGGTAGAAGCCCCATCTCTGGAGGTTTTTAAGGCCAGGCTGGATGTGGCTCTGGGCAACCTGATCTAGTGTGAGGCGTCCCTGCCCATTGCAGGGTGGTTGGAACTGGACGATCCTTGAGGTCCCCTCCAACCCCAGCAATTCTATGGTTCTAAAACAATTTTGAAGTTTAGGCTGGATGTTAGGAAGAAATTCTTCACAGAAAGAGTGATTAGCCATTGGAATGGGCTGCCCAGGGAGGTGGTGGAATCACCATCCCTGGAAGTGTTTAAAATAAGACTGAATGAGGCAATTAGTGCCATGGTTTAGCTGATTAGATGGTGTTGGGTGATGGGTTGGACTTGATTATCTTGAAGGTCTTTTCCAACCTGGTTAATTCTGTGATTCTGTGACAATTTTTTCTTTTCTTTCCATGTTCCCAGTTTGCACTGCAAAGAGAAAGGTCTGTGGGAGTTAATTTCTCTCTGTTTTGTGTACTGTTTTAATACTTAAACACGTGTCTGCAGATTTACTGGCTGCCTGCATAGGGTGTTTCAGTGATCCTACTCACAAGGGCAGCAATCACCCAAGCTGCTGAGTCTTGGAAAATCATTCATCAGAGTTACAAGTAATCTGGCTGTTCATGTCATCAAACAGTTGCCAGGAGGAAAAAAAAAAAGGAAAATTACATAAACCAAATGAATTTAAGCATTATCTAAGTTTCAAATAAAGAAACCCTGGTGAGTGGACTCAAAACTGACACAGGTACAAATCTTTCTCCTTGTATAACAAGTACATTTGTGGATTTATCAAGGAAAAGGATACAGAGAATTTAAATTTCTTGGTATATCTAATTGGTCTTCCCCATCACAACTGAGTATTTGTGAGCTTCTGCCTGCCCCCATGACCAAAGATCACTAAGGACACAGCCAGGCATGCTTAAACCGTAACTCTATTGTAACAGGAACAAACCAAATGAAAGCATCTTCTGCATCTCATTTCACATCTCGTGTTCTGCACAAGTCTGTGGGCTCAGGCAGTATCCTAGACACACAGAGCACCATATACTGCATTCCTTTTTTTTTCTCTATTATAATCATCCACTTAGCAAAGTATCATTGTGCAGTAAACTCGCAAATTTTCACCAAGTCCACCTACCATTTTTGGCATAATTTTATAGCTTTCAACTTATTAATCTGCCCTGAAGACACTTTGATCCATGAGAACTCCCTCGTCGTCAGTGCTCAGTCTTTACCCACATATAATTCAGATGAACACTTCTCCTGTATGTCCATGACCTCAGCTAAAGCTCTAAATAAACCTGTTCTTTACAGCTTATGATGTGCTCCAAACAATGGCTTTCAAACTTTTTGAGTTTTCCTTTGACACCAAGATCATACATCAGCTGTATTTTCCTGTTGATAAACCAAGTTTGGGTTTCACATCAGTGGTTCCTCTCTCTTGTTGACATCATGACATGATGAGGATGCTCAGGCAGAGGAATCACAGAATCATTTCAGTTGGAAAAGACTCTTAAGATCATCAAGTCCAACTGTTATCTGAGTCTATCAAATCTGGTGCTAAACCATGTCCTTTAGCACCATATCTCTTGATCTTGTAACACCTCCATGGATGGGGATTCAACCACCTGCTTGATTCCAATGCTTGATAACCATTTCAGTCAAGAATTTTCTTCTAACAAGCAGCCTAAACCTCCACTGGTGCAACCCAAGGCCACTTCCTCTTGTCCCATCAGTTGTTACTAGGGAGAAGAGAGAACCCCCACCTCACTATAACCTCCGTAACAGTAGCTGCACCTGTGGCTATTCCTGACCACCAGCTTTGCACTAATACCAGGCAAGCTGTCTCTCTGCTGATTTGCAAAGCTGCTTCACTTTCCCACCACACCTCATATGTTGGGGAAAGCTCCACTTTTGCTTTGAGCAAGTTCCTCGCTTCTGAAAATGCTTGGAGAAGAATTTAATTTCAGGCAGATTGTGGCATGTTTCTGAGCTCCTTCAGCCCTTTCATACAGGATGTAGTGCCAAACCACTTGCAATTTTAGCTCTTATCTGCCTTCAGTAAACTGTGGTAAGCCACCAACAGATGAATACCTGATCTTATGCATGTAAGGGCAGTGCCTGCACCCCATCCTGAATATCAACCAAAGCAGTTAGTGAAGGAAACACATCTAAAGCTGGATCAAAAGACTACACCAGCCCTAATAATACTGGTTATTCAATTCTTGATCTATATTTAAGAGTCAAACCATCTGCCTTGCTTGTGCACTATGTGTCCTAGTGTTTGCCTTCTAGAAAGAGGATTATATACTGTCTTCTGTCCTTACATTTTTATTTGCTGTTCACAGCCTTCTTAGACAGTGGTTACACATTTCAAAGTCCAGTATGGATGCTATTTAGCAGTCAATTGTCCTGGCAAAAACCCAGCATATAAGTTTTTGCACAGCTTGTGAATAAGCATGCAAGCCTTTTTGTGACCTGCCCTTAGTACTGAGGTGGCTCCTGTAACATTAACAGCTTTTTCTGTGAAGATCTTAACACCTGACTATGAGTACTGTGTCCAGTTCTGGGCCCTTCAGTTTAAGAAGGACATCAAGACACTTGAACATGTCCAGAGGATAACAAGGCTGGTGAGAGGCCTTGAGCACAGCCCTATGAGGAGAGGCTGAGGGAGCTGGGATTGTTTAGCCTGGAGAAGAGGAGGCTCAGGGGTGACCTCATTGCCCTCTACAACTACCTGAAAGGTGGCTGTAGCCAGGAAGGGGTTGGTCTTTTCTCTCAGGCAACCAGCACCAGAACAAGGGGACACAGTCTCAAGCTGTGGCAGGGGAAGTTTAGGCTCAAGGTGAGGAGGAAGTTCTTCACTGAGAGTGTCATTAGTCATTGGAATGGGCTGCCCAGGGAGGTGGTGGAGTCACCATCCCTTGAGGTGTTCAAGAGGGGATTGGACATGGCACTTGGTGCTGTGGTCTAGTCATGGGTCTGTGGTGATAGGTTGGACTCGATGATCTTTGAGGTCTCTTCCAACCTTGGCTATACTGTGATACTGTGACTCTGGAAATTATGGCACCAGACTCCCGGACAGCAAATCCCAAAGTAACACTTCGCTAGGCAGCATCAGAAATATATCTTTCATCAGTGCTTTCCCAAGGGTTTAAAGGAAAGTGGTGTGACATAAAAACAAACAACAACAACAAACAAACAAAAAACCCCACCACCAACCCACAACCAAGTGATTTATAAAACTGCTGCAATTGGATTGCAACATTACATTAAGTAGAGAAGTCATCTCTGGAGCAAATAAAACATCCTAGTTTTGTTTAGTATACTTCTGTTACAGTAAATTATGTGGATAACACAGGCACAGTGCATCTTGCAAGGAGCCAGGACTCAGTGCTTAGCTGCATCTCTCTGAATTTAATTAACTGCTTTATAGGACCAGGAAACCTAAATATTGGTGCACTGCAGACTGCCATTTTTAGGTGCTGTATTATCATGTCTTGTTTTGGTGCCTACTGCCAGATTACATCATCTTGTAGCAACTATTTCAGTGGAGCATCCAAAGCTGCTTCTCCTGAGGTATCATTGACTAGAAAGTCAACAATATAATATTTTAATTTTATTTTCATTAGTTTTAAAATCTTTACCAGTCTTCCTGCTACAAGTAAGACTGGAAGGTTGGGAAGGAAGAGAGAATTTTAGCATGGTATCAGCAAGGAAGATCACAGATGGCCCTGGGAAAGGCAATGATGCAGATACTGTTGTAGTACCACCTAAAGGTGGATCATATCTACACTATTAAACACATAGGCAATACCAATTCTTCTGAACTGCTGCATGCATGGATGCATACAATTCTACTTTCTCACACTAGTTTCAGTTCTGTGTCAGGTTCTCTATATACAGTAATCTGACAATGCCTAGAGGTGAAGTCTTAGCAATGAAAACAATCAACAGAAAGGCCTTGTTTGTCATGCTACAAACATGATTTCTGTTACAAATTCTTTGCAGGCTAAGATCATGACATCAGGCTGTCATGCAACATGATGGCAGGTCCAGGATGCATGTCAGAATGTATTTGTCATGGCCTCTAATGTCATGTTTGAATTTTAGAGATGGACTGTGCATGCTCAAATCAAATACCAGAATTCCTCCATGTGAGCTCCAAGATTTGTTTTGACTCTTGATATTGCCTAATGAAGAGGGAAGGTGAATTCAGACTACTGAATTTTTTCACTTTTTTTCAGATCATCTAATGCTTCACACAGCCATACAAATTGCATGGTTTTTTCACACACAACATGAAGATGGCAGTGAGCATTTCTAGCCACGGCACAGTGTATGTTCTTACTCTAAGTCAGACAGACTTCATTCCAGTGACTGGGAGAACATGTTATCTGATCCCTAATTTGATTAATAGTCCATAGAATCTTTTTAGGCTGGTGCCTGGATATGATCTTTATTTCTGTCTTTGTGGTGATAGTGCTACCAGACTAAGTGCACTGGGCCACATCTCAGTTTGCTTGCTCAATCGTTTAAACTCTCAGAATAGAACACAAATCAGTGTCACCTGTATTTTTAAGGTTACAAGAACTTCTAACCCTTGCTCCGACCTCATTCAGAGCAACTTCAACATCCTACTTGCTCTGCTGAAGTGTTACAGAATGCAAAGCAGGAGCACTCCCTTTTTATCTGCTTCAGAAGCCTTCATGGAGATTAGGAAGTGTTGCCCTGATCTCTCCCAGTTCTGCGCCACCTTGCTATCTGCACACAAAAGGTCAGATTTTAAACTGGGGTAGAAGAGTTGAACCTTGAAAAGGTCAACAGAGCAATGCCAGTTTGTTGCAGATGGGAACAAATTCTCACTGAGCCATTCCAGAGATAGGAAACTTGAGGTGTAGAGGTTTTCCCACCCACGCACATCTCCCCCAGTCACTGTATTTGAAGGTCATTTTCTTTCCAGGAATCCAGAAAACTCTGATGTTCTAATCTTTGCACCTGCCACTTCTTCTAATGTGGATTTATTCTGTAGGACCCAGGACTAAGACGCAGTGAGAGTATTTACTTACAACATCTTAACAGTAATGAAACAGCACACATGAATCGAAACTCTTTACTTCCTTTATCCTTGCATCAAGAGCCTTCCGAGAGCTTAGGAGGGAGAAATGATAAAGCATCACTCAGTAGCCTTGCTGATAGACTTTGAAAGGGTAAGAATTCAAGAGAGGTCTTCACAGTTTCTTTTGTGTGAAGGAAAAAAACCCAACAGTATATGAGACATTAAACTAGCTAGGTTTCAACACTTTTCACTGTAAAAGCAGCACATCTGATGTTATATGCCATACAGTCAGCAACTTCAAGAATAAAGGAGGATCTTGTACAAATTTTCCCACCATATACATGAAGACTAGTGTGCTGGATAAGCACAGAGTATCATTATCAAATTTCCTTAAGATAACAATTGTTTGGAGCTTGAGGTTTATATACTGTTCATACAAATTCAAAGCAAACCGAGCCAGGTTTAGTTTGGCTGGGTTAGCTGTATTGGTGTGACTTTGATAAAAACAGGCAAATCGAACCAGAACTCCCTATTCAAGTTTGACCCTATATTAATAGAAAGATTCATGACCCTAAGACACTCCTACATTAAACAGTCTGAGTCAGAGCAGACTCCTTGACTCATTCAAATTGCTCTTCTCATTCTAAGTTGGAAATAGCAGTGTCACAGATGTCGCAGGAGGGGTGGTAAGCGATACTTGTATTAACACCTTCATTTTTGGAAATCTGCTGTGCCAGCTACAGACAACTAGAGGAAGGAAGGCAGGCAAAAAATAAATAAATCAAATTTTGGCTTGTATACAGAGACAGCCATCCTTCCCTCTGAGTGGGGAAAGTGCCAATGAACAAATTTGGATGGGGTGTACAAAAGGAATTAAAAACCCTGTATCCTGCCATTTACTTGCACATGCTATGAAATGTGTGTGCCTTGGGGGAGTGACAACCTACCCCCAGGAAATTCTGGCCTATGATGAAGAGAGTCATAATTTACTACTAAAAGAAAAAAAAGAAGAATTATTAGAGGCAGTAAGAGGCTAAGATGACACATTTAACTTTCCCTGGCCCAAAGCCAAATATGTAAGCAAAGGCTTAAAAGAACTTTTTTCTGATGCCTCTGTGCCAACAATAGATATGGACAGAACAAATATTTACAGATGGAAGGAGACTGAATGTGGGGAGCCAGACTCTGCCTGAAGTGCTTATTATAATAATTAGCCCATGGCAACTTTAGAACTTCGAAGCGACTGCTCCCCACAGCCACAGACAAGATGGAATGACTCAATGTCAATGCTGCCAGCACAAGATGTCTTTTCACACGTACTGTGCCATGTCATTTTCCCTTTCCCTAAGGGTGTATTAATAGCAGTGGAGTCATACTGTACAACCACCTCTCTCTGAAGAGAGCACAGGCAAGGCTGTCAGTGGGCTAACACACATTCAAAACAAACAAAATGATCCTGGAGACCTGGAAGAGTTGTGGACTCTTGTGCCTTCTCTCTGAGACCACCTCTCACTGTAAGCATCTCCCCCCAACACATCAAAATGTCCTTAACATTACAGAAAATGAAGTTATTAAATGGATGATTTTCCTATGAGATGTCTCCTACTTTATTCATTTCTGAAAACAAGAAGTAAATATAATAGTAAAATATATGTGTCTCTTCCTCCTCCATTCTTTATTGTTCGCCTCCCTTAGCTGTCTGGGAATGAGTTTCTCTTAATCTGTTTTTTGCACAGTTAAGCACAATGGAGCTCCTGGATGATGCTATGATACAAACATAATCAAATTATCTTTTCTCTGTTCCTGGAAACAATGAAAATGTTAAGAAAAAAAATGGTTGGAACATCTGTAGTAGAGGGGCATTTCAGAGCAGAATTTGATCCTTTTGGATCTGCATCTGCACTGAAAACAACCAGAGGAAGATTAAAGTTTTTGTTTAGTTGTCCTAAGGATATTCTACCTCATTCTTTTCTTTTCCAGAACTGAACTTGTTACTCCACCCTTAAAATTGCCATGGATGAATTTGATCTGAAGATCTCCCCAGCTTTGCCTTTCTGAATATTTATGTCTGAAGCCCCAGAGCTGCCACTGGTTGATCACTGTAGGACAGATCTTTAGCAAAAAGCACCTCAACATGAATAGCCACATCCTGTAATGTCTGATTACAGAGGTTCAATTGCATTATTTTCAATCACTTAAAAAACAATTATTCTCCTTCGTCCTACACACCTATGTTTGCTGTAAGAACTGGTAACAGAGTCAGAGATGCATAGAAAAATGCAGAATTTTTCATGAAAAAACACTCATGTATTAAAGAATTAAACGTATCTTTTCAGTGGAAGGTTAAATAATCATCTATCTTCTGTCTCTCAGTCGCCTTGAGCTTTAATATAGAAGTCCTGCTCATAAAAGATTTTTTTCCTCATGAGAAATCAGTAATGCTGCCCCCAAAAAATACTCAAACTGCAAGAACATGCAGCCTTCAGTAGAGAAACACTCTTCCCATACAGTTGTAAGGAGACCCATAAAGCAAACACAACTCTCCAACCTTGCAGATGAAAAACACTGTTTACCTGGTGTGACTCTCACATGACACTGCAGAGTAGCAGGAGGGTGTTCGTGACTGCTCTACCATGCCCATTAAATTCCTTGCTTTCTCTCACAGTATCACAGTATCACTAAGGTTGGAAGAGACCACAAAGATCATCAAGTCCAACCTATCACCACAGATCTCATGACCAGACCATGGCACCAAGTGCCAGGTCCAATCTCCTCTTGAACACCTCCAGGGATGGTGACTCCACCACCTCCCTGGGCAGCACATTCCCATGGCCAATCTCTCTTTCTATGAAGAACTTCTTCCTAACATCCAGCCTAAACTTCCCCTGCCACAGCTTGAGACTGTGTCCCCTTGTTCTGGTGCTGGTTGCCTGGGAGAAGAGACCAACCCCTTCCTGGCTACAACCACCTTTCAGGTAGTTGTAGAGAGCAATGAGGTCACTCCTGAGCCTCCTCTTTTCACACTGGCCTCTACATGCAAGATATTAGAAGGCCATGAGGTGACCATCTGGGCTAGCTAAATCATGCATTGGATATTCCTTTCATCAGGCTCTTGGTCTGCTCAACGTAAGAGTACGAGTAAATAAAAGAAGTAGTAAAATGACCAGTGAGACCAACAACAAGTTCTGTGGTTGGCTCCAGAGCCATGCTTAGATTTGCAAGTTGAGCAAACTTCAGGCTGCTCCATGAATATTTTAGGTGGCGCCATCAAGCAGCAGCTTCCAAACACTGCATGTGTGTGGCACTGCTACTGCCCAGACATATATAATCGTTCTCTGCCTAATCCTAAAACTTTTCATTCTTTTCCTTCTGTTTCTGTTCTCCAGTCAGAAATCTCTAAGCAGTAGCTGACCTGTCTGATCCTAGCCAGGGTTTGAGCCAACATGGATTACCGTCAGTGCAGAGCTACAAAATCATGACTGGGTCATGCTGAAGTCATGGATGTTTCCTCAGGTGAAATTGCTCTTTATGTAGCCATATATCTTCAGCTTAACTTTCCAGCTTAGAGACCTGGCTATGGTCTGAGAAAACATGTATTTCCAACACTGCATGCTGGGGTCACCCGAAGGCTGCTCTCTGGATCAGACTCACTCCATATTCAGACAGCAACCCCACGTGCAGCCCAAGGGATGCTTTGCCTAAGCCTGTCTGGCAGCTCAATATTCTGCCAGGCACCTTAGCACAGAAGGCCAGTCTGTACTGTGCCTGCAGGGCACACCTGTGATCAGAAGTGTTGGCTCACACAACTCTCTTGCTCCCAGCCCTTGATGGCTGTAATGTAGACGTGGCCTGGGGTGGTGTTCAAGAATGAGAACGTGTTCACCTCCAACACAGAAGAAGCTCTTGAGCTAGAGGCTGAACATGGCATGCCTCCTAAGCCTGCGAATCACAGACATGTACATAACAAAAGGCAATCAAAATATTTATTAAGTAATACTTAAAATTGCAAGCCAAATGGGACCAATCTTCATTTAAAGTGGCCAGAAATGTCCTATACTCCCCTGTCTCTATGACTCATAATGTGAGAAGCTCAGTAAAAGCTAAGCTCACTGCCTGCTAGAGCAGCACACAATCTTCTAACTGCAAATGTATATATCATGTGGTATGTATTAATCAGATTTAAAATGTCACACCTACCAGGATAGAAGAATATAATATCTATCACGCACATTCCCATAGAAATGTTGATCAAAGAGTCAAATTTTTCTCAGTACCTCTGCAATGCTCACGTTGCAGATACATCAACGCATTCATGCCAGAAAACACAACAGTAGCACAGATGGCATTGATTTTGCATGCAAACACAGCACAAAGGGCAGATATTTGAAGACAATTAGGTGGCTAAAGATGCAGTAGTCATACTGTGAGTATTTCAAAACCATCTGGGCATCTAAGTCCTCAGATTGCAGTTACATTATTTTAAAACCTTTTCAACTCTAAACATACAAGAGGCTGAGGCCAACCGTATAAGATTCAACAAGGCCAAGTACCAGGTCTCTACTTGGTGCACAGAACATTTAATACTGGGTAGTGGAAAGTATCAGTTAACATGTGTATTAAGACATCACTTAAAATTATTCATGCTTACATTTTGATAGAGTATTCATAAATACTAATTCTGAGTCAGCTTTGACCTGGCAATTCCCATGGAACTGACTGAGGTGCTATTTCGCTGAACTTGCTCTCAAGGCATATCTGTCATTTCAAACCTAAATTTATTTCTGCCCCTGTCAACCTGCTACCTCATTATCTCACTATTCACTGACAAAAGAAATGATGATTCATGAGCACTGGGGTACAATGAGCCAAACACACTTGATAAAATTAACCACATTATGTCAGTTGTGTGTACCATGATGAAGCCCTCTGGTGGGTCCTCTGGGGGTTGCTGTACCGCATGTAAAGAATAGCTGCATTGTATTGAAAACAGTGAGGAATATACACTTCAAGAATAAAATTCATGTGTGACTGGTGCACAGCAACATCAGGGCTATAAGTAGATTTGCATTTGAGAGTTACTGCTGTGTGAAGAGAATTTGGTCTTTCACAAAGGTTTTCTTGTGTATTTGGTTTGATTACCAGGCAATTTTCTCGAGCAATATCCAAAGCAGGTATCATTTTCTATTTAAAAGAGAATAAAGCTATTTAAAAATCAGGTGCAAAGTCTTATACCCAAACTGTCAGGCATTGTAAAATTGTGTAAAGTACACTAGGCTGTGTTCTGCCAAAAAGATAACATGAAAAGTACTTGCATTACAGGAAAATTGGAACATTGGTGCTAGGGAATCCATATGTTTATGTAGCAATGCAGGGCTCACATTTACTGTACCTTCATTTTTGATGGAGGGGAAGTGCATGCTTCCTTGTTATTCGTAATAGGGTGATCAACAGAAGCCAGAAAGGTCCCAAGGTCAAAAAAGCGGTATCCAGCATACAGCAGTTCTCAACACTTACTGACTTGCTTCTCTGTTTCCCCTTCCTACTCCCCCTTTCTAGACACCCTCTGCATCAGTTCTAGAGTTCCCTTCCCTTCTTCACCCTGAGGTAAGGATGATGGGGTAAGGCTGTATGCTACCAAAACACAGGCTGTGAGGCTACCCCTGCATCTGTTATTTCATGTGATACCTATGATACAGGCCTATGTCAGGGAAGACATTGAGATGCTTGGTAGTCTGCAGACCACACTACTTGCCACTGGCACTGCCCGAGCACATGCAGGCAATACCAGGCTCCCAGCATGTCCACACAGCCCCTAGTCACACTGTGACTCCAATTACCTCTCCCTGCACCTTTCCATGTAGTCATACCACAGGTCTTCCAGTGGCTCCAGGATTTGCCCCCAAACCACCTCCAGCATTAGCAGTACTTTAAAATCAAGGTGAATTTCTGTGCTAGGTGCACATCATAGTTTTAGATTAGATCATTTTATTTTACAGTCAGTTTTCAGGGAAGTTTTCCATGTGCTTTCTCATGTGGCTATTTCTATTTTTACCATGTCCTTGGTAATTGATAATGCAGGGTTTTCCAGAATGTTCACTCAAATAAAGTTTTTAGAGAAGAGTACAGTAGTGGGATGCCAGTATATATAGAACAGGGGGAATATAAGGAAGCTGCCCGAGCAGCGAGAGTCCTGGTTAGGATAGCCAAAGCAGAGTTTGAATTGAATCTAGCCAGGGAGATTAGAGGGAACACTAAGAACTTTTTCAGGTATATTAATGGGAAGAAGAAGACTAGGGAAGGTGTGGGCCCCCTCAGAAAGGAAAATGGTGACATGGTCACAAGGGATGAGGAAAAGGCTGAGGTACTTACTAACTTCTTTACCTCAGTCTTCACTGCAAGGGCCTCTAGCCACACTCCTGATGTTATGGAAGTCAAAGCCAGGGACGGGGAGGAAGAACTGCCCATTGTAAGTGCAGATCAGGTTCGTGATCACCTGAAGAACCTGAAAGTGTTCAAGTCCATGGGACCCGACCGGATACACCCACGGGTACTAAGAGAAGTGGCAGATGAGGTTGCTAAACCCCTCTCTATTATATTTCAAAAGTCATGGCAATCTGGTGAAGTCCCCACAGACTGGAAAAGGGGAAACATTGCCCCCATCTTCAAAAAGGGTAAGAAGGAGGAACCAGGGAACTCCAGGCCAGTCAGTCTCACCTCTGTGCCTGGAAAGATCATGGAGCAGATCCTCCTGGAGTCACTACTCGCTCAAAAGAATAGTGAAGAGGTAATTGGGAACAGGCAGCATGGCTTTGCCAAGGGCAAATCCTGCCTGACCAACCTGGTGGCCTTCTATGAGCAGGTGACAACATTAATAGATGAGGGGCGAGCAACTGATGTCATTTACCTAGACCTGAGTAAAGCCTTCGACACTGTCCCGCACCACATCCTGGTCTCCAAACTGGTGACACATGGGTTTGATGGGTGGACCACTAGATGGATAAGGAACTGGCTTGATGGCCGCACCCAAAGAGTGGCTGTCAATGGCTCCATGTCCCAGTGGAGGCCAGTGACAAGCGGAGTCCCTCAGGGATCAGTCCTGGGACCTGTCTTGTTCAACATCTTTGTGGGTGACATGGACAGTGGCATTGAGTGCACCCTCAGCAAGTTTGCTGATGACACCAAGCTGTGTGGTGCAGCAGACACGCTGGAGGGAAGGGAGGCCATCCAGAGGGACCTTGACAGGCTGGAGAGGTGGGCACAAGCCAACCTCATGAAGTTCAATAAGAGCAAGTGCAGGGTCCTGCATCTGGGTCGAGGCAATCCCAGGCACAAATACAGGCTGGGCAGTGACTGGCTGGAAAGTAGCCCTGAGGAGAGAGACTTGGGGGTACTGGTGGACAAAAAGTTCAACATGAGCTCCCAAAGTGCACTTGCAGCCCGCAAGGCCAATCAGATCCTGGGCTGCATCAGGAGAAGTGTGGCTAGCAGGTCGAGGGAGGTGATCCTCCCCCTCTACTCAGCCCTGGTGAGACCCCACCTGGAGTACTGTGTCCAGTTCTGGAGCCCCTATTACAAGAGGGATGTGGAGGTGCTGGAACGTGTCCAGAGAAGGGCCACAAGGATGATCACAGGGCTGGAGCACCTCTCCTATGAGAGCAGACTGAGGGAGTTGGGGCTGTTCAGTCTGCAGAAGAGAAGGCTCCGAGGTGACCTAATTGTGGCCTTCCAGTATCTGAAGGGGGCCTACAGGAAGGCTGGGGAGGGACTTCTCAGGATCTCAGGTAGTGATAGGACTAGGGGGAATGGAATGAAGCTGGAGGTGGGGAGATTCAGGCTAGATGTGAGGAGGAGGTTCTTCACCATGAGAGTGGTGAGACCCTGGAATGGGTTGTCCAGGGAGGTGGTCGAGGCCCCGTCCCTGGGGGTGTTTAAGAGCAGGCTGGATGAGGCTCTGTCCAGCCTGATGTAGTGTGGGGTTTCCCTGCCCATGGCAGGGGGGTTGGAACTAGATGATCCTTGTGGTCCCTTCCAACCCTGAATGAAACTATGAAACTATGAAACTATGAAATGAGACGTGGTGACTGCAAAGGGATTTATGCACACTGGCTTGTCAATCTTTCTGAGCTGCAAATATTTAGGTGCATTGCAGATTACAATAGAAAGCCTTCCTTCCTGTAGATGCAGCTATCTTCTGCTAGGGAATTCTAACACTCACCTATTTTTAAAGAGCGAGCTATTACAGCTCTCTGGTCAGATTCATGACACAACTCAAAGGTTTCTGCCCAATAACACCCACACCAAAGAAATAACTTCAAGTCAAATGCTCATCTTTTTTAATGCAAGTATTTTGGTTTTCATATACAATAAGTACTTTCTAATAAGAAAACAGAACACCATAGTTCAGGCCTCTTGCTATGTATGGAAAATGAAACATGACGTTATGCTCCATAATTGGTTCATCACTTTGTTAATCACCTTTTAATATGCTCTGATTACTTCCTGGAGAAGTGACCAATCCCAAGGATGCCCAGTGCAAGGTGGAAATCAGAATGCAATTGGAGAGAAATGATCCCAGAGCTCCCGAACAGCTCATTTTTCACGATACGGAGCATCTCCTACAAAACTGGGGGGTACTGATTGATGATAATCCCAACATGAGCCAGCAGTGTGTGCCTGCAGCCCAGAAAGGCTTGTGACTAAAAGCAGCTTGGCAAAATTGCTGAAAGAAGTGTGGCAGAAAAGGTCCTAGGGTCCTGGTGAAAACCAAATTGACCAGAAGCCACCAAGCTGCCCTTGCCTAAAGGCAGTGGGCTACATTGGGCAATGTCTTGCCAGCTGCTGGAGAGATAACCCTTCCCCTCCCTCTACTCAGCACTGGGGAGTCCATGCTTGCAGTGCTGTGCATAGGCCTGAGCTCCCAGTGCAGAAGAGACATATTGAGGAGAGCCCCCGGTGCCCCTTCTCCACCACAGCCCCGCAGTGCAACCACTGAGTGACCAGCAGCCATCTTGTGTTTTCCCGGTACAGGCTGGCAACCACCGCAGTGCCTGCTGGGCCAATGCTAGGCCAGCACAGAGTGGTACTGGGAAGCGTGCAGCTCTCCGCTATGCCGTCTGGCACCAGAACTCACTGGCAGCCCTGCTCGAGTCAGTTTGACACTTTTCTGAGCCTCACCAGAGTGTCCTGTGTGACACTTGTGGACCTGCCGGGATGGGCCAGCTAAATTGCTGCTGTGGCTTCAGGTGAGCTCCCTCCAGGGACACCCTGGCACAGCTGGGCCCCACAGCAGCCACCCTTCTCATGCCCAGCCACATCTGCTCTGCAGGGATGACTCTGAGCCCATGCCGTTCCGTGCAACTGTCCCAGCACCACTGGAGCCACAGTCACATGAAGGGGTGTGGGTGATTGTAAGGGACCAGAAATATCTACATGGCTCAACATCCTTGGGAAAATAATTTTCAATAATGGTTTGGTTATAAGGGAGTTTGGCACTTGTCCACCTGGGGTCAAACGGGAGGCTTTGAACTGGGGAGACACCCTGGTGGGACTTGGGGGGCTCACAGATTCAGCTTTCTGCACAGAAGGGTCAGAAGAAGGAGAGGCTGTTTGCTCCCTTCAGCCAGCAGCCTGGAAACCAACGGTTTGCTCTGTGAAGGTGAGAGAGCTGGTGGGATTTCTCATGAAGCAGCATGTGGAACTTTTTGAGGAGACGGCTGCCGCATTGACTGAGGAGGCACCAGCAGCAGAAACTGCAGAGGTGTGCAAGGTGCACTAACAGCATGACAACAAAAGCCTCCCCCCTCAGAAGGTGGGACTGCAGTCACAGGGACAACCAAGGTCACCCACCAGCCTGCAGCTCTGCAGAAGCACAGAGTAAGGCTGCTGCAGGCTGACCATCACACTGTGTGCACTGATGCCACCACAACTGCCTCAGCTGGACTGAGCAAAGCCACACAAGGGATCTGCCTTTCAGAGCTAAAATTGCAATTGGGCAGGTAGGTCCTTGCCACCTCTTAACTTCCTCATTTCCATTGCAGATGCCTCCACTCAATCTGGATGTCAAGCACGTGGAGAGCTTCTCTAGGGGAAGAAGGTAACACCAGCTTGCTTTGACTGAGAGAACTAAGTCATGTTTACCATGGTTTCACCTGACTAACAATACCATTGGATAGAAAGCTTGCCAGGATCTTCTCTGGCCAAGGGAAAACAACCATAAGAGAAAGCTAAGTGAGAGTGGTGGCCAGCCAGACACCAAAGGTCAGGGGCTGGAAAGAGTCATCTCAGAAGTGGGAAACAGAAAACTGATGCAGGATGACAAGAATACAGAGCCTGGGTGTGTTAACAGACCCTGACATCCATTCTTCAGATCTCAATGCTGATCTATTTTATTCCAAATGTATTTTGTGGTGGTTTAATAAGCAATTATTTATTTACTGTACCTTTGTAGTCTCACTCCAACAAGTCTGCTCCAGCACACTACAAATATTGAACAAGAGAATTGCAATATTATCACAGATTTCCAGCTGGCCAAGGAGAAAAATGAAGAGCTTATGAAGTCAGCCCTGCTACAACTGACATGGGACAAGACAAGAGAATGTCCGCTCCAAAGAACTTGGCAAAATGCTGCCCCTCTGCTATTAAGAACAGATGTAGGATGTCACAGCATCATCCAGCAAGAGGGCCAGGTATGGGACTCACCTTCCCTGAGTGGAGGTTTTACCCCACACTCTCTAGACAGAGCATTCACAACAAAGTTTTGTTCAGGGGCTTTTCTAGACAAAAACTCACATTTGGCAGCACCCTCCTAAATCTCTGAAAACCCTGTATTGCTCATTCCTGTTGCCAGAGTCAACAAATTTAAACCACAGGAAACAAAACTGCAGAAAATGCCTCAGTTATGCTGAAACATCCCAGGACTAAGGACACTGTCATTTGGGGACTTGTGTCACTATCTGCACTACAATGGCACCTGAAGACCCAATCAAGATGAGGATGCCATTAGGTTAGGCATGGAGGAGCCAGTTCACATCCCAAACTGCTTGCAATCCATCTGCATAAGGCAAAGTACAACGAGATGGAAAGCAAAAGCAGTAAGCAGATTGCCAAAGGCTTTCAGAAGAACCCTCTGACAAAAGCATGACAGAAACCTTTGCTGCTGGAAATGTGTTTTGCTGTCAACCCACTATCTTAGCCACCCATCATGTATATAACCTTCTGAAGAAGATATTACTGATACTATAAAAAAAGGTGCTTGAGAATACAAATAGGTTTACCTCAGTAGTTACATTTACTGGAAAAATGTTCCCACCTTGCTGCAGCTATAAGCTAGAGAAGCAAGTACAAAACTGAAAGAAGGTAACAGTTTCCAGTGAGAACTCTCCTATAATGATGAATGCCAGCGGAAAATAGATCTGGGTGCAGCTCAGCAGCTCTCAGTCCCCACATCACCTAAACTCTGCCTTCCTCAAGGAAAAGGCCACATCACATGGCAGCTCTTGATGCGAACTTCCCAGCTGGAGATTCAGACTGCAGAGGTCTTTGCATTCTTTTGACAATTTCCATAACTATAGACAAAATACAAAGTTCCAAAGTGATTTCAAGGACACGTTCCCCCTGCACAAAGGTGCAGCAGCAACAGTTCCATTAACAGACTTGTCAGTTAAGATTCATCCAAGTCCATAAAGCAAGTGTTAAATAGACTTTGCACTGATTGCTTCAGTCTGGAATGAATGGTACTGCCAGCACACCGACATGTGCTTTTAAGATATATACAATCATTACTGATCTGTGTTGAGATCAGAGGCTGGAAAAACATGAACCCAGCATTTTCATACTTGATTTCATTAGCTAGCAAAGTGGCTTAAAGAATCAGGTCCACAGCTTCCTCTGTTAACCTCTCATCACTGAATGCTACACTTGGCAAACCTACTAACATGCACATCTAGATGCTGTGGCCTGAACTGCTCAGCTAGAAGCAAAGTGTTCAGGAAACCCATCAGAATATCATCAAGTGGATGAGTGGTAGGAGAAAGCAAAAAGCACATGACACATTTGAAATGGCCATTTGCTCCTTAAGGCAAGGCGGTGGGTATGGAGAGAATATTCAGAACATGCCTTACCTGTGTAGTGCACCACACATGTCTGACCCTTCTTTGGAAACGTCCGTCCTGTCAAAATTAGAAAAGGTGATTCTTTTCTTGTCTCTGACTGGCTAGGCAGGTTTATCTTGCAAGAGGAAAATGCCTGTCTGAGATCTGTGGTGACTATGCTTTATCAAATCACTAATAAGCAAGACAGGAATGGGTATGGTTTAGCATAAAAGGTTCCAGCTTGGCTCCTCATGCAATTTTCCCTTCATTGGTGGGTATTATGTATGCATTTACATAAAGCACTGTCAAAACTTCAAGGATTATAACCAGAAATCTTTCAGAATGTTTTTGTTGCAATTTCTCAAATGAAGTCGTGGAAGGCTCCATTTGCATTGACATTTCTAATGCCTTTCACTCAAGAGCTCTGACAGGGGCATCTTTAATTAGCCAGGAAGGGCTTTACAGAAACTTTCACCTGCAAAGGCACTGGGCTCTTGTAAGAGCCTCCTAAAATTTCCATACTGAAAGGAAATGAAGGCTTAAATTATTTTCTTGCAACTGGAAAACAAAATTACCATTTTCAAAATTACCATGTCACAGGTGCTGCCAAAGGCACTGAAAGCTAGGGGAAGACTTTCCAGACTGCATTAGGTGCCAGTGGTGTATTAAACTACCTAACCTTGATTTCTTCAAGTATGTTGTCCAGGGGAAGGCCCTGGACCAGCTATTGAGGAATATCCTTGCCAGAAAACCAGAAACTGAGGCTCATCTCTTAGTTGACTTGCTGACTGCCTCAGCACGAATTAATATGACAGATCATAGAGTGTGTCCAGCAGATCAAGGGATATTCTCCTCCCCCTCTACTCTGCCCTGGTGAGACCTCACCTGGAATACTGCATCCAGTTTTGGGCTCCCCAGTTCAGGAGGGACAGGGATCTACTCGATATTGTCCAACAGATGGTTATGGGGCTGATTAAGGGACTGGAGCATATGCCTAATGAGGAAAGGCTGAGAGACCTGGGGCTTTTTAGTCTGGAGAAGACTGAGAGGGGATTTAATAAATGTTTATAAATATATGAGGGCTAGGTGTGGAGAAGGAAGGGACAGTCTCTTCTCACTTGTGTCCTGTTATAGGACATGGGGCAATGGATGTAAACTACAGCACAGGAAGCTCCACCTCAACATGAGGAAGAACTTCTTTACTGTAAGGGTCACGGAACACTGGAACAGGAACACTGGAATAGAAGTTGTGGAGTGTCCTTCTCTGGAGTCTTTCAAGACCTGTCCAAATGCATTCCTGTGCAACCTGTAACTAGATCCTATGGTTCTGCTCTGGCAGTGGGGTTGGACTTAATGATCTCCAATGGTCCCTTCCAACCCCTAACATCCTGTGTGATCACTCATGCACTATAGTTTGCATTGAAGGGTATAAAACATCCAGTAACATACACTATGTATTTGGGGCTTATATGCCAAAACCACCGTGAGCAGTAAATGGCAGAAAAGGAGGATAATAGGGTGACTCAAGACTTATAACATGAAATTGAGATTATGATGGTTCCAAGCATTATCCGAACAGCCTTGTTCTTCATCAGCTTGTATTTGGCTGCTGTGAGTTGCACAAAGCACAGTACAATAGATAGCAGTCAGGACACTACCGTAACCCTAAAGGAAGATTCATCTCTATCACCTTCTATGATCTCATTTAACTTCATCCATCTAAAACACTGGCAGCTATCATATGCCAGTTTCCTGGAATTCCTCTATTTGCAGTGGAGAATTAGGAGCACTTTGAGAAAAATCCACCCTATCCAGAGAAAGGGAAGATGAATTCTTCTGTAGAGATGACTATGGAAAAAACCTACACGGCTAGACTCGCCATCTAAGCTGAGAAAGTTTTGTGAGATGAATCCTACCCTTGGCAAAAGAGGTATTGTTCAAATGATGCACTATTATACAGAGATCTGAGAAAGGAGTACCAGACCTTATGGACACATATTCTGCTGTATGAGTAACACCAGCAAAGTCAGTGAAGCTACATAAATTCAAATCAAAGTTGAATTAAAAGCAAAGCTTCTCAGGACCACTGACTAGCTGTGGTTTTAAGACAGTGTTTAAAGTCAGATGATATTTATTAAGACTTACATCCAAGAATACTAATCCATATAACCTTATGTGGAATAAGATTTTGCTTACAAAGACAGGGCTGATATATTTAATAGCAACATTGCTTACACCCACACGTAAGTATTCTGCTTTTAAATCTGTGCAACCAAGAGAAGAATGAGATCCCCCAAGCTAAACAGGACAGAGGGAGAAGTCCATTTAAAAGGACACAAAAAGAAAAGATACTAGACCAAGGAAGTTCAGCTGAGATGGACTTGAGTAAATTACTTATGATTGTGAGCCAGCCGAGGATGAATCTGACTTATTCTATCCATAACTATGGATGGATGTTCTCCTTAAAAAAACAACAAACCCCAAATCCTGCGAAAATATATTTTAACACCGCTGAAGAGCAGAACGACATGAACTGGCTCTGGAAGGGAGGTCCTGCGCCAAGCAGAGGTTATTGCCACTCGGGCTGCAGGCGGCCCGGCCACGCGGGAGGGATGCTGACACAAATGGCCGGTGGACTCCGGCGAGGCTGGGCGAGGAACCGGGGAAAGTTTGCGGCAGGGCGCGCTCCCTAGAGAGCGCCGCGACGCTCCCGGCCCTACCGCTGCCCCTCGTGCCCGGCCGGCTGCACCGCGCAAGGGTTTGTGCACCTGTCAAGCGGATGTCAGAGACAAATCCCCGGCTCCCTCGCCGGCCCTGCTGCTGCTTCCCCGCCCGGGGAGCCGACAGCTTCCCCCCGCCGCTGGGACCTCGAGCGGCCGCCTCGCCCCGCTTCCCTTTTCCCACACCGGGGAGACGTGCCCGCGGAGATGAGGGGCAGCGGGGACAGCCGTGCCTTCCTTCCTGCACCCCGTCGCCTCACGGCACCGGGGCTCCGCGCTCCCTCCTCTCCCCTCAGCCTCGGAGCCCCGGACGACACCCACCGGGTCGGGTCGCCGGTCGGCGCCGGGCGCTCCCGCCCCCGTGCTGCAGGGCTGCTGCCCCCGCGGTCCCGTACCGTCTCCCGGAGAGATGGTCTCGATCTCTACTCCCATGGCGGCACCGGTGCGGCTCGACTCCGTCCAACACCCCGCAGCTTGGCACAGCACGGCTCCCCAGCGCGGCCGGACCCCCAGTGTAGGCCCCTCCGCGGCCGCCTGACAGGGGCCTCCCCAGCTGCCCGTCACCGCCCGCAGCCAATGCGGGGCAGGGGCGGGGAGGCCGGGGAGGGGAGGGGGCCGCCCGCCTCCGCCCGGAGCGCTCGGGGACCGCTGCGGCTGAGGGGCATTCGGTGGCGGCGGCGGCGAGCTCGCCCGCTGGCATCGCTTGCTTCGCTCCCGGCCATGCGGGAGGTGCTGCCGCCCTCTTCCGGCCAGGGCTCATCGGAGCGGGGTCCCACACTGGCAGCCCGTGCGGCGGTGCCCGCGGAGCGCTCCGACGGGGGTCTCGTTGCCGTTTTCCCTCCCAATCCGACCGTGCAGTGTGAGCGGCGGGAGGGCTGAGGGCGTGTGCGGGAGCGGGCCATAGAGATGGGGCTCTCCCGAGCCCACTGCCGAACTCAAGCCCACCGGGCAGGCCGGGGCACAGAGCAGCGCGCCCCGGAGCTCTCCCAGCACTCAGCGTGGCTCCGAATGCAGTGCGAGGGGCAGCGTTTTCCTGGTCACAAACGGCCGTGCAGGAATTACCCGCATTGTGCATGCCGACCTGTACGTGTGCCCGTCCCTATCAGAGTGAGGAGTATGCTGGGGGAGCCATCCGTGGTGCCCCCGCAACGTCATGCACGCCACTTTGAGGTACCTTGAGTACTGTGCAACACAATTTATAACGTCCTGTCCTAATCCGTGTTTAAATAGGAAAATCTCTGTGTGTATTGCTCAAGTGCTCCCATGACGTGATATTCCAAATCCAAAAGCCTTTGCAAGAGCTGCAAGTACTACTGATGAGTGTACCAAAAATAAATTAAAAAGTTTTTCCTCTTAAACTTCATGTGTACGTGAATCTCACTGTTTCAACTGATTCTAAATGAACAGTTCTGTTTACAGTTCTGTGTGTTCTAGTGTTTTGGTTGGTTGTTTTTTTTTTTAAAAAGAACCTCAGCACCATCAGATTTCCAACTGAAAGAGTTGTCTATATCTGTATCACTCCTACCTGCACTTGTCTGACATTGCTTTTTCAGTATTTTTATGTTACCGGCTGGAAAACTTTTCTCATCTACTAGAGGTAGTTGTCAGGATGATTGAACCAGGAATTTACTTCTTGTTTACAAAACTTGTTGTTTTGTACTGTGATAATGTGGCTCTGGCATCCAGGCTCTGCAACCATACTGACCGTCTCCATGCTGCTTTTCACACTGTTCTGATCAGACTTTATTGTATGTATCTTTTAGTGGGAGCAGCACACTTACGAATTACTGGGGCGGGGTGGATCAAGCTTCCCCAAAAGTGCATAAGTGCGGAAAAGGCACAAGTTCACACAAGTTCAGAAGTGGTGATGATGATTGGGATTGCTGTGCTTCAGAGTCATTACAGAGCAACAAGGTCAACACAGTAAATGCTGAGCATGTAAGGGAGTTATAAAGTGAAGTTTTAGGCACATTGTGTCCTAGTAGGGCCCTTGACATTACAAGAAAGGACTGCTTTCATCCAGATTTCAGGTAGATATCTATGTCCTCTCAGACAATCAGGACATAAGAAGGCAAAACTCTGATGAATAAAAGCAATTTATACTTTGCTGGATTCCCTTTAGCTTTTATAAGTATATGCTTCTTTTGATCAGGGCTACACATCTCTCCATGGTGGTGGAAAAACAGCTGTTCCCGTCACATTTTCTGACAGGAAGAGATTGGACTCCATTGCATAATAGATATAGTTCACAAGAGACCACAGAATATCTTCCTCAAGTGCAATCACAAATAACAGGCCTTAAACACAGATCCTAGCAGCCCCAGCCAGACTTTAAAACCCCCACCAACAGCAAAATGCAACAGCCACAGCTAATTAGATCACCTAAACTTGTATTCCCAAACATATGGAAAGAAATGTGAGACCAAATTCCAAGAAAGAAAAAAAAAGGATCTGTAGAGGGTTATCTCAAAATTGTTGGGTGGTACAAACAAAAATGTTCTTTTTCACCATGCAGTACTTACCAGAAGCATTAAGGTCCTCAAAGACACTGTTGTTAACAACTGCCAATAATACAAAGATCTTGGAAGAGGAGACTGAAACAATGTCCCATGTCTTCAGGAAAGCCTCTGAAATACAAGGGAAAGTGGTTTAGGATGGGCAGAGAAGTGGAGGAGATGCAAAGAAGATGAAGGACTTTGTCCTTCTTAGGAAGGAAGGTCCATGACCAGGGAAATTGCTTAAACCAAATTACCAAAGCAGACTTAGAGGTTAGTGTTTTAAAGGATGCATTTTGAAAGCTACTGCATAACATCCACCTCCTTCTCTTTGGGATCTAGTGTATCTGTATAAGGATAAGTTAATTTGTCTCAGCTTTCAAGGGTTTGTAGTTCTCACCTTCCTGAACGCTGGTTTACCAGAAGCCCTTCCCACAGCACATCTTTCTGTCTTTCTATCCCAAATGTTATGATGGAACCACATGACTCCAGCATCTAAGATTCCTCACAAAGGAGATCACAAAGAGGACAAGTTGATCATAGTCATGAGGTTTTGCAGTAACTCAAAACCTCAAAGTTTAGCAGCTGAAGACCTCATTTTCTTTAGTTAAAACCCTTACAGCCTGCATCGTTTACAAAGTATTTATGCATTTCCACTTTGGGGAAGACAAAGAGTTTTCACATTTTTATAGCTTTGATATAGTGAAATTTTATTCTTCATTTTAAAAAAATCTATAGAGGATAAATCATGTGCAGTAGATTCCATGGGCACATGAAGAATGCCCCTGGAAGGCCAAGAAACTAAACTGCCCTTAAATGGAAAGAACAGATTTTGCAAATGTATAAGTTCATGGATGCCACAAAAAGCCCAGACAATGCCCATTTGCCCCTGTGGAGGAGGACTCAGCATTACTGTTCTATGGACAATAATGAAAGCAAACTAAAAATGTTTTACAAATGCTGAGCTTTCCACGCACTGAACCAACATGCACCATCAAGCAATTTTAATTTAAAAGCGTGCAGGACATGCAAAACCAGCACCATGCTAGAAAAGACATGACCACACTAAACACCAGCCTGTACAGCTCAGCAGGTCATGTCACTGTAAATGTTTCTGTGAGGCACTAGCATTGACAAAAAAACGAGAGTCAAGCTAGAATCAGTGGTTTTCCTCAAAGCAGGTGCCCAGGGCAATTCTGATAGCATACACATAATGATGGCCATTTGATGAAAGGATCAAGACATACCAAAAATCTCAACATGCCCATTATAGGACAGTCTAATTTCTCACCACTGCTGGTTAGTATAGGTCTGCAGCACAGTCACCTCCTCTCACCTGAAACTTGTTCTAAGTGCCCCCAAACAGAGTAAAGTTTCCTCCTAAAGCAATTCTGAATCCTTGTCTTCCTTTTCAAACTCCTCTTTCACTTCTGCATCATAGAATCATAGAATGTTTTGAACTGAAAGGGACCTTAAAGATCACCTAGGGCCAATGCCTCTGCCATAGGCAGGAACACCTCCCACTACACCAGTTTGCTGAAGGCCCCATCTCACCTGGCTTTGAACACTTCCAGGGCTGGAGCCACCACAATTTCTCTAGGCAACCTGTTCCTGTGCATTACCACTATTGTGGTAAAGAATTTCTTCCTAATGTGTAATCCTAATGCCTTAATCCATAGTTTCTTGTCATAGCTGTAGCTATGACTGCAAAACTGCAACTGGCATTTTTCAGTAGCACTAAAACTTGACTTGAAAGCTGCTACCTGTGTCTGGCATTCCCTTCTGCATCACCAGGCTCTTCCCAACTCAAATATTCAGTTATTTCAATCACAATGCTTACACATGAGTTATTACGGTCTTCATCCTGATCTTCAGAGCCTGTTAAGGCCTACATGAAGTCATCTCAAGTATACACAGCTTATCAAGATACATACCACCAGTTACTAGACCCAGGAAACTGGTAGCTCAGACTTCAAAATGGAGGGGAAAATTCCACAACCACAACCCAACCTTTTGGTGAAGCACTGGAACAGGCTACCTAGGGAAGTGGTGGAGAGTCACCATCTCTGGAGGTGTTAAAAAATGAGTATACATGCCACTTCAGGGCATGCCTTACTGGGCATGCCAGCGCTGGGTTGATGGGTGGACTTGACAATCTTAGAGGAGTTTTCCAACTTTAATGACTGTATGATTCTATAAATTAATGGAGCTCAATTCCAGAAAAGATTAATATAATTCACTGCTTAAAAAAAAAAAAAAAAAAAAAAAAAAAAAGGCTTAGATTAATGTCTTCAGACACTCTCTCAAGCTTCTGTCTCCCCAGTACAAGAGAAGACACTAACATACTGCAGTAATGACAAACAGTCCAATGTAATTATTAGCTGGAGAATGTGGAGAAGGTGAGAGAGCTGGGTTTATTCAGCCTTCAAAAGACAAAGCTAAGGATGGATCTCAGTTGCTGTCTACAACCACCTAGTGAGTCATGGAGAGGATGTTGCCACACTTTTCTCAGAAGTACCCAACAAAAGAGCAAAGAAACAATGGAAACAAGTCACAACAAGGGCAATTATGAGTAAATATGTGTGTGGGGGGGGAATTTTTCAAACAAAGCTTTGAGCAACCTCATCAAACTTTGAAATCAGTCTTATTTCAAGCAAGAAGTTGGACCATATGGCCTCCAAAGATCTCCTTCCCTAAATTGCTTTACAAACCTGTAATATTTTTCCTACAGAATGAAGACAAGAAGGAAATAAAGAAGTGGTAGTGAGTTCTAAAATTAATTGCATGACCCTAAATCACTTTGGTTCTGTTTGCATAATGCTCCAAAGTCACTAATACATCTACTTGGCACTGCACAACAGCACGTGTGAAAAATGCAATATAAATCTGAAATGGCAGCATCCATCCATGCTAATTAGCACACTTGCAGATTGCTGTGCTGATATTGCTTCACTGCCTACTGTTGTGAAGCCAGCTTGCAGAACTGAAGATACGCTCTGAATTGCTCTGTGCCTCAGTATTTCATTTACATAATAAGAACGATCGTACTGGTTTTGTCTGTTTAGATTTCAAACGATTCAGGGACACAGGTCCTCTTTTATTATAAATAAATGTGACACCTTGGATCCCAGAGTTTAAACCCAGCATCATGGAGTGTGTTGCCACAAACAAGATTTCCAGTAATGACAATATCATAGGCAGACAGTCCAAGAGGATTAGATTTTCTCTTCTGCCCAATCTTTCATAGCAAAAAATGGATTAAAAAATGTAAGTCTGCCTTTCAAACTGAAAAGAACAGTACTGGAATTACATCTAGAAACAATAAATTAATTATTCCAGATCTATAATTTCCTTGGAAGTTACAAGAGGAAGTCAGTCCCTTTGAGAAACTTTGTATTTACAAGACAATGCATAGAATCCTAGAATCTTTTTGTTTGGAAAAGGCCATCAAGACATTGAGTCCAACCATTACTTGTCTACCAAGTCTGGTGTCCCTCAGTAACACATTTCTACATCTTCTGAACAACTCCAGGGACAGGGATTCAACCACCTCCCTGAGGAGCCTATTCCAGTGTTTGATAACTCTTTCAGTCAAGAAGTTTCTTCTAATCTCCAATCTAAACCTCCCCTGGTGCAATTAGAGGCCATTTTCTCTCCTCCTGTCACTTGTATCTAGGGAGGAGAGAGCAACACCCTCCCACTACAACTTCCTTTCAGGGAGTTGCAGAGAGCAAGAAGGTCTCCCCTCAGCTTCCTTTTCTCCAGACTAAACAACCCTACTTCCCTCAGCTGCTCCTCAGAAGACTTGTTGTCCAGACCTGTCACCAGATTCATTGCTCTTCTTTGGGCCCACTCCAGCAGCTCTGTGTCTTTCTTGTAGTAAAGGCCTCAAAACTGAACACAGCACAGCAGAGTACAGGCGGACTATCACTTCCCTGGTTCTGCTTGTCACACTCTTCCTGATATAAGCCAGAATGCTGTTCACCACCTTGGCCACCTGAGCACACTGCTGGCTCATCTGGCCACCTTTCTGGCCACTCCTCCCCAGGTCTGTAGTGTTGCATGGGGCTGTTGCAACCCAAGTGCAGTACTCTGTCATTTGGCCTTGTTGTACCTCACAAAGTTTGCCTCAGCCCATCCAATATGCCCAGGTCCCTCTACAGAGCCTTCCTGTCCTCATGCAGGTCAACACTCTCAGATGAGTGTCATCTGAATTGTCTGCTCTCTCCAAGAAAAGTCATTTCTCTATAGTGTTGGTATTTATTCTACTTAGTGAAGAAATGTCACTGGAAAGACTTATTTGAAGCAATTCAAACAACAGAAGGAAACCCAACAAACCATAAATACTAGCTACAAGCTTCTGATTAGTTTTTTGATGATTTTGGACAATGTTAACTCTGGAAAGAAATTAACTAGCATTTTCAGTCATCCAGATAAATGAATCAAGGGAGATGGGCAATGGATTCAGAAAATTAAGGCCACATTTGTTTTCCTTCATTGTGCATGTGCAATTATAATGCTTTTTAATGAATCTCTGGAATATCCCAAGCAAACTGATCAGCAGTTACAACTAAAGGATCACCAGGCAGAGAGGCAGGTTGTACATTACATGCCTTTGAAAGTGTCTCGTAATCATCCCTAAGTAGAAGAGCTCTACCGGTACAGCAACAACAAAACTACTCAAGTAATCTGGCCAACAGAAGTGTTATTATCACATATACCAAATACGTCAAGCAAAATCAGAGTCAGAGAGATTCCACCATCTTTCTTAATCAATATTCTCAACCATGGTTTAACTTGAATAGATACTAGAATCTAGAATAAACTTTTATTTAGAATAAACCAAACCAGGTTGGAAGAGACCTTCAAGATCATTGCATCCAACCCATCAACCAATCCAACCCACCCAAACAACTAACCCATGGCACCAAGTACCCCATCAAATCTCCTCCTGAACACCTCCAATGATGGTGACTCCACCACCTCCTTGGGCAGCCCATTCCAATGGGCAATCACTCTTTCTGTATAGAACTTCTTCCTAAAATCCAACCTGAACCTCCCCTGGCGCAGCCTGAGACTGTGTCCTCTTGTTCTGGTACTGGCTGCCTGGGAGAAGAGACCATCATCCACCTGTCTACAACCTCCCTTCAGGTAGTTGTAGAGAGTGATAAGGTCACCCCTGAGTCTCCTCTTCTCCAGGCTGAGCAACCCCAGTTCCCTCAGCCTCTCCTCATAGGGCTTGTGTTCCAAACCCCTCACCAACTTCGTTGCCCTTCTCTGGACTCGTTCCACCAAGTCAACATCCTTCCTAAACTGAGGGGCCCAGAACTGGACACAGTACTCAAGGTGTGGCCTAACCAGTGCAGTGTCCAGGGGCAGAATGACCTCCCTGCTCCTGCTGGCCACACTGTTCCTGATGCAGGCCAGGATGCCATTGGCCCTCTTGGCTGCCTGGGCACACTGCAGGCTCATGTTCAGCCTACCATCAACCAGTACCCCCAGGTCCCTCTCTGCCTTGCTGCTCTCCAGCCACTCTGACCCCAGCCTGTAGCACTGCATGAGGTTGTTGTGGCCAATGTGCAGAACCCAGCACTTGGATTTGTTAAATCTGATGCCGTTGGATTCTGCCCATCTGTCCAGCCTGTCGAGGTCCCTCTGCAGAGCCTCTCTACCCTCCAGCAGATCAACTCCTGTCCCCAGCTTGGTGTCGTCAGCAAATTTACTGATGATGGACTCAATGCCCTCATCCAGATCATCAATAAAGTGGCTTGGCCAGCTCATCTGCCAGTTCTCTCAGCACCCTAGGATGAATCCCATCTGGTCCCATGGACTTGTGGGGATCCAAGCTGCTAAGGAGAGTTCCAACCACCTCCTCATGGAACATAGGGAAACTGTGCAGCTCCCTGGCTCCTTCTGCCAGCTCTGGAGGCCAGCTGTCAGGAAGACGTTCTGTCCTTCTAGTAAAAATTGAGGCAAAGAAGGTGTTAAGTATCTCTGCCTTTTCCTCATCCCTTGATACAACATTTCCCTCCATGTCAACCAAGGAGTGGAGGTTGTCCTTGCCTTTCCTCTTGCTATTAATGTATTTATAGAAGGACTTTTTGTTGTCCTTCACAGTAGAGGCCAGTTTAAGCTCCAAGCGTGCTTTTGCCTCCCTAATTTTCTTCCTACATGATTTGGCAACATCCTTAAACATTCCGTGGGTTGCCTCCCCTCTCTTCCAAAGGTGATACACATGATTCGGAAGCAATCAGATTTGATACACTTTATGAAATTTGCCTTCTACTGTACTTTCCAAAATACATTTTGCTAAGAGTTTGATTCTGTCTACACTGTTAACCAACCAATAATGTCCAGCTCATACTGTCCAGAGTCCCTTGACAACAATAAATTATTTTTTCCAGTGCAGACAGAGTTTAAGTGACCTTTAGAAATTAACAAGCTGGGATGAATATATATATGTGCTAAAAATATGCCTATACTGTGTTCTGCAAGTCACAATGGGCTTTCAAATGAGAGTGATCTCATCTGCACACTGTAGCAAAGAGCATTTAACCATTCAAGATGTTCTTATGTTATCTGGTGTATTTGGTGCAAATGATAAAGTATGGCGTCAAAAAAGGTACAAAGAAGAGATTCAGGAACAATATTCAGGAACAAATCCGTGCAATGCCTATGAAAGAATAAGACTAGCACAATTTGAAAGCTGAATGTTGACTTACAGATGGAAAGACAGAATGTTTCTGTCTATCCATTCTGTCAGAATGGATACTCTTCCATCTAGTCTAATTTTCATAATTTAAGTACTGGAGTTTTTACCCCTTTACTTAAGACTCTGTTCCATAGAATCCCAGCTCAATTTCAGGAAATAGTAATTTTCAAGGACACCAATGAAAACGTGGTATCTTTGTAGAGAAAGCAGACAACAGATCAAGCTGGCTTGTCCCATTTGGCCCAGGCAGTCACTCCATAAGGGTAAGTCAATGGAATTCTAAGTATAAAAGAAAGAAGCTGTGACTTCTCTGCCTGGAATATCCTTAGTTTGAATATAGTCTGCATAGAAAAGAACAGGGTTTTACCTTCATATAATAATTTGAGTAAGTGGGTGGGTTTTTTTAATCAACCAAACCTCTTAACACTCTTTGTAAATGTATTTTATGTAAAAATACAATATTCAATTAAATCTTTCCCATTTTACAAGAAATACACTGGAAGTGGTGCTAGCTACTGGGTTAAATCCCATTCTGAGAGCAGTAAAGCACACAGACATCACTGTCAAAGGAATGCTGATTTACATAGTGTGATCAGTAGCTCTGCTCTGACAGATTACATATTTTGTATCCTTATTAACTGTGCATAATTTTTACATTCTGTTCCAGTTAGCTTCTGACACAGAACTATTTTTCAAAATCAGATCTCAAGGCAAAGAAATGTCAGTGTGGAAAAATAAATACATTACTCAATCTTCTTCAAAGTATTAAGCTAAATGACACATCAACTTAAATTGGTGAAATCCTGAAGAATAGCTTTAAATAGAAATATGTTTGAAGTGAAAATAGCACAAAATATTAGACATTTTGTAAAGCCAAGTTAAATTAGTATTAGACAAATTTTTACTCCTGCATTTTTATTACATATAGAGCTGCCTTCCTCTGAAGTTACCAGGCGTATTAACATCAATTTAATTAACTTGAAGCAAGATTTAGCCCAGAAAGAGCTATTTTGCCATGAATAAAGGAGAAAATGAAGTCTGAATCTGAGTTTTTCCAGTGGATTCACAGAGATCTTTAGATACCATCTCCTACAGGACAAGAAATAGACATGTAAATATATTTAAGAATCTGAAACTCATTAGCTCTGATCCATATTGATCACACCAATATGCACCATTTCCAAAGCCAGATGAATATAAAGTGCAACAATGTGGGAAAACAGCAATATAAAGTCTGTATTATACAAAAGGGTAGGTTGACCTCTGCAATGATGAGGGCTGGATTAATTTTCCAACATTCATTATAAACCAAAGGAACTCATGGCTAATAATTAGAAGCTATGTGCAGCTTGGTGGGTAGTGTTCAGTTTTGGACTTTGTATTTTACCTCTTAACAACCACCTCCTCCACAGCAACAGAAACTGTCTGGCTGGAATCACCCTGCAAAACAGCCAGACAACATGTCATGTTTTCCCTTATATTCAGGTGGAACTTCCTGTGATGCAGTTTGTCTATATTGCCCCTTCTTCTATCATTAGGCACTACTACAAAAAGTCCAGCCTTACCCTCTTGACACCTGCCCTTTAGATATTTGATGAGATTGATAAGATGACTAATTGATAAGCTCCCCTCTCAGTCTGTTCTCCAATAGGGAAGGGCTGGTGGGAGACATGATCGTGGGAGGCTGCCTAGGGTGCAGTGACCACGAGATAGTAAAGCTTTCAATATGCAGGGAGATAGGGAGGAGCACCAACAAAACCTTCACCTTGGACTTCCGGAGGGCGAACTTCAGCCTGTTTAAGAAACTTAATTTGTAAAGTCCCCTGGGTACCAGCCCTCATGAACCAAGGGGGCCAGGAGGGTTGGACCTACTTCAAACAGGAGCTCTTGAAGGCACAGGAACTGGCGGTTCCCATGTGCCGGAAGGCAAGCCGGCGGGGAAGGCGACCGGCCTGGATGAGCAAGCAGCTCCTGGAGAATTTAAGGGGAAAAAAGAGGCTGTATCACCTTTGGAAGGAGGGGAAGGCTTCTTGAGGTATGTTCAAGGCAGTTGTTAGATTATGTAGGAATAAAATTAGGGAGGCAAAGGCCCAGCTGGAACTGAAGCTGGCCACTTCTGTCAAAGATAATAAAAAGCATTTTCACAAATATATTAACAATAAGAAGAAGGGCAGGAAGAACCTGCACTCCTTATTGGCCCTGGAGGGGAGCACTGTGACTGAAGATGAGGAAAAGGCTGAGGTCCTGAACGCCTTCTTTGCCTCAATTTTTAACAGCAAGGCAGGAGTTCAGGACGAGTGGCCTCCGGAGCTGGGCGATGGGGTCAGGGAGCAGTGTAGTGCCCCAGAAATCCATGAGGAATTAGTTTGGCACCTGCTGAGCCACTTGGACACTCACAAGTCCATGGGACCGGATGAGATCCATCCTAGGGTGCTGAGAGAGCTGGTAGATGAGCTGGCCAAGCCGCTCTCCATCATTTTCCTCCAGTCCTGGCTCACTGGAGAGGTCCCAGAGGACTGGAAACTGGCCAATGTGGTCCCCATCCATAAGAAGGGTCAGATGGAGGAACCTGGAAACTCCAGGCCAGTCAGCCTGACCTCAGTGCCAGGGAAAGTGATGGAGCAGATTATCCTGGCGGCAGTAACTGCGCACCTGAAGGATGGCCAAGGGCTCAGGTCCAGCCAACATGGATTTAGGAAGGGCAGGTCCTGCCTCTCCAACCTGATCTCCTTCTATGATGAGGTGACCCGCCTGGTGGACGTGGGGAGGCCTGTGGATGTGGTCTACCTGGACTTCAGCAAGGCCTTTGACACTGTCCCCCACAGCAAACTGCTGTCTAAGCTGTCAGCTCGTGGCTTGGACTGCAACACTCTGTGCTGGGTTAGGAATTGGCTGGAGGGCCGAGCCCAGAGAGTGGTGGTGTCCCGCACCACATCCTGGTCTAAAACTGGTGACACATGGGTTTGATGGGTGGACCACTAGATGGATAAGGAACTGGCTTGATGGCCGCACCCAAAGAGTGGCTGTCAATGGCTCCATGTCCCAGTGGAGGCCAGGGACAAGCGGAGTCCCTCAGGGATCAGTCCTGGGACCTGTCTTGTTCAACATCTTTGTGGGTGACATGGACAGTGGCATTGAGTGCACCCTCAGCAAGTTTGCTGATGACACCAAGCTGTGTGGTGCAGCAGACACGCTGGAGGGAAGGGAGGCCATCCAGAGGGACCTTGACAGACTGGAGAGGTGGGCACAAGCCAACCTCATGAAGTTCAATAAGAGCAAGTGCAGGGTCCTGCATCTGGGTCAAGGCAATCCCAGGCACAAATCCAGGCTGGGCAGTGACTGGCTGGAAAGTAGCCCTGAGGAGAGAGACTTGGGGGTGCTGGTGGACAAAAAGCTCAACATGAGCTCTCAGTGTGCACTTGCAGCCCGCAAGGCCAATCAGATCCTGGGCTGTATCAGGAGAAGTGTGGCCAGCAGGTCGAGGGAGGTGATCCTCCCCCTCTACTCAGCCCTGGTGAGACCCCACCTGGAGTACTGTGTCCAGTTGTGGAGCCCCTATTACAAGAGGGATGTGGAGGTGCTGGAACATGTCCAGAGAAGGGCCACAAGGATGATCACAGGGCTGGAGCACCTCTCCTATGAGGACAGACTGAAGGAGTTGGGGCTGTTCAGTCTGCAGAAGAGAAGGCTCCGAGGTGACCTAATTGTGGCCTTCCAGTATCTGAAGGGGGCCTACAGGAAGGCTGGGGAAGGACTTCTCAGGATATCAGGACTAGGGGGACTAGGGGGAATGGAATGAAGCTGGAGGTGGGGAGATTCAGGCTAGATGTGAGGAGGAGGTTCTTCCCCATGAGAGTGGTGAAACCCTGGAATGTGTTGTCCAGGGAGGTGGTCGAGGCTCCGTCCCTGGAGGTGTTTAAGAGCAGGCTGGATGAGGCTCTGTCCAGCCTGATCTAGTGTGGGGTGTCCCTGCCCATGGCAGGGGGGTTGGAACTAGGTGATCCTTGTGGTCCCTTCCAACCCTGAATGAAACTATGAAACTATAAGAATGGTGCCACATCCAGCTGGCAGCCAGTCACCAGTGGTGTCCCCTAGGGATCAGTGCAGGGTCCCATCCTCTTTAACATCTTCATTGATGATCTGGATGAGGGGGTTGAGTCAGTCATCAGCAGATGACACCAAGTTAGGGGCAGATGTTAGTCAGATAGAGGGTAGAAAGGCTCTGCAGAGGGACCTCGACCGACTGGACAGATGGGCAGAGTCCAATGGGATGGCATTCAACAAGCCCAAGTGCTGAGTGCTGCACTTTGGCTACGGCAATCCCATGCAGAGCTACAGGCTGGGGTCGGAGTGGCTGGAGAGCTCCCAAACAGAGAGGGACCTAGGGGTGCTGATCGACAGCCACCTAAATATGAGCCAGCAGTGTGCCCAGGTGGCCAAGAGGGCCAATGGCATCCTGGCCTGCATTAGGAATAGTGTGGCCAGCAGGAGCAGGGAAGTCATTGTGCCCCTGGACTCTGCATTGGTTAGGCTGCACCTTGAGTCCTGTGTCCAGTTCTGGGCCCCTCAGTTTAAGGAGGACATCGAAACACTTGAACATGTCCAGAGAAGGGCAACAAGGCCGGTGAGAGGCCTTGAGCACAAGCCCTATGAGGAGAGGCTGAGGGAGCTGGGATTGTTTAGCCTGGAGAAGAGGAGGCTCAGGGGTGACCTCATTGCCCTCTACAACTACCTGAAAAGTGGTTGTAGCCAGGAGGGGGTTGGCCTCTTCTCCCAGGCAACCAGCACCAGAACAAGGGGACACAGTCTCAAGCTGTGCCAGGGGAGGTTTAGACTCGAGGTGGGGAGAAAGTTCTTCACCGAGCGAGTCATTCGTCATTGGAACGGGCTGCCCAGGGAGGTGGTGGAGTCACTGTCCCTTGAGGTGTTCAAGAGGAGATTGGACGTGGCACTTGGTACCATAGTTTAGTCCTGAGGTCTGTGTTGATAGGGTGGACTCGATGATCCTCGAGGTCTCTTCCAACCTTGGTTATACTGTGATACTGTGATACTGTGAACTTCTCCAGGCTGAAGAGGCCCAGGCCTCTTAACCTCTCCTTGTAAGAGAGGTCATTGTCATCATCTTTGTGGCCCTCCATTAGACTCTCTCTAGTAGTTCCCTGTCTCTCTTGAACTCTGGAGCCCAGAATTGAATACAGTACTCCAGATGTAGCCTCACTAGGGTAGAGAAGGACAAGAACCTCCCTCAACCTGCTGGTCACACTCTGAGTGAATTACAGGAGACCATCTGCCTTGTTGGCACAAGAACTTGTCCACCAACTCTCTCCCACCTAAAAAATCCAAACCTCAGAATGAATCTTGTGAGGAACTCTTCCTTGAGATCCTAAAATATTACTCTGATTGGAGCCTGAGGTTCAAAGTCAAGTGCTACAGAATAGGGCTTGTGGTGCGTTCAAAACCTGAAGATTGCAAGGAACACGGAGCCTTCCAGATCTTTGAAAAGGCTGCAGTAAATTCTTGAAAGGTATTGTGTTTGATCACCATGAGCTTGGTGATCTCACATTCAGTGAAACTGTATTACATTCTGTGTAGTCAGAAATCTGTGAACTGTGGAACTCCTTTTCTGCTAATCACCTGCTTCAGACTTTCTAGAAAAATTCTACCATAGGATGTAAAGATGTTCTGTGACAGGAAACAGGAGGTGAATCACTGGAGGTGTTTAGGATGAGACTTGATGGGGTGCTTGGTGCCATGGTTTAGTTGATTAGATGGTGCTGGATGATGGGTTGAACATGATGATCTTGAAGGTCTCTTCAACCTGGTCTATTCTATTCTATTCTATTCTATTCTATTCTATTCTTATGGTGAACTAAAAGTGATAAAGTTAAAAAATCATAGTATCACTGTAAGCATAGGGACCAGAAATTTATAAGTTTTGCATAAAAAGAGACTTAACCTGTGTATTTAATTTTTTTATTTTTGCCTATTCCAGTCACCACTGCTGGCTTGTCCTTGATGAATATAAAAAGTCTTGATTTTAAATGGACTCTTCATTAAATAATGTACAAATCCCAAACAGCTGTGAATGAGAATCAGATATGATTACTTGCCATGCATTTGTGAGTTCTTTAGTTGTACTCACCATCCTCAGAAATACAGCTAGGAAAAGGACACTAAAAATATTCTTACAACAAGAGGTCTGATTTTCCCAGGCAGTACTATAAAAATGTCTAAAGTATGAATCAGCCAAAGATGCAGACTGTGTATAGTTAAGTCTTACTTATATCTTATAATCATAGTCATTGTATTTCTAATTTGTAAACCTCTGCCCACGTATAATTTATTCACATTATTTTTTTATGTAAACAGCAAAAGACATGACTCATATTAAAGCAGAAAGGAGATGCTGGGGAAAAAAAGAAATTAAAAGGGGAGGGGGAGGGGAGGAGGGGGAGAGGGAAGGGGAGGGGAGGGGAGGGAAGGAAAGGGAAGGAGAAAGGAAAGGGAAGGAGAAAGGAAAGGGAAGGAGAGAGGAAAGGGAAGGAGAGAGGAAAGGGAAGGAGAGAGGAAAGGGAAGGAGAGAGGAGAGGAGAGGAGAGGGGAGAGGAGAGGAGAGGGAGAGGGAGGAGAGGAGAGGAGAGAGGAGAGGAGAGGAGAGGAGAGGGAGAGGAGAGGAGAGGAGAGGAGAGGAGAGGGAGAGGAGAGGAGAGGGAGAGGAGAGGAGAGGGAGAGGAGAGGAGAGGAGAGGGAGAGGGAGAGGAGGGAGAGGAGAGAGGGAGAGGAGAGGGGAGGGAGGGGAGGGGGGGGAGGGAGGGAGGGGGGGAGGGGAGGGGGAGGGAGGGAGGGAGGAGAGGAGAGGAGAGGAGAGGAGAGGAGAGGAGAGGAGAGGAGAGGAGAGGAGAGAGAAGAGACAAGACATAAAGTACCAATCAAACAAAGAAACCCCAAAAACAATGGCAAAAAGATGCTGAGGATCGGATTCAGCTGTCTTCTATATAAGCTTCTAATGCCATCTTAGACAGTCTAGGGACTATCTAGGGATCATCTTCTTGTTGCCAGCTGCCACTCCAGAGTGACACTACTCCTCTCTAAGTCTTATGACATATCTTCCAAGCCCAGTGTGGCTGTCTCAGATATTGCAGGGCATTAAAAATAGTAATGGTTGCTTATATTTAAGTACTGAATTGCATCCTGGCAATTTATGTTCAGTGATATGCAAGGTCTGTCCAAGCTAATCCCAGAAAAGGTTGTGCTGGAAAGGAAAGAACAGAGGCACCCAGGCCCCACTGTATGATGTGAGTTTATTGGTTGGGCCTTTGCCAAGTGAAGAATCATTGCATGACGTTACGTTATGTATTGTAGAAACTGCAGAGTTTAGGGAAACAGGAAATTTTGGCTGCTGCTTTGCATTTTTTTCACTATATGATGAGGGAACAGTCCTCAGATCCAGGTGGATGAGTAGACTAAGAGAGAAACCAATATAGATATGCAGCTAGGAAATCTGTCCCAGTAAAATGAACAGTAATCAACTGTCCTTGCTGCTAGACTATTTGGGTGTTTTTAATACCTCATCTTCCTTCATTCTCTTGTAAGTGCTAACACAAGAGAACATGGTTTCCCTTTCCTACATTCCTTTCATAGCCATTTAGGATCTTGTATCTTTGAAAGATGCTGTCCATCAGAGATTGCAATCTGCCTTGTAGAGTTCTCACGTATGTTTAAATCTTCTTTTATCCTTCAAAGTCTGGCTGAAAGAAGTGTCAGGTCATTATTTCAGGCTGTAGATTAATGCTTAGGCTTAACAGTGTATGATCTCTCTCCAGCCTTCACCAAAGTTCACTGAAGGTCAAGGTATTAGAGTGTTATTTTTAAATATACTCCCAACAGTGAAGATTTGAAAATAGACTTCTATGAAAACACACAGTAATTGGTTAAACCTTGTTAGCCACCACATGCAGATGGTAACTCCTCCCAGGAAAAGACATAGCAAAAGCAGCTTTGACATGGATTTATACTTAGAAGAGCAGCTGCAGGCTTACTGGGAAGGAGTTCACAATATCGGCTCTTGGATTATTAGCAGAAAAACCCAGCTTGATTCTGGAAAGGAAGGAAATATGACAAATAATGCTTCTCATCATGACCTGCAAGTGAATTCCAAGGATTCTCTACTTTGGAACAACCACCAATAGACAGAAAGCTTAAAAAGATGGAGCTTGGAAAGGCAAAGCTGCTGAGAACCGGCCTCAATGCTTTGTATCAGGCCATCCACCCTGTGCATGGAATTGCCTGGACAGATGGGAAGCAAGTGATACTGACTGCATTATACTATCACAACAGAGAGCTAAAGTTTGGAGAGTCCAGTGTTGTTGGTCAGTTCGAACATGTTCATGGACTTTATTGGGGCCCATGTTGCTCTACAGACACCCCAGCTCTGCTTGCTGTTCAGCATAAAAAGCATGTTACCATCTGGCAGCTGGCTTACAGCACTGCAGAGAAGCACAAACCTTTGATTTCTCAGACTTGTGAAGTTGGTGAGCCATTGCCACTGCTTTCTCAGGGCTGTGTCTGGCATCCAAAGAAGGAAGTCTTGGCTGTGCTTACAAAAAGAGATGCTTCAGTTTTGTATGCTGTTCGTACTGACAATACTAGAGTGAAGGCAGATATCAAAAGCAGTGGTCTTATCCACTGTGCTTGCTGGACTAAGGATGGTAATCGTTTAGTAGTTGCTATAGGCAGTGCCCTGCATTCCTACATCTGGGATGATGCTCAGAAAACTCTAAGTAACTGCTCCTTTTGTCCAGTCTTTGATGTGGGAGGTTATATCTGTGCTATAGAAGCCACACTGGATTTCCAAATTGCTGTAGCTACTGAGCTTCCTTTAGATAACATCTGTGGTTTGAATGCAGGCCTTGCATTTGATATGCCATCTGGTGCAGAAACTGGTTCTATGATCTCACAGTCTGCTCTCGTGTTTGGCGATGAGGAATACTCCATGGATCTGCGAAGAAAGTCCACAGATTCAGACAGATCTGGTGCTGATTCAATTGCTTCTTCTTCATCAGGTCCTGTGGATTTAACCCATATCCTTGCAAACCACCGTCGGTCTGATCCCGGTCCTCTTATTCCTGTGAAACGCAAAGACTCTGCAGCAACAAATGGCCAAGATTCTTCTCACTTGATCTTGGTCACCTTTGAGAGGAAGGTAACCACCACCAGAAAAGTCACAATCCCAGGTATTCTGGTTCCTGATATAATGGCATTTGACCTTAGAGCTCAGATTGTGGCAGTGGCCTCTAATACTTCTAACATTGTTTTGGTGTATTCAGTAACCTCTTCCTGCATGCCTCATATTCAGCAAATCCGTCTGGAAAAAAATGAGAGACCAAAGGGCCTCTGCTTTTTGACAGATAAACTCTTGTTAATGCTGATCGGCAAGCAAAAGTTCTCTGAGACAAGTCTCATTCCATCTTCAAGTTCAGACAGGTATGTAATGCGTTTGATGATCAAAGAATTGATGGTTGATGAAGATCCTTCAGCATTCCCTGAGACTAAGCAGAATATGCTTTATAACTTTGAATCCTCTGTTAATATACCCGGAAAAAGGAAATTCTTTGAAAATCTTGCTACAGAAGACCAGCCTCAAAGTAGGGAGCTGTTAATACCGAGAAGCACCATTATTCAGTCTCCTAGTGGCAGGAGAAGACTCATTGAAGAAGTAAAGAGTCCTAGTTATGAACAGAGCTCTTCATCAAGTGTGAGTGACCTGGATGAAAAAAGGCTTCTGGGTGACTCCTTGGTGGCCTTGGAAACATTGGATGCTGAACCTACCAACCGTTCAGTGTCTCTTCTTGGTTTTGGAACACCTTCCAGGCTTTCCAGCAGACCAGCTTCCCCTAAAGTCCAGTTCAATGTGCTCCAAGAAACATCAAGTTCTCCTAAAACCAACAATTTGCCAAGGGAAGGAGGAATGAGTCACATATCTAGAAATTTAGAGAGACTTTGTGGCAGCTTCAATGAGTTACAACTGAGTCTTTCTGAAATAACAGACTTCGCTAAAAATGGGAGGAGGATATCTTTAGCCTATCCATGTTCACAGGAACCGCCTGTTGTTCATATCACTTACCAGGTAAATTTTTCTGTCAGCTTAAAAATATTGTGACAGGAGACTGAATTTCTAAGCAATCATTTATGGATTTAGCCTTAAATCATGAGGATGTAGTTTAACTCTTATCAGTCCATGAGAAATGTGACCTGAGTTTGGTACCAAGCTTAATCTAAAATTATATTGTAATTTGTTATGGAAATAATAACACAGGATGATGTGGGTAACTTAAAGGACACTTTACATGGGAAAGCTGTGTCTGTTTGCTCTTCTTTCATTATGCACAACTGTCTTAGATACTAGCTGATTTTGTGTGCATCTGTAGAAGAGAGAACAGAGCTAAACAGTTTTTAATGCACTAAAGATTTACACTTTAATGTAGTGCAAAGATGAGCTCATGAGGAAGGTGGTACAGCAATCCACCAGAAACATATGAAATTCAAACTCAAGTTCAGATCCAGAGACGGACAATGCCAGACTATCATGAAGAGTACTGAAGTACTGAATCTCAATTTATGGAAAATTCAGGTGGGCATGATGTGAAGGTGCCTTATTTCTACTTTCATTTCTCACCACTAATATTCACAGTCAGACATGCTCAGTTTGTAAAATGTATTACCACTTCACATTTTGTGTAAAAAAGATGTCTGTCACATCATTAAGTTCCTATCCCACTCTTATTTTGGCAAAATTCCAATAGGCTTCAATAAGAATTTTAACTAAGGAATGTAGGCTGGGTAATTATTTTTGGCTATTAGTGTTGTTTGCAGTAGTACTAATGTGATACTGATAATACTTTTGTTCATGCTGGTGCTAGAGGTACTGCTGCTAAAACTGGGGTCCCTTTGAGGATGTAGATGCCAATTATAAATGCATTCTTACTTACTGCAACATAAGCAGCATTATGTCAGAGTAATACATTGCCTCGTGATGATGCCAAAACTTCTCCAACAAATTTGACGTCCTTTTACTTTAAAGGAATCCATACAGACATCTAAGTACACATCCTTAAACATTCATTAAGGGAAGATTCATTACTTCTTAGGAATTGTTTACTTGGCATTTAAGCAGGTTTTAGTATGTTGGGTACTCTGGATAAAAGCAAAACTTTGATCTTAGTCAATAATTTCACTTGAATACATTTTACAAATTCTGGTGAAAAAAAGCACTGTATCTATTTTAAACAACTCAGGATATTATTTGCCAAGAGTCAGGCCCTTCTGATCTCCAGCACATTCAAATTAATTCTGATTTCTTAACATAAATCAACTTATTTATATAGCAAGCAGCCTTATCTCTTGGATTTGACTGGATTGACTTTTCCAAAGAGAAGTTTTCTTTGTGACATGTAACAGTAACCTAAGATCTGAAGTCACTGTTCATGTTTGCTTGAACAAGGAGTAAGAAGTAACTATACCATTTTTTTTCTTTGGCAACAGCAAAAAAAAAAAATTAATGTTTCTAAAATACTAACTACAGACTAACAGATTACAGACTAAAAGACTACATTCAGAAATTAAGATTCTATTTGTCTGAACAGGTTAGTTTCACTTTGAGTCAGAAGTAAGCACTGCTAGCACTGCATTACAATGACTCAGAAAAGTGCCATTTAATGTCTTTCAGACACACAGCTGTGTTGTGAAAGTCTCAACGAATGCCTTGCATAGTTCAGCCCCTCTTCTGAAATCTAACAGGATCACAGCATGATGCCAAAAAACACTGAAAAGTAGACTGATGGCAGAAAAACCTCCAGACAGACCAGGAATTATTTGCTTCAGAACAAGTTAATAATTTTCCCAGAAAATAGTTGTTTTGATTGTGGTCCCTTCCAACCCTGAATGATACTATGATACTATTACTTTATATTCAAGCATCCGAACCTTGTTCCTCCTTCAGAAGCAGATTAGCAGTCTGTGAGCTCAGAGACCAGCTGGGCTGTGGGTTTCAGCCAGGCTTTGCATTCACAGTGCAAAAAGTCAGGAAACAGCTTTATTGCCTTCTGATATAAATATCAGCCTGTGGAAAACATTCTAAGTGTTAAGAACACTGCAGTCCAGTCAATAATATGGCTATTATCTTTCAGCTTTTTGTGCCAAGTGCATGTCTTCTTAAGTGTTTGTATAATCCTCAGTACAGCAGCAGTTCAATCTTGATTGAGAAATCTATTGTAGAATAAAACAGAAAGATCCGTACTGCATAACCATATTTAAGCATTTAAAACTTAAAAGGATAATAGATTAAAATGTGGCAATAATTAATGGGCAGTTGTGAACACTGCTGGGTAATGCAGAAGCATTATTGATGTATTTATGTGTGGTTCTAGTTTTGCTTAGAAAACCATAATATAAACCAGAATGTGTATTATTTAATAATTCATAATGTTTGCTTACTAGTCTTCAACATGTTTGTTTATTCTGTTAGTGCTAGCCTACCTATAACTCCTCTGAAGTCACATCCATGGTGTACTACCCGAATTTATATTCTTTGTAGACTACAGCCATAAAAGAAAAACATGATCACTCATGCTTTGGAAATGTCACTGCGCTACTGCTTGTGTAATAACATTCAGCCACCAGAGGTGACTTGATCATTCAAGCCTGAAAAGCAAATATTATTGCTCTTCCATCACATACAGACCTGTGATCCAGCATAGTATGGGAGGGCAGACAGACAAACACAATAAGAGGGTATTACTTCAAAAGAAAAAAATAATAAAAAGGAGAGAGGAGGATCTGCCAAAGCTTTGTTTCTGTTTTGTTTTGCAAAGAGATCCTTTTCTCATCCTTTTCCCCTAGCAAAGAAACAACTTAAGTAAAGCATTTGTCACTGTGTCCCACGTCATCCTTCTGGAGAAACTGGCTCCTCCTGGCTTGGATGGGTGGATGCAGGGTAAAAACCTGTCAGTCCCAGAGAGTGGTGGTGAACAGAATGAGATCCAGTCACTAATGGTGTTCCCCAAGGCTCTTTGTTGGGGCCAGTTCTGTTTGATATCATTATCAACGACCTGGACAATGGGATTTAGTGCTCCCTCAGTAAGTCTGCACATAATGCTAAGGTGGGAGGGAGTGTTGATCTGCTTGAGGTCAGGAAGGTTCTACAGAGGAGAGATTGTAGTGAGGTGGGTGTTGGTCTCTTCTCCTTAGTTACGAGACAGCACAAGAGAAATGGCCTCAAGTTGCACCAGCAGGGGTTTAGATTGGATATTAGGAGAAACTTCTTGACTGAAAGTTTTCTCAAAGACTGGAACAGGCTCCACAGAGAGGTGGTTCAATCCATCTGTGGAGGTGTTTAAAAGATGCAGAGATGTTGTGCTAAGGGGCATGGTTTAGACAATGGCAGAATTACACAATGGTTTGGCTCAATGATAGGATAGAATAGAATAGAATTAACCAGGTTGGAAGAGACCTTTGAGATCCTTGAGTCCAATCTATTATCCAACACTGTCTTAAAGGTTTTTTCCAACCAAAGTGATTCTATGATTCTATGAATATTTAAACTATGCTCATTTAAAAGCTAATTATAATGGAACTGAAGTCAATTTGGTTATGAAATTAGTGGCATTTAGACAAACTTCTTCTTGAGGAAAAAGATCCATCTTAAAATTCCTAGATTTTGCTCACAAACAGCATTGTCAAAAGTGTGTATCACTGAGAGCATATACTGCATCGTTAAACAAGAAATAAATATCCTTTCAGCATTTATTCACAATTATTTCCTTTTCTTAATACCCAACAATAATTTTATACAAGTCAGTTTGTACTTCTATCGCACCTTCATGCAATTTACTGTGGGGAACATTATTGCCCAGGTCAGCTATAAAATAAACAGGCTATTTTACACAGAGCTGAGAGATGAATAGAAAGGATCCTAAAGCTCTTCTGATAGAAATACAGGAAACAGAGTTAAAGGAAGGAGGTATAAGTGTGACACAGTAAAATTACCAAAAACCAGGCTGGAATGATCAGCTGTAGTAACACCATGAACCTTTCTTAAATCCAAATGATAATTTTGGCTCGCATAATGGAAGGGGAAGGTGATGTGAGTGACCTCTGGAGTAAGAAACTAGTCAGCCACCCTGAAGTTTAGAGGGAAGGTATTTAGGATGACCACAATAGAAAGACCTGCTGTAGTCAAGGGGTGTGATCAATGCATAGATTATATTTTGAGCAAAGGTTGAAGAATTGGTTAAGAACAAATTCTGACAACAATGTTCTGAATCTGATCAACAGCAGACAGGCAGGGTTTGTAGAGGAGACACAATATGTTTTATTAGAGCATATTGTTGGATATATAGATGCAAGTGAAAAGGAATATGCAGTATCAAAAATTAATCCAAGTTTTTGTACTGTGCAAAGAAACTACAATCCCACACTCAAAATATAAAGATCTCAAAAGCACAATCATGAGGACAATGACAGTACACCTGGAATGATAGTTGCAGGACTATTAACAGGGAGCCAAGATTAGAGGAGTCCTAGCATTTTATTTCAAATGATGATGTACACTATAAATGTAAACTGCACTGGGATTTAAGCACCGTGAGCACCTAAGATCTCTTCCAGCATAAGCATTTTAGAGGCTTATGCTTCTCTGACAGGTTCACTAGGGATGCAATTGGAATGACCTACATAACGGTAAGCAAAGATATTAAGATCTCTACCAAAGTAAAATCAGGATCCACCAAAAATCAAACAGGAGTCACATCACCCACAGAAATCATTATAAGAAAAGGGCACAGTACAGGCTGCCAAACCTAAATACTACTATCTGTGTCGATGCTGCAAAAGGCCTGATGAAACAGAATTCTGAATGTCAAAAGTCATAGTTCTCATTCTTCTTCAGTGCTCTTGCTTAGCCATTGAACTCTCTTTTCACTGTCTCCTATAAGGCAGCCTGGAGAAGAGGAGGCTCCAGGGAGACTTTATAGACTTTCTAGCAGCTTTCCAGTATTTGAAGGAGGCCTACAGAATAGCTGGAGAAGGAGTTTTTACAAAGGCATATAGTGATGGGAAAAAGAATAATGGCTTCAGCCTGGAAGAAGCTAGGATTGAGATTAGACATTAGGAAGACGAGGGTAGTGAAGCACTGGAACAGGTTGCCCAGAGAAGTTGTGAAGGCTCCAGCCCTGGAAGTGTTCAAAGCCAAACTGGATGGGGCCTTGAGCAACCTTTTCTAGTGGGAGGTGTCCCTACCCATGACAGGGGTTCGACCTAGGTGATCTTGAAGGTTACTTCCAACCCAAACCATTCTGTGATGTGAAAATTTACTTTAAATCCCTGTAGTTCAGTACCATACTTGAAAAACATGGATGGAAATGAACTAATATGAAACACATGACATTTTCCATCATTAATAGAAGGAGTTTCACCTATAAATGGGATATTCATTAGCTGGAACAAGCAAGGATAACAACATCTTTCACATGTAGTCAAAAGATTACTATGAATAAAAAACTAGACACATTTATGAAAAGATGTTAAGTGGAGGTACATCAGTGAGGTACCTCCAGTAAGCAAGGCAATACCAGGCAACATAGCTGTGAGGCCTCATCTGGAAAACAGTTTACATTTCTAGACATCAATTTGCACGAAAGACACAGTCGAAGTGCAATTGATCACTAACCCAGTGTTAGTAAAAGCAATTCTGGTTGGCAGTATATTCTTACTTACCTTAGTCATTGAATTTAAGTTTATGAAGGTGATCTTAGCATCCAGGCAAGTGTGGGGAGTTCATTAGGAACTAAAAGAGAAATAGTAAAAAACGTCAAGACAGGACTAGGCTGAGCTAGTTGACTGCTCAGTGGGGTTCATAAAAGGAATTAAAAGCATGTTTATTTATTGTGCAGGTGTATAGTGTGTAAAATCCAATCCAGAAACTTTTTTTGCCTTATGAAATGAATTTTCTTTTCATACATATTTGCCTTCTAAAATCTGAGTTTTAAAAGACAGTTTGGACACACTGTGAGAGGTTGCCTGCTGCCCAGAGGACATTTTATAAAGTGTGAACAAGGGACAGACTGACAACAATGAAGGAAAATAATTCTTGAATTGATTGTTTCTTTCTGCTGGATTTTTGTTGAGGGAGGGCTGGACAGGAAACTGGCTGAAGAAACTTAATCTGAAAATATCAATTCACATATGTGGAAATATATATATTTCTGTTGTGATTGCTATGTTCTTAGACTACCAGTAAATTTTGGATTAGGATAAAAAATGAATATTCAGGGATTAATATTGATTGATGTCAGTGGTGGTGGTGAAGCACTAGAACAGGTTGCCCAGATAAGTTGTGGAAGCTCCAGCTCTGGAAATGTTCAAAACCAGCCTGGATGTGACCTTGAACAACCTGGTCTAGTGGGAGGTATCCTTGCTCATGGCAGGTGTTTGGACCTAGATGATCTTTAAGATCCCTTCGAACCCAACTCATTCTATGATTTTAACTGTTAAGTCCTGGCTTCTACTGGAGATAAATAGTAATACAGCAAAGCCAGATACATACTTTGGGAAGCGGTGAATTGTCATTGAAAAACAATTGTCCTTGGATTAAGTGATGAAAATGAGAAGTACTAAGGTGAGGTTTTAGTTGTATTTCTAACTCTGTCACAAGTTACTTCCATGACCTTAAGTAAATCTCTTAATCTTCCTGTGTAGTGGTTTGATCATCTACAAAAATGGAATACTGACAGTTAGGTACTACTCAAGGAGACATATTATCATCACTTAAATTAAACATTAAAAAAAAAAAAAAAAAGTGAAATTATTAAAACAAAGATTCTTGACCTGACATAAATTGCCAGCAGACAAAACTAAAGATGATTAATTTATCAACACAAACAGAAGTATATGTGTCCCTGCCCATGGCAGGGGGGGTGGAACTAGATGATCCTTGTGGTCCCTTCCAACCCTGACTGATACTATGATACTACGATACTATGACAAAGACAGAAAGAAGAGTCGATATGAATGGTCCCAAGTGGTGAAAGACAAGCAACTTTGAAACTTCAGCTTTTAATTCTGTACCTCAAAACCAGGTTAGGATAAAAAATAGATGCGGTGTAGTTTTGTATACACAAAAATGTCTTTCACTTCCAATGGCTGTTCCAATAATACACTGCAAGGCTAAGCTGAAAATATACTAGAACAAAGTCAGCCTTGGCATGTATTTCCACTCTGCTGATTACAAAGCAGAGCTAGATTGTTTTCTGATTATTTTTGAGCTGAAGCATATCAATGTGAAAAAAAGCAGGTAAGGCAATAAGCCCATCTCATTTACAGTCCACTTCTTCCTACAATTCATTAACTGAAGTACAAGTTTGGATAAACTGCTATTTCAACCTTAATTCAGGAAAATGAAGTAGGTGTTGGATGTGCTAATTCATAATATGCAGCAATGAAAAGCTCTGCACAAATACCTGTACAGACAAGTAATATTTGTGCTAACTGCTGAACATTCAGCCCATGTAGTTCTTAGTGTATTTAGGTTCAATAGAATATAGTGCTATATAATTTGAAGAGACCTCAAAATGATAAAGAAGTTCTGCTACATAGTTAAAGCTGTAATTAAAAAGTGACTACTGCTTTATGACTAAGAATGAGGTGATTATCCCCCTCTACTCCACTTTTCTTTGATCCCACCTGGAACCCTCAGCATAAGAAGGACATGGAACTGTTATAGCAGGACAGAGGAGGGCCTCAAAGATGATCAGAGGACTGGAGCACCTCGACTATGAAGACATACTGAGAGAGTTGGGGTCACTCAGTCTGGAGAACTAAAGACTCCAGGGAGATCTTATAGCTGTCCACTATTTCAAGGGGGCCTACAGGATACTTGGAGTGTGATGCCATGAATATTCCACTTTTATATTCAAGTGTGTTCTTTTAGTGAATAGCAGAGCAAATTCCAGGGATGTAAATCAATACATTCCCTCTCTCTCAACGAAAGTCACATCATTCCAAAGCTTCATTGTTCTGACATCTTTTCAGAGAGACTATTGCTATGTTCAGTCTCTCTGTGCCAGAACTGAGGTTATTTCATTGGAATGGAATAGCTGACGAAGAACTATGAAAACCACCCACACTTACAACTGAAACTGAGCAGAGGACTCATTTGCTCTGGTAGCATCTTGGATAACTTTATTCCAGGCATGATATATTCCGTACTACTGAATTGACTCTTCAGGCAGAAAGGTGCAACAGATGCATCTCTGCATGACCTCATACATTACATATACAGGGCCGATGCAGTTTTGAGCTGCATAAGCACACAAAGCAAAAAGCAAAGAGACATATTCCTCTTCGTGGGGGACTATGAGACTGCACTTAGAACTGCACTGTATCATGGCATCATCTATAAATTGTAGCAAAACCAGACAAAGCAAAATGACTAAAGAACTGAAAGGAGGAAGGGTTAAAAGAACTCAGGCACAGTGTCTAAGCCTTTTACAAGATCTTTTCCTTTACATGCATGTATTTGAAGAAAAGTTTTTCAAATGGAGCAGTTACGGAAGAAACAAAAGATGTTCTCCTCTGTGATGGCAAGATCCACTTGAATTTAGTCCAGCAGCTGTTTGATCTGCCCGTCATTGAAATGAAACACGGTATGTTCTTCTTATTTCAGTAACTGATTTCACCTGAGATGTTTAGTAACTAAGATAGAATATGTTTTGCTTTATCTGAAAGAGGCTGAGAGAGGTGGGGTTGTTCAGCCTGGAGAAGAGAAGGCTCCAGGGAAACCTCATGGTAGCCTTCCAGTATTTGAAAGGAGGCTACAGGATAGCTGGAGAGGAACTTTTTACAAAGACATGTAGTGATAGCATAAGGGTAATGGCTTCAAACCGGAAGGAGCCAAATTTAGATTATATATTAGGAAGAAATTCTTCACCATCAGGATGGTGAAGCACTGGAACAGGTTGTCCAGAGAATCAGTGGAGGCTTCAACTGTGGAAGTGTTCAAAGACAGGCTGGATGGGACCTTGAGCAACCTGGTCTAATGGGAGCTGCCCCTGCTCATAGCAGGGGGGTGGAACTAGATGAACTTTAAGGTCCCTTCCAATCCAAAGTGTTATATGATTCTATGAAATACTGCAAAACATCTCTTGAAATACCTTAAAATGCTAAGTGACTGCAGAACTACTTACTACCAGAGCAATGCCTCTATAGAGGAAGGTTGAGAAAATAATCAGCACACTGTATTACCTGGAAATAGAAATGCTTCCTTTAGACCTTTTGGCATTTTGCCTTGCCCATCTTTACAAGCATGTCCCAGACATGACAACAGAGAGCAGAATGGAGAAAAGAAAATTCTCAGGCCATGATATACATATATGCATCATGTAGCATTTGGGATTATTTTAATGTAAGAGTAGACCTCAGTGTTCCAATTTGCCAAACTCGCCATTCTACCACCCACCACTGATAAACTTGTAAGGACAGAGGCAGCTAAGGAAATCCTAGTCCCAGACTGGTCTCTGAATTACCTTATCCCTATCCATTCATGTATGCTACTTTCTCAGCAGTTCACATACTATTATTTTTCACCCATTTCTCTATAATGCTTCTGATGGCTCTTCTCATCACAGCTGAAGTATATTATGATCTTACAATACACAGTAGTTGGCTATATTGCATAATTTCCATGATGAGAGATCCGTGAATTACTCTGTCTTACCTCTTGTCTTAGCTCCTGACAGTCTGAGACATACCTGCTTAATTGGTATATTCTGTCCTATGATAAATTAATTCAATTGTTGGTGGGAAAAGAAAAAAAAAGGAAGCAGTAATTTAAGGTCTAATTTTCTAAATAATGGCAGTTACACACCAGACTGCTACTTAACAAGATTATTGATGAAAAAGAAGCCAGGCCTGGGATGTCACTGATCCTGGCACCAAGGACAGTGGGAGAGAGATGTAAGATATGCACCATTCTGCCATTCATATTCTACTTATTTCCTTGATGTTATGAAACCACAAGAATGAAGAAAAGGGGCTACAAATACAGCGTAGATCAAGGAAGTTGCCTTTATCCCAGACATATTGGTCTATTTTGGTTTTACGCTGGCTTACAGCAGTTTCTGAGAGTTATTTCAGAAGATAAGGATATGCAGGTGTTATATTTTTGCCACCAATCTCTATGGAGGCACTTATGAAAAACCTCTACTAGCTGCAGAGGCCTCAGCTATTTCCCAATGGCTTCTCTGCCTGTGTTGATAGGCAGCTTTGCAGGGCAGAGTTTGCCCTTGAGTTTGGAAACAAATGTCCCATGATGAAAAAAAAAAAAAAAAGGCTTAGAACTCAGCATGAAAATAATAAATAATGGGCCTAAGAAACCCTATTTTCAGGTTTGCAGAACATTACTTTTCAATTTCATGCATTAGATTTCAGTGATATCAAAAAGACAGGATCTTAAAATCTTGTAACATGTCCCTCTTTCTGTTCTGTGTGGTGCTCGGCTTTTCTGAAACTGAGTCTGAGCAAAAAGAACAACTGAAACAACTCTCCCAAATCCTGTAAAATTATCAGGTCTGGGGAAGAAGTAGTTGTGTAGCTCTTTATTCAGTTCTGATCAGTGCAAGTTTCTGTTCCTAAATCTTTTCTTTACCACAAGCCATGAATATTAAATGTGATGTTTAGTAAGATCACTCCCATCCTTTAATGCTATGTAATTAAAAGGGATGGAATGAAATGCACGCTTGTATTGCAATGACAGACTGGTATATTTTACTGTGAATAAACAACTATACTGGGGAGAAAAAGTTCACAATTGCAGGCCAAATTCATACCCACAGCAAGGCTATGAAGATCATCTGAGTTATACCAGTGGTGAACTTGGCCTCATCACTTGCACTTTAAGCCCAGGACAGTAATACCATTACTGCACTAAATATAGCCATATGGTCATATAGTGCCCTGGTGTTAGCAGACAGAAGTCTCTCTTTTCAGCACGTCATCATCATCATAATTTTGCATAGCAAAAGGATACTACATTCTGCAAAAGGCTTTCCCACTACTGACATGTTTTGCAGGATATGCTTCAAAGCAAGCTTCAAAGCAAGTGAGCAACAACACATAGCACTTTAATGATTTCAGTGGATGGAAAGAAAACACCCCGAGAGTCTGACCAAACAGTATGCTTTATCAATTTGACCAACAATGTAACTATCAGTTTGGACAGGGGAATTTCCACTTTCAGGCCCATTGCTTATGGAATCTGAAGTCTGTCCAGAATTAGAAAGTATTAAGTGGAGAAGATTAAAGATTCATGGTTTGGAATTACAATCTTCTTATGATGTAACAACACGCAGTAGTGGAGCAGCCTGGAAAAGTGCTTTGCTAAGAGTTATGAGGGGAGATTTGCCTTGTCCAGGAATATGCTTCATTATGACAGATGAAAATTAAGCATGGTTCTTCTGGACTTCCTACACTTCCTTTTTTTCCCCCCACATTCCTTTTCAAAACACAATTTTACCACTCAAAATTAACAATCACTACAGGGCATTTTTCCCCTCAAATCCCTGCTCAGTACTAACAATTGTATGCTATACAAAAAACATGAGATAGAAGGGCTCCCAAAATCCTTCTCAGTTGTTAGAGATCGCCTTCATTGTCATAAAATGTTAAACATTTTATGTCAAACAAATGAACAAAAAAGACAAATAGAGAATTCACTAATTTCTATAAGAACAGCAATATCCAATCCAAAAGGAAACATATTAATCACTAGAAAAAAAACATATCGGGTACATGTAGCTTCAATGTCAAGCTGATTTGCAAAGAGAAGTAAAAGAGAAGTAGGTTTACTTTCTGCTTCTTTGTAATACGGAAAATGAACCATAATACTTTTGATGTCTTTGGTTTTCAATCTTGCCATGTTTTTTTCTTAAAAAAATATTAAAACCCACCATATCATTCATATCTTGTTCCTCCTCTTCTCTGTAAGAAGATTTGATAGATAATTAAAGGAAAATAAATTTTGTTCTATCATCATTTGTAAGCGATCTTTTGTAAATGACTATATCTTTTGTACATCATCTTCAAGGTGTAACTTTTGCTATACAAACTTGAAAACATCCTGAACAATCTTGGCTTGACAGAAAAGCAGATGGAAACCCCTGCTTCCTTCTGGAATAAATACAGCACAACATTTCCTTTTCAGTTTTTCTGATCTCTTCAACATTTGGGTAAAGCAGAATACCAAAAATGATAAGAAGTCACTAGAACAAAAGTCATCATGGAAAGGCTGGCTGGGCTTTCAGAATAGGGGGATACTTAATACTTTATGAGAACTAGCAAAAATGCATCTTGGTTTTCAACTTAAGTAAGGGACAAAATGCCTCAAACCTTTCAAGACCTTTCATTCAGCTCCTTTTCACATGTACACAAAGGTGTGTTTAGCATGAGTTGTCAGACTTTAATGTCATTAGCGTAATAAGGCTTTAGGGCACAAAAAGAAAGCCTCCTGTACTTGTGTGCTGGCTGACTTTTACAAATGTGCTTATGCATTTTATGTAACCACAGCAGTACCCTCATTTTCCTTTTTTTTTTTTTTTTTGCTTAATTTTTGTAGGCTCTTCCTGGATTGTGCTCACTGCAGACAAGGATGGCTTTGTGCCATTAATATTCAAAGCAACTCAAGAGATAGTCATAAGGGATGGAACTGACAGTTCAGAAGTCTGTGGAGGTCACTCCCACAAGAAAAGCATTTCGGCGCGACCACCAAGCAGAGTGACATAATTTCTGAACAAAGACACCAATGACCTTCTTTTCTAATACAATACAGACATGTTCTGCAGTGTCAGAAACTGAGTGACTAGAAAGATGTCTTCACTACTTTCAATATATTTAAACTGTGAAGTATGTGCATGGTTACACTATTGCTAAATCCTAGAGTTGGTTTGCCCCTCATGATTTCTTTTGAAGGGTGAGACCTAGTACAGCTACTGATACTAATGGCTGCCAGTGGACTAGAGTGGAGAGATTAACCTCTACTTTGTGGTCTACAGTCCACACAAGGCTCAAGAAAATACAGAGCATTAAGAAAAAAAGGGGATGGAAAAAACAGAAAAGTGCTTCAGGTTCTTTGCTGTTCCAGCTGGATCTCATGGAAACCTGCAGCCTTTTCAGAAATGCTTAATTTTTACATGACAATGTTCAATCACTAAAAGTGTTGCATCACTGCCTCCTGCCAGTGTCTTCTTACATAGCATGTATATTTACACATGCACATGCGGAAGAGAAAGAAAACCCATTGCAAAGTAAATTAAGAATCAGTGACATTGAATATAAATTTCATTTAGCTAAATGCAGGTGTCTGTACTGAACTTGTCATCTATATTCCTCTGAGTCTAAAAAAAAAAAAAAACCAAACCAAAAACAACCAAACCAACAAAAGCACTTCTGCAGCAGATTACTCATGCCCTAACATGTATTTCCATAAGTGATCATGGTGAACCTTCCCCATTAAAGAAGTAAGTAAGTGCCTATTCCTTTCCAATGACTGCAAAAGCAGGCCAGGGTGACTAGCTTAAAGACAATTACATTCAGTCAGATTAAACTCACCATTAGAGATAAGAGGCAATACAGATACATATGAGAAGTAGGCAGACGTCACAAAAATGGAACTATCATGATTACAGTGACAAAAATAGGCATAAGAGAAGAACTTAATGAACTCCTTAACTTTATTCTTCTGAATGAAAAGAGATGAGTAGAGTGTAATGAGTACATTAAAGTCTGGAGATCTGGTCTTGTGAGATGCAGCAAAGGGAAGTGGGTTTGTTTAGTCTGGAGAAAAGGAGGCTGAGGGAAGGCCTTTCTCTCTACAACTTCCTGAAAGGAGGTTGTAGCAAGGTGGGGGTCAGCTTCTTCTCCCAAATAACAAGTGAAAGGACAAGAGGAAATGGTGTCAAGTTGCACCAGGGGAGGTTTAAATTGGAGATTAGAATAAATTTTCTGACTGAAGGGGTTCTTAAACACTGGAACAGGCTGCTCAGGGAGGTGGTTGAATCCCCCTTCTTGAAGCTATTTAAAAGATGCATAGATGTGGTGCTGAGGGACATGGTTTATCACCAGACTTGGTAGACTTAGATAGTGGTTGGTTGGACTTGATGATCCATAAAGGTCTTTTTCAAATGAAGCAATTCCATGATTCTACAAGTAGCCACGTGTGTGAGGCCTAGCAACCTTGCGTTGCTGGACATGCCCCAGAAGAAACCATGGAATGGCATGAATGCTTTACCCTGTACATTCATGGAAACATAAAAGGAATGAGACTTATTTAAGCTGCTATTAAAACATTTGTCACACTGTGAATTTTGAGTCTTGTTAATACTTGCAGAGAATCTTTTTTCTCTTCCTGGGGACCATGGCAGGCCTGCTTACTAGGGCACAGATATGCTAAAATCCAATTACTATACTTCACCCCATAACAAGGCTGGGTTGAGAAGGTAGACTGTGGTCTGAAGGCATTTAATGGGTTTGGAGGTTTAGCATTAATACCGTCCCAGTGATGCTGTCAGAAACATCATGAGGAACAGTTTCAATTCCTGGTATAAAGAAACAATTTCAATTAATTGAATTAAATAAAGTCTGTCCCATGCAAGTATCCTCCCACAGACAAAACAGTCAGCACTCTGAATCACCTATGACCAGAGGTATGCTCTGTAGCTGAGCACATTGTACTACCTTGTTCACAAAGATTATTTTAAGCAGGCCAAAATAATTCTGATCTTTTAATTATTAAACACATCTATTACTTCACAGTTATTTGGTTAACTAGATTGCCTGCTACTCTACATTACAATTGTGTGCAAGAAGTTATTTGTTTTATTACTGCTTAAAAAATTCAGGTGAAGTAATTTTTTTCTCTGAAACTGGCACAAATTATTAAAATCAAGTAAGTAAAGCAGAGGCTCACAGACTCAGTATAGGGAAGGCAGACATTATCAGATTTCTAAATGACCCAGAACAGTTTGAAGCAGAGCATGTTTCCAATCCTGCAAATACACCTGAAAAACATCCTTGTGTCTAATAACAGTATCTGTTATTTACAATACTTATCACAGAATCACAGAATCACCACGGTTGGAAGAGACCTCAAAGATCATCAAGTTAAAATTTCCTTCAGTAAATGAATGAATTCTTTAGTTCTGATTTTTTCCACGCTGTACAGGCACTCATGCCATATTGCCAGGTCACCACCTAGCGTTCTTCTTTGGGTAAGTCTGAGGTACTTATGTATTTGACCTTGAAGCCACCTCAAGCACTTCTGACACCTTTGGCAGCTCTCTAAAGTACCGCGTTTAAACATTCTATCGCAATTATGGGTTTCAAAAACTGTATAATGATCAGACTGCTCTGCAGTACTAGGTAGTGACAAAGTAGCACTGTGGCAATATAACTGAAAGTCTCAGAGACTTTTAAGTTAGGCCTGATGCAATTATCAGGACCAAAGTTACATTTGGAATAGTCCCGTATCATATGTTTTACTCACTTAAGTGAAAAAGGTCTCAGCCTATCCCATGAAGTGTTCACACGCCTGTCCATGTGACATGCACAGACTTTTCCCCAAGTCTCTTCCTCCACAATGACTGGAGTAACATCTTTCAGATTCTTCCTACTTGTGTAGTGCCATCATCCTTCCACTGAACTGCACACAGATCTCCTCTGTCTTCTTTTGGCTTTCAGATGGGATGGTTTCTCTTTCCTTGAAGGCCCTTTCCTTGAATTACAGGTTTGGTCCAGTTTATCTCATTCCACAAGAGTTGCAGCACTTCTCCATTTCAACAATGCTAAAGTTGAGTTATGGTCAGCAGGCTAAGGCCACAGCACACTCAAGTCACTCACTTTAAGCAATGCAAAACAAGTTTCAATTCCCCCAAATTTTAAGCGATTTTCTACACGTAAACGATTTTACTCCCCATCACTCGGTCACGTCACACGGTACGTGACCTCACCAGGTGCCCTGGGTGCCCTCGGTAGCGGCAACCCTTGAGGCGGCCGGATGAGGCCGCTCGCGCAGCCACTGCGATCGCGGAGAGGGTGGGGCGCGCGCGGACGCGCACGTCACGGTTCCCATTGCCTGCTGGGAGCTGTGGTTCTACAGCCCGCCACTTGCAGGCACCGCCTGCTGGGTCATTGAGCTTAGTGCTGCCCGGCTAGAGCGCCGCTGCTGAACGTCGCATCAGAGTGCTACTGCCCGCCCTCTGCCGACGGGCGGTGCCGGCCTGCGCAGGGCCAGGCCCCGGTAGGGCCGGGAGGCGGGCCGGGGCCGGGGTAGGAGGTGGGGCCGGGCCCGGGAGGTACCCACTGCAGTCAAGCGGCGTGCTGCGTTCTATGGCTGCGGGGACACTGTCGCGGGGCTGAGCTGCAGGTCGGGTCGTGGCAGGGAGGAGAAGGAGTGGACGGGCTGTGGAGGGAGGTGGGGAATGTTGGTGCGGGCGGGCCTGTGCAGGAAGCGGCCGGTCGCTAGTGCGAAGGGGTGGCGGCGTGGAGGAAGTGGCACTGGCAGGCATGTTTTGGCACTCTCTCTTGCTGCAGGGGGTTGCCTGCGGGTTGGCGGGCGCCTCGCCTGTGGTGGCATTCCTCAGCACCCTGAGTGCCATGGCCCGCACTGCTGGGAGCAGTGGTGGGCCTAGTGATGGGTTTGGGCACGGATTGTCAGGGTGCAATGGCCGGTTGGTATCTTGCTGCGTTTGTTTTATCAGGTCTGTGGGGGACAGTGTGAATCGTGTCTTGCTATCACAGGAAGCTCTCTGCGTGGCCCGGAGGCTTAGTATCATAGGGCATCTTAGGAGGCATGGTGTCATCTCCTTTGCGTTGGTAAGTGTTGCCCAGTAGTGTATAACGCTTTGCCTTACTCCAGGTGGTGGTTGCTTAATGAGATTGAGATCAGTTATACTGGAGTTTAGAGGAGAACCAGGTAGATGGTGAAGAAGTTCATTGGGAAGTATCTCAAGTGCTGTATTACGGTGAAGCAGGACCCAGTCTACTTAAACTTATGCCTGACAGACATTTACCTAATTGGCTCTTACAGATTATGAAATTTATGGAGTGCCTTCTCCCCCTTTCCAAGGTAACCTGCTTCAATGCTTAGCTATCATTTATAGCTAGAATTTTCCTTAATAGCTGACCTAAATCTCCTTTGTTGAAACTAAGCTGATTATTTTCTTGCAGTCTCTGTAGCACACCTGGAGAATGATGGCTCAGCAGATGGATGGGTGTTCGCAAATTTCCTCTCACAAATTTATCCAAACCTGAGTGAACCCACTTCACTTCTGTGGTCCCTGAGCTCTGTTAAGCATTTTCATCATCCTTAAACTGTTAAACTCAGAACGAGGTGCAGTACTCTAGAGGATACTGATAGCTCTGAGAAATTGAGCGAGTTATCTCCCATGTGTATGGCATCCATCTCAAAAACATTCCAGAATGATACTGTTTCATTTGTCAACATTCTCACATTAATGAAATAATCAATTTGTGATCCACTGTAAATCGGAGCCCTTTTTGCTGTACTGCTACCTAGGGAATTATTCTGAAAAGAGATTTGTGGTTTTTGTTGTTGTTGCTGAGTAAGTGTGTTATTTTGTACTTTTTACTACTTTGAGAATAAGTTATCTTGATCATTATAACTTTTTCTATCAGATTATAGACTTGGAAATCTGCTCTTCCAATCTTCTTCCCCCAAGTTTTAGGGTTATTCACAAGTAGTTAATTAAAATACCAAGTACTGCCAGAGCCTGCACATAGTGACAAAGCCTTCCAATTTGACTTTCTCAAGCGTTTTCTTCTTGTTTGATTCATGTTTCCTACTAAAGCTGCAACTCATTCTGTGCCATGGCTTTGCAGTTGAGCCAAATCCTACAGAGAATCATGAGTGAGGAAACCATCAACACCTTTGAATTGGCTCCTGTGCTCACAGCTCAATATGTGTAAAATCCTGAACCTTTCTGAAGATTTGGTGCCTTGCATATGGCTTCTGCATGCTCCAGACACCTGATTACAGATCACTGAGAATAATGATTGCTAGCAGTTTCCCATTCTCCCTATTGAAGCTGTTAGGCTATGCAGAGAGAACTCAAAAGGCTTCTCTTGAGGCATCAGGCAATTCATGTAACTATTTTTTTTTTTCCAAAAACAATGGAATGATGGTTTTCTGGATTATTTCCTACCTGCAAAATAGTAATTTCTACTTTGCAAGGCACTATGAAGATAAGTACTCCTAAAGCAGCATCCAGATGATAAAAGATGTCCCCACAATAACTCCAGATATTAAAAATGTATGCATGTTTTTGCATGGATACTCAAGTGTGTGAAAATACCAGTCTGCAGGCATTGCCAGCTGCCTACTGCTGTTGTCTTTTCTACCCAGCCAACACTAGTGAGCTACAAGGTGGTTTGTGAACTTTGACAAAAAGGTGTTGAATCACTTGGGAAAAGGGGAAAAAAATGGAAAATCACTATATTAGAGGATATTGAAGACTGAGAGTCATTCCTATGCTATTAGAGTATGGTAGATGGGCCTGTCTCCCTCCTGTGTTCTAAGTTCTTTTAAATCCTGTTCTCATTAATTTCCTCAGAAAAATCTGCTTTGATCTTAATTTTCTTCAAAATTGCATTTGCTTTTGAGAGAGCTTTCTGGAGTAACCATACAAATGCTTTGTTCTTACCCACTTGATACAGATTTGTAGATAATACATTGATGCCTGGCCATACTTATAAGGGATTATTTTATCTGATCACAAGTGGTTCGTGGAGCTGAGTAAGAGGTGAGATTTGGAAACTTTTTAATACTGAAGTAATTTGAAAAATAGTCTGAGAAGCAGCAGGCTGTGGATTAGAATGAAAGGACTGGTCTCGTGATGAAAATGCATCAGGCTAAGCCTATGTAAACAGCAAAGATTCTTTTTCTTAAAATTGTGTGGGTGGTTGTTTGTTTGTTTGTTTTTTTCTTCTGATTTGTTTAGATGCCTCACATTAAAGATCATGGAGCTTGGAAAAGCAAAGCTGCTGAGAACTGGCCTTAATGCCCTGTACCAAGCAATTCACCCCGTGCATGGTATTGCCTGGACAGATGGGAAACAAGTGATACTAACTTCATTACACCTTCATAATGGAGAACCAAAATTTGGTGACTCGAGTGTTGTTGGTCAGTTTGAGCATGTCCATGGACTCTACTGGGGCCCCTGTCCCCCTGATGCCCCAGCTCTGCTTGCTGTTCAGCATAAAAAGCACATCACCATTTGGGAGCTCTGCTTTAATGCCACAGAAAGAAATAAGCTCTTAGTGTCGCAGATATGTGACATCAGCGAGCCTTTTCCTGTGCTCCCCCAAGGCTGTGTGTGGCATCCAAAGAAGGAGATTTTGGCTGTGCTAACTACACGGGATGCCTCTGTCTTACACTCTGTGCATCTCAACAACTCCAGAATTAAAGCAGATATTAAAGGCAGCGGTCTGATCCACTGTGCATGTTGGACCAAGGAAGGCAATCGCTTGGTAGTGGGAGTAGGCAGCGCCCTTCATTCCTACATTTGGGATGATGCTCAGAAAACACTCAATGCTTGTTCTTTTTGCCCTATCTTTGATGTGGGAGGCTACATCTGTGCTGTGGAAGCTACTCTGAATTTCCAAGTTGCTGTTGCCACTGAGCTTCCTCTGGACAAGATCTGTGGCTTAAATGCTGGTGCTGCATTTGAAGTTCCAGCAAGCATTGAAACAGAGTCCTTCCCCTCACAGTCCAGCTTAGGCGGTGAGGATGAGAATTCCGTGGATGGAGGGAAAAAGTCACTGGACTCTGAGAAGCCCTTGCCTGTTGTTACATCTCCTGTGGATCTAACTCACATACTGTCTAGCAAGCAGGGTGCTGATTCCAGTCCTCTCCTCCATCTGAGACCCAAGGACTACCTAACGGGAAGTGGCCAAGATTCTTCACATCTCATCTTGGTGACTTTTGAAAAAAAGGTTACCTCTACGAAAAAGGGTAGCATCCCAGGCATTCTGGTTCCTGATATAATGGCTTTTGACCCCAAAACTCAAACTGTGTCAGTTGCCTCCAATACTTGTAATGTTATTTTAGTCTATTCACTGACTTCATCCTCTTTACCTAATATTCAACAAATTCAGCTAGGGAAAAATGAGAAACCAAAGGGTTTGTGCTTCTTGACCAATAAATTATTACTGATACTGGTTGGAAGACAAAAGTTCACTGACCCTGCGTTTCTTCCCTCTTCAAGATCAGACAAATACATGATCCGATTGATGATTAAAGAACTGATGTTTGAAATGGGTCGTTCAACATCTGCCCCACTGAATGGGAGCTCCAATTCAAACCTTTCAAACATACCTCATGACCTCTCCGCAGATGTTCACCCTCTCAGCCGTGGACTCTTGATACCAGATCGTGCTGCTATTCAGTCCCCTACCTGCAGAAGGAAACTTATAGAAGAAATTAAGAGTCCTGTTAACGAACAGAGCTTGTTTTTGAGCTTGAATGACCTCAAAGATAAAAAGATTTCCCTGAATTTTCACCCGGCTGTTGAGTCTCTAGATGCCGAACCAGTTAATCGGACTGCGGCACTGTCTGCCGCATCGTTGGCGTTTCCTAACAAGCCAACGTCACCAAAAAGGCAGGCAGATGCAGCTTCCAAAATACCAAATTCTTACAAGAATAACCTCTTCAGTGAAAAGGAGGCAAGTTACTTTTTGAAAAACGTAGAAAAACTGTCTGCTAACTTCACAGAACTACAGCGTCATCTGTCTGAATTAACTGAGCTGCTCAAATCTGGGAAGAGAAGTCTTCCAGTGTACCCTTCTTCTCAGGAACCCTCTTTTATTAACATCACTTGCCAGGTAATTTTAGTATTGTAAGCTTTAATGATAAAATCTGCTTTTAGATGTATGTTCTGTGTAGGGATTTAAAGCATGAGCTCTTGTCAGAGTATGCTTAGAATGTTTAGTTCATGCAGATTTAGTACATACGATGTTGTTGCACCCAGATAAATCCAACAGGAGTCTTATTTAGATTTGCTTAGGCTTTACATAAGCCTGGCTTGTTCTGGTCCTTCCCTACTCTTTCTGAAATTGTATCTTAGTCCCTCTTTACAGTTCTTTTGAAATTATGTATTTGTATTTCTCTCTGATGGGAGATAGAATGAGGAAAGAATTTCAGTTAATCTTTCAAACTGGACTCTTGTGTATCTGTAACTATTGCCATTTCGGATGGATGCTGTAGTGTAGGTTTCATTCTTTCACAGTTCTCTACACCAGTGGTAAAACCAGAGCATTTCTGGTGAAAAAAGGACCATTCTCATGGTCAATAAGATTAGGTAGCCCCACCTACAGAAAGGGGAGGAAATGCTACAAATCTAATTACTCTGCAGGTGCTCAGCGTTTTTAAAGTCATGTAATATATTAAGGAACGTGCAGCCCCTGTCTCCACTTCACACTGGACTGAACTCTCTGTCTTTGACCCAAGCAGACCCAACTTTGTTGAGTCTCTGTCTTTGACCCAAGTTCTACACAGAGGCTAGTGGGACTCCAGAGAGGCCATGCCTGCTCAGTTGTAGAATTAGACTTGTTTGAAGTTATAGGAAAGTAATGTTTTTCCTTGTCAGTTCTGAAACTTTCTATTTAAAGATTTAGACAAGTGAACCTTTCCATGTATGGGAATTGGTATCGGACTCCCAACTTTCTGTGAGGACAACAGAGGCTGAAGCATGAAAATACTTTGACACTCAGACATTCCTAAGTAGTATTATGAGCAATATATTATATATTATATTATATATTACCAAAATGGGTTTATATATATATATATATAAAATATATGTTATCAAAATGGGTTTAAAAGCAAGTTGCATGTGGAAGACACTTTCCACGTTGTTATCTGTGGAAGACATTTTCAAATCCCATGCTAGAAAGTGTAAGTTACCTGATTATCAAAGCATGGCACAAATCTACTAGGTCTCTTCTAGAATTCAGATTAATAAACCTTACTATTCTAAGGCATTTAAACTGTTGTTGTCCTTTCAATAATCTCTTATTTTTCAGCTTTATTATGGCAAAAGGTTATTCTCCATTTTTGTAGCACTGAACGCTTAGGTCCTAGATCATATCCCCACAGTCTCTTCATTGTTTTCCACTGTAAACATTTAACTGCATTAGCTCCAATTTTCCTATCTCTCTTAAGTTACTCTGAGAAGTGAAAGTTTCCTTCTAGTGTGTCATTCATCTGAGGTGTTTGTTTAGAAGCCTATTTTAAATTTTGTTAAGGTTTTATATTCAGGCCTCTCTTTATATATAATTGGATTCTGAGTTAGGAATTGGCTTGTCTTGGTGTTCCAAGAGCTGCATTTCTGTGGAGTACTTTTCAAATTAAAGTAATGCTACAATTTTACCTACACATTTTGACCACTAATGGTTTGTGGCAAGAAGAACACATGATTTCTGAATTGCAAACAACATTGGAAAGTATGGCAGAAAACGCTGTGTTTCGACTTCAGTCAGAGTATGTTCAATTCAGAAATCGTTAACAGGTGAACAGGGATCCTCACCTCAGGTGCTGAGCCCTGATCATTTCTCTGCTGCTCAAGTTATTGGCCGTATTTTACAAAATGGTGAAGAATCACAAAACATCTCAAATAAGCAGTTGTCTTTGAGAGGGCAGATATTTTAACAGTGCAGGGGGCAAAGAACGTGTGTGTGTTGCTGGCATACCCTTTACCATACGCCCTCCTTGCACATGGATGGATCTGTCCCCAGCATGGGAAGGAAGTCAGAATTCACTTTATCGTATTTTTGTCATGATCCAGGGATGTTATCAAGGCTTCCCTGGAAGGTGACATGGTTATGTGAATTTGATCTTATGCAATGAGAATTTGTAGTTTTGGTAACAACTGACTTTTTGCAGTGCTGAAAAATGCTTTTAAGCTGCCCTGTGGGGGATGTTCTTTGAAGACACCTCTTGGATTTTAAGACTTTGGGCAGTGATGGTCATGGGCAAGACAAACAAGCCCCTCTGATCCGATGTCTGTTCCTCATCCTAAATATTTATGGGCAGGAGTTCTCACCTTGTAAGTCTTGGATGGAGAGAGGGGAGAATAGAAAACCTGCAGCTTTACAAACTCCTGGGGACAGCATCCCTCACAGGTAGTAGGATGAGAGTAAGTATTGTAAATGAAGCTCATGATTTCTTTAGCAGCAGAGTATGACTTCCTCTCCTGTTCTGATGCTGAACTATGTACAGTTACTTGTTGCTCACAGATCTGTTACTCACAGATCATGTTTGAGAGCAGGACTTTAATATACAAATCTTACAAATGCTTTTGAATGAATGTAGCATTTGACTTCTGCAGATGTAGTTGAAGGCATGTCTGTGATCTTGTTTTGATTAGCACCATTTTGATGTCTCTGCTTAAATATACATCATGGTGTCTAATGTGGGGTTTTTTATGAATTTTCAGAAGCAGCTTTCCAGAAGTGATTCAGATGAAAGACGAGCTGTTATTCTCTGTGGTGGTAAACTCCATCTCAATACAATCCTGCAGATATTCAATCTCTCTCTTGTAGAAATGCAGCATGGTATGTTGTAATTACCTAATAGTGCAAAACTCATCAAGTACATGTGATGTTCTCATTGAGTTGCAGCAATGTGCCTAATCCCATCTGGAAAAAATACAAGGAATAAATAATGAAGTAGTACTAAAGAAAAATATACCAATATTATTTAAAACATAAAGATTCTTCTCTGGCCTTCTACTGAGAATGATCTTTACATTCTGAAAAATCCCCAACACTAAATAAATGAACAAATTTCTACATATTGATACCCCCTTATCAAGTACCTGGAAATAGAGGAAAATTGCTGTCACCCAGTGTTTTTATTTATTTTCATCTATTTTAAATAGAGAAGTTTGAGCAAAGAGGAAGTTTGACTTGACTAGCAGTTTTGGAATACAACTTTCTGTGTTTTATTCTGTAGGTCCAGCATCTCCCATCCTTTAAGAAATCATAGAATCATAGACTGGTTTGGGTTGGAAGAGACCTTGGAGATTACCTAGTTCCAATCCCCCTGCCATAGACCAAGCTCCATCCAGCCTGGCTTTAAACATTTCCAGGCTTGGAACCTCTACAACTTCTTTGGGCATCCTGTTCCAGTGCCTCACCACCCTCACTGACAAGAATTTTCTCCTAATGTCACATCTCAATCTGGCTTCTTCCAGTTTGAAGCCGTTACCCCTTGTCTTATCACTACATGCCTTTCTATAAAGTCCCTCTCCAGCTGTCATGTAGGCCTCCTTCAAATATGTGAAGGCTGCTGTAAAGTCTCCCTGGAGCTTTCTCTTCTTCAGGCTGACCAACCACAACTCTCTCAGCCCATCTTCATGGGCTGCAGCCCATGGCTAGCCTATGGTTCTGCTCCAGCAAAACCAGGACACCCACAGCTACCTGCCTACATATCTGCTGTCTTCCTGCTCCCAGAGCCTTCAGGCTGCTGTTCTTAACTTTGTGCAAGTTTTATTTTTCTTTAAGTAATTGTATGAATATGTCTAGTATTCTAATACCCAGATATAGCTGTAATCAGTTAATTCACTGGTTCTTGGATCATGAAAAGGTTCTTACCGCTACCTTTGATTAGGTTAGCAATTTTCATCTCGCAGCTTCAGTTACAGTGACTATGTTGGTAGTGTGGCTCAACCCAGGAGCATGTGACATATCCAGTGATAACAGCAGGCAGTTTTGTAGGTAATGTTCTCTTAATTTTTCAGGCTGGAAGTTTATTTTGAGCTCTAAGACTTGAACAACTTCAGGCAGGAAAAATGTCCCCGTTACTTGTGTTGGTTTTGACTTCTCATTTTTAGTGTAAAAAAGTAAATTTTACAGAATTGATGGCCCAGGAGTCAGTAAACATCATGCCTACAACTAGCCTCACTAGATATATTTTTAAACAAACAGCATTACAGGAGGTTTCCTTACTAATTTTACAAATAATATTAGATAAATGGGAAATGTAGGAATGTTACTTTCCAATTCCCGAATTGCATTGATTTTCAAGTTTGGTCCAAATGAGACATTAAGCCTAAAGATTAAAGGGTTTCATGCTTTTAAGCTACAATCTTCTCTTGACCTTAGTTCTGACATGAGGTTACGTAATGTAAATTGACAAACAGCTGGAAATGTCCCTTTGAATTCTCTCATCCCTCACATGCTCTATTTGATATCTTCATCAGCTTAACAGATACAAGTATGAACATTTTCTGGTTTATATGAGTTGGTAGCAGTCAGTGTTTCAGTAAATTTAAAATTATAAAAACAATGCTAATGATGAAGTCAAATAGCAAATGGACAGGAGGCGTGGGGCTTGTGAAATACAGTACAGTATTTCTTCCTTGTGTTTATTCAGTTAATTACATTGAAATTACATAGTAGAAACAGTTGCTAAATTTGGTTTATTACATTAATTTCTGCTTTTTACAGTGCCTGCACAGCATAAGCACTGTGAAATAGTTTACAAGTACCTAATTAAAGAGAAGTCTGGATGCTTATGACTTCTGTTCAGCCAGTCTAGATGGGGCCTTGAGCAGCCTGGTCTAGTAGGAGGTGTCCCTGCCCGTGGCAGGGGAGTTAGAAGTAGATGATCTTGAAGGTCCTTTTCAACCTAAACCCTTCTATGATTCATCCCTCCTCCTTATTTGAAATGTGCATTTATTACACTTTCTTCTCCTGTGGCATGATGGGTCCAAAAGCTGTTTTGTGTAGTTGCTAACTGTCCTCTGTTCTGAGATCATACAATATGTATCTTACTATACCTTTTAACAGTTTTTCTAGGGGGAAAAAAAAATTTACAGAAGCATTTAACCTGCACTTTGGAAGAAATGTTCTATACCTTATACCTAATTACAGGACAACTTAAGACATTTACATGTCTTCACAGGTTCATCTTGGATTGTTCTCACAGCGGACAGCGAGGGCTTTGTTCCATTAATGTTTACATCCACCCAGGAGATAGTCATCAGAGATGCCAGTATGAAAGGCTACAGTGCTCGTTCTTCCAAAACTTTGGACATCATCAGTTCTACAGAAGGGTGCTGACCTGCTTCTTCTAGAAGTCTGATTATCACAAGTTCTTTGGAAGTCCTCACAGACTGCTGTTCATGGCTTTAGACAGCGTCAGTCCTTCAGAACAGCTTGGCAGTAAAATATTAATTTTGACCATGATTTTGTAATGCCTGTCTTGTAATGGGAGACTTCTGCTGTGTAGGACTGCAAATTCTAAGCAACAATCTGTCTGAAATCTCTGTTAGATTTCTGTTAATTTTTTTTTTGTTACATATCACTGTAAATTATTTATTTGATCATTGAAAACAATTTTTTTCTGCTGTGCAGTGGTTTTTTAAGTATGTCTCTTGCAGTGGAGACTGGATATTTGTATCAATGGTTGAAACCATGCTCTTACAGGCTTCTGAACTGAAGTTTCTATCTTGGGCTTTAGTATGTTGGTGGGTTTAGATGACAATAAACTTGCATAATAAAGAAACCCTTAAAAAACTCCATTGTCCCCTCACTTCTGTCAATGCCTGAAAGTACTGCACTGTTGTTATTTTGCAGTAGAGCCTGCTGAAGTGCATGTGGGATTGCACTGGTGTTACTCAGGGTGCAAGCACCGGTTGAGGTATATAGAGTTTGGGACAAAGTATAAGCATATGGAATATCCATACTGTGTAGAAGCCAGACCCTTTTCTCCTCCTGTGCTTCACTGTGTAGATTTGGGGAAGTGGGTATCATCTGGTGGGTTGACCCCTGCTGGCAGCTGAGCCCCCACTCAGCTGCTCACTCACTTTCCTGGGCAGGGCAAGAGAGAGAATTGGAAGAGCAAAAGCAAGAGCAGCTCATGGGTTGAGGTAAATACAGTTTAATAGATAAAACAGAAGCTGTGTGTATGTAAACCAAAATAAATTTATTCAGTGGATCTCATCAGTAGGCAAATGTTCTCTGTCATGGCTGACTTTGATGAGCATAATACAATATGGTATGGGATATCCTTTGGATCAGTTGGGTTCAGCTGTCCTAGCTGTGTCCTTTCCCAGCTTCTTGGACACCCCCAACCTGCTCACTGGTGGGACAGAGGAAGAAAGAGAAGGCCTTGATGCTGTGCCCACAGGGGTTAGCAATAGCCAAAACATTGCTGTGTTAGCAACACTGATTTGGTCACAGATCCAAAACATCGTAACTGCTGCTATGAATAAAACTAACCCCATCCCCAGCCAGACCCAGTTCATTGGTTATAGGCATACAAATTGCATTAGTTATATTTGAATAACTAAACATTTGCTAGTTTTTCTAAAAAACCTCGTCTTCATTAAATTCTTCCCTGTTACCTTTGAAACACCACACATTTCCTTCAATACGTCTGTTTTAATTTTCGTAGCTAATATATGCTATTCTATAGCATTCTATAGGCAGCTTAGGGCTGTCTCAAGATCTCCGGACCTTGTTCTCATAGGTGACTTCAACCTGCCTGACATCTGCTGGGATCTCAACACGGCAGAGAGGAGACAGTCTAGGAGGTTCTTAGAATGCATGGAGGACAGCTTCTTATCCCAGGTGCTGTGAGAGCCTAGCAGGGGCAAGGCTATGCTTGATCTCCTCTTCACCAACAGGGAAGGACTGGTGGGCGATGTGGTGTTTGGAGGGTGTTTGGGGTCCAGTGACCACGAGATAATTGAATTCTTGGTTTTTGGTCAAGCCAAGAGGGGCAGCAAGAAGACCTCCAGTCTGGACTTCCGGAGGGCAGACTTCGGGTTACTCAAGGAACTAATTCAGAGGGTTCCTTGGGATAAAGCCCTTAAAGGGGTCCAGGAGAGCTGGACCTACTTCAATGAAGAATTGTTGAAGGCTCAGGGAGAGGCTGTGCCAATGTACCAGAAGATGAGCCGCCGGGGCAGACGGCCAGCCTGGATGGTTAAAGAACTTTTAATGGAACTGATGGAAAAAAGGAGGGTGTATCATCTTTGGAAGAGAGGGGAGGCAACCCACAGAATGTTTAAGGATGTTGCTAGGTCTTGTAGGAAGAGAATTAGGGTGGCAAAAGCACACTTGGAGCTTAAACTGGCCTCTACTGTGAAGGACAACAAAAAGTCCTTCTATAAATACATTAATAGTAAGAGGAAGGGAAAGGACAACCTCCACCCCTTGGTGGATACGGAGGGGAACATTGTAACAAAGGATGAGGAAAAGGCAGAGATACTTAACACCTTCTTTGCCTCAATTTTTACTAACAGGACAGAATGTTTTCCTGACAGCTGGCCTGCAGAGCTGGCAGAAGGAGCCAGGGAGCTGCACAGTTTCCCTATGTTCCATGAGGAGGTGGTTGGAACTCTCCTTAGCAGCTCGGATCCCCACAAGTCCATGGGACCAGATGGGATTCATCCTAGGGTGCTGAGAGAGCTGGCAGAGGAGCTGGCCAAGCCACTCTCCATAATTTTCCAGCAGTCCTGGCTCACTGGCCAGGTCCCAGAGGACTGGAAGCTGGCCAACGTGGTGCCCATCCACAAGAAGGGCCAGTTGGATGAGCCAGGGAATTATAGGCCTGTCAACCTGACCTCAGTGCCAGGCAAGATCATGGAACAGGTCATCCTGAGTGCATTAACACAGCACTTAGAGGATGGCCAAGGGATCAGGCTTAGCCAGCATGGATTTAGGAAGGGCAGGTCCTGCCTGACCAACCGGATCTCCTTGTATGATCAGGTGACCTGCCTGGTGGATGTGGGGAGGCCTGTGGATGTAGTCTACCTGGACCTCAGCAAGGCCTTTGACACCATCCCCCATAGCAAACTGCTGGCCAAGCTGTCAGCCCATGGCTTGGACAGGAGCACACTGCAATGGGTTAGGAACTGGCTGGATGGCCGAGCCCAGAGAGTGGTGGTGAATGGTGCCACATCCAGCTGGCGGCCAGTCTCTAGTGGTGTGCCCCAGGGATCAGTGCTGGGCCCCATCCTCTTTAACATCTTTATTGATGATCTGGATGAGGGCATTGAGTCCATCATCAGTAAATTTGCTGACGACACCAAGCTGGGGGCAGGAGTTGATCTGCTGGAGGATAGAGAGGCTCTGCAGAGGGACCTCGACAGGCTGGACAGATGGGCAGAATCCAACAGCATGAGATTGAACACATCCAAGTGCCGGGTTCTGCACATTGGCCACAACAACCCCATGCAGTGCTACAGGCTAGAGTCAGAGTGGCTGGAGAGCAGCCAGGCAGAGAGGGACCTGGGGGTACTGGTTGATGGTAGGATGAACATGAGCCTGCAGTGTGCCCAGGCAGCCAGGAGGGCCAAGGGCATCCTGGCCTGCATCAACAACAGTGTGGCCAGCAGGAGCAGGGAGGTCATTCTGCCCCTGTATACTGCACTGGTTAGGCCACACCTCGAGTCCTGTGTCCAGTTCTGGGCCCCTCAGTTTAGGAAGGATGTTGACTTGCTGGAACGAGTCCAGAGAAGGGCAACAAAGTTGGTGAGGGGTTTGGAACACAAGCCCTATGAGGAGAGGCTGAGGGAGCTGGGGTTGCTCAGCCTGGAGAAGAGGAGACTCAGGGGTGACCTTATCACTCTCTACAACTACCTGAAGGGAGATTGTAGACAGGTGGATGATGGTCTCTTCTCCCAGGCGGCCAGTACCGGAACAAGAGAACACAGTCTGAGGCTGCATCAGGGGAGGGTCAGGTTGGATGTTAGGAAGAAGTTCTATACAGAGAGTGATTGCCCATTGGAATGGGCTGCCCGGGGAGGTGGTGGAGTCACCGTCATTGAAGGTGTTCAGAAGGAGACTTGATGAGGTGCTTGGTGCCATGGGTTAGCTGTTTGGGTGGGTTGGATTGGTTGATGGGTTGGACACGATGATCTTGAAGGTCTCTTCCAACCTGGTTTGGTTTATTCTAATAAAGGTTTATTCTAATGGGCAGAAGGGAAGTCTATTAATCCATCATCTTGAGAACATCCAATTTAAAAGGCTGACAGAAGAAAATGTTCTGTGGCCTTCTGTAGTGGGAGGGAGAAAACACAGAGGTGAAATTTAGAAAACAGCTCAAGTTTATGGATTGCAGCACTGAAGAAAAGACAGTAATCCAAGATTGCTACCCATAAAATTAAAGCATAACATTAAGCAGTTTATCAAGCTTTCACAGGGGCAATTACTGCATGAGAAGGAGTCAAGTGATGAGATTTTCGAACTGGAACTACTGTCTCAGGACTAATATAATCTTTTTATTGTGCATTTGTAAACTTAGCTACTGTCAAAAACATCATCTGTCCACAAAATACAATATGAAAGACACAGCATTAATGAAAGCTGTGAGGTACACTCAGTATTATGTGACACAACTAGATGTTAACAGCTTTTGATGAACAGGGGAGGAGAAAAACAGGTAAAATTGTTTGGTAGTTGTGGGCTTCATTCTGTAGATAATAAGCATCTGTTCTCAGTAATAGTCACTGTTTAATCAGGAGGTGGTCCACAACTACTGTTCCTCTTTCCAGAAAGTCATTGAATTCAGAACGTCAGAACTGGCTGCATGTTCAAAGCAGACTAGATATTTGGGATGGTCTATCAGCCTCAGCCACCTGGCAGTCGTTCTTCATTCCAGTTCCTGGTTTCAACAAACCACTGACCCACAGGAGGAGAGGCTTAGTTGAGTGCTGATTGCTCTTGGCCCTGCAGAAAAACGCTGCACCTGCCCTGGGCCATTTATCCCAAGGGGGTGCTTTCAATTGCACTTGCCTCAAATGCTGATGCTTCTATAATTTTCATTATGCGGCTAAATAGCAGATAAAAATCAGCTGCTTGGTTTAGAATTCCTCACTATTTGGATTCTTTCTAGTCTGGTGAAAGACACTGTCTCCCACCATAAGCGTGCTCAGTCCTAGGTTCCACCAGGCAGATTTGTAAGACTCTTCCAGCTTCTCAGGTGAGCATAGGGAACTGTGCACGCACAGAGCACGGCCATGTCAGGCAGCAAGAGTAGACACAGAAAATCACCCACTATTTAGTCAAGTGATTACACCAGTTCTTCTTGGTGTGTTGTGTGCATGGAGACAGATACTGCATTTGAAATACAACCCTAGGAGTCAGGGAAGAATTAAATTATTTCCCTAATAAAATTGCTTTTTTCTGATCGAGAAGCAGTTTCAAAACCTATGGGCTGATCTGCTTCAAACCTGAAAGTTAAAAAAAAAGGGCCCAAAACCCTGAAGATGTGTCCAGCATAATACTAATGATAATGAGGCTTCATTTTTCAATGCCAAAAACTTTGGAGAGGATGAGGAATAGTGTCTGATGTATGTAATCTTAGAGCTAGGGACATGTATACAATAGAAGGTAAAAATCACTGGAATTTCCCTTGATAGTGAGGGGAGAGACATTGTTACACTCAGGTTTATGTCCAGAAATACACAGCTATTGGTTTCCAAAAACTTTTTGATTTTCATTTATTGACTTTTCATTTAATTTTCTTTTACTGAACTATCTGATGATTCTTGATTGAATGTGGATTTTGTTTAAATCTGTAAGAAGAATTCAGTGCTCTCAGCTCCTTCAGGGTGGTGGTGGTAGGGCAACCAACCAACAACTTAAATGAATCTTTTAATCCTAAATCATAGACTGCTGTCCTGTTTACAATGTCCCCAACTTTAAGAGATGAATTAACATTCATAATGGTTTCAAACTGGAAGAAGATAGCTTAGGAACCAGGGAACTACAGGCCAGTCAGTCTCACCTCTGTGCCCAGAAAGATCATGGAGCAGATCCTCCTGGAGGCACTACTCGCTCAAAAGAATAGTGAAGAGGTGATTGGGAACAGTCAGCATGGCTTTGCCAAGGGCAAATCCTGCCTGACCAACCTGGTGGCCTTCTATGAGCAGGTGACAAAATTAATAGATGAGGGGCAAGCAACTGATGTCGTTTACCTGGACCTGAGCAAAGCCTTCGACACTGTCCCGCACCACATCCCTGGTCTCCAAACTGGTGACACATGGGTTTGATGGGTGGACCACTAGATGGATAAGGAACTGGCTTGATGGCCGCACCCAAAGAGTGGCTGTCCATGGCTCCATGTCCCAGTGGAGGCCAGGAACAAGCGGAGTCCCTCAGGGATCAGTCCTGGGACCTGTCTTGTTCAACATCTTTATGGATGACATGGACAGTGGCATTGAGTGCACCCTCAGCAAGTTTGCTGATGACACCAAGCTGTGTGGTGCAGCAGACACGCTGGAGGGAAGGGAGGCCATCCAGAGGGACCTTGACAGGCTGGAGAGGTGGGCACAAGCCAACCTCATGAAGTTCAATAAGAGCAAGTGCAGGGTCCTGCATCTGGGTCGAGGCAATCCCAGGCACAAATCCAGGCTGGGCAGTGACTGGCTGGAAAGTAGCCCTGAGGAGAGAGACTTGGGGGTGCTGGTGGACAAGAAGTGCAACATGAGCTCTCAATGTGCACTTGCAGCCCGCAAAGCCAATCAGATCCTGGGCTGCATCAGGAGAAGTGTGGCCAGCAGGTCGAGGGAGGTGATCCTCCCCCTCTACTCAGCCCTGGTGAGACCCCACCTGGAGTACTGCCTTCAGTTCTGGAGCCCCTATTCCAAGAGGGATGTGGAGGTGCTGGAACGTGTCCAGAGAAGGGCCACGAGGATGATCAGAGGGCTGGAGCACCTCTCCTATGAGGACAGACTGAAGGAGTTGGGGCTGTTCAGTCTGCAGAAGAGAAGGCTCCCAGGTGACCTCATTGTGGCCTTCCAGTATCTGAAGGGGGCCTACAGGAAGGCTGGGGAAGGACTTCTCAGGATATCAGGACTAGGGGGACTAGGGGGAATGGAATGAAGCTGGAGGTGGGGAGATTCAGGCTGGATGTGAGGAAGAAGTTCTTCCCCATGAGAGTGGTGAAGCCCTGGAATGGGTTGTCCAGGGAGGTGGTCGAGGCCCCATCCCTGGGGGTGTTTAAGAGCAGGGTGGATGAGGCTCTGTCCAGCCTGATCTAGTGTGGGGTGTCCCTGCCCATGGCAGGGGGGTTGGAGCTAGATGATCCTTGTGGTCCCTTCCAACCCTGAATGATACTATGAAACTACTATGATACTATGAAGATTAGACATTGGGAAGGCATTTTTCACCTTGAGGGTGGTGAGGCTCTGGAAGAGGTTACCCAGAGAAGTTGTGGAGGCCCCAAGCCTGAAGTGTTCAGAGGCAGGCTGGATGAGTTCTGGTCTAGTAGATCTTTCTGTGTATGATCTTTAAGGTTCCAACCCAAATCATTCTATGATTCTATATAACATGTCTAATTCTCATGTGTAGTCAATAGATTATTACTTCTAATATATCTGTCAGTCTCACCTCAGTGCTTGACAAGATCACGGCCTTGCTAAGGCCTTCCTGGGGGTGTTCAAGGCCAGGATGGCTTAGTCTTGAGCAACCTGGTCCAGTGGATGGTGTCCTTGCCCATGGTGGAAAGATTGGAACTAGATGATCTTTAAAGTCCCTTCCAATCCAAACCATTCTATGAATCTATGAATCTTCTGATCACAGGTATTATTCATATGCTTCACGGAATGTACCTGGAATTTCTTTCAGCAGTAGCATGTTCTTCATATGTATAACATTCATAAACAGCCAGCAACAGCACTCAAACTGGCCACACCAAGATTCATAGAATCAATAAGGTTGCAAAAGACCTCAGAGGTCATCAGGTCCAACCTATCACCCAACACCTCATGACTAACTAAACCATGGCTCCAAGTGCCATTTCCAATCCCTTTTTGAACACCTCCAGGAATGGGGACTCCACCACCTCAATGGGCAGCACATTCCCCATGCCAATTACTCTTTCTGGGAGGAACTTTCTCCTCACCTCCATTGTCCCATTTCAAAGCAGCTTTCCAACAAAGGTCTTCATTTCAGTAAGAATCTCAGGGCTGGGGCCTCCCATGAGGTTAGTCAGATGCTTGGGTGAAGCTAGGGAATGATAACCATCTTCCCTCAGGGCTCTAATCCCTCTGCTTGCAGTCTGTGCTTGTGGTAGTCCTCTAGCTGCTGGCAAGCATTACATTGCAGATTAAATCAATGGCATTGAAAAGCTGCTGAGAGAGTTTTTAAGTAATAATATGAAGCCTCAAGAGATGAAATCTTCTTTATATTGATCTGCTGTTCTTGGAGCAGCTTTGTTTTCAGCTCTGCTGAAAACCTCTATTAGAAGTTTCTCCCAGCAGCACGAGACTCCAGCCCTACCGTTCCCATGGCTGCTGAGCAGCTGTAGAGCAGTTGAAGTCAAAATGGGCTGAGCTGCATGGAGCTTTTATTTCAGCTTTAAAAATCACTTTTGCTGTTTCAGGAAAAAGTACCTCTTCTCTGGTGTTCTGAAATTAATCTTAGAAAGTTTTATTTGCTTACTGTCAGCACCTCTCATTTTTCTTGTTTTGTCTTATTATTTTTGTTGCTGCACCTCTCATTTTTCTCATTTTGTCTTATTTTTCTGTTGCTCTCTTGTTAGCGAGGGGGAAGGAAAAGTCAAAGCCACAAAGCCTGGAGGCAAGAACCACATAGACCACTACATGACAAATCATCTCATTCAAAGATCCTCGGCTCTTCCATTTGGCAGAATACAACACAACAGAAAGTAAATGGCTTCTCACAACAAGGTATCAAAAAAATGAATGTTTCTTGAAGCCAGGAGCCTTAAAATCAAGTATGGCTTCTGCTGCCAAAGTCCCACTATGTTTCATTATATGTTTCATCGTATGTTTCAACCTGATCTCCTTCTATGATCAGGTGACCTGCCTGGTGGATGTGGGGAAGGCTGTGGATGTAGTCTACCTGGACTTCAGCAAGGCCTTTGACACTGTCCCCCACAGGCCAAGCTGTCAGCCCATGGCTTACTAGTCCAAAACTATGTCCATCTTCCATTAACTTCTGTATTAACTCAGATTCCCCTGAAATATGTCTCAGTCCTGCATTTACCATACATTTTCCTTTATGCAGGTGGACAATACTTTCTGCTGGCAACCAGAGAGAATGTGGCAGGGTCTGATAAGAAAGATGAAGAAAAAGAAAGATGGAACCCTGGTTCTCTTTGTGCGAGTTCCTTGTGCATTACACCCTGCACTTGTCTACTGGTTCTACTCATCTAGAGAACGTCTATCATGCATGTCCTAATTGTCTTGTTATTGTCTGCAGACACCAAGCCTGCAATCAGTACTCACAGCACCAGGACCAAAACACATTCCCATCTGTGCTGTGACACAGAGAAGGACGACATCCCAGCATGTTTTCTAACTGTGCCTTCTGTCACACTCCTTGTTATTTCAATTGCACAGCCAAAATAATTAAAGTATGTCTGAACATAGATGATTCCTTGTATATTATCAAAGATGAGCTGCCAGAGGATGGGTACCAGGTCTCCAAAGTGTACCTCCATTGATACAGAATGATGGTCAGTTCCACAGGGCCTGAGAGATCCTTCCTCACCAGCTACAGCAGTGTGCAGTGAAAATGAGGACAGAAAGCTGAAGGGCCTAGCTGAAATTCATAGTCTTGTCTAACATAATTCAGGACAAGAAATAGACCAGGAAATAAGATTTATTTCTGTTGCCACACTTCTAGAGCAAACATCCACATTTCCTTACCATCTGACAGCATTGCAATTCTCCAGCTGCTCTATAAACATCTCTGAAATTATACTGAAGACACAACTTTTCTTCAGAGTGCCACAGCTCTAGGACCATTCTCCCTCCATTATTTGTTCAGCTCAGTGTCATGTCAGTTTGTGTCTTCAGGGACTGTAAATTCTCAGGTGCAACATAGCAAAAGACTCTCCTCTTCTGTCTCAGGGACAGAGACGCTGCTGCCTTGTCTTTTGAATGAAGCTTCCCAGTGAGTTAGAATCTGTTTTATGAAGCCAATTTGGTGTTCAGCGATGTGAAAGCTATCAGATTTCATACTTTAAGCCTATAAGTTATACACAGTTTTGTAACCATAATGCTCAGCACTCTTGATAGGTATCTGAACCATGGATTGGTAGAGAGATAAGGTAAATAACAACAATAATTCAGTGCAGCACAAGGAACTTGTGATCTCAAAAGCTACAGGAAAACAAAACTCATTCCTTCACCTTCCAGCTGCATGAATCAAGCTGACCTTTCCATCGATCAGCCTAGAAGTTTTCTGAAGGGAAAGACTGTTGTAACACTTTAAGACTGTTTTTTACATAACTGTGATATGAAATTCATACCAGGGATGTGACTGACCACTATACATTAGACTACTACTGGTGATACCCTGCTGCATGAGACTTTGAACTAACTTGCCTTCTCTTCCTCACCTTCAAAGTGCTGGACAACAAATACCACGTATTAAAGGACCTGAGTTTCATTTAAAGAACCCTCTCCTCTCAAGAAGGTTGATTACATTTTGCAGGATTTGGCTTTAAAACACTTCAACTATTTCACTTGGTATGCAGAAGGTGAATAAGACAAGAGGATGCATCAGAGATTGAATCTAGCCGCAATTCTTATAAGGTGCAGGAGTGAATTAAGGAATTAATTCTCAAATCCACAGATCCCTTCCTGAAAACCCAGTGACCTGATACCGAAGGTCTCAGCCTCTGGGGACTCCCCAGGGACAGATGTCTGAGGTGGTGTTTACCCATTAAAGTGGGGGAGTCAGCACAAGTGATCTAATCCAGCTAAGCCATGGCAGATGAGCAAACTCAGGGGCAGAGTGAGAAAACATGGGTAACAGAAGACGCAGCTGCTGCTGGCAGCTCACAACCCCTTCCTTCAGTGCCTGATGGGGAACAGCAGCTCCTCTACAGAGTTATCTGTGACCCAAGGTGAGACTGATCATCAGCCAGAGCACCCAGGGAGGCAATACAACCTTGGAAGGTTTCAGCATTATTTTTAGGCAGAAGCTACAAAGGAGATGAAACTGGAAGAGGAGTGACTAGCTCAGCTACTGACTCAGCCAGCAATCAGCCCAGTACAGATGTGGATTGCCATCACTACACTTCAGCAAGAGCAAAGAGTGGGCATGGCTTCCCTTACAGGGCACTATTTGGTGACACGTACCTCTGTTGTCCTTTCCATTTCTTCCTCTGTTTGTGTAAATGCATTTGTTGGAGCTGCTTGCGTGCGGGTGGGGAAGTACTGTTGATTAGGCACCCAGCTGGTTTAATCCGATCTCCCATATCCCTAGGACTGTGTTTGGGTATTACTTGAATGAGAGGCTCTGGGGACTGAAGGTGGCCCCTGTTACTGCCAATCAGTGCAAGGCAGGTGGTTTGTATTAGATTAGTGTTTAATCTGAATGGTTGTCAATGTAAGAACCTGCTTCTTTCAGTCACATGTTCTAAAAGTAGCTAAGGCAGACAACATCATTGAAAACTGACAAGGAGACATATAAAGTTCATTTATTTTATAGCACCAACATGGAGCCCTAAACAAAAGGACAAAGCCCCCCAAGCATTACTCTGCACTCACTTCCTCATTCTTTTTTACTTACAAAAATTCATTCATTTTCTTAACAAAAGCACAACTCTGATAATCAAATAAAATAACAATATTTCCAAAATATACAAATACTCTGCCATGTTTTATCTACAGAAATTCTGTGGTTTATTTTGGTAGTTCTGTTATTGCTACTGTATGCAAAGTGAGAAATGAGTGCACCTTTATTAGAAAAATACCACATTATCTCTCTGCAGAAGAGGAAAATACTCTGCAATCAACTAAGTTTACCTTGCAAGAGAGTGAATTCGGATTGGGTGCAGTGCAATTTAGAGGCAACAACACAACTGATCTAGAAATAATATATTAAGCCACATTCAAATTACTCCAACCATAGCCAGCAGGTTCTGCAATGCTTTTATCAATGGGCTAAGTATTTGGCTTATGTAAACTGCCACAGATCTACTGCCTTGTAACTACAGATTTATAGCAGCTGAAAATATAACCCATTTAAAAAACAAACAAACAACAAACAAAACCCCCCAGACTGTACTGAAACTTTTGGTTGTTTTTAAAGAAGGCTATTCAGAAAAACACAGATATTACAGAGTAAATCAACACACACACACACAAAACTGTTTTCAGTGATGGTTTGGAGCTATGTGACATTACTATTACCTACTCCAAAGTGCAGCAATTCTGCTGTTTCAAACTCTGTCAAACTCAAAATTGTAAACGGGCTTATGGTTTTTATTGTTATAAACACATGGGCCCAGGTGTATAAATCTTGGTCTGTCCAAGAACCAAACCCAAAATATCTCCCAGCCTTAGACGTCAACTCAATAGAAGTCTTAAACATAATTAACTATTACGCTTGCACACTCAAAATGTATATTTCAGGCACACTCACGTGTTTTGCTGAATTATGACAGTTCATTAGTCCTTAGCCTTCAAACTTGCTTGAAAAGGTTTCAGCATAAAACTCACTGAGACACTCAGTGGATGCATTGATTTTACTTCACAGTGTCTTTCAGTAAAAGCTTTCCCAGCTTCCAGTCAAAACACTGCAGTCACTTGCCAGATGGCCCTGAGCAAACAACTTGTAGTCACTGCCTCCAGTGACACCTACTGCAAGTACTCCCAAACAGCAGCAAGCCAATCCTCCAAAGGCACTTCCATTACAAAATACAAGACACCTTCCTACATAACCATACAGTGGAGCAAGGGGTCTGAAAATGCGTGTCTTGTCTTGCATTGTGCTCATCTCTTAAAGCTGAACAAGCCTTTAACTCTTGGATTCATCACTCTCTTCTCGAGTCAGCCTCTGGAGGACTTTGCTGACTACAGAAGCAGCCCAGAATGAGGAGGTCTAAACTTGAGTGCCCCAGAAAGTGCTGAGATTAAGTGTGTCTTTCATCTACCAAGTGTGTTCAGCAGTGTGAATCTATAGTATAAATGAAGTTTCAGTTACCTAAAATCACAATGACATCCCTGACTGGAAAAAAAAAAAAAAAAATAATCAAAAATCCCCATTTAAAAGTCAGGTGTAGCCTCATTACTATAAAACACCATGTGTAAGCTGAGATAACAATCATGCCACAGTGTTTTGTGAGGCAGAGAGCCTATACCGCATGAGAATGGGCGAGTATCATGATGAAGTTACTTTAAGGCTGACATTTTCAGAAATGTGTATGATACAGTCTAATTTGTGGAGGGAACTGCTGGTTTTGAGTGTCCTGAGTGGAGATGTTGATTTTGAAAATATTAAGTACTCATTCTCCAACAAAGACAAGGTTACAGTTTTCAGAAGCAAGGATCTCCAGTAACTGGAAACGCAAGGTTCTGCTTTATATAAAACCTGTAACGTTAAATTGCATCAAAATCTCTTTCAGAAAAAACTCTTAGTAAGAAAATCTTCATAACATATCTGCATCAGTGGCTTGCTTCAGTTCAAAACAAAGTAAATCCTATCTTTATATAGCATACTTCAAGATGCCCAAGTGCTTTCCAGACACACTAGTGTGTAATTTATAAGTACAGATTATGTTCAAAATCCACCCCGGCCTCTAAGGGCAAAATATAGCATGAGTTAAAGCCTGGGTGGTACATGTTTTCCCCTTGACCTCTAAGTCCATATAATTTCCTGTTGCAATGAAGTCACAGCTTTCTCTTATCATTGGAAAACAAACAAAAATAACTCAAGCCTTCAATAGCTCACACTCCTGAACATTTGTAATGTCTTTTTTTAGGACAGTGCGTGGAGGTAGATATGTATCTTGCACAGTGGGATCCTCTCTTGGTTTCATTACTGTGTCAGAATCATCATTTCTTCCTTTTTGGTAAAATGTGAACAGAGGAATGACACAGAAGACTCTCACAGAGTTTGTGCATGGGACATGAGACTTCATTTGGAAAGTCATTGTATTCAGCACTTTTAGACTGAGTGGTTCTCTTTGGGGTCATCCAGGTTCTCTGTACTTTGATGGCTCCTTCTGTTGAAAGCAGAACAAATGATACGTGAACAGATTTCTGGCTTTTACTGCCAACTAATCAAGCCACAGTTTGGCAATCTCAAACAGCTGAGAACCTTGTCTCCCCTCAATAGAGGGGACTAGTCCCATTTTAGACTCTTTAGCCTGCTCCCTCCAATCTGCAGCTACTACTCCAGAAAGCAGATAGTGTAAACGAGGCCTGTGGCATATCTCCCAACCCCATGCAGGTATCTCAGATAATTAGGACAATGAAATGGTCCCAGCTACCCACACCTAGGCCCTGGCTGCTTAGCATGGAAATCAGTTTTCGATTCCAGTAACTTGGGATAATAAAAAACAGACAGATATTTAATCCATCAATCTGTTAGGCTGTTCTTCTGTATGTCCTCAGTATAACAAGGCTTCATTTGACAGCGGTGAATGATTTTGAGCTAGGTAAGGTTTTCTTTGGTAAAGGAGGAAATGGAAGACAGAGAGTTGATAGGTCAAAAAGGGAAAGAGCAGCTCAAAGCTGTCCTTTCTTTCTCTTCCACAATCTTCCCTGCCTATACTTCTAAATAATTTGGACGTTTCTTATATGCCATAAACACCAAGAATGCAGTTAAGAATCTCATTTTTCTCTATACACAAGTAAATTGTAACTATTCACATTTTCTTCAGAAAAATATATGTTCTCCACTTCTGGCTTGAAATGTTGCTCCACAATAAGTGCTTTGTGCACCACACCAGAGAAAAAGTAAAATACAGCAGCTGATATATCTGATAAATGTTCCTCTAAGCAGGTATTACTGCACTATAAAAATAGGATACTAGAGTATTGTTACAGTTTGAGCTGGGTGCCCCCTGCAATGTTTACTTCCTGTGTCCAGAGGTCCAGCCCAGAGGGGTGGACACAGGAAATTATGTAGTATTTCATACCACAATCCTTTGCACCACTATAAGATCCAGTGCGGAGTCTAGCACTATCTCTTTTCTTCCTCCTCCGTCAGCCGGTAACTGGGGGAGATGCCTCCTGGCTTTGGGCCTGGCTAGGCCCAAGGCCACGGGGGGATCGGCAGTCTCAGATCTGGCCAGCTGAGACTAGCCTAGCAGTGGGAGGGGGAAGAAGGAGCCCTGGGGGTCTCGGGTGTACCCTCAGGTGGGGATGGGATCTCTCTGGGTCTGCTTTGGGATCTTTCTTTGTCACTGTGCTTTTGCTTTTCTGTAAAAGTTCACTGCTTTCTATTTAAACTTTCCATCACTTTTGCAATCCGTTTGTCTGAGTGTTTATTGTTGCCAGGGGTGGGGAAGGGGGCTGCCTCAACCCAGCACAAGTATGTAATGGTACCATTCAGTTAATAATTCAACTATACTGAGTGTTGTTTTCTTGTCTTGTAAGGAACATAGAGGTGTATATTGGTAGCTAACAATGTTTTTCCCAGTATGACTAAGAGCGGCTGCAGTGCTGTTACTGCCAGTGCAGACCTACCTTAACACTTCAAGTGCAAGCTTTGTTTCCTTCCGACTTTCTTCAGTGATGGGGTAGAAAAGAAGTATAAACAAACCTACAAGGATAAGGATAGCAGGAACTGCTCCAATGAGGATTTTCAGTGTGAGAATCACATCATCAGACTGTCTGCATATCCCTGGCTTGTATCCAGTAAACCTAAATAAATGGAAATAACAGTGATGCCTGTGTGTCCATAGCAAGAGCTATGTCCAAAGTTCATCTGAAGACCTATTGATTTCCTCAACACTCTTCAAGATAATGTTTCTCCCATGTTTCCTACACCTTTCTTTTTTCCTTCCCCAAATACATGTCTCAAATCTCATTTTCTGTGTGCTCAGTTTCAGATAACTGCATTAATTTTGTAGTTTATCATTGTTATTATTATATGACATTCAGCTACTAAGCGAAGAATTGAATTGCATGTAAGAAAATTGATCTACTAAGTGTTTCCTACTCTGTAATGTATTTAGGCTCTGCTTTAAAAATATGCAAGTAATGTGACCAATTTCAGCAGCAATAATTAACTTTAATTTAAACACACTTAAGCACTCTTCTCAAGATAGACAAATTTACTCAAGTGCTTAGAGTTAGGTACACAGAGATTCAGGGCTTCCATGCAGTCCCACAATCGTTGATATATTCATATTCTCACTCACAATTTGTGGAATGAATTTATTTTCCTCTGAATCTGCATCTATGAATGCTACAGTTCATTTGGCATCACTTTGTCTTCGGTGTTCTCCCACAAACACCTGCCTTGGCAAATAGCAGAAAGCTAACTAGAAAGCAATTGAAAAGGGGCTAATTGGTGAAGAGCAATTTGTTTGAGGGTGTTAGCAGTAAGCACAGAAAACTCCCAAGACAAAAATGTTCAGCCACACACTGCATGTTATTTAGCAGTTTCAGCTGATGGCCCTGAAAAAAACATGCTGGTTACCAAAACCTAGCATGGACCCAAGGGGTAGATAGTGTTTCAGACAATTTTCCTCTTAAGTTTTTATTTTATTTTGTGTGCTGCAGCAGCAACAAGCAAAGGACCTTTCTACAAGGCCTTCCACAAAAGCATGGCAGGAGATGGCTGACCACTTTCTCAAACTAACTGTCTAGTCAGAAGAGATGAGACAAAAACAGGACAACACAAAGCGTCTTCCAAACTGACATGATCTAGATGATGGGCAGAGCTGTGAGAAAGACTCTATTCATGACTTAGATCAGTGTCCTGTTCCCTAAAACCATGAAGGAATCAGTGATCCTTTTATGCTGAACAGGCCACTAGGCACCCCTGAAGGCACTCCAATCTAGGTGAAGACTTACAAGCTCATATATACATAGTCCATCCCAAATGAAATGAGGAATGCACAGAGCAGCAGTGTCACTTGTGAGGTACTTTCACTTCCTGAGCTTTCATGTTTAGTTCATTATTCACACAAGCCAATAAAATTTACATGAGTAATTTGGAAAGAGGAAACGAAGGGGAAATCAGATATTCCTGAATTGAAACGTTTTAGGGCAGGCAACTTAATGCTTAGTGCTCTAGCCTAAATGAGTAACAATCCTGTCTTTAGTGGTTAGACATCTGGAGCTGCTGGCACTTTCAGGCTGTTTGACTCCTCAGGGTACACACAGAGTAACCTCAGAATGCTTTCAGAGTGGATCCATTAAGCAGGAACACAGTGTTACTTACTCCAGGCCTGCTGCAGAAATTCCTAAGCCAATTCCTGCTGACATCTTGGTAAAGAAAACGTAAGAAGAATAGAAAATGGTTTCATGTCCTTTTCCATGAGGATTCTGCAGGCGAAAGTTATCAACAACATCAGGCAGCATTGACCTAAAGATAGAGAAGAAAACAGAAAAACTCAAGCCAAAATCTGTTTTCAAGATCCAAACTTACCAAAAGAGTTTAGCCCTCCTCACTTTTTAAGATCTGCTTGATGTACTCATGCACATTAGAGAATCCATTTTAAAAAGACCTAGTGCTGGACAGAAGGACAAAGAAATCTATGCAAGAAACAAATGCCCTCATACTACAAAATAGAATAACAGCTGAAAAACTATACAACACTTGCTGGGAGGTTACAGAATTCTTTAGGCTGACTGTCATTCCAGTTAGAAGTTTTGATCTTAAAGAAAGAACAACAAAACTCCACATTTCTTAAGACTTCAAGGGACTCCAAATCTCTGAACAGTTTCACTCTGAAATAACTCTTTTAACAAGCTAACAAAATTTTCAGAAACCAATGAGACCTATTCTTTCTTTACTTCAGAGAGACTGCATTTTTTAACGGGGAATCAGAATGGAAGCTGTGAATTGACACTTTATTTCCAATATATGTCACAAGTTACTCTTGGGAGAAAAAGAGCTTCTCACCATCTGTGCAGAAAAGTGTATATAGTGTCTGATAGCTTATTTCAAACTACGTTCCCATGATCTTTTGTAGTTTTCTAGGCATTGTACAAATGTGTAATGGAGAACAGCTCTCTCAGCAACCATCTTGCTTTCTGGCCAGTTTGACCTGAATAGTAATGACTCCCGTTGGAGAGGAAATATGCCATCCTCCTCATCCTTGAGTATTCTTTTCCCTGTATATTTTCAGTCCTCAAAAACAAAGGACTTTGAATTCTCTGTTTCTTTTAATTGTATCCTTGTGTTATTTGATCTATAAGAGAGGACTGCTCAAGCAGAGATACATGACTTGTCTTATGTTTCCTCTGCTATGTTCTTAATTGCTCAGTATTGATTGCTTTATCCAACTTCATCATTTGTGTAATTCTGTTAGAAATCAGATTGAAGCAACTGATTTACTGTTGTCACAGTTCTATATCTACTTAGATTGCTGATTCTTCTATATACTCTTACTTAACAAGAGCAGCTGCAGTTATGATAGACATATCTCTTTACAACAGGGAAACAAAAGTCATGTCCTGGCAAATACCCTCCGTTGCAAAATCAGAAAAAGATTATTAGAAGAAATTACTCTTGCCAAATTCTACCTCTTTTGAAGGCAAATTTCATGCAATACTATTTATATGTAATGTATAATGTAATGTTCCCCACTTCAAATGTAAAATTCTCCTACCATGGCAACAGAAGAGATGCTGCAATGCTCAGACCAGAGACGAAAGCCACAAAGTAAGCCAGGATCAGATTTGGAATGGTCACTAGCATGACTGCAAAAGGGATCATCCACTGAGGAAGAAGAAAAAAATTAGGCGTAACTTACATTATGAACTGCTCAATGCTACCTAGATTATTCCCTTCAAAAATATGGTTGTGTTACAAAATAGTTGACATACATCAACATCTAACCCTTAGTGGCATTACCAAAGAGCCCTGAGCCAATCCAGAAGGATCAGAGGAAAATAGAACAAATGATGCTGGTGACTTCTCTGTGAGCAGTATTAGGGTTTCAACTGCACTAGTGAATTAAACTGTACCAAAAACCTGTTCATGAGTCATGAGGCCCAATGGTAGAGAGCAGCCACATTCACACTCCTAAACATTCACAGTTTCTGAAAGAAGTGTGATCATAAAAATACATTTTGTGAAGAGTCCTTAAATGGGCCAGTTCCCAAACAGCACCTGGAGACTTCCTGGGACATTCCTAATTCATTTGTGATAAGATTTTCCTACCAGTTTAGTAATAGAGATGAACAAACACCAGTTTATTTTGTTGTCTATTCTATTCTATAATTTTCTGTTGGACACAAAGCCTTAAAACATTATCACACTGCACTTCAAGGGAGGGGCAGGGGTCCAGTTGTCATTTAAACTGTAACTATCCCAGTTTAGAGATCATCTTGAGTTTTGAATGAAGAAGAGTTTGTTTATATATTTATTTCCACGAGCTCTTTAAAACAATTTAACAATAACTAAAACCAGGAAGACAGTGTTATTTTGACTCATTCCACACAGCCAGATAACAGTCAAGATATTACACAAGTCACTAAGGGTACCCTCAAACCCAAACTTATTTGCAATGCTCAGAATTTGTTTTCTTGCAGTACTTAAAATCACCAGATTTCTTCAACCTCAGCTTGAGGCAATGGGTTTACAGGATTGAAAATCCACTATTTTTAATGCTGATTGAATGCGTACAGCCCAGCTGTCCTGTACCCATCACATGCTCCATCTCCTGCGTCTGTGAACCGTGAACCACAGACACAGCACGTGTAGAATCCAGACCAGGGGCTTATCTACAGGGCTTTTTAATGATGGGGGATTAGTTCAACATTAAGTGTTTCAATCCTCTATACTTGCAGCTTGGGAATTGAGGGTATGAGAAGAGCTTTCACAGAGAGTGATTCCTCTAAGCACTGCTATTTACAGTTCTGTATGATAAGTGATTCTGGGAGTCCTGGAGTCTAAACCATTATGTTTATGTTTTAAATGCATTTCCCATCTAAAGCATTTGCTCCTAACCTAAGGAGGCAGAAAATAACCTTTCCTGCCTGCAAGTTCCCAGCACAGACAGATAATCTTTGCATTAGCCAAGTGTTGTGGCAAAATCGTTATTTCACCACAAGAGAGCACTCCAGCAATACAAGATTTTATGTTGCCTATAAGCAATTTTGTTACTGCCTTATGCTCCGCATGGGGCACACAATCGGAAACCAAAGCACTTAAACAAAATTCTAGATCGATAACAATAATCATTGTAACTGTAATTTTCTACTGAAAGGGAAGCATGGCTCACAGGACTGAAGCTGCAATGCCCTGAAGTCTCACTCACACAATGATAGTGCAATCTTGGGGACAGTGTTCCTGCTGCAATAAACAGATAATGCATCTCCTTTTCTACTTATAAAGCAAATACTCTGTTAATGGCACTCTGCTCCCTAGCTACAGGGTTGCTGCCCTCTGAGTCATAAACAATATCCTACAGTTATCACCTGTCTTCCATTCATTCCCTTGCAGCACTATGGAAGGAAACCTACTGGGATGCTAAAGGAATCGGGCATGGGAGAGTAGAAAAGGGGCTGCACAGCCAGGATGCATCAAAGGGCATGCCTCCATGCCACACATCACTGATAGATGGCAAGTAAATAATTGCATATGTGTGGAGAGGAGAAAAGATTGGGGGCATTTTCTGATGTACTCTTTACTATATCCTCAAAATCCACAGCCAAAAGCTGGTTTTGATTAGGGTGGAAGCAGGAGTTGTGAGACAGCACAGTCTTCCCCCTCTGCCAAAACCATGAACCAATAAGCTGCTACACTTCTTAAAATTTCTCATGACAACTTCACCTCCAGCTATTGTGGCAATGCCAGCGACGAGCAGTGTGAGCAATCTGGCAGTGCAGGCCTGGAGCCTGACATGGTGGTAAGGCCATGCTCAGCATAAGTGCAGAGCCAGTTAGCAGTGTAGCAAAAGAGTGCTGGGCCTGCAGCATGTAACTGAAACAGGACACTGGTAGCTATAAACATAAAAAGTTATCTTGGGACAACAGGACATGCACCTGCATCAACAACCACGCGTGTCGTTAGTAGCTGGACCAATAATCTATAATAGTGAGATGTGTGGTCACTCGTAGGGAACCGATGAAGCCATGCCAACAAGGCACTCTGAGTTTATAGAAGGTGTAGAAGTTCCCTTGCTACACACTTCTGCCTTTCCTTTCCCTTCTTCTTCTACGCTTTACTTTACTGTGCTATACTCGCACCATAGGCCTGCACCATAGGCCTGCAATACTGGAACAATAAAGGAACAATACTCAATCATATTGGCCAGCTGTATTGACTCCAATCTCTGTGCCATTAAGCTATCATCTGAGACTTACTAATTGTACGATCAACACTTGGCCTATGACGACAGAGCAGACAGCATAAACGAAGACAGCACATAAAAGCAGAGTCAGGTAACCAAAAAAGAATAATTCCTAGCCTGTACACCAACTTTATCATTGGAAGAATCCTATCAAAGATCCTGCTTGAATATGAGGCTATACTTCCAGGAAGTCTTGGCTTTAAAATTCTAGGAAGTCTAGATAGTTAGAACTTAGACTGCTGATCATCTTTTGTGGAAGAAGGAGTATGAAAAAAGCAGTATCAGTAGAAGACAGACAAGATTCTTGTTGCTTACCAATTTACCCTGCCTTCTACACTCTTTCAGGGGGCTCTTTAGCATAGAACCACTTTAACAGAAAAAAAGTGTCTGAAGCACTATGATATGTTTTTCAGGAAACTTCATTTCAAATTACCCAGTATGTTTCAGGTCAGAAGGGACATTAAAGATCATCTAGTTCCTATCCCTCTGCCGTGGACAGAGGCACCTACTACTAAACTAGCTTACTCAAGGCCCTATCCAACTGCGTTTTGAACACTTCCATCTTCACCCTGAAAGGTGAAGGTTTGGGAGAAAAAAACCCCAACAAAACAAAACCAAAACCAAACTAAACTTGTTTTCTCCTCTGTCTCCCTTGGGAAAGAGCCTCAAATAATGTGATTTCATTTCACATTAGAAGATTACGGATTAGCCATACAGATCACACAAGGTGGTAGCATAACAAGCCCCTGTGATGCATTGCCAGACACAGAATCCATCACTGAGCATACTCTGAGTTCCTTGACAAATGTCTGCAAGGTGAAACAGAGAGGTGTCTTTTTTTACAATTCAGCCCCCACTTAGACCATAATACAGTCAAGTAACTCAACTGTAAAATTAAGTTAAACCATGTTTACAGAAGTGCTGACAGGCTTTCCAGTCATGTTAAACTAAATTTATAGAGTAAAGCTGGTTGAAGAAAGCATTTTTCATAGCCAAGTAGACAGAGGAGATTTCCTGAGGAGGAAATCTGCATTCCCTGGTCCAGTCAATGGTCCAATACTGCTTTTGGAAACTCCCTTTGCTCAAGTAGTATAAAAAAAATGAGGATGAGACTTGGATTCCAAATGACCACTCCAAAACACAAAATCATTCAGCATATTTGGAATATGGTTTTTAAACTTGCTTATGATTCATTGGAAGCCATTCCAACACACAGATTTTGATCCCGAAATTTACAACTGTTCCATTATATTCGACAATTCTCACCAAACCTAATTTTTTCAGTCTTGTTCAGATTTTAAGATAGAGCTTCAGGATGGATTTTCCAAGTCCTCATGTTTTGTTGTGCACAAGACAGATAACTTTTCTTTCCTCTTTCATAAGTAATTGAAAGTAAACAGGGGGAAAATGGGAAGGAACAGGCCTATACAGTGACTCACTGCAGATGATGACAGAAAATTGCTGCTGTCTGCACTAAGTGAAGGACTTAAAATAATCCATCAGAGATTGCTGGCAGGCTTGCTGAGCTGGCTTTGCAGAGCTGTGTCAAAGTTAGACTTCTGTTCTCAGGTAGGTCACCTACTTCTTTACTTCACTGATAACTGTCCATCTCCGTTCAGAGCAATGTGGGCACCCCTGCTTGCTTATGTTTCTAGAGAAGGATGTGTCACAGACTTCTCTTTCTTCCTCTGTAACAGAATTACTGCTGTAGTCATCTCAGCGCCATGTTCAATAACAAAACAAGCCTTGTATACCAAATGATTTGTCAACCTAAGGCAACACAAACCCCACAAAACTCATTTGGGTTCACTTCTGAGAACAATTGAACACAGATCATGAGCAGGTTCTTAAAAACACTGGGACCTCCCTTCAGCACCAATCCATTCTTAAACTGTGAAAATTTCACATAGCTTGAGGTTATAAGCACTTGCAAGAGCTCCTGATGTGGCTCCAGTTGTCAAACCAAGTGAGCACATGTAGATTTTTTTTCTCAAATGATTTGCTTACCGAAATCCCACATGCTGCACACTTCTTGCCAAATCGCTGCAGAAACTTCTGCCAGAAGGGAACGCTCGCAGCTGCTGATACCTGCAACAGATGAAAATCTTATATCTGTACTGTGCTTACTGCCACTGTCTCCTTCAGCTGCAGAGCATAAAGACATCTTTTTGTCTAGTACATTAGGGTCTGAAAAGGAAAATGAACTTGCAGATTCCTGTTTCTCCTCATTCTTAGAGTGATTATTTTTCATAATTCACTATTGTATATTACAAACAAAAGCTATCCTTAAGAGGCTTTCCCACAGTCAAGTTTCAGAGGACAAAGCTGTAAAATTTCCTTTTCCTGATTTGGGCCACAGCAGTTAAAGCTCTACTTGATGCAGTCATCAAAGTTCAATGACTTTGTGTTAATGCCTTTTGCCTCATTATCTGAACTTCACAAACAGTAAGTTAATTAAGCTCTACCTCATCACACAGGGGAACAAAATGAATTATGAGATATAATTTTCCTAAGATACACTCAGATTACTACATATATATTCTCAGAAACAACCTGTAAGACAAACAGTTGCTAGCAGTAAACATTACCATTTCACATGCAGTAATAACTCACTTGGTAGCAGCAATAACCACATGCAACACAGACCAATTCGCTGAAGTATTGCTACTCATGGTGGTCTTACAACTGACCTAAATTCAAATGTCATCTCACTGTTAACAGTCAAATTCCATTCTTTACTGGTTTTATTGTCTTGTGACTCTCTTCTTGGTGCCCATTACTTGCAAAACCTTAAGATAACTGACAGTCATCCCTTGCTCTTCTAATCACTGTAAAAGATCTGTCTTACAACATGGGAAAGGAAGAATCAACAAGGTGTAGAAAGGGTGGGAGGACAGGACCTAGATGTGGAAATGAAGTTCCCCTCAGAAGGTTCCACAAAGCCTCTGTGCCAAATGGGTCAAAAACCATGCAATAGCTTCCCTGAAAATTACTACTGTGGTGTTCTCCCCATAGTATTTCAAAAGTGCTACACATGCACATCTCACTAATTATGCAACATCAAATGCTCCACTTGTGCTAAAAGAACTTTTGTCAGAAGGATGAAAATGGCAGTTTTCAGCTAATACTGCTTGTATTCATGAAGTAGATCATGCAATACAGGAGCAGGGTGTAAGAGTTATAACTATCACATAAGCAAGCAGAATTCTACCTCTGCATGTCAAGAAAAAAGGCTTTATAAAAGGATCTTTTTTTATCACGCTGCCAATTGCTCTAGAGAAGAATCTTCATCTCTCTGGATATTTTAAATATTTATCCTTGCAAGCTGCAGAGCCCAGACAGCTCATGTGTATGAATACACAAATTAAAGTTGTTTAATTTTCAGTCCATCAGACTGGGGAAAGGGAAAGAGGACCTGAAATTCCAGACCTCCTTCTGGTAGCAGCTTCTGCACTTTTTAGGAGTAGAAAGTAAGTTACAGATAAAATGAATGAATACAACAAAGAATGAATTAAAAGCTCTAAAGCATTATTTTTTTTAGAAGTACCATAGGGACCATCAGTTTTATTTCAAACAGGCAAAACAAAAGATGGTGTAACTTCTTAACAGCTTTGTCTAGACAACAAACTCCTCTTGTCTTACATTATTTTATGAAACAAAACAAAACAAAAATGAAACACACACCCAAAAAAAACAAAACCAAAACAAATGACACAAGAACAACAACAAAAACCAACTGTGAGAACCAGCTACCAAATACAAATAAAGGAGAGAAGTGCAACTTACCAAGATGGTCACCACCAAATACTGGAAGTGATTCCGAAGATCAGCAGCATGAGTGCAGAATAGAACAAAGTTGCTCTGCTCCAGCTGTTGAATTGAAAACATTTGGTGACCACCAAAAAAGAAGAGAAAATTAAAATTACATCACACTCCATGCTAGATAAACATAGCTGGTGACTGATTTGTTGAATGCAGGATTTTGAGAGTCTCATTCTTCATTCATTTTCAACAATTTAAAGAAGCAATAACTCCCTGCTGTTACTGAAGTAAGATGGCAATAGCACTGGGGCAAGACAGAAGTAAACCATGCACATAATACAGCATAAAAATGGCCATGACAGAAACTGCCTTATGAGAGAATTCTGTCTAAAGGTTTTATTTCCTATATTGCAGTTTTCTTGTGTTGTTTTCATTGCAGACCAGTGCAAGAAATTGTCCTTCCTTTTCCATTTCAATGCTATAAATCTTTCACCAGAAACTCTGACTCCAAAACAAATTACTCTTCAGCTTAATTACACTCATGCCAACTTCCTGTAGCAAAGCTGCTAATTGCTGGTTCTGTATACAGCCTTGGCCATGGAGTGTAGCTTTGGGTCAGACATCTCCATAAGTCTGAGTACTCACAGAATCACAGAATATATGTTTGGAAGAGACTCAAAGGTCATCCAGTCCAGTCCCTGACTGAATGGTCAACACTAAACCATGTCTGCTCAAAGAATGTGAGGATCTAGCTGCAGTGTGTTATACTGACAGGTGAAGCCATTGTCACCATAATTTTGCAGAGCTCAGGGAGGGTTCCAAACACCAGAATATGGTTCAGGCCCAGCTTCAGCAATTCTGCAGAAGTGGAATGACAGAGGAAGATTCATGTCACAGCAGCATGATCAAACCTTACTCTTTTATGTTCCTGTAGATTCTAAGGGGCCAATCATCTGCATACAAATTAGGATAAAAGTCGTATCTCTTCTCCATTGCCATCAAAGCCTTCCCTAGGTTGTGTTGTGGTTTACACTGGCTCTATTTTAGATCTAGAATATCACATTCTGGGATTATGGCATATTTACCTGCCTGTTCCATTCCTCAGCAGCAATCCACTCACTAAATTCCATGAAGTCAGCCTCCCTCCCTTGAAGCCTCCCAGAAAGAGTTGTTCATACTATGCTAGCTGAACTGAAGCAATACAGCTTCCAGCTTCTGCCTCCCCTCACACCTTCCTTTAATTCTGTACAAGTAGCAAAATAAAGAGGGACGGGCTGACAGAAAATATTTTCCTGTCTGTGTGCTGTATCCTTACTGACTGAATGGATACTGGAAGGATCTGGACCATGAGACCTTTCATCTTTCGTTCTCTCCCTGTCTCTGATGTTGCTCACAGCCCTGATGTACAGCAGAAAGTGTCTTTGATTGTTTCTCATCACTGGGCTTCCCAGCAAGGACTGACAGGTGCTGTGAAGGACAGCCTGCTAACCGTGCCTAAATCCAGGCCAACAGGAAACTACAGTGCTTCTTTGGCAAATGAACTTTGAAGCAGCCATTATAAGAAGCTCGGTATTTCACCAGAAGCACTGGTGAACACAGCACTGCTCTCTTACATGCCCAGTTCTTGCCCTCTCTCTTGATACTCACTTGACCAATGGCTCATGTGACGAAGAGTGTGTCGACAAAAATGTGAAAATCACTCGCATTTTCAAAGTAAAGCAAACTTCAGCTGGCATGAATAGAATAGAATAAACCATGTTGGAAGAGACCTTCAAGATCATCACGTCCAACCTATCATCCAACACCACCTAATCAACTAACCCATGCAACCAAGCACCCTGTCAAGTCTCCTCCTGAACACCTCCAGTGACGGCGACTCCACCACCTCCCCGGGCAGCCCATTCCAATGGGCAATCACTCTCTCTGTGTAAAACTTCCTCCTGACCTCCAGCCTAAACCTCCCCTGGTGCAGCCTGAGACTGTGTCCTCTTGTTCTGGTGCTGGCTGCCTAGGAGAAGAGACCAACCTCTGCCTGTCTACAGCCTCCCTTCAGGTAGTTGTAGACAGCAATAAGGTCAACCCTGAGTCTCCTTTTCTCCAGGCTAAGCAATCCCAGCTCCCTCAGTCTCTCCTCATAGGGCTTGTGTTCCAAACCCCTCACCAACTTTGTTGCCCTTCTCTGGACTTGTTCCAGCAAGTCAACATCCTTCCTAAACTGAGGGGCCCAGAACTGGACACAGTACTCAAGGTGTGGCCTAGCCAGTGCAGTATACAGGGGCAGAATGACCTCCCTGCTCCTGCTGGCCACACTGTTCTTGATGTAGGCCAGGATGCCATTGGCCCTCCTGGCTGCCTGGGCACACTGCAGGCTCATGTTCATCCTACCATCAACCAGCACCCCCAGGTCCCTCTCTGCCTGGCTGCTCTCCAGCCACTCTGACTCTAGCCTGTAGCACTGCATGGGGTTGTTGTGCCCGATGTGCAGAACCCAGCACTTGTGGGTGTTAGAATAGAATAGAATAGAATAGAATAAACCAGGTTGGAAGAGACCTTCAAGATCATCACGTCCAACCTATCACCCAACACCACCTAATCAACTAACCCATCTATCCAAGCACCCTGTCAAGTCTCCTCCTGAACACCTCCAGTGACGGCGACTCCACCACCTCCCCAGGCAGCCCATTCCAATGGGCAATCACTCTCTCTGTGTAAAACTTCCTCCTGACCTCCAGCCTGAACTTCCCCTGGCGCAGCCTGAGACTGTGTCCTCTTGTTCTGGTGCTGGCTGCCTGGGAGAAGAGACCAACCTCTGCCTGTTTACAACCCCCCTTCAGGTAGTTGTAGAGAGTAATGAGGTCACCCCTGAGTCTCCTCCCCTCCAGGCTAAGCAGCCCCAGCTCCCTCAGTCTCTCCTCATAGGGCTTGTGTTCCAAGCCCCTCACTAACTTCGTTGCCCTTCTCTGGACTCGTTCCAGCAAGTCAACATCCTTCCTAAACTGAGGGGCCCAGAACTGGACACAGTACTCGAGGTGTGGCCTAACAAGTGCAGTGTACAGGGGCAGAATCTCATGCTGTTGGATTCTGCCCATCTGTCCAGCCTGTCGAGGTCTCTCTGCAGAGCCTCTCTATCCTCCAGCAGATCAAGTCCTGCCCCCAGCTTGGTGTCATCAGAAATTTACTGATGATCGACTCAATGCCCTCATCAATATAGATGTTAAAGAGGATGGGGCCCAGCACTGATCCCTGGGGGATTCCACTACTGACTGGCCACGAGCTGGATGTGGCACCATTCACCATCACCCTCTGAGCTCGGCCATCCAGCCAGTTCCTAACCCAATGCAGTGTGCTCCCGTCCAAGCCATGGGCTGACAGCTTGGCCAGGAGTTTGCTATGGTGGACAGTGTCAAAGGCCTTGCTGAGGTCCAGGTAGACTACATCCACAGGCCTCCCCACATCCACCAGGGGCGTCACCTGATCATAGAAGGAGATCAGGTTGGTCAGGTAAGACCTGCCCTTCCTAAATGCATGCTGGCTGAGCCTGATCCCTTGGCCATCCTCTAAGTGCTGTGTGATTGCACTCAGGATGACCTGTTCCATGATCTTGCCTGGCACTGAGGTCAGGCTGACAGGCCTATAATTCCCTGGCTCATCCAACCGGCCCTTCTTGTGGATGGGCACCACGTTGGCCAGCTTCTAGTCCTCTGGGACATCTCCAGTGAGCCAGGACTGCTGAAAAATGATGGAGAGCAGCTTGGCCAACTCCTCTGCCAGCTGTCTCAGCACCCTAGGATGGATCCCATCTGGTCCCGTGGACTTGTGGGGATCCAAGCAGCTGAGCAGATCACCAAGTACCCCATTCTGGAACAGAGGAAAACTATGCTGTTCCCTGGCTCCTTCTGCCAGGTCTGCAGGCTAGCTGTCTGGAAGACATTCTGTCCTGCTAGTAAAAATTGAGGCAAAGAAGGTGTTAAGTATCTCTGCCTTCTCCTCATCCTTTGTTACAACATTCCCCTCCTTGTCCACCAAGTAGTGGAGGTTGTCCTTGCCCTTCCTCTTGTTATTAATGTATTTATAGAAGGACTTTTTGTTGTCCTTCATGCATAGGTTCACATTAAAATAGCATATTTCCTGAATTGAACCTTGCTCAAAAATCAAGCTTTATAAAGCCTGCTGGAATATGGGGAGTAAGGATATCTTACTCAGTGGCTTTAAGTTTTTCTACAGCTTCACTCTATGTTGCATTCTTTCTCAAGCACTGCATTCCACTGCAGGTCCTCAATTGAAAATTAACTCTGTATAGCACTTGGACAAGTTAGACCTCCTGCATCTGAACATCCTCTTACTCTAATCCAGTGCCTCCCATCACAAAAGACTCTATATGAACCAGTTCAGCCACTATCTGAGAACCACCGATGCAAAAGTGCAATGACTTTAAAGAAGAAAAAAAGAACTGAGAGAAGAGAAGAGAAGAGAAGAGAAGAGAAGAGAAGAGAAGAGAAGAGAAGAGAAGAGAAGAGAAGAGAAGAGAAGAGAAGAGAAGAGAACATTAAGCAACTGAAACTACAGAAGACTGTAGATGGATAACATATAATGACCCAACTTAGGTTGTTAGGACTAGTTCCTTTAGGCAAGAAAAAGAAGAAAACAAACCATCTTTAAATGATCAGGACTTTGGCTTTGCTTTTCATTTGAAAGAACCATCTCCAGCCATTCAGAAGGCCTGGCATGAAAAAAATACTCTGTTTCTCTACTGATTTGCAGGTGAAGACACCTCCTAGATCACTACCTCGCGTTACCAACTAAAGGTTATTTGCATTTTAGGTGTTCCAGGGACTGGAATGAGTGCAACACACAGACTTAAAGACTCTGAAGTTACCTGCACTGCTGTGGAGATAAGAAGAAATGAAGCTGTAAGCTTCATGTACGGACCATGTTTCATGGTGAGTCCAAGCCCCTTACAAAAAGGAATTGCTCTGTCAGAATTTAAGGCATAAGGATCTAAGAGAAGAAGAATACATAAAATAACAATCATTTCCAAAGACAAATGTGAAATAATTAACATTAAACCTAGGCATATTTAAATAGGTCTTACCGTCTCTTTCCTTTACTCCAAGAAAAAGAATGACAATTCCAAGAAGATACACACCTCCTATAACCCCTGCTGCAATCATATAAACTTTTGCCTTTGAATAGAAAAAAGAAATATTTGAAATTGTGACAGGAGAATGACAAGTCATTATGAAAATTTCCATCTCTTTCTGATCAGTCAGCTGAAAATAAAGAAATGCCCAGCTACATGCAGCCAACTGTCTGTCTTCTACCTCTGAAAAATGTTCACTCTTGCAGTTCGTTTATAAACAAAACCCACTTCAGGATAAATCCAGGGCACAAAAGTATATATTTCTTGGGGGGAAAAAAATAAAAATCTGTGAACAAAAGGGCTACTGTGTTGACATCCTGAATGTTTTAAAAATGTGCTTATGTTGAGACTAGCTATAGACATACACAGTCATCTATCAAAAACACACAGCTTCCACAGAGTGATTCTAACTTTTAGTAAATCTAGCTGACCTAGCTACACAGACTGCAATCTGTATCTTCACAGTGGGTGGGAAAGGCCTCAGTACTGATGGAAATATAATTACTACAGCTACTGCATTTATACACCATGATAATAAATTCTTCCTTTAGGCTCTAATGAATTTTAGAATTCACACTTCCATGCCAACGTTTTAACAACATGGTAGCTTGAATGCTTCTTTTCCCAAGTAAATTCAGAAAGCATAGAATGGTTTGGATTAGAAGGGACCTTGAAAGATCACTTAGTTCCAGCACTCCTGCAATGGGCAGGGACATCTCCTACTAGATCTGGTTGCTCAAGGTCACATCCACAAAACCAACACGGCTTTGAACACTTCCACAGATGGAGTCTCTGGGTAACTTGTTCCTCACCACCCTCATGGTCAAGAATTTCTTCCTAATGCCTGATATAAATCTAGCTTCTTGCAGTTTAAAGCTCATCCTATCACTACATGCCTTTGCAAAAAGTCTCTTTCCAGCTATCCTGTAGGCCCTCTTCAAATACTAGCAGGCTGCTATAAGGTCTCCCCAGAGCCATCTCTTCTCCAGGCTCAACGAGCCCAACTCTCTAAGCCTATCTTCGCAGAAGAGGTGCTCCAGCCTTCTGATCATCTTCATGGCCCTCCTCTGGACTGCTCTAATGGTTCCAAATCTTTGCTTCCTGTTAGTCAGGGGAACAAAGCCTCCAAGGACCTCCCACACCATCGGATTACATTTATCATTTTGAACTGTAATTTAATTACACTGACACTGGAATAAAACTTTTAAAATATATTTTGCTTTATTATTCTGTATTAGTTCATTTAATACTGTCCGTAATAATTCATTTAATACTGTGTTCTCAAAGGCAAAATGGGTGCTAGTTACAGACCCTTGTGGCAGAATGGTTATGTGATATGAAAACTGAGTTCCAAATGATCAGTTGTATTTTGCAAATGAAATAATTGCGCATCTGGGAAGCAGTTAGTAGAGAGACCTGCAGCTACAAGAATGCACTCCTAAATATAAAGTCTCTTAGTATAGATGCCAATGTAGTCAGATGAACCAAGTACAGACAATTTTCAAGACAACAGGTTTTTTTGAGATATTTATATTTCAGAAGGGATATGGTAAAATAAAGGAACACAGGATTATTCTTTATTTTGGAAAAAGGTTTGGGTTGGTGGAGGTTTGGAGGGGATTTTTTGTTGGTTTTTTTTTTTTTTTGTCTGTTGTGGTTTGGTTTTTTGTTTGTTTGTTTGTTTTATATCAGAACTCTAAATTAAATCACAGAGTATTTTTATACTATTGGTTATGACTTTCACAGATTACAGGCTGCAGTATTGTTGATGACCTCGTTTAAGTAACTTCATGTATTTCAGCCTCAAAAGCAGCCTAGCCTGGAAAGCTAAACAGAAGGATAGTAACAGGACTCCACCATGAATTTTACATTTCTTGTTTATTTGTCAGTGTGCTTGAAGCAATTGAATTAAGTGCTTTCTTTCACAAGTTATTGTTAAGTGTAATTTGAACTTAAACTATTGAGGATATTCGTGGTGGGCCAAATAGGTTCTCCGACCCTAAACAAAATTCATTAGCTCATTTATGAACTGTATCAATGCCCATGCTTGGTTTTCAGCAAGAAAGACCTACTCCAAAGCTTACAGTAGCAACTTCTTTTGGGACATGGTTTAATGGCTATGTTGGTGTTAGGCTGATAGTTGGACTCAATGCTCTTAGAGATCTTTTCCAACCGAAACAATTCTATGATTATACAACTTCAAGGAGGAATTAAGGACTAGTTCCAGTGTCTCATATCCTCACTGTATAAAAGTATTCCTTAGAGCTAATCTAAACCTAATCTCTTTCAGTTTAAAACCATTGTCCCATGTCCTGACACAGTAATCCTTGGTAAAAAAGTCTTTTCCATCTTTCTTATTGGTCCCCTTTATACACTGAAATGCTGTAATAAGGTCTTCCTGCAGCTTTCTTTTCTCCATGCTAAAAAAATATCCAACTCTCTCAGCCACTCTTCATAGAAGAGGTGATCCAACCCTCTGGTTATTTTTGTGGCCCTCCTCTGGACCTGCTCTAATTGGTCCATGTCTTGTGCTGGGGACCCTACAATTGAATGCAGTATTCCTGGCTGGGTAAATTATTTTTTTCTTACTAAGCTTCTATTTTAAGCTATAAATCAGTCCCTAGTAGAAACAAAGGCTAGCCATATACCTTCTAGCTGCTTTGCAATTTTGCATCTTCAGTAAAGCTCCTCAGTGTAATTCTTCTGCCATTCTGAGAAGTGTTGGTAGAGACAACATTGTCTCAGCTCCATCACTACTGATTTCACAGTCACCTAGGTGGACGTTATGATAGCCACTCTCCAAAGAGATTTTAGTGTGTTGCCATAGACACTTACTTGAGGAGACAGGGTATCTGAGAGGTCTGGAAAGCTGAGAGCGTCATTCCAGAAGCCAGTTGTGTTTGCTGTGAGATTCACTGTGCAGTGATGAGAGACATGAGCACTGGCCACAATCTGCCCCTGAAGTCCAGCTCCTATCAAGGTCCCAAGGACTTCCACAGTCATTCCTGAAAAAGGAAGCATAAATGTGCATTGAGGATAAGAACTTGATTCCTCCACTGTCTGAAACCTTGCTCATATGTCTTACTGAAGAGAAAATACATCAAACCCTTTTCTTTTAGAGGGAACAAGAAGGAAAAGTAGTGCTAAAACCAGCAGAAATGGAAGGTCAGTAAGAGAACTGCTTCAAGGAAGGAGTTTTGACATCTATTTTCTGATGAGCTTTTAGATGCCTCCATGGAAGGGCCTCATTTATATGAGTTGCCTGATAGATGCAGCTGAGATTAAGAGCCACTAGGGAATAGCATAAAAATCTTTCACCTTGAGGAATGGAGAAGAATTACAGTTTAAATGTTGAATTCCATGCTTCCAAAGCAGGACTAGGAGACATAACATCAGACTTCTCATCTCAAACTTGACAGTAACTTGTGAAATGTTTTTAAAGCCACTTACCAGATCAGACCTCTAGGTTCTCCAACTGTAAAAAAAACCTCAGGCTTATGTTTGAAATAATACAGCTGCAATCCTCTTGGAAACAGCAGATGCTTTTCTTAACTGCCTAAGGCCGCAGTCAGCCAGAACTATCTATCTCAGCCTCAGAGAATGATTCAGATCACTAACACTTCAATCACCATCAGAACAAGAGATGACCTAAAAAATCCAACCAAAGTCTCCATTTGGGAAAGCAAACATCCAACCATGGGCATCCAGTTCATGCTTCATGTATTTAAAATCAGTCAACAAGGCAACTATTTGAGCTCTGTCACAGGAGAGTGGTGTGTAATCTGAGTTCTAGACCCGACTCACTGAGGGATTTCAAGTTTACCACTCCTGTTTCAGTGCAATAAGGCCATACCCACCACAGGGAGATAAAGTGAATTCTTGTCCCAGCTCCAGAGACTATGCATTTTACATAAAAACACATTGGGTTGAATATATGAACAAACTAGGAACAGGAACCAAGGCTCCCCGTTTAGGAGGGAATGTTCTTCTCATTGACCTAAACATGAGGTTTTTTCCACTTATTATTTCTCAGTGGATCCAGGGGTTCCTTGTTCCTTTCTCAGAAGAAAGGGAGATTCTGCAGGCGTGCTTATAGAGCAGGTTGTGTTTTGGTGGTTATCACACTCTCCTTGGGAAGCGACTGGCATTTCAAAAGCTCCTAGATTTAGGTTTATTCAAGGTCCCTGCTCTATAACAGCCCTCCCAGATGACTTTAGACATAAGCTTTTTTGGGTATTCCTGCAAAGGAAATACCTAGTGGGAGAGCAATGCACACAGAAGGCAGGATGTTCAGACAGCACAGTAATGAGGACCATACATCTTCTATGGAAGAACAAGTAAGGAAAAGGGAAGAAAGGATCTCTGTGAGACTTGTATATTTTAAACCATTGCTAGCGTGTTCCCACACAGAGAATGCTTTTGAATAGAAAATCTGAGGCATCATCTAAGATTGATGTAAACAAATGGTAAGTAAAGGAAAAAAAAAACAAAGCTGCTTCTCCAAGTGTTTGGACACAAACTAGTCTCAGTTGGGCCTTGCAGTGCTTCCAAACTGCTGAGTACTCAATGCAATGGCACCGCACCTGAGTCACACCTTTCATTCAAAACACCACCTACACATTTATAACCTTTGCCTAGGGCTCTACATCTGTATTTTACCAAGCACTTGCATGGAACAAAACTCAAAAGCATAACTAGATACCCCAGAAATAGAACCATTATGAAACCTTATTTTCAAAGAAGCAGCAAAAGATGAGGATCAGGCATATTTCAAAGTCCTTGTGTGCTCAGAATTTATAATGCATAACTTTCCACTTTAGCTGAGACAGCTGATCTTTCAGAAAGCAGATCATACTCTGAAGCAGGTTATATTTTTGTGCAGAACGTAAACAGGTTTCAAGCTAAAGCAACTTTGGACTCAATTATTTTTACCTTCCATTCATACTAAGGAGCAAGACAAAATTCAGAATAAGCAGTTCTGCTTGTCTCCAGTAGAGGGTAATGGATCCTCTGATCCCAACCTTTTGTTTGAAATCACACTTCTTCATTATACAGCTGGTGTTTTTTTAACAGTTGAAGAAATGCCTGAACAACTGACTGCATCCAAGAAAGTCTATCAACAAGAATTCTCTATGAAGCCCAAAGAGAGACAAAAGCCTTGAAGTAAAACATATGTTTAACAAAAAGAGGAGGCAACAAAGATTCTCACATAATCATAACCACTGCAAGAATACTTGGCTCCAAATTATAATTTCAAAATATATATACAAAATAGATTGAAAAATATAAGTAAAAGACTATCAGTATCTGAAAAGTCAAAACAATGGTTCATTCCACCACCCTAACTTGGCTTTGGGTAACACCTGTCTGCTCAAAAGTTAAACCCTTTCAAAACCATAAAATGGCAGTATAGTTGTATATCAGCCAGGGAGTTCAACAGCACTTATGTGCACATATTTCATGAGCCTATGGAGCCTTGCATGGGACTATCAGATAGGAAAGCACATGTTTTCGGCTCACAGCCTCTGAAGACATAAAACCAAACAATAGAAAACACTAGGTACATGGATTTAGCTAGAATTTAGACCAGATGACTCAGAATACAGTCAGTGCCAAAGAATATAACGGATCTGGAATCTCCCACTGTTTAGTCCTGTCCTATGACTGCTAGCCCAGAGTTTCTCTTGAGATAGTTGATGATAATGCAAATTACAAATGTACCATGTGGCTGGAAATTGATTGGGTTACTCAGGGGATAGTTTAGCTAGAATTTTGGACGTGAACTTTTTAGCACTTCTGGCAATTTCATTGTGCCTCTTTGGTCTAGTTTTTAATATAGTCAAGGAAGTATGTTGAGGCCTAGAAGGACTAATAGAAGAGAAAAGGGCTCTTCCCAGGAGAAGAAAACGCAACAAAAAAGTTATTCTAAAACAATACTGAAGAACTAGTTAAAACACAGAAAAGTCTTTCATGTTATATTTGACTCTTCTCTCTTTACCTTGCTTAGTGCTGGAATTTGAATTTATTACGTAAATTACATAAACCAAAGGAAATTTGAACAATAAACAAATAAAATTTAAAAGAGAGAGAGAGAGAGAGAGAGAAAATGCTCAGAAATACTGAAAGTAATTAATTGAATGTTAAAGGTCAGGACTACATTTTTTCCCCTACAAATCACCTTTAAATGAAAAGTGATCTTCACTTGTTTGTTTTGTTAGTAAGAAAACAAAAAGAGTTTATGGATAATCAGACCATTTTAGGCAATGAAACATTACTATCTCCTTATTAGCTAGAAAAATGGAAGCAGGTACAAGACAAAATATTTTACATTAGTTGTTAAAATTCTCACATAAAAGTTCAGTTTAGAGACACAAGCCATTAGGAACTTCCTATAGATAAAGAATGATATTAAATAAAGCTCAGCCCTAATCCACAGCAGAAAGCCCAAATCACACTCACGGTATGCTGTTGCAGAATCTCTCTCCTTTTGGTCTGTGCTGAGAAACATGGTGAGGGCAGAATATGGTACTTGAAATAACTGTGCAAAGAAAGAACATCACTTAGGAGATATAAGGGGAAATGCTGTATTCCTTTCATATCCAGAAAAATGGTTTAACGTAACTTTGGATTTCACTTACTTAGAACACTGTATTTTTTAGCATGAAGACCTGTGTTTTCTTTCTGATTTATAAGGCATACAAAAGGGAAGGAAAAAAGTCTTTCAAGGAAGAAATAGTAAATTACTAAGTGGCTTTATTTATTGCTGTGCTCCTTCAGATTGCTTGGGAAAATACACCAATCCTTCACAGCTAGGCTGTAAAGCATCTCACTTTCCTTGATACTGGCTGCAAAGCAAGACAGGAAGGTGTAGCCACTGTGTGTACAGTGTGGAAGGTGTCAGAGAAATTAAGGATACACTGAAATTATGGGTCCTGCATAAATATTGCAGGTTCTGTGCTGTATTAAAAAATCCATGTGTTCAGATTCCTATCCAGGCATAAGTATCATGATAATTACTATCAGTACTATTTCAGCTCTCATACCCTGACTTTTTCGTTGTCGTCCTTAATTAGACTAAAACCCCAGAAATGGAGCCACAGACTTACTTGGCCTCTTAATCTGCTCTTGAAAATAGGATTTATGAGAAGTTATATGTCTAACTGGAATTAGGAATCCAAATATCTCTGTGGATCTATACACAAGAATGAGCTGAATATCTAGTGCACTGCCAATTAAAGTGCCTGGAGGAAGTCTATCTGAATTAGCACGTCATTTGCCAGAGAAAACCTTGGCAAAAATCATCAACCAGTAGAGAGTTTGATAAAAGAGATATGCCTATCCCTTAAACCTGGTAGAAGTTGAAATCAAATTTTTGGTTTTGGTAATTCTCAGTTTACTACATTTGAATGCATTATCATAGACAGACAACAAACAAGTTTCTGCTGAGAACATCATGACTTATAACCTACTTACTGTGGTTAGTGCCTGGAAAAGGCAGTAGAAAGTCAGATACCATGCAACTCTCCCTGATACAAAAGGGGGCAGGTACCACATGAAAAAATAGGCCACTACTGTGAAAGGTGTACATGCCAGCATCCTATTAAAAAAAAAAAATAGTTTTGACACATATCAGTGATTTCAACATAGTGACAGCAAAGCACATTAAATTCTTCTGCTAATAATCAATACAGTGCAAATAATTTTATGTGCAGTTTTCCTTATTACAGTAATGCTATGTTTTTAAGTGTTAAAGGCTAGTGTGCATTAAATATACAGATTAATACAAAATGCATGTAAGTACTGTTCATAAGAAAGAAAAATAACCCCTGAAAATCTGAAGGAAAAGATATGTACTCAGGTTCATATGCCACTCAGAACACACACAATTTCCTTGCATAGGCACAGTAGCAGCATGTCTAAATTGCCATCCCTTAGCACATGTCTTAGGCTACATATTTATTAGAAAGACCCACTGAAAATTAAGCTCTATTGTCACATCTCAACTTCAGCAATTTTTACATGAGCCTGCTTATTTCCAAGAATTCCCTCTTCCAATTTTAACGTCTTCATTTTCCCACTCAACTTATTCTACTCCCTGTTCTTCAAACAAGTGCAAATACCTTGATATACTTAAAAATACTAAAAGCTGCATAAATGATGATGGGAAATTCAGTGCAAAAGTTCCTACAATCTGTATCAACTTGGGTATATGATAATTTGCACCATTTACTTCAACCACAAAACTCCTAATCACTTCAAACACAAGAGGGTCATCTTCTGGTGAGAAAGATGGTTTAAAAATACAGAACTGCCAAAAGCTAAATTCCAGGCACCGGCATTAACCAGCAGTTAATTACAGAATCACAAAATAGCAGGGGTTGGAAGAGACCTCTGGGCGTCACCTGTTTCAACCTGCCTGCTACAACAGGTTCATCTAAAGCATGTTGCACATTAATGCATTCAGGTGGGTTTTGAAAGTCTCAAGAGAAGGAGACTCCACAAACTCTCTGTTCCAGTGGTCTGTCACCCTCAAAGTATAGAAGTTTACTTGTCTGCCGGTGCTCTTAGGTCCTCCTCTGAAGAGCTGCTTTCCAGCAGGTCAACCCCTAACTTCTACTGGTGTGTGGGGTTATTCCTCCCCAGGTGCAGGGCTCTACACTTGTCCTTGTTGAACTTCATGAGGTGCCCCTCCACCCAACTCTCCAGCCTGTCCAGGTCTGGCTGAAAGGCATCACAGCCTTCTGGTGTGTCAGCCACTCCTCCCAGTTTTGTATTGTCAGCAAACTTGCTGAGAGTATGCTCTGGCCCTTCATTGACATAATTGATGAAGATGCTGAACAAGACTTGATCCAGTACTGGGGAGCACCATTAGCTACAGGCCTCCAGGTAGACTCTGCACTACTGATCACAATTACATTAGTCTAAAAATTATTTCAGGCAAACAACTCTCATCAAACTCCATGATACAGAAAGAGTGGTCAGATGCTATTGTTTCCTGAAAGTCTGAGGCTGCAGCATCAGGGCTCTTCTGTATTGTAAATCAGATGTTAAACAATGGAATTAGATGACCAAGATCCTAACAAAAAAATATCCAAACATGTAAAAGAGAAAACAGATTAATCCCTTCACAACAGCACTACTGACATTGGGGGTCAGCTGATTATTTTGCAATCGTGAACTGAAAAACTGGAACACAAAAGAGTAATGTGAGTAAATAGTTCAGTTCAACAATGGCCTTCCCACACTGCTTTTTGGGATCGACATCACCACTGGGAGCTGAGCATTTACAAGGAAAGTGCCAGGTTCTGGTATACTCTGTCCCTCCAGTTCCCAGTTCATCCATAGCTGGTCAACAGTGGAAAACAAAAATAATGGTAAAATCCACACACATCTCAGAGAATCTACCTTACCCTCCAGGAGTGTGAACTCTTCCAGACTGATATCCAGAGTCACCACAGTTAAATATTTCATAGTAAATTTTTCATGCAACTTTTTAGCAATAACCTCAGTATTCTTCCCCACTTCAATCCCCTTTCCTTGTTTTCCTTTTCTCATTAGTGAAAGTTTTCAGAGCCTTGCTGAAGTTACTGAATATCTGACTGCTTCTATTGTGACCTTTGACAAAGTACATGAATTTCACGTGTATTTCACATGTATGATTGCTTATGCCTTCTAACCACACTACATAAAAGAGATTAGCAGTGAGTGATGATGTCTCAATATATTGAGTACAGCATTAAGCTATAGTTAAACATTCACCTTCTTTTCTAAGGCTCTTGCTTTGAAAGTAAGCCTTTGTGACAGCTCATTCCCTTGCTTCACTCTACACGCGTAAAGCCAGAATACTGAAGTAATTTTAAACTAATAGAAGAGTGATTTTTTTGCTTTGCAGAAATATGGTCTGACTTCCAAAGTGTCAGAATAAAATTTCCATGGAAAAAAATTACCACTACCAAAAAACAGACAAAATGCTTCTGGAAAGAAAGCAGACGTTTGATGAATGCCTACTAGAAGCCGGACTAGATAAGCACTTTTCCTGTAAGAAGTGCGAGTTGTACAGTAGTTGGTTTTCAGTGCAAAGGGCAGATAAGTTCATGCTTATGGTAGGGTGGGAGTTATTCTAACACCCATTTAACAGTAACACTAAACACACGTATGTGCAGCATTTGGAGAACTTAAGACTAAAAAAAGAGGCATCTAATGGAATTTGTACAAAAATGTCATCATTTTCTTTTTTAATAACTTAGGTCCTCAGTTAATTCCTTGCTCATTAAAAAGCACTCCATCTACCCAGCCCCAAACCACATCCTGAAAAGAGAAACAGCAGCAAGCTCCACTTTTCCCATGAGGCTTAACTTTGTCCTGAAGGTCTTGCTCCTGCTGAGGCCAAGAGCAGCTGATTTCAGCCTTCTTCCAGTATTTACTTGCCATGTATTCTTTGTCACACATAAGCTGCCCACAGAAAAGTTTCTGTAGTCCTCAGCCCACATAACAGCAAGAGAACCCCCAGCTAAAACAATTAGCTTATTTTCCATGAAAATTCAACTTCTTTGCTCAGGATACCACATTTACTCTTAGATTTTTGTTGTGAATGAACTTGGGGGATTATTCTAATTTAAAATTAATAATTAATTAAAAATACCTTGCAACGTTCTTATAATGCATGAGATAGAGAAGTAATGAATGATTCCATATTTCACAAATACTCAGTCTCTCCTTGACTTCCAAGATACAAAAAAAAAAAAACAACAAATAAATTCCCTATGGTATAGATAACCTCAGGTTTCTCTAACATGGACCAATCTTTTCCAATTTCTTGCTTCACACCTGTCAATATCCTTCTAACCTCTCCATGGAGCACATGAACAGCACACATATCCAGAGTGGATGCAAGGGGTAAGTATGTCACAGTGAAACACCACAGGGTCCCGTAGGAATGCTGATCAAAATCTTACAGCATCTTACTCATTATGAAAACTCATGGTGATTTTCTAATTAAGTATTTTAATTATGGGGATGTAACTGAAGCAGGACCAGAATGACTGCTATAAGGGAGGATATCATAAGAGTGTCACAGCAGTGCTGATTGTTGATCCCTTCAAGGCCACGGTGTCACATCTGTTCCACATGTATGCACGCATCCTCTACTCAACTGCAAGACTTAAAGAATGAAAGTTAATGGAGCTCCTGGAAGGTAGATGTAAGAAGTGAAGTGAACTAGGCCACAAGCAGAAAAAAGTTCCAACTTTGTAGAGAAGTGACACCAACTTAAAGGAATCTAGAAAAAGATGAAAATTCAACCACAGATTTAAGAAAGCTTTAGATATGAGCTTCCAGTTTTGTTAACAACTGTGTCTTGGCTTTATTTGTTTGTGGCTCCAGTAGTAGAAAATATCTCCTGAGGTTTTTTTTCATGGATGAACAAGTTAAAGGGAAAAAAAAATCATATGACAAATTTTCATTTTATATATGTACAATAGGTACAATCACTGTTGTCTGAGGAACAGACAAAGAAAAATTAGTCCAGTTCAATGAAGTGACTGTATGATCACAACACACACACGCTTCACATATCTATGTGTAACACACGTACACATTTATGCTTACCAGGGCATGAGCCGGCCAATTTTCGTCCATCTACTTTTGCTAATAAAAAATCCAGCAATGGGATCAGTAACTGCACCTGAGGCTTTGCCAACGAACAGCACCAAGGAGGCTTGAAATGGAGTAATCTGAAAGTACAGGCAGAATACTGTAAATGAGAGCCATTGATTTGCAAGACAATGAAACAACATAAAGCAACTTTCCAGAAAACAATTCAGTGTTTTCAAGAATGATGATAGTTCATTTACAAAACATGCCTGCTACTGCCATAGGAAGTACCATTGGCTACCCAGAACAAATAAATGAAATGTTGAGACAGGCACCATGCAAGAAGGGATTAGAGGGGAAAAGTGCAGACAAGGATAGACTGTGCATTTAAACTAGGAAAATGAGTCAGTCAAATACTGGGCTAAAGTCCTTGCTTTAGCCATAAAGCCTGACAGGGCCCCTTTGTAGCCATCCTCTCACTTTGTTCCCAACAGCCCCATTTTCCAATATCTTTATCTTGGCCCAATCTATTACAAAAAAAAAAAGGAAAAAAAGGGAAAATAAAGTAGAGGGAGCTGTTCACATGCATTCATGTTTTTTTCATCTCTTGAAATTACCAACAAGGCTGCCGACTGGTGACACGTGGCTGTGGAGCAGGTTGTAGCACAGCAGACTTTATCCACTCAGAACTGAACTGTGATAAGTGAACTGCATAAGGCACATGTGTTCAAGTCAAAGTTGCCAGTGCAAGTCCAACAAATCTCACTTGAAAAATGTTCGCAGGTTATGTAAGAACAAAACAGCCAAGCAGAAAAATTAAGTTAACCCACAAGGACCATACTTGAGCGCCTATATAGAAACAGTTTATCCCAGGCAGAGTAGTTATTTTTCACATCTATCTGTAGAGAGCTTAGGAATTCCCCATCATACAATGTTCAAAAGTTGTAGTTTCTCTTCCAAGTGCTCAGCTCATGCCACTTTATTACTATATAAACATGAATGTTCCCCAACTATCAGGAGGGAAAGGCTGTTAAAACAGCTTATGCGACTTACACAGCTACAGCAGACAAACACCCTTCATCTATATGCTTCTTCATGCTGTCAGTGCTCCAGTGCAGTAGGAAACCTGGTAAATGGAGCTGATACACCACCAAGCTTGAGCTAGCATCCCCTGATTTTCTGCAGAGTTTATTGCCTGCTAGGCAGCAGCACATGGCTTTCAGCAGGTGTAGGTCCCCTGCCTGCAGATTTTGCTGTAGGTATTCCCTCAGAGGTGAAGGAAAGAAGCTATAATCTCTGAATGTCCGGAATGGCCTTTGTAAAAGGCAGATGTTACACACTTCTGTGATCACACCTGTTCAATTTTTAGCCCTAATCAGGTGATATCGCAGGGACATCCAATCTTTCTCATATCACCCGCTCCAAACACATGCTCCACCCTACAGTTTATGAACAGGGAAGGACTAGGAATGGTAGTTTCCAGCAGGTATTGACAGTGCCTCTCCAAGCATCCTGTTGCTGCACTCCAGGACAAAGGTGGGATGAGCACTGGATTCAGTACCACAGCAGTTCACCTCATCCAGCTATGCTGCTTGTGTTCTCCCATAGCCACGGTTGCTATATCCCACCAACCCTGAGGCAGATTTGAATAGATAGAAAGCAGTGTCAAAGAGAGGTGCAAGAAAGCCTTGAGGAAAACTAAAATCTCTCTTATGTTAGGAGTGGAGTCTGTGTTCTCACCCTGTCTTCATGATTGGTACAGGCTTATAGATGCCCTGGTGCATATTCTTAGCCCCTAAATCTAGTCAGTGTTTCTCAGCACCAATGCCAGAAACTTCTCAGTGTTAATAAAATACAAGATAAATTCACCTATCTCAAAAGGATATCCTGGGGTCCTATTATCAGAGGTATTGGTGTTTTCTAGTAATTTATGGAAGAAATGAATAGAATAGAATAGAATAGAATAGAATAGAATAGAATAGAATAGAATAGAATAGACCAGATCAGGTTGGAAGAGACCTTCAAGATCATCACGTCCAACCTATCATCCAACACCACCTAATCAACTAACCCATGCAACCAAGCACCCTGTCAAGTCTCCTCTTGAACACCTCCAGTGATGGCAACTCCACCACCTCCCCAGGCAGTCCATTCCAATGGGCAATCACTCTCTCTGTGTAAAACTTCCTCCTGACCTCCAGCCTGAACCTCCCCTGGCACAGTCTGAGACTGTGTCCTCTTGTTCTGGTGCTGGCTGCCTAGGAGAAGAGACCAACCTCTGCCTGTCTACAACCCCCCTTCAGGTAGTTGTAGACAGCAATAAGGTCACCCCTTAAAGACCTATGTAGTCTGGAGTTACATTCATATGCCTTTAGTTTATACAGGTAATTTAAGTGGACCAGGGAATTTAAAGGCAAAAATTGTGAATACCAATGTAATTTTCTCAGAAAGGATACAGATTACATATGAAAGATCACACTTAGTGACTTTCACCATCTCTCAAAGAGTTAAAGCAGTTCTGCCCCTATGAACTAAGTGCCTATGAAATTACTTGCTCTCCTCTGAAAATGTGTGGAAAAATCCTACAGGATTTCGGAGCTGTTTATCAGACCTTGAAATACATCCTGTCCCTTCAGGATTACTTCAGAGAACAAATGAAAACATCAAGGAACAAATAATTAAACCCCTTAATGAAGTACTAAGTGTATCATTATAGACATTACGCAAAATGATTGGGTTTCAGTAGCAGCTTGCTAACAAAATAATTATTATTGTGTCATTTATTTAGGTACTGCCTAAAGAAGCAAGAATGGGGCCCAGGTTTGAGGACACTGTACACAAACATGTAAAGAAATAAACAGTCCCTGGCTTCAAGAACTTTCATCTCCTGTGATAAACAGAGTGTGGGGAAATTGCCATATTTATAAACTTCCTGGGGAAACTGTATCATTTGCTTTCTTACTCAGTTCATGCTTCATCACCTCCAATGGCTTGTATTACCTTCCTTGATGTAAGCGTGGAACAGCTGTAGTCAGAGCTGCATCCACCTCCCTGCTGCACCTCCACTTTACCTGTTCCACCTCCAACTCCTCAGACCCCACACTAACCAGTTGACATCTTTGATACTGATGTCCAAAATTGGCCTTTTTTATAGAGCTTGTGACTTCAGTCATCAGTGATGAAAGGCATTCATGCAGTTTCAGCTACAACTGCTCCACAGTCCCTGCAATTTAGCCTCATTTTCCCCAAATTTTTTTTTTCTACCTTATAATACTTTATCTGTTCCACCTAGTTACCATGCAGGCATACAAGACAATCCAAAACAGAAAAAAACTGTTTATGGATTGATTTTCTTTGTTTTCCTGCTTTCCTGGAATCTAACTGGCGCAGCTGAAAGTCAGATGAATGGGATGACTCCTACTGCTTTGTTTCCCAGGTCTGCTTCTACATCAGAAAGCCCTGGACTGGAAGCAAAGAACAATCAGGAAGGGTAATTCAGCTTTCTTTGCAGAGAATTTTTCCTAGACAAACCAAATAAAATTTATGGGAAATTATGTTGACTACAGGATGTAACAGCAGTAATTTCTAACTAAATCAAATAAATAAAACTTCTCAAACTCAACATAGTGCTATTAATGTTTCAGATGCCTCATACCTTATCCTCTCTTGACACAGAGAAATGCTTTTCCTTATGTCTGCGAGTGTGTGAGCTCTACAGTGCCTAAAGCTCTGCTAATCCTGAACTAAAAGTGAAGAATGGCCACTTCAAGACAGAAAGGAAAACAGTGTGGGGGGAGGGGGAGAAGGAAAGAAAGAAAACAAAATAATCTGGACAAGTTTCTGCATTTCCCAGGATGCTGAACAGCTAGAGGCAATGATAACAAGACAATTTAAAAGCTAACTCACCTTTTTCACCTTTTGTTAATTCAGGGACATTGTTGACAACATCAGAGTTAAGTCTACCATCTGTAAAGACTTCTTGTGCTACTTACATGAGCTATATCTAGCAGGTAGATCTGTAGGAAGAACGCAGCAGCACTCCCTGCCACCTGATTTGGGGCACCTCCTATTGCGTAGCATAGTTTGCTGCAAATCGAGAGCCTGTATTCCTGCTTGAGAAGCAGAAGAAATTGTGATAAAACAAGGTACACAAGTTGAAAGCTACAGAAGTCATGAAGTCTAAGGCTGACACCAAGTTCAGGTATTTTCTTCACAATTATTCCCCTAATGAATGTGCATGCATCCAACTCCTATCATCAACAGGCTGATTGCTCTGATCTTTCAATGAGCTTGCTCCTTTATTCAGCCCCTAAAACCAAACTGCAGTATTCCTACAAGGGAATCTAGGCTTACCTATCTGCATTTTTCAAGCTATTAAAAAGGAACCAGTCTAGAGACAAGCAAGAAGCAGATAAGAAGTGCACATACCATTACACTGTTTTCTGAGCTTAGTTTTGTCTTCGAATATTTAACTCATTTTTTTTTCCTAAAGGTAGAAAACTTGCTTAAAGAAAATAATTTCTTATCATAATCTTTCATGCCATGGTAATTAAAAAACATTCATATAAGGAAAGTTCACAGCCAAATGGAGATTGGGTAGATCCCAAACATTCGTGCTCCATTCCCTTTTTTGTCACAAAACTCTAGTATCATAGTATCATAGTATCATTCAGGGCTGGAAGGGACCACAAGGATCATCTAGTTCCAACCCCCCTGCCATGGGCAGGGACACCCCACACTAGATCAGGCTGGACAGAGCCTCATCCAGCCTCGTCTTAAACACTCCCAGGGACGGGGCCTCGACCACCTCCCTGGACAACCCATTCCAGGGTCTCACCACTCTCATGGTGAAGAACCTCCTCCTCACATCCAGCCTGAATCTCCCCACCTCCAGCTTCATTCCATTCCCCCTAGTCCTATCACTACACCCGAGATCCTGAGAAGTCCTTCCCCAGCCTTCCTGTAGGCCCCCTTCAGATACTGAAAGGCCACAATGAGGTCACCTCGGAGCCTTCTCTTCTGCAGACTGAACAGCCCCAACTCCTTCAGTCTGTCCTCATAGGAGAGGTGCTCCAGCCCTCTGATCATCCCTGTGGCCCTTCTCTGGACATGTTCCAGCACCTCCATATCCCTCTTGTAATAGGGGCTCCAGAACTTGACACAGTACTCCAGATGGAGTCTCACTAGGGCTGAGTAGAGGGGGAGGATCACCTCCCTCGACCTGCTGGCCACACTTCTCCTGATGCAGCCCAGGATCTGATTGGCTTTGCGGGCTGCAAGTGCACATTGAGAGCTCATGTTGAGCTTTTTGTCCACCAGCACCCCCAAGTCTCTCTCCTCAGGGCTACTTTCCAGCCAGTCACTGCCCAGCCTGGATTTGTGCCTGGGATTGCCTTGACCCAGATGCAGGACCCTGCACTTGCTCTTATTGAACTTCATGAGGTTGGCTTGTGCCCACCTCTCCAGCCTGTCAAGGTCCCTCTGGATGGCCTCCCTTCCCTCCAGCGTGTCTGCTGCACCACACAGCTTGGTGTCATCAGCAAACTTGCTGAGGGTGCACTCAATGCCACTGTCCATGTCATTGACAAAGATGTTGAACAAGACAGGCCCCAGGACTGATCCCTGAGGGACTCCGCTTGCCCCTGGCCTCCACTGGGACATGGAGCCATGGACAGCCACTCTTTGGGTGCGGCCATCAAGCCAGTTCCTTATCCATCTAGTGGTCCACCCATCAAACCCATGTGTCACCAGTTTGGAGACCAGGGATGTGGTGCGGGACAGTGTCGAAGGCTTTGCTCAGCTCCAGGTAAACGACATCAGTTGCTTGCCCCTCATCTATTAATTTTGTCACCTGCTCATAGTATGACCCCAGCAAAGTCATTTGACTTTTCAATATCTTTTGTGAAAGCTGGCATAATAGGGAAAGTGATTTTAGGGCCTTAGGACTCACTCTAGCTATGTTCAAAATAACACACTCTCTTATTTGCTTTTTGCTGTTTGAAAGGTACAGAAAGCATTCCAGAATATTCTCTAATAGATTTGCCTAAATGAGTTTTGGTAATCTTTAATTAGGTAATTATTTTCCTTTAACTGTTTTATGTGAGTGAGTGTGAATGAGCAAGCACTAGTATGAGGACTCTTTCCTTTTTATGTTTCCACAAAAAAAGGGATGGTGGCACCCTGTTATTACACCCAAGTTAAGTAGACAGTGTCAGGGCATGAGCTGCAAAATGTTATCACCACAGCAGCCCTTGCTTTTACTCTGTATTGGCAATTTTCTTTGTTCCAGGAAAAAAAGAGTGATAAACAGCTACAAGACAGAATTGCTCAGAACACTGTACTATTTAATTTGATATGAGATTTCTAACAAAACAAACAGACTACATACATATTTGTTGTACAAAGTAACTCCCAATTTTTCAGACATAAGTCCTAGTAAATGTGAGCTTTACCAGACTTCTGGTGTCCATAGAATCGTGTTCACTTGACTCACAATCCAGTCCTCTCAAGCTGTGTACCTCTTCTGCTCCAGGGTCTGCGTGCTTTAAACTCGATAACACTGTTTTATTTGTTTCTATCATTCCCTTCTCCTAGTTTCACATCTATCCTTCAGAAATTACATTATTTTAAAAGGTTATTTTCCTTTGATACTTTTCTTTCTGTTCTCCAAGCACTGCCTACATGACTTCCAGCTGAAATCAACAGATATAAAGAATGAGATATATGTGAATCCTGTTTCCCATTTCACCCCAAAACAAGATGGGAGAAACTTTTAGATCCCTGATGCTACTTTCCCACTTGTTTTCCCAAGTAGCTGGCATGTAATCATAGAACAGTTTTGGTTGGAAGGGACCTTTAAAGGTCGTCTAGTCCAACCCACCACAGTGAGTAGGGCCACCTTTAACTAGATCAGATTGCTCAGAGCCCCACCTAACGTGACCTTGAATATTCCCAGGTATGGGGCACCTACCACCTATCTGGGCAACTGATACCAGTCTCCCCACTCTCACCATAAAAATGTCTTATGTCCCTCTTTCGGTGTAAAACCATTGCCCTTTGCTCTTTCAAAATCCAAGTAATGCCTCTACATGATTCCAAAATACTTTTATAACACAAAGAATGTTAAGTTCATAAGAAGTAGTCTAATTAATGTTTTGGTACAGGAAACAGTCAACCAAGATCTAAACTTGCAGGCTGTAGGCAGTACTCCTGTCTCTACATCAGCTTCATAGTTTCATAGTTTCATAGTTTCATTCAGGGTTGGAAGGGACCACAAGGATCATCTAGTTCCAACCCCCCTGCCATGGGCAGGGACACCCCACACTAGATCAGGCTGGACAGAGCCTCATCCAGCCTGCTCTTAAACACCCCCAGGGACGGGGCCTCCACCACCTCCCTGGACAACCCATTCCAGGGTCTCACCACTCTCATGGTGAAGAACCTCCTCCTCATATCCAGCCTGAATCTCCCCACCTCCAGCTTCATTCCATTCCCCCTAGTCCTATCACTACCTGACATCCTGAGAAGTCCTTCCCCAGCCTTCCTGTAGGCCCCCTTCAGATACTGGAAGGCCACAATGAGGTCACCTCGGAGCCTTCTCTTCTGCAGACTGAACAGCCCCAACTCCTTCAGTCTGTCCTCATAGGAGAGGTGCTCCAGCCCTCTGATCATCCTTGTGGCCCTTCTCTGGACACGTTCCAGCACCTCCACATCCCTCTTGTAATAGGGGCTCCAGAACTGGAGGCAGTACTCCAGGTGGGGTCTCACCAGGGCTGAGTAGAGGGGGAGGATCACCTCCCTCGACCTGCTAGCCACACTTCTCCTGATGCAGCCCAGGATCTGATTGGCTTTGCAGGCTGCAAGTGCACACTGAGAGCTCATGTTGAGCTTTTTGTCCACCAGCACCCCCAAGTCTCTCTCCTCAGGGCTACTTTCCAGCCAGTCACTGCCCAGCTGGGATTTGTGCCTGGGATTGCCTCGACCCAGATGCAGGACCCTGCACTTGCTCTTATTGAACTTCATGAGGTTGGCTTGTGCCCACCTCTCCAGCCTGTCAAGGTCCCTCTGGATGGCCTCCCTTCCCTCCAGCGTGTCTGCTGCACCACACAGCTTGGTGTCATCAGCAAACTTGCTGAGGGTGCACTCAATGCCACTGCCCATGTCACCCACAAAGATGTTGAACAAGACAGGTCCCAGGACTGATCCCTGAGGGACTCCGCTTGTCACTGGCCTCCACTGGGACATGGAGCCATTGACAGCCACTCTTTGGGTGCGGCCATCAAGCCAGTTCCTTATCCATCTAGTGGTCCACCCATCAAACCCATGTGTCACCAGTTTGGAGACCAGGATGTGGTGCGGGACAGTGTTGAAGGCTTTGCTCAGGTCTAGGTAAATGACATCAGTTGCTCGCCCCTCATCTATTAATTTTGTCACCTGCTCATAGAAGGCAACCAGGTTGGTCAGGCAGGATTTGCCCTTGGCAAAGCCATACTGACTGCTCCCAATCACCTCTTCATTATTCTTTTGAGCGAGTAGTGACTCCAGGAGGATCTGCTCCATGATCTTTCTGGGCACAGAGGTGAGACTGACTGGCCTGTAGTTCCCTGGTTCCTCCTTCTTACCCTTTTTGAAGATGGGGGCAATGTTTCCCCTTTTCCAGTCTGTGGGGACTTCCCCAGATTGCCATGACTTTTGAAATATAATAGAGAGGGGTTTAGCAACCTCATCTGCCAGTTCTCTCAGCACCCGTGGGTGTATCCCGTCGGGTCCCATGGACTTGAACACTTTCAGGTTCTTCAGATGATCACGAACCTGATCTGAACTTACAATGGGCAGTTCTTCCTCCCCGTCCCTGGCTTTGACTTCCATAACATCAGGAGTGTGGCTAGAGGCCCTTGCAGTGAAGACTGAGGTAAAGAAGTTATTAAGTACCTCAGCCTTTTCCTCATCACTTGTGACCATGTCACCATTTTCCTTTCTGAGGGGGCCCACACCTTCCCTAGTCGTCTTCTTCCCATTAATATACCTGTAAAAGTTCTTAGTGTTTCCTTTAATCTCCCTGGCTAGATTCAATTCAAACTCTGCTTTGGCTTTCCTAACCAGGACTCTTGCTGCTTGGGCAGCTTCCTTATGTTCCCCCTGTTCTACCTGTCCTTCTCTCCACTTCCTGTAGAGTTTCCTTTTAAGTAATAGTGTGTCCAGTAGCTCCTTGCCCATCCAGGCAGGCCTCCTAGCATTCTTACCTGCTTTTCTCTTTGTTGGTATACAGAGCTTCATGGTTACAAAATTTACAGTCTTAGTATACTTTTAAAAAAAACTCAGATTATGGTTCCATACAGTCAGGATGCTGCTTAACTACTTTCTCAACTGCACTCCCAGATCACCTTGAAGAGAAGTTAATGCTTTGATCACAGCAGTAGTTTTCACTAAATTTTATGAATGTTATTTTCAGAATAAAACAAGCTGTCAGACTGACATAGGAAGCAGAGATGTCCTATACAGTCAGCCACAGAAATACAGAGAATCAGCAGTTCATGAACTTTATCAAATGAAGATTAAACTCTGATCACAGTTCAATACCTTTTCCATTTTACTTTGCCTAATTACTTTGGAACTCACTTGCACGTTAAACCATAACCTGGCAACTGTTCTACATATGAGTAACATATGAGTATTGTGAAAGGAGATGCTACAGTGTTCCTTGCAGACCTGCTACCTGCTAATTTCACGTGTGCTGGTGAAAAAATGATCATTCAGACTCTCCAATTTGGTGTCTCCTTCGAAAGTAACAGCCCATAATCTCTTTTGACTCTTTGTATCAAAGTTATACAGTAATCACTGCATTTGTAACCTCAGTACCTTTTGAGACAGCGTTAAAAGTTATGGTAGGTCTCTGCACCAGTAAATTGTAATTTGCTGGGTTTACAGTTAAGAGTAGAACAGATACATGTGGAGCTGTTCATTATAGGATCTAGAGGGGCTAGTCGCCCAGTCTTGGCTGGCTTGTCAAGGCATTGCCTGTAAATGACACCAGAAACTTTCTTGAGAAGGATAACACTGCAATTGAGCAGAGCAGCATGGCCAGTGGCTGTGCAGCTAACTGGGTTTTTTCTCTTAAGGCTGAATCTCTTTCCTGCATTGTGTCCTCAAGCAACAGAAATTGCTTGTTTTCTGTGAAATCTAGTGAAAGCTTTTTCACCTGTGTAAGCTTGTCAGAAAGCTTCAAGTACTCTAAAAGTCCACTAGAGATCTGAATGTGTAGGCAGTGGTCAAATAAGTAACAATAGATAATGTATTTACAATGAAAATTTTGTTTCAAGACCCCTGTGATGTAGTTGAATATCAACATAAAATTGCTTCTGCAAACTTTGTGAAGATGAGAGGAGAGGGTGGGAGCCAAGTGAAAAGATCAAAGTTATTTCTTTGTAGTCTTGGATTAGTTTGACACTTTTGTACTTGTACAAAGTTAACTGTGTTTCAAGGTAAACCAAGAAAATTTAGTAACTGAGATTTGATTTTGCTCCTTAAACAGAAGAGTCAGTTTAAACATTGTGAAGAAAATTAATGCATCTCAGACACTGCAGATCTTGATTTTTCCTTCTCTTGTAATATAAACCCATACTTTTCTGACTTACAATTTTCCCCTTCCACAACAAACCAGAAATTGAATAAAAGTTTGCAACACATCATTGTATTACCAAAGTATCTAAGCACATTGAAAACAACTCTGCACAGATGTGTGAAGATATTGCCCAAACTTTATGGGCATAGCAAGCATCTGCTTTCTGTCCTAAGCTATTCTTTATCAGCTCAGTCCAGAACTGAACCAACAAGCAATTTAAAAGCAGCGAGAGCGCAAAACCTGTGACTCAAAGATAAACACTAGTGTAAGTTTATCTGAGAAACAATGAAAATGTAGCTAATAAGGAACGGCTTTTGAGTCAGCTTTTCTCTCAGCACAGAATTACTAGTGGCAATGTTTCTGTTCTGCACAAAAATGCCTCTTAAAAGCCCGGGTGTGATAGTCACAGGTGGCATGCCAGGAGCCTCATACCAAGTATCTTGAGGACTCTTTTCAGGTTTCTTCCTGACATCAGTCCACCCCTGAGTGGAAGAAATATCAGGAGCAGGGCTTGGAGGCTGACACCTAGAAAAGGCATACAAACAAGGTAGGACAGAGGGGTGCTTTCGAGGATATTCTTCCAGCTGCTTTCAACACGGCACAGAGGGGCTTTGTGAGCCCAAGACAGCAAATTTGACTAAAATATTCAGATTTCTCCCGTGAGTTCACCCAGATGCTTTCTGAAGACAGAAAGTGAAGTCAGAAGAGGCAGGAGTACCCACAACGTCAATGAGCTCTGTGTCTTGAAAGTCCTCTGCCCCGTTGTGAAAGATTAACTCAACCCCTGTTTTGAAGCTGCCCATCCCAGTTTTACCAGATGTCCCCTTAAGAGCCACGGAACGAGGCACCTCACTCGTCTCTTACCTGCCTCTCCACTCCGGTCTCGCCAAGCACTAAGTCTAAAGAGGAAGCATTTAGATACTCTCCCATTTGAAAAGCCTCTCTAGAAGCTGGAAGCTAATGGGGCTTCCTAAAAAGAAGGGACCCTTCCCCGCTCGCGCCTCTCTCCTGCCACCGATACCCCATCCGCCTTGATCGAAGAGGCAGCCCCGGACGGAAAAGCTGTTTCAGAAACGCTGTGCCACTCAAGAAGCACCATCCAAAAGACGGCAACAGCAAGTTCAGGCGCCCTAAACCCCCCCAAAAAGTGCTCATCTCTTCCCGGTAACCTAGCAGCAATGAAAATAAAAACACAGCGCCCCAGAGCAGGAGGGCGGGGGGACGACGGACTGTTCCGCACACCCAGGACACTAACTGCACTTTCACCCCATGATTGTCGTCGAGGAGCTCCTCACGTCCCACGACGGCCACCTTTCCCCAGCCCCTTACCTCCTCCGCCGGGCGCTGTAGGGTGTCCTTTGCAGCCCCCGCCATGGTAAAGCGGATAGCCCACCCTCGTCCTACACCTGCGTGCCCGGGGCGGGGCGGTGGAGGGAAGAGGGCGAGCGGGTGCGTCCGCCTCCACACTCACGCAGCGACCTGGAGAGGCCAAGATGTTATCGGTACCTTCTTCCAGACACGGTGAGAATACTCCCCGCGAGAGAAGCCCCCTACCCGCCTCGGCGCACGACTCCATAGCTGAGCCCGCTGCGGGCAGCAGGAGCATCCCCTCACCCTCCGTGCTACCTCTCGGCGGCAGCAAGGGCAGCGGCCGCCCTGCCGGGGGAGTCATTCGTGAGGTAAAGCCCAGACTTCATTGTACCGGGAGCTCACAAACTAACCGGCCCGAGCATCCAGAGAACGGCCGTCATAGCGCCGGCTTCACCGTTCCCCCCAGAGGCACTGTGCCCCGACGCCTGCTGCTCTCGCCTCACACCGCGCTGCTTCATGCTACAAGCCCTATGAGGAGAGACTGAGGGAGCTGGGGTTGCTTAGCCTGGAGAAGAGGAGACTCAGGGGTGACCTTATTACTCTCTACAACTACCTGAAGTTGTAGACAGGTGGATGTTGGTCTCTTCTCCCAGGCACCCAGTACCACAAGAGGACAGAGTCTCAGGATGCACCAGGGGAGGTTTAGGTTGGATGTGAGGAAAAAGTTCTATACAGAGAGAGGGACTGCCCATTGGAATGGGCTGCCTGGGGAGGTGGTGAAGTCCCCATCATTGGAGGTCTTCAGGAGGAGACTTGATGGGGTGCTTGGTGCCATGGGTTAGCTGTTTGGGTGGGTTGGATTGGTTGATGGGTTGGACATGACGATCTTGAAGGTCTCTTCCAACCTGATTTGGTTTATTCTAAATAAAGGTTTATTCTATTCTGAAGATGGTGAAGGACTCTGGGGCTGTTTGCATCTGAAGTCCCACAAAACCCCAGCCAGAGCTACTGCTGCCCTCCAAGGCCCTGGAGCTGACACCGTTACTGATGCAGTACAGCGCCCTTGCCACAGGAAAATGATCTTACAGGCATGCTCCCCATTAGAGGGGAAAAAAACCCACAAACAAAAACCAAAACTGCATTTTGAAGTATAATTTTTTTTGGACAGTGAGACAGCCTAGAAGAGGAGGGTTTAAACAAATCAACACACAAGGACTCAGTCATCTGCTCATCTTGGGAAGATGACTAATGTATGTGCACAGGAATTCCTGGGCTCAACTGATTCAGAGAGCTCTGCTACTGACAGCCACTGGTGGGGACTCACTGAAAACCACACCATTATGAAGTACTGACATACAAGGCTCATAGAACTTCATCTCACAGGAATAATTATAGCAGACCTGCAACATTCTGAAAGAACAAAGCATAAAAAAGTTCAATATCAAATGCAAAACTGAGGCCTCATTAGTAACTCAAACTTTTAGGCTCCAAGGGGTAGCTAAAGGCTGAGGCCTGATGGGTTCCAAAGTAGTGCTGGACTGCTCAGCCTTTTCGCACCAACACACAATCTGTTCATAAACACCAAGCCAGATACCAAGGTATACCTGTAACAGTCAGCGTTTAGGTTCTTTGTTTTCTCTTCACACAATGGCCTTGTGACACATTAAGTCTGTTACCTACATTTGCATGTTTCCTCACAATGGGAAAACACCTACAGAAGAGACTTTGTTCTTTTCCAGGATATTCCAATTTTGCTGTAAATTGTGTCAATGCACAGGCTTTACTTAAAACAGTAAAGGCTTCTGAAGAAACAATGAGTAACTGATCGTGTTTGTGTTTCACAAACTCAAGCATTGATCAAGCTAGCTTTACTGGTGTTTGACCAATGCACAATTGCCATCTACAGTGCTGAGCAAGAGATTAGCTACCTGTAGTGACTGGACAGCTTAATCAGTCTTTACAAATTGACTAAAACCAATTCAGTTTAGGAGAGCCTTCTATTCATTCCAAAGATTTTCTCCAAATTAGGAAGTGTTACCCAATTGCAGTTTGTTGCCTCTTTATAAAAACCACTTTCTAGTGTAATATGGGATGAGTGCAGCTGGTATCACTCAGCTTTTTAAGGATTTGCTCTTATTTTGTAATTAAGATCATAGCACTTTGAAACTGCAAATGTACACTCAAGCACACCAAAGCTGTACCCAGAAACGGTCAATTTCAGCAAAGCACCCTATCACCAGAGAGTCAAGCTACCCAGCCTCTTCAAATACTGGTAACAGACATGAATCAACACTGAAATACTAAATATTTACTACTCCTTTCCACAACCCTGATCTTTTGATAATAAGCAAAATTTGCCTTAAAATTTGATGCCCTCTCCCCCTCAATGTCATTTAGTCCTACACTATTTCTTTGAATTCCTGCTGCAAATGCAGGAATACAGTACTGCTACTTTGACATTTCATGCATGTTTTAGCTAAGAATTGAGCTTACCATCAAATTCGTATGGCTTTCTAATACTTAATGTAAAACTAAGACAAATTCAAAAGCACTGGTTAATAACATTCACTGTGCATGTAGCTCTGCAAACTGTGGATGGAATTTCTGTCTATAGGTGACTTGTCTCTTTAATTTTACTAGTGGATTTGTCTGTGCATTTCTTCAGATTACTGAAGATCTGGGATGCTTTTCATATAGCAGAGGAGTCAGTGCAAGAGCAGAAGAAAATGTAGTTGTATTATTTGGTACAACCTGAATAACACAGTAACACACCAAGCTTATAGTGCTGAAAACAGTTAACTGCAGTTTTCAGAAAACTGCTTTCCAAATACATATTCATGCAGCTGCCCTCAAACATACCAGCAGAGATGCTGAAGCACAACAGTTTCACATCTCTGCGAATGAAGCACATCCCTGGCTTGAAGTAACAGGACTTCCAGACAGAATTCAAGTCATTCCAATTAAATAATTTTCTATTTAGAATAAAACCAGGAAATCCCAAACCCATCTTTCCTTTAACCATGCAAAAGAAATGCAACCCCAACAATCATCCATTTGTGCAGGTAGCACAAACTGATGGGCACTCATTGAAGGCCCTCCCAGGGTTAAGCCTTACCAACAGACTCCAGTTCCATTCACAAACCCAGGTGCTACTTAGCAAACATGCTACAATTTATTGAGTGTTTACATTGATTTCTCCTTTAGTAAAACATGGCTGTAAATTTTATGCCTGAAGTACACGAACAGAAAGATTTGTATGGAAATAGGACCAGGAGGGGAAGGCAGAGAATCTCAGTTTTCAAATAAGGATTTTCAACATCTTTGAAACTTGGCCACATGCAATTAGTATTTGAATCAGCTGGCCGGTTCAGGACAGAGGCAGATACATAGAACAAAATCAACTGCGTTCCTGTAAGACACTATTCCTGTACACAAAAGCTGAGGTTTTTCTGTATGACAAGGCTAAAAGTGGATCTCTATCCTAATGAGTAGGTAGTTTGACATCACCTTATCTGTAAGACACCTGTAGCAGCACAAGATAGGCACAAACCACTCCATCAGTAATAAAAATTTCTTCAGAGCTTACTTTGAGGCACTTCATATGCAGTATGCACCAGACTACCTCATTTCTGTCTTCTCACACATGCACCTACCACCATGTGAATACAAGGTAGAACATTACACTGCAGATCTTGTGATAAAAGTAAAATCCTGAAGATACGATTGTAGATTTTCAAGTTAGTAAAGAGCTCAAACATGAGCTTCCCTGCAGCATCTGTAGCCTAAAAGTTATTGTGAGAAGAATACAAACTTCAGTAGCTTATGCTGAAGTAAAACCAATCAGTTCAGTTTCACTTTAGTCCAAAGTGCAAAAATAAAAATGTTTTTTCCTTTAAAAGGTGCTATCAGTAGTAATTAACTCTAAGAGAACTGCCCCACCTAAATACACTCATTAAAGAACTAGGAAGTTTTCTACCTAAGAAGTCCTAAGGATGACACTGGCCTCTGCTATATTATACAGCCAGGTTCTGACCACCAAATTTAGTTAAAAAAATGTGTCTATTATAGCAGGTGACAGCACAGCACATATTTTGCTCTCTAAGAGTACAGTACATGAGGATGAGAGTGCATCCAGATATTGCTGGTTACATTTTTTGGTTTTGTCTAGTTCCACTTGTATATAGTTTTTGGTCAGTAAAACACTAATTTGATCTTGAACTTTTGGTATCATTTTTTCGCTCATTCTTCAGCTGTCCATTAGGTGCTGCAGCATTTTTATAGTCACTGTCAGGTGCCTTTATCATTAAGAGTTTGAAAGGTTCAGATGTTTTCTGCAATCTCTGAACAACAACAGTGTTTTTCAGCTTTGCTTCCTCTAGTGTAAGTGTCTCGTCTTGCAGCTCTTGAAAGGGCAGCGAAGTAGTCAGTGTGAAGGGAACACTTCCCTCTGATCCTTGGTACTTGGTTATGAAGTCTCTGATGTGACTTATTCTGAGAAGAAAAACAAAGAAACTTCAGCATTAGAGCGCTTCTACCCCAACACAGACCACATAACACAACACAAGTAGCAATCATGAGAATGAGACATCTGCTCTTGTGTAATGGCTGATGGCATAGAAACAAAGGAATACAGATGAGGTGGTATCCTCAAATCCCTGGATCCACCTGGGAGGCAAGGACCAAGGTTTCAATGCTGAGAGAGCAGTCCCAAGGGATAAAGGACCTTTCTGAGCACTCAAATGCTTCACTACGGCTCAGCTGGTAGTTACACAAGCCTACTATTTCTTAACCAGCTGGTAGAGCTCTTACCTGAGGTTTCTGCAGCCAAGAGTTAAGAATAAAGATTAAAGTAGAATTAACCATGTTGGAAAAAAACTTTGAGATCATTGAATCCAATCTATCACCCAACACCATCTAATCAACTAAACCATGGCACCAAGCACCCACCCCATCAAGTCTCTTAAACACTTGCAGTGATGGTGACTCCACCACCTCCCTGGGCAGCCCATTCCAGTGGCCAATCACTCTTTCTGTGAAGAACTTCTTCCTAACATCCAGCCCAAATCTCCCCTGGCACAGCTTGAGACTGTGTCCTCTTGTTCTGGTGCTGGTTGCCTGGGAGAAAAGACCAACCCCCACCTGGTTACAACCTCCCTTCAGGTAGTTGTAGACAGTAATACTCCTCTGAGCCTCCTCTTCTCCAGGCTAAGCAACCCTAGATCCCTCAGTCTCTCCTCATAGGGCTCGTGCTCCAAACCCCTCCCCAACTTTGTTGCCCTTCTCTGGACACATTCCAGCAAGTCAACATCCTTCCTAAACTGGACACAGTACTCGAGGTGTGGCCTAACCAGTGCTGAGTACAGGGACACAATGACTCCCCTGCTCCTGCTGGCCACACTTCCTGATACAGGCCAGGATGCCATTGGCCCTCTTGGCTACCTGGGCACACTGCAGGCTCATGTTCACCTACTATCAACCCCAATGTACCCCCAGGTCCCTTTCTGCCTGGCCTCTCTCCAGCCACTCTGACCCCAGCCTGTAGCACTGCATGAGGTTGTTGTGGCCAATGTGCAGAACCCGGCACTTAGATGTGTTAAATCTCATGCTGCTGGACTCTGCCCATCTGTCCAGCCTGTCAAGGTTCCTCTGCAAAGTTCTCCTACCCTCTAACACATCAACTCCTGCCCCCAGCTTGGTGTCATCTGCAAACTTACTGATGATGGACTCAATACCCTCATCCAGATCATCAATGAAAATGTTAAAGAGGATGGGGCCCAGCACTGATCCCTGGGGCACACCACTAGTGTCTGGCCACCAGCTGGATGTGGCACCATTCACCACCACTCTCTGGGCTTGGCCCTCCAGCCAGTTCCTAACCCAGCTATGGTGGGTTGAGAGAAGGTCCAGCTCTCCCTCCCCACAAAGGAAAAAAAAAACCCCACAGCTAGGTCAGTTGGAGAAGCAAAAGGAATGCTATATTTACAAGCAAAAATGAAATGCAGGTTATATAGATACACAATATACAGTATTTACAATATATATGCAGCAAAGAAAAATACAGGAACAAAACTCCCTCCTCCGAACAGAGGAGGGTTCCCCCTCTGTACCTCCCTCTCTCCCCCTACTTCCCTTTTTTCCCAAAAAGGGCTGGAGAGAGAGAAAAGGCAATTAATAAGGATGAAATTTTGTTAGGCCTCAAAGCGCATGCAGTATTAGTGCTGATCTGGTATCCAAGGTCAAACTCTGGCTGTGCAGAAGCAGACAGGCTAGAAAAGCAGGACAGAGAGAAACTGAGACAAATTCCCACTGCATTAAAACTTAAAGTTGCATTTTACCAATCTACCAATAAAATTAATTTAGAGTATCTGATTGTTTTCATTTTAATACCAAAACATTCAGCCAGCCAGAGTGTTCCAGCACTGTCCCTTTCTTAAGGGCACAGCCTCAAACGGTCACACCCAGCACAGAGTGCTGCTGTCCAAGCCACGAGCTGACAGCTTGGTCAGGCGTTTGCTGTGGGGGACCGTATCAAAGGCCTTGCTGAAGTCCAGGTAGACTACATCCACAGCCTTCCCCAATTCCACCAGGTGGGTCACCTGATCATAGAAGGAGATCAGGTTGGTCAGGCAGTACTCAAGGTATAGTCTCACCCATGCCTTCTGAATAAGCCTTTTCTTCCCTAGAACAGCACATGAACAATGCCAAGTACCTTTATCACAGGTACTGTGCTCAACTTGTCCTTTCCATCTGTCTTATTCTATACAAAATGCTGAAACACTGCATGTTGGTACAGTTCAATTCTTCATTTTTCCCCCAACAGTAATAATTCTTAAGAGCCAAGTCCACAAATTCTTTTACACTATACTGATACTGTAGCTACAGCTTCTTAAAGCTTAAGGATTAAAACAAAGCAGCATACATTTGTAACTTCTTCTGCCCCATGGTTATTTGTGCGGCAATATTTACTCTCAGAGGACCAAGACACTGGTAGGTGTAGGGCAAAACTGATCCTTGCATCCCTTTGACCTTTACAACATGCTTCCTCCCACCACATCCAAGAAGAAAGAGCAAACAACAAAGCAATTAAAATATACTTGCTGTATATGACTATTGTTTGGCCAAGCTGTCAGCCCATGGCTTGGATGGGAGCACACTGCACTGGGTTAGGGACTGGCTGGAAGGCTGAGCCCAGAGAGTGGTGGTGAATGGTGCCACATCCAGCTGGCAGCCAGTCACTAGTGGTGTGCCCCAAGGATCAGTGCTGGGCCCCATCCTCTTTAACATCTTTATTGATGATCTGGATGAGGGCATTGAGTCCATCATCAGTAAATTTGCTGATGACACCAAGATGGGGGCAGGAGTTGATCTGCTGGAGGGTAGAGAGGCTCTGCAGAGAGACCTCGACAGGCTGGACAGATGGGCAGAGTCCAGCAGCATGAGATTTAACACATTCAAGTGCCGGATTTTGCACATTGGCCACAACAACCCCATGCAGAGCTACAGGCTGGGGTCAGAGTGGCTGGAGAGCAGCCAGGCAGAGAGGGACCTGGGGGTGCTGGTTGATAGTAGGATGAACATGAGCCTGCAGTGTGCCCAGGTGGCCACGAGGGCCAAGGGCATCCTGGCCTGCATCAAGAACAGTGTGGCCAGCAGGAGCAGGGAGGTCATTCTGCCCCTGTACACTGCACTGGTTAGGCCACACCTCAAGTACTGTGTCCAGTTCTGGGCCCCTCAGTTTAGGAAGGATGTTGACTTGCTGGAATGTGTCCAGAGAAGAGCAACGAAGTTGGTGAGGGGTTTGGAACACAAGCCCTATGAGGAGAGACTGGGGGAGCTAGGGTTGCTCAGCCTGGAGAAGAGGAGACTCAGGGGTGACCTTACCACTCTCTGCAACTACCTGAAGGGAGGTTGTAGACACGCAGATGATGGTCTCTTCTCCCAGGCAGCCAGCACCAGAACAAGAGGACACAGTCTCAGGCTGCACCAGGGGAGGTTTAGGTTGGATTTTAGGAAGAAGTTCTATACAGAGAGAGTGATTGCCCATTGGAATGGGCTGCCTGGGGAGGTGGTGGAGTCGCTGTCATTGGAGATGTTCAGGAGGAGACTTGATGGGGTGCTTGGTGCCATGGGTTAGTTGTTTAGGTGGGTTGGACGCGATGATCTTGAAGGTCTCTTCCAACCTGGTTTATTCTATTCTATGTTGTGGCACATGTAGCAGAACCATAACAACAATAAAGAAAATGAATTTGCAAAAATCATCTGGATAGTTTTATGAGTTAACTGGGTCTAAATATAGTCTCCTACCAATGCAGGTACAGCAGCAAATTCATTAGTCAGGCTGCTGTTCAGGTGTGAAGAACATTGCAACAAGTGAACAAGACAGGTTTTGCTGTGGAATAACCAGGAGTGCCCAGTTCAATTAGAAAATGAAAATGACAGAATACACCTCATACATATCAGTAAAGTAAACACAGGTTCAATGTCCACTCTCTCATCCTGAGCCCAACAGGTAGACTCTGGCTACTGGCAAATTATTAAACTCATTCCTCCTCCCCTCCATGCACAGGGCAGCCCACAGGCTTTACTGCCTCCTGGGAAAGTTTTGTAACCTCAGCTAACATATGAAACAAGCCCAGATATTGAGAAAGTGCTAACTGGCTTGGGAGAAAGCCATCCTAACAGTTATGCAGCACAGGTACCAAGTTTCCATGCCTTAGCCATACCTCCTGGGACAGATAGAGCCAGCATCTGATTCCTGTGCACACAGGCCTCAGAGAAGACAGTGCTTGGTCTTATATACATAGAGCCTGAAAAACCTCAAGCAGGAATTAGGAGCAGATGTTGGTCAATTAGGGTAGAAAGGCTCTGCAGAGGGACCTCAACCGACTGGACAGATGGGCAGAGTCCAATGGGATGGCATTCAACAAGTCCAAGTGCCGAGTGCTGCACTTTGGCTACGGCAATCCCATGCAGAGCTACAGGCTGGGGCCGGAGTGGCTGGAGAGCTCCCAAACAGAGAGGGACCTGGGGGTGCTGCCTGAACATGAGCCAGCAGTGTGCCCAGGTGGCCAAGAAGGCCAATGGCATCCTGGCCTGCATTAGGAATAGTGTGGCAGCAGGAGCAGGGAAGTCATTGTGCCCCTGGACTCTGCATTGGTTAGTACTGTGTCCAGTTCTGGGCCCCTCAGTTTAAGAAGGACATCGAGACACTTGAATGTGTCCAGAGAACGGCAACAAGGCTGGGGAGAGGCCTTGAACACAAGCCCTATGAGGAGAGGCTGAGGGAGCTGGGATTGTTTAGCCTGGAGAAAAGGAGGCTCAGGGGTGACCTCATTGCCCTCTACAACTACCTGAAAGGTGGTTGTAGCCAGGAAGGGGTTGGTCTCTTCTCCCAGGCAACCAGCACCAGAACAAGGGGACACAGTCTCAAGCTGCGCCAGGGGAGGTTTAGACTCGAGGTGAGGAGAAAGTTCTTCACCGAGCGAGTTGTTTGTCATTGGAATGGGCTGCCCAGGGAGGTGGTGGAGTCAGTGTCCCTGGAGGTGTTAAAGAGGAGATTGGACATGGCACTTGCTGCCACGGTCTAGTCCTGAGGTCTGTGTTGACAGGTTGGACTCGATCCTCGAGGTCTCTTCCAACCTTAGTTATACTGTGAATAAGTTTTCAGGTGGACACTTACAGGTGTCTGCATGCATTACACCGAGTTCAGTGGGTTCCTAGAGCACCACAGGCAATTAGCCACCAACTATCTGCTTTGGAATGAACAAGGTCCTTTCCAGGCTCCACATCCAATGCTTCAGGGTCACACTAACTTAGTTGCTCTAGATTCCAGACATAGCTCTATGTGCTATTCCCACAGCAGTGCTCTGCTAGTTGATCCACTGTCTCCTCAATTCCCCCTATTGCAGTATTACAATACTACCTGCCCTTTTGCTCCAATGCTGTAACTTCAATCTTTCATCAGGAATGAAATTGTATCTAAAGCAGCAGTTTCTGTGGCACAAACATTCTAGCTGCAAAGGGGTAAAAGTAATCAATTTACCTAGGCACTGCAATATATGTGCTACAGGTTATTTACCTGTGGTTTCATTAACAAATGCTTGACTGTTTTCACTGAAAGGAGTGCTCTACATGCAATCATAACTGTTAAGGATAAAAGGATCTAAAAGATTTCCCCCATATTTCTTGTTGGGTCATACACAAATACTATATACAGCACAAACATACTGGTCTTGTGGCAAGAGGGTATGTAATGCAAACTACTCCAAAAAGATCACTGCCTCAGTAAGGCTGCTGTTCTGCTTATCTTGGACTTCTTTTTAACTCCAGCAGCACTCAGATCAGTTCAAACTATTTACCATAAAAAAAACCTTCTAAATATACTTAGATGTGTAAAATCTGGACTAATGAATATATGAAGCCCTTCAATGAAGTATAAAATAATAAAAATTAAAATAATTACAATAGCAACTCGCCCTTCAGCTATTGCTGTGCTTTTCAGCAGTGTTTCAACAGTTCGTACCTCAGGCCGCTAACAGTGATCAATTAGCAGAAGTTAAACAAAAACTTAGTGATAAACCTTCAACTTTTCAGCCTTTCTTCTGAGCAACCACACACGACCATCTTGGCAACAGTCTGTGTTGTACTAACTCTATGATAACATTACTCTGCTTCAGAGAAGCACAGGCAACACCCCCTTTACACATGAAATAAGTATGTATATGTACAGTACTGGAGTAACTGCTCACATTACAAATTTGAGAAAGTCTCTAGACAGCAGTTCTATAATTTACTGTTTAAACTGTTAACCCTCCTTTGTCAAAGCTCCTGCATACACAGGCTGCACTGGCACCTTCTGTCATTATCCCCATTTAGAAGCCTATTTGAGAACTGGAAATTGAAACACGCTGGATGCATTCTGTATTGCCCATGTTGACACACAGGCGATGAACCTCCCCTGCCTAGCACACTGACACTGAGCCTCCCTAAGGTTTCTCTGGTTCAACTCTTAAGTCACATCCTCCAGCTTCTAGCTGTGCTGCTATGTCCAATAACTGATTTTTACTAAGCCATTTTCTCCAGATGTAGTGATTTAGTAAGGTATCTGCTATCTTAAAAGCTGTTTCCTCTAGTAATGAGAAATACATACACCTTAACTTCCAATAACCTACAGAGAACTCCTAGTTTCCTCAAATTTTTATTTATGCTGTTACATGCTATTAACAGCAGCTCACATTCCTCTTGTGCTCCTCTTGTCAGCTAAAATATGTCTCAAAATTTGAGAGGTTTTCTAGATACAGCTGAACAGCAATCCAAGGTTAGTATAGTTACATTAAACACAGTAATTTGAAACTTGCCACACATACAGGCATAGGACAAACAGTTCAGATATAAATATACATGACAGTGCTAAAACAAAAAACTTACCTATGAGAAACATTGAACTTCTGAATCACCCTTTCTCCATCAGCTAACCAGATCTGTATGTTAGTGATAGGTTCCAAATGATTTAAGGGTACTAAAGGTAGGTGTCTCTTGTCAGGTCCTTGATGATCATCTCTTACTTTAGAGATTATCCTTGGAGTAGCACTGAAAACAAAAGCCACACAAGGTCATGCCTTCTGTGCACACATGTACTTGAACTTCCCTCCAGACCTCTGCTTCTGGAGCTTTCTGCCCCAGGAATGTTGACATAAATGTCAGCTTTAACTGTATGACAATACTTTCTGTTGAGGACTTCAACATGCTAAAGAATTTGTTTCCTCCTGTTAAACACAAGATGGAAGGAAATTTAAAGGATTAAATATAAATACACAAGAGATAAAAGTCTGAAGATTCTCCATGCATTTTTTGTACTCTAATCACACAGGTGAAATCTTAAGGGGTTTGAGTACTGAATTTGCATACTCAATGTTAATTTTCACTGTAATGTGATCACAGTAGTTCTATTTAACTGGATGCTGTTAGCCTTGATTTAGACCCCAGCACCAACTATTTCAAGCTTTGAAGCATTACTCATCTATCAGAGAAATTGACTTAATGTGCAAATCCAGACTGATGCACACAGCATTTGGATTATTACTTTTTTCCTAAGGCACTTTTGACAGATGACCCTACCCTAAGTGCAACAATCCATAAAATGGCTTGACAGAATATAGGGATCTGAGTACAAGTGTGTGGGCTTAAAAAAATAATCAAAAATTACTGGCAAAAACGTTTATTCTGAAGAAATGTCTAGAGTTTAGTGCTTCTTTCAGGACTAAACTTGTTCAGCATGTAGTAAGTGATCATAAGGCCTGATCCAATGGGCACATCCTCAGCTCACGTCAACTATAACCAGATGTTCACTCACAGAACAGCAGCAGTCATTTAAAGAGTTATCATTTCTTATCTGAACTCAGCTGTGGTCACTGACTACATAAAAACTTCATGGTGGTTTGCAGAAAGGCTTTCTCTTTGCACAAGAGAATTTGGTAACCAATGGCCATAGAGTAAGAGTCTTAATACTACACCTGCTTCATGGACAAACCACATCCTTGCATCCTTATGTTCTTGTACCCTGCAGTTCAAAGCAGGAATGTCACAGACAAATTAGGATTAAAAACAGACTGCTAATGACTTGACATATTCAAGCTAATAAAGTTACAGTCTTGGGCTCAAGTCCTTTTTAGTCTGAGACACTTAAAAAGAAGTCTTAACTAGGAACTAGGCAGAGGGTGGTAAGTGTCCTAAGTTTTAAGGCCAGTAGAGGCACTTTTTATTTCTTCCACTGAAACTCTGGAAAGATGAAAAAGAAAAAAAAAAGGAGAATCAAGGAATCTCATTCTCAATAGACTGGTAAGAGAAGTCCACTGCAACTGGAAGCAGATGAGAGGCACTCACGTGTGCACTGTCTTCAGTGCAGTGAAGGCAGGAAAGTGAGTCAACCATGCAGCCGGCCAGGCTTCTGGCTTAGCTTGGGTTGAACAACATTTTAGCCCATTGGCCACAGTTGTAGTTCAGACAGCTGTCTCAAATGGAGGAGGTTTTTGGTGTCATTCTCAGGCCAACTTCCCTCATGGTCACATCCTGGAATTTGTGATAGGCACTGGAGATGATTCTCTCAATAGCAAATGTATGAAAGCAAAGCCAACAAGCTAAGCTAAGCTGCAAGAGAAAGTTAGAACATCCATATGCAGAAGATCTATATTCACCAAGAGTTAACAACTTTGCTTTTGTATAGCTGACAAAGCCATCTAGTGGCGAAAGCTCTGACTAAAGCCACAAACCAAGAATCTAAATTTCTTATTAGCTTGAGATCAAAGGCTTACTCATTTTATAAGATTATCCAAAGAAAAGGTAAATTAAAGGTCGAAGAAATGTAAGAGATTCCTGCCAACATTCTGAAAATAAAAAGCCTGAGGATTCAGAATTATGCCTTACCCTAAACAGTTAAGAATCTTGGCGTGCTGTGTTTTACCCTAATGAGGTTACAGAGCAAGCCCACTTTGCTGTAAGAGAGCTCAGTCAATATTTTAATTAACATGATTTTGAGGCAGTCTTTAAAATGCATTGATAAGCTTAATAGAAAAGGTCAGTTACAAATCTTGTAATAGCCCCAAATTATTAAATGCAGTTCTATGGTGGTAAATAAGAACAGAATATACCCACTAGTTACACAGGCTCATAAGCAGTACTTGAAGTCTATTAAGTTTCACTTGTTTCTCACATGCAGTGAAGAGGGAGAGGACCAAGCTCACCTGAATTATATCAAACATATAATTTCTAGTTCTTCCATTTTTCCTGAAACAAAAGTTCTAACAAGCTAGTCAACAGACCAAGTCATAATGGTTCATCCACCACATAATCCATCCATCTGGGAATGCTTGCAGAAAATCTACAGACTACTTAAAATGTTCATTTGATAAGCTGAATTCATAAGATGAAATGAACAGTTCAATCATTTGCCTCTGTCTGATTAAGCACGTAAGTGTAATTGTTGAGAGGAACTTCTATAGCATAAAACTTGTTACAGGTCTACAGACAACACCACTCTTTTTCAGCAGAAATACTTTGTGGGGAGAGTAGCACATGCATGATACAGACATTTATTAACATCAAGAAGTGATCTCCAGTTTATGGGAGTAAGAACACTTAGGGTTTGTGTTCCAAACCTCAGCAAAAATATTTACTCATTTTTAAAAGAAAGGCTCAGATAACATAGCATTGAATAAACTAACACAAGTGCATAAAAAAGAGGTATTTTATTCAGTCCACAGAAAAAATAGTGCTGAGCAAGTTGTAGGATGTCTCACTGTACAAGACCAGTCAACTGAAATTCACAGAATCGCATGTTTCCAGAACTCCCCTATCAGGAAGGAAAATCATCACTTGCTGTAGGCATGACAAAACATGACAACTGAACAACTTACTATTTAGCACTGGTTAGTAGTAGAAACCCAGCCCACAGCAGATATTTTTGCTATAAAAATGTTTACTTGTAGATAAAACAAGTTTTATTTCTTGACCCTTGTTCACTCAGGATTTCAGCGCTACCAAAAGCAAGTCTTACAGCATCTCATCTGTCGCTCAACAGAAGAGTTTCCCTACTGAATGTATCTAGTGAAGCATGTAGGAAGCGAATGGTCTGTATTACAGAAACAGATGGAAAGGATAAGACAGATACTTGCTTCTCTGAGGCAGCCTGGAACCACTCACCTTATTACTGTTATCAGTTTCTTACTCTGCACATTATTATCTTCTTCCCCTGCCTAATCCATTCCTACCCAGGTCACACTTTCCCTCAACACAAGCACAGGGCCTTGGCAGCAAGTCCTTTTCACTTAATTGAAGCAAGCTGTCCACCTAAGGTTTCAGCACAGTCTACTAACCCTAGTTGGCAGGTTATTAAACAGTTCTACCTATGAAAGCTTCCCGCAGCTTCCTGGTCACTGAATATAGTTTGTTCCCTAGGCTGAAGTCTGCTTTTATAAGCACTTCAAGTCTTGAAGAGATATGTGAAGAAAAGAATTTGGCAGAGTAAGCAAAAGTCATGGGGATCAAATACATGAATTCCTGGCCTGCCCTGCTACAGCAGCCTTTCAAAAGCCAGTACTGTTTAGTTTATATATCAAGTGCAGTTTTAGCATTAACATTACTGGCTGACACTCTCCACCACAAGAGAATCATGGGGTAAAGAAACTCACTGCAATAAATACATGGTTAAATAGTGAAGAATTTAAAGAGAATGCAAAATAACCTCTTACTTCTTCAGTTCCATTTATGGGATTGTCATGTCTTCTCACAGAACTAATTGCACATACAGCTTTAAAAGAGGTTTCTTTCTCTTAAATCACAGAAGAGTGACAGCCTTTCAGCTGAAACAGTTCTGCCAATATCAAGACCTCAAACAAAGAAAGCAAATAGCATTCTGGCTGTATTAACAGGAACACAGCCAGCAGACTGTGGGAGCTGATTATCCCCCATGCAGCACTCCAGACACACCTAAATACTGCATCCAGATTTGGTACCCAAAAAAGAGAAGGATGCTGATAAACTGGAGCAAGTTCTGTGGAGAGCCAGCAAGACAACTGCTGGCTGCAGTATTCACCCTGTGAGGAGAGGGGCTTACTCAGCCTGTGCAAGAGATGGTGTCAGGGAGGGAAGAAATTTCAGGAGGAAGGAGCTAGGCTCTTCATGGGTGACCTAAAGTGAAGTGAGATACATTCAGACAGGATATAAGAAAAAAACCCTTTATCCCATGAAGACAGTCCCTCACTGGAGCAGGCTGTGTAGCTTCCACTCTTGTAGGATTTCAAGGTCCACCTGAAGGAAAGCTTGAGCAACCTCATCCATCCCCACAGTTGATCCTGCTTTGAGCAGGAGTTTGGATTAGAAAGCTCCAGAGGTTACTTCTAACTTGTATTATAAGATCTTTTATTACAGGTGTAGTTCCCTTCAGCTACCCCATCACAGACATGTTAGATTACTCACCTTCCCAATCTGTGACCATGTCCGGAAAAGGGGTGAAATATTGGTTTCTTTGATGACAAATACACTTCGTCTTTTTTATCTTCCACTTTCACATCTACTTCCTCCTTATCAAAAATTTTCTGTAGCTCAAAAGGCAGTTCCCTTTATAAGAACAAAATGTGAGAAAAACAACTACTTAACTGCTTTGAGTATACAGATTGAAAAGCATCCTTAAAAAGATGAACAATAACACAAGTTCACAAATATTTATGAAGAGTTAAGTGCATGACATAACTCTCCTTTTTGTTCCCCCTCCACAGTTCCTGAACTGCAAATTAACTAAAAGGTGACTAAAAGAAGACATCAACATGCAAGTTAGTGAATGATGCTCAACAGTCACTCAGCAGTTACCTCTTCAAAGCACGACATGAAGGACATTCAGTATTGCCATACATTGCTGAAAAAGGTTCAATTATTTTATCCCCGTAGTAGAACAAGAAAAAAACCAGAAAGACAATTGGCTTTCAAAGAACCACATTTAGACACAGTCAGTTTAGTTGCAAATACACATGAATCTCATCTGTTAAAAATTAGATCATCACTAGCAGCTACATCTTTATTGCAGTACTATCACCTCGGTAATGCTTTATTTGCACCAAGCAGAACACAGCAATGTCTTTGTCTGAGCTCCCGTAGCTCACGGACTACATTTTCAGATAGTGAGGCTCAGCTGGCACAGGGGCTGTACTAAGTGCTTCTCTACCATTAATTATGCAGGAGCCACCTTGTAATTAGCATCTTCACAAGAGAATGGCAGAAGAAAGTGGCAAAATTTTGATGCATGCATACAAAGAATGCAAAAAGCTTTAAACAGTGCCATTACAACTAACACAGGTGACAGACAGAGGAGAAAGTGTAAAATTAGTATTTCCGGTGGTCACAGTATGGAAGAGGCAAAAAATTACGATAGCTTCATAATTTCACATACTTGAAAAGGAATTACTAAATTATATTCTCCTCTTCATTTGTATGGGGCAAGGAAATAGACTGCAAATTAAAGGCTCAAAATTACATTAGCTTGTACAGTCAATCTGCCTTTTTAAGGCAACACTGCAAATGCTAGCAGCAGTGGGGATAGCATGCTAAGTTTTAACAGGATAGAAGTAAAACTGAGATACACACACATGACTGAAATAGCAAGGCTGTACTATGAACAAATGTCTGAAATTTAAGACTGCTCAGTTTCTTGATGTTACATGGAGCAACTGTGCACATTTAAGGGTTATGATCAATAAAAAGAAAACAAAGACCATAAACTCAGGAATGCCTAACCACTTATCCATTAAGTTCATTAGTCAAAGTACCATTTGATCAGTAGCTCTTATTGGGCACTCATTTATTCCATTCTGCACCTGCTGTGCCCCCCCAAGCCCCAATACTTGCTCTTATCTATTTCATCATCAACTGTGTGACAACTGCAACTGAAAGCTGTATTAGACCTGTTGATGTTAGAACAGCCATTAGCACTGCAGGAACTGAGACAGGCAGTGGCCTACACTCTTACAGGGGTACTGCAGTGCAGAAGACAAGCAGCTATGTGAAAACATTAGACCATATGCTAAGTGCTATCCAAAGCACATTAACTCAGGCAGATTAAAACCACAAAACTCGCTTACCCCTTTTTAATGGAGTCCAAGAACTGCTGGTTTGCAACATCAGTGTAGCTCCTAAGGTCACCGTCGTTTACTGTAAACCCGTTTTTCCAAAGTTTAATAATTACATCAACCTATGAAGTAAGAACAATCGTCATTTTAACACTGACGTAAAGTCAACTTGGTATACTCACAGTACCCTGTGATTGCAAATCACCCACTGTATGGACTAAAAATACTAAGAGAAGCCTCACAATAATCTGTTTTGGCTCTGAGCCAACAGGCAGAGCAACTGCAAGGGGCATGTGACATTTCTAAGTCTCTTGTGTCAATCACAGGAAAAAAAAGCCTTTCTGCAATCATTTTCCATTCCTATATCAAGAACACTCCTTCAGTTCACCAGGGGAAAGGAAAAAAAAAAATAGAGATGGAAGATCCCAGCCAGCTGCAACTCTTCAAGAGCTAATTTGAGAGCATATGCCTGGTGTTGGAACACCAGCTACCAGAATAGCCCAGTTGGGGATTTATTACAGTAAAGCCTTGTTCTGACCATTCAGGAAGATTTTCTGAAAGTCGGTCATGAAGATTATGTATGCAGAAGCCTTTTAGTCAGGAAATGCAGCAAGTATCACAAAATTTACTTTCAGACAGTCATACACCAGAATTCCTGCATTTTGGTGTTAGGGGAGTGAAAAAAATTCTCAGTAACCCATTAACTTTGCCAGAGAACATCCACTACTCCAACTTGCAGCCTTCACACTGCTTACTGAAATCTTTCCAACACTAATGTGGATATATTTGGGCTTTTATTTTCATATTTATGCATCATGCCATGGAAGGAAGCATTTATTTATCCAGGCTTGATCCCTGAAATAACATTGTCTTCACATATACGTGGTCACATGTGAAGAACGTGAAGCAGAATTTGCCCCAGCTGAAAATTAGTTTGAACTAGGCTTGATAGTACTTGACAGTTTGACTTTTGTTTTTAATTAGTTGCATTTATTAGAAGCTGATTGCTATATAAATACATGTGCAAACTGCTGCACAAAATGTCTTCTCTTTCAGTTGGTAATACGCCAAAAAGCTTTAAAGCACTCAGCAAGGTCAGATTCCTTTTAAAAGTCTTGTGTCTCGCGGCACCAATGTGTACGGAAGGAGTTCTCACTACAGGAAGGTTCCTCTACAGTGATCCAGTATGCAAGCTTAACATGGACTAATTATTCCACACCAACCTTCTATTTAAACACTGGCAAAAGTACTGCCATGGAACACCATTTCAGAACTGCAATGAGTATTATTTCCAGCAACATCCATTCCAAATTTCTCCTTGACATCTTTATTCCATGTGGCCTATTCTCCAGCCCCTTACTTGTCTTAGGAGAATAACAGAAAAGTATGAAAAGAACAGAATCACTGAGATATAAACCCCTTACTAAATATCCCTCTACTGCTACAACTGCACAAATAAGTACAAACGAAAAAACCACTGTGCTATGCCTCTGCCTAAAAAGGTTGCAACTCTAATTTAAACAAAGTTCTAACGTAACAGTAGTTGTCATTCCTTGCACACTTCGTGAACAGCTCAGTCTCCTTACTAATAAAGCACAAGGGCATTAGCCAATGCCAGTATAGGTCCTGCAATGACACTGAAGTCACTATAAAATTTTAAGAAGCAGAAACACAGGCCTGGTTGACTAAGAAACAAGAGACCTCTCTTCCTAGTAGTAGGTGCATTTACTTACAGATGTACTGGGTAAGATTGATGGAGTTCCTGCATGTGTTTTCCAGAACATTCCTGGAGTGCTGTCATGCTAAACATGGGTATTTTTTTCTTCAATGCCTACCTGATTCTTGACTGTAGTTGGGGGCACACACATAGCACCTATCTTCTGAGCTTCTTGAAAAAGGTTATCTACAAAGTAGTCACAGTTTTGTTCTGTACCATTTAAAATCTGATCATTGGTTCCTGATTTACACATCCTGCAAAACAAAGACATGAGTAAAAAGGAAGCCTCAGAAAACACATCAGAAGACAAGCAGTTACCCTAGAAGTTGAGTATCAAGAGGTGCAAAATGTACCTCCCCGGCACTTGGCTTACTTGGTTGTTAGAAAACATTAAGTTCAACTTTCTGCTCTGCCTTTTTTTAGAAACTTCTTACAAACCTCTAACTACTACTACTACTATTTGCATTTCAGAAGCACAAGTTAAAGACTGACAATAGGAGAGATTAATTAAACTATGCAGAAGCTGGGTATCAGAGCAAAGATTACAAGTTAGATGATTTACACTTCTAATTCAGACAAACATTGAACTGCACACCCGTGAAAGGCCTTCCTTAAAGCATTTCTATAACAGCTTGAGTAACTTCCTTTGACATCAGTTTTAAGAAAATCACCCCCAAATTCTTCCCCCACACCCACATGAACCTCCCCTATTCCCACACCATCACAGAACCACCATTACTGTCTTTGAAAGTACATTAAAGAAACTGAAGAACAAGTGACTCAACAGCACTTGAACACACTGAAGAAACACAATAGAAGACTTCAGTACTGTGGAGACTGTCAGAGTATTAAAAAATGATGCATCAACTGCATCTTTTTATAGAACCTTGTATATGTGGCAGCTGTTTCTGTGAGATTTTCACCAATCAAAATGCAGAAATATGCAACCTGAATGAATTATCATCTTTCAGTTTAGGTACTTAGCATAGTAAGAGGATTATGCAGCTTTTGGTAAACATTGGAGGAGTTATTCCTACTGGAAATTCAGAAAAAGCTATTTTAAGCAACTGAGAAAAAAACCCACACAACCCAGCTCTTTAAAAAAATCCAGTTTTACATAAAACTGCATTGAACTCAAGAGCAGCAATGCTTACTTGAATGGTAATTAGATACATTTGTGTAAAAAGGAATTGTTTGCAGTTCATCCATGTGACACTAAGAATCCCTATAGATTAACATTTTTAAACAAAAGAAAAACTTGACAACATTAAAGAAGAAATGTCAGGAGTATGCTGTCCCCATTTTAGTTTTTTAACAAATTGGAAGAAATTTGAAGCATTAATCTAGGTATTCACTGTGCTTTACCTCAGAAATGTAACTGGAAGACCAAACACCTCCACAGCAAATGCAGAGGTGAGCAGTGAGTTGGCAATTTGTAAGGCTGTCTTTCTACTTTGAATAAAAGTATTTATGCAACTTCTTGCATCTAGAAAACATTCCAGGTATGTGGAATATCTTTTAGCATTTTTTTTTTTTTTTACAAAAACTCTGGTACACATGGAGCAGGTAGATACAGAAAAAATTATTTTCAAATTTAACAAAGTTTGAAAAAGTCATGACAGGACACAGAAACAGCATTAGAAAGGAAGAGGGAAAAGGAGGAGCAGGGAACTGGCACCTACCATTCTTTCTTTACAGTTTTGATATTGTCCATGTCTTTCATTCTGGTGCTTTGCCTAATAATGAAAAAGAGATAGTTGAAAAAACCAACCAAACAAAACAGACAACCAACCTCCTCCAAACAAATAAAACCCCACACAACACCTGACAAAATGTCTGGTACACTTTGCCTCCGTTTGTACCCAGAACACTCTATAGTTTTTCCTGCGCTGATAGTACATTTAACCAGAAACATCAACATCCCCCCCACCAAGTCTCCAGATGGTTCTTTGTTTTCCTGCAGTTTGTAACCTAATGACACATGAACCATGCATCAGTTTCAGCTGCTGAAAAGGAGTATTACCTTTTCATAAATGAACAAAATCAATTCCACAATAATTACTTGAACTGAAAATACATGCCCATACTTATGCTGGGAAAGAAAAAAAAAAGCCACATTCCTTTTGTGAGTAGCGTGATTTAACGTCCCTGATTTTTCACAACACTGAGGCATGCAGAAGAATTGCACTGCCACTGCAAGCATTCTAATGACCTTCATATTAATAGCATTATTGGAACGTCCAGGATTTGTCAGGTTCCTCTTCCTAATACACCTCAATATATTGGTGTAGCATCCCAGAAAATGTTAACATTTAGCTAGAAAGATCATCCTGGATTTGCAAGTACTAAATATATTATAAGATTACTCTGTTGAATCAAAAGAAATGAAGATGCCATACTGATTTCATTATGCTCACTTCTGAGCCATCTTGACAAAAGTTACATGAAGTCACAAAAAGCCAGAGACCTCTGAATACACCCTTACACCCCAAATCACTCTAAAATTAGAAAGAGGCAGAAGAACAGAAATTTTAAGTTGCATCTGTGTTTGAAGAGTTATTCCTGAAGACCACTGGCTACAGATTACACAGATTATATTCTGCCCCATCAGATTTGAGACTCAGTCATAATATTGTGGATGGCATTTAGAGAGCATCGAACTAAGCAGTGACAGCCATCATATTACTGAAAAGGTAGTATGCACAGCAAGGGTAAAATAAGTTTTAAGTGGCCTCGACATCTAATTTAACAAGATGGGAGAGGTTAGACAAAGGCAACATTCACTACAACATTAAAAAAAAACAAAACAAAACCCCAAAACACAACACAACGAAAGCCCATTCAGTTATTCAGTACTAATTTATGCTCCTCAGGTGGCTAGTATCAGTATTGTTTCAACTTGAAAGTTAAATCCTTGAGACACTTTCTGTACAAATGCATATGAGACTTCAGAAAAAACCCATAATGACCAAGAAGGTTCAGTTGGTACGTTCTAAAGTTTAAGCAGGCTTCAATTTAACAGATGCTGTTATGCAATAGGTCAGAATATTATAATTAGCACACCTTTGACATGTCACACAAAATGTGGTACAGTCTTTTCCCCCACCAAATGTTCTGCCAGAGCATAGTTTACGAGGCAAGCCTGTATTGGTACATCATGACCTCATAAACATATCTTAACTTCGTAACTGCACTTATAAAAAAGGAACTTTTAGTATCAGTAAATAGAATGAATTTTAGATTGCTTAAGAATGTAGGAGAAGTTAAAAAACAAGTTTTAACACACCTTAGCACAAAGTAATTTTTTGTATTAATGTGTTCATTTTCTAACCTTTCACTGCTCAACAGACTAGTCCCTAAAGCAACAAGAGCCACCTCCAGCCATCTGCTTTTGTTGATTCTCTGTGACTTGCCATCAGAGCTGTTAAAAACAGACACAATGAAGCAGCTCTTCAAATTAATTCTTTTGCTATATTAGGCTGGCCTCAAATGTGCATGGATACCATTCAAAACTGGTCAGCTGTGAAAGTTGCTGTTCCTTCTAAAGTACAAGACCAATTACACTTAGAAGACACATTAGTGTTAATATATCAAGGTAAAGAAATCAGCCGATACAGCATATTGACGTTTATTATGACCAAAAAGCCATCAGGAGATAGCGATCACAACACTGCTGGCACATTAGCTCAGCAAGCACAAATCACCTCTCCTGCCAACCTATGACAGACATCTCAGAATGTCACTTAAAACACGGAGAGCTTTGGTACAGATTTTTTTTTTTTTTTTTGGGGGGGGGGGAGGGGGGCAAGTATCACAAAACTGAACTTCCACCTCTGGAAATGAAATGTAAAACCCAGGAAGGAGCTGAAGCTACCAGCAGCCCACCACAGCTACATCTGATACCTTCGGCCTTTCCCGGCTCAGATCAATTTCTGCCTCAAGCGTTCTCCTCGTCCCGAGACTACGTCCCTGCGACCGGCCCCACAGGCGATGGGCCACTAACCCAGCGGGGGCCTCTCACAGTCCGTTCTTTGAAACGCGGTGCTCTCACCCACACAGTTAAAGACATAAGCTTCAGCAGGTATTTTCTGTGCTCAATGTTGTTGAGTCCATACATTCAGTTACGCTAATGCAAGAAAAACCAGAAACTACCTTTGACACTTCCCTTGCTACGAGGGGCAGAAATGAGCAAGCGGCCCCAACCCCCTCTACCCACGAAAGCCTGTCGTACTGACTTCGGCAGAAGGCAAACTTCTGCGGTCGAAAACTGTTTACAGCAGAGCTCAGTCCGTCACTACGCGACACACAAATGATGACTGAAAACAGCGCTGTACTGTACGACAAAGAAGCAAGCAGGTACCGAGAAATGGCAAGTACAAATTAGAAGTGAAACGAGACTCAAACCTAATGGCCCGAAGAAGACTGATGTGCTCAGGTAAGCATCACAGCAGAAATGTTTCCTCTCCAGCTGGTTACAGAGCTGTACATTTTGGAAAGAAACTTGTCCATCAGTTCCTCCCTCCCAGGCTGCCCGCGCCTGAACTTACCTGCACTCCCGATACAGCAACTGGGCTCTGCCCGCGCAGCAGCACCCAGAACAGACGGAGCTCCACGCCTCCTGCCATAAACGTTTCTCAAAATACACCCCCGCTGAGCAGCTACCCACACCAACACCCCAATGAAATGGGCAGACAGCGAGGTATTTTTAAAGACGAGAAGACAATAACGCGGTAGCAACGCGAAGGAGTAATGCCCCACAGTGGCCGAGAAAGCGGCCAGGCCGGGTAACGACCCCCCTCGGCCTACCCACGCCGAAGGACCACTTCGGCTAACACCCCGCTCCACACGGGACGGGGCTGGGACCGAAGGCCGCCAGCAGAAGGGGCGAAGCAGACGGGCGGAAGCAGCCGGAAAGCTCATCCCACCCACTCCACCCCAGGACGGCCTGGGACGGCCACGAGCAAAGTTCAAGCCCGGGTCAGAGTTAGGGGAGAGTCGGCTCAGCGGAACGCGCTCTCCTGGCCCAACCTCTCCCCACAGCAACTCACCCGGCTAACGCGCAGCCCGGCACCGACCTCCCCACCGCGCCAACTCGCCAGTGTCCCGCAACCTACCGCGCAGGCGCGGCTACCAACGGCTGGGGCACCATGTGTCCCCGCCCGGCCTAGGATAGGAGGGGCGGGGTGCAGAGCTCCGCCCATGCCGGGGGGCGGGTCTTTCTGCCATGTTGTGGAGGTGCGGGGGGGTGGTGCACGTGAGGGGTTCGTGCTTTACCCAGGGATGCGCTAGTCTGTTGTCTCAGGGAAAAGTAGGGACTAGCGAGGCTTACGGCCTGGTACGGCTCCGCCCTAACCAGCTGGAGTCCACTTGCACTGTGGCCATTTGTCCTCTTGAGAGCAGGAGGCAAAATTCTGCGGAAGGACTTGCGGGGTCTGGCGCAGCACCGCAGCCGTGGCCGCTCAAGGGGCTGCTGTCAGCCTTTGAAGGGTGGATAAATATCTGTCTGCCAGGCCAACGTGTTTTACTGCAAAGGCAGATTTCTTCTCATGGAAAAACAAAAGATAGAGTTCATATGTCTGTGTGCACACGGGCGAAGGACAAAGCGGCATTCAAGGAGCGCCCACAACAGCGGAGAATGGGCTCAGTGTCTCGGCCAGACGGCTGCGCACACACCTCTTGTCCGGCCCACCGGGACTGTTCGCGGCACTGACTTGTAGGTGCCCCCCGCTCTTTGTTTTCCCGCCCTGCATGGACGGCGGGAATAGCCGCACACTAAACGCTTTGGAGAAGAGAATGCGTCATTATGCTGAAAGGGCTAATTAAGGGCGAGTGTTGACATATGTGAAAGGGAGCTCCGCCGAGGCCTTGCACCGAGGACAAAAGAGCGGTGGTTGGAATGCAGAGCCCCCCGAGATCCCCAGGGTGTATTAGCAGAAAATGGGACGGGATCTTCAGGGAGGGAAGGAGCGTTTAGCGGAGCCTCCCAGCTCTGCACAAAGCTGTGAGTTAGCAGTGTGTTGGGCCCTTGCTGGAGTCGGGCTCTGCGGGACGGCGGTGATGGAGCTCTCCAAAGCAAACACCGCGATAGAGCCGGCAGCGCCCGGAACACATGCAGAGCGGAGCGAAGCAGGAGTGAGCGGTGGCTCACAGCTTGCACCTGCAGCCTTTTCATAAGGAGGTAGCTTTTTGCACCAATAACTAGCGATGCACTGTAAACCATTTAGAATTAATCTAAACTGAACAGCCACAGCTAGCTATTTCACATTAATAAGGAATCCACTGTGAATTGCCAAGTGTGACCAAAGATAATTCTAAAAGGAAAAGTAATACTTCATAGGTGTCACCTTCACGTGGGACCTGCTTCTGCAACCCCTTAATTGTAACAAAAAATACTTTTCAGAGAAAACACTGAAGTAAGATGCTTAGTCTCAGAGTTCAGTGACTATCAGTAAAAGAAGTAAAATCTGACTCCCAAATGTTACAATTTTTTCCTCTAATATGCATCATAATGCACTAAACTTTTTGGAGGCAGTTTGGATTAATTGTTAAGTTTTAACTAGATGAGATCTAATTATAGCTCCTGCCTATGAATCTTCAGGGAAAATAGTAAATTTACCTTCTGTTTTGATGTAAAATAGATTAAGTCTTACCTTTGAAAATACAGAAATAGTGAGATTCTATTTTCCCTGCTTTTATGTTTTAAATAATTATGATTTTTTTTAATAGATGGCATTTGTAGTATTACTAATTCTACTAAATGAGGTTTCACATATTTACAATTTAAAATTACCACACCACTGTTGAATTTACAAAGATCTAGGTAAAACTTCAGAGGGATTTTGTAGTGCTGGACTGTTTTATATTTTTCTTTCAATATTTTGCATTGGCTCCAGTAACAGAAGAATTCAGTGATATGTTTAACCCTTGCTTTGGGGCCCCATTCTGGAGAAATTTTATAGACTCACAGGTAAGCAAAAAAGGAGGCAAGATTGGACTTGGTGTAATGACGCAGGCTTCCCAACTGCAATCATGTATTGACTGAGAAAATTTGGTCTATTACTGGAAATCGGAGTACAGCTGGAGACACGCTGACCTACTACAATAGGAATTGGTGTACTAGTATATTTAGTGGTTTCTTAAAAGCTTTTCTAAGTACAGCTGTTCTCCCTCAGGACTGACACTATTGACAAAGCATATAAGTAAGAAAAATCTTAGGGAAAATATCTTCAACTCTAAAATAACAAAAATCAGTTTTTCTTAAAAGCTGGAAAATTTCAAGTCAGTGTTGTTACAATCAAGACATCACTAAAATTCTTTTAGACTGCATTTCATACAGCTTATTCTCTGGCAAGAAATGGTACATGAGATGAGCAGAAGCAAATGGTCCTTTTCTTACAGTGTGATGAATAGAAGCAAACAGCCCAGACTGAGTTAGCTGAAAAAACTCTTAACAGGGTATTCATGAGATGAATACAACCATCTCATGCCCTCTTTGTCAGGAGGGATCAGATGCAGTAGTATGGAAGACAGTAACAACCCCTGAACTTGTTTTATAATAGGAGTGAATCTCAGTGTTGACAAAGTAAACCAGTGTTTCAGCTGTCACCACCCATCCCATCAAGGTCACAGAAGAACCAGTGCACACAGTGCATCTGAAAACAAGCAGAAAATTATTTTTGAAGGCATATTTTAAAACCATATATTTGACAAGGTTAACCTGTGCCACAGGAAACCATCAGCTACCTATAATTAAACATCATCTGTATTGATTGACCTAGACTTGAGATAGTTGTTGCCTGAACTCATTTTTAAGTGTATGCATAAGAAGCTGGAACAGAATGGGAGGGCAAGGGGATCATAAAAAGGAAAACAGAATCTGGTGATTGTGTGCTTGGCAATTCCATCAGCAAAGCACACATTCCTTTGCACTGTGTCCTTTTTCTTGATGGGGGCCTTGCAGGAATGCTAAACCTTGTAGGTTGTCACACAGGGAGAAATAGCTTAAGGAACCGATGTTTCTAGAAAGTCATTGTTTCATGGGAGGTGTTGGGTGAATCAGCATTCATGAAGGGAGCATTACTTCTATATATATCCACACACAGTGCTGGACTTCTGGACTGTGAATCCACAAGAAAAGTAGATACAGCTTCAGCTTTAAAAGTAGCGTGGAATGTTCCTTCAAGACAGACTGAGAAACTCTTTGCACCAGATAACACACATTAAAATAACATACAATGTGAATTCTTAAAGATGCTTTTAAGTGAAATGACCATGGTGATATGGTAGCATAGTTTGAGATTGTTCTTGGTTCTGTAACACAAAAACATACTTCTAAAGCTAAGATTGTGAGGACTGGGGAAATGTATGTGCAAATAATGTTTCTCATGGAATTCCCATGTGACTAATCAAGCTATTCTGCATTCATATGCTCCTAAAGCTTATCTACAACTGTGTTAATGCTTATTGTAAGCATGTTAGGACAGTGTCTGTTTTTCACTACAAAGCTGTACATCACCCAGCATAGTAACAGGCTGGCAGTACTACTTTCATATGATTAATGATCATAAACACCAAAGTGAGATAATTTGCCACTTTTGTCCAAGATGGAAGCAATTTACAATCTGAATGATAGCAAAAAACAGACCCTACAGATTCCTGGCTTGCAATGTCATCAGCCTGTGAGTTTCAGACAATTATTAGTATTAGCAAAACTATACGGTAACCTTAGCTCGATGGCTAGATGTGATGGGAAGATAATTTTTAAATATTAGTAAGCCTTACCACTCAAATTTAGTGTCAGAATCTAAAAAATCCTGCTTCGAGTTGCACTGATGTTATCTTTTGTGGTATGGAAAACAATCTTTAGATAGCCATGCTGATAAGTGGACAGAATGCTATTTAATTATAAAACAGCTATTATAAATTTTAAAATTATAATGGCAATTTTCCAGTAATGAACCATCTTTAATAACACTGCAAAACGCTTGCAGTGTGGAGTGACTGTATCACCTTATACATTCAAGTTCGAGGTAGTGCCAGTCCTGACTGTTGGGCCCTTCTTGTTTGATGTTTCCATACTTGCATCGCATGGACATATCTTCATAATGGACAGTTCTCAAAGGGCAAACCGCACATTCTTAATTTCCTAAAAAAAAAAAAGGACTTGGGGCAGGTTTACATAAGCAAGATCTTTAGGATCTCTTGTGAATGTATTTTTTATTTCATGATTCAAATGAAACCAGGATGAACATGACAGCATGATGAGAGAAAGAAGCACACAAGAGCTTATAAATAAGAGTCCTGAAAAGATGACTTGATTTCCATTCTTTGGAATGTTAGAGGTATTCAGAGATACTGCAAAGTAATCTCTGGTAAATTGCCTATGATTGAAGCAAATGGTAACTCACTGAATAGAGCCCTCTGGCCCACACTGAGATGAAACTCTCTACGGAAGTTCTGAAAAAGGGATGAAGGGTATTTTCTTTTGTTGTAATGTGTTCCTAATTTCCTTGTAAAAAAGGGATAGGTAACAACAAAACCTTTCTTCTCCAAATATTTCTTGTGCCATTAACTACTACTCAAGCAAACAAGGTTTTCCACCCCAGGTAATTTTTAAATGTTGCCAAATTGCACTAAGAGTCACTTCCCCAAGTCGTTTAATGGAAAGGGATTCTTTTGCTCCAGTGCTTTTTTGTACTTTTCCAGTTCCCCAGTTGTGTACCTGCCAGAGCACATGTGGTGGCTTCTTAATACATGTTTCAGGTATCTTCATATTTTCTGAACAACTGGAGATAGAAAAGTGTTGAACATTGCTGTAAGCTTTATCATTTGTTATCAATTAGTTCCATTTGAAATACAGTCACTCCCTATAGCTTTTATTTTCAGAAACATTTGGACATCTGTCTGTAAGATCAAACTACAAATCTTTAAATTGAATCTTACTGGGAATGAGCTCTACAAAATTTTTACATAATATTTGTGGAGTGTGATGCCAGCCCTTCTGCCTTTCAAAGGAAAGGCTTCTTTGTCTTTTGTCTCTTCACTACTCAGAGTTTGTACATTGTTTTTCTCACAAAGCTTTTCTTGCATACAAAGTGCTGAAAAGGGTTAAAACAGGTTTTAAAAATCTGTCTTCAAATGACACTTGAAACAACAGACATAAAAAATAGGAACAAAGAAATTCTTGGTGAAATGAATTCTATTTCTACAGTAACTATTTCATTGTTAAACCACATTTAAATCTCTGAGTATGTGTGATAGACAATATTAATCCTATGTTAACACACTCTCTGTATTAACAGACAAAAATAACAAGCAAACCATGTAATTCACAATTTATTAATTTACATTGCCAGTACTAAAGATGGCTTGCAAAGAAGCTATAAAGCTGTAAGCTGTTTTGAGTCAAAACAAGTAGCCACATCTTGTAGGAGGAACAAGACAACCAAAAAACCTGAAAATAAAACCCTCTGTGAAAAACAATCTAGATAGTAAACATCCAAAATGAAGCATGTCTTTACATGTTCCCTACTACGCTAACATAATGAGAATAAAGCACTAAAAATGTTTAAAGCAGTGAGCAGGGATTTCGAACACATCAATCCCTCCACAAGAGTAGTCCCTCTGGCATCATAAAGAGTACCTACAGGAATGAGATCAGAACAGTAGGAAAAAAAGAGAAAAAAAGGACACAACTATGGTAAAAATCTTCAGTAAATATATATATCAAAAGTAGCTTGTAAGTTGTAGGTTTTATGTACTTCAAGCAGATCTGGATAGGCACCCAGTAAAATTAATTTGCTTACATAATGACCCAAGTTTCCTTTCCTTTAAAAAAGTCACCAGCATTCACAAGAGGAATGCTGGTTTGAACCAGGCATGTTGCAAACAGATGTTATGCAAGCTTCCCCAAACAGTCCAGCCAATGTACTGCAATCCTGAGTTACGACTTTCACTATAAATGCCACAGTTTGGTCCCTTTTTTGGGCCACAGATTGATCTGTTGGTTTGCGAACATTTGGGATGATATTGTTGGGATGCCGACAAAAACTTGAAGATCAACATACTATTTTTAATTTTCAGTCCAACAGAATCTGGGCACCAAATATGAGTTACAGGGCCAGTAATACAGGACAGAAATGGAGAAGTATGTTGTCATCATATGATTGTGATACTAACCCTTAGCAAACATGCTCCTGGTTGATGTATTTGGCAAGAGACACTCTATGCAGTTTCTTTCTATTCCTAATTTTGAAGGACAAAAGTGATTTCCAAATACTGTTTTCAAAACCTGTCATAGATTTTTAATTAAACTATTCTTTTAGCCTACAAGTTATGAAATGGATACATCCTTTCATAACCTTTAGACAAATCATGAAAGAATGGTTTGGGTTAGTAGAGACATTAAAGATTGCCTAGTTCCAACAGATACAAAACATGGACAGGGACTCCTACTAGACCAGGTTGTTCAATGCCCCATCCAACCTGGCTTTGGAACACCTCCAGGATTAGAACCTCCACAGCTTCTCTGGTTAATGTATTCCAGCACTGCACCACCCTTGTGGTGAAGAATTTCTTCCTAATGTCTAATGTACATCTGCCTTCCAACCTGAAGCCATTACCCCTATCCTATCACTACATGCCTTTGTGAAAAGCTCCTCTCCAACTATCCTGTAGGCCCCTTCAAATACTGGGAGGCTGCTATAAAGTCTCCCGGGACCCTTCTTTTCTCCAGGCTGAACAACCCCAACTCTCCCAGCCTGTCTTGAAGAAATGAAAGAAAATGAAGAAAAAAAAGATACAAAGCAGAACTAATCTCATAGAACAGAACAACTACATAATAAAGCTGATCTCATGGAGCAGAACCTTGCAGATTCTTAAACAGATGAACTAATGTCGCCAGTATGGACTACCCCAAATAAGAAAAGATCAGATGAGAAAAGGCAACAACATAGTTCCTACTCCAAAACACACTGTATTTTTGGAATATCTCATGAAAATTTTGTTGCAATTGACAGTAAGATTTGCTTGCAAATCTAAAGAGGTGATTTTTTTTCCTTTTTTTTTTTTTTAAATTTATTTTTATTTTGTACTTTTATAACGTATTTTTCAGTTTTTAATCTTGGAAGTTGTGGGAGTACTCAGGTAAAGCAGAATAGTAGTTTTTACCTTGTTCTTTAGGAAAGCATTGTGCTTTCCATCTGTGAATGATAAACGTTTAGATAGGGCTTGCTTGAGCCTAACAGGCTTAAGCTATGTGTTCAGTCATCTCATGCTCTTCTCTTTTTGTTGAAGAAGCAGAAAGCGCTGAAATAACTTGCCCAGTGATGCCAAACAAACCCATGTGAAAAGTAAAAGCTTGAGACTGTCACCTGCAGCTCTATGCTCGTATTACTTGGCTATGTTTCTTTTACAAAGCATATTGTTTGGGGGCTTATGTGCAGGGACTGTGGTTAAGTTCAGTAAAAGGCAAGAGGCTGTGGTCTGGGAGGAGTGATTCTTAATGCACATCAGTGAGAAGTGATTGGATTAGTTATTGAATAGTCTGAACAGCATTTAGTCAATCAGTATAAAGTAATATATACTATCCTTCTTCTAAAATGTGGTCATTAAAAGTATGATAGAGGAATAGAATAGAATAGAATAGAATAGAATAGAATAGAATAGAATAGAATAGAATAGAATAGAATAGAATAGAATAGAATAGACCAGGTTGGAAGAGACCTTCAAGATCATCACGTCCAACCTATCACCCAACACCACCCAATCAACTAACCCATGTAACCAAGCACCCTGTCAAGTCTCCTCCTGAACACCTCCTCCTGACGGCGACTCCACCACCTCCCCAGACAGCCCATTCCAATGGGCAATCACTCTCTCCGTGTAAAACTTCCTCCTGACCTCCAGCCTGAACTTCCCCTGGCGCAGCCTGAGACTGTGTCCTCTTGTTCTGGTGCTGGCTGCCTGGGAGAAGAGACCAACCTCTGCCTGTTTACAACCCCCCTTCAGGTAGTTGTAGAGAGCAATAAGGTCACCCCTGAGTCTCCTCCTCCAGGCTAAGCAGCCCCAGCTCCTCAGTCTCTCCTCATAGGGCTTGTGTTCCAAGCCCCTCACCAACTTTGTTGCCCTTCTCTGGACTCGTTCCAGCAAGTCAACATCCTTCCTAAACTGAGGGGCCCAGAACTGGACACAGGACTCGAGGTGTGGCCTAACCAGTGCAGTGTACAGGGGCAGAATGACCTCCCTGCTCCTGCTGGCCACACTGTTCTTAATGCAGGCCAGGATGCCATTGGCCCTCTTGGCTGCCTGGGCACACTGCAGCCTCATGTTCATCCTACCATCAACCAGCACCCCCAGGTCCCTCTCTGCCTGGCTGCTCTCCAGCCACTCTGACCCCAGCCTGTAGCACTGCATGGGGTTGTTGTGGCCAATGTGCAGAACCCGGCACTTGGATGCGTTAAATTTCATGCCGTTGGACTCTGCCCATCTGTCCAGCCTGTCGAGGTCTCTCTGCAAAGCCTCTCTACCCTCTAGCAGATCAACTCCTGTTCCCAGCTTGGTGTCATCAGCAAATTTACTGATGATGGACTCAATGCCCTCATCCAGATCATCAACAAAGATGTTAAAGAGGATGGGGCCCAGCACTGATCCCTGGGGGACTCCACTAGTGACTGGCCACCAGCCGGATGTGGCACCATTCACCACCACTCTCTGGGTTCGGCCATCCAGCCAGTTCCTAACCCAGCTCAGAGTGCTGCTCTCCAAGCCATGGGCTGACAGCTTGGCCAGGAGTTTGCTATGGGGGACGGTGTCAAAGGCCTTGCTGAGGTCCAGGTAAACTACATCCACAGGCCTCCCCACATCCACCAGGCGGGTCACCTGGAGGGTGGTGAAAGAAAAATAAGCATTCCAACGACTGTGCAATGAACATCAAACACAACTGGAGGCTATGGGGCAAAATACAGCAGATGTTATCGGTAACTTGTATGGCGGGTGAAGCAAGGGAGCATTCCTCATAGCCTGCCTATCAAGAGGCTTTCTTAATAGTGAGACTCACCAGGCTGTAAAATAGTTTTTCACGTTAAAATCGTGAAGACTCTAACCTAGTAGGATCTGTTCGCTTGTCACATCATCTGCTTGGGTGAGCAGATGATCCCAGGTCCCAGGGCAGAACACCCTTTTCAGTTGTAAACAGCGGCTTTTCCCCCCCTCCCCCCTCCCCGAGACCCCGGACAGCCCCTGCTTCCCTGCCCTTGAACTCCTCACCTCAGCGCATTCACATCCCTAAACCTAACCTTTCAGGAGGCGGCGGCTTCACCACCCCAGCAGATTACACCGGCAGCGCCGGGCAAGGCCCGTCCAGCGGCTCGTCAGCTCCTGACAGGCTTCGGGAAGGCCATGTCCCAGGCCCTGAGCCTCAGTGGCTGCTCTGGTCCTGCCGCAGGACCAGTGCCGACGCCGCTCGGGCTTCGCCGCTCCCCTCAGCTTGACAAGTCAGTGTGTCCCCCGCCCCAGCTTCCCTGGAAACCGCCCCGCCTGCTGTGAAGCCGGCAGTCGCTGTCCCTCCGTTTGCTCGGCGCGCCCCCGGCCGTCCTTTGCCCCTGGCCCGACAGGGGAAGTACACTCCAGCACCCTACCGCCGCCCCGCTCCCGGGGGACCCCGCCAGGCGCTGCAGTCTGCCACCTCCCCCTCAGCGGTCAGCGCGGGGCCCATAGAGCGCGCCGGCGCCGTGCTAGAACGTATGCGGGGGGGAGGGGGGGCGCCTCGGCCTGCGCGCGGCGGCGGCGGCACCGCAACGCCCCCTGGCGGTAATTAGTGGCCTCATCGCGGACCGTCGAGAGAAAGGGAGAAGGGGCAGTAATGGCGGCCAGTTAGTGGGAGACTGAGCCGAGGAGACGGCGGCAACAGCGACAGGAGGAGCTGGCGTGGCTCCGTCTGTGATTCAGCCCGGCGGTCCGGCTTCCCCAGGGGACTTTTTCTGCTTCCTCCTCCTCCCCCCTTCTTCCGTCTCCCTCCCCTTCCCCTCCCTACGCGAGCCCCCGCCTGTCCGCCCTCCCTCCTCCCTCCGCGCCGGCGGCAGCGGCGGCAGCGGCGGCCCCCCGTGTCCCCCCTTCCCGGGGCTATGGTGAACACCAGGAAGAGCTCTTTGCGCCCCCTGGGCAAAGCGGCGGCCGCTGCGGCCGGAGCCGGCAGCCATTTCATTTCGTCCCGGACCCGCTCTTCCAAAAGGGGCACCAAGGCAGATGCGGCCGGGCTGGAGGAGACAGCGGCAGCGCGGGTAAGGACCAGAGGCGTTCAGGGGAGACGGGGAGAGAGACAGGCTCGGGGCGGGGGGCAGGGGTGGCCGTGAGGGCCTTGGCCAGGGAGTCGCTGAGGACGGCGCCGCTGCTGCCGGGGTGTGCGGGGGACGCGGGTACGGGAGCTGGGGCGAGGGGTAAGGGGGGTGTTGCGGGGGGTTGGTGGTGGTGAATTGCCGTGACGGCTGCCGGCTTGAGGCAAAGACGAGGGACGGTGGAGCCGGCAGGGAGTCTGGAGTGAGGAGGCATCGTGGAGCTGACACGGAACCTGGGGTGAGGAGGGACAGTAGAGCCGGCGGGGGAGCTGAGGACACGGTGGGGGTGGCTGCGGAGAGCCGCCCGCCGCGTCCCATCTGGGTTCCCTGCTTGGCGGAGAGAAGGCGGCCTCGGCCGGGGCGGCGAAGGGCCCAGGCCGCTGACAGGGGCTGGGGCTGGCGGGGGCATCTGACGGGTTGACAGGGACACGGGAGGCGAAGTTGGTGCCCTGCCGCTGCCGGTGTCTGCGCCGGGCTAGGGCAGGCAGGGCCGGCGCGGCCGCGGCGGCTGGTGGGGGTCCGGCGGCGGTGCGGGGCTCCCCCTGCGGCCGCGCCCGGTGCTGCGCCGGTTGCCAGACAAAAGTTGGGAGTTGCGCCTGGAGCAACTTCGCAATCCTCGTTGCCCTTTTTTTTTTTTTTTTTTCTTTCCTCCCCTTTCCCTAAATGACCTCAGATCGGCTGGAGCGGGTGTTCGCGAAGGCTTCAATGGGATAAAGCTGATAATTGAGAGAAGTCCCCCGTTTTTGTGACAGACCCCACTCCCCCAAGCGGGGAGGGTGTAATTTTGCCGTCAGGTTTAAGTTGAATGCTTTCTGCAGTCTAATGGCAAGTGAATTCTACAGCCTCATTTAGAAAGTTAACATTAAGTAAATTGTAATTGGAAGAAAGAATTCAAGAGGTTGCTTGGTTGGTTTATTTTTTCCCGTTGTGGTGCCTAAACAGATTTGTTGACAGCTGGTTGTGGTGTGGTTTATTTATTTATTTATTAAAATTAGTTTTGTTTAAATTCTAGGCAGGACTACTTTTTTTTTTTTTTTTTTTTTCCTGGATAAACTTCATTTATTGCTTCTGAGATTTAAACTACTGGTTATAGTTAACCTGATGTGCATTTATATTTTAAAAGCAGTGTAAATATGAAAGTGAAAATTTGGAGTCAAAGCATTGGAAGTCATGCTAAGAGACCATATACTAGCTTCTGCTTGTGGGGAAGTTAATCGGTCGGGTTGAAAACCAGCAGTAGCAGCCAGAGGCAGCTCGGAAGGATGACTCCTGGAGTAGTCAGAAAATCTCTTGCCCCACCCTATTAGTTTTAAAACACTAAAAAACTCTCAACCACTTTCTGTGTGTCTTTTTCAGTTCTTTCATGCTTCACAGTTCTTCCCTTTCTTTCATCTCAATTTTCCTTGTTGCCTGTTTCCTTGTTTAATTTCGTTATGCTCATGAGGCTGCAGCACCACAGCTACAGAAAGCTGTTCTACTTGTTCTGGTGTGCAGTTTCTCTTTATTTGTATCATGGGTCTTGGGGTTTGTGAGGCAGTTTGGTGTAACCCTTACTTGCTTACTTTGTAGGGAGCCTACTGCTAAAAAAGGTGAAATAGATTCATATTCTCTCCAAACATTTTTAACCTATTAATAATATTTTAATATCACTGATCAGCAAAATGTCTAAATTATGCCATTGTCATGGCATAAGGAAAGGAGATTTTGCAAAATACTGTAATAAAATCTGTAAATGCATCCCAGGTTATTGCCCATGTTTTTAAAAGAGGATTTCTTTTGAAAGGTATATTCTGATGTATGGAAGCAGATTTGTTTCACTTCACAACAAATCCCATCCATTTGTTTGTTTGTTCAGCAAACATTGCCAAAGCTGAGTAGAACTTATCCGGGAGGGGGTTGTGTGTTGGTTTGTTCCCCCCCTTTTTCTTTTTTTCCCCCTTTCCCTCTGTGAATTTAAGTGTTATACATATAAATAATATACAAATATAAATGTCTTCCACTGTATTTTAACATTGTCTTTGTACAACTGTTTTTATTCTTCAGATGTAAATATATACCAGCATTACAGCATTGTCTTGAGCTCCTGAGTTATCTTGAAGTGGCGCTGGAGAAGGATTTCAGTGATTAGAACATGAATAACTATAGCAGTAGGAAGACAAAGCCTTTGCTTTTGGAAATGACTGTTGGGAGACAGATAGTGAGGCTGTGTTTTGTCTAGAGAACATACTGGCATCGTTTCCATGCAGTTGTATGGATTTGTTTTTTTCAAAGTTGACTGGTACAGCATGTCCTTTTGAAATCTTTGGGGTGACATGTCAGGAAACCAGCCTTGCTACTGGCAGTTAATCGGGTTAATGGGCAGCTAGAGTTTGGAGCTCTGGCAGAGATGATGTGCTGCTTATTTGCACTGTGTGACTTAATTTTCTTCCACAAAGGTTCTGACTTGGACTCTCAGAGAAATGCTTTTCTGTAATTACCTTTCAGAATGTATTTTAAAAGATCATCTGTTTGTTCCTCATTAGCAACAGAAACTGAGTTAGTAATCTAATGGCATCCTGTAAGATGCTGATTAGTCCAGACAAGAGGTTAGAAGTTGCCTTCCACATCTTTTATATCTATTTCCTTTTCCCATTTTCCTTTTGGCTTTTTCTGGTATACATAAGAATTTTTTTTTTTCTTGCATACATTTGCAAGCACAGGCTTGAATCCTGCCTCTTCCAAGAATTTTAAGTTTCTAGGCTTCCAGCTCAATATTATGTTGAGTACATATTAATAGTGTCCATTTTGGTTTCATGTGAATGTGGAAGCAGCACACATTCCGTGGAAATGGGCTATAATAGTATAAATGCTTTTATCTTTGTATTCTCTCTATAGTACTTGCTCATCTTGGAGAAAGCAATGACGTCAGTCTTTGAAAAGTAAACTGTTTTCAGTTATTGACTGGTGACCATGCATTTAGTTACTGAGATGAATACATGTGTGTTCACTGACCAGAAGACAGATTAAAATGAACAAAATCCCTCACTAAATGGACCAAGGAGCCAAGAAATTTTTTCTCTGAAATGATGTCATAGCAAAGTGCACAGAGGGTACAGAGAGGAAAAACTAGGCTATGCTTTCTTCCTATCTGCAGGACTGATTTACAGACTAATAGAAATTGAAGCTATCCTTATATAAATTTCAGTTCTATCTTAATATAGGTTTTTGTTTTTTCTTTTTTTTTTTTTTTTTTTTTTGTATTAAATCATGGGAAGTGTTATGGCTTTATATTAAAGCATTCTGACAAGAAAAGTGTATCAAAATTTTCCAAAGTTTTCAGAAACAGAGCTGTTACCCAAGGCTCATAAATCCAGAGGACTTGATTCATGTTATGAAAGCATTGAGGATACTGTGATGATAACTGGTTAAGTTTGTACTCTAGATTATCTGATGTTTTCAGATACTGAGTTGTGATTGTGGGTAACACTTACTTGGCAATTGAAATGACTTTTCTCGGTCATCTCCAAGCACAAATCAAAAATGTTGATCAAGAAAACTAATGTATTTTTTGTGAAATAAACACTCTTAAATCATGTCAGAATATTAGTTAGACATTTCAGAAATGTATACAAGATTAGCTTTATTTAATTAGCCAAGAAAGCATTAGCAGTGCCATAAGAGCTACTTGAGGGCACTGTGATAATTGTAACGCATGATCCTAGCTAAAAGTAGTGACTGCCAACATCCTTCAACTTGCTTGGTGGCAACCCAGAGCTCTCCATTGTACTTAATTGCTAATAGGAGCAAACACTGACTTGAGGATTGACATTGAGTGTTGTAGTGTGGCAAGATATAAAGCTATGCAGCGTTTTTGTGTAATACCAGGATATTTCAGTCTCTTACTGTAATTTGTCAGTCTGTAACAATAAGTATGTTTTTTCTGATTTCTGGGTGATAATGCAGCTTTTGTAGCATGAGCTCATTGCTACGTTACATTCCTTTGAAAAGTTTTTCGTGGTCAGATACTGAAAACAGAAAATGAACTTCCAAAAAGTGATTATTATTTTTCTTAAAATATTGGCCTTAAACATACCCCTTAGAGCTGTCTCAAAAGTAAGTTTTCCTTTATGAAAGAACCTGACTCGGGTCAGCATATTTTCTTTGTCTTCTTCAAAGTGTCTTACAGTGTTTGGGTTCTGTGGCTTAGAATAAAGCTATAGAAAAATGTGGTGTTTCCTCCTTATGCTGGGAGAAATTGCGCTTGCTGGCGACCCACATATAAAGCTCTTCAGGAAAAAAAATAGTTCTCAAATATCTGTCTTTAAAGAACTACATTGTGTTACTGTTTGAGTTTACAGTAACATCAATAAAGGCACCGAGGCTAACCCTTTTACAGCTCTTTGAAATACACCTTAAAATATAGAGCCTTGTGAAGTTATTCCGAACAATTTCATTTAAAGGAAGATGCCCAAGAAAGCTCATCTTTTCAGTGTGTAATAAAATCTTGGGTTCTTTCTGGTTTAGTGGTCTGATGCTCTTTTGGGACTTAGGAGGAGAAAATCAGTGATCTAAAATGAATAGTACAGTCTGCTCCTTGGTAGCGTGATATTAATACATTTGTGAGCAGTGGGAAATTGAGCAATTGTTGGAAGCAATCTGTGTCTGTCAAAATACCATGCAGTCAGCATTTGTAACCCTTCCGTGTTTCCATAGGGGTGTCCTGAGTTTGAATTCTTCCTGTGTATCTTGCTGTATCAGTTTGGACCACTGTCAGTAGTAAGGACGCCTCCAAAGGGTACATGGTATGTTTTGGGAGGCAGTTGCACATCCTGTTGGAAGCTGGCTGTCTTTGCTGTCATGTTGTTACAGGGCCTTAAAAGGAAGTAATCTAAGGACTAATCCAGCGAGTGAATAAGACCTCCAAAGAATACTCAGGAAATGGTGTTGATGTTTGGTGTGCTTCATTGCTTCCTCTGAATATTTGGCTTATACCAAAGTAATATTAGTAAAAGCTGCTTCTCCAACTGCTGTCTCTCAGTTTAAACTTAAAGCAAAAGGCTTAACCCATTGCTGTGAGAGATCCCATGACAGTTTTGCAAGAGTGGCATACGGCTTAGGGTTATGCAAGATAATTAGCTCAGGTAATTACGTTCTGATCACCTCCATCCCCCTGCAGCTTCAGCTGGATGTGGTATAATTTTGCACATCCTGCCCTGAATTGTTGAGTGTTTGCTATACTGTGGAAAAGTTTTCATTCCAGTCTGGTGCTTTAAACTATGTCTTGCATAAAACTTGATAAAACCCTTCTCAACACATCCAGCAAGTAGATGTCAATGAGCTGAAGCTTTCGCAGCTCTTACTTTGTAGCTGTGATAATTTGAAAGGATGCTGATTTTTTTTATTAGATGTTTTAGCTGTAATACAGGCTGGATTAATAGCCAGAGGCAAATTTTAGGAGATTCAACAAAGCAAAGTGCTGGGTCCTTCATCTGGGTCAGAACAATTCTGTGTAACACTACAGGCTTGGGGAATAGTGGATGGAAATGTGCCCAATAGAGAAAGGCCTGGAGGTGTTGATTGATATTCAGCCAAATATGAGCCAACATGTGCACAGGTGGCTGGGATGGCCAGCATCTGGCCTGTGTCAGGAATAGTGTGACCATCAGGACCAGGGAAGTAATTTTCCCCCTGTATTCAGCACTGATAAGGCCCCACCTCAAGTATTGTGTTCAGTTTTGGGACCCTCACTATGAGAAAGGATCTGGAGTAGGTCCCAAGAAAGGTAATGAAGCTGGTGAAGGATGTGGATTAAGAGGTCTTGTGAGGAGCATCTGAGGGACCTGTGGTTGTTTGGTCTGAAGAAAAGGAGGCTGAGTGGTAACTTCGGGAAAGGAGATTATAGTGAGATGGGTGTTGGTGTCTTCTTCCTAGTAACAAGTGACGGGATGAAAGGAAATGGCTTCAATGGCACTGGGAGAGGTTTAGATTGGATATTAGAAGAAACTTAGTCACTGAAAGGGTTCCTAAAGACTGAAATAGTTGGGATGGGGTTGAATCTTCATCCCTGGAGGTGTTAAGAAGATGCAGAGATGTGGTGCTAAGGGAAGTGGTTTAGTACCAGACTTGGTAGTGCTAGATGATGGTTTGACTTGATGATCTTAAAGGTCTTTTCCAACCTGAGCATTTCCACGATTCTAATGTATTATTTTGTTTGTGGGTAACATCAGTCATGAACCCACTTACTACAGACAGAGGTGACAATACTTTCTCAGCCTATTTATTTATAAATATCTTTTGTATTCTTCATGCTTTGCTGTTTTTTTTCTAAACATTTTTTTCTGTCTCAGTTTACTTCTGAAATATTGTCTTTAGTGCTGCTGTTAGGATTTTTGTGGTTTATTTTAACCATTAACTCGGCTTTAAATTGTTCAGGTGTCGTATTGCATTTCTATTTGCCTGGACTCTTTTCTTGAATACATTTTAATTTATTCTTGCTTGGTAGCTATTAAACCAGGCCACTTTTAAACCAGTTATAAGATTAATCTGTTAATTTCTTGAAGCTTTTTCCTTTCCCACTGCTGACTGTGTGTGTAATAGCTTCAACTCCACTTGAACTAGGTATAAAAGAGTACTTTAGTGCTCATACCAGAAACACAGAACTTAAGAGCTTGTCCAAGTTCTGTAGTTTTTGTAGACAGTTCTGAATTTTGTGGTTTTAGATTTATGCTTCTAATAGTGTATGTTAATGAATCAACAAATATAAAACTTAGATGGAACATTTGTGTCTGGTTGCACTTGGAGCAGAACTTCAGTTTTGGCATTTTCACAATGTGGGAAATAGGCTTTTTGCTATTCTGCAGCCTCCAGTTAGTTGCTTCATTTCCAGTGGATAAGTAGTTGAGCCAAGCTATTTGAATAACCTGAAATGAAGAAGTGGCTCTTTCTATGGGTGTGGAAGAGATTATTTGCGCTGAAATTTGTTGCTATGCTTCATCAGTCTCCCATTCCAAATGCTTAATAACTGCTTTCCCTTGTTTCTCTGACCTGCATTTCAGACATGGACTATTGTTTTTATTATTATTTAAATTTTGATACATTAATCTTAAGATTTCCTGTTATAGTTTTACACAATTGTAGTATTTTTTCCTTCATTTTGATATACTGTCGTTAAGTGCACTGTGGGTAGAGAAGCAAGTGTTCTTAATTCCAGATTTCTTTCACATAGAAGTCTTCACTTGCTAGACACTTTCGTGTTTAATTTACTGTGTCAAGTACTTGGCTGTGTCCAGACCTTAGGGAAATCTCTGATCCAGGGGTTCTCTCTTCTCTTACTTGCAATCCTCATTCAGTTAATTCTACTTTTGTATCTAGATTTATAGCAGTACTGAAAAGAGGTCATGTCCTCCAGACTTTCTTTGGGATGAGGTTTTTTGGTGGAAACAAATGGATTTTTGAGGACTAGAGTAGTAAAAAGGGTGGTTTGAATGTTTTGTGTTTTCTACTTCTGAATTGTAATAAATCTTCAGTGTTTACACAAATATAATTCTTGATTTAAAAGTTTTTGTTCACAGAATCCAGAAACTTGTGGAAATGGTGCTGATTAAAAATGTGCCTTGCTTTTAGTGTTCCTTCAGTGTTAAATTAGGAAAATTAGTGGATTAAAAAAAACCAGTGATACATGGATCTTACAGAAAAATGTCTGAGTGCGGTATGGGCCCCCATTCAGCAAAGAGACCTCAGCAGACTTGCTCTTCTGAAGGTGTGTGATTTCACATGTGCTGCAAGCTGTTAAGTGTGCAGTTGTGAAAATGAATATACCTGCCAATGTTAATTCTTGTCTGGCCATTTGATGAGCTGGATCAGGATCAAGTTACAGATCCAGCTGAAATTCACCCTCCTCCGCACATCCTCCTACTTCTTCTTCCCCTCCCCTTCGTCCCTCCAATTAGATTTTCTGTTGAAAATTCAGTGTCACCCTGACTGGGATAAAGGCATAGAGTGCACCCTCAGTAAGTTTGCAGATGACATTAACCTGGGAGAGTGTTGATTTTCTTGAGGGTAGGAAGGCTCTACAGAGGGTCCTGAACAGGCTGGCTGTCTGGGCTGAAGCCAGTTGTATGAAGACTCTATGCTCTTAAAGGTGGTTTCTAATCAAAACAATTCTATGATCCTGTGATTTTAGTGAAGGCACAGAGGAGAAAGCTTATGGTGGGAGTGCTTGGAGGGACAGTGATGATGGGTGGAGGACAAACCTCAGCTCACTATTTATGGGCTCTCTCTGGCAGAGACAGTAGCTCTGTAGCTCACTCTCCCTTTCTGTCATGAACCCGCAGTCCACAGATTGCAAGAGTTTTTTGGATGTCAGATCAAAGCTGTTGCAAGACACTGTCTGGATACAAACAGGCATCTTTTTCTGTTACAAACAGGGGGAATGGTTGTTAGGAATGAAAACACAAGATAAAGTATTGTAGATAGTGGTTTCTATTTTTATCTTGTAAACTTTTAACCTTTCTCAGAAGCTTGCACATTTATTAAATAACCAGAGCTCTAGAATTGAAGAGTTCCAGGAAATAAAATGAAATCTATTGAAAAGAATGAAGCAGATCTCATGCAAAAAGAGTGTGGGTTTTTTTTTGTTATTGTTGTTTTGTTTGTTTTTCACCTGAATGAGTTGGGAAGAGCGTGCTCTTCTGAAAAAGCCTAGATGATGGTGTTGTTTGTATTCTTAATGAAGATGACTGACATGAGCACAATTTACAGAAAAAAACCCAAATTAAACCTAGCAACTGACAGCCCACCCAGAAGTTGAATATTAAAAGAATTTAGATTATCCAGCAGTTGTGGCATTCTTTACTATGATTTTCATCAATGAAATAAAGCATTAATAGTTATTTATACCAAGATCATCAGGCACTTAAGAATGAGTACTGTTGTTTTTCTTTAACACCTGTGGAGAGCCAATGTCTGATAAATGACCGTGTGCAAACAATTGGATATTGGAGAACTGTAACCAGAATTTAGATACTTATAAGCCAATTTTGTCTTTTTTCAACCTATCAGTAAGGTCCTTAATGAAACTGGAAATTCTTAGTAAGGTAGTTAATGTACTCTGATTCAAATATTTTATTTTCTCTGTTACATTCTTGTCATTTGAAGGGACAGGCAGAGTACTTACTCTAGATTTTCAGCATGATTTTCAGCAGATGTTTATCATGCAGCAGTACATAGTGTACCAACATTTATTCAGTCTACTATATTATGCTGTGAGTTGAGTCATGTTACCTTCTTTCCCCAGACAAGTGTATCAGGTCTTACCTCTTCCTGCAAAGTAGGTAGTCAGTCCTCCCACAGAAGAGGGGTTAAGGGCATTTGCCAGGCAAATGTGGGTTGGAGTGGGGAGGGGAAAGGAGCTTGTGAGGATGTGTTGCTGCTGGAGAGAGTGGATAGTCCAGTGTGTCATCCTGAAAGTAGGACGTAGTGCAGATGTATAGGGCAAGGTGTGGTCCATAGTTTGCACATGCTTAGAGCATTTCAGTTACTGAAAACTTGTACTAAGCATATGGACAGTTTTAGTCACTTTTAGTGGTGGTTGTTTCCCCCTCCCTACCCTGATGAAGATGCTATAAAAACAAAGGGGTGAACTTAAAAGAAAACAAACTTGAAATAGAATTTTAAGTGATTTACTAGATTATGGTCAGATGATGTTGTCATAGTTGTGGTAGAAATTTTGTGTGATATAATTATTACAACTTGGAACTGAATAACAAACCTAAGAATATCTGAAAGAGATTGTGAAGCCTTTTTACTTTTATTTTTCTTAGAAATTTCTTAATATGTCTAGCCCAAAAATGTGTTGGGAAGGATACCTATGTCTTGCTTAACTTTAATCAGTAGATCTTAAAGTAGATGTCTAATGCAATAAATTTGTAGAGGTTGATGTTTTAATCCATATTTTTTACATTTGCAGAGAGTAATACATAAGATTGTAAGTGTCTGATTCAGAATCACTAGTCAGGCAGATAGTGTTTCTGGTGTATTTCATTGCTATATTTGAAATGATGTTACTGTTTAAACAGAAAAACAAGTTACTCGTTAACTGCAAGTTATCTGAGGGCAAAGATGAGTGATCAGCTTAACTAATTGGTATATGGGGGCACAAACACATTTATTTAACGAATGCAGGGTTTATTTTGGAAAGACAATTTTTTTATCACAGTGGTATGAAAAGATAACAAATGTTCACTAAATGTATTTACAGAGCCCTGAGTATGTGTTTTATTTCTTTTAACGAGTAGCCCATTTTCACAAGACCTTTGCATGAACTGGTGGGGGAAAAGGTAGATCAGATTATTTTTTTTCAATGCATACTTTAAAAATATTCATCCATATTAATATTCTGAGACATCTGAGAAGATGCATGGTTATTCATGAGGTGTATTTAAAATTGTTAGAACTAACTGGAGGATCTGGATTGAGTTTCTTCAGAGTTAGTAAACATAAGATTGAGAGATCTCTGAAGTTATTGTTGTCTTTTCAGAGAGTCAAATCGAGAAGATAGTTGCTTTTAAATATCGGAACCTAAGAATTAACTCAAGTTAGAAGCAGAGGTTTTTGGAAATCTGTAACTGAAACAGTTTTATTGAAAATGCTTGTTTTGTTGTTGTTAAGGAAAAAGTAAGTTCCAGGATGTTTTATGCTTGTTCAGTGGGGCAGAAAGAAGCTAATTAAAATAAATTATGCTTTTAACAAAATCGGTTAAAGATGGAATATTATTGTCTTAATCTCATGCCTTAGACATGGGGAGAGGTCTTACAGAAATGCATAGATGCTGAAAGGCTTAAAAACACCGCAAGTAAGACGTAACAGTTTTCAACCTGAAGTTATAGTGTGCAGTCATGCTAACTTTCTGGGTGTGTCAGAGTTATACAGAAGGGTGTGGCCCACAAAATGTATAGTAAGGAAAGATGTTTGACCATGGTGGAAAACTCAAATATTAATGTCTGCATATGTGGTTTTTTAATACAGCTGAACCTGTGGCAAACCAGATAGAGTCATTTTCAGAAATTGCAAGGTGTGGTTGTGGTTTAAATGTATGTCATCCCTTACTCAAAAACTTCGTAGACTTGCATTCGCTTGCAGATGACAGTGATAGAGATGGTTCGTACTCATCCTCTATTGCCAAGACTGCTGGATTATGGTTATTTTGGGATGCTCAGATTAGCAGTGTAGTGAAGAGTTCCTTGGATAGTCAAGTGGCCATGAGATACAACTTAAAAAGTCAGAGGAAACAAAAAGCCTTACTTACCAATATGCTAGGAGTACTCTATGTATTTTAACTTGAAAATTAACTAGGTATCGTGCTTTACTTGTCTGGTTGCTGTGATGTACCTGAAGGTAAGCTCTTACTGCTGAGAACACCCTTGGTACGTGTGTCCTTCAGTCACATTGAAAGACTGCATTAGTGTAACAATTATTTATTTATTTTCTCTAAGAGGCTAAATAGAAAAGAAAGAAGTCAGCCTTATTGATTTCTAGTTTGTGGTGTTTTTCCAAACTTTAAGGACTTCTCTCTAAATGTTATAAATAAAAATCTGTTAGTCTCCTTCTGAACACCTCCAGTCACCATTGCTGGAGGTGTTCAGGAGGAGGCTTGACAGGGTGCTTGGTTGCATGGGTTAGTTGGTTGGGTGGTGTTGGATGATAGGTTGGATGCGATGATCTTGAAGGTTTCTTCCAACCTGGTCTGGTCTGGTCTATTCTATTCTGAAATGTAAGGGTGGGTATGAAAGAGCCAATAGGTAATACTGTAGCTTGTTCATAAACGTGTGTATTATAAGAAACATTTTTCCATCTTTCTCTTTTTCAAATAAAGATGAAAGATATAATATGCAGTTATTTATTTTATTGCTTTATTCACTTACTAGTTTTAGATTTTGTTTCCAGATTCTCTACCATCATTCAGCTGGTTTCAATGATGATGTTACCAGAGTTTGCCCTGCTACCTCTGCCATGCTCTTGCTATTGAATCTTAGCTCAATAGCTAATTTTTCAGTCTTTATTCAGCTGTCACATTCCATTTTACTCTTGAATCCAAAGATAATGAAGACTGTGTTTTGGCAGTCTGGAACATAGATGGTATCCTGTTAAATCCAGTTGTTTCCTTGCTCATTATTAGTTAGAGTGCTTTCCCTAAGCAGCTGTGCTAGGTTCTGGTTATTCTGGATTGCAGCTGGGGTTTGGTGGGTCTCTTAATTGTGTTAGATCAATACAACTGCACTAGATTTTATCACTTTATACTTTCTGACACTACGTAAACTCCTTTATTGATTCTTCTGTGGTTGTTTTTTCTTTGTGGTTTGGGTATGCTTCCAGAGAATTACCGACATGATTAAGATTTTATTAATTCACGTTCTTTGCGTTCTCTCAGCATGTGAGTGCATTTGCTTCAGTGCAAATTAGGAGCTTTGAGTTCAGTGCATTGGTTCCTACTTTTGCGGCTGCATTACTAATTTCTTAATTTTTAAGTTTGATTCTTGTATCATACATCTTTCCAGTCCCAGAACATTTTCATGATGTGTACTGCTAAGTAGTTAGTTTCTGGGTTGAAACTGAGGTACTATTTTTAATCATTAAAAGTATAAATGGTGTGAGAGCCAGTTACTTGAGGGAGCAAGCTGAACGCAGTGGAATTATTAGGCTTCTGTTATAAATGGGAGGAAGCAGTTGTGACCGTTTGAGGCTGTGACTTTAAGAAAGGCACAGCGCTGGGACACTCTGGCTGAATCTGTAGATTGGTAGAACACAGCTTTAAGTTTCAGTGCAGTTGGAATTTTTCTCAGTTCTTTCCTGTTCTCCCTTTCCAGCTTGCCTGCTTCTGGGCAACTTGCCGGAGTTCTGACCATGGATAAGCATTAATCCTGCATGTGCTTGAAGGCCTCTTCCTTAATAACTGCCTTTTCTCTCTGTAACCCTTTTTGGGAAAGAAGGAGGTAGGGGGAGAGAGGGGGATACATGGGGGGAACCCTCCTCTGTCCAGAGAAGGGAATTTTGTTCCTGTATTTTTCTTTGCTGTATATTTCTGTATATATATTGTAAATACTGTATAAATTGTGTATATACAACCTGCATTCCATATATTACTTGTAAATATAGCATTCCTTTGCTTCTCCGACTGAGTTAGCAGTGTTTTTTTTCCTCTTTGTCGGGGAGGGAGAGCTAGGCCTTCTCTCAACCCACTGCAGCAGTAGATAGATTGCTCTATGTAAAGGCTTCTCAAATTGAATTTAATTTCTTGTTCTCTCATATTCCAGTTTCCCTAATCTCTTGAATGTAATGAAAGCTCCATCTCAATATTCTAGTATAGGTAGATAAAAGTTCTGGATAGTAGTCTAGGTGTGATTTGATTCCCTAGAGCATGAATTTTTATGATTGTTTGTTAACTGGAAAATGGAGCCTAGATTCTTACTGATGTATTTAAAACTTCATCAATTCCTCCTTGTAGTAGCTTTTACTTCATAGTAAAATATTTCATATTACATCTTCTACAGCAGATGTCCTAATCTTAGTTATTGTTTGGGCTCAACGACCTTAAAATTTAGAGTGGCTTTGTACTTGCTCAGTTACTATGTAGAGTTAATATGCAGACAAATGAGGCTGAACTGAAAATAAAATCCTAACCAAAGAGTAATTAGAAATTGTTGCCTCTGTTAAGTAACCACTTTCATTCCTAGTCTGGTTCCTTAGGCAGCTACATTGATGGGATCCCATTGATGGCTATCCTACCCTTCCAGGTTTTGAAGCTATTTACCAGTATCCGTTTCATTCAACGCTATTAGAGATCTCAGCTTTTGAAAACCTAGGTGACTATTGTTAACTCAGTAGCAGAGGGAGACCTAAAGTAGCAGGTTTTATCTCCAAATTAATTGCAAATATTGTATATGCCAGCTGACCACTTCATCTCAGAAGCAACTACGCTGTGGTATTGCCTTTCATCGATAATAGACAGGACAACTGAGGAATACTAGCTGATTTTGAGACTTGAAGGATCAGAGGCAGGAAAGTGAAGGAATTGCAGAGAAATGTGGTCATAGGAGGCCGGAGAGGAATTCGGATTTTTGCACCAGGTGGGGCAGAAATGGACTATTGGAACGTATGTGTTGCTAATTTAATTCCTCACAGAGTAGCTTTAATATTGGCCTTAGAAAGCTTTGTTACATGTTTGTTTCTCTTTCTTAGTTTCGTTTTCTCTGTCTTGTCTAGCCAGTTTAAAACTGGTTCTGTAGCTTGTCTTGAAACTGTGCTTCTATCCTGCACAGGGTAGCTCTTGTAGTTTCAGGAAGAGGTTACTAAAACTGTCTTAGCCATGACATGATTCTCTTAAGTCCACAGTCTTGTGGCAGATTAAAGCAAAAAGTACATACACAAATGCTTACAGTATTCAGGAGTGAATATGTACACCATTAAAGTTTTGTGAAAAGTTATTTCATAGTTGTAGAGCGTTGTGGAAAACAGCAGGGTGGCAGCACATGCATCTTGTAATGCTGTGCAAGTGCTAATGCTTTGTATTTAGGAATGGTGATACTTACCCCTGCTACCACTTTGACTTAAGTCTTGGTTTTAAATCCCAAATTCTGCTTCATCTAATTTTAAATCTTTAGTTACAATGATCTAGTATAGGTACTATTTTGAGTTGCATTGATATACTTTCTGAAGAAGTGAAAGAATGAGGAAGAAATAATCATGGATTAAATGAGATCTAAGATTGAATATTAGTATAGACCTCTTTCTTTCCCTGGATTTACCTTGACAGGCTAAAAATCATCAAAGTTAAAACTCTTTTTAAAATGGGATGTGTAAGTGGATTGTTTAGCATTTAATACTAATTTTTGGTATCTGAATACTAACACTAATATTAGTAACATTTTGATACTAACAGTATTTAAATACTAAAAATTTGTATTAGTAAATTCTAGTATCTGCAGGCAACTAGAGTATAAACAAAAGTGACATGACATTCAATAAATAGTATATAATAATGAATACTGTAAGTATTTAATATTGGTTATATGAGCCAGCAGTGTGCCCAGGTGGCAAGAAGGCAAATGACATTCTGGTTGGAATCAGGAGTAGTGAGGCCAGCAGGTCTAGGGATGTGATTGTTCTCCTCTACTTAGCACTAGTGAAGTCACACCTTGAATACTGTGTTCACTTCTGTGTCGCTCACTACAAGAAGGACATTGAGGTGCTGGAGCATGTCCAGAGAAGAGCAACTAAGCTGGTGAAGGGCTTTAAACACAAGTCTTGTGAGGAATGGCTGAGGAAACTGGGGCTGTTTCTGTTCAGTCTTCAGAAGTCTCAGGGGACACCTCATCACCCTCTACAGCTACCTGAAGGGAAGTTGGAGAAAGATGGGGGGTCAGTCTCTTCTCACATGCAGCAAGTGACGGGGCAAGAGGAAACAGCCTCAAGCTGTGCCAAGGGAGCTTCAGGTTGGATATTAGGAAAAAATTCTTCACAGAAAAGGTTTTCAGGTGTTGAAACAGGGTGCCCAGGGTGGTGTCACCATCCCTGAAGATATTTAAAAGACGCATAGATAGGATGCTGAGGGATATGGTTTAGTGGTAATAAGTTAGCAGTAGTGGTGGGATTGAGAGCTTTAGTTGAGCAGTTGAACTTGGTGATCTCCAAGGGTTCTTCCATCCTCAGCAGTTCTGTGATTCTATAATTTGTTAAAAATATATATTGAGGGACGAGATGTTAAGGTGTGAAGCTGACAGTGCATTTCACTTGCAGCAATCCCATCCCCATGTTTTTTTTCTTGTGTTACCTTTTGTACTTGTTGGATCCTTCAATGAAATAATTTAGTTCATTAATGAGGAAGGAAGGTATTTTCTGAAGCTTTAGTGAGCTGATCTGGTTTATGGGGTTTGAGGGTAGAAAGGCTCTGCAGAGGGACCTCGACCGACTGGACAGATGGGCAGAATCCAATGGGATGGCATTTAACAAGTCCAAGTGCCGAGTGCTGCACTTCGGCCACAGCAATCCCATGCAGAGCTACAGGCTGGGGTCAGAGTGGCTGGAGAGCTCCCAAACAGAGAGGGACCTGGGGGTACTGATTGACAGCTGCCTGAACATGAGCCAGCGGTGTGCCCAGGTGGCCAAGAGGGCCAATGGCATCCTGGCCTGTATCAGGAATAGTGTGGCCAGCAGGAGCAGGGAAGTCATTGTGCCCCTGGACTCTGCATTGGTTAGGCCACACCTTGAGTCCTGTGTCCAGTTCTGGGCCCCTCAGTTTAAGAAGGACATTGAGACACTTGAACGTGTCCAGAGAAGGGCAACAAGGCTGGTGAGAGGCCTTGAACACAAGCCCTATGAGGAGAGGCTGAGGGAGCTGGGATTGTTTAGCCTGGAGAAGAGGAGGCTCAGGGGTGACCTCATTGCCCTCTACAACTACCTGAAAGGTGGTTGTAGCCAGGAAGAGGTTGGTCTCTTCTCCCAGGCAACCAGCACCAGAACAAGGGAACACAGTCTCAAGCTGTGCCAGGGGAGGTTTAGACTCGAGTTGAGGAGAAAGTTCTTCACCGAGCGAGTCGTTTGTCATTGGAATGTGCTGCCCAGGGAGGTGGTGGAGTCAGCGTCCCTGGAGGTACTCAAGAGGAGATTGGACGTGGCACTTGGTGCCATAGTTTAGTCCTGAGGTCTGTGTTGATAGGTTGGACTCAATGATCCTCGAGGTCTCTTCCAACCTTAGTTATACTGTGATACTGTGAAGTCAGAAGAATGTCAGATCATCAAAGGAGATTGGCGTGGTGCAGTGCAGCCAGGCAAGGGGCGTGCATGGGCTAGTCCCTGGGGTTTGGTGGTGCTGAGCTGTCTTGTTTAACTACACCTGTACCTTTGGATTTCTTTAGGCTTTGCCATTTCCAAAGTAGTGTGCTGTGATAGTCTGTCTTCTTAAAGACTTTTTAGGCAGTTTTCTTGAGTACTTGAAACATCATGATGTTGAGTTTTCTGGAGTACAAATCAGATGGTTATTAATAAGCCTGATGGACAAACAGGACTTCCATCATTGTTCTGTGCATATAAGTAAAATTACCTTTCATGCTTAGATTGAGTACTTATTGACAATTCCTGGACCTCAGTCTTTGGAAATTGTTTACTCTGTTGTAAGAGAGGATATTTAGTTTTTTAATCAGGACTGGTTCCATGAGCTAACATTTGTTGTTTTGTAGAATCTTGATTTTATTATTCTAGAACTTTTTTTTTTTTATAGTTCACCTTAACAGAGGCAAATCCTTCAGTTTGCTGTCTTTCCACTTAAAATGTACTGTTCTTTAGTAATCTTTTGCTACTGTATTTGAGTTTCTGTGTGTGTTACCTAGAAGTCCAACAAAAGCTCCAACCCCTCCAGTAGTGTTTAGGTGCTTCTTAGAGGTGTTAAAACTAACATTGGTAGTGTGCATAATGTGGTTAATGAAGATGTTAGACAAAGGTGCTGTATAAAGTCTATTTTGAGTTAATTCTAGCAGTGTGTTTCATAGTGTAGAGAGACCAAGGTATTGCAGAACTCTTACAGGAAGAAAAGAGTATAATGTGACTGTTTAAGCAGTTTAAAGACAATGTCAGTAGAATAAATTCATGCTATGTTTCAAGTATCTTAATTTTACTGAGTCCTTCTTTCTCTTTATTGAGCAATTAATTCTCCCACAAATAGGGGACAAGTAGCAGTGTCACATATGATATGCTAAGTGCAGTGAGTTTGAGAAGCAGAATGCTTGCTCAGAAATAACTATAAAACAGTAAAGTATAATATATTAAATTATTTTAATAGTTTTCAGAAGAAGCACTTCTAATATTTCACACAACATGGTTACCAAGAGTTTGGTACGGACCTCTGTTAACTAAGCTTAAGTTTCCTCTCTGTCAGGATATATACAAATGAGCCAGTTGATTACTGTTTGATGCTTATTTTTCTTTTCAGAAAGATGAAGGTAGTGATGCTAGTTTGAGTGATAGCCACGTATCTCCTTCTGCCAAACGTACCTCAAAACATGCTGATCCTGTGTGCAAAGACAAATCAAAATCACGCAGTACTGGACAGCGAGAGGAATGGAGCATCTCAGCTGGACAGTCCAGGTAACTTAACCTGCCAGCTGGCACTAAGTCTTACCACTATTTCCTGTATTGTTAGCACACTTACACTATTTCTGCACTGGACTGGAGGTCAAACTCAAGAGTTTACTTTTCAAGTGTATTGCTTTCATACCATTTGTGTGTAGTTTAAGACACCAGGAATGTGGATTACGTCAGTCCCCTAATCAATTTCTATGCAAGTTTGAGCGAAAACGAAAAGTAATTTTGAGATGGAATCTGAGTAATTTTGATATGTCTGAATGTAGCAACTTGATTGGTATTTTTATGTACTCAAGCTAGAGGACATAACATTTTAATTAGGAAATTGACCATTATCCATTCTCTAAGGATGATAATACCAGGTTCCTTTTTGTTGTTGTTTTTCAACCTCTCTTCTCTGTTTGCTTGTAAGGACTCAAGTAAATCACTGTGTTTTGTTATATACAGTCTCAGTTGTGCCGCATTTTATAACTCTAAAGGGAGAATTTAATTTTAAAACTCTGATGAATAGTGTTTTAGAAAGCATTCTTGTATTCATAAGGTTCTTAACATGATTACAAATAATTATGAGCCATGAACTTACAGTTAATACTGATTTTTTTTTTTAATTTTATTTTATATTTTTTGAATGAAATTGAAAAGAATACAGAAACTTGTGGTGTTACTCTGACATGGCTTTTCATTTGAGGTGTTGTGGTGGTATTTTTTTGTGTTGGGGTGTATGTGTTTGTGTTTTCCCCTCCTGTTTTTTGCTCTGCCAAAATCCAGAGTGCTTGGCCTAGTAGTGATCTTGAGTTGCTAAGGATTTTCTCAAAAGTTCTGTGTTTTTGCAAGTTTATCCAAAGTGTTTGAATGATAATTGCCTTTGAAGAGCTATGTCAAGGTTCTGCTCTGTAACTTAAGAGGAGAGTTAATAGTAGAACATGGTGTGAAGGAACATTGCAGAGCTTAGTAAGAGAGATCTATAGATAATTGGGGGGGATTCATATAATTGACAGTTTTACTCTCATTCAGGTATTGGGCATGAAGCAGATTCTTCAGAGGCTACACATCTTAATGTTTTTGATAGCATAGCCCATCCTGTAATGTTCTATTTTCACTGGATAACTTTTGCTTGGATAAGGAATGTTAACATTGATTTGTCTAATATGATTATTCCCTAGGTTAACTTCTCAGCCTGGTGCTACACTACCAAATGGACGTAGCTTATGTAAGTGTATTACAGCAGACCTTCTCATAGCTACTTTTACATTTAACAGTTTCCTGTCAATGATTTTCAGCTGCATATATATTCCGTTGGTTTTGATAACTTTACTGGGTCCTCTGACCATTTTGACTAGAAAGTTGTTGTTCTGGCTTAGTTTTCTTCTGTCAGTATCTTGGATGCTCTGTGTAGACATAAACAACATTTTTAGACGAAATTCCATTTGTCGTCTTAATTCAGACCTGCTGGCCATGATCCCAGTGTTTTTCTTAATTTCCAAATTTACCCTTATCAACTGATTTTGGCCTTTCACTCCCTGCTGGTGTCTTTATTTACTCTTTTTGCTCATTTAAAATTTGGCCTTCAGTGGTTTTTAATGTTACTTTATTATTGCTTTAGAGAGACCTGCCTTGTCTGCAGCTCCTGTTACCTTGGACAATTTTCTTGTTCACTTAAACTTGTACCTTACAAACCTGCTATCTCATTGCATATCTCAGCTATAACCACTTTGTCTTTTGTGTCCCTTTTTCATCAACTCTGTCTTTTTTAGTTCTGCCTGAGTGTTAACTGTTAAGCATATTCGGTGTTTTTATTTATTGTGCTGCTGAAGGAACAATTCAGGAGTGGGATAGTGGGATCTCTGAGTAGCTGATAGAGATTTTGTTTTTTCCTTTGATGAAATAACTATGCTGTGTCTGACCTTTTGAGTATGTATTTAAAAGACAGAGAATTGGAACTTTGGGCCAAGTATGCATTTTAGTATTTGTTAACTTAAAAATACTGAATAGATAATTGAATGCCAAATTTTCATTAAATAAGATTCTCTTATAAGAAATTAGCTCAAATCTGAAGATAGTAGCTTGTAAGCCAAAGTTGGTAGGAATTAAAGCACGTGAGTAAATATGAGTGGTCTTACTGTGTTCTGTAACTTTTGGTTCATTGTCCTTGCTAAGTATTCTCTTACTAATTTTTCTTTTATTTTGTGAAAATGTTGTTTCCTGCATTTTGAAGTAGTAATACGAATTTCTCTTAGCTCTCAAAAGCCATCCCCTTCGAGGGGAAAAAAAGGCAGATGGGGACCATGCTTGCATAAACGGAGATATAGAAGTCAGAAAAAGTTGTCGGTCCAGGAAAAACAGATTTGAAACTTTGAATCAGAGTTTATTGTTTGATCAGCTAGTAAACAGGTATGTGGGGATGCTTCAGTTGTATTCACCAATCATCTTAATGATTTAAAAGAAGGTAGAAACCCCTGTCTTCCAGTACCATCTGTGTTTTACTGTGGGAATGTAGCATTGAGGCAAGCTAGAGTGTGGTTTGCGTTACAGGCTGGGTCCTGTGCTGCAGCTGCCTACGTTATCCATGCTCTGAATGCAAAAACAATTTACCAGACTTTGAGGAGTAAGTTACTCTGTGTTTACACCTCTATATGATGGCGGTTATTGCAGAGCATCTGACAAGCTGTAAATCCACACCCTAGTTTGTTTCATAGTAACCTGTTTCTGTAGTGATACCCTAAATGTGATGTAAATTGGTGATTAGCAACAGTGCTTGGAAGCTCTCTATATTTTGCTTGTATAATTTTGATCATAAAATATCAAAAGTTTGTAGCTTTTTTTTTTCCCCCTCCCAACCATTTGTTAGTAATTCATATAAGGTGGGTGTCACTTTTTGACATTTACTGTGCAGACAAAGTAGGTCAGAATGGGAGGTATGGTCTGGTCTGAGCACAGGAATGGTAGCCAGAATACTTTTTCGAAATATGAAGTCTGATGTGGCCCTAGGCAGGCCACTTAAGGTGTCTCAATTTCCCACCTGTGAAGTGGGTTTTGGTAGCCACATATGTGCTCATACTTGCTCTAGTGCTTGGAGGATGATTTAAACATGAACATTTAATTGCCAAAGATGGCCCTTTACTGTTAAATGTATTTTCTTGAATCTTCAATTTTTTTAAGTTTACTCAGTAATTACTTGATATGTTTACAAATTTATATTGTGTTATATTTATTTTTTTTAATTGCAGTTGAGTATCTCTCTCCTCATCAACAATAGGAAAAAATCTACCATGAAGATTGTAATTTGATAAGGTCATGGTACTGAAGTCTATATGTGAACTGATAACAGTGTGCCCCATAATCATTGGAGGTTTTTAAGAACAGGTTAGACAAGTATCAGTCAGGAATGGTTTACATATTGAGTAGACTCTCTTGCCTGGCAGAACAGATAGATTTTTCCAGGTCCCCTCCAACCTTATTTTCTTTGATAGCAGCTATTTTACTTCAAGTGGTTGTTACAGGTATTTTAGAAGAATTGTTTAAAATTGGAAGGAGTGAGTTTACTGACTTCTATCATCAGAATTTCTATTGACTTCTTTCTAGGCAGGATTTCACACTTTGGATTTACTTCTAAACAGCTTGAAGTAAAAGTTTATGCCTTTTAACAATTACAGAATCATAAGATAATTTTTTGGTTAGAAAAGGCCTTTTAAATCAAGTCCAACCATTATCTAACTCTACCAAGTCTGATATTAAACTATGTCCCTTAACAGCATATCTATGTCTTTCAAACACCTCTGGTAGCAGTGGTGATTTGACCACCTCCCTGGGGAGCTTATTCCAGTGTTTGAGATCCCTTTCAGTGAAGAAGTTTCTTCTATGTTCACTTTAAACCTGCCCCAGTGTAACTTGAGACCGTTTCCTCTTGTCCTATCACTTGTTACTGGGGAAAAATAGGATGACACTCACCTCTCAACTCCTTTCAGGGAGCTGTATATAGTGAGAAGGTCTCCCTTCAACCTCCTGGGTTCCTTCAGCCACTCGTCAGAAAAAAATTCTGTTCTCCATACCCTTCACCAGCTTTCTTGCCCTTTTCTTGACCCACTAATTATATCTCATAATTGTATATTATATTATACAATTATAGTAGAAGTCTAGTGAAAATTCAATGTAGAGAGCAGTAACTTGGTGTTCTGGACAGGTGGCCAAATAATTGACTTGGCCTGGCTAATACTCTGTTGTTTCCTTCTTTGCAGTGAAGTATCTTGGCCAGGATTATTTACACAGCATTTGACAGCTGTTTACAAATACTTATGATAATGAAAGTGTGGATGAATTAAATAGTAGATGAGAACTGGTAGAGTGGTGAGGTCAAATAAAAAATGCTGCAATTCTAGGTGTTACCATTTAAACTTGCTTTGTTCAAAGAAATCCTTCCTGTAGTAGTGCTTTTCAGAAGGCAGGGTAAGGGGTTTGTAGTGAGTTGAGAGAAGGCCTAGCTCTCCCTCCCCCACAAAGAGGGAAAAAAAAACCCCACAGCTAACTCAGAGAAGCAAAAGGAATGCTATATTTACAAGCAATGTGGAAAGGCAGGTTAGATATACACAGTATACAGTATTTACAATATATGTACAGAAATACACAGCAAAGAAAAATACAGGAACAAAAGCTCCCTCCTCCGGAGGATGGTCCCCCCTCTCTCCCCCTACCTCAAAAAGCACATGCAGTATTAGTGCTTATCTGGTATCCAAGGCCAAACTCTGGCTGTGCAGAAGCAGACAGGCTAGAAAAGCAGGACAGAGAGAAACTGAGAAAAATTCCCACTGAACTCAGTTGCGTTCTACCAATCTACCAATGAAATTAGTTTAGAATATCTGATTGTTTTCATTATTATTCCAAAACATTCAGCCAGAGTGTTCCAGCACTTTCGTAAAGGCACAGCCTGAAACGGTCACAGGCTTATAAAGCTTTTGGGTAGAAGCATTAATTACTTTGCCAGTGTTGTAATTATGCAAGTGAAAAGCTTTACTTTCTCATTCTGTAAATGTAATTGGATCTGGCATCTGATCTGACATCTAAGCAGTTACAAATTTCTCTGCTACGATTTACACTTAACAACAAAAAAATTGAAAAATGCTACAGCCTAATTTGAACCCCCAGTTTTAATAGCATTTCTTCTTTTGCACACTCCTTAGTTTAGACTCTGGGGGTTCATCTTTCACTTTTCTCTATTATGGTTGGTTTTGGAGTTAATTGATAGATTCAAGAAGTTTTAAATTTGCTTGCATATTTAGTTGACCTGTAGACCTTGGAATAGTCATATTAAACCATAGAATTAGGTGTGCTTGTTTGGTGCTATGTAATATTTCTGCATGTCTACTATTTTAAGACTATTGTTGTTTTGTTTTTTTTTTTTTTTTAATACTACTGAATATACTTTAGTACTGCTGAAGCTGTGCTACAGGAAATGGATAATATTAACATCAGGAGAAATAGGAGGTCTGGGGAAGTAGAACGGCTGCGGATGTGGACAGATACAGAATTTGTAAGTACAGACTCTCTCAATTCTTGAATAAAAGTAATCTTAAGGGGAAATACTTGTGGTTTTGCCATTTCCGTACATTTGTCTGTTGCTCTGTCAAAAGTTTTCATAGCCTTTTCAGTGTATAACATAAAAAAAAAATGGATAAACTCAAATTCATATCAAAATTCATGGATGTGTAATGCGTTGTTCTTTTTGTTTTAATTGATGAATTGACTGCTATGCTCTCATGATGTGCTTTGGTTATTTTTCTTCTATTGATAATCTGAAAACAGGAGCAAGGACCATCATCTGCTTTGTTCCCTGTAACATCTTGGTAATGATGTTAATTATGTGTTAGATGAACTATCACTGTCTGAGAGACTTACCTCCTGTTAAATGAGATTGTTTTGTAGTCTACATGTGCAGGGGCTGTGTGGGGAAAAGACTTGGGGGCTTGAGTTTGTCTGGGGTATTACTGAACTGTCAGTTGACATTGTGAGTGATATGGGAGAGTACTGATAAGAATGCATGCTAATTTTATTCCAGGAAAACATGGATATGTATTCTCGAGTGAAAAGGAGGAGGAAATCACTGAGGAGGAATAGCTATGGAATTCAGAACCACCATGAAGTGTCCACAGAAGGGGAAGAGGAAGGTAGGGTTTGTGAAAAACGATTTGTTTAAAATACCTCTAAAAAAAGTCTCCTCAAAATAAGGTAGGAATGTATTGCACTACTGAAAATAATTTTGGTTTGGATCTGAATTTATAGTTACTAAATAGACCAATTAAAAAGACTTGCAAATAAGCAGACACTGAAGTATTCATCTTTTTTAAAACATTTTAGGGATCTCTGCATGGTTCTCTTTAAACAACAGCAAATTTCTCTAAAAGCTGCAGAGCAAAGCCTGGTTTCTAAATGTTTATATACTGCTTTCCCTTACTCCTGTTTTCTGTAACACTGAGTAATTGGAGTTTTCCTTATATTCCCACTGACAGTCCTCTGGAGGAAGCTAGGCTATGATGCAAGTAGTTGACAACTACACATGTTCTGTCTGACTTGTTACTACTTGTATGCTGTGTGGCAGTTACCAGAAAGAATGAGTAGTAGTTCTGCATCCTTCCTTTGGGGAAGGATTGAAGTCTCTATTTTCCATCCGTCCACTAGATTTTTTGAAGGCTTGTAGACTCAAAACTGTGTTTGAAATTCTACCTTCTCTTAAAAATTTGGATGAAACTGGCCAGTGGGTTCAAAAAGTATTGAGAAAGAAGGGATTATAGCTAACTGATGATATGATTAACAGCATCCTTGGCTTCCATAAGAAATCAGAATTGTACTTCAGGATTCCATACAGGGCTAAGTATATTGTGTGTCAGTTTTGAGAGGAAACTACTGTAAGAGGTGTGGTCTGTCCCACTTAAGAAGAATGCAGTTGTAATTTTTGTGGGTGGAAATTCTGATCCTGTCAACAGATGGACCTAGATGGTAGCTTTATATGGTGTACTTATTAGCTGTGTATGAAAGTGATCCTGTGAGTTGTAAAGTTGTATTTATTTTCATGCTATGTGATTTTTCCAAGGCTGCTGGAAGAAAAGAGAAGAAAGGCACTATTCTTGATTTGAAGGATAATCATTGAAGTAAAAAGACAGTGGATAGAACTATTTGAAGTACTCTGCAACTAAAACTAGTTCAATTACATTCATTTTTATTTCTGTTGCTTTTCCCAAATCTTCTGTGGGAAGCTAGAAGGAATTGTGACAATGTGCTGAGGATTTATCTTGGTCTTTAAATTCCCAGTGGTGTGCTAATTAATAAGAGGGTAGTAATTCTCAGTGACCATTAAAAACTTCATTTTGGGAATCAGGATAGCTCTAGCATCGAGTTGAAGTGTTCTGAAAATATTGTTCTGCCCCCTAACAGAGTCTCAAGAAGAAGATGGGGATATAGAAGTAGAAGAGGCTGAGGGAGAAGAAAATGATCGACCATATAATCTCCGACAGAGAAAAACTGTTCAAAGATACCAGGCCCCTCCTATAGGTGAGGAACTAAACAGTGCTGATACCAGTTTCTGACCCTCAAAAATACTATGAGCATGTAATAAATAGTACATGCAGCACTGTGTGACTGTCATCTTGCTTCTGTTTTTGTTCACCACATGAATAGGATTACTTGAGGCATCATCTGTTAATTTCAGTGGTGATGGCATTGTTAGTGTGTGCTCCTTCACTGAAATTTGCAAATATTACCATGTGTAGGGCTCAGGGTTGGAGGTGAACAGGATTTAGATTAAGGAGTAGTTGACAGAAATTGAAGTGAGAAAGCAGCTTAGTAAATTAGGTGATTACTTAGAATAGTTTTAGTCTTATTTTGTGATTGCTGTTACAAACCTGTAAATTCTCTTACTCAGTTCCAGCTCATCAAAAGAAGAGGGAAAATACACTGTTTGATATTCACAGATCTCCTGCAAGAAGAAGCCATATCAGGTAAATGTCAGTCTTTCGGTACATAGTTGCTTGCCTTCCCTCAGTACATTTGTGACCATTGGAGGGTGTGCCTTTATAAGAAAGGGACAGTGCTTGGGACACTCTCGCTGAATGTTTTGGTGAAGACAATGAAAACATCGATGTTTTAAACAAATTTCATTGGTAGATTGGTAGAATGCAGTTTTAAGTTCTGATGCAGAGGAGTTTTTCTCAGTTCACTCCTTTTCTGCTCCCTACCGGCTTGTCTGCTTCTGGGCTCCTAGCCAGAATGACCTCGGACACCAGATAAGCACTAATCACTAATACTGCATGCACTTTTAAGGCCTAACCAAATTTTATCCTTATTAATTACCTTTTCTCTCTCTCTAACCCTATTTGGGGAAAAAAAGGGAGGTAGGGGGAGAGAGGGAGGTATAGGGGGGGAACCCCCCTCTGTCTGGAGGAGGGAATGGACCACCTTGTGGGGGTCTACCATGTTTTAATAATGATCATGTTGAAATCACGTACCCTGTTGCAGTAAAAAAGATGTTTTTAGTGCTTAATAAAATCTGCATGCATCTTTGTAGAGCACTGTAATTCCCCTTTCAATTTTGCTTTTGTGAAGGAATCAAAACATGCTATTCTATGGCAAAAAGGACTGAGTTTTATGTTTATTTTGCCACTTCAATAGGAGAAAGAAGCATGCCATTCACAGCAGTGATACAACCTCTTCAGATGAAGAACGTTTTGAGAGAAGAAAATCTAAAAGCATGGCCAGAGCAAGAAATCGGTATGAAAACATCCTTGATCTTTAGAAGAGTTTAATCTTCAGTGTTAATCAAAAAACAGACAGAACTGTTCTGTAATGTTCTATCACTTCTGCAGACTTTTTTGCTTCTGCTTTGAAGTACCTACAGGCACAGTTTACGAAGACTGCTACTTATGTATTAACTTAGATTTCAAAGTCTTACGAGTAGATTTATAACAATAGTGATAAAAACATGGAAGGATGAGTACTTAGTTGATTCACTTGGGTTATAAGACAAGCAACTTCTATTGATTAAACTAGATTTTAATTCTTGATGTGACTTGGTCACAGTTAGTTGAGTTGTACTCCCAGTACTATCTTTTCCTGTTGTGTAACAATATGTGCATTCTACACTTTGGCACACTTTTGACCTTACATTTATTCACCAGTTATCTAGAAGTGGAATATCTGTAAGAAATAAGAGTAAATTTATTTGCTACTACAGATAATTTAGTTGCAAAACTGAATGGCAGCAAAAGTATTTCCTTATCTTTTTTCCATCTCTCCCTGTCTGACATGCAGGAATTCAGTGACGTACAACTACCAAATGTGTAGTTCCAAGTGTAACCTGTAACTTTCCTGGTACCTTTCTTCCTCCTTGTATCAGCTACATGATCACAGCAGAACAGTACTGATTTAATATTTTCTTTTAATTGTTGTTGAATAGGTGTCTGCCTTTAAACTTCAGAGCAGAAGACTTAGCTAGTGGAATCCTGCGAGAACGTGTGAAAGTTGGGGCAAGTTTGGCTGATGTTGACCCTATGATTGTTGATAAATCGGTAGGTTTTGTTTGAACTTCTGATTTTCCTTGTCCCAATCATGCATAAGCAGAATTCATCACAGCCTCTGATTAGACTTGAAGTAAATTCATAATCATCTCACTGATTTCCACCTCCTCCACCCCCACACCCTCCCCACCTTTATTTCTTTGTGCTACGAAGCAGGCTGTATACTTATTGTAAAGAAGCCAAAAGATCGATTGCCCAACTATATTTCTTTGTTTACAGTTAGTTTGTGGTATAGGTGATTACTTGTAACAGTAGACACTGGGATAAACTGATCAGTGCAGGAAACAGAGGTACTGACCACCTGAGCGGATTAGCTCAGTGCCAGCCATGTGGCTTCTGTGCCTGGTCATTAACAACAGTGCACATTAATTCGTGGTCTGTGATGTTCAGAAGCTGCTGATTTATGACTTGAAGTACTTTAACTATATTCATGTTATGCTGAGCCTGAGCTTGAGTTGATTTCAGACTTAGGCTGGATCTCTGTAGGTGTCCAGACATCCTGGGCGGTGAATCACATAAGCTTCAAGTGGGCAACCAGGAGTTGAGTTTCTTGATTATTTTATTTAAATTATTTTTTTTTTCTTGATATTTTGAAAATGCATGGATGCAACTTGAGTTGATCAGTGAAAAGCTGTTTGTATTCAAACATGTTATTTTATAAGTAAAGACACTTTTGTGGAAAGGTGTTTCAATATATTCTTTGTATGCTTTTTTTTTTTTTTTCTAAGGTGCGTTTTGATAGTGTAGGTGGATTGAGCCATCATATCCTTGCACTTAAGGAAATGGTAGTGTTTCCTCTTCTCTATCCAGAAATATTTGAAAAATTCAAAATTCAGCCGCCAAGGTAGGCGTATTTACTTTTACTGTGTTTTATTTCATTATGCTCTGAAGAATGTTTCTCTTGAAAACACATGGGAGATTAAATCTTTCCCTGTAGTGTTTATAATTCAAATAGATGTACATGTTTGCTGCCCTGCTTGTCTACCAAGGTGTAATGAGTGAGACAAAGAGTTAAAGTCTAATTGATTTTTCTTGTATTAGAAAGGTAAACTTTGTGATTTGCTGAAGGAAGATTTCTCAAGTGTGGTTTTGTGTGTGTTGGGTTTTTGGAGGGCATGTGTGTGTCTTTATTTCGTTGATTTTTTGGCATTGTGTTATGTACTTTATTAAATCAAGCTAAATGCTGGTGTTTCTTTTATAGAAATAATGTTATATTATGGGTCTAATATTTAATCTGACATCTTGGTGTGTGATTTAAATGGGTACATGTAATCGAAGTAAACTGAAAATCTTGGAATACTTTTGATATTTAAAGGAAGTACCTCTCCAAATACTAATCTAAGATTTCATTTTTTGAGGAGATTTTTAGTGTAAAACAGTCTTTTGGAAGGATGTGCTTTTGATTAATGTTCTTTACAAAGCAAGGATTTACTGACTTGAAATAATAAAATAAACCTGGATTTTATGAAGTTGTGTTGGAATACGCTAAATAGTAATAGTAGAATTTAAGTCTTTCTTCTCCAGGCTCCCTGTCTTCATTATAAAATTTGACTTGGAGTTTTTCAGGAGACATAAAATAAGTTTGTGACTGTGTTGATCCATTTATCTTCAGGGGCTGTTTATTCTATGGTCCTCCTGGAACAGGTAAAACCTTGGTAGCTAGAGCTCTAGCTAATGAATGCAGTCAAGGAGACAAAAAGGTGGCTTTCTTTATGAGGAAAGGAGCAGACTGTCTCAGTAAGTGGGTTGGTGAATCTGAACGTCAGCTTCGACTCCTTTTTGATCAGGTTAGAAGAAAATATATATTTTTCATCCAATTTTCCTGTATGTTGGGGTTTTTGTGTGTGTGTTTTAGGCAAAGTTACTTGCACTTGAAACTAAAGAAACTGTAATTTTTCATAGATTGGGCAGGATTTAGCATAATTATGTATTGAGGTTAAAAAAAGTAGGGGAATGCTGACAACAGCTTTTCTTGCTCTGAAAACTGAGAGAAATCTCTTGACTTGTCCATTAACAAAGCAGATGTCTAAAAAAACAGATTATGAGGGGATAAAATGCTGTTCTCTGTAACTGAGTATTAGGTGGCTCTATTTGTCTTTAATCTCTCCAACACACAGTAAAACTGAGACACTGGTGCCATCTTGCTTATTCAAGGTAGAATGCAGTCTTTAGTTTTGTCTGAAACAGCACTGGAATTGTAAAATCCTTTTATTTTCAGGTTGTACACCTTTTAATAAAGGTATCTTAATACATGTGTTAGTGCCTTGTAATTAAACTAAACTGCTGTTGATGATGATGGATAAATTATGGATTTACAGTGAATTTTTTTTTTTTTTTAATTTTTGTTTCTTTGCATGCCAGGCATACTTGATGAGACCTTCTATAATCTTTTTTGATGAGATAGATGGCTTAGCTCCGGTTCGTTCTAGTAGGCAAGATCAGATTCACAGGTAATATTTCTCATATGCTTCATTATTCTGGTAAACTCTTAACTGTAATTTTGCTCAGTTCCCAAGAGGTTTTACTGCTGCTGAAGCCCACTCACATCAGAAAGGACAAATTGATATATATTTATTTTTTTTGTGTGTCAAAAGTAGTCTTTCTGTTTCTTCAGACTGAATTTGCTGGAAATAGAATTGTAGTGGAGAATACTCTCCAACTGCATTATTAACATCAAGATTTACACAGCCTTTCTTTTGTTTGTAGTTTCTTTTACTGTAAACACATTGTTACCAGCCCAATAGAGTAACAGTTGGGGGTGGGAATATTGTAAACTGAAGAAATGTAATGTTCTACGAATGAGCTGGACACCCCTATCATTAAGGGTTCTGGATGGTACGATGTGCAGACTTACCTTGAGCTGCTATCAAGTCAATTTTGAAAGCGTGTTTTATACCAGTTTACTGCTGGCTGGAATCATTCCTTCAGTCTGTTTTGCTCTGCTTCTCACAACAGTGCACTTGTATCTTCCATTTTATAGGTAGTGGCATTTGTGTATATATTTCCCTCTGCAAAACTGAGGGAGACAGGAGGGAAGTTTTGGTGCCAGGGAAGTTGTCTGGTGCTATAGTTACTCTAAACAGAACATGTATACTCTTAATGGAAGAGAACTTTTCATGGCTGCAAAATATGGCTTCCTGAGCTCACATTGCCCCAAAATTTTAAAGGAGGAAGTTTGATGTAATCCTTAATGAAATCGTAATATTAGCATAACATTAATTATATCAAAAGGTTTCTTCTTACTTTGAGACTTGAAATAGGTTTTTCCTTTGAAATTATGAATGTTGCAGTTGAAGTAAAAATTTTTGCAGTGTTCCCTATACTTATTTTTTTTAAAAAACTCCCTTCTAGCTCTATAGTGTCTACTCTTCTTGCTCTTATGGATGGACTGGATAATAGAGGTGAAATTGTTGTAATTGGTGCTACAAACAGACTGGATTCTATAGATCCAGCACTCAGGAGACCTGGTCGCTTTGACAGGGAATTTCTTTTCAACTTGCCTGATCAAAAGGTAAAAAAGGAGATTTAATGAATATTTCTAGTGTATTAAACATTTGAATGTTTCAGTCAAATTACACACTTTTATTTCATAAGTTTATTCTTACTTGTAAAATTATTTAATTTTAGGAAGACGTTTTTAGTAACATGTATACGTGGAATGGTTTGGGTTGTAAGGGACCTTAAAGATCTAGTTCCAACCCACCTCCTACTGGACCAGGTTATTCAGGACCCCATCCAACCTGGCTTTGAACACTTCCAGGGTTGGAGCCTCCACAGCTTCTCTGGGCAACCTATTCCGAAGTTGTATTGAACTTCAGATTTTCATAATATAGTTAAAACTAAACAGAGAGGTGAATTGTTTGCATTAAACTGAATTGTGGACTTAAGTCATAGAATGGCTTGTGTTGGAAGGGACTTTTAGAGATCATCTACTCCAACCTCCCTGCTGTTGGCAGGGACACCTCTCAACTGAACTCAGCTGCTCAAGGTCTCATCCAGCCTGGCCTTGAACACTGTGAAGGAGGAGATATCCACAGCCTATTCCGGAGTCCTACCACCCTAGGAACTTTTTCCTAAGATCAGTCTAAAACTGTACTTCCTCATCTTAAAACCATTCCCTCTTGCCCTATTATTAGATACCCTTATGAAAAGGCCTTCTCCAGCTTTCATGTGGGATCCCTTCAGGAATTGGAAGGCAACTGTAAGGTTCCTCTAGTGTCTTCTCTAGGCAGAACACCCCCAGCTCCCTCAATCTGTCCTTACAGCAGAGGTGTTCCAGCCCTTGGGTCATCATTGTGGCCCTCCTCTAGACTTATGAATGAATTATGTATGAACTAATGTATGAAAAATGTATGGACTGAGGGCTCATTATACAAATTCATACATAACTGTTGGGTTTTTGGTACAAGGAAATAGCTTTATTATAATCATGCAGGCTGCTTAACACAGAAAAATAGTATGTGCAAAGCCAGACATCATTATATTGGCAATAAGAATATTTTAGGTCCTTTTCCAGACTTCTATAAACTCAGCTGTATAATTTCATAAATTTACACTTCATGTTAAATTTTCTTTGCATTTTGATAGGTGTATTTGGATTCCAGAGAACTGTAAAGTGAAGCAGTTTTGAGATTCATGTGTATCCACTGTGCTACTCAGACGTTCATTTGACAGTAAAAGTTGTTAATCATAGGTGCAGCAATTAAATTATAAAATGATCCTAATTATAAAACAATTCCTAATAAAACATGAGGTTTGATCAGTTGATGTGTAATATATTGTATAAACAACAATTAGTATACTGAAAGAGTAATGCTTATATATGAAAATTAAAAAGGAAGGGAAAGCATTGCTGTTGAGAGACTTTTGAGAGCTAAGTTCTAATTTGTGCATCTCAATGACATGTCAAAACAAAGTAAAATAAGTATTCACAGAAATAAATAATGTCTTTGTCTAAAATACTATGATACAGATTTAGCTTGTTAACTTTGAACTCACCTTTGTATTTTTTTCCTCCTTTTTTAAAAAATCAGGCACGAAAGCACATTTTGCAAATTCATACCAGGGATTGGAACCCCAAATTGTCAGATCCTTTCTTAGGAGAGCTGGCTGAAAAATGTGTTGGTGAGTATTGCGACGTTAGTACCTTTGCAACAGATGCTTTCTCTTCTGTGTGAAGCTTTGAAGGTATCTTAAATATGTCAGGATATTTTATTTTTACCTTTCTGAACTTCTGCACTTTCAACATTCTCTTTTGGAATGACAAAATATTCTTCCGACTTACTACAACACAAAGTGAGTAGTCAATTGTTTGAAAATAAAATTTCCTTTCTGTAACATCACTATCCTTACACAGGGTTTGTATCCTCAAAGGGAAGCAAAGTGAAGTGGGAACTGGAATCATTAAGCAAAGTTCCAATTAAATTAGCCTATGTTATAGAAGAAATAGGGAGACTTGGAGCTTTTTTCTGTGTACTTATGAAGGGGAAAAGGCTAAATCAGTACTTGTGTGGTTTTCTGGTTGTGTTTTGTTTTTATTGACTGGCATGCTCTCCTGACAGAAAGCTAACAAACTAACCATCCTTTCTAAAGATGAGGTTTTTTCCAGATTGCTAGCACAGGACAACCTCAAAGTGTAGGTATAGGCAGGAGGGGGGAAAAAGCACTGCACTATGAGCACATTAAATACAAATTTGGAGTGCCTGAAGTCCTGCTGTGCTGAATGGAGAATGGTTGTTCAAGGTAAAGCTGCTGCTTAAAAGCTAGTCACAAATAAACCCAAATACCTTTCTAGTGAATTTAACAAAGGAAATGACCCTAAAACACACATCACAATCTCTTTTCAACAATTTGCCATGCAAAGATGCATCCTCTGTTAGTCATCTGCTTGGACAAGCACTGAAGTTCTCAGACAAGGGATGGTCTCGAATATCTGTGCATTGGAATCCATCATCAGAGAAACAAGAACTTTAAACTGAACATCAGTCAATTCAGTCAGCTACAGTACATCCAAATTATCCTCTTCATCTGCAGGGGCAGCTGTCAGTGAAGCAGTGTGCCTCCACTTTTGATTCACAAAGACCTCAACATCTTCTGGTGAGGAGAAAACATAACTATCCAGCAAACTCCAGTTTAAACTTTATCTGGTATAAGACAAGCATGTACCAAACCCATTCTGCTTGATTTGTGCAAAGGCATGGTGCCGTTCAGTGGGAGAGAGGGAATAGATGGGATAACATTGAGTTCTTTCTTTTGAAAGTTCACCATATTTTTACAGTGAGTACCCAACTACATATTTGAAAATTTCAGGCCATTGAGAAAGCCATTTGTAGGTTTGCTTGGACAACAACTTGTATATTTTGTGGAAATTCCATCAAGCAAAACCAAAAACCCTTTTCTGTTTTCTTTTGCTTTCCTACTGTCCAACTACTGTACACTTAACTGTTCTGTATCTTGGAATTTAAATGTTTCCATACATCCCAGATGAAAATCTTTTGACTGTTACAAGGACTTTCAAAAGCAACTGAAGTAAGACTGGTTTATCTTCTTCATCTTGAGATTTGTCTCATCATTTCTATAAATGAAATCTGCAGCAACCAGTTAGAGTCCCAAATTTTTTGTGGTGCTTGCAAATTGGACTCATTGGCACACTTGTCATGCAGATACAATATATACTGGTCTGGCATTTCCTCTTGTGTACAAATTTTCTTTAAACCAACCAACACCCAGCCCCACAAGAACATCCCCCTTCCCCATGTGAAAGTTGCCTGCACTTCACAGGCTTTTCACGGAGCGTGGTTTATATGTTTCTCCAGTTCAGCAGACCTGGCAGCACTTAACTACAAGCATATGGATTCGAATGAAGAAAACGGCTGAAATACTACTGAAGTAAAGTCCTTTGGGGAAGCAAGTGTCTATGTGACTTGGAACTTTTTAATGTCCAGGAGAGTAATTATGAAGAAATTAGAAGGGAAATGCCTCAGGACTTGCAAAAAAGAGGTTATATCCTGAGGGTTGAGATTTTTTTTTTTTTTTAAATATATATATTTCTTCCCATCACAGTTACAGACTTCATACCTGTTTTAGGAGGTTTCTATGTGAGATCTAAAACACTTCTCTGCATGGCTGCATGACTGCAATGGGTGTGAGACAAAGTGCAGCAGTTTGGAGAGGGCATAGAATTACTTAGAAGAGCACACACTACTGTCTCATTAGTACTTTTAATAAACACTAGTAATAATTAGGTTTTTTCTTCTTACTAGAGATGGGACAAAGATACCCTGATCTTTGTAAATACTTTCTTACCTTTTATTTACATCTTTTTTTCTTTTTTTCTGAATGACAACTTTCTGTAGGTAGAGAGTGGAGAAACTGTTACCTATTAAATCTGTCTTGTAGGAAACTAAACACACTAGCACCTGAAAAAGTGTGAGTCGCCCCTGAGAACATAGTTAATTCTATTCTAATTTAACATATACTGTCGGTTTCTCTCTAAATGATTACATCATTGTTTTCACTACTCTGTGGATTTTTTTCTACTCAGTCTAATTGCTCTTTGTCCCAGATCTCGCCTCTTCCTTATCTTGTTTGCCTCTTCTCAGGGGCAGCTTGACCTCGGCATACCAAAGCAATCAGCACTTCCCCACAGCTCCTACTCCATCGCTATATTATCAACAGAAACTCCTTCAAGGTGTGAATTGCACAGGTGTTCCTGGGACTCATGTCCCCTCTTGTTAAACCAAACCCCAACAGGACATGATGATCTTTGAGGTCTTTTCCACCCTTGTTGATTTTATGATATATTAGAATTAGTAGTCAAGATTGTTTTACCTGGTTCAGTAGCAGTTTGTTGTAGGTTTTTTGGGGGGGCTATTAGGCAGAAAAAAATTTAGATAACATAATTTCAGCACAGTAGAGGTGGAAGATCATGGCTGTAGAATTTCAGTCATCAAGTGCAGTGTTTGGAAACCTACATGGGAATCTGTTTGTTTGCTGTCCTGCTCTTTGGAAGTTGCACTTCGAAAATGTTTAGCAGAGTATGGTGGTGATAGGTAGAAGAAATGGGTTACTTGACAGGAACACTTGTTTTGTGCTAAGTGTATTTTGCCTGCCAAAATATTTCAAAAATGGAAGCAGATGCATTACACCTTGGTTTTACATTACAGAGTCAATTTGGGCAAAAATAAATTCAGGTTATTTACTGCTGGGATGATACTTTTTTAATTTTGCTTTGACAATACTTTACTCATGTTTTCTTCTTAATCACTGTGCATTTACTTCCTAGAAATAAAACTCTTTAATGTTTCACAGGATGCAGGATTTTTGCAGTTTTCCTGTCACTGAAATGGATGTACAGTATGCACAAGAGAGTCCCTCAAAGAGAGACACCAATTATTAGTCTTCAAATGTAATTGCTCCTTAGAAATGAAAAGTAGAAATGGAGACTAATTGTGTATCTGATCACCTGAGGATTTAATGTTAAAAATAGGCTACAGGCTATTATTTCCTAATTTTGCAATTCTTTGGAGATGTACAAGCGGTGATTAAAATGACTGTTAGAAAGTGATATTACAGCATTTATTAATAGGAAAAAAAGAGGAAAGGATATAGCTCCTGAGCTGCTGAATCTTTTGTCACAAAGATACTAAATTAGTTTTTTAAGGTGCCAGGCATTCAGGGTGTTACATATCTCCAGCATATCTTCGGTTTAGTGTCCCCCCCCCAGACTATTTTGTTTTATAGATGAGACCAATATAAGTGGGATGTGATACCTGCTGTTGAAAGAACAAAGCAGAATTTAGAGGAAAATCTTTGGTTTTGATTTCTCTAATGCACCTGTAGCTACTGTCTAATGGGTTCACATGCTTGATGGAGTGTGCCTGCATGATTTTGATTTTATTATGAGTGTTACTTAAAAATAAAATAACCTCAGTGCTGAAAATAATTAGTTGCCTATTGATTAATGAAGTGGATGTATTTGAACATAATGCCATGTGTATTTTGAGGTAACTTGTGAATGTGAACTGCTACAGAATTTTTAGATAATGGTCACAGTGTGTACTCACCAAGCTTACGTAATTACACCTACTAACCTTTTTTTTGAAATGGGAAAGCTTTATTTAAAAGTTGCAGAAGGTGTCTAATATTTATGGTGATCTTCCATCTGGGTTTTAATTTGATTTTTAAAAAAAGGATTTTCAAATACATGAGAAAGTCAGGTGGAATTTGAAGTCTCAGTTGCTTTAAGTCATCATTATAGCTGAAAGTTTTGTATTTTTTGTCACCTACCAAATTTCTGTATCTGAAAGATGGAGATGGAAATTTGTCTATCTTCTGTATTAATTGCTTCCTTTTTTGTTTTCCAACACAGTGTGTGGAATCAGTTTTGTTTCTTGCTGCTGTATGGAGCTTGCAAAAATATGTGTACCAGCTGCACTGAGAGAACATTGGAGAATAAAGAAAGAAACAAGGCAGACTTCAGTTCTGGAACTTAGTGCTGCTGAAAGACCAATACAAAAACAGAGTAGAAAAAAGTGCAAGTGGTATAAGACCTGACAGGGAGGAGGAAATCTGCTTTCAAAAGTTGATTGAGAATAATGTAATTAAAGCGTTGACTAATTAGTTTCTACAAACACTTTGTTGCAAAATCATGCACTCTTATGTGGCAGTATGTCAGTGCAAAACATTTTCCTATAGTGACTGTAATTCTCTTAAAGAGTTTTATCCCTGGAATTGTTTTATGTTTTTTGAGAGATGAAGCTGTGGTGCTACAAAATACAGTGGCATAATAATATTGCTTGCTGACAGACATGGCAAAATCAGGAATATGATTTCCAGCTCTGGGGGAAAATGCCAAACCGTTAGTACTGCAAAAGCCACAGAGGTATTAAGTCTCTCAATATTTTGTAATTACCAGATCAGTGTTTCTCATTAATGATGATTAAGCAATTATAGGTGGCCACCTGTAGATATTCATGAAGCGAAGCTAAATTAAAATCTGAATACTTCTTGCTACTCTCTTGGTTATATTGGAAAAATTATGGAAGTAAAATTGTCTGAAACATTTTCTTGATAGTAGAAGCTCACATTTTTCTGAGTCCCCAGTTTACTTCTTTAGCAAGAGGTTTAATCTCTTCCATAATCTACTCATGAAACACTTCCCTTCATACTGCTCATTCTCAGTCTTTAAAAGTTTAGTCTGTGATGTTCATCCAGTATAACAAAATTACATGTAGAGATACTGAAGTAAAAAAGGAGAAGGCTACCCTCTACAGTATGTACACATATGTTTTTAAACAATATTAAGGAAAAACAGAGTGATGACAGGCTGCAGTCCTAGGCTGAAAATGCTCTATATATTGCATTATATAGTGAACGTGTAGGTAATTTTAACCTCAGTGTTGAGTTAATTTCTTATTGTATTTCAACATTACCTCTGCATAATTTCTTGGTACACCACATTGGATTATGACCTAACACTTTTTGGCAGATGCTTTGTGGACCTTGACAATTAAGTGTTGTTGTATGCTTTTATTTTGAGATGTGTTTGAAAGATACGTAGCATAGCGATGCTCATTCATGGAAGATGCTTTTGTTTTTGTGTGCACTAGGGTACTGTGGAGCTGACATAAAAGCACTTTGCACTGAGGCTGCTTTGATTGCCCTGAGACGACGCTATCCCCAGATTTATGTGAGCAGTCAGAAATTACAGCTTGATGTTTCTTCAGTAGTTCTCAGTGCGCAGGACTTTTATCATGCAATGCAGAATATTGTGCCTGCTTCCCAACGTGCCGTGACATCTTCAGGACATGCATTATCCCCTGTGATCAGACCACTGTTGGAGCGTACCTTCACCAACCTTCTTGAGGTCTTACACAAAGTGTTTCCTCATGCTGAGTTTAGCCAGGGTGACAAAAGTGAAGGTATGTTGTTTGTTTTTTGTTACTGTGTGGGTATTTTTGTTTTTCTTTGCAAATGCAGTTTCAGTTTGGAAGTATTTCAAATGTTTTTTTTTGTATTACTAGCCTGATGTGGATTTGGTTTGGTATTGTTAGTGCATAAAACCGACTTGCTTGGATGGTGTGTAATGAATTTTACTGGTTCCAACTTGCTGTGGAGTTCAGTAGACTGAACTATATATAGGTTCCTATGTATAGATGAAGATGCCATAGATATGAGTGCTGCCTGAAAAGGGGAAATCCCCAAGTAGTTTACAGTTTAGGTACAAGAAATAGTGGGGTGTAATGACATGGAAGAACAAAGGGAAATAGTGAGATAGCATTACTCAGTGTATTAGAACCTGAAATTGGTGCTCCTGCCCTGTGTGTCAGTTAGTTGTTCTCAATCCTTTGCTCGTTGACAGTTGAGAAGCAGGATGCAAAGCAATGTTGTGGGGACCTCACAGCTCAGCAGGTGATACTGTGGTTAGCTAAGATTCCAGAGCCTGGTTATCTGCTGCTTAAGGAGGATGTCATGAGGCTTCCCTTAAACAGTCCTCTGATGCACTCCTGATACTGTTGATTCGGCTGGCTTAGCAAGTGAAGAAGCATGTGCTGTTTTGTCAAGTTAGCTTTTTGCCAAATTAGTGAGTAAAGTCACCCCACAGATGTATGCCAGAACCCTGCTGCAGTGGGAGCAATATGAGTGCATTGAGGAAGCAGGGAATTAGAAGGAATGTGACTGAGTTGTTTTGACTGGCAGGAAGTCAGTAGGTTCTGTGTGTTTTCACCCAGCTCTTCTCTGAGACATACTTCAATAATTACCCTGGTTGTTTCTTTGAAGTTAAATGTTGAACAAGATATCTTGGTTTTGATACCTATTTACTCTGACATACTATTTTCTACTGCACTTACTGGCCCTAATAGTATTCATGGTTGTGTGTGAGTAATTTGAAAATAGTCCAGGAATAAAGCAGATGATGACTTTCAAGCAGGACTTTTCATTCCTATTCCAAAGCATGCTTTCAGACTACAGCCCAGGCGGCTTAAACTGATAGTGGTGCTGGCTGTGGCAGTTCCTCCAGCCCAGCTGTGCATTTTTGCTCTATCCCTTCCACTTACTCTAGTATTTCAGGTCCTTTCTGAAACAGTTTCAGCCAGCAATCTCATCCAAAAGTTATGTCATCTTGTTGGGTTAGTTTTCTGCTGACTGTGGGATAACTGGAGGTTTTAACAAGTGTTGGAGTTGCTCCCAAGCCCCATTCCGTGCCATGTGGTGGTGGGTAGGGGGGAGTGAACTGACTTGCACCTGCAGTTAGATCATGTTAGGAGCCTTTGATCATATTAGGCTTTCTTAACCAAAGCTGTTTCAGATATTTTAAGTTTCACTGTGTACTGTTAACCTGTTCATAAACCCAACTAAGAGATGGTCAGTGTTTTTTGAAGAAAGAAGTGTTCCTGTCATTATCGTGGAGCCTTAGTTGAGAAAATTTTCTTGATATTCCTATTAAATACTGCTATGGATGAGTTTAGAAACATTTATTGATAGTTTTATTAGATAATTTATTGCTATGGCTACTTTAAAATGTTTGTAGATAATACATTTTGCATATACATGAAGTAAGGTTTCTCTACTAAACATTTCCTCTGTAGGTAATTTTTTCATATCACCCCTTTAAGCCAAAGAAAATAGTAGGATTAATCTGTGTTAAACCCAGCAAAATCGATTTTCACATACAATGTTTTTAAATGTAAATGCAGGTTGCACACTAGGGCTTCAGTTTTTCTAGACTCAGAGCCAGGTGTATAGCAGATGCCTGGGATTGGTTTTGCAGTTTGCAAGTCTTTTTCTGCATGTTTTGGCAGTTCACTAGCGATTCCTGCTCCTTGTAATTCTGTGAGTCAGATGTTAAGCAAAGGATGTCACAGACTTGATGCTTGGGATTAAAAGATAGGCTGCCCTTTTGAATAGTTATCTATTTTAGGAGGTCAAAGCTTTGTCTAGTGCATGAGCATAGGATTTACCGTGGTCTGCATTTGGTATAGCAAAAATTTTGCCTCTTTAGAGACTGGAGTGAGTCAAGAGTTACGAGGTTTATGTCTAGTTGATTTGAAGGCCTCTATTCTTGCCCTGAGGTAAATGTTCAGCAGGTTATGAACTGCTTCTTTTTTGGCTACAGCCTAGCTTTTGGCTGCTGACTGAGGTCTGCCTTTTTTATCATTTTGCCCTCTGAGGTATGCGATTTCATTGTCTTGTTGAGGGATGTGGCACATCCTCATCCCATACCAGCAGAATGTTATTTCTGCCCATACTAGGCTGAATCCAGTTCCTTTAATCACACAGCCTACTAAGGGAACCTTAGTTGTCTCTGCAGTTTTTACGGGGACCACCTATCTAGATTTTTAGCTGTTAGATGTTGTCTGCATTCACACAGCCTCGAAGTTCATTCCTTTGTCCTATGGTAGTGATTTGATCTGTATAGCAGGATTTGTGTCATGACTTCATGTTAATCAGGCAAATAATGCAGTGGGTCATATATTTGGGAATAACACTTGGATCTCTCAGTATTTCACACTTTCTCAGCAGTCTACTTTTCTGTGTGGCTGTGTCCAGCTGCAGATGGTCGCCCTGAACAGTAGCATGCTGAAGTGACTTTGGGCTGCTCTCGGAAATGCTGCCCATCCATCACAGTATTTTGTTCCTTAGGGGACCTGGCTTCTGTCCTGCTCTTTCTATATAGCTGAGTGGATGTGTGCATTTTCATTCCATTGTTGCAGACTGATTTCTTCCTGAGTGGCTTGGTAACGTTAACTAAACTTCTTTTCTGGAGCAAAGAGGGTCTTGCAGCAGTTTTTTCTCATAGAATAGAATAGAATAAACCATGTTGGAAGAGACCTTCAAGATCATCACGTCCAACCTATCACCCAACACCACCCAATCAACTAACCCATGTAACCAAGCACCCTGTCAAGTCTCCTCCTGAACACCTCCAGTGACGGCGACTCCACCACCTCCCCAGGCAGCCCATTCCAATGGGCAATCACTCTCTCTGTGTAAAACTTCCTCCTGACCTCCAGCCTGAACTTCCCCTGGTGCAGCCTGAGACTGTGTCCTCTTGTTCTGATGCTGGCTGCCTGGGAGAAGAGACCAACCTCTGCCTGTTTACAACCCCCCTTCAGGTAGTTGTAGACAGCAATAAGGTCACCCCTGAGTCTCCTCCCCTCCAGGCTAAGCAGCCCCAGCTCCCTCAGTCTCTCCTCATAGGGCTTGTGTTCCAAGCCCCTCACTAACTCCGTTGCCCTTCTCTGGACTCGTTCCAGCAAGTCAACATCCTTCCTAAACTGAGGGGCCCAGAACTGGATACAGTACTTGAGGTGCGGCCTAACCAGTGCAGTGTACAGGGGCAGAATGACCTCCCTGCTCCTGCTGGCCACACTGTTCTTAATGCAGGCCAGGATGCCATTGGCCCTCCTGGCCACCTGGGCATACTGCAGGCTCATGTTCATCCTACCATCCACCAGTACCCCCAGGTCCCTCTCTGCCTGGCTGCTCTCCAGCCACTCTGACCCCAGCCTGTAGCACTGCATGGGGTTGTTGTGCCCAATGTGCAGAACCCAGCACTTGCATGTGTTCAATCTCATGCCGTTGGACTCTGCCCATTAATCCCATTGAAGCTCTGATAGCTAATTTAGCTGTATTTAATTTTCAGATGTGAACTGGTTGTTTTGTTTTAGTGCAATATTATTCTTATTTTGTAGTCTCTACATTCTGTCATTTGAATGCAATCACTCTTTTAGGTTTTTACTTCTGAAGGTTGCTGTATTTGCAAGAGAATTAAAGTAGGTAAGGTACAGTATATGAACACGAAAAATTGAACTGGTTGTGATAAAAAATAATCTGATATTCTTTGGCAGATTATGAGAGGGTGGAAAACAATTAGAAGAATCATGGAATAGTTTAGGTTGGAAAAGAGCTTTAAGATCATCTAGTCCAACCATCATTTAACTCTGCCAGGTCTGGTGCTAAACCATGTCCTGTAGCACCGGATCCTCTGCATCTTTTAAACACTGCAAGGGATGGGGATTCAACTACATCTTTGGGGAGACTATTCCAGTGTCTAAAAACCCCTATTGGGCTCTCAGGGAAGAAATTTCTTCTAATAATCTGTATCTTCACTGGTGCTACTTGAGGCCATTTCCTCTTGTCTCATCACTTGTTAGTAGGAAGCAGAAACCAACCCTCACCTCTCTGCAGCCTCTTTTTAGCGAGTGGTAGAGAGAGGAAGGTCTCCCCTCAGCCTCCTTTTCTCCAGGCTAAACAACTCCAGGTCCCTCAGCTGCTTCTCATGAGACCTCTTCTTCAGACCCTTCACCAGCTTTGTTGCCTTTTTTTTTGGACCAGCTCCAGCACTTCAGTGTTTTGTAGTGAGGACCCTGAAACTGAATAGAGTATTCCAGGTGTGGCTTCAGCAGTGTTGAGTACAGGAGGAATTCTTCATAAACATAGATTGTCTTGGTAGTCATGCAGTGAATAATCTTGGAAGAAGTGTCCCTGGAAAGATTTGGGCACGTAAACCAAGTAAGTACAAAATTTTGTGTAGTTGGAAGGTTGAAGATTTTACACTTTGAACCTCTAGCTGTGACATAAAACTAAAGGAAGCGTTTAATAACAGGTTAAACATCTGCTGTTTGACATTGTTCTGCTTTATGATTAAAAAATAATGAATTGCAATTATGATTAGACTTCTGTAATACTTGTTTTGATAATAAGTACTTATTCTGTGTTCTGGTATTTAGACAGTTTAAACTTTTTTCTATACTTTCTGACACAATCTACATGAAGAAAAAGATGATGTCTTCTCTTGTTTGTTGTCTGTGTGCTTAGAAGTGATAAGGTTCTAATTAATACATTTCTTGGAACAGATGTACCAAGTCTAATATTAGATGATAGTGAAGATGAGAATGCTTCATCAATTTTTGAGACGAGCTGTCACTTGGGATCACCAAAGAAACAGTCATCAGCTGCTATACATAAACCCTACCTTCATTTTACTATGTGAGTCTTCTTTAAATGTGTATAACTAGAAAGGTAAAACCATGACATTTTTATGTCATGAGAGGTAACAAAGATGACCTTTTGTGGTGGGATTGGTCTTCTGTAATAGAAACATGCAAGTGTATGGACAGGAGTTTAAATATGAGAATGGTTTTAGGAAAGACCACGTCATAGGCACAGTAATAAAAGATATCTTGCGGTAAACACATACAAGGTTGGTAATAGCAATTCTTGAAACAAGCCATTTCAATTTGAAAGATAAGAACTGGGAAGAGAGTTATGTAGGAGTATTTTTGTAGGGATAATTTGTTTTTTCTTGGTCCAAAGTTTTTTTGAGCTTCAGTATATGCAGCTGATTGGATGCATTACGTAACTAATGCATTCAGCATTTCTAACATCCATTTTCCATTGGCTTTCATGGAATGTTTTGGGAAAATAGTAATTTAGAAAGTGTGTAAAATTTGAGCCATTCCTGTATAAATTGGACTGGCTACAGTAATCAACAATAATAAACCAAAGGTGTGTGGTGTGGTTTGGGTGTGTGTTTTTTTTGTTTGTTCATTTGTTTTGTATTAAGAATAGTTTTAGAGTACCTTGTGATGGGCTCTGCATGGAGCTTGCTAAATAAGGAAAATGAGGTTAGGAAACTGTTCAGTGGTAGTACTGTTTAATAGAGCCATCTTGTGGAAAACTGCTAGATCCTTTGTGTGAAGGAGAAATGCCAGAATAACATTTATGGAAATCTAAGCTTAAAAATAATGATTTAAGTTTGAGGTACATAGTCAAGTATATTAATGCCAAATTTAAGCTTTTGTTACGAGGTTAGGAGAGGGGACTTGAAAATCAAAACAACTCTATATATTTGTTTGAATGTGTATCTAAAAATAATCCTGCAGCCTGTGTTTACTTCTGTAAAGTATGTAAGCCTCCCTTAATCTGTCTTTCCAAGCATTTTTGTTTGCTGTGTGTGTAACTTCTGTTACCAGAACTGAGTAGCCAAAGGTCATCAATGTTCATAGCTTTTACAAAGTATTTAACCTGAAATAAAACCATCCAGTCTTATTTCACTGCCCAAGCTGATTGATGTGAGGTAAAAATGCTTTAAATAGGAAAAAATGCACATTAAAAAGTTGTATCTATCATCATTGTAAGGACTCCTTAGGGTTTCTTCTCAGCAGCAAAACCAAAAAATAAGTTAATATTTGCAGGTTTTCCTTTAGAATATTCTGTCTGGAAATCTACTGAATGAAAGTGCATGAATATTCTCTAATAAATGATGAATAGTTACACCATCACTGGAGGTGTTTAAGAGGAGATTGGGTGAGGCACTTGGTGCCATGGTTTAGCTGATTAGATGGTATCATAGTATCAGTCAGGGTTGGAAGGGACACAAGGATCATCTAGTTCCAACCCCCCTGCCATGGGCAGGGACACCATGTGTAGTCTAATGAAAACAGTCACAGAATAAATAGAATAAATTGGAGATGCATGACAAATAGGAAATGTAACAAACTGTAATACACAAGTCTCAAGATCACTGAAGAGAGTTTTACTACTGTGTGAAAACATCAGGGAGTCTTCTCCAACCTGTTCTATTCTATTCTATCTTATTTCAGGTCCTATTTCTTAAATAAAGTATTGAAATATTAGGTGGTTCTGGCAAATTGAATAGCACTTAAAGGATGAATGGATTAACCTGGCATTCCTGAGGCTACTAACAAGATGCCTTAGTAATTAGGACTGAACTAGACATGATTAAGTAGATATCTTCACTGGAAATATATTAAATCTTTTTATATGATCCAGGAATTAACTTCAACTAAATTGATTATAACCAAAATTTTCACAAATATAATGTACATAGCTTTGCACAGATGAATTTGAATTCAATTGTTCTGAAATAGGAGATAGATGGAGCTCAAGCTGTTGAGACTTGGAATAGTGTTGAGGTATAGCTGAGTTAGTTGAATCCTTTTAGGCTATTGTAGGAAAGCTATTAGCCGTTACTGAAAGTCTCCGGGATTCTAGAATACCTTATTTATATCCATCCATTGATACCATTGGCATGCTAGTTGTATTTTGAAACCGTTACTGTGTTGCAGGTCATCTTACCACCAGCCAACCTCTTACAGACCAAGATTACTGCTATCTGGAGAGAGGGGTTCGGGTCAGACTTCGCACCTTGCTCCAGCACTATTGCACACTCTCGAAAAATTCTCTGTACACCGGCTAGATCTGCCAGCACTTTATTCAGTCAGTGCCAAAACGCCTGAAGAATCATGTGCACAGGTGATGTTTCAGATTCTCTTGTAATGGTTATAATAAGTAATTCTGAGACAAATCAATTGCATCAGTATAAACACAGATAAATGGAATGTAATTTAAAAGCTAGGTTTTCATAGGCTCCTTCTGTTTTCACGGTTAAAACAAAGAGGTCTCTGGAAGATGATTGATATGTCTGCTGATCAGTGAGAGTAATTTAATTTTTAACTTGCCCCCTCAGTCACACATACCTAATGTCAGGTAAGCTTAATCTGGGTATTGGTTTAATTCAAACATTTTTTTTATTCACTTGTGTCTGAATTGATGTGCTGTGGTTCTAGGTTCATTTACTTAGTTTTAAATACCTTAGGTTTCAAAAGAGTTTGTGGTGGATTTTATATGGATTGCAAACCAATTTAATTTTCATCTTGACTGTTCAGTCTTAGCAAGTTTTTAAAATCTTTATGACAAGTACTTGTTTTGTAGTCTCCCTAACACATCGACATAAAATAATTGCATGATACAACTAGCAGTCACAAGCACTTGTTTAGAAAGCTTCTAGCATTAGACAGTTTTATTTCACTGGAACATTTGTACATGAAATACCAGAGTCGTTTCGTAGTCCGCAGGAGTTTTATTACTGACTAGTAATAGTAACAATTAGTCTCTCAGTTTAACTACCACTTTTTCTTTTAATTAGATCTTTCGTGAAGCTCGAAGAACAGTACCAAGTATTGTTTACATGCCTCATATTGGTGATTGGTGGGAAGCCGTCAGTGAAACTGTGAGAGCTACTTTTCTAACTTTGCTGCAAGATATACCATCTTTCTCCCCTATATTTCTACTGTCTACCTCTGAGTCCATGTATAGTGAATTGCCTGAAGAGGTAAGTTTATTGTTGAAGGAGGTGTTATTAGGGAGGTGTATGCTCTTTAGATCTTGTGAAAACAGTCTGGTTTGCAGTGGTTTTCTAGCTTATTTTAAAATGTGTCAAACTAAAAATGTGCTATTAACTGAGTGTTTGTAATCTGCTTCAATGAGGGATGTATGTCCATATTACTGATTTTCTTAATCTCCATCCTCCTTTGCTGAAAAGTCTAAATTCTTCATTTTTCAGTAGTTCATTTTGACACGCAGCTATAGTATAATGCAGATCTAGTGTGAAGTCCTGACCATTAGCTTCGCATCTTCTGAGGCTCAGAATGGGGGAGGAAAGTTCCTATTTTTTTCCTACATATTTCCATGTTTTTTTTCTTTTTTTTTTAATTGTTATTTTAATTTCTGCCCTTTATTTTCACTGCAGCTCTGGCCTTTGTTAGGATCATGGGATACTGCAAATTTAGTTACTACAGAAAATTCAGTGACAGTTACTATTTGTTTTCCGTAGGCTGTGTATACAGCTTTGGGTAGAATTTATTATCTGGTGTGACTAATGGAAAAGTTTAATTGATCAGGTAGTTTTGAGTAGGGGCTCAGTTTTCTTAATGCTGCTTGTTTTTTGTTTTGTTTTGTTTTTCTCACTAGGTGAAATGTATATTCAGAATCCAGTATGAAGAGGTTTTTTATATTCAGAGACCAAGTGAAGAAGACAGATGGCGATTTTTCAAAGGATTAATTCTTGACGAGGCAGCAATGCCCCCACCAAGAAGGAAACAGGCTGGTAAACTAAGTTACAGTAAAACCTAAATTAATAATGTGATCTGAATGTTTTGTTTTGTGATACTTTGCACTTTCAAAAGGTGTGAGTAAATGACAGTGTAACGTTTAACAGTGTTAATGAGTGCCCTTGAATAAATTCTGTGCGTTACAGTGGCCAGTTTTGGAAAATGGAGAGCTGTGGGATTTAGGGTGCAGTGATAGTTAAATTGCTGAGGTAGACAAAATATGTAATGAAATTTGGAGTGGCATAATCCCAAGGGCCGCAGTGTTAATGTTTCTGTTGCCTGACTTGTTTTTTGTTTCCCTAGCTCTTCGTGCTCTGGAAGTTCTTCCTCTTGCACTGCCATGTCCTTCCCGTGAGTTGTCAGAAGCAGAAAAACAGCGAATGGAGGACCAGGAAGAGAACACATTGAGAGAGTTGCGGTTGTTTCTCAGGGATGTTACCAAGAGGCTGGCCACAGACAAACGCTTTAACATCTTCAGCAAACCGGTGGATATTGAAGAGGTCTTGTTTCAGTAATGTGCAAACAATGAAGTTGAAGCTATTAGAAAAAAGAATATAAATTTAACAAAGGAAATTAGTAAATGTGAAAAATAGCTATTTGACCTGTTATCTTTCCAATCCAAAATGCTAAGTTGTAGCTGATGAGATAGTCATATCTCATCATTTCTGGTGCAAGGAGCCTGGAGCACATTCTCTGGCCATTGAAAATCCTTGTGCATTCCTGTCAATTTTATGACTGAAATAAGCATTTAAAAACGCTATCACAACTATTACCTACCAATGCTCTCGAAGTATTTGAAACCATAAATACAATTATTTTTTTAATGAAAGCTTTTACAACATTGTAATCATGGGCATGATAATATTGGGAAAGTGATCTGTGTTCTGTAATGTATTCAGCATTAATAGTATTGTTGAGTAATTTCAGCAGTAATGCTCATGGATGCCATTAATCACAGATGGTGGCACATTATAAGGCATTAACTGGTCGATTATGGAGTGCACACCTAACAGATGAGACAGTTTGATCTGTAAAGCTATTTTCAGGTGCTTTTATGTGAATAGGATTATGTTCAGTCTGACTTTGAGAGGCTGGCCCATTGCATAAAGGAAAAAAAGCTTCATTGCTTCTGACGAGAAGCATGTATTTGGGGAGACATTGAGATGAACATGAGACATTAATCATAGAATGGTTTGGGTTGGAAGAGCCCTTAAAGATCATCTAGTTCTAACCCCCTTGTATGGGCAGGGGCACCTACTAGACCAGGTTGCTCAAGGGTATGACACTTCCAGGATTGGAGCTTCCGCAGGTTCTCTGGGGAGTCTGTTCCAGTGCCTCACCACCATTTTGGTTTGAAGCCCTTACCCCTTGTCCTATCAGTACATGCTGGTGTAAATGTTGCTCTCCTGTTATCCTATAGACCTCCTTCAAATACTTGAAAGGTTGCTTAAGGTCTTCCTGGAGCCTTCTTCAGGCTGAACAACCCCAACTCTCTCAGCCTGTTTTATGTAGGGCAGGTGCTCCAGCCCTCCATTCATCTTTGTGGGCCTCCTCCAGAAATGCTCTCAACAGTTCCATGACCTTTTGTTGAGGGCTCCAGAGCTCCCAACAGCTAAAAGAGGAAGAGCTTCAGAAGTAGAGTACAGTACTGTAAAAAAACAGTTTATTATGTAAAATGCATGCAGCATGAACAAGAATCTTTTATGGGCCATGAAGTTCTCTTTTAATTTGAGCTTTCCATAGTGTTTGGTAGCTGACTGCTTTTTGAAAGGCTTGCAAGAGCTTTTTAATGTGGCAGCTTAAGGTGTGAGCATGGTATAAGCAGCAACTTCCTTCTGATTTTTTTATTTTTTTTTTTTAAATACTACTGTTTGGGAGGTCCGTTTTGTAGGAAACTCTTGATATTCATAGAAAAGGCAGTTTCTCTACCCAAAGAATTTGTGATCCAACTTAGGTGAACGAGGCTACATAATGAAAGAACAAATGACCATCCTTGTTTTGTAGATGGAGAGAATTGAAATGTGAATTTGTTATTTAAAGACTTGGCAAAAACTCTGAGATATCACAGTGCTAGAATGCAAATGTAATCCTTTTCATCCCAACTGATCTATTTGAGCACAGGACTATCGTTCCTTTTCTACAGCAGCCTATCTGCTCAACTTCCTTAGAAAATATGTAAAGTTTGTTCTGCTCCTACTTGTGTTGCAGAGAATGTTGCTGTGTGATAAGGACTGTTGTGACTTAATTCAGCAGCAATGTTTACAGTTTCCAGAAAGGATTCTTTCTGATCATGTGCTAGCAAGAGAAGGAAGCCCATTGCTTGGCTTTCCAATCTCTAAACCAGTTATCTTCCTGTTTCCATAGAGGGAGACAAAACGAGAATTTTTGCAATTTAAATTTTTTATCATAAATGGCAATGTATAATAGGAATGCGGCAATAAACTTCTGTTTGCCGAAGTAATGCCTTAATGTTAGTTGATGTTTTGGTATGTTTTTTTTCATTAATATCTACAGATAATTTATTAAAAAAAAAAAATCTCACAGAGCCATTATGGCTTCATCAGAAAATGTATTTAGCTCTTCAGTATTTTGGCAGCCAAGTTGACATGTGGGTGGTTTCAGAAATAAAACCCACAGTACTGTCTCTGAGGCTGTCAGTATTTTTAATTGATTGTAATCCTAATCACATTGAAACATTCCAGTATGTTGGGTTTTTGTGGTGAACTTCGTTCCAGCAGCTGTGCTTGATACTGTTTTATGGTATCATTAATTGCATTAAATACTATTTGGAGCATCTTAGTGGTTGCCAAATCTCCAGTTAGAAACTCAGCTCATAGTAAGCTGTGAACTGTGACACAAGGCTTTGTCTTCAGACTGTCTTTCCTTAGGCTAATGTCTTCAGTGGATAAAACCTGACTTTTTATTGTCATTGGATGAGTAATTGGAAAAACTATTCAAAAGATGATATTTGAAAGCTGATAATTTGACTCTTTGGTGTAATGAGAACTCTCTACCTGCAAGCTGAACAAAGCATGGCTTCCATAGTTTTTCCTGGGGTTTCAGGTTAGGCTAATTGGTTTGGTTTTTTTTGCCTTTCTAACCCCAGACAGTGTAATAACACTATTTAAAAAAAATAAAAATTAAACTGAAAAATACATTTACATTAAAACGTTTTGCCTGAAAAACACCATTACGTTCAAGTTGAAAGATAAACAGGCGATCTCCTGGGGAAAAAAGTAGCTTTGGAAGTCATATGTTTTGTTTAGTTTGATGAAACTTATGTTTTTAAAGTAAATTTGTTTAGAAATAAGTGTTTAGTTAATGCATTAGAGCTAAGCATGTGGAATGAATAAATTGAGTTTAAAGGTATGAAACTGGGAATGTTGGAATGTGTATGATCGTATTTAATTTCTGTATGCTGTTTGTTTGTAGGTTTCAGATTACCTTGAAGTTATCAAAGAGCCAATGGACTTATCAACAGTAATAACCAAAATTGATAAACACAACTACTTAACAGCCAAGGATTTCCTAACAGATATTGACTTGATCTGCAGCAATGCATTGGAGTACAATCCAGACAAAGATCCTGGGGGTAAGAACCTACTTCATTTTGGCCTACTTAAACCCAAAAACCTAGTATTTAATTGTGTATTTGGTTATTATGCAGGCATTTAAATAAACTGCATGCTGTGTGATAATTAGGATAAGCAAGTCCTAGGGTCTGTGCTTTTAGTATTCTGAGGCATGTGGTGCACTTGGGGACATTAAGAGAGCAGGAGAACTACAGAATTCACGAGTTATTTTCTAATAAATTAGGTTTTGTGGTGGCTTTTCAAATTTGATAGCTCCTTTTCAGTGAGTAGACTTTGTACATACACAAAACCCCAATGTAATTTCAAGAGCTCTGTAGAGGATCCTGCATGCAATCTGGCAGTGCCCTGCTTTATTTCCACAGTGCCTTCCAACAATAAATTCACACACAGAAATTAGGAACTATTTGTTTGGGGATAAAAATAAAACAGGATAAATCATCAGGCAAGGAAGTCAGTTACAGCTGATTAGGAGAGATTAGAAAGTATTGTCTTGACAAAGTGTGATGGGCTGCTTTCAATTAAAATGGAATTTGTAGATTGAGATGCATGTAATAGCTGTTCATGCTCAAAACTAGGGAAAGAGCATCTTGTGCAGTCTTTGCCTACAGTGTACGTTGCCAAAAGAAAACTTTTCAGCTGGCAGCTTCAGGAGTCATCAACAAAAACAAGAAGAAAGCACCCTTTTAATGTAGTTGTATTTAACATACGTGATACTTGGAAATCTTGGTCCATCTACAAATGTAAGCCAGGGTGTTAAAAGCTTTTAATTGACTTTTGTGAAATCATTAAATCAGTTTATGGGCTGATTTTCTGTATCTTTCTTCTCAAATGTTTTGATTTTCAGAGACATGTGCACGTCTCATACAGACCTGATACAGTATAATCTGGTCAAGTAGTTAAGCAGTGTTTATCTCTTTGCCTTTTGAACCCAGTGCTGGTTCAGATTTGTGGAAAGCGAACTTTATGCAATTTATGAAGCATTTTGGTTTACAACTGAAAAAAAAAAAAAGATTAAATACAACAAAATGTTTTTTGGCTTTCTAATCCCACACTTGTGAGGAGTAGCAATATGTAATTGATGGACTGTGTCTCTGAAAAGTGCCTGTTTATGAGACGAGGGCTGTGAGATAGATCTGAATGCAGCTGATACATATTTGTGACTTAGTGATATGCTTTGGGAAAAAAAAATTAATAATACGCACCCACCCTTTGTTCTTACTTTCAAGCCATTTGTATCTGTAGGCTTGGTTCTTTAGGTCTAGGAAATATAGTCTGAAGAGGTGGTGGTTTTTTTGGTGGTGGTGTTTTGTGTGTGTGTATAGTGTTTTTTGGGGTTTGGGTGTGGTTTTTTTGTTGTTTAAGTTACAAAACAGGTATTATGTGACTACAAACTCCTAAGATCAGATCAGGCTTGTAAATAACAAGTTTCACATTTGAAATAACAAAGACAGCTTAGGCAATATTTAGTGGTAGTAGTTTTCATTTGAGCTTGTCCAAAGAGAAAGAAAAAGACTTACGTGTATTTAGGGTGACCAGAACAGGGCTATGTTTTTGGTTTTCCTTGCCATCAAGATACAGCTGGTAGAAAAGGATCTGGCTATTTCTGGGTTAATTTTTGGATTGGAGTTTCTCATGATTGAGTATGTAATGAAAGCTAGTTCTGTCCGCTGGGTTGTCAACAGCTGATGATATATTGCTCTTCTGACATGCAGGATTTCTTGAGCTGTTGTAAGGAATGCAGTGCTGAAACAGCACATCATAGCTATTCTGAATAAGCACTGCATTACATTAAAAATTCAGATGCATTAACTAAATATTAACCTGTAAATGCTTACATTCTTTGAAGCTGGGCGTACATGTTTGCCTCTGCGTCATGCTTGAATTCGTGGAAGAAGCCTACTGTACCTGTTTCTACTGTTTTACATGCAGTACAGATGTTCAAAACTGCCTTCTTTGGGTTTGTTATTTGTTTATTTACTTTGTGGTGGTTTTTTTTTTTTTCCCCAAGTGCTTTGCTATAAGATTTCAGCTAGTTTATGTAGCAGGATTTTTAATTCTTCCCCCTTCGTTTTTTGACCAAGAAGGATTAAACCTTGACCTTTGTAAAGGCATGGAAACCTATCTGTAGTGCATTGCACATCATAGTATTTGCCCCTCTGTGGGAAAGTCTTGTCCCTCACAGGAGAGGAGGAAAGTAGTAATAGTTCAGTCAAATAACTTCTGCTTGTTTGTGTTGTTTTTTCTTTTGGGGAGCGAGGGTGTCTCCTTCCTTGCCACCCCTCCTGTTTATTTTGTGAGGACATTTTAACCTTTATCATGTGACCAAATCTTAAGGTCTAATATTGCAAAATTGTATCTGCAAGGAAGGCAGTGTGTGTTTTGTGATCATGAAACATAATGCTTTATCAATAGGTACAGGTAAATATTTCTAATTTCTGGTTGATGTAAGTGGCAATAGATATCAGCAGAAAACATGTAGAGCTCATTTGGCTGGATACTGGATATTCTTTTTTCACTCAGCAATTTTTCCAGCTGTAAAATTTGCAGTTTCTAGAATTGCAAGCCTTTAATAAATGTTTGCTGATTTTCTTAATTGTCCTCTTTAGTGATTATTACAACAGATTAAATCTGTTCATTGTGTAATATGTTGGAGACCTTAATGTTGATATTTGCTGTTGAAATACCTCCATTAAGTGGAAAAAGTAACTCAGTAAGGATGAATTGACAACTATGTTTGCAAATGAGTGTTTTCAGACACGGTTTTATTGAAAAACCGTGTTCTAGATGTTTCTTTTCTTCACATACTGGTTTACTAAGCTACAGTTACTTTTCCCATTTCAGCAGCACTGAAATAATTTCTTGTGTGTTTCAAAGACATGGGATAGTCTTCTCTGAAAGTTTTTTCCATGAGTCACATTTAGGCTTCCAGTATGGGCATTTTTTTTTTTCTGTCCTATTCCCCAAATAGAGATGAAAATGTAGCAGACTCAAGGATTGTTTCTTGCCCATTTTTCTTCAGTGGATCAAAATGAGAAAAAGCTATTCAATATAAGCAATACAGTAATTTGATTTAGCACAATTTCAAATCTTCTAGTAGCTGTTAAATGAAAAATGAGCAATAATTTAGGGTTAGAAAAAGGAGGAATGTAATTAAGCCAGGTCTACCATACAGATTCAGGAGACATCCAGTATGATTTTGCAGGAGTATAATTGTATGAATGTTCCTAGACACCAGTGGGTAAATGAATTCCTGGATAAGTCTCCCATTACTTCTGTGACTCTCTGTACTGTACTAAGTATACTATGTAGATCTCCGGCTTGTAGAGACTGGTACACTTGCTGATTCTAGTAACTTGCTAAGGGTTGCAACTTGATATAGGTATGTTCACTATTCACTGTTTACATTTGTTTATAAATGCCACTATTCATTAAAGGAGCAATTGGTACTTCCAAAAAGTTGGGTTGTGATTTTTGAGCATGCCGTGGTACCGATCCATCTACATTGTCATGCATTTGTTGTATTTCCCAGTTACTTCTGTATCAGTGCTGTAATATGCAATACAGAACAACATAAAATGGTGAAGAACTTACATGAGTGGGATAGAATTAACAAGTGTGTTCTCTTGTTTTCTAGATAAAATAATTAGACATAGAGCTTGTACATTGAAGGACACTGCTCATGCTATCATTGCTGCTGAACTGGATCCAGAATTTAATAAGATGTGTGAAGAAATCAAGGAAGCGAGAAGGAAAAGAGGTATGTTCAACTTCATTTGTCATAAAAGTTTTCAATTGAAGATGAAATATGGAATGTGTGTTGGACTCAGGCAGTGCATATTAAAGGGTGACTGAGCTTGAAACATCTCTATTTTTTCCAGCTATGTGAGCTGGTCTGGTAAGGCACCATCCCCTTCAAAAAGAGGATGCATTTCCTGTTGGTACAAGAAGTGTTGTAGGATACAGAAAACAGATAAATGCTGGCATTTCTCTACTAACTGAAGGTGTAGTGAAACCACAGCTGTGTTCTGAAAATGCAATGTAATGCAGTGTAATAACTGTTATAACTGGGGAGAATGGCATTTAGAATGGTGGATTTTCAGTTCACCTTGGCATGTGCATAAGTGTACATTTGCTGATAATGTATTGATAAAGACAACTATTGCATCCACACTGATGCGGGCATGAACTTGACATTCTGCTAGTCCAGAATCAGGAAGTAGTTCACCCCATCAGAGGACATCACTGACTTTGTTTTATTTAAGTTAGTGCAGTTGTCTCCAGCTTCTAGCCCATAGACTGCCAAGTTCATGCATAGCTTTCTAAAGTGATTGAAAGCCCAAACATACTCCCTGTACTGCAACAGAGCTCTCAGGTCACATGAAAGATTCTGTAACTTCATGGAAAATTTCTCAGGTTCTGAAAAAGGTTTAAAATTACTGAGGTATAATATGAGAACAAAATTTCATGCTGGTTTAAGGTTACTGATTTCAATAATACCAGCTTTGCCTTGGCAAATTTGTTTCCTGCTTTGCCTCTTGCTTTGGTGAAGAAACTGCATTATTTGATTTCTAGGTTGAATTTAGCTGGGCTTAACATGAAGCTTCTGGTTCTTGAAATAATTCTATCAGTAAACTCAAGACCCTTTATTAATAAATTTCTTTGAACTATACAAGTATCTGTAGGCTTTTTTTTTTTTTTCTTCAGGTTTAAACAGATACAGTTCCTTTTTATTTTCTTATTCATTCATGCATTTTTTGGTCTAATTCTGTACAAGCTTCCAATGCGTGTCTTGAATTGTGGATAAGAGCACCACTTGTAATTCACTGTGGTTGTGAAATAGAGCTAGGATGTCTTCTGTGCTTTTTATCAGAAGTACAAGAATATTCACAATTCTGGCCTTAGTGTCATACTGTGAGCTATGCTCAGTTAATTATTTTTGAGTCCCCCCAGTTGTTAAAGGCTATTGCTTCTGAGGTTAAAGTAACTGTTTGTAAGAGCTCTTTGTTAGAGAGATTGACTTTATAGCTTCTAAGTCCCTCTTTGCAAGTGTCCCAGGGGCTAACTAGAATGCTGCCCCTTTCTTTTGTGGCAGTCACCAAGTAATATATATTTTTGGGGGTGAAACCTGGAGACCCTGTTCAAAGAGGTGGGTTTTCAAAAGTCATAGTTAGGTCTGATGATGTCATGCAACGAGCTTATTAAATCAGAAAAAAACCCCAAAGACTATTGGTGTCAGATGCTGGTTAGTGGACCTTCAGATACAGGTAGGTGACTAGCAGCATGAGTTTTTTGTGGGTGATCACAGCTCACGTGCAACAACGGAGAAGTTTCGAAGTGTTTTCTATGCTTTCGTATGGAAATAGTTACACTGTTACAGATACCTGCAAGTCACATGGCAAAGGTGCTTATACTTCTGCATTGCCTTGTGGTGATTTCAAGAACAAATGGCTTTGTAGTTTGTCCCATGTGCAAAGTGTGGAAGGCTAAGATCACATACGGATTAGCAAGGACTGAAAATTTGGAATGCATGAAAGAAGTTGTGCTTAACTGGTTATGAATTAATTGAAATATATCAAGTTTTTGAGGTCTGGTGTCATGGTTTAGCCCACTGGCATTAACAAAACCTCAGCTAACTCAATTGGGGAAGCAAATAGAAGCTGTATTTCCAAAGCAAAACTACACTCTACAATAGAATGCAATGAATATGTACAAATATACAGTACTTACAATATTATACAGGTATTTACAAGGAGAAAACAGCATGGAAATCCCCCTGTTCAAGGGCAAGCTGCCCCACTTCCCCCCTAACCTCTCCCTCCCCCTTTTCCTCTGTTTAATTAGAAGAAAGAGAATGTTAGGGAGAGCTGTTAGTTCAAAGTGTTGTTAGAAAGTCAGTATGCTTATCTCAGAGTTAGCTGATGAGAGTCTCCTAGCAAAGCCGAGCAGAAAGCAGCAGCCAGCAGAAAGAGAACAGAATGAAGTGGGATGCGAGATAGTGCTAGGGGTATGCCTCACATCTGGCCAATGAAATTAGTTTAGAATAATCTCTTGTTTTCCTTTTTATACCCCACTGTGGATTTGTTAGTACTATTTCACTCTCCTGCTCGAAAATCTGCAGCTAGCTTTTTAAAGGCATAGCCTGAAATTGTCACATCTGGGAAACTTCATGCTGTAAGGCAAGCACAAGGGTTTGTCCTATCCCTGGGTCAGGAGTTGTGTCAAAGATAGTGGTGTAGAACATGAAGAGAATGGCACTTCAGGCACATAATCTTGGTACTGGCAATTGTAATGAGTGGAAGGAATGTGAATAGTGATCAACCTTGCCATTACTTTTTTTTCGCTCTACAAAGTGGGATCAGCAAAATCATAGTCCAACTACTAGTCAAGAATTTGTTCACTCTGTTTTGGAACATTTTGAACAAGGGACAGCAAAGGCATATATTACTTTTGATTGGATGTCCAGAAGGCTTTAAGGGATATCTGGTTTCTTCTTTAGACTATACCAGATAGTCAGGATAGAAGTGATCCCCAGATCCTGCTTAGAATAGAATAAACCAGGTTGGAAGAGACCTTCAAGTCATTGCATCCAACCCATCATCCAACCCACCTAAACAACTAAACCATGGCACCAAGCACCCTATCAAGTCTCCTCCTAAACACCTCCAATGATGGTGACTCCACCACCTCCCCAGGCAGCCCATTCCAATGGGCAATCACTCTCTCTGTGTAGAATTTCTTCCTAACCTCCAGCCTGAACAGAGGGGCCCAGAATGGACTGCTTCTTGCCCTCAGCTTCATAGTAAGAGTGTCTGTTGGCATAATGCTTCAGTGAGGACATACATGTGGAAAAATGTGTAAACTGTGCCTTTTGTTGTCCAAAAACTTTGTGCAATGAGTCACTTAAATGCAAGGTTGGTTGCTTAGGCCAAGCTGTTTGCCTGAGTAGTGCTACCCAATGAAATCATGCTGAATTGGCCAGCCAGCCTTGTTGCCTGACCAGTTTGAGACAGTAGTGGGGAACTCTACCTTTCAGTAGTTCTTAATATTAACTAGAGAAGTCCAGTCAAGACCTTAAATGAATGTTAAGACTAGTGTCATAGTGAGTGTGCTTCATTGCATGAAGCAGGCTGCTTTTTCAGCTCAGAGTACCCTAAGCTGCTTTTCACTTTCCTTTAAAAGTTCAAGGCTGGCACGCATGCAGTCTAATTGAGAAAAAATCCAAACCAAAGCATTCAGTGTCCACATTTCTCTGCATATATTTCTAGTCTTGTCGCTACCTTCAAGCTCTATCAAGGTACTCTTCTTAGTTTGCCAGCAATACTCTTGTGAAAGAAGGGCAATAATGCAAACAGTGGACTACAGGGAAAATAAATCCAGTTTACCATGACAATCTGCTAGCAGGTCTTAGACTGAATGTAAAACTTATCTTAATACCCTCTCAGAAGAGGTTAGGGCAGTGTTACAGTGTCAGGTTGAGTCAGAAGTCTGGCTGCAGCTGGCATAAAGGAAATTTGTCTTTGGACCAAAAAAGAACATGCCTTGTACTTGGCCAACATTTTCTTTGCTACATTTGGAAAGGCTTCAACATGAATCGAGCAAACTGACCTGCGTGAGACTTCTAATATATTTTCTGGAAATGTTATGAAGTGTTTCTATCTGGAATCACAGAGGAGCTTGGAAGGCAAATTACACATATTGTAGGCTTTTTAATCTTTACCCAGTTAAAAAGCCATTGATTTTTCAGAATTGTGCCATATATTAGCTCTTAATTTATTTCCAGGGTACTGAAGATGAAGGTTAAGGCTAAAAATCTCTATCCCTTTTCTTTACAATTCAATTGGCAAGTTACTAATCTTACATAGTTATAAATGAAAGGTATTTTTTCTGTCACTTTCTTTTTCCACTGCTTTTATGTGTGGGGTTGTTTTATGGGTGTTGGTTGGTGTTGGGTTTTTTTTGGTGGGATTTCTGTTTTTGACAGATCCTGCCATTTTTATTTAGTATTGAGACAGTATCACAGTATAGCTTAGGTTGGAAAGGACCTCGAGGATCATCGAGTCCAACCTATCAACACAGACCCCATGACTAGACCATGACACCAAGTGCCACGTCCAATCTCCTCTTGAACGCCTCCAGGGTCGATGACTCAACCACCTCCCTGGGCAACCCGTTCCAATGCCGAATGACTCGCTCGGTGAAGAACTTCCTCCTCACCTCGAGTCTGAACCTCCCCTGGTGCAGCTTGAGACTGTGTCCCCTTGTTCTGGTGCTGGTTGCCTGGGAGAAGAGACCAACCTCTTCCTGGCTACAACCACCTTTCAGGTAGTTGTAGAGGGCAATGAGGTCACCCCTGAACCTCCTCTTCTCCAGGCTAAACAATCCCAGCTCCCTCAGCCTCTCCTCATAGGGCTTGTGTTCAAGGCCTCTCACCAGCCTTGTTGCCCTTCTCTGGACATGTTCAAGTGTTTCCATGTCCTTCTTAAACTGAGGGGCCCAGAACTGGACACAGTACTCAAGGTGCGGCCTAACCAATGCAGAGTATAGGGGCACAATGACTTCCCTGCTCCTGCTGGCCACACCATTCTTAATGCAGGCCAGGATGCCATTGGCCCTCTTGGCCACCTGGGCACACCGCTGGCTCATGTTTAGGCAGCTGTCGATCAGCACCCCCAGGTCCCTCTCTGTTTGGGAGCTCTCCAGCCACTCCGACCCCAGCCTGTAGCTCTGCATGATGTTCGAAGATGTTTTGTCAGTAGAAAACAAATATTTTCGATTCTAATCTGTTTTGAATGTCCTATTAAATATTAATTTATGTATTTTTATTGCAGCATGATACTCCAAGTTTCTTTTAAAATTCAGTATTTTTATGCAGCTTGGTTTATTTAAATAGGTATGGTTATCTTTTGTATGCAGGCTTACCAGTAGCAGCAGAACAAATAACTCCTCATGGTTCTACTGTGCGGAAAATGGAGACGAGAGTTGAAGATGCTTTTCGGAGTAAACAAAAACCTACCGTGGCTGTATGGCCTAACTCTGCAACTAAATGTGCATGTGAGTATCTTAGGTGATAACTGAGCAAAGCCAGAGGTATTTCCAATGGCAAACATTTTAGATGTGTCTCTATTACTGTTTGTTGATATTTTGTGAGATAATTTTTAGGCATGAAACGTCTGAAACTTCAGCAAAGACTTTTTCTAACTGCATGAAATACCTGCCCAGGAAGTTGTAAAGCAGCAGGATTTCTGGTTTTATGATAAGAAATAACTGTGTTTCCAATGTAATGAGTGTTACATTTTCTTTGTAAAAGCCTGTTTTCAGTATAAGAGAACTCTGATCTTAAGTGGAGACTTTGATCTGATGAGCGTTGTGGATGCACACACGAAGTATACAATTCCTAAGTACCTATCTACATGCTGCTTCACACTTTCATGTACACTACAGTTACTTGCTTCCTATCTTCCATACATACAGTATAGTGCTAAAAGTTCCCAAAAAAAAATACATATTTAATTCACTCAGTACCCATTGCTGGAGGATGTTAAGGTACTATTGCTGCAGCCTACTGGATTAGCCTGGTAAGTGATCAGAATCTCAGAATTGCAAGGAATGACTGTGATGTAGGTAGTCAGAGGCACTGTAATTATTTTCACGAGGTAAGTTGATTACAATAAGTAAATACACAACATATTTTTTTCTTGGGATCAAAAAGATTAAGAGAAGGTGTGAGGAATATACTGATAGCTGTGTGTACCTTCCCCACTGATGTGGGGATCCATTATTAATACAGTATTAATAATATTATCAGTTATTGCTTAATAAACAAAGTGATAGATGAAAGCTGACAACTTTTCATTGGTCTTTGCTCTCCTTCATGGTGCTTTTCCTTGATGAGAGTTTTCTAGGCATGGTGATAACTGCCCAGACATGAACATTGTTTATATATGAATGATAGTGTTGATGTCAAATAGCTTGCTTAATTAGAGGTGTGTAGTTCTATATCCTGAAGCTGTAATTTTTTCCATTAAAGGAATTTAAGTCACTCATACAGAGTTATGGCTTGAATAAACTGTTATATAATAAGTTGATGGTGTGGATGCAAGGTGTTCTTTATTCATTTGGCAGCTTGTGCAAAGACAGAGGAGGGAAGGAGGTATTTTCTTATGAAATCTAAGATGGGGGATTTCATTCTGGCTGATCTATAGAGCATTTTCCTGGTTCTGCCTGCGATGCAGTAGCATTTCTACATTTGCAAGCCAGCAGCCGTTACTGGTGGCTTGTATAAAAAGAAGCTCTGGTACCTCTGCTCTCTTCTCCACCTTATATTGTGGATGCAGTGGCAGTTGTTTGAAGACTAGAACCATTGCCTGAAGGAAATTGCTAGTGTTTCTGTATATAAGCAGTGTTTAAGGCACCATTCCTCATAGTGTTTCGGAGATTCAGGTTGGAAGGCAAGGAAATGTAAAACAGTTTGGAACTGTGATGAAATGAAAATCAGCCTTTTAAGGTTGAGTCTGGGAAAGGTAACTAGTTCGGGAGGAATGTGGTTTATCTGGTGATGAGAGAACTGAGAATTAATGAGCAACCAGAAGAAATCTGCAGAAGGGATTCAAGTAGTACATGGGCATACCAAAAAGATAGATGTGATAAGGTCAACAGAGACTGTAAAATACATAAACAATCTTAAAAGGGTGTTTGGAGGCAGGAGCTAGAGTAAGGTGAGACTAGAACTGAACAGACTGTAGGGAGCTTACATAGCAGTTATGTGATGGATTGTGATTGTGTAAATGGAAGAAACAAGTTTAGAGATGAGATTTCTGAAGAGAGATAATTTTAGAAGTGAGTTTTTTTAAGACTAAGAACTAAGGTTTTTTTTTTTAAGACTGAAATGTATTACATACAGGAACAAGGACAATAATTCATGTATTATAATTACACATGATAGAAACAGTACTTAATTCTGAAAATCTTCAATTTTTTCTGCTATTTGAACTTGAACTAATTTTTTTTTCCTTAGATATATCTAAAGGAAGAGTCACCAATGTTATTTGCCTGATTAAATTAAGTTTTAGGAGCTTTGTTTGTCATATGTTAGAAAATAGCTGCAAAAATATCCGTTTATATGGAACATTTGAGAGCCTAAAGGAAATCCTTGCCAAGCATCTTCTGTCAAATCAGAATGCACTATAGACAGTGCAGCAGCCTTGCTGAATTTGAAGTCCTCTTTACTGGTCAGGGCTAGTACATAGAGAATGTGAGTGAGTTTACCATGCGTTGGTTTGTTTTCTGAAGTTATGTAGATGAAACTTTATTTTTTTAGTTACCTTTTGTGATTTACGTAGTTTTTCTAATGTGTTTTAGGTTTTAGTTTTCAGTTTCATTAGACTGGCTGGGCTGTCAGAAATGTGGCACAAAATAGTTGCAGAATCATAGAATAAAATCATTTGAGTTGGAAAAGACCTTTAAGATCAAGCCCAGTCATTTACAAACTTTACCACGGCTGGTGTTAAACCTTGTTCCTCAGTACCACATCTGTCTTTTGAACACTTCCAGGGATGAGGATTCAACCACCTCCCTGGGGATTCTGTTCCAGTGTTTAAGAACCCTTTCAGTCAAGAAGTTTCTTCCGATCTGTCATCTAAACTTCCCCTAGTGCAACCTGAGCCCATTTCCTCTTGTCCTATCACTTGTTATTAAGGAGAAGAGACCAACACCCACCTGGCTCCATCCTCTTTTCAGGGACTTGTAGAGAGTGAGAAGGTGTCCCCTCAGCCTTCTGTTCTCCAGACTAAACAACTTTGGTTCCCTCAGACACTCCTTATAAGACCTGTTCTCCAGATCCTTCACAGCTTTGTTACCATTCTGTGGAGCTGCCCCGGCACCTCAGTATGTTGTTGTGAGCACCCTGAAATTGAACACAGTACTTACAAGGTGTGGCCTCACCAGTGCTGAGTACAGGGAGACAATCACTTCCCTGATCCTGCTGATCACACTTTTCCTGGTACAGGTCAAGATACTCTCTGGCTTCCTTGTCCATCTGAGCACAGTGCTGGTTCATGTTTAGATAAATCCAACACCCTCAGGTCTTTTTCTGCCAGGCACCTTTCCAGCCACTCTGCTCCAAGATATAGTAGTGCATGGGGTGTTTGTGACCTATATGCAGGACCTGGCACTTGGCCTTGCTGGATTTTATGCAGTTGGCCTCAGCCCATCCACCCAGCATGTTCATCTTCCTCTGTAGAGCCATCCTACCCTCAAGCAAATCATCATTCCCTCCCATTTTAGTGTAATCTGCAGATTTACTGATGGTGCACTCAATCCCATTGTCCAGATCACTGATGAAAATATTAAAGAGTATTGGCCCCAGTACTGAGCCCTGGGAACACCACTTGTCAATGGCCACCAACTGGATTTATCTCCATTCACCACCACTGCAGATCTGGCCATCCAGCTGATTTTTTTACCCATCAGAGCGTCCACCCATCTAAGCCACAAACAGCCATTTTTTTCTAGGAGAGTACTGTGGGATACAGTGTCAAATCCTTTAGTAAGGTCCAGACAAACAACATCCAGAGTGTTTCCCTAATCTGGAAAGTGAGTTATTTTCTTGTAGAAGGAGATCAAATTCATCACGCAAGATCCTTGCTGACTGGCTGTGATCACCTAGTTGCCCTGCACATGCTGTGTAATGGCACTCATGATCTCTGCCATGACCTACTCCAGCCCTGAGGTCAGACTGGCAGGCTTTCATTTCCCAAGATCCTTCCTCTGGCTCTTCTAGATGGCTATCACATTTGTCAGTCTGCAGTCAACTGGGACTTCCTGAGTTAGCCGGGACTGATGATAGAAAGTGGAAATATTTGTTCTATGTGAAGGCTTCCTGTGGTGGATTGTGTATCACAGGATAGGTGAGTTTTAAAAGTATTGCGTTAATAGATGTTGCTGAAAATCTATTAAGGAGAGTTTTGCCCCAGCTAATCTAAAATATTTCCATACTGACCATGTATTTTGAGAAAGGTGCCAGTATTCTGATGGTAGCTCTGAATGGGATGTAGGTCAAAAGCCTGATACAAGTAGTCATGTAATCACACCATCATAAAATTGGCATAGTTGGAAGGATCCTATGGAGATCAGCTAATCTAACTCCCTTGCTCAGAGCTGGTTGCTTAAGGTTGTGTCCAGTTGTGTTTTGAATATCTCCAAAAATGGGGGCTCCACAGCATGCCTGAGAAACCTCTTCTAGTGCTTGGCTACTCTCACAATAATTTCTTAATTTTAATTTGAATGTCACGTATTTCAATATCTGCTCTTTCATCACTGATCACCAATGAGAAGTGTCTTGTTTCATGTTTGTGTATGTGAGTTTGGAAAAGGAAACTGCCAGCAATGTGAAGTTTGATGTGTCTGGTAACTTGATAATTTCTGCTTGGTTTAGATACATGTTGGCACATAAAACAGTATCACTTTTTTAATTATTGGGATGCTGTCTAGTGTAAATCTGTCTTACTGATTTATACTGTTTTTCCAGTAGATGGAGTCTGTTGCATATTATTTTACTGTCTTGCAGTGGCTTCCTTTAGTATTACAGATAAATGAACTCTATGGGGAAGATTGAGGTTTACATTTTTTCTTCCCCCTCCCCATTTAGCAATAATATATTGTGATAAACTGCAGATTTTGTTTTCTTCAGAGAGAAGTCTTTTACGTTACATGATAAATGCGATAGCTGTGAAAATGTTTCACAGTATAACTTAGGTTGGAAAGGACCTCGAGGATCATCGAGTCCAACCTATCAACACAGACCTCATGACTAGAACATGGCACCAAGTGCCACGTCCAATCTCCTCTTGAATGCCTCCAGGGACGGTGACTCCACCACCTCCCTAGGCAGCCCACTCAAATGAAAAACGACTCGCTGGGTGAAGAACTTCCTCCTCACCTCGAGTCTAAACTTCCCCTGGCACAGCTTGAGACTGTGTCCCCTTGTTCTGGTGCTGGTTGCCTGGGAGAAGAGACCAACCTCTTCCTGGCTACAACCACCTTTCAGGTAGTTGTAGAGGGCAATGAGGTCACCCCTGAGCCTCCTCTTCTCCAGGCTAAACAATCCCAGCTCCCTCAGCCTCTCCTCATAGGGCTTGTGTTCAAGGCCTCTCACCAGCCTTGTTGCCCTTCTCTGGACATGTTCAAGTGTCTCGATGTCCTTCTTAAACTGAGGGGCCCAGAACTGGACACAGTACTCAAGGTGCAGCCTAACCAATGCAGAGTACAGGGGCACAATGACTTCCCTGCTCCTGCTGGCCACACTATTCCTAATGCAGACCAGGATGCCATTGGCCCTCTTGGCCACCTGGGCACACCGCTGGCTCATGTTCAGGCAGCTGTCGATCAGTACCCCCAGCCCCAGGTCCCTCTCTGTTTGGGAGCTCTCCAGCCACTCCGACCCCAGCCTGTAGCTCTGCATGGGATTGCCGTAGCCAAAGTGCAGCACTCAGCACTTGGACTTGTTGAATGCCATCCCATTGGACTCTGCCCATCTGTCCAGTTGGTCGAGGTCCCTCTGCAGAGCCTTTCTACCCTCTTAACTGACTAACATCTGCTCCTAACTTGGTGTCATCTGCAAACTTGCTGATGACTGATTCGTACCCCCTCATCCACATCATCAATGAAGATGTTAAAGAGGATGGGGCCCTGCACTGATCCCTGGGGGACGCCACTGGTGACTGGCTGCCAGCTGAATGTGGCACCATTCACCACCACTCTCTGGGCTCAGCCCTCCAGCCAGTTCCTAACCCAGCACAAAGTGTAGTGGTCCAAGCCACGGGCTGACAGCTTAGACAGCAGTTTGCTGTGGGGGACGGTGTCAAAGGCCTTGCTGAAGTCCAGGTAGACCACATCCACAGGCCTCCCCACGTCCACCAGACGGGTAACCTGATCATAGGAGGAGATCAGGTTGGTCAGGCAGGACCTGCCCCTCCTAAATCCATGCTGGCTGGACCTGAGCCCTTGGCCGTCCTTCAGGTGCACAGTTATTGCCACCAGGATAATCTGCTCCATCACTTTCCCTGGCACTGAGGTCAGGCTGACTGGCCTGTAGTTTCCAGGTTCCTCCATCCAACCCTTCTTGTGGATGGGGACCACACTGGGCCAGTTTCCAGTCACCTGGGACCTCACCGGTGAGCCAGGACTGGAGGAAAATGATGGAAAGTGGCTTGGCCAGCTCATCTGCCAGCTCTCTCAGCACCCTAGGATGGATCCCATCTGGTCCCATGGACTTGTGAGTTTCCAAGTGCATGTGCAAGTGTCTGCATCAGGAACAGTGTGGCCAGCAGGAGCAGGGAGGTCATTCTGCCCCTGTATACTGTACTGGTTAGGCCGCACCTTGAGTACTGTGTCCAGTTCTGGGCCCCTCAGTTTAGGAAGGATGTTGACTTGCTGGAATGAGTCCAGAGAAGGGTAACAAAGTTGGTGAGGGGTTTGGAGCACAAGCCCTATGAGGAAAGACTGAGAGAGCTGGGGCTGCTTAGCCTGGAGAAGAGGAGACTCAGGGGTGACCTTATCACTCTCTACAACTACCTGAAGGGAGGTTGTAGACAGGCGGATGATGGTCTCTTCTCCCAGGCACCCAGTACCAGAGCAAGAGGACAGAGTCTCAGGCTGCGCCAGGGGAGGTTCAGGTTGGATATTAGGAAGAAGTTCTATACAGAGAGAGTGATTGCCTATTGGAATGGGCTGCCCGGGGAGGTGGTGGAGTCGCCGTCACTGGAGGTGTTCAGGAGGAGACTTGATGGGGTGTTTGGTGCCATGGGTTAGTTGTTTAGGTGGGTTGGATTGGTTGATGGATTGGACGCGATGATCTTGAAGGTCTCTTCCAACCTGGTTTGGTTTATTCTAAATAAAAGGTTTATTCTAAGTGGCTCAGCAGGTCCCAAACTAATTCCTCATGGATTTCCTGGGCATTACACTGCTCCCTGACCCCATCGCCCAGCTCCGGAGGCCACTCGTCCTGAACTCCTGCCTTGCTGTTAAAAATTGAGGCAAAGAAGGTGTTCAGGACCTCAGCCTTTTCCTCATCTTCAGTCACAGTGCTCCCCTTCAGGTCCAGTAAGGAGTGGAGGTTCTTCCTGCCCTTCTTCTTATTGTTAATATATTTGTGAAAATGCTTTTTATTATCTTTGACAGAAGTGGCCAGCTTCAGTTCCAGCTGGGCCTTTGCCTCCCTAATTTTATTCCTACATAGTCTAACAACTTCCTTGAACATACCTCGAGAAGCCTTCCCCTCCTTCCAAAGGTGATACAGCCTCTTTTTTCCCCCTTAAACCCCCCAGTTTGCAGCAAATAAAAAATTAAATATTTTATGTTGTGTGAAGTATTAAAAATATGTTTACTGTGAAAGTTATTTTATGAAATATGAAGTAAACCCACCGCTAACTTTTCCCAGTTATTGAAGTGATGAGTGGTTTTTCTATAAAAAACTGTAGGGAGATGAGTAAGGATATAGGAAACTGCTGCAGAAAATTTAGTTCTAAATATTTCATATCTCATGTGCCTTCTGGTAAGTTTCTTTTGTTTTGCTAAATGGCAATCTTTGCTATCACTGGGCAACTGATTATGAGCAAGCAGTGTGCCCAGGTGGCTAGGAAAGCCAATGGCATCCTGGTTTGTATCAAAAATACTGTGTCCAGTAGGAGTAGGGATTTGATTGTCCCCTTGTACTCGGCTCTGTTGAGGCCACACTTTGAGAATTGTGTCCAGTTTTAGCCACCTCAATACAGGAGAGATGTGGAGGCGCTCGAGTGGAGCGAGTGCAGAGTAGGGCAATGAAGCTGGTGAAGGGCCTGGAAAATCAGTGTTATGAGGAGTGACTGAAGGAGCTGGGGCTCTTTAGTTTGAAAAAGAGGAAGCTGAAGTGGGGGGACCTCATCACTCTGTACAGCTATCTGAGAGGACATTGTGGAGAGGCTGGTGCTGGTCTCTTCTCAGAGGCAATTAGTGAAAGAACAAGAGGGAATGGCCTATGATTGGGTAGGTTTAGACTGGACATTAGGAAAAAAATTTTCACAGAAAGAGTGATCAGGCATTAGAATGTGCTGCCCAGGGAGGTGGTTGAGTCACCAAAACTGGATATGTTTGAAGGTTGTTTAGGCATGGTGCTTGGGGATATGGTTTAGGGGTGAATTTTGCGGAGTAAGGTTATTGGTTGGACTTGATGATCCTCAGGGTCTTTTCCAACCTGATTGTTTCTGTGATTCTTTGATGTGAAACTGCATTTCTGCTTTATAATGTAGGAAAGGCTTGACAGTATATTTAAAACTATTAGAAAGAAAGGGTCTTTTGTTTATAATCTTTCTCAGAAACTTTTATTTTCAGTCTTTGTCTGATTTTAATCTGTTTACTCTCTTTGACCCTTCTGCTACAGTGGTGTCAGTGATTGTTGTACTTCAGGAATTCATATGACTGCAGTAATGCCTTATTTAAGCACGTGGCAGATCAGAAGCCATATGATTTCTGTTATTTTTAACTATATTCTGCCTTTTGGACTAGTTCTGAACTTGGATTCAGAATATGGATATTTGACATATTAAGAGTTGTCCAGATACTACTGTTAAAGTCCTGGTAGCTGCTGATGTTTTGTCATGAGTCCTACACTTGCCACTCTTTTCCTGCTCTCCAGGAAAAAAAAGAGATTTAGCTTGGATTCATAGTTTCATTCAGGGTTGGAAGGGACCACAAGGATCATCTAGTTCCAACCCCTCTGCCATGGGCAGGGAAACCCCACACTAGATCAGGCTGGACAGAGCCTCATCCAGCCTGCTCTTAAACACCCCCAGGGACGGGGCCTCGACCACCTCCCTGGACAACCCATTCCAGGGTCTCACCACTCTCATGGTGAAGAACCTCCTCCTCACATCTAGCCTGAACCTCCCCACCTCCAGCTTCATTCCATTCCCCCTAGTCCTATCACTACCTGAGATCCTGAGAAGTCCTTCCCCAGCCTTCCTGTAGGCCCCCTTCAGATACTGGAAGGCCACAATGAGGTCACCTCGGAGCCTTCTCTTCTGCAGACTGAACAGCCCCAACTCCTTCAGTCTGTCCTCATAGGAGAGGTGCTCCAGCCCTCTGATCATCCTCGTGGCCCTTCTCTGGACACGTTCCAGCACCTCCGCATCCCTCTTGTAATAGGGACTCCAGAACTGGACACAGTACTCCAGGTGGGGTCTCACCAGGGCTGAGTAGAGGGGGAGGATCACCTCCCTCGACCTGCTAGCCACACTTCTCCTGATGCAGCCCAGGATCTGATTGGCTTTGCGGGCTGCAAGTGCACATTGAGAGCTCATGTTGAGCTTTTTGTCCACCAGCACCCCCAAGTCTCTCTCCTCAGGGCTACTTTCCAGCCAGTCACTGCCCAGCCTGGATTTGTGCCTGGGATTGCCTCGACCCAGATGCAGGACCCTGCACTTGCTCTTATTGAACTTCATGAGGTTGGCTTGTACCCACCTCTCCAGCCTGTCAAGGTCCCTCTGGATGGCCTCCCTTCCCTCCAGCGTGTCTGCTGCACCACACAGCTTGGTGTCATCAGCAAACTTGCTGAGGGTGCACTCAATGCCACTGTCCATGTCACCCACAAAGATGTTGAACAAGACAGGTCCCAGGACTGATCCCTGAGGGACTCCACTTGTCCCTGGCCTCCACTGGGACATGGAGCCATGGACAGCCACTCTTTGGGTGCGGCCATCAAGCCAGTTCCTTATCCATGTAGTGGTCCACCCATCAAACCCATGTGTCACCAGTTTGGAGACCAGGATGTGGTGCGGGACAGTGTCGAAGGCTTTGCTCAGGCCCAGGTAAATGACATCAGTTGCTCGCCCCTCATCTATTAATTTTGTCACCTGCTCATAGAAGGCCACTAGGTTGGTCAGGCAGGATTTGCCCTTGGCAAAGCCATGCTGACTGTTCCCAATCACCTCTTCACTATTCTTTTGAGCCAGTAGAGCCTCCAGGAGGATCTGCTCCATGATCTTTCTGGGCACAGAGGTGAGACTGACTGGCCTGTAGTTCCCTGGTTCCTCCTTCTTACCCTGAGATAGAGGCAAGTATTGTAACTTGAAAAACACCACTAAAACTGATTTTCTGGAATTTGAGGACATCTTTACTTAGAGCTGAGAAAAATGTCTCTTTTTGTTTCTTTATAATTTCATTCTGGGAGGTGTAGGAGTTGCCATTCTGAATGAGAGTCGTTTGCTCTCCTGTATGGGATACTGCCTTCTACCTCTTTTCTGCCTCTGAAACTGCAGGAGAACCTTGTGTTTGTTCATAGCTCTCTTGGCAGCAGGGAACGTGTCATTCAGTAGTCCTTAAGAGCCAACTGAATGCACCAAAATCATACATAGCTGTAGTAGGTGCTATTGTACAGAAGATCTGCTTAGCATAAGGAAAATGATCAGATCTACAGAGGTGGAAAGTCTAATGATGATCTCCATAGGTGATGTTAATCTGATTGTCTCTTCTCTTTTGACTTCATTTTTCTCTTTAATTTTCCTATGTGATTGTCTTGTCATGTACTCGACTAACATAATTACTCTGGTTTCATGTAAATTATATTTTTAGCTTGATTTCCCATGAAAATTATACCTGTGCTCTCTGTCCATCTCTGCTCCCCTAATAACTTATGAATCATTTACCCAGGTTTCAGATAGATTTGACAGGAGTTGAGGGGTGAAAAATTAGATTCCTGCAGGTTTTGTGAAAATTGGTAGCTGGATAGATTTACACATCTGCTGAAGGAAAAGACTGTAGATGGGAAATGGTGGTTCTGCCTGTCCTTGCCAGCTGATCAGTTAAAACATTTTGTTGGCCAGGCATGCCATACACACCGCAGATGTATTTATCTTGTTATCCTGTTCAGCTGAAGTGAGGAGGAACAGAAGATACTGGGAGTGTTTTGTGAGAAATATTGGGAAGAACTTCAGTTGAAACTGTGACAGGAGAGGGATGGGGAAGGCAGGTGACTAGGGCATGAAAATGCTGGGGATACTGCAGCCAGGGTGTTTTTTCTGGAAACATGGTTCATCTCTCATGGAACTTGATGATTCCTTGTTGACTGAAAGTGCCCAGATTATTCAAGTATTTGTTTACAGAACAAATTATGAGGAAGACTATAAATATGTTGTATACACATTTTTTTAATGTATTTGTCAGGCCTGTGCATTGAGTGCCTTTCATGTAGATGAAGAAAATTGTGCCTTTTAGGGGCTGGTTCCACAGTCACTTCAAGCTGGTCAGTGGGTTACTACTAAAGGTGCTGTCTTGCATTTTCATTGGTTGCATATTCTCACCATCCTCTGTGCCAGCACTGTCATTCATGAGTTGGGAGGCTCAACTGAAGATGTTGAAAAGTAACTCAGAAAAAAACAAGCCCAACATAATGTTTCAGACTGATTCAGTTCCCTTATCTGTTTTACTGCAGGAACAGTAGTGCCAGCACAAATGAGGTAGTGGAAATCCTATAGCTGGCTGTGGAGGGAGAAATGGCTTTGTCTGTTAGTAGAAGCTGGCACCTCATTTTGCTTTTTAAGCCATTGTGGAGCTGTGCTCTGTTCTTTCTTGCTGCTTATCTCTGACTGCAGTTTGGGACTTTGTGACTAAAAACTCCAGAGACTTTCAAGTGGACTATTCAGTGTCTCTTGGTAAGGAACGTGGAGCTACTGGAAGCAGCTAAATTACTGTGGCAGCCACAGATATATCCTGGATGCTGCCGAAGAGTGCGTAAATTGCTGGTGATAAGTGCTTTCTCAAGGCTTTGAGTTACTTTACACACAAGACATCAGAAAGAAGTTTAGCAGTTTGATCATGGAAGAGAAACTTAAAACATGTGCCTTGCTTCAAGTGGTTCTTGATACTGCACATAAAATCTAGATCCATGGTGATCTTGCTTGCCATGAGAAGCTCCTTTGGATTTAATCCCCAGGAATTCTTCATGAAATAACAACAGAGAATGTGCTGTTTGATGGATGTGAGTTTTATCATTTAATGACAGAGGATTCGCTTTCTCTAATGGACTTTTAAGCAGTGCAGAGACATATAGGAGTCGTCTTTTCTGCAGCATGAAGTGAACTTGTTAGCCTCACACTGTTCTACCCTCAATATACTGTAGTAGTCAAACTACAGAAATTTCAAGAGAAACATCTGCTTTGACTGCTACATCTTCTCATTAGGGTTCAGCCACATTAAGGCAGGCAGATGTGCATGTTAATTGCTAAGAATCTTTGAATCTTCTAATATATCTGCTTCCTTTTACAACTGCTAATCTATATATAGTCTGCAGTTCTGTTACTGTACTGCTAGATTTAGAGGTCAGTACCTCAACTCTGAAGCTCCTGTGTCATTCACCTGTGTTTTTGAGATACTGTTTTCCTGAGACCATGTTAAACAAAGGTTGCAGTTACCTCTAGATCCTCCAGATACACTTAAAAATATGGAAAACATCTGAATTTTTTTTGTATTTTCATATTGTGTTGGGTTGGTTGGTTGGTTTGGTTGGTTGGTTTTAGTGGGGTTTTTTTTGACCGTCACTTTTCTTTAATGTGCAAGAACTGCACTCAGCTTTGGACAGGATTGGTGTGCATCCCTAGATAAGGATGCTTATTTCACCAGAAGATATTGTCATTACTTGGTGTCTCTAACCTGAGCATTTCAAAACAGAACTTGTGGGCAAGAATTCAGAATTTTTGAAGGTTTCATTTTTTCTTAAACTTAGAGGAGCAGTCCTTCTGAAGTAAGTACATAATTTCTTTCCTAATCATAGAAGGCCATCTCTGGGAGAAATACTGTCTGATAAGTTAGATGCAATTTGTGGTCAAACAGGTTTTACTGTCTTAAAAACAAAATAAAAAGTTAGAAGCTAGAACCAAAGCATGGTTCCCCTTGGCAAATCTATAGAGGTTATCTGAAGATTAGAGAGATCAGCAATTCAGAAGGCAAGTGAATAATTTGGAATATAACAGTTTGAGTTGTAGAAGCTCAGTTCTATAAAGCAAGGTTCCTCTAACAATAGTGTTTCTACTTCCTCTGGCATGAGTACTGCTGAAGGACAGGGTATCAGTGGATAGATTTCAGATGAGCAATAAACTTGGGAATAATTAAAAAGATAAGGTGGTAGCTTGCACTTGTATATACAAGTAACTAACTTCAGGTTGACTTTGTTAACCTGAAGTTTTGCTTGTGCAAATATCTATCCCATTCTGTTACTGAAAACTTCAATACATCGTGAATTATACTATAAAATAATGTGTGAGGTTCTCTTCTTGATAGTTTACAGCCTAACAAAATACTGGCATTAAGGCAGAAAAGGGGATTCCAGGTTAAGCTGTTTTTTTAGCAGCAGTCTATTAAGCACTCACTTCCTGCTCTCTAGCTTTGTATCATTTTTACCTTTTTTTGAATCAGTCAGCTTCCTTGCAGGATTCAGAGATATATAAGGCAGGGGAAAGTAAAATTTGACAGCTACTTGGGTTCATGTTATCCTTTCAGCAGTGTCTTTTTCTTTCCAGTAGCTATAAAGGCAATCAATCTAGGTGATGAAATTTGATGTCGACATCTATGTTTGGTCACATGCTCTGCTCTGTTAAACACTGCTCCTACTTGTGCCATTGCCTTGGATCTATTTGGGGAAGTGGGCAGGACAGAAAGACTGGTGTGTGAATCCTGTTCTAAAATGTTGCATTCCTTGGAAAATCTTTTACTATTCCTAAAGGCTTGGATGTCTGTGTACAAGCAAAATCTGTTTTCATGTCCTGAAAGATACTACTGTGCACAGAGCAGTGGAGCCTAGATGAGAACAAAAAAGTTCGGTTTTGAAGGGGAAGTTTAAATATGGGGACTAGAAGTCTGTTTCTGTAATCAAGAGGGTAAACACTGGTGAATGGCTCAAAGATACATAAGGTAGAGCTCTAAGACTCTCGCTGAGGTGATGAAAGTGATGTTAGCAGTTTTGTGCTAAATAAATTCAAATGGGAGACTTAGGTGAGCTTATGAAAACCTGAGGAGAAAAGGTTTCAGTGGTTGGTATGTAAGGGGTTGAAAGCAGAAAGGCTTTTATTTGAGTAACGGGGGGGGGGGGGGGAAGTTTATTCTTAGAAGTACAGGGACAAAAAGAATCATGATTTTAGAAGCATTGGTCACTGTTAGCTCTGGGTAGCTCACGTGATGACAGTACTTCCTTACAAAATAATAGGTGGTAAGAGTCTGGGAGGGGAAAATTTTACAGTAGCTGAGTTCTATTAACTAAGTGTGAGTGAAAAAACCAAAGTGGATTGGTTGTTTTTATTAGTATGAATACTAATAAATGCTAGGAGGGCGAGCTCTGTGTGGGGAGACTCATGGGAGGAAATTCTGAAGTACAGCTGTGCTTCTCTGAACACCTGTCCGTTGTTTCTCAACACTTGTACCTGCATGGAGCTTGTGTCTTCCAAGCAAGATCTTTGTAACTCAGTATGAGGTTGGTCTACCACTTAGCCCATAAATCAAAGCAACTTACAAATACCAAGAACGTTATGGAGCTGCTCAGCAAAGGAGTTCATTATGAAATGGAAGAAAATTCATTTATCTCTGGAAACTATTTGCTGTGGTATTTAATTTAAATCAAGCTAGCTGATTTCAACAGCAAAGATGTATTTGAACTGACAACGAATATAAGTTGAAATGACAGGTGCTGACTGGATATAGAGCAAAAAGCCTTTTTACTGTTGTGACAATTGTGCATCGGTATGGGATGTCCATGAAGGCTACCTAGTCTGCATCCATGGAGGTTTTCAATACATGGTTAGTTAAAGCCCTGTGCAACCTGATCTGCTCTCATAGCTGACCCTGTTTTGAATAATAGGTTGAAGTAGAGACTTCTTGATGTCCCTTCCAACTTGAATTGTTCTATGAATCCATGGATCACACTTCCATTCGTTTGGTTTTCTAACAATTTCAAATTACTGTGGGTATAGGAAGAGAAAATGAGAGTAATTGTCGTCAGACTCTGCATTACCCAAACCAGAATGACTGACTGAACTGCTTAGCTGTTTGCTTTTAGTGTTTTACCTATGAATGGATATATAAAAAATACATTAAACAGGAAAGGCTAGCAAGACTTCCTTGTTTCCGTGGTTCAGAGTAGGAATTGTTTACAACTGAGTGTTCACTTCTTAAATTTCTAGAATTCCTTGGTATTGGTTATTTGCTTTGAAATCAATAGCTTGCTTTTTCCTTGAAATGTGAACACATTTGATTGCCTTGCACATATTACAGCATATTCTAATATCCTGGTTTGTTTACTGAGGAGTTAACAGTGCTGAAACATCTGAAAGTTTCTCTTCTGTAATTCAGTTCGAATAAGGAGAAAATCAAGGCGGCGTTCACAGTGGGGCAAAGGCATTATTAAGAAGAGGAAAGTCAATAATTTAAAGAAAGATGAAGATGATGCAAAGTTTGCTGATGATGAAAATCATGGAGAGGACAGCAAATTGCTGGAAAATGGAGAGCTAGAGATCACTGACTGTATTGAGGAGAATGGGGAGGAAACAGGAGATTTCTCTATAATGAATGATGAATCCTCTTGTGATATTATGGATATAGATGCAGAGCAGAGGCTTAACAATGGGACATCAGGAAAGGAAAACAATTTTGCATCCACAGAAGAAGAGAGCTCAAATGAATCTCTATTAATAACCAACACCGTTACCCTGACTGCTGAAAAGCAATTAAGGAAGGACTCTACATCAAAAGGGGACTGTGTGAATGGAGAGACATCTGTACACAGCTCAGAGGGTAAACCTGTTCCTGCATGTCATAATGGTAAAATGGAATCAGCTGATGCTGTTTCACCCTGTGACAACAGCACTGGGTCTAGTAACAAGCAAAAACCTTCATCTGAATATCAGCCAATGGAGAAAACAGATGCTTCCAGTGAAAGTCAAGGAGCTGATCTAGTGAAAGCTGAATTACCACATTGCAGCAATAATGAAAAAACACTGCAGAGCACAGGCATTGAAACTAAAGATGCTGAAGCAGATAAAGAAGGTAAAGCTTGTTTTCAATCTTTCTGTCGTTATCTTAATGCCCAAGTTGAATTATTTTTAATTATAATATCCTATGTTGCAGTTATATAGTAATATTTTATCAATTCCTGTCTGAATCTTTTAGTATGCTTACAACATTCAATTCCATATAAATTACAAGTCCACTCTTTACTTCAATGTTATCTTAGGCCAGTAAGTATATATCCATACTTAATGTTCTGTTTATTTTTATAGGCTTTATGGTATATATTGTAAATGCTGAGATAACATTTAAACAATTAAAGATCTAAAAAATACTGTAAGTGCACATATATACATACATATACATATATGTGTGTATATATATATGTATGTATGTATATTTTGGTCTCTGTTCCATCTTATATGTATTTTGATCTATGTGTTTCAACTTGTTTTATTAGAGATTCCATGATAGTAATATCACTGACATTGGATAAGAGACCATAGAAATACAGAATGTATTCCTTTAAAAACATTTGCTCACAGCAAAAGTTAAAGCAGTTCAACTCATAGCAAAAGCTAGATAAACTGTTGTTTATCTACTGGAAAAGTTATCTGGCTTTGGAGTCAACACAGTAACAGTGCTGCAGGAAGATAAGAAAAGGAGAAAGAAAATCCTGGTGGTGCATAAAAGAAGGGGCCACGTCCTTTGAAGACAAGAGACATAGTTTCCTCAGGGAAGAGAAATAAAAGTCTTATGCACGATTGCCTTTTTAATTAGCATTTCAGAATTATCTGAAAGAATGAAATCTTTACTTCAAAAAGTCAGCACTGAGATTTACAAAGTAAATGAGCTTTAATGAGAGATCTGAATTATGAGAATATCACTATATACATGTTGCCTGTGTTTGTACATACATATTTCCTCTAAGGGTAAGGAGAACAGTAGAAGAAAGGGTGTCAAAATATCAAAACTATGATGTGTGTATTCTAAATATAGTATATCTTTCTTAGGAAAAAAATAAATTGTTGAGGAGACAAACAGTGAAAGGAGATCAAAAAATACCTTTTTGTCCAGAACATGACTGCACAACAGTTTTAATACAGAGGTGGAAGAAAACTCAAATGTGTCACAAAAGCATGAAGATTGAGGAGTGGAGCAGATGTTAGAATTACCATGGTGATGAAATCATGGAATACTTTGGAGAGAAAAATGAGTATTTGATCCACTTAGGCAAAAAGATTTTGAGCATTAACTTAATGTCTGAACTTCCCTTAGAAGCTGTATAATTGGATGTTGCTAAGTAAAAATGATACAACAGGAAAACTGTGACTTTATTTTCTAAGTTTGAAAGATGACCACTTTCATGCATGTTTCTTGAGCTGTGATTTTATGCACCTGTAAACATTCAGAATTCTGCAAAGCTGATTAATAATGTGCACAATCATGCATGCTTGGTTCAAAAAAACCTCAAGAAACCAAAGAAGCGAAATCGAGCCCAAGTGAAGGAACAAGATGTTCATTCTGAGAATCTGATAATTGTTTTTCAAATTACAGGTGTATTCAAAAGCAAGAAAACTCGAAAAGTCACTATGGAACAGTCAAAACCCACAAGTTTGGAGCAGGTCCCAGAGGAACCATCGGATCCCTTACCCTCTGTGGTTGTTGACCATGACAGACTAAAGGTAATGGAACCAATAGAATAGATGGACTCCACCAAAAAAACCAAAAAGCTTTCTTTCTGTGTTCTGAAGTAACATTTCCCTTATTTTTGACTGCAAACAAGTATTAGGGCAGCAGTGACTTTGGAAGATGCTTTGTTGATCAGTGTTTCTTGGATGAAAAGTTAATAGAAGTGCTGAATCTTTGCTCTCATGTCATTTCTACCTTTACAAATACAGTAATGACACAGCAGTCCACTATTTTAATTGCAGTTTTTGCAGGTACTCATATGTGTTAATTGGGCATACCAGTTACTCAGGAACTGCTGGATGCCTAGTAATTAGGAGTGAACATCTTTTTCTCTTCCCCTGTATGTATATTTGGTGGAAAGAGCTGTGGATTGGAAAGCAAATTGGAATTTGTGCCAATGGTTTTGTCGTAGACTGAACTCCTAGTAGTTAATTATCTTTCAGTTTTGTCTCTGTTTAAGCAAAGTTACTGCAATATTTACTGTCTTCTGCAGTAGAAACTAGCTTGACCTACTATGAAATTCAGATCCTGTGTTCAGTGGAATACAGACGATAATCTCTTTTGAAACAATGTGTTGGAAGGGAAAAAAATCTTACATTTTACTCTCAGCTACTATGTAAAATACACACTTCACCTTTTGTTTATGAGCAGTTCTACATGTATTTTTGTCCTTCTCTCTTCTTTTAGTGACCCATTTTCCAATATAGGTGGGATTCCAAATGTGCTTCCATTTGGTGGTACTTAGAATTTCAGTGCGAGTTCTTAAAAATGTCTGCTTTAGCTATCAAAGCAGTTTTTATGGTTTACTTTGTCATAATTATTGACTAGGATGAAATAAGAGAAAGTATTATTCAGAGAGTATAAACATTGTTGCAGCTATACTGAGTATAAAATCTAACACAAGAAAAAAGTGTGGGTATAAGCAGAGAAGTGAAAAGAGGTGTTGAATCCCTTTTGGATCTATGTAGAAGCAATGGCCTTGCTAATGTCCAGGTGTAGTCCATTTTATTTGAGTGTGTCCTTCCAAAGTAGTGCTTCAGAAGGAGACTGCATTTCTGTTCTGTCCCTTAAGAACATAAAGTTACAAAAAGGTGATTATAAAACCTCTTAACTTTAGCTTTTGTTGTTGCAACAGAAACTGCTTGATTTGGTGGTTAAGAAAAGCAACAACCTGACTGTTGACCAACTTGAGAGGTTGTATTCACTCCTCAGTCAGTGCATCTACAGACATCGTAGAGACTATGACAAATCACAGCTGATAGAGGTGATGTTTCTTTTACTATTTTTCTGAATTCTGTGAGACTGTTTTTTAAGAACTAAGTTAATTATTAGTGTGTTTGTTCTAGCAGGCAAAAGCTTTAAGTAAACTTCGAGGAAGGTATCTATAAACCGAAAAAAGGAGGTTATTTCTAGCAATAATTTTCTACCTGAAAGAGTGGAGGAAAAGGAGCGAATACAGCAGCATGGAGAAACATGTGCTATGAGAGTGAAAATGGAGTGGCTACTTTGTAGGCACTCTGAGCCAAAGTCACTACAGTTACTCTTATATTTGTGTAAAGAGGCCAGAAAGAGTGTTTACCTACCTCTGCTCCATGTAGTTCACTGCTTGTTACTTCCATACAAGACCTTAAAAGTTTTCAAACTTTCTCTAGATTTAAGTATACCCTTGAGACAGTCCAGTACAGCATGTTGCAAACCAATTCTCTGCTTTACTATCATCCTTTGCCTCTGAAGTGGTTGCTATCAAAGGCCTACTGTCTGTATCAACTGACATTGTTCTAACTGAGCGGGTTTGTATCAAATTGCTGATAACCAACCCTGCTGAAAAACAGTTGCTGGTTTCTGATTGGATCACTGAACACTATGTGAATATTTTTCTCCATGAATATTTTACAACTAAACCTGAACAGGCCTTAGTGTGGGATATTATAGAGTTTTCACAAAATACTTCTCATACTATTTATGTGCTATGCCTCTAACATCTTCGCCTAAAAATATATTGATGATATATGCCAAATGTTAGGTAGATTAAAAATGCATTTGTCCAGCAGGAGCATGTTGAAACTGATCTTCACTTTGATTCTCCAGATGATACAGATATGTATTTATAGCTGAGTCACCAAGGGGACTTATGGCAGAAGTGTGCCATAAGACTTGAATTCATGCAGTATGCCATTGCAATGGTTTCCTAATACGTATCAAATACATTAATCATATAAAGGACCCTAATAGGCTTAGCTTTTCTTACAGGACTGTCATAGAGGAGTGCTTTTCTGCATTAATACTTCTTTAATTAGTTCCTCTTTTACTATATCGTGATACTATGTGGCAGCTAATAAACAGAAATGTCTATTTTTTTATTAATTATTTCACAGTATCACAGTATTTCATAGTTGTTTCATAGTTTCATTCAGGGTTGGAAGGGACCACAAGGATCATCTAGTTCCAACCCCCCTGCCATGGGCAGGGACACCCCACACTAGATCAGGCTGGATAGAGCCTCATCCAGCCTGCTCTTAAACACCCCCAGGGACGGGGTATAACTAAGATTGGAAGAGACCTCGAGGATCATCGAGTCCAACCTATCAACACAGACCTCATGACTAGAACATGGCACCAAGTGCCATGTCCAATCTCCTCTTGAACGCCTCCAGGGACGGTGACTCCACCACCTCCCTGGGCAGCCTATTCCAATGACGAATGACTCGCTTGGTGAAGAACTTCCTCCTCACCTCGAGTCTAAACCTCCCCTGGTGCAGCTTGAGACTGTGTCCCCTTGTTCTGGTGCTGGTTGTCTGGGAGAAGAGACCAACCCCTTCCTGGCTACAACCACCTTTCAGGTAGTTGTAGAGGGCAATGAGGTCACCCCTGAGCCTCCTTTTCTCCAGGCTAAGCAATCCCAGCTCCCTCAGCCTCTCCTCATAGGGCTTGTGCTCAAGGCCTCTCACCGGCCTTGTTGCCCTTCTCTGGACACAGGACTCAAGGTGCGACCTAACCAAAGCACAGTCCAGGGTCACAGTGACTTCCCTGCTCCTGCTGGCCACACTATTCCTAGTGCAGGCCAGGATGCCATCGGCCTTCTTGGCCACCTGGGCACATTGCTGGCTCATATTTAGGCGGCTGTCGATCAGCACCCCCAGGTCCCTCTCTGTTTGGGAGCTCTCCAGCCACTCCGACCCCAGCCTGTAGCTCTGCATGGGATTGCCGTAGCCAAAGTGCTACACGGAGTGTTGCAGTCCAAGCCATGAGCTGACAGCTTAGACAGCAGTTTGCTGTGGGGGACGGTGTCAAAGGCCTTGCTGAAGTCCAGGTAGACCACATCCACAGGCCTCCCCACATCCACCAGACGGGTCACCTGATCATAGAAAGAGATCAGGTTGGTCAGGCAGGACCTGCCCCTCCTAAATCCATGCTGGCTGGACCTGAGCCCTTGGCCGTCCTTCAGGTGCACAGTTATTGCCACCAGGATAATCTGCTCCATCACTTTCCCTGGCACTGAGGTCAGGCTGACCGGCCTGTAGTTTCCAGGTTCCTCCATCCAACCCTTCTTGTGGATGGGGACCACACTGGCCAGTTTCCAGTCACCTGGGACCTCACCGGTGAGCCAGGACTGGAGGAAAATGATGGTGAGCGGCTTGGCCAGCTCATCTGCCAGCTGATTGTTCAGATTTTTAGCAAGTATCCTAGTAAATGCTGTTATGTAATGTCATTTTACTTCTGTCTGAATTTGTATGTAATTGTTGCTCTGTGTGTCTTGCAGGAGATGGAAAGAACAGTTCATGTATTTGAAACATTCCTGTGAACTCGTCAGGATGGGTGGGTTTATCCTCTCAAACTGCTCATGGAAGAGCAGTCCTCTGAGCCATTCAGTTTCCTTTTGCACCAAGTATGTGCAGAGCCTTGGTCTTAAGTGCTCTCTCTTTTTCTTTCTGTTGAATTTGGTGCTATTGTCTCAGGTACCTGAAACCAACCAGCCTACAAGAACCAAACGAAACTTCATATAGTTGTATCTGATATAAATAATGAATACAGTGCCACAGCTTGGACATTTTGGTGCTACAGAAACTGTTCTCATTTCTGCTCTTGTTCGCTCTACATGCATTATCTTTGGGGAAACTTCAGGCAAAGTGGAGACCAACACATAGAAGAGGACTGGAAAGAGCAGATCTCAGTTGAATATTTTTAAGTGGGCAACCTTTTTTTATTTTGTTTTTCCAATATTTCTCTTCTCTGGGGTAACGGACAAACAAAATCTGTTTTAAGAAGGCAATGAAGCATTGTGGTAGAAATCTTGAGTAACTGGATGTACAGTAATTTGAAGATGAGGCTCTCTAGAACTGCTTTTAATGTGCCTTTTAGTCAATTGAGAAAGATAAGGCTCATCAGTTGGTTTGGACTATAGCAAATGGCAATGTTAGAATGCTGTCTTCAGAATGAAGATCTCCAAAAGGATGATTTGTGCTCTCTTCATTGGGTGGCAACCAGTCACGGTTCTATAATGCCTGTCTTGCTCTGAAGAACTAAACTAAGACATGCTGAAAAATCCACACACTTTACCAAAATGGTGAAATTCCTTTTGCATTGCTAAAAGTGAAACATTTTCCCACCATTTCCTTCCTTTCCATTTCGAGTTCTTTAAGAAAACAGAGTTTAATACTGGCAGGCTTCCTTTTGAAGTTTCATGTTTGTAATATAGCTTGGACTGTGCAGTGCAGGTAAGAAGACACTAGAGTTGGTCAAAGTCCTGGAGCCCAAGCTCACTTGAAAATAAAACTTAAACTAGGCTTCACAACTTTGTTTGTGCGAAGCTTTGTTAACACTGAGGGGATTGGAGGACAGCCTTTTGAATCGATCTGTTTGGACCAAAGTTCTCTGGGTCTGAATTGTGTAGTTCACAACCTTTACGGTCTGGCAACTGGAGAGAACAGCCTAGGACAGATTTGAGAAAAACATGTTTGATTACAAGTTCGGCATTAAAATGCTAACCTGGGCTATAATATTTTCAACCTACGTGGAAAGTGTTTTAGAGTTGGCTGGTGTTACCATCGTTAACCGTTCATTGTGACTGTCCCTACATAGCTGCGGAAGTGTCTTTCCAGAAATATGCAACACAGTGTGATTAGTTTTTAATTAGAGAAAACAGTCTTGGACTACTGCAGAGATACTGAGCTACCTCAGCTTTTTGTATTTTAGTTACCAGCAGTGTTTATGGAGGACTGTAATCACTCTGCTCCCTTTTATAAACTGAAGCTAAGGTACTTGTCTCCACCTCCATGGCTAATAGTAGTATAGTGCTGCAGAGAAACAAAACATGGGCCTTGGGCTACTGCAGTAATCCAAAGTGCTTTGTGTATTATGCTTAAGCATCAATCTTAGATCTTTTTCTCCCCTGAATGCTACTGTTATTCTTTATAGCTAATGGCAGAAAAAGGTTTTAAGCATTCATGTACATCAAGTTACACCTTCTAAATGCAACCCATGCAGGAACACTGTATTTTTTAGGTGGGAAAGTGCGATTAAAAACAACAAAAACAAGCAGAAAAAAACCCACACATTTTAAATGAGATTCTTTGGTCTCAGATTTGATTATGGGATTTCTTTTTTTTTTTCCCATGTTTTATTTAGTATTTATTAACATCATACCTGTTTGGGATATTTTTGTCTCTGGTACATTAACAGCATTTTGTATTTTGATGGAAATTGTTACAAACTTTTAAGATTTGATTAAATAAAATGTAGCAGATTTTTTGTAGCAAGTTTCTGATAAAAGGGGTTTTTGCAAGTCTCAGGTTCTTGCTGCAGAATTTTTTAAAGATATTTATTCCGGTTTCACTTACTCGAAGTTTTTGTTCAAGTAACAGCAGCACTTGTGGCAGATAAAACTGCATACCTTTTTAAGATGATGATTAAATTTATATGATTGAAACAGTTGAGAATTATAGTCACCTGTGAGTGTGAAAAGCAAGTTTAAGCTACTGCCTAGCATTAAAAATGGTTCTGAAAGACCAGGTTTCTAAAGGAAAATTTTTACTGTCAGTTGTTGATTGGGGGAAAACCATTAAGAGGCAACTTTACTAACTGAGGAGCTGCCATGGTGTTTTAGAGATATGTAGCTGATACCAGATGTTCTAGTGGACAGCTTACCTAAAATGATTTACTGGCCTTCCTAGCCCAAATAACCACACTTCAGTTTTTGTTTTCCTTTACAGATGTCTGGTGGTTATAGAGTTAAAACAGCTGTTAATCTATCCATGTGGTCTAAACTTGTTTACTCTTTGTATGTTTTTAATTTTTTTGCCGTGTAGCACTGGCAAGAGTTTGTACAAATTGACCTCTCTTCCTTGTTTCTTGTTGTGAAATTTGCAAATAAACTCCTGTGTGAATCCTTGTGCTGGGGTCAATGAAATGTGACCAGCCAGAAGAAAGGGGATTTCTCTCTGGGGCTGGTGGGGTTGTCTTGGAGATAGTAGGAGTTGCTCTTTGATGAAGTTGATGGCTATGGAGTTAATTGTATTTGCAAGCTTGAATCTCGCCTGTGATTAATTTTTGTTTTGTGTCCTCTGTATTGTTACTTGATTTCCTCATATGCCAATGTATTTATAAGATTACTGGGTTTTGTAATATCTTGTCTTCCTTTTTTTCCTGTTTTGTTTTCCGTTGTTGGGTGTGTTTTGTTGTTGTTCTGTTTGGTTTGGGGGATGTTTTTTGGTTGGTTTTTTAATTAAGTTGGTGGGTCAGCTTTGGTTTTCCCTTCAGTCTCCTGAATGGCAGCCATGCAGCTGATAGCCATTTGTTTTGTTCTTACTTTGTAATTGCAACATAAGCTTGAATTTGGGCTTGTACTTGCATCTTTTGTATCTTGTATATTAGGTTGTTTAGACATTGGGGCAGTCCTGTTTGGTTCCATTAACATGTGTCTACTTTGTGGATTAAGTAGACTTCCATCACCAACTATGATATGTTTTGGATTATATAGTTTCATTCTGAACTGTGTTTAAATTGATGTTTTGCATTTTGACTTCATTTTACATTAGTTTGGAGTAAGTTATTTAATTTTTTTTTTTAACTTCTGGAAATTTTGAGCATTTTACTGTAATTTGTAATATAACTGCTGTGAAATACTTGAATAAAGATGACAAGAAAACACAGCTTTATCCCCCTCGGAAATGTGTTTAAAAGAAATGATACCTCCTAGCTCATTGCAGCTTCTTCTTACCAGACCTCCTCGATTCCACAGTACACATTTCACTCTGGGATCCTTGTTGCTTAGTCACTTTGAGCAGTTTAATCCGAAGAGAAGGCTCCGAGGTGACCTAATTGTGGCCTTCCAGTATCTGAAGGGGGCCTACAGGAAGGCTGGGGAAGGACTTCTCAGGATCTCAGGTGTAGTGATAGGACTAGGGGGAATGGAATGAAGCTGGAGGTGGGGAGATTCAGGCTGGATATGAGGAGGAAGTTCTTCACCATGAGAGTGGTGAAACCCTGGAATGGGTTGTCCAGGGAGGTGGTCGAGGCCCTGTCCCTGGGGGTGTTTAAGAGCAGGCTGGATGAGGCTCTGTCCAGCCTGATGTAGTGTGGGGTGTCCCTGCCCATGGCAGGGGGGTTGGAACTGGATGATCCTTGTGGTCTCTTCCAACCCTGACTGATACTATTATACTATGAACTTCAGTTTTCAGTGTTTGTCCATTAAAGAGAGAAAAACCTTCTATTGCTAACTTTGAACAAAGAAGCTAAATTGGCATTGCACATTGGTGAATGAGTGGTGGAATTACGGAGTTAGGCTCTGTGCTCAGAAAGGGTTTTATGTTCACTTGCAGGGCACCACCCATCCCTGCCAATAGCACATCAGCAATCCGAGTAACATCAGAGCTCTCATTAGAGGTTTTTTAAGTTCATCTTTTAAAAGGAAAAAACAACCAAGCAAAAAAACCCAAACCCACAAAAAGTGAAAACAGTGATAGCTTGCTTTCCTGTTTGTCAGAGTGGTTCTTAATTTTTGAGGGTTTGTTGTTTGTTATTTTGTTGTGTGGTGGTTGGTTTTTTTTAAGATGAACTTTTAGTATATCTAATAATATAGGAGAGTAAGCTGCTAGAGGTTATGGAAATGTAGAATCAACATCTCACCATTGGAGATTGTCTCGAGCTAACAAATTGTGCAAGGTTATATATGGAACAGAGCATGAGAAGCTGTTCTGTGGATCTTTTATATCCTCTCTTGAGGTGTAGGACATGTATCAACACCTGCTTGTTTTCCTCTATTGAAAGGATCATAGAATGATTTTGGTTAGAAAAGGCTTTTAAGATTGTCAAGTCTAACACACTGCTTTTGACTAGCTGCTGGCTGGATTTAACTCTATTCACTACCAGCCTTTGGGCCTGGCCTTTCAGCCAGTTGGTGTTTTCCTTTCTGTGTATCTCAAACTAAAGGGCTGCTGAGCAAAAGGCTAGTGGAGGAAGGCAGCAGTAGTAACTTATGTCATGACTGACTCTGAGTCTGCTTTTATATGAATCTGTAAAAACACAATTAGATATGAAATAAAATTTTATTGGATAAATGCAATGATGAAGTTGATAGTGAGAGCCTAGGCTCATTTTGTGTCAGTGTGGTCAGATGCTTTTGTCTGAATGGCCTTGCAGATACCAGCATCACACTTGCTAAAATCCAGTGAGTTTTCAGTCTGAATAAAGAATGAGGTCTTGTGTATCAGTTTCCATCTTTCAGCAGTGATGATGGCCATGTTAACAGAGAATTATTTCAGGCCTCGTCTCTGACAGTGGCTGTACGAATTATCAGTCAAAAGAGACAAATCTGTGATGTATTTGGGCATTGACAAAAGGGTTCTTGCAAAGGTACTGAGTGGTGCTTCAGAAGCACAAATTCAGGATAGTTGGGTTGCATCACGTAGTTAATAAAGCCTTAGTAAAAGCTTGTGCAACACTCTGGTTTGTTGAGTGTTCACTGCTTAGTGTTGCCGCCTTCTGCTGTTGCTTTCTGCCTTGAATATGAGTTTGGAAATGTGATTTCCTATATTTCCTTTAATTTACAGTGCTGCACGCTTGCTGTTTCCTCCTTTAAGCTCCTCAGATAATTTATTTAAATAAATTAAAAATCTGATCCTTCTATTCTGTATCTTGGGTAGGATTTGGATTTGGGCTTGTAATATCCAGGGTTTTAAGCTGGCACTGCATGGGGATGAATTCTGCAAGCTGAATCAGTAAAGTTACCAGCTGATTAATGAAGCCAAACACTGCATTTTTTTTCTTTTCTTTTTCTCCTATTTTTATGCATCACTTGTAGTCATGTAACTAATACGTAAAAATGAAGGATTATAAACTTCAATATTAATTCATCCTCATTCCATTTCTAGGCAAGTAATTAATTTACAGTGTGATCATTTGCACAGGGAGTACATTTCAGTTGAACCTGCTGCCAGTAAATGGCAGTGACTACTGCTAAATTCCATGTATTGAAGGAGTGCAGTTGAGGTATGCTGCATTGAGCATTACTTTTAATAGGGAAAATTCTTTTCCTTTAAAAATAAGTTCCTAAGAGTTAAAATCAATTCACCACTTCTAGTGGAATGTTAGTGTAAATCTGACCATCCACATTAAGGCTTGCTGCTATGTGCATGCTGGTTTGGAATAGAGATCTTTTCAAGGTTTAGAAGAGATCATCTTGAGTCAAGATCTGTTAGAACAACCCTCACATTCAGTTACAAGAGTGGGGCAGGTCAAGAGCAGATGGGGAGGTTATTCATGCTCTGCATTTGGGGCATCCCTGCTGCAGCACTTAGGATGTGTTGGCATACTGCAGAAAGAGTTGTTTCTGCCATGGTGGACTGCTGTCTGTGTTTTGTTTACTTCTGTCTCTTAGCAGTCAGGAAAGGAAGATTTAGGTTGGATATCAGGAAAATTTGTAAAGAACTGGAATGAGCTGTCCATGGAAATGGTGGAGTTGCCACCCCTGGAGGTACTTGAAGCTATGTAGATACTTAGGGACATGGTTTAGCATTGGTCTGATGGTGCTGGGTTAGCAGTGGGACTTGATGATCCTAAAAGGTCTCTTCTAACCAAGAATGAATTTGGCAGAGCATGAGCGAGAGGTGTGCAGGTCCCTGAGGCTGGGTGGCTGCTGGGAATGCTCACACATCCTGGTGTTCCAGGGGGATGGATTACATCACGATGAGACTGTCTTTGCATCAGTGTAAAATTTCAATCCTACTGTAACCAAGAGATAGAATAGAATAGAATAGAATAAACCAGGTTGGAAGAGACCTTCAAGATCATCGCGTCCAACCTATCACCCAACACCACCTAATCAACTAACCCATGTAACCAAACACCCTGTCAAGTCTCCTCCTGAACACCTCCAGTGACGGCGACTCCACCACCTCCCCAGGCAGCCCATTCCAATGGGCAATCACTCTCTCCGTGTAAAACTTCCTCCTGACCTCCAGCCTGAACTTCCTGGCGCAGCCTGAGACTGTGTCCTCTTGTTCTGGTGCTGGCTGCCTGCGAGAAGAGACCAACCTCTGCCTGTTTACAACCCCCCTTCAGGTAGTTGTAGAGAGTAATGAGGTCACCCCTGAGTCTCCTCCCCTCCAGGCTAAGCAGCCCCAGCTCCCTCAGTCTCTCCTCATAGGGCTTGTGTTCCAAGCCCCTCACTAACTTTGTTGCCCTTCTCTGAACTCGTTCCAGCAAGTCAACATCCTTCCTAAACTGAGGAGCCCAGAACTCGAGGTGTGGCCTAACCAGTGCAGTGTACAGGGGCAGAATGACCTCCCTGCTCCTGCTGGCCACACTGTTCTTAATGCAGGCCAGGATGCCATTGGCCCTCTTGGCTGCCTGGGCACACTGCAATGTTTGACTGTGTCTGTGTGGAGTAGGAGTGTGCAGAAGATGAGCTGTCATCTTTGGGACTCTGGACTGAGATTAAGAAAATATTTGGGAACATTTCAAAAGTTTTTTTTTTTTTAATATTTCTTTGGCAAAGTAAAGCAGAGACCTAGAAAAGATCTTAAATTTGGGCTAAATTACTTTGCCAAGAAATGGAGTCTTAGAGAGAAAGAAAATGATGCTGGTTTAGTTAAGGGACCATTTCTCATCTCCAAAACCCCAGTTCTAGTTTTGTTGTAAAGGTCTTGCTTTGTTCTGCTGACTTTGTTACATCTTGCAGAATCCCTTCTGCATGTGGAGGTCACCTGGGAAAACAGTGGCCCCTGATTTTGGTGATAGGGAAGGGCAAATTGCCAATCTCCTTTAGATTTCTAATGAGTAATATTCTGAAATCAGTTTTGAACTGCCCACTGCATTTGCTGTGGCATTACAAAACGTTTAGTGGGATAAAAGAAACAAAATATGGATAGTGACATGTTGTATGTAATGGTTAACAGCAGTTTAGTAATAACTGTTTTGTGTAGACGTTTTTAAGTATCATGAATACAAGAATGCAAGACTACATTTTAAGGAAGGACTGGTTCAAAATTCATGTCTAACCTTTGTATTTGAGTTGCACTGCTTCAGATTCTTGCTCTAAAATTTAAAGCATGTCCTAAAGGCAGAAAGCTGCCTTTTTTCCCCCCTTAAATAAAAAGCTTCCTTTACACAAGACTCAGAGGATAGCCACAAAAGCACAAGCTGAGCATAAATTTTAGAGTGTTAATCTTTTCGATGCACTAGAGTAAATTTTGGAAATGGAAATGAGCTGACACCTAATGAAGATTTAAATGTTTAGCCATTTGCCACAAAAATTCAACTTTATTCACAAAGAATAATGTCAGCAGAGAACACTGCTGAGTCTGCTGTGGCAGGTATGATTTAATCTCATGCGTGCACAAGGTCTAGCAACTTCTGCACGGCTTAATACCCTTTTCAGGAAGGGCATCTGCAGAATTCGTACATCTCCCTTGCTCCTGCAGCTTTTTATCACGTGGTTAAGTCCAGGGGTAGAAACACATGCCTTATTCCTCACTTGTTTTGGTCCAGATTCTGCATCCAGCCACTGTTTCTTAACTTGTCTTCATGTTCTAGACTTTTCATACATGGATACCTCCCACCCTCCTCAGAATCTAATGCACTGTGACAAGTAGCCTCTCAGTCTTCCTTTTGCTGAGCAAAATGAGTTCTTTATGGCTTTCACTGCATTTTCTGCAGTCTTTAAGTCATTTTTACAGCTCTTTTCTGCAGTAGGTCAATTTTTCAAGATCTAAAATATTTGTTCACAGAGGAAATTGATGTGATGTTCCAGCATTGGTCCCACCAGTGCCAGCTAAAAAGCACCGATTCCTACACACTGTTATCCTTTCTACAGATCCGAAGATCTATTTAGTCCTTTTATGCCATGATATTGGACTGGGAGCTCTTGTCACTGGACTCTTCACAGACTGGCAGCTTCTTGTGATGCTGATCTTCATCCTTAATGTCAGCTTTCTTCATTTTCCATCTCTCTGAGGTCCTAGTTAGCTTTATGAAAAGGAGTTTTGGTTTAGTGATGCCAGCCAGCCAGCCAGAGGCGACAGCACAGTACGTATGATTTGTTCAGTCCCTTTTACTTTCTGCTCTGCTAATCTGTTTCCCCAGGTCTGTGACTAGTGATTTATGTCAACATTTTCCTTCTAGAACTTTGGAAGAAGAGGATCCCCCATTAAGAACTACTCTGATAATACCAAATTGAGAATGACTTGAACAGATTAGATATTCCTCAATTAATCTGCCTATTCTTAGCCTGTTTAATATTTACTGTCTGAACCTGTACAGTGAGAAAGTTGAAGTATTTTGTCACATGCTGTTGAAAATCTATTACCTTATCAATCAAATGTGTAATCCTGTCAGAGAACGAGATCAGATTTGTGTGATAGTTGATTTTTCCAGAAAATCATCGTATTCATTCTTATCTCTTTGATTCGTGATCACTTCAGTTAGATATCAGCTTTCCATTTTCACTTGGGATTGATGTCAGGTGAATGCCCTGTAATTACCAAGTCATTTCCCTTGCCCTTTGGAGAGCTGTCACATTATCAGCACTCTTTCTGAAATACTCACATATTATTAAAAATTAATGTCAGCAGGGCAGAGACTTCTGGGCTTTCTGGAGGTGGCTGAGTGTTAGGTTACCGCCTGCATTTGAAAACCCCTATCCACTAGGGAAGGGCTAACACCCTCCCAGGTGGTATGCAGTCTGGAAGTCCTAATCCCCATGGGGGATACCTGTTGCCAAATAGAAAATCAAAATATGAGCTATTCCCAAGCACTCCCACATTTCCATTCTTTTTTTCCCCTTCCCCCCTCCTTTTCTCCCTGAAAAGGCTGTGTGTGGTGTTCACATAGATGCTCTAGTACATAAACAGGCAGCTTGCAGAAAAGCTGGGTATGAACTGAAACACGTGAAAGTTAATGTCAACAAGTACTGGAGCACTGCATTCACTGGGTGTGACAGTAAGTGACTGTCAAAGGTTAGTGTTGGGCTGGCCACCACCTGAGTGACAGATGCTCTCCATTAACACATTTCCCCTCCCAAAGAACAGAGAAAGGGAATGAGAGACTTACAAATCAGAAAGAAAACTAAACCCGCTTTAATAAAAATAACAACATGCAAATGAAATACATACAAATATATACAAACCCAGTACCAAACCACCCCCCTGATGAGCAGCTGGTCACCTTTACTGCTGATGCTGCGGCATAAGTCTAAGACTGGACTTAATGGCAGAGAGGAACTGGATTCTGGAACCATGGATTGAGATTGAAGACAAACCAGAGTCTTCCTCAGATGCTGGCCCTTGAAGGGGAGAGCTTCACCCTTTTGATCCCTTAGCTTAAAAGCATTTGGTAGATCACCTTCACTAGTCAGTTCCCTGATCCTTATTCTGATTCCCTCCACCAGCACAAGGATGTTGTATTAGATTACTTTAAGTTCCCAAGATGTGGAGAGGAATTGGTTCCTTCACACCAGTAAGAACTATTAGTTTTATAAATGCGTATTTATTTTTTTTTTTAAATGAGGTGGGGAGCTGAAGGTTACCTATACTAGCCAATGGAGAAAGTGTGTATCACCTGTGGTATAAGGAGTAACTTCAAGTCATCTTCATCTTGGATCCAGTTGTCATCACAATTTTTAGTTCTGTGTTAATTTGCTTACAAGCTACATGCTGAAATTCCCTGTCAAGCTGTGAAAAAACGGGGTTACTAGTGCTGTTCTCTGGACAGGTTGCAAAAGAGTTTGATACCGTTGCCAGTATGAATCTTCCTGTGTAAGATCTGGAGTATGAACTCAGATAGAAAAGCAAATGCTGCTCAAAAGTAACAGATGATAAAATTAAAACCAGCAGGCAGTCTTTCAAACCTTCACTGTATAGACCACCATTAATGAAAAATTCAGTAGCAGTTTTGGCTTGATGACAGCACTGGAGCTTCCTTCTCCCAGGTAGTAACTGAGCCAAAACATTTAATTTTGTGTATAAAGCTGCCACTGATTGAAGTAGAATTTGTTTAGATAAAGAAAATTGGAATTTGTTACTCCTTAAGAAATCTGCTGGCTAAACAGGGATTACTGAGTGCAGTGTGTGTTATCAAAAGAAAAAACACTGGTGACTAGCAAAGGGAGAGTAATTTTTCAAGGCAGTCTGACAGAGTATAGGCATTACAAGGAGGACACTGAAGTGCTGGAGCAAGTCCAGAGAATGGCAGTGAAGCTGGTGAAAGGTCTGGAGAACAGGTCTTAAGAGGAGCAGCTGAAGGAACTGGGGTTGTTTAGTCTGGAGGAAAAGGAAGCTGAGGGGAGACCTTCTTGCTCTCTACACCTGAAAGGTTGGAGTGAAGCAGGGGCCAGTCAATCTGTTCTTCCAAGTAAAAAGTGATAGAACAAGAGGCTTCAGGTTGCACCAGGGAAGATTTAAACTGGATGTTAAGAAAAACTTTTTCACCAAAAGGGTTGTTACACATAGGAACCAGTGACCCTGGGAAATGTTGGGAGTCACCATTCCTGGACGTATTTAAAACGTTTGTAGATGTGGTGCTAAGGGACATAGTTTAGTGGTGGACTTGGCAGTGCTGGGTTAACACTTGGGCTCACTGACCTTAAATTTATTTTCCAACCTAGTGCTATGATTCAGTTCTACTATTCTTTTCAGCTTCCAGGCTCCAGCAGTTGGAGACTCTGCAGATCTGCTTGTCATGCTTATGTAGGTTGGCTAAGGAGCCCATGATGGCAGCTCTAGCTTTAATGAATTCTTACCTCAGTGAGTGTTTAATCATGCCTCAAACAGATTGGCTTTTCAGAGGAAAAACAGTGTTTCTGTGCTGGTATCGTCATCCAGCTTAATGTAACGAGTGATCGAAACACACTGCCTGAGACACATCTGTCTGCTTCCCTCTGGACTATTTTCTTTCTGGCTTTTCCTGCAGTCTAAAGTTATCAACCCAGAACACTTGCCGTCGGTGGGAACTTACTGCTGCCTTTCCATATGTGCTGGCATCTCTGCATCAGCCAAAAGCATGTTTCAGTTCCTGGTTTTGAGCTGACTTGAAATGGGAAAGGAGGCATTAAGGGGTAAGCTTTAGGGTCTCATCCAATTAAAAGAGCCTGTATTAGCTTGACAAGTTGTAAAAACATCAAAATGGATATGGAATCAGCATTTCCTAGAGACCTGGCACAGGCTGCAGCCTGGCAGGACTTGACTGCAAGTGTTTGTATGTTTATCCCCTATTATGTTACACTGTCACCTTTTTCTGTCGGTGATGGGGTGGCAGCGTGGCTCTGAAACCTTGCCCTTGCATTTGAGACAGCAAAGCTGTTTGGTTCCAGAATTTTCAGAGAAATCCTTCATGAGAAGAAGCAGGTGGGTAAGTAATTGGAGCAGTCTGTGCCTTTGCTGCCTCTGCTGATTAAACATAATGGTACTCGTGAAGCCAGGCAGAGGCGCAGGCTGTGGCTCCTCTCCTGACTAATCCCTGCAGCTGCAGAACGAAGTGGGTGCTCCTGCTGACGTTCAGTGTGCTTGGACTCCACCAAGGGCAAGCAGAAGTGTAACAAACGCTCTAATTAGCTTGCTCCGATTGCACTGTGCTAAGCTCAGCCTCAACACCTAGCTGCAGTTAATTAAAAGTCAGGGTTGCTGAGGTTTGATTAGTACTGTGTGCTTGCTGATAGATGAAACAACAGGAGAAAGGTGGGCAACTTGTGTAAGTTGTCAGCAGTTGGTGACCGTGAACAGCCCTGTTTGGAGATCACTCTCCTTCACAGGTGAGCCAGGGGAGAGTCGAACCAGCCAAAAAAAAAAGGAGTTTTTGTCATTATCAGGCTGCTGAGCCAGCCTGTTCCCTGCATTTCTTAGAGCTTTTAAGAAGAAAAATCTCAAGAGCAGATATGTGCACATGATTCATTTGGCAAAAGCGCTCAGCCAGCTTCCCAGAGGGGAACTAAAATAATTTCCACATACAAGTAAAGCAAATAGCCTGTGTCTTGTTCAGCCTACCAGGTATTATTGACTAGTGCTGAGTAAGAGATCTTTGTAGCGCGGTGATGAAAAGGTTGGCAATTCACTCCACTTGGTCTGGATTATTGCAGCGTGGTTGTGTAATATTGAATTGCAAGGCTTTTAGTAATCTTCACAGGCTGTTCAACCTGAGCCACTAAGCCCAAACTAAAATGTTTAAAAACCATGGTTCGTGTTGTTAAATACTCGCACAGATGTACTCTGTAAGAGTTAAATTCTCTGGAAGAGAAAATTTCAATATATATTAGATTCTTCCTGTTAATGTGCAGAACAGGTATTGCTGCCCAAGATCCAGCTGAAATGTTCCACTGCAGTGGTATTTGGGACCAGTTATATTTGGCTCATCTTTGTTCCATACCCAGTTTTATGACTCCAGATGACACCCACATGAAACATCAAAGAAACCACAAACAGTTGTACTTAAGTGCTGTCTGAAAAACGTGTTTACAGAGATCCCACTCTGGACATGAAGGAATTTTCTCCGTAGGGCAAAAGTGGCTTTCATCTTTTAGAAACAGTAGCAGCACTGCAGCACAATCTCTGACTTTCACTTAAAATGAAACAAGCAAACAAAAAGTTATTGGTGGGATTTGTCTCAAGATATTTCTTAAGCTGTCTTGAGCCCTTTTGTTCTTTAACAGTAAGTTTGGGAAAACAGACAAAGAAACAGTCTTGATGAATAAAAATCCAAAATCAAAGAAGTTTTTTTGTGGAGGAGAATAGAAGTCGTTTTGGTGATACTGAGTATTTAACTATTAGCAATGCTTTTGGGATCTGCAGGAGAAGGTGCAATGAATGTGTTTTTATCCATGGCTGAGATGAAACCTGCAGTCTCTGTTCACGTAGCGTTGTTTCTTGTTCAGCTGTGACAAAATTAATCCAATCTGGATGCTGGATCTAGATCTATAAATATATTTATTATAATATAACAAGAACTTAACAATAAACATAAACTATGTACAATACCATTACAGATAACCCTGTTTTAATATTATTCACATAAATAGCCAGTTTTGTTCCAGTGTGAGAAATGAAGAAATAAGCTAAATTGGAAATGTTGTATGTGTTTAGGTCTTGTTGACAGGTAGCACCTCCTTTGGAGGCAGACACACACCAACACTAAAATTAGTCCTGCCCCAGGCAGTTAGAAACTTGTGCTCCAATCTTTAGGTTCACACTTGCACCCTGTTTGACATAAATACTTTAAATGACATATTAGTATATAATTTTGTTGTGCTTATTACTTTTTTTTTTTTTTTCTTTAAAGAATAAATAAAACAACTGCATAACAAAGGCTGGAACCTCACTGTCAAAATGAGAGACTTGAGTCACCCTATAGTTTGACTCAGCTGACTTGAGCACTTTAAATACTGCAAGACACAAATTTCATTTTTTTTTCCTTTTATTTTATAAATGATTATTAATAAAATAAGATGATTAGCTAACCATCTGTATTGATTTTCCCCATAGCTGTAGGCAGACCTACCTCTGTATAAAAAGGCTAGCATATTTGGTATGAAATTCAACTAGATATTGACAGCAAGATCTCACCCACATCCTGTGTAGGACCCTCCTTGAATTACTGGCATGGCATTTGGGCTTTGAGTCTGCAAAGGCAAGTACGGCAACTTTTTTCCCCTCTACTTGGAAAGAGATCAGACAATCCTCATCTTGGGGTTACTGCCTGTTTAGGATTCTTTCCCCTGCCCCCTCTACGGTACCTGGTCTGTCTCCCATTTGATCCTTTATGTATAAATTTATAAAGAATTTCCACGTCACAATGCTCTCTGGATAGACAATATTTTAATATATATAAAAATATAACCCCTGTGCTGTGCATATGCTTACAACTCTACATAGTAACAATTTTAAGTCTCTTACACTGGGCTTAAGTCTATGCATTTTTCTACCATGGGATTTAAACTCATGTGTTTAAAATTAGTAAATAAGAGAAGCATAAGGTTTCCACTATGGGGAAACCTGAAAAATAAAATCAAATAAAAAAACTTTTGAGACTTTACACAAAAGATAGTGGCTATATCCCAACATCAGCAATTTTAAGAGCCAAAACTGAGTGTGTAGCCACGAAGGGAGACATCTTCTCAATCTGATGACGAGATGGAAATCCCACACTACTCTCTGTGTTTCAGTGTGACCCCAACCAGAACTGAAGAGTGGGTTTAGCAGGTGGATGCCTCTAGAACTGAAACAGGTTTTATTTTGCATTGAGAGTCAAGGACTCCCGAGTTCACTCATCATCAGAAACCAGGAACGTAAGGTTTAGAAGGACAACCCCCACCATGCCTGTGGGTGTGACCACGTGTGTCTACGCAAGTGTTGCCGAAAGCAGAAACTTGTCCAGCCCAACGGCCTCTTTTTTCACCAGTTAACATGGAATTCATTACCAATTGCTATTCATCTCCCCAATCTCCACATTATCCCCATTTTTGAGCCCTGCTCTAGTGGACTGAAAGAGCTGTTTGACCTGATGGAAGACTGACGTCAGCGTAAGCCATCTGCCACAGAAGATTTCTCTCAGTCATTGGTATCAGAAAGCATGTATTTGTTAATAACAAATGCAGGATTCAAAGTGGTAAGGACACTTTGACCTTTCAAATAGACTGATGCCTAAAGTGTAATAAAACTAATCTGCATTATTATTTTTAAGGATCAAGCTTGAGCTCTAAAGTAAAATGCAGATTTGTTATTATTTTTTTTCCTCTCTTCCCCAGCTTAAAAAATATGTGAAACTCTATTGCACCTGGGTTGACCAAAAGCCGACGTCCAGAACAAGTGCCACTATAACATCTAGTGACACCTTTGTGTTAAGTTACAATATCTTACATAGCACGGAGCTCTCTGCTCCTTGCTCACCAAAAGGTGAGGATGATTTTTCTACATTCAATGTAGACACTATTCAAGACTTTAGAGCAATGTGTTCACTGGCTGGCTTTGCTGCTTTTGTTTCTTAAGTAGTAGTATTCCTCTTGCCTGTTTTCCACTGGTACAAACAGTTCTCTGTCCAACTCTTGGGTAACATCAACCACTCTGAATGTACTTCTTGATTACTACACAGCCGTGTCGAAAAACAGGGCAGGGCATATTTGGTAGAAGTGTCCATGTGTTTGTTTTAGGGTCGTAGGCCTCCATGTTTCCCAGGGCAGGTCCTTCGCTGCTAACGATCCCACCGGTGGCATAAATTTTTCCATCCAGCACCACAGCACTGCATGTTTTAGAGAAAGGAAAGTTTTAGTTAGCATTTATACCCAACAAGCTACTCTTTAAATTTAAATCAAAGCTTTCATAGTAAGGAATAAGCCCTTTACTCTTATCTGTATAAAGTTGTGTGGACATTTCTCTTCCCTCTCTTTTTCTCTCCCCCACATTAATCCTTTCTGTCTTCCTGTCAGGTAAAGAAGTGTTGTTTGTAATTTAAACTAGTCCCAGTAAGGTGTTTCTTCACCATCTGAGATCTGCAGCAAATATAGCAGGAAGATGCAAAGGAAGGGGGGTAAACCCTCAAAAAAAATAATAAAAAAATCCTCTGTTGCTTCAGCTCCTTCCACAGCTGCACTCTGATCTTAGAGCCTGCAGGTCCTGATTGCTTGTCCTTGTGTACCCAATGGAAGGGTATCAAGGAAAACCAACCCGAGGCACACAAATCTGATGGTTGGGCAGGTGGAGCTGAGAGATTGTCAGGGGAGCTATGTGCTGGTGTCTAAAGAAGACAAAAACCTCCTACTACTTTTTTAAAATTAAAGTGTTCAGAAATTGCTTGCAAATTCAGACTTCAGCCATCTCTTCCAACTCAAGGATAATGATGCTGGGCTCATCCCATGGTCTGTGGGCTCCTAGTAGAAGATGTGTATGTGTGGAAGGTTTTTGAAAGATAAATTGCCCTTTGGCCTCATCTCTTCCTCCTTCCACTTAACCTCTTGGTCTCTCCAGCAGTCAAGCACAGGGCATGATATTCACTTTGCACTAAGGAAGATGAACCACAAGGGGCTGGACTCCTGTGTGCATTTTTAGACAGGGCAGAAGGATGATAGGCACTGGGGTGTGAAAACCCTATGCAGGGCTGTTGTCTGTGCTGTCTTCCCACTGTACTCCCACTGAGGAGGACCTCAAGAGTGGGAACATCTCTGGCTTTCTGCCAAGTGAAAAGCAGAGTTTGTCCCCAAACATTTAAAGATGCCGTTAGGCTGGATGGAGTTGGCAGTGGCTTTTCTGGTGGTTGGGTCCCTTCCAAAAGCAGTCAGTGGATGGTTGTATTGGGAAGGAAAACAGAGACTGGGAGAGTGTGTACACACTGGAGAAGTACAGTGAGAAGAAGTAGGAGGAGATGAGGAGAAATTAGCTGCAGACAAGAAGGTGGCCTATATTTAAGAAGGTGGAGGCTGTAACTCTGTAGGTTTGGTAAAAGCAAATAATGTTTTCTGGCTAATTTTTCAACAGCAGAAAGAAGAATGATCAAAAGTGATAAAGCAAAAGGGAGCCCTGGAAGATCCTGGTTGAACTGAGACTAAAATTGCACTGACAAAGCCATGTGTTCATCTGAAGAACCCAAAACTCTGATGTCCTTGTGGAGAAGCACAGCCTGAAGTTAAAAATAAACCCACAATGACAACAGTGAGGACTCAAATAAGTCTAGTCCCTAGGTACCACCAGGAATAGGAAATAATGAGAATCTTGTCAAAATAACTGTTAATCTGAAAGGAGGAGGAAGGAGAGACTTGAAACACTCGATTAGAGCCTATCCACAAATCAGCAGGGCTGGATGATACATAGCCCAGGGTCCTGAGGGAGTTTGCTAATGAACTTACTGAACCAATGGTAATTATTTTTGAAACGTCAGGGAGAAATGTGGAAGAATGAGGACTTGAGCAAAGCAAGTGTCATCCTGAAAGACAGCTCTGAAAGAGAATCATCCCACCTCCGAAGGAGACAGGGCTGGCTGTGGAGAGTTACTACCCAGCAGGGACTCCAGCCATGGCTTGGCTCCCTATGGCCAGGATGAAGCAGAAGTGGCAGGACCAGCCACCCTAGTAAATCAGAGCAACTTCATTTATGATTTAGGATTTAAGATATTTGCTGGGGAGTGGGAAGCCCATCTCTGTAGTGGAACAAGGTGCTATTAAAGAGCTTGCAAAATCTGTCATGAAGAAGAGGGAGGATGGTCTCACTCTGTGCTGAACCAGTCCTGGTATGGTGGAGGGGCTGCTGAAAACCAGCAGGATCAGAGCTTAAAAATGAGGTGATGTGATAGTGGTTGCTGTTTGTTTGTTTTTCCTTAATAATGAAGCTGAAGGAGATGGAAACTTATTTGAACTGTGATATGTCTGGGGAAGTTCTGGGTGGATGAGGATCCAGTGTCAGAGAGAGACTGTGGCACAAAGCTGCTTTGCTGCGTTTGTTCTCTAAAGAAATGCAGCATAGGACATGACCTTAGTGACTGTGACCACTTACATAAGGGGCCTGTCTAATACTTAGTGCACGTTTCTTGATGAGACTGCTCTGCGTGAGGTTTTTGAGCTGGACGGACAGAGGGAGGACTCTGTATGGAGATACCTTTTCATCTATGCTGCAAGTGACTGGGAACAGGAGCCAAATAACCACCAGGCCCACAGTTCTCCTGGTAAAGTCTCCTCTGTGTCATGTTTGGTAGCAACTAATGCCACCATAGAGCCTCTTTGAAAGCATGTCTGCTGGCTGACACTTCTAGACTGTAAGTGCTATCCCAGCCAGTGGTCTGAATTAGGAGTCACAGGGACTGGGCAAATGCTCTTGTTCTTCAGCGCCTGAACTACAGCACTGAAGGAAATGCCTGCCTGGTGGCTGGGACAAGCAGCTCAATACTGTAGCTTCCCATTATGGTTATAATATGTTGGGGGAAGAAATGGATATTGAACTCCACCCTCTGAAAAACTTCATGAATTTTAAATGGCGATTAGAGCAGCCTCCTCCATATGCAATGCCCATAGATAAGACAAGTGTCGTGCTTAGCTTGTGAGTCATGCCTGAGGTTAAGGCACACATCTGCTGGCAAGAAATAGGCAGTTCTGAATATGCAGCAATTACTTATGTGTGGAGGCCTTTGGAAACATTCAGGCGTCTCCAGGCCTAAAGTAGCAGGTAGGTACTTAAGATCAATTAGGAAATTAGTCCTAGATGACTGCTGCATTGTGGCATTAGGGCAGTCACTGCCAATTTCTGGGACCTTAGGGAACAGGAAACTCAAGTGGGCTCTAAAACCTGGAAGAAAGTGAGTGGAAAGGAATGTGCTCATTGCTCGTTCTTCATTACTGTGACAATATTTCTTTTCTCCCCTCCCTTCCATCCCATCAGCTGTATAAACATCGTTACCAGGGCTGTCGTACAAAGAAAGAAATAATTGCAATAATTAGGATGCAAGTTTATTGCTTGGTGTCATTAATCCTGAGAGATAAAATGATTACAGGCTGTCAGAGCCTGAGAAGGAAGGGAGCTCTGCATTGCAAAGCCTTGCTGTGGGGACACAAACCCCCTGGCAGCTCAGGAGACACAGACTTCCCCAGCCCAGAAGCAGCAGAGCCTCCATGTCTCCAGCCATGTGCCCATGAAGGTAATTGGCATCCAAATGGAGGTCACTTCATCCACCCCTTCCAAGGAAATACATTCCAGCATTTTGCAAATGATCACCCTGTATGCTGCTGAGCCTGCCTTCTGGGTAATTGCTGCTGCTTACGAGAGGCTTCACCTATAGCCCTGCAGCCAATTCCTCTGAGGTGCCAGGGCATCCTTTGTTGTTACCCAAACCATGAGCAGTGTCAGAAGATCGTGCTGTGACTATTTCCTGACACTGGCACCCTTAGTCTGGTCCAGCTGCTAATTTTCATGAGTCATGCTCCCAAGAAATCCCAGTAAGTCTGATGTGCCTCAAGAGCTGCTGGGTGCAAAAGTTGTTCATGGTTGGAGTGCTTGTGCAAACACCTTTTAAATCTCTTCTCTGCCTATTCACCTTGCAGTCCTTCCTCAGCCTGAGGAAACAGGTGGCAAGGAGGATCCCTCTTGAACAGCTGGCTATTAAAGGATTTGATGGATAAGGCACATAATTGAATTTTTAAAAATCAGCACAACCCAGGCTGGAAGGACCTCAATAGATCTTCTGGTACAACTTTCAAAGGGAAAGGGACACTAGATGAGGTTATCTAGCACCCTGACCAACTGTGTCTTCAAAACCTCCAGTGATGGGGAATCCACCGCATCCTTGTGGAGGTTGTTTAAGTGGGTGATTGTTCCCACTGAAAAAAAAGTCTTATGTCAAGACAAAACTTTTCCTGGTGCAACTTTTCTCCACTGCCACTTGTCTTCTCCATGTGGCTCCTTGTGAAGAGAGAGTCTCAGTCCTTCTGGCACCTGACCTTTTAAGTGCTGGAATTCTATGTGAGGTCTCTTCCAGGGAGAAGAAACTCATCTCCTTCAGTCTTTCTTCATATGGCATTCTCCAGCCTTTTGATCATCTTCATGGCCCTCCTCTGAACCCTCTCCAGTCTGTCTGTGTCTTTTGAATTGTGGGGACCAGAATTGGAATCAGTACTCCTGGTGGGGCTTGACAAGTGCTGAGTGGGTGATCACATCTCTGTCTTGGCTAGTAATACCCCTGCAGATGCAGCCCAGGATCTGATTTGCCTTTGTTGCTGTACTGCTTTTTAATGATATGTGAGCAAACCTACTGAGGAACACCAGGGTTTGGTACAGCTGGGATCCTGCTCAGGTGCTGAGCAGAGCATTATGGATCCCTCCACTTTTTGTTCTAAAGCATCTTACAGTGAAAGTCATGCAAGGGGCAGTAATTTGGAGCAATGTAAAGTGGAGCATGTCAACATCTCTTCTGTAGTGTTTGAAAGCTGAGTGTCTGGGGAACTCCTCCTCCAGCCCTTCCCTCTCCCAGTTGTGATGGCTAAGACATAGCACCGAGCAGTGGCACTACCACCATAGTTTAATTTCCTTGTTGCTATTGTTATTTTTAAAATCCTTGCTTCGTCCTAGAGATAACATCAGCCTCATTAAGAAATGTTAAAAAATAATTAAAATGCAATGTCTTGGGTTCTAAAAGGTTTGCAATGGCTGCATTAGTGTCTTGTTTTGGCTCCCTCACACTGATTATTTTTTGAGGCCACAAACAGCTCCTCTCCCTCCTCACTCCTGCCTGTGGATGCACACATCCTTACTAATTTGCATCAGTTCCACAAACATTATTAAATACCATCAGTTATACACAGATTGCGCTTAAATGAAGGGAAAAAAAACACAAAACAACAAACCCAACCACATTTATTAGTGGATGAATTTCCTCCCTGTCCTAAACATTTCAGGAGGGCTTTACTGGAGGTGGAACTGAATGATGTTCATCAACTGGGTGAAAGAAGGCTGCAGGGTACCAGCTGCTGCAGGAAGTGGCTCTGAGCAGTGCTAGGCAAAGCTAGAGGTGCCCCTTAGAGTTATGCTTAAACCAGGGATCTTTCAGTGAAACCTGCACTGTGCATTTAAGTGTCAAAGTGAAAGGCATTGGCCATCATCTTTGTGGGTGGTGGTCAGGGTGCCAACTAGCTGTGCTGCCACCCTCTGTGGCTGTTTGCAGCTGAGTTGGCAGTCAGGTTGTTCTGTTTGAGAGGGCTTGAGCTTGGGTGGCCGTCTTGTGGTGCTGCCAGGGGTGTCATCTTTACAATGAGACGGTTAAATGAGGGTCCAGATTAGTCATGGTCAGTTAGGAGGATATCACACCACTTCTTGGAACAGGATTATTAGCGTGGGTGTTTTGGCCAAGCTCCAGTTATATTCTCCCCTACTCTGCAAGCACTTTCCCTTGCTAATGATCCAAAACTATCGTGTGGCGTCGTTACATGTTGCTGAAAACCAGCAGTGTTTTATTCCAAAGTCCACTGCACCTCAGTAACGGCCTGAGTGCTCTGTCTCTCTCAGTTATGCTTACACCGAGATCCTTCATGTCAGCAACTGCAACACAAATTATTGCTGTTAGCCTGCTGCAGCAGTTTTCGTCATGTGGTTGGGACTATGGTCCCATTCCAGATATGCTGGAACATCTTGGTTTTCCCATCTGGACCACAAACACTTTTCAGCTGCAAATGCTGCCTGCTGAACCAACCTTTATGTCTGCAGGCTTGAGAAGCAGGAGGCCATGAAGGAACCATACTCTGTAATAGCTTCACCTGGGAATATCCATCCAAACAAACCATGTTCTCACCCTTTCCAGTGCTTGGAGTTACCATGAACTTTGTAATGAGGAAAGAAATCGGCTGGGGGAGTCTGTGGTTGGTGCCATTTATTACCAATGCCTACTAGTTAAGCACAGGAGTCACCATGCTTTGCTGTTCAAGAACAAGGGCTTATTTAAAAGGAAGGGGGGTGGGGGGGAATAATTCCATAAACTGACCCTTTTTTTGTGTGCTGTTCAGCCTGAGTCGAAGTTTTATTAAAGATTTCCATTTGGCAGAACCATCTAATAAATCTTCCTGGTTAACAGTCAGAAGAGGAGGAAGAAAATGCTTTTCTGGTGTCTGTTGGGAATTGCTGGTACTAAATTAGCTGCTCTGGAATTATTGCTGGCACCATCATAGTGCTGCTCATGGAGGCTCTCTGTAGCACACGCCTGTTTGCACGCTGCCTGCATCCTAAGCAAGCAGAATATGGAATTTGTAATCATGCAAAGAAACACATTTGGTATTCTTTTTGCTTGTAGAAAAAGAAACCCTTGAAGGGCATAGAAGGAAGAGAGTGCCTTTCTACAAGGGGAGAACTTGGCAGCACTGGAGAGGAGGAATGTCTTTGCAAGGCTTTCTGGAGGAAGGTGGCCAGCAGATCATGGTACGATCACCTCAGCTCTTCATTCCCATCAGCTGCTGTCTGCTGCCTCTGCCTCCCAAGATCCTGCAAACTTGTAGCTGCCCAGCTGAAAAGGAGTCCATGTGCTGAACAGGGCACACTTGCCTGATGCTTGGGAAATGTCAAATATTTCTCTCACCCTCACACATCATGTAGAAGACGTTCAAGACCCATGTGTGAACTCTCAGCAAATTTTACAATGCTCCAGGCATATTATTGCTTGTTGTCCACTTGCACCATCCTTCAAAAGGTTAATTCTAGGTCGACACAAATTTCTTATTGACTTCCATCAGGCTGCGCTTCATCTGAAAATGATGCTCAATTTGTGCTTCTGCTGATTGTGAGCTGGAGCTCTGAACTTTTTTGGTTTTGTCATTAAAAGTAATTTAACCTGATATTAAAACCATTTGAATGGACCTTTAATTTTTTACACGGGGAAATGTCACACACACATTTCTTTTCCCCGTGCTCAAAGCCATCATGCTCCCTAGTCAATAACATGTAGAAACAGTGCTGATAAAAATGAAAGTGATGCAGTTGAGCTGTTTCCCAGCAAACTTGCTATTGAGTGATTTCTGGTGAGAGGAGATCAATAGCATGCAGTTAAATTTTAAGTTGTTTATGTTGCTCCTTTTAAACCATGTTTTTTGTGATCCATGCTAATGAGTGAAATGAGGAATTTATAGATTCAGAGGCTAAGGTCAGAAGGGATCTCAGTGCTGAGTTAATCTGAGCTTGTGTATATGCAGGCCATGGACTCTTCCCCAGGGCAGTATCTCTCTTGGAAACATATCTAATCTCCTCTTAAAAACACAGTGTTGGTGAGTTTGCCCCCTCCCTTGCTGGTTCACTGTTTAATTATCCTTGCTGTTGGGAAAGTGTCTCACTTCAAGGCTGAGATGTTCTAGCCCTTATAACCTGCTATGCCTCTGTCTGTGAGACTGAAAGCTTTTCCACTTGCTCCCAGTGATCAGGTTGCCTCTCAGCCTTTCTTTGATCAACTACTTAAATTTCACGTCAAAGATCTGATATGCAACCTAGAGTCATTTTTGCAGCTTGCTTTTGAACTTCGGCTGATATTTCCACATGTTGATGTGTGGACTCAAGATCTGCATTCATCTTGCCCGTGCCATATGCAGCAACACACTCTCTTCCAGCTTCATTTTGTTTTCATTTTGCTGTTACGGCTTGCACGATACATCCAATATTGCACTGACCTTTTACCCACTGCATTGCGATGAGAGCTCATGTTGTGTAGCGCTGAGTGGCCTCCTTTATGTCCTCCTCTGAGCACCTGACTTTCTCAGGGGAACAAGGCTGCTATGATTGTGCTTCCTCCATGTATTACTTTGCATTTGAAATACTGCTGCTAGCTTGAGACCGTCTGAGACATGCAGATAACTGGCTAAAATAGCTCCTTCTGTAATATTTTTACCCACCAAGCGTTATGCCACCTGCAGCCTTCACCAGCGGAGATTTTCTATTACCTGGCTTGTTGGTAGATGTGTTAAATAGCACTGAAAAAGAATCAATGCTTGCTACCAGTAGCCTTGCTCAATGATATCTTCTCATTAACAACTACATTTTGAGATCTGTCAGTGAAGCAGATTTAATCTCTCTAATGTGTGCCTTGTTAATTCCATATAATACCAGCCAAATACCTTGGAGAAATCGCAGTATATTATAGCATCACAGTTGTCTTTAGCAACCAGGCGTGTTTTATTAAAAAGCAAAACAAAAAACCCCAACTGCTCCCCAAAAGGCAAAAGACAACAGAATGGTTTAACCAGACCCATTTTCCAGGAAAAGACATTGATTCCTGTTCATTATATTATTAGCATCTACTTATTTGTTGATGAAATCCCAAATTAACCACTCTGGTATTTTTTGGAGAAGCAACGTGAGGCTAAGTGAGACCACTTAGCCTGCCCTTGGTACTTTGCAAAATTAATTGCTACACTACAATGCTCCTTTTCACCTTTTCGAAATAGGAAACACTTTGGTGGTGCCCTGATCTTTTCTGAACTATAAGAGTCATTGTAAGAGTTATTAAAAATCAACATTAGTGCTTCAGTCGGCTTCTCAGTGAATTCTCTGAAGGCGCCTGTGTGCAAGATGGCTGGGTTGCTTGATTTGAGAACTTAATTTCTGAGTTCACATCTTTCTTTGCAGCCAACAGTGACCACTTTTGACCCCTCACTTCCAGGTACAGATGAGAAATACCCATCTGATCAGCCTGTTACGCTTGGTAACTTATAACTTCACCGGTTCCCTCAGTCTCATGTAGTCATGGCCAGTTTTTAACCTATTTATTACTGCCAACCTCCCATTTTCCCTAGTTCCATACATACAGATTTGTTCAGGTTTTCTGTCATAGCTTTTACATCTCCTTTTGGCTGAAATATTTTGTTAGCTGTTTCCCAGTACACTTAAGAATTTTTGTAATTATGCCTTTTCTGCCATTCAGCTGGGATGTACCGAACTATTCATTTTTCCAGTGACTAGCCCACTGCAATGTAGGTTTCCAGTCCGGTATTGCTTTCAGCAAAGTGTCATTTAAAGCTATGAAGTTCCTTTTTAATGGCGGGTGTCATACTCTACTTCAGCAATGCCAGTTTATTACTGTGCCTAAACAGCAGTTCATATTTAGGTCACCAGTTTACTCTCCTTTCACAACACCTCCCTCTGGATTTCCTTCTTCAGGGTGCAGAGCACCTTAGAAACCTGGCAAGTTCTAAGGTGAGATGCTCAGCCAACAGCCCTGGCTGAAATCATCCATGCCATTTCCTTTGCACTGTGTTCCAGATACTCAATTAACTTTTCTTCTCTTTCTTTTTTTTTAAATGTATTTTACAAAACAGGGATCTTCAAAGAGCAGTTCATCCCTATGTAGGGGAAGATATGGGAATATGTCAAATGTGCAAGTCCCTCGTGTTTCATTTTACTGGTTAGGGCCCCAATATTCAGCTGCATCATGCCCTTTGTTTCTGGTTTTCGGGAGAAAACCATCATTAGCAGCTGCCTGGGCACTGCAGGCTCCTTCTCATCCTGCTTTGCCTCCTGTTAGAGTGGAGGGGAAAAAGGAAACCCTTCCTTAGTACAGGAATGCTGCTGTCATCGGGGAAGGAGCTGGCTGCTCAGACCTCTTTACTTACAACAGAATCTGCTTCAGCAGCCAAGAGAGGGCGCTCCTTAAATTAATAACAGAAGTAAAAAAAAGGACAAACCCAGAAAAAAACAGCAAAAAGGAGAAAAACTCATCTTGCTTTCTTAAAAAGGAATTTTCTCATCTGCACCAAAGCAAAAGGTTAAATGCAACCAGTTAAAACCTATTTGTCAACTGTAGAATAGGGGATAGAGACACCCCTGGAGCAAGAAGCAGAGCTCTTGGCTGAATGCTTGAGAGATGTGGGTCTGTTGTGGGCCCAGCCCCTGCCCCACTGCTGCTATTCTTCCCATGCCAGCCTGTTTTTTGCCAGGACACTTGCCTGGCACAACGCCTCCACCCTGATTTTCTCAGTGTCTCAAGATGTTACAGCATTGGACAACGGTAACAAACCATGACCAGCACCCATGGCAGTATTTGTGGACCAGTAATGTTTCCCTGTGAAACTCAGACCAGTCCCCAGTATGGGGGTCTGCTCTGTGAGAGGCTGGCAGTGCACAAACCTGAAAGAAGCCTATCTTTCTGTAACAGCCACATCATATTTTTTGAAAGGCATCTAAATTCTGACAGTACCTGCAGTGGGTGCCAAGTTTCACTTTTGTCAGCCAATTTGGGAAGTTCGTTACACCTGTGACTAAGACCAGCGAAGTGAGCTCAAAAATCAATCATAGGCATGTAAAAATACTATTTAGTATCAGTCTCTGGTGCTTACTCCCCCACCCCTTTTTTATTTTTTTCTTCTCTTTCAAGGATCTTTCAGCTAGTTAGCAATAGTTCTACATTATGGTGTTCTCTCCTCCTAGAGTGGGCATTTATGTGATAAACTGAGGAAAACAGTGTCCCTGAAGTGACTGGAGGAACCCAACACACATTCCTTCCCATGATCCATTGTGCCTGAACAGGAGGAGCCACATGAACCACAGTAAGGTTCTGGATGCGTGCTTTGGGAAATGCTGCGTTCCTGAACACACATGAAAAAGAGATGAAGAAACCCCTCAGATGGTGCATACCTCCCTTCCCCTCTCCCCTTTACTCTTAGGTTGTATTATCTTATTTATCAGCAGAAGATGGTAAGGTACAGGTAATTCAGTTTTAATGTTTTTTTCTCACCTGCAGAACTGCCTGGAGTGGTTCATGTTGGGACCTGCTTTAATATTGCCTTTTTCTGGGTCGTAGATGGTGGTTGCTCGTGCATAAGCTCCTCCAAGAATAAAGATGAACCCATTGAGAGTGACTGCAGGAGCGTATTTGTTATCTGTCAATGGAAAGCAATACTGAGATCAGTTTTAGGCTCAGGTTTGGAGACTTTTTTAATTTATACATTCCCCTTATTTATAGGTAAGCCACGTTTCTCTAAACCTCCAGGGCTAGGGAAAGAAAAATGAAGAAATCATTCCTGGTTTTGTTCTCCTCTCTCCAAGTTCTCAAAGGCACTTTTGGAAGTTCATCAGACCTTTGTCCCCCAGTACGTTCCTCCCTCTAAACTGGTAAAGTACAAGTATCCTCTCTTGAAGCCCAATGGAGTCACTGTGCAAGCTCCACTCTTACACATGAAATCAAGATGCCAAGTTATTTCAGAATTTTGATTTGCTGCAATTTTTAACTCAGGTGCTTCTCATGCCAGTGTGGCAGCCAAGTACCAGAGACACCCACAGCACGGAGACTCCCTTAATAATGTCCAATCATTGATGCTCTTTTTGTGTTCTGCTTTTGCTTGTGGGAAGGTCATCCACATAATCCAGAAGATCTGCTGATACCCATTTTTACCCCCCTTCATCTGTCTTGTAAATTCACCTGCATTTTCACTCTCAGATGTGTGTGTACCTCCAAGCAGTCCTCTATATTAACAATGACTGTGTGAGTTTGGAGTTTGAAATTAAGCAAGTCCCTTATCCTAAGCCAAGTTCAATCAGTTTTCAAGGATGCTTAAATTTCCTGTGTTAGCTGCAGCATTATTATAAGTGTTGATAAAACTAACCATAAATTATTCAATAAAATAACTATAATTTAATTAGTTGACTTGTCCTGTATGCAGCTTGCATGCCATATGCATATTATGAAATATGAGCCAGTTGGGCTTGAAATTTCTCATGATGGTGTCTGTCTTGATGTGATACAGTTATTTAGTTTTTTTAAATTAACATTTCAGTGAAACCAGTCAGCAAAGTCTGGGAACAAAAGATGAGAAAAAAATACTATTGCTTTATCTGAGTTAAAATAAGCCTCACAACTAGTTCTCTAAGAAGCAAGAGCCTAAGTCCCTGAGGGCATGAAGCAGATGTTTCCTGGGTGGCTATCCTGGCCTGATAGGACACTTCTATAAAAATTATCAGTATGTAGCTATACACTAAAGCCTCTCCAGAATCTGCATTTTCATATGCTCAGAAAATGGCTATCCTCTCACAACTCCAATGAAGAATCTGCCTTCAGCCTCTGCAGCCCTCATTCTGCATGGTGGAGGCAGTGTGTTGGAGGCGAGGTGCATCATCACCTTTACTATGCTCTTACATATCTGCTAACAGGTTCTACATAACATTGAGGGTGCCTCTGTGCACCTCCCAGGCCTATAGCACTACGACTGTGTCCTTTTAGGAACACAGGAAGAAATGAACTTAAAGCAGCCCCAGCAGCTTTACTTTTGGCATTTGCTTACCTCTTGCACAGCTGGTGCTGTAACCCTAAGGCTCTTATAAAATTACTTTATTCCATTAAATATTTAATAAGATATCTAATTTCACAGAAGTTAAGCAAAAGCTGATGAATTTCTCCAGAAGAGAGATTAATTTCCTTTATTAGGGTTTGAACTGGTTAAACTAGAAGGAAAATAACAGGTTTGTGGTGTCTGCTTCAGTTCCAGCATGGCCACAGGGTAGTCTGGCCCAGTTCACCTCACAGCATGTTGATGCACGTCCAGGGGGGAGTATGGTGGTGCAGCACTCAGCATGGAAGCAGACAAAACATGTTATGGGTTAAGGCTGGGCTCCTATTATGCTGAGTATCTACAGGCATATGTCAAAAAACCATGGATGTATTAGGAAAATGTCACTGATCCTTGGGAACAGATGGGAAGAAACTAATTCATCCAGAAAATAGAACAAGGAGTATTCAGTTTCTTTTCAGTGCCACTAAGCCCACTATAATTCATCAGAAAGACTTATCTGTCCTAACAGCCCATCTTGAATCCCTTTCCAAATCAGACTTGCATATGTGACATTTTTTCCAGTTCAGACACTCATCAGAAATTTTCCATATTCAATTATCACATATTCCTGGTTTGTTCCCCCCCCACCCCCCTTTGACTAGCACTGTTTTGCAGAGGAATGAAACTCTTGGATAAAAAAATCCCTCAGCTCCCACATCTCACAGGGAAATTATCTGGGGCTCCCTCAAGGCAGAAAGTGACTTCTCAGGAGACTGAATCACTGATTTCACCATCCTTTTTGTTAAAGAGAGGGAAACCCCTTGGTTATTTTTACAGAGGTTTTTCAAATAGACAGGCAGTTGGTTAAAGATTTTTTTCTTTCCTTTCCTTTTTTTTTAGGAGGCAATCCTGTTTGAGTCTTCACAATTTTTTCAATACACCACCTATCTGTTGTCTTTTTACTGCTTCTGGCTTTAGCTACAATCTCATAAATTGGTGTAAGGTAAGCCAGAGAGAGCGAAACAGTGAAGACTCTGCTGTTTCCTTCAGGAAGTAAGAAGTTGTGAGAGTCTAATAAGTTTGTCTCTCTCTCTATGTGAGTCAACAAAGATAAAGTGATAGCAGAGTCACTGGAAAGAAGGTGGAAAGAATCCTGTCCACCAATCCTGGATGCAAATCAGCTTGTGATTGCATCGTGATAACACGGGACTACAACAATGGACCCAAGGACCCAGCCATCACACCTTTAGGGCAAGATAATCTCCACCTGTTTCTGAGCCTTGTCTGGATGGAGATGGGGTAGACGGAGATTCCCCCCCCTCCAGCCAGAATCTTGCCCGGGCACACAGCAATACACAGAAAGATTTCCAGGGGAACAGATACCTGGATTATTTCCTTGCCTCTGGAATACCTGACATACCAACACCTGCCTGAGGACTGAAAAACTGTATAAAAGACTTGAGCAACTACTGGTTTGTAGAGAGAAACAGAGGAGAGAAACAGAGGAGAGAAACAGAGGAGAAAAACGGGGAGAAAAAAGGAGATGAAGGAAAACACAGGAGACGGGCCAGGCCGCTGAGAAGAGAAAGCCGGGACGATGCTGCTCCGGAGAAAAGAAGCTGCCCGGAGGACCACAGCTCCAGCCAAATCCTCAGCACCCCTTCTCTACAAACGCAACATCTCCTGCAGCACCTTTCCTCCACAGACTTTAACTGTCTTGGGGGGGATGAGGGGTGTGGTAATATAATTCCTTTCCTCTTCTATCTCTCGTCCCTCTCTCTCTCTCTCTTTTCTCCCTCTCCCTTTCTTATGTCCACTTTCTCTATGTAATAAATAGTCTAGCTGTTGATGCTTTGGCCTCGTTTGTGCCTTTAATTTCACAACACGGGAATATTTAAAAGAACTGTGTCTCCGGACCGAGACATCTAATGTCCCCGGACTGTGACAGAAGTTCACAGCAAACAGTCTCCTGATCCTGAAGAAGGTATGGCACAAGACACAGCCCTCCAGAGACAGGTAGAGAGAACAGTGTGTTTTATTTTGGTTTTGTTACCATGGAGGCAGAAATTGTTCATGGATACAAGCAGCTTAGAATACTCAAGCTATTATTCTTGCTGTCTAGGTGGGGATGACCTTCAGGCTTTAACCTTACTTATCCCAGGTGCTAGTCACACTCTTCCCTTGTTGTGGTCCTTTCTAGTGCATAGTAACCTCACACAAATACTCAGGAGACTCCACCTTCTCTCACTGCTCTAAGTCCTTAGTGTGCTTATAGCACAAGGTGGATAGCTGGGGAGCTTAATCTTGCAAAAGCATCTTCTGTTTGGGCTTTTTGGTTAATGTTACTGGGCTTGTTAATGAGCTTGTCTGGGTCAGAGGCTTACTGTGGTGTACAGAGGGGACATTGGGTATTTCAGAAGTCTGCCAAAAGAAAGGAAGAGAGGGGAGATGAAGCATGGAGACAGAGCAGCAGCCTCCTTTCCCCTCCAAAACTCGAGTGTTGGGGCTGTCAGATATAGAAATCTGTTTGGGGCTGGAAAATCTCAAATGGTATTTGTCCAGGACAGCAAGCACATTTGAGATTAAAAGGCAGAATATATGCATAGGAAATAACAGATAAAAAAAAGTACTCTTCCCTCTGAGTGGATAACATCATAACATCACTTTCCTTTGCTGCTGCTATAGGAAAATATGCACACATTTCTATTCTAGTGACAGGTCAGCACATTGCAGGAAAGGGTATGCACTCCATGACAATCCTTGAGCCAGGGGTGTACTTCACATAGGATTGATAATTTCATCTACAGGTGTGCTCCTCACTTAGTAATGACAGTGTGCTGTCTGTGATGTGTTTCGTGGCTCCTCTATCTCTCGGTACATTTTATGGTCAAGTAGCACAGTTCTGCTTTCCTTTCCTTGATTGCTTAAATATCTTATGTTGCCTTCCAGTAAAGCACTTGGTCAGAGACTGAAGTGGCATTATAATGAATGGCAGCAGCACTTCATATGGGAAAAGGTTATTAAAATCAAGCTAGTCAAACATTTTTATCAGGAGGAAGACATATGGGCATGCTACCAGTCCAGATATAATGCCAACGGAAGGCTCTCCCTGCAGGTGTGGGGAGGCGGTGGTGGTGGGGTTAATGCACATGATGAAGCAGAGTGGAGAAAGTAGACTAGTTAATAGAAACTGAATCTATTTTAGGAGTAAGTGTCTTGTCCCCTGTCTGAATACTATGCAGACAAGCTCAAGAACGGCATAGTAATGGATAAGATAACGTCCCCTGGCACTGGGAGACTGAGGTCTGATCTTTAACATAGCCCCTGAGGCCAAAATGTAGACATTGCAATTAACAGCAGGGTCTCAGATGTCTGCCCTTCTTGGTGTCTCCTGTTAGCTGTTTTCTCACAACTATGCAATGGTTTTCAGGACCCTACAGTTTCCCACGATGCCCCTTGGGAGCAAACCCTCCTCACAGACCCTGAAGCTGAGTGTCCTCACTTAGAAACATTGCACTTTTGTGTATATGTGGCAGGGATCACCAAGCCACAGCAGCAGGCTTCACCTGCTACTGTGGGGCAGTTTCAGCATCAAATTTACAGCAAAATGTTGACGAACTGAAGAGAGTTGGACAAAACAGCCATAGAGATGAAGTGAGGTAAGAAGTGAAAAGGGGCACATCCACTAAAGGGCAAACACAAAAGTATCAACTTCACTGGGTAGAGGTCAGGGTAAGTATGTGCAGGGGGAACACATCAGGGAGTGGAATAGACATTCTGAACAGAGAATATGGAGAAATGAGTGAGACAAAGGAGAACGAAATTGAAGCTTATTAGTGAGAAAAAGACTAAGAACTACTCATGGACAGAAAAACACATTGAAGAATAATATGAAACACTCATTGCTTTGAGAGTTCTAGGTGAGAGGTGGTCAAGCCCTCACTTGAGTACTGAACTTTTGGCCATGGGTAAAGGGACAGGCCAACATGTACACTGATTTTGTAAAATCTAAAAATAAATTAATGGGAATAATAATGCATTTTAACCAAAATAAACCATGGGACAGATCAGTAAAAAATGCACAGACACTGCCAACACTGTTTCCCAGGTATTTCTTGCATTCTTAGGTCACTTTGCTCAGACACAGCACTCCAGGACTAAGTGGCAGGGTGAGGACCTAGATGCTTGGATTAGAAACCAGAAATGCTGACAGGGCTTTGACTTTTTATTCCCATAGTTTTCACCAGATTTTGAAATTTAACAGTGATGATTAAATACTGACTCTCTTATAATTCAGAAATATTGATCAAAACTTGCAGTTCCACCAGTACAGAGGAGGTAACAAAAATGGGGACATTTAGTACCCTGGCATGAACACACCAAGGGAACTGAAAGTTAGTGACAAGATAATTAGGCTTACTTACAGTCACTGACTTTGCAAGTCTGTGGCCATCTCGTTAAATAAGACAAACCTCAGGAAGCTGGGCATGAAACATATTTTTAGCAGAGCTATGTAGGACAGCCTGGCAAGAAATGGAAAGGCAGGTGCTGCAAGTGTGTAGCCTGGACTTTGGCTTGACAGCAGCCAATTTCTTACATCTCAAAACACAAGAAGAGGATGCTTACCAAAAATATGCCATGTGAAAGCCTAGGAGGCTCCATTACCCCCACTAACATCAAACTATGGACTGGGCTACTGCAGGAACATCTCTGAGCTCCACAGGTGGGAAGGCCAGCTGTGAGGCAGAGTGAGGCACTGAAAAGACCCTCTCCTCTCCTCTCCAAACATGGAAATGTGCAATCAGCGCCTATCCAAAAGCTACCACAGCATCCGTGTGCAACATGTTGGTGCGTGTCATACCTACTGCATCCAGGCATCCATGTCCCAACACATCCTTGCAGGTGAAGACTAAGGAATAAGTGAAATTGGGAGTGAATTTGCTGCTTATTCCTAGAAGATACACAGGCAGAAAACAGCAGAGGCTGAGCTGCTGTAGACTTGCTATCGCTCCCCACGCTGCATGTCCTCTATACAGACAAGATGTCTCCTTCATCCCTACTCAGATTAACCACAAAAATGATCCTCCCCTTGAAATGGTTGATGCCAGTGTTGCATTGGGTTAGACTGGCACACAATGCATTGGACAAGATGGACAAGGTTCAAACATGTGCCATGCATTCAACTCGCTATCATAAAATACCACAGTGACTCGAAACAGGTACTACTAGCCTAAAAATCTCCAGAGACTTTGGCAACTTCCAGTACTTGCATCCACTGTTGTATATCTGAACATGCTTGACGTGTTTTAAAATAATATGTTGTTTTGCTTGAGATTAAACAGGTTTCACTGATCTCTGGGATGACCTTAATCAACATCAACTGCCCTCAGATGTCAGTTGACTTAGCTTAGAGGGACACCATCATAATTCACAAACCAACATAAAAAGGCTCTGAGGCTGTCAAAGGCACTCCACAAGTGGTCATACCAGGGTTTACCTCAGCTCTATTTTGTAAAAAACACCCCAAGACTCCTTCTACTCTCTCTTTGTTTTAGATAGGTGTTGACTGTGCCACTCTTGGCACTACACCCCTTTCTTGGGAGATACTTTACAAATTAACGTGAAACTATGATTATTGTAGAGCTGAAGAAATTAAAGTTTATTTCCAGTATTCCCACTGCCTTTTAGTGATGATCAAGCATCACATCATCTTGGTTTTCCAGACATTCTCCACTGGGGTGCATTTTTTCAGGCTCTGCTATTTTACTTTATTTGCAAACAAATTGATGTTATACATTTCCCATCAAAGACACACAGCAACTCTGCATTTCATTGTTTATGTCTTCAGCTTAACTAATTAACTTTGCTTACACCAAGAAAACATAAGCACCATCATTCAACTTCACCAGTATCTTTCATGTGTTTTTGTTTGGAAACAATAGAAAGACACCCATTAACACAATGGGTGATGAACTCAGCACTGGATGGTTTGGATGATTTTTTTTCTGAGCACACATGGTATTGATGCCTGCTGGACAATGTAACGAGCCCAGGGAGTGATTTCTTAGCTGGTGTGGCACTTGTACTATTTTGGCAAGGAAAAGCAATACCTTTTTTTCATAATGCATTCATTTTTGCAATACTCTTGAGTACAGGAAAACCTCATACTGTCAGTCAGTGGATTAAATGAAGGGCAGCAGCTGTAGCCACGTGATGGAAAAAGCCAGGCAGGAGGGTTGTCAGCACTGCTGTATTACATAAACACAACTTTTGCCAGTTAACGCCCTCCTGCTGGGTGCTTCATGCTGCATCATATGCATGTCATGTTATGTTAGGCTGGACACAAACAGCAGCAAGGGAGTGGGAAAGCAGCAGCACTGGCTGCACAGGCGAGGCTACACCTGTGGCTGTATCAATTCCTCATGACCTGATCTACTAGAGAGCCCCAAGGAGAGAGTCACAATAATTATAACAAGCTATAATAAGAACAGCAGCTTATTTTAGCTTTCTGAATATGCTTAGGCCTTACCTGAATACCTTGTAGCTGTGCTTCTACAATTTATTACTTGTTACTCCTATGCCTCTGCCAGGCTCAATGCTGAGACTGATTTTTTTTGGTTTAAATGAAGCACCTCATGTTACCATTTGGATGTGACTAATAGGTTTAGAATGGTGAGAAACTGGATCAGGTTGCCCAGAGAGTTGGTAGAAGCCCCATCCTAGGAAGCATTCAAGGTCATATTGGATGGGGCTCCTAGCAACCTGATCTAGTTAAAGATGTCCCTGTTCATGCAGGGGGTTGGACTAGAGGACCTTTAAAGGTCCCTCCCAGCCCCAACCATTCTGTGATTATAGGATGCAAAGCAAGCCACTCCTAAGTGGCTTCTCTGGGATAACTATATAAGTGCTGTTTATTTGTCTACCCAACTAAAGTCAGGCCAAAGGCTGATCAGAGCCACCCAACACAGAGCAGGTGGCCCAGACTGGCTGCCATTGTGGAGTAACACCGCTGTCAAGCTGAATGCTAAATCACATTTCTGAAAGCAGCCCAAACACTTACAGTGCAAATCACCACAGAAAACAAATAACTTGCAATTTTCTGAGTGCTATCCTAATTTTTGGAAAGACATTTGTGCCTCTGACACTGGCTGGTATGGTGGCAAAGCCTGGCTTCCTGTCTTGTTCTTTATTGTGTAAACATTCAATAAGCTTATAAACGAGTGGGCAATATAAACGAGTAAACACAGTTTTAATAATCCACACACCTTGGAGATTTCAGTCTCTGAAGCACACATGGCTTTGGACACCACTGATAAATCCCAGTTAAGACTGATTCTTCCCACAGGACAGGTGGCATGATAACAAACCATGAGAAATAATCCATTAACTGAGTGTTGGTGTAGCACTGCCTGGACCAACATGATGCCAGAATGAAGTTTCACTGCACTTTGTGATTTTTTTTTTTATCTAAAATTACCAGTTGTCCATTCCTAATAAATGCTTTCCTTTTTCTTCTACTTCGAACACATCACTTTTAGTTGATAGCCAGCTGCATTAATGAGTGACAATTGCTTTCAGTAAAGATCCAGATAATTGCCTCTCTGCTATAATATATCATGCATTCCTGTCAATCTGTTGTAAACATATTGCCCCTCACTCTCCAACTCATTTGCTTTCCACAAAGTCATTAAAATACCTGTAGCACAGAGATTGCTGCTCTAACAGGGGCTTAGTCTGACACCGCGCATCCCTTACCGATCATTGGAGACTCTATGAAACTCCACGAATTAGTCTGAGGGATGTAGGACTGCAAGACCCCTGCAGCTCGGCCGGCTTCATTCACCCCACCGAAGACGTAGATCTTCCCACCGCAAACAGTTGCGGCAGCTGAATGGACAGCCTTGGGCAGAGGAGCGATGGTCTCCCACTGGTTGGTTATTGTATCGTACCTGGGATGACAGCAATTGGAGTAAGCTGAGATGACACAATACTGGGTGACCAGTAAAGACAGGACAGATGGGTAGAGAAAGCAGGCTGAGATACAACAGAAAAGCAGCTGGAGAAGAAAAGCAGCAGTGGAAATGTATTTTTTCACATCCTACAAATTCAGCCACTTGGTAAACAGCATAATTAATGCTTTTTATAAGCTTTTAAAACATTGAGAAAAGCCCATAGAAAGATAGTTCCATTTTCTGTGTATGCCTCTCAAATCTCATTATAGTCCAAGCTAAAGAAACTCAGGACATCTTTGTTGAGACATCTTCCACTAATTAATTTCTTTTAATGAGTATACAATGAGATTAGTCTTGCAAATCAGTGCAGATATCCAATAGCAACCACGTGGAAGGCAACTGCTAATAATACTTCTGTTCAGCTTGTGGAACACATCTCACCTGCAACATAATGCAACATGATAGCTCTTTTCACTCTAGTTAACTGACCAGCGACGCAGGGCTTGTGCCAGAGCAAGTTGCTTCCATTTAATTTTCATTGTGCAAACCAAACTAATGTGCTTCATTGCAGGATGCTGTGAATGTTAACGCCAGAAGATTTCACCATTGCATCCATGTTTGACATCAAGCAAATAGAAAAGAATATGCATGAAAGTCTTAAATTAGTTTAAGGTCATCAGTATCTGATTTAATTCAGCCATTGACCATAAGGGATGTGCAATTGATAATCCAGGGATGAAGAGTCATTTTATACAATGTCATAGGTACAGATGTCGATTAAAAAAAGTAAAAATTAAAGATATTGTGGCAGTGATCCAAATACCTGGTTAAAAATGTGTCTTGGAGACAGTGGAAAATAATGTGAATGTCAGGCTCCTGTATTTCCATGTAACGGTACATTCTGTCAAATAAGTTTCCCATGTAGCAATTATTCAGAAGTGTTCCAGTCACACAGCCCAATGTGCAGAAGGCAAAAGCAGGGAATGGGAGAACAAAGAATTGCCTACTGCAGGAGAATATCAGTTTTGAGAAGAAACGGCAAGACCATGGGACCTGATGAGATCCAGTCACAGGTCCTGAGGGAATTGGTGGATGGCCACTATCCATCACATTTGAGAAGTTGTAGCAGTCCACTGAAGTTCCCACTGACTGGAAAATGGGAAACACAACCCCATTTTTAAAAAGGGGAAGAAAGGAAGAACTGGAGAACTACAGGCTAGTCAGTCTCTCCTCTGTGCCTGGTAAGACCATGGAGCAGATCCTTACGGAAACCATGCTAGGGCATATGAAAATGAGGTGGTGATTTGTGACAGCTACCATGGCTTCATTAAGGTCAAACTGTGCCTGACAAATTTGCTGCCTTCTGTGTCAGAGTTACAACATTGGTGAACAAAGGAATAGCAACTGATGTTCACTACCTGGACTTGTGCAGAGCATTTGACCCTGTCCCGCATTACATCCTTGTCTCTAAATTGGAGAGATGTGGATCTGAGAGATGGACCACTTGGTCCATGAGACTGGCTGAATGGTTGCACTCAAAGAGCTGCAATCAATGCCTTGATGGCTGAGTGGAGAACAGTGGCAAGTGGTTTTCATTAGGGGTTCATATTCCCACCAGCACTGTTTAACATCTTTGTCAGTGACAGGGACAATGTGCACCCTCAGCAAATCTGCGGATGACACCAGGCTGTGCGGTGCAGTCACATGCTGGAGGAAAGGGTTGCCATCTAGACCTTGACAGAATTGAGAGGTGGACTCAGGCAAACCTCAAGAGTTCAAGAAAGCCAAGTGCAGGGTCCTGCACCTGGGTCAGGGCAATCCCAAGCACAAATAAAGGCTGGACAATGAGTAGATTGAAAGTAGCCCTATGGAGAAGGACTTGTGGATATTGGTGCCTAAAAAACTGAGTATGAGTCAGCAACACATATTTGAAGCCCAGAAAGTCAATTGGATCCTGGGATGCATCAAGAGAAGTGTGGCCAGCAGGTCGAGGAAGGTGATTCTCCCCTCTCTACTCTGCTTAGACCCCATCTTGAGTACTGTGTCCAGCTGCATTTTGCACCCAGTGTAAGAAAGTCATGGACCTGCTCAAGTGGGTCCAGAGGAGAGCCACAAAAATGATCAAGGGCCTGGAATACCTACGCTGTAAAGCAAGCTGACAAGAGTTTGGATTCTTTAAACTGGAAAAGCAAAGGGTCCAAAGACACCTCTAGTGGCCTTACAGGACTTAAAGGGGGCCTACAGAAAAGATGAGGAGAGATTCTGTCAAAAAGTGTTGTGATAGGACAAGGGGTAACAGTTTAAAACCGAAAGAAGGCAGATTTAGATTGGGTATTAGAAAGAAAAATCTTCACCAAGAAGGTGATGATGCACTGGAATAGCTTGCCCAGAGAAGCTGTAAATAGATGCCCCATCCCTGGAAGTATTCAAGGTCAGATTGGATGGGGCTTTCAGCAACTCAGTCTAGTGGAAGGTGTGCCTGCCCATGGCACGGGGGTAGGAACTAGATGAACTTTAAGATCCTTTCCAATCCAAACCATTCTATGATTCCTTCTATGAAAATAAAAGGGAGAAACAGCACAAAATACAGTGCTTCATGAAAATGCATTAATGAGTTTCCAAGTAATATAACTGAAAGTAATTAACACACTCATAAAAGTGATGCAAGAGCAAGAAGGAGGCAACCTTTAACTAAAACAAAATTAGGCAAGTCTCTTATAATGAGCATGGAGAACTGCCTTGTACAATGCTCTAAATTAGTTACTGAGAAATTAAATTCATCTACAACAAGTGATCAAAGGGAAGAAATCTAACAAGATTAAACAACATGGAGCTGGGAGCATTCAAGTTGACACACCTATATTGGGCTGATTGTTAGTGGTTGGTACCAAACTCGAGTCTGCAGATGCCTTTTGATTGCACAAGTGACTCCTCCAGGTAAGGCACCATATGATGCATCTCAACAGCACTCTGGACAATGCTCATGTCCATCCTAGCAGATATGCGCAAAGCTTGCATATAACAAACTGTTTCACACACTGTCTTTGGGCTACACTTTGCTAAGTCATCTTCTGCAGTAATCTGGGTCTTGGTAATTTAATTCTTATTAAAAACTGGTTAAGAAATTGGTTTGAATTGGTTAGAAACTGTGAAAAGCAATAGAGCTGAGAAGGTCTGATCTAGTTCCTTCCTAGTTCTTCATATCCTAAGACATAAATTATACCTGTCACCTGATACCTGTCTCACACCATGCTTTCTCACTTAGCACAACAAATACCTGTGGCCAGCCTGAAGATGGGATGGTGAGCAACCCCTTTGCCTTCTCTGGCATTGGCTGAAGAACCTGGAAGACCATAGTTCCAAGGCAAGATACATTCCTGCCAGTAATTTTCTGATTGTCCCACACTATTTCTGAGAAGAAGGAAGTACATTCTTCAGATATGCTTGGGACTGGATGTGTTTAAGGAAACATCCATAAAAATAGTAGAGAAAGGTTCAAATTATGAAGACATCCTATTTCTGGATGAATTTCACTACTGCAACCTTAGGTCCCCTAGAACTCGTTTTTCACCCACTTTCACTGCTCTTCATTTATACTCTAAGATGAAAGAACTGATCTTTAATGCTCCTACCCTCTTTCATCTGCCACTGTGGAACCAAAAATGACCCTTTTGATTTCAGCTGCTGAAAGCCAAAGGCTGCAAGTCTGCTGGATATTGGTACAAGGGGACAGCTTAAAAACCCCACTCTTATCCTGAGGGTCATTTGGTGTAAATAATCAGTGAAGCAGGTGGAAGCAAGTCCTTGTCCACTTAACAGATACATCTAATGTGGATTTTACATAGGCTGCTCAGTGAAGTAATCCTCTTAAGTAAGTACCTAACTTACCTCTGGGGCTGAAGTTGGTGCCCTTGAGACTTCCTGATACCTGCCCATCAAGTCCTTCCATTCCCCAGGAATTTATTCCTCTAGTTCATTCTTTTCTTGCAGCAGTGTGGTCCTGATGTCTACTCTGTATTTTGCTTCAGCTCTCCCTCACCAGAAAGTAATTCTTCTTTTCCTGTTGCATTATAAAGCTGTCTGGTAGCTCTCTTTCACATATGCACTTGCAGAAAATAATAAAGCCACCTCTTCATCTTCTGTGGGATAAACTAAATAGTCTAAGCTCCTTAAATCTCTGCAAGGCAAGTTTCCATCATTTTGGTCTATCTCAAGACAGCTCTTAATGTGTTCACACAAGGATTTGCACCAGATTAACTAAATTGGTTTAAAAATGAATAAAGTTAAATCTTTGTAGCCTTCCAGGACAGGAAATAATGACACCTGCTTTACTTCTATCTCTGGAGACTTTCCCTCTGTTGTGGCATCGCTGGTGTTGCCATCGGTCCACTGCCATTAGTACTAGTGGGGCTCCTTGGCTGCCTTTAACAGTGGTTCTGCTCAGGTGCCAGCAGGGAGGGAACTTATTTAAAGAATCATCACTTCGATCTCTTTCCATTAGTCAAGCTTTGCATTTGATTCCCCTGTTTGAAGCTGTAGATGGAGACTTAATGGGAGTTGGCTTCAAGCCAAGCAAAGGCTTTTCTTTCTTCTCCTCCAGTGCTCCCTCCAGTCCTGGTGTGTCCCTGCTTGTCCCTGGCTATGGAGCTACCAAGCCCAGCCAATCTGCTGAACTTGAAACTTCAAGGACATTTCCTTTTATGTGACTGACTCCTGGTTTTACAGTCCTTGCATGCTACAGACTCACACATGCTTTTATGTGAATACCCTCACACACCTTCCTCCGCCTCCAGAACAGCCCCTGAAGCCTTGCAGTCCATGGCCCTGCCCTGCTCTGGGCATTAAGCTGTCCACATGTGCCAGATGTGCGTGTCCCTGCCTGTCACTTCACATGCACTAAGCACCATTGCCTCACCTGACCCTTGTGCAATCATTATCCTCTGGTTTATGTTTTATTTATATACCCACAATATGGCAAATGATTTGAGCCCAGCAGAAATACGGCACAAGAGAGCACATACAGAAATAACCGTGCCAGTTTCCATGACTCTTCACTCTTAGGATTTAATCTGTGGGCTGATCTTCCTCTTGCTTTACTCAATCAATTCAACACCTCCTTTCTTTCTCTTTCTCTACTACCTCAGTATTAATAGCAGAAAACACTTCATTTCAAGCTGTGCTGTTTTGCTTCTCTCTCTTCTTGACTTTTGATCTCTTGAGTACCTGAAAATACTTATTTTTTTTATCCTCAGTGTCTTAGATTCTTTCCTTCTAGGTTAAACAGCCATATGAGTGTCTTCATTTATTCATATTCATTCCTTACATCATGGTCAGCTGCTAACAGACGTGCACCTTCAGTCTCTTATACATTATTGAATTCTGTTTGCAGGAAAGCTGTGATTTGAAATAGCACTGTAGAGTGTCATTGCTCTGCTCTTCAGACAATTCACATGTTGTTAAAAATTACATTAACAGATTACTATTTTTTGACTTTTTTTTTTTTTTGACTATACTGAGGGGCTTAAGAAACTATTATTGGACAAAGCTACATAATTGATATTTGTAAGACACCACAGAATCATCATATTGTTTAGGCTGGAAAAGACCTTTAAGCTTAAGTCCAACTTGATAACACTGCCAAGATCACCACTAGACCATGTCCCTAAGCACCATGACTACAATATCTTTTAAATATCTCTAAGGATGATGACTCCACCACTTCCTTGGGCAGCCTGTTCTGGTTCTTGACAACCCTTTTGTGGATTAAATTGTTCCTAATGTTGAATCTAAACCTCCCCTGGCACAACTCGAGGACATTTCCTCTTGTCTTATCACTTGTTACTTGGGAGAAGAAACCAATACCCACCTCACTACAATCCCTTTTCAGTGAGTTGTAGAGCACATTAAGGTCTCTCTCTTCAGGCTTCTCTTTTCCAGACTAAACAACCTCAGTTACCTCAGCTGCTCCTCAGACTTGTGTTCTAGACCCTTTACCAGAATTTTTGCCCTTCCCTGGACATGTTCCAGCACCTCATGTTCTTCTTGTAGTGAGGGGTCCAAAAATGAGCAATATGAGGTGTGACCTCACTAGTGCCAAATACAGGGGGACAATCACTTTTCTACTTCTGCTGGCCACACTATTTCTAATACAAGCCAGCAAGCTGTTGGCCTTCTTGTCCACCTGGGCACACTGCTGGCTCATATTCAGCTGGCTTGACTGATACCCTCAGGTTCTTTTCTGCCAGGCAGCTTTCCATTCACTCTTTCCCAAGCCTGTAGCATTGCATGGTGTTTTTGTAACCCAGCCACAGGACCCAGCATTTGTCCTTGTCAAACCTTGTACCATTGGCATTGGCCCATTGATTCAGCCTGTAGAGATCTATAGAGCCTTCCTCAACTCAAGCAGATTAGCACTCCCATCCAATTTAGTGCTGTCTGCAGACTTGCTGAGGGTGACTTGATCCCTCATCCAGATCATTGATAAAGACATAAGATCCAAATGTCCCAAATAGCTGTGAGGAACACCACTTGTGACTCGCCACCAACTAGATTTATCTGCATTCACCATCACTCTTTGGGCCTGGCCATCCAGAAAAGTTTTACCTAGCATTGAGTATGGGCAGCCAGTTTATCCAGGAGATTGCTATGGAAAGGATACCAACAGCTTTACTAAGGCCTTGGTAAACAGCATCCATAGCCTTTCCACCATCCACAAAGGGAGTCACCTTGTCATAGAAGATCACACTGGGACTGACTGCGTGGTTTGTCCTGTGCATGACATACAATGACAGTCAAGATGGTCTGCTCCACAACCTTCCCTGGTTGGCAGGCCTGTAGTTCCTTGGATCACCTTTACAGTCTCTCTTGTAGATGGATGTCACATTTGCTACCCTCTGGTCAACTGGGTAACTCCCTGGTTAACCAGGTCTGCTGGTAAATGCCTGACAGTGGCTTGGTGAGGTCTCCCATTAGCTCCCTCAGTATCCTTGGGTGTCGTAGAAAGTTGCTAGTCACTTTCCCGTGGATTATTATGCTCCTTGTCCCTGTCTTCAAGGTGGGTGGGTACCTAGCGAACAACTGGTCTTACTTATTAGAGACTAAGACAAATAAGGTATTAAGTATCTCAGCCTTGTCATCATTGCCACTACATTTTCCCCTGCACCTAATAAAGGAGGCAGACTCTCCTTAACCCTCCTCTTGTTACTAATGTCTTAAAAGAAACATTTTAAATTGTCTGTTACAGCAGTAGCCAAATTAAGTTCTAGAGAGGTTTTGGACTTCAAGCTTTCTCTCTGCACAACCTCATGACATCCATGTAGTCTTCTTGAGTTGCCTGCCCTTTCTTGCAGAGGTTATAAACTTGCCTTTTCTTCCTGAGTTTCAACCAAAGATCCTTGTTCATCCAGGACAGCTTTTTTCGCCACCAGTGTGTCCTTTGGCACATGGGGACAGCCTGCTTCTACACCTCCTCTCAGCTGTATTGCATTTCCAACAAACATTTGGTAAGCTGAAGTCCCCCATGAGAACAAAGGCTAGCGACTATGAGACCTCTCTCAGATGCTTACAGAGTATGCATACATCTCTTCATCCTGGTTGGGTGGTCTATAACAGACTCTCATCATGATATATGCCTTGTGGACCTTCCCCTTCATTCTCACCTGTAAACACTCAACCCTGTCATTACCGTCATTAACCTCTTGACAATCAAAACACTTCCTAGCATACAGAGCTACCGTACAACCTCTCTACCCTCAACTATCCTTTCTGAACAGCTTACAACTATCCAACACAGCACTGGAGTTGTGTAAATCATCCCACCAAGTTTCTGTGATGGCAAATATATCTATCATATTTTTCTGCTGCACAATGGCTTACAGATCTTTGGTGCCCATATAGCGTTCACTGGTGTAGATGCACTTCAGTTGGGCTATTGATCCCACTACCTTTTTGGAGGGAGAAACCCTTACTCCTATATGACCATGTCTCAATAAAAAAGTACATTCTGAAGCAGTTTCTAAAGCTTATAGAAGCTCTAAAGCTCTTTACATTGAATTTTTCAGACTGTCTTCCAAGTACACACTGACAACCAAAGCAATCTCCCAATTTCAGACAACCTTATTGTAAAAATGCTGTCAGGTCAAGGGGATTCATCTTCCTCCGTCCTTCAAACAGATAATAACTAAAAACCACCCACATTTCCACACTTATAGTCACATATATTGTCTTGTCAGCATATGCAGCTTCCTTGGCTCTCAAATTGCATATATTACAGGGCCAATCCATTATCTAAAAACCTAGTTCGTGGATCCACTTCATTTTGCTGCCTCTCAACTCATATCTCAGAAGAAGACAGGAAGTGTAATACCCTCTCGCCTAACACCTAATGACTCGCTCCCTGTCTCACAGAAACTTGCCAGAGGGGCTTGATGGAGAACTGCAACTGTGCTGTTATTTCCCTAAACACTCATTCCAAAAACATAACTCTCCCTGAAAATATAGCCATGTACAGCCACAAAAATGGACTTATAACTCAGCCCCTCTGGCACATGCATATTGTTTTAAGATGAGTAACGAATAGCTCCAATACATCTGTTTGTGATAGTCCCATAATGCTATTCATCAAGCTGGAATTTTTACTGCCTCTTTACAGACAAATGACAGATAAAGAGTAAAAAATCTCAGTCCTATTGAAGTTGATGGGAAAACACCCACTGATGTAAGTGGTACCAGAATTTCTGGTTGAGGCTTCAATGACACAACCAAAAGCACAGAGACAGTAGCACAGGAGCTGATGCCATAAACTATTAGGAGACCAGTGGTACCTATTTGCTGCAATGCTTTCTAATGGTGCAGTCAGGTGGCAGCATGTATAGCTGTGATGGTCTGACACTTGTTTTTAAAAAGCAAAATGCACTAAAAACATCTTTATAACATTTTAACCATTTAGGATGAACTATTACAAGAATTCCAAGGGGAGGGAAAAAGTGGAGAACAAGAAGGAAGCTTGGCAAAAATATTATTTTCTCTGTCTTCAAAGACCTGCTGTTGTGAGGCACTCTGCAGTCTCCATGCTCTGGGGCTGCTAACTGATAAGGTCAGGGTAGGTCACTTTGGATTGGAGCTGTGCCCTCCACTGTGCCAGCGGATACACATCAACATCTGGCCAAAGCTGGACATGTTCATGCTTGAGCTGACTGAGCAAGTAGAAGGCAAAATGTGGTTGGGAAAGATAAGCTCCATGTGCATGAAGGGAGGTGGTAGATGGCCTAGCAATGAAGAGTGTCCAGTGCCTTGCCCTTCAAACTGATGGCACAGCCCTGGATTGCGTTGTTGGGCCTTGATAAGCCCTCTATCTAAATGGATAACAGAGCTATACTCTCAGATGCCTCCTTTGAGGTGAAAAACTGACCAAAACCAAAGAATGCACAACCCTGAAATTCAACACTGAGGGGTTCAGCATTAACCTCAGAAGTAAATGCAATTTTTGGCATCACCTGACTTGGAGCAGCACACAATCATGTCACTGCATTATTTTACCAGAGTGCTTTTGTAAGACCTGCTGACTGGCAGAGAGGCTTCTTCCCTCTAACTAATTATATCTCAGTGTCCTATCCAAAGTAACATATTTGAAAAGGAATATGCAGCCCATACACGGGGAGAAGATCAGTCACCTGCAGGGAGCGTGGAAAGAAAGAGCAGGCAGAGTCAAGAGATGGGCCTTAACTGTAACTACAAGACAGCAGACAACTGAGCAGTTACACTGACTTTACTTTGCATTTTAATTTTTTTTTTTTTTTAAGTTGCAACCTGAATTCTGAAAGCCTCATTGCCTGCACAAGTGGGTGCCACACAAATTAGTTGCCTGGTCCAAATGGGAAATGCTTTAGCCTGAAAAGGCCTGGCTTTGCTTGGACCAGCTATGAGGGTCAACTTTTTCTGAGCTGCATTTCTAACAGCAGACCCTGAAACATCTTTTCTGAAATGCACAGCTTCAGCCATGCCATGTTTTGTTTCTGTCATCTCCAACTATCATTTTAAGACAAAGAATAGAAATGAAAACATCTCAAAACCTCTCTCATTACTTGGCACAACCCTAAGGAGGCCATGTTGCATTTTTTCTATGGCTTTGTCTCACAAGTCACTTTATAGACAATAGCAGATTAATTATACCACGGGTTTAGCAAATCCCCATGACAAGCCATCCTTATTGTGGCTGAGACTCTGTGCGCTGCAATGATAGGGAAGAAATCTCCTCCTTCCTCAAATCTCTTGGTGGACTTACAGCTGAAAAGCAGCACGGCTGCTCTTGCTCAGCCATGCAGGGTATGCTGAGGGCCTGAGTTTGACTTTGCAGGCTGCAGTGTTGTTTGTGGCAAGGGTTTGGGTGACTGAGATGAGAAGGAAGGAGAGGGGGTGACTTTGATTGACTTGGGAGTTCATTCAACCAACATCTTGGATCCTAAAGCGACCGTGATAATTAGAGCAGAGACAGAAATGTGACACTAGGAAAAATAAAGAGAGAGACTCTGATCAGTGACATCTATCAAGATACCTATCCACAATAATGTTATTTAGATGCTCATCTTCATGAAGAGACAGAATGAAACACTGCATCTCTTTCCTGGATCTACACAAAAACGTTTCTGTTAGTTAAAAATTTACTGATTTAAATTTCAAAACAAATACCTTCAGAAATAAATATGCAAAAAATGGTAAGATTTCCTTCAAAGCAAGTCCTGAGGGCAATGTCCACCTTAAGCTCAGGACTAAAGAGGGAAGCAATGCTGACAGAGTTCATTCACTGCTATGATTTATCATTCATCCTTTGCTGTCTGCATTTTCCTGACTTGCTCAGTGTGTCACCACTAGTTCCTCAGCCCATCCAAGACCGGGGGCGGTAAGGCTCCTTGCAGAGCTTCTCCCACAGCACACATCCTTTCCAGGGATTATTTTGTCACATTGCTGTGTCCTAGGCAAAACAGTGCCAAATATGTGAAGACAGAAGAACACAGAACTAAGGGCATACGTGCATTGTGACCAATCAGCACCAGACAGGATCTCCCTGGCCATGCACACAGGCAACTGGTCTGTCCCATGAGCTGAGCTAGGCAGAAATATTTTGGTAAAGAAAAACTCATCACAAGATTACAGACTAGCAAAAAGCAGGTCTGCAGAAGGAAACTTTTACTTTTGGCATTTCTTAGTTTCCTGTGTATTTGACTTTGAAGCATTAAAAAACTATTAATATAGGTTTTGCTATTTGGTATTTATGGTATATGCTTAAATGAAAAAAATAAACACCCACTGCATAAATGGAGCATTAATGTTGCTGCACCAAAACCCAGAAACAACAGATTGAAAGCATCTTTAATCCTAACCTTTTAAAAAATGTTTATTTTTATTTTCACAAATCTTTCTTAACAAGTGATCCCCTTTTGGCTTGCCTGTTAAGGCAACTTTCACTGCTTCAAAAAGTGTTGCTGAAGAAGTAAGTATCCAAATTCAGTAGTTAAAACTGAGATAAAAAGAAGAAACCTAATATTTTTGGTTGCCAGAGTCAGTAAGGAAAAACATTTTACAAAATGTATCATTAATCTATTGTCACAATGCATTTTAAAGTGTGTGGGCAAGGCTAGGGCTTTTTGGAATTGATTACTCTTACATTTAGCATTTCTATGTTTTAATGAAACCACTGATATGCATACAAAGTCTATGGTTTTATTGAATGTTAAGGTTGACATGGAATTAGTTCATTTTGGAATTCTAGTTTGTGAAGTGATTCTTTTGTGCTTTGACTCTTTTTGTTTTTAAAGTTCCACATGAGAAAAGGAAAATTTTTATATATGGAGCCTTCTTCAAAAGAGAAATTTCCATTCTCTCCCATTTCTGTTTGGCTCCTCTCAGCCAGGAATTCAAAACCATTTCCGTTTATTGGCTGTTTCGCTCAGAGCTCGGCAGGTCCAGCCCTATGCCAAGACCACCAAAGAGAGGATCTTCCTTCCAGGCAGGTCAAGGCTGAGGGGCTTTACTGAGAGAGTACATATGAGAACATTGCTTTGCTGTAGGTTTTTTTCTTATTAAAGGGGAATTTTTTTTTTTTTGTGGTCTGTAAAGACTTGTACTAAATTCAAAGGAAGTTTATTAGTTCATTCTATAATCTGTGTAAAGTGTCCAAAGAAGCTTAATTCCTCTCTTCCCTCCCCTGAGCAAACTAACAAACAAATTGGCAGCTTTTGTCTTTGGTTTTGAAACAATGCTTTCCACTGAAGCTTTAAAAAGAAATCTAATCCTGCATAGTTTTCTCCTCCCTCAGCTGTTATAAAAGCTTATTTTAACACATACAGTACATTTGATGTGTCCTTTAAAAGGAAAATGGTCCTTTATCATAGCATGAAGAAAAAGCTCCAGCAAACAGCACGTGTTGGTTTGGGGTTTTTTTTACCTTTCCACATGGTCAACGTTGCCTGCCACACCAACCCCTCCAATGGTATAAATTTTCCCGTCGTACACCAGACTGTTATGTCGACACCGTGGGACTGTCATGCGGGACACCAGGTTCCAGTTATCGAGCAAAGACATGTAACACCAGACATCAGCGAGTGTGACACCCGACTCCATGCCACCTAGTACCACCATGAGGGCAAGAGAAAGCAAAAGGGAGAATTATGTGAGATCCTGGAATGGCAGCAGATTTGCACAAAGCAATCAAAGCCAGTTACAAAGCAAAAACTCTTCAAATTACATTTGACTAATTAAAATAAATCACCCTCAATATTGAGCATCTGTTGTGATGAAGCTTATCTGTGTCATTTATTCAAGCACCCTAAAGGCTGTTTTGTAAAAACAAGATGACATGAAGATATCAAGATGTCAGACTATGAAGGACATGTACATAAGGGGATAGACCTTTTCCCTTTTCAGTGTTCATAAGTAACTTTGAAGCTATTAAAGTAGTATAACACTTAGAAGATGTTAGGAGGCAGAGCCTTTTTTGGCTTGAGAGACACAGGCCAGTCTGAAATCTAAAATGCTTACCAGCAACACATACGTGGGCAGAATAAAGTAAGTGCTTGCACTGTAGGCTTAATGTCTAACTTTCAGGGACAAGTTTCTTATATATTTTCATTTGTTTACAAAGGAAAGAACCAGCTGTACCACTCCTGTATACCAGTTCCAGATGCTCCAGTGAAATATTTATTTGAGAACACACTTAGGAGTCAGTGGTTGTGCCAGGAAAAGAAACTAGACTCAGTGGTTTAATGAGAAAACCAGGCTTCCTCCTTTGTATTTTGCTCTCCCAACCTAGGCAGTGTGGGGTCCAGTACTTGGAGCTTGCAGGGGTTTATTCGCAGTTCTGTTGGTTCCCCTTCCTTTTTTCCTGTGTCTGGTAAAAATTTGAGTGAAGCAAAATACCAGCTGACACTCAGCTAGGTTTACAGTTATGCAGGACTTTCAGCTTTCCTCTTTCAGCCACTGAATACCATCAGGTCACTCAGCCGGATTCAAGGGAAAGAACCGAAATAAGCTTTGGATTTAGAATCCAGCAGATTTTGTTAGCAGGTATGGCACAGCTTAAAATGGCACTACATATTGGAAAGTACTTCAGCTAAGAATAACTAAAAGTCAGCATCTCACAAAAGCCTCCATAGAAAGCTTTGCTCCAGTGGCAAAATGAGCATGGGCAAAAAACCATCAAGAAATAATTTCCAATCAATCCTTAGGGCCTCTATGCAGTATTAATGGAATTTAACACCACAGGCAGCAATTTACTACAGAAAATGCAGTGAGGGAACTCAGCAAGGGAAAGACAACAGCTGTAACCCCTTACTGGTACTGCCTGGTGCATCTGCACTCCCAGCTACATCCTCAGATCGCACATATCTGAATCTCTTTGCCCAGGCTCTCTGTTTTATCATCAAACCTCCACTCAGCTGCCATCAGAGCATCCTTGCATTGCCTGGTAAGAACTGCTTTTCCTCCTCCAGCCAAGCAGAAGTACCATCAGACTGCAAAAACCCAGACACTGTGATGCTGTGGGCACAGTGTAGTCAGCTACTTTGGGAGCTAAAGCCTTTTAAGAAGTGTGGTCTCAGTTTCATCAAAACTAAGAAGATTATAGGGATAGTGACTACTGTCAAAAGAGAGCTCTTGACAACAAGTACAAAACATGAATGCTCCTGTAAGCAAATACTGTAAGTGTAGGTCACATATTCAGCAGTTCAGTCTGTCTGTTTCAAACTCCCAAACCCACCATTTAGACTCAAATATGGCCAGTATTTTAAAACGTGTTTCTATGGCAGTGAAACCTCTTTGCATGCTTGACGGTTATCAGACCTATTTTCTTGAAGTTGCAACTGCAAAATATTGCTGTTGACTGCTTTGAGAGAACATTAAAGCAGGGAGAAATGGAGAATGATAAAAGCAGGGCAATCTCTCTCTCCCAGCCTCCCTACCACCATCTTTTCTCCCTAGGAGAAGCTGGTAAAACTCCAGCATATCCTTTTGTGCTGGCCTGTGATATAAGATGGAAACTTTTATCCCAGCCCAGTAAATCTTGGAGATGAACGGACTGAGAGCAGCACTGTGAAGAAGGAGCTGGGGGTCACTGATGGATGAAAAATTGAAAATGACCTGGCATTATGTGTTTGTAACCCAGAAGATCAATCACATCCTGGGTTGCCTCAAAAGAACTGTGGCCAGCAGGTCAAGGGAGTCAATTCTCCCTCTGTTCTCATGGGATCCCACCTTGAGTACTATGTTCTGCTTTGGAGTCCCCAGGACAGAGAAGACATAGACCTGAACAAGCGGGTTGAGAGGAGAGGTACAAAAATGGTCAGAAGACTGTAACATCTTCTATGGGGACAGGCTAAGACAGCTGTTGTTGTTCAGCCTGGAGAAGAGAAGGCTCCAGGGACACCTTATTGTGGCCTTTCAATATTTAGAGGAGGTATATAAGAAAGATGGAGAAAGAGTTTTTACTAAGCCTCTAGTGAAAGGACCAGAGGTAACAGTTTTAAAATCAAAAAAAGTACACAGATTTAGATTGGATATAAGAAAAAAGTTTGTTATAATGAGGGTGGTGAGACACTGGAATGGGTTGCCCAGACGGATGCCCTGTCATTTGAAGTGTTCAAGGTCAGGCCCAATGGGGCTTTGAACAACCTGATCTAGTGGACAATGTTCCTGCTCATGGCAAGGTGGGGGACAGACTAGACGATCTCTGAAGGTCCTTTCCATCCCAAACCATTCTGTGATTCTATGCTTCTACAAAATTTGCTGCTTACCTGAGAGATAGATGTTGTCCCCAGCGCTGACCACGCTGAAGAACTCACGATCGTAGAAGGGCAGGCTGGCCAGCGGGTACCACTTGTTGTTTTGAGGATTTAAGCAAGTGACTGCTGTTAAAGCACGTTGATTCATGCCAATCATCTGACGACCCCCAACTAAGACTATTACCTCGGCTACACCTAGGATTCAAGTAAGAAAAATAAAATTACAGAAAAGTCTCATCTCTCAAGCAGGCAGGAACCTATCAAAAATACTCAGCAGTCAGGACAATTTTAATATATTGTATATAAATCTGCTGTAGACTGCAGAATCAGAACAAGACAAGTAAGAAAAAAGGGTATGTGTATGTGTGGGTAAGCAGTGGGTGAGGAATAACACTATGAACATGCTTGAGAGAACTTGGTAGGGAGCATACCATCTGGGCAAAACTTAAAGGGGAAAGGAAATGAAAAGGCAGTTCCATGTAAAGACATCTGTTGATTTCCATAGTCTTTGGGTGAGACGTGCAAGTAGCTAATTCCTATTCCACTGAAGCAAATGGAAATTTCGTCAAGGACTGTGATAGCTTTGGAGCCTGGTCATTGTCCACAGAAAGTATGTTTGGACTTTAACTTGAAGAAGGTGTTCTCACACTGAAAGCTCATGTTTGAAGGAGATTTATGCTACAGTTATGGTTCTTCACCTCAATCTTTTCTCTGCATATACTCTATTTAAACATTTCATTTTCTGGTATTTGTTTGGGTTTTTTTGGTGCTTTTCTGAGAGAAAGCATGTTTTCCATATGTAGATAACGTGTCCAAGCCATAGACCAGCATCTTAGAGTACTAGGTGCTAGGAAACATGACAGAGACAGCTCCTGCCCTCCTACAGTAATTGAGAGATTTTTCTGTGCTTGAAAAGCTTCCCCAAGGCCCGTTAAAACACAGGGTGTATAGCAAGGCAAGTTCTCTCTTCAGGCAAATGGACAAAGCTTTTGCAATCCACATTTCAGAGGTTTCATACCCATTTCTCAGCCAGAGCTGAGTAAAATCTGATCTGAATGCTGCTCCAGAATCTTCCCCACAGTGATGGATCACAGTTTAACTCTGGGATGTCTTTTGGCTTCAACCCCAAGAGTCAAGTGCTGGGGAAAGTTTGGATTTAGCATTTAACAGAAGTGCTAAACATCCTTCTGCAGCAATTGTAAGCCTTGGTGCAATTTGTTGCCAGGAGAGGTAGGCTTAGAAGCGGGACCATGAGGCCATGAGCTGGAACAAATCATCATTTCAGCAGACAAGTGTACACAGGCAGGGGGGGTCAGAAGTGGAGAAGTGAGATTGCCAGCAAGAGAGATTAGGAGCTGCAGCAGAGAGAAATGTGTCTTCAGAGTAATGGATGATTGTCATTCTTCATTAGTGTTTTCAAAAAATATATTTGTGTCATTCAAGCAAGGTTACTCTCCTAAAAGTTATTAAGTTAAAGTGCTGTACAGTTTCAAATAAATATTTCTTTGTAACAAGAGATCATTATTTTTGCGCCATAGCAGAAAATCTAATCACCTGTGCAAGACACAACTTGATTATAATCAATGACCTCGAGAGGGCATGTGACATGCTGCAGCGAGTCCACAAAGGGTGCTTCGAGATCCTTTGTGCCTGCATGAATGCCGTTGATATGCAAAATAACATGACTCTATATAATTAGACTCTGACCTAAAAAACTATAATCACCCTCTCTTACCCTGAGAGAATCACTTTTCCCTCATCAACAAGCTTCTGGAAATGGATCATATTACACCTACAATTTTATACACATAAAATAAGCACTTTTCAAAAACCGCTTCAAACATCACACCATTAGTCGTCTTCAATGAAAGACTTTTTAGGGTAGATTGTTATTGAAAGTCCTCTACACTTCATCTTTTTGAAAGGTGCCTTGATGAGGCAGTCTCCAGAAGCTGCAAAAATTGTGGTTTGATATGCCATCTCCATGCCACATTAGCATCAGTGGCAGTGACAGAAAGTTTTGTCTGGCTTTGTGATTGTACTTGTCGGAGGCAGAAGTACAGGCAGCATGTTAAAACAAGTCACCTGTTTCAATTGACTCCTTCTTAGATGCAGTTTTGCTACCTGATATTTGCACCACTCTCTGTTCAGCAAATATTTAGGGTATTTCTGATATTACCATGGTCTGGGCTCTGCTGACATGTTTGGCACATGGGTATTTTCCCTGTATTTTTCCAAAAAGGAAAAACACACCTTCCTCAAGTGAGAAAGTTCTTGAAGAGGCATGGTTCTCCATAGTTGCTGGGTTTTTAAAAGGCAATATATCATGTGCGATCCATTTGTTTTGGGAGCAGCAAACAGTCTGCTCTGGTACTGCGAGACTCACCATATGAAAACAATACATTTAGAGAGAGCTGTGAAAGTGAAGTTGTTTTATCAATATTAGTCAGATCCTCCCCACAAGAGGTTGACTGGCAAAGAAGCGCATTATTCACTTATTTTTGCAGCTAGAGAAATGAAAAGTAAAGGGATCATTTTCAGACAATGGGGGAATGTCACAGTCTCTGTCAAAGACAGTAATTCCTAAAAACTAAGATTTCAAATTCTGTTTCAGGAGTGTACATATAAACACCCACATGTGAACACTGGGAAAAGTTCTTAAATACTCGAGCAAAGTAGACATGGAAAATGGACCTTGAAAGATCACCAGGCTCTGAGAAGGAGCCGTGGGATGGAGCTGAGGTCCATACACCACCCCAGTGCATGTTCTGGCCATGCCTGGGAACCACCAGAATAGAGAGTTGGCATTATTGAAGTTCTGTTTTACCTGCGGAGAGCCTGGGCCGGGTCCTTGGTGTCTGCATCTCTTGTCGAGCGTGTGGCAACATGTGATAACGTTTGGCTTCGTTCACTAGATCTCGGCAAGCCTCCGAAGACTTTATCAACTCCTCGTTGTCAACGACGTTTAGCAGATAGCTGGGATGGATGAAGGGGAGACGCACCACTGCCAGCAACTCTGCAGCATACTGTGAGGGGTGGAAAAACAATAATGTGCTGCAGCCTTTGGGGTGCTTAGCATCTCCACCTCCTTTCCTGCAAACTGTCCCCTCACCCAACCTGGAAAGATGCTTGTCATGGATGCTACATACAAGCCCTGTCTAGCAATCCGGTGGGACAGAGATAACACAGCCCTCAGTGTTCCCTGATCCAGGTTCGTTTTGGTCCCAGGAGACTGAAAATAGTCTTCAAAAGGTGGCAGCTCTTGTTATATAGGACTGTATGGAGGGATTTTTGAAAGAAAAGTTCATTTCAACTGAAGCTGAAAATATAACCTTGTGCACTGGAGACATGGGGGAAGATTTTCAATTTTCTGAACTAACCTTGAAACACGAGTGTGAGTGTTGCACTATAACAAAGAAACCCCAAACAAGTATTTTCTGGCACTATAAATGTGAAACAGAAGCCAGTAAGTAGTGTAGAGTTCAGCAACCACCAGGGCAGAGACTGAGTAATATCAGCCAGTTTGCTAAAAATCTTTTAATTCATAGAGTTTGTTTGTAGGTGAAAAAAAAATAATGTAGATGTAGATTTTGGGGAAGTCAGACTCCAGAGGGTGCTATACAAATACTGACAGTAAGTTTCATCTTCTAAATAAACAAATTAAACCTTGGAGGGTAAAGAACACCCAAGCAAATGAAGCTGTCTGTCACTGAAGACAGCTTAAAGGAGAACAAAATCCCAAGAGAGAAAACTGCAATTGAAAAACCAAGAGTCCATCCTTAGATTATTCTTTCTATATATAATTGGTTATATCACAACACAGCACAAGAGTACAGTGAAAAGCAGAGTAACAGGAAAACTTGGTACTTGAGAAACAATGCACACAAACAGGATGCAAACTAAGGATGCACAGCAAGAAAAGATAATCATCTGGTGTAATAAATATTCATACAATGACAGATTCCAAAGATCCCAACTGGGATTGAGGCCAGGATGCAAATAAATATTCCCAAGGTTCATGTGACTGGTCCTGAGAAATGCTGGGCACCAGCAGCATCTGCTGCCCTGCAGATGCCTCTGGTTTTCTAGAAGCTACTTGGCTCTCCCTTACTTTTTCAGCAGTGTGCCTGTCCCTGCAGCGTGTGACAACCAAGTGACAGCAACAGCAGGGAGGGGAATGGGGCAGGGGTGCATCAACATGGGAGAACAGGGATATGGCCTGAGCCAACTAATGGGCTGGCTAGACAGGTGGGGACACAGTGACAACCAGGACTGCTTCAGGGCTTCTCCTTTCCCCATCCAAATGGAAGAAGCAGGATTAATGTAAAAGGAAAACAGGGGATTTCTTTTCCCAACAGCAATTCACAACATTCTCCTGACAGAAAGCCACATGAGCCTGGTGCAAACTCAGGCAAAGCAAGGATGTGACTACTTTTGAGGAGCTGCACTCCACATGGCAGCAGGGAGATGGTCATAGTCTCAGGCTGCTCACCAGCCCTCTGCTCACCAGCCCTCCTTGACATGGGCCAGTAATTTTCAGTTTAGCCCAAAGAGTTTTGGTCTGGCCACCCTGTGGGTGAAAAAGGCAAGTGATGCAAAAGTCATGGAAAAATTACAGCATTCATCTTCTGGAAAAAAAATCCCATGTGAGTGGTGAGTTTGTGTCTCCTACTACCTCCAGCACACTACTGAGTAGAGCTTGAGGTCACTTCATCAACCTCCAGACCAGAAAAGAAGACACTCCTCTCTTTTCCTTTCCTGAAATCCATTTCTAAGGTGCTTTCTAGGAAGTAGAATAGCTGTTCCCCTTCCCTGGAGTCACAAATGCCAAGCACTTGGCTGCAGATATCTTAATGCCATTAAACAGTACCTCACAGGAGAGGGAGCAGTGGACATATGGCAGTGGGTGGCAAAGCTCTGATTTCAGGAAGTGCTTTTTTAAAGAAGGTTGGGGGCGTTTAACCTTACATGGGAGCCAAGACAAAGCGTGGCTTTAGGACACAGGAATAATGTGCAGGGTGTATTCTGGGGACAAGCCAGACAACCCCCAGGGGAGAGGTTAATCCCCACTACAGGCTGCTCAGGAAGCAGTGTGAGTCACTAAAGGGCAGTTCAAATAAAACTGTAAAATATAGGGAGTATATAATGCAGCCAGCACCTTCCCTTGGTGCGGTGGGACATGCCAGAGCTGCCTGTAATGCTCCTGAGGCAGGTCTGCACTGCAAGCAGTTGTAACACAAAGCAACACAAAACAGAGGTGCAAACAGTTGTGCCACTAAATTAGAACACGGTGTTTCACAGATACCATGGCATCCCACAGCCAAGTGTGAATTAGCACTGGGAAGAGAGCTCTTCTGTGGTACGGACAGACAATTCCCATGGGCCCAGTGGAGCAGCTGTCTCCATCTCCCACCTTTCCCAGAATAAATGGAGATGCAGTACTGCCTGAGCATGCTGAACTCTCACTCTCCCACCTTACTTTAATTAGATAAGTGAGAAAATGTGATTCTGTTTCTCTCCTGTATTTTTTTTCTCTCCCCTTCTCTCCTCTTTTGTCAGAGCTTGTAGCTTATTTTGAAGGGGAATAATAATTAGAACATGTTGCTCCCTTTCATCAGCTTGAAAGCTAATGTCACATATCAAAACTGATGTCGCTTTTCACTTTTCTTCTCTCTGCTCAAACAGCTGGGAAAAGCTGCCTCTGTGTGTGTGCACAGCCATGCACAGTCGTGACTGGGGCTTGTTGCTGATAGCATTAAGGGTACATATAATCGCAGTGTTTTTCACCAAGGCATTTGAAGAGTATGTACCACTGCAGCATCTCTACAAGACAGAAGAAGCTTTTATAAACCAATGGCTTTTCACACTAGTTCTTTTAAGCACAGTAGTCAAGGGTGAATTTCATTTAGCCTCACTGATTTAAGAATGTTCAAGTGATTTAGGCAATCAGCAGCCTTTTTCTTTTGGATTCTCCTTTATGAAGGCTTCCCAGCTCTGTTAGCTATGATTGTACTAAATATCCTGTTACTATTATCCTTTTCATTTAAGACTTGAATAAGCACCATAAAGCATTTCAACCTTCTTACCACCTGTTATTTGCTCTCCATTCTCTCTTGTCTTTCCATTGTTCCTTATACTGCTAGGAAATATCTACTGCACCTAGTGATGTTACTGTTTTATATTAAAACAGCAGAATACCTGCAGAGAGCACATTGCCAAATTCAGCAGACAACAACCTCAGGTCCCTGGAGTTGCAGTTTGAACCTGTAACTGAGGATGCCTCCTTCTCACTACTCAGCTGCAGGCACTGTCTGGACAAGTAGAAATATTTCTCAGGTCTTTGCTGAGAGTCACTTACAACTATTCTACAACCTGCATCACAAGCCAGAATGAAGCAGAGAATATTAATGCCCCTCTGGCAGAAAATTAGGAGTTATCAACTCATAAACATGGGAGACCATGCCTCAGCTCCTTGAAAATAGACACCATTATGCAAACATCTAATGAATTTATTGCTTAAATTGCCGGGAAGTTTTTGAACACCACCAAGACTGTTTTTTCAGGTGACATGAACCTCAGCATAGCACTCATAGAATGAAGAGAATAGCTTGATTTTTGCACCAGCAGAGGATCAAGTCCATAAACTCCTTCCTTATTGAGAGGAGATGCTGCCAGATACTTCACTGTGCCGTGCATGGCCAAAGTGATTTTGTAAGAGCCAGGGTACTGCTACCACATGAGCAAAGGCTTTTAGGACTATCACGATGGACACAGTGGAGTAGCAACTTTTGAGATGGTGTCTGGCCTCCTTCAAGGGACCTATTTCAGTGGTTTAACTGAAAGAAGAGTCTTCAATCAGCCTGAAATCACAAATATATTTCATAAGAAACAGGGAATGAAAAAAATCTTATCTTCCCTTAATTACCTAAACAGATTCAGCTCTAGATTCAGACACCTAAATAGGTACATACAAGCAAATGTTTACTTGTCAGCTAGACATGTGTAAATTCATGTTATAATTAATAGAGATTTAGTCAACACACTTAACGCAGTCCCCAGAGCAATCTGAGCTGAGAGGATTTATCACGCACCAGGGGAAGCAAAGGATATCAATGTCCCCTTCTGGTCTAAAACTGTGAGCCAACATGATGCTCCTGGGAAAGGGACTGTGCTCCCCAGACCATGCCTCAGACCATGACACATTGAGGTGTCTACAACCAGCTACCAACCCAAAGTGAAGGATGATTAATTCTCCCTTCTGGTGGAAATTTTCACCTCCATTTGCCCTGGATGCTGTGCTTGGAAGGTTGCGATCACACTATGAGGAAGTCTAAATACTATCCTTAGGTCAGCATTGACTCAAAGGAATGATCAAATTATCATTACCTGGAAGTCAACCCTTTCAAGACATTCCCTAATACTCTGTTCATGCACAAATGACTCCCATCTTGCTAGGCAGGTCAGAGCTTGAGCAAACTAGATTACAAAACAGTTGAATACTCTTCTCCACCCCCCCACCCCCTCACCCCCCCCCCTTCCTAGCTGGCAGTTTGAGAGAGGACATTTACTTTATTTACTTTGCTAAACTATTGGTGACATTTCTTCTACTAATTATATAATTATTATGAAAGCTTACTTGCAAGTGGGCTTTGTTCTGTTTCTTCTAAGTCTCAGTTAGAAAACACTCTTCAGTATCATATTAAAAGTAATCTTTTTATTCTTAAATCTCTAATCCAGAAAAATCCTCACAGGTATTCTCCAAAAGGACTCTCATTGTGCTCCTGCACAGACTTGGGCTACAACAGTACACAGTTAATTTTAAGAGGAAATATGTTTACTGCTACACACTCAGATTTCCAGCTCCTTAAATGCTCTGAAGATTTTTAACATTTTTGAAGTAATGCCCAGAGAGGCTAAAATAATGTTTTCCTTATGCCTTAGAACTTATCTGTCTCTCTACTTCACTGTTCTTCCTACAAAGGACCTTTTGTGCTACTTGCCTAAGGAAACAGTCTTCAGCTAGAAATACAAACACAGAAGTTAGATTACCCACATTACGATAGGGTTTTGCTCCAACAAACTGCTGTTCCAGCTCTTTATGCATAATTCCAATAGAATTTAAAGAACTTTATGAAGTATGAGTGTATGTGATTCATCTGAGAGCTGTGAAGCAGATTTATGTCATCTCACATAAACCCTGGTTTTAGACTTGCCCCATGTCTTGCACTGGCCCAATCTGGGAGCTGCAGCAAGGACCTTCTTGGATGGAGGAAGCCATCAGGGACAGGTCTGAAGCAGAATAGGAAAGCCAAAGCAGAGTTCGAATTGAATCTAGCCAGGGAGGTTAAAGGGAACACTAAGAACTTTTACAGGTATATTAATGGGAAGAAGAAGACTAGGGAAGGTGTGGGCCGCCTCAGAAAGGAAACTGGTGACATGGTCACAAGTGATGAGGAAAAGGCTGAGGTACTTAATAACTTCTTTACCTCAGTCTTCACTGCAAGGGCCTCTAGCCACACTCCTGATGTTATGGAAGTCAAAGCCAGGGACGGGGAGGAAGAACTGCCCATTGTAAGTGCAGATCAGGTCCGTGATCACCTGAAGAATCTGAAAGTGTTCAAGTCCATGGGACCTGATGGGATACACCCACGGGTACTGAGAGAACTGGCAGATGAAGTTGCTAAACCCCTCTCTATTATGTTTCAAAAGTCATGGCAGTCTGGGTAAGTCCCCACAGACTGGAAAAGGGGAAACAGTGCCCCCATCTTCAAAAAGGGTAAGAAGGAGGAACCAGGGAACTACAGGCCAGTCAGTCTCACCTCTGTGCCCAGAAAGATCATGGAGCAGATCCTCCTGGAGGCACAACTGGCTCAGAAGAATAGTGAAAAGGTAACTGGGAACAGGCAGCATGGCTTTGCCAAGGGCAAATCCTGCCTGACCAACCTGGTGGCCTTCTATGAGCAGGTGACAAAATTAATAGATGAGGGGCGAGCAACTGATGTCATTTACCTGGACCTGAGCAAAGCCTTCGACACTGTCCCGCACCACATCCTGGTCTCCAAACTGGTGACACATGGGTTTGATGGGTGGACCACTAGATGGATAAGGAACTGGCTTGATGGCCGCACCCAAAGAGTGGCTGTCCATGGCTCCATGTCCCAGTGGAGGCCAGGGACAAGCGGAGTCCCTCAGGGATCAGTCCTGGGACCTGTCTTATTCAACATCTTTGTGGGTGACATGGACAGTGGCATTGAGTGCACCCTCAGCAAGTTTGCTGATGACACCAAGCTGTGTGGTGCAGCAGACACGCTGGAGGGAAGGGAGGCCATCCAGAGGGACCTTGACAGGCTGGAGAGGTGGGCACAAGCCAACCTCATGAAGTTCAAGAAGAGCAAGTGCAGGGTCCTGCATCTGGGTGGAGGCAATCCCAGGCACAAATCCAGGCTGGGCAGTGACTGGCTGGAAAGTAGCCCTGAGGAGAGAGACTTGGGGGTGCTGGTGGACAAAAAGCTCAACATGAGCTCTCAGTGTGCACTTGCAGCCCGCAAAGCCAATCAGATCCTGGGCTGCATCAGGAGAAGTGTGGCCAGCAGGTCGAGGGAGGTGATCCTCCCCCTCTACTCAGCCCTGGTGAGACCCCACCTGGAGTACTGCCTCCAGTTCTGGAGCCCCTATTACAAGAGGGATGTGGAGGTGCTGGAATGTGTCCAGAGAAGGGCCACAAGGATGATCAGAGGGCTGGAGCACCTCTCCTATGAGGACAGACTGAAGGAGTTGGGGCTGTTCAGTCTGCAGAAGAGAAGGCTCCGAGGTGACCTAATTGTAGCCTTCCAGTATCTGAAGGGGGCCTACAGGAAGGCTGGGGAGGGACTTCTCAGGCTCTCAGGTAGTGATAGGACTAGGGGGAATGGAATGAAGCTGGAGGTGGGGAGATTCAGGCTGGATGTGAGGAGGAGGTTCTTCACCATGAGAGTGGTGAAGCCCTGGAATGGGTTGTCCAGGGAGGTGGTTGAGGCCCCGTCCCTGGGGGTGTTTAAGACCAGGCTGGACAAGACTCTGTCCAGCCTGATCTAGTGTGGGGTTTCCCTGCCCATGGCAGGGGCGTTGGAACTAGGTGATCCTTGTGGTCTCTTCCAATCCTGACTGATACTATGATAGAATCAGTTCTCCACTGCATAAGACTCCTTCAAATGAGAAGAGTGTACCCTAATTAAAAAGGCCACCCAAACCCCTCAGAATGGCAGATGTTAGCCTTTGATGCCTAGTCTGCTACCAAGTAATGAACCACCCAGTAGGTTGTGCCAACAGTGATGGCTGGGGATGTGGTGGTCATATAAGAAAGAGCACTGAAGTGGTGACATGAGCAGTCCCTTCTCCAGCCATCTCCAGCCCAGGCTTTGTCAGCAGCTTCCTCAGTCTGAGATTCAAAATATTGCTATCTCCAAATTTCTAAGTGTAAGTTCAGCAGGGATCTGGCTGGTTGGCTGGTTTGGGGAAGCCAAACATCTTTGTGCACTGCTTTGCCATTCTCAGAAATATGCCTTTTCCAGATAAATTTTCTAAGTGCTGCCCTACTTCTTGGTAATGAGGGTATTCACTTTGATAGATCTAACCCCCGGGTATTGCAAAAACATGCTGTGTTTCCAGTAACCTCCTGCACATTCCTACACCCAAGGTCGTATTCAAGCCCAGCCTAAGCTCGCTGGTGCACTCCATATATTTATGAATCACCCATATTGACTTCTTTCAATTGCAGTGCTGCCTTCAGATTAGACCAAAAGCTTGGCAGAATGTCAGCTGGTTGCCTTGTAATATCATGAGATAAACATGGGGCAGAAAAGCTGGCTCACAGGCAGTGGGTTCAGCCAGTGGCTCAGTGGCTGGATGCCAGGCGCATAAATCTTACACCTAGCAAGAAGGAAAGAGCAGCCCCTCTGTCATCCTGAAATAAGGTTTCGACGTGACATCTTTATGGCAGCACAGCTGACTAAACACTGTAATGTCATCAGTGCTGTGTAAAGTGAACCGCCGTCCTCTTCACCAAACTGTTTGCAAAGCAGCATACGAGGAAGGTATGACTAGCAGTAATATAATGAGAGTTTTTAAAATAGGCAGGAAGATATATCATCGATTCCCTCGTACTTGCAATTTACCTGATACTAGGGCTTAAAAAACCTTCACTCATTATGCAATCTCTAGTTTGTTGGCTAAACTCTGTCAAATAAAACCCATAAGTTCACCCAAAGGCTACTACATATGCACACAGATGCACCACAAAAGCTAACAACAAAATGGTTGAAGCTTCTAAGCTGCTTCATAGAATCACAGAATCACCAAGGTTGGAAGAGACCTCAAAGACCATCAAGTCCAACCTGTCACCACAGACCTCACGACTAAACCATGGCACCAAGTGCCACATCCAATCCCCTCTTGAACACCTCCAGGGATGGTAACTCCACCACCTCTCTGGGCAGCACATTCCAATAGCTAACGACTCTCAGCGAAGAACTTTCTCACCTCAAGCCTAAACTTCCCCTGGTGCAGCTTGAGACTGTGTCCTCTTGTTCTGGTGCTGGTTGCCTGGGAGAAGAGACCAACCCCCTCCTGGCTACAACCACCCTTCAGGTAGTTGTAGATAGCAATAAGGTCTCCCCTGAGCCTCCTCTTCTCCAGGAAGAAGTAAACTCCTGATACATTTACCCCTACAACACACTGACACACAAATCTATGTGAAATAATTCTCAAAAATGCCTCTTGCTTATGGTTTGAAACTGTAATTGTTTCTGGATTTTGCGTCCAGAGGTCAGTCCTGAGTGCTGGGGCCATGTGCATAAGGCAACACAAGTGAGGAGCTGCTTTCAGACATGTGTCTTGGTAAGGACATTGCTTCAGTAACAGCAGAGAAATATTTTGTGAAACACAGGAAAACGTGTTGGAAAAGTAAAAAATGAGGAGATCAAGAAGACTGGGAGACAAGTGAGCCCCTCAAAACAATCTAAACTTCTAAGAGATAATTCAGTACATTTTCAGTCAAGGGAATATCCCTTTAAAAATATTAAGAGTTTACTATGGAGGGAATTACAATGTTACCTGCATCCTTTTTTCTTTCTATTTAATGCCATTTCTTCCTTTAATATATAGCTAAGGGCATGTTCCTGGAATGATTCTGTTCCTGCTGCTGCCTTTTCTTCTCTCCCTGTACAGGCTCTGAGCATATCTGCAAAAGCCTCATTTAAATCAGAGCTCTTTGAGCAACCTGTCCCTGGGAAATCACAGGGGTTACTGCTCATCCCTTGCCTTTTACACTTTCAGAGAAATTGGAGCTTCTTGCATTTTCATTATGGCCTCTTTTTGAATTTGCTCTTCCCCACAAATGGATTTCAAAGCATTGGGGTAGTTTGGGCTTTTCAAAGACGACTAATTGAACCATAAGAGAATGTTGGTGCCTAATTCACTCAGGCTCCCTTGAAAGTTTCCTTTCATATTTATTCTACCACTGCTTTCCTGAAGTGTAATGCCCTTAAGTACATTGATTCATCAATTAATTTCCTATTATGATGAACTTAAGTAATTTGTAGATGCTGGTATTTGGTATCAGCTTCTGTATGTATCATTACCTCCTTGTCACAGCAGAACAGAGTTGGGATTGTGCCTGTTTCCCATCAGATTCTCAATTTCCTTGGGGCAAGCTGCTCTTCTGCATAACTTTGGACTCTTGAAAATGTGCCTAAGAAATTTTGCTACCATTTCAACAATCCAACTGGAGACCACTGATCTTCTGCCTGCCCTCACACCCTTACCAACCTCTTCTCCTCTGTAGGATTATGCCTCTGAACTGCCATTCTTTGTCACTGCCAAAAATACAGCTCACAGGCAATTGTATAATTTTTGACATAAATTCTTCTCTTCTCTCTGTTACCTTTCCTTACCCTCACTGACAGGTACAGGGCTTTCAGGTGGGTTCTGTGTTTTCCTAGGCTGATTTGCCTAGTCTCAAATTCATTCCTGTGGTCCTTACTGCAGTTACATACCTTGTATCCTTCCAGGCAACTCTTCTCCTTGGGGCTTCAAACACTTGTAAACGTTTATCCCTCTTCAGCTGTCATTAGGCTAAGTCATGCATATTCACATCTTTTAATCTTTTTTATTCTCACATCAATTCCTTCAGTCTTTTAATCATTTGTATTGCTCTTTTCTAAATTACCTTCAATTTGTGTACGCATCTCTGGTTCTCAGGCACCATGAAGATGCTGTTTAGACAAATCTGCCTCTGAGGACACAAGTTCATAGGCGGCTTGTTAATGCATTTATGGTGGAGACATTTTGGTTTACTGATGGATACTGTGATTTTAAGTAGGGTTTGAAAAAAGAGAACATGATTACATCCTCATAGAGTGCAATGAAAGTTGACTGCCATTCAGATAAGCCTCTTGTCTGTCACTCATTGCTGCAGTACCTGCCTCTATTCCAGCGTTACTCCAGGCAACTTTCTTTGTTTGTCCTCTCCTCACTTCTTGTGCCTCCTCAGGGTGAGAGGGAAGATTCATGCAGCTGGGAATCTTGCTTTCTCTTGTTCTTTATGTCAGAGAAAGCAGACACAACTTTGGACTCTGAGGAAATGGTGGAAATGTTTCCAATGACCTTTGGTATGTCTGTGTTTTGGGAAGCAACAAATTGCTGCACAGCTCTTGCCACCTGTATGGTCAGTACAGGCAGACAATATGGCTGTTATCCACTCCATCTTCCCAACAGCCTGTGTGTGGGGCATTACTTCCTTCCAGTTTATACTGTAAGAAATGGGGGAAAAAAAGATGAAACACCCTGTTCAAAGCTATGCAGAAAGCTGGGGGATGAGCTTAGGTGAAGAGTACTTGGGGCTTGGCAGAAATCTTTGCTTGTTCAGATGGCTCAGACCCTGCTGGTTTCCAGACAGCAAAGCCTCCATTAAACAATACATTTTTTTTGCATGAGTTCACCAGGATTGTAATAAGCTTATCAAGGAGACAACTGTTAGGAGAAATCCTACAATCTTGTCCATCAGTCAGGAAGTAAAAGAGATAGAAAAAAACCCAGTAAGTTCATCTTTTTCAGATGTGTCAGCTGACTGCAGGCCTTCCACTCAGTGACAAGAAATCAAGACAACTCCTACAACCAGTGCTTTGCTCATGCTGGTACAGCACATTACCTACCTAGTCCAGACCTCACATCACAGGTTGCTTCTTTTGGTTAAACTAATTTTAGGCAACTGTGCTACCAGTGGCACTAAAACACCACCCTAAACATAACCATGATCTGGTATGCTGCTCCAATGCACTGGATGCAACTATTTGTACCAAATCCCATCTTAAGACATGTCATTATCTGAACCACCCTTCTGTCTTGCATAGATGGATCAGTAACCTACTGAGCACTGTTATTCTCTCCTTTGTAGCGAGGCTCAGATGCTGGTTTTAATAGCACCACAGAGCACCTTCATAAGCACTGTAAGACTCTGTATGAGTACAACTTGCAAAATTAAAAAGTTGGTCAGAACACAGCTTTTCATCTTTCCTTGCAAGCAAATCATGGCTTCTTCCCTGACAATGCCCTTCAGTATTTTGGGCAAAGAATTAACAAAAGCAGAAACAATTACATATTGGAAGAAGAGCGTTTAGAAAGGCAGAGAAGAGCAAACTTAAAATCCTTCCATGAGAATGGGAGGCTCCATTGGAAATCTCCTTCCCAGAGGCTCTCAGAAAGGGATTTGGATACGAGGACAGGCAATGATGGGTGACACGAGGAGCTGCAGTGTGGGGAATACAAGCATTGAGATTTACTGTCCCCAAGCATAAGCTCAAGCTCCAGAATGACACAAGCCACTAATGCACAAGGAGTTTTGGAGGACTGCAGTTGCCCTGGGTGCAGAGGGTGCTGGTTTAGACAGACCTTCTGTGACAATGTCTCTGCTGATTGAGCCTCTGCCAGGCTTGCCATGGAAGATGGACATACAGGTGACATGAAGAATGCAGACAATTCCCTGCTCCTGTCAGACATTCACTTCTGGGGTAATCACCAATTTGGTGCTTTAAAGAAGCTGCCAAAGAGGCATTTTAATTGCCTGGTGCTATTGAAAATACAAATGTGATGATGGCCTGTCAGGCAAAGGGTGAGAGGAGATATGAAGTGAGTGTGGTTCCTGGAAATCTAGACCCTGAAAGATTTTACTACCAGAACAGCCTTATGGAGACAACAATAAAACCAGACTGGTCACTGGTCACAGTAGAGCAGGAATGACACTTGGTGCTGTTGCAATTCATGGCTTACACCTCTCCTTCAACTCTTTCAACACATACCAGTAGCTGGGTGCAGAAGTAACAATCCTTTTGCTGCACTGGTGTCCTCCATGTGCTGGTTCTGCACCCCAAATTGTCTAAAGAGAGCTGATTGAATCCATCTAACAGAACTGTGAATAAAGTCAAAATGTCCATGCATAGTTCCTGCAAGGTCAATCCCACATTGGGTGTTGTCGTGGTCATCTAGTTCTGTAAAGCTCTGAGCAATCTGTGTGTCTCACAGGAGCTTGGGCAGTTTCTGGCATGTTGGGCCTTGATGTACACCAACGAGAAATTTTCATTTATCATCTTCATCAGAAATAAGATTAGTTAGGCCTATCTCCCTTCCTATCCACCATCCGAGCTATTTGTTCCTGGGCTCTGAAAACGCAGAAGTCATTATTGTAAAGATGGTACTTTTCATGGCAAGTATGACTTCCTACCTCTTAGCAAATAAGTGCCTGTTTAACTAAGAGCTTTAAAATAGACCAAGCAGAGCACAGAGTACAAAAAATAAGTAAGAGCTACAATAAAAAGAAACTACCAAGATTTGGCATAAAAATAGTTATCTTGGTATTTTTAATCAAGGTCCTCATCTCTGGATAAATATAAATTAAAAATTAAAAGCCCTTGTAAAGTAATGCATGAAACCAAAGCGCAAGATAAATTGGGAGAAACAAATAAAACTGCCATTTTAAACTACAAAGGCGCTGCAAAAAAAAAGAAAAAAGGGAAAAACAACCAATCGCACCACAAAAGGAAAGAGGAGGAGATGGCTGTGGTGACAGCAGCAAGAGGGGGGCAAGAAAAACCACTACTTAAAAAAAATAAATTCATAACATCAACACAGCAGGGAGCAGAAGGAAATATTTAAACCAGCAATTTTGAAAGCATAACCTGGACCACCTGGTGAGTGACACCTTCTGTTTGCACCAGGCAAAGAGCCTCCTGCCGCAGGGCTCCTGTACTGCGGCCCCTGGGAATTATCCCTGAGGTTACACTAGGTTCAGAGCTGCACAGAGCTGACTGCTGGCATCAAGCTTCAAGGAAGCTGGGAAACATACTGTAAACAATGTGTTTTTCAAGGCTGGCATGGGTAAAAAAGGGGCCTGTTCTGATAAAGCAATGACACTGTGTAAATGTTTTAGGCAGTAATAATATTGGGCAACACTAAATGGAATCACTGGCACATGGAGGAGCTGGTCAGAGAGAGGAGTGGGTAGCCAGCACAGAATTGCCCTGCTGAGCTCCATCACCTGCTTGCACAGGGCAGGATAAGTCGAGAAAAGCCCTGGGGACTGCAGGCTGCTGGCAGGAACCAGGAGCTGAAGACACAGAAGCAATGCAGGCAGTGAAGACAGCAAAGACTGGCCTAGCATGGAGTGCCCCTCTGCCTTTAATGCGCTTATCCTCATCCAACAACCCAGTGAGGTTGAGAAATGCTATTTCTCCCACTTGTTGGGTGAAGGAGAGAGACAAAGCCGCTCCAAATCACATCATGTAATTAATATTCCATTATGTGCTTGAATTCCCATTTAAACCAAGAAGGTAAAGCCTTTCATGATGTAGGGCAGCATCAACAATGTGTGGCTAAGTGTTTTGGAGCCCCATTTTGGTCCATAAGCAACTGACTGTCCTCCTTAAGCTACCCAAAACTGTGACTGGGGATCAAAAGAAGCTGACCTTGCCAGAACAGGCCATCAACTTTGGCCTCCAAAGAAGGGGAAAGGGGGAAAACAAACCTTCCCATTCTGGGATCTGTGGGGAGAACAGGCCTCTGAATGGAGAAATTTGGAGTTCAGACTACCACAAAAAGCTGACTTGCAAGAGCTGCACTGAAGACAAGTGGCAGGTTTTTAAATATCAAGAAGGACATTTTCTAGTCCCAGGGCCAATCATCAGCCTCCAAACAGTCACTGCTTCTAGCCTGTATCTGGAGACAGTACTGGGCAAAGTAATACACTCCATTTCTTTAGTCAAGAGCAGACTGCATAGCTCAGATGGCTGACGAAAGGCTATCTCTAATAAATACATCATGTCCAACGGGTGATTGAAGCAGTGAATAAAGACACAGATTTTTTTTTTTTTTAATTTATTCAATATGTGGTGTCAAAAAATGAAGGTTTTCTGACAGATTTTTATTTCCTACTATTACTAACGCACATCCCCTTCTCAAAGCAGCACCTCACACAACTCTAATCCTTCCCAATTTAACTCTGACCAAGCCTGCAGCCAACAACTCGAGGTTGTAGCTTTGTACCATGCATGCCACAAATGAGATTTTGATTCTAAATGATCAGCTATGAGGATCAGATTTTGAAAATGCATACATTTTGTGCACAGCCTGCATTCCCTTTCTCTTTTTTATCTGAGCTGCCCACCCCATCTCCTACGCACCCTCATGTTTAAAACTGCACCGGGATAGTTTCTATTTTAAAAGAGGCATTCATGGGAACAGAGCAGAGTGAGTATGCTGAGATTATTTTTACCTGAGCTCTGATTGCAGCGTCCTTCTTAATCCACTTTATCACTGTTTCATACACCAGCTCCTCTGCTTTGGTGTTCAGGCTGTCATTGGACATGTAGGAAATGAAGTCATCTTTTGATATATTAAGGATTTCTTCCTGGTTTGCCACCTCTGGGAAAATTTGCAGGGCGTATGCTTTGGCCATGTTGTATAGCTCAGTGCACTGCATGGCTTCAGCCATGGCTAATATTCCTAAGCAGTTGCTAGCAGTCAGCTGTTTTTCTAAAAAGAGCAAATGAAAAAAACAACCACACACAAAGCAAGTGAGAATTCTGATAAGTAAAATTCACATTTTTACCAAGATCATGAAAAAAATAACTGCCATGGACAAACCTCCAACCTTAATTAATTTTAGGGATTTAATTTGAAGCAGCAACCTGGGTGCATCCTAAAGTAGATTGGGGTTTAAAGTACAAAAATCCAAGTCTGTCTAACAACTGAGCTGAGGATGGGAGAGAAATACACTTTGTGAGTTTGCTTTTTGTGTAAGCCTCCACAAGGCACTGGGGAAACCTACTGACATAATCGTATCTGGGGCTTCCCAAGGGACAGGAACCCAGCCAAGAGACTGCTGCTATTTCTACCACTTACAATGTTGCTTTAAGAAACAGCAAAGATGTAAATGCCAGTTCAGACACTTAAGAATAAATGCAAACAGCAGTAAGGACGTTTCTGAGGATGCTGCAGTCGCTTTATGATAATTTTTGCCCTGTTCAGCTGCTAAGCTGCTTCAAATAAAAAAAAAAATCCTCCCCCTGCCTTTTTTTTTTTTTTCAAAGGAACTTTGTTGCTGCTGAATGTGATGACATCCTCTATGCAAAACACAGATTATACCAACGCCTTCTGTTAAATGTTGTGTAGTGGGTTTCAAAGAAAATCATGCACAGAGGAGACAGCATTATCTCCTACCCAGCAAACAGACGTAACAGCACAGTGTGTAGCTTTGTGCTAAAAGTGTGCTGCACTATACATTTGACTGTACTTTTTTCCTCTTCAGTTGTTCTGAAGAAGATCCCACCAATTTCAGAGATTTATAAGAGGAATTCTCAGATTCTTCTCAGCTTTTGTTAATCAGGCCACTACTAATAGGCAGAATATACTCTTTTAAGATACAGGACTAAGAGAAAAGGAAAAAAACAAACAACCAAACACACAATAAACCAAAACCAAGACAGCACTAGATCACAAAAGCATCAGTACCAGTGGCAGGCTTCTACCCTGTCTGAGGAGAAGTGTATCACATTTGGGCAGTGTTATACCCTGCAACACTATTTCAGAGCACTGGACAAGAATGTGCTATAGCCCCATATCTCTTAAAAAAACCTCTCCAATCACAGTACCTCTGCTGGAAATGCTTGGAGATTTTTCTCTACACCCACCTTCTGTCTTCACCAGGTTTAAAACCTGTACACTACATAGATGTGGATTACATTAAAATGGGATTATGACCTACTTTTTCTTTTTTCAACTTGATGTGAGATACATGAGATTAGGAGTTGTTGTTGTTTGTTTTGGTGGTGGTTTTGTTGTTATTTTTTGTTTGTACATTTAAGTTTTGATGTTGTGGGGTTTTGTTGTCATCCCCCCCTTCTTCATTTTCCTTTATAAATCCAGCAATCTTGAAACTAGGGTGTCTCATTTTGCTTCAACTGATTGTAAAGACTCTAGGGAGTCCATTTCCTCATGCAGATTGAAGCAGTGGCACTGTTTGGTGTCAGTAGATTTTGTTGCTCAAAGACTGCCCAGAGACATGCTGTGAACTGATAGCAGTGAAGCAAAAAGTTCCCTAAATTTCTTCTTTTCAAAACATCAACAAAAGCCAAACCCAGAAATCTCTTCCAGGTTCCTTGGTTCTGTCTGTTGGCACAGTTTCATGTATACATATGGCTGGGGGTAAAATAATAATCTAACAGAGCCCAAAACTCTCATCATTTCTTGGCAGACTCTCAAGTCAAAGAAAAATCTGACACCACTCCACCTTATCCTCAACAAGGGTTATAATAAAGGTAATAATCAAGTCTGACTCATTAAGCAGCTGTTTACCAGCAGACAATGGGAAAGACTTGCAAGAATGTGTCTTTACTTTGAAAGCACTGGATCTGACTCTGTCAGGATTCCCATACCCACCCCAGCTGAGCCTGTGCCACGGGGCAGAAAAAGCACTGGTCATGATTGGCTTCTTTCCGTCTGGGCTAGGTTTTCTACCTCTAACAATGCTGGGTGACCAATGTAGCCTGATACACGGGTGTCCAAGCAGCTCCATGTTGTCCCTTTGAGCTTCACTGCCTCCTCTTCTGCATGAAACTGCCCAGGCTCAAATGATATTGCCCCTGTCTGATTCAGCAGGTATTATAAAGCCATTTAGAGAGGAGTTCCAGAGAGATGGAGACTGAGGGTATGTTCACGAGGTTGGTGTCACACTTCACTTTTAATATGGTGAACACCAAAGCAAGGTGGGCACAATGATGCTTTTTTAAGATGAGGGCTAGCATGTGAATGGAAGGATTCATTGCAGGTGAATAAGACAGAGGTTGGGGCAACAACTATAGGAGGTATGGAAAATACCTATTCATGAACAGAAAAAGCAATCTCTTCATTTCTCACCTCTGACTCAAGGGATTTAGGGGCAAGATTGATCTCTCCAGCTGTCTGAGGTGCAACTGAGCAATCAAACTAGTATCCCTGTACACTCATAAACAAACAGTTACAAGAAGCAATCTGGCAATATTTTGGATTAAACTGGTAATATTTTGGATAAGAACTTCGTGAAGAGTAAAACTGTGCCTTACCAATGTCTGTTCTTTTTCACTGACTCCAAATGTAGTCTACATTTAGGTATAGGTTTTTCTCACAGCTCCCTCTCATATTCTTTGCAAAATTTGTCTTTGTGCCCTTTGCCCAAGAGACTCTGTTCCATGAATCTGTTAACAGATTCCATCAAGTTCTTTACACTTAATGAAGAATGCTTTTATTTTATCAGCATTAGGCTGAAGCACAAGCCCAGAATTTGTTCTCTCCTGTGATGTGGGTCCTTTCATCATGGGCCCAAACTGTGATACTTATGAATCACCTGAAATCCAATTTGAGCCATGACTGTGATGATAGTGTAAAACCAGTTTGCAAACATTTTCCCAGTTATCATATGGCACCTACACGAACTTGTCAGCATCATTGCATCACTTGGCACAAAACTGTTGTCATTTCTCATGATCTAGACAAAAGCAGAGGAGACAGCATGTGGGGGAGATAGGGAACATGGCTATAATTAGCCCAGTAAAGCTGGCTAAGAAATCTCCTGTTGAAATGAAACCATTTTCTTTACACATTTGCAGCATGTTTCCACCAGAAAATGCAAGTAGATTTAGGGTGCCTCTACCCAGTTCTGCTGAGAGGCCTAGGATAGAGACAAAAGAGCTGCTTGGACATCCACAAGTTAGGATCCTGCTGGAACTTCACAGCTAAGAAATGGATGACCTAAATTTCCCCTGAGATGGTGCTGTGCTGAACAGGCATATTAATTTGGGGCTTTTATTCCTTTGGGCCTCTTGGACTTCCCATCACTTCTCTCACTAGTTAGACATGGCTGCTGACAGGAAAGAATCACTATTTATCCTGGTGAATCCTTCATAAGCCCTGGGAAAACCCCGGAATTTTACTATATTTTTCCTTCATGGGGATGTAGCTGAGACGAAAAGAGAGAAAAACAGCCACAAAGATGAAAAAATGCTTCTCCCTTAACTTTTCAGATGGGAAATGCTCTACTATCTCTGTAGAGCAATCCAGCCACAGCTATAAATAAAAATAAGCAATTACACTCCGTGAATTCTCAAAATGAGAATACAAGATTCCAGCAACTCCCCATACATCATTGAACTTATAACCAACTGCACTATTTCGTACCATAACATGGTTCACTGATTTCAAATATTAACTATCGGAAAAAAGAAATTTCACATTGATTTAGTGAAATAAATGTATTTTGGTTTTGTGGCTGGATCTTTATAGAGATAGCACAACTTAAATGCGTCTCCTGTTCCTGGAAGGGCCATTAACATCTAGTCACTTTAAGCGGTGACAAAGAGAAGCTGGGGGAAAGCAATATCAGAGCCAGAGCCCTCACTCAGGTTGCACAACCAACTGAGAGGAATTGCAAAGCACAGATTCCCCCTCCTCATTACCCATCCATTTGAGAACAGACTTCCAAACAAGTGACATATAAGCAGCTGGAAAGAAAAGAAGAAAACAATACCACAAATTCTTTACTGATGCCTGTATTGTACCAGCCTAGTCACACCACTCATCTTGCCAGCAGCTCAGGTTAGCAGCAAAAACTAACACAGCAATAAACTGGACTAATTTCAGTGTTTTCCTTTCTTTCTTTTTTGTTTTTAAAGGTTTGGTTGTGGGTGGGTTTTTTTGTGTGTGTGTTTTTCTTAATGAGTGCAACATTTTCTAAATTCTGTCTTCCACACTCTGCAATTCTAGATAGCATTTTCCAATCAGAACTGGGCAAGAAGAACCTAAAATTCATGGGGCTGGAAGACATATTTGGGGTCCAGATAGAATAACATCTCCAATACTGAGTTGAGGGAGCCTCAACAGAAACTAGAGACCCAAAAAAATATACTAAGAACTTTGACATTGGCAATCACACTTTTTGTGTGGTTTTGTGTATTAAAAATGTGTAAATTGTTACTGTCACATTACCCAATATTACACTCATACCAGTGAATGAGTGGCATGTGATACAGGCAGGAATTTGAGCCAATATGTGTTTCATCTGAGCTCCAGTTCTGATTCCTCTTCTGCTATGACAGAAATAGGGCTGGATGGTTCCAGATCAGCCTAACTTAACAGAGCTGCTCACCTTGGACTGTTTTGAGATAGTCTATACTTGCAAATACACAGAAAATGCAAGGACTAGGATGACATGGTGCTCTGGCTTCTCATGTTGTTGTGAAAGCATGGATAGGGGCATGGATGATGATGTTGATCTGAACATCCTCACTGAGGCAAATGCTCTCTATGCACACAGGGCACACCAGTTACAAAGGGAGGATACAGCAACTTCTCATTCCTATCCACCATTTGTGACGACATAGCCATCAGCCCATAATTCTGTGTGAAAGAACAAACGCTGTGAACATTAAACCTGCAGTAACACAACCAGATCTTGTTCAGAACAACATAGGATGCATGAAAGATTTTCTCATGGATGCAAGAAAAATGCAGATCCTGACTCCTCTCTAGCAGTCTACCTCCAACTTTTTCAGTTGGCCTGGTGTGGCACACAACATGTACTGTCACAGTCATAAGATTTAAGAAATAAGTCCACCCCAGATGTGAAAGCAGTTGTTCCTCAAACAACAGGCTACACTTCCGTAAGCCACTTTCCACTCACCACCATGTCAGCATTTTAAATTCAAATCTCAAATAAATACTGTTTTAAAATTATATTTAATCTTGTATTTCCTAATTACCCTTTAAAAGTTGTTAGAAGAAAGGCTTACAAACCTTAAAATGAGATCTTAAAACCTCACTAGATGGAATGATTCTTACCTAGAAATGAAACGCAGACTTTACAGAAAGTGTGAAACTGGAACTTGCTGGCAGCTTCCAGTAGAGTTTTTGCATTTGCTGAATCTATGATCAAAGAACCTGTATAAACAAACTCCAGGAGTAATTCCAGGACATCCGCAGTGAGGTTGGACATGGCCAATTCCAGCTTCTCCCCGCTTCTGCTACTGTCTCGTGGTGACCTGGTAACAGCAGACAATTAAATTATGGACATTACACCATCCCCATTTTGTTGGCATTTATTGATTAGTGAGGGCTAGAAAATTGCTTTGCACCTCATTATATCTCTCCATTATTTTTGTTTACGGAACTGAAGAATATGAATTTTAAAATAACTGAACTCAAAAACTTTAACTGGATCTGAAAAAGAAGAGTCTTAAAGCAAGTCTTATGAAAAACTGTTTATTGCTATTTGCACTTTCATGCAAAAACAGTTGCAAAAGAAAAGGAAAGGAAAGAAAGAAAAAGAAAAATGAATGAGCCAACATTAATGAAAATGAAGAACAGTATTAGCTTTCAAAGGGAAACAATATATTTTAACATCTTGGTTAACATCTCATCTTCCGTGCATAATGTTACTGTTAAGGGAAAAAAACTCTCCAATTTCAAGAGAAAAGGTCATCTACTTTTTCAGAAATCCAGCACTGGAATAATTTTAAATGTCATGTGCATTTAAGGATACATTTAAAGACCTTTTCATAAAATAATAATAAAAAACATATTTTTCTCTTTAGCATGAACTTATCTGTATGTTATAGTAAAGTATTGGTATGATATGCATAGTCAGATAAATATATGCTCATTCTAAAAATCTATTGTTCCCTTTTAGGCATTAAAAAAAGGAAGCCCTTCATGGCAATTGCTTTGAAAACTAAATACAAGACAAGATAGACAGACAAAATGGTTAGAGCAAAGAAGGGAGAGGGGGGAAAACAACAACCAGCTCTGCCACAGGAAGCCAGCAGCCATCCTCTAGGAGTTTCATGACTGTGGCCTACGGTTTTTCCTGCATGAAGTGCTGAACAATTTGGGGATCAAAGTATCTCCTGCATTTGAAGTGTGGATTAGTGCTTGGGAAATTATCGGACAAAAAGAAAATTATACTGAATTAAAGTAATGCATGGTTGGCTGATGTGTCTGCAACACTAAAGACAGGTTACACCTGAAAGACAAAAACGACGATAAATTGGGTAACATCAAGGAGGGGAGGGGGAATCTGTTGGAGTAAGAAAATAAACTCTTTTAATGGTTAGGACCATCCAGCACCTTTTCACAGAAACATGAGCTTCTCCTAGTCACTGGACACTCAACATCTGCTTGCTCCAATTCTGCTAGAGTACTCATGAAAGCCATTGCACAGGTGACACAAAACTGGTACATGATGCTGCATGACTGATAAGGACTGGCCAAAGCATCACTCTTCACAGGCAATGCCAGCTTTAAGCAAGAGCAAGAGTACTACCAACTTCTTGGATTGACAAAACTGCCTAGAAAGGTCAGACCTTTACTAACATAATGGAGGAAAAATAAAGATTGATCTTCTTCCCTCATGACACTCCACTCACCTCAATAAACCCTGAAATAATTTGGGGAAATGCTTACAATTTGCAGTGGATGCTTTGCCACTGGTCTTCCATTGCCAGGATGAGAGGAAATGGCCTCAAATTGCATCAGGGGAGGTTTAGATTGGATATTAGAAGAAACTTCCTCACTGGAACAGGCTCCTGAGGGAGGTGGTTGAATCCCCATCTCCAGAGGTGTTTAAAAGACACAGAGATGTGGTGCTAAGGGATGTGTTTAATATCATATTTGGTAGAGTTACATAATACTTGGACTTAATGATCTTAAACAATCTAGATGTTGTCCGTTATCAGAGTGTAAGAGCACTTTGTAGTACTTAACTTCATAGACTTCTCTAAGATAGAGAACAACGATTATCAGCATTCAAAAAATGAAACTAAGGCACAATGAAACAAAATCACTTGGTTATGATTATACAGAATTGTCAGGGGCAAAGTGAGGAACTAATCCACATTTTTAAAGTTCTAAATACTGGACTATCCCTTTGCATGGGAATATGGGTTAGTTAGACTGTGTTCCACAAGCAGGTGGGTAAGAATACATATTGATCATGGTACCTGTGGAACCCCTACCAGCACAGAGATGTGTACACTATTTTGAATCTTATGCTTTATCACACCACAATGTTCTTTCTGATCTCTTGCATATCGATTCATTTTTTCACAAGGTAGAAAACCTCAGGTGTCAAAACAGAAGAGCTGTCATTTCCTAGATCATCTAGAAGGTGTCAGAAAAAGGCTGTGTTTTGTTTGTTTCTCACAGTCTTACACTAATAATATGCCCTCATATCACATTTATCTCCAGTTATGCATACAACTGGTGCTACACCCTAGGCTACTGAAATGCCTCCTGGCATCAAAGTCATTCTTGCTGAATTGCTTTCACAAGCATTTTGTACCTGAAAGTAAGTTCATATTTATGCGGGCTGGTTAATAAGGGCATTGCCTAAAATCTAACTGAGATTTGGAGGTACCCAGCAAGTGACAGAATCATGGTCTTTGCACTGTGGGAAGCTCCACCAGAAGCAATTATTTATTTAACACCACTAATTGCACTGTGCTGGTGATGGCTGCGGGAATGACTGCACACGATCCATCGGGAATCACATGCTCTCACCCAGTGCAGAGACCAGCAGGCACAAAGGAAAGGATGATGTGACACCAGCATCAGTGTAGACACATACCCATGTTAGCAACAACTGCAAGCTGCTATTTTTCAGAATAATTAAGTAATAATCTCTTTCACTTTGTAATACACCAAGCAATAAACTGCTGCTGCAATTGATTAAATGCCAAAGAAAAGCTAAGGTGTTTAATCAATCACTAGAGCCACTTACAGCAAGTATAATACAAAGCTACAGAGATTATTGATATTACACAATGAGCCAGAAATGGGAAAGAAAATTATCCACACTCATTCCTCTGCAGTGCCTTGAATGTGTTGTGCTGTTTTGCTTGCTCTTTCTCAGCAGTGAGCTCTCAGCTCCACATTTAGCTGGACCAAGTACTGAGTGCAGGCTTGCAACCTGCACAGGGAAACCACAGCTACCCTGGTTTCCATGCTGGGGATCTGGCTTGGTATGGGCTGCAGAGTGGAGAGAGAGTTGGACAAAGGAGGTACTAATGGACTGAAAATGAGGACTTGAAGGAGGAGAAGAAAATAAAGTGAGGATATACTGATATGACTGAAGTGGAAAATTCATCAATCTCTTCTCAAAATTATTAAAAAATTAATCAGGTTGCCACATTCCCTCTCAAGCCTGACTGTTCCTGTTTTCACAGGTATTAGAGTATTATGAGGAACTGTGTAGTTATACTTCATCTATTTTGGACGGAGCTTTCTCTTAGTTATTCTAGAGGAACTGCAGTGAAGTGGCTAAAGATGCATTACTAGAATAGAATTTAGTCCTGTAAATGCAGTGAATTAGGGAAAATCTAAATGAATGAACACAGCTGTGCAACAAAGATCTCATCCTGTATCACATCAGGAGGAGTTTTCTCAGCTGCATTGGTAGATGCAAGCATCTGGAAAAGTCTGGTCTCAGAAGAGCACTGACTTCTTGCCTTAAGAGTTGGAGAAAGGCACAGTTCTACCTGGGGCATACACTCCAGTTCTGTCGCTCCTGGCACAAACAGAGTATTTTTTTGGATGGAGAGCCCTTCTGCTTTGTGTTTCATGTTTCAGTCTTGAAGCCAGGCAATGTACACTTATCGTCCATGGACATCATTAAAAGTGGCACATTCTGCTATTTGCCCTGCGAACTCTAAAGTTTAACCACAATGATGTCATTTTATTGGCTTTGTAATCATTGCTCATATTATAAAGGTCACACATTTCCCATTATGGCAGAAAATCAATAGCTCTCCCAACAGCCTCTGGGGGGAGGAAAAGTTTTGCTTCTGAAGAATAATATATAATAAACAATTTTAGTCCTTACTTTATCATGGCTGTAATCTTGCAGAATAGCTACACTAAAAATCTGGCAAAGGCTGATATATAAACTCATTAAAATTGGGAAGTGATTTAGAACAGGACTTTTAAAAAAGATTTATCTTGAGCTAAACAGCAAAGAGGTTTGTTTAGGTCTACATTTAAACAAGCTGCAAGAGCTCTTCAACAGCTTAATTTTACGGTAGCTGTTGTGAAATTCTTTCAGATTTACAAATCATGTGTTTCTCCAGCAAGGTGCTAGACCTGAGCGACATGCAAGCAGAACTGAAACTGCAGATAAGCAGGAAGTACAGATACACTGAATAGGTAAGAGGGGGAATTACTGAAAGAATATTTTCTATTGTTTAGAATAATTAAGTATAGCAAAATAAAGCCAAGGCCTTTAAACATACTCTGGCTACTTATCCTTCAACTTAATTCTTAAACTAGAGAAGACCAAGGCACAGGGAACCTCTTAAAGCAAAACATGGCTTGACTACACTCTCAAATACAAATCAGAATTGGTGTCTCTTTCTGTTAATTAACATATAGAAAAGAGCTAAAACATTTAAATACTAAAAGCAGGAAAAATAACCCTAAGATCTTACCTGCAAGATTTAGGGGTGGAACTGACACAATAAAAAAATAGAGACCTTCATATTTTTGGAATTCATTTGTCCTTGAAAATAACTTCCTGACATGTAATACACACAAACAAAAATCAGCACTAGTGCTTTTATGTTTAACAGAGATGTAACTGAAGATGCAGAAAACTCTGTTGCATGTGTATCTGTGTATTTTCCTAGCATTATTTGTATCGCCATATTCACATAACAGAACTTCTGTGTGCTTCTGTTCAAAACATTGAAGAGTGAGATTTACAAAGCTGCCTTTAGAGTCAGGACAAAGTAGCTATGTAAGTGAAATACTGCTAGCCCATGAATTTGTCAGTTTATGGACAATGCTGCCACCTCTGATTCAGGCTTCCCTCTTGGTTTGGCTATGCTGCCTTTAACCAGCTTGCAACATGATTTTCACTGACTAATGGTTTGGCTTTACTCAGTTTTAGATTAAATACAAAAAGCTACCTATACCCAGTACAGATGCCAGCCAACTCTCTGTTTACAAGCTATAGTCACAAAGTCAAAACAAATTCTGGATGTTCAAAATGGGGCCATCTGTACGGAATAAACATGAAAAATGTGAAACATTTTATGTAAATGTACATTACTGCCTAGGAACAGTTGGTTCAGATTCTTCCCAGGCTGCTTGGTTGGGAACAGGAGGACTGACAGAGTTTGCGACACCTATTTACATTCAAAGCCATATGACTCACTGTGCTGTAGTCTCAGGCTACAATGTATATTTAAGATTTGTGCTCCACAAAGGCACTGAAATAAACCTTTTAAAATAAACACACATTCAAAATTATCATTTGAGATCCTTCCCTGGACACATGGGAAAGATCTTAGAAGACAATGGCAGAGAACAAATTTTGGTCATATTTTGCTCAGTATTGTCCATACTACACTTAGAACTGTTAAGAAATAGGCAAACACTGATTCTGGTAGTGCAATACAAAGACAAATGATTGCTACCTTGACTACCTATTGCTTAGGGTCTCATGTAACTCAGGAATCTGAATATCCTCCACTAAAAGCACATTTGAGCTAAATGGAAGCTATGGGACTGCTGGCACACAGGCAGGAGCTCCGGCTCCACCCTGGACTGAAGCCCATGTTTCAGGGTTAGTCCTTCCCTGCATGAATCAAAGCAATGGGCTGCCCTGCTGGCCAGCTGCCTCTTGGCCTCTTCATCTTGCACCCTCCCAGGGTCTGCCCCATCAGCTTGATGGGGCTGGCTTGCTTTCATAATTAGGAACATAGATGTTTACCTTACAAGAATTGTATTCTCAATTCCACTACAGCAAAATATTTGCTATCAAAAAAAGATAGGACCAAAAGAGATAAAACCCCAACCAAGCAAACATTAAATTGATTTGTTTCCTGGACACCATTTCAGTGTCCAGAAAACAGGAAACCACATATTTTTATGCAAGATGAAGCACTTAGATGAAGCTACATCTTTTTCTCTCTCTTTCAAATTATTTTGATTACCAAAGGAAGGACTTCAAACTGGGACAGGTAGCTTTGCATGAGGCTTAAGAGTCTGTTAGCCATGTGCTCATTAGAAACTTCTCTTCAAGTCTATACAATTTACACTGAACATCTTTCCTGTGGAACATAATCCTTAAAGCATTGAAACTCCAGCAAAGGAGAGAGGGCAACGTTGCTGCATCTTAACTGTCCACTACATGACTTTTCATCATCTTCAGGATTATTAATGGTTCAAAACCAACATGGCTATTTGTCTTGGGAGAAGCAACACAGACACTTCATTATATTACAGCCAATCTTCGGCTATGAACAGAAGAGACACAGTGCTCTACACGGAAAGCCATATTTTGTACGAAAGAGTTTGATTTATCATAATTGCACACTCATGAGATATAAAAGTATAGATGCCCAAACAAACCAACGTGCATTTCTATGACACACACAGCAAGATCCATGTGCATATTCAGGTAGCAGGTTTTTACTGAGGTATTCAAGTTTATGCAGCTGCAAGGTAATCAATCATGTAAATGATGACAGGAAGGGACATTTATAGAGCAACATTATTGCAGTACGCATGTCATAAGGCACTGAATGTTCTACTAAATAGGATTTTAAAAAAATGCATTACACCATCACTTCTCCTTTGGAATTATTTTATCTGCTCAAAATGTATTAAGTTGCAAATCTCTGCCTTCATTATACTATCTTGTAGATAAATATTATCTTTGAGCCTCAGCCACTATCCATCTGTCTCATAAGAGAAAAATCATATACTGTAATGGTGCTATTGTATGAACTAGTAAAATAACAAGATTAAATAAATTACACTACTTAAACACAGGCTTGCAAATTTGTCATGAGCATTTACCTGACCAACAAATCCATTTGCTCACTCTTTACCAACGTGTTGATACAAATAATGTTCCTTGTTCCAGGCAGACAAAATTTGGCAAGACTAGTGTAACTTATTAAGGTCAAATGCTGCCAGTTTGCACCTGCTCTGTCAGAAGAAAATCAGGAAAATTAATGGCTGTGAGCTCGGGCATGCACTAGCGGCTTCTGCTAATTTGCTATCGCAGAAATTATTATTACAAACCAAGACATGCAATGGGATTAACGGCAAAAGCTTTTGTTCACAGACAACATGGCCAGAATAAAATAAAACAAACAAAAGAGCCAGTCGTCTATACACCCTTAATGCTATTCACTGACAGAACACAATCTAACTGCTCAGTTAAGACTGTTTCTAAAGGAGAGGGCTCAGCAGCAGCCTGCAATGCTGTAGTGTCAGAGATCACTTGGAGGCACAAATCTGGCTCCCTGCTGAGATTTAAGAAAAGAAGATGATGAGTTTGAAGACGCTGGCTTAAGTGACTAGCAAGAAGTGAAGAAATGAATAGCGAGTGCCCTTGGAAGAACAGCATTTCACGATTTAAGAGTTTTGCTAGGGACTGAGAATAAACTGAATTTCACAATGTAGTAGCAGAAAAGCAAAAAACAGGGCCAACTTATTAACAGCACAGGATCTAATTTGTTTGCAAGCATCTCTGGCAGCCTAACTCAGCAAATACATGGCAAAACAGTCTGGGGCTAGAGCTACTATTTGCTAGAGGTAAATAAAAGATGCAAGTCAGTTTTGGTAGATTATATGAGAATGATGATTAAAAATAAAATAAGAAAATAAAAATATTATTCTCATAAAACTTGAACCTTACTCACTTAACCAACTCCAATCTGATTAATTTTTACTGATGCTTATTACATCATCATAAACTAGCTTAGCAGAGAGATGGCATTATGCAGCTAATAAATGTTTCTTAGGAATGCGGTGAAATTTATACAAGTAATTATCTGGGTAAGTCTATCCAAGGCTCTTTCTCATCACTGCAATGTCTAGAGGGAAAATAATAATAAAATAATGATAACCACAATTATTATTTATTGCCACTACTGTGATTATGGTAGTGCCAAATGATCCCAATCAGCATTTCAGTAATTAGAATTAATTCTGTCAGATACTGGTTCTTTCTCATTCAGCTATAGGGTGTTGCTAGTGCTTTTCTGTGGATGTGTAGAGCCAGCCTGTGCTCTGCACACTAATGGAAGGCAATACATTGCAAAACCTATGGCCACAGTATCCATGGGAAAAGGGCAGGCAGCTCTTCTCACCCCATCACTCCCTGCCCACATCACCCAGCAGAACTGCTCAAAGTATTTCAGTCATCAAAGCTTAGCACTGTGCAAGCAAAAAGGGGGGGGACTGTGATATGATACAATCACAACCTGGACATACTAATTCAAATTCAGTACCCAATCCAGCAAAGGCTAATACTTATTGATTTAAATGAAAGGAAATGAACTGGAGCTATCTACAAGCACACTGGAGACTAGATTACCCTTGTTTTAGGGCAAGGCTGGTTTTTTTGAGAGTGGCCTGAAAATGACAACTTTAAAGAACATGGCTCCAGTTGCTATGCTGTGAAGTTTTTTTCATTGTCTTTGACCTGTTTAAACTGAAATATACCTTGTTAGGTAATTGTTCCCTTTTACCCCTAAATTTCAACAAAGTCACACCTCTAGACAGTGAGATATAAGTAAATGTAGGCAGGTCACTGGGAACCATGTTATGAGTGGCTGTATGACAGCTGCATGGTTTGCAGATAGGTCTGGCCGGAGCAAGCGAGGTGATTAGTCTGTTATTCCTTGGATTTGTAGTTGTGTGTAGAAAGAAGCTCAAACTACAGAAAACAGAGATGCTGTCAATGAAGGAGAGAGAAGTGAGAAGTTAAGTGCTTGGTGCCTCTGCAAGCTGCAGCCATCGTGAATCTGCACCTGAAGGTTTGAAAAGACGTCTTTCTGTCCTCCTTGTTTCTCTACAGTGGTACATCAACCTGTCCCTCCTTTCAGAGCAACATCCAGTCTAAACCACTCACCCTACTAATCCATGGCCATGCTCGCCAGGCTGGAAATAGCCAGGCTGCAATGCCTGATATTGGTTTTGTGGCAGTTCCTTTGCTTGGTAGCCCAGCAACTGACTATTTGTAAGCTGCGATTCATTTATGTAGAAGACCATACATATTTGCTTGGTGAAAACATGTTTTCCAAGGCCTGGCAGCTGCAAAATTTGAAACCCAGCAGGCAGCTCTGACAGGCATGTGGGAGTGTGGTTGCTTGGCCAGGCAGAGCAAGTGAAGTGCGCTCACAGAAAAGGTCTGCTGAAAACAGAAAGCTGTTTCCTGTGCCAAGATTTTGCACCCAACATACAGCAATTATCAGTCCCTTGTTTAAGGGAAAAATGCCATCTACATTATAATTTACACTTGCACCCTGGCAGAAAAGGGCAAAGAGTATTTTATACTCCCATGAATCTCTCATTCTGATAAACTCTTTTAAATGGTTTAACAGAAAGCACTGATGCTGTATGTCACTATGCTCCTTCTGGCACCTGAAACAAGCATTGCATTTTTAACTGCCTATTTCTCTGTTTTCAAGGAAGTGTTTTCATTTGTCCCCCCATTCATTCTGTTCTACAATGGAGTTGAAGCATGCAGATGTAGAAATCTGCTCCTCTCCTAGAGTTAAAAGCAAGGTTCTTAATAAGCAAGAAAACACAAAGAGGTCACCAAGAGTAGATTTTTCTTTCATCTGCTATTTCTCATTTTGGGCTTTTTACAACATAAACAAGAACCAGACAGTCTGTTTTCCAGACACCTAAATGCTTTTGCAGTTTTGTCAGACTGTTTCAGATGGATAGTGGCAGGTTTCTCTGTCTTGCATCCAAATGCTGCCTTTCTACACAATGGTGTAAAATGGAGAATGACATCTCTGTCTTCAGTGTGGGTATAAAGCAAAAGGAACTTGGTCCTCTCGCCCTAAACGTTTTTCCTCTCCTGCCCTGCCTTCAAGTCCTCAGTGAGTATACACAACCCTATTTTAGAAACAAAATAAAATAAAACCTCAATCTTCAGATTGCAAAAGATTCAAGATATTGTGGAGCAGCAATTTGGCCAAGAAGTCAAAGACGTATGAACATAGTGTTACCTGATTGCACTACATCACAGATGCTTGCTTCTTGTGACCAAATCTCTTTGTGTATGTGACTTACTGCTCTGTATTACTGGAATCAGGCAACCAAGATGACTCCAAGGTTAGAAAGTGTCACTAAAATAAAATCTTGTAATGATAATGCTTGTGGGACAGTAACTGGCTATATTTAGTAACTGTCCACAAAGAAACAAAACTAAAATCTACTTATAAAAGTCAGCATTTCAGCCACGAAGAGACTTTAAGGTTGAATGCTTCCTATTATTAATGTCATATTTAGTAGAGACTACAGCATTTTGGGTTGAGTTAAGAAAAAGAAAGTAGCAAATTAAAGTATTATGGTGATGCTTTCTTTGTTATGGAAATATCAAACAGTCCATTTATCTAGCAGCTATATTTGTCTATTCCAAACACATCCGGGGGAAAGGAAAAACAACCAAACAAAAAAAGATGCCTCTTCATGGGATTTTCCACTCCTTCCTCCCTTCCAGAACACACACACATCTTAGAGACCATTTCTTTCCTTGCCTAACCCAAGAATGGTCTAAATAAGCATGTCTGTGCTTTGGGAGAGGGGCATTTTGGGGATTTTTTTTTTTGTTTTATTTATATATCATGATCTAATTGATTGTATCTGTGTACATATATAAGCATAGGCATGTGACACTCAGAAAATCATTAGTTTCTGGAAGGAATTATTTATGTACTTTTGGCCAACTATGACTGAGGCTGGTTGGCTGGCTTTTCTCTCTGGACAATGAGAAATGAGCACTTCCAGACGGTAATTCACATTACTTATCATTAGATGGGATGAATTACCCTATAGACATTCCCATCTTCCCTCATAACTGCACAGGAAGCCTAGATAACCAGCTTAGGCTGGACTTCTGAAGAAAGCATCACAATACCCAAAAGTCCATAATCAAAGCAAATACCTCATCTCTCTTTTTAATAGCAAATGTGGATGGCTTTGCCCTTCACCTCAGATCTTAAACACCTATTTTATGTCAAGCTTAGAGTCTAAGATGTAAACCTCAAGCCTAAACACTGACTAACAGTGAGAAACAAGGACCTCTCATTGCTTTATAGGGATCTCCTACCTGCCTGCACATAGATACCTGAATTAGGAGAAAATGCTTCTTCTGGAAGCTCTCAAGGTGCTTCACTTCATTGCCTATACCCTTGCTTTGGAAGTCTGATTTCTTAAGTAATTAAAATACAGGTGCAAATTAGAGGCCAAAGTCAGGCATATTGGAAGCAACTGTGGTTGATGGTGCACCCAAAATACCTAAAGTAGCATTTAGGAGGCAGAATCCTATTTCAGCTGCTACTTATCATCCATTTTCTCCTGAAGTCCTATAAGTACAGTAATCTTGCAAGGATCATTTTGAAGAAGCTGACTAATCACATGATTTCCCTAAGTGCAGATAAACTATGTCAGCTCCTTTGTGTGTTCTAGGCTTGAAGGAGCAAGCAGTAACACCAAGTACTCAGCCCCATACCTATCATAAAGTAGGCTCAAATATTCACCCAAAAAAAGAATACACTTAAAGAGGATTTTATGAAGAAAACTGAAGGAAACCTAGCACTCCCTAAATATATTTAATAATACATAAAAATATTCCTGAGTTTTTTAGGGATAGATTCACAGCCCAAGATGTTATTGCAATATGGCCTAATGTGGGATCAGCCTTGGGCATGCAACCATCTCCCCACCTTCCCATCCCTTCCCCACACCTCACTTTCCTCCCTTCATGGGTACAGTGAAGTGGAACAGATGTCAGGAACATTTCACACCTGGTATTCCTTATACACATAATCTTTTTTCAGATGATTTTGCACTGAAAATGGCTAAGATTACTTTTTATGGTCAGCTGCTGTTGGGAGGCAGATGAATGTCAAGTCCAAACTTAGGTTTGAATGTTGCACAGCTGCTGATGGGGGTTGCTTAACCTGTTTCCAAGAGCACAGTGCTAGTTTAATGCTGAGATTAGACTCAGGACTGGATTAACCCAACATCAAAAGGGCCATGCTCAGAGATTCAGAAGAAAAATCACATGGAACAAGAACTTTTCTGGATGAGGACCAAACTGCTTAGCACATGGCAGGATGAATCCTTTTCTGAGAAACTATAAAGGGGTTTAGAAGTGTACTCTCATTACCAAATGTTTAATAAATAAATAATTTTAGAATTACTTTGCCCAATCAAGTCTGGCTATCAGCTGTTCACTCCAGTGCAAAAAAACAATGCATTTTTCCCCCTGCTCTGACTAATTCTAGTCAGATATCCTTCCTTGAGATAGACGTTAACTAGTTCTGTTATACTTTTTGTCTATACTTTGGGATATTTTTGAGGAGGGGATAATTGATCTTATTTGGTTTTGAATATTTCTCCTTTATTGTTTTGAGACACAACTTGCTATTCTGCCCCCAGATATCAACCCCAACGCATAATGGAATCAATGACAGAACTTGAGGTTAATAATACCTAGCCTGTGGCAAAGAACAGTCAAAGTTAATATTCTGAAAGATATTTTTTGGTTTTGCATCCTTGTTTGGATGCACATAGCACTTTCATGAATAGATCATCTTCCCATTGACATTTCTGGTAACCCATTGCTGTCTTTGTTTGGGATGGCATTAGAATTTAACCTTAGCACAGACCATTTGGAATGTTCTTGATAGTTAATATAAAGAGATCTGGGTTTTTTGTTTTTGTTTTATATATTTTTATTTTCTTTTTTTATTTTATTTTTAAATTTTTTTTCTTTTTTTTTTTTTTTCCTTTTCGTTAAGAAAACCTGCAATTTCTTGGTCTTATAATACCCCAAAGAATGCAATATAAATCACATAAAGCTTTAAGTACATGTCAGGAGAGGATTCTAGATGTATTTATAAACATACTGACTCTGTGACGATTCGGCATTATTAAGGGTATGACCCTGCAAAATAACTAGTGTTTCTTGTACCTTGAGTCCTTGACTTTTATTGACTTCATTTGGGATTCTAAAAGGACCAGGCTTTACACTGCAAGTATCCTCTAAACCCCAAGTTTTTAGAAATTCCACCCCACAGCCCTGACTTCATTGCCTCGCAAAGACACATTTGCTCAGCCTACAGATGAATACTTATTTTTCTCAGCTGGCAGTTTTGCAAGCTCAACTAGATATCAAGCTGGATTCTTCTTATTCAAGCATCATCATCAGTAATAAAGGTATTTGGGCCTTGGGTACACCTGTGCAACTGCATTAGCCTTCATCAAGGTTACATGTGTGTGACTGAGGTTATATATGAAAGGTAACTGGGATAGAGCGACCTGACTGTAGACACAAATCAGCCTGTGGAATATTTATTGCTGCTGATGATGTGAAAGAAGGCAAAAAGTGGTGAGGTTGGCATATGGGCTAAAATTTGCACTATTTTTTTCTTGTAATACCTATGAGCCTTATGTGAGTAGCTGAAAGACAGTTAAGTGCTTAAAACTAGGATTTTGTTTTCATAGTCTCTTTTCAGAGCATTTAAAAAGGGTTGGGGGTTTTAATTTGTTTTAAATGAATTCTTAGCAGAGTAGTGTTCAGTTTAAGTATATCTCCTTCTGATAACTAAATCATAAAGCAATGAGATTTCTCAGTGTGCTTCTAGAAATGGATGCTGCCTGGTGACTTCTGCAAACCAGCAGATGTCTTCACAGCAAAACCCAAATTACAGTCTTTGGCTAGTCAGTCATTGGATTTCTGTAAGTTGATGCTAAGATCCTTCTTTCCCTGTAGACTTCACTCTCTATCACCCTAGAAAGAATATATTGTAGCCTTAACAATTAAATGATAATGAGCAGACAGAAGAGAAAGCACAGGAGAGATCTGGTATAGCTACAGTTAGCAATCATTAGATTTACAGAGGGGAAAAGACATGCTTCCTAGGCCAACATATTTTTTATGAATAATTGATAAGGCAGTCAGCACAGTTATATCATAGAAATGTAATATATATCCATAATTATAAAACCAGCTTTGTGCAAAAGGACATAATACACAGTAAGGAGATACCAGCCAATATGCCATCCTGAAATAAAATACAGTCACTATTGTGTTAGTTGGCAAAATTTAAATACAGGATTTGAAGCAAGAAAAATGTTCTTTAATCCCATTTTTTAGCACAGTCCAGGCTCAGTCTGCTCAGGAAAATACTGCAAGGCAAAATCAGCAGCTGTATTAATTTGCTGATGATTGAGAGAAAAATGAAAGTTATCCTTGTGTTTTCGTTTTTGTTTTTTTTTTTTCCCTACTTGCTACTCTAACTTACTAATAATACAAGAGTACAGATTTATTCCTATGTGAGTATATGAAGCATACAAATTGAAAAATCAATGTAATGGAAAAAAAAGATTATCATGCACTGTTTAGAATCAATCGGCTAGAAACAGACGGGGGGTGGAATGCAAAGGTGGAGACAGGATGTTTAGAAAATGTACATACTGTACCTACCCTAAGCTAGATTGTTTGTAGGAAAAAACCCTACCCTTAGTCTAACATGCAGACTGAGCTATATTTTGACCAGAAAATCATCTTACTTCCAATCTTTTACAAAGAGATTCATCAGTTGACTTTTCATCTTTTAAAAGTCCCCAAATAATAAAAATATCAATCCCTTTGCCCATAAAAGCCACACAAAGCATGTAACAAAATATTCAGGGGTGAAGGGACTATGATACTCCAAAGGCTTTATTAGCAAGATGTCTCAGCATTGTTCACCAGAATGCTGATGGCTTATTGTAGCCCGAAGGACAGACTTTAGTCATATGTGACAGAGTCCCTTGAAAACATTGATAGCAGTCGTTTTCAGTTGTGGTCTGAATCACTGAATCACCATTAGCCGCTGAGTTTAAATCTTAAGATGGTGGAACACTTTCTTCAGCCAAAACTGGCCTCTACTCATCAGAAATAATTACACTGTACGAGTCAGATATGTAACAAATGGGTCTGAGTCTCAGTTTGGAAATACATTCAGAGGAGGTGGAAAGAATGGCTACTGGCTCTGTGACAGGAGATTCAATCTTCATAAACCTGCAAGAGAGGGGAGGAAAAAAAAGCGACACAAATGCGCCCTACAAAAGAACAGAGCAGATCACAGCTGGAAGGAAGGCAAACCTTTTAATCAGGTCCTTGAAATACAAGCTGCAGGAAGCTAGAACATTTTGGTGGACTTCAAACTCTTTGCCTTCAACAATAATTTTCAGGTCTGTAAACTCTTTCGCTCTGCGTTGCTGGTTCAACTCCTTCAACATTTCTGCAGAACAGAGAAGACAGACAGTGCCAGGGTTCCCATTAAGAGTTTTTTATTTTTAATTTATAACTTTTAATTTTTTTTTTTTTTTTTGTAAAGAAGTAGAGAAACAGGAAACAACTGATATTTTTGTTGGTAAGATTGGCTCAACACAGACAGTCAGAAGTTACAAACATAACATATTAAAAAAAGAAAAAGAAAAAAGCAGGAACCAGTAGGTCTAAACAACTGAAATACATATACAGAAAAAAAGCAAAAACCATCCTAAATTTGGCAGGGTTAAAAAATGAAACCAAAATATTTCAGCATCAGGAAATCAGAAACACAGAGAATGCATTATCACAGAAAAGTTAAAATAATTTGCTATAATAAAAATCAAGAGCTAATGAATTTCTATCCAAATGCAAATAAGTTTTGAACATACTAGAATAACATTAGTAAAAATATGGTATTATGATGCAATATGAACTGGATATGGATCAAAACAATAAAATCACCAGACCTGCAAAAATAACTTATCCTCAACAACATAGTAAAAATGTGTTAAGCCTCTCAGTTAACAGAACAAAATAGTACTTCTAAATAATTTATAAATTACAGTGCATTTAAAACTAGCCAAATTACTAATGCATCTTGCAATATACCTTAGCTATATAGACTACAATTGTATATGCTTCAGAATTAGCTTAAAAGCATCCTTATGATAAAAAATAATCTCACGCAGAGAATAAATTACTGCCTTTTATAGCAATTCCCATTTTTTGCACTCCAAGGGTTTTTACCATCACAGCATTTTTATTTTTTAGCCTTCAATGGCTTCATTTACAGCAACAATCAACTTTCACACATCATGAAAGAATCATAATGATTAAAATAACCTATGAAAGTATTTCCATCCTGCAATAAAGCACCTACCTTGCATGATGGCTCCTTTTATAAAGCCTATTGGTACCAACAGAATGAAATAATAGCATGCCACGTCTTCATGTGTGGATGTGAACTATTAAGCAACCTACAAGCTGGCTAGAGTTTTAAGGGTAAGATTTCCATCCAACTTTTGCACACCAAAGTGGCTGTCAAGATGAATAATATACTTTTCACCTTGGCAATAGCCTGGCAGTTCAGAAGTCAGTGACCAAGATGATAAAAGTGCTGATTTTAAATACTACAGGATTTTGCATTTATTTTATGTTTGTAATAGGTCAAGGTTCTCATTTTCTCAGTGTAATACCCTGAACGCTTTCATTTTCAGACAGATCTGTAAATCAACAACAGTTCTTTACATGGTGTCCTTATATAAAGTAAAAAGGACCTGAAGAGTGTGCAACTATATCTGCATTTAATGCCACTGTTGGGCTTGGGCATTGGGCTGTCAAAGCATTGCCAAAGGGCCTTACAGTAAAATGAAGACCCAGATAATCTTTATGTTCTTCTGCTTTCCAAGTGAAATTCACCAGAAATCTTTCCAGCAAAGCACTAGTGGTTAAACAACATGAAAACATGCAAACACACAACTGTTGTATGAAAAGAAATTGAAGTTTTCCTAAGCCCCAACATCTGTGGTGCACATTTTTCAGGCCTAAGTAAATAAATGTCACCTTGCACATTTATGTCTATTTAATGGAAGCACAGTAGTGTCTGAAAGGCTAATTATTCTGTGTGAAATGGGTCAGTGCTCTCCTGAGAGCAAGCAGATCATTAGAGAGGGCACAGAAATAACAGCAGGCTTGTGTCAGATCTATAATAGGGGAAAATAAACCATTCTGTCATGTGGGTGCTATAGCAGGGACTATTTTTAACAAATTCATCTGAGCTGAAGTACAACGATACGTTTTGAGAAAAACTTAAAATGGAAGATGAATGTTCATTCTTCTGCAGGAAATTTTCAGGCTTTTGCTGGAGGTGTGATGCCTAAAGTCTGGTTTGACCATGAATGTTTCAGGTCTTAGGAGAAGACCAAAGATGCTTTGAACACAAGGGGTGTTTTACTGATTAAGGGTCAAAGTAACTAAGGTCTCTGGTTTCAAAGGAAAAGACACTTTCTTAGCTGCACACTTTTGGAGGGGATTTTTCTGTCCTTTTTCACATATAAATTACTTTTTTCTCATCCATTTTCCTACTTTCATTTTCAGGAACTACATTTTCTTCCCAACCAATTTTCTATCATTTTATACCTTAAAGACAGCTGCTTTTCCTTCTAAACTTTCTGATAGTCTTTCATCCACTACTTAATTTTGTTATTCTCCTTTTCATATTTGCCCAACTGTCCTCCATCCTCACTTCCACTTTCCCCAAGTTCCTCTTCAAGATCTTTTTCTCTAGCATCTGTGGTAGTCCTTCACAATCTTCCTTGCAGAAGCCTTTCAAGGCAAGGGCTCCAACCAAATTTAAGAGTACACTTACACAAGGGGTCAATCTCCATCTCACTTCATTCCATTTCCTCATTCTTAGAGACCAAAGAGTACAACTGTATGAAACAGGAAGGCATACACGGATCCTGTGCTTCAGGAGAGGAAACAGTTTAGTTGTGCTCTGAATTGGATAGGCATTTTCGGAGGCGCGCTCAGGGTAAGCAAGACAGTAAAGACAATCCTCGAACTCATGCTTGTGGCCAAGATTGCTGAATAACAAGACGTAAAGTTCAGCCACTCCACCTATAGATGTTGCAATCTCTGTGCTGTTTCCAATATTGTGAGAGCCAGTTTTAGCATCTTAAGTCCCCAAACCGCTCCCTCAGGTAATGAGCTATTTACTTGGCCTTTACTGAGTGCCCTTTAATTACATTCAGTCCTGCTGTTGCTGGGCACAATTTCTACCTAGGCTCTTTACACACTTCAGTGTGCTTTATACTGCATGCTTTCAAGGGGTGCAAGCTGGAAAACACAGGTCTGGAGCAGTGCTGCAATTTGGCTTATAAAAAAGCAGAAATCAGAACAAAGTCTAATCAGAAACTGAAGATTCTCTTTTTCTTCCAGACATTCACAGGCCATAATTCCTCCCTTATACCCCTGACTTGTTATAGTGCTTTCCACACAGATGACTGTGAACATTCCTGTAATTTTTTGTAGATCAGTTTGTGAACTAGAAAGAGAAGAGGCAGGTGGAGAGGAGGAGGAAGTCAGGAGACTGCATTGATTCATTGATCTTCCTTGCTGAGGTTCCTTTGTATTACTAAATAACTAGCAGACATTAGTATCAGACACAAAGATATATCAGAATGGGCCCTTATTCTCAAAGTATTTGTAATTCTCACACTGTGCTTAGCCAGGCATTAATGATTTATGAGGGCTCAGGATGAGTCGCAAAACAAATTTTTTCGCCAGGTAATAATGCCTGCCAATGAGTTGTAAAAGGAGAGACAACACAGTGCAGTCCTGGCAGTGAAAAATTATCTCAGCTGTCTCTCTTCTGGGCTCCTCCTCATTTTCAGTGTTTCCTCCAAGAAGTGGAATTTCCTGAAACCTTCAGAAAAGGATGTGCTGGGATTTTCCTAGTGGTTATTTATTCCTTTGCTTTATTTGCTCTTACAAAGAGTTGGTTTTTTCCCTGCTTTTTTTCCCATTTGATTTTTTTTTTAAGAGATCCAGGTAAAAATTAAGTGCAAAGACAGTTAAGAAGCTGGGTTTCAGCAGGGTGGGCACTGACATTCTCTCTCATCAGGAAATCACAGCAAATGCCTTTGCATTTGTAGTGCAAGGGATTTTCCTTCCTGCCCTAGGTGCATACATGCTACAGAAACCAAGCCAGTCCTTTCTGTCTTCTTCATCATTATCGATGCTTAAATCATTATCAGTCAAAGGTTAATGTTTTCTTCGTAGAAAAGTACACTATAGATGCCCCCATGTTCTTCCATAATTATAAGACATGTAGTGGTAGAACCTACAGGGGACTTGACCTGAAGCCTGTAACTGAACATCTCTGCAGACTCTGTGAAAGGGAGCACTTTCAATCTTGTCATTATGAGCCTTCATATCATTCCTTAGGGGCATTTGAACACAATTATATTGAGAATCCCAGAGACAATATGGGTTAGAAGGTGTAAGTGATTTTCCTCAGGTCAGGAGCAGAATTAGGAAGAACTCAGCAGCTTTGATTCCTGGTCCCCAGCTCCACCCATCACACCACATTTTCTCCTTCTTAATTAACAGACAAATTACAAATTAAACTGAAGGGCCCACTAGTCTTGGATCAAATGTGGGACTGAGATCAACTGTGCAGTAAGTGTAGATCAAGTAAAGGGAACAGAAGTTACATAGTGACTCTTTTTAAAATTAAAATTAACACAAACCTTATCCTTCAAGTTTATTTATTCTCTATCTCAGCCAGGGTGGAGATTTGATACCAGTGAAAGTTCCTCTCTAATGCACACACCTGTGGCACAATGGAAGCTCTCAGGTTTATGTCCAGTTTTAATGAAGAACTCTTTACTTAAATTCTAGCAGATAAGACTTTTAAAGGATGCAGGAAGAGCTAAAATATAATGAGCTCTGAAACCCGGAAGAACACTTTTTATGAACAGTATCTTTAAAAATTTGCTTGGAAAAAATAACATATCATAAAACTGCAAAGGGTAATTGATGAAGCATCACCTATTAGTCTTGTGAAGAACATGCAAGAGATCAGTGCTTGCCCAGACAGCCCCATGCTTTCATGACCGGGATAGAAAATGTAGGAAAGCTTAGAAAGGTTACCAGAAAGAAAATCCAATTACTATCTTGCCTTAATAAGTAAGGAGATTAATTCCTGAGGTTATGCTGTAGTTATGTAAAACAAGCATTTTAACCATTAAGTACCAGCACTACACACACTTGCTCCATTTGATAGACAGCGGTAGAGCCTGCGTAGCTACAAGAAATTAAATTATGAAGCAAAAGACCTAACAGTTGAATAGAGTTAGGAGTGATGGAGATCCTGTCTTACTCAACTACACAAGAATTCACTTTCTCCTCACTGCTATGTGCACAGACACACAGAGAACTCCCAAGTCCAGTGCCACAATAAACTGCTCCCTCTACCCTTGTGGTGTTATCACAGTATCACCAAGGTTGGAAGAGACCTCAAAGTTATAGGTAGCTTAAAGCAGCTGTGCAGAGAGGTAACAACTAAATGCTAATCTGATGAAGTTATGTAGACATGCTTGGCATTGCAGTGGCTGAGGCTTTCCTCCACTCCCCTGAGACTTCTTGACACTGCAGACAACTACCAATCAATGTTATTACATAGGGTCTCCCATGATTATCAGCCAGAGGATTAGTTATTTCCCAGCTGACACATACAGCACATGCTATTGCAGCTTCCATGTGGTGTGAAGACAAGTGCACACCTCTGGATAACAGCTTCTTACTTGGGATGGAGGACAAGAAATAGGTCCCTTATTCTCTTTTGATCTGAAACGAAGTGGTAATAGAGCTGAGAAAAAGGGGAACAAGTGAAGCCTTGTGGGAATCATTAGCAGATAAGGATGTCTCAGATACTATCTTGTGATCTTCAGTATACTTCCTGGATCCTAAAATAAACATCCAGTTATCTGGGTTGTCTTTGTAGCCAAACTGAGATAGAAACATGTCTCATGTACAACTCAGACCTTTCTGTGCTCTCAGCCAGGTAGGATGTACTACCACGGGTGCCTCTCTTCAGGGATTACCCAAGGAGATTAGATAATTAGCTGACATCAGATACTCATTTATTCTGCATGGAAGGTGAGAATTAATCTCTTGTAGATAAATACTTTCACTTTTTCCTTTTGAGTCTCAATTTCAGTTGAAACTCTTCATCAAGAACAGAAGAAGGGGGTGTGACAAAGTTGGGATTTGCCTGTACAAGGATCCTGTATTTGTGAGATGGGGGTGGCAGAGAAATGGTGAAATACTTTGAAGTGCCAAGCCTGCTAATATGCTTGGGATGGAGGTGCAAAATACTGCTGTATGATACCAGTGTGCTCAGCCCTCCTCTCACAATTTGTACTAATTATTTAGCTTCCACAGGATGCCATCCTGCTTCCAAGGCATCTCAAAATGTTTGACTATCAGCCTTCAAGCTAGATAAAATGAGCTGAGAAAAACTCAATATTGAATACAGGAGCTATAGAGCCTCAAAGCACAGGCAGAGCAAGGCTGTGCCCTACAGAGTCTCTGCTATTCAGCTACACTCTCTAGAGAAGATGGAGACCATGCTGATGGAGAGGTATCACTGCTGGCACAGCTACACCAACCTCTGAACAAAAGGCAACAAGAGTCATCTTCTGCTGGGTTTTGTCAGCACAGCAGTGTGAAATGTGAAGTGTGAAGTTGTCATACTCTGAGCAGATACAGCTACAGCAGCAGGACTTTGTAGTGCAGACCAACCTGTCTAGATCTTAGTCTTGTTGACACTGTTATACACCTGTGGTGATAAAGAAAATAGTAGCAGATGCTGGAGACTGGGAAAATACTTTAAAATCCTGTGCTAAGCAACACATATGTGGCTGTATATGGTAATTCTACTCAAAGGACTGTTGGCAATGAGATGCCCCACTGAGCTAAATATTTATTTGTTGTTCACACATGAAATTCTTCTCGCCTTATTTTGAGCAGAAAGTCAGCTGTGGTGATTACTCACTTGAGGTAGACAAGTACGACCCTCTGTGTAAAAGGAACTTTACTAAATGTATAAAAAAATTCAGTGAAGTCACTGCATCAGGATTTGAAACCAATTTTCAGGATACTATCATCACTAGAAATGACACTGGGAGGTACCTCAAGGATGTCATCACACATTACAGAGTTGATATTTCCCTATATTATGCTGTAGAACTACTTCAAAATATTTTCTGACTATATTCAGAGGTGAACTAAACCCCTAATTTCTGGAAAGTCTACTTTAAATGCAACTTTTGAAAGGTTTTGGTATCAGAGTTATGAATAAAAATAATAAGAAAAGGAGTCTGGGGGCTAGAATGCCTTTGCTGCTTTGATTTATACGTTAATGTCTTCTGTGGTACCCATGCCTGCTAATTTATAATCATACAGGGTTACAAATGCACAGTGAGTGTATGTGACCAGCTTTGCAAATGAACTTCATTTACATTACATATATGGATGTAAAAAATGAAAAAATACAGAGACAATCAGATCTCTTTCATTTTTCCAGCAGAGAGTGTGATCCACCTAAGGACAAGCAGCAAGACCAAAGGATCCAGCACAAGAATACCTATTGAGATGCTGAGACAAAGATGCAGCCTCCTATATCAAGATCTGATGGTTGGTTTTTTTTGTTTGGTGGTGTTTTGGTTTTTTTTCAGGATTCACCCCTGATTAAATATAAAGTAGGCTGCAGCCTGTTTTATATTGGCCAAGGCAAACAAACCCCAGGGGATCCCAGCAAATTGCCAGCCTGGCCCTCTGCTCCATATATAACATGCCACCATTTCAGTTAGCACTGTAACTTGATTTCCAGGCAGACAATAATTTTCTCTAGAGACAAAATGAGAGAGACAGACAAAAAGAGAAGGAAAAAAAATAAAAAATGGAGTGCTGAAAATATAGAATAGCCCACATTCAAAGAGAAATTTAGTTCTGATTGTTTTATTTACCAGCAGGCAGCTCTGAATATCAATACACACTTAAGGGAAAGCTAAAATATTTATTACTATGTGATCTGGGATGATTTGGTATTATCCTAATTGCTTGTAGCAGAGGACTAGCAGATAGCTTTTAGACCTTTTTGATCTCTTTATGTAGTGCAAGGCATTAGCTAAACGTTTCCTAGTTTTGAAGGCTTTGAACAAGAAGCACCCATCTGTGAAACCGATAGTGTAATCAACAGGCTCCCCAACATGTCAGCAATAGTCAAATGCTGGCCAGTTCTGGTGGTGCAAGAAAAAAAAGCTGCAAATTGTGTATTAACAGCCATCAGTCACACTCCTCTGCATATGTACAACTGGCAAACAAAGCACTTCTATTCCAAAATAAGAAAATAAAAAAATACAGGTGCCTGAAAATAAATCACTGATGCATCCAGGACAAATTGCATGCACTAGAGTGAAAAAGAACTATAATAAATACAACTGTAAGGTGTAACACCTAACAATCAAAGTCTTCAAAGCACTTAACATACATTAATTAGCCCATTCTACCCATTGTAAACAAAGGCACTGCTCCCCACTTTCAACAGGGGCAGGACTTAATTTTTTCTTACAGTGTATGTAAGTGTAATCAACACAATTCTTTGAAATAAATCCACTGTTACTGACAAGTGGTGACACACCTATTTTCTAGCAGTCGTATACTGCAGTACATGATGCCTAATGAAAGCAAGTAAAACCAACTCCAGTCTTTGGCACTGAAATCTCACCCTTTAAGGAGATATTATAAATTTATAAATTGCACATTTATAAAGTAATAAATCTAGGTATTTAGGCCTGTATACTGAGTGGATGTTAGGCACTGAGTTAAATGTATGTGACAGCATTTCTTGGTCCAGTGGACAACTCATATGATAGAGAACTGTTCTTTTTGGTACAGACTGTGTCTCCACAATGAGTCTCAGTGATTCATTATGCTATCAGAACAGTTAAGTGCAATCAAATATTCCAAAATAAAAAAAAATTAAATGCTGCCCATCAAATTTAAGCCCTCTCCTGGAGTAGCCTGAGACACAACAACTCTGCTTCAATAATTAGATTCCTGCTTTATAAAATCATGCTTTAGGTTGGAAGGTACTTTTAAAAGTCAGCTAGTCCCACCCCCTGGCAGTAAGCAGGGACATATTTAACTAGATCATGTTTCTCAGAGCTCTGTGCAACCTCGACCTGGGATATTTCCAGGGATGGGGCTTCTACCACTTCTCTGGACAACCTCTTTCACCCTCAGCATTAAAGATTTCTTCCTTCAGCTTCAGCGTGTGTTGATGGCTGAACTCATGCCCACTCACAATTATAGAAGTACTTATAATAGTTAAATACAAGGCTGTTAACTTACCTAATAATCATGACTACTAGTTTCAAGAATTATAAATAATTATTTTTGTGTCCCATGAGCACAGTATCATATGTTAAAAAAGCCACAATTTGTGTCAAATTTCCTTTGAACAGCTCCCTACTTGTAACTTTTTCTTATCTCTAGATTCTACCAGTCCTAAAGATGTGAAAGACTCTAATTAACTTTGTTTCTTCTTTTGTAAGTATTGTAAATTTTTCATTGTCTAATAGAGTTGTAGCTATTTAGGAAATGCTTTGTAAAATGTCTGCTCACTGATGCCTAGCTTAAATTTCTCCTTAATGAGTAAATCTTGATTTGTAAATCTTTGTTTTTAACAAACTTTTTTGGAGGTATTTTTGTTAATAAATATTTTAATATGCTAATATTTTTGTATAAATCCTAGAAAAGTCTCTTCTAGCATCAGTGTCACCTGGATAGTGAGTTTGTACAGTATGGCAAGAATATGAGCTGTGACTGGCTAATAATGTAAGAAACCATCTAACTGAAAATGTTTTTCATATTCATAGAGGAACAAGTTATCAGGAAGTTTTTAAGTAGCTGCCTTACCAAACTCAGACTAATTAAGAAAAAAACAGTTTCTACTTTCCACTTTTAAGAAGTCTGAGATTAAAGGACCAAGATTTATTTAATGAGTATTAAAATTTATGGGCTCTCTAAGAATTAAGCAAGTTTATAAAGACTATTTTGAGAGCTGAATGGCTTTCACATAATGGAGATGGTTGATAAGAATGGGCCAAAATATTTAAAACAGAAAAGAAAACATTGGACACCTCAGAAGACACGGCGATTAAGTCAAATCTCAACTGTGAAGGCAATATACAAATTTCACAATCATATCATAACCCAAAAATACTACTAAAACCAACCCGCAAAGGTGCTGAACCTATGACGGGATGACAACAGGCAATTTTGAATCTAGACAAGCATGAAAGAAGCGTGTTTTTCTCCTTCTGTGTAGTTATGGAAACAGAGAGATATAAACCCCCTCCTAACCGAACAAGGGCTTTTTTCCTCGCTCTGCTCCCATCTGCAACTTTACAGCTGTCACCACAAGTCATCCCGCTCGCTCCTGCAAGCCAGCAGGCAGCAAGCAGGCATCTAAGGCAAGGAGAGAACAAAAGAGAGACTGCAATACAGCTTCAGTTCAAATGACACTCTCACCAGGGCTCCAGTTTCTCTGGGAAGACAAAGTTGTAAAGTTTTACGAAAGAATTGAAGTAAATTTCTTTTCTAAGGGTCTTAGTGGGAAATCGAAAGATCTATTTTAATTTAAGATACTAGCAGCTTCTCTTGCTAATGACCAAAATATTGAGACCAATAGCTCCCCAAGAGCAATCTGCAGGATGACAGGGGTCCATAAAGCCACTTGCACTGCTCTGAAGAGCCACGTACAGTGTAAAACATTATTTTGAATCTGAGCATTAAAGATGGTAAAATACAAGAAACCTTGAGGGTTGACAGGTATGCTTGAAAGACATTGTTGAAACTGTGCAGATCTGGAAAATGGATATGCTAAAGCTTTAGGTAAACTGAGAATAACGGGATCCAATTTAGAGAGAAAATTCTTGATGGGAATTGATTTGTTTGTCTCACAATGAAAATCAGAACTGTGCTGGCATAGACAATGGAGAAACTTTCTCCGGGGCACTAGACTTAGGGAAAATTCACATTAGTATTCCCATTAATTTGTTTCTTGAGCTTAAACTAGAATATAATCTGGAGTGCTAAATTTAAAGTGAGAATAGATCTCCATCTATAAGGTATGTTACTGACCTGTGACACACCAAAACAGGGTTTACTACTAATCTGGAGAATAGGGCTCTCTTTGAGGTTCTCTCAAAGGGCAGATGCCTTTTTTGCAGCTTTAAACTTAGTGGTGACATCTCCAAAAAGGAACAAAATGAACTGGAAATGAATTAACCACTGTTTGTTGTTGTTGGTTTTCTTAATTTTTATTTTGCATTCCTCAGGAACCAAAAGTTGGTGATTATTTCACTCTACAACAGAGTAGAACCTGGTGTCTCTAACTACAGTGAACTGTGTGTCTGAACTGATTTCAGGAGAGATAATTATTGCAATTTTATTATTTCTCATTTCTCTAGACCGCTGATTTTCACACATCGTATGCATATTCATGAACATTGTTGTACTTTTAATTAACTATATGATATTAGCAATTTATATGTACAAATGAAGAACCCTGGGAACAAACTCATTAAAAATCCAGGGCTATACTTCAAAGGCTTCAAGATTTTACCTCTTGCACACTTGCCCTCTCCCCACTCCGGAAGCAGGAGGCTAACACGGATTTAAAAAGAACAAATATCTACCTGTGCAAAAGCTGCCCTTTACATGTCACAGGAAATATCAATATTTCAGAAGTTGGTTGTGTCTTCTCGAGTATCTGTGACCCTTTCTGTGGACTGAAGAGTTCATACGGAGCTTTCAAGCATGAAAAATGTTCTTAATTTGATATTTTCATTTGTATGTGCTTTTTCACATTGCTTAATAAAATGTCATTAATGGTGACAATATGGCACAACTGTCATGTTTCACTGTGCTGACGTCTTTAGGTTAGTTTGGAAGCATTTTTCTAGGTCATTATTTTTAATTAATACAACAAATGAGTATATTTTTATTCAAAATGTCAAACTCTTTTAATCATAACACAAATACGAAGCACTAACCTAGAAAATAGGCTATTTCTCTGTTACTAAGTAGCAACAACATAATTAAAAGCATGACATTCTAAAATAAAAATACCATATTTGATCATTTTACATCATGATGAGTGATCCTATCTACTTGCTATGTGAATTTTGTTGAAAGAGATAACACATATACATTCTAAAACAACATCATCTCTCATAACAAATTCTGGAAATATGTAACTTGATAATGATGGTTAAATGACTTTTCTAATTAGTGAGATTTGGGAAAAAAGCTGATTGAAATGGTGTCTTACAGCAAAAAAATAGTTTCGAGGACAATTTATTTCAGTGAAGACACTGTCAGTAAGACATCAGGCTGAGGCTATTTATCTATAATCAGAGCTTGCTTTAATTCGGTTATGGCTGTGAAATAACTAGAAGAGTTAAACTGGTACAAAGCCCTTTCAAGTGACACTAAGTGTTTACCAGTTCTAATTAACACACCAGTTTAACTGAGAACAGAATCTGGTTCCCATTAGTGTACCGCAAAATAAATAGCTATACAGACACATGCTTGCAAAACCAGCAAAGGAGCATTGTTTCTTGATTTTCTGACACTTTTCAGTGTTAATTTTCTAGTCACCTTAACTGATATCTTGGATTTTGTTCAGTTTTTCTTTTTTTCCTTCTACTTTACATCTTTATTCTTCTGCTCTCTCTCATATGCTTGTGATTTTCTCCTGGCAGTATTTTTTTTAAAGGTAGCAATATGCCACTGAAGAATACGATTAAGATAATTCAGTGCATTCCTAAGGACATTAAATTGCTAGGCTGAAGTGCAATTTGGGTTGGCTGCAACCTTTTTAAAGAAATACATAATGGTGTAAGTTCAAAATAAAACTGAAGATGAAGCTGCACCTCTGGGGTCCTTATCTGCAAGAACTCGAAGAAATGAAAAAAGCCCTGAAGATTTAGATTAAATTTTACAAAATGGCCGAGTAACTTTTAAGTCTAGGTCTTAACTGCTCTTGAGAATTTAACCTATCTATAATTTGTCATAAAGAAAAACAATGATTTCTTACGAAATAATACGATCAAAATGCTTTTGATGCATCTAAGTAATGTCAAAGGTCAAAAAGACAAAGCTAGAAGGAAAGCACCTAGCTGGTAAAATAGCCATTCATCGGAGCTTTAAATCTCTGCCTGTGCTGCAGGGACTAGTCTGCAGTGACAACTTCACATAAAAGTAAGACTCCCCCTTTTGTAGGGGGCTATACAATTCTTCTTTTAATCACACAAATCTTACATCATTTTAACACCAATCTTTAACACTGGTTTAAGTAAAAGCAGTCAGAGTTCAGAACTGTAAGTGCAAGCTCTAGCTGTTCTTACGGCTTTTTCCTCTGTGGTTGATGGACACAAAAAGTAGTCCAAATCAGTTCTTTCATTGTTCTTTCATAGTCAATGTATAAACAAGAAAAATTACTATAACTCTTTAAAAACAACCACAGAGTATTGAATAGAGCTTAAAGAAAAGAAAAAGACATTCCATAAATGACTTGGTTTGAGTACTTGAAGAACAATCCTTTTCAAGTGCTTTTTCAAAGCAAAAATAGAACGTGGTTGATGTACGCTCATTTGGTGGTGCAGTGAAACAATGTGTTCCCTTGGCCAAAAATTAGAAACCCACAAAGATTTCTAGTATGCTTAACTTAAAAAAAAAAAAAAAAAAGTTTTATTTATTTTAATATGTAAGGAGCCAGATGGTGTACATTTGTACAGAGTTACTGACAAATGAGCCTGCTGATTACATTTTTTTTTGTCTTGTAAGAATATTCAAAGAATGAAGCTAGGAGTAAACCTAGTGAAAAGATATCTTGGACTAGTATAATCATAAATAAAGTATGACTGTAGAGTAAGAAAATGAAAAGTAAATAAGTGAAAAGACCTGGAGTTTCAAGGACTGTGCCAAGCCAAAGAAAATTAAAGGCATGTGCTTAGTGATGGACTTGGTAGAGTAAGGTTAATAGTTGGACTCTTGAAGGTCTTTTCCAACCTAAGTAATTCTATAAATGTTCTTAAGTACCAAAGGTAGAGGTTAAGATCACAGTGAAAATTTGATACTATTAACTGTGCAAAGCAGGGTTGTTTCACGACTGTGTAAGTGGCAGAAATCAGCCTATAAATGATCAAAAGGGTTGCTTACATCTTGAGATACACACACTAGTCACAGACAAAGGCTAAAAGTGATCCTTAACAGCTTTTATGCTGGAGTTAAATCCTCATAGATCCAGCTAACTCTAAGGTAATGCAAGTATAGAAGATACAAAAAAGTTACATAACTTTCTAAGTGACAGGTATGAAGAGAGAAACACTCTGCTACATTGGACCTTCCTCAAAGAGACTTTTTTCCTCCCATGAAAATACAATTATAACTACGCAGCTGTGGCAGATGTTAGTATATGAATATTTATATACCCAGAGGGTATTTCAGTCTACCTCACCAGGCATATCAATATTTGAATAATTTAATCGAAGCACTGAGTTCATGAAGCAAAGTGCCCCCTCACCTTCTCATAGATAGATGTGGTTCATATTCTGAATGATGTGATGCTCCTGAAGTACTCCTCCCCAAAGCTTATGCCCACATTACCTCATCAGGTACCTCCAGACTACAAAAGGGAGTACAGGGTAGCAGTGTTCTGTGTTAAAAGGACCCAGGTCATGACAGAAATCCAGCACAACACAGCACCACGATGTGTGGGCATCACTAGATCAGGACCAAATGCAGGTTGCTGTGACAGTGCAGTGCTTATGCTTATAGCTCATCCCTCTAGGAAGGAATTCCAGCCATCTCAATGGTTCATAGGTCTAACCACCCTGCACTTGGGCTTGTGACAACAAAGCCCTCAGGGATTTTTGATGTTTGCCCCATAAGCTTAAGCCTCCTTTAACTCAAACTACTCTAAATCACACTTCTGGCATCAGAAGCAAATCACTACACGTATCCAAAAGCATTGGCCATGATGGGTTGGTGGAAACTTCAGCAATAAACCTTAAATGTATTTTTTTCCATGGAACTATAGAAAATTCAGAAGTTGCATGAACACGAGTAATGCAACAAAACTTTTTTAACCAGAACTGAACTAAGTTTCTTTTTTTAGAAACATGCTTTGTTGAGATGCACACGCACAAAAGGCACTGATATTAACTGTGGGAGGAATCTAAATGGCATTAAAGCAAGACTGCACTTCAAACTGCTTTTCATGCCTTAAAAACCAGCAAAGGAGAATGATGTACTGTACATGCCTGTTCATTTCTACTAGACTGGAAAGTAACCAAACTCTTGTCCTTCTATCAGTTTAAAGCTGAAGTCTTTATTTTGTACAGCCATTTTCAAGTTTGTAATTTCACATATATGATACACACGCACTGGCAATAAATACTGTTAACTCAGTCTTATTTCACAGTATTAAGGGTATCCTGTGTGGATCAACATTTATAATAAGAAGAATCAGAGCTATCCTTGAGTGATGGGAAAATAAAGGAGCTATCATTATTAAAATATCTATCTATTTATTTATTTGTTGTTAAATGAAAAGTGTGGCATTCTTGGAAAATCTACAAAACATTTAAGGAAAACATCTGAGCAGGTTGGTTTTTTTCCTCAAGGCTGGGAAATGCTAGAAAGATCTTTGATGTGTCAGCTTTGACAGTTGTTTCGGTCCACCTCTGTTAGCATTGCGGCAGACGGCTGAGGATGTGATTGCTTTCCTTGTGCTCACCAGTCCCTCAGGTAGAGGGCTAGAGAGCAGTCTTCAAAATACTGCTTATTAAAGTTGAATTGTGATAAACAAAGCTGCCTACTTTTACACAGGGTACATATTTTGGGCTGAAATAAATCAAATCTACATTTAACTGTGCAAAAGGCATTCAGCCTTAACTTCGTTATCCAGGCTCCTTCTGCAGACAGACACAGGCACCTCCAGTGAGGGAGGCTTCTTGCTTCCTGGGACATCTGTTTCAGCACAGCTGGGTTTCCCCCAGGGTTGTCCACCTCTCTCTATTAAGTACAAAGGATGGCTAGCTGATTAGCTTTGATTATCTGTCTGCATTTTTCAACTCCTTTGATCCAGCTCAGTTGACTCTCATTCACTGAAAGGCAGAGATGGCTTATGGCTGCCCACACTGCTCCCAGTAGGTAGAGCACACCCAGGACAGGAGTCACTGGCATGAAGGACACCATGTGTACGCTGGCAGCTGATCAGGACAAAAAGAGGTCTCCTGGTCTGTGGAAAATCAGCATGTAACTTTTTCACTATTTGGGAAGTCACCAGGAAGAATTAAGAGGCTTCTGAAGCCATAAAAGGTCTGAAAGCAAAAACATGTGAACTGTATGCAAGAGGAAAAGGAGAATTCAAATAGAAAGAGAATTAAGTTTAGGGTTTACTTTTGACAACCACGTTGTTGGTCTGGGCATAACTAAGGTGGAAAACTCTTACAACCCCAAGGATGGGTAACTGCTTTTGAATAGTAGCTACATAAAAGCAAACCTTAATTGGTATTCTTCTGTTCCTGGCCTATTCTAGTACAACTTTCATTATAAAATTACCATTCAGAGCCTAGGAATATTTGCCATCCAAAATCATGTCAAAGAAAGTAATCATTTGTATATTCATAGAGACTGAGGAACCACAGTAGCATATCAAGGAGAGGAGAAAGATATATGTAAGAGGGAACTTATTTATTTAAAAGCATCGCGAATGGATGTCTTTAATCTGAACTACTTCTTCAAAAAAATAGTAATTTGAATGAGCACTGAATGAAGGGCAACTTAAGACTTTGATCTCTTTATGTGTTTATGCCACCCCACTGCTTGATGGCTTCACCATTCCCTGCCACACACTGCTGGCTGATATTCTTAGAAGCTCCTACTCATCCCCCAGTTGCATTCTCCACTGTGGTTGGGCTGTGATCCTTGATGCACTGCTATCCCAGAGCCCCTGACCCTGCTGGCACAACAGCCCTTCCTGTGACACTTCAAGGACAATCATGGGGCAAACTCTGCTGCCTCATTTGATGGCGAAGTTGACAAATGAAGTGTTCATTCCGGTTCTGGAAGTGCCCTCTGTGATTTTGATCGGAAAAACAACGTGGCTCCATTTGCCTTAGAAACCACGCAAACATCATTTGAAACATTAAGAGCCACAGCCAGGCTGGGACTTATTACTCCAGCTTTATGCTGCAACCTGAATCTCCCAGTTGACAATGACATGCTTCACTGCTGCTCTGCTAGGACGTAATTTTCTTTCCACCCAGCAACAGGCACGAAGGCATCTGAAATCACACTGTAACCCTGACAGACACTCCAAAGCCTTTCAAGGCCAGTAGAAAGAAAAGACAGAGAGGGAGTGAAAGAAAGACAGAAAGAGTATGCAAGGATGGGGAGACTACACTGAATTAGAGTTAATTAAACCCAAGCTTTGACAATGTTTAAATAACGGGATCCTACACCTAGCCCTGGAATGCCTGTACGAGCTGTCATTTAATTTAAAAGAGCACAATAGCTAAATGTCAGTCTTCAGGCAGATCTTCTGCATCTTTCTGATGCTGTATTAAAAAGTTATTATAAAGCAGAATTTCAGATTTTTTTTCAGTTTGATAACAGCCTTCTCAAACTTCACATCATCAGCACTCGATATGGCACTTGTTCCTGTGAAATCAAGAGAAGAATTATCCCGGATAGAGTGAAAAACCAAAAAAAAAACCCCAAATCTTGAAATCTCCTAAGCTAAGTCTGATCTGAAAATAAAAAAAACCAAAACACCACAGAGTATTTTCCTAGCAAGACAATTAATCTGATATCAAAATGACCCTAGAATAAAATTAGTGTGTAACACAGATCAGAATCCCCCCTCCCTCCATCCATCAAACATTTGATCACATCTTAGAGAATATTGTATTGCATGCTTTTACAGAATAGTGACAACACTTGGCAGCACTATGTTCAGCTTTTAATTTTCAACATGCTTTAGAAAGGATCTCATTAATTTTCCCATAGCTTGTTCAGTGATGGTTGCAGATTCCTTTTCAACTGCAAGTTTTCAAAAATGTTTTCTCAGCTGGAATTTATTTGAATTAGCATTTCTAGTCAAAATCAAAACAATCAGAAATTAAGTACCATATTTAAATAAAAATGTTAATAAAGAGATCTTTCATATTTTAAGCTACCTTCTTGCAAACAGTATATCTTCAATGAAATTTGGCTACTATTCAACATTTAAAACTTTGCTATATTCATATTTGGTTTTAGTATTTAATCCTATATTAGTCACACAATACTCAAAAGCAGAAACATGAAAAATTACTAGAATTGTCAAATCAGTGCAGGAGAGTTATATGGAAGAAAAATAAAGCAAGCCAATATTTAGTCTCTCTACAATGAACTTGATGCCCTATAGTATATTAAGAATAGTATTAAGTGCTCCTGATAATAAACTTGACACATCCATTTGAATTTTTTTTGGACACAATTACTATCTTGGAGCAAGATTACAGAGGTAATCTACAGGAACAGCAGCAATTTAGAAGAGATGCTAATTTAGAAGCTACTTGCTCTCAAAAAGCAGAAAACCATTCAATTTGCACTAGTCAGTTGGAAATACCACACTAGTGTGTGCCCCTCCAGATAGGAAATCACAGGGTGGCAGATGAGCTTCAAGTGATCTTGGTGTAGATAAAAGAAAAAGGATATTGGGCAATTACTAAGGACAAGATTCAAGTTGCCTGAGGACTCAGACAGACACAAGTGTTAGGATAACCTAGAAAACTTGTGCATCGACAGCTCTCCAGCTCTCCAGCTCTCAGTCCCAAGTCCCAGTCCAAACTGAAATCTGCTCAGAGTATGGCATCAACCATATAATGGGTCCAGAGGAGCAAAGTCTGGGGATACCTTCTCTAAAGAGTGAATAAATGATTTCTGGCTGAATGCTGCAGCCTAAAAGCTACATTCAAAGGTAGGGCAGACTGAAAGAAGGACTGCTGTTAAAAGTTGGTTTTGAAGTTGCTCAAAAACTATCAGAAATCATTCAAATGAGGTTGATGGGTGGATTGCCTGACTGCAACACAGGCTGAATCTGTGCCTTCTAGAATGTATTTAAGTATATAGAAACCCCTCCCTTCTTTTTGGAGGTTGACAAATGTTAAAGAAATGATCAGAATGCTCTTTGTGGGAGAATGCAATACCAAACTCTTTTCTCAGTTCTCCCTCTCATATGTACCTGAAAAGAATTTCATTGTTGTACTGCTATATGATGGGGTCACTGAGACACAACATTATCCTCACTGTGAACCACGGAGCTGAGCAAAAGGTGCCAGGAAATCAAATACTGTGGTACATGACAATTGACATTTCTAAAGACAACAAATAACTCTTTATTTCAACCTGGTGGAAGCAAATGCAGAAAGGGCCAACACTGAAAAACACAGGAAATGAGAAAAGCCTGGGCTATTAATAGTTTCAGTACAAATTAAAACAGCGCAAAGAGCAATATTCATTTTTTTCCCCACTGTTGGGCTCTATTAAAAATCTTCTCTCTTTAAGCAGTAAACTTCACAGATTCTAACATGGGTGCAGATCTCCTTGTGTTCCTCTATTGCTGAGAAATCTGTCCTTCCTAATTACTTCTAGAGCAGTGACAAAAACCTTGTTGATCTGATCAGACAAATTCTTGCAAGTAAAACATTCAGAACTGTAACTTGAACATGCTGACTGCTTAGAGACAAGGATGATAATAGCATTGTTCATAACAATAAAAGGGACATAGGGAAGGATGAGAACTTAATTTTTGGCCATGTTCCATTTAAAGCAACTACAAAGGACATTAAAAGGGATGTCAGAGGCAGAGACTGACAAGGCATCGAAGAGAAGATGTCAGAGGAAAAGGGCTGCTTACAATGATCTCAGTACCTGGCTGATACAATTTGCCTTCTGAAGTGTCTCCCCAGAGACTGAATACAGGTTTAATGATAAGTGATTCCTGTTTATTTATTTATTTATTAATTGAGAGGGCAATGCATTTTAAAGGTTCTCAATAATGTAATGTATTTTTGTTGCAAATCCCCAAACCAAGAAGCAAGTTCTTTCTCCCTTTTCTTGTGGGTTTAAACTAGTGGGAATGTTTTGGTGCTTCACTGTTTATGCTTTATATAAAAAAAGATAAATATCTCTTTCCATTACTGAACAGTGCTTTGTCTATTTTCTGCAGTCTGTTGCAGCATTGTACAATTCATACTCAAATACATGTCCCTTTCTAACAGCCTTTAAAATTTCCTTCCTTCCTTCTTTCCTATTCAGAGGAATCACGGCTATCATCACTTAAATATTGACAGCATTTTAGATGATGCATCATTCTAACTGATTTATATTTCTTCTATTTAGAAATAAACCCATGAGTACCACCACACTGTTTGAGTGGACTTGCTGCTCTTTGAGGCCACTACATGACTATACATTTTTAAAATTTTCCCCTACTCTCTTATCAGTCATGGCCTGTATAGGATAATTCTGGAAAGATCTTGATCTTCACTGATGAGGAGAGTGATAGCAGGGCACAGATATGAAGGAAAAGCATTAGAAAGGCTGTATTGAACCTCACTGTCTTGCAAGAAGACCTAATCAGCAAGACGCTCTGGAAGGACATCCTTGTAACAGAGGTTGAGCCATCAGCAATTTATTTTTTTGCTCCTCAGAACTAGATAACTTGTAGCGACTGGTGTATTTCTGCATATTTGTTTGGAAGATTTTGAATATTACTTTCCTCCATTAGTCCTGGAGTCAGCTTTGTGCGTTCCCAGGATGAAGCTGATGACTTTAAAAGGTGCAGGGTAAGCACTTCCTGCAGAAGAGATGCTAGTATAACCTCACATCAGCATCTGTGTGCAGACTAGCCTGATAAGTATCAGAAACAGTGTCAATGACAGGGGAACCAAATGTACCTTCTGGAGGATGAACTGTTAGTGATACAGAGTTACATCTTCTGCATGGCTATATTTTGGTTAGAAGGGATCTTTAAAGGTTGTCTAATCCAACCCTCCTCCAGAGAATAGGGGCATCTTTAATTAGTACAGGTTGCTTGGAGTCCTGTCCAAGCTGACCTTGAATATTTCCAGGGATGTGGATTCTATCACCTCTCTGCACTACTGGTGCCAGTGTTTTATCACCCTTATTGTAAAAAAATTCTCCTTATATCCAGTCTAAATCTTCCCTCTATTAGTTTAAGACTGATATCTTTTTCCTATTGCAATGGCCCTGGTAAAAAGTCTGTCCCCATCCTTCTTATAGAAGTGAAAGGCTACTCTAAGGTCTCCTGGAGCCTTCTCTTCTCTTCCGCAGGCTGAACAATCCCAACTCTCAGCCTGTTTTCACAGAAGAGATTTTCCATCCCTCCGATAATTTTTGCAGCCCTCCTCTGGACCCACTCCAATAGGTCTGTATCTCTCTTGAGCTGAGGACTCCAGAACTGAATGCAGTACTCCAGGTGGGATCTCACCAGACCAGAATACAGGATAAAAATCACCTCCCTTGACCTGCTGGCCATATTTCTTTTCATGCAGCAGAAGAGAAATTTAGGGGAACCTCACTTGCAATACAGAGCCTTTGTGTAACCTTCAGTACACCTACGACAAGATTCTGTTCCATTCCATTCCATTCCATTCCATTCCATTCCATTCCATTCCATTCCATTCCATTCCATTCCATTCCATTCCATTCCATTCCATTCCATTAATTTCTAAAAGTGTCTTTCTGTATTCTTTCAGTTTCAGCTTGTCCCAGAGTTTCCACTGTCTTGGTCCTTCACCAAGGTTCTTCCAGGCAAAATGTTGATGTCTGCTGGACTCCTCTCCAGTGACAGTTTTGCCAGGAAGAACATGTTTCTTTGCAAAGCCACGGACAAGACTCTTATTCTCTGTTCTCCAATTTCTACAGGTTTGTAATTTGCATTCAACTGGCTCTGAGTTTTCCACATAGTATACACGCACAATGTACAGTACACTTTCTTTTTTCTTTTAAATCAGAAAACTACCTTTATTTTCAAGTTAAAAATATTCACTCATATAGCAGAGACTGTGTTATACCCATATGTATGTGCAGCACACTGGGGAGCATCATATCACAAAGAACATTTTGTATGTTTTTCCTTTCACTAACTCTCCAATTGCAATGCAGAAGTCAGTATTTCAGAAAATGCAAATGCTGCTGAATTAGTGGTTCTGTGGCACTAAAGCTTTCTGAGCAGCGTAACTGAGAGAAGCCCCCCTGGATTTTCAGTGACTGTGTTTTACAGTAAATGAGTGATAAAAGATGCACTGCTTGGATTCTTGTCTTTGCTAATAATTTCCAATATATATGAAGAGAATGAAACGTTTAAACTCAGGGATGGGGGATTAAAGAATATCCATGATGAATGAGCTGTAGAGCTGAAGAGAATTTGTTGTACATCCTGACCAATATAGCAGTGAAAGTAATCAATCCATTACCTCTCTACTGAGAGAAATGGCAGAGAGATAAGGGCATAATGAATGCCAGGCACAATACTGATAAGGAAGACACTTAAAATGACCAGCCAGAATATATTCCATAGTTAATAGTGCTGACAAAAGCAGTGACAAAGTAATAATTTATTCATGGCATAAGGGCCGTTCCTGTGAAAAACAAAGAAGCATTTTAAATTAAGGCAACTATTGAAATCAGAGTAGCCTTATTAACTGGTAGCCATTAATGAGTATTATAGAAAAGAATACTTTTAAGGCTGCATTTTGCCATTAACATATGGGCTAAACTGCAAAACCTTGTTACTTACAAATGCAGATTATTTATTTATTTATGTAACACACCCCCTCTCCTCCCCCCACCCCTCCAACCTTTCTGGCTTTTTACCTAACCCTTTTCTTTAATGCATACTTTCTGCATATTCACATGCAGCCTGAATGGATAATGCTCTTGCCTACTGCCGACATGCCCCCTGCCACACAATCTTTGAAGGGGCTGACCTACATTTTGAGTCCAGTAACTGCCAAGACTGAAATGTAAACATATTTGATGAACCAAAATGCAACACTTAATTAAGAAACCACACCTATCTAAAACCTGGTAGCTTTTCTCTCTGTGCCCAAAGATTGTGCTTTATGAACATACTGTGCAACATAAAGTGTTGGAGATATATACGGAACAGCAGTGACTGTGTTGAATGAAATAAAATCTGCATTTGCTCCAAATGGCTAAGGTTATGACTAAAAAACAAGCTGTTCCATTCTGATTTTCTTTTTGGATTTCATTATACTGTATCTTAAATATTTATACTATTTTTAAGAACGTTTGGGGTCATTAACTGGTTGGACACAGAAGCTGGGTCAAGTACACCAGTTTTCCTGGTACACAAACAAGCTATCTAACCACACAACCTTCTGACCTACATGGCTGTTCTTAAAGCTTTAAAAATTTTATTTTCAACAAAAATATCTTCCAATTACTCAAAGAATCTCCTTCTCATATTTCAGTTCTGGTGCCAGACAGAGAGAGTTTTAGAGGGTTTATCACTTCCCACGTACAATAATTTTCTCCCTCTATGCCTATGACAGATAGAGAGTTGTACTCTCAGGTTTGTTGTTTCATCTTAGACAAAATTAAAATATAACTTTCAGGGACATAATGATATTTTGAGAATTATATTTTAATATACAATAAATCTGACATGCCCATTGCAATTAGTAAATTACCTATGCTAATAAATGTGCCCACCACAAACCCTACCCCAGCAATTACACCTTTCGTCCTTCTTTCTAATAAGGATGGTTAAAGATTTTCATAAGTTTATAATTATTAGTTTCTTAGGTCCTTGACTAGAAAGAGATTGAGAAACCAAATCACTAAATTAGCAAAGGTTTCTTAGGCAGGCAGCACAGAAATGTTTAGGGCACGGGGAAAACTGGTCTTTAATATACATACACAAAACCTTCTGCTGCAATTGAGCATAAAGAGCAGAAGCCAGCAAGACAGAGCAAACAGGCTTCAGATCCTCCAGCTGCCTGCATTAACCCACAGCCACTGAAGGCAAAAAGCAGGCTTGCTCAGCACTCTGAGCACAAACCAGACTTTTATTCAATTCCATCTAAGCTCACGCAGAGATAGTGACAGCTCTCTCAAAAGGGAACACAACTCGCCTTCTCAGCTCCTCAGTGTCGGTAACGAGCCGCTCTAATCGCCTTAGAGTGGCTCAAAATAACTGGGCCAAGGAAATACTGCTAAAAAACCCGCTGAAATAACCCCTGCTTTTTTGCCAAAACAATCCTATTTTGACACGTTCTGTTCTAGGCTTTGAAGGTGCAATTCTGCCACATTCCCATGGCTAGACAGAGAATTCTGAAAGACCTGGTAATTATCTTAGGTTCTCAATACCCTGAGGGACCACTGGTTCCCCCCTATGGCTACATAGCCTTCAAAACCCTGAATATTTAGTTTGCATGCACCTTCAACACTGGGGATTTGGACAGTAGTTGATGCACCTTTCCCACCTTCCCCATCACACCTTTCTTCTCTCCCTCCCTCCACTGACCTTCTTTCCCTCCTGCCTTCCCTTCTCTATTTTTTTCAAGTATCTGGTATCACTTTAAGAGGTTCTAAAGAAGCTGCAACCCAACATCATAACACTGTAAAGAGATTGTCAGGAGCCCACAGCAACTGTTCTGGAGAGACTTGGACTAAATCACCTCATTGTGGATTATCTTGGTTCATGAGAAATGAAATCACTTCTCCACAAGAATGCAGTGTTTTCTGGTTTACTTCGAACATAGGATTTGGTATGATTGGGAAGGCCGATGCTTAAAACACTCACTGTTCATCAACACCAATCCAGCTGACAATGTTTTGGAGCTTACAAAGTAAGATGAGGAATATAAGGAATAAATTAAATGAATAAAATTAAAATATCAGCAGAGGAAGTAACTAATCTCCATCAAGTCTCTTATGTAATCCAGACCCTTTTGCTGCTGTTATTATTCAAAACCCTTAGGGAATCAAGGATCTAGGTCATCTGCAGGATAAAGAGCGTAGTATCCAGGAATCAATATTCACAGTAGTAAATTAAATTATAGTCCTCTCCATGCAAAGAGTTTTATTATTACTAGGAGTGTTGACAATTTAAACTCAACAGGAGAAAATAAATCCAAGCTATTGAGTAACTTTTTCACTACAACACCTCCCTGACCATGCTGTCACTTAAACCATCAATAATTCTTTAACTTTCTGTGAAATAAGATACCACACTTTCCCAGTAAGCATATGGCTACTATAATGATAGGCTTAGATAAGCCACTGCATCTATTGGAACGACCACTTCAATTAATACTGACAGTTACACTGCCATTAACACTAAAGAAACGTCGGCACCACCAATGAGGCATTTGAGACATCCCACCACATGCTGCTGCCATTTGCAATGGGATTTTTAACCACAGTGCTGTGACAACAGAATTTCTAATGCTTAAAACATAACATAGAAGTTGATTTACAGGGACGCTAGTAAAGAAGCCATGAAGCTTTAAACCTTGCCATCAGCTGCAATGGCTCAGTGCAGTCTCCTACGGTATCTTCCACATGTTTCAGTGGTCAGATTGTATTCACCTATGATCAACATCCCAATTTAAGACACTGTCCAGATGCAAAAGTAAAATCCTATGATAGTCTTCAAACGAATTGAAGTTGATAGTATGTGATTGGGAACTGGAAGCAATTGTCTAACATTTATCTAAGCAGTCACATTTCTGTTTTTAAACCTCCACAGAAAAGCTTCTCATTTCATGGTACATTATGAACCACATTCATTGCATTAACTGATGAGGAAGGCAGACTGGTTTGATTGATTGCTTAAACTGGCAGAGCTCAACTCAACTGCACATTGTAGGGCATTCATGTGCTGCTCTCTGCACTGCACCAGGTGCTGCCAGAATCCCTGAAGCCTCCTTTGATCCAAAGCAAAGCAAAGCGGCCCAAGAAGATACAGAGCTTCCACTTTCCATCTCCAACTACATGCTGATTCCTTCTCTAGTACTGGCCGTGACTTTTCTGACTGAATGTCTCTTTATAATCTGGTGAGAAAAAAGGAAATGTGTAGATCAAGGAGAAATGTTGCTGAAGAAATGCAACACGTTTCACAGAGAGAATCAGCTGACTCCTTCTCAGATCCTACACAAAAGATTCTATAAAGCCGCATAACAATGCTACTTTGGGAAACTTCAGAAACATGACATTCTGAAAACTGTGCAAGTAAAGCATTAAGATCAGAATTAAGGAAAAAGAGAAAGAATTGTTTCATTTTTAGCTCAACAATTATGCAGGGTTCAAATTCATCCAAACGCTGAAGTCACACTTTGCTGGTTTATTACAGAACACCTGAGGCTCAGATTGCACAGAAAATTAGGAAGGTGTTCTTTAATTGATTCCCGAATGTACAGATGACAACACATAACTACAATTAATGTGTTCTTCTGCTTAACTTGGGAGGCGGAAGGCATTACTATGAACCAGTACCTTTCCTGCCAAATGAAACAGCAGATGCAGCAGGCCCAAGAGATGCTGAACCTTCTGATCCCAAAGACAGCCAAGTTGTCATGATGCTTCGGCAGCATCAGATGTCTTCAAGGAACATGAAAGCACCAGGCACTGCCTACCAACACATGTAACGGCTTTTCATGTGCCACTTCACCCAAAACTGTTTGGGGAAAAAAACATGCACCTGTCCTTCCAAGTGTGAGGGGGAAGGACCTCCTGAGAATATAATTTCACTCATTTCAGTAGTGCTCTTCTGCCATTCACGGCCAGAGGAATGCTGAAATCACAGAACTCACCATGTCTGCCAGAACAAAGAGCTTCTGTTATGTGAATTATAAGAGGAAAGTACCTCTGCTGATCATAATTAAAGTTGCACTCAAAAAAAAAAAAAAATTAGAAAAATGGAGAAAGGAGTGAACAGATGGATGGAAGTAGGAGCTGGTGGTTCACTTCTGCCTGCTCCTCTTTGGCAGTCAGATTGCGGCAATAACAATGGACTTTATTTCCTGATTCTACCCTAGCCAGATGATTAAATGTTACTTCAGTGTCCTGGAGATCGCTTCTGGTTATAGAAGAACTCTTCCTTAATCATAGTGAAACCAAATCACTAAAGCTGTTGCATTTTGCAGCACTCTGCATTCACCTATTTGCTGAGAGCAATGCAGAAAATAGTAAAAATAAAAAGCTGTTACACATCAACCCACCTGACCTAGCAAACACATGTTTATAAGACCATCATAAAGGACCATTATTATGTTTAAACATGCAGCACAATGTATCAGCACAAGACAATTGATGGACAAAGCTGATGAGCAGCCAGATCTGACCAGAATCCATATCCTACCCATTTTATCCTCTCTTTATCAAGCCCAAATCTCACTCCCTCCAGCTCCTTTCCCTCCCCGTCTCTACAAACAGTGAGTTAACAAAAAATTTCATGTAGCTGTTAATGAAAGCTTATAGTCTGCAATATATTGTTGAGCTGCCCTGATTCTATCTAATACACATTTTATTATTTCAGGATTAATAACAAGAACAACTGACAACACTACAATATACTTACATAGCACCTTAATTTGAAGATTGCAAAGGATATTACAAAGACTGAATAAGTATTAGCATGCCTTTGTCCCTGGCTAGTGGAAAACACTGATATACATACAAACAAAATTCATTTGGGGTCTGAACAGTCCTGATCTCTGAGTAACAAGGGTGTCCATAAGCCTACTTCTATGCATAACTTTAATTTGGTATTAAAATACACCACTGCCACGTAATGGAGGTCAGTATGCCGTGCAGAAGCTTAGAGCAAGCTTCAAGACAGCCTCAGAAGGCCACACTGGATTGTGTCCTATAGCAGCCTGCACAATGCAGCACTGTGAGCTACTGCCAGGCCCATCTTTATTGTGGTCACTCTGGTTTGCATATTTTGCGTATATTTTATGGATTACACAGTTGAAACTAAGGCTATATTATGGCTTTACAGTTAAGAGTTAACTGAATGGCACTCATTCATTCTTCCGTGCTTCAGATTTTATCAGAAAGGTCTGATTACTTATCACTGCTGATGCCATATGAATTACATCAAGATGAAGAATTTACATGAAAATAAGCCATCAGCACTTCATGCTGAGTTCTATATGACTTCAGAGAAAATTATGATCTTTCTATATAGTTTAAAATTCCTCCTTAAGAAAATCTCTTTAGAATATTCTTTACGAAGGATGAAAACCTTCCCCCTTTATCCTCCCACTCCCCCCACCACAGAAATCCAGAAAAGAATACCTTTATACATAAAACTAGGCATCCAAGTTAAATATAATCTCATAATTCTTATAATCCAGTAGGACCACAAGAATTTATAATCATATAAGCTTTATCTATATAATTTTATGCATAACTTTAAATACACAAGTACTTGCCAGCTAAAATGATCATTTTGAGTATACAGACTGCAATATATCAGTATATGCTTAGATCATAATACGACTGAACTGCAGTTTTGTTCATTTTCACACAGAATTTCTTCAGCTCTAAAGCATCTACACAAGGCTTAAGGTCAGGTAATTTCTGAACACTTGGAAACAGTCTCCCAGCATGGTGAGACCCAAACGTGTTTAATTTTGTGATTTCCAGCCCACTTTAGGTGAGCAGTTACAGTTACTGTTAATTGAGGCTACTCTTTGGTAAAGCTTCCCATCAGAACATCTTTCTACTGCTTCTGAAGGAAGGCAGTACCATAAAGCTCAGATATCAGGCTTGTTGGCTGCTCTACAGGACACATTAAATACATGCATAAATCATCACAGGATTAAACTCCAAGTCAATTTGGAATTTCTAACAGAAGGCTTTCCTTTCTGCAATAAACTAACACTCATTTCACCAAAAATGACCCCCAAACCAGACAACCACATTTGGGAAAAAGTCCAGTTAGTGTAAAGTGGTTGTACCACAGTATGGTAACTCTAAAATGGCCATAGAGGACACGGACAATTTTAAAATGCACTACCATAAAGGAAACAAGGACCTGTTCTCCCAGCCCGAAGCCCTGAAGGAAGATATTTTTTTTTTTCCCCCTGAAGCAATTATAAATAACTGGGAAAAAAAGGATTTGATATGAAAATACCTCCCACACAGCTAACTCTACAGCACTGCTAATGTGCTGTTGTAATGCTATCTGTGAGGGGTTATACATTTCAGCTTTTGCATGCCCGCTGAGTTCAGTCATTTCCTTTGATTTATTTAAATGTACTTACAAATAAACATCTGAAAAATATAGGTAAAATGTGATTTTATTTTATTTTTCAGTATTGTGTTTTATGTTTGCCTTATTCATGTCTTTCTGCACTTTCCCCAGAGAGACATATCTTCCTCTCCTCAATTTTCAAAGATGAGCTTTGTCACTCTATTACTCTTAATCTGAACCTGGGAGATAATAGGGTAAATTTGACAAACCTGTGCAGGAAATGAACACTCATTCATTTATTAGTGAGTCTCACTGGGCACTATTAAACTTGTAATAAAAAAGTTACTGAGCGGAAGAGAACAAACCTACCGAATTAGAAAACCAGGCACCTGTGATGTCCAGCTTTTTCACTGATTCCCAACAGGTTGTTAATGGACAACATCGCTCCCAGCTACAGGGAATTAAGGAGTTAACACTTAAGGCTGACAGGGAGAACAAAATATAATCCCACTGTACAACATCACTTGCTAAGTATTGATGCCACGGGGCAGCAAAAGCTGGGGACCAGTGCACTCATCTTATAGCATAATTATAATATTACCTTTCAACCCATTTCTCTGAAATCCTGAAGCTCCACACAAGATGTAGTTGAGTACAGCAATACAGAGATAAGCAACACTGACTCTGGGAGTCTTATTTCCCTAACCTAGAAGTAATTACACAGGGTATGTATCTCTGGTAAATTCTCAATATGGTACTTTGTATCTTGCACTTTCTGTTTATGGGATAAGTATGCGAAATACTGAAACTCATTATCTTGGGAGATTTTAAAATATATATATATATAAACAAAATATATATTGGAAAGCAAAGTTGAGAATAGTTTTCATACTCTATAATAAATATTTTTTCAGATGTTAATGTATTTTATGATTAATGCTATTAATAGCTAATTAGCTAAATAAATATGATCGACTGTGTGAATTTCTCAACCTTCCTATCTGTTGCTTAGATAAACAGTTACATAGTGAATGCTTTATTACACACATAAAAATGTCTCATGTTATAATTCATAAGTTCATATTGATGTTACATTTCCTTGCTGTGATATACGCATTAAGTCCCAGGCCACTCTGGAAGGAAACTACAGATCTTAATAATTTATGTTCCAAGTTTTAGCCAGGATTATCAATGGTAGCTTTTGAACTTTTTCTTTTAGTAACATAATATATCATAGTAAAAATGCACAGACAAGCGATGTGTCAGTTTGATTTTTTCCACCTGATTCAGCAACCCAAAATTCAGACACAGCAATTTAAGCAGAGTTGCACACTGAAGAATTTAAGTCTAAGCATTTAATCTGTTCTTTCCATAAATTTCTGCTGCTTGTGCTGTTATAATGATGTTAGCAGAGGAAGTTTATTTATATTGCACATTTTCAGCATCAGCACATTCAGAATACAACAGCAATCATTCATTCAATAGCTAACAGCAATGTAATAATATCATCGCTAACACTCTAAATATCAAAAGAGCATTTAGAGAAAAGACAACAGAAAATAAAGTCACTTTGAACAATCAGTAACACAGAATTCACTAAACACAAAGTGTATCTTTTAAATACATGTACACAGAAGCCACCACAGAAATAAGCAGCAATTATGCACAGCTCTTTTGTGGCAACAGGTTGCATATAATTAAACAATAATAAATAAGGGGATCTTTATGGGCCCATTAATAGGGACGTACACTCTAGAGAGCAGCATTTTAAGATCTTAAGCCTTGTGCATCCCAAAACACCTAAAGAGAATTGTTTGTGAGCAAACTATAGGCAGCATGACTGTAAAGCAGCAGGAGCAAACCCGACTCTGCTCTGTCTAGACTATGCACCACAGGATCGCCGTATGCAAACATGAAATGCCAAGATCGATGGTGACAGATATGAACCAGCCCCCCTTTTTTCTGAGACTATGCACCATAACTTCTTTTTTTAACAGGCTCACATCTACTGCAAAAGCTGTTGTCCCTGCTGTTCTTAATGTATGTTGTAAAGAGCTACTGAGAACAGCACTTTAAGGGGTCACTTGTCACTCTTTCCTCCTCTGCCTGCTCCTCCAGTATTTAGATAATAATGGATCTGGTTAAAATCACAAAGTCTAAGAACATACTGCAGAAAGTTAAAAAAATTCACCTTGTAAAAGCACAGATAAAGACTTGTGTTGAAAAAGATGTTAACAAAGCAATACTTTCAAAAGGTGAAGAAGTGGTCAATCCTGTGTGTACCCATGGTCTAAAAGAAAAAGTACATTATTTCTCCTTATTTTTGCAGTGTGTGTGTGAGTGAGTATGTGGTGGTGGTAGAAGTGCCACTTCAGAAAATGAATGGGTGAGCATGGTAAAGGTAATGCAAGGCACAGAATAACAGAATACATCTGGTTGGAAGAGACTTCAAAGATCATCCAGACCAACCCTCAACACAACACTGAAGGGTCAACACTAAACCATATCCCTAAGCACCAGGTCCACATACTGCTTAAACACGTCCAGGGATGGTGACTCCGCCACTGCCCTGGGCAGACCATTCCAATATTTGATAACCCTCTCTATGAAGAAATATTTCCTAACATTCAGCCTGAACCTCCCCTGGCACAGCTTGAAACCGTATTTGTTCGAGCAACAGGAAACATGAACACTGAACTTGTAATAGTGCCCTATAGGCCTTCAGTCAAAACAGAATCATAGATGAGGACCACTACATATGGGCAAAATGCTGCCTGGTTCAAGGGGAGAAGAAATCTCAATGACATTATTCTTCCAGCTCAAAGGTGCTGATGCATGTTTTAGCAAAGGACATGGAGGTGATTCAGTGGTGATTTGCACTTAAGCACAGATCTCCTAGATCTACCTGTAAGCTAAACATGAAGGAGGAGAAATTTCAAGATGGACTGGAAGGAGTAATATGTGGTGCTCTTAGAGGTGCTTAGAGTATAATGAGCAGCACGGGAAAAGAAAGTGCTGGGTTGAAAAGGAAAGAGGTAGCCTCCTAATAATATAGGATGTCTCAGGTACAGTGCCTGAGCACAGCAGATTCTTCATTAGTTAACAGTACTAACTAAAAATTGGTGGACAGGAAATGTACAGGTTTTTAAAGACCTTTAATGTGAATGCAGGTAGCATAACTGAATGAATGAAGGTAGCAGAGAGATGTATAAAGTTGGGCAACATGACGACAATCTTTCCAGTATGTTCCTGAAGAGCTCTAAAAGAACAGGCCTTGTCATGTCAATGCCAAAGAAAGTGGAACTCTGGTGGCTGAGATGTGAGATGAAGAGACATGCGAAAAGAGATTTGGCTATGACAATGACCTGGAAAGTCTGAAAGGCAAAAGAAGCTGCAAGACTTATGCATTCAACTGGGCTATGTGGAAGGACATGTGTAGAATAGCTGCAGAGGCCAGGTAAGATGATACTGTTGCTCACAATAGCTGAGTAAAGGATGCAGTGAATCATTGGGTTAGAGAAAAAGAGTCTGAGCGGGTGGAAAGATATCAGCAAAATTACAGGCTGAGATTTTGCAGGACATAAGGATTGGGACCCATCTGACTTGGTGTAAATGTCTACAGCTGGGCCAGCTGTTCATGGCATTCTCAACAGATAGTGGAGATGTAGTCAACAGAGCACATGCACAATTCACATTTTGAAGTATCAAATTAATTGCCCCAGTCTCCCTTGATGCTCTTATCTAGATCTCCACTGACTGGAAAAAGAGCCCATGTCAATTATCTGAAACATCAACATCTACCCTGTAGACTGTCTGAAATATGGGAAGATGAATCTTACCCTGCGAAACTGATCTGGGGAGATCCAAAATTTGTTAGACTAGATACTCTCTCTACATAGTTTTTCAGTCTTGCTGCAAAGCATAACTCTCTTCTTGGGAATCTGGGGAGCAAGTGGATAGTTACACATGGGTTCATTATTTTAGAGGGTAAAGATAATATATAATGTTAGAACATGTGGTTCAATACATTACATGTTGGGTCTACTTAAATAATAGAAATAAATCAGCCTGGACTAGCCCAGATATTTTAAACTATAGAACAAAATAAATAAATATAATTGTAGACAGAGAAAGTAAACTGCCTGGAAGGTACAGGCACAGTCACATTGAAAAATGCCACCTCATAAAGGCAGTAATCTCTCTCAGACAGATCTTCATTATAGCTAATCACTATTTTGCCAAAGGCACTTATGGCAACATATTTCTAAGGGAAGGAAAGGCAGGCAGCAGGGAAAAGGAAAAAATTTCTCAAGCCCTTGCCCTCTCACCCCAAAATTGCAGCCCAATGTGAAAGTCAAATATTTCACTTCAGCTGGAAAATTCTAAGAAAGAGTTCAAATGGAATATTGTAGCAGGTGAAATTGAAAACGAGGCAGATAAGTGGTTGCAAGGCATATACTCCCCTCTGGCACTTTTTAATCAGGAATACAGGACTCTTAGGTGGAGGCAATATCACATACTTACACTGGATTATATGGTCCAAGTAATAACCTTGCATTGGTAATAAATTAATTTTTTTTCCTACAAAAGTTGGTTTCATTTTTACACAGCTATCTCCACTGAGGGATACAGTTGGATATTTCCACATCAGCACACATGCTTAATGCAAAATGAACAACCCCCTCCCTACTGATGAAGCAAGGATAGTCCAAGACAAAGCCTGGCTAACAAACCAGTTGTAAACAATCAGAGAAGACAGGCAATTCACAGCTCAGTGCATTGCCTTCATACAAACCAGGGGATTGAAAGGTAGATATGGTGTGAAAGCCATCTTAGAACCAAGATAAAAGAGACAATAAAAAGAGAGAGAACAGCAGACAGACGGAAAGCAGCAAGAATATAATTTCCTTTGAAAATAACTGTATTCAGTTTATGTTCTTACCTTACATTTGTGGTATTAAGTAATCTAATCAGATACATAAGGCTTTACTCTCCAAGGTACACATGAAACACGCAACAACCCCCCCATAAAACATGACCTGTAGTGACTCACTGGAATATATCTGTTTTTTTTCTCCTCTTGCTACACTTAGCAAAGGTCTTTTTCAACCTGTGGTCTCTTTCCACATCCCACCTCCCATGCAGATCTCTCCCTTTAGTTTTATATATATATTTGCTTACTTTACTCCAGTCATCTTTATAGTTTAGGCGCACTGCAGGTGAATCCTTCTCTTCTTCTTTAGGCTTTAGGCAGAGGATCTCTGTTCATTTCTGTGAAGTAGCTACCATTTATGAATCTTAACTTGGCACAGTTTCCTATGACCAGCTATTTAGAATAGAATAGAATAGAATAGAATAGAATAGAATAGAATAGAATAGAATAGAATAGAATAGAATAGACCAGGTTGGAAGAGACCTTCAAGATCATCACGTCCAACCTATCACCCAACACCACCCAATCAACTAACCCATGTAACCAAGCACCCTGTCAAGTCTCCTCCTGAACACCTCCAGTGACGGCGACTCCACCACCTCCCCGGGCAGTCCATTCCAATGGGCAATCACTCTCTCCGTGTAAAACTTCCTCCTGACCTCCAGCCTGAACTTCCCCTGGCGCAGCCTGAGACTGTGTCCTCTTGTTCTGGTGCTGGCTGCCTGGGAGAAGAGACCAACCTCTGCCTGTTTACAACCCCCCTTCAGGTAGTTGTAGAGAGCAATAAGGTCACCCCTGAGTCTCCTCTTCTCCAGGCTGAGCAGCCCCAGCTCCCTCAGTCTCTCCTCATAGGGCTTGTGTTCCAAGCCCCTCACTAACTTCGTTGCCCTTCTCTGGACTCGTTCCAGCAAGTCAACATCCTTCCTCAACTGAGGGGCCCAGAACTGGACACAGTACTCGAGGTGCAGCCTAACCAGTGCAGTGTACAGGGGCAGAATGACCTCCCTGCTCCTGCTGGCCACACTGTTCTTAATGCAGGCCAGGATGCCATTGGCCCTCTTGGCTGCCTGGGCACACTGCAGGCTCATATTCATCCTACCATCAACCAGCACCCCCAGGTCCCTCTCTGCCTGGCTGCTCTCCAGCCACTCTGACCCCAGCCTGTAGCACTGCATGGGGTTGTTGTGGCCAATGTGCAGAACCCGGCACTTGGATGTGTTAAATCTCATGCCGTTGGACTCTGCCCATCTGTCCAGCCTGTCAAGGTCTCTCTGCAAAGCCTCTCTACCCTCTAGCAGATCAACTCTTGCCCCCAGCTTGGTGTCATCAGCAAATTTACTGATGATGGACTCAATGCCCTCATCCAGATCATCAACAAAGATGTTAAAGAGGATGGGGCCCAGCACTGATCCCTGGGGGACTCCACTACTGACTGACTGCCAGCTGGATGTGACACCATTCACCACCACTCTCTGGGTTCGGCCATCCAGCCAGTTCCTAACCCAGCTCAGAGTGCTGCTGTCCAAGCCATGGGCTGACAGCTTGGCTAGTGATTCTCCCCTAATTCATTCATAAGGGTCTAGTAGCATCTGTAAAACTTTCTTTCTCTTTGCTTTGGCAGTGTGAGTTAATGTCTCAAGTTAGTGTTTTCCAATGAGAAAGCTGGACCCATGTTTCATCATTTGATTTAGAAACAGAGTTTGAAGGTAGCCAGGGTTAGACTGATGTTTTGTGGAATAAAGGTAATGATACTGTGGATTTACTCATGTGTATATCTAGGTTGTGTATTATTAATAGATTTGGAGACTTGTTGAAACTACAGGGACCTGGGGGTACTGGTTGATAATAGGCTGAACATGAGCCAACAGTGTGTCCAGGTGGCCAAGAAGGCCAATGGCATCCTGGCCTGTATCAGGAAAAGCGTGGCCAGAAGGAGCATGGAAGTCATTGTGCCCCTGTACTCAGTACTGGTTAGGCCACAATTTGAGTTCTGTGTCCAGTTCTGGGCCCCTCAGTTTAGGAAAGATATTGAGTTGCTGTAGCATGTCCAGAGAAGGGCAACAAAGCTGGTGAGGGGGCTGGAGCACAAGCCCTTCGAGGAGAGGCTAAGGGAGCTGGGGTTGCTTAGCCTGGAGAAGAGGAGGGTCAGGGCAGACCTTATTGCTCTCTACAACCACCTGAAGGGAGGTTGTAGCCAGGTGGGGGTTGGTCTCTTCTCCTGGGCAGCCAGCATCAGAACAAGAGGACACAGTCTCAAGCTGCACCAGGGGAGATTTATGCTGGTTGTTAGGAAGAAGTTCTTCATAGAAAGAGTGATTGGCCATTGGAATGTGCTGCCCAGGGAGGTGGTGGAGTCACCATCACTGGAGGTGTTTAGGAAGAGACTGGATGGGGTGCCTGGTGCCATGGTTTAGTTGATTGGATAGTGCTGGATGATAGGTTGGACTCGATGATCTCAAAGGTCTTTTCCAACCAGGTTAATTCTATGCTATGCTATGCTATGCTATGCTATTCTACAGAAAAATGTTTAGCAGAAAGTATGCAGATCAGGCTGTATTTTGCAAACTGATATGTAGTTCTGTGATTGCCATGCCATTGTTCAACAAGCTTTCTACCAGACCTGTTTTAACAGCTAGGACCTGAAATCAGCCCAAGTACAATACCATCATGCAGAGATCTGACATTTTGATCTCATTTCCAGCTGATATATTCCAGAAGGGAACAGTTGAGGCAACCTTCAGTATGCCAGTTTTCTACCTGTGAAATCTTTAGCAGAGATGTTTCCCCTGTTTTCAGCTCTTATGCCCAGACATAAAAGTCTTCTTTAGACCTGCAGAAGACAAACTACACAGGGCATCGCAGATCAGTATGAATGTGATAACTAATCCCTACAAGCAAAGGGAAACCCAGGGCATTTTCAGGAAACTCCTAAAATATGACTCTTCCAACTGCATGTGCAGAAATTTACAGACCCTCATTGTGTTCCTTTGCAATTCTCTTTATGAGTAGCCTCATGTGTTTGCTTTATTTATTAACTTAGACAAGACTCTAGACACCCTAGCATTATTAATTATATACACACATCTCACATTATATTAATTCTACTATATATATATATAATTAAAGTACATCTTGACAGCCTCAAAATCATCAGTCCTACAGGACCTCAGCCAGTCACCAAGAAGCCTATTTAATCTTCAAGGAATGATTGCCTCAGCCTTACCTTCAAATCCTTCTTGAACACATACTGAGAATATCACCAAGAATTTCAGATAAAAGAGCAGGACAGTGATTTCCAGACTCGTTACAGACTGTCCTGCCAGGCTGATTTATAATAAAGGACTTTAATTACATGTACATCCAGCACACACTATGGAATGCACTGGAAGATCAGATCATTAGTGAGGTTAAAAAGTGAAATGCCATCACAGACACAACCATTAATGGCAAGCAGCAGAGTTAGGATGTCTAGATGTACACCTAAGCACTGTTAGGTCTTTCAATGGTCAGTGGAAAGGCCTGCTGGCTGGAGTGACTGCTGCTTCCCCACAGCCACATATCGTCCCATATCTCTGAATTTCCTGCCTACTGTTTCACTGCTCCAGAAGACGCACTGGGATCTGCAGTTAAAAAAAGCCCTGTGCTGTTCTCCATTGTTGTCAGCTGTACAACTTTCCCATTTGCTTCTCCTGTGTGCTGTAGTCCAGGGGATACAGCTTCCTTATAACATCTGTTTTCTTCAAAACAGGTGTTTAGTGTCCAACAGCTCCAAAGAGGGAATTGAAATACAGCCCCTCTCCCACCCTCACAGAAGATTTAGTGGGCTGTGATGGATATCCTTTCTTGATCTACTAGCTCCAAGACTGCCATAAAGAAAAATTTCACTTTAACAGAGAGTACCCACACTAAGGCTGTTGAGGCTCTCTGCTCCCAAGAGGTGGGAGATGTGAGTCTCAGTTCCTGACAGAGAAGAGGGAACTGAGTCTGCCTACTTGTAAGGCAAGATCTCTACCCAACGGACTGTTCTTTGTTGTCTCCCCTCTGTTTGGTCATATGTGAATTAAAGGTCTAAATCATGGAGTCCAAGTGTGTGAATCTAAGTTTCACATGAGGAATCCAGGTGAGATGAGATTTTAGATGCACTGGATTTTTTGTTCTTTCATATCACCTGTCCTATATGAGATGCCCTGCTGTGCCAGCTGCCCTTAGTAACCTCTGTTCTTAAAGCCCAGTTTAGAACTGCTAACTCCAGCCTGGGCCCCAGAGTCTGACTCTGGTGCATTGGCATGCTAATGCCTAAGCACTTCTGGAGTCATGCAGTGACTGGGATAAAGGAAAATAAAAACAAGCAGGGTGGATTGCCAGGGCTGGAGGTAGGAAGCCACAGCAGTTCAAAAAGATTGTGTAAGTGTCATGGTAAAAGGTGAGGGGAAGGCTCTAAGGATTAAGGGAACAAAGGAATGGGTAGAAGGGTCTGCTTCAGTATCTGGACCATGCAGAGGTACTAAAATCTCTTCTTTTCCCCCCTACTGTATTCTCAGTAGTTTTCTCAAGTCAGATATTTTTGTTCCAGGCTGCCTGGAAAAATTCAGAGGCAAAGATATTTTTTTTTAAAATTCTTGAGTGAAAATGAATTCATTCATAAGCTCTTGTAAGGATTTAATTCCTTTTCTGTAGTGACGAACGTGGGGGAAATACAGTGCAGTACTATTCTTTTTAAAAATTTAATAAGCGAAGATTTTTCCTCTACCCTATTTTATCCATACACATGATCAAAACCACAGCACTCTCAACAACACCAACAGCAAAAGTCAAAGGAACCAGAGAATAGTGTTTGCATAATGCAAACATGGACATAGATGTGAGTGTGGCTATCATAACACTCAGCTAGTGGAAAACACAGAACAGAAAATGTCTCGTTTCTAGGTCCTTTCTGGGATTAAGACAAAGGCGACTACTGAACGCATAAAAGAGAGCTTTCTGCAAAGCAGACTGCAGTAATGGGTCTGGAATTCCTGAGCAGTTCATAATTCAGTTCTTACATTGAACAAAAGGAAACAGCCAAGAGATAAATGAAAAGGAAACCCCATGGGGAGAGCAGACATGCTGTGGACATGACTAGCCACTTTGTACTACTGTTACCCTCCAGTAAGAGTTTTGCATTGTTTTGAATTCCTGAGTAAATATTGGTATTTGTAGTGGTTAAACAAGATGCAGTACCAGAACCTGTCAAGCCTTTATTTATACCTAGCCAGGGGACAGGGTAGGCAGTTACAAGATGAGCATACACTGACAACCTCATTTAATCCAAACACAGAGAAACCACCATAGGAATGGAAAGTATTTTAGCAGGCAGGCATGTCCAACTTGTCCTCACTCTCTACACTGAAGATTTTTCACTGTGGTTTTCAGACAAGAATATAAGCATATGATAACTACATAACACACTAGCATCACAGACCAGCAGAAATTGTAGTAACCAGTGTCAGAGAAAACAATTTCTGAGGGAGTATAACAAGAACTCATTCCCCATTCAAGACCACTCTGGTGCAACTAGTGCAACCAGCAAAGGTAGTATGGTCCCAAAGGGTAATTTACAAAGGCAGCTTGAATCAGTCAGCTAGTGAAATCATACAGTGCCACCTACTTTGCTTCTCTAATCCTCCATAAACATAAACTTTCTGCAGAACTCCCACATTTCAAGCTGGACACATGCTATTAAGGGTTTGATGCGGGACTACACCGGCTCATGACTGTCCTATGGGAGGGGAAAAAAGGACCATGTGTGATAATAATGTGCAGGAGAAACTAAAACTCTGTTGATAATTCTACATTAGGGACAGAGATCTAAATGACTACGTGTGTTAGCATGTGTTACTCTCTTTTCCAAAGAGAGGAGCTGACTGTTGAGACCAACTGCTGTGATTCCAATCTGTGTGACAGGTATGTTCTGTGAACCTGAGCAAGTCACCATGACTTTGTGTCTTGGGCTCGTTGTCTAAAGTTTGTCATTTGAGCAGGAAGGGATCTGCTCCAGCCAGAGTGTTGAGGCCATGCAGTGTCAGCAATTTCAAACCATTTACCACCTAAGAATCTGAAGGCCTATTAACCAGTAAAATTCCTCTGCAGATGCTTAACTTTAAGTAGCTGCATTGCTCTACGAAGCTTCCTCAGCTGAGACTTGTCTGAACCTTTGCAATTAATTTTATTTTATGCTTATTTGTCAACAAGCCAAAGGCCTCACTCAATTATGTCACCAAAACATGGGGGGAGGAACATTTGGTCACCAGACATTCATTCAACAGGAACAAGTAAGTCTGTGAGTATGCAAAGATGGTTACCTAGGGAGGGACTCTCATAGCTGATTTTCAGGAAGACTGAGCTGTGATAGAAGAGCGAGGCTGTTTTAATGCTCCATACATGTTCCACATTTCTTCAGCGGAGGCAACATAGAAGTCCTTCTTTTCTACTCATCAGGTATTCAATGAAACTGGGAGAAAACAGTCTTTGAGAACAGGACCCCTTTGTGAAATTTGGCTTATATGGGCTAATCAAATCTAAAACCAGTGCAACAATGGTGAGATCCACTGCTGTCACAATACTGTGATCCTATACACTTAACAGAAGTCTTGGAAAGCTCTTTCAGTTCTCAGTACAAGCTGAATTGATTTTGGATGAAAGTGAACATGCTGAAATGACTATAACACAGACAATCTGTAAGAAATCAACCAAATCCTCTCTACTCCCACAGAAACACTACTTACCTTTCCAGTGGCCTTGCAAAAGAGGTAAACAAGGAAAATCCAATTATTCTTGTCCTTGTGCCATATAAATGTCTTTCTACTTTGAAATGATGAAATTTTAATAGAAGGAGGTGTGAATAGAAGAACAATGTGCTATCTAAGCTTAGGAGAGGCCCTACAAATACCTTCTGCAGAGTCTCTTCTACCTTTCCCTAAAAATCATATCTAACTACTATACAAGACATGATGGCAAAGCAGGCAGCTCAAAGCACTGTTTCAATTTATCTATTTTACCTCTCCTTTACATTTCTGTGTATCACAGGTTGTTGAAAAAACAATGCTTAAAAAAGCCTTATAGTATCCTCTAAGGATCTCAGTTCCACAAAGGTGGGTATTAATTTGGTCACACCATAATGAGAAGTGGGTCCAAAGAATCAGTGTAAATTTTGCATAGAGAGTGTGATCTTTTCCAAATAACTTTGTAGAAGGTGGCATCATGGGATCTATCAAAGAAAGAATAACTGTATGCAAGGAGAAGGAGAAGGAGGAAATAATTGTCAGAACCCTCTAAACTGATTCAGAAAATACCCTAGTATTCATATGCTGCTCTGCTTCGGGAATCTTCTTCGGATTGGGGGAATCTTCTCATCCCAGACCCCACAACAGGCATGTATCGCTGGTAACATTTAAGAAATTTGCCTATAGAATCTTTTCATCCAAAATGATATGGCAAGCTAGGACAGCTGCAGAACAGTCTTTACATGACAGCATACTTGAATTTCTCTGAATCTAATGGGTTAAATGGATGGCAGATGTTCCCCATTTCACCATTTACCCATGCTTTTCCAGTCATTGCATTACTACAATAAACACTAGTATCACTGCTGATACAGATTCATTTTCTATGTAGTTCTTAGCATGTTGGCCCCTAAGAATAAACCTCTCTATGTTGTAAATGCCTTATTGTACACAAGCATCCTCAGATGGTCCAGCCTTCTCAAAAGTTCTCTGTAATTTTCCCACTTGGCAATGGCTGTTTATTTTGGACTAATGGCTCTCTTGAAAGCTTAGTGGATGGGAATGGAAAGCTGTCTGGGCACATATACTGATTGCAATCAGTAATTCACAGAGTATATTTTGATTGTAGATCATTTTATACTTTATGTTCATTAAAGAAGATTTGCTTATCTTTCCCCCATATTCCCATAGAGAAATCTAAAAAAATGAAGTAATTTTCCAATAATATCTAATGGCTACAGAAGTACCAATATGTTTGCTTCTAAAAGAGTAGTCTTGATTCATAGCCATAGAATGTTCTTAATGTTAACAAGGAAAAATGCTCTTATGAAAGTTCTCATTTGTGTGATATTAGGTTTAAGATTATCACATTGATACTAAAGAAAAATGAAGATGTTCTTCAGGGAAATTTTTAGAATTAAGATAAAGCAATGCTAAGAACTATGTTTTGGTTCAAGTGAAAAGCCAAGTTAACCATCAGAAGAGAAATAGCAGGAGCTGTCAAAAACTGCTAATATTCTGAAGTTTAGGGATAATCCTCTAATGACCCTTGTAAGTATAAAGGTATTTAAATAGAGAAACTTTAATACAAAACAAAAATGAGAGTTAACCCAAAGATTCAAAAGAACAGTCACTAAAAGGGTTCTGAATCTATACTGAGAAATTCCAAGAAATGCTGGTTCTTCCTTTCAGATGTAGAAAGATCTAAAGGTCTTTAAGGCTGTATGATAAAACTTCTTTGTGAAGATGAAAGAAGTGGGTTTTATATTACATTTTGGTTTGTACATGCATCATCACGGGCCATGCTGTGAAGCTGAGAGCCCTCTGAAACTCCACCACACTTTCAAATGACTACTTCAACTTTTAATGAATAGGGTGGACTTTCAAAATTTGTTTATTATCCATTTGCCTCAAATAACTTGGGACTAACAAATCACAACCCAAGCTTGCAGACTTTTTATCTATCACCAGCAATAGCCCAGGGGAAGCAAGGGAATGTCTTTGAAAAAGGATTGATAAGATGTCTATTGACTGAGGATAAAGCCGAGCCATGCTGAGAAAGCAAAGCTGTTCATGGTGATTTTCTACAGCTAATGTCTGATTAGGGAAAAGGTGTTTCTGAAACATTCTAAAATTAAATCTGTCTCAGTGGCATAGGTGTACACAAAATACCATTACACACAAGATCATTATGTAACCCCATAATGGTCTCCATAAAAGAAAACACAGAGCAAATATGTGAATACTTCATCTTAGGTCAAAAATATTTTGCCTCCAAGCCCTGGATTTTGATGATAAGTAATGTAATAAGATTGGACTGGGATTACCAACTTGTTTTCACTCAACATTTTTGCTCTTGAGTACTCATCTGTTCTACTGTGACAAAGCTCTGGAAACTTAAGAATTTGCTTTACTGAATATACAAGTTTCCAGATATGTAGTGTTGCCATCTAAATATAGAAAGAGGTCAAGTGTTATTTTTGCTTTTAGGATATGTCAGGATGTGGGAGACAAAATATGAATGGAAAAAATTGTGGCATTTGTTACATGCTCTTTAGCTAGAACACATATGACTTCCTTACTTCAGGCTCTCAATAATCCATTAACTAAGAGAAAACTGACACAGAGATGAGACAGACAGATTCAAGGACTGTCACATTTGAAATTTTAACTTATTTAATTTCTGTGAACAAAGAAAACCCACAGGAACAAAGCCCTGAGAGTGGTCAGCAACATACTCATGCTGAAAATAGGTCTTGAGAACTAAAAGAAGCACTTTAACATCTTTTTAAAGATAAAATATTGCATTAAAGGCTTAAAAAAAGTCTAATACAGTATGCTGGAAAAATCAGATGAAATGTTAAGACGCATGCATCCATTCTCTAATGACTTTCTTCCACTTCCTTAGCATTGGTGCCACAGTACTGTCAGCAACCCCAGTGCCAGGGAAGGTGTGGAAGACTAAACATAGGCTGTGCCTGCTTTTTCCTGACATTGAAGAATATCCTACACTGGACAAGGCTACCTGGAACTCTGTTCTTCTCAAGCCCAGGGGAAAGTCTCGCTGTGTTAGTAACACCAACTCCCATGTCCAGCTGGAAGGCTGGGGAAGGACTTCTCAGGATCTCAGGTAGTGATAGGATTAGGGGGAATGGAATGAAGCTGGAGGTGGGGAGATTCAGGCTAGATGTGAGGAGGAGGTTCTTCCCCATGAGAGTGGTGAAACCCTGGAATGGGTTGTCCAGGGAGGTGGTCGAGGCCCCGTCCCTGGAGGTGTTTAAGACCAGGCTGGATGAGGCTCTGTCCAGCCTGATCTAGTGTGGGGTGTCCCTGCCCATGGCAGGGGGGTTGGAACTAGATGATCCTTGTGGTCCCTTCCAACCCTGAATGAAACTATGAAACTATGAAACTATAATAATGATGGTGAGAAGGAGAAGGAAAAACAGCAATTTTCCAGTCTCAAAAATAAGGAAAAAAAAAGAAACAAATGAGAGAGGTAGGAGTAAGCAAGCCAAGTCAGTCGCCATTCTGGCCTGTTATTGATGAGTTTATTGCTTCAGTATTTCATTAAATGGTTTTGAAAGTAGTGTACTTTAAAGTATAGCAAAATAAAAATGCTAATCAATAGATTCTCTATAGGAGCAGCTATCTTATGCCAATTAAAGTGCCTTAGAGAAAAAAAGACTTCTGAAAACCAATTTTATGTCTTAGAGTGGGTTTTCAGATGGGAGAGGGGCTGAAATCTGATTTCCCCTAAGGGAAGATTAGTCAAAAATGATTTAGGAGCAAGGTCTGCATGTAAAAGGATGCAGCTAGTATGCCTGTCTAGCTGCCATGTTGTAAGGCAAGCTAACAGCGTTATAGAATCTATTACGATGTCACACACAGATGCTATGGTTTGATCAATTCCCTCTGCTGCCAGTGGTTTTTCAGTTTGGAAAGCAGAAAAAGCCCCACTCCAAACCTTACATGAAATAACATGCCATTGAAATGTTTGACTGCCTACTTCTGCTGTACTTAAAACTACTGAGGAGGAATGTTTGGAGAATTCTGGCTACTAAAATGAACTATGAAATCCACTGTGTCATACTACGTGAAAACAAAGTATATTTTGCAAGCACAGTGACGGTTTAGTAGATGCCTCATAAAAACAAAGACATGAGACAGTGGCTGTGACGTACAGCCTGGAACCAGTATCCTGGCAAGGACACAAGTGAGGGTTGTATAAAAACTGGCTTTAGTTTATGGAAAAGGGAAGGACTAGAAAAACTAGATGTGCAAAATACACAGAATGATGCGCAGTATGAAGTCTGTGAAAATAAAGTAAGTCTGTTACACCTGCCTTTAGCAGTTAATTCACAGAAATGATGGTGGTCAGTTTACAATGATTTATTTAATCTGGGCAAAGAGCCAGGATTTGAAGCTAAAGGTTCAGCTTCTCTACTGGCAGATGATATTACAAAGGACATTGTCCATCTGATGCTCTCTGTATATGGCCTGAAGGAACAGCATATCTAGTCCTAATGAATCAGGAATATTTGATGGAAAGTGTCACAGAGACCCTATGAAGTAAGGGTTAATAAGCAGAATTTGTAGTAGAACAAAAAAGAAATAATTTTAAGAGTATGGGAGAAAAGAAAAGAAAAACAAACAATGAAGCAACCCACAGAAGCATTCATTGAGAGGAAGGAAGACTGTGCATTTACCTGGAGCTCATGAATAGAAGTTTGTAAGCTTGGGCTCGCAGAGGATACATCTGTGCTAGTAATTTCAACATTGCCAGGGAATAGTCTTCTGCACTAGAACTCAGATCTCTTTGCCACTCATGTGGTTTCGATCTGGGCCAAATAAAATTCTCCCAACAGGACAGGGACCATTTGCAACAGACTATTTACACACAGGCACCCTCTTTTGATGAGTAGGTCAGTTTAATGCGAAGGACACAGGCTGCTCTGTGCAGATGGATCTCTGTACCACGTATGCACCCCATATCTACTTATTTATCAGTGTAAATGTGGTCCAAGAGGCTTAGTTCACCCAATATATCCACACAGTACTGACTCCAGCATAAACGTATCAGCTTCTAATAATGGAATGTGTAGGATGTCTAACAGGCTTGCACACAAGAAGAGTGTCTTATTGGATCTGTGCTCTGGACAGAAGGCCCAAGAAAAAGTATTCCCTGCATTGGTTTAATCTCTCTAAGAATTGATTTGCCAACATAGATTAAATGGGTCCTAGAGGGAAAACTGCACAATTCAGACAGCAGCCAAAGGGTAACTTTAAAAGAAGAGATTTAAATTAACTCTGTGACTAGTTGAAAGTTATGCTTTTCCCCATCTAGTTTTAATTTCAAGGAACTGTTAAAAAATTTAGACTCACAGAACCACAGAATAATTTAGGTTGGAGGGACCTCTAAACTGTTCAAATAACTTCTAATAGAAATACAGATGCCCAGGCCTTGCATTTTGGAAGAATCTGACACTTGAAATAACCATAAACCACCTATTTTAACTATGTATAGTATGACTAAATGGAGACCTGCAAGGAAGTCTGTAAGAATTACCAGGCTTATAACTCCTCCTATTTCAAGCTAGATGCTAAAGATAGCTCTACAGTCTACGGAAAAGAAGGCCAGCCATCTAGCAATGCCTCTTTCCATTCTTAGGAGAGGTGAAGACTGGATGGTGAGCTATTCAAGGGCTGACAGTACATGTGGAAAAGCTAGGATAAGCACTTAGATTCAAGACCCTAATCATAATTTTCCCCGTTGTAGTTGAAGTAGTTGAAGTCTTCTGTAACAGTGTGGGGTCTGGCTCTGCAACACTTTTGATCAAATATGGCAATATTATATATATTCCCACCAGTTCAAGTGAAAAACACTAATCTTGGCTGCAAGACTAGGGAGGCACTCACAATTCACTGACTGCTTGGTGCAGAGACCTTCTATTTGTCATTTTCTTGTTCTAAATGTTACCTGCCAAGTACTTGCATGTAAATAAAAATAACTACAATGAATGAAGCAGCTGTACAAAATAAACCAAGCTAACTTGCTGGCAAGGTATAAAAGTGGAAAAAGGTTTAAATTCTGTTGATCCTTTTAAGGGCTATCCTACCAAAGTTTGAGTGGCTTCATAAAGGAGCTGTTAAAATACTCTGATTTACTAAAGTCCTTGTTCCTTCCCTTACACCTGGTTCAATATACAAAGCTGTAATTTAACTCTTTCTGATGTTTTAATACGATCTCTAAGATGACTGTGATGGAGAAAATGGAAAATGTTACAAATATCAGAGTCAGATGCCAGCTGATTTACAATTATGCAGGTCAGCGTCCAAGCACCAAAAAAGTCTTCTCCAAAGCAAGCTTGGGAGAAAGACAGCAAAAATCTATTCTGACCAACTGGGAAGTATTTTACATGTTCTGGAAATGAAGCTAATGAATCAAGCTTGCAAAATAAACAAACCTCGACTGGGTTTATTTAAGCTTCCAAGCAGACAAGACATGCAGGAGAATCTGACTTTGGAGGAACAACAAACCAGAGATTACTACTATTTGCATATGGCAGTGCCTCAAGGGTCAGTCAAGGATTACACACCCGCTGTGGGAACTGCTGTCAGGACACGTGGTAAGAAGGTGGTCTTTCCCTCCAAACACTTGTGATTTATTTGCCCAAATTTGCAGCAGATGCTGAGGTTGTGAACAGAGAGCATGACTCCTGCTCAGCACTGCCTGTTCCTGGACCTGGGTTACACTCAACAGCAAAGTGAAGACACAAAAAATGAGGGAAATGTGAAGTGAAAAGGTTGCTCTATATTAGGCTGAGGAACCTTCATGTCCATCTGTGTATTGTCCTTGGTGTGGAAAGGCACACCATCCACTTGAGCTCTGAAAGCTAGCTTGACCAAAGGCAGTTAGTGAAACCCTGTATAGAGAGCTGGAGACATGAGCGATCTGCGCAGTGTTGTGATACTCCTGTCACCTCAGATCGTCTGTACTGAAACAAACTCTAAGCTGCCTTTAGGACCATGCCCACTTTTCCCTCTCCTTGCATGCTGTTCAACACCTGGTCCGTTTTTCTCTCTGTGTTTCCTTTTTTGTCTTCTGTCTAATTGATTCCAAGCTTGACCAGCTTTGGAATTAATTTAACTGCATGGTATCATCACTGACACAGGTTCAGTCAGCTTGAGCTGCTGCAGCCCAGTGTGAAGGAAGAGAGGCGGAAGGAGAAGAGAATGTGCTGGCCAGATGTCCTCCAAAAATGGTGAGTTAAGTCAGGGCCAGAGGCTGTGCCACGCCTGTGTGGCATCAGCCTCTTACAGATATGAGCAGCACACAAATTATGTGAAACAGGAGTTTCTCTCTTCCTGTTTTTTCCTCTTGCCTTCTTTTGTTGTGTTTGTCTGAAGAACAGGAATAATCTTCCAATCTGTAGCTGAGCCTCCTCAATTTCACATTGTTCTCTTTTTCTGCAAGGATGTCTGGCACCACCTGAAAGGTGGCCAAGCAAAGGGTTTTTCTTTTTTCTTCCTTTTTAAAAGTCCTCCATCTAAAGCAAATCTAACACACAGACACTTCAATAAAGAAGCGATGTAAATGCCTGGGTGAAATTTCAGTACTGCAGATGATCGGAATGAAAAATATCATCTTCCAGGTTGTCCTTCCTTTGGCTTTACTTACTGATGTCAGTAGAAGATTAGAGAAGGTTGAACGTTCTTTTCAAACTCCATCTGTGCTGTACTGCTTCGTATTTCAGCTTTTCACAGCATTTTTGCTATTAAAAGTGCCACAAAGACTCAAGTCAAATTAAGCACAACACATCTCAGCAACCATAGTGACTCACAGAGAGAGAGCCCTCACATGCTACTCCAAAACATTCCAGAAGTGACACTTGTTAATACTGTCAGTGCCAACCCAGTGTCTGGCATTATCCAGGGATGATGTAGAATGCAAGTGTAGGTGCAGCTCTGGACGAAAAAGAAAACAAAGGGTGTAAAAGCCTCTGATTCCTGATCACCCCAGGGCCCTTTTTCACCAGGAATTTTCATTGCAACTGAATTCCTGTCTCATTCTTTCCTTTTCCAGTTGGATGTGGCATTCTCCATTTCCTATATTTAACCACTGCTGCCCAGCAGCTGCTGCTTTTACCCCAGAAGCCGGTCAGCTGCGTGAATTCTAAGAAAAGTCTTCAGAGCCCAACAGGTGCTGGATCTCACAGACTTGCATCCTTCGCTGCCAAATGGCTGCAGGCTCCTACCCAGCTCTCCAGTACAGCCTCCTGCAGAGCTATTTTCATTTACAATCCTCTCGAGCCAGCTCCAGTTTAGGTAGGCAACTCAAAAAGTCTGAAGAAATTTCCAGGTACACAAACAGATGCTAGTGATGTTCCTGAGTTTTCTCTCACTCTTCCTTTGGTACATGACACTTATGACTTCCTGTCTTTCACCACAGGCCATAAATTTCAGAGAGGAAGTATTCTGTGGCCCCTGGCTTGTAAGGCAAGTCATCCTTGGATTCTTGAAATCTATGTGTTCTGCACATGGTTACCTGTGACTGGAGTAGACTGGGCACCATGACCCACGAGACCTGTTCTAGACTTGCCTTTCTACAGCTTGCTGCAGTCCAAATCAGTAAGTAAGAATAGCAACTCAGCAATCTTGCACCTTCCTCAAAAAAAAAAAATTAAAAAAATTTAAAAAAAAAAAGGGTTCTTGTACCTTCCCTCTCTTTCTCTTTCTTTTTTGACTGGATCCCTATTTATACACCTATAGATTTTAATATACATACAGTCTTTTAATGAAGAAGTTTGTCCTTCAGTTGATTTCTGGCATCTGTGTGATATTTACCACAATGTCACCAGCTGCTTCTCCAGCTCCTTAAAAGCATACATATGTGGGGCCACCACAGACATGGTCCTCCTGGTTATTTCCACCCCAGGAAGGCAGTGGCTTCACATATCTGTTGGTTTCTGAGATTCTACATAAAGATGAAAAGAAATCATGTTTGTATTTAAGCGTCGTTTGATGAGAGTAGGTGAATCACCATTGTGTGGTGATTCAGAAGAAGCTGAGGTCTTACAGAGGTGGTTTCACAAAGGATTCTGGAAGATAAGCTAGGGAAAATAAATTTTAAGTAAGATGAATTATTTTTTCAGTATTAAACAAGTTAACAATAAAGCATGGCCTTGGAAAGGCATATGTTTGAACAGTTTGGAGCAGGCAAATCAGTGAAGGTTCATTGCTTTCATTACACTGTTGATGGTCTACACCAAATGAAGAGCAGCACTGTGCATGATTTCTCTAGACTGGGGTGGAAAAAAATTTAGGATATATGCTCTTTTAATTGCTAATGAAACTGCAATCAAGACTACTTTCAACTGAATTTTAGAATTATCTGGTTCTTTTGTAAAACCAGCAAGGATCTAGACTCTTCTACCAGCACTGAGGAAAGTTTGTAGAGCAGCAGTAGGTTAGTTGCAACAGCTGTTACGCTGCCAGCCACAGCAAACATTTAACATAGGAGAAATTATAATAGGTCTATAATTCTTTGAGGTAAAAGTCTAACATCATTTAATGAGGTGACACTATTATACATACTGTCTGCAGCTACTTCTGCTTTGTTGTAGATAGTTACTGTACTTGAAGTGGACATTAATGCTAATTTACAATGGAACGCTGGAATCACATCCCCGTGAGGCCATAATGAACTCCCCATAATTAATATTATTAATCATGGTCCTAGTGCAGGGGTCACATATCATGCATTTCATGTCAAAGGTTCTTATTAATAAACATTTCAATTTTCCCAGCTGATGAGAGCTAACAGCCTGCCACAATTCCATTTATCATTCAAACCTCTCCCAGCTTTATAACCCATAATGGAGCTCAGCTCTGCATCAGTATCTCTCAGACTTGGGGTGGTCAGCACTTTGCAGGAGTCACTAGGCAACCGGCATGACGTATCAAAGCACTGTGTTCACTGACAGAATTCTACAATACATCTGCATGGGGTCACTGGGGCCTGAGAAGTGACCCTTGTAACCCCACGTGGCGAGACATGAAACATTGAAGATCTGACTTAAATGTTGTAGAATAAGGAAGTTCAAAACTGAAGTTCTACTTTGATTTAGGCTCTTGCTGATATGTGTGGGTCTGTGCAGTAAGTCAGTGGCCTGAAACTATCACATCATCATGGCTATACTCATTTTCTGAGATACAGTTTTGCTTCAACAAGTAACTTTTAAACCACTACTATCAAAATCTTTCAACACTAAGACCTGAAAAAACTCCAGATCCTTTTCTCCCAGCTGTCTGTAGTTTCCACCAGAGTTGAACAGTATTCTTCATATAATGGTTTTTGTACTTTACCTTTCCTCTGGTTTCCTATTTTTACTTTTTCATGGTGATGCAATATGAAACAAAAACAATGCCACTGAATTCCATGTTATTTCATGAAAAAATCATAGCATACTCTGCTGAAGATAACTTTACACTACATCTACAACAGTCATTGACAAGATAATGGTTTCATTAATGTGTATTTTGGGACCCTACACTTACATATCTGTGGCATGGCACCTCTGGAGTTCCTATGGTCTACATCAATGCCTGCTTGAGAGCCTGGGAATCTGTGGAATCCAGAACAGCTCTCTGAATCAAGACTTTTCCTTATATATGTATTTCATTTACAAGACTATTTTTTTCCTAGTCAAAGTTATTATTCCAATACAATTCTTAGTCTGAACACAATTAAAACCAGCTTACAAGTGTGACCACACTATCACTGCAAATTTTTCTTCTTTGCTCCTTCCAGAGTAAGTCATTCTAAGCATCTTTGTAACAGTGCAATTACATCTACATTGAGGAGCTGTGCTCTTCTCACTACACAAAGATAACTAATCCAAAATGTCTAGAAGACAAATTCTAACAGCCCTTTCTCAGCACCTGAATGCTGGAGGTGAGAGAAGTGTATTGTATAGGCTTGGAAAGATCATTCCAGCCCATACCTGAGCAAACATGGTGCATGAACAAACAAACAATTTCACTCCTAAGTCCCCTTTTTTGTGTCTGCTATCCATCTTTCAGATGCTATTTCTTCAGCAGCTGAGAAAGACTGCCTGGCTCTGCTTCCCAATCCTGGTTTTAAATGAAGAGGGGCCTGCTGCTGAGAAACAGGAGAGCTCTGATCTCATGCCTACTCTATCTGAGGAATCTGTGACGGCTGTTAACTGCTGAGACTCCTCCACTGCTGCTGAAAACGATCTGGCTGGATACAAAAGCGGGGCTACACTGCAGTCAGAACCAAGGAAGCACAGTCAGTTAGTCTCAGACTTCATCTCAGGCATGCGGTCTCTCATGGTATAAAAAATGGCAGCAACCCAAAGTGTGGCAAGCTAAACTGTGTCCACAAAAACCTACTGCTGACAACTGCTCTCACCCTTCTATAGCACAAACCTCCTAGCCCACTCTTGTTTTCCTGTTGCTGCTGACCAATGCAGTTTGCTTGTGAGATTTTGGGGGTATTTCCAGCTCTTCAAATGTTCATATTGACCGTTTTCTCTACTTTCTGACATCCTTACAAACAATCAAACTGGAGAATAGCATAAAAACCTGCTAGAACACACAGAGAATTTTCTAATCTGTCCTACATCTTCCAAAATGCCTCACTGAAATGAAAACTTGCTTATAAAAGAAGGAGAAAAAGAATAAACAAATATCTAAATGCTGGCAAACTGTGAGAAAAGGGAGGGAAGGAAGTAGATGAAGACAAGTTGTCTCTTAAAAAGTACAACTGCTATTCCCTTTTCCTTCCTTCCTTTATCCTGTCCTGTGGGCTTGTGAGCTAATTAGCATAACTTGTACATGCCTGCCATCTTATTACATAGGATTTATTACACATGACTCTTTGTTGAGAATTCTGCCTGTGTGGGATGTAGCTGAGTTTAAAAAAAAAAAAAAAGAGTGTCACAACTTTCAAAATCTAACTTTCCTTGCTTTACTAACAGCTAGCACCAGCTGTACCAGTCAATAAAAATTAACCTTCCCTGCTACTCCTTGGATATCCCATAAACTCAGATTTGATCCGGATGTTCTGATTTCCACCCAACTAAAATGCAATCAAATGCTTGATTTTGGGGGATAGATTTGCTGAAATTGTATTAATTCACAAGGATAAACACAATTAGTAGAGCTCATTAGCTTCCAAAATGTAATTTATTTTCTTGAATATACCCATTTCCTTGGATGAAGAGCTCCATTAGCTTTATTATATTTGCGAAGCTTATATAAAAATCCAAACCATGGCAACAAAGAGAAAATTGTTACTACACAGTCACAGCAGTCACTTTTCCACGTTAAATAAGTTTGGCATTTATTTATATTTAAATGAGAATATCTACCACTATCAAAACCAGGATATGGGGCAAGTACTTATACAGAATATAATTAAAACTAATTCAAGCAACAAATGTGGCCTGAAATTAAAATACCTCCCTCCTCCCAACTTCTTTAACTGAAAAATGACTCAATGTTCTCCCTCAAAAACCCTGCTTATAATCACTTAATTATCATAACGAGCAATAGTAAAGGGTCTCCAGCCGTTTACAGTCCTCATAAGATGGGTCTGCATTCAGGCACGTCTGGTTTGCTCAGTGCTGTGCTTTAATTTCACTGTAATATAAAGGCTAGAGAGTGGAGAAAATGAATACATAGCAAAGTACCTGTCATTACTTGTATCATATCACTGAGGTATTCTACATGCACAATATAAAAGCGGCCGGTGCAATTTTCATACTGTTATCATTTTTGATATTACACTGTCTAAAAGCAGTGACACACAAAAGAAACGCTTTTATCGTTTTCAGTTCGGGGATGATACTAATTACATCATCTGTCATCATTACACAGCTAAACAAAACTTTTCTTTCATAGAAAACTGCCATTTAGCAAATTAACGGGTAATGACCCATAATATACAGAAGATTGAAATTTGGGAATTACATTCACATTAGTTTGTTTTCTGCTTTCCCCTCATTTTTATTCCCTGGTACATTATGAAAATGAAGAGAGATGGAGAATTTCTCCAACTACCTAATTTGCTGACAGTTCTACCATCCTTTTAGAAATCGGTGCAGCATCATCTCTGTCCATAGCAATGCACAGTTTGGTTCTACTTAATGATACAGACAGTATGCCAAGCCAGGAAAAGCCAGATGTTAGCATACTGATGCACAAAAAACCTACCACTGGGGCTAGATTTTCAAAATCATACGTGAAACAGTAACTCTACATTTGCTTGCAAATAACAGACGGATGCTTGGAAACGAAGTACCAGAACGTGTTGCCTCCCAGTGCCCGACCAGGCCTCGTAACATGATGGCACATAGGAGGTGTCTGACATGTTCCGGCAAGGGACCCAGCAGTAAGGACAACATGGGGTAAACACCCCTCCAAGGGCCCTCCTGCTGCATGGACATTACTTCACCTCTGTATAATGCTGCAATGAGCTGCATTCTGGAAACATTCAAGCCCTACCATTTAACGAGAGATCTATAAGTGTTACAAGAGGCGCAAACCATTGTGGATGAGTCCTTAGCTCAAATTCCTACGCTTTTGGGAAAGAAGAAGAATAAAAGACTTCATTTTTTTTGTTCCTCAACATAGAAGTGGAAATAAAATGTTGGATAGCGGGGGGATAATACCTGTGATGTACTTATCACCCAGATACTGAATAAATAAATAAATAAAATTTAGCCAAGTCTTTACTAAGTTTACACTTCTATGGGCCTGGATCAACTACTCCCTTTCATCATGCACCAGCTATAATTGGAGGAAAATTAAAAGAGAAATTTCAGGATGAATTAATAATAAAATTAATGGCAAAGATGAGTGAATTTGCTATGAACAAGCCATGTCAGTGGAAGTTTCAGTCATCAGTAGGTGCTTCAGATACCCAGCAAGAGCAATTGAGCATTTGGCCTTTAATTCCCATTGTCCACATCAGGTTGTTTAGAACTTTTCACTTACCCATAAAATGATTTCCTGACTTAAGTGAAATTCTGAACTGAACCTATCTGTAAAGTAAGGAAGAGCTCTCAGTTCCAATTTATCATTGTTAAAGTGGATTAAAGGATTTTTTATTAGTAACACTTAAAGCTCACTTGTTTATGTACCTGGAGACTTCTACCAGAGGAAACCATCCCCAGCAGACAGCCTGGCCAAATCAAAAGCTGAAAATATGTGTGTGATGAGCACATTACAGAGGCTGATGAGGACTGTGATGAGGTGGGAATTAGAGAGGAAGCCTTTGAGAAAAGACCAAGTGCATACATGACACTCTTTTTTTGTGACTCACTGCTAAACCATAAAGCTCAAGTACCCTGCAGGACATGAAACTATGACAAGTGATGTCTCCTGAATGAAGTATGTAAGCCTCTCTCTTAACCTTAACCCTCTTAGTAGGCCTTAATATATTAAACAGTATAAGACAGCACTGGAAATTATGTGAGATAATATACGAGAGTAGTAGCAGTTTAACAAACCATGAATCAAAAATGTTGACAATATATGCCCAAATTAGCTTTAGTTACGCTAATGAAAATGATGCCTGGTAAAATGTTGGATGTATGACATTCAGAAGTAGCTTTCCATGAGCAGATGAGGAAAGACAGCTTGATCACAAAGAGTGATCAAGACTCTCCAACCTATTCCTGAAACATAGGATGGGATTCAGTTTATCGTAAGCTATTTAAATACAAGTGTATTCCAGTTGGTTAGGTATATTAGCTCCTAAAACATCAATGGAAACCTAATTAGTGCTGTCAACAGAGCTGAGTGATTCAACAAGGCAACCATAGATGAGTGCAGTCCCTGATGCCCTTTGACACGTTCTAGAGCAGCCAAGACCCCTACAAATAGCCAGCACCTGTGGAAGAACTGCAAACTGCCAGTACCAAGACACCATATAAGATGTACTGTGGCCTTAGGATAAACACGGCCCTAGCTGCCTCTGTTTAAATGATTGAATGATATGCTTGCTTTCTAAATCTAGGTAAGTCATGGAAGAAATCTTGCTTAACAGACTTGACTACTGGCTAGGGATTTATAAAATAAGACTTCAGATTTGAATAGAAATGATTTTTCTTTCTCATTTACTAACCACATAATAACATTCAAAGATACCATGTCTTTTCCTTATTGCTATATCTTTTTAAAACATATTCTATTGTATATTTAAGATTTTAAGTAAAAGTCTCTCTGTCTGGTTTTGAGAGGTAGGTTCAAGGTTCAAAGTAGTTTCCTTCAGCTCTTGCGGTTCAGAGTTTGTGGCGATCAACAACTAGCACGACCAAGCACTATCCTATTTTTCTTGTCCACAAACTTGAAATACTATTTTCTATGTCTTGGCACACTTCCGGACTATGTAATTACAATCTAGATCCAGACTGGGTAATTTTAATTTAAATCCTTAAAGCCACCTCTCTTATTTCATTTGAACACAATATAGCTACACCTTTTTCTGTCATAAAAACACAGTGTGGTCTCACTATACTCCAGGTCCAGTTACCTCCCACTGCAGTGTGAAGCCATCTAAAAAACTCAAACATTGCTCTCAGTGCATTTAAAGTGTAGGAACCAGCTAATGCAAAAGCCTTTTACATTCCTTAAATAGGCTCCTTCTCCTAACTGCTCTGGGGAGACCTAATAGCAGCCTTCCAGTACTTGAAAGGGGGCTACAGGATAGCTAGAGGGCGGACTTTTTACAAAGGCATGTACTGAAAGGATGAGCAGTAATGGCTTTGAACTGGAAGAAGGCAGATTGAGATTAGACATTAGGAAGAAATTCTTCACCATGAGAGTGGTGAGGCACTGGCACACATTGTCCTGATAAGTTGTGGAGGTTTCAGCTGTGAAGTGTTCAAAGCCAGACTGGATGTGGCCCTGAGCAACCTGATGTAGTAGGAGGTGTCCCTGCCCACAGCAGGAGGTTGGAACTAGATGATCTTTAAGGTTCCTTTTAACTCAAACTATTCTGTGATTCTATGACATTTAGAATTTGTCTCCTAAACACATTAATACATTACTTCCAGCCACTTACATAGATATTCAGTATATAAATAACCCTTCACTTCTTTCTTAACAACACAAAGGAGGGAGAGTCTCAGGAAATACCAAATCTTACTGCTATACTGAATCTAGTACTCCAGCATCTAAGAAATTGAACAGAAGTGAATGTTAAAACAATTTTCCGACTTTAGTCAATAGCCTTAAAGCCAAGAGTGATCTCAGCACCACTTTATTTTTATGATAGTGAATTAAAGCATCCCTGACTGATAACACCTAGACTCCCTGTGCCAGGTTTGCCTATATGGCAGTTTTGCAAGAGAGAGAAAAAAAATCCTCAACAGTGAAGTCATGATGGCTTATCCAAGGTCATAAGGGGCACTTTCAGGAAAGGGCTCTGAAACTTAATTTCCTACATAAGAAAATTTTATTGTTGTGGGGCTTTAGCAGAGTGTCTGTTCTTGTACTGAATTCCTACTTGTGAGCAGATTTCACTGTCCTTGAATAGCGGATCTTTGGAAAGGATGTCAGATTTGCTTTTTTAGCATCCTAGCAAGTAAAATACCTGAAGAACTGTGTTGTTATGGAGATGAAGGAACATGAGCCCCTGTTCTTGCTACATATATACAAATGAATGAGAGATTTCTGTATTTTTTCTGAGTGTAAGGATTCCCTACTGATGGTTAAACATCTGCATCTGCCTAAACCGGAAGTCACTTGACTGATTTCTGCTAGATGTACCTGTTAGCCACCTATCTGACATGCTCCTGAAAAGTGCTTTTCTATGCAGATGCTCAAATCTGAGCTCCGACCATGCTACAGTAGTATATTAAAAACATGCTCAGAGAAATGCACTGTTCACAAAAATTTTTCCAAGCACAGTTTGGCCATAATAGGAGTATATCTAGCATAAAAACAGAATCACAGAATCACAGAATCACCAAGGTTGGAAGAGACCTCAAAGATCAAGTCCAACCTGTCACCACACACCTCATGACTAAACCACGGCACCAAGTGCCATGTCCTAAAACTATGCAAATTCGGCTATCTGTAAAATTCACATCTGTAACAAAGTCTGCACAGCACACAAGAAAAGGCAAAGAGCAGAATCTCCTAGGATGTTGGGTAGTGATAGGACTAGAGGGAATGGAGCAAAATGAGAAGTGGGTAGATTCAGACTGGATGTTAGGAAGAAGTTCTTTACCATGAGGGTGGTGAGACACTGGCACAGGTTGCCCAGGAGGTGGTAGAAGCCCCATCCCTGGAGGTTTTTAAAGCCAGGCTGGATGGGGTTCTGAGCAACCTGATCTAGTGTGAGGTGTCCCTGCCCATGGCATGGAGGATGGAACTAGATGATCCTTGAGGTCCCTTCCAACCCTAACAATTCTATGATTCCCAGGTTATAAGCAATAGCAGTCTACTAGTACTGTTCCTCCATCTGTTTTCCACAGGATAGTAATGTTTTGTGCAAAATCATCCTTGTTTTAAGGAACATCCACAGTTTGGGGATGCAAGGAACACTACCCACTTCATTCACAAGGAAAAGGTCACACAGAAGAGATGCGTTTGATGTTGGATTTTGATACTCTATAAACCAGTCAGACTGAACAGGAGTCTCAGACCTTACTTCTCCTAAGAATTCTTCCATTTTTAGCCAATTTTGTCTTTTCCATATCACTTTCTTCATCCCCACCCACTTCAGTGTGAAGACAGATGGACAAACCACATTTTGTCTTCTTCTGAAACATCAAAGGAATTGTGAAAAAAAAATATTATGTTTTCTTTAATCCTGCACCCTTGGGTTTCTTTGATGTTGCAGTATCAATGAGCACTGTGCAAAACGTATTGTTCAAAGTCTTTGGGCAAACCCTCCAATCTGTTTTAGCTCCTTGGAAAACATCACACAGTCATGTGACTAAGTATCTTAACACCTTGCATAGTCAAATGCTTCTGATTTAATTGTTGGTACGCACAGCTGTATGTCTGTATTACCATCTATGCCCCTGGTTGAACACTTACTTTGGACCTCCTGATTTTTGCAGCAGCCCAAGGATCTTTCCAGTATAGCAGTAAGCACATACACCACTATATGCTGCAATTTTCTGAGTTTAATACGGCAAAACTTCACGCTGCTTTTACTTGCACATCTCGATGATTTAAGTTTTGTCTATGAGTAATCATTCCTGCAAGCTTATGTATCTTCTTCCTAGAGACGATTTAATCACCTTATGCCACTTTCCAGAGCATCTAGTCTGGGAGTCTAATATAATCACAGAATTACAAGGTGGTGGGGGTTGGAAGGGACCACCTAGTCCAACTCTGCTGCTAATGCAGGTACACGCAGATCAGGTTGCACAGGAACGCATCCAGGTAGATTTTGAAAGTCTCCAGAGAAACAGACTCCACAATGTCTCTGGGCAGCCTGTTTTAGCACTGTCACCCTCAAAGCAAACCGTTGGGGTTTTTTAAGTTTTTCCTTAAGATCAAGTGAAACCTCCTGTGTTTGCAGATATTGAGACGGAACTATACACAAGTGCCTTGCTACCTTCACAAACTGAATGTCATATTCATATTCAGTATTCCTAAGGTTGGAAGGGACCTCAAAGATCATCGAGTCCAACCTGTCAGAAGTGTAACCATCCTATTGTGTGGAAAGAACTTAGTACCATAGTTTGTGACAACGTATGAGAATGCAACATACAGAAACAAGCATGTTCAGTGCTGACAAGAATTTCTTGTATGCACCATTCCAACAGTTGCTTAAATTCTGTCAAGGACTAAGGTTGGGCTGGTTACTAAATGAGTGACAGACACTCTCTATTAACCCCTCTAATTTTCCCAAAAGAGAAAGAGAATAAGGGAGAGAGATTTACAGTTTGGAAAATAAAATTATAACTACTTTAAGGACAATAATAACAATAAAATTAAATATATACAAATATATACAAACCCAATATTGAACCAACCCGCCTGATAGGACTGTCACCCACTGATAAGTGTGGGCAGGCCCTGGAAAAGTCCCAGACTGGACTCAGTGGCAGACAGGAACCAGGTACAGGAGCTGGATTCAGGAATACGTGGATTGGAATCAAACAGATAGAGTCCTCCTAGGTCACTGGTCACTGAAGAAGAAAGCTTGACACTTGTGATCCATCAGTTTTACACTGAATATGACATATGTCAAATGGAATACCTTCTTGTTCAGTGTAGGCTCACCTGAAGCATCCACTCCTCCCTGCAGGTGCAGCCTTAACTCTGCACTCCCAGCACAGTATGCAAGATTTAGCAGTGACCTTGGTCTGCATACCAATTCTTGGCACTAACTATAAACATCAAGCAATATCACTGCTAGAAGCAGACACTCTCTGTGAAAATATGCTGTCAACTGCAAAAAGTGCAGTCACTTAGAAGAGACTGAGATGAAAAAACCCAACTCTGAACACAACTATTTTTGTTCTAACTCAAACCAGGACAATTTCCTACTTAACAAAAAAAAAAAAAAAGAAGTAAAGAAAAGAAAGTATTACTAGACATGCTTGTGAACTTACAAAACACAAATCCTTCCTCTCCTCATAGCATGTATCCTGTCAACACAGAAGACATCTGATACAAGTAAATTTGTGGGATGTTACATCAAAATTAGTTTCCTAACAATTATTGTTGCTTTTGTGTCAGCCAAAGTATTTTTATCTTTAGTCTTACAAAATATGAACATCAGTTAAAGACTATTATAAAAAAAATATGTTCATAAAAACACTTTGAAGATGGAAGGTGTTATGTAATCCCATATTATCATTATTATTGATTGTAACTCAAAGCCCATCCATGCCATGGGACAGCAGAGCTCACTGTCAGCAACCTCAAGGCAGAACTGGGAAAGAAAACTTGCTATTTGGAAATGTTTGTATTTCACAAATTGGCTTAGATCATTGTAAATTTTTTTTTTTTTAGTCTAACATGAGACAGAATCATTCTTGTTCTGAATGCAATGAGATAGAAATGATTCTTCTCTATTCAGAGTTCAGGCACTGCTCCATGAAGGACTGCTGATTATTAAAAAAAGAAAGAAGAAGCATTTCCACTTTCTTGTTGGGAAACCTGCAATCAACTGTAGTTTAATAAATCCACTTGAATCACAAACAGACCGTTTTGAGAACATGTTTAAGTGTATACACAATTGCACAGTCTAAATCCCAATGGACCTATTTTGTCCAGTTTGGACTGAGTTTGAACTCCCCAGGTATGTTTCCCATCACACCAAAGGGCTGGATGTAGACAAGTGTTGCATCCTAATAAGTGTCAGGACGTGAAAAAGACAGAGGACCAAGGCAAGATAAGGTCATAGAAATGAGAAATTAAACATAAGGAGTTCTAAAAGAACAGAGACTCTGCAAGTGTTTTGGACATTTAGTAACTTTCAAAAGATCCAAATGCAGTTCTAGCTCTCTGCAAGGGATTTTGGAACAGTGTGTAGATGGAAGGATGGATAGACAATCCACCTGGAAATCTGGGCTGTATTTAGAAATAGCTGCCACATATGGATTCTGTGCCTAGAGTTTGGTAATCATTTATCTCCTGAGAAATTTTTCACTTTGTGAGTATAGTGTTGTGTGGACAGGAGAGAAAATAGTAATTCAAAAGAACTTTACCTCCTCAGACTTATTTAGAATGCATTTAGTGGCCACTGTCATGGACAAAACCATATTCAATAAGAAACCATGTTCTAAGCAAATTTTAAGTCTTAAGACTTCAGAGGGGGAAGAAACTCGAGAGATCTTCAAATGTGTCATCATTAAATTATCTAAGTAAATCTGCAAGTGATGACATAGTATCACAATACAGAGTAGAATCAAAGTTCTTCAGCTCTGTCATTTCAAGAACAGATGAAATACAGTTGCAAATTTGGTGGTTATTAAAAAAAAAATACATGTAAGAAAAGCAGAATGGATCAGATTATTTAAGACTCTTTAGCAACCCCACAATCTTTTTTTACAATAACTCTTATAAAATATTGGTAGTGGTGAAAGACTCCTGCTCCAGCTGAAACTTGAAAATCTCAAGTCACTGACATACTGACAGCTGTCAATCAAAAGAGCATCTGATGACCTTCTTTATGCTGTGCATTTAGCAAGGCATTGTTCTAAGACTATTACAGCTCCTCTTTGACTTTTCAGTGCTCTTAATCATTGTCTGTCATGACCCTACTGATAGTAGCATTAAAAGACAGGGCATGAATTACTGAAAACACTCTACCTGGAACATTAGAAGGGGAAATGTAGTCTAGGTTTTCTCAAGCAATGGCTTTGATACCCTCATCAATTTTGCAATTCCCCTAAGATTATTCTAATGACAGAATACTGTAATTAATCTTGAAAAATAGTTTTGATTTTAAAGGATTTGGTCAAGCACTTTGCTTTAAGCTCATTACTCCATGTGAACAGGATAAAACATGAGACAGAAGCATGCCCTTGCAGCAAAGAAGGCTAATGGTATCCTGGGCTGTATCAGGCAATGTATTGCCAGCAGGTCTGAGGGAGGTGATCCTTCTACTCTCCTCAAGGCCACACTTGGGATGCTGTGCCCAGATCTGTGCTCCTCAGTATGAGACATGGACGTACTGGAGAGTTCAGTAAAAAACCTTGAAGGTAGTGAAGAAGGCTGGAGCAACCCTCCAAAGAAAGGCTACTGGAGCTGTGACTGTTCAGCTTGGACAAGAGAAAGCTGACAATCATCTCATCAATTTATATAAATAGCTGAAGGGAGGGTGCAAAGATGATGGAGCCAAGCTCCTTTTGGTGGTGGCCAGTTAACAGGACCAGAAGCAATGGGTACAAATTGAAACCCTTAGATGTTCCATCTCAACATCAGAAAACATGTTCTTAGGGTAACTGTACACTTGCCCAGAGAGGTTGTAGAGTCTCCAACCTTGGAGATGTTCAGAAGTTATCTGGACATGCTCCTGGGCAAAATAGCTCTAGATGACCCTGCTTGAGCAGTGGGGCTGTACCAAGCAACCTCCAGAGTTTCCTTCCAACTTCTGTCATTCTGTGACCTCCTGTACATGTTATTACCAAGCTGAGCTCACAAATGATCACTAATCATCTGTATCTTTGTACCTGTCACGCTGTCCCTGAAAGTCAAGGGTATCTTAAAGAAAACACAGTAAGAAGCATGTACAGTGCTAACAGACTTCCACGATAACCTACTAACTCTCCTACAAGAAACAGGACATAGAAAGTATAGCTGTTTCTATTGTCGACTTCCTTCCCCACAGCTATATGCATATATACTCCTATATCTGTATGTATATACATGTGCACACACATACTAAAACTTTATGTATAATTTTATATCTATAATTTTTATAATCTATTAATCTATCTACATATCAGTACATACGAATAGAAAAATAAGGAAGCTTTTCCTAAGGTTACACAGGCAATATGTTCTTGTCCAAGGTAGAGAACTGAAAACAGGCTTTCTAGAGCCTTCATCACACAATATCCTTGAATTAATGCTATTAAAATCCCAAGTGATAAGCTGTACTTTAAATTTAAACACCTCATCTCAGTATTCATGTCTAGAACTAGGTATGGTGAATGTCATGGATTGAATTGAACCTGCTGCTGTTATTCATACCATGCTGCAGCCATGCCAGCTTCAAAAATGAAGGTGCTAACTGGAGCAAAGTAGTATAGAATCATTATGGGGCCTGAAGTTCAGATTGCAACATGGGAAGCTTCCTGTTCTGATTGTTGCTTCTGGGTTCCAGTTTCTTGGGTGTGGGCTCTTCTCTGCAGACATGGCAGTGGAAAGAGTGGGAGTTGGGCAGCTGCTGTGTTTTGCTTTCTGTTTCATGCTGGTTTTTAACCTATGTATTTCACTGTGCTTCTACTGCAAATAGGCTAAGCCAAGGTAATCATGTATTGTATTATTAGACTAACTATATTATTAGAATAGAATAGAATAGAATTAACCGGCTAAGGCAATTACACATTGTACTTATGATATTTTATGTTACATAAAACTCATCACTTTATCTTAGCCCTGAGGTGTGTGTGTTACTCTTCCCCTCACTTTTATGTCGGGGGAGCAGGCAGTTCAGCCCTTGTTACAGTCACAGAACTGCAGGTCAAGCTGACATCCCTTTGAAAAGTCAGCCTTTTGTGGGGGAAAAAAAAAAGTTGATGGCTATTGACAAAATGTTGTAGTCTGCCTTGTTACTATTCATGATTAAGGAAAGTAAATATTGTCCAAGGTCTAATGAGAATTCCAATGCAATAAAGTCAAGTGTGAAAGGTGCAATCGATAAGTGATGATGCAACAGTATTCATTTGTAGCTTTGTTATTGTTTAGTTCATGGTATTTGGTGATGCTTGAAAATCAAGTGTTAAGAAATTAGTGTTACAAGGATTAACATTCAGATTTTATTTCAGATGTTATGTTTCTACAGTCACTACATTCAGAACACTAATTAGCATCTGATTTCTTTTCCTACTAGTTAAGGACTGCAAATCAAAGAATTATAGAACAAAAATACTATGGAAACGAACATCAACATTATCCATGAACATTCACAAATTAAAAATCCATGATGTCCATGGCTAATTTTATACTGCAGGAGAAAGCACCGCAATGGAGAACTGCAATTTCCTCATTTTTGTATTGGCAACTGTCTCAAAGTATACCAAGTTTATGAAGAAAAGTGTCTGTTCCAATGTATAGCAGGTCTCAAAGTCCAAGCTGGAACATTTATGTCCTACATAGGGCAGGGCTATTGACCATGGGTTCAATTTTGGATTTACCACAAGTCTTGGATACTAAGAAGCATAGTGCCTTATGAAAAAGACAGGGACTAAATCTCAGTTGCTCAGTAATTTCTGCAGAGAAACCAATTTCTTATAGTCCTTCACCAGACAGATTAATTTCTCACTGTTTGGGCTCAACTGGGTTGGCAGACACATAGACATTGGTCTCTCACTGTGTCATAGGACGGGACACTGGTATCTTGTGTCAGATACTTAAGGGACAATTTCTGTCCCTCTCCCTTCTCTGCAGGCATGTTGTCAAGCGACAACTTGTTCTGGCACAGCATGTAGCCTGAAAATACTGAAATTATTTTTGAATATTATTTGGAACTCTGTGTTTTCTGAAGAAGCCACATTAAAATTTGGCTGTGTAAACTTCAGTGGATCTTCATGAGCATGTTCATAATGAATATATTCATGGTTCCAAATATTCTGCTTTATTAATTTCCCTGGCACATCATCTTTAGATTACAGACCAAGACTTTAGGACATGGATCAAAAACAGGGGCTGATTCTGTTCTAAAATACATTGTCAAGTCAGCTAGGAGGATTTGGCACAAATCCTATCCAAAATGCAATTAAAGACCAAACCAGACACCTCTCAAAACTGCTGTTGATTGTGTGTGGTGAAAGATCCCATCCATTTCATAAGGCAGGTCTGCAGTCTTCACACATTGTTAAGAGCAATAATTACTATGAAACATTACTTATGCTGCTCATAATGTGACTGCTTTATAAATTCACTAAGTAAACGTAGCTAAGCTTAACATTCATATTCAACATTACAGAAGCAAAAAAAAATCCCTTCACACTGAATAACCCATCCAGACCAAGATGTTCTAATCCATGCAAAAACTGTTTTCTTACAAGTAGTTTCAATGGAATTAGGTAGGCATTAGCTGTGATAGTGTAAAGAGAATGAAGCATCTGTTTTGTACCATGATTCTTGTTATCAAAATGTATTTTTTGCAGTGCCATGGATATGACTCAACTCTTTCAGTGACATAAGCAACATCTCTTAACCTACTGCAATTGTGATTGCAAACTAACAACGCCTTTGACTTTTGTCAAGTTATTAATTTACTTTTATTTATAAACAGCCAAGTAAGAAACCTAGTACTGCATGCATAAAATATAATAAGGCCCAAACATGTATGCAGCCAAATGAAAAATAATTATGGAAAATAAAACATGACATTTCTAATCAGCTCCCTAGTAAAGTCTAAAAATATAAGAAATCCTATTTGATTAAACAGACAGAACTGCTCTTTCACTTAAGGGATAGCTGGGTAATTATTCAAACCTGTACAAGACTGGATTGTCAAGTGAAATAATAATACAGAGTATCTCAGGATAATGAGACAGATCTCAAGGCCATTAGCAGTGGCTCTTATCATGATACCAGCCAAAGTTTCCCAAGAAAGAGAGGATATTTAAATGAAAACTAGTTTGACTTGTACATTTGAACAGCTTAGTCCTGTCTCACAGTCTCCATTCTGTTCTGGAGAGAAAGGTGTCTATCATGTAAGACTGTGAAATCACTCAGGCTTTACAGACTGAAACCCCTGAGGGCAGAAATTAGAATGAAAAATAATTTGAAAATGGAGTCCCATTGCAATCTGTACAGTTTCTATTAAGAGTCTATCCTAGTGAGGTTTTAGGTCTAGTTAGACACCCAGTTTTCTTCTTTCCTGACTCTTTCTCTCTCAGTCAAAACAACCAAACCCAATGTATACCTTCTCTGACTTTAGGGTTGACAAGAGGAATTACAGCTTTAGAAGAAAGAGCTTTTAAGATTCTAAATGGAGGAAGAGATTATCTTTTTCTCTTTGAATGAAGTCCTGTTGATGAGACTTTTGTATATGCATGCTTCATTATCTTACATTTGTTTGTTTTTAACTGCTACAGGAACAGGAATAACTAAATAGCTGATGGCCACAAAGAAGCTAGCTAATCCCTGGGAAAACAGTTGTCATCTAGCACTTTATACAGCACAGCACAGCTAATGTGTCAGCAGTTGGCATGGATTAGACATACTGCTTGTTTTAATATCTTCCTTATAAGCCTCTCCCAGGTACAAAGGTTTTCTAATACCAGACCAGAGCTAGGTTTGGCATGCTTGCCATACTCTAATGAGGAACTCTCCTCCTCATCTTAATGAACACTTCCTCAGCTGAATGCATTTGGTGATGCTTGGACAGCTAGACTAGACTAGGTTTTACAGCAGTTTAAGCAAGAATGCTGACTAAGATTTGCAAATCAAATATTAAAAGACTGATTCAATATTTTACAACCTTTTTACCTAGGCTCTGATTTGAATTTTACTTTAGCTGCTAGCCAGAGATATGGTGAAGGTTTATTGATGGAAGAAGAATAAATAACAGCTGATGCTACTGGGCCTATGTATGCAAGGCATTTAAGAGTATTCCTAACCTCAAGTGTGCAGCCACTGACGAGCTCATTTGTCTCACCAGGTTAGTGTCACTAGGGCTCAGATATGTGATCAAATTATGGCAGTGAAAGTGGTTTAAGCTTATGTGTTTTTCTTTGTATTGTATATTTGCACATGTCTCAAATGACACCAACTAATCCTTTAAATTGTATTAATTTGATAATGTATCTGAGTATCCAGTGAAGAAAATTGGGATAGGTGGCTATGAAAAGTGGAGATGATACCTTTTAGAAGACAAATTGCTTCCATGGACAAGAGGGACATCCAGTTGACAACTACAGCTCAGTCTACCAGGATTAGACAATAAATCTCTCCCCTTTCTCCTTCTACAAGATCAAGGATTTCTAAATTCTCCTCCTGACCTACAGATTGCTTTAGTGAATTTTGATTTTTTTTAAAGAGGGAGAATTAAAAAAAGTCTTACAAAGTAATTGTTGATCAATTTGGGGATATCTGACTGGGCTGGTCAAATCCACCTAGATCTTAAAAGAATTAAAAATTAGAAGCTCACCATCCAGCAAGTGTTTTTAATGTATTTGGGGTTTTGTGTTGAAAATTCAAAATGAGTCCAAATATTTGGCTTTAGAAAAGTACTGCTGAGCTTGTCTGAACTCCTTTTCAAGACATGTTTGGTAAGGATTTGCACATAGCAAAGTACAATTTACGTAATGAGCTGGAAGAGTTATCGGACTAATCATTTTTAATGGAGATTCCTTGTCTTTAATACAGAGAAGTGGCAGTTTAGGCTGGGTCCCTCCTGTTCCTGCCACATACACTACACCTCCAGGGTCCTGAGTGTCCAACCCAGTAGGTGGACACAGGAAATAGCGTATTTCATACTAAAAACATCCTGTGCCCTATAAATCCACCAGCAAAGTCTTTCTCTTCCTGTTTCTTCCCTCTCTGCTCTTGTGGGAGATGCTCCCTATCGGGTAACAGTGGGGGAGTATCTCAAGGCCTCTTAGGCCTGGCTATGCCTAATGCCAGGAGGAGAAGGTGGAGGGTCAGTCTCAGACCTGGCCAGCCTAGGACTAGCCTAGCAGGGTGCGGGGGGAAAGAAGGAGCCCTGGGGTTTTTGGGTGTACCTTCAGGTGGGGAGATGGAAAATGCTGGGGACCTTCTGGGTGTGGTGGAAGGGACTCTGTACACTTTGGGGTATCTTTGTCACTGTGCTTGTAGTTTCTGTAAAACGCTAATTGTTTTTCCATTTAAACTTTCCGTCACTTCTGCAATTCACGTGTGAGTGTCATTCTTTTGTCCCTTACAGGGGCAAGAGAGGATCTGCCTGGCCTCAAACCAGGACAATTTAAAAGCAGTCCAAATATTTGGCTTCAGAAAAGCACTGCTGAGCTTGCCTGAACTCCTTTTCAAGAAAAGGATTTGCACACAGCAAAGTACAATTTACGTAATGAGCAGGAAGAGTTATTGGACTAATCATTTATAATGGAGATTCCTTGTCTTTAATACAGAGCTACACAACAGAACTTAATAGCTTGTGGCAAGTAAATAATTTACACATGGATTGTGTCTGAATACAAATGTATACATAAAATATCACAGACTTAATGAAGCCTTTGGGGTGCTTTTTTAAAAATCAATTTAATTGATTCTACTGATAGGTCTGCATTTATATTTTTGTAAGCCACATTTCTCTATACCTGTGCATGTAGCACACTGGTGATTTTTAAGAGAGGCAGGGAAAACCCTGCACAGGAAATTAGAAGCTAAGTACACAGAGAGTAGGTATTTTTTAAGTATCTCGGGTAAGACACTTGGAAACAACACTTGAATGTGACCCAGTAGTGTGGCTCATTTAGAAAGTACTTTTCAGAAAAGGTCAGCCTCTCAGGAATGCTCATGACTATTCAGGATGTTTTGCAGCGTTTGAGCCCAATGAAGCTGGTAATGAAGAATTTTCCCTTTAATGTTGAACATTTTGGGGTATTCAGCTTCAGTCAGCAGGGTTGCTTTTTACTGGCTTGGGCTTCCACTAGAGTGGGGAGAAGACAGTGGCTGGAGAAGTTTAATGTTGTGACAAAAGTATAACTGAAACTAGGAGGAAAGTGGTTGGATGGAAACACAAGTGTGTTTCAAAAGGAGTGGGACAGGACAATGGCTGCTTTACCATTGGAAGCACCAGCTTATCTGACAGGCCAGAAAGTTAGTTTTCATGACTAAGTATGCCAACAGCTCATCCTCCTTCTTTCTAACACACCAGTTCTTGTTGCCATTAACTCATAAAAGCTGTGCATTAAAGGAAAGCGTGGTGACAGACTCTGGAGCTGAGCTGGTGGGCTCAAAGAGAGCAGCGGGGAGGCTCAGGTGTCCACAGCGATCCTTGGCCCCACCATCTGCCCCTGCCTGCATGCCCCACAGAACCGCCCCGGCCCGCCTTACCTTTGGGGTGCCAGGGATCCGTGAACTCGTACTTCCCCACGCCAATCGTCCGCAGCATCTGCACCCCGTTGGTGTTATCTGGGGCACCTCCCGGGTTGGGGGGCAGCGAGTTGGCCGTCTGCCCATTGGTAGTTGGTGCGCTACTGGGCAGGGCAGCTGAGGGCAGGGTTGGCGGCGGTGGCGGCAGCATGGGGCAGGCCAGGTGACCGTTGCCCACTGCTCCAGGGCCCGGGTGGGGCACAGGGCCCACGCTGCTCATGGAGGACATGCTGAGGGGCTGGCTGTTGGTGTACAAGGGCTGGCTCTGGAGGTTGACCACCATGTTGCTGAGGGGCTGGGAGGGCTGCGGCTGGAGCTGGTAGTGGGTCGGCATCAGTGGGAGCTGGGGGGTGACGTGCGGAGGAAGGGAGGGTGTGACGCCGATGACGGGGGCCTGGACGTTTGCGGCTGGGCTGAAGGTGGGTGGCTGTGTCATCCCATAGGAGTGCGTAATCAGGGCGGGCTGGCTGCCTGCTGCCACTGTGGTGACCCAAGGCGCTGCACCTGTGGCACGAAGGAAGGCTGGCAATGGTGGTAGGCTTGGCACAGGGGAGACCAAAACAAAAATAAGCCACCCTAGAATTTCCCTCCTGCACTTGCACCCATCTCCTACATGGTATCTAAAGTGGTTCAGGGTCTGGAGCCATTCCCAATTGGGAAGTGTGTAAAATTGCTATGGTGACAAAGCACAATTGTTAAAATACTCATCAGGTGACATGTGGCATGTTTGCAGTTTTATGTATTTTGCACTTTATGCAGCTTAAGCGTAGGCTTCCAAGAAAATTAACCTCTTTCCCCACCATGCTTTCATGGCTCCCTGACAAACACTCTGTGTGTATAATAATGGTGCTACATCCACTACAAAGAGATTGTAATTAGATGTCTGGCATAGTAGCACAATGTATGATATGTGTCTGGAAGCTGGAAATCATTTCAGGTAGTTCTGGACATAAAAGAGGTCTTGAAGTATTACAGAATTTCTTTTCCTCTGGTGAAGGCAGAGAAGGAGGAAAAACCACAACCAACACCTACTCTAATGAACTTGCAGGCATTTTAATCTGTTTATGTTAGCCCCAGCACAGAATAAACTTGAGGGGTCTTTACCATGAGAGAAAACCCAGCTAAAGAATAAAGAAAGCACACACAATGAAGCCTAATTTATGGAAGTAAATGGAGAGAGTGCACTGAATTCACTTTGAACGATTTTCCCTTGTAGAATTACAAATAAGATTAGAAACATACCTGGGTTTTCATTCTCCCTCATCTGTTTAGATGGAGGCTCATCAGTGTCCCAGGGCGTGGACTGATTGATGGGTGTCTGTCCCCACCTGATGCTCGTTGCAAGTCCTTGAGGCTGATTTTCAGTCTTGGAAATGCAAGGTGTCTACGAAAGAGAGAGAAAAATACAGAATAAAAATGTTTAGACTATTGGGAATCATTACTGTTCCTCATAGCTAGCTTGCTTGTTTGTTTGTTACAGTCCAAGAGGATATCCTAAGGTCTTTAAATACCATTCTCCTCCAGGCTTGCATGACATATCTGGAAAACACAATATATTTGAAAAAATACATTTCGAAATGTATAAATTCACATTTATATTTAAACAAAACATAGTAAAATGGTATTTTTAGGAAAAAAAGCTGCTTCTTTTGCCTTGAAAATAAATAAAAAACTAAAATAAATAAAAAACTACAACCAAACCACAGATAGGGTAATATCCATTCAGTCACAGCTTCTGTTTACACAAACTCTTCCAAAAATGGTGAGCTTTCTTTAGCAGAAGGCAGAATAAGAGAGACTTATTTACAACTGTAGGACAAATTACTGTAGAACACTAAAGAGAAGTCTTATTATTTACTGTCTGTCAACCCTTAAAATTGAATGGCAATAAAAAAAAGGCAGCATAAAAGTCATTGGCTGCTGAAGTGGATATGTTGGCAGTTCTTCAGAGATGTTAAAATAACTGTAAAGTAGGGGAAGGACTGGGACTGAATAATCATCAAAGGAGATACGATCTGAAAGAGTTTTCTTGATAAAGAAACTATCACATGGATTTAAATGCTAAGCCAGCCCCAACCCTGCAATTTTAGGGGATCTTCCCAAACAACCATGTCCTTGCTGAGGAAAAGTCTGTGGAAAAAAAAGGGCGCTCCAACATGTCTCATTTATTTAACCCTGCAGCGTATTTCATGGCTGGAAGATTAAAAGTGTTTTTGTTTTGTTTTTACTGGTGTCAGAACCCCTAAACCAAGAAAACGGAACCAGCTGCCTGTTGCTGAATGAGCATTAAGGACTGAAGCTATAAAGGAGACCAGTCTGAGTGGTTGCTTGTTTGCCTTACATCTGGGAAGTAATTTAGCTCTCAGATGGGGTATAGTGGCTCCATAAATGCTCTGGGTCACATAGTACCAATGAAATCTCTGTCAACACCAGCACCTTTTTTCACCACCAACCATACCTCAATCACCCCATGCATAGAAGTCATTAGCAGACTCATTTATGCCCTCTGCAAATACACACACCTTTCCCATGCCCATCAGTCATTCCTTGCATCTTTAAATCCATTGGAGGTGCCTGCTTATTCCTGCCCTCCACTCTATCCCACTAACATACCTGCTAGCTCTTCTGACCTGCTTCAATGCTCCCTCCTTCACTTAATTACCTCTGACACCTCCTATCACCTACCTCTTTTTCTACCTGAGCTTCATCACCCTTGAGCTCTGGGAATTAGGAATCCTGGGTACAGATCTTGATGCAAGAATGGGTTTTCGCTGTGTAGTTTACTTTGCTTCAAGAAGCCTCAATAGGAATAACTTCCCTACTAGAAATACTATACTTGGTTAAATGCAGATGATCACAGGGAAATGTGATCTCTTTTTTATGGAATCTTGAAGTTGAAATTTTCAGCTTGTGCCCCAAACATTATTAATTCTTTAGTTTTAAAAATGCCTACATGTATTCTTTTCCATGGACTTGCAGGTCTTTTTATTATTGTTTTTTTCTATTGTAGTGGTATTTTGTTTGGTTGGTTTTTTGAATTTAACTTCTCCACATTTCCTTCTGCCCCCTCCATTTCAACTACTTCTACAACCTTTGCAACTGAACTAAAAGGAAAGGCAAAAAGTGAGGTCATACAGACAAGCGAGAGCTCTAGGATTCATTCTGTTGCATTCATGGCAAAGAGCTGGAGGGGAAGTTAAAAATCCCAGTTTTGAACTGCTTTCTATTAATAAGTTCTTGAGAAAAGGCATAATCTGAATACCTTTGTTTTTTTTCTTGTACAAAGTGTTACAAATGAGTTATCTGCCACACAAGGTCATTGACAATGGAGGATAAAATGCTGTTGGTGGTTTACCAGTTCACGATAGCAGTATCCCTTTGGATCTAGCTAAACTGTTCAACAGTGGCCAAACCACTCTGCAGTAGAAAAGGAAAGAAAGAAGAAAACACTACCAGCATTCTCTACCTACAAATCAGTTAAGATACCTCTCCCAGAAACACTGCGGTAAATGGAACACAGGAAACTGGGCATTTTTATGAATCATCAAACACAGACAGGAGGATTCACAACTCAAATCATGCCCCTCACATTCTACGTGTGGTATCTGTGTTTCTTTGTTGTATAAACTGGGTCTTAAAAGTGGGTTTGAAATAAACACCTCTCATTATTGTGTGGTATTGTCAAGATGTGCAGCATCTTGTGTAACTTTGTTACATCCCCAAGCTGCTTTAAAACAGTGTTACTAAAAATATTCATGTTCCTTAAATAATATAGAACCATACATATGCTATAATTTTAAAAGAATCCTTGTGTTCTGTACAGAAAAGGTAAAAAATGGAGTATGTGACACAGTTCTCCGAAATCCTACAGAAATCCGGTTGCCTATTTTGCAACTGAAAGCTTGCTTTCCAGAAAACTAGAGCATCACATCACACACATTGGAAACTGGTGGAGTTAGCATCCAAATCTAGATGTAAATTCCATACTTTGAGCCTTAATAAAGATGAAGGAGGCTTGCAGGTTTGCTGCCAATAAATATTTCTCCTCCTCTTCCACATAATATATTTTTTCCATTTTTTTTTTTTAACATAAATGTGCTCACAAACTCTGCTTCTTAGAGGCTCAGTGGGTTTAAATTAACAAGTCCAGCACACTGATTTCAAACTTTACTCTTGAGCTTGTATTTATTTGGTCAGATAAAGCTAGACATTAGAATGAAATCACATAATTATAGAATCATATCAGTTGGAAAAGACTTCTAAGATTACTAATTTGGTGCTAAACTATGTCCCTTAGCGCCACATCTCTATGTCTTTTAAACACCTTCAGGCATCAGGATTCAAACCACCTCCTTGGGAAGCCTTTTCCGGTGTTTGATAACTCCTTCCAATATCCAATCTGAACACTCCCTGGTGAAACTTGAGGGCATTTTCTCTCAACCTATCACTTGCTACAAGGGAGAAGGGACCAACATCCACCTCACTACAACCTCCCTTCAGGGAGGTGTACAGACTGAGGTCTCCCTTCAGCCTCCTTTTCTTCAGATTATACGATCCTATTTCCCTCAACCCATCCTTAGAAGACCTGTTCTCCAGACTCCTCACCAGTTTCATTGCCCTTCTCTGAACCCACTCCCGAACCTCAATGCTTTTCTTGTAATGAGGGCCCCAAAACCAAACTCAGTATTCAAGGTGTGGCCTCATGAGTGCTGGGTACAGGGGCTTAATCACTTCCCTGATACTGCTGGTCATGCTATTGTTGACACACGCCAGGAGGCTGTTGGACTTCTTGCTCACCTGGGCACACTGCTGGCTCATATTCAGCCAATTGTTGATTAAAATGCCCAGGTCTTTACATATCACACACTCATGAAACAAATCACAACACACATTCTTGAAAGACTTCAGACAATAATGGTGGTGGAAACAGAAAAACAGCTCACTTTTTTGTGTGTTTTTTTTTTTTTTTTTTTTAATATATACATACTTCTGCACTCCAATCTAATTTCTGCACTATTTTTCTTAATACATGAAGGGTTACATTACAAGTGTTACATGTCTCTGATCCAATTGCAGCAACTACCCATCTGCGTATCTGGAAAGCAAAATGATTTCCAATGCTCTCAAACAAAGGAACTTTCTGTCCATGTACTCGGGCACACGACAGCGCTCTATTTGATGCTTTTAATGTACAACACAAATGACCAAAAAATGGTCTGTATTATGCTAGTTGTGTAGGGGGAAGAGATGTGTTCCATTAGTGATCTGCAGACTTCACAGAAACTAATTGTACTATGTTACACTTTTATCTTTTGCTTTCATGTCAGACGCTTGTTTGAATTAAACACGAAACACATGAAAAAAAGAAATGCATTACAAAATCTACTGGGTATACATTTTAAAATGCTGCCAAATGTCTATTTACATGAAAAGACAAGAAGGTTTCTAAATGGTCTGTTGAAGCTTGGCTAGTCAACAGCAGCATTGGCTATTTAATTGCCTGAAATTCGTGGCAGACTACAAAGATTACTAAATTAATAATCAGCATCTTTGTAGCACCCCTAAAACATTCAGTCTGTGCCCCTTGTCATGGATAGAGTACTCCAAGTACAAATATGAGGATTTTTTCCCTCCTTTGTTTGAAATGGCCATTAAGAACAAATAAAATTTTTGGTGGAAGCTTGCATTTCACCTCATGCCTGCCACTTTGAACTCCAGCAGTGAGCAATTTCCCACTTTTAAGGAAATTAACAGCAATGCAGATGTACAGGCAGAATGGAGCATGATGGAACAATTTCAGAATTACATGAGACTAATACAGACAAGTTGCCAAGTTGTCGATTTTTCGTAGCTCTAACAGTCATAAACCATGGCCCATAGGCAACAGTAATTGGTGTACAGCTGGTCCACTGAACCTTATTAAATTAACACATTAAAAACCTTCAGATTCATGGGGCTTTCCAGAATATCCACAAGAAAGTTCACAAGTTCACAGCAATCAGTTGGTGCTAAATATTGGGAATTAGTGATTCAGTGTGTACTGCATAAATTTACATGGTTACCATTAAGTGTTTAGGAGGGATAGCTATAACTAAGTCTGCCTGTAAGTCCAAAGCTTTGCAAATCTTTTATGAAATAAGACTTAAACCTTTGTACATCAATGGAAAATAAAACTTACTGCATTTCTGCTAGCATCACAGAACATGTTAATGGAATTAAAAAAAACCCAAAACACCTCAACACAACAACAACAAAAATTCCAACATAATTTTCCCCAACCTCAGCACCACCAAACACTTCCTGGGAGGTCCTTATAAACACATTTGAACAATTTCCCCAGAGGCTTGTAAAACTGCTGACATATATCCCGCTACGGCTCAAAGTGCTAAGACCTACTCAAACAGTTTCATGAGCAAAAAAAAAAGAACTAATCTGAATAAAGGGATCCTATTTGTGGTTCCCAGCAACCAAAATTATTTTCCTAAGGCCTTCATTTAAAGTGATAGATGAGAAGTAGTGATTCTCTGTTCCAATTATCCAAAAGAGATTGGGAACGGCAGCTTAATACTAAGATAATGTATCCAATATGCAACCCACTCTATTTTCTCTCTCCATTGAAAATAAAAAGGCTAAGACACATGCAAGCATAGAAGCAAACATTGCCTCCCATGAATTCTGATTTTATGGCCTGTCATAGGTAAAAGCAACTTCAATTTAATGAGGGAACTCCTTTTAAAGCTGTTAGCTATGCCTCGCTCTAATGGGTAATGACTGGTGGCCCTGACTCGGTTTTAAGCCTCAACGTGTCTGGTGCTCTAAAAAGCTTAGTGGTCTCTGCACCAAAGAGTTTATGGTCTAATTTGCCATTCATACTCCTAAATATTGCATGAAACAGGTATTATTTGTGTGGATGAGGCATGCATATAAAATCTGAACCACAGAGGGATAGATCTTCAATTGGGATAAATTCCTCTACTCTGCTGGACAAGATCCCAAGCTTATTTCTGATTCTGTGGCCAAAGAAGCTCTTAAGGATGAACACAGAGCTTTTAAAGATGCAGTGATGACAGCAATATCTCCTAGCACTGGCTTTTGGGCAGTGATACAGAAATGAAACTGTTGTTTTAAGAGATGGATGTACTGTAATGTATTAAAAACCTAAGAGATATGGACAGGCCAGCATGCAAGAGCAACAGAATGAGGTGTCCTGCAGTAAAACCTCATTCGAGAACTTGCTCATGGGTGGAGAGAACTCATTTACCTTACAGTTCTCATCACTGGGCAATTCTGGGATGACATAGAGTTGTTTTTCTCTTTCCAAAGCTAATGTGGGAGCAGTGAGAAAGAGAGTAATACAGTTAACTCAGAGGAACAATGTTACTACCTTGCATAAAAGACAAAAGAAGTCTTAGTTCCCTCTTGAGTGCAGAGAATAATTCAATAATGGTATCTTAAACACCACTGAGTGACAAGCCACCACTCAATGTGAGCTCTGGAGCACTGAGGTATAACCTCCAGGCAAGACGCATGGCTTAGCAGCAGGATACAGCCTGTGTTCATGCCTGGTTTATAGAGGATTTAAACATTCCTTCTTGTGAGCTTAATGACACAAGCCTGGAGAAACCCAGGAGTGCAGTGGGGCCCGTGTCTCATACAAGCATAACACAACTGCCCACACCCAGCCCTAGTCCCAGATGCATGCATAGAGGAGTTTCTCACAACCCAGATCTAAGAAGGCAGATGCATAAGTGTGTCAAGCTTCTTGTCTGTTCCGACATCACTCCCACCTTTCATAGACTGAGCCTCTTTGCTATCCCATTTATATCTGTGCCTTGGTTACCCTCCTAAATAAGACAGCCAAATCCCCAAGCTCTGACAAGGCAATGGAAGCCAACTCCTTCCTAGGAATGGGTCAACTGTTACTGTCTCATTAATCCTTTCTAAGGCGCACTGTCCACATTTGCAACAGGTTTGGGGAGGAAAAAGAAGGAATGAGGTTATGGAAAAGGAGAGAGAAAGATGAGATAGAAGAAGGTGTTGATTTGACCACAGGTGGCATGTACATCTTTCTGGTTTCTGTACTGGCCAGGACATTCACCGCTGTCACACCAGTGCTCCAGTTAGGTGCTCAGAAGTAGCTGGGAATGAATGAGGGACCATGGAATGACAAGAAGCGCTTCATAAATGGCACTTTGTATTCTCTCTTGGCAAATTTCACCAGCAGAGGCACAGGTACTCACCCAGCTGCCTTCGTTTCTCAGCGAGAACATCAGGGAACGAAGCTGAGGTATCGAACCAAGGTCCCGGCTGCGACACTTGCTGCTCCAGGACACCAGGGACATCAGCGCACGACACTGGGTTCGAGCACAGAAGCCCCACTTTAGCCTGAGCAGAACCTCCTCTGCTAACACGGTTGGCATGCAGATCAAACCCAAATCAGAGCAAAGCTACGAATGTAAAATCATCTCACAATGGAGGGGAAAATGCGCGACATCAGGAACATCACGGCAGCACGTACTACAGAGAACATGCACTACGCAATGCAAGAGGGCTCACAGAGATCCTGCAGGCATCCTATGGCAGAAGCAGATAAATCCAGTTCATCATAAGTGCTTTTTGTCAGAGAGCAAAAGGAAATATGGGTAATAATGGAATAAGTGCTTGTCAGACCAGAATCCCACGGGTGTACAAAGGATGTAACCCTTGTGTACTGGCAAAGCTATTAATGAATGACCTAATGGCAGACTGCTTGAAAACTAAACATTTATCTTGAAGGCAGATGCTGGCCACTGATAGGTTCAGAAGTCACTCCATATGGCATTTTTGTTCCAAATTTCCCACAGATTTCTTTTAATTATCCAAATAGGACCCTGAATTTAATTCTGGATCAGGGACTAAAGCAGTAAAAATACAGGAATATTTATAAAGTAAAAGCTGTGTCACTTTAGAGTCCAATCCCAATATTAAGCCACATCTATAAAAGCTCCCCTTTGTTCTATTGGATGCCAACATTTTACATTCAAGCCCCCTGAATTCAGTGCTTCAATTGTAGTACACACTTTGTGGCAGGAAAGTGCATGTTCTCTACCTACACAGCAGGCACATAAAAAGAAAGAAAAAAAAAATAAACCCAAGATAAGCCTGTGAGTGTTGAACAGTGTTGCATGATATTACTGATTTATTAACTTGGCTTGATCAGTAAAGCCATCATCAAGGGCACATTTAGTTTGCACATAAATATCACTTTCTAATAGGCACTTTTGTGTGCTCACTTTAGTTTCCATAATCTGACCCAGGCCTTGGGAAGCTTTCTTTAAGAGAGAACAGAGAATTCTCTTTCTAAAAACAGGATCAAAGTATACTCGATCATGTCTCAAACAAAAGGACAGTCAGTACTGTAGAAACAGCATGCTTACCTTTAACAGCAAAAAGAAAAATAAGCCCATAGGTCCAGATTTATCACTGCCTTAAGTTCATCAGTGTCAATTGAGTTATTAAATTGTGGCTGAATTTGGCTCACAGCAACTGAAAAATTTCAACTTTGAGAGTCTTCCATCAGTAAGATGCTAATTTAATGCATAATTTAAACTCCACTGTCCTTTAACTCAGCATTAGTAAATAATTAAAAAAGGACTAAAATGCTTTTACATTTATAAAGCTGCCCCCATCCTCTACTGCAAATCAACAAAGCCTTTTCAATCAAGAATTTATTTATTCTTTAAATCTGAAAGTAAATGCTGTAAAAGAGATGAGGAGAAACTGATTTACAAGATAAAGCAATTAGCTCTGGGATATGTACATTAAGACTAATAAATTTCACATCATGTTTTAAAGGAGTGGAGGAGGAATCCCAGATATATTAGACTTTATTCAAATTCTTCTGAAATGTTCAATTAAGAGCATCTTATGAAGGTAAATTATGCAGTCACTAAAATTAAGATGTGAAAACCAGGATTAGAGCACTGCATCTCTCAAAGAGGCTATACACTTTAATAATCCATGCCTTTTCCTACACACGAGATAATATCTAAAACCTGGCTATTCCCTGCAATTGCTCCAGTCTTCTTAAATATTTGTGTTGTGCAGGAGAAACACAAATATATTCTACAGTAAAAGATACTCAAATAATATACTGCTTTCCCCTTTAATCCAAAGCCGTGTCTCTCAATGATTCTTATTGATGTACTTTTTTCTGTGCAGAGAAATGAAAATGCTTTTTAAGACCCAAACAAGTCTGTGCAAAAACGGCTCAAACCCATCAATCTCCCAGGTGGTTCTGAAAAGAAGCTAAACATTCACCAAGCTGTTCCAACCAGACACGACTGGCAGATCCTTTTTGGGAATGAGGTCTCAGGATACAACCCTGCTTCCATTTGGATTCATAGATTTAATAATGCAAAACGTTCAGGGCAGGATTAGGCAGTTGGCAGGGTGTAATTTAATCTGATTTAAAGTAGAGTGCTAATATATTTTTTTTTTTTCTGGGCACACAGACACCATTTTCTCCATTTTTTTTGTGCTCTGTAGGCTTTACATCAAAGCATTCCTAGTAATTTTGTTTCTGTAACTCGATGCTACTGGTAGGTAGTTTCCCAGTTCTCCTGCTTTCCTTCAGCAGAACTGATTTGGGGGCTAGCATGAACACTTCAGCTGCCTCAACTATCCTTCCAAAAGATTTATGGCAAACACATTGGATACCAAGCTATAAATCTAGAAAATGGCTATTAGACATACTTGGCTGTCCACAGCCACAAAATTTAAAGTCAAACAGATAATAGTATAGTTGTGGCTAGCATTAAGAGTATGCCTGCCAAAATCATGCTAGATTGCCACCTGTTTCTTCCTAGTATGGCAGTCTGATTTTTGGGGTGTCAAACAGATGATCCTTCAATATGACTCTGTTTGTGGCAACTTGTGATGCTAAATAGTCCTTCATCATCCAAGGTTAAATTGGTACTGTTAAGATTAAGCTCTACTTATATTCTCTTCAACAACAAATTGGTTTATGTTCCTTTTCTTTTTATTTCTTTAAGATGAAATTTTTCTAGGTGTCCAGTTTGGACACTCTAAGTCCACTCCGTTGGACTCTCTAAGAAACTAAAATTCAGCAAGAGTGGGCAGCTTGGTCAAAACTGTGCTTTTGATTATCTTCCCTTATGTATCTTTTAAAGAAATTTTATGCTACCAAAGACATAAAACCTCCTACTGTCTTTGCTTCCAAGAAGTTAACCCAAAGTAAGCCACTCTAAAATTAATTTCCCACTCAAGAAATTTCAGGGTGGCAGGGGGAGAGAGGGGGGTTATGTGAGCCCTAAATAACACAGGCTGGTTCTTTAAGCCACCTAGGGATGGACAAGCTAAAATTAAATGACCTTTGGTAGGGATACCTCAACTACAACAGCAAGTCATTATCTGATCTTCCTAATTCTCCTCCTCTGCTGTTGCAGGTCATGACCTATCAGAAGCTACTACTTCTGTTAGTGCAGGTGCAGGGCAGACAGTGCCCTTGTAACCCTCCCCAGGATGAACTGCCAGCCAATACCTGTTAAGAGGCAGTGTGTCAACTGCTGAACTTGATGTGCTTTTCAGGAGAGGCAATGGGAGCCTTTATCTATTCTTTGTGCAGCCATCACCTCCAGAAGACAAAAAGAGCCTTACTATGCCATAATAAGGCTTCAATTAGAGCACAAATCTAACAATACAGATGAAAATGGCCAACTATCGTCTTAAGTATTGACAAGTGACAGAACAGTCAAGTCCTTTCCACATAAGAGATAAATATCTTTGATGCAAATCCGAAATCTCCTTTCTTACCCACAGCACAGTTTCTAGAGCAACCATTAACTTCAGACATGTACTGACTGTACACCAGACTATCCAGATTTATTAGAACAAAGCACAAAATTGCTGATTCTGTGTCAAATTCAAATGTAAATTATATGCTGATTCCCTTAAACCCATTGATTCATTAAGAAAGTTGAGTCATTAAGCAACACACTCCACAAAACACCTATCCAACACCCATGCCTCAGGAATGGTCACACATTTTGTCAGATTAAGATGCTTTGACAGGAGATATAAAGTTGGATTACATGACTGTTTTAGGTCCCTTCCAACGGAACTTATTCTATTCTATTCTATTCTATTCTTTCCTTTCTATTCTATTCTATTCTATTCTATTCTATTCTATTCTATTCTATTCTATTCTATTCTATTCTATTCTATTCTATTCTATTCTATTCTATTCTATTCTATTCTATTCCTATTCTTATCATTAAATAAACCTAAGTATGTATACCTATATACATATGTATCTCTCTCCCTTTTTAATACTGAAATGTGGATGCTATTAAAATGTTAATCTCTGCTTTCTTGAAGAACCCCAAACTCCACGTACCAAGGAGGAAGTAAAAGCTAACAAACTAGACGAGGATCTGCTTTTGTAATGCTGCATTTGATTAATTATATGATTTATTTTCAATGACTGGTTCACTCAATCCTGATCAAATTAACAAAGACAAGGGTCAGAAATACCAGACTAAAACACAATACAAATGATTTGGTTCCAGGGGATCCAATCAAATGAAATAGGGTTAAATTAACCAGTGATTGGATTAAGCAGAAGTTGCTCTATGAAGTCAGAAATGCATCAGTACTTTGAGCCATTTGCTGTGTTCGTATGTTGCCATTTCCAGCTCTTCCTAGAGCTCTCAATAAATTTTAAACAAAACAAAGCTGGTTTTCCTTGGTATCACAAGCATAATGTGGAAATAATAATAAATTATTACTATATTTGACAGTATCTGGGTCTCTGCCACAGTAAGCATCCTTTAAAGAAAAAATAAACTCTCATACATATCTCTTCCCCCATCAGTCTGCACCTGGAAGAGTTTACAGTCTATGTGCATGACACAGAGATCAAAAGGTGACAGAATAGCAGGATACAATCAAAAAGACAGAAAAACCCATTTAATTCTAGCATGTTAGCAAAGCACAAAGATGAAAAAGCTACTGTTCAACGAGGAGCATTAATGAAAGTTGCCAGTGATACAGCTGGAAATGTCGTTCTTACCTGAAAATCAAAGTAAATACAAGTATCACAGGAAAAGTACTTCCACTTGCTGTGTACTGACCTAAACCTTGACCTGGCAATGAGGTCCTACAGCACTGAACAGAGATGTACCTTCAAATATTGAGCTCGCACTGGTTCAGCTGGACCATTAGTAACCAGCTGCAAAGGGATGTTGTGTCCAAAACTAGGCAAAAGGAAGGCTGGCCAACAGCAGAAGCCAGCTCATTTGGATGTAAATAGGAAAACCTGAAAGTTAGAGAGTGAAACCAAACTCAATTCCTGCCCTTTTCCTTTTTTTTTTTTTTTCCCCCCCCCCCCCCCCCCAAGGGAATAATTTAAACATTGATGGATGTGGAACAGTACTCTCTAAGGACTTTTAACAAAGCTGATTTAGGGTGCTGGCCCTGCTTGCAGATCCTGGCCCCACATGTTACAGTAGGATGAGGAAGAATGCTGGCCTTCTGACATGTCCCTTACATGGCAGTGGTCCTCAGTAACAGATCAGAGGAAAGCTACACAGCCACCAATAATGCTGCACACATTAGGAGCTAAAGTAGGTGGTGTGCCTGTAATCCAAAAAAAAGCCAAAGCACATGTAAACAGGACAGATCCAAATCAATGGTCCCACTCTTGTGTCTCTTCTGGAAGTATTCATGAGTTGTATGGAAAGACATGCTCCTGATCACTTGGTTACAGTATTGCTTCAATTCCCAGGAATATATTGCCTAGTAACTGTAAGCAGACATCACATCCGTCCTGTCACCTTATGGGATTTACTCACTTGTCATCACCTTAGCAATTTTCATTCATGCTGGGAACAAACCAAGCTAAATATTTTGGCATGCAATAGCTGACCTCTGTAGTGTGGGTTGGTCGTTCTCTTGACTGAGACCACTGGAGACATCAGACTAAATTCTGATGATCAGCAAGCTTGCCACAAGATCTGGCTTGTATGGCTAACACAGCAAATGTATTGTTAAAGCACTGTCTCTTCCCAATGAAAAGACATTTGGCATTATAATTAAGAATGCATTATTTTTTTTCTCTTCTGTCCCCTTAAAGAGTATTTTATTCATGTGTGCAGGGTTTTTTCACACTCTTCCTTGACATGACTTTTTTTTTCAGTCTCATTGCAATTTTTTTTCATGAGTATTCTCAGTTTCATTTTCTTACTTCATTTTCCCCGATTCTCTATCTCTCTCTCCTCACCCTTTCTATCATGTTTCCTCCTAAGTGAAATGAGAACCCTATTATACTCCTGTTAGAACTGAACTTTCAAATCCATCATGTGCTAGTGGGCTCAAAATTAGGCAAATAAATTCCCTCAACCCTACAAATTAAATTGAGTCTTTGCATATGTTCTTTTAAGAGCACAAAGATGTCAAGTATTCACCCAGCTGTCACAAGATATGATGAGCAGGCATTTTGTATTCATTTTCTAAATCGTTTGTCAGATTTAACAGAAATGCTAATGGATCCAAAAGTAAATTCTAATCTATTCTAAATATCTGGTGATTATTTGTATTACAGTAGGACTTAGAATTTTCAGCTGAAGATGAGGGCACAATCTCAATGCATTTTGCACACACAGACAAATACCATTTGGATGATGTGCAGGCATTATTTTTTACATTCTACAAATTTTATTTCATTATTTTAACTAACACTCTCTTCATAGGTATACTCAACTTCACTTAAGAATAAAAGTACCATCAGCTTGTAAGCATCATTACATAATGCATCTGCTGTTGAAATCCAGGTCTTACTAAAAACAGCAACTGTCTCCTGGCTGTAGATATTTAAGGAAGAAAGCTGTCATGAAGGCTAGACTTTATTCATCCTTTGTTTTAATCAAAGTTCACGATGGGAGTGGGGCTGAGCAGGATCAGCCTCCACATGTGCTTAGGAGCTCACACAGAGCTGCTGACTCTGGTATGGTGGACATTAAATGGCACACCAGTAACTGGTCCGTGTATGTCCAGCACATCACAAAAATGTAGGATTCACTGCCCTGGCACTGAGCACCTGAACAATGGGCTATCCAAGACATTCAGGGAACCTATGATGTGCTGAACATATCCTGGAGAGTTGTTCTCTATGTAGTACCCTGTCTAAAAACCTATTAGGCCACCACTTAAAGCAGGAGGGCAGCAGATACTGGCTGTCAGTGATAATCCACCGCCCAAATCAATACTGTTGGCAAGCTTGCTTCATGGATATTTGTGATTAAAGAGCACATTTTCCAAGAATGTATTGTCAGTCCCATTGTCTTGGCTCAATTTCAACTCCAGTAATTAAATTTCTGCCGGTCTAATATTCCCCTGCCACTTTGAGGAGATATGGCAGCCCTCTCCTCATTCAGTCTCACATTGCTTCACAGCATCATGGCCAAACTGCACACACTTTATTAGTGGACACATCTTTCCCTGTATACATTGTACATAGCAGTTACTACCCAAACAGCTCTGTGATTCTTGAAAAGGTGAAAAGTGCAAGATATTATTATTGTTGTAATTTAAAAGATTGTTTATCTGCCTCTGGAAGCAATCATCCTGGGACACCTTTTAATTTCCTTCTCTTTCATGAGTAAATTTGTACATTTAAATTAGTTACCAAAGGTTGAGCTAGGTAAGTCTCAGTTTGTATTCTTTTTATTTTACTAATAAAAGTAAAATATCCATAAAATGTGACTGTCTACAGCTTTTCAATATCCAGCTTCAGGGAGTTCAAGCCCTTTCAGATCTATCTGGGAGAGCTAGCTCCACCAGCAAACTAAAAACCTGCCTCTCTCAGGGGAATAAAACTCCTGTTTACAGCTGAATAGGGCATAAAATGGGAGGTTTTAAACTTGTGACATTTCCATGTCTGGAAAAGCTGTCACACACTCTGCACAGCATCCTACCTCAAGCTGTAAGCCCAGGGGCATTAGTAGCATTAGCCCAACTGTAAGAGTACCAGAGGGATAGAATGGTGTAACTAAAACACTTTCAAAACTTCCCAAAATATTTCAGAAAACAGAAGTTTCCCTGGTGAGAAGGGCTCTTATTTCCAGCTGTTCATGCTTGCAATCTAGCTTCATAACCATCTCAGTAGCACTCAACTGACCAACACCTGCCTATCAGAAATCCTGTCTCACATTCTTTTGGGAGAGATCTCTGGATGCACAAAGTGAGAGAAAGTGTAGGTTTAATTTTTTTAAATAATTACTCTCATTTTTAAAACTCAGCAACTCTTGGAAGCTGCTCTGAGCCAGAAACTGGTCAAATCAATCCTGTAAACATGGTTTTGTGGGCAACGGAAGATGTGCTAAATACAAGTCATCATCGGCTGCCTTCGCCTGCATTCTCTGCACTCCTCCCACTTCCCAAAGGGACCGTTTGGAGTGCTTAAACAATTGCGATTTTAAATAGACACCGTTAAGCATATTTTGTATTAAAATGTAAAAAGAGTGCCAAACAAAACAAGCTCAGCAAAAAAAATGAAAAGTATGCATATGAGAAAGACTAACACAGTATGAATGCATTAATGTATTCTGGAACATTTGCATGTGTCAGAGGGAGTTTAAAGGAAGTGAGCAGAAGATGAGAAATTACAAGATGAGACAAAAAGTGACAGAAAAAAACCCATTCGTTTGGGAGGAAAAGCAGGCAGGGAAAAGACTTGTCTTGCAGATAAGCAAAGACTCTGTGTACAACATGGAGGGAATTTTTAAACACCAAGCTTTTACTAACATCAGTAAGGTTATTATAACTAACTTTGTAAGACCTAGGGGCAGCAGTTAAACGATGTAATACAGGTTCCTAATTTAGGTGTCATGCCTGCTTCTCTCCATCGGCTCTGTTAGAAGCTGGAGTCTGGCAGTCCAGGATAACAAGTGGTCTAAATTACTCATCACTCTCTGGAAGGCATAAGCCATTGTAAACCCTCTGACTATGCCCCTGTGTGCACTGCAGCAGAACCAGAGTGTGAAAGGAAAAAAAAAAGAAAAAGCTATGACAAAGAACATCATCCAGCTATATTACAAGCAGAAGACAGACATTCAGGAACTCTATGAAGACAATGATGACCTAAACCAAAGAAAATGGGATACTGGAAGTTAAATTATCTGTGCAGAAAACTTAATGTAAAAAGAGTCAAAAGAAAATATGGTCTATGTAGTTGCCGTCTGGTTCATTTAAAAGGAAAAAAAGCCAACCCCTCTCCCCCAAACCTAGACTGAACTAAGGGGAGCACATAGGAAGATTTTTTTTTTGTTGTTTTGGAATACCTAGTTCCAAATTTAATCTTAAACCACTCTGACATTTATCCTCATGGATAATTCAGAATACAGATTTAAGGCAGAAAAAGAATCCATAAAAATAATAAAGTAAGAGCTGCTTGCAAGGGCAGTATCAGTGAAAATTGCCCTTGGGTAAAAAATAGTTCCTACTGCTTTGTGACCTGCCCAGCTTCAGGCGATGTACCAAGATCCCAGGAACTATTTATTTATTACTTTTTCCCCCTCCTGTGCAATCATTTGTGGCTCTCATCCAGTCTCTGATTATGCTAATTGTATTTAACAGAATTTGTATGTACTCTCCTTTGCTCTCATCTCATCTGTATATACACAAGACACATTTTTAATTTTTAACTCTTCAAAAATAAGTAAATAATGCAACCTCCCCCTCAAGGTTAGGTAAAAGTCAACCTTATTACCAGTTCTAAACAGTAAATGCACGGCATTTGTTACTAGCAAAACAAATAACCCTTTCTGTATTAATACAGTGCAACAAAGCTTTTAGTTAGTGAGAAGAAAGCCATAATGTAGGAGTTTGCATACCGCAGTCAGATCATGTCACCTAGACACAATTTCGTTTGCATTAAATTAAATCCACCATCACAGGAAGTGCAACTTTAATAAAAAGATACAGTCAAGTTGGCTAGATCAAGAGCCTACATCATTTTGAGACAGACACTCAAAACAGAGAGACGGTGAGCTGTTGTAAAACCGTTCCCAAGGGTTAGCAATAAACCCCAGGACTTAAATTCCTGAATAAATGACTTTTTTCTTTTCCTTTTTTTTTTTTTCTTCCTTAAAAGTGTTCTACCAAGCAGCTAGACATCAAAACCCACTTGATTTTGGTGAGACAAAACCAGATGACCTTAACGGCCTCAATCCAGCTTTCCTGACTGTCTCTGAGGTCCCCAAACACAGTGGTGACTAGGTTATTTCATACTTCATGGAGATTCTCTGAACCTTTAAATTATTCCGTAATTTTACTAAATGGCAGCTAAAGAGAAGTGTAATTGTAAGAGCAAAGGACTTGCTTCCCCTCCTAAATCAAAGTAAGACTGGCTTTTCATTCTTTGTTTAAGTGAATTTTAGTAAAAGCTGCCCAACAGGCAGCCCCATGCACTGCTGTTATACTCTTCCTCAGCTCATTTATTGCTCCTGTCCCTCCCCAGGATGCTCACCTCCTGGGCACCTCACTGTAGGGACCATCCATGCTGAACACCACAGGTGGGAATGCTTCCTAGGGCCATGTTTTGAGGGTATTCAAGTGTCATAATAACACAGACAGGCACCAAAGGGTTTTCAAAAAGTGCTGAGGCAGAAAAGGCATTTGGTTTCTGCCACAGTCCAGAGAGGTGGAGTTAGGCTGGCCAAACTTGCAAGCCTGAAAATCCAGAGGCACTTAAAGCCTTTTGAAAGCCAAACCTCAAAGGCCTCAGTCACCTCCAAAAGTGAGACACAGAAGCATTTGGAAACACAAGCTGCTATCTGTTTTGGGGACTGTTGGCAGAAACGAGACAGGGGATTTAGGCTGAACACCCAATCTCTCTGATAGATGAAGGGAGAGCAATGGATATCATCTATCTTGACTTCAGCAAGGCTTTTGATACTGTGTCCCATAACATCCTCATAGGTAAACTCAAGAAAAGTGAGATAGGTAAGTGGTCAGTGGATCAGTAACTGGTGCAACAACTCAGTTCCATGGGTTGTGATCAGTGGGACAGAGTCCAGTTGGTGGTCTGTGACCAGTGGTGTTCCCCAGGGGTCAGTACTGGGTCCAGTTTTGTTCAGTATCTTCATCAATCAATGCAGCTTCACCATGGGCAAATCATGACTGACAGTCCTGGTGGCTTTCTTTGACAAGGTCACAACATTAATAGACAAGAGGACCTTTGACACTGTCCCACACAACCTCCTGATCTCCAAACTGGTATGGGTTTGATGGATGGACCACTTGGTGGATAAAGAACTGGGGTTGATGGCCACACCTGAAGAGTGGCTGTCAATGGGTCCATGTCCAAGTGGAGGGCAGTGACAAGTGGAGTCCCTCAGGGATCAGTCCTGGGACCTGTCTTGTTTAACATCTTGTTGATGACATGGACAGTGGCACTGAGTGCACCCTCAGCAGGTTTGCTGACGACACCAAGCTGTGTGGTGCAGCAGACACGCTGGAGGGAATGGATGCCATCCAGAGGGACCTTGACAGGCTGGAGAGGTGGGCCCATGACAACCTCATGAGGTTCAATAAAACCAAGTGCAAGGTCCTGCATCTGGGTCAGGGCAATCCCAACCACCAATATAGGCTGGGCAGTGACTGGCTAGAGCACCTCTCCTATGAGGACGGGCTGAGACAGATGGGGTTATTCAGTTTGGAGAAGAGAAGGCTCTGAGGAGACCTTATTGTGGCCTTCCACTCTCTGAAGGGGGCCTACCAGAAAGGTGGAGAGGGACTTTTTAGGGTGCTGGATAGAGATAAGACTGGGAGGAATGGATTTAAGCTAGAGGAGGGTAGATTTAGATTAAACATGAGGAAGAAGTTCACCATAAGGGTGGTAAGACACTGGGAACAGATTGCCCTAAAGAGGTGGTGGAAGCCCCATACCTGGATGTTTTTAAAGCCAGAATGGATGGCTCTGGGCAACCTGACCTAGCAGAGTGTCCCTGTATATGGCAGGGGAGTTGGAACTGGATGATCCTTGAGGTCCCTTCCAACCCTGCCAACTCTGTGATTCTGTGACACTGTCCATCTGTGTAAGAGAGAGAAAGCCCCTTCTTTATTCAAACAGATCTTGTTTAGATGACTACAGACTCTCTTTCGAGAGCAAGAGTTTCTTAGCAAAGAGCTGATGAGGAAAAGCAGATCAGACTGCCTAGTTGTATGCCTTTAAAGCCAAACCAGGTTTTGCATATATTGCCTTTCAACTCTTAGACCCACACACTTGTTTTGGTGGTGACATCTGAAGGTGGTGGTAGTCAGCCATTTCCCTGTAGTCATTGCTACTTTTGCTAGAGTTTTCTCCAAATGTGTTTTGATTTTTTCCCAGGCATCTGAACTGTCTGTGCAAATTATTTGCGTAAGTATTAGATCTGAAAGCTGCATCCCCTGCCACTTGCAATTTTGGACTCTGATAGGAGCAGTCAGCCCTTGTGAGGTAGGCTCTTTGAGATGTTTGCTGGCAGTGAGAGCATGTCAGTGAAGATGAGAAGATGCTGCCTGCCATGTGAATCTATCTGCAGGGGAAGTGGCTCTTCTCTTCAGTGTCTGTTTCTTCACTCTCTATCCTTGTACAATGAAGGCTGGGGAGGGACTTCTCAGGACATCTGGTAGTGATAAGACTAGGGGGAATGGAATGAAGCTGGAGGTGGGGAGATTCAGGCTGGATGTGAGGAGGAAGTTCTTCATCATGAGAGTGGTGAAGCCCTGGAATGGGTTGTCCAGGGAGCTGGTTGAGATCCTGTCCCTGGAGGTGTTTAAGACCAGGCTGGATGAGGCTCTGGTCAGCCTGATCTAGTGTGGGGTGTCCCTGCCCATGGCAGAGGGGTTGGAACTAGATGATCCTTGTGGTACCTTCCAACCCTGACTGATACTATACTACTACGAAGTGACTACAAACCACTTCTCTTGTAAAGATGGCCACAAGTCACTCGTAAGATGTATGTTGTTTATTTAGAGATCGGTCTAAAAGTAACTCTATTTAAAACAACAACAAAACAGAACAAGACAACAACAACAAAACAAACAAAACCAAACAAACAAAACCCCTCAAACCAAAGAAAGACAGACACACACAAAAAAGTCTTCAAAGCTCGTGGCATCCCTGACATACTCTCAATACACAAGGAGTTACAAAACATAAATCATCCATAATAATAGAAACATTTCTTTCCACCTCGTGTCTGCTACTACCTAAATTCTTTTTGAGTGTTCAGGCATGGCTGTTATATACATGCAAATTTTAATTAAGGGAAAACTTGGCTGAATACTTGATAAAATTATTTGTTGGATAGTATATTTGAAAAGCAATGCATCATTCTAATAGATTATTCAATGGATATTTGTAGCCTTCTACAGAAGTGTTTAGGTAATGCAAAAAAGAGATTAATTGAATAATTTATTTGATGGACAATGGCATTATTATTCAAATACATTATTCAACTAATCGTATTCAAGCAGTACTAATTAAAAGCAGAAAAGCAATTCCTTTCAAGTACAACTCATTCAAACGCCAGTTTTGGCTCCATTAAGAAAATGGACTTTGCAGGGGAATGTCTCAAGCAAGTGTAGGTGGTGCAGATACACCTCATGCTAAAGCAGCCATGTCCTACACCACAGTGCCCTTGACCAAATATATCTGTGTGACTGTAGTAAGATTTGCACTTCTTAATGAATTGCTTGCCTGCACTGGGGCTGGATTTCACCATTCTCAACCACGGAGGTATTTTAGCACATGGAATATATTACATGAGTCGATTTACTATGTAACCAGCAGGGTCAATCCAAGCATGCTAGCTGCTCCAACAACACTCTTACTTGGGAAGCTTCCAGATATGAGAAAGAAATACTCTGGAATTTTCTTTGCTACTTGCAAGTGTCTTGTAAACCTTCCACACCATGATGAATGTCTGTCACTGCCTCATAAAGGTACAACTGTTTTGTCACCCAATATGGTGATGCACCATGCCTATAACCTCATCACACTGCAGGACCAGAAAACATAGTAAGTACTACTTAGACAAACTTTTGTGCCATCAGGAATGCACCCAACAGAGACTATGCACAACAAGCCAGTGAAACCACCTGTGCTTCAGACACATCAGCTTCTTATGCTATATTAGCAAAAATATTTTAATATTTTTTTATTTAGCAAGAAACAATGAAGAACAAACAGCTTTAAGAGCACATGCCTTATGATTGGACAAGATTTGTATCTTAAGTATTAATAATGGCCTCCTAGCAGCACACAAGAGTGGAGAATTGCACAGTACCAGACAGTATCACCCAGTCACCATCCCCACAGATGGGACAGTCCCTATCTGAAGAAAACCTGCTTCACAATCATGGCAGAGGCACAGTTAGTATAGTCTGCATGCAACAAAGAATAAGAATGACAGAATCACCAAGGTTGGAAGAGACCTCAAAGGTCATCAAGTCCAACCTGTCACCACAGACCATCATTCTAGGCCTTTATAGACATAATAAACCCTTGCTAGTTCCTGTGTGATATACTGGAAAAGGCAGCCATAATGGTTATCAAATAAAGACCCTCTTTAGATTTAGTATGGTTTTAAAAATATTTTACTTTTTAACTGAAACAATGTTTCCCCTGTTTTGAGGAGATTTTAAGATAATTTTCAGAAAATAAAAGTTTGAAATGCTAAAAGAAGAATTTGGATCACACTGACTATGTATTAACTGAAACCATTTTGCTAGCTTAATTTACATTACTATTTTGAGCAGTTTCTTTTAATGATTCAAGGCACATTTCCACTCTAATCCCTTACTCCCATTTGGAAGGAAACAGATGAATGTGATGAAACGCAATGAAGATGATAAATTCATGCCACTTGAAAAGTGGCAAACGACATTTACTGGTCTCTCAGTTCCCATTTCATGATTGACATAGAACTATAAACAAGAAAATAAGTACTGTTAAAAATCTTTCTATACAGTGGCAAATAGGGTTTTAATGGTGGTTTGCCTGCGCTTATTAACAAGCCATGGCAGTTGCTGCACACTGATCAGTAACCGCATAAGAGCTCAGCCTACTGTAGAAGTCCTGAGTCTATGTACTTTCAATTTTAGAGCATAACCATCATACGCTCCACAAACCAATGAAATTTCTAATAATACAAACCAATGATGTGTTAAATTGAGACACTTCTAGCTTGAATGCCAAAAACTTCACTATGATTTAAAGGATCTGAGCTTACCTTTCTCTATCAATTTACTGTTAATTTGCTACTATTGGAGCAATTTACAAAAAGGAAAAAAAAAGGTAATATTTTATTTAATTTCTAGTATCAATCCTGGTACCTTCCAATATACACTCAAATGCCATTTATTGTACAAAATACAATATGGTAATTCTAGAGAAGTGAGATGGCATGAGAAGTCTTGAGGGGAGCAGGTAAAAAGAAATCACTTTGCAAAATGTGCATTCTGCATTTAGAAACAGGTGGCAATCCTCACTACTCCCCTTAGAAGAGGCAGAGACATTCACAAAATTTTAGATCATAAACACTTGCCTATTTCAACTGTACCAAGCATCACCCATTTTGTTTATTAGTTATTACATGGTTTTGTTACTGTGCCGGTTATGATCATATTGTAGCTTTGCAGACAATCTGCATCAAAAATGTGAGAATGTCCTGCAAATGTGGGTTTTTCTAAATGTGCTTTCCACCTCATTTCACCCCAGCTCCTCAAGATGGCACTTAACCATTTATTTACGACTCTGTTTGCGCTTTATACCAAAATCAGACATACAGCAAATTTTTCTTTCTCTGTAGTATCCTGTTCCCACTTTCTACTCAGATACAAAGATAAATGGTAATGACCTTGCATGAATCATACTGACGTCACACAGTCTAGTATGTGGAATAATTATGAAGGAACTAGTCGATCTCTGTCTCCAGGGGCTCTTTAGCAGTTCCTTAAACACTTTGCCACATCTCTCCACTCTCCAATGGGCTTCTGGGGCAAGCCTAAAGTCACAGATTGAAAGAGAATGAAAACTGGCCAGAGTGAATACTGGCCAGAGTGAATGCAGGCACCTGTCATAAAAACATTTAAAATTTGCTTTGCAATTGAAACTATTGTTTAGCTGGATTAGATGTGGCCCATAGCAAACCAGGATACACTGATATCTGTGTAATGGTTTTTGCAGCAGTTATATTGCTAAGCAGTTTGAGAAATTTTAAGCTTTGCTACTAAACATCAGTGGAGCATAGATCAGGTCAAACTGACCCCTAGAAGAAACTTAGCAAAATGCAACAGCTCTACTGAGTATAGATCTGATCCTCAGAGTTCAGGTACAAGGTTAGAAATTGCTAAGTTAATTGTCCATCATCAGGACCTGCAGCAAAAGCAGTTGCAACAATTAAATGTTAACTTCATACATCAAGGGAAAGGAGGAAAGATACCTCACCAATCAGTATCTTCTACTGACCTTCAGTTGGCAGGATATCATCACACTTAGTCTACCTTGTTATGTGTCAAATTCAGCGCACAGTGGAGAAGAAGGTTAATCAAACAAAGATCTCAGACCTCATTTGTGAGTAGAAAGTGATAACCACTCAGCTCACCTTATGGACATGGTATTTAACAACTTGCCCTGCTTCATCTATCCTTAGTCCAACACCGTTGCCCTGCACTACTGGAAACCCTATTAAAGCATCAGAGTTTACTGTAGGAAGGTTATCTGCAGGCATTGTGGCCCCAGACACAAAAGCAGCACAGAAGAGACTTTAAAACAACTCCTGCATTGTCAGATAGTCAGTGCTAAGTGTTATATCGAAATGATGAGCTGGACTACTGGAGCTATTTTTAAATCATTTTTATCCTGTGATTTACAAAATCATAACATAGCTTAAATTGGAAGGACCATCCAGAGGCCACCTACTCTAATCTCAGCTCAAAGTAGGGTCATTTTCAAAGGGCTTTGCCCAGTGGCAACTGGAACACCTCCATGGATTGAAATGCCACGCCTTCTCTAGACAACCTGCTCCAAGGTTTGTCTACCTCATTTTTTTCTGAACTCTAACTGAAATTTCCCTTGCTGAAGCTTGGGTCTGTTGCTGCTTCTTCTGCTGCACATCTCTCAGAAGACTGGCTCTGCCTGCTCTTTACTCTCCTACAGGCAACTGTATATTGCAAGAAGAGCTTTCTCTTACTAAGACTGAATAAAACCCAACTCACTGAAATTTTACTCCTATGCCATGTGCTCTGCCACTAACAAATTTACCAGTCCTTCACTGGACTCACTCTGTCACGTCTTTACGTTTCTTATACTGGACTATCCAAGACTAGACACATGTATACTGAATGGAGAGGAAGCAACACTTTGCTGGACTTTCAGGCCACATTCCCACTAATGAATACAGCTGGTATACCGTTCTCTTCCATTCCCAGGCGAGCACATAGATGTCTTGACATTGAATGTGTCTTCAGGCCCTTTTCTACAGAGCTGATGCCTGAGGAAATCCCAGGAACCAGTCACTGGCTTCATCATGTCATGCCCATGACCTTTCAAGACTAGTAGTCCTGTCATCTTACAGTGTATCTATCAAAAAAAAAATCTCCAATTTGTAAATAACAGCTCCAATTTGTATACAAGGAACGAAGGGACACTGTCAAAAGCATTGTTTAGGTCAAAGTGAGTAACTTCCACTGCTCTCTCCTTGTCTAGTCCCATAGACTTGTACTTGTCCAGGTGACCAAGAGGCCTCTAGTCAGTCTTCTCATACCATTGGCAGTATTTTAATCCTCTACATTCTGCCACTAGGAAGGAAGCCGTAGATACCTGAGAGCAGACCATTCTTGGATAATAATGGTAGCTCCTATGCTACCCACTTTTAAAGACTCTGTCCTTGTGTGACATTTTTTTGGGTAAAATTCAAGGTTAGCTTGGGTCTGATGAGCTCCCTGATTTCTAAGAACATAATACCTGTCTATAGAGATAGAAAATACTGAAGTTTCTATCTAAAGAAGACATTACCACCTGATGTCTGATGAAGAGAAATAAGCACTATGGGACACACATGACCTTGATTCTTTCAGTGAATCACTTGAGTATAAGGTAATTGGTAAAAAGCTCTTTATCACTTGCTAATGTCTATGCCCTGGGAAATGTGAGTCCTGAAGCATGAAGATCCCATATGCTTTTCATCAATACTGTGCTGTTTCTTTGACAACGGTCAACTCCATCCCCTGTGGAATGCTTGGGGAAAACAGACTTAGGACCAGAGGATGCAGTGGGGGAAATGTGAGCAGCAAAAAACACCTAACAGGCTCTTAAAACGGAGTTGATTTGTGGCCATGAATGTCATGGAGGAGTTGTGTTTAATGTGGCCTTACCTGATCTTCCATGAGTTTTAGATGTTCCACAATTTAACTGAAGTCTCCTCTACTCCTTTCAAGAGGAGATACAATCCAGTTCTCTGTGCTCTTTGCCACTGTATTTATGCATGCATATCTCTATTAAGACACACAAATGAATCTTGATAAACCACCTTCCTACAGCACATATTCCCTCTTTCTCAGTGACAAACCAGAACAAGAGGACACAGTCTCAGGCTGTGCCAGGGGAGGTTTAGGTTGGATGTTAGGAAGAAGTTCTGTACAGAGAGAGTGATTGCCCATTGGAATGGGCTGCCTGAGGAGGTGGTGGAGTCACCATCATTGGAGGTGTTCAGGAGGAGACTTGATGGGGTGCTTGGTGCCATGGTTTAGCTGTTTAGGTGGGCTGGATTGGTTGATGGGTTGGATGCAATGATCTTGAAGGTCTCTTCCAACCTGGCTTTTTTTTTTTTTTCATTATTATTATTATTATTATTATTATTATTATTATTGTTATTGTTATTGTTATTGTTATTATTATAATATTTGCAAGTACTAAAGCATCAATTCCTGACCAGTTTCTCAGTATTAAACACAACTGTTGTGCTGCCTGTATTGCATTTGCCAACTACCAAGTCCATCTTTGGAAATGTAAAGATATAGAGGAGAAACTAAAATCAGTCACTGGCTGTAAAGTCTTAGTTCACCCAATCTTTTCTTATTTGTCTTTCTTTTTATTGAACACCAACAAATAACTCTGATTTCTTACAGGCAGGGAGGTGATGTTGATTGCCTGATGCAATGGGTTCAACTGAATGCTTTACCTCTAGCTAAATCCCAAGCTTCAGCTTTTCAGATGTCAATGAATGGATGAAAGTTTTGTCAGAGAAGTATAAACTTCTAGAAGGTTTCAGTTATGTTCTAAACTACAAAATTTGCCACTACCAAAGTTCTTCTGTTACAAAAGATTGATCTCTTCTCCCAGGCAACCAGTACCAGAACAAAAGGACACAGTCTCAGGCTGCGCTAGGAAAGGTTTAGGCTGGAGGTTAGGAGGAAGTTTTACACAGAGCAAGTGATTGCCCATTGGAATGGGCTGCCCAAGGAGGTGGTGGAGTCACCATCACTGGAGGTGTTCAGGAGGAGACTTGATAGGGTGCTTGGTTGCATGGTTTAGTTGGTTGGGTGGTGTTGGATGATAGGTTGGACACAATGATCTTGAAGGTCTCTTCCAATCTGGTTTATTCTATTCTATTCTAAAAACTATCAATGAAAATGCTGTGAAAGAAACTGGTGGTTGGAATGCAATTCAACGTTTCTTTTCAATTTAACAAAACAACCTAAAATTTACTTTTGTTCTCAAGGAACCACCATCACATACCCCCCATAAAATTTCAAAGTGACTCTGAAATAAGATCATCCATATATATATATACACACATATATATAAAGAAATCCTAACATTCTCTGAAAAAGGAAAGAAAAGTCCTTATTGCTCACATCTTTTAGTGTATTATAGGTTTTTATTACCCTCTCTAAAGAAAGCTACTGAGGAACATGAGTGTCTTGCTCAGCAGTGATATCCTATGATGCAAGAAGAGAGGAAACATCCAGCACTTCAACAAAAATACCCTGAGATATTTCTTTGAATGTCTTATACACTACTTTCATCAAGTACATTTCCACCCCGTTCCAAACAGAAAGCTGACTTACACAATGTTTTTCTCCTTGAACACAGACAACCAGTTAGAATAGAATAAACCTTTTTTTTTATTAGAATAAACCAAACCAGGTTGGAAGAGACCTTCAAGATCATTGTGTCCAACCCATCAACCAATCCAACCCACCCAAACAGCTAACCCATGGCACCAAGCACCCCATCAAGTCTCCTTCTGAACACCTTCAATGACGGCGACTCCACCACCTCCCTGGGCAGCCCATTCCAATGGGCAATCACTCTTTCTGTATAGAACTTCTTCCTAACATCCAACCTGAACCTCCCCTGGCGTAGCCTGAGACTGTGTCCTCTTGTTCTGGTACTGGCTGCCTGGGAGAAGAGACCATCATCCGCCTGTCTACAACCTCCCTTCAGGTAGTTGTAGAGAGTGATAAGGTCACCCCTGAGTCTCCACTTCTCCAGGCTGAGCAACCCCAGCTCCCTCAGCCTCTCCTAATAGGGCTTGTGTTCCAAACCCCTCACCAACTTTGTTGCTCTTCTCTGGACTCGTTCCAGCAAGTCAACATCCTTCCTAAACTGAGGGGCCCAGAACTGGACACAGTACTCGAGGTGTGACCTAACCAGTTGCCCAGATATCCCTCTACTGTCTCTATCCTACTTCTGGAAAATGAGAAAATTGGACTGGGGTGACTTGGATGTATGTTGTGGGGTCACTCTGCTGTTCCACTTTGTCTGAAATAGGTTCCAAGAGACATATTCTCTTCTTAAACCATTTTGGGAGCCGTTCCTTCATTCCAAATTGTGGTTGTCCCTGGGAATGTGGACTCTAGAACCTGGGTACAAGTGGAAGCTAAGGCTCAGAAGCAGGGAGACGGTGGTGATGTGATACTCCATGTTGCCTCTCTGTGATCTGCTTGGAGATGCTGAGCCTTCTTAGAGCTCATCATCCTTCCAACATCATCCAACCTGACTTGTAACTATATCAGAAAAAACCTGGAGCTACCACTCCTCATGTTTCTTCAAAGGGATGAGAAAACTTCAGATACAACATAAGATTATAAATACCTTAAAAGTACCTTTGAATAACCAATCCTTATTTAACCTGTTTGGTCTGAAAAGTAAAAGAGAAGGCTAACATCATCTCTGTGCTACTGAGATACATGAATTAGATTTGATCTTAATGACTGTAAATAAAAACTACTTTCTTATCAACTTTACCTTTCTTCACTCCTGCTGTCCTCCCCATCCTCGCTGGATGCTCATTTTACCTTGATAAGCATCGCTGTGGCCGGTTGACGGTGCCCCCTTAAGAGAGGGAATATGGTGGACGGAAGTTGGTAAACGGAAGGAAGAGTCTAAACTAATTTTCATTGGGCGAGTGGGAGGAAGCACCTTCTGAACGGGAGTGGAAATGAGCATTTCCAGCACTTCTCGGTCACTCTTGCTTCCGCATCTCCTTCGGTGCAGCAGCTTTCTGCCTGTGCTGGGTTTTCTGCCAAGGCTCCGGCCTTGAAAAAAACTGATAAGGCCTGTATTAACTGCTTTCAATTAACACAAACTGCTTTTAACTTCTTTCTTTCTTCTTTCTCCCTCTTTTCCGAACTATTCTGGGGAAAGGGGGGGAAGAGAGGGGAGAGCGGAGGTGGGGAATCCCCTCTGCCGAGGGGGGTTACTCTCATTTCTGTGTTACTCTGTTGTATATCTTTGTATATATTGTAGATATTGTAAATTTGTAAATATTCCCCTGCAAAACCCTACACTGCTTTGTAAATATAGCTCCACTGCTTTGCTAATTCAGCTGGTGAGTTTTTTTTTCCTTTTCCCTTCAATTTTTCTTTCCCTTTTACCTTACAGGGGGGAGGGAAGAGGCTTCTTGGCCTCACCCCTTCCAACCCACCACATTTTTTTTATTGGCGCCCAACGTGGGGCAGATAATTAGTTTAATTTATTACTTGATTGATTTAGTGTTTTCCAGCTGAATTAGCAAACATGAAGGTATTGTGGTTTGTGGAGCGATTATTCTTTTCAATTTTTTGGGGCTCTGGTTTACAGATATTGTTTGGGTTTGCTTTTGGATTACCTGGGTAAATATTTGGTGCGGACAATTTATATGTGGGTTATGTATAGAGTTAAATTATGGTATGGAAAATGTATTAATTTATTATGGCCAGTGAGATACAGGAATGTTACCTCCACCACTCTCCCAATTGAGATAAAGGGTTTTAAGATTCCGCCTGAGGAGAGAGTAACTTTAGGTGATGCCTGGGATCCAAAAGTGATTTATGTGATGTGTATAATTCTGCTGCTGGTAATAACTAATGTGTTTTCTCTGTATTCCTTGTGGCGAGAGAGAAAGGTGTCCAGGGCTTGTTTTGTTATTAAAACTAGATCAAAAAGAAAACGCCGTAGCTCGAGATCAGTCCCAGAGTCATCTAGTGATGAGGACTGTGGAGAACCCGTGTCAGTTAAAAAGAAGGCTAAAAAGTTAATTGGTAAAGCAGCTCTAAATGACTTTGCTGATTCTGGCAAGCTGCCAAAGGCGGCAGCTGGTATCAACATGGCTCCTACTCCTTCTTCTTCTTCTTCTCCATCGGCCATTAACGGAGCAACGTCACTTCCACCTACTCCCTCGGTGGGACCGGAAGTCACTGCCCCAGCAGCTGATTTATCTCAGGACCTGTCAGCTTCCATTAAGGTGGCTGTAAATTCAAACACAGCTCCAGTTAAGGTGGCTCCTTTAAAGACTAGAGGTGCAAAGGCCAAAGATGGAGAAGAAGAGGAGCTGGAGACTGATCCTGGTGAGGGCCCTCTACTCTAAGAGATCCTGCTCAGGAGGAAGAGGTGGTTTGTTTTAAAGATCTAGCTAACCTAGTGAGATCAAAGCAGGATACAGATGAAGCTAGGAAAGCAGCTGGCAAAGGTGGTTCTCAACTTAAAGAGATCCTTAGGAGAATGACAGCAGGATTATATGGACAAAAAGTTCAGGGAGATGAGGAGGAAGATGATATTTTGGAATGTTCTTCTCCACGGGAGGAATTGCGAAATGTCCGTAAAGATTTCACCAGGGCAGATAAGGAACCAATTCTAGCTTGGCTCAGTAGGTGTTATGATACAGGTGCTCTGGCTCTAACAGTTGGAGACAAGTCAGCAGCTCAGTTAGGAACTCTCTCAAGGGACAATGGAATAGATAGACATCTAGGCAGAGCTCTCGGTAAGGTTAGTCTGTGGATACGCCTTTTAATGGCGGTTGCCCTGAGATACCCTTCCCGAGATGATCTCCCATGGAATCCTAAACCCTGGACTACCATAGATGAGGGAATTAAGCGCTTGAGAGAATTTGCTGTTAGAGAGCTACTCTATGGTGAACATGAAACTCTGAATCCTGATGACATTCCTGTGGGTATTGGTCTTGCTAAAAAGATCATCAAACTTGCTCCTTCTAATTATGCAAACATTCTGGCAAGCAGAATTGTGTCAAGAAGTTATGGTGGAGCTTCTCCCACGGTTGGCCAATTCAGTGATCAAATGAGACAATTGGAGGATAGCATGACACGTGGTTCTTTGGTTTCGGCTATTAAAACTATGTCTGGTGATATACAGAATTGCATAAGAGAGTTAAAAGATGAATTTAGAAATTCCATATCCCAATTGGCACAAAGGGATAATTTCAATTCTTCCTCCAGGTGGGTACAAGTTTCATCTGTGAGGAATACACGTCCTCCAAGGAGGTCATTCCAAAACAGGTCATTCCAGAACAGGTCGTTCCAAAACAGACCACCAAGGCAATCACGTAGAACTATTTGGATAACTCTGCGTGATCAGTTTGGTGAGAACATGAACCGCTGGGATGGCCAACCAACTTCTAATCTTTTCAGGAGACTGAGGGAATTGCAAAGTGGCAGAACCCGAGGTAGCAATACCAGAAGGGTAGCTGTTACTTCCACAGTTCCCCAGAACGACTCTTATGGTTCCAACAGTGGCTCCAGTTATAACATGCAAAGTTATAACCCTGCGAACTATGTGCAATGCACATGTGCGCATGTTCCCCATAACTAGGGGTGCCCTGCCTCCCGCCAGGGGGAGGAGAGGGATAACAGAGATAACAGAATCTATTGGGATGTGTACATCCAGTGGCCTGGCACTTCACAATTTCGGAAGTACAGGGCGTTGGTTGACACAGGAGCTCAGTGCACCATAATACCATCAAATTATCAGGGATCAGAGTCTATAACTATTCTGGGAGTCACTGGTGGATCTCAAGAGTTAAGTAAGGTAGAGGTTAATATAAGTTTAACTGGTAAACAATGGAGGAAGCATACAATTGTGACCGGACCTGATGCACCTTGTATTTTGGGAATTGATTTTCTGAGAGAAGGGCGTTTCAAAGACCCTAGAGGTTACAAATGGGCTTTTGGAGTAGCTTCAATAGAAATTGATGGACAAAAATTGAAGCTGTCTGCCAGACCTGAACTTTCTGATGAATCTGCAGTTGTGGGACAACATAAGATACAGGACATTAAATTGCCGGTTGCTTCTCAGACTGTGCATCACAGACAATACAGAACCAACCGTGACTCTTTGTTGCCCATTCAGAATCTGATTCGTCAGTTGGAGAGTCAGAAAGTCGTCAGCAAAACTCATTCACCTTTCAACAGTCCAGTGTGGCCTGTGCGGAAGCAGAATGGAGACTGGCGTCTGACAGTAGACTACCGAGCCCTAAATGAAGTGACACCACCTATGAGTGCAGCAGTACCAGACATGATGGAGCTACAGTATGAGCTGGAATCCAAAGAGGCCAAATGGTATGCTACCATAGACATTGCTAATGCATTTTTCTCTATTCCCATAGCAGAGGAATGCAGGCCTCAGTTTGCTTTCACCTGGAGAGGAATCCAGTACACTTTCAACAGGCTGCCGATGGGCTGGATCCACAGCTCAAGCATCTGTCATGCAGTGATCCACAATGCTCTGGAGAAAGGCGGTGCTCCAGAACACATCCAGTTCATCGATGATATCATCGTCTGGGGTAAAACTGCTGAGGAAGTCTTCGAGAAAGGTAACAAAATCATTGACATTCTTCTGAATGCAGGTTTTGCCATCAAGCGAGACAAGGTGAAAGGACCTACCACAGAAATTCAGTTTCTGGGAGTGCGATGGCAGGATGGACACCGACACATTCCAGTGGATGTGGTAAATAGAGTCTCTACCATGGCAAATCCCACAAACAAGCAAGAGACCCTACGTTTCTTGGGGATAGTGGGATTTTGGAGACTGCACATTCCTGGATTCAGTCAGATTGTGAAACCTCTGTATGATGTGACTCGAAAGAGAAACCATTTCCACTGGGGACCTGAACAACAAGCAGCCTTTGACCAGATAAAGCAAGAGGTAGTTCAAGCAATGGGTCTGGGACCTGTCCGAGATGGTCCAGACATTAAGAACATTTTGTACACGGCTGCAAGTGACAATGGTCCAACCTGGTGCTTGTGGCAAAAAGCTCCAGGTGAGACACGTGGACGACCTCTTGGTTTCTGGAGTCGAGGTTACAGAGGTTCAGAGGCTAATTATACTCCAACAGAGAAAGAAATTCTAGCTGCCTACGAAGGAGTAAAAGCATCTTCTGAAGTGATTGGAACTGAATCACAACTTCTTCTAGCTCCCAGATTACCAGTTTTGAATTGGATGTTCAAAGGCAAAGGTTCCACACCACATCATGCCACAGACTCCACATGGTCTAAGTGGATGGCTCTGATAACACTGAGAGCTCGAATGGGAAATCTTGAAAGACCTGGTCTAGTGGAGGTGATCTCAAGTTGGCCTGAAGGTATCAACTGTGCTAAACCTCCAGAGGAGAAAGTAACTCGTGCTGAGGAAGCTCCTCCTTACAATGACCTTTCTGATGATGAAAAGAAATATGCTTTGTTCACAGACGGTTCCTGTCGTCTTGTCGGAAACAAGCGAAGGTGGAAGTCTGCAGTGTGGAGTCCAACACGCCGAGTTGCAGAGGCGAAAGATGGAGAAGGAGAATCCAGTCAGTTCGCAGAGGTAAAAGCTGTCCAGCTAGCTCTTGACGTGGCTGAACGTGAGAGATGGCCAAAGCTTTATCTCTACACCGACTCATGGATGGTAGCCAATGCTCTATGGGGTTGGCTAAAGAACTGGAAGAAGAGTGGTTGGCAGAGAAAAGGAAAACCCATTTGGGCAGCAGACCTGTGGCAGGACATTGCTGATCGAATCGAGAGAATTCCAGTGAAAGTGAGACACATCGATGCTCACATTCCTAAGAGCAAAGCTACTGAGGAACAGCAACACAACCATCAGGCAGATCTAGCTGCAAGAGTTTCTCAAGTAGACATGGACTCTAATCTTGATCTCGACTGGAAACACCGAGGTGAGATATTCTTAGCTCGGTGGGCTCACGATTCGTCAGGACATCAAGGCAGAGATGCAACATACCAATGGGCTCGTGACAGATCCATAGACATTTCCATGGATGCTATCACACAAGTCATCCATGACTGTGACATTTGTGCTGCTATTAAGCAGGCAAAACGACTTAAGCCCTTGTGGTATGGTGACAGATGGTCCAAGTACAAGTATGGTGAAGCTTGGCAGATTGACTACATCACTCTACCACGTTCTCGCTCTGGTAAGCAATACGTGCTTACTATGGTAGAGGCAAACACTGGATGGTTGGAAACTTATCCAGTTCCACATGCAACTGCACGCAACACCATTCTCGGTCTGGAGAGACAGATACTGTGGAGACACGGAACTCCAGAGAGGATTGAGTCAGACAACGGAACTCATTTCAAGAACAACCTTGTAAAGAACTGGGCAAAAGAGCACGGCATTGAGTGGATATTCCACATTCCCTACTATGCACCAGCTTCAGGGAAGATTGAACGCTACAATGGTTTGTTGAAGACCACTCTTAAAGCCATGGGGGGTGGATCTTTGAAAAACTGGGAAAAACATTTAGCACAAGCAACCTGGCTGGTAAATAGTAGAGGTTCAGTGAACCGAGCTGGACCTGCACATTCAGATTTGCTACGGAAAGTAGAAGGTGATAGAGTTCCTGTTGTTAGAGAAAAGAATCTGTTAGGTAAAACTGTTTGGGTATTTTCACCCTCAGGAGAGGCTAAACCTGTCTGAGGGGTGGTTTCAGCTGAAGGTCCGGGTCACACTTATTGGGTAATGCAAGAGAATGGTGAAATTCAGTGTATTCCACAAAGAAATTTAACTTTAGCTGAAAGAGGTTAACTTCGAACTGCTGTACAGCTACATTGCGCCCAAAAGAAGAATCAACAAGGAATCTGCGGTGCACGAACCCTGAGATCCCTGAGAGCCCTGAGTCAACTAAGAGACCCTGAGATTTCCCTGTTTCCCTTTTCTTCGCTTCGTCGGTGAAGAAATAAACTGTTTTCCATTTTTCTCATTTTCTGATTTTCTTGGACTTTTGAATCATCTACATCTGAGCATAGCCGGAATGGACTATGAACTCTATTCACGAACTGTAAATATCATCTTGGATTGGATGGACAGTATGAACAGCCAATGAAATTGTTTAGAAGGGGTGGACTGTGGCCGGTTGACGGTGCCCCCTTAAGAGAGGGAATATGGTGGACGGAAGTTGGTAAACGGAAGGAAGAGTCTAAACTAATTTTCATTGGGCGAGTGGGAGGAAGCACCTTCTGAACGGGAGTGGAAATGAGCATTTCCAGCACTTCTCGGTCACTCTTGCTTCCGCATCTCCTTGGTGCAGCAGCTTTCTGCCTGTGCTGGGTTTTCTGCCAAGGCTCCGGCCTTGAAAAAAACTGATAAGGCCTGTATTAACTGCTTTCAATTAACACAAACTGCTTTTAACTTCTTTCTTTCTTCTTTCTCCCTCTTTTCCGAACTATTCTGGGGAAAGGGGGAAGAGAGGGAGAGCGGAGGTGGGAATCCCCTCTGCCGAGGGGTTACTCTCATTTCTGTGTTACTCTGTTGTATATCTTTGTATATATTGTAGATATTGTAAATTTGTAAATATTCCCCTGCAAAACCCTACACTGCTTTGTAAATATAGCTCCACTGCTTTGCTAATTCAGCTGGTGAGTTTTTTTTTCCTTTTCCCTTCAATTTTTCTTTCCCTTTTACCTTACAGGGGGGAGGGAAGAGGCTTCTTGGCCTCACCCCTTCCAACCCACCACAATCGCCTGAGCTCTGCTTGTCCTGTATCTTTAACATCAGTGTCCACTGATTGCCCCACACTGTCAATATATTTATGGAAAAAAATCAGAATAATAGATGCAAATCTATTTTTTGGACACTGACTACTTTCTTTTCATTCACTGTCTTGCTTTGCCACACACATATGAGTTATGACACTCTGCACATAAATCTGGTTTAACACTTGAAGTGCAAACTTCCCTGCACCACAACAGCACTGAACTCAGTTTTCAGCTTCATGGCACCCTTTGGTGACTCCATCTCATTATGCTGTTCATTAGAGTACAAGATGAGATTAAGCTCAGTAGCACATTTCACCTATACCAAACATGACTTGGATGACAGTTACTACTCCTGCACTCATCACAAAGCCAAGCACAATTTACACAAGGTAGACCTCATCTGAATAACCACCATCAAACTGCATTTCACAGTATCACACAGTATAACTTAGGTTGGAAAGAACCTCGAGGATCATTGAGTCCAACCTATCAACACAGACCCCATGACTAGACCATGGCACCAAGTGCCACGTCCAATCTCCTCTTGAACGCTTCCAGGGTCGATGACTCAACCACCTCCCTGGGCAACCGGTTCCAATGACGAATGACTCGCTCGGTGAAGAACTTCCTCCTCACCTCGAGTCTAAACCTCCCCTGGTGCAGCTTGAGACTGTGTCCCCTTGTTCTGGTTCTGGTTGCCTGGGAGAAGAGACCAACCCCTTCCTGGCTACAACCAGCTTTCAGGTAGTTGACCCCACGGACATTATGACTATTTCTCTAACACTTAACCAAGTATTGCCAACTTTTGCACCATGACTGGGCACTACCTGGGAGACTTTCAGTTGAGTCAAGACAAAATTGCACCAAGAATAATTTAAAAAACAGCATTACTGGGTGTCACTGACCTAGACTGTCTATTCACTGGTAATGATTGATGGTAGACATGCAGCCTCCACTTATTAAAGGAGTATCACTGCAATGGGTTAGCTTTAGTCTCTATATGCAGTTTTCACCATAGGACTGCTTTTTCTACCACAAATACTCAGTTGCAGTATTACTGGCATTTTCCAAAATGTTAACTCTCAATATATCAGCTGTTGTTAAATTCTAAAAATGCTCTAAATAATGCCTGTGTTTGGAAAAATTCAGCTTCATTTATGGACTCTGAAAAGATGATGTGTAGGCATAGCTGTCTGAAGTTAAAACAAGTAAAACCTTGACAAAAACTCATCTACGGATTCTCATTAGAGTCATTAACAAGTGAAAAGACTTTAATGCTGGCACATCTGAGTTCAAGGCAGTAACAAAGGAAAGACCTCGTGAGCATAATGCCCATTCTGACTCTCCAGGACAACAACAGTGCTGAAGAATCTAACAAGAGTTTTATTATAAGCAGCTAAAGACTTATTGCACTGAGCTTGACAGTGTTTTCCTAAGCTGAAACAACAGACGGTCAGATAGGTTACACAGTGTGCAACTGAAGACTATTTCAATGCCATTTGCATGACTTCAAGGAAGCTATTTTGCCAAAAGTATTATGAGAATATTTTTATTTCGATAAAATGGCTACCTCGCTGGAATTAATTCTGACAGATGTTTCAGCGATTCACTTAACTAATTATCTCAGATACCTTTTGGGCCTTATCTACTATGTGAACACCTCAAACTAAATTATACTGAGTAAACTGCCATGGGACTGCAGAAAATCTTGGCTGTGGGAGAGACAGGGTCGAAGTTAGTGCTTGGCACTTCATGTCATCAGCATTATAACGATTCAGCTAGAGTACAGATAATTTTGTTGCTGACCTTACATTATTATATAATTAAGGTAATTTATGTAATTACTTGCTAAAAAGACTAATTTTGTTCATCAACATAAAGACTCTCAAAGCACAGTAATATGAGGGAATTAGATTCCAATATACCAGTTTGGGGAGAATAAACCTCCACTGAATAAAGTGAAACAGGAGTAAGCAGTAAAACAGAAGAAAGGAGAGTACAAGTTCATGAAATCAAATTACTAGTCTCTCTTCTGTCACAGACATACCCTGGAATGCCCCAATACTCTAAACATAGTAGAGGTTTCCTTGTCATATGTAAAATATCCACTGAAAGATTACTAACTGTAAGCTTAATAAGAAGCTAAAAGGCTTTCCCAACTCAGACAAACTAAAAACTATCCTTAGGGATGCCTGGAATTAGTTTCTTGTCTCTTCTGAAGACAATTTTGCCTTTTCCTGTCAAAATAACATTATGCTAGAAGATCCTAACAAATAAACTATTTAATTGAGTACACTGAGTATGAAGCAATCTCTGTTATTTGAAGGCACAAGCTCATCTATAAAAATAGCCCTTCTCATTCCTGCACAATAATGTAATTTTAATCCGTAGAGTTTTTCCTCTGGAGACACAACTTATTGTAAATGATCACATTAAACACTGGTGTCTTTTGAAAACATACCAAGAATTGAAAGGAAGACTTTGATGTCAAAAGAGTGTTACATTTGAGAAACTTCAAGAAAAGTTTTTTCGATTCCTGGCAATTCTTTGTTTCTTTTAGAGGTGACAACCGGCTGGTTTATCTGCATTCAGACACTGTAAAACTTCTTCTGTCTTTAAATTTTGTAAAAAAAAATAATCCTATATACAGAAAATAATTTCTCCAGCCTTGGTTGTGGTTGCTCCTGGTACTATTTTGAATTGGATAATGACATGAACCTTCTTGTATGACAGGAGGATGATTCTATTACAAGCAATCAGTGTTTTGTTTGTTTAATAACTACGGAATTGCACCAGTATATAACTGAGGACTTAATTATTTGGCAGGCCTATGAAACATGTTAATTAAAATTTTAAGCTACAAGAAGCCTACAGAAGTATTTAATAGAAGAAGCGACACTTGATGAAACTATTTTAGTACTTCAAGCAAGTGTGCTATATGAATAATATAAACTTTCAAAGTACTTTATCTATAAAGCCAGGAGACTTTGAAACACACAATTTATATTTTTAATGCAAGTGAAAACTTTTGAGCACTCTTCAGAATGTCAAGCTTAAGAATTTGCAGGACTGCAATGATACTGTGAACAATACAATTTTCAAAATAAAACTTTAAAAGCATTACAGAACCTGATGCATTAAGAATGAATACTACTGTCCAATTCAAAATCACAACTGCGGGCAGATAAACTCACCACTGACCACATCTATGAGAGACAAAGAAAAGGAGGATCCATAAAGAGCCCCTGAAGAATCTGACAGGATTTTGGAAATAAGCTGCTCCCTAGACTAGATGAAGCTGCTGCCTAGATTCAAAAGGTGAAGAATTTACAGGCTCTGTAAAAGCTTACCTGTTACTGATACTGTTTTTAATTAATACTGGAATGTTGTTGTGTCAGGAGTTTCATTAAAAGCCCACTGCACTGAACCTCAAACAGCTAGACAATGTAAGCTGACTAAGGTAAGAGAGAGTCTATGAGGGATTTAACTTGAATTTAAGATGCTTAATTCTCATTAAACTTTCAGTCTCAAATTATTCTTTAAACAAACCAGAGGTTAAATGACATTGAGATTTTAAGTGCTTCATCAGGTAATTGAATTAAAGCTTTCCCCCAGCTACAAACCTTCCTGGGATTTGTCTTCTCAGAAATTGTTCAGTTTTACTAGATCAAAAAAAAAAGACTCACCTTTCTAAATAGACTTGTCATTAGAACTCGCTGGATAATCTAAAATAATTATCTGTGCCACATTTTAGGATTTAAAACCACTTACCTCCATGATAAAAGTTGGTATGATTTGCATGGATGGCACAGTTTGCATTTTTCCCAGGGAATCACGGAATTAACTTGGAGTCTTATACCTTACTTTTTGTCATATTTTTATATACAGAAAGAGAAAAACAGATTTGTGATTAATAGCTTCCATTTCCATTGTTTGCTTACTTTTGTCAGGTATTTCTCCCAGGCATCCTAAGAATCTTTACCATATGACACTAACTGGACTATCATGTCCCTGAAATTGCATTGCATAAACACTTACATGTAATTCACTTTCCTCAGAGGCTTCCTCAAAGGCTACATTATTTGGTTACTGACTCTACAATATTTTCTCCTTCACATCTACCAACGCTAAAAAGGATAAGAGAGGGGTTGCATCAAAGCCTAGTCTTACCCTACAATGGGAGAAAACTTCTCATTCTTTAACATAATGGACAAAGACTAAAGAGATCCAGCTGCTGGGAGCTTAGAAGGGTATATTCAAAATGGAAATACGATGAAGAGTTTGACATTAGTTAACCACTGGAACATATTATCATGGGAAAAGTAGGATTGCCTGTCATGAATCAAACTAAGGATGAAGGGGATTTTCAATCCATGCTCTTGCTCCATCATAAAGTATGAGATCTGTTCCAGGATCACTGGGTAAATCTCCATGGCCTTTCAGGAGGTAATTACAGGCATCATTTGTGGTGTTAAGCTCTACAAATATACATAGGGAAAATCCTCTCATATGTTGGCCAAAGTCTTTATGAAGAAATAAAATGTGTCAGATAAAAAAAAAAAAAAAAAGGTTACAAAGACATTCAATGGTAAACGGGAAGCAACAAACTACTAATAAGCAACACTACTGACTGGCTTGAAAAGGGGTCATCTCCAATTGCTGTTAATTGGACAAAATAATGGATAAGTTTTGCTCAAGCTAATAAAATATAGTGGAAGGTTGGGATAGGTCTCAGGAGTAAAAAGTCTTAAGAGCTGTGTTTTAACAACAGAATACTGAGGGATGAGCTTCTTTTGTGGAAATGGGACTTTTCACCTCCAAATAAGTTTTAGCAATCTTAATATCTATATGAAATAGAATCTAATTTATTTTCAATAAGCTAGAGAAGAAAACGTATACATGGAGGGGAACATGGTAACAAAAAATGAAGAAAAGGCAGAGGTACTTAACACTTCCTTTGCCTCAAATTTTAATACCAGGATAGATTGTCTTCTGGACCACTGGCCTCCTGAGCTGACAGATGGAGGCAGGAAGCAGTACAGTTCCCCTGTGATCCGAGAGGAAGTAGTTAGACATCTCCTGAGCCGCTTGGATCTCCACAGCAAACTCCTGGCCAAGCTGTCAGCCTGTGGCTTGGACAGCAGCACTATGTGCTGGGTTAGGAAGTGGCTGGAGGGCCAACCCCAAAGAGTGTTAGTGACTGCTGCCACATCCAGCTGGCAGCCAGTCACTAGTGGTGTCCCCCAAGGATCAGTGCTGGGCCACATGCTCTTTAATATCTTTATCGATGATCTGGATGAGGGGATTGAGTCCATCATCAGTAGGTTTGCAGATGACACCAAGCTGGGGGCGGGTGTTTATCTGTTAGAGGGTAGGAAAGCTCTGCAGAGGGACCTTGACAGGCTGGACAGATGGGCAGAGTCCACGGGCACGAGATTCAACAAATCTAAGTGCCGGGTTCTACAACCCCACGCAGTGCTACAGGCTGGAGAGCAGCCAGGCAGAAAGAGACCTGAGGGTACTGGTTGATAGTAGGTTGAACATGAGCCAGCAGCATGCGCAGGTGGCCAAAAAGGCCAACGGCATCCTGGCCTGCATCAGGAACAGTGTGGCCATCAGCAACAGGGAGGTCATTGTGCCCCTGTACTCAGTACTGGTTAGGTCACACCTTGAGTACTGTGTCCCATTCTGGACCCCTCAGTTTAGGAAGGATGTTGACTTGCTGGAATATGTCCAGAGAAAGGCAACAAAGCTGGGGAGGGGTTTGGAGCACAAGCCCTATGAGGAGAGGCTGAGGGAGCTGGGGTTGTTTAGCCTGGAGAAGAGAAGGCTCAGGGGAGACCTTATTGCTGTCTACAACTCCCTGAAGGGAGGTTGTAGCCAGGAGGGGGTTGGTCTCTTCTCCCAGGCAACCAGCACCAGAACAAGAGGACACAGTCTCAAGCTGTGCCGGGGGAGGTTTAGGCTGGATGTTAGGAAGAAGTTCTTCATAGAAAGAGTGATTGGCCACTGGAATGGGCTGCCCAGGGAGGTGGTAGAGTCACCATCACTGGAGGTGTTTAGGAGGAGACTGGATGGGGCACTTGGTGACATGGTTTAATTTATTAGTGTTGGATGATAGGTTGGACTTGATGATCTCAAAGGTCTCTTCCAACCTTGTCTATTCTATTCTATTCTATTCTATTCTATTCTATTCTATTCTATTCTATTCTATTCTATTCTATTCTATTCTATTCTATTCTATTCTATTCTATTCTATTCTTTTTACTGTCTGGTTGTGAAACAGCATTACTCCTGCATTTCCCTGTGTATCAGTATCATCACCTATGACACATGCAAGCCTCCCTGTCTGCAAGGTCTAGCCCTTTTGTGCATGTATAAAGAATTCAAGTGGTTTGAGAAGAACTGCTAGGTCATTTGGCTGTGGGTTTCATGTCAGCCACACAAGTAAACAATAAGCATTAAAGAAAACAAAGAAAAAAGCACTCTAAACCTTCATGTAGTCCAGGTTTTCAATGTGAGAGTATTGATGTGCTCATCATTCTTCAGAATTGAGCCACTTCTACAGAAATTTCAGAAATAAAATACAGTAAGCAGGATGAAATACTTTCAGTCCTGAAATACTTCCACTGCATCTTACAATCTGGGAATCTGCTGGATGAAAAAAGTAATTTCCAGGAATAAAATAAAATAATACGACAACATGAGCAAACGATTGTTGTAAAATATTTACTCCCACCCATGAGCATGTAAGCTTTTGCTGTCCCTGGTGGAGATGAATTTGATAACCACTCTAACAAGCAATGCAAACAAAAGATGCATCACATCCACCAGTGTGAAGAAGTGATCTCCCTGACACATACCCAGCATGTCATCTGACGTTGAATTTTCCAGCTAATTCTGTGTTCTCCAACTGATCTGCAGCTTCCCTATTTCTGGAGCCACTAGCATCTGCTCTCTGTCTTCAAGACTGTTGCCTGAAATGGTCTTTTTTTATAATATTAGTCTAGTAAGACTGCCATGAAATAAAACCCTGATAAGCAATCAAAGAAGAAGTTATTTTCTAAAGGGGTTTCTCTAGAGAATAGGGTCAAAAGCCTACTTCTAGCCTGGAACACTTGGAATACATGAAAGCAAGCTTTATTTTAGAAGCTTAGATGTCTACACACAAAGTTGATAATTGTTTTATCTTTTTTCTGTTTATTGCTTTTGAAGAAATTCAGCCCAAGACCTAGGATGCATCAAAGAAAGATGAGTATTTGGATGAGCTTTGTTTGATGCCAAGATCTTTTCCTTATTATGTCACCAAAACAGCCCAGAGTGAAAAGGTAGCAGAAGCCTTCTGGAAAAAAAAATGTACCAAGCATCACTGAGGACAATCACAGGGCACAGAAGTTCGACAGCTTTTATGTTCTCTCTCTTTATGTACATACAATTAAGGAGCTAGATGTCACATATGTGAGGAGACAAACTGTCTAATCCAAAACTCATCAAATCAATATAAACATGCCCTTTGACATCAGATGAGCTTGAGATAAGCCCTCAAAGATTTTAGCGCTAATGAGTTAGAGCTTTTCCAACATCACTTAGATAATCTTTTAGGTGGGGGTGATGAAGGGCGGTTTCAAAAGCAGATCTGAGCTCTGTGTGTTGGTTATGATCCATCAGAGAACATAGCTTCTTTGGTCAGACAGGGACTGTTTTTCTTGTATTCTCTATCATGGTTCAAAGTCTTTCACAGAAATACCAGCATATACCTACCTGCCAAACTTCTTGCTGCTGCAGAAATCGAGAAAAGGGGAAACATTGCCCCCATCTTCAAAAAGGGTAAGAAGGAGGAACCAGGGAACTACAGGCCAGTCAGTCTCACCTCTGTGCCCAGAAAGATCATGGAGCAGATCCTCCTGGAGGCACTACTCGCTCAAAAGAATAGTGAAGAGGTGATTGGGAACAGTCAGCATGGCTTTGCCAAGGGCAAATCCTGCCTGACCAACCTGGTTGCCTTCTATGAGCACGTGACAAAATTAATAGATGAGGGGCGAGCAACTGATGTCATTTACCTGGACCTGAGCAAAGCCTTCGACACTGTCCCGCACCACATCCTGGTCTCCAAACTGGTGACACATGGGTTTGATGGGTGGACAACTAGATGGATAAGGAACTGGCTTGATGGCCGCACCCAAAGAGTGGCTGTCAATGGCTCCATGTCCCAGTGGAGGCCAGGGACAAGCGGAGTCCCTCAGGGATCAGTCCTGGGACCTGTCTTGTTCAACATCTTTGTGGGTGACATGGACAGTGGCATTGAGTGCACCCTCAGCAAGTTTGCTGATGACACCAAGCTGTGTGGTGCAGCAGACATGCTGGAGGGAAGGGAGGCCATCCAGAGGGACCTTGACAGGCTGGAGAGGTGGGCACAAGCCAACCTCATGAAGTTCAAGAAGAGCAAGTGCAGGGTCCTGCATCTGGGTCGAGGCAATCCCAGGCACAAATCCAGGCTGGGCAGTGACTGGCTGGAAAGTAGCCCTGAGGAGAGAGACTTGGGGGTGCTGGTGGACAAAAAGCTCAACATGAGCTCTCAGTGTGCACTTGCAGCCCGCAAAGCCAATCAGATCCTGGGCTGCATCAGGAGAAGTGTGGCTAGCAGGTCGAGGGAGGTGATCCTCCCCCTCTACTCAGCCCTGGTGAGACCCCACCTGGAGTACTGTGTCCAGTTCTGGAGCCCCTATTACAAGAGGGATATGGACATGCTGGAAGGTGTCCAGAGAAGGGCCACAAGGATGATCAGAGGGCTGGAGCACCTCTCCTATGAGGACAGACTGAAGGAGTTGGGGCTGTTCAGTCTGCAGAAGAGAAGGCTCCGAGGTGACCTCATTGTGGCCTTCCAGTATCTGAAGGGGGACTACAGGAAGGCTGGGGAAGGACTTCTCAGGCTCTCAGGTAGTGATAGGACTAGGGGGAATGGAATGAAGCTGGAGGTGGGGAGATTCAGGCTAGATGTGAGGAGGAGGTTCTTCACCATGAGAGTGGTGAGACCCTGGAATGGGTTGTCCAGGGAGGTGGTCGAGGCCCCGTCCCTGGGGGTGTTTAAGAGCAGGCTGGATGAGGCTCTGGCCAGCCTGATCTAGTGTGGGGTTTCCCTGCCCATGGCAGGGGGGTTGGAACTAGATGATCCTTGTGGTCCCTTCCAACCCTGAATGAAACTATGAAACTATGAAACTATGACATGCTCTTGTGTTACAATATAGTTTATGACTTTTGTTTCATTCCAGAAAAGGTCTTAATTTGGGTCAAGTGCTAGACATTTGTTACAGCCTATGGAGTAAACATGGACAGGCTGCCTATGATTTCACAGCCCATATACAGAAGGACTGGACTATTCTGTTGATTCTCTTCAGCCTTATGTGTTTCTGTATTTAAAAATAAATAAATAAAAAATAATGGTATGCCTCAAACTGCTAATTTTCACAGTTGCATCAGAAAATTTCTCTTTACTGCACTCAAAACTGAGGCAGCTCAGCTTGTATCAGTCAGTCACAGGTTTCAAACCCAGTCTATTTTAGGGTCAAGTAGTGAAAATGTGGGGTGGTCATGTGAGACTATGTCCTTGCCCTGCCTGCCCTGCTCTTATCCTTGCTCCTGGCTATCCCACAGTGACTTCACAGAACTCACTGCTCCTGCTCGCTGACATTAAAGAATGGTGTAAAGATCCTGGAACACACTTAAGTTGCTGGCAACTACATCGAGGAGGAAGGGCAGGAGTGAAGAGAAGCCACAGAATCAGAGGAAACCTCAGGTGTCTCTTCAGTCTTGTTCTTCCATCCTTTTGTTTTGTAAGCTAAACCAGATACTGATTTTTAGTTTGTAACACCACAGATTTCATACATTACCTTCTCCAAGTTATTTGGGTTTTTATACTATTGCACTGATCATAAGGCATCGCTGTATTACACAGCACTGGTCAGGCTACACCTTGAGTAATGTGTCCAGTTCTGGGCCCCTCAGTTTAGGAAAGATGTTGAGTTCCTGGAATGTGTCCAGAGAAGGGCAACAAAGCTGGGGAGGGGTTTGGAGCACAAGCCCTATGAGGAGAGGCTGAGGGAGCTGGGGTTCCTTAGCCTGGAGAAGAGGAGGCTCAGAGGAGACCTTATTGCTGTCTACAACTCCCTGAAGGGAGGTTGTAGCCAGGAGGGGGTTGGTCTCTTCTCCCAGGCAATCAGCACCAGAACAAGAGGACACAGTCTCAAGCTGCACCAGGGGAAGTTTAGGCTCAAGATGAGGAGAAAGTTCATCATAGAGTTGTTAGCTGTTGGAACGGGCTGCCCAGGGAGTCCCTGGCCCTGGAAGTATTCAAGTGGGGACTGGACGTGGCACTTGGTGCCATGGTTTAGTAGTCATGAGGTCTTGGGTGACAGGTTGGACCTGATGATCTTTGAGGTCTTTTCCAACCTTATTGATTCTATGGCTATCTGTATAATCTGTATACTCTTGCATAAAAGAATTAAAAGGCTTTTTCTAAAGTGTTTATAAACCAGCATTCTTTTAAATGGCCCCTCTTCATAATTCTTTCTCCTTTTAATTTCTAAAATATCATTAATAGAAATGTCCGACAGTTCTTGGATAATATCCCTCAAAACATTTAGTGTCTGGAGAACACTGCTTCTGAAGAGCAGTTGAAGGAACTGGGATTATTGAGTCTGGAGAAAAGGAGGCTGAGGAGAGACCTCACCTCCTATAACTCCCTGAACAGAGGTAGGAGCGAGGTGGGTGTTGGTCTGTTTTCCCTAGTAACAAATGATAGGATGAGTGGAAGTGGTCTCAAGTGACACCAGGGAAGGTTTAGATTGGATATTCGAAGAAAATTCTTGACCCTTTCAGGGTTCTGAAACACTGGAACAGGCCTCCCAGGGAGGTGGTTGAATCTCCATCCCTGGAGGTGTTTAAAAGAAGTGGGGCTAAGAAACATGGTTTAGCATTAGACTTGACAGAGTTAGATAATGGCTGGACTCGATCTTAAATGTCTTTTCCAACTGAAGCGATTCTGTGACTCCATGATTCTATGAAAATATTTATGCCCACTATGGAAGCAATTTCTAGAGAAATCCAGTTCACACTCAGCTTTCCTCCCCCAATAGCTAAGAAATTGTTGCCTGATTGCCCCCCACCTTGCAAGAGTTCCAGAGCTTGCTCAGCTTAGTCCCTGGAAAAAAGAAGCTGAGGTCCAGGCTGCCTTCCTCATGAAGCTGTTGTAGGCATGGTGTCACAGAGTTTTGTTCTTTATCCAAAGGTTTTATTTTTATTTTTGAACTTTTTTTTCCCCACTTTTGAGAGATAATCTTCCATTATCACATTCTTTCCTGTTCAATGCTTTTTAATGCATGTATTATTTATCTTAGGAAGGTCCTTTATGCTCTTATGTGAATTCCAATTGTTATGGCTCATTTTAATTTCCTTTAAGGCTTTTGGCCATTTTTCTGTTGGAGTATAGTTCCAGTTAATAAAAGTTTTGTGATGCAGATACATGAAGTTGAATCTCCAAATAAACAAAACAATCTGATATATTTCATACAGTCAAAATACAAAAGAGATGACAGAGCCTAAACCATGGGCAAACTTGTGCTGCACTCTAATGCATAAGAAACAAAAGAATTTGAGGTATGTTTCTACAGTAATTTAATTTTCAATTTATTTTACTTTTGTCATGTTGGGATGTTTATCTGTGTTGGTGGTGACTAACATATATCTGTCATGTGACCATATACTTGGTCTTCTCATCAGCAGCCTAATTAGAAACAACAGAATTGCATAGCAAAGAAAGATGGTTCTCAAGTCAGCCACAGAGGATTTGATCTCAGCACTGCAGCTGAAGAATACCGTTGCCTGAACATTAAGATATTTTTCAAGCAACTGGTACTCTTTGACAATACCAGTAATAATTTCAAGTGTTTTCTCATGAGTGATTTCTTTTTCTTCACATTATCATACCAAAACCAGTTTGAATAGAGAAAACAGCCATGACTTTTCCATTTAACTGAAACCTAGATTTCTCTCATTTATTTGTTGCCTGTAATCACGGCACAATAGATTGGTATTAGGGAAGAGCCCTTTCCTTTCATTGTGTGTAACATCATTAGGGACTGTTTGGTTTGGATTTCCATGTCTGAAGAGAAACAATTAGAAAATATGATTTAAGTAAAGAATATATGGAAATACACTGGGATAAATCCTGCTTTTCTCTGCATGAGGTAAGGAAAATTCAACTGGGTAAAGGGATCAGAAGCAGTGTATAAAGATGTCTCTGAACTGGTGCATGGGACAAGAAAACACAAGCTTCCAGGTTACAACAGAAGACAAAGCAAGAGAGAGTCCCCATCTGATGTGCTGTGAGGTACATTTGCCATTGCTGCTCTGTATTCAGCAAGAACTTCAATAGGTATCTTCCACCTGAGCAAGGCAAGGTGTACCTACTTTTATAAGCACACAGAGTTGTGGGTTGTGTGTCACCACTGGTGAAGGTATTTCCTATGGACAGTGGTGCACTAGAATAAATAAGGTCACATTTGCTCAGTTCTTAGGGTAAAAGTTGTCTCATTTTAGTCATATGTCTGCCCGTGCATGAGGAACCAGTCAGAAGGCAGATGTATTTCTGTGAAGCATCCATTCCTTATTGAAATGTGAAGAAATCTGAAGCCTACATCTATTTTCTCCAAATCCACATCTAAAATTTTGTTTTAAGTGCCAGAATCCAGAAAATGGAATATATATCCTTTGTTCACCGACAGAGGCCAAATTCAATTCAGTGTGTTCTTTATGATCTTTGACAACCACAGTTGTCTTGCACCAGAGCAGAACAAGAAAAAGTGTAGCATACCTAACAAATCCCTGAGATTTCATCAGAAAGAAAAAGATCACAGTGCTACTGAGAGCAACTTAAGTGTCAAACTCAGGTAGAAAAGATTTCTCTTTGGGAGCCTTCAAAGCAACTGTTTCTCCCCAGTGACTTTTGTAAGAAATATATGCACTTACCTTACAGGGGCTAGCCACCTAAAATGTAGGTGCAAATTAGGCATCTGCATTCCTACAAAAAAATGCACTGATGACTGGCTTGGAATAAAGAAACTTGCAAAGCACTGAATAAAACAGCCTGAAAGATGTACAAGATATATGCATATAAAAATATAAAGTTAGTGAATGTTACAGCTATATACATAGACTCCTAAGACAAAATTGAGTGCAGCACAAATGCTCAAAGCAGCCAGAAATACGAACACTCCAATTTAGAGTCAGGCTGCACATGTTTCTCTGCATCCTGCACATGGGGATGGGCAACACTAAAGACCTTCACAACACTATCTGATATTTGTTAAGTCTACATAAAAGAAAAGAGTTTGAAGTTTGGGATTCTACCCTGCTCTCCATGCTCAACTCCAGTGTTGCTGATTCTAGAATGTTATCCATCAGGAACATGCCTCAGGGCTATCGAAATATTCTCAGTTAATAGGTTAAAAATGTGAAGCATTTAAAGTGTCCAGTGTTCCTGTTGATATTCTCCAGGCAATTTCCTAAATAAGCTTCAAATTTTACTCATTTTCAGTTTTAAAACAAGCAGCACCACAAATGATTAAAAGAAACAACAACAACAAAACATATACGCACACCCAGATGGTGACTATTATCTGAGCCAGAAAATAGAGACAAATACATCCACTTAGGGCAAACTAACATATTGTATTATATCACTATGATGTACTGTAATGGGATACGATTTACATTAGAACTTGTTGTGAATTAGAGATTTCACTTAGGGCCTTTCTCCACAAATCACAACAACAAACAGGAGCACAAAATTGAGCTCCAATAATGGCATGTATTCCATCATTATTTGCTGGATTATTTCTAGACTAAAATCAACAGATAAAATAGTGCTATTGTGCAATGTTATTCTAGAAATGTGATGTAAAGTAAAATCCTGAATCACTATGGTCAGCAATGATTTTATGGCCATCTTCCCAAGAATTAGCACGGTATAGGTGAGATTTTGACTATAAAACACTCCTGAAGAGTTAGGCGGATGGTGTGACCATGGTTTATTATGTTAAATGCAATGGTGCTCCCTCCATCTGTTTGTTCTGTCTACCTCTTGCCTTATATCATAACCTCATAAGCTACTTATCTTAGGGACTACCTTTTAGCTAAATATGTTGAGGCCTCCAGCACAAAAGGAGTCAGTGCTTTGGGCTTTCCTTTGTTAATGCATCTGGGCTAAACAGATAAACAACTTGTCAGGTATGAGTTTGCCACATTCCTTTTCTGTAGTGAATTCTACTTCTAATTGGATAAGGTTCTCTTCCTCGCATCCCATCATCTGGTTTGTAATGTGGTGCACCTTTTAAGCACTGCAAAATCTCTTGCTGACACAGCTGCATTTCAGTTCCCTAATTTATATAACTGCTTCCCACAAAGATTTTAGGACTGAAAGTTGTTCTGAGAGACAGGATGACATGTTAAGTGGATTCCAGAGATTTGAGGTTCCTTCTATGTGACTCACCAGAGTTAAGCTCATCTGTATGCACCAATATTCTCTAAATAATAAAAAAAAAAGGATAATGTTTCCTCTCCTGATGAATGCTCACTCAACTTTATCCACACAGTGCTTTGGCAGCTCTGCAAGAATATAAAAAAGCTATCTAATTTCCTGTTTAACTTTGTCTAGAAACAACCACTGAAGGCAACCTCTCCCTGCTGAATGTGTGCCTGATTGAAAGCTTGAGACTGGGAAGGGTATGGTGAATATCCACTTCCACAGTTAAAATAGTTCTAGTCCTCCCTGCTCTGCTGCAAAGAGGAGAAAAAAAAAAAAAAAAAGAGAGAGAGAGAGAAATAAAAAGAAAGAACAATTAAAGATGCTTGAGCCAGAATTGGTAAGCAATTGCAAATGCAAGCACCTCTACCAGCACTTGAGACAATATTAATCTAGCTGCTTGGGTACCAGCATGAAGCCTGGATCATCACCTACATTTATTCTGCTTCATCTCCTCTGTTTTTGTTATAAGCTGCTGTGATTAAGGCTAGGATGGTGTCCTGACTAGTATCACAGTCACAGCTCTGTTTACAGCTCAGTCTGACCTTTCCTTACTGACTGAAGAAATATGAATGACGTATCTGTAAATGTTAGGGTGGCTTTTTGTTTGCTTGTTTGTTTTTAATCTAGTCATTAACAATAAGAAAGTAGGACCTGAGGAAAACTAAGACAAAATTGTGTCTCCTTGGTTTTGGGAGAGATTATCATACTAATAAGTAATTTCTGAAATAAAGATATTAAGGAGAAAGGGATGTGCAAAAAAGGGAGAATAAAATCCCACTTGGGATGAGTGTATCAGATACCCAGGTTGGTGTCACTGCCCTACTCAGGGAAACAGATAGCTGAGATAGGTCTGATTTTACTGAAATTTCTGGAATTTGTGCTCCCTGACAAAGGAATATGAGGGAAACTGTAATGAAACATAGATAGTAAGTGTTCTGAGAGCTATGGTAGCAATGGAATGTCAGAGAAAGCAGTAATGGGAAGGAGAATACGTCAAGGAGCGATGGCATATGATGTCACCATGGTTTATTCTGCGACAAAAGAGAGGTCAGGTTTTGTAATGCTCAGGCAGTAATGAGGTAGGAAGCAAAGCCACAGAAGTGACTCACAAGCAGGAGGTTACAATCTTCTAACTTCTCGTGAATTTCATAGTGCCAAGTACATTTTTTAGCAACTACCCTACAGGCTCTTTTCTCCCTCATTTGCAACTGCCTAATAAGCTTTTAGTATTTGCAGCTATCCAAGAGTTAAAATAGTAAAATCAAGAAGGCAGAGATTTTTCTCGCTACCATTTTTAGCATTTTGTCCTTTTTGGATGGAATGAATCAGATTATTTACTATGGTCTTTTGGTTTAGTCCACTGTCTTATACTCCATCTGGAAGTGGGTAGGATAACCAGCACTCTGCCTAGTACCTCACAGTTGGTGTTAAGAAAGCATGTAACACCTGAAACAAGAGGGAAAACATATGTAAGAACTCAGAAATACATGTCAGGGGGACTGCTCCTTTGCTGTTAGGCTCAGAGGGACAAATTACTGCTCCACACAGCAACGGAGACCCCCTTGCTCTGCCAGCATGGCCCCAGGTCTGAATGTGGACACTTGGAACCAGCCTGTAGCATCAACCTTATAGCTGCTACAAGAAATTAAAAGGACCAAACACACACAAAAAATCAGCTGTCACACCACTTTAACTATAAGCTCTTGCTCTTCCCATAACCTATGCAAGTTGTTTTTGAGAAATAAGGAGCAATGTGCCATGACAAAGTTTCAGTATGGAAATTAAGTGCCAGCTACACGTGTGCTGGAAGTATCAATGCCAAAGAGCTATAGAAAGGCAAACAAAGCAAAAAGATCTGAAAAAGAAACAGCAGGGGTAACACGATAAAAAATATCTGGTGCAACTGAGAAGAGCAAGCAGGATTTAACGTATGCTACCCTTGTTAGTGCTGTGTAAATGTCCTGCTCTGCTCCATGCTGGTGTTATTCCAGGGTCAAGCATATTCAGTGTCCTTTATAATCAAGTTGTCAATATACGCTCCTGACGCTATACATTGATTTTCTGCCACCAAAAAAAAAAAAAAAAAAGAGAAAAAGAAGATGAAGTTATCCTTTTGTGCTCAGCAATGTCGCAGTGACAATATTTCTTAGACCACAATACTCAGTATCACCACAAAGACCAGGGCATCTTCCTGGCCCCATACATTTTATCCACAGTTTTTAGACAAGTAAGCGCTTTAAAAACATGTTAACAATATCAAGGTAGCAATTTATTCAGTAGCAATGGGAAATTTGTGAAGTTCAAGTTCATACCAATAAACCAGTTATACAAAACTCTGTGAACCACAGTAGAAAGGGCAAGGAAATGACCCTGAAATCCTGTTAAGGAAAATAAAGGAAGAGTAGGGCTTTAATAGAAAATAGGTACTCAGAATAAATGACAGTAACAGTAACTTACATAGTCCTTTCTCTCTAAATTACTCAAAAACTTGACAAAAGAGACCAGAGCAAGCCTCAGAGTGGCCAGGGAAAGCAAAGAGGAGAGTTACATGACTTGTCCAAACCAGCACATAACACAGCTAAGAAAATCTGCACTCTCAGTCCTGTTTCTCAGTATTAAGCAGACTCTCGTCTTGCCAATTTCTCCACACCTTTTTAGCAATGATCAGGGATGATACAAGGGCTCTTCCACTTTAACTTCCAGATACTTAAACTGGAAGTGAAAGCTTATAAACCTTCTTCTAAGGAAATTTAAATGTTAGAAATAGCAGATGTCAAAATGCGTAAACAAGCATAAAAATCCCATCACTATAATTGTCAGGTGTATTTCTTTAGTCTATGTTCAGATAGTATTTGTAAAGGAATGAGTAATGAATTATGGGAGGATGTATTCAGTAGGTGAGGAAGCAGAGAGCTGAGCTCACACGATACCAAAGCTCTTCCGTTGCAGGATATTGATTTGTTAAGATGAGAGTACAGTCTGCAAAGTATTATCTGAAAATGGAGTAAGTACAAAACTGGAAGGAACTCTATCAGCCAACTCAAAGGTGGTACCCACAAACACAGATTGACCTTGGTGTACGCGTCTCAACAGTCTTTTAAAGGTTTCCTAAGATGATTCAAAACCCTGCCAAGGAGTGCAATCCAGTGCTTAACTATTCCTGTTTACCAAATTTCCCTACCAGCTGACTTAAGCTCCTCTTCCAAGATCACTTTTCAGTCAGTGAGCTCCTCTTTCATATTTGTGCATTTTGGTGGTGTAGTTTTGGTATTTGTTTGTTTCCGCCGTGCCCCCCCTCCCCTCCCCCCCCCATTTCCACTTCTACCTAAGGAGTTTAATTGCACTGAAAAAACAGTCAGTCAAGTGAAAGTAGCCTTCTTTTACTCCAATCCCTTCATCTCCTCCCCACACATTGCCATCCACACACACCAGCATTGTGATGGGCAGTAAGACAAGCAGGGGAATGGAAGTGACACAAAGAGAGCCTATACTATGCTCTACAATCATCAAATTGTACAATCATTTTAGTTGGAAAAGACCTTTAAGATCATCAAGTCCAACCATTATCTAACTCTGCCAAGCCTGGTGATAAACCATCTCCCTTAGCACCAGACCACTTTCAGTGAAGGAGTTTCTGCCAATATTGTTTAAACTTCCCCTGATGTAACTTGAGGCCATTTCCTCTCATGCTGTTATTTGTTAATAAGGAGAACAGACTGACACTCACCTTCCTTCAACCTCCTTTCAGGAAGTTTTAGAAAGTAGGAAGGTCTCCCCTCAACCTATTTTCTCCAGGCTACACAACCCCAGTTCCCTCAGCTGCCCCTCACAAGATGTGTTCTCCAGACCCTTCAGCAGCTTCTATGCCTTTCCCTGGAGCCACTTCAGCACTTCAAGGTCTTTCTTGTAGTGAGGGGGCCTCAGTACTCAAGGTATGGCCTCACCAGTTCTGAGAATAGGGGGATGATCACTTCCCTGGTTCTGCTTTTTTGTACTACTCCACATACAGGCCAGGGTGTTGGTCTTTCTGGACACCCGAGCACACTGATACATCATATTCAAGCCTTATCTTGGGCTGCCCTCTCAGCTCAACCACATTTCCAACCACAATTTCTTTCCACATTTCTTACACATTTATGTAAGAAAATGTTACATGTGATCATATGAAAAACCTTATTCAAGTCCCAACGCATCACCTTCTCCATTTCCTGCTCTTCTGTTGAATGGTTTTTGACACACACAAGCAAAAATAACTGCTCTTTAACACAGATAGTTAACCTTAATTTCAGTTAAAAAACTTCAGTGAAAAATTTCTTACCACACTAAATATTTGTTTGGATTTTTTTTTTCAAATGTATTTATGCTGGCCTGAAAGCTTATTATTTAATAACATCATCTCTTTAGGAAGCTGGCTAGTTCACAGGATCCTGTAGCTCTCTGGATACTTGTCATAGGTGTTTGGTTTTTTTTTTTTTTTTCAAAATAGACATGGAAACCCTTTGAATAAGATCCACAGAAAAGTAAGATCCATCTGTTTGAATAAGATCCAGTTGAGCTGTTTCAAGTTATGACAAGATATTTCAGAGGCATTTAGTGGCCAAAATTACTTGGCTTGCAGCAAAACATTATGATCTACTTTTTAAACAGGAGGAGTTCAGATCACAGATTTTTACAATTTCGGCCAGTTATGGAAAATGATGGAATAAAATAAAAGTTGGAGGAACAAAAAAAAATATTTCATAAAAGACGACCGTGCACTGGTGGCATGGGATATGTGACTTCGTAAACTACCAATTATAGACACAGAAGATGTGCTGCTTCCTGGAGCTGTTGCATTTGGATTAGGAGTATACTGGTTTCCAAGAGTCAGGTTACCCAACCCATCCTCTCTCAGCACATTTCTGTGATCTAAGCTGCAGTTTTGATGATATTCCATTAGGTATCACTGGCTGCGAGTACCCACACATGCTGAGTAGCACATTAAAACTACCTTTTAATGTCTCACTATAAAACTTGTTTTCAATATCAAACAAAACATTAAAGATCCATTATTTCTCCATATCAGCTAAAGACTTTTTAATGAGATTAATTACAAGAAAAGAAGAACGCATTTTTCAGAAGATCAGTTGAACAACACAATACCTAATGTTCAACAACTTTAAATAGCATCTATTGGATCTGATGTTATTTGAAAAATGCCTGCAAATATTTACAGCATTTCAAATTGTTCAACTGAACATATTCTAAAATTGGTAGAAATAAAATTGCCCTCTACAACTACCTGAAGGGTGGTTGTAGCCGGGAAGGGATTGGTCTCTTCTCCCGGGCAATCAGCACCAGAACAAGGGGACACAGTCTCAAGCTGCACCAGGGGAAGTTTAGGCTCGGGGTGAGGGGAAAGTTCTTCACCAAGAGTGTCATTAGTCATTGGGATGGGCTGCCCAGGGAGGTGGTGGAGTCACCTGGGAGTGTTGATCAACAATCGACTGAATATGAGCCAGCAGTGTGCTTAGGTGGCCAAGGAGGCCAAGAGCATCCTGGCCTGTATCAGGAATACTGGGAAAATCAGAACCAGAGGAGTGATCATGCCTCTATACCCAGAACTGGTGAGTACTGGGACCCTACCACAAGAAAGACCTTGAAGCCTTTGAGTGAAAATAGGTTGAGGGGAGACCTTCTTGCTCTCTACAACTCCCTGAAAGGAGGTTAGAGTAAGAAGTGACAGGATGAAAGGAAATGGCCTCCATTTGCACCAGGGAAGGTTTAGAATGGACATTTGTAGAAACCTCTTCACTGAAAGGGGTCTTGAATACTGGAATAGGCTCCTCAGTGAGGTGGTTAAATTGCCATTCCTGGAGATGTTGAAAAGACGCAGAGATGTGGTGCTAAGGGACATGGTTTATCACAAGACTTGGTAGAGTTAGATAATGATTGGACTTGATGATCTTAAAGGCCTTTCCCAAATAAAACAATTCTATGATTCTGTGAATGAGAAATTATGTGATTTTGCAAAAACTTATAAATAAAACATCCACATGATCTATACATAAAATCTACAATAAATAAAGCAGAAGTTACCAGCATTTATCTCTCTTGTTCTGCTTGCAGGAGTCACTAAAAAAAGTGTTTGTAAATGGCTTTGTAGGACAATGGCTCTGTCACAATGGTCACAGTCTTCCTGCATCAAAGACCACATAGCAGATGTGGAAAAGCTAAGAAAGAAATTGTCGCATAATGAAATTTGAAAACTACAATATGCAGGCAGTGAAGAAAGAATACTTATGAATGTAGTATTTAATCTCATTTCAGGCAGGGTGAAAAGAGACCAAGGAGAGCAAGCACAGGGGAGATGATACTTCACTCACTCACTGGCTCTCTTTGAGGATATTACAGCCTTGTTTGACAAGGAAAGAACAGCAAAGATTAGCTATCTGGATTTCTAAACCCCCTGACCTCGTTTCATGCTAAAGGTTAATGTCTACGAGAGGAAGAAAATTGACATACTTCTATAAAAGTCTAAAGGTAAAAGACAAAGGGCAGTCTCAAGTGGATACTTTTCCAGCTAGAGAAAGCTGTTGCAGATCAATGAAAGCACCAAGACTTACTTTTGCTGCTAGTTTTACCATTAATTTAAGCAATCTTTATTTGCATGAAGAGTTCTAATTTTACCAGATGCACTAAGTGAAAGGTGAGGGAAATGTTCAGTGCTGAAGGACCAGGTTGAATCAAACACCTGAGGACAGAGAGCTTCATGTGAAACAACAGGACACTCTGCCAAAATTCCTGTGAAAAAAGATCCAAGGAAAGTAGCCTGCACTCTACATTCCCGACTAAGCAGAAGACATGGATATCCTGCCTGTTCTCATTGAGATACAGAGCTGAAATACAAGTGATATGAGGAAGACAAATGACAACACTGAAATGAATTAAGAAGAAAGGAAGAACCAGTTTGGATGAATCACTGCAATCAAATGTGCACCTGTTTTTGGACATGAAAGAACAGTACAGCTCTTTGGGATGGGGGAAGTAGGGGGCTTGGCTTCAGATCAGGTGATAGGCCCACTGGGATCCCTGGTATCAATCCTGAGCCATGGGAATGAGTTTCTCAGCATATGCAAGTGCTTCTCCTAAGTATTCCAAAAAAAGAATACATTCAGGATGGTTTTAATAGATCTTTGGTATTAGCCAAGAAAAATATAAATAGATTCACAATTTCACAGCCAAGGTTTTCAAGCCAAATGAAAAAAAGCCACAACAACAACAGCCATCATTCTCTCTTCCCTGTCCAAATGAGACAGTACCTAAAATCTTGCAATCGAATCACAGGAAGTGGCATACCCAAAGATATTTACAACATTATGAATTACATTATGTCTCTGAGATTTAAATCCCTGGGAGAGGTACATATTCTGCAGGCTAAGGACGCCATGGTGACCTTACTTTAAGAGAAAGGACAGTCCCGAGGTTGACAAGCCCCCAAATTAAAATCTGGCCCAGAAAATACATTTTTCAAATGTCCTCCTGATTCTGAAAATATCTATCAGTCTGCCAAAGCAAGGGCTGCAAGATTATTAAAGTGCCAACTACAATTTATTCACAAGATACCTAGCTGGCCATCTCTCATTCTACACACTGCCAAGGCTCTGGGTTGCCCATCCTTCAGGGTCCCCCATTTTTATTCTGACTGAGGTCATGTCTTCTCACTCCAAAAATTCAGCATACTCGGGCTATTTCTGCCTATATTAAGTTTCTCTATTAATATGCCTCCACTCTAGGAGTTGCAAGATTATCTGCTACAAGAATATACTTGTAGGAAATTCCACTTACTGCTGTATGGTGGTATATAGATGTGTAGTATGTTCCTTGTGTTTAATGCACAGCAGAGCTGAGGTGAAATGGGACATATTAAGGGAAATCACGTCAATATAGTCCTCTTGAGAAGACCTTGCTACAGCCTGGCTGTGGTGTGGATGTAAATGAAGACCTCTGCTTTTCAGGAGGAATTATGAACTCACATATGGATGGAAATCTCTGGCTGAAGCTTTCTGGGATGGAGATATTTTAACTATTCATCAGGAAAGACCATATGAAGGTGTAATACCACAATAATGACATTTCCCATGCTGCTGTGAGCCCCTGGAACTATGGCAGGGACAATCCACCGAGGAGGAGAAACAGAATTGGTGCATGAGGCTGACTGTTCACAGTGGGACGGATCCAGGGTGTCTCAGGCAGAAAAGGGATGGCAGCCCTGGTCAGTGCCACCCTGAGTGCAGAGTTGAATTCCTGAGTTATCAGGTGAAAGGGGACCCACGAACTTCTCCCTCTTCATTAACTCTGATTTTCCTCTCCCCAATTTTACTTCAAAGAACTAGTGCTTCACTTAGAGTGCATCGAACTCCTTCATTTGACACTAAATCCTCATTCTCCATGTACTTTCTTTTTCCTAAACCCCTGCAGTGCTATTTAGACATCTGTGAGAATGTAAAATTACATAGGTGACATTATTTTTCTAATTTGGCAGTCTAACAGATGAATCAATTATTTGCCACACCCTAATTTTAAAGCCATCTACTGTACAAACTGCAGGTCAGGACAGCAAGGGTTTGGTTTGCAATTAGCTTCTGTGTGAGAGCAGGATTCCTCTATATTACAATACTCCGGTGGCTCTTGAGCGGAGAAGGGGGTGTGGTGTGCAGACATGCTCATGAGCACAAATAAACCCAGAGCCCTTAGGTGGTGGTGCTGATTTGTCACCTCACAGATTAGTTGCTGGTTTAACTATGCAATGCCCCTTGGAGAGAGGAATTTTTCATGTATTGAAAGAGTAGGGAAGACAGGAAAGCAGGATGGTGCACCAGGCATGTCAGTATCTGCAGAAACACAGTGCTGCTACTGTAGATTTGCAACATCCCCCTTTTCAAGCTGCAAACAGTCCCTGTTTGCTCCCACACAAGCCTGTCCTGCAAATACAGGCACTTCTCTATTGAAAGCAGCAGACTCATGGATAGATGGACCAGAAGGCTGATTCCACTGCAGCTTATGCTTTTCTGATAACACTGTGGTGTTGTTTTGCTGTTTTCATTGCAACAGCTACATAAAATCCTGCATTCTGTTTGCTTTTACTCCCATTGGGCAAAAACCCCAGGATGCTCACGCAACTCAAGCAATGGAAAAAGGAGATAGGCAGGCATAGAGGAGGAAGCAAACAGTGTGTGCCTGATACACCACCACATTGCTGCAAGGACTTTGGACTGACAGTGCTGGACACGGCATGAAAACTGGGGGGAAACAATTGTGTGCTGCTCACTTAGTTGAACCCTGCCTGGACCAGCACAATGTTGAAGAAGAACAAATCATTCCCTTCCTTATGAAGATTGTGTAAGATCCCCCATGCCCATGGAGGGCTCACCTCATATAAGAAGCATAAGTCCTTCACCTCACCATCCATCTCACCCAATCTACAGGTTTAGAGAATAAAAATGGCATTAGAGACTAGTGTCTTCTCCATCATAAGAAATTCCACCTTTCCCAGGAAGAACCTTTTTTTTTTTTTTAACCTTCATAGGAAATCTGTAGCTGAATTTAGCCAAGTTTTGTGCAAGACAGAGCTCTCACACACGGGAGAATGCAGCTTAATGAAAGCACAGCAAAACCATAATTTAAAATGTAGGGAAGAAAGTGAGGAGAAATGGTCCTTAACTGTGAAAAGTTTGTGTTTCTTTACCAGTGTTACAATACAATGCAGCAGATGAATCCAGTGCTATTTATTGAGAAGTGTCCCATGCTCATGGTAGGGCTTTGCACACAAATGAGACTGTGTCTGCTCCAAGCTGAGACACAAACAGTTTGACATCTGAATACACGGGAGACAAGCTCTCCGTGAAGCGGTGTGGATATTTTCGGAGATCATTGCTGGAAGTCTTAAGGGAAATGGAGTGTTTGCAAGCAGAAGGCGTTTCATAGAGAGGCATTTCCTACCGAATACATAATGTACAGGAGTTTCAACAGTAAACAGGACACAAAATGGATAGGTAGAAGCTGGATTGGGGGAAAATGCCAAATATGAGTATGAAATTGTTAACAGATGGAAGTTAGGAAAAAGTCTACTACAAGGAACTACAAACAGAGAGCAGAATTGAAGGAGAGACTGGAGAAATCATTGTGACAAGACTGAACTGGTGGCTGATGCTGACCATGGAGCTTGACTCAGATTTGATGTCATGCACAAGTCAAGTGTGTGATGGGTGAACACCACTCCAAGACCTTCATAGCAATGAGTTGGTAGGCTTTGCTATTCATGAAGCTGTAACTACCATGGATGGGCTATAACATGTGAATATGGGTCCTGCCAAGAGCTCACATACAGTTTGTGAGCTTTTCTCTGACTGAATTGTGGGGAAAAAAGAAGTGCAATGACAAGGACTTCAGCAAAGATATCTAGATTCACTCTTTCCTTAGAGGAAACAACTGCAAGAAGTTAAACATCAGTTTGTAAGTGGTCTCCACAGCCCTATTCTGTGGAATTAGATCTATTTTGGTGCCTCACAGTGCACCTTAGCCAACCTAGACTTGTGAGCTGGGCAGAACAGCAAGTGCCACATGAAAACTGTACAAGCAGGAGCAAAGAACCATATTACAAGTGGTGGTGCAGTGTTGATGGGTTAGTAGCACCCGTGTGAGACAGATAAAGACAGCATGCTGCTTCCTGGAGCTCTGCCATTGAAAAAGGAGAAGCTTGTGGCATAGTCGCATTCCAATACACTTCAAAACGTGCACAAGGCTACATACTGCCCTAGCCAAACCCCCAGTGCTGCAACTTCCCCCCAAAAGCCCTGCAAAAGTGAAGTGCCCCAGCACAACCCTGCTGAGCCACAGATGTCTTCTGACTGCCTGCAGGGGACTGCCACAATTGCACAGCCAGCATGACCATCAGCCCCAACCCAGTAATGTTATGGGGAGAAGCATATGTGATTCCTGATGTCCATACCAGGACCAGGTCTGTTTCCAGGGACAGCAAAACTCTTTCCATTAAGGAAGTACCAGGTACCTTCAGTGGAGGGAAATGGTATGTGAGGTTACCTTATCTGCCCAAGGTTGCAAAGGCCAGGTGTTTGATGAGTTAGCAAGGATCAGAAGTTCCTTGTTGACTCCTCTGTCTCCAAGTCAGACCACCCACTTCCTCTGGAAGTGCAATTGCTTCTTTCCAGCAAAGTCTTTGCCAACTCTCTGAAAAGCAACTCCCAGAAACTATCTGGGTTTGACAGGCCCTGATACAGCGTTGACACACAGGAAAGTGGGGGCAGCCCCAAACCAGCTGCTGCTATCCACGGAGGACCCACTCTTAGCAGGCTGCACTATCAACAATCTAACCTTTTTAACCTCATACAACTGCAACTAAACCACAGGAAAAGAGCACGAGAAAGTCTTCTCTCAGCAATGAACTCCTTTGGAAATGCATGTAGTCTTAAGTCCCATTTCAGTCTGGCTTGAGTGTTTATTAGCCAGAATGCATACAAAACACATTTTGCTGAGAATTGCAGCAGAAACAATTTACTCTTCAGGCTGTACTGGAATGGGCTCCACTATTAACTTATCTCAACTAGAGATTGTACTCTGCCTGTGCAGCGTGCTCAGGGTCTCCCAGCTTACCTTACCATCTCCAGGGCCCTGAAGGTTTTAGCCATGGTGTAGGGATTCAACCTAAGAGTTGCTTTCTTGCTACTTGTAAGCAATTCATGAAACCAAGAGTGGAAAACCTCACAAACTGACCTCCAGCCATCAAGCCATCTTAGTGAGCTGAGTACTAGAGGCTGTGCAAGGAACTATTCTTTAGGTAAAAAACAAAGCATATATTCTTTTCTATGTGTCAGACAGGGTACTGAAAAAGGCTTCCCAGAAATGTTATTGAGTCTCTTTCTGTGGAGACTTTCAAAACCTGCCTGGATATGTTCCTGCACAACCTGCTCTAGGTGAATCTGCTTCATCAGGGAAGGCTGGACTATATGATCTCCAGTCATCTCTTCCAATCCCTACCATTCTGTACTTCTGTGAAAAGAATACATCAATATTTAATAAAGAGAGTAATTATTATGAAACTTGTTTCTTTCCACATCAGGAAGTCCTAAAACGAATTACAACCCAAAAATTACCTCACTCCTCCTCCACGTATAGGCAGGACAAAATGTGTGGAGAAGGAGAAGAGGGGAGGAAAGCTTCCAGGTTACCAAGAGGCAGAGAAAAGGGAATTTTTTAATAAACTTTGGAGGGTGAGAAGAACCTGGGCATCACTGCTGTGTAAGTAGCATTAGACAGCTACTAGGCTGAAAGCACTCAGTTTGTTGAGCTCATTACTGCCTAAGAATAAGGAAGCCAAGAAAAAGGGGAAAATAAGTGTAAATGAGACGTACAGGTTACAGCTCTTGAGCTAAAAATATCCACATTGGAGGGGGCAAAAGAGAAGAGAAAGGGTATACAGGAAGACAAATTGAATCAAACAGGACTTTCAACTTCACCTGGCAAGCAGATCCAACCATACTATTCAATACATCCAACAGGAACAGGGTTTTCCATGAGCCAGAAATACAAAAGTAATGAACCCTAAACCATGCACGTGTGCTAGCATGAGAGAGGCTCACGCAATACATCCTTCTCAAGGTAATGCAGAAGTAACTTGCATTTTTGATTTCACTAAGGAATTTGATCAATAAGCTGACATACCCTTCCCTCTTCCTGGGATACATTAAAATTGCAAGAAATGACAGTGACATTGAGGGGAAGTCAGGTCATATTGCAGGGTGAAGGGAACTGCAGCACAGACGGACTCCTGCAATGAGAAGCCACCTCTTTTCCTAATCAAAAGACAATTGCTGAATACGAAGACTTCTAGAGCTGGTACTGCAGTGATAAAATTCAACTGCTCCTGTACTGCCAGCTTCATGTTTGCCCAAGAATGTTTGGGTTTTGATACAGCACTTTTTCAGAATCTCAAAAGACATGCTTCAAAAAATTGAAATCCTTGCAATGCTGCCAGGTGTAATAATCCTAAGGTGTATCTCCATTCTAGTGGTAGCTTGTGCTTTCTGTTAAGCCCTGGCTCTTGCTGTGTGATGAACAACAAAAAATACGACTTTCATTAGTGATTTCTAACTGCTTTGTTTGGGAAGAACTCAGTCACTGAAGGCTCAAAACCCAGAAGGTAAACACCTGAGCTTCAGTTTCAGGGTGTGTTTGTAGTAGCAAAACAAACAGTATCTTTGTTTTTAAATCTCTGTGTATCAAAAGGATTTTTTCATCATTTTTAACAATCTAAAATTTAGCAGACTCATTCTGGGGGTAGAAGGGCTTCCAGTTCCAGCAGTAACAGCAGGGTATCTATAGAAAGCAGTATTTGTTCATTTGTGCTAAAAATTAATCTGTGGATCTCACATTAAATGCATACAGTTTAATGAGACCTATAATCTGTTTCCTTCCAAGATGGACAATTTTTGCTTTAGTTGACTATTTGGAACATGGAAGGAAAACAACAGTTTTAAGGCTGGCCACAACTCATGTAATTGAGACAAGACTATCACTTTGGATAATTAATTTAAAACAAAGAGTCCTTTGTCAAACACTCTTAAATGACCTCAGGGCCTAAGCCCCCCAACCTAAAGTTAAGATATAATTTAAAGAGACAGAATGAAATGCAAAGCAGGGTAGTTACATACGAAAGTGCTGAAGCTGCCCCTAGGAAGCATGAACCAAAAACCACATGTGCACACAGTTCCTACCATCCTGACTGAAGTAAATGGCAAAGCTCCCTGATTTCAGCTAGATGAATCCTGCCTTCAGTCTTTCTTTAAGTAGCAAGATTTCTGTACTTGCTTGAGACAGAAAGAGACAAAATAGAGCAGCTTTCCTAATATATAGACAGAGTGGTTCATTCCTCTTTTATGACTAGGCAACTGGAAACAGAGAAAGCTCTTGTGAGGCTCAGCAAAAGTCTTCCATTCCCTCTCATTTTGGGACTTATTTTGGGCTGAGGAAAACATAACCAAGGAGCTTGGCTGAATGAAAACCTTCAAGCGTTTGCTGATCCTGCCACAGCACTGCCTTTGCAGACCTCAGAATCCCTTCATGCGTCATTTATAAATTGTTGTATCTATTGCAAAAGGTGGTGAGTACTGCCTCAGCTACACACTGGGAGCACACTGACCAGCTCTTAGCCTACTGTGTTGACCTGGCAGTTAACTCGGAGCTCCTGCTTGCCTGGAGCACTCTCCTCCACGCTCCATTTCATGCAGAGAGTAGAGAGAGCTGAGAGCTTTCAGTCGGGTTCTCTCTTTCCTTTTATTTTTTCATTTCTAGTGCATAGGGTGGGAAGAAAGACAATTGGGATTTGAGTTCACAAGCCAGGCCATAAGCAAGCAAATTCCTGCAGCCCTGCAGCAGGATGTACAAGAGAAAATGAGTTGGTGAGGGATGTGACAAGGCATTTTTACCCAGAGCAGCTCCTTTCAAACACATCTACATGCCTGCTGCATGGTGTTGCTTCGTCTTCGAGCAAGCTGTCCTACAGCTATGCTAGCTGGTGTGCACCTGTATATACAAAGCAAACTTAGCAGGATGTTAAAAGTCAGCATTGGAGGAGATAGAACAGTAAAGGACATGCTGCCTGGTTCTCAGGCAGCCTGCTCTTAGGTAATATTAGTAGTTTCCTCGAGCACCTAGGTACCGCAACAGCTTCAAACTGTGACCACCACAGTTAGCACAAAGAATTAAGTACATAAACAACATTAGCTATAATAGTGTTACAATGTACATCACCTCTTACTAGGGAATTGGAAATTCAAGCTAATGCTTTCTTTTGCAGCAGAGCTAGGAAGCCAAGACAACACGTTAGGTGGTGAAAGTTAGAAGGGGAAAAGAACCAGATGCTTACTGTGGAGTGCCTACAATATTGTACAATAATAAGCTGAAAATACAGACTTTATTTCCCTTTGGAATTCAAATGCCTGTACATCAACAGGGCACCTCTAATATCTAAGTAATAAGCATAGCTGCTCCATAAGGACACTATTGAAACTCAAATTCCCTCAATGCAATTTCAGATTGACAGTGTGAGCTCAGGGAAGGAGAACTTTATTACATTTCATAAGGTTCTCTTAAGCATTTTCTGAATTTAAAGCTAAACCCACAACCTCCAGTGGGGGAAAGCACTGCACTCTTCGCCTTTAGATCTGCATTCATTTATCTGATCCGCTGCCACTGGACAAAGTAAAAATGCTTTTATTATTCATGCAGACCTTGAACATTACATTGAAGAGCTCGCAGAGGCTGAGAACAATGACTGTGCAACATATACTTATAGTGCAACTATTGAGACATTCTGATTTACTTGCTTTACTTTGGTACAGAAAATGCACCAGCAAAATGATAAGAATTGTATGTTTTCCCATGAATCTTCATAGCCGATCATATGAGGCATGCCTAGGCAAAAAGCTTTTGCCACACTGCTGAAAGAATTCAGGTACAATACAATTTGCTGGCCACTAGGTTCTAAGATCTGCTAGCAAACAGCACCAGTGAAATGAATGCCCATGTAGAAGTAATTGAAGAGTTAATGTTTTTAACCTGTCCCTGGATGAATGCAGTGTTTCTGTATCTTCTCAAAGTTTAAGACTAAACAAGTTAGGATTTCAAAGCAAACAAACTGCCTAATCAAATAGCAAATGCCCTGTGAGGATTCTTTAAATAAATATTAGTGCATTTTATACTACTACCTCCAATTGCACTGAATCTCTTATTTGTTTATGGTATCCCTGGTTCAAATGGCAGAACCTCCAGATCCAATTTAAAATGCTGAATAGTTCACTTAGAATTGTTGACTGAACCCAGATCAAACCATAAAAGAGACTTTGTAATGAAATAAATATTTACTGATCAGATTATCTACCCAGAGCAACAATCTTTGTTGGTAGGCTGCCATTTATTATGCTTTCAATCAACCCCGTGGCTTCTAATAAGATGCATTTTCATGATTTTCTTAATATAGACCTGCTTGTCATTCAGTGTTGTACAACGTGCTGCTGTGCTCCAGGAGAGAGGCAATGCCTCGGGCGAGGCAAAGGCTGATGGTGACGCCGCGGAGCCACTTGGCTCTCCCTGCTGACTTGCTGGGAATGGTAGGAAGAAGCCAGCAGCAGCGGTGTGGCTCTGTGCCAGGGTTCAGCAGGACCTTCAGCACCCTACAGTGTGTCTCAATGAAGGTCAGGGTTATGTACAAAAAACAGTCTCAAAGAAAATTTGTTAGGTCATTTTAGATATGCAAATACAGAGTAAATGACTGCTGTTGAGAGACTCCTTTTACCTGCGCAAGGATGCAAGTGTCATTACCCACACGTGGCAGGCACGGGCTGCTAATTAGGAAAATGACTAAGAAAAAAGGTTTCATGAGGTGCATGGGTAATGATCCAGGTGCTGCTAGGTATAAAATATGCTGAGAAAAATGAGACCTCGCAGAGTTTGAGGAGACGGATTATCAAAAACATGCAGTCGTGCTGACAAAACATACACATCTGCTTTGCCAGTGCAATTAAGATGCCTGCGCTCATGAAAGATGGAGCAGGATAAGTAAGTGCTCGGTTGAGCATCCTTTTGATTACAGCTGTAAGAAAATACCTAATATTTAGTATCAGTACTGCATCCACCAAAAATGCATCTGTCCATTACACAGCTTCTTGCTTTAGTTGGAAGATGCAAGGTAGCCCACCTATAAATACCTACAGTCACAGACCTGTTAAAAAAAACATTCCCTAGCAAGAACATAAAGCAATTCCTACCCAGATAAATTCCTATTTTATGCATCCACATTTAGTAGTTTCACAGAAATTTCCTGCATTTCTCAATCCTAAATCTGTACTTTGTAATACTGGCTTCTGAAACAGTCAAAGATTCAGTAACACAGGCTTGTGGCTATAACTATGTCCTTAACTCACTCCCATGTGCCTACAGGCTCATCAGCACTTAATCTGTCCTATCAAAGTGCCACAGTATGTTGACAAAATTAGAAATACAGGTTTGTTATTTTAATGAGTCACTGACATCTGCTGCTTATTCTTAGTTTTCATTTGTAGTTCCCTACTCTGACATCATGGTGCATGTGATCTTCATTTGGTTACCATTCGTAGCACTGGCTCAGTCCTTTACATTACTTTGACAGCATTTCTCCTCAATCGTTATTTAACAATAACTTTTGCTTACCAAGCACATTTCAACACAACTAACTAAACTAAAAGCATGTCCTAATCCTTAATGAAGTCCAAATGCTTCTCCTGGGAGGCTGCTAAGTATCATCATAATTTTATGGATGAGAAAGCAAATATTAAGCAATTTGCCAAGGTCATGTAGCTTATCTGCAGCAGAAGTTGAGGAAAGAACTGCTTGGGAGAGCTCTGTGTGTTGCCTGGTGTAATTAACAACCTTAACCAGCTCAGGCTACTCTGAACCCAACAGAAATGCATGGGGAGAGAACGTGAAGCATAAACAGCCATAATGAAGAAGGTCCTGCAGCATGGCCATCTCATCACCGGAAGGTTGTGAGCCTCCACAGTTGGCCAGTGACAACTTTTTATTAGATAATGCTGAAACAAAGCAGCCCAGTGCTCTGCTTGGGAGCCTGAAGGTCTTGAGATATTAACAATGGATTATTTTTTTTTTTCATGTCCTGCATTTCTCAGTCTCTTTTCAACTCCATGTTTTTAACAATGATGTTATTTAACACATACCAGTATGAATAAGTTTATTCTTTCTTCTGATTTGTTCCTATGAAAGGAGCTTGTGTTACACAGACTGCCTATAATTCATTAAGCCAAATTCCCTTCCATCTGGAGGCTTACACAGTTGTTGAAAAGCTGTCACTATAACCTATTGTCACTACAACTTTTTATGAACCAACCTACATTTTTATGTCAAAATTTATCTCAACAATTTTGCAGTACTTACTTTCAATTATTTCTATATCATCAGCCTTTAGGTAACGCAGCCTTCATGATCCTGGGATAAACTTCCCTCCCTGGCTCTGTTCATATAAAAAATAAATAGCTCTTGTATTTTAACAAGAGCTACACAGAAAGGGACACAGATTCAACTGCACATCCTGGTGGATGCACAAACGAATGTCATGTATTGATTTCACCCACTCCCAAAGGAAACAATCATAAATAAATGCAATGGTCTCTGTTAGAAAGAAAGCCTGGCTATAAAAAGGTAATTCTTGATGGAAAAAAAAACCCAAAACCAAAACCCAAACTAAATTAGGCTGTACTCATTTTTGTTTTACAATAAAGAGGCACATATATGAGCAAATGTCATGTTTCAGAGGGCAGACACATAAAATGATGCACAGAGGTAACAAGGTCAAAGACCAACAACAGCTGCCTTATGTGTCTCAAGTCACAATTTACAGAAAGGCATGCTTTCCTCCTAGAATCCTACCCTCTGCTAGACCAACCTGATATGTAGGAAGTGATAAAAATGCAGCATGCAAGGAGTGAATATATCTTCTATTCTGGGTAACTAAGGAAGAAGCCTTTCTGATTGAAATTCCAGCAACCATGACATGGCCCCAGTCCCAAAACTCTGTAATAAAGTCCTTCAGACCACATTTTCCTGACCTCTCATAATGGCTTTATGACAGATTATGGTGTACTCTCCTAAAGCGTTGTACTGGCATAAACCATATGATATGACCAGGACTAATTCTGCAGCAAAGAGAAAGCCAGAACACTAACACAAAAATCAGGAACAACACAGAAATACAGCTGATGGGTAGAAAAACTGGTTTTGGCATGCCACTCTATCACAAAATTAGTCGGAGATGTGTCTATGTTTGTAATATGGCTTCATACCAGCAGCACTATATTTTTCTAACACAATAAAACGCAAACCTGAAATGGCATGCTTGGATCAGTAAAATTTATCTCTTGACTAATCCCTTGAATTAAAATACTGTTTCAAAAACGAGTGAAAACCCATCATTTTACAAAAGCTTGGAGTTGTCCAACTGAAACACTTTTAAAAGGCAGGACTGGAAAAGGAAGTGTCAGTTTTGGAAGCAACAAAGATCAATGCATCCTCAATATGGTATATCTGGCAAACTGCTGTGCAGGAAAGTAAAGCATGACACATAGTTGATGAAGCAGTCTTGGGCCAACACACACGATTCTTACTCATCTTGCACTAAAGCAAAACTGTGTTTAATTGAAAATTATGGAGAGAAGCTTTGCTGAGTAGGAGCAGTAGGGCTTGGCTCACGCAACATATATATGTGTATTCTGTTGGTAGCTTGACTGCAGACCATATAAGTAATTTAAGGTTTCTTTGGTAGAAGTAGCGTGTTTGGGTGGAGAACAGAAACAGATGGAATAAAAGCAATTGCTCTCAGGTTTTATGTTCATATGACTATCTTTCTGAATATAGACACAGACACCCTCTCCATGTACTGCATTTTCTTCTTGTAGCACCTACCATCCTATGAACTGAGGATCAATGCAGCATTATATGAAGTCCTACAAAGACGAACAGCAGCAGGCTGGCCCTGTGTCCCTGTGTCTTAACTGAAAGGGAAGAGGAGGATTGTTTACTTAAATCCTCTCAACCAGTTGCTATTAAATTGTGGAACAGTCTACAAGCAAAAGAAAAATTCCAGTGACTCAAATCTTACTAATCTAGGCTGGACTAATGTTACAGGAACAGAAACTCCTTTAGTCTATAGACCAGTGGTATCAGCTTCTCATGCTTGCTGTGGCATTGGCTATGTGTTCAAAGGCCTTTCACCTTATGCTAACTTGGGCTTAAGTGCCAAGTTTATGGATCCACTTTAAATGCTGAACCTACAGTAGTCATTTCAAGGACTGATTCAGTTACAGAAAAAACAAGTGCAACTATATTGTATTTGTGCAGGTACTGGCAGTGTGCACACACACACCTTTTGGCCTCACAATACTTTCCTCTGGACATACTCTCCTGCTTCACTCTAGCTAAATCTTGGTACTGGACATGCCACAGGTCTGCTTGTTTTTAACACTGAAAGGAGGAAGAATAGGGAAGGATTAAAAGTATCTCAGTCATCTTAGAAATGCCTCTGCCTTATTTCTGTTTTGGGGACTGTACTGCTCTCAGTTACAGTCTTAAAGCATTAATGCTTCTCCTTTTAGCTGTATAGCAATCCAAACAGGAGTACACTCAGAGTCAAACAAGTGGATTTTATTCCTTCTGTCTTTATCCAGAGAAGTCTCTAGCCAGGATATTCTGAGCAGTTTTCTTATCTTCTTCTCAATATGCTGTAGGTTGCATGCTGTGGTATCCTTTCAGGTTCAATTTGCATAATTCTGACTAACAACCAAACTGAGAGGATAGCGACAGGAGGAAGAGAAACTAACAGATTAGATCATCTATTTAATATCCTCCTGGTGAGTTCACCAGGTCTGAAATAGCAGTGTTTTATAACAGGTATAATCTCTATTTAAAAGCTACAAACTGTGTTATCCATTAGAGGTAAGTTCATGGTTCAACCTGACACCGTGGAAGGTGGATCTTGTAGGGAGCACGTGGCCAGGACACTGACAGGAGAGAGGTAGCACCTAGAGGATGTAAAATTGCTCTCTGCTAATGAAGGGGCTAAATACAAAGTGAGGTTTGCTCAGTAACAAACAGCCAGGAGCTGTTAATGAACAGACAGCAGAAGAGCTTCCCCAGACAGCAATGGGGATCAAAACTCCATCTGGTCTTTAGGTAGTGCTTCATACATTTATGAACCTACTCCAAATAATGTGATTTCATGCAATGTCTAGCATTCAGACTCAAGAATCAGAAAAGATCCTTTCCAGGTCTATATCTTATGAAGTGAGGGAAATCTTGTTCATTAAAACATTTTTAGAGTGGTTTCTGTGTAAAGAATTGCAGGTTGATGACCAAGGATGGAACTCCCTTTAGATGGCTTAATAACCTTCAATGCTGCAGGAACCTCAGCTTGGATGTAACAGGGCTACAGGCTAGTGCAATAAGCATATTTAGGATTATTACTCAAGCCTTTTCCTGCTAGCTCATCTCAACACAGAATTTTTGCATAGTTCAAAATAAAAATACATTAGAAAAATCTTCTTTTAATTAGGGTAACTGATGTTCTGTGACCACAAAACCCACAGGTTTCTGAAGAATATGCAGACCTTTTTGGAAGTGTAAGGGAAAAAACGCAGCAGAGGAGTTACACATGCTCTTTAGGGAAGGTCCTTTCTGGCAATTTAATTTCAAAAAACCAAGATCAAGGCCTTAAAGGAGCATGAGGAAGCCATTACCCACAGCCTTCTCAATGAAACAACCTTATTTCCAAAAATATACAATTATTCTGCAGCATGTGAAGGGGATATTCAAAGGAAATAGAACAGAAAGATTTGAAAAATTATTTTCTTAATGATACGAAGATCAGAAACACTGAGGATCTCTGGGATGACCCCTGAAGGCTGGGAGCAGTAGTGGGAGCTTCTGTTGCTGCTATGAGTAGAAAACCAAAGGTCCATTATGAAAGGGATGATGGCTCCTCTATGTGTCCTCTACAACTGCCAAGAAGAGCTGCAGTCCTCACAGCGAAGCTGGATCTTGGAAGGAGAAACAACTGATGAAACAAAAGAGATGATTTAGAATAGCACTGGTTTCTTGTTATGCCTGACAACCACACATCAGGTTCTGTATGTTCTAAGAGAATACAATTTACACTTTTTTTTATCTGCTGTAGCTGGTCTTCAGTGGCTGCTAAGAGGTGAAGAAGTCCAGGCTCCTCGGCCAGTGGGCTCTGTTAACGTTTATGATATTCGGTGAGATCAAGGTCTCTAGGAAGCTGCAGTTCAGCCTCTGACCAAAATCTGATTTTGTCTTGACTAGGACTGTGGGATAGAATAGAATAGAATAGAATAGAATAGAATAGAATAGAATAGAATAGACCAGACCAGGTTGGAAGAGACTTTCAAGATCACCGCGTCCAACCCATCAACCAATCCAACCCACCTAAACAACTAACCCATGGCACAAAAACCACGGTATAGGCTACAATGAAACTATTTTGGATTCTCCAGCATATCCTGTCCTTTGTTGCTCTGGGTATCAACTTCATTCCATACAACCCATTAAAATCTCCATTGCAGTCAGGCAGCTAAAATCAACTGCCACCAGCCAAACAGATCATGAAGCACTAACTGTAGAAAGAACCCAGAAGGCAAACCTTCTGTTTGAAACTCTCTCATGATTAGGCACAACCCCACTTCATTCATATGCAAGGGAAAATGCTATGAGATTTAATTAGGAGATAGGAATGGTGTGAACTCAAGTGGCTGGCAACAGCTAACTTCATGTTTCAAGTAGTTAGCAGAGATTGTTCCTTTGCTGACTACCTGCTGCAGGAAGGCGGAGTTGGAGGAGCTGGTCTTTCCCTACAAAACCAGCCCCCCAGAATGAATGAACTCCAGGATGGGACAGGGTTTCTCCTAATGGTTTCTAAGAGGAAAAGCTACCCAGTAGACATTTGCCTGAAATAGGAGCATTTTCCTGCTTCCCCTCTTGCAAGAAACTTTCCAGATGAAACATGTAATAAACAAGATTAATACTAATGTTTATGACTACTCAGGAGGTTACAAAAAGAAATGCCTTCCACACAGGCTTCCCCTTCTGAATTGTGACTGAAACAGCTCAGATCTATCCACCTTCAGGGCATACCATAAACCCGCATCAATTTGTCAGGTAGTTTCCACAGGCATCTCAAGCATGTTGAAACTTGGTTAATTATCGCTGCTAAACAACTCTTCTCCCTTCTTCTGTTCAGATGGAATTTATCATTGTTTTTGCTTTATTGTTGTTTTCTTTGCTACAGATTTTGCTCGCAATGCCTGCTGGGGTGCTTCAAACACTGAAGACCTTTTTAAAATGCTGAAAGGAAACTAATAACCATAAATAAATAATTCTTTAATTTCTCCGAGGAGCTGTCCAGCAAAAAAGAGAGAAATTGCTGAAGTAGTTAAAATGCACAAAATATGACAGGGGTGTGAAAAATGCTTTCCAGACTCTCGCTTCAGGCTTTCTTTCAATGACCCATTGCAAGAAAACTAGGGAAACAAAAAGGAGGAAGACAAATCTGATTTTTCATTTATACTGTGAATATGATCTGCACAAGTCAAACTGTAGGCTTCTTGTATATAATGGAAAGCAAACTCCAAGATCCCTTTTGGCTTACACTTTTACAGGCTATGTTTGCAGTGAAGGCACCAAGAGAACAAAACCACTGTGGATTTGGGAGGAAAATAAAGCAACCAAAATAGAGATGCTGCCTTCAAAAGTCCTCTGATGTAAAGGTTATAGGAAGCATATATTATTATTAGTTCATTTGATACAGTTATTCAACACAGGGTTCTGGTTTTCTGAATTCTGCATCTATCACTTTAAACTTACAACCTCCCCCCTCCCCAACCCCCCCAGGGGAAAAAAAATAGTGTCTTGCTGTGAGACTGCTACTACTGCCTATCATTCAGGGGGCCATCTGTTTACTTCCCTGCTTGAGGATGAGGACATAGGTTGAGCTGAAGAGCCATTAAAAAGCCAGTGACATGAATCGAAAGCATACTTCTCTTTGACATCTGTAGGCTGTTAGAATTATTTTAAATTGTGCATTAAGATGTTACTTAACATATCTTACATTCCATGTAATGTAGATTTTATAGCACTCAACTTACAGAAACATGTTTTTTTTTTTACCTGCATAACTACTTGAGTTATGCTTGATACACACTAACCAGTACTTGTCATTCTGGTTTAATTTCTCCAAGTCAATTCTCTGGTTTCTCATTCAACTGACAGCACAAGCATGCAGTAACACCGAAAGGGGAAGACCTTTGGACTGATAGAAAATACAAGCAAAACAGAACCATAATCAAATCTACAAAAATCTACTGAGCTGGAATGAGAATTTAATGGAATTTTTTGGAATTACATTAAATTCTTCTACATGGGACTAAGGCTATACACAGATGCCCACAAGCAATTGAGTTACTGTAAAATAACAAGAAATAACCAAATTGCAGTAACAGACGGTGTGTTTTCTCTTAGAATGTCCCTCTGGAGAAGCAAAATGAGCTTAAGCCACACGTGTACATTTGAGAGTTAAGCTAACAGTTTTTTCTTCCGAAGTGAGGCAGGTTCTGAGAAGGAACATACGCAGTCTGCTCCTGCAGCTGAGCTGTCCAATAGAATAAACCTTTATTAGAATAAACCAAACCAGGTTGGAAGAGACCTTCAAGATCATCGTGTCCAACCCATCAACCAATCCAACTCACCCAAACAGCTAACCCATGGCACCAAGCACCCCATCAAGTCTCCTTCTGAACACCTTCAATGACGGCGACTCCACCACCTCCCCGGGCAACCCATTCCATAGCGCAATCACTCTTTCTGTATAGAACTTCTTCCTCACCATATGATGAAACCTCACCGTATCATGGCAATGCTGTGGACTGTGATCAGGGGTCTGCAGCACTGCTCAGACTCAAAGTGCAAGGAGATAGGGCAGGTGAAGCAGACAATAGTAGTTGAATTATTACATTTTGCATTTCCTGAAAAGTGAACCACCCAGAGCTGATGGCACCGAAAACAAACAAACAAACAAAAAAGAACAAAAGACCAAAGAACATTTCTGCCATCACAGAATAACAGAATCACAGAAACAGTCAGGTTGGAAAAGACCCTCAGGATCACCCAGTGCAACTGATAAGCATACTCTACAAGATTCACCCCTAAACCATATCCCCAAGCACCACATCCAAACAACCTTCAAACACAGCCAGGGTTGGTGACTCAACCACCTCCCTGGGCAGCTCATTCCAAGGCCTGACCACTCTTTCTGTGAAAATTTTTTCCTAATGTCCAGTCTAAACCTACCCAGTCACAGCTTGAGCCTGTTCCCTCTTGTTCTATCACTAAATACCTGTGAGAAGAGACCAGCACTAGCCTCTCCATGACATCCTTTCAGGTAGTTGTAGACAGCAATGAGGTCTCTCCTCAGCCTCCTCTTTTGCAAACTAAACAGCCCCAGTTCCTTCAGTCACTCTTCATAAGATTTCTTCTCCAGGCCCTTCACAGTTTCGTTGCCCTCCTCTGCACTTGCTCCAGCACCTCCACATCTCTCTTATATTGAGGCGCCCAAAACTGCATACAGCCTGGTTGTGGCCTCACCAGAGCTGAGTACAAGGGGATAACCACCTCCCTATGCCTGCTGGACACAGCATTTCCAATACAAGCTAGGATGCCATTGGCTTTCTTGGCCACATGAGCACACTGCTTACTCATGTTCAGTTGCTTGTTGATTGAAACCCCCAGGTCCCTTTCTGCCAGGCAGCTTTCCAGCCATGCTTCTCCAAGCCTTTAGCATTGAAGTAATTTTGCCAAAATTCAGGTGAAAGAATTCTCTGTAGCCCTAAGATGGAAGGCAAATATTCCTATTCAAAGAATTAAGTGATGTTCAGAATTACTGAGGTTTGCCCAAAATAATCTTAGTTCTCATTCACTACAGTGGATGACAGTGTTGTTACTCTAAAAAAAAAAAGTCTTTGGGAACTGTTTTGGAGATCACACAACTCTTCCATAAGTGTGCATCTAGTAAGATTATAAATGGATGAATTTTATATAGTCAAGACACAAAGGCATTCTTTCTACCACACCAGAGTAACTCAGACTTCAAGGGGTCTCTGCGCTCAACCAAAGATGTGGGATGAAATTCCCATGTCTGCCATGTCCCCAACTTCAGCTGGGTTGGGATTGTACAGCTACAGGTAAAGGTTGTTTTTTGTCTTAGTCTGAACAAAGCACAATGAAACTAACAATGTAACATGTAAAGCCCTAAGAGTTTTCAACCCATTCAAATTCATTCCTTATATTCAGGTTGGAAAAAAGTCAGGTTGGATGAAGCCTTGAGCAACCTGATCTAATAGGAGGTGTCCCTGCTCATGGGAGGAGAGTAGAACCAGATGATCTTTAAGATCCATTCCAATCCAAACCTTTCTAGTATTCTGTGATTCCCTGATCACTGTATCTACCTAGGCAGGTCTGAGCAGAGCATTAAGCAGCGACTCATTTACTAGAGGCAGGTTGTATAGCTCAGGAAAAAAGGTGCAAGTGCACTGGTACATCTTCTTTCACTTTTTTCTTGTGCTTGAATTTTGTGTTGATTGTATTTGTTGCTATCTGTTTGCATTAGAAAATGCAGTGAAAAGAAATGCACTTTGCTCTGCGAGTAGAATTGACATTCCTTGTTAGGAAATCACTTTCCAGTAAATCCAGCCTTACTGAGGAATTAGAAGAAATATTCTACCTCAGACTTTTAAATTCACACCTGCAAGAAGGTTATGAGGCTCTGAGAAGACTCCCAAATGGATGAGGACTACAAATGTGCATTCTAATTTCAGTCCTGCAACACTAAATCCACTCACGATGACCTTTAACTTCTCAGTAGCAGTGAAGTGAAGGTGTATTATTATTACTAAATAAATATGCAAGGCAAAAGTTCCCTGTGCATTTGCAGTAAACACCATCTGCCCAATACTGCTCCTGCAAACACAGGATATCTTCTTTACCTTCTTGTTTGTTTTGCATTATATAAGACAAAGCCAAACAAGCTTATATCCTTCCCAGAGGTTCATAGACGCTATCTTAACTGTGCCAGTGCTTTTGCAAAAAGGCCAGGCACATTCCAGGGAGCTATGCTAATCACAGAGACTCTGGCAGAAATCGAAAGCTTGAGGGGCATTTTTTCCCCCTAACATTCATGTACACACTGCCTTTTTCTTTTTCCCCCCAAAATAAAACACAGTAGAGGGTCTAAGGACAGAATGGTGTCTGTTCAAATGCTGCTTCCTCTGTGAGCTAAAACCTAAACACAGAATAAGGAAAAACATCCAGAAGGAACTTGCACTGGACTCCTTTATTCTGGATCTGTTGGAAATAAGTGGCGTATGAGTAAATGTTTTCCAATACAATTCTTTTTAATTATTCTTACATTGCTAGGAAATTAACACTGCATTAGCACTTCCTCATGCCCTGCTGGGTACATGCAGATTGGCTTTGCTGAGTCATATAACACTTTCCACCAAATTGAAACAGACCACAAGTGCCAAAGACAAAGTACCTCCTTAGTCATAAAGCCAGGATTCTTAATACAGCATGAGGTTACAGAGGATCCCAAACACAACTTTAGAATAAGTAGTTAATATTCACTATCTTTTTATGCTTCACCTTACAATGCTTGTATGTCTTTTGGTAACTATGGTGCTTTATGTAGATTACTCCATCCACAAGAAGGGTGGGATGGAGGAACCTGGAAACTCCAGGCCTGTCAGCCTGGCCTCAGTGCCAGGGAAAATTATGGAGCAGATTATCTTGGCGACAGTAACTGCACACCTGAAGCATGGCCAAGGGCTCAGGTCCAGCCAACATGGATTTAGGAAGGGCAGGTCCTGCCTGATCTCCTTCTATGATCAGGTGACCCACCTGGTGGATGTGCGGAGGGCTGCTGGACTTCAGCAAGGCCTGAGACATCCTTAATTATAAATCATATTATGTAACAGGTCAAGAATCCCAAATCGTATTGCCAATGAGCAAATAAACTTACCAAGACATTTTATCAGGAAAAAACCCCTCACCACACAGCCCTCATGTACATCACAGTAGTTTGGTGCAGATTATCATAAGAACTTTGTAAGATGGCTGTACCTTTGGAAGGTACCTGGTGATAAGAAAGAATTTGGGGACCTTGTTTATACAGAGTTACTAAAGAGGGGAGTAATGCAGAGGGATATAGTACTAGAATTATAAACTCTCTGGAGTTTTTGTCTCTTTTTTCATCAAGGAAAAGAAAAATGCTCTAATTTAAGCTTCCCCAAAAAAAGACTGAAATATCCTTGAATATGCACTTTGTGTTCCTACAAATATTGGGAAAAACATTTATAGATACAAAACTGTACTTCTCAGTGGAAACCAACTACTTCTACGGTGTTTGCAGAATTTAGGATCATACAAGTTCTTCCTCAGATGCATATTTTCAATCATTTTTATTTAAATACAGACTTTGCCTATTCTAACTGCTTGATTACATTTACACAAACACTAAGATGTTTTATGCATGTTTTTATGTGATGCTATAATCAATTTCTAGTATTAAGCACCATGTAAGATTAAGATGCTGTGTTAACTAGGAAGCTAAACCAAGAGTTAGTTCTGCAAGGATCAGCAAAGAAAAAAGGTTATTAATTTATTGACTAAATAATTGAGTTGAAATTCAGAAAATGTAGAAATCTTCTTTTCAGAGACATATGCTTTAACTCTTGGGCATGGGTTTTTGATTTGAGGTAGGCATGGAAAGATAGCTCTGAAAATTACCTGATCAAAGAAAAGATGAAAAAATTTCCACTGCAACAACAAAAACAATCCCAACCCTTATGCTGACCCACTCTTCAAATTTAAATTCAGAAAAGGAAGAAGCTAAAGAAATAAAACTGGAGAGGTTTAGAGCAAGAGAAAGGTGGCATTGGATGACATCTGAATTCAACCAGCACCTTGACAGATGATCTTACAGCAGAAGCTCTCTCTGAACTGAGGCAGTGAGCAACAGCCGCCTCATCAAAGCTTTCACAGCTTGGCTCGCTCCAAGTAAATCTTCTTCAGCAACAAATCCTCGGAAACAAAAGACCCAACAGTGCTAGAAAGAAATAGCAAGTCCAGCACTTCTGCAACTCTGTAACAATATTTAGGCTTCATCATTACTGTTGAGTACACATTTGCCAAAGTACTTCTGCTCATTTTGGGTTTCCTTTGCTCACTCTTCCTCTGCTCCCTTCCTTGCTTTATAAGTACCAATAAACAATGGAGTTTTAATTTCTGGTTTGCTGCTTTTATAATGGCATCCTGAAATATCTTTTCAATTTAACAGAGTAACAGCTTTTGTTATTCTCTGTCAAATCCCAGGTTGCATAGACTATCACTGCTCAGAAAGAAAGAGCAGGACCAATAAAAGTAAGATTATTAGCATTAGTGTATTGACTATCTCAAAGGCTCCTTTCAGTGCTTCCCTTGAAAAATTTTCTTCAGTTTTGTTGTTAGCTTATCTTTACATGTTAATAACCTCTTTAAAAATAAACAAAAGATCCCCAATGAATTTTAATTGATTAAAACAAAGTTGATTTAGAAAATATTGACCCAAATGAAAACAAACAAACAAACAAATAAAAACAAACCAAAATGAATTTCCATTGTCATTCTTAAGACTAAATTAATAACACTGAATATTCTGAGGTGGCATTAGCTGGTGATTCTGGAAATAAGATACTCAAATGTAATATAAATTAATTTAGACTCTGTTTACGGTATAATCTGTATAGAAGATTTTTCAGTAAAGAGACATGAAGTCTCTCTGGTGAAAAGATGGCAATGCAATAACTTCTGACCTTCCACTCTAAATTTCATAACAAAAAGCCATAGTTCAACCTGTGATCAATTTGTTGTCCTTCAGCTACTGAGTCCCTAGCTGTGTAACAAATAATATGAGCTGCATCTTTTAATTACTACTAGTACAGGTAAGTATTGACATTTAGCTGATTATGCCTCCTATGTCTGGACCACAAATACACAGAGCAGTAACCCGAGGGGCACAATATGGGGCACTCAACAATAAAGAAGCTCCTAAAGTCTCACACTACTTTTCCTGGCAGAGTGGACATTAACTGGACTCTAGATCAATATAGAAAACACATTTTCCAAGTCAAAATTCTGTTCACATGTCAGTTCTTCTACATTCACTCATGACAAGGAGCATTTCTGCCAATTTTCAGAGTGATTAATTCCACTGATTAAAAGTGCCTTTAGCCGCAATGGCTACCCCTTGGTGCAAGAGATGAAGTTGACACATCCTGCTAAAAATTGTATTTTTAAAGATGCAGAGCATTATGCTATCTCTTGTGGTTGTGGAGACTGAAGGACTGAATATTCGATCAAAAGGCAGCAATGTGTTATGTTAAAGGGATGTAGATTCTTTTGGCAACCTGAATTAAAAGAAAAGTGGATGCTATCAAGACTATTAATGGTTAGGCAGTGGAAAATTTTTTGTAATCTGAGATCCTGACATTCCTACATAGGTACCTTTGATCTGACAGTAGGTGGTTAAAGTGGAGAACAAGCATATCACCTGGCATAAATGTGAAATAGACCCTCCTCTGGAGTATGACTGAAAGCTTAATTTCTGCTATAACAGATTTTCATTTACACGGAAGAACAGGAGTAAATCTTCATAAAACTAAAAACAATACTTTATTAATAACATGGACGAAAATGTAAAAGTTCAGTTGCTAGCAGCTATCCAGAATTACACAAGTAGCACCAAAATAATTAAAACCTCTTGTGTTTCAAAAATAATAAATATATGTCATGACCTTAAGCAGCAAAACAACATTAAAATCCATTCTGTATGTAAATTCACTCAAATGATAACAAGTCACATATCTCAAAAAAGAAAATAATAATAATAAAAAAAGATAGGAAGAATATTTACTACATAAATTATGAAAGGAAAATCAAAGAATGTGAAAAACTCAGTTGTGTCTCCACTCATTACTTTGCTTTAATTTCATCTAACTTTGTGAAAAACCCCATGGGCTAAGGACATTAATTTCTTGCTTTTGCTGTTTTACTAATTCCTAATGGAGAATTACAAAAGAATCTCAACCACATTAATTGAAACTATGGGAAGGAATGGGAGAGAAAATTGAAGTAAACTGCAGGATACCCAGAAAGCTAAAATATGTGAGTATATTCTAAATGTCTTATGAAAAAAGAGGAAAAATGCCCATGTCACAACCACAATCCAAGCTGATTTAAGCAGTAACAAGACAGAAAGAAAATAATCTAGAGGAACTTAAAGCAACAAATCTCTAGGACCAGATGGAAGTTATCCCTGGGTATTAGAGAAGATCAAGAAAGAAACTTTCAGGCTACTGGCAGACATCATGGAAAGGCTGATAAGTTCCAGATGGAATACAGAAATCAGTAAATATGGCACCAGATTACGAAGTGATATGAAATACATTTTAGTGTGAAATTAGCAATAAGTATGGTTTGTAACACAGCAGCCTATCACAATTTTGACATAATTTGACAAGTTGCAATATAAGACAAAGTGTCAGAAGCTATCAAAGCAAAACAAAACAAATCTCCCAAGTGGTTTGCTGGGAGAAAAACAGTTATTTTCCTCAGTTTTCATGCAGCAGTTCCTGATTTCCTCCTGCCCAGGCTGTCAGTGTATTAAAGTATTAATGCTTTTAATATGCTTAAGGGTCCAGATGGGAGTCCAGCCATGCTAGGCACCAGCCCAGCACTACAGGAGGTTGCCTAGCTTCAGTGACCTATGTCCTAAATGTATGAGATGGATGATTCCCAGGAGGTGTCTATGCCCAAAGTTAAGCACATTTTTTAGAGTCATAGAGCTAGTCTGAGGAAGAGAATTTGTATTTTCTCATTCCAGGCCTTAGCTATTACATTACTATACCTAAGTGTTATTGCCTATCTGTGCATTCAATAACAGTCCTTCAATTTCTACTTTTTCAGAGGTACAATCTTCTCTCACTTGCCCTCATACTCTTTCCACCTTAGCAACTTCTACTTCTGAATCAGATCACCTAGAAGAAAGATACATATATTAAATACACAGTATATAGTATACTAAATAATAGTCCCAAATAGTACTCTTTCAAATCCTTCTTGTGGTCAAGTTCAATTCTATCTATTTTTGACATGTTTCCTACTTCAGAGACCACAGTACACTGCTTTACATTTCTGTCAAACTGTTTCATAAAAAGTTTATGATTCTTCTTCACTGTCTGTCTTTCTACTGCGAAGCACCACAGGCCTTCAGGTTTTTTTGTTAGTTTTTTTTGTTAGTTTTTTTTTTTTTTTTTTTTTTTTTTTAAATGTATTTAGCATTCATCATAAACTGGGGAAGAGGATTAGGATAAAACAACTATAACCCATTGTTACCATGGTGGCAAATAATGGCCTCAAATTAACTGTCTATGCATTTGCCTATTTTATCTGCCTCCACTACTTTATTCTTGTGAGACCCCATCCAGAGTGCTGTGTCCAGCTCTGGAGTCCACAACACATGAAGGGCATGGAGTTATTAGAATAGATCCAAAGGAGGGCCACAAAGATAATCAGAGGGCTGAAGCACTTCTCTTACTAAGACAGGTTGAGAGAGTTGGGGCTGTTCAGCCTGGAGAAGTATCTGGTGAGACCTTATAGCAGCATTCCAGTATTTTAAGGATGCCTACAGGATAGCTAAATAGGGACTTTTTATAAAGGAATGTAGTGATAGGATGAGTGGGAATGGCTTAGCTAGGAAGGGATCAGGCCTAGCCAGCATGGATTTAGGAAGGGCAGGTCTTGCCTGACCAACCTGATCTCCTTCTATGATCAGGTGACCCGCCTGGTGGATGTGGGGAGGCCTGTGGATGTAGTCTACCTGGACCTCAGCAAGGCCTTTGACACCATCCCCCATAGCAATCTCCTGGCCAAGCTGTCAGCCCATGGCTTGGATGGGAGCACACTGCGATGAGTTAGGAACTGGCTGGATGGCTGAGCCCAGAGGGTGGTGGTGAATGGTGCCACATCCAGCTGGCGGTCAGTCAGTAGCGGTGTGCCCCAGGGATCAGTGCTGGGCCCTGTGCTCTTTAACATCTTTATTGATGATCTGGATGAGGGCATTGAGTCCATCATCAGTAAATTTGCTGATGACACCAAGCTGGGGGCAAGAGTTGATCTGCTGGAGGGTAGAGAGGCTCTGCAGAGGGACCTCGACAGGCTGGACAGATGGGCAGAATTCAACGGCATGAGATTGAACACATCCAAGTGCCGGGTTCTGCACATTGGCCACAACAACCCCATGCAGTGCTACAGGCTGGGGTCAGAGTGGCTGGAGAGCAGCCAGGCAGAGAGGGACCTGGGGGTGCTGGTTGATGGTAGGCTGAACATGAGGCTGCAGTGTGCCCAGGCAGCCAAGAGAGCCAATGGCATCCTGGCCTCCATCAAGAACAGTGTGGCCAGCAGGAGCAGGGAGGTCATTCTGCCCCTGTATACTGCACTGGTTAGGCCACACCTCAAGTACTGTGTCCAGTTCTGGGCCCCTCAGTTTAGGAAGGAGGTTGACTTGCTGGAACGAGTCCAGAGAAGAGCAACAAAGTTGGTGAGGGGTTTGGAACACATGCCCTATGAGGAGAGGCTGAGGGAGCTGGGATTGCTCAGCCTGGAGAAGAGGAGACTCAGGGGTGACCTTATCACTCTCTACAACTACCTGAAGGGAAATTGTAGGCAGGCTGATGATGGTCTCTTCTCCCAGGCAGCCAGTACCAGAACAAGAGGACACAGTCTCAGGCTGCACCAGGGGAGGTTCAGGTTGGATGTTAGGAAGAAGTTCTATACAGAAAGAGTGATTGCCCATTGGAATGGGTTGCCCGGGGAGGTGGTGGAGTCGCCGTCATTGAAGGTGTTCAGAAGGAGACTTGATGGGGTGCTTGGTGCCATGGTTTAGTTGTTTAGGTGGGTTGGATTGGTTGATGGGTTGGACGTGGTGATCTTGAAGGTCTCTTCCAACCTGGTTTGGTTTATTCTAAATAAAGTTTATTCTAAATTAGGAAGAAATTCTTCCCCATGACGGTGCTGAATCACTGGAACTGGTTGCCCAGTGAGAAGTTGTGGGGGCTCCAACCCTGGAAGTGTTCAAAACCAGGTTGGTTGGGGCCTTGAACAATCTGGTCTAGTAGGTGTCCCTGCCCATGGCAGGGCTTTGGAACTAGATGATCCTTATAGGTCCCTTGCAATCCAAACCATTCTATGATATGCAACCTAATGAAATGAGCTGGAAAGTGGTAGTACCGATGGACATTGATTACCCAGCAGGTGTTCTCCCTCTCTTTTCATTTTAATGAGAGCTGCTGTAGCATGTAACACTATAGTATCAAGACAAGACCTATCAAACATTACCCCTTTCTCAGTCTGCTAAGTCCCAGCCTTGTTTTCAGTCTGATACTTTCCTCTTGCCCCTCCCAGCAAATACATTAACTGAAGTTAAGGCATGAGAGAGAACAAAGATGCTTTCAGGACTAAAGAACAGAATCTATCAAAACCACTCCAAGAAGCTTAATTCATGTAGCTGAGGAAATAAATAGGGGAAAACAAAAACAAACAACCCCAAACAACTTAATTAAAAAAAAATTCAGTCCTGAACTTGAATTACCAGAAGGCACTGGCAGATATTGTATAAGGAATATATATAGATCAATCACTCATACAGAACTGTGATCTGCATAAAATACCTTTTTCAGTGATGGCAAAGTAAAGAAATTTTGACTGATTGAAAGGAAAATGCAAAAGTTAGGTCCTACCAACTCCCTCTTCCTTCTTTCCATAGGAAATGTAGGGACACCTACAATTTCAGTGTTCTCCTGCAGCAAGAGATCTGTTGATAAAAAAGGCAAAATCCTCACCAGCTACCACGATGTTCTGAAAAAGTGTAACGTCCATGCTGGAAATAAGTTACAGCTTCAAGATGCACTACAACTACTTTTAAGGCTTTTTAGTTGCTTTGTTGAAAAAAAATCACATGCAGATGTCTCATACTGAGCTCCTAAAATGCTGTAAGTTTGTGACTCCATTGGAAACACTGCAAGTACTGCATAATGACTAATGTGTTATGTACTGATAATGTATTTGGTGCCTCATGTCAGGGCATCATAAATCTTTACTTAGCTACAACAGTCATTCTGAGCTCAGTCATGTTATCCAATATAAATGTTGCCTTTTCTCAAGGTAACATTTATATACATAATACATACATATATATTTATATGTACACACATGTTGTCCATGCATTATGTGTTAAGATTGTCTTCACACTTCTCAATTAATAGATTTTATTAATTGCAGCTTCCTCAAGAGTCTGTACATCTGGCATCTGAGCATCCTTATTTATTTTCCTTCAATGACCTCTGTGTAAGACTTGCTTAGTTTTCTGTCAGGCGCCTTGGGATCCATATTTCAAGCGGGATACTTTTTTCTTCTTATCTCTAGTTATTAATATTTGTTTGTTTGTATTACAGCAGCATCTTACAATCCCAGCTGGGGCCAGACATGCTAGGAATACATAAGAAAGAGTACCTGCCTCAGGAGAGTCTCTAACTAAAAAAAAAATTGCAGAAAAAATAAGACACAGGAAGAGGATGGGAGAGGAAGAGATGTAAAGAGGTGCTGTGACTTGCCTATTGTGATGCATAGATAAGAGCTGCCTGGATCCCATCCTACTGCATGTGCAGTGCATGATGAACCATCAACACTGGCAATAAAAATTATTAATATTTTGAATTTTTTTGAAGCACATCAAAGAAACTCAGTTTGGCTCTTCTACAGCAGTAAGTTCTGTAAAATCACTACAATACTCTTACTATGTGAATATTAGATATTTTGTTCAAAGAAATGTGATTCGTGAGCCTTAGCCTACATTTTTCTGATTTGAGGTGGGGTTTCTGCACTTTCTTCTCCAGCATGTCTCGAGAAAATGTTTTTAGAGGAAGCACAAGAAGAAAAACACAACTGGAATGAAAATAAAAATACTGCTGCATTGCCTAACCTATTAAGTGACTACACTGTAACAGAGGGGGGAGAATGGAAAAGAACTTAAGGTTAGTATCTCAGCAGACACTGGATTCTGGGCCAGATCGTAGAAATTAACTATGAGGTGGTGATGTTGTAACATGTAACCTATGCTGTTCCATGCAGTACTTTGCTGGAGTTGACACCGCTTTCCAGCATAGAATGACACTAAAACCACAAGGAATTCTGCCAGAACTGCTGCTCTTCACCCCCCTGCATACCTTCAGGAACTCCATGACATAGGGCAGCAACGACTGTATCAGGCACCTTTGCAGACACTATGCATCAACACCAAATATTGCCTGATGGAGAACCATCAGGCTCAACACACTTGGGCTGTGCTACAGTAGTTGTGGCTACAACAAGCTACAACTCAGGCTGTGCATAAGTCCAGCAACAGTTTCCTATTTTACTTCCCTAGCAAACTAAACTTTTAATACAAGGTCTTGGCCTGTGTTTAAGCTGTTTCAGAGTCTCGTTCCTGAATAGTTGAAAGATTGTGCCAAGGTGTTGAGTGAAGAAGGCAGTCAAGAACTCAGTTTTTCAGGTAAGGGCAAGATGCCACAGCCAGGAAGCTGTGGAAAGGAATCCTGTCTTAGTCCAGGGCAGTAAAAAGCATCACACCCACCCCACAGCACATTCCACATGGAGGGAAAATTTCTTTGACCAACATCACCACCAACAAACTTGATACCAAAGTAAACCAAATGAAAGTAAACAAACAAAAGTAGGGCACTGTGTATGGTTCCCAACACAGGAATCTACAGTGGACACTCAAGTATAATCTGTACAGGAGAGAAAAGAGCAATTCACACATGGACTAAGTGACACACAGCTTCAAATGTCTGTTCTAAAACTGTTAGAATAAACCTTTATTTAGAATAAACCAAACCAGGTTGGAAGAGACCTTCAAGATCATCGTGTCCAACCCATCAACCAATCCAACTCACCCAAACAGCTAACCCATGGCACCAAGCACCCCATCAAGTATCCTTCTGAACACCTTCAATGACGGCGACTCCACCACCTCCCCGGGCAACCCATTCCAATGGGCAATCACTCTTTCTGTATAGAACTTCTTCCTAACATCCAACCTGAACCTCCCCCGGTGCAGCCTGAGACTGTGTCCTCTTGTTCTGGTACTGGCTGCCTGGGAGAAGAGACCATCATCAGCCTGCCTACAATTTCCCTTCAGGTAGTTGTAGAGAGTGATAAGGTCACCCCTGAGTCTCCTCTTCTCCAGGCTGAGCAATCCCAGCTCCCTCAGCCTCTCCTCATAGGGCATGTGTTCCAAACCCCTCACCAACTTTGTTGCTCTTCTCTGGACTCGTTCCAGGAAGTCAACCTCCTTCCTAAACTGAGGGGCCCAGAACTGGACACAGGACTCGAGGTGTGGCCTAACCAGTGCAGTGTACAGGGGCAGAATGACCTCCCTGCTCCTGCTGGCCACACTGTTCTTGATGGAGGCCAGGATGCCATTGGCCCTCTTGGCTGCCTGGGCACACTGCAGCCTCATGTTCAGCCTACCATCAACCAGCACCCCCAGGTCCCTCTCTGCCTGGCTGCTCTCCAGCCACTCTGACCCCAGCCTGTAGCACTGCATGGGGTTGTTGTGGCCAATGTGCAGAACCCGGCACTTGGATGTGTTCATCTCATGCCGTTGAATTCTGCCCATCTGTCCAGCCTGTCGAGGTCTCTCTGCAGAGCCTCTCTACTCTCCAGCAGATCAACTCTTGCCCCCAGCTTGGTGTCATCAGCAAATTTACTGATGATGGACTCAATGCCCTCATCCAGATAATCAATAAAGATGTTAAAGAGCACAGGGCCCAGCACTGATCCCTGGGGGACTCCACTACTGACTGGCTGCCAGCTGGATGTGGCACCATTCACCACCACTCTCTGGGTTCGGCCATCCAGCCAGTTCCTAACCCAGCTCAGAGTGCTCCCGTCCAAGCCATGGGCTGACAGCTTGGCCAGCAGTTTGCTATGGGGGACGGTGTCAAAGGCCTTGCTGAGGTCCAGGTAGACTACATCCACAGGCCTCCCCACATCCACCAGGCTGGTCACCTGATCATAGAAGGAGATCAGGTTGGTCAGGCAGGACCTGCCCTTCCTAAATCCATGCTGGCTAGGCCTGATCCCTTGGCCATCCTCTAAGTGCTGTGTGATTGCACTCAGGATGACCTGTTCCATGATCTTGCCTGGCACTGAGGTCAGGCTGACAGGCCTATAATTCCCTGGCTCATCCAACTGGCCCTTCTTGTGGATGGGGACCACGTTGGCCAGCTTCCAGTCCTCTGGGACCTCGCCAGTGAGCCAGGACTGCTGGAAAATTATGGAGAGTGGCTTGGCCAGCTCCTCTGCCAGCTCTCTCAGCACCCTAGGATGAATCCCATCTGGTCCCATGGACTTGTGGGGATCCAAGCTGCTAAGGAGAGTTCCAACCACCTCCTCATGGAACATAGGGAAACTGTGCAGCTCCCTGGCTCCTTCTGCCAGGTCTGCAGGCCAGCTGTCAGGAAGACATTCTGCCCTTATAGTAAAAATTGAGGCAAAGAAGGTGTTAAGTATCTCTGCCTTTTCCTCATCCTTTGTTGCAATGTTCCCCTCCGTATCCACCAAGGAGTGGAGGTTGCCCTTCCCCTTCCTCTTGCTATTAATGTATTTATACAAGGACTTTTTGTTGTCCTTCACAGTAGAGGCCAGTTTAAGCTTCAAGTGTGCTTTTGCCTCCCTAATTCTTTTCCTACAAGACCTAGCAACATCCTTAAACATTCTGTGGGTTGCCTCCCCTCTCTTCCAAAGGTGATACACCCTCCTTTTTTCCCTCAATAGACATTTCCCTCAATAGACATTGATAGGGTGATAAATTATAACCATGTCAATTATGAATTTATCCTACTAGAAACAAATGTTTACTTAACCTCAAAATACAATGTGCCCCCATCTCCAGCATAGCTGCAATTTCTTAATAGGGTTCTGAACAATCTGCCAGACTTCTTCAAACATGCTTTTACAATTCATTTAGCATCAGGCAAGTGGTGAATTGTATCTTATATAAACTGTGATCTTTTTAATGGTCTTTCTGTTTGTGTTTTTTTTTTCATAGAGAAGGCTGAAAGGGACCTTTTAAAATTATCCAACTCGACCTCTTGCATAACATAACTTCCCATAATTGATTATTGTTTGATCTAAAGCATATCTTGTAAAAAAGCATCTAATCTTCATATAAAAATCAACAGTGATGGAGATTTAGTGCAAAAAGCTCTTGGTATATTGACCTCTTGGTCAATTGCCCTCACTGTTGAAAATCAAGGCTTAATTTCTGAATTTATCTGCATTTGTCAAGCTTCAGTTTCTCAACACTTTGTTTGGCAGATGTATTACTTTTGTTTCAAAAGGATAACGTGCATTGTTTGTAATAAACAAGGCAGGCAGCAAAATGCATCTTCTTTCCAACAGTAACGATTAAAAATGAATATGTGCCAATGAGCTGACTCATTCCCACACTTCAGTCAGAGCTGGTGCTACCAATTGCCTCCATGGTATTTAACGTCAAATGATCTGCTGTGTCAAACTGAAGACATGGTTCCACTGCAGTTACAGTGCCTCTAAATCAGCTAACTTAATTCTGTAAACAGCCTGACTGTTACAAATCAGGCTGATGGAGAAGGGAGGAAGGGATCAGTTGTCCCAGACTAAAGGCAGATTCAGTGCCCTCTGTTATTGTCAAATCATTGCATAGCAAACAGGAATAACCCAGGAGGCTTTCTACAACCCAGCTCACCGGGGGCTACAAAACCCATCTGAGAAGGCGGCAAATGCTCAAGAACTCGTCAGCGGTTACAATATAGACACACCCACAAGCAGAGGGGAAACCTCTCTCCCTGCTCTTGGCACCTTCTACTACTTCAGCTAAAGGTCACAGGATGCAAGAGCTGACTCTTCTCGTCATGGAGATTAAACACAGCAATACTGAGTGGAATTGGTATGGCAAGGCTTGCTGGGTGCATTTTCATTATCCTTGGAAAAATTCGTATTAGTTACCAAATTGGTACCTAAATGACAACATTTAGCACAACAATTTACAAGCTAAAGTGGAGAACAGACCTTTGATCTAGACCAAATAACTCTTTTGGTCCCCTGCTCTAAAAAGCTTCAAAATGAAGTCTGCCTTTACCCAGTGCTTATCTTCAAGTGATGACTCCTCTCTTCTGCCAACTTCAGAGTAATCCTCCCTCTATTGCTTTTATGCAGTACTTGGTTTTTTGTTTTGTTTTCTTTCCCTCTTTTTCTTAGTTGGAAATCTGTTTTATTTTCTAGGATTAAAAGGCGAACCAGAAAGCTTTTTTTACCTGCCCTGACCAGAGTTCAAGCTTCTTATTTCCCCAGAAACTACTGATGAATCACTAACACCTGAAAACAAAGTCTGACCCGAATTCTTTGTGCAGCCTCGGGCATTGGTGATTTATCAACCTCCGCACAAGATGCGACACAACTTTCAAGTCAGTACTTTACAAATGCCGAAAATGCTGTTTAAATATTTTGCTTTAAAATACACTTGCAAGGTTCAAGGCCACACAAATATGCTGCTAACAATCTGGAACATTAAAGTATTATTTTAAAAAAAAGAAAGTTATTTGTTGAAGTGATTTCAGTGCATTGCTAAGGCACTGGCTGGCTGGTTTCAGCAAAGCTATTTCTCTTTGTGGATGTGCTGGTTTATAAATCACTCACTCATCGTGAATCCTGCTGGATACCAGAGGAATCCTATTTAAGCTTCTGGTAAGCAATTTGCTTGGTTTACTAAATTCTCCAGTCACGCGTCCATGCAAAAGCTGCTTTTGCTTCCCACTCAGATTCTCCTTTCTGCCCGCTATTTGTCTTTGCCACATCTGTGTTTATTGTGTTGCTGCGAGTGATGGCATGCCTTTGCAGCTAGGATCTGCCTGATAACCACTGTAGGACTTGGCTGCCTCTCAAAGCTGACCTGCCAATCAAGTTGCCAAATTTTTTCATTCATTTTAGGCCACGTGAGCCAACCACCCCAGCAGAGAAACAAGTGGGAGGAAGGGAGTTCCTTGTTTCAGACTCTCCTCTCTGTTGCTGTTAGCTTCACCCAGCTATGGCTGGCTGCCTCCTGCTGCAGCATGTCCCAGAGCACAGAAGACGAAGACTTGAAAGTGTGCCATAGTAAAACTTTAGTTTACTACTTAAGTTTTCTTCTCATGCTGTGTGCTTCAGTGTTGACAGTTAACTCGCATTTAAAACAACCCTCTGCACCAGAGCTGTCAGCAAGAGATGTATCTGAGCCATACGGACCCTTTAAAATTCTTCACCGGCTGAAGGGACATCAGTCAGCCAGGAGAGACCCTTACCTCTGGGTTAGAAGTCTGAGGGATATACACAGCATAACCTTTTTTTTTCCCTTTCTTCACCACCCCCCTTCCCCCACAATGCTACTACACAGGAAAAATTGAAAGGAAGAAAAATCAGGTCACAGTGTGCAAAACAAAGGGAGAGTATTGATCGTTCTCCTGGAGGAAGGGTCTGCACTGAGCCCATCACCTTCGTCACCTGAATACCAGTGCCCGGCTGCAAGCCTGCCAATGGTGCTTGCAGCAGCTGGAGCCTTTTCAAGGGTTATATTTTACTGAACAGGGACATTTTCAATGCTGTCAAAACAGTTCATCTCTGTAGCTAGCCTTCAGCTGGGGTTCACATGCGTAGCCCTGGACTAAGAGACTCATAAAAGGGACCTGCTTTGATAAAGCACTTCAGAAGTAGCGAAATGCATTCAAGCAAGTTTTTTTCCACATACTGGAAAATGCAACACCTACTACAAATCACACTGGCTACATTAATAATTGCATACAGGCTTTTCCCTCTCCAGTTTTACCTAGGACTCATGAAATCAGTTTGGTAAAATAACTCCTTCTGAATAATCAACAGCAACATTAACCCAGCAAGCTATAAATAAAGTAAGGAAGTGAAGACTACAAGGCTTCCTCTGACACCTACACTTGCAAACCACTTGGGAAAGACAAAGTACGGCAAGATAAAAATATATCTATTTCTCTGTAAGAATACGACTGTGTTAAATAAAAAGAGAATAAAATCCAGGGAAACAGGAATACCTCTAGCCATCTTGCATGCCAGATCTTGTCTTGTCCATATACAACAGGTGTCCTCATGTATCATCAAGTGTCCTGTAACCTCATGTGACGTCCTGCTGCAGCTCTGTCAGCCAGCAGTTTAATACAAAACAGAACTGACAGGTACTGTAGGCATTTGCTGAATGTAATGAGAGGCTCTTTGCAGCGTCTGATCTCCTTAGATCAGGGTTTTGTGCTCTGATTACTGCTTTATGCTGTCTCATCTACACTTTCTGAAGATTAAGGAATAAAAGCAATCAAACACCCCTGGCACCCTCAAAAAAAAAAAAAAAAAAAAAATTGCATCATTGTTAAGCCTGAAAAAGGAAAACTCCCACAGCAAATTGTTGAGGGTGCTTTTCCCTATTTGCTTTTGAACAGTCTTTTCCTCATCAAAAGCCAGGGTGATAATAACTAGGACTGATTTTTAGTATTTCCAACTCTTTGATTTATTTCAGATGTGGATTTTATAGTTCAATGTAGAGTTGACCTATTCTCATACCAAACCACACTTGACGCCCTATGAATCTGACCTGACTGAAATCAATTCCCCTGGAGTTTCCCGCCAACATTACATTAATTTACCAACTTTATTTCTAAGAATAACAAAAAATTTCCAAATATACACTACCATTTTATACCCTGTTCACCAGTTATATTCCAGAACACTACTGCTGTACACAGTGCAGACTATACAGCACAACAGGAGCTCTGCCAGTAAACTAAAACATTCATGAGATGTAGGGCTGTGCGAGACTGTTAACATGACTTGCCTCTCATTTAGCACTCCATCAGGCTCTACTGACGGCAATGTCACTGGTTCCAGATGACTCTTCCAAGCACTAGCAAACAAGGGAAGAAGGCAAGAAACCCATTGTGCGCAAGCGCAGGACATATGGAGCAGACCGGAGGCAGATGGGTGTGCAAGAATGTTTAACAGATGTCTCCTCCTCTCCATACACACAGACCCATAGTCAGGGATCACCTTAAACAGCATTACCCACAATAATTCCCTATCTAAACACCAACAAAGACAATTAGAGGTGATAAACATATGACAATGACACAGTGTCAGCGTTTTGAAGACTGCAGTGGCACAAACAAACACCTTGGCAGGAAACACTGGGGGAAAAGCAAATGTCTATAAAAGCCACATTCTGCTGCAGATGTAATGGTGGGGAAAAAAGCCCAACTGAACTGCTGGCTTTCCCAGTTGGCAGGTATTTTAGAATCTAAATGGCCCTGAAAACTTACTACAGTATAAAATTGCTGTAATTTAAAAGACTTCTAATTAAAAAGCTATAACATTAACTTTTGGTACTCTCCCAACCCCCCATTTCTTTTCCTTAAATATTTGCCTCCACTGCACAATAAAATGAAAAGGAAAAAAATAAAGCAGAGTATTTAATCACTGAAGGAACTACATCAGGCTGAAGATTTAGAAAGAGAAAAGAAGAAATGCTACAAAATACACACAGATTTAGATTTACTCATGTCTACTGATACATACAGCAACCCAAAGCCTTAATTTTCCATTAAATCCAGTATGTAATTTCTTTTTTGCTCATTCCAGCTAGATTGCCATTCTCATTTGATCGAAGTCACTGTGCAAGAAAAACAGCCATTAGCTCACCCACTTCATGCTGATAGTGCAGGATTGTCCCCTAATATGGTTTCTGCAGTGATATCCCATCCAATCATGCAGTTGAGAGTAACAGGGCTTCGTCCACACCCCCTCGCAATACGATAAGGCCCCAGTGCCTTATTCCGATGCTGTTCTCTTTTCTCTTTTCAAGTCCTCAAAATCCCACTGCTCACCAGGAGGAATCTCTGGTGCTTCTTTGTGAAGGACAGTCATGCCCATGGTCAATGGTTGGAAAATGAGACTCACTAATCCCGACAACCAGTTGACTCAATGCATTCCTGCTGCCTTTGCAAAAAGGCTTGGCAATTTTGCATGAACTAAATTAACAGTGGTACAGATTCAGCTGCCTACACTTTAGTGCCTAGAGATTATTTAAATGCCCAAGGTAACCGACATCTGCATCAGTCTGCATGAAATAACACAGGTCTTATAGGAGACCTATGCCCTTATGAAGCTGACGCCCTTGTTGGGTAGCCCACTGCCTCTGCAGTATCTGAGTAACTTAAAGAAATTCTTTGTACCCAAGTCCCAGATGTGAAAACCTCAACAGACTGTCTAGTGAATACATGCAAAACTAACATAGACTTTCACTGAGGTATAAAGTGACACAGCCCACAACTGAGATTAGCTACATTTGCAGGTTGGATACTCAACATAGTTATAGACTGGTTCCTTGCCAATGATTCATGGGGCTATTTCTCTGTTCACACTTACTGAAAGATACTTGTGTTGAAATGCATTTTCCATCCTGTCCAGGCAAATTTCCATTTATTAATGTAACTATGTCACCACTCTAAAAATTGCAGGTCTTGCTGCTTGGGAAAATATATGATGGGCTCCTGCACAAACAGTGAACAAAGGCAACAATTTTCTCTCTATACTGCTTTGTTCAAATCAGTCCTGCAGCAAATATCTTGATTAGTCCCTGGTCCTTTCAGTATGACAAACTATATGGAACTACATGGCATATTACTACCAGGATGACATATAAACTGACGTTTCATTTGATGTTGCATTTAGATGGCAGGTTCTGGAGGTTAGATACTAAAGCCTGGAACCAGAATAATTGAAAGATGCTTATATAAAATGTATTTTCAGCATGCAGCCACCTCAGCCTCATAACATAAAAGGCATCTATAATGGGATGCAACAAATTGTCGATTTTTGCAGTGCATAGGTTTTGCTGTATCTCAGTAAGTCACTGGGGGCCTCCTTCGAGATTACCCTATCCCTTGTCTACACAGTGTATTTACTTCAGTTATTTCCACCTGTAGGAAAAAAAACAAACTTCTGGTGAGCCACTGACTACAGCCACTTAGAGAATTTTGCATTTAGGAAATATTGACTGCATCCCTGAATAATGTTCCAGACAGGAACATTACTAAGATATCTGCATTATGTGATTCTGTTACAAGGGGCTGGGAGTTTTTGTTTGTTGGGCTTTTTCTTTTGATTGGTTGGTTGGGGTTTGGTGGTTTTGGTTTGCTTTTGTCTGTCCATCCTTCCTTTCTTTCTTTCCTTTCTTTTCTCTATTTCACCACAGTTTTATTACTTGACAGTCTGCTAAATACAGGTTAGTTTGTCAAACTGCATGCTCATCTCCTTCTAGAGCAGGGCACTGCCAGTTGCCTCCACCGACAGAAACTGAAGTCTTAAGAATCATTCATTCCTGTGCAACATGCGCTACATTATATGGTCCTGCTATGGCAGGGAGGTTGGACTAGGAGATCTCCGGAAGTCCCTTCCAACCCCTAACATCCTGTGATCATAAGAACGCAGCAAGAACAGTCAAGAATCTACTTTTACACTGTTCTTTAACTGTCAGTTAGAAGCATTAACAGCTCAGTAATTTCTTGCAATCAAAAAGTAAGAAACTGATACCAATTAATCGGTTCATACTGCAGAAGTGGTGTCAGTGGAAGGACAGAGAACTAAATAATTCAGTTGGACTTGTAACTTGTAAATACCACATTTCAGGGCTTTCAAAAGGCACATAATGAGTTACTCTGTGCGCCCAGATATATGAACCAAGAAACAGATCTGAACTTACCATTCAACTAAACTATCCTCAAAAAAACACCCTACAGATACAACTAAATTGAGGAAAAATTCAAATGGAAACAACACAAAAAGTGGGTCAAAAAGTCAAATCTCACAGCTTTCCACCCCAAATAAGCAGAAATTAAAATCCAAAAATATTCTTAACCTGTGGCTTTACGGTGGCATCATCAGTAATCCTCACCCATTCTTCCCTTCTGCATCTCGTCTCTGGTGGCACACACCTGCCTGCCCCAACATCCTGTGGTGGTATTCACCCATATAACTGCCAGCAGGCCTGTTCTGAGAAACACAGATCTTCCAGTCCCCTTTAGGTGCTATTGATACTGCTGCAGACTTTGATACTTGAAACCAGAGCTTTAATATTTCACTACTAAAAACATGCAGGACTGGGAACTGGAGAAGACTATTTCTATGGCTTCGTATTATACAGTGGAACAGGATTTATGGATGATTTTTGCTTCCCTCTTTGCTTTCCCAAGCCCAGTAAGCACCCAGAACTCTGTGCCAGGCATTTCAACTTGATGTAACATGCCTTGTACATACATGCTGTATGTCTCACAAAAGCCAGCAAATCCTTCAGAAATCTCCCGAAATGCAAGAACCTCAGTAAGTATTTGGAACACAACAAGGAAGTTGGAATATGGAGTGAGTCTCAAATCCTTCACTTCACTTATGACTCTCTGGCGCTACAGCCCCATGGTGGGATGGGGAGGTAAAAGGAAGGTTCATATTCCTGCTCTTAGAATATTGACTTTACTGAGAAATGTTGAAGTGTTATAAAATAGCCCTGCAGATTTTGGAACTGTGAGTCTGAGTTTCCTCAAACTGAGGAGACAACTGAAATAGGTCTTCTATTTCATAAGCTACTGGTCTGATACGGTGCTTATTTTATAAAATTAAAGGATTTTTGGTACCATTTCAGACGTGACAATCTGGGGCTTGCCTGGTGTGTTAAGAACTTCTCCGCCTCTTAAAAGAGCAGCCTGGCTTATATCTACAGGGAAATGCTTCTCTCCAGAGCCCAGAACTTGTGATGCCAGCTCTCTTACAAACCCTTGTTATTCAGATCGAGATAAACCCACCTCCCAGGCTTGAAGGTTCCCTGACGCATGCCGCTGTAATTGGATTTTTCACCTCCAAAGGACACATGCATCCTGGATTTGCAAGCTTCAGACAGACTGACTTTTAATAACAAACTGACTTGAGAGTGGAAGCAGTGTAAGAATTTTCTTGCAAGATTGAAAGAGTTATTCTATTATTTGCAAAGTTAGAATCATCTTTAAAAGAAAACACCACTAGCCCACTAAAGCGAAACATATAATTGCAGTAAGACCCTTTCTGAACTATAATATTATGAAGTTACATCTTTCATCAGTTTGATGGACTGAGGAACAACTCAGTCTTTAACACTCTTACCTTCATTTCACTGTCCATAGGATCTGAACCCACAAATTGTACTGCAGCTCTGAAGCCTTACCCCAGCACTGTGTGTTTGGAGACTTATGATTTTTCCTCCTCATTTTGAAACTTTTTTTTTGTTTTTTTTTAGCATGTATAAACTGTAGGATTGCACCTCCTGGGCTTGCATTCCTTTTGTTGAATGCAAGACATATCCTTTCCTTCTTTTTCAGAACCCAGCTTCTTTCTTTCCCTCTTAAATATGAGTAGAGCATCCGCTGCCAGGCCTTGAAGGAAAAAGCTTCTCCAGAGAACACACACCTGACCCCAGAGCAGAGATGATGAACCTGCCACTTGGAATGCTCTATCCAAAAATCCTCATTCCCCACAGTTTTTGACAGTTTTAAGATCTGCTGGTGATATGCTGTTTTGGGTTTTTTTTTATTATTTAAAAAGATAGCTACTGCTGACTTTATGTCTTGTATTCAGACTTCCTTTTTTTTTTTTTTTTTTTTTTTTTTTGGTAAGGAAAACCCTCAGAAATGTCACTCAGTGGATTTAGGTAAAGGAACAGTTGCTTTCCACGTCCCAGATGGGTTTAAGCCAGAGACAGTGCTGGTACATACAGATAGGGCAGCTGAAGATGCCAGGGTTTTTCTGAACTGATAAAAAGTAAGGCAGCTGTGGAGTAGGTACCCAGGGTTAAGCAGTACAGAGTTTTAGGTTTGCAGATCTGGATTTTGGTGTTTGAATTTTGCTTTCCTTGGGGGCATGCTGCTTTATGGCTGACTCAAAGTGACATGGCTCCAAATGATTCACAGAATCCAGCTCTGCTTTCACTTTTAATAAACATTTTCTAACCCTGATAGTTACAGGAAATAATGTGAAATGCAACCTGGCCATGCTCTAAAACCTCAGAAGTCATAAAGGAAATGAAAGCAACTCCAATTTTATTATGCTGTAAAAATCTTACGATTTTGGGGACTGTGTTACAACACCTGAACATCTGGAGACAGCAACAATAGAAGTTACTAATGCTAACAGGATGAAAAACGTGATAAAATAGATAAGCAATGTGCACTTTGACAGGGCGGATGCTTGACTGTTTTATAACTACATGAACATTTCATTGTTGTGAGACTAAATGAGATTTGTCATGACTTTATAGTTTGTATTTGTAACACTGTCTCCACACACTTACCTAGAAGGCTCTCAGTAGTTTGGGTCTGAGATATGTGGAATTGAATATAGAGATGTAAAGGGGCAAAATCCAAAAGCATTGTGAGCTCCAAGTTACACCACCCTGTGAGGACTCCTATGCCCTGCTCACCAGCAACATCGCCGCATGTCTTTCACTGCGTCCTTCAGTGATGTGACAGTGAGTAACATCTGTCATGCAGTTTATTTCACAGCCCTCACCTTCTGTGCCTGTCTTACAGAGAGACCTACACAGATCTACACTTTGCTAGACACAAAGAATGATCTCCCCAGTGCCCCACTGCTGAATGATGGCAAAATATTTGGTACAGTCTGATTAATTGCTACATTATGTTGACAACTGTGTGTAATTCTGGTCACCATGTCATTGCTATTTAGATAAAACAAGTTATACGATTAAAGGAACTATTTAAGAGCTACCAAGGCAGGAAGAAACCTCAGCAGAAAGCAGTACTATAAAAATAAAAATGGTTGAACAAAAGAAAGAAATCAAATGTGGACATTTAGCAACACAATCCAGCCAAGGACCTGACATCAGCAGTAGGCTTGATCAAATGTGTGGTAAAGTCATAAGTAGGATTACCATGGCAAACATCTTTTTCTAACCATACTTTTAGATCCCAAACAGTGCTGCAGCTACAGAAGATCAATTTTCAGTCGTTTTAGCCACAAAGATTTTCATTTGCATTAGAGGAGCAATGTTGAAATCTCTAGAAGGCACAGTAAGAGGTTTAAAACCAAGAGCCTTCATGGAAAACAACTAAAATAATGTCCTCCAAAAGAATCAGCTAAATATTTATGGTAACTGCACACTAACTCTTTGGAGTGAAGATCTACTCAAGTCAAAACCTTTGATGAAATTGGAAGCCACCTCAGTAGCTAAGTGGAAGACTGTGGTCCTTTAGTTATTTAAAAATTCCTCTTTTATCAAGTATTCTAGTTCTTTTAGGTTCACCACATAAGGCTGGAACAACATGTAGCAACATTTGGGATGACTTGATTTCCTGATTCCACTTATCCAGTCTTTCCAGTCACTCAGCGTTGTTTTCAAGATTTACATGTTCTCCACTTCAGCTGTTTTCCCATGTGTTAGCACCTAAACAGCCATCTTCCAAGCTTCCATCAGCAAACAGAATAGATTCTATGGCTTATTCTCCAGGTCTGGATAATTTTGATGCTTTAGTATTTTCCATTTTATTCAACCACAGACATTGGAAGTGGGCAGAGTATTTAAGCATCAGTCTCACTAATACAATAGACTTTATTCAGAATACTTCTCCTGTTTTTGCTCGGTATTTCTCCTTTTACAAAATCAAGGTCTTTGCTGGCTCTTTTAATTACACTATTATACCAACAGCTAATTTTTAGGTGATTATCTAGGAAACAGATGCCCTCTCCCAAGGGCTTTAAGAGGTAAGTCCTCATCATTTAAGCCATGAGGCCTAGGATGCTACTGGCTCCAAAAGTCCATCTCATGGGACGGAACAACAGAAGGAGCATCCAAGCTTCAGTTGCAGCAGACAAGCTGTAAGAAGAAAGATGGGATTCTGCTTACAAGCCAAACTACTAGCATGGACAACCAAGTTGCAGTTACACACCCTCATCCTGCAGTCATTGCTATAAATAAATCTGTGGCAAAGGGGTAGACAGGTGGGACAGCCGTGTTTAAAAAATGTTCATTGTGCCTTCCAGGGTCTGCTTTTAGAACTTCTGCTCAAATCTCTGAAGCCTAGAATCACAAGGTTTCTTTTGCACAAAGAATCATCCTATGAGTATGTCACAGTGTCTTCTTTTCTTCTTATTTTCTGTTTTCCTGGACTATGGATTATTTCAGATCACCCTTCTTATTTTGTCCCAACTCCCTTCAGTCAGCTGTGATTTTTTTCTAGCAATGGTGACGTACTATCATTCAGTAACTTTTGGTAGAATTTAAATCAGTTTACCTTCATGCTGCTTAGTACAATTTGCTCTTGCATGGCTCAAGGAATTTTAAAACTTTAGGCTCATATCCTCACTGTTCAGAGTACGAGGATGGATGTTGTCCTGGCACACTTCATAATCTTTAATGTGTTTATCTTCAAAAATACCTCCTCTGAGTGGGTTCTTTTCCCTCTTATAGAAGTACTAAAGCAAAACATCAAAGTCCAAATCACAGTATCACAGTATCACAGTATTGCTAAGGTTGGAAGAGACCTCGAGGATCATCGAGTCCAACCTATCAACACAGAACTCATGACTAGACCATGGCACCAAGTGCCACATCCAGTCTCCTCTTGAACACCTCGAGGGATGGTGACTCTTCCACCTCCCTGGGCAGCCCATTCCAATGACTAACGACTCTCTTGGTGAAGAACTTTCTCTTCACCTCAAGCCTAAACTTCCCCTGGTGCAGCTTGAGTCTGTGTCCTCTTGTTCTGGTGTTGGTTGCCTGGGAGAAGAGACCAACCCCTTCTGGGCTACAACCACCCTTCAGGTAGTTGTAGAGGGCAATGAGGTCACTCCTGAGCCTCCTCTTCTCCAGGCTAAACAATCCCAGCTCCCTCAGCCTCTCCTCATAGGGCTGTCCAAACCTAAATGCTATCAAGATCAGGAAGCAAAAGAATAGAATAGAATAGAATAGAATAGAATAGAATAGAATAGAATAGAATAGAATAGAATAGAATAGAATAGAATAGAATAGAATAGAATAGAATAGAATAGAATAGAATAGAATAGAATAGAATAGAATAGAATAGAATAGAACAGAACAGAATAGAATAGAATAGACCGGAAGAGACCTTCAAGATCATCATGTCCAACCCATCAACCAATCCAACACACCTAAACAACTAAACCATGGCACCAAGCACCCCATCAAGTCTCCTCCTGAACACTTCCAATGATGGTGACTCCACCACCTCCTTGGGCAGCCCATTCCAATGGGCAATCACTCTCTCTGTATAGAAATTCTTCCTAACATCCATCCTAAACCTCCCCTGGTGCAGCCTGAGGCTGTGTCCTCTTGTTCTGGTACTGGCTGCCTGGGAGAAGAGACCATCATCCACCTGTCTACAACTTCCCTTCAGGTAGTTGTAGAGAGCAATAAGGTCACCCCTGAGTCTCCTCTTCTCCAGGCTAAGCAATGCCAGCTCCCTCAGCCTCTCCTCATAGGGCTGTCCGAACCTAAATGCTATCAAAATCAGGAAGCAAAAGATACACAAACATCAGGATGATTTGTGCAAGACCAAGACGTCTTTGAAGAATATAGTCAAGATCTAAACCCAGGGCTCTTGGATCTCCCACTCCGCCACTGCACTGTTGCACTGTTCAGGCCCCCCAGTACAAGGTAACAAAGATGGAAAACATTTACCTGCCTTCCTAATCATAGAGATTAGACACCAACAATAGGGATAGAACCTCCTGCATGTGTTACTCAGCATGGTCAGTCATCAGAGTACAAACGCTCTGGAAAGAAGTGCATGGCTTGCTGCAGCTGAATTCCCCCTCTTAGTGCTTTAAAGCCAACCCAAGAGTCTTGCCTATTTTTGTTCTTTCTTGGTTTGAAAACAGTGGCCAATCTCTGTGATAGACTCAAAACTTCATCATTCTTTCTATGAATTTTCCAGCTCCCCATGGCCTCATGTTCCTTTATAGTCCTGCCACATAATTGAAAATGAGCAATTTGATCAGAGATGGTAAACAGCTTTATTTATGTGGATTTACCTCAAAATCTTGAGGTTGAGTGCTGTCTCTGCAGGGAAAACAATTTTCAGTAACTGCAAACTCGTGTGATAATGTCACCAACGATCCAGAAAAAAATAATTCTGACACTTTTTTCTCCCCACGAGAAAGAGCAAATACCTTGTTTACAACTAAGCTATGTGTAATGGGCAAAGTGCTTCCTACTAGTGTCACAAATGAGAAAAATTTACATTAGTGAAGAACAGCAAAAGGAAAGACAAAATAAAAAGGGGAAATAAATGCATGCCGTGAAACAATGGGTAAAGTTTCTGCCACTTGAATGATTCAGTACAAGCAAGATGTGATTTTTTTTGTCTCAGCAGGTGAATAACAATGATAATGATAATACTTAAAATATCAATAACCACTTGCAGAATATGTATTCTTTTCACATTTAGATCTTTAAGTACTTATATACCTTTTGCTAACACAGATGGATAAAATGTTAAAGAATGTGAGGATAGGCTTTGTTTCAGACATCTAAAAGTGATCTACAGGGCCCCCCTGTAGCCAATGGGAACAGAAAAGCACAGCAAAGGAGAGCTTCAACCCATCTAATTTAGGACAATAGAATTTTCCCTCTCTGCTGACTGAAAAAGAAAGCTACAAGCTAGCTTTAAATAGATGCCTAATATTTGAATGGATAAAAATATACAAGGTGAATCAGAAGCTCTCAAATGAAATAGTATTAAGCTTCAGATTTTCCTAAACTTTACCTTATGCCTCATCTGCTAGACCTAGACTGTTCCCAGGAGTGCAAGAGAGGTTCCAGGTACCCAGCATTGTTGGAGGTAAAACTAAATGGAAAGGTATGAAAATGGATGAGAAGGGAAAAATGTGCGTTATATATGACAAATCTGTATAGCAGGCATAAAAAATAAAGCCTTCCAAGAGCAAGAACAAAACAAAAGATGAGTTGGTTCATTTATGTCTCATCTATTTCATTTCTACTGCTTAAGTAATCAAACAAACAATCAAACAAAGATCAATGAAACAATTTGAAATTTCATGACAAAGAAACAGTCTTTTCTATTTCCTTTTTTTTTGTTTGTTTCGTTGGGTTTTTTCAATTAGGAAGACTGCAAATACAGTTGAAAGACTTGCTGAGCCATAAGAAAGGACACAGCAGTAAGAAGGAACATTTTGTCAGTAGCAGGAGAGAGGACACAGATGTGCAGAATGGCTCAATGAGCAGCAGAAAGATTGCTGTCCTCAGGAAGATTGCTTTTTCAAGGGAAATAATTCCAAGGCTGTTCTTTTGTTCCTACCATGAGACACAGTCCATGAGCTCAAGCTTTCAGATGACTGACGTAGCTCTTGGCCAGACCTTCAGGGCTTGGTCTGGATGACACTGTCAACTTCTCAGTTTGGTCAAGGACTGACAAGTTCAACTTTGGTAGCAATGGGGAGCATGGAGCACTGCTTCTTTGTCACTGGCCTGACATCATTGTATTTCCCCATATAAGGACAAAGAGTCACTGCAAACTTGCACTTTTACAAACACTTTCTCCATTTATTTTTAGAGAAGCCTTTTCTGAAGCTAGGCTTCAAAGTCTGTAACGATATCAAAATACACAGATAGATTAATAAGATTATGTGGCCATGGTCCTGATCTATGTCAAGCAGAAACTTGACTCTTTCTCAAGTAAATTTTTCAAAATATTCATGATTGTGTCAACTCACTTTTCAGGCTCTTTCAAAAGACCTTCCAGGATGGAAGCACCCCAAAATAGTCTGAATGTCTGCAAGAACTAGATCACTGCAAAGGCAAGAATTTCAAAGGTGTCTATGTTCAAATAGCTCATAAGAGCTGTCCATGGAGTTCAGCGGAGGCAGGATAAAGTAAATAGTATTAGTCTTGCATCTGTAGGAGGTGGAAGGGAGAAAAAAAAATAGTGGTAGTTCTCAAGATGAGTCACTAGATACTTTCCCTAAATCTTGCTGCTCTAATACTGTGTTGTGATGCAAATGCCATTGATTTTTAATTTTCTTCCTCTGAAACTCCAAACCTGTAATATTAAATAACATTGAGGGAATTTAATTTTGTATCCAGAATACACTAAGCAGACAGCAACCCACTACTGTCTGTCCTAGCCCATAAACTTTATCAAAAAATGCAACAGAGCTGATTTCTGAAAAAGCAATTTATCAGTCTGCAGTACAAATATGGTAGCAGTTGAAAGTTTTATCTGAATTCAGGTATTCTTTGGCCAGGATGTACATTCATGCCTTCTAAGCTTGTCAAGATCAATAAAAACAGTCAAAAGTGTATGATAGGTATAATTACCTTACTCTTCTTTATCTCCCCTTTAACCAAAATGCATAGGCTTGTATGGTATTTCTTTACAGAAAAGATAATTATTTCTGTCACTGCTGTACTTATTTCTCAGGCTTGTAATAAATGAATTAAATCTGGCACCTGACCAAGGATGCATTTTGCATAGACTGGTGTATGGAAGGAAGGATGGATCTACACTGTAGAAAGTTCAGAATTTGTTGAACATGTAAGATTGTGGTCCCTAGTTATGCTATATCCTCCAACAGAGTAAACATGTTTCCAGAGGGAGGGGGAATGAGTTGAGATTACATGATTCCCTGGACATTAATGGATATGATATCACCACATCCTGAAACTCATTTGATATAATTTGTCACCACACTACTTGACCTCGTTATGCTTAAATCACAACAGGTAGGTTTTAGACTTTCAAAAGCAGACTTTCCAGAGCAGCTTGAACTGTTTTGTGACGTACTGCGGTTACAACAGCTAAAATTGACTGAAGACAGAAATAATCACACGCCCTGCTTGAGAGTACACATTAATTTGAGAAGGAATTCTCCTTTTACTCAGCTTGCTGCAAATGTCTTGAAAACCCTGTGTTTTTCCACAAAAACATGCAGACTCACATACAAACCACTTAGACAAGAAATCACATCTAGTGTGTCAATATTCTGTCCAGCATGAGAGGTCCTAGTTAACTGAACAATTATTTATAAGCTTTTGGCAGTGGCAAACTTTGTAGGCAGCTGTAAACTTTATTGACAATGTAGAACCAAATAAAGGTTTGCCTAAGAAATCCAATTCATAGCTTGATGCCAGATTAGCATAAGTGAAATATGAGTATTTAATATAATAAAACATGAGCCGCAAGCATCTAGCCCATCACAGGAAAAATGCAAAACCAGAAGGTATTTTAATGAAAAACTGGAAGCAAATATCACAGTCTAATGTTTTAAAGCCATATGAGTTAATTTTAGTTTGAAAGGAAATCATTTTTCAAAGTTCTGTACTCTGTTTAAAAACAGATTGAGCAAGTTTATTAAATTAGCAGACCACTGCATTTATGAAATCCATAAGTCAGATCAATGGTGCAGAGTCAGCTCTAGAAAGTAATTGCTGGCTTCTCTCAATATGGACAATCCAAAAACTTCCAAGGACTAGTTTTTCCCTCCATTATTTATAACAAGCAAACCATGGTGCAATAGATTCTAATTCATAATGCCTTTTTAATGTTTTTATAGCACGGCATTTGGACTCATTTCTAATCTCTGCAGATGACAGGTTGCCATTATTGAATTTCCATTCATATGAATTATGGGTACAATATATTTTACCCAGTATTTTCTGCCCCAGGACTAACATGATTCTACAATTAAATAAATAAATAAATAAATCACATGGTCAGCTTTTTTTTTCCCCCCAGAAACAGAAAGCACTAACAGCCAGCAGAGATTAGTCTTGCTACAACTCTATGCATCTGACCTTGACCTTGCACCCATTTGACTCTACAGAATCTCCAGCCTGTAAGCTACATGTATATGGTTAATAAAATGCCTGTATTTAGGTAAGTATCTAACTACATCTTCCAGACAACAAGTCAATGCTTGCTCAGCAGGGTTTTCCTTCCTCTGCCCAGCTGGGAAACACCTGGCCCTTTGGGCCAGGTAATGCACGATGGATGGACATGAGCTGACTCCTTCCTCTTTTCTGCATGCCTTCAGATACCAATGTGTGAATGAAGAAGTCATTCTCCCTAATGAAAACAGCTCTTAAGAACCAGAAAGTCTCTAGAACACTGCAGCTCCTTTTAATTTGCCCACCAGCAGCAATCTCTCATGTGTATCTCCCCATAGGAATGTCTCAATCCATCAAAATGATTAAAAACACACTAAACAGTAGGTGTGAAAATAGCCATCCTGAGGTCAACAAGGGCTACTTTTATCATTGAAGGCAGGCATATACTTTATGCTCTACCAGATGGTTGAGAGACAGAGACACAACACAGGGTTAAATAAATCCCCAAGCTGCACCCCACAGGAAGTACATACTGGGTAAGTATATGTACAGCCTACTTGCAATGTGACTCACAGAATTATTGAGGCTAGAATAGACCTCTGAGATCATGAAGTCCAGCCCATGACTTAACACCATCACATTAACCAAACATGTCACTAAGTGCCACATCTAATCTTTCCTTAAACACATCCAGGGATGACGATTCCACCACCTCCCTGGGCAGTCTATTGCAGTGTCTAATTACCCTTTCCATGAGGAAGTGCTTCCCAACATCCAACCTTAAACTCCCCTGGTGGAGATTCAGGCCATGCCCTCTCCTCTTGTCACAAGTTGCCTGGGGAAAGAGAAGGACCCCTGCCTTACTACAACCTCCCTTCAGATAGATGCGGAGTGTGATAAGGTCCCCCTGAGTATCCTCTTCTCCAGGCTAAACAACCCTAGCTCCCTCAGCCTCTCCTCATAAAACTTTCCCTCCAGCCTCTTCACCCGTCTTGTCACTCTCCTCTGGGTCCTCTCTAGCACCTCAATATCCTTCCTGAAGTGAGGGCCCAAAACTGCACACAGCACTCAAGGTGAGGCCTCACCAGTGTCGAGCACAGGGGCAAACATCAGCTGCTGTCAACCAGCACTCCCAGGTCCCTCTCTGTCAGGCTGCTCTCCAGCCACTCCTCCCCCAGTCTGTAGTGCTGCATGGGGTTATTTAGAATAGAATAAACCAGGTTGGAAGAGACCTTCAAGATCATTGTGTCCAACCTATTAACTAATACAACCCACCTAATCAACTAAACCATGGCACCAAGCACCCCATCAAGTCTCCTCCTGAACATCTCCAGTGATGGTGACTCCACCACCTCCCCGGGCAGCCCATTCCAATGGGCAGTTACTCTCTCTGTGTAGAATTTCTTCCTAACATCCAGCAAATTGTGGCCAAAGTGTAGGACCTTACACTTGGCCTTGTTGAACTCCACACTGCTGGCCTCAGCCCAGCCTGTCCAGGTCTCTCTGAAGTGTCTTCCTACCTTCCAGCAGATCGACCTCCTCTCCAGCTTGGTGTCATCCACAAACTTACTAACAGCAGACTCAATCCCTTCATCAATAAAGATGTTGAATAGAACTGGGTCCAGTACTGATCCCTGGGGGACACCACTGGTCACCAGACACCAACTGGATGCCACACCATTCACAACTGCTCTCTGTGCCCAGTCATCCAGCCAGTTTTTCTTACAGGTTGGACTCGATGATCCTTGAGGTCTCTTCCAACCTTGGTGATACTGTGATACTGTGTTTTTAACCCAGCAAAAGGTGCACCTGTCCAAGCCATGGGCTGCTAGCTTTTCCAGGAAGATGCTGTGGGAGACTATGTCAAAGGCTTTGCTCAAGCCTAGGTAGACCACATGCACAGACCTCCCTTCATCTACCAGGCAGGTCACCCAGTCATAGAATGAGATTAGATTGGTTAGGCAGGACCTTCCTTTCCTAAACCCTTGTTGGCTGGGAGAGGCTGAAGGAGCTGGGATTGTTTAGCCTGGAGAAGAGGAGGCTCAGGGGTGATCTCATTGCCCTCTACAACTACTTGAAAGGTGGTTGTAGCCAGGAAGGGGTTGGTCTCTTCTCCCAGGCAACCAGCAGCAGAACAAGGGACACAGTCTCAAGCTGCACAAGGAGAAGTTTAGACTCGAGGTGAGGAGAAAGTTCTTCAACGACAGTCATTGGTCATTGGAATGGGCTGCCCGGGGAGGTGGTGGAATCGCCATCTCTCGAGGTGTTCAAGAGGAGATTGGACATGGCACTTGGTGCCATGGTCTAGTCATGAGGTCTGTGGTGACAGGTTGGACTTGATGATCCTCGAGTTCTCTTCCAACCTTGGTAATACTGTGACACTGTGATCCCTTGGTTGTCTGGTACATGCTGCATGATGGTACTCAGGATGAGCTGCTCCATAACCTTGCAAACACTGAGGTCAGGTTGAGAGGCCTATAGTTCCCTGGATCCTCCTTTTGGCTCTTCTTGTGGATGGGCATCACATTGGCCAACCTTCAGTCATCTGGGACCTCCCCAGTTAGTCAGGACTGGTGATAAATGATGGAGAGTGGCTTAGCCAGCTCTTGGGCCAGCTCCCTAAGCACCCTAGGGTGAATCCTGCCCAGAACCATTGTCTTGTTAGGATCTAAGTGGCACAGCAGGTCACTAACTACTTCCTCCTGGATAACAGGAAGGATATTCTGCACTCCATCCCTGTCTAGAAACTCAGGAACCCAGACGCCCTGAGGATATCCAATCTTTTTGTTAAAGACCACGGCAAACAAGCTGTTAAGTACCACAGCCTTTTCCTTGCGTTCTGTTACTTTGTTTCTCCCTTCATCCAATCAGGCCCTCCTTTTGTTATTAATTTATTTATAAAATCACTTCTTATTATCCTTAATAGAATCGTCCAGATTAAGTTCTAACTGAGCTTTTGCATCTCTTTCTACATGACCTTACAATATAATAATAATATTTTTTAATACTAATACTAATACTAATACTACTACTACTACTAATAATAATAATAATAATAAAACAACCAGGTTGGAAGAGACTTCAAGATCATTGTGTCCAAACCATCAACCAATGCAACCCACCTAAACAACTAAACCATGGCATCAAGCACCCCATCAAGTCTCTTCCTGAACACCTCCAATGATGGTGACTCTACCCTTAAATGCTTCCTGGTTCACCTGCTCCTTTTCCCAAAGTTTATACACTCTCTTTTTCCCCAAGTTCCTGCAAATGCTCCCTTCTCAACCAGGCTGGTCTTCTTCCTCACTAGCTTGTTTTTTTGGCACATAGGGACAGCCTGCTCCTGTGCTTTCATAACTTCATGCTTAAAGTAAGTCCAACCTTCATGGGCCCCTTCGTTTTTGAGGGCTGCTTCCCAAGTGACTCTCTGAACCAGCATCCTGAATAGATCAAAGTCAGCCCTCCGGAAGTCCAAGATAGAGAGGTTTTGCTGATGGCCCTCCTAACCTTACCACATATTGAAAACTCTACCATATCATAGTTGCTGTGCCCCAGAGGACCTCTGCCCAACACATCTTCCACCAGCCCTTCCCTGTTCGTAAACAGTAGGTCTAGTGGGGCACTACCCCTGGCAGGCTTGCTCACCAGCTGCAATGGTAACTTCCTGGACTGCCTCCTTTCTGCTGTGTTGTACTCCCAGCAGACATCTGGTAAATTGAAGGCCGCCACGAGAACAAGGTCTAGGGAATGTGAGACAGCTCCAAGTTGTTGGAAGACTGTCTCATTGGTATCTTTATCCTGCTCAGGTGGTCTGTAGCAGACTCCCACCAGTATACTGTTTGTCTTCCCCTTTATCCTTATCCATAGACATTCCATCTTGGTGTTTCTAAGATTGAATTTGAGGCAGTCAAAGCACTCCTTATCATAGAGTGCTACCCCTCCACCTTTCTTTCTTTGCCTGTCCCTTCTAAAGCGCCGTTAGCCATCCACTGCACCACTCTAACCACGTGAGTCATCCCACCATGTTTCTGTGACAGCAATTATTCATGGGCCATCTAGTGTACAACAGTTTCTAATTCCTCCTGCTTATTCCCCATACTCTGTGCATTGGTATATAAGCATTTTGGAGAGGGACTGAAGCCATTAGTTTTCACTCTTGCTATCTGACCATTCCTGGCCACTCCCATGGTCACAATCCTATTAGTGTTTTATTGTCGCATATGCCACCATTATCCACCTCAAGTGGGACAGCAGATTGAAGCAGATTAGGGTCTTCTCTAGTGAGCCCGGTTTTATGCCCTTTCCCCTTTGAGGCTAGTTTAAAGCCCTTTCAACAAACCCTGTCAACTCTCACTTGAGGCAAAACAGTGAGCTGTATGAACTTATGGTCTTACCTACTATGGCTGCTCTTATCTTTAATGGAATGAACTAGGATTAGCAGCACAGAGCACACTTTAACGTTATGGCTAATGTCCTTCGGAAGGAGTAATTTTTAATGGACACCAAAGGACACACGTTACTGTACCAAGGCAGAAAGGCAATGGTTTTTTTCTTGGATTTCCACGTAACAGTAAACACCAATTAAATGTAACAAAGAACTTCCCAAACACCAGGAATGGCATGGTCCCTGCCCTGCAGAGCTCACATCCAAAAATGACAAGGAAATGATGTGTGAAAAAACAAAACATGAAGCACATAAGTAGATGACAGGTAACAATGCTGAGTAATATCATATGTGTTTCTGTACACACACTCCAAGCAGGTATTGGCAAAATCTGCTCCTAAGTACGCATGCATTCAGAAATACTCAACAGCCTAGCTGTACCCAGAGGATTAGTTTTTGCCAGCATCACGGTGGCAAAGAGTTCTTTAGGAGAAACCTACATACAAAAAGGGCAAGAGGCTTGCAAACAATCCCTGAAGGCACATGTCAGGCATAGAAAATAAACAAACATCAGAAAAGCAAACAAAAAGGTAATCAAAACCAGAGTCCTTGGGATAAGAGACGGCAGAACCGGGGACACAAAAAGATACATGGGTGGAAGCAGAGCAATGGGTTGTTCGAATGCTTCTGACATTTCTTTAAATGTCAGCTCATAATTACGATGTCCCCACCACCACCTTATACGTATGTAACCTCTTCTAGCAGAGGCCTCATAACTTGCAGCTCACTGCACTTCAGCATTTCTAGCTACCCATCAGGTTCCTACCTTTTATTCTGGTGAGAATGAACAAGCAAACACCAAGCTTCCAATGAACACTTACTACTTCAGTTTTAATTTCAAGGGTTCCTCACTGTTCAGTTATATCTCTGAGTGTATGATACAGGTTTTTACAGGGTGCTATGCATTGAGAAGCACCATGAGATGAGTGCAAGAAAGGGCAATATTTAAAGAAGTTCAGAGCACCCTGTGCACAGAGCATATTCTATAAACATTCTCTCAGAGGAGAAACAATGTGGTATAATTTTTTGCATAAGTTTACATGTGTAAAACCTACATTAATAAAAATCAACCCTTGTTCACTATTTGAACACAAATCCCATTAATAATTCCATTAAGCTACCACTTCAGTTCATTACTTTACCTGTTTGTGCTTCACTATATTCACTGTCAACATCTGCTAATTTCCCTGAGAAGGAGGGTGAGCAAGGCCATGCAATCACACTGCTGTTCAGTGCTGCACCCATAGCTTGCTGGTGAACACTGCTGGTGGAAAGGGCATTTCAGCTCCCTCCTACCCAAAGACAGAATACATTGCCTTCCAACACAACCAGCCTCCAACCTACCACATAAGAGCTAACTTCCATCCCTGAATTCAAATTACTTAATTATCACAGCTACTCAGCATGCTTGTTCAATACTTCACTAAGCAGATACTTTAAAGAGTGAAGGGAAGGAAAAAAAGAATTGGAGGATTGACACACAGAGAGTGATAGATAAGAAGCAATATAAGTTTATATTTTTAAAGTAAAAGCTTATGGAGGGGGTGAGAAACAGAGCTAGGCAAAACCAAAAACATTCCCCCAGAATCAAGTCCCACAACACTTCAAACTGTTAAACATTCAGGGATGCAACAGATAACATAATCACAATGCACAGCAGGGTCCTCAGTGAAGAATAGGTACACAACTCTTAAAAGATTATTACAGCAAATTTAAGCAAACCAATTGCACAGAGATGAGAAAGCAGCTAAACAGAGGTTTTCAGGACTTCTGATCACCAAGGCTCATTCCAACTGGCTCAGTTTGATCTAACAATCAAGAAGTCAAATGATATGAAGTAAGATATTTCCTCCAGTAAATTGAAAAAGGTGGAGTGTGAGCTTATTTAGATTTGCTTCCTGCAACAGCATTTCTTTCCTTCTTTCTCTTTCTCCAAGCAGCCTAGCTCTTGTAAAAGGGTTGCAGCAGTGGTATACACATTTGCACATTGCTTCATCTATGTACTTTTATTCTGTACAGGAACACTCACCTCCAAAGGAAAAGCGAGCAGCTAGGGCACTAAACACAATGAAGCAGAAACACAAAGGGAAAAGGGCTGAGAAACAGCAGCTCATTTCCAACAGCACTGAACAACTACCTGGTGCTAATAGCGTTACATCTGACTGAACCTGACTGGCAAAACACCCCACTATTAACCCCTAAGCTGTTCATCAAATAGACTTGTAAACTGTTCTTCTACAAAGGTATGGTAGATTTGGCAGATTTTTATGGTTGACAGGATGAATAATGTGAGTCACCAGAGCTCTTCAAGCAATACAACCGCAGGTGAGATGCACCAGGCTTTGTTCCTACAGCCTCATCTGAGGGTAAGCATGCTAAATATAATGCATGTTCATGGATTTCTGTCCAGGTGCCATCATAACGGGCCAGTGGACATATCCTGCAATAAATACTACAGATAAAATACCTGTCTCTGAAAAGTCTCCAAATTTGTCAGCATCAACTAAAAATCAAGGCCAAATCCACCCCACATAAAGATACACAGATTAACTGTGCCACTTTCGTTTTGTTTGTGCAGGCTATGGCATGTGCAGCAGAGTGTGCAGCCTGTGCAAGACACTTGTGGCAACATTAATTTCAGTTCATATGATGACTAAAATGCTGAAAGTAAAGGAAAAACTCAGATCTCTTGTAGTGTTGTAAGGATGCACCAACAAGGCAGTTTGGAGCTTTGTACTCACATAATCAGGCAACTTCTGTTAATGAAAGGCATTCATAATTTATCACCAAAAAAATCCAGATGGATACATAATTGTACCTTAGGCAACTGGAAATTGAAGCATGCAGATGAACAGGGCAAGACAAAAGCATATAACCACACTCTTGGAATTTCCCTAGACCTGGCAACTATCACAGGTCAATGGGCCTTCACTAGCAGAAAGCAGTATTATTTTCTATTCAGTATCATGGTGAGAAAGAATAGGAATAGACAGTCCACTAAATGGAAAAAAAACAGTTGTGCAGGTAGGAAGAAGTGCTTCTACATCAACACTTAATGGCTAAGACAAACTTTCATAGCAGCTACATGCCCACATCCATCCAGTATCTATCACTTCCAGATCCAACAGAGAAGATAAAAATCATTCCCTGGCACCAGCAACATCTACAAAACATACTCCTCACTCTGACACAGGAACTGAATTTACCAGCAATTGGTGGTTTATGTGCAAAACCATGACAAATATTTCTGACAAATAGCTGTCAACACCCTAGGACATACACTTCTAGACTCTCTTTGGCTATATATTTCTGTTTGTAATGGGAAAGTGGGTTCACAAACTATTTTAGCTGCTGTGACAATTTACAACAGGGGCAGACCATATCCTTTTAATGTGCAGGTACACCAGCTGAAAGAAAAGATGAAGTGGAGTTGTGCTTGCGCTCCTTATTGTTCAGATACAACTCAAGTAAGTATTAAGTATGAAGCTGTAAACTCAAGTAAAACCAATTACACGCCTCAAACACAAAGTTATCCCAGTGATGAGAAAACTAAACAGGACCAGGACCTGTTATGCAGCTCTAAGGCCAAATTATATGGCCTGGCCACAGTCACAGGGTTATACACTTTTACTCCTGAAAGTAAGGTGGCTATATCCAAACTGCCAATTGGGAAGGACTGCTGGCTCTTGCTAATCCCCAAGCCATGTCCCGGAATTGTTTATGAGAGCACTAGCTGGTCCAGGCTGAACATAAGGCAGAGCCTGTGTTGACAATTTAATGGTATAGATGGTCAAGTTCCAGCTCTTGGGCCACTGCCCTGGCACAGCTTATTCTGCTAGCATAGACATAGCCAAATACAGTTGTACTGTGAGCAGAGCTGTCTGGAAAACAGACACAAAAAGAGAAATAAGACCAAATTTAAAGCATCTATCCATTTTCATGATTCCCTTCCTTATTCTTCTGTTATTTTTTTGCTTGGTTGTTTGTTTCCTTATTTTCCAGACAGCTCTATTTCCACAGAGGTGTAAACAGCAGAAAGTAAAAATAGTTTTGGTAAACACCAAGTGCATTTCATTTCTTACCCATGATTCAGTGGTAGCTACTAGCAAGATATGGCACTTGCAGTACAGTCAGACATGGTGTGGGAAGTATCAGAAGAGTTTAAATCACATGTCTGATGGAAAATGGGGAAGATGGACAAAAACGTTGAGAGAGAAGAAGAAAGGCAAAAAGGTAAATGGATGTAAGCTTGTACTAGCCCACAAACCTTGCAGCATGACTCAAGTTCTCTTTAATTTCCTAGTTCAGAGTTGGATACAAAAAGGCATGCTGCTCAACAACTTCTGCAACTGTTTTATTTCTCTCTTTGTGAACCATCCTAGGTAAGTAAGATTGGCTTTGCAGACTTATTGCCAAAGTCAAGGCAGCTTCCATGTCTACCTTTGTGTGGCAACTGTCGCTTCTCTGTTAACTGAAGGAAACCTTTCAAGAGAGTCTTTGTGACTTTTCTCAAAGACTACACTCCACAGCTCTTTGCAGGCTTTCACTTTCTTTGGAAGGAGATCTTGAAAGCCACCAGGTCAGCTGCTCAGAGCAAGCTAAACACTACAAGGGATTGCTTGAGACTTATCCACTTGAGTTTGGTTAACTTCAGGGTATGCAACGTTTCTGGAACCTGTGTCAGTGCTTGGCTATTCAGTTCTTTCTAACCAGGATTTTCTTTGCTGACTTTTGTGTGCATTGCCCTTTATCTTTTCACTGTTCATCCTGAGAAGACTCTGCCAGTGTCTTCTTCACAAACACCTACAGAGCAATGAATAGAGAAGTCACATCCCCATCAGGGTGTTTTTGCTCCAGGATGAGCAAAACCAGCCTCTCCTCTACCTAGAATAGAATAGAATAGAATAGAATAGAATAGAATAGAATAGAATAGAATAGAATAGAATAGGTTGGAAGAGACCTTCAAGATCATCGCGTCCAACCTATCATCCAACACCACCCAACCAGCTAAACCATGCAAGAGTGAGCCTCACTGTGCTATTTTATGGGACAATCACTCAGCATAACATGGCTTATAGGGAACAGAAAAGGAATGCAAAGTGAAGTGGTCAGTCTGAGTCTGTCTGAATGAATTTATGTATGCTTTGCTCTACTCTTTCACTTTTCAATATTTTAAAAGGGCTCTTTCTCACTCTACTTGGCTCATTGCATTGAAGAGCACTGACACTGAAGTTCTGCTGCCCTGTCCCTTTACAAAGCAACCAGTCATGGAAACAATGGTAACTTACAGGGAAACCTGGGAATTACAGACATAACATGAAGATGGAAATTGAGATGAATCTCTTGAAAGACTTGCAAAGAGTGTACAATCATAGCTTTGATGACATCTGAACAAACTTGAAATAGCATTATTCTCCAGTGCTCCATGCTAAGTGTTGTTGTAAAGCAGTTCATGTTTCTAAGCAAGCTGAAAAAACAAGGTGAAAGGCAGCTTTGTATGTGACAAAGTATCTGTGATCCTTATTTTCAAAAACTATACAAGTGTATGTCTTAAAGCAGCATATCTTAGATATTTATGCATACGTATGCTTACCTTACAAGCCATCAATTCCACACATCAGACACTTTGGTCACAGGAAAACTACGAGAAGAATTACTGTGAGTAGTGGAAAAAAGTATTTATGAAATGAAGTTTAAAACTTCATGAGCAAGAATGGAATTAACACACTCAAAAGCTGTAATCCAGCTTGAAGAACCTTGCAAAGAAAAATGCTAGACCTTTAAAAGCAAGGATGATAAAGATAATTAAGGAAAGCTTAGAAAGATAATAAATGTCTCAAATCCACGTGGGGTATAACTACTGTTTAGTTTTTGAGGAAAAGGAAGATAAATTATTCAGTCTTACTCCATCCCAGCATGAGGTAGAAATTCTCAAAGAAACAAGCTGTTCAAAACAAACTGTGACGACTATGCCAAGACAGGAGTTATGCTCAGAAGACCTAGAAGAAATCCAAAATTACCATATTTTCTGTCTGATGAGGAGTCTAGTTAATGTTTAAAAGAAAACCAACGTGAACACCTCTGTCTTGTGAACTCTATTTAAGTGGTGATTCAATTTTAGGGTGATGTCAGGATTGCATCATAGAATGCTTTTCGTTGGAAGGGTTCTCTTCAGATCACTATGTCCATCGTTCTCAAAACAAGGCAACCTTTGATGCTAGATCGGTGTGCTACTGGTCATACCCAGCTGAGCTTAAAATGTGTCTGATGGAGATTCTGCAGCTGCTCTGGGCTCTTGCTCCAGGTTTGGACCCTGAATTGAGATTTTTTTTACTATGTAATCAGATTTTTTTTTGCTACAACTTGTGCTTATTGCTGCTTCATCTTTCACAGAGCACTTTATATTGTTTATATTTGCTCTCTTATTTATATTGTTCCAATTCGACAGGCTTAAAGAGGACTCAAACTCACCCTGAGACTTTCCTTCCCCACGCTCAATAGACTCGGCTCTTGGCTTTTCCTTGAATATCTTGTGCTTCAGTGTCCCAAATCATCCTGGTGGTTCTCTACTGCACTCACTCTAGAAGAGAAGTGTCTGTCTTATGCTTGAGAGCCCAAAACTGGACATGGTACTCAAGACGTAGTCACAGAAGTGACAGACAAAGCACTTTGCTTGAACTATTTGATAATCTTTCGCTAATACATCCCAGCATTTGGTCAATCTTCATTGTCACTCCTACTCATTTTCAACCTGGTCTCCAGCAGGGCCTCCAGGTCTTTTTCTGTAAAGCTGCCTTATACCAATTTGCTGCTCATCCTGTACTGCTGTAGGGGATTATTTCATCATAGGTGCAAGGCTTTTCCTTTGCCAAGTTTCATCAGGTTACTAGCAGGGCATTCTTCAAGCCCATCTTGGTCCTTTTGAATGGTAGCACTGCCCTCTAACTTATTTATTGCTGCTCTTTATCATTTGTGTTCCAAAGCTCAGGTTATTAATAAAAATATTTAACATTATCAGCCTCAATACTGACCACTCATCCCACTGCCACTGGGGCTTTAAACTGTTGTCATCTTCTGTTCCTGACTCAGGTGGAAAGCTGACAGGACTGCCAATCTTTTAGTGAATCCATGAAGTACCTATCCCTCCACATTAGTCAGAATAATACCATGGAACACTGTCAAAACCTTCCTGAAGTTAAGCAAACAAATCCTCAGGGAACCCTTGTCTGCCAACCGAGTTATCTCACCAAAGAAGGCCATCAGGTTGGTCAGGTATGATTTAGCCTTGGCTGCTCTGGTCACCTTCTGGTCCTATGTGTACCTGGAAATTCCTTCAAGTAAGCATGTCCTCCTAGGCATTCAGGTTTGCCTGAACAGCACATAGTTGTCTTTCATCTTGCCCTCTTTCAAGTCAGTCATGACCATTGTCTTCTCATGTCATCAAGTGACTTCAAAATAGCATCAGCTCATCTCTCTCCCTCAGTACCCCTTGATGTTTCCTATCCCATGGACTTGCGAATGTTCTGTTGACTTAAACAGTCTGCAAGACCATTCCTCATCCTCCATCTCTATCTTCATGCCTGTCCTCAACCACAGACCATAGTTTACTCCATTAGACTCCACTGGTAGGCAAGGGGACCTGGGAGAATCTGAGACTAGATTTTGCCAGTAAACATCATGGCAATTTGGGACTATGCCCCTATATCCACTGAGCAGTCAGCTCACATTTTTCTTTCACTGTCAACGAATTTACAAGCACTCTTCTTACTGCTCTTCATGTCCCTTGTCAATTTTAAGCCAATCTTTGGCTTTCCTAATTTTAAACCTACACAACAAAGCAATGTTTCTATGCCATTTTGGTGATGCTAAATCATAGTGGCTAACAACCACATACATTTCAGCTTAGCAGGAGTAGAGAACAATCAAAAACAGATAAGGCAGCCCAACTTCTTGAAAAATTCAGAGTGGTCAGTTCCTCCAAATCAAACATGTGCACGTTGTTTGCTGAAAAGTCCCATTTCCAAGCACAGAATGCTACAGCAGTTAACCAACACTTCGATATTTAGTAATGACTCAAATTCCAAGAGCAAACCCAAACATTTAACTTGGGTTCCTGCAAGTTTATTCTTTTCTGCATGCTACTCTGAAAAGCAATGGTTGATTACGAATCTTTGTCAGAGATGCTTCTAAAGAGTGAAACTGGAGTTGGGGAAAACGTGTGAGGAATTCCTTTCGGGATGTCCCCTAGAGTACTCTCACAGGCACTGACAATATGTTTGTGTTTTGCCCACTTAAAAGAGAGTGACTCACTGTATTTCCATTTATGCAGAAAATACTTGCATTTTTCAGATGGGATGGAGCACAGCTCAACATTGCTGGTGTAACGCAACTTTTGGCATTACTTCTGTGGCACTGACAGAGCAATCCTCCATTGAAATAGCACAGGCTGCCTGTGTTTCATGTTATCAAACCACAAGATCCTTGTGCTCCACTTTAAAGGTCTGGGTACTTATTCAAGAGGATTTTCAGTATTGTAGATAGGGCAGTGGTGCTGCTTTGATGTCAGTTAAGAGTGTCATCTCTGGCTGATCAGAGCTTCCTTGTATGCCTAGTGCCCATCAGGCTGTGTCCACCATTTGCAGATACAGCATTCAGCAGTACCAGTAGTCAAAGAACAGAGTTTAATGTACTGTTTATCACTCCAAGAGCCAAATTTACTTTTTATGTCTATTAGCTTCATAGACAACTGCCCTATGAAGTAGGAACTCAAAGCCTATAGAAATCAGAGGGAGAGGTGAAGCTTGGCTTGCTTCTATTTCTTCCTCTTCCTTAATTTGGTTCATTTGTGTTGCAAGTGACTTCTAAACTGAACAATTTGAAGCCATCATGAAAATGTTTTCTGTTTGGCTATTTTCCTCTTAATGTGCACTGTGTTTTAAAAAATGACCATTGTTTTCCTGTTTCTTATAATAAAAACTATGGTATGGAGACATCTCATCCAGCTGCTTCTGTAACCTTCTATAAACTGTTTGCACAGGGCTCCTCTGTACCCAAAATATGCCTTAATTCAGTTATCCTTCCCATCAATGATTTATCTGGCATTACCTTTTTCATGCAATGTCAAAATCAGAAGCTACCCAGCTGAGAAAGAATCAGCTTTCTTAAAAATAATTTCTGGGGCTTATCTAGTAAAGTTAAGCATTGACAGCAAAAATAATCAGAAACCTCCAAGTGATGCCTTGTAAAATATTTTTTGTAGCTATGTTTGATGATGTAGCTATGGATGATGACATACTCCTAAATGACAACAGCCAGCCTTAGGATTTTATGAATCTACACTCTGTAAGATAACCTGTCCTCTTTTGGAATTACTACTGTTTGGAAACAAACCCTTTAGTAATCAACATCAAATTACAGGAAAGGAAGCGCTCAGCCAGGCATTTTTAGCCTGGCAAGAAGCTGGTATGGAAAAAGTTCTGCTGCATTTTTAATGGATCATCTGCAACTACAACATATTAGAAGAAAGTAATTATGAGAAAGAAATAAGAAAATAAAAATAAATAACTTGAAAGAGTCAAGCACTTAAATCCTGGCCAACACACATTGTGTTTAGGTTAGTCTTATTACTGATATATATCCCTTTTGGAAGTCAAGATACTGTTTTTGATCAAAGTGACAAAATTTAGAAAGAAATACTAATTTCTCTCTATCCAAAGCTGTCATGTTTGTGACCTTGTAAGTACTTGGCTATGTCAATTAGTGCTTCAAAAATGCTGCCTTTAATCTTTGAATGGAACTGGACCTAGAAATTGGTGAGACCTCTTAGGTATTTCATGATGATAAACACATGGTGAGTCAAAAAATCCAAGCAGCCTTTTATGACTTTACAGATTAATTAGCATGTCAGGGCTTTCAGACCAATTTCAGTCCAATAACGTATCTGCAAAAGTTGACAAACTAAACCCACATTTTCTGTGTTCCAGTTTCTAGGCTATTAAAAATACATAAAAATACATCTGAGAAAAATACTAAAATAATATGGTAACATGAAGTGACAGACTATCAGCATCATTTAGGTCCTCTCTAGGGCCACAGATCATTAGGAACAGCATTCTACAGAGGACCTTGAAAAATGCCCAAGTTTGTTCAAAGGGAACAGTTGGTTCCTCTAGTTCAAGGCTTTCAACATAGTTTTGGAACTCACTGCTGATCTCACTTTGCTCTCTTAGAATAGAATAGAATAGAATAGAATAGAATAGAATAGAATAGACCAGACCAGACCAGAAGAGACCTTCAAGATCATCATGTCCAACCCATCAACCAATCCAACACACCTAAACAACTAACCCATGGCACCAAGCACCCCATCAAGTCTCCTCCTGAACAGCTCCAATGATGGTGACTCCACCACTTCCCCAGGCAGCCCATTCCAATGGGCAATCACTCTCTCTGTATAGAAATTCTTCCTAACATCCATCCTAAACCTCCCCTGGTGCAGCCTGAGGCTGTGTCCTCTTGTTCTGGTACTGGCTGCCTGGGAGAAGAGACCAACATCTGCCTGTCTACAACTTCCCTTCAGGTAGTTGTAGAGAGCAATAAGGTCACCCCTGAGTCTCCTCCTCTCCAGGCTAAGCAATCCCAGCTCCCTCAGCCTCTCCTCATAGGGCTTGTGTTCCAAACCCCTCACCAACTTCGTTGCCCTTCTCTGGACTTGTTCAGCAAGTCAACATCCTTCCTAAACTGAGGGGCACAGAACTGGACACATTATTCGAGGTGCGGCCTAACCAGTGCAGTGTACAGGGGCAGAATGACCTCCCTGCTCCTACTGGCCACACTGTTCTTGATACCTCCTAGGAGTTGCAGCTTTTGCCACTATTGCAGTAGGGCTAGACTGCTAGGTCCAGATCAAAGAATTGACAAGCTAGTATCTGCAACGGTGACAAAAATATGCCAGCTATCAATATAAACCCTCAGGGGAATGGAAGAGTAGCTTTGCACAGAGAAGCTGGGAAAGCAAATCCTATATACTTCATCACTGAATGTTTTGACTGTTTTCTAGCAACTGTTGTATTCCAATATTTATAATCTCTATTTATGCAAGCCTCTTATGTTTTATAATAAAAAGAGTACATAAATTTCAGTTACCATTGCAGAGCAAATTGTTGTATGTAATTAGTCATGTACAACATAAGCCGTAACTTGAAAAACAATTCATTGTTTATTTTTCCTCTGCTTAATCAATATTTTAAATATTTGTGGAAGCCATACAGCAGCTTAGCAAGTCATCACCTCCAAAGTGAGAGAGAGAGAACAGACATTTTGCAATGTACAGCCAATCATCTGCTCATGATAGACTGCTGTTGAGAGAACTAAATTTTTTTGGACAATAAAGGAAAGATGCATCTAACATTTTATTTCTATCCCATTCCACCTTATTCCTTTCTACCATGTATTCCTCAGCCATACTGACTTGTTCTTCCTTTAATGTAAGAATTTGCTTTCCTCCCCATGCATTTTTTAATGCCATTTAGTTGCAGTGATGCACAGAGACAAAGACAGTGGGGACAATTCTTTCTCTTGCAATCCTTGCCTGACTTTCCAGAGAGGTTAACAATTGCTTTACCATCTCTGTCTCCTCTCCCACATCCTAACTGTGGCTAACCACAGTGGGATAAAAACTACAGTAGGAAAACCAGGCAACTTTTAAATGCTATGGGAGTACTGTAAATACAGGAGGCCAGGATCACATCTCAGCTGTGCTATTTAAAGACTTAAAACCATACAGTTATCCCTGAGCTCAACTAGAGAAAATCTTATCAAAAGTGAAGACTGGCATTTTTATAACATTTGTCACAGGTTTAACCTTGAGAATAACAAATTATGTGTGTGGGGTCTTAAGAATCAATTTATGTTCCAAGTAAAGGGTTTTCAAAATTAAGGTTGAAAAAAAAAATAGATCTTGTCTGGTGTGGCACAGATTCTGTTGATGTATCAATCTTTTCAGGCATTTAAAAATAATATAGAGATGATAAAAGTAAATGTTCTATAACCAAAAAATCTCTTGGTAATAAAATTTCAAATTACAGCCCATGACAACACTTCTAAATTGAAGATGTGATACAGGAGCTTTGATGGAGAAAATTGTACAAGTAACTCGTAAAGTAATTCGGAAAACCAACAAAGAATGAAGGTGCTGCTGAGATGAACAGAAAACATAGCTGGAATGGTGTGCAGAATCCTTAAATGAATTTTAGGCTGTTTTGTTGCCAATATCTTAAGCAGTGCTGCAGTATTTTATGGATTTCTTTGATAGCTTCCTTCTACTGACAAATAACTTTGCTGCAGGGAAAAAACCCAAAACCTCACCAAGCACAGACAAACCCAAACCTGAGCTCAATCATCCAATGTGCTTGGGCTAAGAGTATGAGAAACTGAACCCAAAACAGCAGTTTAATGGCAGGAACTGGACCCCCCTCTCCACTACTTATGGCATTCAAGGCATTGAGTCTCCAGTGAAGGACTCATCCCTTCAAACTGTGCTGACTCTGGGTGGTGGTCTGTGGCCCAACACTTTGGATACAGGACCAGGGTAGGAAAGCTAAATCAAGAAAAAGAGCTGGAATTTTGCTCATGGTGGCACAGAATGAGCAGAAAAACCCAACAATCACTGCCTACAAGTTTCCTCCAACCTTGAGTTCCCTGTCAGTATACTAGGAGTGCAACACTAACTCCTACAGGTTCTTGAGATTTAGCTTTTCTGATGTCTTCTCTTTTCTCCAATGAAATAGGTTAGTGCATTGCAAAGTATCATTGTCATACTGTTGAGCAAAAGATAAAGCTCAGGAAAATATCAAGAAAATACAGCTGGGTTTGGGGTTTTTTTTTGTTTAAATAACCAAAACATCCATAACCACTTAAACGTGGCAGATGGCCACTAAGTGTGATTTGTACCAAGGCATCTGTGGTAAGAAAGTTACAGGTACACTTTCAGAATAAATTTCAAAGGTCTGCAAAGTATAATTAGTTCTGAAGTTCTCCTACACATTAATAATTAGTAATAAAATCCTTCTAAAGCCTCCACAGAAAGATGTAAAAAGCTCTTCCAGAAGCATAAAAATACAGACCAAACCCAGCCCCTCATAGTTGGTGCTATATATCCTAAGCTTCCCTCTGAAGACAGTTTCACCTCTCTCCAACAGTTAATTTGATCAATTTTTTCTCTCCCTTCCAGTATTTTTTCTGTTCATATCACATAACTCAGGGTGAAGGCTTTAATCTTACATACATTTACATAATAATTTAAAGACCTAATGGTTCAGCCAGATTACATAGTCTAGTGGTCCTTAAAACTATTTATCTATGAATTCCCTGACCAATTCCATCACCAACACTGCAAGTTTCACAGTCCAGTTACAAGTCAGAGAGAAAATAAGTTATTTTTCTAAAATCAAAACTGCTAACTGGATGAAACAGCAAGTCCTTTCTGCCCTCAGCCTAGAGAAACACTGCTAGCTTCACCTAAATCCTTGGACAACGACACGAGGAGAACCAGGTTCACAATCTTCTTGCTCCCTAACACCATGACACTTCCTTTATTCACATCACCTCTAGTATGGACACCCCCTTGCTACTGCCATAACATCTACCATAATGTTGGGGAAAGTTCAGACTGCAGAAGGGCAGCTAAGCAATCAAATTCCCTGCTCCCAACCACAAAACAAAACTGTGAAATTCAGCTCAAGATGGTACTTTCCCCTCGTGTGCTGGTACCCCATAAAAATGTTCAGAAAAAGGCTGCAGAGGGTAGACTGGGAAATCTCTACAGATCGAGGCAATTGAGCATGCTCTTGTTTTTTAAGCAACCACTTATTTTTTCTGACTTGTGATTGCCTCATTATATGGATTTAATTTTTTATGTCTAACCATTAGCTTGATTCTATGAGGGAAAGGCACTAGCTGGTTACATTACTAACTAGAAGTGTAAAGCTGCTATGTGTGAAGGAGACAAACAGAGTCAGGCAGGGTGAACATGAGTATGTATGAGCTCCTGATGGCTTTTTTTCCGACACTGTTTCACATCATTAGTTGTAAGCTTGTTCAGCACCATACCGTTACATCTCTGTTCACCCTACCTACCTCACTTCTTTTTCAAAGTTCCTTCTTCTTTAGTACAGGCAATTTTTAATTTTTATTGCTGCTTAACTGACTCTTGGAAGAAGAGGCAGGGGTAAAGACTGTATGCATTTTTACCCATTTATTTTATGGGAGATAACACAGCTGATTAACAGTTCTCAGAATAAAAAGTGTCCCATGCTACCTCCATTCCTTTGTATTTATTGCTTTGGACCTATTCATGCCAAAACATTCATACTAACAAAAGCCATCAGAAAACGGTCTAATAAGGTAATTTAGAAGACAGTTCACATTGAGCATATGATCTAAAGGCATTTAACTTGCTGCTCCTGCCTTCTCTCCCCAATAAACACATGGCTTACTGGCACTGTTACACTTCAAAATGGTTTTGAACATCTGGGAGCAGGGCTGATCAGCTCCAGACAATCGTTGGACTCTAAGTAGACCCAGCAACAAAGGTCCTGATAATGAAATGACTGCTTTGGCTCTAAAATTGCCTCAATCTTCTTCAGACAAAGCATGATTGAAATGCATCTCTCTGTGGATAGCATCTGGAAAACTCTAAATATGTTTTGATCAGAATCTGATTGGCCTCTTTCAAATGAAAATAATTTCATGATGCCATGGAAACATTTTAAAACCAATCTCAATGTAAACTTTGGCCTGTCAACGGCAGCACTGACCTTGTTTTTCTAAGGGTGAAAAAAAAACACACTATTGCGGGTTAATATGTGTATTATTATATTTAATAATGGTGCTGCAATAAAATGTCAGCTTACTCTTGCCTTACTTTAAATAACTTTATTGTCTCTTTTTCCTCTGTCTGTATCTGCTGTATTTGACACTTGCAGTTCTTAAAATGAAACCAAGTTAAAAGAAGATGTTAAATATAATAAAAAGAAAAACAGCAGTGCTTCTGGCTCACTTTGCTAATGCTGTGGTCACCTTTACAATTTGCCAGGATTTTCTATTCCCTGGCTGCTCTACCTGAATTTGCATGCAGAAAAAAACCTCCAACTTTCTATTGGAATAACAGCTTGCACTTTGCAGATTTGTAAGAGCTGGATTTTTTTTTTTTTAAAAAAAAAGGAAAAGTCACCCTCTTCCCTCTAATTATATATTAGAACAAAAAAAGTCCAATGATTTGCTAGTGATTTCAGTTCTTTGCTGCTTAACATTTTCTTACTCCTTTGTGTGTCTTTCTGCTCAAATGAGAGCCTGGTTGTAGCAGTCCCACTGTTACACTCCAATCTGCACTAAGAATGAAGCTTTGAGAACCCTATAGGAAAGTACCAGTTTGAGAAGGAAAAAAAACACTTCAGCAAAAACTATGCCCTTTGGTCACTTTCCACTCTCTCTAAATGAAAACCATATCCCCTTGTTGTCAACCACAGCTCTGGCTTGGTCAACAGACAAGAGGAGCATTCCGAAAAACAAAAGTAGCAATCACATGTTCCAGGTAAAGAAGCAGAAAGCCCAAATGTAGGCAGTGCTCAAAGGGAAGAAGAATTTGCTCTGCTTGGTCCTCTTAGGAGCATGGGAACCCTCAGCCTCGGAGCATGAAAGACCTACTCTAATGTATGCATGACACATAAAAGAATAAAAAAGACATAGACTGCCCATACAATTTGTTTTCCTCCTCTTGGCTATGCCATGACCACAGATTTTGCAAAGGGGCAGATGAGGCTCTAACATCCCTTCAACACATCAATCCCAGAAAAAAATAAATCTAAATTCTTACTTTAGTAGTTGAAGCAGGAGACGAATTGGCCACCAGGCTTGTGATCACATCGCTGTTGACAGTAGTGCAAGCAGCAGTGGCCGGGGTGGGGAGCCGGGAGGGGATGATGGGCAGGGGCAGCAGTCCGGGGCGGTTGTTGCTGTTGGTGCTCACGGCGCTGCTGCAGTTGGTGCTGCTGACGTGATTGCCATTGGAGCTCCAGTCTCGGCGATCCCACCCGGCCCGATAATCTCTTTCAAACCGGCTGTGGTGCCGTGACATCTCGATGGAGGGCAGCTTCTTCTCAGAAGGAACTTGAGAGCTTGCCTGAAAGATTAAAACCAAAGAGATGCTAGGAATGAGGTCCCAGCACAGTGATTGTACTCTACAACCACCACAGCTAGTCCGTGCCACACCTCATCTGCTTGAGGGGAGCACTGTTTCATTCTTTTTCCCAGATAAATGTCAGGAGGAAGAGAGGGGTGTTGTAGTAAATGTTAATCTAGAAGACAAATTAGAGTTTGGATAACCATTAGAATGCGGTGGAGAGACCAATCCCTCAAACCCAAAGAAATGCTATCTGCCCAAACTCTCCAGCAGAATAACAAACATCATCATACCAATCACAGAAAACTGAGTTAGAAGAAAATCATCATTCAAATAGTAGGAAATTATTCCCAACAGTTCCATCTTGCACTTTTCTTGGTAGTCTGAAGATCATTTCTGTGCGTCTTTTCTGCATGGGATTGTGACCAAACACCAATCCTAAAGATCAGAGGGACAAAACTGAACCTGCTACAATCTGTTACTTCTGCTGATACTTTCTATTTGCTACTCTTCTGCTCTTCCCAGTCATCAGTGTGTCTGTATAACCTGACCTTGCGGGGGATGTCCCTGCATACTACATGGGGGTTGGACTAGACTTTTAAACGTCCCTTCCAACCCAGTACATGCTATGATTCGAATGATTCTCTATTTTCAAAGCCAAATATTGCTTTACCCCCTTCCCTCCTTTTTTGTTTTACATCCCCACTAATTCCTATAGGAATGCTTCATGCTTCAATGCCTGAGCTCTCCGCAGCATGGCTGCTCTCCAGGGCAGACCAACATGCCCTCTCTCTTTCCATGCTTCTGGCTAGACTTAAAACACTTAATACATCCAAGATGATCAAACTACCAAATTGCTTTTTGTGATCATCCTGTCCTTATCATTCCTGACCTCCTCTGTTACCCTTTGTTATCCGTACATTTTTTCTGCCAGGGGCAAGATGTCCAAACATAATGTTGGGAGTTCAGACTCCCAACATCTAATCTTCTGATAATTATATGTTATGTAGCCTAGAGCAGCTACTTAAGTCCTCCTGCCAAGGTCTTGTAACCTGCAGAATGGTGGCAATAATGCTGTTTTCCCAGCAGAGTTCATAGTAAGTGAAATTTGACAGCATTTGGAGCTGAAGAACAGCAAAAATAAACACAAAATACATTTATTCCTATAAATAAATAATGAGTATCTAGGTCACTGCATCTGATTTCTTTAATTTGCATCACATGATCCAATAAGTTCTTTGTAATAATAACATCAGGTCAGTTGAAGCAATTTAGTTTCACAGTTAAAATATCTGCTTATAATGGTTGAGGAAGGAGCTGGAACCAAATTCACCCAGAAACTTATAAATAAGAAACTACTTAAGGGAGATGTAACTTAGCAGTGGTATAAAACAGAGCATCTATGAATAATGCCAGTTATTGACCTGGTAGATTTTTTTTTTTAAAAGGCAAACAAAACTGACTTATGACTAAATAATTAAAAGTTCACCTGATTCACCAGTGAACTACTAGCTTGAGATTAAAACAACGATTCCTTGGTTAAAAATTCAGTAATATAAACATTCATTAAAAAACCCAACAAATCCCTTCCATAATCATCTCCAACAAAAGGCTAAGCCAAGAAGCTGCAGCTCCCAAGAAGTTGTATTTGCGATAGGTATGTTGCCCCTCTGCAGGAGTAAGCATCTCCAGCAAGAGCATATACTGGGGACTACAGAATAATGTTTTAGATGTTGACAAGTAACACTCCTCTTAATGCACCAAAGTGAGCTATTTTTATATTGGTGGGATTTAATGCAAAAGTGGACTTGAAGGTTGAGGATTCACTGATATTTACTTATATTCTTCTTGCACTTTGGTGGCCATCTGATACTTTAATTCAGAAAGCTCAGAGAACCATGTGGAAATGACAGCTATACACAGAACACATCAAAACCAGAGACGTAAGTGCTGTGGAAGATGCTGCAGTTAGAATAGAAACCTGTGGTTTAGTAGAGGTGAAGAAATCAAATTTTTCCCTCTAGTGGTAGCTGTCTCAGAATAAAATCAGTACCTACAGAGAGTCTTTAAAAGTCAGAAATTCCACAGGTATAAACCCCCTTCCTTTTGTTTTATGAATCTTTTGCAAAACCAGGCAAAAAAGGGAGGCTGTAAACTGAAAGCTACAATTTCAAAATAGCCTTTATTATTCCTTGTTTATGGAAAAGTTTCTTTGTAAATCTGCATGGTCTCCACCACTGTACAAAGCTATCTTTTCTGACTGTTTGGATGGTGGCTGTCAAGTGAATGCCCTTCTCCTTCTGAGCTCAATGATCTCCATTAGCTGTATTAGTGTACTTCTTGACAAGGCAACAGGAGAGAACCAAGTCACATACTCCCCACCCACCCACACACTTGAGTACAGCTGACATTTAATTCAGCGGAGAGCAGAGGCACACACACACATAAGTCAATAGCTAGCAGTTTTTGCCACATGATCCAAGACACCATGCCCCCAGCACTTCTAAGATCAGAATGAGACTGACAGGCAATTACGTCAATAACAAGCAGGAAAAAAAGCCTGTGACTAAGTCACACATTAAGAATTTTACTTTAAACCCACCACCTCTTCACAAGCAAAATCACTTCATTGTCCAGCTACTGCCTTTTGTGATATTTTCAATAAAAAAATAAAAGCCAGGCCAAGATGTCATGATTTTTCTATGCACTGCACTGAATATACACTGCTTGCTTCAACATGTCATTATTGGCTGGGTACAAAGAGGTTTGACAGCAACAAGACGTGCAGAAAAACTGGAGGGGGTAGCTATCTAATAAATGAGTATTCAGCTGCTAGTCCCTGCTATTAATTGTTTAAAAATAGAAACAATATAAAATGTTCTCATAAATAGCTGCTGGCTGAGGTAAGAAATGGTTTGTGAATAGGCTAGTTAATTTTTAAGTATATTTTTGGATCTGGAGTTTATGCTTTGTCTAGACTATTTTTGTTAAGGATCATAATAATGCTTTAAGCATATTTTGTACTCATAAGAAAAACTTCTCCAACAAATAGTGTCCTATGCCAAGCATAACCATTACAATCCCCTGCACAGAACTTGACACAGGGCAGCATAAACCATCTTGAGAAACAGCAGTGACATAGGCCAGTGGAAACCACACACGGACAGTGAGATGAACAGTAACTGTAATCAATAATGTGTGAGCATTTTCACTCTAACCCAGACATCACTGGTTCCAAGATACCCAATTTTAGGTTTTTTCAGAAACATATTACTGTTTTTGTTGGGGTTTTGTGCTGTGGTTTCACACCACACCCCCAACCCCCAAGAATAAACAAAAGAAAATTGCCATTTCTGTTGGGAAGAAAGGGAGAGGAGAAAGATCAATACCTAATACAAATACCAATACAGTAGTTACAATTTATATGTATGTTTTCCCTGCTTATGGGAAGTTTTCCTCAACATTCATATGCACACATTTTCTCTTTAGGTCCCCGTAAACAGCACTAAGGAAGCTTATCTTGATGAGTTGGGGAATCCCACTGTCTGCACTGAAGTGGCCACCTCAGCTAAGTCTTGGTTAATTTTAAATGTATCCACCTCAGTTTTGGGGCCAGTTTTTCAGCTAGCATGAAGCTCTTTGATGACAGGTCTAGAAGTCAGCTCTCAAACAGATAAGCTTAAAAAACTATTTCAGATACCTCTACTCTACATCAGAGCTATAAAACCACAACACAGACATTGCTGGCAATAGAAGGAACCTATTTACATATCTCAGCATACAAGTCCATGAGGAAGCATATTGCATTCTGTTACTGCTGAAGATCACTGGACAGATTCTGCTAACATACTATCTTGTGAAGTCAGTAAGACAGACCTTCCCTCACTCTCTACTCAAGACATAATCACTGGAGTAGTTGAGCGTCTTTAATCTTGACTAGAAAGGAAATGTGTTTTCCTGTTTGTGACACAGGATCAAAGGATTTTATTGTACAGTCAAAAGGAAGAAAAACTTTCATAGGAGAAAAAAAAACCCAATCTACTAAAAAGGGAGAGAAAAAAAACCTAGAGTTGTTACTGGATGAATTGATATATTCAAAGCAAAAAGAGATCAAATTGGTATTAAGGGAGAGCTATGGAAAAGGCTACTAGCTAAAGAACCAGAGGAAAATAAAAATGCCATGAAAAATCTGAAATGAGATTTAGTGATATGGCAAAGCAAACAAAACCCATTTCAGTCCCCAACGATTGCATCTCTGTGTATGTGTTGCAAAAATCATGCTAAAACATAGACAGCCCTCTCAGTTTCAGAGAGGTATGCAAAGTATTCAGCCCAGGCATGAGGACAATACATGCACCCAACCCTTTGCTCCATAATTTACCTCCATGGCAAGACAGCTTGGGAGGGTAATCAAGAAATGAAATAACACTGAATGCCCTTCTGAGGAACATGACAGACATCTCTCCTAGATCAAAACATGCAATGCAGCAGGTGAAAAAAAATGGTAACAAACTTTTATTTACATTTATCGCTCTTCAGGGATGGTAGCAAAAAGAACTTTTTCTATGACCTGGAGTTTTAGGAATGCCTTAGATAAACAGCTTGCTCAACAGCAAAATTTGAGAAAAGTGTTCTGCAAAATGCAAGTGTCTTTGGGACTAAAATGAGGGGCACCTACAGAGATTAAAACATCCAGCTTCCAAATTTATCCAAAACACTTCTGCCACTTCGAAATCCTCTTAAATCTTAGTTTAAAACCCACCTTCCACCCGGTACTCATTTTTTACCACATCTCTTATGCAAGCTTGTTTCCACAGCTTACACGCTGTGGAAACGCACACACACACAAGGCAAGAAAAAGACCAGAGGCATTTGAGATAGGAGTGTGCTAACTACAGGCCTCTTACCAGGTTCAGACAGATCATTGCTGCAGATTTATTAAACTGAAGTGATTAACATTTCATTTTATGCTTGATACATTTAAACACAGCCCTTCTTCCCCCAAGCCCAAAGCACTCACTGTTCTGCAGAAAAAAAGTTTCCTATTCATGTTCCTCTAAATGACAGTCCAGCTCGAGCCTTACAGCAGCTTTTTCCATGCTCTCCACACTTATCTAGTCAAGGTCTCTTTAAAAAGCCCATCCTCACAGATATAGATATAAGGAAAAACAGGCTTTCAGCCAGTCTGAAGCTAGAGAATCAGATTTCTTAGACTATTAGTCAACTTTATTAAGTGACTTCAAAAACAAAGGTCAACCTTTTAATTTAAATTTTTTCCTGGGTAAGCAGTTGTTTCTAAATTTACCTTTTAAATAACAACATTACAGAAATGTGATAGGCAGTAGAGACTGGGAGACAGAGCAAGGGAAATAGATACACAGTCTTTAGGGAAAGAGAAGAAAAGAAAGTCCGAAATATTAAAATAAGCAGCTAAATAGCTTTACATGTTACAAGACTGGATGAAGAGAAGCACAGATATAATAGCCTATTAGATGGCTTCAAAAGCAGTTTAGTGCATGTAAAGCCTAAGTATTTTATGAGATCCACTCAAAAAAAAAGATGAGGAAGAAGAGAGAGATTTGCTGTAATCAGATCTAGCATGAAGAACTGTAAGAGATAAAGAAGATGTCTAAGTACCTAAGTGTGAATGATTTCAGATATACACTGCAGGGAAGATGTTACTGGATGCAGTTTTATCAGAGAATACCATCATAACAACCTCTTCCTAAGGTACAAGACTGAAGATACAACTTACATGTACAGCACTAAAATCACACTGAAATATATGAATGTTACTATAAATTCTGTATCTAACTCAACAGTAAGGTGATGAATGCATATATATTACACAGAAGCAAATGTATCTTCAAGAAACTCTTACAAATAAAATAGGGTACCAGTAGATCTGGCAGCTTCAAGAGTTACTCTTTGCTTCAGAGTTTTGACAAACAAAACATTTTATTTGAGGTCAACATTATTTATAACCTACAAAGACCTTCTTAGACACATACGGAATCACTGTTATAAGCCTACATGGATCTGACTAATCCATTTTCACAATTTTCACTTCACTTCTTTTTTTTCCATTTGGGTGACTTCATTGAAAGAATTCTTTGTTAGACAAAGGCAGTAGGAATCCAATCAAGAGATTCTGTAAAGCTCAACTACAAGCAGCTGCATAGAAAGATAAGACCCAGAAATATTTGAGGGGCAAGGAAACAACTTTATTATCAAGCAAGGTCTGCTTTTGTAAGCCCCTGCTTTAGTCTTGTAAACAGCTGTAAAGCTCTTGCAAAAAAAAAAAAAAAAAAAAGGGGGAAAGGGAAGAAGAAGAAAAATCCCAAATCCTAACTCTGTAAGTGATAAAGAAGGAGTAGATTTAAGAGATTATATAGGATTTAATTTTCCAAATATATGCTGGAGGAGACAATGCTTTGGGACACACATAAAATAAATATCTGAGCAGCAATATAACAGTGTCTGCTCAGAATAGAGTTCACTATGCAAGAAGCACAAATGAGACTTTTGTAGAAAGGTGCGCATATTTATTATTTCTGAGTATCTAAGAAGAATATAAAAATCTTCTCTTCAGTTAAGTAAAAAGATAAACTAGATTATCCAACTGAAAAAAAAAAACATCCAGCCACAACGAGGGTGAAACTGCACCTTACCACAGTATCACAGTATCACAGTATCACTTAGGTTGGAAAGGACCTCGAGGATCATCGAGTCCAACCTATCAACACAGACCCCATGACTAGACCATGGCACCAAGTGCCACGTCCAATCTCCCCTTGAACGCCTCCAGGGTCGATGACTCAACCACCTCCCTGGGCAACCCGTTCCAAAGACGAACGACTCGCTCGGTGAAGAACTTCCTCCTCACCTCGAGTCTGAACCTCCCCTGGCGCAGCTTGAGACTGTGTCACCTTGTTCTGGTGCTGGTTGCCTGGGAGAAGAGGCCAACCCCCTCCTGGCTACAACCACCCTTCAGGTAGTTGTAGAGGGCAATGAGGTCACCCCTGAGCCTCCTCTTCTCCAGGCTAAACAATCCCAGCTCCCTCAGCCTCTCCTCATAGGGCTTGGTTTCTTTTTCTCCAAGTTGGAAGAATATGCTCTTCATAAATAAGAAGTTACTAAAATATTTGTAATTATATTCTATTACTAAGCTTCTTGGAAATTTATCTTCAATATGATAATTTGCTATATTTTGCCATTTGCTTTCAAATGTTAATTCCTTTATAACCTGAGCAGAGAAGATAACACATGCTGTATTTCACTGAACATGAGCACTGGTAGAGTGAGAAAAAAAATCACACAGGTCCAGAGGTGTCTGTGGTCCTGCTGCTGACATTGTTGGAACAGAAGATAGAGGAATAGTCCCATCCTGAACCCTGCTCCGTGACAAATTTGGACACACAGAAAGGTACAAGGATTACATTAGGTGCAGGGATTTCCTCCTGGGGAAGCTACCCATCATCCAAGTGTCTTGAACTACTCTGAAAGGCCTTCATCCACATCCTCAGATGCACTTATTGTCAACCATAAATGGACAAGAAAGTATGTCAAAATTTATTGGTTGGGGATATGTAGCTGGAGAAAATTCCTAACTCCAACCTGCTCTCGTCAGAGCTTTTATTGGAAAGATTTCCCACTTGATCTTGTTCTCTCCCTTGGCTTGTTGCAAACACCACCCCCAAAAACTCAGGGTAGAACTTCACTCATCACCCTCCATTCCCAAAAATAAATTCTAGCTGCTATTTGCCACAAATACTTGAGCTTTCCAGCTGCAGCATTATAAATGGAATTTTGTGCAGTGGTTTTCAAAATGAAAATCCACCTGAAGTTTACACAAAGGCATAATATAATATCTTTCTCAGATGTCTCTACAGGGTCTTAGGTAGCCAGCACTGCCTGGAACCCAGCCTTGTTAAAAATGGAGAGAGAAAAACATAATGTTCCTTTCTAATACTGCTGCTTGCAAAACACTGCCCAAAACATGGACTTCCCTAATTAAATTATCTCATTAGCATGAAAAGCAAACAAAAAGAAGACAAATGCCAAAAGCTGCTACACTAAAGGCCAGTTCATGGAGGGCTTGTGCAGAAAGATGCACACAGCAGAGCCAGCAGCCAGCACCCCAACTCCCACCATAGGCTGGCAGAATGTCAACTGATGGCAAGGGTCCAAAGGTGCCTGCTGGGGAGAGGTAGAGGAGGGAAGAAAGGGGCACAATGAGATTTCTTCTGGGAAAATGGGCTATCTCCTCAAAATGCATTAACTGGTTGCCAGCACCTGACATACCTAATCTTGCCTAAGACTTCATAGTTAATAAAGCAGAAATGTAGAATAAGCCACTGTCAGTGTTGCCAAATGTCACAAATTAAATCTCACAAAATTTAATTAACAGGATCTTGGCTCTTTTGGGGATGGTCTTTTGTGGGGGGAGGAGAAGGGGACTAAGTCTTCAAATTACATTTGGACAAGGCAGGAGGAATTTCCTTTGATTTACTGTCATTCTTGATTTTTCAGGCCTTAGGGAAGACTGATCAATCAGTCAAAACTATTACAGGAGAAAGTTCTCTGTCAAGGAAAGAGTTAAATGCAGCACATTTTACAACTTAAGATCTCTGGAATGCCCACACTAATGCATAACTGTAAAATAAAGTGTACTTGGAATTTCCCTCTTAGAGAATATTTTTGGGTGAGCTCACCCCTGCCATTGTTCACATGTAAAAAGCTTCAGCTAGAACCAGGGGAAGTAGTAAATGTTCTCTTCCAGGACTGATACCTTCTGACCACACAGAGTTTTCTGACACATATTTTGTTACAAGGAGACATATAATACTCGCTCAAATCAACACCACATGCACACTTGCAGCACGAAACAGTCACTAGACATTGGGTATATAAAAAGAGCTTATTAGATGCAGCCCCCAAGAAACATTAAATCTACTGAACATTAGACTTGCACAGGCCCTATTAACATGTACCCAAGAACCTTTGAGGTTTTAACATGATTCACTTGACATTGAGGTAGGGAGTTCAGTTATCCCAACTCTGCAGTAAGAAACCGAATTGCCAGAGCCTACACAAGAAACCTACACTAAGGGAAATAACTATAACAGTTTTTCCAATTTCTGGTGCCCTAAATGTGGGACTGTCATTAGCCTCCAGTCACATATCCTCCAAAGCTACATTGTTCTTCATTAAGAAGTACCAAATGTTCTTGCTGCACTTTTGGAGGTTGTGAAGGGCCTGGAGAGGGAAGTTTCTTTGCTATTTCCTCAAGTGGTCTGTTTGTTTCATGGCACCAGTATCATTAATAATAAAAAGTACCATTAGTACCATGCGCCTGTTTTCCTGGCTGGAGATACTAGATTTCTAGCTCATCTGGCAGACACTTAGGGTTTTGGAATATAAATGTTCCTTTCCTGGTGCATGCCACTGAATTTGGCTACAGCCCACATTATCTGTCCATCTGCAGTCACAGCTCATCACCTCTTATGGCCTAACTATGTTTCATAAAATGGGTTGATTTATTTTATTTCCATTTGGTTCAATAGACTTAGTATCACTTACATCCACTTGCTATTTTTGTTCTGTTTTGAAAGGGCATGTTTCAAGACATGAATTCACATCACCCAGTATCAAAGTTAAGTGCTTTTCAGCATGCTCCTCCACCTTTTAAAAGCAACTCCTGGTTAACCCTTCTTCTACCAACCTTTCTTCTTACTTTTCACTTACAATTACCACAAGTGACTTTTCGACTGTTGGACAAAGACTGTTTGCTAAATGCAGTAAATCAGCAATGTTCCTTTTGTAGGCCAGAGGTCTGAAGCTTTTAGTTAGCTGCTTTAGAAATAACATGATCAAATAAGAATCATTTCATGTCTCAAAAGTATGAACTGCTCACCGTCTCTTTCTCAAGATATGTTAGGTGATATAGAATAGAATAGAATAGAATAGAATAGAATAGAATAGAATAGAATAGAATAGACCAGACCAGACCAGACCAGGTTGGAAGAGATAGAACCATTTAAAATTAGAGAGAAATCAAATCATGTTTGGTAAGCACCTAGTTCAACATGGATTTAAGAATGCATATCCAGGCACAAAAGAGGACCATGAAGATGATCAAGAGATGGAGCACCACTCCTATGAAGACAGGCTTAGACATTTGGGGTTGCTCAGCGTGGAGAAGAGAGGCTCCAGGGAGACCTTATAATAGCCTGCCGGTAGTTGAAAGAGGCCTACAGCATAGTTGAAGAGAAACATTTTTAACAGGCATGTCATGACAGGATAAGGCGTAATGGCTTCAAACTAGAAGAAACCAGATTTAGATTAAACATTGGGAGGAAATTCTTCACCACAAGGGTGGTAAGGCACTGGAACAGGTTGCCCAGAGAAGCTGTGGAGACTTCAACCTTGGAAGTGTTCCAGGATATGGCCTTGAGCAAAATGGTCTAGCTAGGAAGTGCCCCTGCCCATAGCAGGGTGCTGGAACTAGATGAATTTTAAGGTCCCTTCCACCTCAATCTGTAATATGATTAATGAATTCCAAGAATCTAGTTAAGGATATAACATTAAACCTCTTAGATTTGCAAGCACTGGCCGAAACTTGAATTTTATCATGAATAGCAATCATTCATTTTTGTTCAACCAAAGCTGTCAAAAACTCTTTATGCAGCCTTGTAGTGAGATTCTTACATACATGCCAAATGCCTGTAAAACAAACATCTGGCCTCACTTCTGTTCCATGGATTTGCCAAAGCCTAAACCCATCCTTTTTTTTTTTTACTTGTGAAATTTTTTTACTTGTGAAATTTTTTCCCCTCTCTGCTGTGCCTCAGGTCTATTTTCCTCAAATGAAATCACGAAAACAGGTAGAAATAGCGAAGGAAGCAGGACTAAGAGTAAGAGCTGTAGCATCTGAATAATCTTTCAGTGGGACTAATTTTAGAAAGTATTTGTGCTACTGCTACTAGTCAATCACTACAACTAATATTAAGAAGCTAAGAAACAAAACTAGATTAAACTGCATTTAGCAAAGAATATTGGAATAGAAAGAAGTAAAACCACATATGCTCTTCCATAAACTAGAAGCTCAGTTTACTGAAATGTCCTCAATATCAACAAAATATGTATTAACAAGAAAAAATAACTTGCTGCTTCCTTATCTTGCATTCATTTTACATCCATACTTCTCTGAGGCAACAGATCAGAATGGTGCATTGCCTTCCCCTTAGGCCAAGTGTAATAAACAGGCCGGTGTAATATAAGACTGCAGTGTCTCAGCTCTCCACCCAAACAATTGATCTTCCAGGTCTACAGTGTAATTCAGACTTCCTAGCTCCCTTCACATGTCTTACTACTGATCGGTCAATTATTTCAAATCAAGCAGAATTAAAGTGTTATTTTCATGAGGGGGGATGATATTCACCAGTGACCAAAGTGAAACTAATAAACTAATTTCCCTTTACTGCCTTGGGCAAAACAGAAAAATTCAAGTCTATGAAAGAAATACTGCAGCTGTTTCATCAGTTTGATGCTCAAACGTGCTTGCAATTTACTATCTTTAAATTCAATTTTTGTTCACAGGACAATTTTGGAAGGAGAATGCAACAAAAAGCAAACAGCAAAAAAAGGAAACAGCGAGGGTTTATGACTGCAAGGCAGAGCTGTTCAGAGCTGTGATTCCTGAGAGAAGCAGAATAGCACTCTGCTGTTCTTTGAAATAGTGCGTATTCCTCCTGCCAGTAGCAAATTTATCCAGTAGATGTCAACACCAGCAAAAAATATGTGTAAAGCCAACCTTAACAGCAACAGTAGTCACCTCAGTTTACAGGAGTGCATCAGGGGATAGTTTAATATTTGGAAGCATACCATACTTATTTGCTACTGTCCCATCCCTGTGTCTTGCAGGACAGATCCAGCCTGGCCCATCTGTCAATAAAAGTACATGGAGCAAAATAATTGGTTTTTTGCTGTTAGAATAATTTTGGTTGGTTTGCTGAAAACTTATTCATGCATATGTGATCACCTTCAGATTAGATCAGAGGAAATTCTTCAGAAGAGAAGAGAGGCAGGTGGGCAAAATACTGTGTGGTGCAAAGTGACTACTATGAGCAAGATCTTCATAGTTGCGAAACACAATTTGAAGAGGTCTGTTCCCTTCTGACCCTTCGCTGCATGGTTAAACAATGCAATGATTTAACGGATTTTGCTCTTTCCTCAAGAAGCTTCTCAGCCTACAACACAGACCTGAGATTCCCACACTGACCCCAGGTCAACAGATACTTGTTGCTCCTGTTAAGTTGGTGTTTGTCTTTTTTCCCCTCTTTTTCTTGCAATAGACCAAGGACAGTCTGTTGTAAGTCTTTCAGTGTTATTATCACCCAAAAGACTGAATTTGCTGATAAGTTTTAACCAAGGCCATTACTGATGACACTTTTAAATTTACTATTAAAACCTTATTGTTTGAACAGCTGAAGTATGGATTTCTGCTTCTTTTTTGTTTATTTATAGATAAACCTTGTGTTTCTATTCTGTAATGTTTGCATTTGGCCACTGAGCATGCAATAATCACATACATTATATGTACTGCTTAGAGACACTTTTGCATCACAGCCCATTAGGTTTTTCTGGATAGAGGAAAAGAACAGGGAAATAACAGATAATTTTCCTTGTTGATTAATCTTTTTTCACATTGCCATCTCCCCATAAAGGAGGAGGAAAACAATAAGTATGTTGAGACATTGAAGAAAATTACTTTAAAGAAAACTTACTAAGGAGTTTGTTTTCACAGAGATCTAAAACATAGCACAGAGAAATAATTTAGTATATTAGAGACACCACTTTGAGCAGTTACTCCTCATGCATAAACCTTACAGCTCTTAAGCATACACCCTATGTAACAGCAGTGATGTAGTTACAGCTTATCTAATCAGAAATTCAGGCTCTCTGAGAAAACAAAAACAGGGGAGACTGAGAATTACCATTATTTAGCAATTCTTAGGCATCAACAAAAGCAGGCATGGGAAAATCAGGCAAAGGTGCTACACTTTCAGTAAATAATCCTAACAGATGATGGCACGTGAGAGATTAAAGTCACAGCTCAAAATGCTAGGGAAAGGCACCAAATGCAAAATCCAGCGTTGTGCAACATGAGGCACCATCAGCACACACTGTTTCAGGAAGCCACATTCTGTTCCACAGCTCTAGGTGAGTACAAACACATACTACCCAAGATGGAGCCATAAACAGTTTGGAGATAAGACATGTATCTTCTGAGGCACACCAGTTTCACAGCCTTGTATGTGCAATTCTTTTAATTACTGTCAACATTTTCTCTGAATCCCCAACTCAAAGAAGCAGTGGAAACTTTTGATTTGCTGTGACACCTTGATTGCAGTGTGGATGACTCACTGCACCATTCCTGTTAAGTCTTACGAATTTATAGATTTTTTTAAGGCCAAAAAGCACGAGAGGCTGCTACAATCACTCTGTTCTGAAATTCTCTGAATAGCACAGCCCTCCCACTTCATCCAGCAACCAGCTTGTCTGGCAGAAATAGGGACTAAGTAAATCATGCATAAAATTATAATATATGTCTAAGCTTGCCCATAAACACCTGAAAAAAACCAAAAAGCCCTGAGTAAAAATTATTGATTATGGCAAAGAACTAACATACCTTTCTCAGCAACATCTTTTTTTTCCTAGCAATTTATATAAACTGGGGAGGCTGCATAAGTGCTGTTTGCAGCAGGTGGCCAGGGGCTGCCCTATGCTGCTCTCCACTGGTTCTGGCCAGCTCCATGATGGCTCCACTGAAGAGCACAGCTGGGCCCACCTGCCAAACCCATGGTGCTTCTATGAAACGTGTCTAATAAAGGGCAGAACTGCTGCACAAGCAGTGAGGAATGGTGACAAAAGTGTGAGAAACCCCAAAGGGGTGGGTTGAAGAGTTGGGAATGAAGGAGTGAAGCTCAGCCTTGAGATAAGAGGGAGGCTGAGGAAAGGTGGTTTAAATTTTTACTTTGTTTCTCACCATCCAACTCTATTTTAATTAGCAATAAACTAATTTTCCCAGAGTCAAGTCCATTTTGTCTTTGACAGTACTTTCTAATAGATCCCCTTATCCTTGTCCTGATCCATGAGCTTTTTTATTTTATTTTATCTTCCTGTCTGTTGAGGAGAATGAGTAAGACAGTTGTGAGGTTGAGGTCTGGATGCTGGTCATGGTAAACCCACCACAGTGAAAAAAGTCTTGCAGCACAAAATAATGTTTTGGGTTTTTTTCCAAGGTTCTTTGCACGCTCATTCTCTGTGTAGCAGACAGGAAGGAGGAAGAGAAAGGAAAGAGTATTTCTGTATCTGCAATATTTTAGTGTATTTATGAAAGACACCATGGAGAAGACCTCCCACATTACTATGAAGCCTGGGGTTTTGCTTTATTACACACTTTGAAAAGTTTATCCTAAATTTCTTACAAAATTTTGCTCCATGCACTGTATCATTATTTTGCCTTTCCCCTTGTAATTAATTTCTAAGCTGATATAAGTACAATGCCTGGTTGGATAAGGCTTTGAGTGACCTGGTCTACTGGAAAGTGTCTCTGCCCATAGCAGGGGAGTTGGAACTAGATGATCTTAAAGGGTCATTCCAACTTGAGCCATCCTATGATTCAAGACTCTAAGTGTATGAGTTGCTTGGAATGATATTCACAGATGGAGAGCTCTAACAATTCCTTTCCTGAATAAAGTACATGTTCAATTTCCTTGATCTTCTAGATAAGTAATAACATCAACTTAGATGTACACTTTGAAATAATGCCCATCTATAGCTAGGTATCTTATTATCCAGCATTCATATAATGGCCCCATTATATGCTCCATTCCTGTGGCCAGGCTAGACAGAGTAAATTGTTCAGAAGTTTTGTCTCTTTTCTTTTTCCTTATTGGCAGAAAAGTTCAACATTGTCTATTTATTGAATCTTATGATTTTCCAGAAGTTACAAAGACTGTCATAAAGACTGCCTTTGCTAATTCTTTAGAGATAGACTTTCCAATGCATTTCATTCAAAATTCTTAATATACAATTTTGCATGTTGTCCTTTTTCCTCCTACTTTGGTGCTCATTCCCAAAGTTATAGTTTCTAGTAAAATTTTCCTACACAACCTACTGGAGGTTATCCAGTTCCTCATATTTTAATACAATGATAAGCATTTGTCTGGCACTCTTTGTCTTCAAAGCACTTTACAAACATTAAATATTTAATGCCTATGGCATCCCTCTTACTCTCAATCCCATTTTACAGGTAGGGAAACCAACGCACACGTTAAGTGATTTTGTTTCAAGTCACATCACAAGTTACCGACGGATGTGAGACTAGAATATATGAGCTCAGATTTTCAGTTCCATACTCAAAACTAGACCAACTTTTTTTTTTTTCAATAAAATAATAAATAAAAAAAATTGTCATTGTTTAGGGGGACTTTATGTGTCTCTTCGTAACTCAAAAAACCACACATGAAAAGCACCTCAAAATGATCCAGAAGGGCAGCTACCATCTTTGTCATACATATCCTCCCTTTCCAGTGTGCTAGAGGGAAACCCACAAATGTACATTATCAGAAAAGTGGACAGCATATTTTAAGGTGTTTATGTACAGACTGCACACACACATATATATACATATACATACACGCATATACATATATATACATATACACGTACATACATTTTCAACCACTCCATAAACTGTGGCCAGAGACCTTCCAGCCAGAGAAGGATTTGCAATTGAAAAACTGAAGTACGTTTCAAAATGGCATCACTAAAGAGCTTTAGTATTTGATAAGAAGATTATAGAATATTCAATTGCACACAGCAAAAGCCTTTTAAAATAAAGTCGGGAATAGTGAAGCCAGGCATTTGCAACAAGATAACGAGAAGCTAATCAGCCAGTGGAGAAGGTGTGCCCTGCTGCATAAAGTGCCAGGAGCCAGTCAGGTTTTGAAACTCAAATAATGAGTGGGGTCTTTTTTTAGCTTTACCACTTTTCATCATCCAAACAGGAGGTCTAAACACAGACTGTATGTGACATTAACTGTATTTCCCTTTAGCAGGTACGTATGGGAACAAGTGTTCAGTGTCAGACTGATACTACATGTCCATTTAATTGAGCTGAGAGAACACTCCTGCCCCTGAAGAAAGCTCAATTCTTCTCTCCATGCATGTGACTACAGAGCTGGCAGCTAATGTCTTGCCCTCGCTCATTATTTATACAATTCCCTAATTAATCTTCCCAGAGATTCCCTGTTTGGTAGAAGTTTCTTTTTTGGAAAACTCACCCATTGGATGAATGGAAACCCAAATCCAGCCCTAGATACCGTGAGCATGAGTGCGGTATCCACTGACAGTCAACACTAGAGCATCTCTTGCTATGACATATGGGAAGCAACACAGGAGCCTGCAGTACTGCTCACATGAGACATGCTCCTGGCATTACACTTGGGTCTGTTTAAGTTTTCTCTTGGGAAATACAAGCACACATGCATGATCAACAGTACCAAAACACACTTAGACTTTAAGAGAAACATGGAGCCAGAGATAAACAAAACTATCTGCATATCACACAATTTCCTCTTCTGTGTCACTGGCTTCTACCTGCTATCATTACGCCAATGCCACCACATCCAAACACCCTCAATACTCATTAACTGTGACAAAATCTTCCAATATATCCAATTTAAATACATACAAACTCCCTCCAGGCTTAAGTACCTCAGAGTCTGCAAGAAACCACTTTTTTGTTAATAAAGCAAACGTGGTGTCACATCATGACCCCCTCCAAGACACGTGGATGCTCTGAGATGAGCACCAAAGGGAGGCAATGTAATGTGACTCATCCTGCTGAGGCATCTGGTTTCCAACTTCATTTCCCTATATAATCTGAGCATAGGGCATTTAACCTCTGGGTTCAGAGGTTTCCATGCCAGGAGCCAGACACTAATGCACCCAACAGAGCTACATTTAGCACAGCATTGATACTAGAGCTCTCTTGCAGGTGGTACTATATGCTTTTCACTTCCAGCTTTAGACTGAAGGCAAGGAGCGGGTATAATCCTCCACTCTCTTGAGATATCCTATGTGACTCTAGGCTCAGCTCAACAAACCACTGGAGCTCACTGGAGAGAGATAAGAAAAACAACTAAGGACATAGCAAATTAGCACTGTGCCCCCACTACTCTGCTAACAGAGCTTTTGAGCAGACTTAGCCAAATACCAAATGTCAGCCAAAGCCCATGAGGGGAGACACTGGTGTTTCTGCTGCCACCATTCTTTAGGACTGAAGCCACTGCAATTTAGCAAACAAGCCATTATCTTCCTCAGGCACTCACATGCTCAGCTACTGCAACAAAGTAAATGCTTCTGCCTGCCTGGTAAGGTGGAAGAGGTTTTTGTTATTGGGGTTTGGGGGGAGGGGGGGGTTGTTGTTTTTTTCCATTTCATTTTTCAGATTATAGGATTCACACAGATGCTGATAAAATATTTTGTAGTACTACCATAAAACAGCAGAGTGAAGGAAATACACACGTATTATGAAAACTATGCTGTTATAATATGTAGCTTTTCCGTTATAAATTACATTGACCAGCTAAAGTACAGGTTACAGTAAAGTCTACACAAGTCATGTTGTTTCAGTAATATACATAGGCGAGGAAAAAGAAAAAAGCATTTCCCCACAGATTTTAATACATTTAGCAAAATGACCAAGATTAAATTCCTTGGGGAACTATGCAGCTGTCACAACTACGGAAATACCAAATAACACTGAATTAAAATCTTTCTCAGGAATGCACCTAAACATAGCTTGCTTTTACTATTTCTAATCCTGAACCACTGGTTGGCTCTCTTAAGCAACCAAGACAGCTTGACTGTTTTACTAATTTGCCATGCAAGCCATTTAAAAAGTACTATGCTCATCCCTCCAACTTTCTAATATCATGACTCAGGGGTACCTTAGGGCTCCTTGTCATGACAGCAGTGGGGTCTCAGTGTGATGGGAAAGGCTTGAGGGAAGCTCAATGAGGAAGAACCTGAGCTAACTTCGAAGAGGATGCGGAGGGAGAAAGGGTAACAACAGACCATCTTCAAATCCAGTTTACAGCTGAGACTGCAACATGGCAGAAGCCTCCCTGCAGCCTTTCCCAGTTTCCTCCCTCAGCAGTGATCATTCTTTCAATCATTTTTCCCCCCACTATTCTTACCATGTTTCCATTTTGTCTCATATTTGTATTTACCATGTCCCTCTCCACTGTGTGCCCTTATTCAGGTCCCTTTCACTCGTTCCTTCACATCAAAGAAAGAATTCATCCAGGACTGAGACAAAGAGGCATTTTACAAAACTTTGTTTTCTTTAGTTGGCTACTCTTATAATTTTAGCCTTTCTTCTTCTATCTTAAAATCCCTAAATGACATCATTAAGTGAACAAGAGTAACTTGATCTACCAATAGTTTGGCAAGATGACACCATTAAAAGGAAACAAAGGATGCTTTATCCTATTCTCAGATGCAGAGAGGAGAAAATAGAGGTGAAGAAGCAAGTGAAAATATAGTGGTGATGAAATGGAAGTGACAAGCTTATAATTTATTAAGATTCTAAGCATAGTTTCATCCAAAAATCAGGGTTAAAAAAAAAGTTCCCCCTTAAATAAGGTGTTTAGCAGAAATCTTTAAGGGAGCCTAAAATCTCTTTTTCTCCCAATTGAGCTATCTATTGCTAATGCCTCTCAAGAGGCTTTAGTTTGGAAAGGTTAATTTTATTACCTTTAAATGGAAAATTTCAGCAGCCACCAGCCAGTTGACCAACCACTTCTATTTGCCATGAAATTCATAGAATTAAACCCCACAGTGCAGCTTGTTCCAGGAACATCCCAGCCACATCCCAATGCTTGGGTGCAAAAGATGGGCCAAAAGCAGTGATTATGACTTCGTAATTAAAAAAAAAAAAAAAAGTAGTTCTGGCTCTCAACAGATTAATTTTTAAGGACAGCATACATTAATTTCTTATTTTCTGCATTGTCTTTGCTGGCAATGCAACAATATGTAAGCACTGCCTGTTGTACTTAGTAGCTTAAGAGACTGTCATTTTGCTCATTCTGCCTGGTCTAAAATGTGTTTTCACAGAAAAAAAAAAAACATCTCCTCCTCCCAAAACAAATCACCCTCCTTTCCCCCTGCAGTTTTCTTCAAATTTCATCACGAATTGAAGGGACGCCACCCTTGGAAACAGGGGACAAAGGAGGGAACACATCCGTGGGAGGTTTTTATTCTAGACAGAGAGGTTCTCCCTGAGACAGCTTTTTGCCAACTCATGGAGAGTTTGGAAAATGAAGGCAAAAGCTTCCCATTTGACTGAATTCAATAGGAAGGCAATGCGGTGTGTGGAGCACCAGGGCAATTTGCTTTTGGCAGCCTATTTTGCTAAGTAGGTGGGCTGCATTTGGAGCCAATTAGAGGTTGACGTTTTCATCCTTAGGTACAATGTGCTGCGACACAGCTCGGACTGTTCTTCCCTCCCTGTGTCTGTGTTTACTGTGGCTGTTCATTTTTACAGTTGGCAAGGGGGATGTTTAATAAAGCAGGCCATTCCCTCCTTGCAAACAGCGTATATCATCCTTTGCTATATGTACACATATGGTATGAAATAGAATGCTGTTAAAAGTCAAAGCAACTCCTGCCAGAAATTTTTGATGGCAGCGTTGTAAAAAGAGCATTGGGGCACAGTGTTGTTCCCTGGTTTCCAGTGCTGAGGGAAAAGGGAAGAGACAGCGTGGTAGGTCTCCCCAGATTAGAAGTTCAAACGGAATCATAAGAGTGAAGAGAAAGCAGCAATACCTGTATTTCAAAATTATCCCATTCCCAGTTCAAGGTCAAAGCTTTGTTTTGGCTTGTGCTATTCTACAAAGGGAGCCAAAGAGGGTCTTGATCCAGCTTTTTATTTCCTGGAGTGCTAAGCTACGGGAATGCTCCCATCTAGGGTCTGCTCTACTTCTGTCTTTAATGAAGGGATTTATTTTTTCAAACATGCTACCTGAGACCGGCGGATGTTGCTTCTGGTCACATGACCAGGCTTCAAACTGCTTTCTAATATACCTAATAGTGCCACAGTGATATGTTCAGCTTATTACTGTTATAGAAGCAGTAGGGTCAAGGTATTCTCTGCAAAATACTTCTGTAATGGAGTGGATTAATTTAATGAATGCCATTTACTGCAGCAGAAGTGACAATGATTTGATGTTTTGTTACAATTAAGACTCATTAGCAAGTAACTTTTTTCTTAGTTGTCAGACACTATAATAGGTATAACACACATCAGATACAAAAGTTCTGAACTTCTTTCTTGTGATTTTTAATAAACATGAAGGAAGTGAGAAGGAAAGTCTGCTGCTTAAAAGTGGCCTGCTCGAGGGCTATCGTATACAATTCCTTGCACAAACTATGGAGAGAATGCAAAACTGCATGTGGCTTCTAGGAAATCACCGGATGACATCTGGCATTTACGCTTTCAACCAAACAACTGGAAATTTAATCCATGACATCTCATCACCTGGCTAAAATGAAAAAAGGCTTTGAAGAAAGCAGGCAGAGTCACCTCTTGATTTGTGCTTTTAACAAGATCCCAGAGCTTTACGAAGATAGAGGAATCCTTGCATCTGAGAACTTGCTTGTGAAAGGACTATTGCTCCTACTATGAGACTGATGGAAAACTCAAACTCTGTTTTTCCAAACAGTGTTTGAATGATGAGGGATGAGCCCCACACACTTCTACCAATGACAATCAGTTTGTTCCTTGGGAACACAACAACTTGTTTGTTTTTCAGAAATCTTGAACAGCAGTATGCTGAATGCTCAGGAACATGAATAAAATCTCCTACTAAATAAAGAAAACATTGCCAAGTAAAACCAACAGTGGTGAAACCAATGTCGCCAGACTCAAGGTTACATTTTCAAACTGTAAGTCAATAGCTAAAGTATTTTCAAATGCAGCATTCCCCAACATTACTGGGGACACAAGATCATGCTCAGCTGTACAACCTGCAAAAGCATCTTAATCAGCCAAGAAGTGAAGATATGGAATGAATTGAATTGACCAAGTCAGTAGCACTCAAAATCTGGGTAGCACAAAGAGTACATATATATATATATATATACACACACACATGCATGTATACATATATATAAATATATATATATAAAATCCCCCAAATATTTCACAAATAGAATAGAAAAGAATAAACCAGGTTGAAAAAGACCTTTGAGATCATCAAGTCCAACCTAACACCCAACACCATCTAATCAACTAAACCATGGCACCGAGTGCCTCATCCAGTCTCTTCTTAAACATTTCTTCTTAAACACTTAAGTATCTTCTAAATCCCTAGAAAGACACCCACATTTAAAAGCTTTCATTTTAAAAATTAATTTAGGTATTAACTGAAGGGGAAAAAAAATTAAACATGCAAGGAACTATTCTTTAATGTTTGTCAATGATACTTTGTTTTCATAGTCAATGTTAACTTTTCTTTAATCAAAAAAAAGAGGAAATCTAAAATGTTTACCTTTTAGTTAAATCTAACTCATAATCTGTTTAAACTAGATGCTGTATAGAAAACTATTTCAGAATACAAGGTTGTGAATGAAAATAATTCAGCAACAGCAAAATGTGTATCTCCAAACAAAAGTGCAAAACAAACATGAAAAATTACTTGTTTGCCTTTGAAACCTAGAACAAGAGACACTCCCTTCCACCGTCCCCAATACTAAAAGAGGGAATAAAGAAAAAAAATCAATACCATATCTTACTGTTCCTGTTCAAATGCAATATTGCTCACTTGCATTCTGCCCAGGATGGACACAAATGCACTTGCCAAGGCAGACATAAAAACCCAATGTATTGTCAAAATTTCCAGCTGATGCTGCTGATGACTTCTTGATCAACAGATCAAGTCACGGCAGTCGTAAGAAGAGAGCGAAAAGTAGGAGAGAAGGAGGAGGTGACTCAGCAGGCAGGACTGGAAGCCAGAGACCCAGATGTTTGATGGCAAAAAGCATCATGGAGGGAGTTCTTTGAAGGTTCTTCAAAGCCTTTGGGCTTCTCCAGCTCTTCTGAGTACACCTTTGGTAGGAAAGACTCTCCCTAAAACTACTTGTAGAACCTGGTATTGAGACAACATGGACTGCAACCTGAAAATGAGTCATCCATGCAAATTCCCAATTCCCTCCCACCTACGTGAAGCCTTTGTTAACTCTCTCATGCAGATGCAAACCTGAGCAGCAATGTGCTAATGAACAGAATACAAAAATCTGGTTTTCCCTTCCACTGTAGAGCAAGGATAAAAATCACACTCCTGCTCTCTTATCCCATGCCAGAAGAGTTATAACCCCATGAAAATAAAGATAAGCTGGGGGCTTCAACTTTATATTCACTTTTATCAAATCCTTGAAACTGCTTCATGGGGTTTATTTTAATAGGTATTTGTACTAACAATAATAACCCCCCTTATCTGTACTAAAGAAGAGAAAAAAGCAGATTGCATCATAAATCTTAGTCACACAAGCTAATAATCTTAAAAATCATCCTTTTAACATGGATGGCACCTGTTAAGTCAAAGCACATTTTTTCCTGCCGTTTTAGGAATATAGTCTCCTCCCAGCTCCTGTTATGAAAATGGAAGAATTTCAACAAACTGCACTGGCAGCTGCAGGATCATAAAATCCTCCAAGGCTCTCTGAAGCTGAGCTATAAGCATGGCACCCCTTATCTATAATTAGGGAAAGAGAAATAAAATCTCTAAATGCTATGTTTAACCCCCAGCCCCTCACTGCAGGGCTTTGTCCCTGGCTGTTTCTAATAAAAGAGTTTCAAGTGTCAGCTGCAATGTCATTTTGTTTATTAAAAGCAGAAGAGTTATGGCAATGATTATGTCAAACCTGAACTACAGAAAGGACCACGTATTTGCAGTCTTTCTGTGTAAGGCAGACTGATAAACATCATTTATTTCACAATTACCTATGATTATGCTATACAATGTATCTTTATATATGTTTAAAGCAATTATATTCCAAAAGCACATCTGATTTCAGTGGAGGGCATGTTTTGCATGATGCATTAAGGTCTAACTAAATTTATTTTTTAGAAGAAGAAGAAGTGTAACTTATTACAACAATGCAAACTATTATTGTCACAGCAATGTAAAGTACCCATGGATTTAATACTATGAATGCTCTATTCATCACAATCTCATTTGGCAATAGTGTCATTTCACAGTATTTTATTATACAAACATTTCTCCAAGAGCAATGCCATCTCACAGAAGAGGTGCAAAAACCAGGGCACTTTCACTCTAAAGTACCTGAATTATAGTTCTTTATCAAATTCTTTGAAAATAAATACAGTCACTCCACTCCTCTTCCAAATATAGTAAGGATGCAAACCTTTTGGCTCTAGAGCATGGAACAGGACATAAAAGTTGAGTAAATTACAATCTTGGCAAGATAGAGAAATTGAGGCAGTGAGTGATCAACTCAAGGTCACAAACTGTGTCATGAGTAGAACAACAGGAAAGTTTTGAGAAGATGACACAAGTCTGTGGTCCAGCCACTGGGCCACACTGCTTCTCCAACTCTTAGATGGCTCTTAACACCAGCTTTATTTCCATTACTATTATTAATTAATACGTAAGCGTCACAAGCTAACATAAAAATGTTCACTGTTTCAGGGTGGCCTCATCTGTATATGCTACCTAACAGATGGTATGTGACACTATTATCAAAATTTCAGTATTTTGATGGCTCTCTAAAAACAGACTTTTTCCCATGCCACAGGGTGATGTATCTAGTATCAGAGCAAAGACTACACATGACACCTAACCATCCACTTGGGGATTACTACTGATGCTCAGCTCCCGATATGCCCTAACTACAAGTCACCCCAACCAGGAAAGGAGTTTAGAATAGAATAGAATAGAATAGAATAGAATAGAATAGAATAGAATAGAATAGAATAGAATAGACCAGGTTGGAAGAGACCTTCAAGATCATCGCGTCCAACCTATCACCCAACACCACCTAACCAACTAAACCATGTAACCAAGCACCCTGTCAAGTCTCCTCCTGAACACCTCCAGTGACGGCGACTCCACCACCTCCCCAGGCAGCCCATTCCAATGGGCAATCACTCTCTCTGTGTAAAACTTCCTCCTGACCTCCAGCCTGAACTTCCCCTGGCGCAGCCTGAGACTGTGTCCTCTTGTTCTGGTACTGGCTGCCTGGGAGAAGAGACCAACCTCTGCCTGTTTACAAACCCCCTTCAGGTAGTTCTAGGGAGCAATAAGGTCACCCCTGAGTCTCCTCTTCTCCAGGCTATGCAATCCCAGCTCCCTCAGTCTCTCCTCATAGGGCTTGTGTTCCAAGCCCCTCACTAACTTTGTTGCTCCTCTCTGGACTCGTTTCAGCAAGTCAACCTCCTTCCTAAACTGAGGGGCCCAGAACTGGACACAGTACTCAAGGTGTGGCCTAACCAGTGCAGTGTACAGGGGCAGAATGACCTCCCTGCTCCTGCTGGCCACACTGTTCTTAATGCAGGCCAGGATGCCATTTGCCCTCTTGGCTGCCTGGGCACACTGCAGGCTCATGTTCAGCCTACCATCAACCAGCACCCCCAGGTCCCTCTCTGCCTGGCTGCTCTCCAGCCACTCTGACCCCAGCCTGTAGCACTGCATGGGGTTGTTGTGGCCAATGTGCAGAACCCGGCACTTGGATGTGGTCAATCTCATGCCGTTGGACTCTGCCCATCTGTCCAGCCTGTCGAGGTCTCTCTGCAAAGCCTCTCTACCCTCTAGCAGATCAACTCCTGTCCCCAGCTTGGTGTCATCAGCAAATTTACTGATGATGGACTCAATGCCCTCATCCAGATCATCAATAAAGATGTTAAAGAGCACAGGGCCCAGCACTGATCTCTGGGGGACTCCACTACTGACTGGCCGCCAGCCGGATGTGACACCATTCACCACCACTCTCTGAGTTCGGCCCTCCAGCCAGTTCCTAACCCAGCTCAGAGTGCTGCTGTCCAAGCCATGGGCTGACAGCTTGGCCAGGAGTTTGCTATGGGGGACGGTGTCAAAGGCCTTGCTGAAGTCCAGTTTAAATGCAAGGGAGAGGTTTGGGAGCAATTCTTTAGCATAAGCAGGTGGGCAGTAACTTCCCAATGCCTATCAAACTTTATGATGTAGCAGGGAAGTCGGTATTGCCAAGGTGTGAATAAAACAGTACTGTATGACATAAGACTTGGATTTTATAGAATCATAGAAGAGAATCATAGAACTTATTTGAAAGCATTTTGCACCATCAGAGAGAAAAACTGGTCAAGACATTGATAGCAATGCAAATTACATTACCTGAGTCTGAAAGCATAAACTCCTGGATGCTTTCTAAATGCACTTTTTAAAAACCCTGGGATTTTAGTAGTATTGGCACTAGGAACTATAGTGCCTAAACTATTGAACTAAGTATTTTTACTGCCTTTCTTCCAGCCTTGAGCACCCCACTGACATACATGCCATACACTTCATATCTCAAACCATGCCACCCTCTCCTGAAAAACCCTCCACAAGCCTGCAGCTCCCCAGCCTCACCTTCAGGGACCTGTGGCCTTCGCCCCTGCCTCGGGCTCCACTCCTTTCCCTTCTCTCCAGCTGTTGTCTTCACTGCTCTCCTGCACCGCCCTTCTCCACGTTTCCCTCTTTCAAATCTCTCTGCGATCATGGAGCCTAGCAACGTTAATCTGCCACTCATTTATCATATTTCAAGCTCAGATATACAAATCCGCTTCCCTTTGTCCCTTTGGATCATTGTGATTCCATTTTATGGTCTCGATTCCTCTTTTCTGGTCCTCTGCTTACGGGCTGCTGTTTATTATTATTTGCCTATCTGGAAGTTAATCTGTCTGAAGCCAGAGTCCTTGCTGCTGCCTTCCTCCATTCAACTCTGTCAGTGCTTGATAAACCATTTGTCATTCAGGCAGCAGATAATGTGGCTGCACATGTGTCCACTTTAAGCAGCATATACTACAGTACTGAGAATAAAAGTGTTAAAATAGCACTGAAGGATTTATAAATATATGTGGGTTTTTTTTTTCCATGTGACACAGAAGGCAGGAGATGCCTTGCTAGGCCAGTCCTGAAGAGGTATTTAAGACCTGCAGATCCTTACTATTTCAACAAGAGCTTTAGTGACCCTGGATTTCTGTAGAAACTTCACTTTTTGCTTTCTCCATCTGGAAAACAATAATTAAGATGACACATTGAAAGCCAGGCGCTTCAGTTCTCTTCTTAGAATTTCTTATACAAATTGTAAAGCTAACACTTCTCTGTGTTTTGTCCATCCACTACTGGAAGTAAGTTTAATGAAATGGTTTGGAGAGGGCAAGAACTATGCAGACTACAACTATGTAGACTATGCAGAACTACAACTGCTACTCCCTCGACACCCTGGCAGCAGCAAGGGTGATAGTGGTAGCTACCTGTAGGTTAAATAGAAACTTCCCTTTGGTACAGATATTTCAGTTGTTTTCTACATTCTTTGGACTTCACACTGTGTGTCATGTCACTGTCTGAGGAATTATTTTTACTTTCCCATCATCCTATCTGCTGTCTGAGGTGGTCAATATTTGCAAGTTAAAATCATTTAGCACAAGAGAGACTTCACAGAGAAGATGAAGAGTGCCTTGCTTTAATTCCTGTTGTGCAGGAGAATTAAGGCTTCATTCAGAGATTTGTGAGGTGCCAAGAAAGGGAATTTTCCAAAAGACTTGTTGAAGATGTTTCCCTAGCAGCTCAGCCAGGGAAAGGCTGAAGCTGAACTCTTCTCCTGCCTGAGCTGTCCCCAGCAGACAGTCCAGCTAATAGATTTTTATGATACTTTTAAGAATATAAACAAAGGAAAGAAAGACCCAAATCCAAACCAGAGGTAGCTAAAGCTAACGACGTGTCTTAAACCAGAGTTTTCACTCGAGTTGCACAGTCAATTTTACACAGGTGTGTTGAAGTGGCTATGGATAAACACTGCCATAAATCAGGATACAGCTGAACTACACAAGTAACTTCATTTTTAGAGATTTCAGGACGTTCATGGTGAGCAGAGGCAGCTCAACACTTCCATCGAGGGAAAAAAAGAAGATGGAAAAAAAAGAAACCACCAAAAAACCATAAATGATATCAACTGCATTGATGCTATACATAGAATATACATAGAATAGACCAGGTTGGAAGAGACCTTCAAGATCATTGTGTCCAACCCATCAATCAGTCCAACCCACCTAAACAACTAACCCATGGCACCAAGCACCCCATCAAGTCTCCTCCTGAAAACCTCCAATGATGGCGACTCCACCACCTCCCCAGACAGCCCATTCCAATGGGCAATCACTCTCTCTGTATAGAAATTCTTCCTAACATCCCACCTAAACCTCCCCTGGTGCAGCCTGAGACTGTGTCCTCTTGTCCTGGTACTGGCTGCCTGGGAGAAGAGACCAACCTCTGCCTGGCTACAACCTCCCTTCAGGGAGTTGTAGAGAGTGATAAGGTCACCCCTGAGTCTCCTCTTCTCCAGGCTATGCAATCCCAGCTCCCTCAATCTTTCCTCATAGGGCTTGTGTTCCAAGTCCCTCACCAAATTCGTTGCCCTTCTCTGGACATGCTCCAGCAAGTCAACATCCTTCCTAAACTGAGGGGCCCAGAACTGGACACAGGACTCGAGGTGTGGCCTAACCAGTGCAGTGTACAGGGGCAGAATGACCTCCCTGCTCCTGCTGGCCACACTGTTCTTAATGCAGGCCAGGATGCCATTGGCCCTCTTGGCTGCCTGGGCACACTGCAGGCTCATGTTCAGCCTACCATCAACCAGCACCCCCAGGTCCCTCTCTGCCTGGCTGCTCTCCAGCCACTCTGACCCCAGCCTGTAGCACTGCATGGGGTTGTTGTGGCCAATGTGCAGAACCCGGCACTTGGATGTGGTCAATCTCATGCCGTTGGACTCTGCCCATCTGTCCAGCCAGTCGAGGTCTCTCTGCAGAGCCTCTCTATCCTCCAGCAGATCAACTCCTGTCCCCAGCTTGGTGTCATCAGCAAATTTACTGATGATGGACTCAATGCCCTCATCCAGATCATCAATAAAGATGTTAAAGAGCACAGGGCCCAGCACTGATCTCTGGGGGACTCCACTACTGACTGGCCGCCAGCCGGATGTGACACCATTCACCACCACTCTCTGGGTTTGGCCATCCAGCCAGTTCCTAACCCATCACAGTGTGCTCCCGTCCAAGCCATAGGCTGACAGCTTGGCCAGGAGTTTGCTATGGGGGACGGTGTCAAAGGCCTTGCTGAGGTCCAGGTAGACTACATCCACAGGCCTCCCCACATCCACCAGGCAGGTCACCTGATCATAGAAGGAGATCAGGTTGGTCAGGCAGCACCTGCCCTTCCTAAATCCATGCTGGCTGGGCCTGATCCCTTGGCCATCCTGTAAGTGCTGTGTGATTGCACTCAGGATGACCTGTTCCATGATCTTGCCTGGCACTGAGGTCAGGTTGACAGGCCTATAATTCCCGGGCTCATCCATATATAAGGTTCTCCTTGACATTATCACCTACAGACAGAATATTCCCAAACCAGAGGATGTGGGGAAAGCAGAGTGGGGTCTGTAAAACAGGGACACTAGCACAAGCACAGAGTAAGGAGACATTTTATACTGTCTGATTAAATTTTGCTAAGCAAGAGTTTGAGATTTCATAAAAAAAAAGATACGTGATGCATTAAAGTAATTCATTTCTTACTTTTAATAATTTCCATCTTTTGCTTTTTCCTTTTTTCTTGTGACAGTCTGAGATAAATTGCATGGAGGTCCAAGTGTGTTTCTATGTGCTTCGAACAATTTACCTGAGGGAGTAAAACTGCAAACATCTGAGACAGGTTTTTCAGTTAACAGATTAGAAGCAGTATAGAAAAAATATTTGAAAATAAACAACCTCCCATCCTTATTACTGCCATACAAACTTATTTTGATATTCAGATTTCAAAACCAAACTGGTCATAAGTTTTTTTTGTTTGTCGGGAAAGTGGATTTTTGCTGCCTCACCATAGGCTATTTTATTTGGAAATTAAGGCCATCTGTGCATAAACTTGCACAAAAATAATTAAACTCTTTTTTTTTTTTGAAGTCCAGTTTAATTACTTTGGTGACAACACTTGCATATTAGCTTTTATTTTTGTAACTAATTACAAATGAAAAATTTACCTTTTGAAAAGCTCTTTCCTTGAAATAATTTTAATTTACAACTGGCACCCCGTTAGAGTTTCCCGTATGGGTTAGCTATCACTTTCTGCCATACATACCTGCTTCAAATGAAAATACAACCTTCCTTCAAACCACTCTCTTAAATACCTTTTCACAGAATGGTTAAGTTAGTCAGTTTTTTTTTGTACCTGTTACATTCTCATATATTACAACATATATCAGGGGCACCCAGAGCCTTGGATGACCATTCTTGAGACTGAAAGCTAAACAATAAAGCAGATGAAGAAGCAAAAATACAACATACATCCCCCTTTATCCCCTTTTCAGGTTTCAATGGACAACTGGAGTATCACACCCCAATTTGATTAGTTCATTAACATCCAAAGAAAAATCTAGTAATTTTTCAAAGTGAGCCTGGTAGTTTTTACTATTCCTCCCGCCTAGTAAAAGCTAAAGGAAGCTGTGGAAGATGAGGCTTAGATCTAATATGTGGAATGTGGATGCAGCTCCTGCCATAACAAGCCTACTTCTTTATCTGTGTCATACTAGTGTTCCTTCTGTAGGTACATTAAAAAGAAGTCCTCATGCTACCACTGCACTGTGTCAGTTATATGTATTTTGTCCAAATGTTGTAGAAGTGATACTGCCATTTCTGATCTGCTGAAAGGGTTTTTTAGTTTCTTCTCTTCAAAGTAATTTTATACTGATTTCTCAGTTTGTACTTGTGAAACCTAGGGTAGGAGAGAAAGGCTAGAGAGTAGGTCTAATGTATGCACATCAATTTTTAAACAGCCTTTTTATGTTCCCTGGGATGAAAATGCATGCAACTTGGCTCATTTAAGAAAGCCACAGCATCTCACAAAGTCTCCTTTCCCATCACAGATACAACTGCACCACTAGGGCTGTCTCACTGGAAATCTCAATCCATATCAAGGTCAAGAACTGTAAGGAGGGGTCCTGGTGACCTCTTCAGCTGGCTGTTAGAAGGATTATTTTCCTGGACTGTTTGCCTTCTCCATTCTCCATCGAATCAGTGTGTTCACCTTTGATCTTTGTGGCATTCCAGACTGTCATCCCTTCTGCACTTCACACATGCTGACCCCCACCTTTGATCAGCAACATCAGCCATCACTATCTTAACAACACTTATCTGTAGCTGATAGTCCCTGTAAATAGCAGAACAGCTTGTAAGAAAGCAGGACAAAGCTAATCTTTCCTTTCAAAATATTTGGTGCCACCTGCAAAAAAATGTGACCCTTTGACAGGGTGTGCTCTGACTCCTGCTTATCCCTCTGAATATGTACCTTGCTGTGTTTCACCTCACATGCCACCCTTTGCCATGGTCCAGCCCATCTTTTCTATATTACTCTTGACACACAGGATACTTGGACTGAGCTTGAATACTGATTTTACTGTGTGTGCACACATCACCTATTACAAGATCTTAGTCCATGACCCTGGTTTAGCAGATTTTCTGTAGGATTAAGTAAAGAAAAAAGTAAAGCCAAATAATCATTTACCACTAATAACAAAAAAAAAAAAAATATTAAAAGAGCAAGTGACACCTTTCTCTGACCCTTTTGCAAAGCATCGTTGCCACCATCCATTCTTACAGTTAGTTTTGGCTACTCCAGTTCCTTCAGCAGGTGATTAAGTACAGTGCTCTTTTCTGCTCAACTAAATTTAACTTTGGGCTACTCTACAGCATTATAGAGCTGTCTTATTCTAACTCAGGAGTCCCTGTCTATCTGTTGTGGGTGGAAAGACTCATCTAGAGAGTTTCTAAAATGTGCCAGAATCTCCCTCAAGAAAAAAAAGAAAACAAAGAGGAGCTAGAGACCTTGGGAGCTGGTGGATCACGGTGCCTCCTACTGCAGCTCTCCTTGGCGTTATACAAGAAGGTAAGACATGTAGGATGCAATAACATGGGGCTGAGAGAGGGAAGCTGAGCATTGGGTAGGATGATAAAGAGCTGATATGATGTTCAACCCCAATGCCAGCAGCTCTTATCAGAACCAAAACTCAAAGGTAACTACAGCTGCTGTTTGTTTCTTTTTTTCAACAAAAATGACTTTTGTCCTGTTGTAAATAGACATATAGATCAGACATGCATTCATCTCTATTCATCCAGCCAATGGCAGCAAACCCATCTGCAACCGTCCCGTAAGGAAGGACTACTGCAAGCCAACCTATTCCACAGCACAGAGCAGACATTAGGCTGTCCAGCACCATCTTACCTTCAGTGTACCAGGCTAAAGCAAAGGACAAGATTAAACCTGTAAAACATTCCAAAGTACAATGACTATCAGCTATGTGTTAAATTCAGTTCTGTCGCATTTGGTTTTCTCTTGTATGAAAAGAATCCCTCAGCAATATGCTCTGAAGCAGAACCAAACTCCCATCACTTCTGAGGCTTCCTACAACTTATTTGGTATCCTGCTTCCAGGTGAATAATTGCAAATCAGAAATATCTTATTGCACTGTTAAGTGCTGGAAATATGTTACTGCTGTACACTTCTTGTCTGAACAAACCCAGTGTAGTTCCTTTCCTTGAAATAGCCACAAATTTAAAAAAAAAAAAAAAGTGGAGCAGAAACTCACAGTAAGCAAATAGAAGCTTGTCTGTCTCAATACTACGCTGTGGCATTAAAAACAAACTCAGATATACTAAATACATGTTCTAAATACTAGGTTCTTCTACTAAATACTAGGTTATTCTCTTCAAAATACTCTGAGATGTGTACACACAGATTATTAAAAGCAAGCACGATTCTAGGGTAACTACTGATTAGCTGTTTTATCTCTGCATTTCACTATACTTGGAGCACTAGTGTGCTCCAGTTCTATACATACGTGTTTTCAGTTTCTGCCTTTTATGCAATGGCACTGCTCTACAGTCATTACTTTTTTTAATATTTAATGGAGCTGAAGTGCCATAATATGAAAGGGTTTTCCAGACTAAAACAACAACTAAATATTTTCCTAAAGGAAACTGGAGGAGAGTTCTCTCTCAGTCAGAGAAAGCATTTCTTCAGTATGTGGAAAAACTGTTGAGGTCAAAACAACATATCCTCCACTGGCTCAATTTTTCCATTTTATTAAAAATTGTTTTTTAAAGCATGAGTGGGAAGAGGAACTTTTGGTGATTAAATTTTGAGAACAAAACACATTGTTCATGTTGTTCTACTCCAGCGCAGACGTTTGCTTGTCTCCCCTGCTTAAGCAGGAAGCTTCTGCTGGATTACACACAAAGGCAGTGCTAGGGAGTGTGGAGTGAGGAAAGCATAGTTTCTCCAACCACAGCTTACACTTGTTTGTGAAGAAGAGGAGGAACACTGCAATTCCTGATGCGTTCTGCTGTTGTTGGGGGCGAACTACACCAAAGGTGACAGCAGGAACTGAACTCCATATGTCTGGGCATAGAAAAACTTGAACTGCTGCCACATGACTAGAATGAAGTTTGACACATGGCAGTGACTGTTAAACTCCAAACCCTTTCTTTGATTAAGTCTTAAAAGTCACAGAATTATACACAACACAAAACTGCTAAGTCTGAAAGATAGCTGGAGATAGCTTAGTTAATCCTGCTACTCGAGCCAGGTCACCCACAGAAGGCTGCTAAGGGCCATGTCCATTGAGGTTCTAAGTATCTCCAAGGATGGAGACTCTACAACTGTTCTTAGTAACCTGTTCCAGCATTTGACCTTTCTCACAGTATGAAAAAGTTCTCTTCATCTTTAAATGGAATTTCTCACATTTCAGGTTGTACCCATTGTCTCTTGTCCTGTCACAGCATCACAGAGAGGAGTTTGATCCAGCTCTCCTTACTCTCCATTTACTCACATTGCTAAGACCCTTTCTGAGCCTTCTCCCAGCTGAACAGTTCCAGCTCTCTCAAATCTGTCCATATACAGGAGATGCTCCACTCCTTAACCATTTCTTGTTAGTTTTTGCTGGACTCAATCCAGCAAGTTCCCTTGCATGGGGCTGTTGAGACCTCACACCTCAGCTGGGTTTCACCAGGACTGAGTAGAGGGGAAGGATCATTTCCCCCAACCTGTAAGCAATGTTTTTCCCAATGCAGCTCAGAAGGCTGTTGGCCACCTCTGCCACAAAGTCACATTGCTGGCACCTCATCAGCTTACTGCCTATCAGGACCTCCAGGTGCTTTTCTGCAGAGCTGCTTTCCAGAAGGTCAGCCCCCGACTGTGTGGGTGTTTGGGATAATTCCTACCTCTGGGACACACTAGTAGTGAATGGCCTAGTTTTCAGTTCACCACACTGTTGGTTTATCTAGTCAACACATCATCAGCCAGTAGTTGAGGATGCTACAACCATGTCCAGAACAATAACAACACTTGGGTAGGACAGTGCATAAGTCTGGATCCTGGTGTTTGGTTTACTGTATGGATATAGCCCTTGATGGGCAGGTATGGCTCTGCACTATCACCCTCTGGAATCATCCAAAATTAACATTTCACTGGCCAAAAGCAAGCTGGCAGCAATGCAGTCCTGGAATTAGAAAGTTTTCTTTCGGCAGACTGCCCTTCAGGCAAGTGCCATGGGCTATGGGTAAGCCCAGCAGTCACTCTGCAAGTATGTGCGGCTTGTGACTTTTCCCACTCATTTCCTCCAGGAGCAAACATCACGGAAACCTGTAACATGTTTAGTCTGCGACATGCTGGATAAGTAGTGTTTAGAAGCTTCACAACCTCACCTTCAAGGTAATAGGTATCTCTACACTTAGAAATCACAGGTCTACCTTTTTCCTGCATTTTTAAGCCAAAGCAATTTCTCTGATCTATGGGTAATATGGTTATGTAAAAAAGGAAAAGTTGCACAGCAGAGGTGAGAGGGCAGAGAAGAAAGGTGGACAGGCTATAAACTGCAACACAGGAGCTGCAGGAACCTTTGAAACTGGTGCTGCTCTTGAGAAAATGCAATGCAGAATTACACCTTAAATAATACTATAGGGCTTAGAGACATATGTTACATGAGTTTGATTTAGAAAGCAGTCTGCTTATAGAAGGTCTATCCCTTCCTCTGTAAAACACATTAAAAATGTGTTGCTCACAAATTACAGTATTTGCTTCTCAGTTGGATGAAGAAAGGTTTTTTTTTTCCTCTTTTTTTTTCCTCTGTTGAACTATGTTTCTGCCTGGAGATATTTTTCCCTCCCCTCTATGCTTCCTTTCTAATGTAAACATTACTTGAAATTATTGCAATACAGATGAATGACTATTAATTAAAAGTGAAGATGATGTATTGCATCAGAGAGACACTAACACATCAAATAGCAAGAAGGATACAGAGCACTATGTGCTGCAACTAGCTGCTTAATGCCTCTTAGATCACTGTCCTCTCTTTCACAGGCAGCATGGTGGTTTGCACTCCACTGTGATTTGGTTACATGCCTGCATTTCAGCTATACCTATAACATAAGATCACAATCTGTGAAGAGGAGTCAGACAAAAACATGGTTTTACACGGAGGCTGCAAGAAAGCATAACTCAGTTGAGCTTTTCTGTCCTTGTGTTAACCCTTACACTTTCCATTAGAAGGCTTGAGCAGTGGGACCAATGGTTTCACTACCTGGAATTTCTCAGCAGCATATTATAGAGGGCTAAGAAAGATTCACTCTGAGCAAAAGTGGTAGATGCTTCTAGTCCCAAAGCGTGAGGCTTTGGAGTTGTAGCCCTACTGCTGCTGTGAATTTGCAAATAGCTCTGTGTGCAGGTAATGAGAACTCAGATGGCACAGGCTGGTGAGTTTTTTTACTACATTATTTCTACAAAAGTACAGCAAGATCTATCATGAGGTTTAAGCAGTTCCAATGGCTACAAACAGAGAAGCGATGGTGCCTAAAAACAGTTATCTCTTTGGCAAAAGGCCAAAAATATCTCACCATGAGGAACTCTGTATCACTCCAGAGAGACCTGTGCACAAAGCCTCAGAAACAATCATCAGGATTGCTTGAAAACAAACACCCACTCCCCCCCAAAAAAAAAATTCCTGAAACTACTCAGATATTTATTAACCAGCCAAAAAAGAATTCAGATGATGCAAGATTTCTGATTATGTCTCATGTGCAGAAGCAGTAAGCCACAAGAAAAAAAATAAATTTCCATGATTAATAAAATGATCAATTCAGGTCATTAGCAACAGTTACTTCTTTAAGACAGATACTAGGAACCGAACTGAGACCAAACTCATTACCCAAATGGCTGCCTATCAACCATGAAATGGCAACAGCCTGTTGTTGATTCAGTTCAGATCTGGAGCTAATTATTTGGGGGGTAAAGAATTATCAATCTCATGAGTTTATTGAGCCACTCTTTGACAGTCATATTTGTGTGGGGGGAAAAAAATCCAAACACCTATTTCTATTTCTAATAAAAAACAACAGTGGACATTTTCTACAGCTGATTTCTTATCTGCCCTTTTTTCCCTGCCTAACACCATGTACTGGGAAACCAAGACCTATTTCCATCCTCTGTGCTCAGATACTTACTGTGGTTACAACTCTGAAGCTTCTTTCCCTAGTGTAAGAAAATCTCTGTGTATAAGCGAGGCAAAGGGTTATTAATTCTTCACAGCTTCAGCTTCGCTATTTTAAAGCTCACACCAACTTCAAGCTTGGGCATGCTGATGGCAAATGAGAGTTACATTTCTAATTATCTTCTTCCTTACAAAAATAAATAAAATTTACAGATTCAGGGACACGTATACACACACACACACAAAAAGACATTGCTATTAAGAGACAGGAAGGCTGTGCTAGAACACCCTTAGGCGAACAAAAGGATTCCTTTCTTATCCCCCTCTCCTCCTTCCAAAGACCTTCCCATTTATAGCCTGTCACTTATAGACACACTTCCAGCATTTAAAAATACTCCCCGTGTTTGCGGAGCCATTTTCCAGAACAAAACGTTATCATTCATCAGGAGCAGAGCTGTTTGCAGTGTGAACAATTCGCTTTCGTTAAGTACCATATGGCCGCCTGTAGGAAAATGCCAACATGTTTCAACTCTACAGCTGGGCCACAGTTCCTTTATTCATCGTGCAGATGGTTGTAATTGACACCACTACTAAAACAGGTCTCGAGCACTTCTGTAGGATCATTAGAGTAATTAGTTATTAAATACAGTTACCATTTTTAGAAAGAAGGTTTTAAGGCTTGGCTTGTAAAACGCAATATTTTGCTATAATGAAATAGACAGGCTAAATGTTATGGGGAGGGCTATTTTATTTAGTGTTTTATCAGAGAGGATATGGAAATTGCTAGAGCAAAGTGAGGCACACAAAATTATTTGCTAAGGAAATCAGCTGAAACCCTGAATATTCTTAAATAACCTCCTAGTGCAACTGCACACTAAAACCTCTGTGGGGGGAAAAAAGAAAAAATTCCAGGAAGGGTGGAAGTGAAACTTTGCCTATCACCAAATCTCATGTCTAAATTCAACTTTAAATGCGAGATGCTAACATTTTCTGTTAAATACAATGCTGGTTCTCCATATTCTTAATACTCTGATGCACGTATTTTCAGGATTAAAATTCAAATACATGGTTTGTTTTAATGGAGTTGTGTCAAATTAACACATATTATTGCAGGGGTCCTGCTCAGCTCTGTGAACCTCAGGTAACATTAGGGTTGAAACCTGAGCTGTGTAGTGAGACAAGATTGGCTGAAGTACCTTTTACTCATAGACCAGCAAAGAAAACTCTGTAATAAAAACAGGATTTGCTTTCAAATAAAATGTTTGGGTAGAGCCTTATTACAAAGCTCAGTGTGAAATGCCACCATCGGAGCCACAAAATCACATCAAAAGACGTAGAACTCCAGCATGGAGACATTCAGCCTTAAACAGTCAAATTGTGTGTGGCTTCTGAGCGCAGGTTTTCAGAGATGAGGAGTCACAATAAGCATTCCAGGACAGCAAAACTATGACTGGAAAATGTAGCAACTTCTACTCCAACAAAAACCTGAAGTTTTTCGTTACAAACCAAGTATTTAATGTCCCAGACTATTTTAAACATTCATTGCAGTCAGAAATCTGACCAAACGGTATTTTCATTCATGGCTGATGAAAATAATCTCGAAACGAGGTATTCAATTGTAGTCTACAAGAAATAATGAAAAATAACATTGACAAATCATGGTACAAATCTACTCTGAATAGAACTGGGTTAGAAATCAGAAAACTATTTCTAACCAGAAAACAGGAGAGAGGAATAGCTTCCCAACAGCAGTTTAAAGCTGAAGTTTCACAACAGATCATGGCAAGGAAATGACATGATTGTATCTCTTCAGCAGGACACACAGAGAAGCTCTCCCTAGCTTGCAAGTTCCCATGCATTCTCAAATTAAGAGCTGGTTAAAATACATTATACAGAATTTTAATAATGAATATCAGGTAGCCTTTATATAGCACAGCAGACATTAAAGCCATTTACAAAGAAAAATAGATGCCATTAAAGTGAAGTTATTTATCTCAGGTGGCTGCTGTTGTGTGCTTACAGCTGAATCAGTTTTTATGACTCGTTTTCAGATGAGCTGTTGAGAAAGAGATCCTGGACACTCTGGTCAGGCTGATGGCAATTATTCCAGGAGCAGCAGCACTTACTCAGCTATCCTGGCCAAATTTCACTTTTGATGATAACCTTCTGCCCACCTTCATTCCTCTCAGAGTTTCAATTAAAGGTGGTGTTTCTGCAGTGCCTTCCCTACAGTCACACGTTTGCTGGGTGCCGCTTCAGCGACTGTCGCACTGCTCTTTGATGGGAGCTCCAAGTCTGCCATATCATATAGCTGAGACAAATGGCTGACACCTACATTTGTGAAATTTTTCTTTCTTATACATCCACTTATTAAAAAGTGCTATTTTTTTATGTCTTTGCATAAAAAGGGCTTTTAAATGTAGATTTTCATGTCTGCATATTAAACTTCGTTAGCAAGACTCAATTCCCCGAGCAGAAAATTGCGGCAGGTTTTTTTAGCATAAACACATATTTCTCACATACAGGAGCTGAACTGTCTAAGCTAAGAAGTATCAGTTCTGGGTATTCTAATATTTACTTGGAAGCTATTATGTGTTTTTCAGAGTTCCTAGCAACTTTCTTTCACGCAGATCTCAAGAGTTTATATGTTTGTGATAACTAATATTAAACAGAGATATCATGATAGGAAAATTCTAAAATTCAAGCCATCCTTTATTCCCTTAGAAGAGGGTAGGGAACTCAACACATCTCTGCTAAGGAGGAGGTATAAATTACCAACTGAGCATTGGATTTTTATGCAACATCACAGTTAGGAGGTTAAACAAAATACTTCAGTATATAGGAAAAGCACAGAGAATTAGTAAACCCAGTGCTACTGTACCTATTTTAAAACAGAAATTAATTTTAAAAGTATTCACTAAATAAAATCTGCAAATACGCAGAAAACTTCCCTTATAAATGACAGACTTAAGAAATGCCATCTGTTTTATTGAGGAGGTTAACAAGGGCGTTAATTGTCATTTCTTAAATCGATTACAAGATTCAGTGAGGAGGCAAAACTAAAACCAAGGCAGAAATGGTTAATAGACATTAAACAGTGGCTGGTTTCATGTGGCAATTAATCACTGGGAAGAGACTCATAAGGATGGTTGGGAATTTTGGTTGCTCAGACTTTGTTAGGCAGACAAGTTGATGTCCTAAAAGATCTTATATAGCTCTGACAGAAATTAAGGGTTTGAGACAGAGATTACCAGGAAAGTACATTAGACTTTCTAATCATTAGCAAGTTGATTAGGTTTGTGCTTTGGGATTTGGATCAGACCCTCAAAAATAGATTGTGAGGCATTTTGTTGTTACTGGGGTTTTGGGGTTGTTATTTTCTTTTCAGTTCTTATTATTCCTATTGGGAATTTAATGTAGAAATACACTGAAGTGCTGTTTTCAAATCCTATTTCCCACTTACAGTTTGAACTTTACTCATGATACGTTTCTATTCATTTGCATACCACTAACGCAAATTGAATTCACGTAAGGCAAAAATAGCTGAAAGAGACAAAGCAAGCAGGGTCCTAAGCTGGATTTTGAATGGTTCATTAAGGGATGGAGAAGCACCAGAAGTCACTACACATAGCAACCCAAGAGCCCTTCGCAACCTGCCATTCCCAGGAATTACAGCCTGAAAACTTCAGAGAATTTCACAGTCTTTCACAAATTGATGTCTGCTCTACCAGACACAAAGAAGTAAGATTTATTCAATTCTGTATCTTCAGGTTTTTGAGATATAATGGACCACTGGACTCCCTGTAGAACAGCACTCAGGACTATGGAGGAGCAGAATAGAAGGGGAAGGAAAAAAATGACATCTTGAGCAAGCCAGTTAGTGCAGGAAATAATAAACAAGAAACCCAAATTTCGACCTTTATTACCTGGAAGATCCATACTTAATATTCTGACATTACTGACTTCAAATTTGAGGTCTAACTGACTCCCACTCAATGCAACCTCCTTATTGATTTTCGGGGTGAACAAGGCTTGGACAGAAATGAAAGAGTTAACACAGAAAAAGCTAAATCAGAGAAAAAAAATATAGTACCATTATGCACCCCCACCCCCCCACCCCCCTTTAAAATGTCAGAAGGAAGTTGTTAAACTGTCATTTTACAGATGTTCATCCACACCTATACAAGAACACAAACAAATCTCATGGGATCCCTAACTTCATGTGTGGCATACATAAATGTTAAAATTCATCCATCATCACACACTTCCCCTTCCTCCCACTGTGATAACAACACAGGGAATAAAAGCATGCCACTTCAAAAAGAAAAAAAAAAAAAAAGAGGAAAAAAAAGGGTTACTCAAGCTCAGGAAATACGGACTAGGTTATGAAAAAGATTATAAAAAAGCACCTTTATCCTGGAAAGACACAAGAAAAACTACACTGAAATTACAGAGAAAAATACTATCTTATATTTGGCACAGCAATTATTCTTAAATACTACAGGTCTGCAGATTCATATCTCTTCTTCTGGATTTTCCTTCGTCTTTGAAAGAACAGCACAATTCTCTTCTTTCCCTTCAACAAATGTTGATTTTATTTTTTTTTAAATTGCAGGTAAAATGACAGAATAGCTTAGAATTAATTTCCTATTTTAAAATACTACCAAACAGTAATAAGCTTCTCTGTAAAAGCTTCTGAAAACTAACTTCTACTTGTCCTTTCTGCAATACTGCAAAGATCATCAGAGAAAGAAAATACTTCTCCATTGTATTTAGGAGAAGTGGTAGAATTAAGAACTTCTCACCAACAGGAGTTTGGAAACAGTTTTTGTACTCTTTAATGTAAGAGATTATGGAGGAAAGTTGTAAATCATACCTCCAAATTCATCCATTTCATCAAGTTGTGTGGTTGCTCATGAGAGCAGGCTGCAAAAGCAAAGTCCTTGAATGACTACCCTATCGCAAGAGCCACTATTTCTGGATAGCAAAATATATTCTCATCAGGGAAAGAAAAGCTGCAGCTGGGAAAAAATTCCCTACAGGGAGGTTCAAAGAAAACACTGCAACAGTTGACTGAAGAGTGAGATATGTATTTTGGTGAAGAAAAATCTCCACTGCCTGGGATCAAAAAGTAGCTGAACTCCAAACCAGGTTGCTGCTTGATTTTTTTAATGTACTCCTAGTATGTTCCTGTATGTCATTTTGATCTGGTACAAATTTGGCACTGCCTGTCCTTATGAGTTTATTAACTTTAAATTCTGCAGTAGCTGGGGCTGTATAAATTATTATGTTAAAAATTAAATTAGTGGCTGATCAAAACATTAAATAAGTCAAAAGATCTGTTTGTTGCTTTTTGGTTTTTCTTAATAACTTAATTTTAATAATATTAGAGATGTTCCTGGATAACTCTTACCCTTTCTCACGGAAGTCGTTCCCAATTTTCTGTTTTGGAAACATTTCTTACCCGTATAAAGGTGCAAGGAACAACCAGTGGCACCACCAATGGCCCTAATTCTGAGGCAGTGAAGTCTCTTGCTCACCCTGACCCTATAAACAAAGTAAGCGTACCAGCTTTACCAGCAGTGATCGACAAAAGCTGTTTCATGCTTGCAGTGCTCTGATGAGAGGTGTGAGATCTCCACATCTCATCACAGACCCACACGGAGCAACCACCTCCATCTGGCTGTTTTTCTAGTGAATGGCATGGAAACTTCCTTTTTGTCAGAGATTTTGCTCAACCAAGTATTGTTAACAGCATCCACACCAAATTCTAGACGTGTAAGATCAGGCAAGGAGGCATCGGCTTGCTCTGCAGCATGAAAACAAAATTTGTAACCTTCTTCCTTGCAGCCAGAGCATAGAGATGTGAGCTTTGCATACCCTCACTACAGGTGGAAATGATGAACATTCCATCAACCCACAATCTCTAACAAAAGCTAGTAAGGCCTTGAGAAACTGTGGGGCTGTTGATATTAACCGAGTTTTTGTGTAAGCAGACGTGATCATCTTGTAGATTGAGGTGCTCAGAGTCACAAGGGGGCTGACTAAATTTTGTTTGGTGAGAGGTTGAACTCCAAAGGACCAAATCCTTTCATAGTCACTTGTAAGGCTGAGCCAGGCTTTACCACAGTGTTTGCTTTCATGTCTTGAGATAAAATAGAAGACCTACTGGTCCATATCAAACTTCCAAAATTAGTGAAAAGTAAAAAAAGACAAAAATCAAACCAACAAAAGCAAACAAACAAAAGCAAAGAACCAAACAAACAAAAAGAAAAAAAAAAAAAAAAAAGAAAGAAAACAACAATCAAATCAAAACCCCAAAAAAACTGGAAAGGGGAATTAGAAACTGTAATCCTTCTGCAATATTGCCTAAAGCTATTTGGAAGTTAAAATTGTAACTAATCAATGACTATAAATAACTTTCTCTTTAATAAGAATGATCAGTTCAGAAGAGCTACAGAAGCAATGCTCAGTTTAAATCTGAATTTTCACTTTAAAAGGCCATTACTGAAAGTTGGCACCATGCAGATCAGAGAAAAATCTTTACAAGGTCTAACAATTTGATATCTTTTAATGAATGACCAAGTCTGCTGTTCACCAGAAATTAAATCTTCTCTTCATATCTGTATTTTCTTGAAGCAGTGGAGACTGAAAATAATAATATATTTGTAAAAATTGGCAGAATAAAAAAAAAAGGGGGGCGGGGGGGGCATCTGAAAACAACAACTACTCTACAACTACCTGAAGGGAGGTTGTAGACAGGTGGATGATGGTATCTTCTCCCAGGCACCCAGTACCAGAACAAGGGGACACAGTCTCAGGCTGCACCAGGGGAGGTTCAGGTTGGATGTTAGGAAGAAGTTCTATACAGAAAGAGTGATTGCCCATTGGAATGGGCTGCCCAGGAGGTGGTGGAGTCACCGTCATTGAAGGTGTTCAGGAGGAGACTTGATGGGTTGCTTAGTGCCATGGGTTAGCTGTTTGGGTGGGTTGGATTGGTTGATGGGTTGGACACGATGATCTTGAAGGTCTCTTCCAACCTGGTTTGGTTTATTCTAATAAAGGTTTATTCTAAAAACCTGAGGTTGATAGTGTGATAGTGCACTGCTTTTAATTCAAAGTGAAGTATTTATAAAAGCTAAGGGTCACTGGTAGTCTCACTAGTAAACAATAGCAGCTGTCTGAAATGGTACCTCTAAAAGTTCATTCATTTTACTGCTGACAAACTCAGTGAATCAGTGCCAACATAATATAGTGCCTTCACAGCAACATTAAAAAAAAACTGTGTGGGGAAAAAAAAAGTCACTCTCAGGAAAGGGAAAACATCATTAAAGGCAGATCTGACCCCACACACATCGCCTGGATCTTAGTCCCTCTATATTTAAAGGCTTTCTGATAGATTGCTGCCTTGAAGTGGTTTCATTTGTATAAAGAACTCAAAATTATGTTTCTTTCCTCTATATGTTGTACAAGAATTCAACCAATCTTGCTGACAGTTCCCTCCCTGCTTACTGTTATCTCCTTATAACCCACACTCAGGACTTCACCATCTCCCTCACATTCAAGTTAGCAGCAACGATGCTATCCGAAAGGGTATGTCACGTTTCGTTATTTAATAGGTTTGTGTTCATCATCCACTACAGCTACTTGCTGTAAGACCCCAGCAGCAGCAATACAGTCACTTCTGGAAGCACTCAACCTTTCAGCAAAAAGAAATCCTGTAACATTTATCTGAAGCACAAATATGTGAGTAAATGAGTAGCAAGACTGGTAGCTGCCATCTCTGTCATGCACATAGCTAAAGCACATGAAGACAGTAGCTTAATAAATATGGGATGCCTCATGCTGATGCTCATGAGGATGTCTAAAAATGACCTGCAGCTTAAAGCACTTGTTTTCAGATGCAGAAGAAAAATAACCATTGGAGAGTCCCTCTACAGTGTAAGTTTCTTGGTAGGGTTGGTTTTTCATACATACATGTGTTTATATGACACAAAAAAACCTTAAAATAAAATATTTATTTATACAGCTTGAATCAGTTGTTAAAAAGCAGAAGCCTCCTTTATGTGGCAGTATCACCACCTCTATGGGAAGCAGCGGTGTAAGTCTGACCACTACTTAGATCCTCACTCAGCTCAGGGAAACCTGATCCAGCAATTTAGCACCGCCTGAGCCCATCACATTAGGTTTTCCTCTAGAAGAAGCTTCCCTACATCAAATTACAGCACTTTATGGCAGGACAACAATTATTTGTAAGATGCTGAGCAAATGGGTATTTTTCTTTCATGGGACAGGGGGGAGGGAAGCACTGAAAAGGTTTCCTGAGATACTCAGAAAAATCTATCCCTTCCCACTAGTTTGAGGCTGCCACACGATTGGTTTGCGGGAGGCAGAGTACAGCCGGTAAGATTGTCACCAGGAAAACCTCACAAGAAAGTGGCACAACAGCACAGTGTCCTATGTGTCTCAGTAGCACTGACTTCTCTGTATTAGACCCCAGTAGTGTGAAGAGAAACAATGTCCTGACTTTTGCTTTTATAGGCACCAGCTTCTGCAAAAGTTTGGCCTCATTTTTCCATCCCCTCATACAAACTGCTTGTAGTGTTTGTAATTTTTTTTCCCTTATTTGTTTTTATGTAGCCTTCTTAGAGATTATACCCAAAGACAAATTCAAAATTTGCCACCTGACCAATTCACACCGAGATCTGCTCAAGCAAGTAGGCAAAAAATGAATAATTTTTGTAGGCACATGGCTAGGATAGTGCCTGTTGGATCTGTGTAAGCTGGATCACCACTCTAGCCTTTTATTTGAGTAAATCTGGCAGAGTCAGAGCAGGCAGAGAGCAATAATGGCATTGCTGAAGTTCCCATGGCTGCAGCACAGTAATCCTCCCCACACCACCAGGTAAATAACAGCAGGAAAAACAATCGGCTGCCCCACAGTATCCCACACCTCCTTAGCAGCACTACAACACCCACTCTACCAAGAGCAAGAACCGGTCTGGCTGGCACTAACCAAGTCTCAGAAATTCCCTTCATTCCCACACAGCTAGAGCCCTCTAAAATCAGGCCCTTGACACAGACAAACAGCAGTGAGATTAAAGGCTGAGCAGCTGTGCTGCAGCCATACGGCGACCAGTCCCCACCGCAGAACAGGTGGCAGGACCTGATGGACACAGAGAGACTCAGCATCATTTTGCAGATTATTCCCTGGCTTGCAGGATTTCAGGCCACTATGCTGTATCTGGTATTACGAAGTTGCTCCTGAGCTGTCTTGAGAGATTTTAGCTCATGTGTTGGAGGTTCACTGTTTGTGCATGGGGTATTGAAAGTGACTCTTTAATTTTACATTGCCAGCTTTGTTGAAGCACAAGAAAGAAGAAAACCTGGGGCGCTATTCATATATTCTCTCCCTGAGATGCAAAACAAAATCAACATGTCTCCTATAATGAATTGGCTCCTCTTAAAATATAGCTGACTTGGCATGATGTTTTTTGTAGCATCAGAGTATGGTTTGGGTTGGGAAGGACCATCAAAGATCAGCTAGTTCAATCCCTCTGCCTTAGGCAAGGACATCTCTCACTAGCTCAGGATGCTCACAGCCCTGCTCAACCAAGACAACATTGGTCCTTAACTGCATCCATTTGTGTTATGGGTCAGACCTGCATGGTAGATGAGTTAGCGCATGATGTGATCAAGTGTAAAAGTATTCTCAACTGCAAGACCCTAACCCTATAGTTTACTTAAAGCAGCAAAGTTCCAAGGCACATCTTCACTTTTGTGCTTTTCAAATCCACCATTGGTTGCATCATGTGCCACAGCTGCCTCTGGACCACAGGACACTACGTCATGCTGCCTTGGGTCCTCAAAGGGCACTGGGGTCCTCAGGGCCGAAGGACTGAGGGTTTCTACTCTTTCACATGGAAAACATGGCATAGAAGGGAAAATGAACATGCTCCAAGGCAGCTCACATGTGTGTGTTATCAGTAAACTGGGGACTGTCACACCGTGAACCAACCCCAATAGCAGTATGGTTCACCTAGAATCCACCACTTCCAGCAAAATGCAGTGCTTTATAACTGGATCTCCCTTTGTACAACACTTCCATTTGTGGAAAAAAAAAAAAATCAGGTATTTTCTATTTTTGCAATTCTATTATATTCACAATTCTGCCAAAGGCACATTACTTATTTATTGGTTTATTTATTTACAAGGCATAGCATGTGTTGGAAGCTCTCTGGCCTGCATCCTCCTCTGGAGGAACACCCATCGCAGCCTCTGGTGCACTTTTCCTGGCTATGACTGAAAGCTTGTAATTAATCCCTACTTTTCTTGACCTTTCTGCCACTTTATTGCCTCTGTTATTTTCCTTTCCCCTGCCTTGCTTCTCTCCCTATGGCTGCTTTTTTAGCATCTTCTCAAAGAGGGAAGTGTAGCAGAGAAGGCTCTTCAGTGCCAGAATCCAGAGGGACTAGAAAGGACATTGATCATGTACAGCCACCACAGCTTGAGTATTGGCTCCATGCTTCTATATGAAGAGAGGTGGAATGTCTGCAGCCACACAGAAGGGGTACAGGATCAAAGAGTCACAGAATGGTAGGTGTCAGAAGGGACTTCTGGACATCACCTAGACCAAGACATCTGCTAAACCAGGTTTTTCTAGATCAGTCTGCACAGGAATGCATCCAGGAGAGTTTTGAAAGTCTCCAGAGAAGAAAATTCCACAACCTCTTTGGGCAGAACAGAAAACAAAAGAATGCTAAAGCACCCTGGGACAAGATGTGGCTGATTTCAAAGTAGAGTAATCATTTCAGGTTTGAAGGTCAGGCCAAAGCCAAAGAGTAAAACCAAAAGACAAAACAGAATAAATGACACAGTGAAAATCAAGAGAAATCCAGGAAGGAATATGGTGCCAATGGAGAAAGTTAAAGAAAATAAGAGGAAAGAGGAACAAAGTGTGGTTTTGAGAAGGAGGAGAAATGGGATGCCAAAACCAGACAGTGTTATGAGTTTCTGAACAGAGTGAGAGCTAGAAACAGATTGCGACATCTGTGCACAGCACAAACTTCAGCCTATGCTGGGGAAGTAATTCTTTTTTCCAGAAGAAAGAATTTCTCCTGGTACCTGCTATTATTGCCTTCCCTTCTGAATACAGAATAGAAGCACTTTTAAATAGGTATTAAACCCAGCAGTAGAAAGTGTTAATATTTATATAACTAAGTGGCCTTAAGCCAATGGAAAAACTACATACAGAAAAATGTGTGCTTATCTGATATTTGATAAAGATATTAGAGCTAACCAAGTTTTTTAAATGACTTTATGTCATTAAGTAATGATTCTTTCAAAACCAATGTAGAGTAGACACTAGTTGAGGGCATTAATTAGCATGGCCTTCTTTGAAGTTTAGAAAAATCTCATGGTCCACCTTCCAGAATTGGCCGTGAGTACTTACAGACTAACCTGCACACAGGCAGTAGCTCCAGTGGCAATTGGCAAGTGTGCAGTAAAAACTCAGCCAGGCTGGCTGGAAGCTGGCCAAGCAGCAAGTCCACATTTAGTGCTCATATTAGACTGCATTTCCCCAAATGCTTGTATTGTCCAAGAACTTTGACAAAGAGACCAGGAGCCAGAGCAAATTGGTACAGCCGCAATATGAGCTTGCGTGTTTGTGGGAACAAGAGGAAAATCCATTTATCTTCCTTAGCTTCTGGGATAATAAAAGAGCTAAACACAACAAAGGAAAAGAAAGAATGAGAATGCAGACAGAGGAATAGGTTAGAAAAAGAAGTTTCAATGGCAAGGGTTTTTGTTATGTTAGTAAGATTTGTTTTTTTTCTTAATAACAGATTTGATTCAGATGAAAAGGGTCTCAACCCACCCCCCAGGTATCTCTCTTCATCTGCTGAGGAAACTCAACCACCTCCATGCGCACGCTCACCCAATTTTGCAGAAAGAGAAATGTGAAGTGCTTTGCCCATAGAGAGACCAGGGCTCTAGCTCCAAGTCAGAGCCCCAGGCTCTAGTATTGTGTTTCCTTGTCACACTGCTCTGCTCTGCTAGCAGTTGAGTATAATGCACTAAAATCCTAATCTCTAAAGCACTGTGTGCCAGTGCTTCGGAGATCAGCATTTCAGTCGATTTCACATTCCTGCTGTACACAAGAGAGTGGCACAGCAGGGGAAAAGCAACACAATACACAGAAGTGGAGAGGCACACACAGCTGGGGAGGAGTGGGGGTAAGAGCATGGTTATGTAATATAAAAAGAAGTGGGAAAAATAAAAAGAAAGGAATGGGAAAAAATAAGATTATTGTGCATGAATAGGAATCCTGGGCCCTCTCCTTCCCAGCAACCCTAAACAGCAGGATGTCTTCAGCCACAATAAATCCACTGTTTTCTGAGTGAGGATTTGAGTGTCCCGCAGAATTTTCTCTATTTCTTTCCTTGAAAAAGGAAAGATTAGGAAATCTCTGCTACGACCCTCCTGTGCATCTGAGTGTCTCTGAATATTTTATAATTAGTTCCCTCTTGCCTCTACTATATGCTTTAAAATTAAAACCACAAAGATCTTGTAGAGGCTACAAGAGCTGAAATTTGACCCAGACCTGAACGCAGACTGCATCGTTCTGTAGACCCAGTCTGGCACAGTGCACACAGGGACAGAAGCACTTGACTGAGCAGAGCACTTCCAAGTTCAAGGCACAATGTTCACAGATAAAGTTAAAAAACAACCCCTATAAAAATATTAGACAAATGCTACAACCAAATACTGAAAAAACAAGAGGATAAAAAATAACTGGACAGTAATTTTAATATTACAGAGTTCATAGCATGCTAACTATTTGTAACCACTCAAGGCAAAGGCTTATTGTCATAAATCGGAAAGGTTGTATAACTTAAGGAAGCATTTTGGTCCGCTGCTTTGACAGCATCCTAACATCTCTGCTAAACTGGTATGGGCAATCTACATCGCCAGAATCTGCTTCACAGTACCTGTGTCAGGCTGGAGTACAGTTACATAGGATTAGTGTCCTACACTGATAATGCTCTTTGGAGTGAAAGCTGATTGAACTTTGTCTCTTAAGAATGCTTAGTCTAGTGGTCTGCTAACCTGTCTGGGTTTGGTCATGCTTCTTCCATTACAAAGAGGCAGAGAGCATCTCAGTCTCCTGGGACACTTCCACAAACTCCTTTTCGTCCTCACTGTCATGTAGGTAGGGAAATATAATTCTCATCCCAGACATCATTTAGTCACTCATTTGGAAGTTGCTGCACAAATTCTGTATCAGTCAATGTCCCTTTTGAGTAATGCTGCAGAAGAGGAAACTTACATTACCTTTTATATTTCAGTGCTTTGACAGATGCACTCGCATAGATTTAGTAACTACAGTTCAATACATTATTGCTCTGGCCTTCTGCAAAGGTTACTGTTCTCAGAGCAAGAGTGGCCAAAAGGTATGTGTCTCTGCCTCTGTAACTGTTAGAAAATAATATACTGACTACAGTGCACCGGCACTGAGACACCAATATGGTAGCTGCTGCAAGAGCAGCAATTATTCTAGAGATGCGTGATGAAAACATCTGAACACTTCTGTGTTTCATGTGCATCAAACCCCATCTGCCAAATAAGAACCCAAAATTTCTGGAGGAAAGTTTGTTTATGGAGTTCCTACTTCTCCCCAACCTCAAATGTTTCATTCCCACTCTTCCATATCACCATACTGTTCCAGGCTTTAAGCTATTACAACCATCTGATTGTAACCAGCATGACTGTGTGGGGTCACTCTGCAAAGTGAAGTGAGAGGTGAAAACAAAACAAAAACACTCCACTCCTCCTCTCTTCCCTACGACAAAGGATTATTTCTAGCCCAGAGCAGTTGATAATCTGATTCATATAATATCTCACAAACGACACCATCAGCACAACTGAATAAGTAGCCTGAAAAGGCTGCAAAAAGAACCAATATACAGAAAAAGGTTGAAATCTTTAAAGCACTGATCCTGCCAAGGCTTTTGGATTGCAAAATCATAGCTTGACTGGTACTGCTATACAGCCAAATAATCCATTATCAAATAATAACACTCCAGTCCAGAACTCCAAAATTTCCTCAAATCCTGGTGCTCTTCAATCCACATAGATGCTTTTGAGATCAAGACTACAACCAGTGATCGGAGATGACTTTATAGGAAAAGAATTAGCCAGCAGTCTAATGCTGAAGGAGATGGATTTACATTTGAAGGTATCTCACATGTGGTATAAATGTCACTCCCTTCTTGTACCCCTCCCCGCTTCCTCCCAAAGTCACTGTAAAACTGAAAAAAAGAAGAAAGGCAGTTAAAAGTGGAACCAAACCAAAAGTAAATAAAAATGTTCTACCTGACTCCCTTGGGCATGGAACAGCAGGCCTCTCAATAATGAGAGCGAGGAATGAAATTTTAAAGTGAATGCAAGTGGGAGAAACTGCAGAGAAAATTGAGACAAGAGTTTCACTGCTATTTATCCCAGACAAAGCGTACATGCTCAGCTCTGAGCAATCCATGGCATGGCAATGGCACCAGGATGGAGCTCTAACACAACTAATCTTCCTCTTCTATTCCCTTCTGTGCTTTTGTGGAGGAAAGGGGAGAGAAAGCAATTTAGTGTAGTGATGCGACTTGTTTACTTCTCTGTACCTGCTCAGATATGACAGCTGAAATGTATTTTGAGAGGTGCAAGAGGGAAGGAAAAAGAGAAAGAAGGAGAAAGGGTATTACAGGATCAGAAAGAAGACAAATTGTAAGACATGCTTCCAAACCCTGCTACTGCCCAGTGGTTCGTGCAAGCGGCATGCATATGGCCAAAAGGATGCCAGCAAAATTACAAGGGTTAGCCAAGATTTATTGTGCTTGAACTGTTTGAGCTCTGGCTCATTTTGACATAGTGGAAAAGCTCAAATGAGCAGCTTAGATGGCAGACCTAATGGGGCACCTTATGCCAGGTCCAATATACCATCACCAGAAGCCAGCCCACTCCACAATTTAACTTCTAACTCCTGCAGGATACACTCAAGCAGTTCAGTAATTCAGCTTACAGCATGGCTGTGCATGCAGGTATCCTCACCCTTTGTGGCTGGGGATACCAAGGAACACTTCAGGTCACCCTCAATCCTAGCTTAGATCCCTGCAACTGCAAAAGGGAGATGGGCATGGAGTAGATGGAGGACAGGAACATTTCTTAGCAAATACTGTCCTATTTCTCCTGTCATTCTCTAAAATGTTTTCCTTGTCCCTAATGAAACCTAAAAGGTATTACAAAGGCAGAGACAGTCTCTTAGGTTAAGAAAACAAAATGTACCAAGCCACCAACTTCTAGACTGCTTTGTAATGCCCTCATTAGAGTTTACACATTAAAAAAGGAGCTCTGTCATGTTAATGTTATTAGACACAAACCATTCTTAAAATACAGCAACTGTCACCTATCTATTCAGTGGCAATTTGTAGTTTCCCTAACTCTTCAGAATATGTTAAAAATCACACACAAAAGTTACAATAGTCTAACACTCAAGAAATAAGAATCTTTTAAACCTTTAATTGAACTGCTAATGGATTTTCTCCCAGGTTAGGAAACCTTTATAGGTCACCCATTTACTGCAGGTATGGTAACTGAATTTGGACATACATATACCAGCTGCAATGAAAGCAAAACTTTCATAAATCAGCTTAAGGCACTGTAGGTTTCATGGGGCTTGGATAGAGACAGTTTCCCCACATAAGCACACAAAACAAATGGGAGTTTATAATTTTCTCTATCCCAGCTCATAACTTTTAAAGGTTAGAAATCAAAGCAGCACCACAGTGGAATCTCATACATTTGAGTGGGATGGACAAAGGGCATCCCAGAAAATGGCTTTCATCGTCCTCTCCACACAACAAAAGAATGAAGAATGCAACAGTTGTGACACAGGCACCTTCCCTTGACATTTCTCTGGAGAGATTACGATTTTTTACTTTGTCTTTGTTTTACAGAGACAGTTCTCCAGCAACTTTTCTGCTTAAATGAATCTTTCAACACATTGCATTTTGCAGGTCTTTTTTTCAACAGGTTGCACTGCCTTGGAGTCAGACATTGCAAGACAAAAAGCCACAGTGACTTTATCCAAGAAACATGAGATAGAAGAGATCCAGTATGCCCAGTACTCAAGGTGAAAGAACAGCATGGGAAAAAGATTTATGAAATAATTGTCAATTATGGAAGACTGCTGGAGTGAATAGTAGATGCATGCATGCGATAATTTATCCAGACACCTGCACAACTGAGCTGTGGATACTGCTGAAGCAATTACTCTATTTTCAAAGAAGAATGAGATATCATCACTGGAAAAGGACACAAAAGAGCAGCAAGTTTAAGTGTTTCCATGTACATAAATTCATCACAGTTAAGCACTGAAGACCCAAACATATGATGGCCCTCTGGAAGAAGGTGGGGTCAGAGTACCTAACTGAAGGAAGTTGCCTGTAAGGAAGGTAAATAAAAGAATCGCTCATACAGTTTTTCCATTGCGTGAAGGCAATTAAGAAGATGGTGTCATACCCATACCTACAGCATAGGCACCTGTGGCAGAAGGCAGACATACTAAAAACTCATTTTCTCTGCCACGTTACAGGAAAGTCACCAGGTGAGGAGGATTTCCACCTTCTCTGACACAGGTGGTTTTGAAAAAGAAACTGGGAATGCTCCATATCCAGTTACCAGCAACTGCCTGGGAATGCTGCACATACCTTGGGTTCTTCCTGAACAAATATCAGCGAACTTCTTCTTGGCTTTTAAGACTCAAGGACGACAGAGTAAATTCCACTTCGGCTGTGTTATCCACACGCCTCCTTGGTCCCAGCTCCCACTGGCATGGCACAGGAGTGCAGGAAGAGCTAGAGATTAGAGGCAGCACAGCAGCTGCTCCTCCTGGCTCTTTGAATACTGGGAAAACAGCTTTTGCCCACTGCATGGAGAGTGATATCACCAAGCTAGCAAGCCAGGAACAGAGGGGATACATCAGAAAGGAAATAGGAACAAGAGCTTTGCCTTACAAAGCAAACAGTCATGCTTTTTTAAAGCACAATCTTTGCCTAAAATACTCTCACAAAATACCTCATGGGAATTTCAGACCATTTTCAAGTGCTGGAAGAAAAACGGTCCTTGGGTTAGAGTAGTAAACTGGATCTGGGGAGATCCACTTCAGTTCTTTGCTCTGCCAAACATTCTTGCATGACCTTAGGCAAAAACACTGAAGCTGTAGTTTCTGGACACCTTGGCTTCAAAAGCAAAGTCAGCCTAAGAAGTTCTTGCCTTCCCCCTGCCTGCCATTTGCTGCCTCCACACTTGTGCTGCCCTAAGCATCCAGGGTACTACCCTGTAAACTGAATTGCTCAGCAAAAATAGGTCAAAAGCAAGGTTATTTTTGTTGTGTTTTGGAGGGAGGAGGGTAATTTTGCCTTGGTTTGCTTACATAATTCACAATCAACCAGCATCAAAACTGCAGAAGACGGAAGGCTGAGGAAACGCATAACAGCAGAGGGTGTGGAATAAGCAACCAGGGAGAAGGTTAGAAAGTCAAGGTGCTATACAACCAGGTAGAAGGACCACCTCTGTGGTGCTAGATGCACTCAGACAGCATTAGCTATGCTGTTTCAGAACGATGCAGCTTCCCCTGCCTAGCTGCCTTTCCAGGGGTGGTAGAAGAAAGCCTCTGCCAGCACTTCACTGCCTGCTGTTTGGAAGAAGCAGCAGCTAGGAATTTGCTTAAACCAGCACCACCACAGAATGCCATGCATGGTTTAACCTTCTCCCTGAACCCCAGACTCCCAGGCATTATCTCCTAGCTGGAGATGGCAGCACCACTCATGCTCCCCAGCTGCTGTGAGGATAAAGAGTGTAAAGGTGCTGAGACACCACAGGTAAATGGGGACCATGAAGAGACTAGCAACAGAAAGCAGCAGCCAGTCTCATTTTGGTAAGCTCCAGTTTTAAAAGCTGACATGCAAATCTCTACTTACCCTACATAATATGAACATTCTCCTACAAACCTCGGCTTCTGATTAACTCAGTACATCACTTGCCAGCGCTATCTGAATGAGCCTGGGAGCCCAATTAGCAGCAGATGCAGCACTAACACTCCTCACCTGCTGTGCTTACCAGTCTTCAGATCAGGAAGGGAAGGGAATATATCAAAGACTTGTGGAGGGAAGGAAGCTTAGAAAAGGGCTCAGAAAGGATGAGGGAAATAGATGTCTGCAACTGTTCCTCAGGCAAGGAAGCAGAGATATATACAAAAGGGAAAACATGGGGGCCTAGGGAAAACATTGCTACAGATCATGAAAAACATCCAAAGGGCTCCTCTGTCACCCCGGGAGTGTGGAACAGGCTGTAGCCAGGAGTGCTGTTGAGGCTCAGGGGACTTTCTGGCCTTGCCGAACCCTGGGGAGCTCTGCCACATGCAGAGTTTCCCTCCACGTGCTTTTGGTACATCAGCACAGGCACCTAAGTCATCCCACCTTTTCCATGAGCTGTCTGCTTTTAGTGGCCCTAAAAATAAGGAAGGAGTCTCTCAAGCCTACAGCTGCAATACTAATAAAACTCAGACAGAAGCCACTTAACTAAACTTTCCTCAACTTCTAAACTCCACAGCTGCCTCCAAGCTTTACCTCTGAACCTCTATACTAATGAACTAACTGCTCTTATCCACCAAACCATCTGTCAGCCTCTGCACTTCAAGTGATGGCAGCGTTTTTTAACAGTATGAACAACAAACGTCATATACCAGCTCAGATTTCAGGTCAGAGGACCAGAGAAGCTGCCTTTGGGAGGAGGTCCTAAAATAATAGATAGAAGTGAATGCCTGAAGCTTTGAGATATTGGGGTGAATGGATTTAATGCTATAATTTTTATTGACCAGTAGAAGGCAGCTGCATAATCATTCCAAGAAGCCTAAATCTCTCAAACATGTTGGGCAAGAAGAGTCCAGGCATGCAAGTAAACCAGTAGCCAATTAAGCAGTAACTTCTATCCTAGATGTCCATCTTTTCCACACTTCAGCTGCCCCAGCAGTGAAAGGATAATGGATTTTTGTAAACCTGTATCTTTTACATCTACAGCAGTTAAGATATTTGGTAAACCTCTTAACCTTTTCTGTTGCTATCTTCAAGACAGTCATTGGGGCTGTAAGAGAGAGATGTAACAAATACCTTAGAACAATAAATCTTAGCCAAGGTCAAACAGATCATTTAGGATTCCATTTCTGTATATTTTTTAATGGTGTCTAGATATTAAATTAGTGGCCTATAATGACTGCTTACCAGCCCCTATGTGCTGCCCTCACATCACCCACCAGCTTGCCAGTGGTCTTGGAGAGATATCACTCAGTCTGAGCCAACTGCATTGTGCAACATAGAGAAACTTCCTGCAGGTCTTCAAAATACATCATGAATTGCCAATGGTTCCAAACAATGATCCCAACAGAAGGAGAATTAAATAGATGTTTGGGTTTTTTTCCTGTGGACTCATTCCCCTGAAATAGGAGTCACAGAACCACCACGGTTAGAAAAGACCTCTAAGATCAAGTCCAACCATCAATGCTTGAATGATGACTGGAAGTATTCCAAGCTCACGACCCTAGACTTTAGGTGTGCAGATTTTGATGGCTTCAGGGATCTGCTAGCCAAGGTGTCGTGGGACAAAGCCCTGGAGGGAAGAGGGACCCAGGACAGCTGGTCAGTATTCAAGGACCACCTCCTCTGTGTCCAGGAGCTCTGTATACCAACAAAGAGAAAAGCAGGTAAGAATGCTAGGAGGCCTGCCTGGATGGGCAAGGAGCTACTGGACACACTATTACTTAAAAGGAAACTCTACAGGAAGTGGAGAGAAGGACAGGTAGAACAGGGGGAATATAAGGAAGCTGCCCGAGCAGCAAGAGTCCTGGTTAGGAAAGCCAAAGCAGAGTTTGAATTGAATCTAGCCAGGGAGATTAAAGGGAACACTAAGAACTTTTACAGGTATATTAATGGGAAGAAGAAGACTAGGGAAGGTGTAGGCCCCCTCAGAAAGGAAAATGGTGACATGGTCACAAGTGATGAGGAAAAGGCTGAGGTACTTAATAACTTCTTTACCTCAGTCTTCACTGCAAGGGCCTCTAGCCACACTCCTGATGTTATGGAAGACAAAGCCAGGGACAGGGAGGAAGAACTGCCCATTGTAAGTGCAGATCAGGTTCGTGATCATCTGAAGAACCTGAAAGTGTTCAAGTCCATGGGACCCAACGGGATACACCCACGGGTGCTGAGAGAACTGGCAGATGAGGTTGCTAAACCCCTCTCTATTATATTTCAAAAGTCATGGCAATCTGGTGAAGTCCCCACAGACTGGAAAAGGGGAAACATTGCCCCCATCTTCAAAAAGGGTAAGAAGGAGGAACCAGGGAACTACAGGCCAGTCAGTCTCACCACTGTGCCCAGAAAGTTCATGGAGCAGATCCTCCTGGAGTCACAGTCAGCATGGCTTTGCCAAGGGCAAATCCTGCCTGACCAACCTGGTGGCCTTCCATGAGCAGGTGACAAAATTAATAGATGAGGGGTGAGCAACTGATGTCATTTACCTGGACCTGAGCAAAGCCTTCAACACTGTCCCACACCACATCCTGGTCTCCAAACTGGTGACACATGGGTTTGATGGGTGGACCACTAGATGGATAAGGAACTGGCTTGATGGCCGCACCCAAAGAGTGGCTGTCCATGGCTCCATGTCCCAGTGGAGGCCAGTGACAAGTGGAGTCCCTCAGGGATCCGTCCTGGGACCTGTCTTATTCAACATCTTTGTGGGTGACATGGACAGTGGCATTGAGTGCACCCTCAGCAAGTTTGCTGATGACACCAAGCTGTGTGGTGCAGCAGACATGCTGGAGGGAAGGGAGGCCATCCAGAGGGACCTTGACAGGCTGGAGAGGTGGGCACAAGCCAACCTCATGAAGTTCAAGAAGAGCAAGTGCAGGGTCCTGCATCTGGGTGGAGGCAATCCCAGGCACAAATCCAGGCTGGGCAGTGACTGGCTGGAAAGTAGCCCTGAGGAGAGAGACTTGGGGGTGCTGGTGGACAAAAAGCTCAACATGAGCTCTCAATGTGCACTTGCAGCCCGCAAAGCCAATCAGATCCTGGGCTGCATCAGGAGAAGTGTGGCTAGCAGGTCGAGGGAGGTGATCCTCCCCCTCTACTCAGCCCTGGTGAGACCCCATCTGGAGTACTGCCTCCAGTTCTGGAGCCCCTATTACAAGAGGGATGTGGAGGTGCTGGAACGTGTCCAGAGAAGGGTCACAAGGATGATCAGAGGGCTGGAGCACCTCTCCTATGAGGACAGACTGAAGGAGTTGGGGCTGTTCAGTCTGCAGAAGAGAAGGCTCCGAGGTGACCTAATTGTGGCCTTCCAGTATCTGAAGGGGGCCTACAGGAAGGCTGGGGAAGGACTTCTCAGGATCTCAGGTGTAGTGATAGGACTAGGGGGAATGGAATGAAGCTGGAGGTGGGGAGATTCAGGCTAGATGTGAGGAGGAGGTTCTTCACCATGAGAGTGGTGAGACCCTGGAATGGGTTGTCCAGGGAGGTGGTCGAGGCCCCGTCCCTGGGGGTGTTTAAGAGCAGGCTGGATGAGGCTCTGTCCAGCCTGATCTAGTGTGGGGTGTCCCTGCCCATGGCAGAGGGGTTGGAACTAGATGATCCTTGTGGTCCCTTCCAACCCTGAATGAAACTATGAAACTATGAAACTATGATGCACTTACAGAAAGAGGAAATGAATGTCTTTTCCATAGAGCTTCATAACTATATTTGCCCTACAGACATTTACTCCTCATTTACAGCACAAGACACCTAATGCTACAGGATGATAAAAAGAGCTGTCAGTGGAGGCCAAGCCACCAAGTGAGACAAATCCATGTTTCAATTCTGCCCTTGCAGGTCAGGTACACAGATCAGGGGCAGAAACGCAGATGCAAAATACCAGAGTCAAACAATCAGTGGAAGAGATTTTTATCCAAGACAATAAAGTTTTAAAATTACTTTTCTAAACTATCCTTTTCAAAGGAGACAGAAGACTGAAGTCATACAAGTATTCTAATTGAACGTAAAAAAACAAAGGGGAAAAGAATTAAAAATCTGTCCTTAAAAATGAAAATAAAGGAGAAGCACTAAGGTAGCAGTTTGCTTTTCAGTTCTCTATAGGAAAAAGAATAAAAGAGCATACAGCTGGTCCATCCTTAGGTCTACCACAGGACCTCTGGTTAGCTCTTGGCTGTTACAGAAGCCGCAGTAACTTGCAGTGCCCATGATAGCTATTCCTCTTTCCCAAGGACATGCTGTAATTTGGCTTTTAGTCCTCATGTTCTTCCAAAGTATTGGGATAAATTTAGTATCTAGTAATATGGAGAGAGGGACAGACAGGAAACATTTGTGGGCATCTGCACTGTAAGTGTAAGACAGCTGCTGTCTGACCTTGCAGAGAACTCAGTGTACATAGTGCCTTGCAACCTTGCATTTCTTGGCATAAGTGTCATGTACCTGAGAACCTGTCCACCAAGTACCATTTCATTTTTATGGCATGACAAGATATAAAAGCATCTGTGAAGTGAATTCCCTCTACCTGAGGGAATACCATCATTGTGACCTGCATCCACCCTAGACCATTAGCTTTACCTGGAAAAGGAGGAGCTGCAGTTTCAAAAGGCCTAAGGAGGATAGTTACCCTTGGTAAGAGACCAAACCAACCTGCTGTTTCTTCTCTTGAACATAATAATTTGTAGCATTCAAATTGTATCAAATATGGTCTTAAATACACATCCTAACATACTGAGCATTCATTATAAGCTCCATAAAAATATTGCCTTTTAAGACAAGCAATCACAATGGTCCGAAGCTTGCAGCGCCATGAAATATTTTGGGTTAAAAGGAATCTAGGTCATGAACCTGAGGAGGAAAATTTTCTTTCACAGGGCCTACCCTCCCCTGCTTTTGATTCAAAAGCAGAGAAGTACTTTCAGTGTGTTTCCCAAACGGTCTTTTCAAAACCAATCCTCCCCTTCCCTCCCCTGCTTTTGCAGAGGTTAAAGGTGTTGCCCTCATGACTATCCAGCATGCACCCACACCAAGGTTAGTTCCTACCTAGTCAAACACAGGTATCCTGACCTTCCCAGATACAACTTTATCAGGTTGTGCTGGGTTACACCAATCCTGGGGTTGGCTTGTGAGAGCCCTGCTTCCCCCAGGGGACAAAAGAAACCTAATCAGTATCACAGTATCACCAAGGTTGGAAGAGACCTCAAAGATCATCAAGTCCAACCTGTCGATTGATCCGGGTAGACGTGGTTTCTCCCTCCCCTGGGTCTAAGTCAGTCTGTTCCCCTCCCCCTTCCCATCCAGCACAACTATAAAGGGGAGGGCATGGCAACCATCATCTCTCTTTGCTCCTGCCTGTTTGAAAGGACCCACCGCTGCTGCCAGCCTCCTGGTTCTGCCATGTGGTCGGGCCGGGTCTTCTCCCTGCCACACCCATGCTTCTCTAAAGGACTGAAATCCATATACATCGAGGGAGATACAAGGCCATCCAAATTTCATTTTGTATAATCTCCTATTCATCCTTATTCCTTACCCTTGTAAATCTTCCCTGTTACTGATATATAGATATAGATATAGATATTTAAAAAATTTACTTCTCCTACTTCCAAACAGACTCCAGATTATTTTTTGGTAGATTAAACTCCAGCTAAGGCTTAAACCACCACACAGGTGAAAATTCAGATCAAACCTCTCTTTTGGCAAGTAACCTCATTCCCTGTATTAAAGGGATTGCAATACACAGTTCTAGTTAGCAGTAAAGCTAAAATAGTTTCTCCTGAGCAACAGTAGGCAGTTCTCCCTGAGTCAACATCTCAAATTCCCATCGTTTCACTTCATTGGGTCTAGATGGTATGAGCATGGATGACTGAAGCAGCTAGCAGCCACCGAACCTTGGCCAATACTACCAGTTCACACAATCAGAATGGGGCAGCATACATATCAAATTAAAGCCTGTGTCTGGTGGATCACGCTTGCCTGTTCTTCACTCTTGGGACTGCTACAAAGACTGGGTTGTTGAGCACTCTGAAAGCATGAAGTGTGACATTATTTGACGAAATCAAAAGGCGTAAATAATGTATTCATATTCTTCTCTCCCTAGAGAAAAAAAATAGTATATTAAACCCTGTAGATAAATGATAAAGATGAAGCCAAGAGAAGCCAAAAATATATAGATTAATATCTGAACTGTTACTTTACAGCGACAACTTGGGATTTTACACGTAATTTGAGGGTTTCTGTTTTTCATTTCCCATGTGGGGAACAAAAAAAAAAGAAAGGAATGAGCTCTAAAGGGGACTGACAGAAAAAAAAATAACTGTAAGATTTGCTTGGCTTCTTGTTTGTTTGGTGGTGGTGGTTTGTTTGTTTGTGGAGGGGGAAAAACACCCAATTACTGTGCCAAAATGAAAGATTTGCTCCAGATAGTCATTGACACTTGTCAGACCGCACTTTATAGCTTTCCTTCATGACCATCAATACAATAAACACCCAGTGTTTGACTTTCAGTTCAAATATTTCAAAACATTCAGTATATAAAAGCAGTCTGTATGGAAGTATCTTCATGACAGTCCCTAAACGTCCTCCCATGTTATTCAAATAAGAGAAAATTATTTGTTCCAAGATATGTTAAAAAGTGGAAGATTTTATGGGATGGTACTTCATGATTAAAACCAAGCAATTTCATTTTATGCTTTGTATGTTCTCCAATCCCACTAAGCATAATTATAGATGCCTGTCTACTTAAAGATCTCTCTGCACAATGGAAGCAGGAACACAATTTTTAGTTGTCCAAATTACAAGAGACTGTAATACACAAACACAATAAACGGGTTCTGCCAGCAATCAGATAACATTTACCATAAACAATAGCTTTTGCTATTTACTTGAAACAGGTTCAGCTGCTAGAAGTTAAGATTTGGTTATTCTTGTTTTTATGTTGGATTTCCAGCAGGTGGTGAGGGCATGATAGAAGAGTTTAACCACCAGAGATTTTGAAAAGGGACTGGTATTGCATTGCATGTGACATAACTACAGGCCAGTCAGCCTGACCTCAGTGCCAGGGAAAGTGATGGAGCAGATTATCCTGGCGGCAATAACTGCGCACCTGAAGGATGGCCAAGGGCTCAGGTCCAGCCAACATGGATTTAGGAAGGGCAGATCCTGCCTCTCCAACCTGATCTCTTTCTATGATCAGGTGACCTGTCTGGTGGATGTGGGGAGGCCTGTGGATGTGGTCTACCTGGACTTCAGCAAGGCCTTTGACACCGTCCCCCACAGCAAACTGCTGACTAAGCTGTCAGCCTGTGGATTGGACCATTACACTCTGTGCTGGGTTAGGAAGTGGCTGGAGGGCCGAGCCCAGAGAGTGGTGGTGAATGGTGCCACATCCAGCTGGCAGCCAGTCACCAGTGGTGTCCCCCAGGGATCAGTGCTGGGCCCTGTCCTCTTCAACATATTCATTGATGATCTGGATGAAGGAGTAGAGTCAGTCATCAGCAAGTTTGCAGGTGACACCAAGTTAGGAGCAGATGTTAGTCAGTTAAGAGGGTAGAAAGGCTCTGCAGAGGGACCTCGACCAACTGGACAGATGGGCAGAGTCCAATGGGATGGCATTCAACAAGTCCAAGTGCCGAGTGCTGCACTTTGGCTACAGCAATCCCATGCAGAGCTACAGGCTGGAGTCGGAGTGGCTGGAGAGCTCCCAAACAGAGAGGGACCTGGGTGTGCTGATTGACAGCCACCTGAATATGAACCAGCAGTGTGCCCAGGTGGCCAGGAGGGCCAATAGCATCCTGGCCTGCATTAGGAATAGTGTGGCCAGCAGGAGCAGGGAGGTCATAGTGCCCCTGTACTCTGCTTTGGTTAGGCCGCACCTTGAGTCCTGTGTCCAGTTCTGGGCCCCTCAGTTTAAGAAGGACATCGAAACACTTGAACGTGTCCAGAGAAGGGCAACAAGGCTGGGGAGAGGCCTTGAACATAAGCCCTATGAGGAGAGGCTGAGGGAGCTGGGATTGTTTAGCCTGGAGAAGAGGAGGCTCAGGGGTGACCTCATTGCCCTCTACAACTACCTGAAGGGTGGTTGGAGCCAGGAAGGGGTTGGCCTCTTCTCCCAGGCAACCAGCACCAGAACAAGGGGACACAGTCTCAAGCTGCGCCAGGGGAGGTTCAGACTCGAGGTGAGGAGGAAGTTCTTCACCGAGCGAGTCATTCGTCATTGGAACGGGTTGCCCAGGGAGGTGGTTGAGTCATCGACCCTGGAGGCGTTCAAGGGGAGATTGGACGTGGCACTTGGTGCCATGGTCTAGTCATGGGGTCTGTGTTGATAGGTTGGACTCGATGATCCTCGAGGTCCTTTCCAACCTAAGTGATACTGTGATACTGATAACAGAGATTTATTTTGCAAAATCAGTTTTCCATCTCCCAGCAGTCTCCACTAGCTTGTAGAGGCTACTTCTGAAACTTTTCTTACTGCCTCTCAGCTCTCCCAGCACCACATACAGCTTGATGCCACACAAAAGGTGACCCACATTCAGAAGTGGCTCCAATCTTCATCAGTTCTCTGCGCCAGTTTTTTAGGCAAGTGAGAAATCGTATCATGCACTGAAGTAAATGTTAATTGCAGATATGAAGCCCAGAAAAGATGGACTCAATTTCCTGCAACAGTATTCAGAGGAGTGTGATTTATTGTAGCTCTGCAAGGCAGGGAAGGAGTCATCATAAGTCTTAATGTCCTGCTTTTAGTGAATACCACACTATGAAAATGCCACACACCACCATGAGTATTTTATCGGAATAACAAGAAAGGGATATATCTGTAGTGCAGATGCAGGGACTGAGAAACAGGCTACTTTCTGCCATGGATCTCAAGTCCCCTCAAAAGATGCAATGGTTCTACCTTGCTCCATGCAGCTGGGTTCTCCTACCCATTTCCTCACTTCCAGCATCCCCAAAGGCTTACCATGCAGGGGACACAAAAAAAATTTGCATTACAAACTCTCCAAATGCTGTATCTGTTTTGTGTCTCGTTTTCCCAGCCTAAGGAAGACACATCCAACAGATCCATCAATAGTTTCCATGAAGACAAAGTTTTAACATGAATGTCAGTGGTCACTGATGAACCCACAAAAAAATGACTGCAATCCTCTGTGTCCCCCAAGTATACAGAACTTTGACTTGCAAGATACTTCAGGTTTGTGTTTTGTTTATTCTCCTAAAGCAGATTAGCAGAGAAATGGAAGGTTAACAGAACATTAAGGTTGAGAATTTAAATGAACTAGTTATGAAAAACAAGGCTGTAATTCTCATAACCACTCTATGTCAACCATCTTGCACATATTCAGAATTCAATCTTCTTGTAGAGGCTGAGAAATTTATGCTGCAGTATATCTGTAATGGGACAAAGTTACAATTATTGCAGGAACTTTTAATTTCTTAACTTGTACATTAAATTCCCAGCATACTTTTGTGCTATCTCTCCTGCTGGTGGTGGGGCTTTTTAAACACTCATTTCCCCTGCTTTAAAAGTAAATGAAGAAACAATGTTTGAATAAATGCAGATGACTTTTGCCAATTTCTACATAAAATTTACAGTCTAAATATATCAATCCATCTCACAGCTATACCTTTAAAATCATTTACTGAAATAACCTTATTTTGCATACAGAATCCAACAGCACACGTAATTGGAGCCTTTCACGTTAAAAGTTTAGAGAAACCTTACAGATGTCTGCCTAGAACTTCAACAACCTACAGAGCTATTTCAAAAAGCTTAACAACACAGTTAAGGGTGGGATAAGGGAACTTGGAAGTCTTAAAAATTTCTCCCAGAGGGAACTGATTTATGTTGTGTTAGCCTTCCTCCCCATCCTTCCAAAACCCCTCAAAACTATGACTAATACAACTTCATTTGACAAGTTGGGGTTTTTTTGGTAACTAAGTTAAGAAGTCTGTGGGCCAAAAACACAGTGGCAGCCATCCCAGCCAAGATGCCACCTACAACTGCTTGGCAAGTGCTTGGTGCCTATGGTAGCCATAGCTTTTACAGGGGGACTTTTTCCAACCAGCGTTAATGGAGCCCTCTGTATACAATGCACTTAGCAAGGAATATCTACCTCAACTAGAACTTCTTGACCCTCTTGCAAATGACCAGCAAAATTAAGCTAAAAATACTCCTTTTCTATGAACTTGGTAAGCAGCCCTAATTCAGTAAGACACAAAATGCACTTTAACACAAACTGTTTCTACCCTGACTTGTGAGAGCAAGGGAAGAAAAAGCACTGTGGCTCCCTTGATCCCCTGGACAAGGTTGCCTTTGAGGTTAGCATCCTTGCCTGTACAGTCCAAGTCAACAGTCCTACATAGGCATTTCTTCAGTTTGTTTTAGTGAGGGAAAAATGGGGTCCAGGACAAACACAAGACATCTTAGCTGACATAACCCAGAAAACATCTTCAAAGCTTTGTCCTTCCAAAACTGGGACCAGGGAACAAAACTAAAACTACTCTTCTGTCCATGATTTGCAAGCTAGTCCTAATGCCAAGAGAAAGATGATCATCTCTCTGCTCCCAAGAGCATACTCACAGATGGAGGTTACCAAACAACAGACTTTAGTTTTGCAGCCTCGAGATGTCGAGCAGATCCCAAACACCTTTAACATTGCCAGACTCGTTCATAACTCAGCCTGTCTTCAGCAGAGGATGAACTTTTGAAATGGCTGCAGCAGCTCATCCCAGCAGACACACTGAACTTTCCTAGAGCAAAGTTTAAAAAAATCCTAAAACAGGCACAGTGAAAGTGCTGGGGATGGATGCTGAGGAAGGGCAATTTGGGTCATATTCTCCTTGCAAAACTATGCTGAAGTCTGGCCAGAGTCCAGGAATGCACATTTCCTTGCAGATGGCTACAGCAATATTTATCAGTAGGAACCATAAAAGACTTTCACTTCTGATTACGTGATTGGGTTTTGTTTGTTTTGGTTTAGGGTTTTGTTTATTTGGGGGGTTTGGTTGGTTGCTTGCTTGAGTTTTGTGTTTTTGGTGGTGGTGCATGCTTGCAGGTTTTTTTGGTTTTTAAGGAGCATGGCCTTTGCCCCTCTTCCTCTTTCTTTTTTTAAAATCTATGTAAAGCTACCTCAGGACAAAATTCTTTCATCTGTTCAATGTATTACAGACCAGCACACTGCAGACTAAATTTCTACCAGAACACTAGGTAAATCAAATCCATATGTTAAATAAAGCAGTAATACAGCGAGTGCCTATCCACAATCATTCACCTGTAGGTGTCACTCCCATATTTAACTTATGAATAAATGAAGATTCCCTCAAAGCAGCAGAATCTTAATTCTCTCCTCAGATTCAAATGTATGCATTAAAGAAACACCTCAAACTTCAACATCTTTTTCTAAAGCATACTTCTTCTCTGCAATTAGTTTCCATGGGTCAAGTGGGTTTACTTATTCCAGCTTAGGGAATCATAGAATGGTAGGGACCTCTGGAGATCAAGTCCAACACTTCTGCCAAAGTAGGATCACCTAGGGCAGGTCACACAGGAATGAAACCAGACAGGTCTTGAAAAATCTTTAGAAAGGAGGACTCCACAATCTGTCTTTGCAGCCTATTCCCTTCAGCAGAGAAGTTTCTCACCATGTAGAAGTGGTATTTGCTGTGATTCACTTTGTATTCATTCCCCTATGACAGGACACCACTGAAAAGAGATTAGCACCTCTTGACACCCTCCCCTCAAACATTTATAAACATTAATAAAATCTCCTCTCAGTCTCCTCTTTTCCAGACTAAACAGCCTTTCCTCATGAGACATCCTTGTAAGCCTCTGCCCCAAGCCTATAGCATTGCATGGAGTTGGTGTGACCCAAGCACAGGACCCACCACTTGGCTTTGTTAAACCTCATACAATTGACCTTGGCCCATCAATTCAATCTGTCCAGATCTCTTTGCAGAATCTTCCAACCCTCGAGGTGATCAATGCTCCCACCCAACTTAGTGTCATCTGTATATTTACTGAGGGTGCACTCTATTCCCTTATCCAGATCATCAATAAAGATATTAAAGACAATAGGGTCCAATACTGAGCCCTAGGGAATACCACTAGTGACTGGCTGCCAACTGGATTAAAATCCATTCACCACCACTCTTTGGGCCCAGGCATTTCTTAACCACCGAATCATACACTCATCCAGGCCATAAGCAGCCAGTTTCTCCAGGAGGATGCTGTGGCAAACCGTGTCAAAGGCTTTACTAAAGTCCAGATAAACAACATCCACAACCAGGTTTAAGTGATGCTCTGTGATCCATCCTACACTGTATAATATGATGGTTTTTCTTCCCCTTAACACAGAATAAGAAAAAGGGGAGAGAAGGTGGGGGGCTGGGGGAGAGAAGATTGCCTGCAATCACATTGTTACACGGTGCACAGTTTATGGCTGGCACACATCCAGTTTGCAGTTGCGATAAGAAATGTGTAATCCTATTATACGGAGAGGAGTCAGAATGTACAAATAGGTCCTGGAAATAGGAACTTCTCCTGTAAGATTATTCTTTTTGCCATAATAGTTCTGCAAGTAGGTCTAGAGGGTAGCTCTTCGCTATTCTCCCCATTGCTAATGGAAAGCCAACTGCCACAACAATTCGCCACACAAGCTGGGATTTTTGCAGAAGACAAAAAGCAGTAGTGTGGTGTGCTGTAGGTTAGTTTACAACAGTAACGTTAATTAGAACAGCTGCTATGAGTCCTCACAGACCGGGAAAGACTATGTCACCTTGTATAAAGACAGGCTGTGTTTGTCCTGATGTTGCCACCTCTCAGAGGCTGTAAAATCCTGCACACTGCAGTTTTAAAGAAACATTAAATGCTTACTGGTGACAAAAGTTGGTTCTCATGGCATTTCACATCACTGTTTCCTTAATAAGACAATACAGAGACCACTTTCCAAGCACAGGGTTATTGGGCTGCTAAAAGCATGCTCTTGCACTGAAAGTAGAAAACCAAATACCACCTACCATGCAAGTCAGCATCCCCACGGAGATAAATTCCTGGATAACTCCAACCCAATTAGCTATTTTTCTCATTTCCTTTGCATGACAACACTGAAGTGCTGTGGTTACAATTCAAAAACTGGCTACATGTTTCTCAATTTAACCCACATGCATAAATGCTTTTGACTTAAGTGAGATAAGTTAAACAGGACAGTGCTCTCTTGGAATACAGCAATTTTATGCATAAGGACCCTTGCAGCAGGGTGGTAGTAAAATTTATGCCAGAAGCACCTGTGCTCCCCAGAAAACCAGGTCAGTAAACCTTATTCTTGTCTGGCCAAAGAATAAGGTCCTCAGGGGGAAGGGCCTTTGAAGTGCAAAATATGAAGGTCTTTTTGCTAGGAAAAAGTATGAATAAAACAATCCACCTAAAATCATGACATGCAGGAGTAAAGGATATGGTCATGTGGTTGCAAGGTAAAAATAAGCATCATAAATTAGCTCCAGCAGCAGCAGGGTACACCAGCTTATTATGAACCCCATCAGACTGTGGTGAAAGTATTATCAGCTTGTGAACAATCTGGTTTGGTATATTTGTATATACCAAGCTAGACTAGGTTTATTTGCATGCCACTGAAATTACTTCTGTGACTGGAACACAGACGTACTCAGCAAGTACCAACAAATGCCTTTAGCATCCTGGTTTCCAACTTGCTGCAGCAGCAGAGCCCAGAGGTAGGAAACTTAATTCCCTTCAGGGTAAAGTGCATCAGCAATGGGAAAGAGAAAAAAAAGACAAAATAAATAGTTCTATTACAAGCAAGATACTCTGCGTTTACAGGCATACAGAGACAGTGACTAAATGCTGCCTTAGGTCACAGAAGTGCCCACATGGTTCCATTAAGCTCAGCAGGAACGTAAGCATGAGTAAAGCAGAATTTAAACATACTAAATCAAGGTGTGTTGTTGTTTTAACCTTAAGCAATACTCTCCCATTAAGATCACTGAATTCTGGATTCTCCCAAATACTCTGTGATCCAAGCATCCAGCCACGTGAAGACTGAGGGCAACCTTGGTTAGACTGGATGAGGTGCCTTTCAACCTCAGTGGATTTGTGAGTCTGATAATTAAATAATACTTCTTTCTAGCAAAAAAGGTTGGATGTCACAAATTCTAGGTGCAAAATAACAATGAAGGAATCAGATTAAAATCTTTCGGTTGAGTTAAAGTGGGCAGTAACACAGATACTGCAACCCAATTAGCAAAGAAGCTTTTCCACATTTTGTTGAAGTGCCTTTTGCACCAAACTACCTTCACCTGACAAGCAGCAAATTATCTGTTGTAGCTGGACCCTGTTGTGGATTAATTAAAAGAAAACAGCAGAAGAGATGGAGGAGAACTGTACAAAAATTGCTTATTTTTCCTATTAATATGAACCGGGCACGTTAATATGAATCTAGCAGTTTGCAAAATCCTATAATAACAGCAGAGTGAGGCATAATTCAAAGTAGCGAAAGACAACAAAACAATCAGGATTCTCTATTTTTTTGATGACTTTTAGGGGCTTGTTGCTTAGAGCTCTTTTCCAGGTTCTTCTCACTACAGTTGGTGCTGTGATTTCTGTGATAACAGAAAGCAGCAGAAGACACTGCTGTGTGTGCATGCAGATGAATCCCCAGAAATTATTCTGTGAAGAAAAGCAACACAGCTGTACTGTGTGTGGCAAAGCAGGCCATTTAATTAAAACAGCCTGGCGGGGGGGCACACCAACAAACAAACAAAACCACAAACAACACAACAACTTGTGAGCATCTCCTGAGGGTCATTCAAGGTCGCCTGCAAGAAAAACAAGACTGTCTCCTAATCCAGGTTCCACTTTGGAGTCAGTTCAGGAAGGGCAACTGGCAGATCTGGGAGGAAAAACTGGTTGGCTCATGTGGCTGAGGTCCAGCACAACAGCAGCACGGTGATATAGTCTTTCATGCTCTTCAGCCCTGGGCACCCATTGTTTGAACCACATACATAACAGGTATGACCCTTATACACTCCCCAGCTTTGCTTGAGAGGAACGTAATGGCACTGCAGACTGAAAAAGCTTCCATGACAACCACCAAATACTGTGTTTCAGGCTAAAATTTTCCCTTGAATATTCATGCAACACCACTACACAACCCTGGTGCTCCTGTGCAAATAGCATTAGAATACAGGTGTGGTGTTTCCAGCTAAGCTGGATGCCGGTATAACTGGATCTCCCACCTCCCTTGTACTTTCCCCTTTTCATGAATGACCTCCTAGAGACCATTATGTAGCTTCAAGAGGCACTGCTATGATGACAGGGAAGAAGTCATGTTGGTTTGATTTTTTTTTTTTGGAAGGTGGCGGGGTTGAAAATCACAGAGCAGCTGAACGGTGGCCAACAGATCGAGCCCAGCCAGCATGGATTTAGGAAGGGCAGGTCCTGCCTCACCAACCTGATCTCCTTCTATGATCAGGTGACCCACCTGGTGGATGTGGGGAACGCTGTGGATGTAGTCTACCTGGACTTCAGCAAAGCCTTTGACACTGTCCCCCACAGACAAACTGCTGGCTAAGCTGTCAGCCCATGGCTTGGACAGCAGCACTCTGTGCTGGGTTAGGAACTGTCTGGAGGGCTGAGCCCAGAGAGTGTTGGTGAATGGTGCCACATCCAGCTGGCAGCCAGTCACTAGCAGCGTTCCCCAAGGATCAGTGCTGTGCCCCATCCTGCTCAATGTCTTTACTGATGATCTGGATGAGGGCATTGAGTCCATCATCAGTAGATTTGCAGATGACACCAAGATGGGAGCTGATGTTGATCGGCTAGAGGGTAGAAGTGCTCTGCAGAGGGACCTCGACAGGCTGGACTGATGGGCAGAGTCCATCAGGATGGCATTCAACAAATCCAAGTGCCAGGGGCTACACTTTGGCCACAACAACCCCATGCAGTGCTACAGGCTGGGGTCTGAGTGGCTGGAGAGCAGCCAAACAGGAAGGGACCTGGGGGTGCTGATTGACAGCTGGCTGAACATGAGCCAGCAGTGTGCCCACATGGCCAAGAAGACCAATGGCATCCTGGCCTGCATCAGGAACAGTGAGGCCAGCACGAGCAAGGAAGTCACTGTGCCCCTGTACTCAGCACTGGTTAGGACACATCTTGAGTATTGTGTCCAGTTCTGGGCCCCTCAATTTAAGGAGGACATTGAGACTCTTGAATGTGTCCAGAGAAGGGCAATGAGGCTGGGGAGAGGCCATGAGCACAACCCCTATGAGGAGAAGCTGAGTGAGCTGGAGTTGTTTAGCCTGGAGTAGAGGAGGCTCAGGGGAGACCTTATTACTGTCCACAACTACCTGAAGGGAGATTGTAGCCAGGAGGGGTTTGGTCTCTTCTCCCAGGCAATCAGCACCAGAACAAGAGAAGACAGTCTCAAGGTGTGCCAGGGGAAGTTTAGGCTCAAGGTGAGGATAAAGTTCTTCACGGAATGGGCTGTCCAGGGAGGTGTTGGAGTCACTGTCCCTGGCGGTGGTCAAGAGGAGACTGGAACTGGCACTCGGTGCCATGGTTTAGTAGTCATGAGGTGTTGGGTGACAGGTTGGACTTGATGATCTTTGAGGTCTTTTCCAGCCTTATTGATTCTATTATTCTATGATTCATGGTTATGTTCACAGCATGTAGCTGATTGTCAAAACTTGGCAGACTGAACAACAGGTAAACTAAACAACGCCTGATGGAAATGATTGGAAAATACCACTTTTTTCTTGATGATCATCAAAGTGGGCTTGTTTTATCCTGTCCTTTTAGCTGTGTTTTAAGTTAAGAGATAAGATATAATGATTGTGGCAATCTGCCAATGTATTGTCTATGAAGTTTCCTTTTTGCCAGGATTACAGTCATTTTATTCTCTTTTAATTAAATTATCTCAAACAATGAACTGTATGAAAAATGCATTGGGACTTTAATGCAAGTGATGCATTCTGTTAGGTGGAATTGTACAGCATTTTCTTTGGTTTGGAAACTGATGAGGATGGGAGTTGTTCGGCTTATGGTGAGGAAGGCAATTCTTCATACTTCAGCTCTCTTCAGCCAAGGTCTTTAAATTGGCAATTTGAACAGGAGTAGGCCTTTTAATAGGCTCCTCTGCTTTTGCTTCTTCTCAGAGGAAGTAGAACTTGGAAAAAATCTCTTTCATCTCAAGATTTTTCCAGTATTTCTATATATCTAAGAAGTTAATATGGTTGTTACTACCATAATTGCTCACATCCTAACTGGCCAGTGGGAAATCTGCTGTTAATTTATAACTTCTTTTTCATTATCTTTAACAATTTTTGCCTTTTCCCCCCACCAGTAACTACCTACCTATCCTTCCCATTTCAATTTTGTTGTTCCCTTTTTCTTTTCTGTACAGTTGAAGCAAAGATAAAAATATATGCTTAGAGAATGCAAGATAAAATGGAGAACAAATTGCAAAAGCAGCAAAAGCCTTTCTTCAGGCTTCTCTAGTGCAACACGAGCTGTATGACTGAATGACCTGTATTTATGTAAGCATCTTTATTTTTTCTAGCATTATTTATGAACTAAAAGTTAAGTAAATGCTCTTCTCTAACAGATGTGGAAAAGGTATACTGTGATATTATCAGCCACACATGTATTTGTTCCCACGCAGTTTAAGCAATATTGCAGGTACCATGAACCCCTTCTGAGTCATCAAGAAATTTGCAGACAAAATTTTCCTGTAATCTGCCTGCTGGTTTGTCAGGAGATGATGGAGATGATGTAGCAGGATATTCCCTCACAAGAAGACTGTGGTGAAGCCCCAGCTGCTGATATATTTTTGTCTGTGTGCATTTTATTATGTAGAACATAGACCACAGAAGCAATATGATTTATCCTAGCTGAAGGATTTTGCAGAAGAGCAGATTCCATTTTCTCTACAGCTCTGAGTTGATAACGACATCAGTTACTCACACTTCAGCCAAATATCAAAAAAACAGCAATGTAATTTCAGCAGAGAAGCCAGCAGAAGTCAGAGAATGAATCCTAATCATGCTTGCATGTCCCATGTCCCAAGCAAGGATAGAAGTGTTTTAGAGAAAATGCCCGTGAAGTACAGTGATCTCCATCCAAAAATAGTTCTTTACATACCAGGTGACAACTTAAAATCTTAGAATCAATAAGGTTGGAAAAGACCTCAGAGATATCCAGTCCAACCTATCACCCAATACCTCATGACTAACTAAACCATGGCTTCAAGTGCCACATCCAGCCCTCTTTTGAACATCTCCAGGGACGATGACTCTACCTTCTCCCTGGGCAGCCCACTCCAATGGCCAATTACTCTGTGAAGAACTTTCTCCTCACTTTGAGCCTCAACTTCCCCTGGTGCAGCTTGAGACTGTGTCCTCTTGTTCTGGTGCTGGTTGCCTGGGAGAAGAGACCAACCCTCTCCTGGCTACAACCTCCCTTCAGGTAGTTGTAGACAGCAATAGGGTCTCCCCTGAGCCTCCTCTTCTCCAGGCTAAACAACCCCAGCTCCCTCAGTCTCTCCTCGAAGGGCTAAATCTGTGTTGGCTGGGCCTGATCCCTTGGCTGTCCTGCAGGTGTGCACTGACTGCCCCCAAGATGATCTGCTCCACAATTTCCCCTGGCACTGAGGTCAGGCTGACAGGCCTGGAGTTTCCAGGCTCCTCCATCTGACCCTTCTTGTGGATGGGCACCACACTGGCCAGTTTCCAGTCATCTGGGACCTCTCCAGTGAGCCAGGACTGGTGGAAAATGATGGAGAGAGGCTTGGCCAGCTCATCTGCCAGCTCCTTCAGCACCCTAGGATGGATCCCATATGGTCTCATGGACTTGTGAGCACCCAAGTGGCTCAGCAAGTCCCGAACTAACTCCTTGTGGATTTCGGGGATACTACACTGCTCCCTGACCCCATCAACCAATTCAGGAGGCCAGTCATCCTGAAGTTCTCCTGCCTTACTGTTGAAAACTGAGGCAAAGAAGGTATTCAGAACCTCAGCCTTTTCCTCATCTTTAGTTACAATGTTCCCCTCCAGGTCCAATAAAGAGTGAAGGTTCTTCTTGCCACTCTTATTAGCATTAATATATTTATAGTATATGAACAGTTTATATTTATGAAATATGAACAATTGAAGCAGGAAAATTTACCATCAGGGTATGCTACAAGGACAACTTATGTCATCCTTCAAGGTAGTGAAAGCAGCATTATTTGTTGTTCAAACACAGGTCTGAGGTTTCCTTTTTCCTAAGGGAATGTAACATTTTGACTCCACCTCTAAGGCCAAAGTCCTGTCAAGTTGATAAGGACTGTGTATATGTATCTAAGCCCAATAAATAAAATACACATTCCTTAAATTTGTGTAGAACAGATCAGGGCTTGAAGTTCAGCTGTGTACTGAGCTCCACTCAAATGAGAAGCAGCAAGTTTTCTATGGAAGCCTTTCTGAAAATGACTCTTGAATTAGGAATATTCCTTAAAACCCTGTAGGGATATAAATCAGTGCTGCTGATCTGCAAATTCTTATAGACTGAAGTCTAGTAATATGAAACCAAATTTCACTTGCTGAGAAGAAATATTTCTATGAGCAGACATTTCTAAATTAGGGACACTTTGGGGTTTTTCAATGACTATAAGGTATTTTTTCATGCAATTTCAATTCTGATCCACACACTTCCATCTACAAGTTTTTCTGTTAGTATTGTGCACTAATATAAAAAGAAATAAACAAATAAAGCCTCTGCCCATCAAATTAATATCTTTAACAGAAAAGCAAAAATATAAGAAAAAAGGTCAAATGACATGACTAAGATAAAAACAGCAAATGTATACTCCTAACTTAGAAATAAGTAAAACTTCCTAAGCTGGAGTGAACACTAAGCTGGAGTTTAATGTCTGAGATGACAACCTGATGTAGGCAAACCTGCTCTAACAATATAGTTGGACTACATCATCCCCAGAGGTCCCTTCCTTTTCCTACTGTGAGACTAGAAAATTAGCTCCTACAGGTGAGATGAGGCTCAAATCTGTTCCTTCTCCGACAGCCTTTGAGACATCACACAAATGATGGAAAGTTAGGCAGCCAAACAGATTTGACTACGGCAGCCTCTGATCAGTGTCTGTCCTAGTTACATCTCTGAAAGCAGGAAATAGTCTACTATCCCTGGTCGAGGCTTTGCAGGAAGCACAGGAGCAAGCCTAACGTGATTGTTTTGGAGGGCAGCTACTCTAAATCCTGACAGATTAAAACACCACTGCACAACTGTGACCAAGTAACATAGAAGGAATGCAGTTTACAACTACAATACATACAGTCCTTCCACATCTGTGTACTCATCCCCTCTCTTCCCATTTCCACATTAGAAGAACACAACAATTGGAAGAGACTGTAAAGCACAGGAATAGCCATTGCTCATCTTCACACACAGACATTGCTCCTTCCCAGTTTCAAGTGCTTTCAGCTCTAATGCACACACACACCATGGGCAGCTGCTGCAGCTGCTACACCACCAGTAAGTGATTACAGGCAACAGAAAAAGAACCTCCTGCAGATATGCTCTTTCTGAGCACACCTTTATGGCCGTAAGACGTTTGAGAGCTTCCCAGCTCTGATAACTCTTCAACACAGTGTAATGAAAACTCATCTACACAGCCAAGGATCTGCCCTCAGCTAACAGTAATTAAAATTAATCATTCACGAGTATTTTCATGGGCATGTTCAAAAGAGACACTGCCGGCTTGCTGAATCCTCAAAGTTGACAGACCTTGAAATAGGCTGTGGTCAGGTACAGTACATTCCTGGGTTTCAAGCAGTTAAAGACCTGCTCTGCATACTGATTCACTGTTCCACTCACAGGACCACAGCTCTCTGACCATCAGAGCCACCTTGGTCCTGCAGTCAAACATCTGAGATGGCATCAACAAGTGAGACTGATAAAGAGATTTTTTAAGACAAATATGGCTATGCCTATAATTATTACTGCCCTGTTGGGATTCAGGTCTGTATCAGTGTCAACATTTCTTATTCTTGAATCTTAAGTTTATTCTGAATGTGAGATTCTTCTCCTGTTTCTCACATACTTGTATTAAGTTTTTAATCACTGTCTTCCTCCCTTTCGGCTTCACTGCTTATGCTAGTGAGAGAGGTGAAGAGGTTTCTATAGTACAGAGAAGCCTGAAGGTTATCAGTTTACAAGCTTCAGAAACGTGCTGAAGAAATTATATTTACAGAGGTAGAATTAATAAAATTTGAGGTAAGAGATTAGGACTGTCACTTTCTGGAAGATTATTTTCTTGTATAAGCAGTTTTTAATGGGAGTGAACATGTACTATTCATGATAGCAACATTGATCAATTCTGTCCCTTTGAAGCCTACCTACCAGAAAACATAAAAGCACATATCTTATGTACATAAACTCAAAATTTCAAGGCAGTATGCAAGACCAAGATTATAACCACTGCAGAGAGAAAGCAATCTTATGCCTAACAGATGGTAGATCCCTAGGTATCAACCTGCATATTGCTTCTTCCTTCCCATCAACTGCAATATTGATTTTTACAATACTGTGAAATACCTACTAGAAGAAAAAAGTTTTAACTGGATAAAGTCAGGGAGGAGCAGTGTAATGGGAATGTCTGCCTCCTACCATGTGTGTTCTGTAGTTAGAGCTTAAAACTGGAAGTAAAAGCAAGAGATAGTGGAAGATCCAACTTCCTACATCAACCAGCTCTCAGCACAGTTTTAGGCTAGAAGGCTTCAAAGAAATATTATCTCTTTGCTGAAATAGAGAAATCTCTGACAGAAGGTTTGAAAATGTGATGCCCAGCTACAAGAAGGGCCAGCAGAAGGACTGAGGGAACTACAGGCTTGTCAGACTGACCTCTGTGCTGGGGAAGGACATGGAGCAGATCATGTTGAGTGTGTTCATGTGGCACACACAGGACACCCAGGTGATCAGGCCCAGCCAGCATGGGTTCATGAAAGGCAGGTCCTGCTTGACTAACATGGTGACCAACTCAGTGGATGATGGAGTGGCTGTGGATGTTGTTTATCTTGACTTTAGTAAAGCCTTTGACAGTGTCTCCCACAGCAATCTTCTGGAGAAACTGGCTGCTTATGGATTGGAGAGGTAGGACACGTCACTGGGTAAAAAAATCGGCTGGATATGCAGGCCCAAAGAATTATGGAGAAAGGAGTTAAATCCAGCTGGTGGCTGGTCACAAGTGGTCTTCCCAGGGCACAGTACAAGGGCTTGTTCTCTCCCATATCTTCACCAATGATCCAGACAAGGGGACTGAATGCACCCTCCATAAGATTGCAGATGACATTAAAATGGGAAGAAGTGTTAGAATCATAGAATCTATAAGGTTGGAAAATACTTCAGAGATCATCCAGTCCAACCTACCACCCAACACCTCACGACTAACTAAACCATGGCTTCAAGTGCCACATCCAATCCTCTTTTGACCACCTCCAGGGACGGTGACTCCACCACCTCCCTGGGCAGCTCATTCCAATAACTCTTTCTGTGAAGAACTTTCTCCTCACCTCAAGCCTAAACTTCCCTGGTGCAGCTTGAGACTGTGTCCCCTTGTTCTGGTGCTGGTTGCCTGGGATTTTTTTTTTATATGATTCTGGTCACTCCTCTGCAGAAAGCTCAGGTTGCTTTGCAGCATATTCTGACACTATTTGCTTGATCTCATCTGACTGGAGTCCAAAATCTGGCCAACCATGCTTGCTGTCAACTTGCCCTCTTCTGTTGCCATTGCAGCCATGCGAGTCATCAAAGTTTTAATGTGAAGCTCTTCAGCAGCCTGAAGGTCATCTTCATCACCAGGGATCAGCTTTCCCTGCTCCTGCAAGCCCTGGAGGTAGCACCGTTTTTTTCTATCTTCAGCCTGTTCTGCTTTCCCTGCTTGTCTGCTAAATCCGTATCTCCTGCCATATTCCAGAAGTGTAGAATGAACTTTTGATTCCTCATCTAACAGTTCTTCAGCTCCCTTCTGGCATCTGTATTTTTGCTGGGGTTTGCAAACCTCAAAGATATCAGTAACAGTTTTGATAGCCTTCTCTATTCTTTGCATAAATTCTTCATCCCCTGGCAGTTCGAGTTTTCTGAAACTGTAATATAGAGTAGGAACGGATATAGTCTCCCGTTTCTTCCCTTATTTCTATTGCATGTTTCATCAGCCACTGTACAACGGGAAATATATGAATGAAATTCAGTCCCTGGATCTGACGTGGCTCCAAAGGATGAGGACACTTCATTTTGGATAATACTGACACATTTTTTTCAGTTAAGGCAAATTTTTGACCAATAGTAGAGTTTTCCTGAAACAATGAATCAACATAGACATCAAAGCTGCAAGTAGTGATACACCACATCATGCCACATACCACTGTGTCAAAGGGTGATAACCCCTTGATTCTTGCTCAAAAATACTCAGCAGCCACCAAGAGTTCCAAAATTTCAGTCAACTTGATGTTTTGCTCCTCATCTTCTCTTGTTGCAACCTCCTGGGGGGTTTAGTACTCCTGTCCCTTCAGGACAACCATTGCCCTCTGCCTCTGGCAGCCTGTGCCCAGCTGCTCAGCCTGTCATGTCAGCTCCCCCCGCCTCAATGCCCGAGCGAAGGGATATTCTCAAGCCAGTGGCTGCTGGGTTCCCCCACCCCCTCTCAATGGTTCGCCCATACCCTCCTTGTGTACAAGCTCTGCTTGAGGGTGGGAAGGCTCTGTAGAGGGATCTGGACCGGCTGAGAGTTAGGTCACGCACTTGGGTCACAACAACTCCATGCAATGCTCCATGCTTGGGAAAGCATGGCTGGAAAGCTGCCCAGGAGAGAAAGACCTAGGGGAGTTGATCAACAGCCGGCTGAATGAGCCAGCAGTGTGCTCAGGTAGCCAAAAAGGCCAACAACATCCTAGCTTCTACCAACAATAGCACTGCCAGCAGGACCAGAAAAGAGATTGTTCCCCTGTACTCAGCACTGGTGAGGCTGCACCTTGAGCAATGTGTTCAGTTTTAGGGCACTCACTACAAGGAAGACACTGGAGATGCTGGAGTGTGTCCAAAGAAGAGCAAATAAGATGATGAAGTGTCAGAGAACAGGTCTTTTGAGGAGTGGCTTACGGAACTTGAATTGTTTAGACTGGAGAAAAGGAGGCTCAGGGGAGACCTCATATGTCTCTACAACTACTTGAATGGAAGCTGTAGTGAGGTAGGGTCCTGTTTGTTCTCCAAAGTAACAAGTGATATGAGGAAACAACCTCAAATTAGCCAGGGTGGGTTTAGATTGGATATTAGAATAAAAAATTTGCAACAGAAAGGGTTGTCAAGCATTGGAACAGGCTGCTCAGGGAAGTAGTTGAGTCACCACCCCTACACATATTTAACAGATGTGTAGACATTGCACTTAAGGACATGGTTTCCTGGTAGACTTGGCAGTGCTGTGTTAATGGTTGGACTTGATCTCAAAGGCCTCTTCCAACCAAAATGTTTCTATGCTTCTCTATATGTTTTCCTTTCTATCTTTACAACTTACAGCAATTTTTCTATACTGTATGTAGTATGATTACACTGGAAACAAATGTAACAAGTGGAGAGGGAACAGTCACACAGGCAGGGCTCAGGAAACCTCCCTAAGAAATTCAGCCAGAGAAAGGAGGTAAACAGTTTAAAACAACTACAGTGCCGAATCTCAGAAGTCTCCACAAATGTCAGTGACACTGAAATAACTCTGAAATAACCACCCTTGATTTCTTTACATTTTTTGCAAGGTATCAGCTATTTTTCCCCTACACCACGCTTCTCTCTTATTACTCACCCCAATTTTTAAACATCAAGGCTTTCTAATTAACAATATAACACCATCAAGGCATTTTGTCACTAAAACTGGCAGTAAAGGTATTAAGACCCTAAAATTTAAGGCTCCTCCACAACCTCTCCTTTTCACACTTGCTTGCAGTGAGGCCTTCCGAGATGTAACTTTAGATCCAGGATGAATATTGCCAATTCCCAGGTCAGCTTTCACCTTATCTTCTCTTGCCACAGCCATAAGCATTTTCAGCTCAGAAAAGCAGTGGGCACTGGTGTCTTCGCCAGGCTGCCAGGAAGAGTCCAGCTAGTGCCCCAGCTGCCCCCTTGCAGGCATCTGACTACAACAACTAATTTTCACTTGCATACTTTATGTGATTTTTTCCCTATTCTTCAAAGTGTTGAAGTTATCTGGAAGAAGGACCTCAAAGGTGTGAAGCAGAGAAATAATTAAAAAGGGTGGCAGCCCTCTTTCATCATATATTATTGCCCCTTACCCCCTTAGAAAGTCAAGACTAAATTAATCACAGCTAAAACATTTCACTAGCTTGTACAAACTTAAAAGACTTTAGCTGAACTCCAGCAAATTAGGGGGGTGTGGGGGAGAGGAAAAAAAAAAAAAAAAGGAAAGAAAAAGAAAAGGAAAAAAAAAACCAAAGCAAACCAAAAAAACCCACAAAACAACCAAGGAAACAGTAAACAGAGAGAGACTGTTGGAAGAGGCATGAGGACCCCCTAAACCACCTTGGGAAGGCAGAAATAGCCAGAGCAGGCAAGGGCAGTGTGAGCAAGCATACATGCATGAGGAGCATACTGCTCCCTCAAATTTCTTGTCTGTTCAACATAAAAAGCAGATAGTCCAAATGCCTGGGTATTGACACGTTCTGCTCTGAGCAGAGATGTAGAGCAGCTCTATCAGAGGAGAGATGAAAGCCTGTTTTTCTCCTCCAACCACCAGACAATCTCACTAGTAATGGATTAAAGTGGCTTAAGTAACTATACATTTAATAAGGTCAGAAGGGCAAGCAAACAGTTATATTTTGAGTGTTTTGAACTACATATCACTTTCTATTTTTGTTCCTGTTTTAAATATAAACATAGCATTTTTTCCCCCAGTGCTGACATGGTCTAAGAATATAAGTAAGGCAAAGAGCACAGTGAAAAGTATCCCCCTCTTATTAGTCTACTGCCAGAAAACATGAGCATTCAGACCTCAAAATCTGCACACATGAAATCTTCACAAAGCAAAGATATCACAAAGCACTGATCTCTACATACATAAACACAAATACACATGCATATATATTCTTCTATATAAAAACTTCCAACTGTGCTTTAAAATTTGAAAGACTTTCCCAGGCTGGTACTGCCAGTAACAAATGCAGCTTTTCTTTTCTTGGAAAACACAAAGCAAAACAAAAAACCCACCACACCAGTAAATATGTAACAGCAATTTCTTTACTCATTCTTTGCTAAGTAGCTGTATATAGTATTTGTGCTGCCTTGTGGACAAATGCATACAGAGCTCAGCAAACCAAAAAGATCTTTTGGGGCACTGTGTCTTATCCTTCCTTGTACGCTGAAGAGTCTGCATAACCTAATAGCATTAGCCTACTAAAAGATATTAATAGGTACGGGGGGGGGAAGGGAAAGACAGTAAAAAGACACTAAAGCATACTCCACCTACATGTCTTTCTACTAATCATAAAGTCAGTTAGAAAGCAAATTGCTCCTCCTGGACCAGGAGAAAAAAGTTGGGGGGTAGGGGGGAAAGAGAGAGAGGAGAAAAGCATCTATTTTCATATTATTTTTTTTCCCCTGGAAATCATCATATGTATTCAACAAAACCACAAATTTTACATTAATTGTTGCATTTATCCATCCATGATGCAGAAAGAATGCAAAAAAACCAACAAAACAACTCAGGAACTGCCACATCTTACAGTTAGTAATTTCAGAATGATAAATATAATGCTGGCCTCAGATGGCTGGAAGGATTAGATTTAGCTGTAAAACAAGAAGTGCAGTTAACAGTTGTTGTTGGGTCTGGTGTTAGGATTAGAAAGCACTGCTAATCACAAGAAATGTAAAAAGATTAAGAGGTGATGGTTGTCAGGAAGGTTTTTAAGAGTATGCAAGTGCTGGAATTCATTCTGGGATTAAAATTTCTCAAGCAAGGAAAAAAAAAAAGTCCGAAAGGATAACTAATAGATACAGCAGCCAGTTTCACTTGCACTGTCCACAACCCATTCCCAAAGATAAAAAAAGACTGGAGATGTAAAATCTATGCCATGGCTTATCCTGAAAGGTCCTGGAGGGCTTTAGTGAGAAGTAAGCATTTGTATTCTGGTACCCAAAAATTAACTACTGAAATCTAAAACCTGTTATTAGAATAGTGGGTGGGGGTTTGGGTTAAGAGATGTTTGCTTACCAAAAACCCGCCTGTATACAGGACTTGCATCTTTTAAATGCACTGTAGTAGAAATTACTATGTCATCCAGTATCTGCATGCTTTCTGTAGGAAGACTAAGATTAAACCTTAATTTCCTGTTTCATTTCCAGATGGTTTGGATTTATCTTTATGTTCTCACCTACCAAGAACAAGTAAAGCTCCCCATATAAAATACTTAATCTGGATTGCATAAAAGAATCCCCACCAGGGAGGGGTGGGGGGAACCAAACAGCTTCCAAAAATCTAAAAATAAATACTCTTTTAAAAAAATCAAAGTTAAATTTTAAATGGAAAATGTCACTAAAAGGTATTTGAAACAGTGCAGATCACAGCATCATGAAGCCAGATGCCCTAGTTCACGTAAGACAGAGTGTTCTCCAGCAACAACTACAAAATTCACCAATCGTCCTCAGCCACCACTATCCTAAACTGCACAGCCCGTAGTACAATATCAAGAATGTAAACCTCTGCAAAGCCCATCAGTTTCCCCACAGACCTGATTGACAGTCAACAGCCGTTTTGCAGTGAGGCCAAGCAAAACTTGCCTCTCAACCACAGCATCCCGAATTCATCCAATGACTCAAAGCAAAATTCAAGTATCACCATGTGACTGCATGGTCATTACTCTGCTCAGCTGTATTTCCTCACAGGCCTCCAAGTAGCTCAAATGTTGATTTGGACCAATCTCTTTTTCCCCATTAATTTAACCTTCTGTAAATCTGTACCTTACTATGCCAGCGGTCAGGGAATGATGTGGAATAAGACCACTTCATCACTTGCTAGCACAGGGGCACTTTTCAGTCTAGTGCTCCTGCTGCATCTGTCTGAATTTTCAGACTCTGTAAGACTACTCTTACCTTCTGTTCCCTCAAAAGGAACATTTTTTTCCCAGCTGCCTGTAGCAGAAGCAGAAATAACCATCTTCCAAGAGTTATAAAACAGTCACATTAAATAATAGAGGTGAAAGCACTGTATGATTTCTGAAGAAGTCTTTCCAGTAGAAGAGATAAATTTATTCACTGCATTATGGAACAGTTTGAGAAAACAAGATCATACAATGTACACTGCCTCTATTTAAATTGTTTCATTTCTATTCATGAGTGCTCTGATCAGATACACCAGAAATATCATCAGTAAGAAATAAATAATTCTGCCAAATTAATAGTTATTTATTTCTTTTACCTGAAAACGTAAGTAGCATCTCATTCACACTAGATAAAGCTGCTGTAATTTGGTTGTATCGATCTTGTTGGTTCAAGTCTACACAGCACAGGGAGACAGGTATTCATCTACAGTTTCTTAATAGTAAGTATCTTCTTTCAAAATGACAAGTGCTTTAGCGAGTTAAGATAGGCTACTACATGCTGGAGAGCTTAGTAGCCAACTAGGTGTTTCTTTGCCCCTGTAGTTTTCACCAAATACTTGGTTGAGAGAATCAAATAGCTTCAAATGTGAAAAGTGGTTTAGAGATGGTATTTTAGGGAATACAAGTAAACTTCCTATGTAAGACAAAATTTATCTCAAGCCCATCAAATGCTCTTTAACTAATAACACCTTTCTTTCCTCTGAAAGAAAGTGGCTAGAAGAAATCATTACTAACATCATTAGATGATGAGAGCTACAAACCAGCCTGAAATAAAGAGCTCTCTAGTGCATTCCCCTCTGTAAAGTATTTTGCTGGAGAAACATGAAAAAAGGTAGATTTGTACCACTAGAGCAAAAGATATTTAGCAGAAAGATCAGACTAATATTTTCCTCAGAAAAAAAGTAACAACAAAGAAACAAACAAACAACCCCCCAAAACCAACAGCAACATAAACATAGGGGAAAAACACTCAAAACAAGAAAACCCAAAACCCACACACCAGAGCTAATATGCTTTAGCCATCACAGAATGATGAATGCAGTGTCTGCTCAGCTTACAAACACTGGAGAAAAAATTCTCCACATTTTTGAAAAATGTATCCAGTTTGACTAGAAAATGAATTCTTTCTAAATATCAAACAATTGCTACAATGTCTTGGAAAAAACCTAAATACACAGCTATTTCAAGAGCACACCGTTTGCAAAGCAGCCAAGTGATACACCTCTGAGAGCTACTTTTAGCTACTGCAGGCAAGATAAATCAAGAAACTGCTCAGTTGAGATGCAATTTGACAGTTATTAGCAGAAGGAGTAATTTGATGAAGAAAAAAATCAGGGAAAAAAAGATCTCTTTCTCTTCACAGCAACAGATTTTGGAAGCCTATTTGCACATAAATTGGAAAAAACAATTCTTGCATTAGAAACTGGTGAAGATGAAACAATATACTCTAAATCCTAACATATTTGAAATTATTGTCTTTGATTCAAAGCTGATAATCCTGTAACAGCAAGTAGCTAAACAGGGGCTTACAGGACTCACTCTGCATGTTGAAGAGACCGCACAGTCAGATCCTGATCTAGGGCCATTCAGCTATCAAAATAACCAGATTTACTGCTACACACACCTTTGGTTTTGCCATTTGAAACCATCTACAGCACACAGAACGTTCAGTTGTGTTTTAAGCGCTAGCAGCATAAATATCCCCTGATGTACCATATACTTCACTACTTCTGGCTTCCCATAAATCAAGCATACAACCAATCATCTTTTTAATGTTGGACATTAACAGCAATTCTATGATTCAAATCCAGCCTTTGCAGAGTTGCCTTTCACAGGAATGTAAAGCACTCATGAGCAGGCTTATGACTGAGCAAGGGCAGATTCAAAATTTGGCCATGATCTTCCCACTACAAGCCTGCCACCATTAGAGATGTGATATTCTGCATCCCTGAATTTATCTCATCTGTATAAAAGGCTTTAAAAAAAAAAAACAAAACCACACTCCTATAAGCAGGGAAAAAATAATTTAGAAAGCCTTTTGCGCTCCTTAAGAACTGCCTCTTCGTGTACCCATAAAATTTCAGTGTAAATGTTTTCACTCACTCGTAAGCAGAGATGCTGTTCTTTACTGCATTACAATTAGATGCATAGATTAAGAGATATCTTTCATGTCATTATATCAAGCTCTTCTACAAATGTACAAAGGGATTTTATAGATTGTTGTCTTTTCTGCTTACCAGTGAATTTTCATGCTCAGCGTGAAATGCAGTAAAAGTGAAAGATACCTTCCCACTGTTTACAGTGCCCACTAAGAACCATTTCAAAACCAAATAAAACTTAGCTATGAATTAAGCAGCACAAACTGTTTTCCCATGGGGTTGCTTTTTTTCTTTCCCCTTCCCCTCATCTTTCAGTTCATGAGGATAGGGAACATGAAAACTAAATGGATTTATGTTTAAATAATTCATGTTCTCAGGCACATCAAACCAAGTACTAAAGTTCACCCACGAGGCTGGCCAGATTTAGCTGATTCCAGTGGTATTTTAAACAACATTCTAGACAGCTAGTCACAAAAGGTTACAAAGAAATGCTGAGCAGCTGCGCTGTTGCTTCGAAACATGTTGAAACTACCTATTCTTACTGATGGGAAGACATTATCAGCCGTGCAGAAGCACCACTGCATTTTGGAGAGTCATGCCTGCAAAAGAGAACCTTTGTGAGCAGGGCAAGCTCTGCAACATCCTGGGAAGATGAAGAGAATTACAAAGCCTGAATGTCATTCTCCTGCCAAGTAGTAGGAAAACATGTGGCAACATCAAGCATCTTTAAGAGCACAAATCCCACAGGGTAGACTTCTGCACTCAGCTGAATTGATCCTACAAGCCAAGTTGCCTTAAACTGAGGTCCCATGGGCCTGGGAAGTGAAATGATGGCAGTACAACTGATATCTGGTTTGGCAACACTGCTTTGTCTGTATAGGAGATGGTTGGTTGAAGTGAAGAAATCATTTTGCCATATGAAAATCTTGATCAGGTTACCAACTTGCTCTCTTATCAGTGAACTTTGGCAGTTAGGTTTATATGTTCAAATTTACTCAAGTGGAGATTTATTGCAACAACAACAGCCACCAAAAAAAACCACAAACAAACAAAAAAACACCAAAAAACCCTACAAACTACCAAAAACCACAACAAAAAAAAACCTCCAAAAACCCCACTCAAAAAAATTATTACTGGAGAGATGTGTCGGACCTGGAGCAGGACAAAAGGAAAAAAAAAAGAAAATACAGTATTCTTGGATTCGCAGTGGAGCCCACACTGATTTATTCCAAGTAAGTTTGTTTCCAGTCTAAATTAATACTGCTATAATACTACCATGTCAATCACATAGATATAAGATCTGATAAAGAGTTAAGCTCTGCAAAATGTGTTTTGGATAAGTATCATTAGGAATAGCTCAAAATATCTTTAAGAAGTATCATCTAATAACATGCTTACTCATGAGGGGAAACTTTGAGCCCTTCAGCAGAATGCAACCTTACTGCAAGCAGGATCTTAATGGCTTCAAGCTACCGTTTATGCAGACAGAGGCCTCTTTAAATCAAAGATGTACAAAAGTGTCCTTGTTATAAGTTGCCTGTACTGGGCATCCCATCACAAATTTATGTCCTCATGCTTTCCAGAGTAATGATGTCCATATACCCACATAAGCTATCTGTGAACAACACAGACTCTTCTACTTGACTACTCCTCCCACATTAGGTAGAAAGATTAAGTGCCCCATAGGCCTTTTCTGTGGAAGCCACTCTAAAATACATTGTGCAGCATTTACTGTCTGTAACATATGCATAAAATACATGTATGATGAGAAAATGTGCATTAATTGATTAATTAATTCTGACACAAGCACCAGAATACGGTCCACCATCATTAAAAAAAAATAATGTAATTCAGTAGGTATTACTGCAAACAACTGTAAAGCAACATTAATTTCCTTCCTTCATGAAACAAAAAGCTTGCTGGAACCTGCAACTTCTTTTTTTCCCTTTTCTTTTTAAAACAAAAAAACATTTAAAAATGGAGTTGTTTTTGCTCCAGCCACCTGACAGTGTGGAGAAGCTGCATAGAAGCTCACTTCTAGAGGATGTGGAAGGTAAAAAATGTAGCTGTGACCTTAACAATAATCCTGTTTCCATATTACAATACGTTTTTGTATATAACAAGGCAAAGTCTCTTGTGTTCCAGTCAGAAAAAGTCATCTTCCAGTAAAAGCACAATGTGATCAATAACATTTTCTTAATATATTATATTATCTCTCACTGAAACATTTTTTTCACTTGGCATTTCAGGCTGCCAAGTAGGGGAAAGTCATGACAAAACTAAGATGGTAAATGAGATACTGCAAATTAATTCCATCCAAAAGCAATCTTTTTGTTCGTGAACAGTTTGACAAGCCCGCATCGTCTGACTTCAGCAAAAGCTTTCTAAGCTTTCAAATATACATGAAACAGAAGAATCTGCTCCACTGCCATACCAATCTTCACTTTAGTCTGCATAATCATGTTGAAATGCATTATAGTTTCAACCAACTCTAAGACCAAAATTGGTGGGGGATACTTTAAATATTAGTTTAGAAAATAGACTGAGAAGTCTGTAATATCATTTGTGAAATCCCATTTCCAAGTCACAGCCCAGAGCAAGGCAGAACACAGGAATCCTGCACTTTTGAAGCTGTTTGCACAGAGTCATCTGCAATCTGATCCTGAAAAGGCCTCAGTGATGAAAACGCCAGCTGAAGGATCTCAATTTGGTACCGGCAAAGTTCAAAGAGAGCTTTGTCACAATGGGCATTAAAGTACTTTACTGTACTTTACGCATGTCTGAAATTACTTCTGCCTTATTCCCCCCTTGGAGCTAATGTCCCTCTGCAGTCTGAAATGGTGACCCGCTGGGAATGGTGACCTGCTGGGAGCAGGGCTGATGTGCCCTGCCTTCTGTGTGAAAGCCCATCATCATTTTAGCAACAGTAGCTGCAGATTCAGCTGCATTACTGAGAGTAACTGGTATTCAGCATGGTCCAGAAAGGCATTATCTGGCAAAAAAACTTGTGTGTACACAGGATACTGCCAGTAGGATTACTTACGTGCACCCAATATTGGCACAATTAGGTGCAGAATCACTGCTGTGCTAATATTTCAGCATAAGGGGCAGGCTGTTGTTGAATATTCATGCTATAGCCATGCTCTCTGCATGAATTCTCTAGCAGGAACACATACAGGCTGTAACCATACCCTGAAGAGTTTACCTTCAAACACCCCAATTAAAGAGACACTTTAGTATGTACCCAGTTTTAAGCTCACAGGGCATGCTCATTGATTAACTGTATTCCTACAGTGAAGGATGTGCTCCATATCCTTACTTAATCAAAACTCATATTGAAAACAACATAAAAGAAGTGGGAGAAAATAAATGAAAATTTAATTTACATCTGCCAATCCAAACACCTCATGAGATCAGAAACATGCAAAGGGCCAAACAACCCATCTACCTAAGAAGTCACTCATAAAAGACTGAAACATTGGTTTTAATTGTGGTGGAAATGCATGCAGGGGAGATGCACAGTACTCAGCCGATGGAATAAACCCAAGAAGCAGCAGATATATTTGTGAGAGAAAGGGTAAAAAAACCCAACCCAACCCAACCCAAACCAAAACAAAACAAAAAACAGTCCCACTGATAAGCACAGGTGACATAATAACCAAACTAGACAGGAAGGACAAAATAACCAAGGCTTTGAAGGACAGGAGAAAGTTTGTAGGGTTTTTTGGTGGCAGTTTTTACTTCTTTTTTCAAAAACAAATTAGGCAGCAGGTCTTCATGCAAATGAGCACTTATAAAACAGCCTTTCTAGGTGAATAATTTTTTATGATTAATAAAATCTGCAATCTGAGTAACAGCGTCCTGATGACTTTTTGCCATTTGCAATTATCGCTCATCCTGGCACCAAAAACTCATTATTATTAAAGCTGACAAAAAGAATACTTAACTGTTTCTATGAAAGAACTTAATTCTTAGAAGAAGCCCAAGTTTCTGAGCTTTGTTTCAACTTCCAAATCTTGAATGTGAAAAATGAGGCCATCCTAACAACCCCCTGTGTATGTCTCCTTCAATTTCCAACAAGTAATTTGGGTCAAAGCATCTAATTTGTAACACAGCACAACACATTACAAAAGCATATTTCTTTGGTTTAAAAGGAACCTACAAAGAATATGGATTTAATGTAGCCCTGTATAACTAAAAGCATCAGTTTATACAATAAACATACCTTTTATTTTTTTACTTTTTCATAGCCATTTTCTCCCAGGAAACCATAAGCATTTAGCAGTTAATGCAGGACTTGGGAGTACTCCTGTGAATAAGAGTGTTATCATCTCCATTTTAGTGGCATGGAAGCTGAGACAAAACTATAACAATGTTGGCTGTGGCAGAGAGAGAACTAGCAACCATATGCAACTCTAGGCTCTAGACTTATCTACAGCAGAAAGGAATATAGGTATTGTGCAATCTCAGCAAGTTGGCAGAAAACAACAAATTGAGTGCTGCAGTCAAAATGCCATAGATATGGGATGCCATCCCGATGGATCTCCACAAGCTTTAGAAGCTAAACTGTGTGAACCTCATGAAGTTCAACAAGGCCAAGTGCAAGGTCCTGAGCCTGAGTTCAGACAATTCAGTATCAATACAGGCTTGGGGAGGATGGGATTGAAAGCAGCCCTGAGGAAAAGGACTTGGGCATGCTGCTGGATGAAAAGCTCAACATAAGATAGCAATATGCACTTTCAGCCCAAAAGGCCAACTGTATCCTGGGCTTCATCAAAAGAAGCCTGGCCAGAAGTTTGAGAGAGCAGATTCTGCACCTCCACTCTGATGAGAACCCCACTTGTATCCAGTTCTAGAGCCCTCAACACAAGAAGGAAATGGACCTGCTGGAGCACATCCAGAGGAAGGCTGCAAAAACCATCAGAGGGCTTGAACACCACTGCTGTGCAGAAAGTCTGAGAGACGTGGGGGTTTTCAGCCTCAAGAAGAGAAAACTGTAGGAAGAGCTTATTGCAGCCTTCCAGTACTAACAGGGGACCTATAAGAAGGATGGGCACAGTCTTTTTAGCAAGCCCTGTTGCAACAGGACAAGGAATAATGGTTTTAAACTGAAAGAAAGAAGATTTAGACTTGATATAACAAAAGTTTTTTTACAACGAGGGTGGAGAAACACTGACACAGGTTGCCCAGAGAGATTTCAAATCAGATTAGACAAGACTCAGAAACGTCATCCACTTAAAGATGCCCCTGCTGATGACCTTTAAAGGTCCCATCCAACCCAAAGCATTTTACGATTCCATGATTTTTGTGTTAGCATTTATAGAGATGCAAGTTCGAATGTTACCTTCACTGGCCCCTTGCTTCCTGACTTGACACAGCAAAAACAGAGCCCTGTTAAAAAAAGTAACACAACCACCCAACACAGGTGCTGTTAAATGGACTCAAACATACACAAATAAATGGTGCTCGATGCTTCTAGAACATTGATTCCAGCCCCTTATAAACACAGATCTCCAGTTTATGAAGATTTAGTGAATGGTTAAAGCTCTGGAGCATACAGTGAGCCAGATTCTTCCCAGGATGCACAATAAGAAAGGCAACATGTGCAAGCTAGAACTAGGGAAAAATCTAGTAAGAGACAAGGAAGAACAATTCAGAGTAGGTGCTTAACTAGCAGAATGGTTGTCTGGAGAAACTGCAGAGGCCCCATTCTCAGGGGTATTAAAGGACTCACTTGAACATGGACACAGCTCTGAACATCCTGCTCTACCTCTGCAGCTGGCCTGCTTTGAGCAGCAGATTGGACAAGATAACCTCCCAAGGTCTTTCCCAAACTGAATTATTCTATGAATAACATACCAAAGATATGTGACATTACTCCTGGGTTTCTTTGCTGCATCCCAAAGCTCATCACAAATTCATACAGAAAGCATGACCTTGGGCTTCTGTGACTAACTTCCACTTCATTCATTTGGAACAACCCCAAATCTTTGGTTTCGCCCACCTAAAAACTATAAACATGAAAAGCAAACTGCAATCATTCTGTTCAAGCTCCTAAGCACACATGGTTCTTTGAGGTCTCACTTTGGGTTTACATACCTTCATGACCCTCTCTTCTCCTAAGCAATACTCCAAAAAGCAATCAGTCTGCCTGTGCAGAGACCCACAGTTATTTTAATAACTGTATCACAGAAACAGCTCTCAACTTCTTCATTTCAAATTCCTCCCCCCTTCCTAAGAGGTGTTGTGTACGGTGAAAAATAATTCAGTTTGAACCAGTAAAAACTGGGGTTAAGGACTTCCTCACTTGGAATACGAAAATTGCAAATACATGTGACAGTCAAGATACACATGCCTACAATCAACATGCATAAATACTTTTTATATCCTTCAGAAAAACTGAGTTAAAGGCCTTTGAAGTGGAACATCCAAAAACAGGTAAGAGAGACAAGCATGCATCTCCTCTGTGCAGCCTATTCCCAGAAGAAGACAAAGTTCATCCTGGAATTCAAGCCTCTTTCAAACAACTTCTCATGCATAACGGAAGCCTTCAGGAGGAAGTCTGGACAACACTAGCTTTCTTATTTCCCATTTTTAAAATATGTTTTCTTCTTTTGTTACAATCAGATCACAGCCATGGTGGCAGAAACACCCACAAGGCATACCATAAGCTAACAGAATTACTCTGCAATCATTTGAAGTTCAACCTAAGACTATCCTCAGCATTTCATGGTGATGTGACTAGGTGATGCCGCAAATTATCACAAGCTGGATTTGCTAGACATTCCCCACCACAGAAGTGAATTAAACTGTCACTCATCACTGTATGAGTTGCTCTAGTACAGCTACTTCTTCATAGCTGCATGTTTCTCCAAATTAAAACCAAAACCCTTTGTTGCAAGTGAAAGCCTTCATCCTCATTTCCGCGCATTTTCTTTCATTTTCTACATCTCTTACTTTTCTGCTCATTTTTCCTCCAACTCAGTGTGTTGAACCCTCTCTGCTCCACTTGCCCCCTCAATGCTCTCTTTTGCTCCCGTTGTTAGTAGAGAGAAACCAAGGAACCTGGACATGAATTCCAGACACCCTGGCCAAACTATTAATTATTATCTGAGCAGTGAAGTAGTGATGACCTCTTGGTCCTTCCCCTAAGGCCACTTGCAAGCAACCAGTCAGCAAAGCTTGCAGAAGCACAGGAACATGTCTCTCTCTGCCTTGGACCATGATCAGCACGTCAAACTAAGGCTGAGACTGTATTCCTGAGTATCCATTCTCTGGCATATCTCCCAACATACACACCATATTAAAATATAGGGAAACCAGATATATTATTCATCATGAGGTCTAACAACATAATAAAATTTGAAGAATGTTTGATTTAACTGCAAATAAAATTGCAGTTGTTGGTATCTGCAATTTGCAGCATTACGCACATGCAGGGACAAACATACAGAAGGAATATAAAATAAAAGCCTTATTCACAATTCAGACTCAAATTCCAGGAGTAGTTTCCTATATGTATTATTACATACATCATTTACAGTTGTGTACTGGCAGCACAGAAAAAGAAATATTAAATGCACTCTCCCATACACACTTCTAGACACTGAAGCATACACACAATTTCCTGGTTTACCATGAACACACTAATGATAGGAATTGAAATATATTTTTGAGCTATCAAAACTACACTGAAAGCTTTAAGGTAGTTGCTCAGGGAAAAAAACCACTAATTTCCAAAAGTGAAAGACTTGGAAATAGACTTTCACAGTTTCCAATGTGTAGTTCAAATTCATTTATGGGAAAAGGCTGCCAGAAACATTATGATCAAGATGCATTTGGGATACTGAGGTGTTCAGTAAGGAATCCTGTGAAGGAATAGCAAACGCGGGAGGTAAGGATTGCACATTTGTGTGAGAAAATGATTAAACATTAAAAATGGGGGAGGTGGGGGAGGGGATGGGGGATGACACGGCAATATATAAGACTTTGTGGTCTTGGCAGACAGCAAATAGAACTTGCTGCCAGGAACATACGGTTGCAATGAAGGCAAAATGCCTCCATCCTGGGCTGCACTGGAAAGAGCAGAGCCAACAGGGATCAGAGAAGCGATCCTTCCCCTGCATCAGGATTTGTGAACTGTCCAGAGCAAGGAAGTTTTGACACACTGGGCAAGTTCAGTTGAAGACGTTGATGGCTGGAAGGACAGCCTGAGCTTCTACAGACCTCACTATGTCTTCCAGTTCCCCAAAGTGAAGGTGCAGAGAAGACAGTGTGAGCCTCTTCTTAGAAGAGCACACAGAGCTGACAAGCAAAAAACTGCAACTTCAGATTATAGGTGAGGCAAATATCCCTCATGAGGTGGTGGAACATAGCAACAAAGCTTTGAAGTCAGAATCCTTGGAGATACTCAAAACCCAAATGGGCGTGGGCCTGTGTATCCTACTTCAGGTGACATTGATCTAAGCAGTAAGTTGTACTGGATGATCTCCACAGGTGCCTTCCAGCCTATGGCACAGATCTACATGGCTGGTTGGGAGAAGCCAGTAAGCTGGTCAAAGAAGGACAAGAAAGATATCAAACAAGACCAAGGGTCAGAATTAGCTCAAAGAAGAAAAAACACTGACAGGATTACAAAAAGAAGGTAGGAAAGGGGTAAGAGAAGAAAAATAACAGGTTGACAGCAAAGGTGAAAGCACATGACCAAGAACAAGGAAGAGGCAAAACCAGAAAAGATAAATCTTTGTCCACTAAATTACACTTTTCTCCAGGAGTTGGGAAGTGAAAAATCCCACAAGAGTCATTCAGCAATGAAGTATTTAAGTTTCTACTCTGATGTGCATAGTAGAATTGGGTAAGAGAGGGAATCAGTTTTGCCTCCCCTCCCCAAGCTGCCAAGACACTGAGTGACCTTTAACCTCTCTTTTCCAAATATTTAAACTTCATCTTGCAAACTTCACAGATATTTGTAACTATACATGTTGAAACATGAATGTTTCACTTGTGATGTAGAAATAAATGCACATACATCAGCTTTGAATTCATAATGTTCATTAGACCCAAATAAGCATCCCATAGCTTTTTACAATTTTGTATGACACAGGCCTATGACTCTGTACACACAAGAACTTTGCTCTCTCTTGGAGCTACACCACCAAATTCAAGTACCTAATCAGGTTTATCATTAGCATTAATCCTATCACATTATTTTTCTACTGTAACATAGATGCTCACTTGCATACAATGCTAATAGCGACTTGCTGCAGTCACTGAAAGGGAAAGCACAGTCCAAATTACATTCATGTAAACAAACAGACAAACCAGCATCTGCACACTTACCCTGAGATATCCAGAATCTGAATCAAAATCAGCCTCAGGTGTAACAGTCAGTAAGCAAGACAGCAAACCTTTGCATTTAACAGGAGGTTTCTGGGAAGCCGGACTACCTGGAAAGAGTTGAAGAGAGTTATTGTAATACATAAAGACTAACTGGTCCTTAATAATAATAGGTTTCAAATGAGGCACAGCACAAGAAAAAAAACAGTAGCTGCATAATGGGATATATTATATGCCAACATGATCGGCATGAAGAATTTAATCCCCTGAAGGTGACAGAAATTTGTTACAAAGCACAGAGAGTTAGATGCTGGTAGATACTTATGGTTTAGCAAAGAACATCTAATACCCAAGATAACATGGTGTTAACCCTCTAATCAAGGATAAGGAGGAGACCAGAAAGAGTATGGTATTTTTCTTAATTTATTGTTATCACAGAGAGGACAAGTTCAAGCATTTGCAAAACCAAGACGATCTAAGATTATTTAGAAGTTTAATAGTGTTGCAGAGTCTTCGGTAACAGCAGATTTTTCTATAAAACAAAAATAATCCCTAGAGGTAAATTTAAAGAAATACACCTCATTTTAATGCCCACAGTAAAACGACTATTCATTAAAGCACAGCAATTTTATACCTGTGTTCTCCATTTTATATGTAATATATATTAAGTAATCTTTATGACAGGAAGTGGCATGTAATCCTGCAAGATGAACTGTTATCAATGTCTGCAAATCAATACAATTTTTTTTAAGTGGATATAACGGTACCTATTGATTTCGTGTTTTTAGCATTGAGGTTTCAGTTTCTATAAGGATTCTTACAATGATAAGAGAGCTACATACAAGTAATTGAGTTGAAATAATGTGAAATTTACCATGGGCTCCCCTTGAACAGTTGTAATGGGTTGGGGCAAACCTCCTCCCCACCACAGGCAGAAATAATGACTCAGACAAACGGATTGCAAAAGTAATGAAAAGTTTAAATAGAAAAAAAAAAAAACCAACAATGAATGTTTTACAGAGAACCACAAGCACCGTGACAAAGAGAGAAATCCCAGAACATACCCAAGAACATCCCATCCCCACCTGGGGGTACACCAAAAAACCCCAGGGTGCTTTCCTGCCCCCCCCCCAACCCAGCCTTGGGTGTGGGCAGGCCCAAGGGAGGCAGCTCATGCCATTTTACCTAGGCAGCAGCTGCGGACGAAAAAGGAAGTGAAGACTCTGCATGGACATTTTATAGGGGAGCAGGACATTGTGGGAATTGAATACCTGGTTTCCTTTGACCACCCCCTGGGCTGGGCCCACCCCTTGGGACCCCCCAGGTGTGGTCTATGCAGTGGCATCCAGGCCAGCACCCAGCCTAAACCATCACAACAGTGCAATCATGGCTTCCCTCTCATTACCTCAGATTAAACTTTTGTCATTTTTTATTTTTATGTTGTGTAATTTTAATAATTTTGAGGTGGTAAAGTAACACTGAAAGCTATAGAAGGTTTATCATGCAAAACATTTTCGAAGGTATCTCCCTATATGGCTTTTGTTATGTTTGAATAGCCTAACCAAATGATTTCCCTTGTGAAAACCCATAAATGGTCCAGTCCTGAAAACCGTAGTCCAAAGAGGTGTGGTCATGGAGGTGTGGTAAAGGAACATGGAACAGAAGCACACAGAAGAACTAAATGACTCATCCAAGGTTACTTGGTAAGAGCAGTGAAGCAATGAGCTCCATGGAGCCATGCTCTATTCCTCTAAGAGAATCTAATACAAATGGTAAATTCTTCCTACATTTCTGCAAATAAAGCATATAGGAACTTTTAGCTTGACTAGACAACCAAATGGCTCATACTGCAGTGAATGATCTGTAACAAGAGCTGGCTGAAGGCATCTAGTACCATCACACAGAAAAACAAAAAACTTGGAAGATCAGACCACTCTAAAAAAAAATCATAGGATTAGGGTCAGGTGACATCTCAAAATGAATCTCATGAAGCAAAGCGACAAAACATTTAAACTTATTAGTCCTTTCTCCATGCAAATAAGAACAGAGTCCTGTTTAACCACTAGCTGAGCTGCAGGTTATGTTTGTTCCTTGAAAACCTAAAGCAAGGTAATACAAGAAAGAAGCACATTAAAAAACTAGGGAAGGTGCAGATATGTAAACATCTCATGTTACCCCTCATCATTCCTGTCCTGTCCTACAGAGCTTCACCCTCCTCCTTAGCCTCCTTTGTTTACAGGGTTAGACACATTTTGAAGCTAAGGCTCTTCAAATAGCTGGTCTAATAATTTATCTATTTAACACATCTCAAACATGTTGAGACATTTCAACCAACTATTTCTGTCTTTTACAACATAACTAAAAAATTCAGCATGGACTGCCTGAAAAGGCTCAAACAAAAATAGAATATTTTTTTTCTTTTCCTTTTTGTTTGGCAGAGAGAGCACTGGTTTCATGAAGCAGTTTAAGGAAAGTAAAGGAAAAACTCAAGGGAGTAATTTCTCCTTTGCATAGTGACTCATCACATCACAGTTACTCTGTCATCTCCAAGGGCAACACTAGGCCAGAGCTGCTCTGGAAGACCTTCTCGGGGAAACACCCACTATTTCAAAGACACCTCAGGATTCCTGTTCCAGGACTTCACAGAATAGAAGAGCCTTTGACAGCAATAAAAAATAAAATGGATTTCTGATAAGGAAGAAATTTGAGAAGCTAAATGACAGTTTTACATGTAGGAAACCTTTTTCTTTCTCACCTCAATAATGAAAGACATGAAGAGTATTTACAAAGTGTATTACAGACTCCAGAGAGCAGTGATATAGGGACAGGCAAAACAGACCTCACAGTTGGTATGTGACATCTGAAGAAAGAAGGATCAGAAAGAAAAAAAGAATCAAGAAAAGCTATAATCATAGTTTCATAGTTTCATTCAGGGTTGGAAGGGACCACAAGGATCATCTAGTTCCAACCCCCCTGCCATGGGCAGGGACACCCCACACTAGATCAGGCTGGCCAGAGCCTCATCCAGCCTGCTCTTAAACACCCCCAGGGACGGGGCCTCGACCACCTCCCTGGACAACCCATTCCAGGGTCTCACCACTCTCATGGTGAAGAACCTCCTCCTCACATCTAGCCTGAATCTCCCCACCTCCAGCTTCATTCCATTCCATTCCCCCTAGTCCTGCCACCATGAAAATGGTAGGCAAAGACGAACTTCAGTTAAGAAAGCTTTTGCTTGCTCCTGGACATGCAGTCCCAAAGAACAGTCAGAATTATTACCTGATGCAACACAATGAGAGGATTAATGGTTTTTACTGTTTAACATACTGCAACTGATACCATTTACCAGATGCAAACCACCATGCAACACCTCATCACAATGCCTCACCTGTAGTTGAGCGGGAGGGGGGGAAGGGAGGAAGTATTTGTAAAGGAAGAAGGACAAAACCAAGGACATGCAGACAGTTATTGTAGGTTAATTAATCAGAAACAGTTTAAGAAAAAAATTCTATGAAAGAATGCCTGTGCAGACAAGCTATAAATCAACTGTGAAGCACAAAGTGCTTTAGAAATGCCCTTTACAAGCTGCTTCTTTGCACTGCAAGCAACCTCCCCACATCATGTACCGCAGCTTCAGGCAGAGGCTGAAAAAGGGGTAAGAAACACTAGAAAGACACAGCTGGAGCACATTCTTTGCAAATAAACAAGGCAAAGGTGAGCAAATCAGAAGGAAAGAAAAAAAGACACAAATGTAAGGTATAAACACTTATTAGGCATGCTAAGAATATGTTTCAAAAGCAGTAAAAGAAGGGTGCTCATAGACAGTGTATCTGGCAAGTCAAAACCAGTCACCCTGCAAACAGCCAAGGAAGCTGCATAGATACAGAGGTTAAGTAGAGACTAGCATACCCAAACTTCTCAGTGCTGCACCAGTTAGAGACTACTGCTGTGCTGTCACAGTTATCTTTAGCATATTTGGAATGAGATTATTCCAACCCTACAAAGAAAATCTCCACAATGCCTGGTGTGACCTGTTGTCCTAATGCTGCCAGAAACTAATCAAGTGGTCTAAGAAGAAAGCAATTACAGATCCCACAATAAGCTAAACAGGCTCCGAAGCTGGGCAAAGAGTTGCCACCCGGGATAGGAAGAAAAAACAATGAAATAAACATAAAAACCCCACTACCACCACCAAAACACAACTGAAGGATGCATCTATTTTAGAATAGAATAGAATAGAATAGAATAGACCAGACCAGGTTGGAAGAGACCTTCAAGATCATCGTGTCCAACCTATCATCCAACACCACCTAATCAACTAACCCATGCAACCAAGCACCCTGTCAAGTCTCCTCCTGAACACCTCCAGTGATGGCGACTCCACCACCTCCCTGGGCAGTCCATTCCAATGGGCAATCACTCTCTCTGTATTAAACTTCCTCCTGACCTCCAGCCTCAACTTCCCCTGGCGCAGCCTGAGACTGTGTCCTCTTGTTCTGGTGCTGGTTGCCTGGGAGAAGAGACCAACCTCTGCCTGTTTACAACCCCCCTTCAGGTAGTTGTAGAGAGCAATAAGGTCACCCCTGAGTCTCCTCCTCTCCAGGCTAAGCAGCCCCAGCTCCCTCAGCCTCTCCTCACAGGGCTTGTGTTCCAAACCCCTCACCAACTTCGTTGCCCTTCTCTGGACTCGTTCCAGCAAGTCAACATCCTTCCTAAACTGAGGGGCCCAGAACTGGACACAGTACTCGAGGTGTGGCCTAACCAGTGCAGTGTACAGGGGCAGAATGACCTCCCTGCTCCTGCTGGCCACACTGTTCTTAATGCAGCCCCACTTGACTTCATGGCAAGGAGTAACTGCTCCACACCATGACATCTGCAGAATGCTATGTGTACGTTGACCCCAATCTATTATTTATCACAGAATTTACAGACCTCTCTTTTCCACTACTGGCAACCAAAAGATTCTGAAAAGCTTGGAAAGAGGCTAGCAATACTGCCAGTACTTATCAAGATACAAAAGAATTTAAGCTACAGCCAACAAGACTAAGGAAACACCCAAGAAAAATAACCAGAGAGGAGAACATCTACACATACCTAAACTAAATTATTTATAACAATCTTTCAACCGCAACTGGATGTACCAATAGCTCCAGGTTTGAAATGATAATTGCTGGATTCCTAAGATTACTTGCTACGTTTTACTCAATGTTTCTCACAATCACATTCATCTCTCTGAAAGCAGGCTGTGAACTATTAGCATCTCTTCATCAAAGATTTAGACAGACAGTAACCTGGAGGTTATTCTGTGTCATACTTTTGAAGAAGTCCCCCAAACTGCCCTGTGCTTCCTAGATTTACGGCTGGTCAAGGAAAGGAGAAGATAATTTTAGCTCAGTACCCACCCTGTTCCATTATATCAATGACTTAACTCCTCCTGTGACATTATATAACTTTTGAGAAAACATTTGTGGTTTAGAACTGACTGTTCAGTTTGCATTCCTGCATGGGTAATTACTTCTCAAAAAGAAAATATACATCTATAATATTCATGGGAGCTTTATAAGAGCTTGGCAAACATTTCTGAGAAAACAGAAAACTCAAACAGAAGGATTACTCATGAAATGTTACATCAACAACGCTTTTGACAGGCATCTGGATTATGCTGCTTTTTAAAAGAGAAAAAAACAAAGATGTCACTTCGAAGTTGCAACGGAAACAGTGAAATATGCCATTAAAAATATCAGATCATAAACAAAGCTATTTTTGCAAACTCTAATGCCAGCAATTATGACCTAGTTTGCCAAGAAAATTAACAGCCATTCCTTTTTAAAAAAAAAAGAAGTTATAAAACATTGCATGATGTACAGAGATCACTAGTAGTGAGTTTATAGTCCTAGACCAGACATCTAGCATTAGTAATCTGTGATTACTCATTTTTTTTCTTCAAAAGGCCTTCAACTGATGCTCTAAAAGAGATTATAGTGAATGTGCCTGCGTAACTGAACAAAACTCTAGAAGGCAGTGTGGACAAACGCTTTAGGAGCCCATCCTCAAAGAATGTATTCCACTATCCTTTCTCTATATCATGCTTAACAGAGAACTGCATTATCAAGGTAACATCAATTTAGAATAGAATAGAATAGAATTAACCAGCTTGGAAAAGACGCTGGAGATCATCAAGTCCAACCTACCACCCAACACCATCTAACCAACTAAACCATTGCACTAAGTGCCTCACCAAGTCTCTTTCTAAAAACCTCCAATGATGGTTACTCCTCTTTCTGTGAAGAATTTCTTCCTAACACCCAGCTTAAACCTCCCCTGGTGCAGTTTGAGACTGTGTCCTCTTGTTCTGGTGCTGATTGCCTGGGAGAAGAGACCAACCCCTGGCTATAACCATACATTCAGGTAGTTGTAGACAGCAATAAGGTCTCCTCTGAGCCTCCTCTTCTCCAGGCTAAGCAACCCCAGCTCCCTCAGTCTCTCCTCATAGGGCTTGTGCTCCAGACCCCTCAACAGCTTTGTTGCCCTTCTCTGGACACATTCCAGCAACTCAACATCCTTCCCAATCTGAGGGGCCCAGAACTGGACACAGGACATGGGGTCGGGGAGCAGTGTAATGCCCCAGAAATCCATGAGGAATTAGTTTGGGACCTGCTGAGTCACTTGGATATTCACAAGTCCATGGGACCGGATGGGATCCATCCTAGGGTGCTGAGAGAGCTGGCAGATGTGCTAGCTAGGCCACTCTCCATCATTTTCCTCCAGTCCTGGCTCACCGGTGAGGTCCCAGATGACTGGAAACTGGCCAGTGTGGTCCCCATCCACAAGAAGGGTCGGATGGAGGAACCTGGAAACTACAGACTGGTCAGCCTGACCTCAGTGCCAGGGAAAGTGATGGAGCAGATTATCCTGGCGGCAATAACTGCGCACCTGAAGGATGGCCAAGGGCTCAGGTCTAGCCAACATGGATTCAGGAAGGGTAGATCCTGCCTCTCCAACCTGATCTCTTTCTATGATCAGGTGACCCGCCTGGTGGATGTGGGGAGGCCTGTGGATGTGGTCTACCTGGACTTCAGCAAGGCCTTTGACACCGTCCCCCACAGCAAACTGCTGACTAAGCTGTCAGCCCGTGGATTGGACCATTACACTCTGTGCTGGGTTAGGAACTGGCTGGAGGGCCGGGCCCAGAGTGGTAGTGTATGGTGCCACATCCAGCTGGAGGCCAGTCACCAGTGGCGTCCCCTGGGGATCAGTGCTGGGCCCTGTCCTCTTCAACATATTCATTGATGATCTGGATGAAGGAGTAGAGTCAGTCATCAGCAAGTTTGCAGATGACACCAAGTTAGGGGCAGATGTTAGTCAGTTAGAGGGTAGAAAGGCTCAGCAGAGGGACCTCGACCGACTGGACAGATGGGCAGAGTCCAATGGGATGGCATTCAACAAGTCCAAGTGCCGAGTGCTGCACTTTGGCTACGGCAATCCCATGCAGAGCTACAGGCTGGGGTCGGAGTGGCTGGAGAGCTCCCAAACAGAGAGGGACCTGGGTGTGCTGATCGACAGCCACCTGAATATGAGCCAGCAGTGTGCCCAGGTGGCCAGGAGGGCCTGCATTAGGAATAGTGGGGCCAGCAGGAGCAGGGAGGGCATAGTGCCCCTGTACTCTGGTTTGGTTAGGCCGCACCTTGAGTACTGTGTCCAGTTCTGGGCCCCTCAGTTTAAGAAGGACATCGAAACACTTGAACATGTCCAGAGAAGGGCAACAAGGCTGGGGAGAGGCCTTGAACATAAGCCCTATGAGGAGAGGCTGAGGGAGCTGGGATTGTTTAGCCTGGAGAAGAGGAGGCTCAGGGGTGACCTCATTGCCCTCTACAATTACCTGAAGGGTGGTTGTAGCCAGGAGGGGGTTGGCCTCTTCTCCCAGGCAACCAGCATCAGAACAAGAGGACACAGTCTCAAGCTGCGCCAGGGGAGGTTTAGACTCGAGGTGAGGAGGAAGTTCTTCACCGAGCGAGTCATTCGGCATTGGAACGGGTTGCCCAGGGAGGTGGTTGAGTCATCGACCCTGGAGGCATTCAAGGGGAGATTGGACGTGGCACTTGGTGCCATGGTCTAGTCATGGGGTCTGTGTTGATAGGTTGGACTCGATGATCCTCGAGGTCCTTTCCAACCTAAGTGATACTGCGATACTGTGACTCAAGGTGTGGCCTAACCAGTACAGTGTACAGGGGCAGAATGACTTCCCTGCTCCTGCTGGCCACATTATTTCTGATACAGCCATTGGCCTTCTTGGCCATCTAGGCACACTGCTAGCTCATATTCAGCCTACTATAAACCAGTACCCTCAGGTCACTTTCTCACTGGCCGCTCTCCAGCCACTCTGACCCCAGCCTGTAGCACTGCATGAGGTTGTTGTGGCCAGTGTGCAGAACCCGGCACTTAGATGTGTTAAATCTCATGCCATAGGACTCTGCCCATCTGTCCAGCCTGTCAAGGTCCCTCAGCAGAGCTCTTCTACCCTCTAACAGATCAACACCTACCCCCAGCTTGGTGTCATCTGGAAATCTACTGATGATGGACTCAATCCATTCCTCTAGATTATCAATAAAGATATTGAATAGGATGGGGCCCAGCACTGATCCCTGGGGGACACCACTGGTGACTGGCCTCCAGCTGGATGTGACACCATTCACCACCACTCTCTGGGCTCGGCCCTCCAGCCAATTCCTAACCCAGCTCAGAGTGCTGCTGTCCAAGCCATGGACTGACAGCTTGGCCAGGAGTTTGTCTGTGCGGGACAGTGTCAAAGGCTTTGCTGAAGTCCAGGTAGACCACATCCACAGCCGTCCCCACATCCACCAGATGGGTCACCTGATCATAGAAGGAGATCAGGTTGATGAGGCAGGACCTGCCCTTCCTAAATCCATGCTGGCTGGGCCTGATCCCTTGGCCATCCTGTAAGCACTGTGTGATTGCACTCAGGATGACCTGTTCCATGATCTTGCCTGGCACTGAGATCAGGCTGACAGGTCTGTAATTCCCTGGTTCCTCCTTCCAGTCCTTGCTGTGGATGGGCATCACGTTGGCCAGCTTCCAGTCATCTGGGACCTCTCCAGTGACCCAGGACTGGTGAAAAAAGATGGAGAGCAGCTTGGCCAGCTCATCTACCAGCTCTCTCGGCACCCTAGGATGGATCCCATCCAGTCCCATGGACTCGTGGGGATCTAAGTGGCTGAGCAGGTCTGTAACTACTTCCTCCTTGATTACAGGGGAACTATACTGCTCCTGGCCTCCATCTGCCAGCTCAGGAGGCCAGTAGTCTGGAAGACAACCTGTCCTATTAGTAATTGAGGCAAAGGTGGTGTTAAACACCTCTGCCTTTTCCTCATCTTTTGTTACAATATTCCCCTCCATGTCCACTAAGGAATGGAGCTTGTCCTTGCCCCTCCTTTTGCCATTAATATATTTAGAAAAGCATTTTTTGTTGTCCTTCACAGCAGAGGCTAGTCTAAGCTCTAAATGGGCTTTTGCCTCTCTAATTTTTTTTCCCACATGACCTAGCAACATCCTTAAACATTTCTGTGGTATTGTGTAGCAATGCTCACAACTAGATTGACTATGATGATTAAAACAGGTACTTCTTACTCATTCTAAGTTAATTTATATTTTATTTCCAAAAAAAAGCTTTAGGATAGCTACCAATATGTGTGGAATGCAACAGAAATATGCAAAATATTCACATGCAAAGACAGACCGCTGAAAAGACAGCTTATTCAAATGAATGCACGGTTCTAATGGATCTGCAATGCTCAGCTCAACATTGTTCACCTGAATAGCGAGGCTTCTTTGAAGACAAATATATGCGGTCTAGTCAAAGGGGTAGATTTCCTTGAACTGGAGTCAGCTTCTTCATAATACATTGAAGTCCATTGGCTTTGCTAGAGATTCAAAGAAGGTAATAGGCAAGTACATGTGTTGAAAGGTCTTTTATTTTTTTATCGAAGCAAAGATAAGCAAAGACACCTTCTTCTGAAATGGTTTGAAGGCATTGAGATTAAAAGGCTGTAAAGTTTTACGACTGTTTGACTAACATACCTTCCCAACTCCATTGCTTCACTAAAGCAGCTGGAGAGCCTAGCATTCAAAGCACTGATGCATTTGAGACTGAACAGACCTCAAACTTCTTAGACACCAGGAACTGACTTTCTGTGGTTCAAGGTCTTTTCTATATTTTTGTCAAAAAAGCAATAGAGAAAGAAACAGAATAAAAATCTGCTGGTGTGCCATTTGCAGATGGTTTTTAATAGAAAGTCCTACACTTCTAGCAAGACTCTCAAGGACTATCAGGAAGCAAGGTAACATAACCAACTGGAAGTGATGTGAAGACAAACATATTATTCATTTTGTAGTGTGGGAGGAATACTATTATGTAGCTGGAGAGAAGAAGGATAGCAACAGGCTGCTGCAAAAGAGCCAGGACAGTGGCAAAATAAGTACCTGGCTCATAGAGTTTTGTGTCTCTTCTTGTCTTACATGAAGCCGTGCACAATACAACAGACTTAGCAGAGAACAGGAAGTGCACTTGTCTCACAACATTCCAGAGACAGCAGAGATGAGGTGAAAACCTAGAAAGGGCAGCCTGCAATCAAAAGGCCAAAATTATCTTACTCAAAATGATCTTAAAATCTGAGCTAACAGTGTCCTATACCAAGAGAAGGTAACATCCTTATGCACAATTTAGGTATCAAGTAGTCTAAAAGGTAAAAATATAGCCAAGGGGATAACACTGCTTTAGTGTAGTATGGCCACCACCACACTGCATCCCAAAAAGGCTTTCAAAATTATGTCTGCCTAGAGGAGTCATCCTTTGGGTACAGAGAGAGTGACAGAAGTCCCCTCTGAGTCCCCAGATGCACTCTCCATAGCAGAGGAAACCCTATTCTCTTCACAGGGACCAACACATTATTTAATAACTTGATAATCCCAGTGGTCCCTTTTTGACCTTAGTCTGATTCTCTTTGATATTATAAGGCACAGTGCTTGATTTCTTGCTTTGCTCAGGAAGAAATAAAAATCCTGTCACTATTAACAAATTCTAGCAATAACCTTGAAGGCACTGGTGAAATGTTTTGGTGATTAGTAATCCCTGATGTCAATTTTTTTTTTTTTTCTAGTATTAAAAATTTTCTTGGCTTTCATCTCTAGACAATGAGTCTTGCTGTATTTTTGTTCTACTGAAGGTTCTTCCCTTCTTATGATTACCCATGTAGAAAAACCAATCAATCCTTTCCTTCTCTTGGATTAGGGTAATCAATGATCACAACAAATATCAGAGGCTTAAAGGCATGTCTTCCCACCCCTCAGCCACCATCATCACTCTTCTACCATGTCTTATCTCTTCAACCTCTTTGAGGTGCAGGTAGACCAGAACACAGTATTTTCTGTCTACAGTATGGTCAAACCCAGCACAGCCTCCCTGAAGTTCTCCTGTATATGTACACAAGTGTTACCAAGACAGGCAGCAACAGATTTGTCCTTACAAGGACATATTCTCCTGGTGTAAACTCAGGGGTGGAGCAATAGCACTCTCTCCTCCTTTCTTCTGACTTCAGAGGGAGACTAGGGACAACTAATTTAGAATAGGACATCAAAATACAAATGGCTGAGGGTGGGCAAACTCAATTCCCATCCCTCACACATGTCGTATCAAATTATTCTGTTCTAGCTTCTTAATCAAAATGGTGTCACCAAGTGTCATAAATATCAAACTTGTAAGCACATTAAAAGCACTGAATAAATAATCCAGTTAGCTATTCATCTATTTTCTATAAGCTCATGTTGATCAGCATTAACTATATCTCTTTTAATCAATTCTTTATCAGCTATCTCATTTATTATAGCCTAAACCAAGTCAAGACCTCACACCTCTCAGGCACAGATCTTGACCAGGCTTCCAAGGAAATGTACCAAATTTACAAAGCTGACTGCTAGCAGTTTGCTGGCGTAACAGAGCTCTTAATCTTCTCTCTCCGCCTCCCAATTACAACACTAAAAAAAGATCTGTAGCTTAATTTGTCATGCCCAAAGAAACAGCAGAATAAACAGATCAGTTACAAAAGATCCCCTTTAGAGGAAAGAAGAAAGCAAGTGAAGACAGAAGAGTAAGTGTGGGAGGTGAGCAGGTTACAGTCAATCAAACTTTTGATTTTTATGAGCATAATTTGAGAAAGAAACAATTCCTTCACAGCAAGAATTTGTTCTCCTGATGTAAATTGTTGACTTTAGCATGTATGTTGATTTTAGCAGTATTCATTCAATTGTGTGAGGAGATCATGCTGTTAAAATTGAGCTGCTAGATTTAGTTTAAGAATCAGGTTATATAAAAACACAGGGTTTAGGCTCTTTACATGAGGTTCTGAGAAACTTTCATCAGTGGGTAGCCTGAGACGTAACCTTCCACAAGAAGAGACAGCACTGCTTGCAGTCGCTCAGATGCCTACATATGAGGGAAAGCATTTTCTAGAGGATTCGTATTTTCCTAGCAATCACATTTTCAGTTGCATGGTTGGTGGGTGGTTACCTCCAGCACCTCTCAACTAGCAAGCTTTCTCAAGAAGCTTGATGAACAGTCTCCACATAAGTACTTTTGCAGAGTCAGAATACCAGGTTAGAAGGGACCTCGAGGGTGGAAAAGTCTAGAAAAGATGGCTCAGCATCCTACCTGTCATGAAGGGACAAACCCCAAAACATGCCCTAATCCAGACAATGGGCTAAGCACCTGTGAATGTGCAAACCTGGACATTTCCTGGGGTCCAAATGGTACAGGTAAATGTGTAGCACATGTAATTAACCTTGTAACATGCCTGTGAACTGTGTGCGCCCCGGCCGTGTTTGGATATGCCCCATTCTATAGGTTCAGCTATCAGGTTTCTCTGTTACCAACAGGACTTAATTGTCTTTGGACAGTGTTTAAACAAGCCAAGACAGTAGGCAATTTGCCTTCTCACTGAGAAAGCCACAGGAGCATGAGAAAGAGAGGCCCTTTAGCCTTCTCTAAGCCAAGGCAAGGCTACAGCCCAGCAACAGAGCACATGAGAGAGAGGCCCCTTAGCCTTCTCCAAGCAAAGGAAAAGCCCCAGACCATGAACTGGGCACAATAAGAGAGAAGTCCCTTAGCCCTCTCCAAGCCAAGAGCCACTTGAACTATTGTTACAGTGTCTAGGAAGATACTGGACAAAGGAGCAAGCCAATTTGCTACAGAATCCTCCTTGTGAGAAACCACATATCACAGCACCAGAATTTACAATTTAAATCACTGTATTGGAAATTCTCAGATTTGTGCTTAAATTGTTTTAACTGTCTTCATATGTGGAATATACTACCCCCAACTGATTAACAGAACCTGTGAATATAGCTTGTAAGCAAGTTACCGTGCTGTCTCAAGATACCACTGCCAGAAATATTAAATACAAAATATACATATTTTATTACACTGCCCTACCAAATCTTAGAAGTGTCCAAAGCTGGGGACACCACCATTACTTTGAGGAGGTTATTCCATTGGCTGATTAAGATGAAATAATTTCCTTTGGTGTCTAACTGGAATCCCACCAGGAATAACGTGTGCCCACTACCCCTCATCTTTTCCATGTGGGTCTTTGTAAAAAGGGAGTTTCTGTCTTCCGTATTACCTTTATATACTGAAACATAGTGATAAGGTCTCCTCTAAACCTTTTCTCAAGGCTGAACAAACCAAGTTCTCTGAGTCATTCTGCATATGGCAGCTTCCTAGTTCTTTGACAATGTTTGTAGCCCTTCTCTGGACCCTTTTTCCAGTCTGTCCATGTTTGTTGTTTTTTTTTGTATAAGGACTAAAATTGAATACAATAGTCTAGGTGTGGCCTCACAAACACAGAGTAGAGTGAGATAATGGCTTCTTTACCTCTGCTGGTGGTGCCTTCATTGTTGCAACCCAGAATCCTGTTGGATTTCTTTGCTGCTGCAGCACCATTCACTCATAGCGCTTATTGTCCACTGGGATCCTCAGGTCCCTTTCCACAAAGCTGCTCTCCAGAGAGGTAAATGCCAGCCTATGCTGCATTCCTGGATTTTGTTTTCCCAGGTGTAAGACTGTACAATTGACTTTGTTGAACTTTGTATGGCTCTTCGTTAGCTCAACTCTTCCAGACTATCCAGGTCTTCCTACAGGGTAACTCTCCCTTCCAAAGTTTCCATGTCTCCCAATCAGTGTAGTATCATCAGTAAACTTCATAAGGGTATGCTTGATCCTGTCATCCAGATCACCATCAAAAGAGCCAATTACCATCACCCCTGGGTACAGCTTGTCAAGCAGTTCCTCACCCACGGCACAGACTACTCATCCAGACCATGAGGCACCAGTTTCTCTAGGAAGTGGCTGTAGAGAATCTTATCAAAAGCCTTGGAGAAATGCAGGTAAATTACATCATACTTTGAATGAGGCTATATAGCAAGTCATTTCACATCATTGTCATGCTTTGACTACATGTGGAGACATGAATGCTCCAGGTGAAGGACTGCAGTACTTCCCTTAACACTTGTTTACAGCTCTGATTAAAACATGTGCAAGTTCAGCAGCTACATAGGGAGTATGTACAATCATAATCCCAAGTGCCAGAGATGCTGCTATTCTCTTCTTGAATTTTCTCCTCATGGCCTAACAGTGATGTCAGGAATAGGGTAAAAGCCTTCTCCACAGCTCCAGCATTCTGTTGATGTACTTCCAGGGAGAGTGTCCACCTCATCTTACACCTTCATTCAAAATTCTCCTCACTTAGTGCCCCTTTTCATGGGCATATTATTTATCGTATGTGTAATTCAGAGATGGTCAACACAGAATTACCTTCATGCAGTTAGTCCAAACAACTGTCTGGGCCCAGACTACTCCACAATCTACACAAACTGAACACCACACTAGAGGAACACACTATTGAGGGAAAGATCTTTCAAAACCTTTTCACTGTGCTGCATGGCTTCTGCAACAACTAAGAGCTGTGCAAGGCCCATGCAAACTAATGAATTTTTTTGAAGATGTCCATCCTCCAAAGTACTTCAGACACGTTAGTCTCATTATCCAAATGAGGAAATCAAGATACTTATACAAAAGAAAATGCTTATTGTTTTATAGTTAACCAATTCTTCCCTCCTTTACATCAAATAACACTGTGTGTCACCACAATAGCTACTAACTTCTGACTACATTACTGCAGTTCTCAGGGAAATGTAGGCATGGCCTAACACCCAACACGAAAAACTCCTGTGTCTGCAATCTAAAGGCACAGATAGCATGAGCACTCCTCACCTTCAGACAAAAGTAGTATTGTTCCAGTTTCTAGAACTGTGGCTGAACAAAATGGCCATTTTAATCAAAATACCCAAAACCTGTCTGGATGCATTCCTGTGCAACCTACTCTAGGGGATCCTGCTCTGGCAGGGGGGTTGCAGTAGATGATCTTTTGAGGTCCCTTCCACTCCCTAACAATCTGTGATCTCTACCTATAGCTCTGCCTACACAAATCTCTGTTCAGCACTTAAAATGACTCACTTGTTTCTTTGGACTCTTTCTCCCAAACTACAAAAGACAGCCCTAGAATTAATCTTTGTGATTGCAAGGCTAACTTCTCACCACAAGCATGATGAGGTCATGGGTTATTAATGAGTCCTGATCAAGTACACTTTCAGTACAAATCATTTGCTAAAAGTTATCCTCCTATAGGCTATAAAAATACATACTATATCTACATTAACCTGTGTGACACTGAAGCACCTTTCCCAGTTATCTGGTCTACTTTATTTCCAAAGTAGACTCTTATACCTCATTTGAGTGAGTGATCACACATTTAAAATAATGATGAGAGACTCCAATTTCACATTTTCATGGATACAGTGTCAAATCTATTTGTAATAGGATCCTTTATTATCTGTCAGTATTGAGCAAACCAGATGAGAAAATAATGGTTAGTAGTATATTTTCTGGAACCCTTGTGGAAATTATCACAAGACAAGGGAGTTGTTGAAAACAAAACTTGTTTGATTTTGTTGATTGCTTAATGCAGCCTGCCTGGACTTCAGTTACTTCTAATATGAGATCAGAAGTTGTTGAGGCTTTCTTTGTTTTTCAAAAGAAGTTCCATTTCCTCCACCCATTCAATTTTAAATATGCAATATTTAACCCACTGAAATACTCTTGGGCTTCACACAGTAGATCTGTTTATGGCAAAATTTACACCAGTGCAAGAGAGAAAGAAGAGGAAATGTTACCAACACATGAGAGAGGTACCTAAGCCAAGAGTTTCACCCATTTGATTCTGGTTTCCATGTGAGCAGACATGCTACCCTTTATGTGGACACCCTACAGGTTCAGGAAGAGCTGGATGGCTGGCATATGTACCTGTTCATTTTCTCATCACCAGCCTATAAACTGAGGTGAACAAAACCCAGTTGACTTACTGCTCCAGGGTTTTCCTACCTTCTAGTGCAAAGCAACTTTATCTTATTGGAGGAAAATTGTAGCAGCAGCCTCTTCTGAAACTAGATGAAAGAAATAACCTGGTGATATTAATGTCACATCTCCAGAACTCATTTAGTTTCTTATCCTTTCCTCACTTCCCCAAACTGTATTCAGGTGTGAGTCTCAGACAACAGTGGCAATGGGACACATTATTAACCAATGCTGCTTCTTGCCAAGCCTGTTTTAATACCACAGTACAAGGCTTCAGCACATTCCTTCAGTGTCACTGCTGAAATAAGCACTGAAAAAGCTGCTGTGTGCCAGCATGGGTTAAGGAACTGAGATTTGCTTCACCAGATCCACCCAAAGCTTGTGTTGCCTTGTGGAAAAAACATGAGGGGGAGGGACAGGCATCTGAAGTTCCACATTACGACAGTGGAAAAAGTATCTGAATGTGGTCTTCTCTGTTTGTTCACAACCTATTCAAGGATGGGGGGGAAAAAGTAACCAAAAAGAGCTAGATAACAAATGGAACCATCATGCTTTGAAACTGGTAAGAAATTTTTTTGTCGATCCCATTAAAATGATCCTGTGATTTATGGACCAAATGCTTTTATTTTTTGCGGTTACAAAAGAAATAGTTTTATCTATCAATTAAATGGAAACACTCTCACAAGAGATGAACATGTTTTCCCCTCTTAAAGTGCAATGAAATTAATACAAAATTGTAGTAAAATAAAAATTTCTCCATTATATGGGATTACAACATAGCAATTTCAAAGTTCATTTAAAAAAGCTTAAGCTTGGCTTTAGTATAAGGGCTTAAACAGTCTAAGGTTTAGGGAAAATGTTAAATGACATCAGTGAATTTTCTTTAGGATATGAGCAAAAATATAACTTGAAATTATATTAAAAAAAATTCCATGGAAGATGTCCTTGACATTCAAGGTCAATTCAAGCATGTTTGCATATTTAAACACTGTAAAGCTCAAGTACATATCTGTATCATTACTTTTGGAAATGCTTAAGTGCCATTATTTTTAACTTCCGCTGTAACCTTTCCCAAAAAGTCAGATTTTTCAGCCTTTGCTGTCCAGAATTACTTTGGTTCAACATAGCCAGCAGTTACTCACCCAGTATTTTCTTTACTAGCAATAATTCACTGAAAACAGGACAAAGAAAAGTTGATTTCTTAGTTGCAAGCTAGAAAGACAACCAAGTAGGGGAGAAGAATTTTATAGCCTTACAGGCATGGGGCCATACAATAACAAGATTTTCAAACGGGGACCTAAATGGATTACAGCACCTAAGTGCATGAAGACCAGAAGCCTGCATGTATGCAAACATCTCTGATATCAATAAAATTGAAAAATTCTAACATCTAGATATATACAGGTTACAGAGTAGGTTGTGACCAGAGGAGAACATTAGTACCCAATGCACGGTTTTGGCAAGCTTTGATATTATAGTCATGGTATTAATAATTTAAAGACCACTTCTGCAGCGTTTTTTCTCTACTTGTCCAGAAAGCTTTCAAGATTGTTGTGTTTTTGTAGGTACCAGAAATGTGCTACTCAGAAGTGAGGCTGGAATATATCTCTGCAATCTAGAAACTAAATGAAGCAGAACCCAAACACTGCCAAGGATCCAGCTTACTTAGCTCTGTGAAAAACATCCAAAACCCTGATAAAGAGGCAGCATGAGATACTGCCTATAGGTAGGACACAAAAGAAACCTGGCATACCCCAGAAGCAGGAATCAGACCCTAGCCAGTAGTCTGGTATAATAATCTGTTAGATATCGTGTGAGTTACAACCACCAGTTCTGCTTCATTCTGCATCTCTACTCAAAACAAGGAGCTTCACTAATGGTGGGTGTCCAGAAAAAAAAAGTATGGTATGCCACAAATGAATCTGTTAAAAATCTAATAAAGCTACAATATTTATTACTTAGTAGGTTGTAAAGCTTTATTTTCTCTAAGGATGTGCAAGAGATAAGAGTATATTGTTATTATCAATGGATGATATAAATCTGAGGTATTTAGGTGCATGTCACAGCATTTCAATTATTACTAACTGGAGAGTATTACAGAAGTAAGTTATATGCAATGCAGAACAAAAATAAGTCATTTAAATGAGTATTTCTTGGTTTAAACCCTAAATAATTTAAAGGCTAATGACCACAGTCATTGTGATTTAGAGCATTCCACACTGACATATACTTGTGAGTAAAACAGGAAACATGTAGTAAATCACCTCTAAAATAACTGGGTATACCAGGACAGGATGAGAATGGAGCTGTGCTACAGATGAAACGAAGAAAATGTTTAACAGGATGCTGATGAGAAGCAGCTTCATGCTAAGAGATACAGGAGCACCTTAATCAGTTGAGCAAGGACAGGAAGTCTCTTTCTGGATGAGCTGGCACTGGAGCACAAGTGGCCTGTGTCAGATTCTTGGGGTTCATCACCCTCCTAATGACCCAATGGAGAGGAAAAAAATGTGGTTTTGCTCAGTGCACATAACAACTGACAGGTGAAAGGAGGTGTGCAGCTTTATTTTGAAGGTTTACATGAACGCTTAATGGGCTGGAAAAAAAACATTTGCAAAGTTTTGCATTAATCAGTAATTTCTCTAATTATAAAGTGACTTTGAGCACCGCTATTGTTACAGCCAGTCCTTTCCTATTAAGGCCCTTTGTTTAAGAAGCCACGTGCAATCACTGAGAACCTCCGCACACCAAAGCGAGCATCTCCAAAGTGTCACTTCTATCCAACCATTGCTCCTTCTGCAGGTAATATACGCATTATCTGTGCTGACCTCTCCTTAATTTATAATACCTCTATGTCATAAAACAATTATCGGCATTTGACACAAGCAGCACTTGCTAGTTTGAAAAGCAATTAGAATTTAGAAGCTGTCTCTTGCAACAAAAGAGCATTTGCAGAAGCAGCGCTACAGAAAAGTTGCGGCACGCAAGCCATCAGTCTAATTCTGCCTCTATCAATCACACCAGGTCTCTCTGAATAGCGATGCGCAGGCACGCAAACAGCAATGTTTACGAGGTGCAGCTGGTGGTACTTACGTTAACAGCAAAAGCAGCATCAGTTAAATTAACATTCTTCATACTTTCATTGCTCATTATGGTTTGACAGCCATACCCGCAGTCCACATAAATGACTTAGAGCAAGAGAGCTGTCTAGCATCCTGCCATGAAACAAGACCACCTAATGGGAGCAGCCACTGTAATTAAAACTCTGGAAACCAAGATTTATACCAGTTTAAGGATGCAGCAGTGGGTATTATGACCTACTTTAAGTTTATTAAAGGAATTTTGAAAGCCCATGCCGTTACTCAAGTGAAAAGTAAGAGCCAGGCATTTGTGATATTTGTCCGATAAAAGGGACCTGAGTGTTCTTTTCATCTAGGAAACGTTTGTGTTGTTTCAGGTCTGAAGATGCAGGAAGAGAGGAAAGAAAAAGATGTACTTAAGTATTAACTAATCAGCTTCCCCAGGAGAATGCTCTCCCTAAGTCTTGTTCATTCAAGTCCACAAGATTTTCTTTGATGGTGAATTGCAGCAACTGATTCTGCTTAAAAATTTACAGCCACATTTAATCTCTTGGATCAAGAAAAGTTAATTTCATCAATTCAAGGCTGTATTTCACGGAACTAAGTATCAGAAATTAATATGGTATCAAAAAGGGAATGAAAACACACAAGTATTTTATAAAAGCATCTGCAATGCCCCAGAATTTGACTTGACCAAGTAACAACCTGTTCAGACCAAAATTCAAGTGCATTAAGGAGGAATTAACATCGCCAGGAAAAGTACGCTTTAAAAAATCCTCAAATCACATGGACCTGTAGTTATACATCACCTTTAAAACACTCTGTAAGCAGGTCTTAATATTTTTAGTTATTAAGCACATATTAGATCATGAAAGACAATTCAGCATTTGCAGAAGATACTGCAGAGGTGGGGAGACACCAAGGAATATGCCATACGGCAGCACAGTGCCCCGCTTCCTGCTGGGCACATGCCTTTGCATGGCACACCGGGAGCAGGGCTCACACAAGTACAGGATGCTGGGCAGGCAAGAGTCCAGTGTAAGCCCAAGAAAAACTACAGAAAAGAACCAATCGTAACACCTGGCTCTCTGTGGGGAGACAAAACCCTCACTTCAGCTTCCCAGACATGATCTCCCTATCAGAATTTGCTCTACATCTCTGCCTACAGCAAAAAAAGCAGGAGTTTTTTTTATGTCTTTCCCTTAAGCAGTTCAAAAGCACCATTCCCCTGCCCTTCAATGGCTCAGCGGTTGAAGCACGTGCCTTAAATACAGACATCAGTAGTTCAGTTTTTCCCATTCTGAGATCTGAAAGGCCATCTTCAGCTCCCAAGAGGCAGCTATAACCACCTGGCTACCAAGGCATAGAGTTGGATGTGAGCATGCATGTAGGACCCTTTCCAACCCTTCCAACTCTGGCACAGAAGTATGGCAAGCCTGCTCCCTATCAACGCACTCCCACACAAGGCATGAACTGCTCTGCCACTTCATAATATACATCTGTCTGTACATACACACACTTGTGGCCTCTGGGAATCAAAACAACCCAAACCAGAACATCAGAAAAAGTTCTTCATGTTAATTAATGAATTATTCCAGTAAAGAGCATTTAGCAAGTCAGTGTTAAATTTCTAGTCAGCAGGGCACTCACCTACATGCCCAGATTCACCTTCAAAAATGTACTTTTGTTTATCCTGCCTTCAGGGACATGCCCACATGCGAGTATCATACAGAGAAAGCCCTTAACCAAATCCTACCCAGGTGCATGCAATGATCACTCAAATGCTCAAGCCTGTGTGCCCTGGCCTTATTTAGTTTACCAAAATAGATGTAGTCACACAAAATGAAGCTAAAAATGGAAATCACAGCATTTAAACCAACCTTAAAAATACAGAATTGAGAGGGCCTTAAGTGGCAAGCACCTGGACTGGACTATGTTGCAGCCAGAACATCAGCCCATGCTCCTTTAACTGGCAACCTAATACAGCTGGTACTGGGAAATGAACACACTCAAACCCCAAACCCCAGATTTGTTGTGATCAGCTGTTCCACTTCCTGTAAAATATTCCCACTTCATGCATGACAAAGGAGTTCAGTGAGTTAGTTTCCTTAGGACACATCTATGCTTAAGAGCTCTTCCACAAGGACCCCAGCGCTCTCACTTGCCACTGCCCCAAGGGTTTCCGGCTCCTCACCCAGAAGGTTTTTACAACAGCCAGCTCCCTGTTACAGAAGGCTGAGCAAAAGCTCCCCTTGGGAACTAGTTAGCATCAGTCTTGTTTTCTTCCCTGGTAACTCCAAGCAGCTCTGGTTGCCCTCAGGGAATGTACACGGCATGTCCCCAGCACCCCTTCCTGGGAACCACATTCCCAACCTGCCAGGGTGACAGCCTCTTATGCTCAAGACAAGACTCCTGGCCAACCTCCACATGAAACAAATATACAAGTTAATTCACCAAGAAAAGCTTTTCCTTCTAGCATCTGCTAAACTCCTTGAAGTTTCTTGCAATATTTGCCTGTGGACTGCAAACAGAGCTCCTCAATCCCACTTGTTTCACTGAAATCCTAACATCACAGAATCAGTAAGGTTGGAAAAGACCTCAAAGACCATCAAGTCCAACCTGTCACCCAAGACCTCATGACTACTAAACCATGGCACCAAGTGCCATGTCCAATCCCCTCTTGAACACGTCCAGGGATGGTGACTCCACCAGCCCCCCCGGCAGCCAATTCCAATGGCTAACACTCTCTGTGGAGAACTTTAGAACTTTCTCCACATCAAGGGCTTTGTTCCACTGGATATAGTTCTGCTTGTTCCAAGATGAAATTACAGAAATATCTATAGAAGAATGCCATTTAGGACACACATGGGGGAAAATGGCTGGAAAATTATGCCATTTGTGTTAGTTTTTCAGTATAGTTCATCCATAATCTAATACAGGTATCACAAAGTTATCAAGAAGCAATGGTCTCTATTGGTTTCATTATTTTCTTGTGCGTTGCCCATCTCCCCAAGACAGACAGTGAAGAACAACGCAACTTGAACAACTGACATAATAGAAGTCTCGTACATTCTTTGTATCTGCTCTGGCTACTATGCCTTCTAAAAACATATTTACTCAAAGCAGTGCTGGAACATGGAGATACTACTTGCACAGCACCAGATGTGTAAACACTAGAGATATAAGTTATCTGCGGATGACATGTTGAAATTTTAGAGATCATGTACCAGAACATTTTTTGTATTTTTTTTCCCTTTCTCCTCACATCAGTTTCTAACATTAGGGTTCCCTCCAAGACTCTGCCTTGCTGGCATTCCAGGAGCTCATGGAGATACTGCCACAGTCAAGAATCTCATATAACATCACTACAGTATCTTTTACTAAAATTAAGATAGTCCAAACCAAGCAGTAGGTGGTAGGAAACATGCAGAACACATACTGGGTTGTTAATCATCTCCTTGTTTCTAATACCACAGGATCTCATCCAAAGTTCACAAACAAAATACCCTTTTCATCAATTCTAAGGAATGTCGATCCAGCTTAACAGATTTTTTTTTTTTTTTTCTTTGCAGAAGAGCTGCTGGGAAGAACCTCAGTAACCACTTCATGGATATTCACACAGTTAATTTAGTGCCTCAAGTTTTAATCAAGCTATTAACTGATTCAGTCCACAAAGGTCCTCCATCAACAAACAATCCTCGCACCTACAGTGGCATTTCAGCTTCTGTCTTCCATTCATTACAACTGTGAATCACTGCTGTTTAACAGAGGTAAAAGTCTACATTTAAGTCTTCTGCAGGTTAATTCAGTGAAATGCAAGCCCAACACACATTACAGCTTCTCACAGAGCCAAAGTACTAAGTATCTAAGTACAGAATGTGGATCAGCTATTGAAATTGAACCCTTATAACCTAAAAAGACCTAGAGATAGGGCAGTTAAATCAACAAGTTGTTTGCCAGTACAAATAAAAGAACATGTGAAACATTGAGCCTTTAAAGAAATTACCTGGATAATGAGGCTCTGACAAGCTTGGCCCATGGACATTTAGCAGCAGCTGAAGATACCTTCTACACACTACCACTTGTAATAGCTACCTACCAAGTAACGGTTTCATCTCTACCACACTTTGCAAGCCTCTCTTGGCCTGGGTCAGTCAAATCCCCTCTGATGTCTTCTCAGGCTGAGCTGACTGATGAAACTGGATACTAGAGTCCTCCCATCTCCCCTTTTGCCAGCAGCACAGTACCATGCAGCTGGGAAAGGCATGGAGGAGTGGCAGTAACATATTCCATATGCAACAGCAATTTCTAAAATGAATGCTTCTCTACCAGCTACAATTATAGCTCTCTGGGATACTAGAAATCAGCAAGGTCAAAAGCTACACAAGTAACAGAGAAAACAGATGAGTGTGTTCTCAAAATTCACAGCTTATGTTGACGTTGAGGAGTGGGTTAAAAGATAACTAACTATAAGAATTCATCATAGACATGATGAACCAAGATGGGAAAATGGTTCTCCCTCCCTGCAGAAAGAGCAACATTAAATTAGGATTTCTAACACTGCAAAACTGCTGAAGGACTGGAAACCAATTAACTGCCAAATTCTGCAAGCTGCATTTCAAATGTGATCTAGGAAAACGACAATTATAGGATACTGCACACCAACAGAAAACTGTGCTGCTGAACTCACAGCTTGCTACAAACTGACAGTGTCCTCAGCCATGACACCTGCTTATATTGGAGAGTCCTGACAATAAGAAGAGAGCAGAATGAGATTGGTGAGTATGCTTGGAAATAAATAAATAAAAATGATAATATGAATACCCAGGATGGCAAAAGACTGACAGAATCGCTCTGGGGTTTCTTGTTGGTAGAATATTCATTCCACTAGTAAGATATCTACCCATTGATCAGATTAGAAACCTGTCTACTGGAATGAAAACATAGCTTAACTTATCCAGGATATTAAAGTGTGTAGTGCAGCTGACGTCTGATCTGATCTTTTCATGCAAAGCAAGAACAAAACCCAAACTTTAAAAAGGCAAAACAAAAAAAGCACTGAGGAAAAAAACACACTGGAGGACTAAACATGATTACAGTGGTAATTTCAGATCAATATCAATAAAAGATTTTTATGGACTAGAAGATGCATATCCAACACAACTCAAAATTGACATGTCATAGACTACACACTTCCCACAATGGATGGCAATTTTATACATCCAGACAGAGGATATTCTCTGTAGGAAAGATGATACAACACATTTAACATCACACAGCTTCAGAAGAATAAGCAGTTAACATTAGAAATTAAAAAAAAAAAAAAAGAGAGAGAAACAAAAACAGTCTTAAAAACAAGAATTATGTAGTTAACAATATTAAACTGGTAAAAGCTAAAAATAAAATGCCTTCTAGGTTCAGGGGCCTCACCCAGAAAGCTGCTATCGCGTACTAAGTAAAAACCTGCACCAAAAGAGTGTAACGGGAAGATATCCACAAACTTTGGAGAGGTACAAAGTAGGTCAACTCTATTTAAAAACACCACCTTTAACAGAGAAATTAAACAGTCATGGCTAAGCTATTCAACATTTCACACCACAGGCAAAGGCATGAAAGATACAATAACATCAGCTTAGGGGAACACAGCCATTGAAAAACAATTTGGAGAAAATGTTGAAACTTCAGCATAAAGAGATAACTGGTTTAAAAAAAAAAAAAATAAAAAATCCCCAAATTCTTCCAGACCTGAAAAAAACAGAGATAAATATAATTTAACTGTTCTAAGTCATCTGATAATTTGGAAGCATTATGCTCCTTCCAACACTATATTCTCTAGCAACATATTTACCATGGAAAATGGAAGCAACAAACCTGTAGTTAACCCACAGTTTTCCAGCTCAAAATCTAACAGTTGTAAAATGCCTGCTCAGTCTTTTTTCCTCACCCATAAGGACAGGATAAACCCTGCCATGTGACAGAAACCTTCTTAAGTGCTATAACATGGAAAAAAAGTTAAGCATCACCACCTGTATGTATCTTGCACAGTTTAACTGAATTATAAACAAATGGTCTTAAAGTAGCTGTCAGTGACAAACATCAACACTTGAGAAACCCCAACAACCTAAGAAACCCTAATAACCCAAGAAATGTCAATATCACCTTCTCCTGCCAGAAGTGCACTATTATCACAGGCCTCATTCCAAAATGCATGAAAAATTACCCACTGCAACACTCAGTAGGACATTGAGTGAGATACTGAAACAGATTGCCCAGAGAAGTTGCAGACGTCCCATCATTAGAAGTGTTCAAGGCCAGGTGGGATGGGGCTCTGAGCAACCTGATCTAGCACAAGACATCTCTGCCTATGGCTGGAGATTAGGACTAGATCGTCTCTAAAAGGTCCTTTCAAACTCAAAACCATTCTGTGATTCTGAATAGAAGAATGCAATTTGCTGGCAAACATATCATCTGAGTAGTAACTCATCCAATCTACAAGTAAAGATTGGAATGTGAAGGGGAAGGGATTTCATCATAAGTATCAGCTTGAATAATTTACCAAATATTAAATTTGAATATTTTTAACATTAACTGGCTATAAAAAATAAGGTTCAGTCTGAAGTCAAACAAAAAGGGATACAAAGACAAGGAGAATTCATCCATCTTATCAATAAGAGACAAACCCTTGGAGCACAGACAGAACACATGCTGGCATGACCTAGTCACTGAAGGAGGGGTAAGGGAGATGACTTGAAAGTTATTTCCAGCTTACTGTCTGGCAATGAAAGCAAAATGTGAAACTGCAGCTAGACATTTGAATACCTTCAAAACAAATCCTCTGGGAAGGATCAAGTAAGTAAATTAAAATAAGTAAGTCAATAAATAAACAAGAGTCAGAGTTGACATTTCCCAGAAAAACATGAAAATGCTCCAAATCCGTCACACTACTGAGGCCAAACATCTGCCAACATCTACATGGGTAGTTAAACCTCTAGACAAATACTGCTAAAGAGGAGAAAAAAAAAAAAACAGCAACCATTATTTGTCAAATAAGCAAGACTAGATCACATTGAAGTCTGATGGCCTGGAGAAGAAACTAAGAACACATACTTTTCATACTAACCTATATTAAGGTGTCAATGAGAGGGAAAACAAAGGGCATATCTTTGCTTCCAGAAATTTCAGTTCATAATTAGTGAGCGGATACCAGATCAAATTAAGTAACTTCTTTCTAAGATGCGATTCAACCCTGAGTATTTCCAAAGGTTGTTATACTTCATACTAAGATATCTCTTCCAAAACAGAATTTTGTTTTAATATTAACACGAGAATGTCTGTCTTTTAAAAAAACATCCCAGGCTGTTTCCTAGTTAAATGGAAGATGCTGAGATCAGGTAACATCTTTCATCACTGAGCTATACTAAGTGGTGAATGAGAAGGGCAGATTGCTCAGTGAAATTACAAAGTGCTGTGTCAGAAGAAAGTTGCTTGTAAGGAAGCATGAGCTGTCAAACCTTTCAGATATCGGTTACACATGTTTTTCTCCTTTAACCCACCCTTCCCTCTTTTACTCCCTCCATTCCTTCTGCACCAGAAGACTGTTGCTGAACTGCAGGTAGGTGCACCCTGCACCAGAGAGCCTGCCAGCTCACACACCACTCCACGATCATCTGTTGTTGTTCAGCAGCATCACCAACAAGAACTCCCATTTCCAGCCTATGATTATTTGTTACTCCTGGAAATTATTTTCAAAAAGGACAGGTAAAGAGAAGTGTTTTCTGATAAAATGATTACTTACAAAAAGGGAACAAAATTTGAAAATAAAATAAATAGTTATCTGTGACAATACAGTGGCCCATTTCTACAATTTACATGAGCTCATGCAAAGATTTCCTTCTGAGCACCTCATTAAATCTCAGCTCCAAAGGTATAATTGAGTGCTATTACATTTTTATATACATATTATATACAATACATGTATATTTCAGCTACTGAATGCTATCACCAAAGATGAAAGACTGTTGTTTTAAATCACTGCTTTGTACAATCTGGTTTCCATGCATTTAACACAGAGCCATTTAAAATCCCATCAGCACTTCCAGCGGGGCAACAGAAAAGTAAGCCACAACTGAGCACTTATCCCATGACACCAGAGATTCATTCGCACACAGTACTGTTTTTTCCTGTGTTTTCTCTCCCAATTATATCATTTGGGGACAGGGAGGATTTTATTTTAGAGTTCCTCAGCCATCTGCTTTAGTGAGGGTATGTTTCAATCCATTCTTTTTTCAGTTCTGTAAGCTCCTACTTTATAGCACTCTCAGGTACAAAAAAAACAAATACCAAAACCACCCCACCAGAATAAAGACACACACAATACCAACCTACAAATACACACAAACAAAATAACATTTCAGTCCAAAAATCAACCCATCAACATATACTTGGACACACATTGGAATAGCAAGTGTCAGGCAAGTCTGACTGCTTTTCAGAGGACTTTAAGACGGCTTCTATTCCATACACCAAATTCACCTCCTAACTACAGAGGTTGTTCACGGAGCTCTGTGCTGAACCACAGGTACCTGAAAACAGGCAAGATGAGGACAAGTCATTAACAAGTCTTTTTCCTTCTGCCTCCTTTAAAGGCAAGAGCAGTGGGAGTGCAGACAATACTCTCTCAATGACTCCTCTGTAATGACACTATGGTGAAAGTATGGTAACACAAAAAGATAAAGAGAAACCCTCTGCTTCACACTTCTCACACAATGCATTTCTCCAAAGAGCAACCATCCACAGGGAAACATTACTTGCGGAAGCACTCCATCTTTGTTTATATATGTTTCCCATGCCTGCCAGAGACAAATCAGAGAGTCAAAACACAGGTAACAGAAGAGTACATCTTCGCTCTATAGGTGGCCTGAACTCTGGGCTGGTGGCCAAATTCCCTGAAACTGTCCACTTTTCCTCATACTTAGGGATGGATTCAGACAGAACTGCTCAAGTAAAACCTCTTGTGCACCCATTCTTTCAGGGACACTTGCATTAGCCTCTGTGCCCGACCAGCTGTAAGGCTGTAGCACACTGCCCAAGTGCCCTCCACACTGGTGGCCTCAGAGATATCCAGGAGCTTGTATAGCTTCCTTGTCCAAGGATGATGGAGCAAAACAGCCACGCAAGTAACTCTATGGACTGAGTTAGCCTTCCCTGAGCTAGCATAGGCACAATATCTGAGAGGCCTCTCCTGGCTTGTGCAAACAATACCAGCAGCTCCTGGTCACTAACAAGCACTTATGAGCTAAAGCCTAACATTTGATAGTTTGTGATGAAAAGAGACTGTATTTTAACTAGGTGCCACTGTGGTAGCCTGTACTCAACAAGCCCTTAGCTAGGCCTGTTCTTAACATTCTCTTTAGACCTGGACAAGCTGGAGAAGTGGGCCCTGTTGAACTTCATGAGGTTCAACAAGGACATGATTGAGCACCTGGATTGAGACAATCCTCCTTATCAATACAGGCTGGGGAATCATGTGACAAAGAGCAGCCCTGCAGGGGTCACTGGTGGGCATCCACCTGACAACAGTTGGGTCCAGAGGAGAGCCAAAAAAATGATCAGAGTGCTGAACACCTCTCCCATGAAGACAGGCTGAGAGAGTGGAGCTTGTTTAAGCTGGACAAAAGAAAGCTCTGAGGACACCTTACAGCAGCCTTCCAGTACCTGAAAGGGGTCTACCAGGAAGCTGGGGAGGGACTGTTTACAAAGGCACTTAACAATAGGACATGTGACAATGGTTTTAAACTCAAAAGTATATTTAGATTGGACATGAGGAAGAAGTTGTGTGCTAGGAGGGTGCTGGAACACCGGAACATGCTGCCCAGGCAGGTGGTGGAGCCCCCATCCTTGGAGCCATTCAAGGCCAGGCTTAATGGGGCTCTGGGATACCTGATCTAATTGGAGATGTCCATGCTGACTGCATGGGGCTTCAACTAGATGATGTTTAAAGGTCCCTTCCAATCCAATGTTTTTTGTAATACTGCATGACTGGTACAACATAAAACAACATAAAAATCTTTTAGTAACTCTTACAAACTTCTGTCAAGCCAGTCCTAGGCTTTCAAAAAACTCTTTTCAGCTACAGAAAAAAATACTACATTCAGGAAGGTTTTTATGTCCACAGGTCCTGAATTCTCATTTATCCTTGCAGACCTCTCAGCATCACAATGTAAATATGCCTGGATGGCATATGTAGCTCTTGAATTCCAGTGATTTTGACCATCCACCAAAAACCTACAGAGGCTCTTCTGATGGTCAACAAAACTATTTTTTTTTTTTTAATGGACTATACTAGAGAGGAAAAAAAGTTAAAAAAAAATCCAGCTTTAATCTTCCCACATTTTTCTTGGATAGTTACCTCTTGAGGGAAAATTTCATTGGTTCATTCACACAGTCAAATGTGGCACTACACTATTTCATATAGTTTTAATTAACAGCTTAGGTGAACTAGTTGATGTTTAATACTGTGAGAGGTGACTATTTTCCTGTTTTTGTAACTGTTTCTGTAATATTTGCAGTATATTTGAAGTAAGCCTGGAACAGCCTACTTCATACAACTTAAATATGATCCTTTCTCCATAAAATTCAAGGATTTGACTCACTGAAAATAGCTGGAGGAAAGAACAGCTTCCCATTTCCAAAATGTAAAAAAAGTCCAGACATTAAATCACAAAGAGTCTTCTGTCTCTGAAAGTTATCTCAAAAGATGTAAAAATTAATCCACGATTCTCTTCCATGTAATGCATTCATTTCAATTGGCACTTCTAGAGAGGAGTTGCTTTTTTCCTCTGTCACAGGTACCAACAGAAATGTATGTATTTTAAATTAGCTTTATTTGAATTAGGAAGATCAGTAGAAGGTTGCCAGCCCTAAAAGTATCCTTGTCTTAAGCACTGACAATGAATTATAAGCCTTAAGAGATCCAGTGATTATTAAAAACTACCCTAGAAACAAACACAACAATATATACAGCAACCAACTAGGCTCACTGTATATTTACTTCCTATGTTTCCACTCAAATTCCACATCAGACAGATACGGTGTTCACAGACCCAACAGGACCACTCTCAACAGCCACACTACACCCACAAGAAACCTAAAATAAACATCTGGACAAAGTTAAATTACCAAATCAAAGCTAAGATTTGCAGGACCTTCCTGAGTACCTTGAAGATGAATAGGAAAGGTTGAATTGGGCTGTGTCTGACCACGTAAGAAGGACAGCCTCCTGCTGTTCTATGGGTATTTAGATTTTTAGCTAGCACTCTGTGCTTACTATTTTCATGTTAACATCATTTGGAACCAATCACTGTCATAGCTCTATCTGCACACAAAACTACTGCACTGCATATTCTAAAATGCTAGTCAAAATGACAGAGACAGAATCAGGTGGAGAAAGAGGTAGCCCCTATGAAAAGAAGTAAAAGATAATACTTCACACACAATGCTTGGTAACTCCCATTTAATTTTGTCTTGTTCTTCACCTCAGAGAGCAAAGGGGGGGTGGGGGGTGGAGGGGAATGGCATGGCAGGAGGGATGAGGGAAGGTCTGAAACCCGTAGTGACACGTAACAACCAGCAAAGGACATTGTGTGAGGAGAGGAAAAGATTCCAGAGCAGCATCCTCTCCCTGGTACACATTCTCCAGGGAAGATGTTCCATCAGCCCACTCAGAGGATATAACTCTATCCACAGCCTGCACACTTTCCTGATGGTCAGTCAACCTCGGGAAATTCTTGGTCCTCCTCTCTCTTCAAAGACACAGTATTTCCACATGCTGTGGAAAGGGAAAAAACGGCATCTTTGCAGCACCCTTGCAGTAAGTGCTTCTCGTGGGAGTTTCCTAGGGTGGGATTTAATGTCATGCAACCCTTCTCACAGTTTTCTCTGGAAGGGATTACAAATTTACCCATTTTACAGCTTAAAATGCAGAGTCAGACTGAAAAAGGTCAATGCATTAGAGATAACAAGTGGAATAAAACTCATGAGCTGATGTCTCAGCTGTATACTCACTCCATTAAAACACAAAGTCGTCCTTGGCATTAAAACTAGCCTCAACAAGAGACTAAAGAATCACCATTACCAGACAGGGATAATGGAGCAAGATTCACCCACTTACTCCAGTTTAATTCCATTACTACCCCCAGGCATTATGCTTAAGGCTTCTGTTTGGTTGGGATTTTTTAAATACCGTTATAGGACTATAGGAAGGGCAGTACATGTTACCCTAGCTCTGAAAGAAAAGTGGAGTATTACTCCAATCATTATTAAGACTCTGGTGTCATGTCCCATGCCTAATTCCCAAAAGTCAGGTTTGACTGCTTGCCAAACTGATATCTTAAGGTAAAAATACAAGAAGGTAGCACCTGTGCAGACCAAGTAATGAAGAATTCTGTCTGAGCGCTCATTTTGGAGACAGACAGCACCTGCTCCATACGCTTCCCAACAAGCAAACTCCTCATTTTGTAACTGAGTATCATGCAGCCGGTTTTGCAAGTACTCTTGCCAAGGAGTCCCATTAAATTCACGGCAGTATACCACAACCGTGCAGCAGCTGCACACACAAGCTTTGCTACATCTCCAAGGGCATTTTTTCTACACAGAATGACTACAGACACTACTTCACACTTCTCTATTTTTGAAAATTGCTGCAAGTCCCCAGATGGTGGTATCATCAACAGTTGGGTTTTGGTTGGGTTTTCATGTTGTTGTTGTTTGTTTGGGGTTTTATTTAGTTTTTTAAATCTTTTACAAATGGGAAGATTGTTGGAAATCTCATGTTCACAGCGACACAGTTAAGTTTTAGAAATGGGGCATGGCTTGAACAAAACATCTTGCCCACCTGAAGCTTTGATTAGAAATATTCCTTATCATATCTTTGGGCAGTCTTGTGCAACCTGTAGAGTATCATTAGTGAAGGCCGAAGGTAAAAAAACTAAAGCAAATGATAATTACTACAACTGAGTATTGGTAATTTCATGGAACTGCATTTAAGCTAGATGATAGAACCTAGCAAAATAGTGTCTTTAAAAAAAGATAACTCTCCCCCACAATGTTTTCCTTTAATTTTTTTATACACTTTAGAGCTTCTATTGTCAAAATACTGTAAACACCTATCAACCATCACAGCCTGAGAAGATTCTTTGTCTTCCAGTTGAAATATGGGCTTTCAAAGCTCTGTTTATGCTTGGATTTTGACAAGTTCTGCAGGATTATGTTATTTCCCCAGTCACTGCAGCAGTGAAGCTATTCCAAGTTAAGAAAGAATTTCCTATGCTTTGTCTGAAAAGAAAAGTCCTTCAGCCTTCCCATGACATTTTGATGAACAACAGAAATTCTAAATAGCAACTTCAAAATAAGATGCTACAAACTAAACCCCCATGTATCAAGGGGGGGACAGGATAAGGAGGGGGCACTGAGAACAGAGCTAAATGCAACAATAAATACATATCTAAGGCTATAGTCCCTTTGCTAGCTGTCTGCAGACCCTTAAAATTACAACCTAAGGGCTCAACTTCTTCAGTTACCTTGAAAATTTCAGCTCAGTTCGATGACATCCTTTTCTTGTCCTAAAGTTGTGTCCTACTTAAAAACTACTTTGTTTTGCCCCAGAGACATCTGTACTTCAGTTTTCTGGCTAATGACCACAGGGACTAGGTTGTGTTGTATGACCTCCATTTGTAGCTTGCAAAGTGCTTTGGGAAGATTTAGAATAGGTAGAAAATATAACAGGAGGAAGGGGCAGCTCTGTTTAATTACTACACCTAAGTTTCCAAAATTCCAATTTTTAATTGGATGGCTGGATTACTTATTATTATTATTTTCTTTGCTTCTTAAGGCAGAAGCCTTTAAGGCACAAAATGGCCTGAATTCAGAGAACTTGTTCCACAGCCTTATTGGTTTAAGGTAATTTTCAGAAAATGGAATACTCCATATAAAAGAAACTAGAGTCTTAGCTTTCTTTTTTTCCTTTCCAATACTCCAAGTATGCAGCAATCTTATAAGTGGACTGAAAACAGAATTTCCTTTGCGTGGATACAGAGGAAGGGGAAGCGGAGGTAAAAAAGGACTTTAAGATGTCCTGTAATATTCCAGATTGCCTGTGCTTCCGTGCTTCGATCTCAAGCCTCGGCTTTCAAATGAAAGATGTTCTCTCAACGCTCCTGCCTGCCAGTCTCACAATACACTCCTGAGTCTTTGTGGAATCTTCTCATTGCCCATCACTACCAGTAATACTGGGACTGCAGGCCAAGCCCATGCACAGGGACACCTGCATGTTCCCGCTGTCCCCAACGGGCTTCACAGCTGTCAGCAATGCAGAATTTGGCAAAGCAGCTGATAATTCTGACTGCTGAGCTTGCCAGCCTCACTTGATCAGCACTGTGCTAGCGTTGCAAAACCAAGAAGAGCAAAAGCATTCAGCAGGAGGAAGGAAGAAAATAAGGAAAATGGACCCTGAAATACAGGCAGGAAAAAAGCCTGCTGAAGAAGACATCACCTTTTAACAGTCACTTTTCTGACAGCAATTAGCTTGTTTTCCACATTCCAGAAACTAGTAGCTTTTTGTTTGTTTCGGGGGTTTCTTTGGCTGGTTTTGTGATGGGTTGTTTGTTTTGTCTGTTGTGGGTTTTGGGGGGTTTGTTTGTGGTTTTCTTTTAATGTATGTGGTTTTTTTGATTGGTTGGTTTTCAGGGTTTGTTCGTTTGGAGTTGGTTGTTTGGTTGGGTTTTGTTTCTTTGTGGTCTTCTAAACAACTTAAGCATCTGGTTCCTGAATTATAGGCTAAGCAAAAATTAAAAGCTGTTGGTAAAAATTTTGCAACTTAAACATATGTTTATGCTACATTTTCTGCACATCACTTCACAATGTACAGGTTCATTCTCTTTAGCTTTACCTACATTTAACAGCATTTTGTGTACACCAAAGCTAACTTTATCTTAACGGTCCTTCATAGGTCAGCAGGTAAAATTCTGCTGCAGTAGAAGCAAACAACAGTACACTTAAAGCTCTCTCTGCCTTTAAGGCAGTAACCAAGTTATGTAGCAGGAAACAGATGTAATCATAATTACTGACCAAGAATATATTTTAGTATCAACTAAATAAATACCATTCATTTTGCAATATCGCTCAAACTGAAACACTCAGAAAGCAAAAAAAAATGAAAGAAAAAATCAAACATTCACTCCTGGTTTCACATCACTTATAAAAATATTAGTCTTGCAGTATAGACAGCTTAAGTTTATCATTATCACTCAAACTCTTAATCAAGTCATTGCACCATAACAAGTTACCATGTGTCAGCAAGCAAGTACCCAGCTCTATGCTCGTAGCTTGCAGGAAATAAGGTCAAACTGCACTTGCACAGCGAACTGCCACAGGCCAGATGATACTATTACTGAATCTTCCTAACAGCCACCATTCCTTGGACTCTGTCAGGACCAGCAAATACCTATCGTGACTCAAACCCATGCTCCTCTGCATACTCAAGTTGTGTCCTATTTCCAAACAGCCTGGTAGGGAACAGGATGCAGATTCAGTAGGATTGAGTTCTCACTGTCTTCTTTGTTTTGTTGGGGTTTTTTAAGCAAGGTCTGTGGGATTTGGGGCCAAATCAGTGAGTGTCCTTGCTGGCCTCAAATTCAATTAGGGACATAATTCTTTAACATCTCAAGCCAAAGGATGAGCTGATATATTCAGCAATGCCAGCCTACATATATTAAGCAATGCCAACCTAGAAACCTTTCTATTATTCAAATATCTTCTAGCATTTCCTTCTCCAAAAATGTACTTTTTTAAGGCAAATCAGATCAAATATTTCTCCAGACATTACATTCTATGCTTGAACTTTAAGAGATGCTGCTTTTTAGACTCTGTGGTAAGAACAGGAAAACTGACATAACTAGTGAAAGTTTCTTCTGAAACCAAAGAGACAGCCCTGTATACCGTAGACACCAGCCTGCCAAAATACAGTAATTTCAAGTTACTGTATTTGGCTTCCTCACTGATTAAACTGATAGCATTTCCCACAGCAAGAGGAGTGAGAGGGGAAAAACTTGGATGCAGTGGTCCTAAGAGGTTCTTATACTGATATGTACTAACATAATGTGGAAATTTTTTGAAGGCAAAACACTAATGTCAGTTCACATTGTAGAGACAAGCTGGAGAAAGCATCTACCCACACACTGTCTCCTATTGCACTCAAAACAGAAGTGCTGGAATTTGGTATTTTTGTTTAAAATGAAGTCCAAGCTTTTACCCAGCAAAGAGCACAGAGGAGGCTCACTGGAAGCAAGCAGCATAGAGACAGCCAGAGTCAAAAATTTCAGTCTTGACTTGTAACAAATGCAGCAGCAGCCCTATATCCAGTACAAGCACAAACAGGCACTGAAGTGGTTCTCCCTGAACCACTTTGTCTTCCCCAAATTATAACAAAAAAATCATTCTCCCTGTATCCAATCTAAACATACTCTTTAATTCAGAACCACTACCCCTTATCCTGTCACTATTGCCCTTGGTAAAAAGCCTCTCTCCCACCTTTCCAGTAAGCATCCTGTAAGCACTGGAAGGCAGCAACAAGCTCTCCCAGCAGCTTTATCTTCTCCACACTGAAAAATTCCTGCTCGTAGGATTTCTTCATAGAAGAGATGTTCCAGTGTTCTGATAATTTTTGTGACCTCCTCTGGACCTAATGAGCAGGTCATAGTACTCAAGATGGAAATGCAGGACCTCACACTTATTGCCACCTTGAACTTCACGAACTTAACAATAAGGAACAGGTCATAAGCACAAACTGGCCAGAAGAGAATCATAGAATTGTTAGGGTTGGAAAAGACCTCAAGGATCATCTAGTTCCAGCCCCCCAGCCATGGGCAGAGGCACCTCACACTACATCAGGTTGCTCAGAGCTACCTGGAGAAGCTAACTCCACCTTAAACTCTGTGCCTACAATACTCAGACACATTCAGAGTGTACAGGAACCCTAGGGTTGAGGAGCTTAAACTCAAACGTTTGGAGAAAGAGAATATGAAACGCACCGTCACTGCCATGAATACAAACAGCTTTTATTTTAAGAAAGGCGATTAACACCAGAATGTGCTTGAGTCACTCTTGTACTATGACACAGTCACCTCTCAAATTCTTCTCTCTTAGACCTCCAGCACTGCTATAAGACCTCCCCCAGCCTGCCGGCACTTCCTACAAGACATTATTACTATCCCGTACATCACTGTGACCATCGCTTCCTTTAGCAGGACAGGTCAGCTAGAAGCCAGTGCTGAATACCCCAATCTTACTTGTTTTACAAGTATTTTCATTTGAGATCAGCCAACTACAAAAATGTATAGTGTTTACCTGAGGCATGGGAACAATGGAGCAGGAACAGACTCTCACTGATACACAGTTTTGAAATACTAGTGCTACTTTTGTAGTTTTGTTTCTAGTAGCAGTTTATTTCCTTTGCCAGTTAGAGATAACACACACTTTCCCCAAGCAGGTCTCTATAATCTAGGCTATGGTTTGCATAACTAGCAATATAAAGGGCTCCACTCCAAGATAATATCCATGAGGTCAAACAGGATGACTAAGTGTACCTGCGAGACTTCATTCATGCAGAAATCATCAACTTCTGAGGAACATACTCCAGGTACCTTTATGTCTGCAGGTATAATACCACACTGGTTTGCTCTCAAAAGCCAAATAGGATACATGGGATTGATCCTACTGCTGTGCAGGTTTCTGTGAAACTCTAAGCCAAACAGGAGTTTAGCAGAGCAAGATGCTGGGGAGCAGATTATTACTTTATTGAAGTATTGTGGTTTTGCACTGATTTCTTAATCTTGTCATAGCTCTCATTGACAATCAGTAGCTAACTAACCTGGAAAAGTGCTGAAATTATAGTCAGAGCAGCCTAGACAGCTGGTGAGTCTGCCTGTCTGGGCACAGTGAGCACACCTGAAATAACCCTGCATGGCACCTTGCATTAGCAATACAGAATACTTATATTTATATATTCCACTTACCCACAACCAATACCACCAGTACATCTGCACTACTTTTTTTTTTTTTTTTTTTTTTTTACCACTATTTCACCACAGCAGCCAGCAGTTTGTTGTTGTAGTCCTGAATCTTCACAAGTATTTCTGATCATTTCTTTCAGATTCACACTCTTTGGCAGGGAGAAGGAGAGGAGGAATAAATCTGCAACCTAAGTTGTGACTCAGGAAAGAGGACACTCCAGTTTGGATTGCTGTTACCACTTAGGAAGCTCCGTGGCAGGTGGAGCGGTCATTAATCACACAGTGACAAGCTGCTATTCTCAATCATGCATTCTGATCAAATTCTGTGCTAATCAGGAGCTTTAGAGGAGGCTACCTGTTCAGAAAGGTTAAAAATGCAGATTATATTTTCCTTAAAGCTTCACAATGTTCAGTAGCAGAAACAGACGAAATTAAAAAGTTGCACAAACGATCTCCCACCACACTGAAACTTCCTACAGCCGACTGCTTTATATCATGCACATCAACTTCTTAAATGAACCAAAAATGTCTTGTGGTTTTAAGCATATAATCAAAAATCCCTTTTCAAAAATGTATCACAAACAATACAGTTGCAATCCTAGAATGTTCACTTTAAAACATCTCAAAACAAAATGCCGTATTCTTACAAAGCAAAGAGTTGCAACAAAAAATAGTTCTGGTCAAGCCCCTATAAAGAGATGCTTATCTTGCCATTTCAAGGTAATCAGGGACACCAGGAATCATGCTTAACACAATACACAAATAAACAGCCAGTTAACTACCAAGAGGTGCGTTGTTTTGTTTTTTTTCCTTAGGGCATGGAGAACATGCTACTCTGATGCTCTCGATAGAGAGCCACATTTTAGTTGATGAGATGCATATACCAGCAAGTGCAGCCCTGTTCAGCTTTCTAATAAAAGGTGGTTTATAGAAACTCAGAGCATACATGTTTTGATAGAGCAAAAGATAAGTTTCAGAGAACAGCAAAAGTAAAAAGCAAAACCAAACAAAAAAATAAATCAAGATGTCTTAGCTTGTAGAAAAACAGTTCAATAAGTACTCTGACAACAGGCTCAGAAGGTCTTTGCTTTGCTACCTGTGGTAATTGGACTGCCTGCATGTGTCAAAAGACTGGTGTAACCTGAGCCTTCAGAGAAAACAAAACCTCATTAACTGAACACACTGAACAAGGAATCAGGAAAGCAACATGGACAGGAATGCCAGGATACCACTGCTGCCAAAGTCACCTTGCAGGTAAGGACAACACTTAAGACGTAACTCTCCCTTCTGCAGCTCTCTCTGCTACCGTTATGGGCTCATCAGCGAAACAAACCAAAGTATTCCAACGTCTCAGAATTGCTGCTCTCTCTACTCATCCAAAGGACATCACACCACTGTGGAGCCTCTGACATCCACACAACTCAAGCTGGAAGGCCTGAAAACTTGCAGCTAGAGTAATTTTTCTGCATATTAATTCTCTGAGGAAACACAGTTCAGCCAGACAAGTTTCAGAACAGACATTGCCAAGGTTTCAGCTATTTATTATCTCTAATTTCACCGAAAAAGCAGAAATTGAGTGACTCAAGATTCATTAACAGCTTCCTTATAAAATTTAATTTTGGCTACTTACTTCTATATAGGGAACATAAAGTAAGATAATTGAAGCAGATGACTGCACTGATTGTAAAAGGCTGCTTGCTGGGTTTTCACTGATCACTCCATCTCAAGCCATGCTAACAAGCTGTTGGTTAAAACCCTCTGCAAGTTCTTGAATGACCATTTCCCGACTCTCCTTTCCAAGTAATTAAATTAAAACCCTCCTCTGGTGTATTACGTCTTGAGGGGAAAAGAGTGAAACAAAAATACCACAGACAGTAATGGCATGAGGACAGGACTTGAGATCATTTACCTGATCAGCTAGTTATTACCAGCTAACACAACATACTGAGTACTACAGGGGGAATAAAACTCTCCAGTACTGAAACTGCTAGCACTTTAAAGAAAACAAAACAAAAAACAAGAACCACCACAAACCATGACAGAGACAGGACTGTGACTTCATTTAACACAATGCTCACCTATCTGGCTTGCAAAGCAGTTGCTGGTCACGTCCTGTTGGTTTTGCTCCTTATTTCAACTATTAAGCTACGTTTAGTCACTTAGCACACTTGCTTTTCATGCATCCTCAGTGACTACAGACAAATATTCACAGATGGAAGGTGAAAAGGACAAGACGACTATGGCAGGACAGCCCACACCAGGTGCTAGTGTGGAAAGAAAAACAAACCACAGAAACACAAGGTGGGGAGGAAGACATTGAAGGAAAGAAGCAAGTGTACAGCAACACACAAAGCCAGACAGCAAGAAAAATGTGAGGAAATTCAATTTAGCTGTGATAAGGGTTTTTGTTTGGGTGGGTGGGTTTTTTTGGTGTGTTGTGGGGTTTTGTTTGGCTGGGTTTGGTGTTGGGTTTTTTTTTGTTTGGTTTGTTGTGGTTGTTTTTTTTAATTAGTTAACCATTTACTTCTCGAGACCCAGATATCTTTTTATCCATGAGAATGTTGAGAATGTTATTGGTAGAGCTGCGTTCTCCAAACTGAAGGAGCTTCAGATACCTGATGGGAGAGTAACTGCCAGGGAAGCAGGGCAGTAAGCAGAAGCCATCCTGGATTTGGTCTCTTGGAGATAAGCAGAGCCATTTACACACATTACAAGTAAGTACTGCTAACTTGCATTTTCAGAAAATCTCTATTCTACTTAACATATTTGGGTTTTTCTTCTGTTTTGGGCAAAATGTTACAGATCACATTGAAAACAAGATACTACAGCAAGAACAGCAACAATGAAAGTCCTGAAATGCCTGAATGAATTCAGAATTCAACACCATAAGATGCCATAACACATAGTATTAATTTCTGGGATAAAGTTTCCTTAGACCCCCTATAAGATGCTCTTGGGATCATCTATAATACAAAAACTAATGCAAGTTTCTATATGAAGTCTCTGAAATATGTGCAAGCTCCCTTCTGCTTTACAGAACTCCAATTAGCATCTAATCAATAAGTTTATTTTCCAGCCGAAAGTATGCTCCAACTTCTGGATTACACAGGAAGCAAGCTAAATCAGGTACTTTCTGGAAGGTAAAATCGTTCTTGGAAGCTTTCCATTAAGAGGCAGCAGAAACTCCACCACTAACTCTTAATTAAGTGCTCTATTGCTTGGTTTTGTTTTGTTTGGTTTTTTTCTTAATTATTTTTCTTTGTAGATAAGTCTTCAATAATTGAGCATCTGCTTGCCTGAGTCATGACACTGTGAATGTACTAAGAAAACCAGTAGTAGCTGCCATTCAAGTAGCAGTCAGTAGAGCTATTAAGGTGGTCTAAAAGGCATCCATTCTTCCAGACTAATTTTAAAAAACTTTCTCCCACCTCCAAAACAAGTGACAGAGACAGGCTTGTGCTTGAAAACTAATTCATTTTGTCCAGCAATGCCCATGGCCATAACTGCATATTTGTTTTTGCCTCTATGAAAAAAGGCATCCATAATCTGTTGAGATACCTGACGTGCTCTGAAGATAGGTGTATACAGTGACATCCCCCAGTCAGACACCTGAGGGACATACCTCCAGGAGCACATACTATGCTGCACGAACAGAAGCACACCTTTCTCATATTGCACCACCTTCCCTGCTGTCTAGATTAAAGTAAATAAAATATCTGAAATTAGGACCTAAGAATCTATACAAGAACAGTATTTCTTCTCTTTAATAACCTACTTCCAGGTTTCAATCTGTGCAGGACTGTACATCTATGGCTTGATCACAAAATTGCTGTGCAATAGAAACAACACTGGAAACAACTAAATGTTTTTTGGGTACCACTACTTTTGATAATTAATGTTCTCCTGTAAGTAAACCAGTCTCCCACGCCAACAAACAAGGTATTTTCAGATCATCTTCCCTTCTCAGCCCTAGCAAGCTAATTAGAGTTTCAACAGCCTCCTGGAGACATGCCTGCAGGTTTGGGTAAGGGAGAGGAAGCACTGGTTGATGCTGCTTCAGTCACTTCACACATTGGACACATTGTTACTCAAAATGATATCTATTCAAACCAGTAGGCAGCTAATCTAATCTAAAGCAGCACCTCCAGCATTGCTGTGCTATAGTCAACAAAGCAAACATGATTAGCCACATAGGTGGAGTTTTACATGCAATTGTTTGGGAAGAGAGATTTGGCAGCGCCACAGTGACAACACGGCCTCTTCTTCAGCTCTATTTTGTCAACACTCACTTCAGACTATGCACCAATTATGATAATTTCAAGAGAAGAAAAACATTAATAAAAACATTTGCTATTTGTTACATTTTTTTCACCAGTCAAAATGCACTACAAGATGCTCAGATAATATATAAGAACCTATAAAGCATACGCATGCTCAGAAAAATATATTTGCCACACAACAATGAACACCAATTGAAAACCAAAATGAAATAAAACCCCAAATAAACAAAAACACAAAACCCCCACAGTAACCCACAAGATTAAAACTTCAACAACACCTACAAATCAAGCAAATGTTTTTAATAAAATACTCAAATCTGATTCAGCAGTATCACAGAGATGGGGGGGGATTAAATATTTCCTTCCAAAAAGTTTGACCAAGGTAAACAAAGAACTTCCAAGGCTAGAAATGTGAAGAATTCTAGTGTCCCTCACCAAACATGCTCATCTGCCACTGTGTCAGGATGTGCCTACCACTGCCTGCTAGGTCTTGAAGTTCTCAAATAACGTTTGTAAATAGCGTTGACAGGGTTGGGCGGCATTTAGCTTAGTCCACTTCAGACTAGCTAAGGCAATAATGTTCGTCAACCCAATACTATGTAACACTACCGTTGAGGCTTCTGGCATACTCACTCTGAACCAGGCATTTCCAGAAGCACAACCAGCTTTATACAAGGTAAATGCATGTGTATTTACAGGCTGTTCCTAAGGTCCAGCCAGCCTGCCTTGAGGGCTTAGTAAATACACCAGCATCCAGATCTCAATCATCATCAAGCACATTGTGCTCCCCTTCCTAAAAAACAAGTCTCTGCAGTTGTGAGTAGCATTGTGCTGCGAACTAACTTAAGTAACAAAAAGTTCCCAAAGAGAACACGGGCAGCAAGCCAGCACTTCATTTTCTCCAATCCCTTCCAAGAGAGATTAAGGCACATGGGCTCAATACCTTGAAAGCAAAATAGCTACAAAGAATGTTTATTTTCTTGCTTAGAACAGCGGCCACAAAAGGTTAGAGGCACAAACACTTATGCTTTAAAACCGAATGTGGGAAGTGTTCAAGAGATACTGTCAATATAAGTAGTACCTACCGTTACATTTCACACCTAGATTCTCAGAATCGGTCTGAAAAGACTTCAAACTAGAGCTTGGGTCTACTTAGTGGGCCTTCACTGAACAGATATAGCCATACACATCCATAAATACACATATGTGTATATATGTACCTATGCATATGTACGTATACAAATTGCCATCAATTAGGCTCTCAAGTCCTGAGGCAGAGTGAGATTGCTATGGTTTGAGTCTCAGCCCAAATAAGTCTCTCTCCTGACTTTGCACAAAAGCAGATCTCAAAAAATATCAATACTAACTGCTTTATTTTTGTTGCTTATGGAAAAGTTAGGCATAAATAAAAAGGTAGCCTGTCCTCTTATAGTTTAAATGGGACTTTGTCTACTGTCGGAGGCAATAGTAGCTCCTCAATGTCCAGTGAAAATACTTCAAATATTTGCAGAGTTCTGCATGAATACTGAAATGGTGTGTGATTTTATTACTTCACACCTTCTCTTGAGACCTTTGACCCCTGTTCACTATCCTTTCATGCCAAAAGACCTATAGAAGGGAAGCTTTAGGAAAACTGACTTAAAACATCCTTCCCATTTCTTCTGTCTGCACTTCCATGACAGCCTGGTGCCAGCTCTGCTGCGCCCCTTCCAACAAACAGCGGTGGCAAAACCCAGACCCCTTCCCTCACCCATGCCACAAATAAAACAAAGAGGAATTACACATTCCTTCTGCCACCAGACAGCCTGCAGCAAAGCAGTTCTAAGATACCTTAATCCTTCTGGCTGCCTTCTGTTATGCTGTGCCTCTTCAATGCTCACTGCTCTCCCATATTACTCTGTAATAATGCCAGCTGGCCTCTCTTAGCCAGTCTTTAAAAAAAAAAAAAAAGGAAAAAACCTCACAAATTTAAAAAAGGTAGAGAAACAGACCTATGAATATAATATTTTATTCATGAGTTTGTTCTTACCAAGTTATGACTTATATAATTAATCATAATTCAAGAAGGCATAGCATACGAACAATTATTTAAACATTTAAAAACAAAGTGGGTTGCTGGCTCTTTACAATGTTGATATATTTAACACCCAAAACAAATCATTTTACTGCCATCTTTAAAACAGAGGCACACATTTTTCTGCAGCACTTGCCATCCTTCTCTCCCATTGCTTCCTAGTGCTGAAAATTATAAAAAAGTGCTTTTACTGCTGGAAAAGAATAGTTCTGGTTGCACACCTGGTTACATGACCATCTCTGTAAATCACTCTGAAAGAATTTTCAGATCATATCATGGAGGGGAGGCAGGGAGGGAGAAATTGATAAATATTTTGCTTTTACCCACAACACAATATTAGGCAGGGGCAGATTTCTTTTTAGCTGATTTTTCTTCTAATATCAATAGCTCTTTGAATGTGTTTGAGTGGTTAACCCATCATTACTCCAGTTTTTGGTCATACTGGCAAGTAATTTTTTTAGGCATTCTGTCTCCATGGGAATGCCAGCAGCATTTTGTTCCATTCTGCAGGGTCTAATAATCTCCTCAAAATCAGTTTGGTCCCATCTTTTTTATTTACACAGAATAAAGTCAGTGCAAAAAAATGCTAACAACCAGATCATAATAGGAAATGATGCACCCCTAGTGAATGGGTCTGAGGAATCTGAACTCCAGTGGCACTTATTAGAATAATCCCAATATCAAATTCTTGCAATTATATCCCTCTTTGATGTTTAAATTTTCCATGATAGGCACAAAAATAAAAGCCCTACTGAGTCCAGATGTTGCCAAATGGCTGATGGTAGTATGCACACCCTAGCAGAGTATCACCTCTATTCTTCCACTTACTGATTGGACAACATGGGTAGCTTCAGTGTTTTCATAGCACAGTGCAGGAACTTAGTATTTTACTGTTCCTCCACACAATTTATCTCAAGGACCTGAGCTCAGGACTCCTTATGAATTGTATTCAGTATGAAGTTATCTAATTTGAATATTTGTATTTTAATGGTTGGCAGTGCACCTGACAGCTCAGCATTCAAACATTCAGCGTGGCAGAAATATGCTTCAGAAGCCTAGCGGAACCAACGTGGCAATTAGACACACAGTTAAGTGCTGACCACCAATCACAGGAAAGTAAAAATACTTATATGGAAATAATGCAAGAAACCTTCCCTTAACACAGGAATACTAACCTTAACACAGCACTTGCTTTTGCTGATAAGCCTTGATAAATGGACCATATTTTCAACATGCCTGAAAAAAACTCTCAGCCAGACACCAAGAGATCCAAGCAAGTTCCAGTCTGGAGATGGCTCAGATGATTCCTCGTGACAACAGGAAAAATACATCTCCATAGCCTTCGGTGATCACAGAGTGGCTTGAATATGACATCATCTTAAATTCAGCTAGAAAGAGATGACTCTTTCGGAGAGTTATGACACCCCGTAGCTCTTTGTGCTGTAGCTACCCCATCACTAATCAATCTGCTTTACCACAAGTTCTAAAATTAACTTGTGTCTCTTCTAAAACCACTGGAAGTACTTCAGCATTTTAGAGCGAGGCTGTAATACGCTGAAAATAAGCAGTTCAGCATTAAAGACAGCTATTTGCAAGCCTCCAAACTTGCCAGCAGTACATAGCTAATAGAGCACTGGAGACAAAGCATAAGCAGTTCCTTCCATCTGGTTTTGCTCGTCACACTGCTTTGGACAGAGAAACTTTTTCACAGAAGTTGCTATCACTAAGCATGTATGCCAGTCATGCTCCAAATAGAAGAATCTGGGGACCAGAAGTACATTTTAGATGAGATTAAGAATAAACAGGGAAGCACCAGCTTTGTGCCAAGGAACATACCTCTGACCACGGATGTCATGAACATTTATGCCAAATACAGGAGACATGGATCAACAAGTGCTTCACAAAGAGCTGAGCAAGCTTTTTACCTGCTACCTATGATGAAGAAATAACTTTCAGGTACAAGGGAAAAATGGTTTCTTCCTTGGCATTCTGACTGACAGAAACACTAATGAGCTGCTATATCACTTCAGTGTGTCTTTGCCACTGCACTTTTTTCCCAGCTAAAAACCTCTGAGGCTTTTTGGCTCAGTATCACTATAACTTACCTCCTCGTTTTGAGACCTGCTTGGCGAAGCAAGAAAAGATAAGAGTGACATGATTCGTGTTTTACTGTTATCCAATAAAAACCCAACTTGCTGAGATAGCTAGGGAGACACAGATGTAGAACACTGAAGTGCTTACATCTGAATAAAACACAGTTCAAGAAATTACTTTCTTTCCTGTACCTCTTACACAAAATTCACTAGTCAAGAGAGAAGCTTCCTTGATATTGAGGGGAAGAATTCCACCCCATGCATTAATTCTTAGAGAATGATTCTGCTTGCTAAACATTCAGCTTGTGACTATGGCACAAACCAGTGCATCATTCCCGATGTTGGTAGCATGGAAATGTTTCAGACAGTATCACAGTATCACAGTATCACTTAGGTTGGAAAGGACCTCGAGGATCATCGAGTCCAACCTATCAACACAGACCCCATGCCTAGACCATGGCACCAAGTGCCACGTCCAATCTCCCCTTGAACGCCTCCAGGGTCGATGACTCAACCACCTCCCTGGGCAACCCGTTCCAATGCCGAATGACTCGCTCGGTGAAGAACTTCCTCCTCACCTCGAGTCTGAACCTCCCCTGGCGCAGCTTGAGACTGTGTCCCCTTGTTCTGGTGCTGGCTGCCTGGGAGAAGAGGCCAACCCCCTCCTGGCTACAACCACCCTTCAGGTAGTTGTAGAGGGCAATGAGGTCACCCCTGAGCCTCCTCTTCTCCAGGCTAAACAATCCCAGCTCCCTCAGCCTCTCCCCATAGGGCTTGTGTTCAAGGCCTCTCACCAGCCTTGTTGCCCTTCTCTGGACACGCTCAAGTGTTTCCATGTCCTTCTTAAACTGAGGGGCCCAGAACTGGACAGAGTACTCAAGGTGCAGCCTAACCAAAGCAGAGTACAGGGGTACTATGCCCTCCCTGCTCCTGCTGGCCACACTATTCCTAATGCAGGCCAGGATGCCATTGGCCCTCCTGGCCACCTGGGCACAGCATTAATTCTGTAAACAGCGACATGCAATTTCTTTTATGGTCAGTTTTCACTAATGATATTCACAGCCTCACAGAGAATAAAGGAGCGGGTAAGATTTACCCCAGTTTTATTCTGCATCTTCCGGAAAAGCTCAGTAACAGCAAACGCAGCTGCAGCTCCAGTGGGTGGAACATGGAAATAGTTGAGAATCATGGCTCACCTCGCAGCAGAGGGCCTGTAATACCTCTTACATTAAAAAAACAAACAAACAAACAAAACAAAAAACCCTGAATCACAGAGCAACTGGGCTGTGACTGACAACACAAGTTTGCTGCTGTCCTGGCAGGTTGCATGACGTGTCCCCTGTCATGAAGGAAAGCCTAAATTATGCTTTTAAATTCAAGATCAAGTCAACAAGTGCTATATTGGTCCCACTCTCTACAATTGTTTCCTGTTCTTTCCCTGTTCTCAAATTTGCCAATAAGTAAACACAATAGGATCTAATTAATGCTCACTAATGAGTGTGAGACCAATTGTTAATCCAAAATAATTTGGTTATGTGCAACTAAGCAAACAAATTAATGTACCAGAAACTGTGTTTTGTTCATTTATTTTGACAACACTAGTTTGCTTTTAATTATGATACTTCCTAGTAGACTACTTTGCCTGTATTTTGCAGAAGTACTGAACTCTCTCATGCTACTAAGTTTTCCCCCAATGCTGCTACTTTTAAAGAAACAACAAAAACACCAACAAAAACCACCACAGCCCCAAAATCAACTGATGTAACAAACACCAGCTGCCCTCTGCCAACTAGAAACTAATAGAAACTAGTAAAAGACCTAAAGAAACTTGCTTGACGGATAATCCATATTTTCTGCTCCTGAACCTCTTAGTGGGCAAGGATATACCAGCGCTGAAGTGGTTCTATTTTCCAGTACTTCAGTGCTGGAGTTAACTTCAGACATCTTCCCAGTGAGACTAACAGCTCTTTGCAGAACTGATTTGCTATGTACCAGCGTTGCCGATTTTCTTTTCACGCTAAAGATGTCCAGCTGCAGTCAAAAGGGCATCCCTTTCTGTAAGCTAATACATTCCAACATATTTCTCTGACATAAATAAGAGATTGACCAATTCAAGCCTTTACGAAGTTTAAGCAAGCTCTCCATCAGTTTCCCTATTATTGCCCTGTCTTACATCACTGCTTAACTGCTGAACTTTCCAGACACAGCGTAAGCCACTAACACATGCAGTCATTTCTGAAAACACCCAGCACTTCCTTTTAGTATGTAACAAGCTTTTTTTTGACTGACAAACATGTTTTTTAAGGGATACTTTCTTACAGTGTTGAACGACTGATTTGTTTTGGGGTTGGTTTGTTTCATTTTTCTAATAAAAAAGTATGCAAGCAGTTTAATCACAAGCTTTTATGGGACAGTGTAAACCCTGACCCTTCTCATGTTCAAAGCACAAACCTTAGCCTCTTAGGTGAGATACAGGCAAAAACTTGCATAGACCAATTATTGATAGATGTTATGTGCACTTTTCTCAGGCAGTAGGAGGAACATTCCAATTCCAGGGTTTAGTTCCCATGCTAACAAAAAATTGTAGTCCAGCCTCTGGAGCTACCAAACAAGCATATGATTTGGCACAAGTAGCTTTGCTCATTGGATGAGCAATCACAGAATCAGCCAGGTTGCAAGAGACCTCCAAGATCATGAAGTCCAACCAACCATCCAACCCTAACTAATCAACTAGACCATGGCACTGAGTGCCTCATCCAGGGATGTTGACCCCACCACCTCCCTGGGCAGCCCATTCCAATGGCCAATCACTCTTTCTGTGAAGAACTTCTAAGATCAAGCCTAAACTTCCCCCTGCACAGCATAAGACTCTGATCTCTTGTGCTGTTGGTGGTTGCCTGGCAGAAGAGTCCAACCCCTACCTGGCTACAATCACCCTTCAGGTAGCTGTAGACAGCAATAAAGTCTCCCCTGAGCCAGGCTAAACAACCCCAGCTCCCTCAGCCACTCCTCACAGGGCTTGTGCCAGATGAAAGCAGGTCACTTCAAGGAAAGCTCTATGACATCCTCTATATCTAGGTGTTAAGTGCCCATCAAATACCAAAGCAAGCAGACACTCCTCATTCTTAAAGAGAAGGCTACAAAGGATCGAAAAGGCCAAAATGGGAGCTCATGACCTCTTGATCCACAACACCAAGAAAGTGCCAGAATACAGCAGGGTTGGCTTAGCTATAGAAAGAAAAATGAAAGTGGCTCATCCAGTCTGTTAGGAAATCTGTATGTTCCTCCAAAGGGTTTAATCCCTTTAATTGTTTTCTGCTACAATCACCATCCAACGCTTAAAGACTTGCCTGACCACCTACTTATGTTCAAGATGTATGGGGAGAACCACCATCAAGGCAAGAACTAAGAGATTAGGCAATTTAAATTGCATCTAAAAAGGGAGGTGATTGTAACACATTCTGAGGCTGGAAGCAAGGTCAGTCAATGAGCATGCAATGGGAAGAAAGTTGGACAGTAATTTCCTTCTCAGATGTTTTTCAAATATGGAAAAAAAAAAATCAAACTATTTGAGTGACTCAGAGGCTCAAGCACCTAACATCTCTTAGCAACACCATGAGTACAAACAACCTTTTCAGTTGCTACTTCCTGCTTTCTTGAAGGTTTTCAGAATTGCATAAGCAATACAGTAGCCTGTCTTTAACTAGAAGTTACCAAGTCCAAGCAGAAAGGAAGGATTCTGCTCCCTAAAGGATCTTCTTTCCTCAACAGCCAAGTTCTTCCTTCTTTTGCACAGCGGTAATATCTCCACTTGGCCCATCCATGGATGCATCCTATCAGCAGCTGGTAGCTGTGGGTGCTACTAAAGGACTGGTACATCACTAGGAGCAGTACAGTAGCTACCTGGCAGCTGTCACAGCAGATTATCCTCTTAATTCTCCTTTAAGCTCAAACAAGAAAAGCTCTATCATCTTCTTGTTCAAACAAGAAAAGCTCTATCATCTCCTTCCCACACATCCCACTTTTCTTCCATGAATGTTTCCCTTCTGGACAGTGCTTCAAATTTCCAATACTCTACTTGCTCTGATACCTGATGCTTTTACTACTCATCTCTACAGCAGTATTACCCCCTGTGGCTGTGATTATGGCCTGAGCCCCATCTTTGTAAGGATATCTTCCCACTGAAAGGTTCAGTCCCATCCTACAGTCCTAGCTTCCTTGTATCACAGTATAACTAATGTTGGAAGAAACCTCGAGGATCATCGAGTCCAACCTACCAACACAGACCACATGACTAGACCATGGCACCAAGTGCCACATCCAATCTCCTCTTGAACGCCTCCAGGGACGCTGACTCAACCACCTCCCTGGGCAGCCTATTCCAATGACAAACGACTCGCTCAGTGAAGAACTTTCTCCTCACCTCGAGTCTAAACCTCCCCTGGCGCAGCTTGAGACTATGTCCCCTTTTTCTGGTGCTGGTTGCCTGGGAGAAGAGACCAACCCCTTCCCGGCTACAACCACCTTTCAGGTAGTTGTAGAGGGCAATGAGGTCACCCCTGAGCCTCCTCTACTCCAGGCTAAACAATCCCAGCTCCCTCAGCCTCTCCTCATAGGGCTTGTGTTCAAGGCCTCTCACCAGCCTTGTTGCCCTTCTCTGGACACGTTCAAGTGTCTCAATGTCCTTCTTAAACTGAGGGGCCCAGAACTTGACACAGAACTCAAGGTGCAGCCTAACCAATGCAGAGTCCAGGGGCACAATGACTTCCCTGCTCCTGCTGGCCACACTATTCCTAATGCAGGCCAGGAAGTCATTGGCCTTCTTGGCCACCTGGGCACACTGCTGGCTCATGTTCAGGCAGCTGTCGATCAGCACACCCAGGTCCCTCTCTGTTTGGGAGCTCTCCAGCCACTCTGACTCCAGCCTGTAGCTCTGCATGGGATTGCCGTAGCCATTCACAACTGATGAGGAAAAGGCTGAGGTACTTAATAACTTCTTTACCTCAGTCTTCACTGCAAGGGCCTCTAGCCACACTCCTGATGTTATGGAAGTCAAAGCCAGGGACGGGGAGGAAGAACTGCCCATTGTAAGTGCATATCAGGTTCGTGATCATCTGAAGAACCTAAAAGTGTTCAAGTCCATGGGACCTGACGGGATACACCCACGGGTACTGAGAGAACTGGCAGAGGAGGTTGCTAAACCCCTCTCTATTATATTTCAAAAGTCATGGCAATCTGGGGAAGTCCCCACAGACTGGAAAAGGGGAAACATTGCCCCCATCTTCAAAAAGGGTAAGAAGGAGGAACCAGGGAACTACAGGCCAGTCAGTCTCACCTCTGTGCCTGGAAAGATCACGGAGCAGATCCTCCTGGAGTCACTACTCGCTCAAAAGAATAGTGAAGAGGTGATTGGGAACAGTCAGCATGGCTTTGCCAAGGGCAAATCCTGCCTGACCAACCTGGTGGCCTTCTATGAGCAGGCGACAAAATTAATAGATGAGGGGCGAGCAACTGATGTCATTTACCTGGACCTGAGCAAAGCCTTCGACACTGTCCCGCACCACATCCTGGTCTCCAAACTGGTGACACATGGGTTTGATGGGTGGATCACTAGATGGATAAGGAACTGGCTTGATGGCCGCACCCAAAGAGTGGCTGTCAATGGGTCCATGTCCCAGTGGAGGCCAGTGACAAGCGGAGTCCCTCAGGGATCAGTCCTGGGACCTGTCTTATTCAACATCTTTGTGGGTGACATGGACAGTGGCATTGAGTGCACCCTCAGCAAGTTTGCTGATGACACCAAGCTGTGTGGTGCAGCAGACACGCTGGAGGGAAGGGAGGCCATCCAGAGGGACCTTGACAGGCTGGAGAGGTGGGCACAAGCCAACCTCATGAAGTTCAAGAAGAGCAAGTGCAGGGTCCTGCATCTGGGTCGAGGCAATCCCAGGCACAAATCCAGGCTGGGCAGTGACTGGCTGGAAAGTAGCCCTGAGGAGAGAGACTTGGGGGTGCTGGTGGACAAAAAGCTCAACGTGAGCTCTCAATGCGCACTTGCAGCCCGCAAGGCCAATCAGATCCTGGGCTGCATCAGGAGAAGTGTGGCTAGCAGGTCGAGGGAGGTGATCCTCCCCCTCTACTCAGCCCTGGTGAGACCCCACCTGGAGTACTGCCTCCAGTTCTGGAGCCCCTATTACAAGAGGGATGTGGAGGTGCTGGAACGTGTCCAGAGAAGGGCCACAAGGATGATCAGACGGCTGGAGCACCTCTCCTATGAGGACAGACTGAAGGAGTTGGGGCTGTTCAGTCTGCAGAAGAGAAAGCTCTGAGGTGACCTAATTGTGGCCTTCCAGTATCTGAAGGGGGCCTACAGGAAGGCTGGAGAAGGACTTCTCAGGATCTCAGGTAGTGATAGGACTAGGGGGAATGGAATGAAGCTGGAGGTGGGGAGATTCAGGCTAGATGTGAGGTGGAGGTTCTTCACCATGAGAGTGGTGAGACCCTGGAATGGGTTGTCCAGGGAGGTGGTCGAGGCCCCGTCCCTGGGGGTGTTTAAGAGCAGACTGGATGAGGCTCTGTCCAGCCTGATCTAGTGTGGGGTTTCCCTGCCCATGGCAGGGGGGTTGGAACTAGATGATCCTTGTGGTCCCTTCCAACCCTGAATGAAACTATGAAACTATGAAAGTGCAGCACTCGGCACTTGGACTTGTTGAATGCCATCCCATTGATTCTGCCCATCTGTCCAGTCAGTCGAGGTCCCTCTGCAGAGCCTTTCTACCCTCTAACTGACTAACATCCGCTCCTAACTTGGTGTCATCTGCAAACTTGCTGATGACTGACTCGACCCCCTCATCCAGATCATCAATGAATATGTTGAAGAGGACAGGGCCCAGCACTGATCCCTGGGGGACGCCACTGGTGACTGGCTGCCAGCTGGATGTGGCACCATTCACCACCACTCTCTGGGCTCGGCCCTCCAGCCACTTCCTAACCCAGCACAGAGTGTAATGGTCCAATCCACGGGCTGACAGCTTAGTCAGCAGTTTGCTGTGGGGGACGGTGTCAAAGGCCTTGCTGAAGTCCAGGTAGACCACATTCACAGGCCTCCCCACGTCCACCAGATGGGTCACCTGATCATGGAAGATCAGGTTGGAGGGGCAGGGCCTGCCCTTCCTAAATCCATGTTGGCTGGACCTGAGCCCTTGGCCATCCTTCAGGTGCGCAGTTATTGCCGCCAGGATAATCTGCTCCATCACTTTCCCTGGCACTGAGGTCAGGCTGACAGGCCTGGAGTTTCCAGGTTCCTCCATCCGACCCTTCTTGTTGATGGGGACCACACTGGCCAGTTTCCAGTCACCTGGGACCTCACCGGTGAGCCAGGACTGGAGGAAAATGACGGAGAGCAGCTTGGACAGCTCATCTGCCAGCTCTCTCAGCACCCTAGGATGGATCCCATCCGGTCCCATGGACTTGTGAGTGTCCAAGTGGCTCAGCAGGTCCCAAACTAATTCCTCATGGATTACTGGGGCACTACACTGCTCCCTGACCCCATCACCCAGCTCAGGAGGCCACTCATCCTGAACTCCTGCCTTGCTCTTTAAAATTGAGGCAAAGAAGGTGTTCAGGACCTCAGCCTTTTCCTCATCTTCAGTCACCGTGTTCCCCTCCAGGTCCAATAAGGAGTGGAGGTTCTTCCTGCCCTTCTTCTTATTGTTAATATATTTGTAAAAATGCTTTTTATTATCTTTGACAGAGGTGGCCAGCTTCAGTTCCAGCTGGGCCTTTACCTCCCTAATTTTATTCCTACATAATCTAACAACTTCCTTGAACATACCTCGAGAAGCCTTCCCCTCCTTCCAAAGGTGATACAGCCTCTACTACTACTGAGAAAATTACACCTGTCATTGTCTGGGCATCAGACACCCAGACTAGTGTAAAAGGCATCCCCTAGCTCATGACTGTTTGCCCTTTTTTTTTTTTTTTTAACAAGCAAAAACCCCTATCTTCAGGCAATAGAGAGTAATCCCCACAGCATCCAGCAGCAGTAGGATTAAAACCATCCATCAAGATATCCCAACAGATCATGCCTTCCACACAGGTCCATCAGCTTCATTCATAACTGTACCAATGCAAAGCACTGCACAGCACGAGTGCTGGAGGTACCACTTGGCACTGTGATGCAGAATAGTTAACCATGTTCTTCCAGGTAACCAGAACATTGCTGCCTGCTCCTATTCATTCTTACAAGAGGCATCTCATTTAATGAAGCAAGAAATCAGGAGTAGCTACCTCATTTCAATTATTCACTCTCAGCAAAAATCAGCACAGAAAACCCAACCCTGCAGCTCTAGTCTATACTAGCATCCCATAATCACCAAATCAAAGATGCATGTGCTGCCCTTCAGCACGATGGCTCTTCCACCCTCTGTAAGCCACTTGTACAATCTACAGAAGAACCTCAACCTACAGCCTCCAAGGAGGCTGTCACAGTCAACTGTATATACAACTGAAATAGAAGAACAGATACTTAATTTTAAAAATGGTTGAATTCAAGTGCTGAAAGCCACAGGCACCACCTGTGAAAGCATATAACAAAGAGGGAAAAAAATTATATATCATCACTGTCTTGTCTACATCTACTATATGAGGACTAGGACAGACAGTCATAATAGAAGTAAATTTTACCTTTATCACATCTTTGTAAGGTCTGCAGTTGGGCAGATCTGGTTTTACAGTCACCACTACAGCTTGGCCAAAGCACAGGCAAACCTTCACCTCCCCACCGCAGCCAAGAGCCACCCACCCACTTCAGGGCAGGCTACCTTTGAGACTGCCCAGGCACAAATAGTGCTGGCCTGCAGGACAGCAGATTACTTGTGTCTAGAGAGAAATCTGTTATTTGCAAGATTTTCTACCAGAACTGGAAACATTTGATCTGAGAGCCTCAGGCAAATCCCTTATCTCTGCATCTCAGCTTCCCATCCATACAGCTTTGCAGTCTCTACAGAGAAGGCACTACAAAGAAGCAGAAAGTCACTGAACAGACTGGCAACACCAGGCCCAAACAGACAATCACCTCGTGTTTTCCAAAGATGGTTGTTTATTCATTCTCACATTGCTTCAGGAGAAGCCCTAACTGTGATAAAAGTCCAATGATTGCCAACTGAGTATTTTCTTTAATCACATTGATACTGTTCTTAAAGCAGTCTGCCAGCTTCTGGAGTCATTTGATTATACACACATACTACTTCAAAGCAAACAAGCACAGGATACATTTTTATTTGTTTCAGTGTTTATAAGTGGTATTTTCTTAGAATTTGGTGTGTGGAGGAAATTCACAATACTTACGTTGGGGTCTTATTTTCAAGAAAACCAAATACAAACAGAAAAACACCAGCCACCCAAAACCTTCCTAGCCCCCAGTAATTAAGTTCCCATGAAATGCACAAAACCCCCTTGCTAGATAGCCAGCTTTGTTTAGTATATATTCCCTAAATCAGCCCCATTCAGCTTAAATCAGCACAAATTAACAGAGAAGTAAAAGCCTTGCAGCAACTATTCAGACACCTGAGAAGCGACATTCTGAAGCTGAAGCCTCATTTGTTGAGGAGAGGGTTAGGGGTTTTTTGATCAAGTATTTGAATGAAATTCAACTTGACTCATTATAAAGGCATCACGGGAGAATGGGTGGTATGCCAATGAGACACACAAGCAGAGAAGGGCATTGCTCAGTTGGAGGGATCCAGCACACACTGGCATGCTGCAGTGTAGACCTGGAGAACTCAAGCATAAGACTGTCAGCACTAAAGATACTGCTGCTCCAGCTTGAACCATCAGATACCTCAGGGGCTGTACAGCTTGTCAAACAGAGAGGGCAAGATGTGCACTGAGTCATACTGTTCACTCTTCCCCTCCTTTTCACATTCCATTCATGAGTAAATCCTGAGAACAGTAAGGGAATAGCTAAACTCCAGCAAATCACCATCTCTTACTGATGTAAGGCTTTACAAAGGAAGAAAACCTATGTAACTGCAGGACCCTTAATAGAATACACATCCTTGATATACATGAGGAAGTGGCATTCATCCACAAATTTCTTTACATTAGCCTAGTGCCAAAGACAGATTCCCCAAACTGTCTTAATCTGTAGGACTGCTCAGAAGAGCCACTGATGCAAGCAAAAAAGGAAACTCCCATCCTTAAAACACCGATATATTGAAATAAGAATAGATTGAGTCATTTCATCTCAGAGAGAGTGAACTAGACTTCCTTTAAGTATTTCAGAAAAATTAATATGGGAGCTCACAGAAACAACTGCTCAAGGAGACAGGGAAACCAATACCAAAAAATCTTTACAGTGTTAGCCTGAGCAATAACGCAGTTTTGAAGTGCCACTATCAAATCAATAGTATTGCTTCCTTGCTCTCTGTGCTAGACACCCAAATCCAAGGGAAATACCACAGACTCAAAAGAGGGCTCCAAGGACCATAACAACAGTATTTTGGATGAGGAGATACTTCTTTGAAGGAAAACTGAAGACTGAATAGCAGACTTCAGAAATGAAATAAAAATGTAAGATCATAAGTAGGAGAGAGAAGTCATACTTCATGGTACAAGGTATTTAACTCCTGGAATAATCCCTGAAAGGTACGAAGACAGAAGCATCATGTCTCCTTTTATAAATGGTTGGTCATAGGAACTGCTAGAATTAGGTACTTGATTACATGGACCAAAATTCTGGCAGCTACATGGTCAGTCTGTTTTTAAGCTTCATTTGGACGAAGCACATTTAGCCCTTGAAAATGGTGTTTTCCAGAGAAATACTCAAGTTAGAAGAATATTCTTTTAAAAACAGTATCACGTGAACTTAAATTCAAACAAAAATATATTAGATTCCTCACCTTTGAGGGCAAAACATGACCATAAGATCTGCAAGACAATCCCTTCCTTTCCTAACATGTATCAGTTACACACCTTAGCTGCCCAGGAGAGCATAAAAAACTGTAATATTAAAAACTGCATCCTTATAACACATCCAGTTCTCCAGAAGTAGCGTATATTTGTCCTTTCTAACATTACATTTTAGTATCCTCAACCACCAAATTCCTACAGTAATTGTAACAAATAGTATGTGCAATTAGCACCCTATAACATTCCTTTCAGTTCCGAAGCTACAAACCAACCTATGTAATAAGGTCTTGGGTTGGTTTTTCGTTTGTTTGGTTTATTGGATATTTTGGTTTGTTTGAGATTGCTTTTTTGGTTTTGTTTTTGATTTTGGCTTGGATTTTTTGTTTGGTGGGTTTTTTTTGGTTGAGTCTTTTTCTATTTTCTAATCAATTTTCTATTTGCAGCTGATCAAAAGTTCAGAGAAGACATTAGGAAAAGGTTTTTCACTGAGAGAATGGTCAGTCACTGGAATAGGCTCCCCAGGGAAGTTGTCATCGCACAAGTTGGTTAAGAGTTCAAGATGGATACGGGCAATGTTTGTAGTCAGTTTTTGGAAGTCCTGTGAGAAGCAGAGCTGGAACTTGATGATCCTGACAGATTTCCAACTTGAGATATTCTCTAAGCCTCCACATCACATTCTCCAGCACTATAAAATACCACATGCTAACAGGGGACTTAACACCCACAACTACAGGTGGGGAGAGGACATTATTTGTGGAGAAGGCACTGTAGCTCTAGTCTCAGCTCACACAGCTAGGCGCTGCAGGCCTTTGTTTCCACTCAGATCTGTAAACCAGTATTCATTTCCAGCAGGTGACATCTGTTACCTCTTTTCTGTTCCTTGCTAGTTTTCATTGTCTACAGAGTCCCATTAGCAACAGACCACCCACTCCAGGGAAGGCTCACCTTCTGCACCAGAAGCAAACTCTCCTACTTGTTAAGAGTAGTGCTGTTCAGTTGAAAAGCTGGTTTTGTGCTTTCATCCTCTCCTCCATTCTGTTCAAAGCTGGATGTCCTGAAGGTATCCAACTTTCTCCCTCTCCCTCAGGCACATGCTACCAACTCCTCCATACAATGGCAGGCCAGCTGCCTCCAAGAGCAAGGAGAATAATGTAATTTTGGGTTTCACAAATTGGAAAAACAGTCTTCTCTGTTTAATAATATTTTCAAGCAAAGTGGTCACCTGACTCCAATGCAACCACTTGTTCCCCTGCCTCCAGAGGAGTCTTAAATCAGTGTTCAGCGGAATGAGCTAAGTTAGTAAAAGGTGATTGAGTGAGTCATTCGCCATTGGACTGGGCTGCCCCAGGAGGTGGTGGAGTCACCATCCCTGGAGGTGTTCAAGAGGGGACTGGATGCTGCACTTGGTGCCATGGTCTAAGTCATGAGGTCTGTGGTGACATGTTGGACTTGATGATCTTTGAGGTTTCTTCCAACCTTGGTGATACTGTAACACTGTGTGATACTGTGAAGTAGGTTGTTCTCAATATGAAACACTTGCCCTGAAACACAGTGAACTACTAATTCAAATACTGGATAATCAGTATGTTTATAAGATTTCAGTCCAGTACAGGCTACTTCTGCCAAAAACCTCTGTTGGTCTTCCTAACTGAGCAAGTAACACAACTTTGGCACAGACCAATACAGCAAATGAAAATATATTGCAATTACGTATGTTTTCGCATATACATTGGAAGCTAAGGAATTGTTTGGTGCAGTAACAGTGGTAATAAATTAGCATCAAGATACGAACAGCAGCCAGGTCAAATCCTCAAGTCACTCTGTAGGAAACCCAGATATGAGTTTGTTTTAGCTCAGAATTACACTGAGACCTCATATGGTCCTTGCTAATGAAACGAGAGGAAGCAGAAATATCTATTCCCAGTGTAACAGCAGGGAAACCAGATTGCAAGGTTCTTCTGCTAATATGAGTTACTATAGTGTTGCGGGAGCTTTGCACTGTTGCAATAATTGCAGATTTAACAGGTTTTTTCATCCTTCTTACCTTCAAATGCTCTCTCCCTCAGAACAGCTTAGTGCTGCCATCTACTTTTTTTATCCTAACAGAGTTGATTTTTTTTATCTTAAGAAAGTTCTTAGTAGACTCAATCACTACAACACTGGTTCACCTGAATCTTTATAATTCGATCCTCCTATTTACACTTACTCCAGCTCATCATCATAAGCAAAATTAAAAGCAAAGGAAATGAAATACAGGATCATATCCAAAGTCCTTTTAATGCTAATTTACACTTGAGCCCTCAAATATTAATAGAGAGCAAAACAAACCACAACTCCCTCTACTCCTAACCACAAAATATCTTTTACAACCCCTGCAAGTATTAAGCTAGTAAACTGAGAGTTGACAAGGTGGAAAAGACATAGGTCTTATCAAATGATCAAGACAGCTCTGGAAAGCAAATCTATTTAGCTAAAAATGTTATTCACAGTTTTGGTCCTAGAGGATTAATAAAATTATTTTACAAGTAATTTATTTGCATATACAATAACACCACTGGGAAAAAAAAGTCCTGGCTGAAGTATCTATCATCTGATTAAAGAGGCAGAAAAATATGCAAGCATCTTCATAGGAGACTGCTTCCTGCTGATCAGACAGGAGCTAGTCTTGATTAGGTCTCCACCTTACTTTTTCACACTTTAAGGTCTAAGCAATTGTTTCCACACAATTTCCCAACCACCATTTGTTGAGGGTCTTAATCCTACTTTGGGCAGAAGGAAGAGCTGTTCAGACCACAGCACTGCTCCCACTTTTACTTTCCCATGAATCACCAGGAATGATGGGAGGCCACAGCACCTTCTGCCTCCCCATTAACGCCAAACAAGAAACAAAACAGTGCATCCATCCTCACTCCAAGCAGACATTGTGCTCCATAGAACTGCACTGTTAGCTCCTATCTTTGTTTCCCCTCATCCCAAACAACATCACTCTAACCTTTGTGGATTAGGGCCAGATTCTCAAAGAAATCAGTGCCTCTAGGAGCACTTCATTTGAGGGTGGTGTGCAGGTCTGTGCTTACTTCACCCTAGCAAGAAAAAGCCTTTTGACCTGGACAGTTTGGAGAACAAGAGAAAATGTCTACATTTCATCATTACCCATTTCTGTGACATCAGCTACTACTGGCAAGCAACACACATGCTCCAAATTCTTCCCATCTTTATCCAGATGGCCACAAACACAACACCGGGGCCTAACCACAGGTCCCAGAGCTGCACTTCTGATGAGTATCCAAATCTCAACACATTCACAGCATGCCCTATTACATGCAGAAAAGGTCCTGCATAAGGAAGAGGGCTTTTTCCACTGCTCTGCTTACATGTCACAGCACAGGCTGTGCAGATCCCTGACCATGTCTGCAGTTTGGTCTCACATGACCCCAGGCCTCTGCTGAGGTTGCAAACAAGTCATGGGGGCTCTGGTGGAGTGAATATATTTGTCCACAGGGACCCAAGGGAATTAATCATATTATGTGTGCTGTAGCAGGCTGGTGAAGGTCACACATCTGAACTGGGGCAGTCCAACCTTCAGCACAGATGTCAACTCTATAAGGAAGCACCCTGACAAGGGCTGTGAGAATGTATTTTCCAAAGTGGAATTTTCCCCTTCCCTTCTGCACATGCTTTATTGCATAAAGGAGGAGGGATGAAGAAGAAAAAAAAACCCACCACCACACACAAACAACAAAACTAAAACCCAAATACAGTTTTTAAAATAAAAAATCATTTCCTAGCTGTCATTCTTGTGTTCTGCATATCATGCCTTAGCATTAACTGCTGCCAAAAGCAAGACATCAGGTCCATCTGGCAGACGTACACTTCCCCTGCTGCCAAGTATTTCCTTAAGATTCAGGAGCTTTGTTATTAAGTGTAATTGCAAATTCCAGCCTCTTAAATGAGGAGGGCTTCTAACAACAGCCTCTGCTTCAGAGTGCCCTGGAAAGGAGGGGGGGAATACAAGTACACTGCAAGCATCCGGTGTAGCTGCTGCACTTGTTTGGTAAGGAGGCCAGTTTCCTGGTAACCAATGGCTATACCAGCTGTGGGAGAGATTTTTTTCCCCCTTCAGATTATCCCTATGTAAAATTAGAAAGTATTTAGGAAGCAGAGGGGATACCCAACCATTCAAGCTGACATCATTACTTATTTACATATAAATACAGCAAGGAAATAAGCATATGTATTTATATATAAACAAAAAAGCTATCTGTACAATGTTTCATACACTGCTTTTCCATCCAATTTTTACTACTTTACTCATGACTCTCCCGAAGAAATTGGTGATAAAATGCCCTCTGGTGGGCGTGACTGTGGACCTCTACAGCAACAACCATCTTCTAAACAGTTTAGACCTTTCAATATATTATTGGGATTACTATTTTTAATGGAAGGAGACAAAGCACATACTCGGTTACCAGAAGCGGCAGATATACCCCTGACTAGCAAGTCTATGTTTTTCTGCTAAGCATCTGTAGATTAGAACAATCTAAAAATTATAAAAAAAAAAAAAAAAAAAAATTCCTAAAGCATTCCCCAATTCCAAAGTTATTTTAATTTTCATTTTACATTTTCCTCCTCAAAAACAATTTATAGAAATGGAAAAGTAAAGACTCAGCAAGTTTTGCTTTGCCTTAACATACCAGAATCTTTATAGACTAAAATGGAGGAAAAAAAGAGGTGTAGAAGAGCAGTATTTTCATATTTCATGAATCATTTTTGTTCTGTAGGAACACAAGGCACATCCAGGAAGGACATCCTAACTGTACTGCTGAAAAAATACCCTTTGTCCCTGAGGAGTTTATTGCCTAAATGAACGAGGCAAGGATGGGGGATAAAAATAAAATTAAGTTAACATGATATATTTCATTCCTAAAATGCTCAATGACTGTAGGTGGTACTTTAATCTGAAACAAGATCAGTATAAAAAAGAAGAAAAATTAAGGTTTAAGGTCAAATGACAGAAGAGGTAATTCAGCAACTTGAAAGCAGAGTGCAGTTGCTGCTTTTTAGAGACCATGTGCAAACTAGACTCTGACAACACAGTCCAACCAGAAAAGAATCATCAAGGCAGATTGAACAATGCAAGCCTGGGTCCAACACAGCCAGAAGAAGATTCAGAGTAACAGCTTAATAAAGATAAGCAGAATATAACAGTCACACCACATAAAGGAAAATGGAAGAACTCCACTGCTTCTCCAGACTCCTTAGGAATCATTTGCACTTCCATTACATACAGGATGTGGCATGTTTTCTGTTCATCTGGATGGTTAGAAATTTCTTTCCAGCTTCCACAGTACAATTTGCAGTTGCTTGACACTAAGGATATTTGCAAGTTTGATTAACACACAGAATGTGAAGCAGTTCTGTGTTTTTAAAGATGTTTCTGGCCAACAAAATTGCCCAGGAAGTTGTTTCAGGGTATAAACAATGGTGTGATTGAGCATTCGCCCTCTTCTTTTCCTTTCTCAAAGAAAAACAAACCTGTTAAAACCCCTTCCTTTATTTCAAATCTGTCCTTTTATAAGTAACACACCCCTACTCTATATGGAGCTTCGTCCCTCTCTAGTGGCAGCCAGGTCACATACCAATTGGCAAGTCTGCTTTGGGCTTGGCTAACAGATGGCTTTTAGCTGAAAGACCAGCTAAAAAAAACTTTTCGTTTAAGATTCAAAGATTCCTCATTTATTCCTCTTTGCCAACAGCTCATCCAGAGATTCAGAATTACATTTACAATTTGCTCTGAAGACTGTGGCCAAGGGCTTCACAGAGCAACGCTGTCACTTGCTGTTGAACTGTAAAAGCTCTATCACTACTTCACAATCATCATTCTTGCAGGCATATCCAGGCCTTACGTTGATTGCATCTACAGTAAATCACTTCTCTTATTAGACATAGCAAGCAAAGATTAAATAGTGTATTTGTGCATGTAGTAGGTATACACACATTGCCCATGCTCCTAAATTCTTGCCTAAAAATAGAATATCTGTGTAAGATTAGTACTGACATTTCTTGGATCTTACCCTGACAGTCTTTTCTCAAAAGCAGCCTTGCTTTTAGAGTAGTGCTTACATGTGTTAGTTACACTATTTCCCCCTCCACCCTCCTGCCCCCTTACAACAAATATTTTATCTACTTATGATAAAAGACAAAATTTATGCTACTATGCCTGACAAGTACAGAGAAAGCAAAACCAAACAAACACACACCACCAAAACAAAACACAAACCACCACCACACGCAAAGAACCTGCCCACTTTCCTTGATGGTATCTTGATGTTGAAACATTTGAAAGATACCAAAACCTTCCCAATCAATAAGATGACTCAAGGACAGTTTGTTTTCAAATTCATAATCTTAATATATAAAAATAAGGGGGTTGTATTTCTGGGTTTAGATCACAGCTATTCTCTTAAGCAAACTCAGAAATAGTTATAGCAAAACTTGAGAGGCGACAGGTCTACTCAAAATTAAGAGCTGATATGTTCCAATTTTACAAGACAATATCATATTTAGACAGGAGAAGACATATAATCTGCTGTTATATGTCATGTCATTTTAGTAGTACCTTGAGGAAACTTGAGCCTGTCCACATTTTCCTAAAGATGAGTAACTGCATGATAAACAGCAGAGCCTGAGAAGAGGAGGAAGGAAACGGTCAACTAGGACTTCCACTCAGGTTATATGTAGTAAAACCCTTAACCAGTCCACTGGCTTCTCCAGAGAAAAATACAGAAGTACCTAATGCCCTGATTAAACATCACCTCAAGCAGTAGTTGACGGGGCTCAAGCTGCACCTGCATTTCCATCATAAATTAACATTTAAACTTCTGAGCCTGACTTAACTGGGTGTCATTCCTGCTATCCAGCCCAGATCACCTTACCTCTGCCATCAGAGGACTGCAGCTGCATGAACTCGTCTCAATAAAGAAGTTGGCACAGCACAGGGATTTGGGGGCTGGATTTGTTTGTGTTGGGTTTTTTGTTTTACTCATATTATTCCTGAAATGCAATACTTCAGTAACTTAGAGAAATATTGTGGTTGCAACAGTTAAGAACAGTTTTTAGAGGGCTTGAAGGATGCTGCTGTGAACTGTTCAAGTGTGATATTGAAACAGTGAGTTTAAGGAAAACTTGCTGCAATTTATCTTTTAGCTAGAGCAATCCCTCCTTACACAAATAGGCTTTCAAAATTTCTATCTCAGACAGACAAACAAACCAAAATAAGGAATATTATGGCAGCAAGTGAACCACAATTCTCTTCATCTTTGGCTGTATTTCTATATCCAAGTACCACTTTTAAAGTCAGTCCTGTATTTTAGAGACTTCAAGCAAGCCTTTGTTTCCTTAATTCCTATACCATTCCTATGTTGTATTTTTTCCTCCTATAAATAGCACCTCAAATATGACCCACAACTTTCCACTGCCATTTAGTTCAGAGAGATGAGGCGGTGATGTTGTACAACTAGAACTGCCCAGAAGTTTAATCATGAAATTACACACTTCTCTTCCAAAAAGAAAAACACAACAGGAAATAGGCTTTACTTTAGGGATTTGATAATCTTTAAAAAACCAAGCAGAACGTTTATCTAAGCTTTTCAGAGTACCAAATGTAACTTCATTTAACTCTGCAGATTGGGGCCAAGGACAAATTTGGCCCATTTTATGCAATATAGAACTGAAAGAGGAAAGAGGAAAATGAGTACTGAAGCATCAGGAGGACCGCACAAACCAGGCACCAGAAAACATGCCCACTCTTCAACCAGTCATCCCCCTCTTTTGGAGTTGTTGTCATCTCCTGAGATTTGCAGACTCCTTCTTTGACCTTAAAATTCTCACATGGAATCGCACAAGTGATTTGTTCCTCAGAGTACAGAAGCACTGCACAACATCAGATGCATACTGGAATATGTCAGCTCCACAGGTGTTCACTAGATCAGTAATTAATCCACAGTTCAGCAGCTCTTGTGACAATTCACACACTGGGACAAACCAAGAGGATCCCCAGAATGTTCCACACAGCCACATCCCACTCTCTTCCATACCACAGGCAGCTTTTAATTAAATTGCATTATGGTTTTTTTTTTGCAACCCTAACGCTCAGAAGGCAAGAGGGTGGGTTTTAGTTTCAGACTTGTACAAGGACTGTAAGGAACAAAATGTTGGTATGGACAGCCAAAGCTTCATGACTTCTGAATTTGAGATTGAGCATTCAATCTAGCCTACCGAAAATCCAGGCTAGTATCAGCATAAATGAGAACAGTTAACTCAAAGGATCAAATCCAGCTTTCATTTGTGCCTATGCACCATTGATTTCTGTTAACTACATGTGTGTAACCAAGAGCAACATTTGATCTGAAGCCTAGTACCTTGATGTCCAGCTATTGTAAAAACAGAAGAAAAAAACTAGCTACAAACATTTGAGTGATGTTGCCTGCAAGCTGGGCACTGCAGAGAGCTGCAAGAGCAATTCATATTGACAGAATTAAGATGGGACATGGCAAACCTCAGTATTAGAAGTAATTGCACAAATATTTTGAGTACTCTTTAAAAAAAAAAAGAAAAAAAAAAAGGCATGGCAGAAAGGCAACACAAAGCCCCAGATGAAGAAACAAGCTACTACATGCAAATACATGCAAGCTTCTCCCAAGTTAATTCTCCTCTTAATGGAGTATTGATTGGTATGCTCAATGTTTAGAGATGTGAAATAATGTGAAGGAGAGAAGGAAGGGAAGATACACTTGGAACAGCAAGTTTTGTTGAAATTATATACCTTCTTCATGTGATCAGCAAAAAAGACTATTAAAAGGGCGGTGCAGTATATTTAGCATTTTGTGTTACACTTTATTAGCAAATCTGTCACAGATGACCTGGAAGCATTAACTGTGCATTTGTTTCGCTCAAGGAAGAAAGTACAGTGTGTTTCATAAGCTCTCACCATACAATATCTTCACTGTATCTCATATTTCTCTACTCAAAATGGGACAGACTGCAAAGCATCCATGGTAGCATTGAGACTTTTCAGATATAACCTATCAAATTGTTTGTGAAATAATGATTCTGGAGGGAACCCATTGTCTGACAAGAAAAGCAGAGTTACACTTTTCAACAGTTATGACAAAGAACATCTGGATAAGCTTTGTTGCATCTACTATCTCCAAGTGGGAAGGAAGGATAAGGAAAAAAAGTTAGATCTTTGAAGCAGTTACTTGTATCAGTCTTCCACTTCTTCATGAGAACCTTTAACCAGTGTCATATAACCAAGCAACCACTCATTCCTACTTTCCAGAAATCTGTACCTATTCCAGGGACTGCTAACAACTGTACAATTTTTGAGAGTTGGGTTTTTTCTGTCTTTTCCCTTCTGACATATTCCCTCATAGCTTCCAACATGGTTTACCTAAACAAGCCCCTCAAAAGAGGGCAGAAGGGGGAAAACACCACCAAATCAGAAGAACCAACTTTCACTATCAGAGTTCCTAGCTTTGATACTCTTAAGCAACAACAGGATCATGCTCAAGAGCTTTGCTGATCCATCCTGCTACCAATATATTAAGGAAATAGTTAAGAATATAGGCACTATGAAGGAGCTGTTTCACTGTATATAAGTTGATAAAGCTAAATTACTTTATGTTCTACATGAACATGTATTTTTATGTTCTGTCCCTCACTCCAAAGAAGAAATCTCACACAGAATTAGCAACTTCTCCCCACCCTTCCCAAACTTTATGGAGGGGTAAGAAATAAGGTCAGAAAAATATTGCTTGAGTTTAGTTATTCTGTAGCATTTCATATAGCTTCAAAATCTTTTTCCAGACATTTATATACCAAACAACACTTTGTAATATGAAGTGTTCCAATTTGGCTTTGTTCCACTCTTGGCAAGCAAGAGACAATAAAAATAAAGAGAAAGTTAAAAAATAAGTTTTTGAAGTACACAATATGTTGGGAATCATTCAGTGAATTCAGGTGTTCAACAAGCTACAAGTCAACCTTCACTTCAAACCATCCAAGACTTCAAAGTTACTCCAACTCATAATGAACTTTTTCCCCTCTCCTTCTCATCTGGAGTGTATCTGGGGCTGGAAAAACTAATGGCATTTAAATTCTTCTCCCTCCCATTCAGGAAAACAGTACATATACGCCTCAGACTGAGAAGAGAAACTTTTAATAGTCACAGCACAGTGCAAGCTGCAAATCCACCAGCACTGCCTCTGCAGACAAAACCCAAAATCCTACAACAAGGTTTGACAAAGCGTATCTCAGAACAGAATTATCTGATTTTAATATTAATTGCTCATCAGCATGGACTTTAAGAAGTGTCAGAAGCAAAATCTCTTAAATCACACATTAAATCCAGGCTTTCTACTGTCCGCATTGTCATGCAGATCATGTTTTTGGGGTGGGTGTTCTTTCCTTTGGAGTTTTTTGTTGGCTGGAGTTTTGTTGTTGTTATTGTTTGTGTATGGCCTTTTTTTGTTTGCTGTGGGTTTTGGGGTTTGTTTGTTTTTAAACAGCAACAAAAAACAGTGGTAACTGGTAAGGATTCTCAAGGATTAAAAATATCAGAAGTGTATGAGCAAAGTGCATCTCAACAAATTACATGTGTTGAGTTTATGACACCTGCTACAGGACAGCACCATTGCCTCGGCAATAAGGGCCAGGAGGAGGAGCCAGGGAATTCCAGGCCTGTCATCCCAACCCCAGTGCAAAGCGAGACTATTGAACAGGTCATCTTGAGTGCAATCACACAGCACTTACAGGATGGCCAAGGGATCAGGCCCAGCCAGCATGGATTTAGGAAGGGCAGGTCCTGCTTCACCAACCTGATCACCTTCTATGACCAGCTGACCCGCCTGGTGGATGTGGGCAAGGCTATAGATGTAGTCTACCTGGACTTCAGCAAGGCCTTTCACACCGTTCCCCACAGCAAACTCCTGGCCAAGCTGTCAGTCCATGGCTTGGGCAGCATCACTCTGTGCTGGGTCAGGAACTGGCAGTGAATGGTGCCACATCCAGCTGCCTGCCAGTCACTAGTGGCATCACCCAGGGATCAGTGTTAGGGCACATCCTGTACAGTATCTCTATTCATGATCTGGATGAGGAGATTGAGTCCATCATCAGTAGATTTGCAGATGACACCAAGCTGGGGGCAGGAGTTGATCTGTTGGAGGGTGAGAGAGCTCTGCAGAGGGACCTTGCTAGGCTGGACAGATGGGCAGAGTCCAATGGCATGAGATTTAACACATCCAAATGCTGGGTTCTGCACATTGGCCACAACAACCCCATGCAGTGCTACAGGCTGAGGTCAGAGTGGCTGGAGAGCAGCCAGTGAGAAAGGGACCTGAGGGTACTGGTTTATAGTAGGTTGAACATGAGCCAGTGTGAGCCCAGATGACCAAGGCCAGTGGCCTGTCTCAGGAACAGTGTGGCCGCAGAATCAGGTAAGTCATTGTGCCCCTGTACTCAGCACTGGTTAGGCCACACCTTGAGTACTGTGTCCAGTTCTGGGCCCCTCAAGGAAGACATTGAGTTGCTTGAAAGTGTCCAGAGAAGGGCAACAAAGCTGGTGAAGGGGCTGGAGCGCAAGCCTTATGAGGAGCATCTAAGGGAGCTGGGATTGTTTAGCCTGGAGAGGAGGAGGCTCAGGGGACACCTTATTCTCTCTACAACTACCTGAAGGATGGTTGTAGCAAGAAGGGGATCGGTCTCTTCTCCCAGGCAACCTGGGACAGAACATGAGGACAGAGTCTCAAGCTGCACCAGGGGAGGTTTAGGAAGAAGTTCTTCACAAAAAGAGTGATTGGTCATTGGAATGGGCTGCCCAGGGAGGTGGTGGAGTCACCATCACTGGAAGTGTTTAAAGAGACTGAATGAGGCACTTAGTACTATGGTTTAATTGATTAGATGGTGTTGGACTTGATGATCTCAAAGGTCTTTTCCAACCTGGTTAATTCTGTATTCTGCCTCAGGTTGTAAAGAGTTTCTCATACAGAGATCTGTCTCAGCTACACCAGCAGTCCCCAGAACAGTCCTAGTACATGCTCACTTTACAGTTTTTAGTTAACAACACTGCAAAGGAATGGTCAGTGGCAGGTTTTTCTTGAAAACTGCTGCACTGGATGAGTTCCAAAATGTGCTCCTACAAATTCTCCACCAAACTGTGTATTACCTCAATTTATGTAGAGTTTAGTCTGTACATTCATGTCTTCCAGAAAGGCAGACCAAACCTGAACAGAAGTCCTAGAACTCTGTATCATGTCATGTACTATATTGTAATGGATGGCAAGGAATAAAAACAAACAAACAAACAACAACAAAAAAACCCATCACGAAACACTACAAAAGGAATGCAGAAATCAATTTAAAGTAAGTCACTGTCTGTAGTTTAAACAGCCTGCTTCAGTGAATCAGCATTACTAGTGCAAGCCCACATTATAAATTAACTGAATTTTACGACCACAAGAAAAAAGTGGTTTTCAGATGTTAATGCCATTTTGGGCAAAAATCCAAATCAAGGATGTTTGAAAACTTAGACCTAAGCAACACAGATTAAAAAAGCAGCACATATAAACGAAGTAAAATGGTCCCACCTTCCAGATATTTTAATTCACAACATGAAGTTATTTATGTAAGGGTGTGACTAGGAATTCAGTTACTGTCATTTACCAGCTGGTCAAGACCACACAGAGGTAAGTGACTGCATAACAGCACCAGGAAGGTTTCTTGGGCACCTCTCGTATAAGGTCTGTTCAGTTCTGGTTTAACCAGAACAGGTATACAGCACATTCACATCCTGGGAAGTGCCTCGACTTTTATGGGAACACCTTTCCGTCAGATTTTCAAGAGATTTCTAATCTATTTGCTTTTAATCTCTCTCTTTACAGCTGAGGAAGAGTTCTTCTAGTAACAAAGGAAAAGTAAAAGTGACAAACACATCAAAGCTGTTTACATTTCATATAGCCTCGCATTTGGAGTTGCTTTTGGCAGGTAACTTCTTGAGAAGACAGTCTTCAGCCATTGCATAGGAGCTCCATCTTCCTAAAAGTGACTTTATAGAAAAGGGTTAACTGCGTAGAGGGATGCTAAAACCCATCCTCACAATGGGTAAGCTAACATGAAACTGGAAGGGAAAATTACAAAAAGATGTCAGCAAGGGAGGTTATGAGCTTTAGGATATAATACAGGAATTCCTCTGTGGAGAAATGAGTACATCAAGTGATTAGATACACAAATATATTACAGAATCTGATACTATATCATATTTAAGGTTATTGAATTGGCACCCTGCAAGGCCAAATAGTGCAAAATGGAAGATCTGGAGGAAAAAAGCAAGCAGAAAGACCAAAGAAGTCCCTAACCCATGCTGATAGTTTGGCTGGCTGAAAGCCTCAACCACAGCACAAAGAATTAATGATCTGAAAACAATGCAGACTTCCGTGCTGCACAATAAAGTTGATGCTCTGCAAGGAGATCAGCTTCAGGATCAGGCCTTGCGGTGTTTAGGTTCCCTGGGTCTATAGTCTATGGCAGCAATTCCAAGTGCATTGGTGTAGTGGACAAGCTACTGCAAGATCAGGGTAGCTATATCCAGTCTAAAGTGAAAGAAAGGATGCTAAAGCAAACAAACAAAAAAACCCCCACCAAAATATTAAAGATACTCCAAAAGCTTAAGAGGGCAACAAAAAAAACTCCAGATCAGTTTTAAGATTAAAAAAAATAAGTAAAACTAACAATATAATAGAACCAACAAGGGTTAAACAAGACAACACAGATTGAGAATTTACCTCTGCATTTGCAGATACAAGGATACTTTTCCCCACTAAAGCTGTGTATCAATTTCCACCATAGCCTACAAAGGTGTCTACACAGAGAAGAATCGAAGGAAAAAGAAAAATTTGCTGTATATTATTTTCTTCCCCTCCTCCCGATCCCTCCTTGATTTTTTTTCTACTGTCCTTCAGAAGCACTTGGTCCACTGGTTTCCAGAACTAAATTAAAAGGTCAGGATAACAAGTAGGCATGGACAAGACTGAATTGCAGATGAGCATGGAGAAGCAGAGAAACAGCAGTGGGACAAGCGCCAACAGCTGCAAATAGTTAAGGCACTGATTCTGGTGGTTAGCACAGTACCGAACTGGAGTGACTCCAGGGGAAACAACCTGGGAGAAGAAAACAGTATCGCTGGTGAGATGAGTGCAGCAAACCTGGTGATAATGAATTTTGCTCACAAACAAGCATTAAAAGTGATAGCACCAGATATGGTGCACAATAAATGCCAAAAATCATGCCTAATTTCTTGAGCTGTGTCTTCCCCTCCCTTCATTGAGAGGATTTCCAGTCAACATAGAGACTATTACACTTTTTGTTATTGTTTGAAGAGGAAGAGCAGCAACCCTGGCAGCATGCTAATCTAGAAGAGACAAACCAGAGGTGGTTACTTTCTTCCCTCAAGATTTCTGCTTCGAAAAAAACAGATGAATAAGAAAGGGTTTGCCCCTTCACACCATCACTTTGTTTCGTTCCAGCAAGACTTTGACAAAATCTAATTCACTGTGCCATGTATCTAATATATTGGGTACTTGAAGTATGACCATCACTCATTAGAAATGTAATTAAAAAGTGACAAAACTAGATTCCCCCTCCCCAGCATGCAGATGAAAACCAGTAACCCTGCCTCTATTTGTAACCATGACAACTATAGAATATTTTATTTCAGTAATATAATTCACACTGAACATTTGCTCATAGGTTTTGTTGTTAAGGGAAAGGTTGGCACATTGTATGCATTTCATAAATTACCAGAGACAACAAGCACAGCAAAGTCAGGCAGTTTGAGACACAGAACCCCGTATGTATTTCTGAGTTCATTTAAGATCCCTTACAGGAAGCTAAACAAACATGAACAAAAATTCATCCAGATTAACTGTTACTGGTCATTGCTTGCAAGACAACTACTTGGCATGACTGGATGTTTTTATGATTTATTTAGAAGTTGAAAAATACTCTCCTGTTTTAGGCTAGGTAGTAACTCAAAACACTGAACTTCAATATTCAATTAAAATACTATTGGCATTATTCAGATTCTATTAGGAAACACCAAAATAGATGTTATGGAAAAAGCTATCAATATGAAATGAAGTAATGAAGGATTTAGTTTACATATGCTGGCTAAGTTGTAGTCTGGATGGCTCACTAAATTTGCATAGCTCCCATATTTTATCTTGAAGACACCTTCCATAAACACACACAATAAGAATAGGTTATAAAAACAAAACTATCCTGTACATTGTTCAGAGAAGATTAAACAACCTCCTGGGCATACCTAAAGCTTGATGCAGATAAATGTCAGTGTAAAATATGACTATACTTTATTTTCCTCCACATTGGGAAACAAAAATAAAGCCATTAGCAGTTTACAACAGAACACAAGAAAAAGAAAAGGTATACTGTTGTTTTCGTTTAGAAACAAAATACAGTAAAAAAAAAAAAATAAAGCTTGCTGGAACAGTATTCCTTCTCTCACACAGATCATCATATCAAGTAGGATTTAAAGTTTCAGCATATTCCTAATTATAAGAGGCAGTAATACTGTTATCTGCAGTCACCTTAAAGCTACAGTAGTTTGGTCTTTAAGGATCTCAAAACTGACCTCAAAAGGAGAGGCTGACAAATGTTGTTTAAATCAGTGCAAAAGACACACAAGTGCCAACATGCACACTTGCTCAGTTGTTTTGAGGAATATCAAAAAAGGAAAGTTTCTTCATTTATCAGAAATGCCCTGTTACAAGAAATAAGCTTGCCGCAAACACGTACATCTTTCTCCTTCACTGACAGGAAAGTGACTAAATCTCCCTTAATCAAGCTACAGGAATACTATGTTTTCTAAACAATTTTCATGTAAAATAAACAAAAGACAAGCAGCCAACTACATGGCTAGGGGTCCTTATTTTTTTGGCATGGTGGGGAGATAAATACATCTCCAGTGTTCTAGGCATATTTTCAATAAAACGATGCCAGAGGGCAAAACGACACTACGAACACACGCTATTTATGAAGTGTATGAGGAAAAACATCACTATCCCCAGAACTCCCTTCCTCCAGACCTTTCTCCCCCTCTGGGGAGGCAAAGAAACCTGGACTAAAAATCCCGAGGACCACAGACCTACATGCCTGCACTACAAGGACAGCTAGTCACAGCCACTCAATGTCAAAAAAAAAAAAAAAAAAAAAAAAAAAAAAAAAAAAAAGAAAAAGAAAAAGAAAAAATTAAAAAAAGAAAAAGTAGCATTTCCTTCCTATGGTAAGCGAGACCTTCTTAAAACAGGTACCCAAGGGATGCATCTCTGTGCTCCTAAACGGCATAGGCAGCAGTTCGGCTCGAGGATAAGTTAAAAGAAAACAACACACATGCGAAAAAAAAGCATCAACAGAAAACCCCAGCAGCAGCCAAACAAAACATCACAGCGGCGAAGAATGTCACCCGGCGTGGCAGGGCACGGCGTGGGAGAGCGTACAAAGCGCGTTTTAAAATCTGTATGTATTGAAGCGGTATTGTGCCGAGAAGTTCTTCGTACACATCACGCGTGGGGAGGGGGAGAAAAAGGAGGCAGCAATGAAGATGTATTGCGGGCACAGGGAGACGACGGGGGTGACGGAGGCATTTGGGAAGAAGGCTGCCCGCCGGGGTGCGCGGCGAGCCATTCCCCAGCAGTTTCGAGGGCGGCTGCGGTTGCGGGACGAGGGTGGGAAGGGGGGATCCGCCGGGACAGCGGACGCCAGGAAGGATGGGGATCCATGGGGACACAGCCGACCCCCGGGGAGGGGTGCGGGTGGATTGTACGGCCGACTCGGCTCCCTGCCGCGGCGCGGGCAAGCGCCTGAAGTTCTGGATGCGCGGCGGGGGTGGGGATCCCCACGCAGACACAAGGAGAAAAAAAAAAAAAAAACTGGAAAAAAAAGAAATCCTCACAATAGCATGATTATCCCCCACCGGCTCCCCGCACAGCACCCCCCAGGCAGCAGGAGGCACGCAGGAAGTTTTTAATGCGGACAGCGAGCGCAGGCGCAGGGCAGCCGTCAGCCGCCAGCCCGGCGATGCCCGGTACGGCTAGCGGCGGCCGGGAGCTCCGCGGGCGCGCAGCCGCCGCGCCGCTTACCTCCCTCCGCGGGGGCGCAGGCGGCCCTGGGCCGGCAGCGCGGGTGTGCGGCCGCGTCCTCAGGCGGCGTGAGGATGCGCGGCGGCGGGAGGCGGCGACTTGTGCATCGCAGCCTCCGCCGCTAACGCAGAGCCCCGCGCGGCTGCGGGCGCCGGGAGCCGCGCTGAAGGCCGGGCAGTGGGGCGCAGCGCAGCGGCTGAGGCTGCTGCGAAGCCACAACCATGCTCCCGTCTGGCCGCCTTCCCCTCACCTACTGCCCGCTTTAGCCAGGGAGGGAGGCGGCCTGGGCGCCGGGGCGAGGGGCGGGCCGGGCCAATCACGGCGGCGGCGGGAGGTGGCGGAGCTCGGCCCGCCCCGCCTCGTTCGCCGCGCCGCCACGCCCCGCGGCCGCCCCCGCGGGAGGCTGCAAGGGCCCCTCCACCGGTGCCCGGGCCCCGAAGGGAGCGCGCAGCGGAGGTTTGGCACCGCCGTGGAGCGGTCCCCGCCGCGGCGGCAGGTGCTGGCGCGGAGCTTCCGCCGTGCGTCCCCGGAACGCAGAGATGTGAGCTTAGCGCTCCCCCTCGGTACGCGGCAAGGGCGCGCAGAGGGACAGCGCGTTTCCGAAAAGGTCATCGCGCTCCCAGCTGTCTTCCGAAGTAGCGTGTAGTTGAAAAGAAATATTACCCTGCTTTATTAAATCATCTCTCTCGGGGGCGTGATCCAAAGCCTCTGGAAGTCCACTAGAGTGTTTGAATACGTTGGTACGATCAGCTCCCCACACCGCTCTTATTTTAATCTCTTTTTTTTTTTTTTTTTTCCCCCCTCCCCTTTTTTATTAAAGACCCGTTGTGCTTGGGGTCACTACAGATTTTACGCACGGAAATCTGCATCTGTCTCTCTGTTCTGTATAATCTTTTATCTGTGCGTGCTGCTTTGTAGAGATCTGTCTGATGTGCATACAAGCAGCATATGCTGTAGTTTTAAACATAGAACACTTTGTCTTTTGTATTTCCTGTAAGCATAAAAATAAGCGTAATCAAATTCTTTTCTCCTTACTTTGCCAGTTAAAAATGCATCGTGGGGAAATAGATGCTGTAACGTGTTGGAAGTGAGGCAGTTTTGCCAAATGACAGCTGAGCAAAGCGAAGGGACGGGAGGGAAGCGCGCAGCCCGCAGAAAGAGGCAAATGCCTGTTTTTATTGCAGAAGGGACGCAAGCTGCCTGATGCCTGGGAGGAAGCAAGGTGCAGCATTCAAAGTGCAGTTTCATTTTCTCTCTTCTCAACCTCACAAATAAATAAAAACATGTTATTGCAAGGGACTAAAACAGTTCTAAAATCGGCCATCCTCATTAATATTAGAATGCTTTTAGCGGATTGTGGCCTCGCTCTGAAGCAAGAAGGCTCCATACGTTTTTGTTGTTAATACAGCATGGATTAACACTGAAACCTCCAGTTCTGTGCATCGCAGCGGAGTATGAGGGTCAGAAGTTCAGAACAGTTTAAATCTGAATTATTTAGCAAGTGCACACATGACACACTCTTCCCATTTCCACGCAGCCTTCCCCCTCTTAGTTTTCTTCCTCTTAAAGACGAGAGCCCCATTTGCTGTTATTTGCCCTGGTGTGGTGTTATTTGCCCAGGATATATAGTTGACCCAGAATCTGACGAAGTCGATGAGAAGTCGTCTCAATGGGACTGTTGACCTAACAAGTAGCATGTCAGTCTCCCGGTGGCATTTGAATGTTCTCACAGTGAATGCTTTGAGACAGGAGAGCATAAAGCAGAGATTCTTTGGAATCCTTAATTAGACACAGTGATTTTGGAGTACTGGCTTCTGCCGCTATCCTCCAGCGCCTAGTACTTTGTTTTGTGACCTTGAGGTTAAGGATACCAACCAGCCCTGTTTATTTTTAATAAAATCATACAGTTGTATGAGACAGTTCTAGGTTTTATTTATTTTTAGTGTAAGTGCTTCCATCTTATCTGCCTCACAGGTTTCTAGTAAGGATTTAGCTAATATTTGGACAGCACTTTTAAGCTATGAAGCTCTATAGGTTTATTATACTGACCATTTTCTGTGTTTTTCATTTTAGGAAGGCACTTTAGCAGTCTCGCAGTTCAGGAAAAGAGAGTTCAAATCTTGACCTTGGTTTTCCCTTCAAATTTTATTAAATGCCTGATTTACAAATGCTGTTACAGGATCAGATTCTGATTTCACTTACAGGTAATGAATTTCAAAGAATTTCTTGATCTTCAGCAACTTTATTTTAGATCGAAGCCATTTTAACTTGGAGTTTGAGTCACAGTTTCATGTTCATGAAGAATAAGCGTATGATAACATTAAATCTGGTATTTACATTAGTTTTTCTTGCTTCAGTTTTCTTGTTTTAGTAACTGGTAATTTAAAAAGAAAGTGCTTATTTTTTTCTGCTCTGTTTCTGAAATGTGGACTTTGTAGAGAGGGGCAGGGGGTTGAAAAGTAATTTGGGGGAGTCTTGTTCATGGTTCAATGGGGATGTTCAAGAAGTTTTAAAAAGTTAAGGTTAAAACCTGGGTCTGGGGAAATTCCTCTGTGCTTAGCACACTATTCCTGGCAATGGGAACATTGCCCTGTCACTCACATGCTTTCTCAAGGTTTGGGAAGTCTCGTTCTCTCATTTAGTGCATGTTTTAAGAAAGGCAAACCCATGTCCAAGTGATAACACTGGAAATAGGGATCCTTAAAATGGTAGTGAAACAAAAGGTCTATTTATGGAAAAACAGACTGCGGTGAGGATTTTATTTGGATGGGTGGGTGACTTTTTTAATAGAATCTGTTGCAAGGTTATACTTGACAGAGGCTGAGGATTGTTTGCGAGAATCCCAATTTTGGATTAGGCAGCTGATAGCCTTCAAGTCTTTGGTGGCTGGTAAATCTCACTCCACTGAAAAGAAGAGATTTCCTCTTTTAGCAATAGATCATTATGTTACAAGGCATGTATTAGAATGAGAATAATACAACTTCCCCTGTCTTTGCTGATCATATCAGAACTAATGGCATCTTGAATCGTCAGAGCATCAGGTCCATCCTCTGATAAAATACTAGAAGACACACGGATCTGTTCATCTTTATTGGAGATTTCATTCTGATCTGCAAAATACTTGATGGCAATGCTGTTAGATTAGCTGTGGGCATATTGCAGGGACCAACACAGTAATCAGGTACTAAGGTTTTCCAAAGGGGTTCCCATAAATCTTTCCTCATTACTTTGTGGTAAACCTTATCTTCTTGGTTTGGATGTGCTTCAGGGACTGAAATTCTTACTTATTTGAAGGGATTTCAAATACATTTTTTAGTTGCTACTAAACATTGCTTACATTTTGATGCAGGTTTTCAAAGGTAATAAAATTTCATCTCCAGAACTGTTGTATGAGATTTTTCTAAGCCTTAGCCAAAGGGGCAAATGTCAGCTACCTGAACTTTAACTGCGAAGTTTGGCTCCTACTTTAAGCTAATGAAGATCCCCTTAATTTACAGGTTTACAGCTTGAATACTCATGCCCATGGTTTCATTTTCTACTGCCCAAAAGTGGTAACAGATCTGGTAATATATCCAAGAAATATGGTAAATATATATTTCCAGGGTTTAAGGATTCTGAAAAAGTTAGTGGAGATCAGGAAGATATCTCCAGTGTTTTCTTTCAGTCATGTTTTGTTATTTATTTAAAGTATAAGGACTGTATGCTGGTACTTTTAACATTCATTTGTACATAGCTTTACAATTATCTTTAGCATTTAGAAGACCGATAATCCCCAAAGGAAGCAGGAAGCAACATTTAAAGTAATTTTCAGGTGTGCAGCTTCAGTTAATTGCTAAAATATAAATTTAAGATGGATTAAAAACTGCTAAAAACTGCTATCCTGTTGAATTTAGTGAAAAACATCCTTGACTTCTGTTGGCATCAGCACTTAATGAAATATCTCTTACCCTAGCAAACTTTCTTCTGCTAAGTGACCAAAGTCGCTGTCAGGTGTGAAAGCAGAGCCAGCAGGTACAATATCCTGTCACTGGGAGCTTCTCAGAAAAGGATCCTTTTCTTCTTGCATCCCAAACCATGCACATGTGCACATCTTTCATAAAGTAATCCTGAAGGCAAGCAGTTGTGAAATGAGTTGATCATCAGATAAGGAGCATCAGATGGTCAGTGTTTGGTTGTTAACTCATAGAAGAAGTAAAATTATTTTACCAAGAGATGAGTAAGATAGTAGTCTTGTGAATATGAGACCATTCTTCTCACATATTTCCACAAAAGGATTATATTCTAACTCCCAGATTTTACATACCCCCGAGTTTCTCAGGCATCTAGGTTTTCAATCTCACTACCGACTATTTGCAGATACATTCATGGCTCTGTGGGCAAAGGTTATGGAGTCATTTACTTGGAACTGGAGAAATAAATATTTGTGTGATTTAGGTGCGTGAGCTGAAACTTCCTTGTCCCTGACTCATCAAGAGAATGAGAAGACTCTGATCCCCTAAGAGCAAGTAGTATATTGAGTTGATTTCTCCTATCTATGACAAAACCATTTGCTAAAACATCCCCTAGAAGACAGAAATGAGTTCTGCTGGAGACGTGATTTTGACTTCTGATGGGCAGTAATAAAAGTAAGATCTATATCAATATATTGACAGTCTAGAGTTCTAGCTTGAATTATGTGAAATTCTGTAATGGTTTGGGATAGCAGAAAAGCTAGAGTTTGGTTGTGATTTTTTGAAAGTTTATTAATATTTTGTTTAACAGCTTTGTTTCGAGTCACCTCTAGTTCCACTCAGTCACACAGAGAGGCATTTTCATGGTCATTTAAGCCATCACATGAGTTGTTTGTGTTTTGTCAAAGTCATTCCACTTCATTGTTTATGGGGGGGTACGAGGTAGAAAGGAAGAATCTGACTTTCAGGGTGATTTTGAAGGGAACTGTGTTGTTTGATTTGCTTGTCTAAAACAATAACAATATGTTTTCACCTATTCCGCATAATTATGCAGGGAAAACTAAAATACATGCCATTTTGAACTGAATGCTGAATTAAATTGGTTTGACTCCTATTTTCTGCCATCTGTGGCGTAACTAGAACAGAGAGCGAGAACAAAAAATAAATGACTCAGTCACATTTCTTTTAGGAGACACATCATGCCCCCCATTCTTGTCAAATAACTCATTTCATCTCTGACTGAAACAGTGTTGTGACACCCTGGGCATGGAGAAGACATGCTGCCATTCTGTCATTTAATAGAGGGACACAAATTCTTGCCGTAATGTTTTGGTTAAGCTGCTACACATAATTGTTCTGTATATTTAGATAGCCTCCCAAACAAACTCAGCACAATGCTGGGATGTAATTCAGCTGAATTCAATTCTGAATTTTTCTGTAATGCTTGGTACCTCATAAACCAAACTGTGGAAAGGTCCAGAAGGAGGTTCACAAAGAAAACTGAGACAAGTTTCTGAACAGCTGACGTATTCTCCCAGGTGGCTTAGTTGCCACCTGTGTTAGTTGCCACTGTCTCTTTAGGGAACCTTATCTAGGCTCTGGAGTGAGATGGAGACAGGCTACACCCCACAGTCTTTGTTTTCCTTCTGTTCTTCTGACCAGAGCAGGTCTTTTCAGATCCATAGAAAACTTTATAGAGGGAAGCTGATGAAACCTGGGGCTTCCCTAGGGATGGATCCGAGGCACAGCCAGGAGCGTCAGCACGCTTTGGAACCTGGAGGCACTAAGAGGTCTTATACCTATACCCATCTATTTTAGAAGGGCTAATTTACCCCCCAAAGTTTACATATAAAGTAGATGTTTAAGGCAAGCAGATTGTCCCTGCAGTATCCTACAGGTGTTAGGGAAGTTCATCATCACAACACCCTGGCAGGGGGTGGCATCATTGCTCTAAGTATAATAAGTTTTCCTCCTTTATATCCTTTATAGTTCATGCCTGGTAAAAGCCACATTGAAAATGGTGGTAGTGCTCCCAGTTTTGATTTGGTTCATGCTTTTTACAGACTCTAAATGTTATATAAACCTCCTTTTTTAATGGATTCCTTTAGGAATCAAGTTTTGAGTAAAGGCCAAATGTTTTTATCACTGATCAAAGAAATTATATGGAATCAGGCTTACACATGGCACAGGTTAACAGTGAACAAATGGAAGCATAAGTGATAAAGGGGCAAATTATTATTGCTGAGTGACCCAAAGTGCTTAATGAAGAGGTCAAAATAAAAAAAAAAAAAAAAGTTTGAATATTAGCTAGGTGCAAGGCAATGTAATACGGAATGAAGACAAGAGGCTATGAAGGGCAGAAAACGCTTTTGGAAAGCACGGACTTAGAAAAAGATTTAGGATTCTTTTAGGATAAGCACCTCAAAATGAAATCTCACGATAATTCTGTGGCTAAAAGGCCAATGCAATCCAGAGATGCAAATGGAGTAATATCAAACAGATAAGAGGATTTTATGTTGCCCACATGCATAACAGTTGTAAGGCAACTATTAGAAGCTGTGTCCAGTTTTTGTGTTCACAGTTCAAAAGCAATGTGGTAAGTTCAAAAGAAAGGTATGAAAAAGGATTCAGAAAACAAGTATGACAACGTGAGGCATAAGCAGCTCAACATATTTAGTTCATCAGGGAAGAAGCTGAGAAATTACTTGGTCACTGCAGGTAGGTACTGACCCATGGAAAAGATATCCAAGAGTGAGTAGCCACTTTATCTACCTGACAAAGGCATTACAGGACTCAGTGATTGCAAGCTGAAGTTAGACAAATCCACCTTTAAAAGAAGACATTATTTCCTATCCCACAGAGCCCTGAATAATAAAACTATTTGTCCTAAAAAGCTGTAACAGGTAGGGATGTTTAAGAGGACATGAAATATGTACTTTTAAATACATGCTTTCATATGCATTGTAGACAAATCTGTACATCTCTCTGTGCATGAGTGAGTGGGAGCTTTGTCAAGAGATTGGTGGCAGTTCCTTGTCTTGCAGTCTGAGAACCTGCTATTGAGGAAGGATTTCTTTTTTCTCCTTTGCCACAAATATCTTGGTTATTTGGAGTTGTTTAATTTTCTTGCATTCCCCTGGAGCATCAGGGATGAATGGGTGGCCTTGGATGGCTTTTTGCAAAGGTTCTGCACTGGTACAAACCTACCCTTCCCTGATTGTAGGTGATGTTGATGAGAGCTGCTCTCAATCTAAAAAGCCCCAGGTTTCTCAGTCTGTCTTCATAGGGGAGATGCTCAAGACCCCTATTCATCCTTGTGGCTCTCAGTTGGATTCTCTCCAGCAGGGCCCTGTCTCTCTTGAGCTGGAGAGCCCAAAGTCGGACACAGTATTTTAGGTGTGGACTCACTAGGGCAGAGTAGAGGTGGAGAAGATGTCCTGAAGGGTTAAACTCCCAAACATGCCCCAACACAAACAGTGGGCTAAGCACCTGCAAATGTGCTAACCTGGATAGTTCCTGGGGTCCAGATGGTCAAGGCAAATGTATAGCACCTGTGATTAACATTGTAAGCATCTGTGAATGTGCAAACCTGGACCCTTTCTGGGGTCCAGATAAACATGTACCACATGTAATTAACTTTGTTACACAGCTGTGAACTGTGTGCCCCTGGCCATGTTTGGATATGCCCCATCCCATAGGTCAAGCTATCAGGGTTCTGTATTACCATAGGGCATTTTCTTGGGATAATATTTAAACAAGCCAAGAAGTCAGGCAACTTGCCTTGTTCTCACCCAGACAGCAACAAGAGCCAAATGCTGCCTGAGTAGCAGCTGAAGAACCTGCTCTAGCAGACCAACAAATTCACCCAGGCCCTGCATCTGGACCAAGGCAGAAAGGGGAAAAGCTCCAAGAGAACTGAATCCCAGAAGGGGCTACAGCCCAGCAACTGGGCACAAGAGGGAGGCCCATTAGCCCTCTCTGAGCCAAGGCTGCTCAAATTCTAGCCACAGCATCTGGGAAGATACTGGACAGAGGAGCAAGTTGTGAGTCCCCAGCTAATCTGCCATGGAATCCCATTTGTAGGAAAACCACAGATCACAGCACCTGTATTTCTGATTTGAATTGCTGTATTGGAAATGTTAGATCTGTGCTTAAATCATTTGAGTATCTTTATATGTGCAGTGTAAAACCCACAACTGAATAATTGAATCTGTGAATACATTTTGTAAATAAGTTATGGTGGTGTTTGAAGATACCACTGCCAGGAAATACTAATTATAAAATATGTAAAAATATGCAATTTTATTACAGAAGAACCTCCCTAGACTTACTGGACACACTTTTTCTGATGGACCCCAGGGTACCATTTGCTCTCTTGGCCACAAGGGCACATTGTTGTCCCATGGAGAGCTTGCTGTCCACCAGGACTCCAAGGTCTTTCCAGCAGGGCAGCTCCTCACCTGTAATGGTGCGTGTTGTTATTCCTCCCCAGGTGCAGGACCCTGCACTTGTCCTTATTGAACTTCATGAGATTTGCCTTCACCCAGCTCTCCAGCCTGTCTGGATCTTGTCATCAGGCATAGCGTGCACACTGGAATCATCTAGATATTTTTCATTTAGTCCATTTGTTCTTTTGAACAAAATAAAGAGGTCTTGGGGTTAGTGACAGGGTTTGTTTTCCCCTTTATATATAAATCTGTCCAAAGACTAGGCTGCTGTGATTTAATACTGGGGTTTAAAATAGGGTTAAAACACATTGCTTTGAGGTATATGAGAGATCAAGCTCTCAGCTCTGTTTTTAAACTCTGAAATTTTCAATAAATGTTTCATATAGTCAATTGTCGTATGGTCATTGTGATGAATATTCTGCACAAAATTTTGGCATTTGAAAATTCAGAAGCTTTTGTATCTAAAAGGACTGGTATGATGATCTATCTGCCTTCTTTCATTTAACAGTCCATAGAATCTCCCCTGGGTAATTCTTCCGTGGATCATAAATCTTACAGATGAGCTAATGAGAATATTTAGGAACAAACAAATGCAAACACCAAAAATCTTGGTTATCTGACAGTGTTTCCTAGAGAATCCATTTCATCCCTTTCTCAGTTATTTGGAGTAATAATTAGCCATATTTAGTTTTATAATATTCTCTAAGAATAGAATAGAATAGAATAGAATAGAATAGAATAGAATAGAATAGAATAGAATAGAATAGAATTAAGCAGGTTGGAAAAGACCTTTGAGATCACCAAGTCCAACCTGGCATGCAACACTATCTAATCAAACCATGGCACCAAGTGCCTCGTCCAGTCTCTTCCTAAACACTTCCAGTGATGATGACTACACCACTTCCCTGGGCAGCCCATTCCAATGTCCAGTCTCTCTTTCTATGAAGAACTTCTTCCTAACATCCAGCCTAAACCTCCCCTGGCACAGCTTGAGACTGTGTCCTCTTGTTCTGGTGCTGGTTGCCTGGGAGAAGAGACCAACCCCCAACTGGCTACAAGCTCCCTTCAGGTAGTTGTAGACAGCAATAAGGTCACCCCTGAGTCTCCTCTTCTCCAGGCTAAGCAGCCCCAGTTCCCTCAGCCTCTCCTCATAGGGCTTGTGCTCCAGACCCCTCACCAGCTTTGTTGCCCTTCTCTGGATATGTTCCAGCAACTGACCATATTTCCTAAACTGAGGGGCCCAGAACTGGACACAGAACTCAAATTGTGGCCTAACCAGTGCTGAATATAGGGGCAGAATGACTTCCCTGCTCCTGCTTGCCACACTGTTCCTGATACAGGTCCACTACATCAATTTTGAAGGCATCCTCACCCAGGGAAATCATGGCAATCATAGAATCATAAGGTTGGAAGGGATCTCAAGGACCATCCAGCTCCAACCCCCCTGCCATGGGCAGGGACACCTCACACCAGGCCACCCAGAGCCACATCCAGCCCGGTCCCAAGAACCTCCAGGCATGAGGCCCCCAATGCCCTGCTACGCAACCTGCTCCAGGGTCCCACCACCCCCATGGAGAAGAACCCCCTCCCAACTAACCACAGACCCGTGAACAGAGACTAAAATCCTAGCACTGGCTGAGCTGTGTGAGGGTTTGGTTATGAATAACCCCATTCAGTGATATCCCTTGTGCAGAGCACGAGTTAGTAAGCTGGGGTATGTACACAGCTACATGCATGTAAATAGTGAGAACTGTGCCAGGGAGGTAAAATTTCTCAGTTTTCAGGAGAGAAAAACGTTAGAGAGAGGAATTTTTTTCTCTGCCTACCCCTTTTGAAGATTTGTCTCATGGTAGCCAGAGGGAGGGAAAAACATTGTATGAGTAAATTGTCTGGAGAATGTAGCCAGAGCCTCAGTAAATGCTAAGAATGAAAACCCATACAAATGTGTATTCAAGCAGGTATGTGCAAAGATGGCGTTTTTTGCAAGCACTCTCTTGGAGGAAAATGCTGTTCTGTAACTAAATAACTGGGAAGGATTTGGGCTGTGGCTGAACTGTCTAGCATTTAAATTTTCACCAAGATTCCCCAATTTTCCATTGCTGTTTCCCTTCCTCTCTCCCCCAGCATAATTTATGTGATTATGCCCAATGCTCTGAATAATTCAGATGAAATCTGAGATGTCTGATGACCAACACCAATTTTCAAATGATCAGACTCAGACTGTATGATTTTGGAGTGATAAAAGTGGCATACTTTAAATTCTGTTCTGTCAAAGAATGATTAGGACATTAATTTGGGCCATATTAATACATTTCCTCTGTGCTAATGGGAGGATAGACCCCCTTTCATGTTCAATCTAAAGAGGAATTGATGACTTGCAAGGTTGTCTCGCATAGGGACATCTGCCACTGAAATAGATGATGAGCTCAGTGAGTGAAAATGTTTAGGCTTCACTCTCTAAATAAGGTTTCCTTCTGTGCCGAAGGCAATGAAAGCCCTTAGGTGGCAGCTCTGTACTTTTTTCTCACTGTGGGCAAAAACGAGGTGGATTTTTTTATTATTTGTTAGCCCAAGGCTTCTTTCTTGAAGTTGTTACCAATTGTTGTTGTTTCATAAACAGCCAAGTCATATTCAAGAAGCAGAAAACTGACCTCAGAGATGTCATAACCACTGGAGGCAGAGGAAAAAGGCAGTATCGCCACTGACAGCGGAAGAAAAGGGCACCTTTGCTCCTGGTGGAGTTTGCCACCAACTTCTATTTGATGTGTGAGTTTAGTACTTCTGTGTTATATTAACAGTAAAATACCTTTGAATTAGAACAGACTAGAATTTAAAGTTGCTTAATGTGCTTTTTTAAAATTCTGTTGCTTTTAACCCACAACTGCAAAATTCCTCCTACCTATAACGAGTAATTTAATTTGGAAAGGAAAATAAGAGCTCATTAGCTGATGCATTGCTACTAAGTAAGTGAGCAGATTTTATGCCTAGGGACAGACTTTTACAACCATTTTGAAATGGCACAATACAATGCAATAAATCTCATAGCCTTTTCAGAGAGGAAGAGGAGGATACACTCTTTCCCTTACTTGGATGAAGGTTTTCTTCATCTCAAAAGCCTTTGTATTTGAATATTGGGGAAAGTGATGTATTCCAGGGGATCACACAGAGGTAAGTTAAACTTGTCAGTGTTCCCAACAGCTAGTTCTGTCTGTTGTGTCTTCCATTACATTCCTTGTGTATTATGGTTAGACAATATGACCATATCTGAGAATTCTCCATCATACTCCTCAAATATTTCTACTGTAATATTTCTGCAAATTCTATTACCTTATATCTCATACTATGCCTGGGTATTTTGGGAGATAAGAAGTTTCCTTCTTTTTCAAAGAGCTGTTTTGTTACTAGTCTCACTGTTTTAGAGTGTTTAATATAGGACTCTGTTTTTACTTCTCTCGTAACATACAATTTCCTACAAGGACTTTACCTTTTGATGATGTTCAGAAATTTTCTTACTGATTATTGTGAGCACCCATTTTAATGTTTGGCAATGTGTGCATGCAGATATAAAGCCCAATCAGAGAACCCTCCACATCAATTGGTAACTACAGTTCAGTTCAGGAATTTTTGCTATTTTACAGACCTGTGTGTATTGTGGCTAAATTTTGTCAGTGCTCAAAGGATAGATGTTGAAAGTATTAAGAGGTGCAGAAATAATATTAGTGTCTTTTAAATGTTGCCTTTAAGTTTTGATTTAGTAATGTATAAGATATTCAAGAGACAGTGCATTGTTGCTCAGTGGTGGTGGCTGAAATTCTTGTGGTGTCCACCTCCAGCAATTGTTTTATGGTTACTCCAGAGCCATGTGAGTAAAACAGATTTATGACTTGTGAAACACATCAGTCACTCAGTGCAGCTTGCTGGGAAACCAGACAGGTATCATTTTAGGGATGACTCTTCCCTTTGGCTTGAATGGAGAGTTTTGTATATGAGCAGGGGTTTGCTGGCTGGACCCCAAGGAGAAAACTCACGTAGTACTGGGGCTGTAGGCTTGCAGACCCTTGCTCAGCATTAAGGAACAACCACAATAACTTCTCATATTCCTGGAAACAGAGTGTTAAGCTGCTTTGTCAGGCAGCACAATTGGCAGGGTTTCCAGACGTGTCACAGCATCGCCTCTGGACTTAGGACTAGCACAGGCAAATAGCAGGTGGTAGCTTCAAAGCAGCCTGAGGGAATTGTTCTGCTCATGATTTGCACTGGACAACTTCTCCATACAGGACATTCATGAAACTAAGTGCTTTGAATGCCAGAAGTGTGTGTGGGTTCAGAAAGGGCTCAGATGAATTTCAAAGGAAAAACATCTGTTGAGAGCTGCTAAACATGGGGGCACAATTAACTGGAGTTGGGCAACACATGCTAGCAAGGTATCTCATAATCTCCCCATTTTACCTTCTTTCCTAGACATCCTCTCTTGGCCCCTGCCAGGTAGGGTACAGCTGGACTTCAGTTTTTTTTATGGTTAATTATAGACCTGGGAAAAGCTTTTGGTGGTTAGATTCTTCTGGAAAAAAACATTACTTTTGTAACTGAGCTGTGGAAATCCCCTCCCTGAAAGTGTTCAAGGCCAGACTGCATGGGATTTAAAGTAACCTGGTCTAGTGGAAAGGGGTTGGAATTAGATGATGTTTAAGAGCCTTTCCAACACAAACCATGCTATGATTCTATAACCTTTCCATTAGCACTCTGCAAGGATGATGCAGGTTGTTTGGAGGTGTAGGCAAGGCAATAATTCTGCACTGCAGGCAAGTGGGATGCTGACACTACAGCAGTATCAGGGACTGAGGGTTGCTCCTATCTAGGATGCTTGGCAGATCTAGAAAAAGCCCTTTCATGGAGTCATCTTGTTATTCTGGGCAAAGATTACTACTACCTCTAAACATATCTCATTGATTCACATCAGGAGAGATGACCTCTCCAAAAAGAGTTGCTGAAATAATCTTCCAGATCCCCCCTTGGACTGGGTGTGAATTTTCTAGAGATTTTGAAGCATATAAAGCCAAACCTTAATTCCTCCTACACAAGGCTGTCAAACAGACTGGTCAGTGACTGGCTGGAAAGCAGCCCTGAGGAGAGAGACTTGGGGATGCTGGTGGACGAGAAGCTCAACATGAGCTCTGAGTGTGCACTTGCAGCCCAGAAAGCCAATCAGATCCTGGGCTGCATCAGGAGAAGTGTGGCCAGCAGGTCAAGCGAGGTGATTCTCCCCCTCTACTCAGCTCTGCTGAGACCCCACCTGGAGTACTGTGTCCAGTTCTGGAGCCCCTATTACAAGAGGGATATGGACATGCTGGAAGGTGTCCAGAGAAGGGCCACAAGGATGATCAGAGGGCTGGAGCACCTCTCCTATGAGGACAGACTGAAGGAGTTGGGGCTGTTCAGTCTGGAGAAGGCTCCGAGGTGACCTAATTGTGGCCTTCCAGTATCTGAAGGGGGCCTACAGGAAGGCTGGGGAAGGACTTCTCAGGATCTCAGCTAATGATAGGACTAGGGGGAATGGAATGAAGCTGGAGGTGGGGAGATTCAGGCTGGATGTGAGGAGGAAGTTCTTCCCCATGAGAGTGGTGAGACCCTGGAATGGATTGTCCAGGGAGGTGGTTGGGTTGCCACCCCTGGAGGTGTTTAAGACCAGGATGGACGAGGCTCTGGCCAGCCTGATGTAGTGTGGGGTGTCCCTGCCCATGGCAGGGGGGTTGGAACTAGATGATCCGTGTGGTCCCTTCCAACCCTGACTGATACTATGAAACCTTATTCCAGAAAAAAACAATGAGAAACATAGTGAGTTTTATCCTTATGTTAAGTTCAAACCTTCATTGTGGTTTGTTTTGACTATGGAAGGAAAATCATTTGGTTTATTTCCCATTCTGTAGGAATCTCAGCGTATGAACAATGTACTTAAATGACTGTGGAAATGCAGCTAGTGACATGCTAAAATAAGTGCTTCAAATGTGATTTGATTGAAGATGCACAGGAATTCTAGTGTAAAAAGACAACTTTAGCACAATTGTGGAAGAAAAGAAATATCCACTTTGATATTTGTCCTCAGTCAAAATCTTATTTCCATTCCTTTCTGCCTCTCCATGGCTTCTTCCATTGCACTTGGCATCACACAATTCACAAATAATCCCCATCACTTTCAAAAATTGTTTGAAAACAGGAATGCTCAACTTGCTATTGAATTGTGGACTCACAATTTGAAGCCAAATCTTCAGGCCTTAACAGAGATCAAATTTATATTGACCCTAGGCAATTTGATGGCATATGGCAAATGTCACCTCAGTTATTAACAGCCAAACAGAATAATGGGCTCTGTTCAGTATTTGAGGAAGCCTTTACCAATGAATTGGAGGAGATTTCTTCCTAATCTCAGATGCCGATTAGTTTATATTCTGATCCACACAGTTTGCTAACCTTAATGATTTTTATACTAGCTGGAATGAGTGCAGTAGCTGTTATTCAGCCTGTAAATGGCTAATCTTTTTGGAAATTTAAGATTAGAAATGTACATTAAGAATGTTGAATTTAAATGTAATCCTCTGTTCACTCGGCAGTGGAGACTGTTTTAGGATATTTGTTACTATGCTGAAAGCATTTTCGTCTCTCTTGGAAATGGCATTTAGATTTCCTATTCCTGTGCACCAATGACTGTTTTAAAGAGCAATATCTTGTTAGGCAGTAGGAATAAAAACCTAATCCTTGCAACCTGGGGCACTGGGACTCTTTCGTGTCAGAAACTCTGAGCCAGAAACACACACGTGCTTCACTTGACTTCTAGGAGTAATCCCTTGGTATTCAGCTACTCATGTGCAGTTAGGCACACAGGTTAGTGTGTCCAGGGCTGGAGTCCCAAAATTAATCACTTCCAGCCTCTGCATTTCTCAGGGTAGCTGTGCCAATAAAGGTAAGGTGCTAATGGCAATGCTCTCTTCGACATGAAGCAGAGGGAAGACGAAACATTTTGATACTAGAATTGGTGAAAACTACTGTATTATCTTGTCCTCGTGATGTATGTTCCCTCATGACTCCTTTTAACACAGCCTTTTGTTCCATGCCCAGTGTCAGAGGCTGCTGTCCTGTGAATTGCAGCCCCAAGCTGTTCAGTCATTCACTCAAACAGGTGTTTTTCTGGGTGGTGCAAAGCTGGATACATTTCCATTAAATGGAAGTGTTTCTCTCTAGGAAAAAAAGTAATCATAACTTAAATTTTGACAAATTCTAAATGTCCAGTGTGTTTTCTGCTAGCTTGCAGTAATATTTTGACATAGATGGAAATGTTTTAGAAACCAGTGATTTTCAGTGCAGAATATTCCAATGGTGATTTCATGCCCATATGAGGAGAACAGTGAAAGAGTCAGCTGTGAAATATGTGATCGAGTGCAGGCAGTGATTTCTGCAGACCTGTATTGGGTCCTTGAGCTCTAAGTGGTTTTCTGAACACAGATGATGGGGTAGTGGTTGCAAGGGAGAAATTCCCTGTGTGTTCTGGTTGCATGTGTTGCTCCCCCAGCAGCATCCCATGAGAAAGTGCTATCTGCTTGAGGGAGAGGGCAGCAGCACGACCCTGCTAGTTTGCTGCTGATATGGAGTCAAAAGACATATCTCCCCTCAGAGCAGCTTTATGACCCAGCCTGTCCACCCCTGTAATACTCTAATTACTCTTCAGTAACTACATCAGTTGCTGCTCTTTGGGAACGACTGCTGTGCCCCTGAAATACTGGCTATGTTGCGGTTGTAAGATGGTAAAACATCTGCCTGGCAATTTAATCTAATGCACAGAAATTGCTTAAAGGTGTGTCCTGTGTGGTCTTTACCCAATTGAAATAACCTTTATTTTTACTTAAAGAATGAGTTGCTTCTGCTAATGTCATATCAAGATTTTTAGAAGAACCCCGCAGTGCCCACATCAGGATGCCTTGGAATGATGCTGTTCTGTCTCTTTCCTAGGTATGTGAGAGGCTAACCCTAGAGGACAGACCTGGCTTGTTGGCCACATCCTTCATCTTCAGAACCCTTTCGTGGATGGGAATTTCTTGTGTTGATACACTTCAGTCTGTGAGCAGGTCAGCAGGGATCCCTGAGGTAAGTTACGTTTTTGCAGTTGATTATACATATCCATGTAATTGCATCTGATATACAGAGTATTTCCCCCATCATTTTTCTTTGAACCCACCATTCACACAAACCTACTATGTGAGGAAGAAAAAGACTTGTTCTTACTCTGAACAGCGGGATGTGAAATACTTATGTGATCTCCTTCCCATAATGGACAAATGTCCTGCATAGAGTTTCAACTTTTTGTGTTTTCATTCAAAGTAGTCTACTGGAAGAAAAAAAACAACCAACCAGCTGGAGATACTGAATTATAACATATTTTTAAAATCAGAGAATTAATTAAAATGCATGTTTTTAAAAAAATAAAATTAGAGACATCTGTATGCTTTCAAGATGTTTTCTGCTAGATTCCAGAGAATCCAGAGGGAATAAATTGGTAGGAAATCATATTCACTAAACGATAACCAAATGCTGGGTCACTACATTCATGGAAAACCAGATGTAATGTGAACCAAAGTGCAGCCTGATCCAAATTACCTGAGTAAACCAGCTACCCTAATTGTACTACTACTTTCAATAAAAGTTTCGGTTGCTGGGAAGTTCTCTTAGGTGTATTTTTTCTTTTTTTTTTTTTTTTTTTTCTTTTTTAATAAGAATACTCATGGAAGGCTTTCAAAGTTACGCAGGTATTGAAGTTTCTAATTAAATAATTCATCTCTAAGTCAAAGATGAAAAATCCAATAACTATAATGGTATATAAAGCTGTTGAAAGGTGTTTTAAATATATGCATCTGTAAAGCTTTGTGGCTGGATTTCTAGCCCTGCCTTCTGTACTCTAATAAATCTTTCTCTTTTTTATATGTGTTATCCCATATTATGTCTGTCACAGGGCACTGGTCTGAGAGACAGGCTCTGGGATACTCCCTATAGACACAGGCAATAAAAGCACTGATATCTTGACGTGTGGGTTTTTTTTTCCCTTCCTTTTAGAGGCTCCAAAATCACAGAAATCTGGAGATGGAGGTCTCGTGACTGATGAGTAAGTGGGCAGAAGGAATGTGTATGCCTCTAAAAATTATTTATTTTAAAATACTTTCCTGGCTGTATTGGTGATTTCAAATTTAAACTAGTCACATATTTGCTATGCAAAACAATTTTTGACAAATAAAAAATATTTTAATATAAATGAGAAAGTGCCTGCTACTACAAAAAACTCTCTCTTTTTTTTTTGAGTTTTTAGCATTGACAAACTTGGAAAATTTTCCAGTTCCTTTTCTTCAGAACACTGTTGTGATGAAGGCTATATAAAAACTGAAAGTATATACTAAAAGACAGAGGGTTTTTTTTTTTCTTTGGTATTTTTATCTACTGCACTATATGCCTCTATTCCTTTCAAGTCAATGGGACCCTTTTCACCGATTTTAATGGCATCTGGATCAGACCTTTAGTCAAAGGCAGCATACAAAGGCACTGTGCTAGCTTCAGACTAGAAACAAATCCTTTTAGGTGACTAGCACCTAATGGCAGCTTGGGCTTTGCCAGGGGAGAAGGATGCCTGATGTGGCATTATTTGTTTCCTGTTTCAGTGCTGGGCTATGTGCATCCTACCTTTTGCTGCCTGCTTATTTGGGATAGGAGATAGAAAAGGCTGTTTTTCAGAGCAACTTGAGAGTGAGTCTTGAAATAAAGTAGATGCAGGAGACTAGTAGGGTTACGGTGAGGGTGGTTGTATGGGGAGAAGCTGCCTATAATTGAGAAAGCTTTACCACATTTGATTTCGGGAAGGGTGTTCTTTCAATATGGTATGTTTTGATAAGCGGTATGAGAATTTTTAAAGTCAATAACTTGGTTTATAAACTTCAGCTCAGCTGGACATAATCCTGCAGCTAGCAAATCCACCGACCAAGTAGCCCAGCTGTGTCCTCATTTGTTAAGATCTTAAACCCAAGAAGATGTCTGGGATGCTGAATTTTTTTTTTTTTTTTTTCTTACACATTTATAAAAATCCTAATAAGGACAGATAGGAATAGGATGTGCAGCAAACTCAGCTCTTTCAGTAGTGAAAAGAGGGAGAGGAGAGAGATGCATTTAAATTATCTTTGGGCTGGTCCAAATTTTGGATTTGTGTCTGTAAACCTTATCTCTGCCTCCGGGAAAATACTTACAGCAATCAGGCTGTTTCAAGGAAGCACATAAGCACATGCCTAAGGCTTCTCCTCTTAGGCATATTTTTCTAAACAAGGGTACTTTACCGATTTGAAGCCTGTGCCACACCATCACCCTATTACTCCCCAGCAAAATCTTTGGGAATAAATTCCAAGGCTTGTGTGGTTTTCTGTTAAATGAAACTGCAAATTTGAGTGTGCACATAGTCCCTAACAGGGCTGGTGTTGTAATGAGGAAATTCTTCTCCTTGCAGGAGTGAAAAATTATCAATTTAAAATATTTTATGTTACTGTCATTACTGTTAATGAATATAACAGATTATTTTATACATTTTATTAACAAAAATAACAGTAACTAAAAAAATAGCTGTAACATGAGTCTGTTTAAGATAGTATCTATAGCACAGCTGTAACTCTCTTTAAAAAAAAATCCATTATTTGTAACACCTTTTAAAACTGTTCATTGCTTTATATTTAGCAATTGCTGGTATTTCCTTCTCTCCTCCTGTTTCCAGCTGAGCTTGATTTTAATGTGGCTTTTTTTGTTTACTTCAGCACAGATGGCAAGATGTATGAGGGGATCCTGAATAAAGGCCCTACTCTTGTTCCCCGTGAAATCCATATGAATTTTGGCCACTGAATACAATAAGACATGGGCCTGCCATAGGTGATTGCAGTGCTAGGTTGTTTTGCATGTAAGAAGGAGATTGAATGCAGATATTTGTTACTACAGAGAATAGAAATAAAGCTGGAGCAGCCTTTTTTTTTTTTTTCTCCCCACTCCCTAATTTTCCCAAGGGAAAGAGAAAAATAAGTGTGTTTCATTGTAAGCTGCACATAAATTTTAAGTCAATAGAAAGAAATATTTCCTCCGGGAGGTCATTCTGCCCCTGTGCACTGCACTGGTTAGGACGCACCTTGAGTACTGTTTCCAGTTCTGGGCCCCTCAGTTTAGGAAGGATGTTGACTTGCTGGAAGAAGTCCAGAGAAGAGCAGCAAAGTTGGTGAGGGGTTTGGAACACAAGCCCTGTGAGGAGAGGCTGAGGGAGCTGGGGCTGCTTAATCTGGAGAGGAGGAGACTCAGGGGTGACCTTATTGCTGTCTACAACTACCTGAAGGGAGGTTGTAGACAGGCAGAGGTTGGTCTCTTCTCCCAGGCAGCCAGTACCAGAACAAGAGGACACAGTCTCAGGCTGCACCAGGGGAGGTTCAGGCTGGAGGTCAGGAGGAAGTTTTAACACAGAGAGAGTGATTGCCCATTGGAATGGGCTGCCCGGGGAGGTGGTGGAGTCGCCATCACTGGAGGTGTTGAGGAGGAGACTTGACAGGGTGCTTGGTTACATGGTTTAGTTGGTTGGGTGGTGTTGGATGATAGGTTAGACGTGATGATCTTGAAGGTCTCTTCCAACCTGGTCTATTCTATTCTATTCTATTCTATTCTATTCTATTCTATTCTATTCTATTCTATTCTATTCTATTCTATTCTATTCTATTCCATTCCATTCCATTCCATTCCATTCCATTCCATTCCATTCCATTCCATTCCATTCCAGACAGGCTGTTAAAATCACTGCTGCTGTGGGTCATAGACCCAAATCAGTTTTCAGAAGTATTCAGTAATTTTGGGGCTTGTGGTCACAAATAATCAGATCTCAGACTGAAGAGCTGTGAGGAGGCTGCCTGTAATGGCAGCACAGCGTTTCTTCATTCTCAGGAGGGATATCACATATTTCTACTTAGGATGAAACCTGGCTCCCAGATAGGTCACAAATTAACTTCCTTTCCATGGGATAACAGTTTCATGCCATGAAGTTGCCAGTGCGGCTTAAAACAGTGCTAGTATAATGTTAGCATGATTTTCTTGGAAAGGGGCAGCAAAACACCATGAACTGGACAGTTGTGGGATGATTTAGGCATCTTCTGTGCATGACTTGGGAGTTCTGCCTGAAGCTGTAAGGATGACACCATGAACTTCTCCAGGAGACAGACAATTAGCTATTTGCTGACTCAAGACACCTCCAAACTAGGGACAATAACTGTGCAAGAGTGAGTGTTAGCCAGGTGCAGATGGAAGTTTGTCCGTCTGAAAGCACAAAATCTACAGTCTTGGCTGAGCTCTTAGAGTGTGCTGCTGGAATTTGTCACCAGGATCTGTGTAGAGCCTTGGTGAAAAGGTCCGAGGATTGACTGTGCTTTGTGAATTGTTTACTGTTCAGCTGGCTGTTTTACATATCCCAGCAAAAAGCCTTTGGGGCCTATGAAATAGAGAAATGGAGACTGCAGGCCACTTTTGGTCAGATTATAGATAATTTATTCAAGTAAGTAACATTTTGTGACTTATCTACTTATCAGTGCCTCTCAAAAGATCAACCATAATTATACCTTTAAAAGTTATAGAATTTACAATAACGTAGAAGTCACTGGAAGATCACTGGCTTCTATTTCACCTCCTTGTAGAAATTACAATTGCCACAAACCCCTGCTACCTCAACAAGTCCTTCCAGTATCAGGTTACCCTGTTCTCGGTACTGCCCCCAGTGATGCTCAGGTAACTCTCCCATGACGCCTTGCTGAAATCTGTGTTTGCACAGGACTCTGCACACAGAGAACTCATTGTAGGCCTGTGGTCTGAAGCCTTATTATATCTTTTAAAAATCCAAAATGTTAGGCTATCAAATATCACCAGAATGAGACTCAGCTACATTTCTCAGGATAAATGAGCATATTTGTTTTAATATTGTGGTGTTCACATTCAGCTTTTTATTCTGCAGTTTATTCACTTATTTTCTAATTCGGAAAATGCACTAATTTGCAGGTTTGCCCATTACTGCTATGAATTAGGGTGCTTTTACTGTGTAGCAAAATTAAAAACCACAGACTAGCAATAATATCTGTACTGCAAAACACCCTCCTTAATTAAGCAATAGGACATGAAAGGCTGTATATTTCTGAGTGATTATAGCACACCTCATGTTGTTTTATAAAGCATGAAATCTAATGCAGAGTGACCACCCGAGAGTTGTAATAATTGCCCTAAAAACACTGCCTGGAGTGCTTGGTTGCAATTGTGAAATGCAATCAAGATGTTAAAATAAAGATTAGAGAGAGACCTGTGCATTAAAAAAAATAATCCCTTCCCAAACATGACTGTTGCCCTCTATGATAGCCTCTCATTCCAGACATGTCTTGTTCAAAGTTTTAAAGGAAGGAACTGAAAGTGCAATTAAAGACTTTCAAACTCATTGTAAACAGCACATTCTCGACATAGAATTGTTTAAGGGAATTAAACCCCATTATAGACAGGATCTCACATGCTTGCCTGAATTCTCTAGGTTTATGTTTAGCTTTTCACACACCTCCTTGTTTCCAAGTTTTAGTCAGGATTTTTTGGCATTTAGTTAATCACTTCTACATAAACAATAATTAAATGGCCATCACCTTGGAAACTGGCTGCAACGTTAATCTTGAACTCAAATATAGGGTCTGTTACAGCCAACAAAACAATTAACCCAATTTGTTCAGACCATTAATACAAAAGAGAAAACATTCAAGAATCAGACCTTAGCATAGGCAAACATAAACCACATTTTCCAATCAGTTGTGTTCTCTGCTAACTTGAGAAGTGCTCTGGTTTTGTGTGTTGATGTGCATAAGGTAAGGGGTAAAAACCCATTCTGCTGGGCTGTTCAGTTTTGATAAGGATATATAGAGTCCTGTGTAGTTGTGGTGGGTACCATGGGGTGTTTTAACCAGACTAGGAGTTAGGAAAAATAGTGATTACAGCCTGCTATGGACTGAATAACTATTTTTGATATATCTGAGTAGCATCCTGCAGTGATGCAGCCAAGGGTGAATACAGGTAAATGTAGTTTACCTGCTTCCAACTTGGGCAGTATTGAGTTTAAACCAAACAGGCAAGGATATCTATTTCTTATTATTACTACACCACTGGAATACTGCCATTTGTGTTCTTCCCAAGAACTGTGCATAACACATGTCTGTTTAAATGGATGCTTCAGACTACCCTTCAGGAAAGAGAAGGGAAAAAAAGAGGGTGACAGACAGACATAAATACCTTCACTGGAAACTTTCAACCCCCTTTTTCTTTTCTTTACTTTCTCCATTTTCAATTTGAATTTTCTTTAATTGAAACCTCTGTGGCAATTCTAGCCTTCATTGAACATTGAAATGCCAATAGAGCTGCTCTATAATGGAGGGCTGTGTAGCAAGACTGTACAATAATATCCTGGTGCAATATAACAGTAGGTAGCTGGGGAATGTAATCGATTTCCAAAAGAACTGGAATGACCCGCCTCACAAGCACTCAGTGCTCTGAAACTCCACTGACTCCAGCCCCGATCAGTTCTGGTTCGCTTCCTTCCTTAGGAGGAGGATGTTTAATCTTACCAAGAGCCAGCATGAAGTCTTTTTTCTCCTTTTTTCACTTTAAATAGTGTGTCACCATTCCCCCCTCCTCCCCCCCCCCCCCCGCCACTCTTCCATATGCCTTTATTAGGGTAGAGTTACATAAAGTTGTAAATGTTGATACAGGAATTATTTCCTTGCAGGACAGTGGTTGCAGTCTAAAACCAGGTCCCATGAACTTGGAGAGGATGGAGCAAATACTGAAAATAAGGATGTTTCAATTTCAGAATCCAGGATTTCTGCCAGAGACCTCCCACATTTCTATGTGAAAGATTTCTGATCAGGAGAGCTGATCAGGAGAGCTTCCAGCAGAAAAGATCCTTAATAGTGCATTGATGTAAAATTACTATGTATGCACAATAGCTGTGAAATGATTCTGCTTGGTTTTTAATGCATCTTTCAGTTTTTAAGAACTTTCCTTCTTACCTTCTGAGATGCAGTTGGTGTGGGAGACATACATGAAAATTTACCGTTCTGAAAAGAAATTATTTTCTGTCTATGTGTCCATGTGCAGGATGAGATCTTGGTAAAGTTCATGGGCTATGTTTCTGTTGGTCTTTTTTTATTATTTTTTTATTTCTTGATCTTTCCACATCCTATAAAGCTCTGAGCTTGATGTTCAGAAAAACATGACAAACGTTAAGATGTATTTTGAAATATTTCTCATTTGAATTTTAGTAAGTAATGCAAAATATCACAGTTGATTCAACATTCCTGCCTTGTAAATACTCATTGTTTTATAGCAGATATAGCACTATCTCTCTTTAAATGAGGGTCTTTATGAAACAGTGTTCCTGATTTAGCAAAGATTTTATTCTCACCTTTCTGTTTCATAAACATGCTCTTCAGGTTTTGAAAATTTCCCTTCACAGGTAGAAGCACGATCAGTTCCCTTTTATAAACAGTTAAATATATTTGCATTTCAGATGCAAGTGTCAGACAAACCAAACTCTCCTCTTTAGATCCTTATTTTGCTGCTTGCCTCTGCTGAATACAGTGTTTATTACTTCCCTCTTCTTTTCATTTTCCTTGTTTCATGCCACAGTCACCACTGCCTGTGTTTTAGCTCTGCCTGCCTAGCCTCTGGTACATCCATTGGCATTTAAAAAACATAATGCAGTATCAGGTGTTTTATAAAACCCAGTTCAGTCAGTGGCTTCAAGTTCAAAAGCATAAACATTAAGTAATCAAAAAGAAACATCTTTTGCCTTAATTTAGCTGCATCATCTCAGACTTGCAGCCCTCCGGAAATACGACATGGATGAGCTTGTGTTATAGTTTTTAATGACAGTTCAGAGTGTGCTCGCAGCTAACGCTGTCACTGAAAGGGTGACACAATCCTCAGTGACAATCCTGGGTCTTCCTCTCTGCCCGTCCCAGCCGAGCAGGCGGGCGATACCCGTTCCAGTGCAGGGTCTGGCCGCCAGGGGGCGCTCGCCGAGCTCCTGCCTGGGCCGCTGCGCGAAGTCTGTTCCTGCACCGCTCCTGCCTGCACTGTTGCCCGTCCCTACCCGCTCCTGTCTGCACCCCTCCTGCCTGTGCCGCTGTCTGCTGCCCAGTCCTGTCTGCTGCCCAGTCCTGTCTGCTCCTACCTGCACTGCTGCCCACTGCTCTCTCCTGCCTGCCTGCTGTCCTCTGCATTCTGCCTGCTGCCTACTCCTACCTGCTAGCTGCCTTCTGACCTATGTGCCTACTGCTTGCTGCCTGTTCACTATCCTCTGCCTGCTTCCCAGTCCTGCCTGCTTCCCAGTCCTGCCTGCTCCCTGGCCCCTGGCCACTGCCTGCTGCCTGTTCTGCTCCCTGATGCCCACTGTCCGTTGCCTGCTGCCCACTGCTTGCTCCACTGCCTCTCTGCCTATGACACTGCCTGCTGTTTACTGCCTGGTGACCATGCTGATGTTAATTCCTTCTTGCCTAATGCCCCTGCTCACTCTGCTGCTCACTGTCTGCTGCCCATGGCCCCTGCTTCTGGCTGCACCACTGATGGGATGTGAGCTTTGATCTGTCCCTTGTCAGGTTCAGCATTAGAGAGGTGATGCAATTCCTCAAATCACTGCAGTGAGAAAGACACTGGACAATCTGGAGCTTCTTTCTTGGTTGCCCTGCTATTAATCAGGCATTAATGAGCTGACTGTGTATTTTTTTCACACTAAATAAAGAAACTCAGGGATGAAGGACCTTTGCAAACCTTACTACCTCTCACTTTCCTGGATGTCTGCCTCTTTTACCTGCCTCCTCCAGAATAAGAATGGACAATTATATTAATCTCCTCCTTTCTCCCCTGAAAATCCCAAGTCCTTTTAAAACAAAATGTTATGCTGCACACACAGTTCACCTTAATAACAAGAAGGAGAAGATGAATGATACCTGAGAGGTATTTATCATGTCACTGATAGTGCTATTGGTGAGCAAGGTGCACTAAAAAACTACCTTGACTAGAACAGAATTAAAATGTGCAAATTTCCCTGTGTTTAGAGAAACAGAGGAGCACAGGGGAGCTGCTGGGGAATGCTGAGGAGTGTTTTAAGAATCTGCTTGCAAATAACTGTTACAGCTCCAGGTACATTTTTACTAGCTTTAATTCACTCTTTGAATCTCACAGGATTTGTGGGTTTGTTAATAAGGTACCATGCATTCAAAATTAAACCAGAATACTGAGGTTTGGCCACTCCTGTATATGAAGGTCCCAGTCCTGCACATATGCCGTTGAACATCCAGGGTTATACAGACCTTGACAGATGTCACTATGTAGCTCTTTGCCAATGATCTTTGTGTTACAAAACCAGGGTTTCAGTCCCAGAGGTTGGTATTGTCCGAGTTTTCCTTTCTTCTGTAGGTGGCCAACACTTTTTTTCTGGTTTTCTGTCTTCTACATCCAGAGATGGTCATGTGGGTATAAAGCCTATGAAGTGTTTTGGAAATGAATACTGTTATGCAAATTGTTGCTAGAAACATGGCACAGACCTGTGCTGCTGTAGAATCAGACTGAGCTCTCACTGAGATCAGCTGAAACACTTGTCTAAATAATGGAACGCTTGTCTAAATTGCAGAATTGGACAGATATGCTGCATTTATTTAGATAATCTTTCGGAGACCAAAAGGTGGATTTTGGCATGCTGTATTGTCAGCACAGGGGCAGCTGAACTGTATTCTCTCTGTTGCAAAATCTTTTTGGATTTAAAGGATTTCCTTTTAGCATGCTCAAATCCCCCCTCAACCTGCTGGAGCCCCCATTTTAGCTGACCACTTTGATGTGAAAACTTACATTTCCAGGTAAGAGGAGCCTTAGCATCACTGGGTGTAAAGGACAGAAAAGGTGTTTGACATAGTCAAAATCATTATGCCTAATTAATAGAGGGGTAACAAAGGCTACTGGAGCAGCCTTGGTCATCATGTGGCAACAAAGCACCTGGAGGGATTAGTTTTGAAGCAAAATAAGATTAATAATAAAAAAAAAAAAAAAGAAAGAAAAAAAGAAAAAAAGAAGGAGGGCATACAAAAGGGTTGAGGTTATACTAGTTAGAAGTGTCTATAATCTTTTGTCAGTGCACTCAGAGGAAGGGATTTGCATTTGCTTTCATATTTCTTCAACTAAACTGACCAAAAAAGCAGACCATCAGTCTTGGACGGATGTGTTTTGGCTGAAATAGACTGGTATACAGAATTGTATCCTAAAGGTGCTGGCCAGTAACTTCTTGTGAAGCCTTGTTTGCTTAAATCAATTAAGGGAACACTGTTGTTTGGGGAAATGTAAACCTTTGGTGAAAAAAACTGAAAGCACTATGTTTCTGGCCCCATTTATTTAAATCTCCACACTCCCTGAGTCATAAGCTTTATTAACAGTTCAGGTGCTGATTTCCTCTGGATAGAAAGAATTGTCATGGAACGGAGTGTCCTGTTCAACCTACAGAACCTCTAAGAATAAAGACCACAGTTGTACTGGCCAGAGAGTGTCAGAAGTGTGGACAGGTATTGTGCTAGGATTTTCCAACTCAAACAGTGATTGCCTACCTACCTCTAAAAGGGGTTTACAAAGGACCGTTCCTAAATACTGCATAGAACAGGTTGCTCAGCAAAAATATTCAAGTTGGTTTTAGAACATTGTGGCTGCATGTAGGAAGCCTCTTGTGACAATGTTGTAGGTCTGTTTTTAAGAGATTTGTTGGAAATATTGCCATTTACGGTAGTTGATACAGCTGATTACCATGGTTACCATACAGAAGCATTATGCACCTTGTTTGTAATTTTGGTTGCATGCTTAGAGAAAGACAGAGGGCGAGATAAAAAGCATTGAGAAGTGTAGCCTGTACTTAACACATAGGGGTCTTGTAAGGTTGAATTAGCTAATATTTTCTGCTTTGCTTTGGAGAAGTAAAAAATGTATAGGCTTTATTAATGTTATTTGTTTATTTTTTAAAATTTGGTCAAATCCTGCCAAATTTAAGAAGTCACATTTCTTAAACACCTTAACCTTCTAGGTCTGTAGGAAGAATTTTACGTTATGAGAAAACTTTGGATGGTAACAATAGGAGAAGGTAGATGATCCAGTAAATCAAGGTGCTGAGAAGCACCTTAAAAGATCTCAGTTAAATTCCTGGCTAGTAAGTAATTTCATCTAACTAGGACTCAATTTACGCTCACTGGAGGGTCATACTTTCTCATCTGGCCTACTGAGATCTTAAATTCCAAAGAGAAGAGACCACTCTCAACTACCTCCTCATATCTTGCTTAGATATAACGAGAATCTGTTCCCAACTGGGATTTGTGTTTCCTTAAGCAACCATGTCAACCACGAATGGTTAAAGACTGGGACAACTATTTTTCTTGAGTTGTTCAGGTGTCTTCCGTGGGCAGTCAAAAAAGCAATGGTGATATTGTAAATTAGCTACTTTTTCTGACTTTAGCTGTACAAACATTCATAGTCAACTGACTGCAGTTTTATTACCGAGTCATGAGAGAGATTTTACTATGGTGTCTTTATATTAACCAAGGTATTAACCAGGGTAGTAAAGATAATGGCTCCACACAGGCTGTCAAGAAAGATCTTCTACTTGCAAATGATTGTGTAGCAACAGGTTCATCATTTTACATCAGTTGGATGGCTCAGTACTCTAATACAAAAGAGTAGATTCCTACTTTAAAACACTAAGCAAAGTGGAGATATCTCAATTACTCTGATCCATCTTGAAACTGAGAGTCAGGAATTGAATGAAAGCTTTAGTAGATATGAATGGGAAGATAGGTAGAGAAATAAGATTTTCCTCAATCCCTTTTGTGATAGTTATGTTAGATGGCTCAACTTATTATCCTATCTTGGAGCTGCTGGGCAGGAGATATGAAACATCAGGAATATAGTCTACCCAGATTACAGAGGCCTTGCTTATGCTGAGCTCTGAAAAAGTAAAATACAGGCAGAATATGAGCCAGCAGCTCAGGGTGCAAATTTTAGGCACATGGAATAAACTGTAAAGCACAAGAACACCCTCTTCCTAAAGAATAGATAGGCCTTTTTTTATTCCCCTCCTATGTAGTTCTCTGGTAAAAGCAATGCAATTTCTATACCACCAGCTATCTCCTGCAAGAATGTAGTCTAAAGGCTGGTGGGATGGGTTTCTTGTAAACATTTATAAAAAGTTGGGGTTTTTTCCTAATTTGGTTTTGTTCAAGTAGTGTGAAAGTTACAAGTGCTTTGGTCTCTTCTATGTAACTTTCCCTGCAGATTGTGCTGACCAGGCCTCCAAAACAAATGATAAATACACCCAAGTGATCCTTATAAAAAGCACATATGTATTATCCTTGGTGCAAATTATTCCAAGTAAGAAAATATTTTTTCTGCGGTTGGTAGCATTATATATGGCACTCCTAGTCAGAGTTTCTAAAATAAAAACTGCATAAAAAATGTGAAAGGTATGAATAATTAGGACTAGACAAAGAAGAAGTATTTTTAAAAAATTATCTTACAGCTGTATCATAAGAGAAATAACATCTTTGTCACCAAAGTGGACAACTGCATGCAAAGGGGTCACTTTCACAGAACGAGGATATTCTGGCTGCCTTCCCCTGCACACATGCAATGAAATTTCTTCTTTTTGCCCTGTTACAGATGCATCTGAGTCTTTGTTTCAATTAAATTGTTTTAAATTAATTACCCTTTTGAAGTTCCATGGACATGAAGCAGAGGCTATTCTATAAATCCCATTAATGAAGATTATTAATAAGTATTCTGCATATAAATGTGCCCAGTCTTGTATCTGATATGGGGGTTTTCTTCAACTGGGAGTAGTCCAAGCCTCTGAGCTGTGGAGCGGTTACTGAGCACTTGGCTTCAATGTCTTCATTTGTATCTCAGGAAAGAGGTGACAGCAGCTACTGTATATTTGATAGCAGAGAGAGGCTGCCTTGGGTCAGATCACTTCTTTTAACTGGAGACTGGTTCTTCTCATTTGCCATTCAAAACTGTGGTTTTGTAATAAGTGTCAAGACCCTTGGGTCAGCAGAGCACTGAAAATTCTGTCTGTCCCAGCTTAGTACAGCTGCAGCGAGTTCATTGACACTTCTTTCTGGCATCTGGGTTCACGCTGACATCAACTCTTCAGCTGATCGTGCTGCTGGGGCCTCGGACAGCAGAGGTGTGGAGGCAATTCCAGCTAGTGCTGAGGGTTCACAGTATATTGCCTGTGCTTTAGTCCAAACTATTTCACACTAAGGGCCCACTTCTAAACACTGAATTAGGTGGGCTCTTTCAAAACTTCATGGGTGATAGCACTAAAAGTAGAAAGTCTTCATGACTCACTGAGTATTGTCTGTGGGGAATGATTGAAGCCATCTACTCGCAATCCCACTAATCCCCTGCCATGTCTCTGAGACAGGACATCAGAATTCCTCTGATGACTGTATCAAATGCCATGCTCAAGTCCTGCATGAGGAGTTATTTTCAGAGTTCCGATAAAGGGAAATGTTGGTTATTATGAGAAATGGATAGAAATTTAATAACAAGGTCTGATAAAAGCAGGAAGGTTTTTTACATTGTCTGTTCTACTAAGATTATGGACAGCATCTGTAATGTGATGTGCCAGCAAAGCAGAAAAATGTTTTATGCTATTACAGTCTGATGTTGGGAGTGTGGATCTTCCCTTTTCAAGTGCAGAGGAAAGAGATTTGTGTGCAAATAGAAGAAACAAGCAAACAAACATAAATTCAATAGCTGAAAAAAATCTTTGGCTGCTATGACTCTTTTCCCAGAAAAGCTAGTAAATAAAGTGTGTCAAAGGGAATGATCCAAAATCTAACTGATTTTTTAGAGTTAACTCAGGAATTTCACTGATTTAAATAGAAAACACTATAGGTAGGTCATAGCTTCTTGATATAGGGCTCGAACAGTTTGCTACCTGATACTTTGTAAACATTTGCAGCATTTGTGAAGTTATTCACAGCAAGAGGAACAGATCCTGTTGGAGGATTTCTACTATTAGGTATTTTGTGGAATAGCTGCTGTTGAAGTAAGAGGGAATAGCACTCCTTTTGTGAAAAGGCTGATTTACATTTAAGTCACCATTGCATTGACAATTGCTGTAGAACATAGATGTAGCAGTTATGCTGAATGTAGAATTACTTAGCAAAAGCTTTCAAGGTTGTGAGATGGTTTTCATGATTTTAATTCAATGGATTCTACAGAAAAATGCATCTGGGTTAAATACAGGAATGAATCAAACTCAGGAATGTTGCAAAAAATGATGACTGAGCTTCAAGCAGAGATCATCTGGGAGACACTTGATAAATGCATGGAGAACCATTCCTTGCTGTTGTACAGTGAATTGGGTTTTGTTACTGCCTGAATGAAACAATGGCAGAACATTATGTACAGTGGAGGAACATCCCAGAGTATCTCAAAGGAACATGAAAGCATGAGGTGAGATACCCACCACTCAAAGCTGGCATCACTTTTTCTTCAACTTGTTGTCTTTGATTATGTCATACTCTCTTTCAGCAGCATCCATCTTTTAGAGTGTGCAGGAAAGAACACAGGACACTGAATCAAGCAGTCTGGTTCTTCTGTTTGTCCTCAGTGCTCAGGGTATGGTCCCCATCTCATTTACTGAACACTAGTTAGAATCTTGTTATGAGCAGAATGTTTTCCTTGCCTTGTAGGGGGATGCTTGTCACTGTGGTGTCTGAGTTCTTGATGTATGTTGACCATTTTATGCTTTCCATGTCCCAGTGAATGCAGGATGTGGTGCTAAAAGTATTTCATATATAAAGGACACAGACAGATAAATAGAGTGATTTATGTGAGTCCATACAGGAAGTTTGCAGCAAAGTTGAGAAAAATACCTCCATGACTGTACTCACATGGTAGCAGAACACTGTGGGGGAGCTGTAGCACTGAGAAGAGTGGTGCTGAAGACTTGACATCCACACTAAAATTGTTTTGGAGGTTTTACTTTGGACTGGGTCTACTCTCATCCATGGAAACGAACTCTTGAGGGCAGCTGAAGTCACCTGAAGCTTAAACCTTTAGTTTAATTTAGCCTCCAGAGAGCTTACTTTGCCTTCTCTGAGACCACTTGTATTATGAGCCTACAGAATAGAATACATAGAATAAACCAGATTGGAAGAGACCTTCAAGATCATCATGTCTAACCCATCAACCAATCCAACCCACCTAAACAACTAAACCATGGAACCAAGCACCTCATCAAGTCTTCTCCTGAACACCTCCAATGATGGCGACTCCACCACCTCCCTGGGCAGCCCATTCCAATGGGCAATCACTCTCTCTGTGTAGAACTTCTTCCTAACATCCAACCTAAACCTCCCCTGGTGCAGCCTGAGACTGTGTCCTCTTGTTCTGGTACTGGCTGCCTGGGAGAAGAGACCAACCTCTGCCTGTCTACAACCTCCCTTCAGGTAGCTGTAGAGAGTAATGAGGTCACCCCTGAGTCTCCTCTTCTCCAGGCTAAGCAACCCCAGCTCCCTCAGTCTCTCCTCATAGGGCTTGTGTTCCAAACCCCTCACCAACTTCGTTGCCCTTCTCTGGACTTGTTCCAGCAAGTCAACATCCTTCCTAAACTGAGGGGCCCAGAACTGGACACAGTACTCGAGGTGCAGCCTAACCAGTGCAGTGTACAGGGGCAGAATGACCTCCCTGCTCCTGCTGGCCACACTGTTCTTGATGCAGGCCAGGTGATGATCAGATTTACTTCTAGCATGCAGTCCTGATCAGACCTAAAGTACTGCTATAGAAACATCCTCTGTTTCCTTCCATGCTCACTTCCTTTACTGTATTTAAGGTGAATACCAGGTGGCACTTCCAACAGCATCTCTGACATTACGTGTGAAACTAGGCAATTACTTGCAGATTATTGATACTGTCCTTGGATCACTTTTCTCATTTAAAACCTTCCTCTCAGTGAGCTTGCTACCTCACATGGCTTCAGCTATCTGCTTTGCATCAATGACTTACAAATCTACCTGTTCTCTCCCGACCTCTCTGCCTCTGTCAAGTCCAGCATCTTGTCATGTTTCTTTCTGAAATTTCCCTCTGAATACTTTGCCCTCCATTTAAACTTCACATGGCAAAAACATCATAGCTCAGTGAGCTGCTTGAAGTCATTACAGCAGGAGTCCAGACAGCCATTAAATATAATAAAATTCACATATGTCTTAGGTTAGTGGTAGAAAGAAAAATGTTTCAGCTAATTGAGCTAATTTTTTATTAGGTATTTTATTTCACAATTGTATTAAAAAAGTGTACTTCAGTAACTGCACTTCAAGTGTTTTATAAATAATATAATAAAGTTTATCTGACATAATGTCTAGTTCAGCTTTTGAAATAAATTTCTTGGTCATCATGGAAGGCAAACATCCATTCTCATACTTGTGGATCCCTCTGTTGTTGTTGGCCATAAGCCAGGGAGGCTGTGTGCCCCAGGGTAATGATCTTAATTAGTATGAGACCTTCTTCAAGGCCTGGTTCTAGCAGATACTGATAGGAAACAGCACTGCTAGGAGTCCTCTTACTGATATGATCCCATGCAGATTCTCTTATCTTGATGGTGTTCAATATATGAGTCACTAGGATATAGGTATCTCCAAATCTGGGATCTGGCATGGTTAAATCCTCATCCCTGGGATGCTGGTCAGGGTTGTGTTCCCATAAAAAGGCTGCTTATACCTTTATTAGAATAAACCTTTATTAGAATAAACCAAACCAGGTTGGAAGAGACCTTCAAGATCATCGTGTCCAACCCATCAACCAATCCAACCCACCCAAACAGCTAACCCATGGCACCAAGCACCCCATCAAGTCTCCTTCTGAACACCTTCAATGATGGCGACTCCACCACCTCCCCGGGCAGCCCATTCCAATGGGCAATCACTCTTTCTGTATAGAACTTCTTCCTAACATCCAACCTGAACCTCCCCTGGTGCAGCCTGAGACTGTGTCCTCTTGTTCTGGTACTGGGTGCCTTTCCATCAGAGAATAGGGCCATTAAATAATTGAAATGGAGTTGTGTATCTAAATGTTGTCAGTGGTAGGAGGCGTGTTTGAGTTAATGACAGCTGTTCTGTTACTCACAATGAGCTTGAAATGGAGACTGAGAAGGAAGAAAGGATGCAGAAAAGGTAGTACTATATCCTGGGTCAGCAACTATAAATAGCCACCTAACTGTGCATTTATGAACATGCATCTTTAAAAGCACTGTAAAATAAAATAGTATCATGTTGCCTCCAGTCCTTGTTCCCAGCCTGACAGAAACCTCTAGATCTGCTCTATCAAGCTTGCCAGTAGAGGTAAGAGAGTAGCTGACAGTAGCCACTGTTTCTCATCCTCTGGGTGCAGGCAAGGAGTATAAATGGGTATTTTTCCAGTGTGATTTACAATTAAAACGAGACAGAATGTGATGGTTCATTTCCAAATAGATGGCTTTCCCCATACTCCAAGATAGCGGGCCGACACCCAAGCTGCCTCTTGTAAATACTGCCTGACACACTGTAACACCAGGACCATGCCTGATCCTATCTTAGAATATGATGATTTATGCAGGCCAACACTGTACCCAGGCCTTTGCTAACAAATAGAACAAAATAAGCTATAGTATTCCAGTGTTATTTGCACTGACATTTGCCCTGACACTGCTATTAATGCAGGTGTTACAACAGCTTGTCACTGTACAAATACTTGTCTCAGTGCTCCTCTGACGATTCCAGCTACTGTTCAAGCATCTTCCCTCAGTTCTTTACCAGGATTTTCTTTTTTCCTCTGCTTACAAACGATAGACCCACCTCTGAGCTCCTGATCCCAACCACTACGACCACATCAATTTTCCTCCTACTGCACTTCGTGTCTCAGCAGTTTGCTCTGCAGCAGCCCCAAGCTTCCCTCATTGTCTCAGGGTGCTCACTGGATCCAGAATCTTTAGGGCCTTGAATTTTCCTCCAGTGACAAAAAAAAAAAACCCAACATTAAAAAAATGTTTCAGAGACAGTTTGGCTAGGTGGATATGGCTGTGTGCAAGAACAGCACTTCCCTGACACACAGGTAATCTATCTGCCAAATTTCAAATCCTTGCCTGAAGTAACAGTTGAAAACAGAATAGGCAAAAACTTGTTAATGAAACAGCGGTAAGATTTTTGTTTTAATATTGGCAGAAAAACATATTTTCCATGACCCAGTTTTGAAAAGTGCTGATTCATTTTCGTGAAAGTTTCCTAAAATATTCAGCTAAACACAGACACTTTTCACATTTTGAGAAAGTTTTGATCAAATTATTACAGTCTGGCAAAGTTATAAACCACTGAAAACAGAATTAAAAAATGATAAGGGCTGAGCAACCTTAATCACAGGCTTTGCTACTGTGGTTAATCCCCAGAGGGGGGTTATTAAACCAATAATAATTTTAAGAGATTATGGAATTACTTAATTTTTGATTTCTTGACTCCCAAATATTACTGATCTAAACATTTTTTGATGTCTAATTATGATAGAGAAACACAGCATTAGTAGAAGTTACTGCAGCACACACACACTGGTAGATTTTCCTCAGAAAAAAGTTTCACGGTGGAGGCAATAGTAGAAGAGTTGCAGAGACCTTCAAGTTTTTCCTAAGCCTGGATTTTCTTCCACAAAACAGTGCAGTTGCTATTAGGCTGGTAACAAACTCACATTTCTGTGTCGGAACACATTATTTTATTATATTTACATGAGAGAAGGAAAATTCAGGGGAAAAAATATATGTACATTAATTTTATTGCTTTTTAAGTGCCATAATGCTGTGAACATTATTCCTTAACTGGCAGAAAGATGGGCTTCCTTGCAACATTTCAAAATAACACACATTTCAGACTAGAAAGCAAAAAAGTGATACATCTCCTCCCAAATATCAGCCACTGTTTTTAACATTATTGTGTCGGGCAAATGCATTCTGGTTTTTAAAGTTTCAAATTAAGAACGAGGAATAGATGGTTTTAAGTTTGTTTAAAAGCTGGCCAATGTTATATTTACTTATTTAATCTTCATTAAATGCAAGTTCCCATCTGGCTCTTTTTCATACCATTTTCAAATCCTAAATTAAAGCATTGGTGCTCTCTGCTAGTTATAACAAACCATTCCTGTCAGTTATTGCTCTCTTGACAAAAAAATACCTTCCACCCTCCCTTAAAAATTTAGCTGGTATCTCTATATAAAAAGCAACAACACTGCCAAAACCCAAAAGAAGTCCCAAACTCTTGGCATTTCCAAACAGGTCGATATATTTGTAACATCTCTACCAAGTCCATGTATCTTCTTTATTGCTCTTCATAAACAGGCTATTGGATCCTTCAGACTTCCAATGTGAAAAATGAAAGAATTTCCTCCCATTCTTGTCTCTCTTATCTCATAATTGTTTTGTTCAGAGCAGTAGGGGAGAACAATATAAATGTCTCTGCTGTTTTATTTGCCCTTTTCAAGCTCGTTCATACTTTCCTCTAGGGCATTTTTTTCTCCTTTTCATTTTGAATTTGTATCTGTTTACTGCTCCTTACACACAAGCAATCTAAATTGTTCGAGATTTTATTCCAGAGCCTTATGTAACACAGATAACAGAACAAAATATTTAACAGTGAGATTTCACAATGTCTTATAATGATGTTACGAGGCAAAAAAAAAATAGGGCTATGTCCAGCCCCAAGGAATACTTGTACAACTGACCTTCTGTTTCCAAATCTGTTAATCTTGTGAGCATGCAACAACCACTCTTCCATACATCTTGGACTACCTTGTTACAGTCCTTGTTTGAGCTCATCAGGAGAAGGATGGAAGAGATTGCTGGATACCAACTGTAAACTCTGTTCTGAATGGCAGGCTTCCCAGCTCATGTATGTGTTGAAGTATTGCAAGTATAACTGGACAAAGCAGAGATCTGGTTTCAGGAAAGACATTATTTCTCATGACTTCAGGAATATAAATTGTAGTATGGAGCTTCAAAGAAATCCTAGGAAAGGTTTCTGGTTTTATTGGGTTTTCATGGCAAGTTTTTGGTAGTCAGGTGAGCTACAGGGGTGGCTTCTGTGAGAAGCTGCTAGAAGTTCCCCTGTGTCCCATAGAGCCAGTACCAGTAAGCTCCAAGATAGACCCACTGCTGTGCAAGGCCAAGCCCATCAGCAATGGTGGTAGTGCTTCTGTTACAGCATATTTAAGAAGGTGAAAAGAAACAATGCACAACAGCAGATGCAGCTGGTTTGAGAAGTGAGAATATGTAAGAAAAACAATTCTGCAGACACCAAGGTCAGGTAAGAAGAAGAAGGAGCTGCTCCAGGTTCCAGAAGAGAGATTCCCCCACAGCCTGTGATGAAGAGCACAGCTAGGCAGGCTGTCCCCCTATAGCCTATGGAGGTTTACAGTAGAGCCAATATCCACCTGTACATTGTGGAGGACCCCATGCTGGAGAAGGTGAATACCTGATGGAGGCTGTTACACCATGGAGATCCTATGCTGGAGCAGGCTTCTGGCAGGACCTACAACATGGAGAGAGAAGCTCAAGCTGAAGCAGGTTTGCTTGCAGAGCTTACAACCTCAGCAGGTATCACAACTGGAGCAGTCTGATGCTGAAGGACTGCACCCTACAGAAGGGACCCACACTGGAACAGTTTGTGCAGAACCCATGAGAAGGACTCAGGCTGGAGAAGCTTGTGGAGGTCTGTTTGTCATGGGAGAGACCCCATGATGGAGCAGGAGAAGAGTGTGAAAATTCCTTCCCCCGAGGATGAAGGAGCAGCAGAAAGAACATGTGATGGACTCACCAAACCCAATTCCCTGTGTTGTCTGGGAAGAAGAGGTAAAGAAATTTGGAGTTGTAATGGGTTGGGGCAAACCCCCTCCCCACCACGCGCAGAAATAGCGTCTCAGACAAACAGATTGCAAAAGTGATGGAAAGTTTAAACAGATAACAGCGAGTGCATGCAGAGAACTAGAAACACAGTGGCAAGAACTCCAAAACAGACCAAGAGAGATCCCATCCCCACCTGAGGGTGCACCCAAAACACCCAGGGATCCTCCTTGCCTCCCCCCCCCCTCTGCTAGCCTAGTCTCAGCTGGCCAGATCTGAGACTGCCCATCCCCCCGTGGCCTTGGGCCTAACCTGGCCTATGGCCAGGAGATCTCTCCCAGTTACCGGGTGGCAAAGAGGAAGGAGAGAGGAAGTGCCAGACCCCGCCCTGAGACTTAGAGTGGTGCAAGGGATCATGGCAGGAAATAACCTAATTTCCTGTGTCCACCCACTGGGCTGGACTTCTGGACACAGGAAACACCCCTGTAGCAGAGGGCACCCAGCCCAAACTACGACAGGAGTAAAATTAAGCCTGGGAAGAAGGGAGGGATAGGAGATGTGGATGATATTTTTAAGATAGAATGAAGCTGGAGGTGAGGAGATTCAGGCTGGATGTGAGGAGGAAGTTCTTCACCATGAGAGTGGTGAAGCCCTGGAATGGGTTGTCCAGGGAGGTGGTCGAGGCCCCGTCCCTGGGGGTGTTTAAGAGCAGGCTGGATGAGGCTCTGTCCAGCCTGATGTAGTGTGGGGTTTCCCTGCCCATGGCAGAGGGGTTGGAACTAGATGATCCTTGTTGTCCCTTCCAACCCTGACTGATACTATGATACTATGATTTGGGTTTATTTCTCATTATCCTACTCTAAATGTATTTGTAATAAGTAATAATTTATTACAAATAATAATGTAATAAATTAATAATAAAATTCCCCAAGTGGTGTCTGTTTTGCCCATGACAGTAATTAGTGAATGATCTCTCCTTGTCCTATTCTTGACCCATGAGCTTTTAGTTATATTTTCTCTCCTCTTTCCAGAAGAGAAGGGAGATTGATAGAGCAGCTTTGGTGGATACCTGACATGCAGCCAGGGTCAACCTGCCGGAGAGAGGGTGAAAGGATTTGGAGAGCAGATCTATGCTCCAAGAGGAAAGACTGTACCTTTCCTACAGTTTTCTTAGGTGTTTGTGAGGCTTATTGTGTATAAAGTTGAAATACAAGCTAAACAAAGGAAACTCTTTCATTTCCTGTGAGTTTATATTGATCTTATTTCAGCAAAGTGGAAGATCATCAACATAGATACAGAATGGTTTGCTTATTGATAATGCTAGAAGTGCTAGTGTTGCCTTGAATTGATTATATCTATAGATGTTTCCTCTGACAACACAGAGACAATAATATCATTCCCATCTGTTGTTTTATCTGTTTGGATTTTTAATTATAATTAATTAACTCAGATAGTGGCTACTTCATGTGTATGTGCATATGTGAACACATCTGATGATCTTTTGCAAATCAGAAATCAGAAAACTTTTGTATTATTTATCATTATAGTAGCAATGTTTTTTAAAGCATAGCTGTACATGGAAAGGACTACAGTGCGAAAAGTGACAGCAGAAGAATTAATGTTTTCTCCAGGCCCTTTTCCTCTCAGAAATGATTGACAAGGTAATTTTCTTCTTGTACTTTAATAAAAGTGTATACATTATACACACCAATAAATCCTCACCAGGCCAATTACACATCATATGACTTATCTTGTCACAGCACCTAATATCCAAACAATAAATTAAAAGGTATTTTTTATATGCAGATTTGCATATGAGGATGTTTCCCAGTCCCCAGACTCAATTGTCTTATGAACACTACAACATACAAGAAAAAGAAACAAGCTGACTAGGATTTTGTGACTAATAAATCTTGCCTGGTGAAACAAACTGTATCTGTATGACTTACAAGAGTATGCTGTATAAGTAACACTTGTTTTACATAGTGAAATTATATTGGGAGATGAAATACTGAACAAATACTGAAGCTCTTCCTTTCACACGAGATATTCTGTGCACATGCAAAGAGGTATTAGCTATACATATGCAATACAATATATTTGATTCCTCTTCTTACCACTTTGCCATGTAAAAGGACCTTTCTATAAATGAGAATATAATTTGTTTTTCACCTCCAAGTGAGCAATTTAATGAGAGGTGGAAATTCCAAAATTTGTTTGCATCCCAAGCTTTTGAAAAGATTTGATTAGATCTGAATGCATGTTTTTTTAAGAATGTCTCTAGCCTAAAGGCATAGGCTTGATTGTGGATTTTCCTTAGACAGGGTTTATCAGCCTGGTTTGTCCTAAACTCAGCTGTTTAATAGTATGGAGGCAAAAAGTGGGGAATTAATCTTTATTTCCACTGTCATAAAGCACATTCATTCATGAGATCTAGTGCAACATGTATAATATTCCTCCTATTTTCTGGTGTGGGGTGACCTCCCCATGGACATGTGGAGGTGAGGGATTAGGTCATGTTTCTGCACTTCCAGCAGGGTTGGGTATTTCAAGTGCCTGAGGGGAAACAAACTGTTCAAAATAATGGAGCTGAGATTGTTGTGCTAAAGGGAAATGGGGAAAAGATTGTGGCCTCTGAAACCCAGTCTGTTTCTCATTTTCCCCTTCAGCAGTGAATTACCCTGCTGTCCCTCCTCCGAGCTCTTGGTGAAACCATAGTTTAGTCCTTTGATTGTCTATGAATAGAATTACCCACTTTCTTGCTCTCTTATTGGTCAGGATAGCTTGCCTGAAAGTGAGTAAATGTTTCTAACATATGCATGATATTATGAAAGTATGCAGAAATTTGGTTTCTACAGTTTACAGAAGGAACTAAAATTCCATTGCACCTAGATGCTCAGCCAGCATGTATCCCTCCATATAGATCAATAATCACCCTTGAAGGTAGACCACAGTAAATTAGTTGTCTTATTCTTACCCCTTCGATGGTACAGTCTGCTAGTTCAAACTCAAAGTGTGTTTTTACTGCACCTTTCAAGTGTTTACTTGTTACCTTCTTTCCTTATGGGTCTAAATTATTTAAACTACTGCTTTCACAGAAATAACATTAGACCCTGAACATTTTAGTGCAGAAGGACTTAGAAATAATTTGTTAAAATTAATTACTGTAGGCTGGGCTCTTAGTTGCCTAACATTTAGTTATTTCATCAAAAATGCAACAAATAAAGGCTGAACCTGAGCAGTGCATATGAGATGTCACTTTCATGAAACATGGATCAGAACTGCTTGAGCTCTTTTCTCACAGATGGCAAAAGGGAACTGTGGCCAAATAATATACCTGCTCTGTAGACCAGGGCAAGGGAATATGTGATGCTGGCATTCAGAGGAGAAAATAAACATTATGTGTCATTATAAAGAAGAAGAATGGAAAGGAAAAATGTTAGCAAAGCACACTCATTCTGCAAGCATTTTAAAGTGTGGTGATGTTTGTCCTTAACTTTAGACACCAGTCTTTGGGGTTTAAGTTAAGTTTTTTGGAGGTCAGTAGAGGGTTAGAGACTCCTTCACATGATGAATTAGCACCCAAACTGGTTTGAGAGCCAGTCTTTCTGCAGCATGAATGGTGAGAGGTAAGCATGACCAGCTTTCTAGCTTGGACAACTTCAGCAAGGCATATGCCTTCATTCCAGATGAGTTTCACCAAAGATTTCAAGTGTTTAAGATAAACTTTGTAATGACAACCAAAGAACAAGAATCCCTATCATATCACATAAGGACCGATTTATGACAGGTTAGCTTCCAACATCTACTTGAGGGCAGCAAATACTTAATGTGTGGCTGTCTCTTTCTTACCACACCATTGACTTCAACAAGCACTTGGAACTTCACACTAGTGAAATTTCATAAACTCATTGCTCTGCACTTGGAAAGGATAACATACTTTCATTTATCATGGAAGCACTGCAGAATTTATGATATTTTTTGTTTGTCATTTTCTTGTTTTTAAGGTTTGGTATTTTTAGCCAGGTTTCATAAAGAAATAAGGCTTAAACCATCATGCTCTCCGTCAGCTCCCTACTTATAACTTCTGAACTTGTGGCCAATTTCAGCTCTATTTGACAGAGAAGTAAAGGTTTCAAAGATATTACATTCCACAAGTTTTGTGAAAATCAACAGCTTGATAGATGAGAGAATACATTATTGTTCCAGCTGAAGACAAGGACAGTTCAATCCTTGGGTTTTTTTCTGTTTGGCAGAGACCAACTTGTCAGTCCCTGTGGAGTGGTCAGTCAGTACTAAGTAGTGTTGAACTAACCATGGCCCAAGTAATTTTTCACCTGCCTACCAGGCAAGCAAAATTGAGAAAGAAAGTCTGGAGGTGGCTTTGGGAAATTGAAAAGTATTTTGTGCCATAGGCAGTCATGGGGTGTTGTAGTAGTGGTAGTGATATGCTTCAGAAGATGAGAAGGAACTACAAATATTCTGATAGGAGGAATTTTGGAAATGAAGAATTCTTTATTCACCAAACAACATCTCCTCATCTTCTATGCTCTGTTTTGTATAATTAACTGAAGATATAATAAATATCATGATGGCTTGTAAATAGGAGTAGAAAGGGCAATGATGAGGTAGAGATGTAAAAAAAATGGTGTAAAACAGGTCTTGAACAGTGCATTATGAACAAGTTCATTCAATGACCCGATGATCTCCTGGTCTGTTATTTTTCTGTTAGTTATAGATGGATTTAATTAGCAAATTACCTATATGGAAAATACTACCTATTAGGTTTTGCTTGTTCTTTAGCCTCCAGTAGTCATCTTCAATAAGTTTTCTAACAGTGACATGTTAGGATCAGAGGAACAGCAGCACAGAACCTGTAAAATTATTCATCTCTTCCAGTATCCAGTCTCCAAAAGTCATCATAATGAGATAGTCTAGGGAGGGTACAACTAATCTCCTAATAAATAACTGTAACAATTGGACCTTTGGGGAGATTTCCTCTTCACACCAAACAGTCAGTGCTTGTGCCTTGCAGCAAGAGGGTTGATGTCCATAATGAATCTATATTTCAGTCATTTAGCTATGGATAGTCTTATTAATAATATAAATGCAATAACTCGATGTTTGGGTTAAAAAAAAAAACCAAAAAAAAAAAAGGGAGAAGAAAGTGTAGGAAAGAAACTGTAACTGCTTAGTGAGCACATGGATGGAAAAAAGGAGCTTGCAGATGTGACAAAAACACCGGTGACTAATAAAATTGCTTTTATTACCTTAATTTGCCACATATAGTGCAAATATTTAACTTGAATAAGGCATGAATTGGTAAAAAAATGTGTGCTGTACCATTTAAAGTGCTATACTTGAATAAAATAATGTATATCTTTTCATATGCAGTCCTTGAAGTCACACTACATACATCTTTAATTTCTTCAATTAAGAAAAAAAAAAGAACAAATGGAGTTAGATTTTAATTATTCATAGTTCATTTGAGAGAAATCTTTCTAAATGAGAGGAAGGAGACTTGTGCTATCTATCACAAAGAGAAAAAGAATGGATAGAAAATCCACTCGCTGAACTATTTGACAATACATAAGCTTCTGCCTTCATTATGTACTGCTGCCTGATGTGTAGGGAGATGCATTACCGGAAGAGCTAGTTAGGGGGTCATGTCATGGAAACTGTCCCCAGAATATTGAACTGCTGACTGGCAAATACCTGCAGTACACATTTGATAGAGTCTTACTAAGGCATGCACGTGGAAACATTTCCTTGAAGCTTATTTGTAAAAAGATGGGAATATAAGGAACAGCCATATTGGATAAGACTTACGGTTCGCTCAGGCCACCTTTGTCTTTGGCGGGAGCCATAGCCAGTTGAATAGCCAAGAAACCTGTGGGAAAATTGTAAGAGATGTGTACAAGGAAGTCCATAATCAGCAGAGTTTGACTTAAATCTTAGAATATTTATTCCTTCCAGCACATTTTTTTACATTCCTGATAAAAGAAGGGCTATTTTTGTTGTCAATAGGAAAAAAAATTCCTATTTGGATTTCACTCAACTACTGATCTCACAACTGTTTTGCTGCATTGAGTTCCACACTCTTATCATGCCCTGGATGAAAACTGATTACTTTCTATCACCTTTGAATTGATTATCTTTCATTTTCATTGAATGTCTCCTTGGCAAAGAAGAACAGAGACAGCAATCTGCCGCTTTGAGGAATTCATTATTTTATATGCTTTTATGTAGACTTTCTGGGTCTTCTAATTTGCAAAGTCAACAATCCCTGTATTTCTATCCTGATTTTACGTTGGTGACCTCTGTTCTCCTAATGACATCCATTCTGTCTCTGAATACGTGTTTTTTAATAAGTTTTTTTGAGATAACAAGGTTTCTGATTTGGAAACAATATTATAATGACACTTCATTATTTCATATGATTGTGGCATTAGGGTTTTTCTCGTTATTAAATTGCATTTCCTTGTTTAATTGCAACTGCAGTCTCTGTTGTGTGATTGATCTCTTTCCTAACATAGTTTAAAGCAGCGTGTGTTGCATGTGTAACTCAATGTCTTTCTATTTGTTGCATATTACTTTCCATTTTTCAGTGGGGAACTTTATTGGGTATGTGATCATTAAGATCCATATAGTTTACATTTCTGTGAGAACCCCTGAAATGGTTTCTGGACCGCAGCTATGAAAATAATACATTGTCATCTGCAGACTGATATGCTTCCCTATTCATCTTCCTGCTCCAAGTATTAATTGGTATGTTAAATAATGCCAGTGACTATGTAAAATCTGAGGGCACCTGCTATTCAATTTTTAACTTGACCATTAATTCCTACTTTGTTTTCTGTCTCTTGGCCTTTTCTTAAATCACACAGATACTTTGCCTCTGTGTGACTTCCTAAGTTCAATAGCAACATATTGTTAACAACCCTGTGGAAAACTTTGTGTAGTCAAAGGAATCTTTTCTCCCTTACCTGATAATTTATCCACACATCCAAAGAATATTAATAGAGTAGTGAAACATAGTTTCTCTCTGCAGAATTTATGCTAATTAGGTATTGTCTTATCATTATTTATCAGGTAGCATGTTATTCTATATGCAACAATCACTTTTAAAAATGACCAAGTCGTAACACTTTCTTGACTATAAGCCTAGCCTTAAGTATAGGTGCAGCTTCTGCAATCTGATACCTTGAGAGAGAGATTGTGTATACTTGAACTATAACCACCTTTGTCCGGGAAGACAATCAGTACAAAGAGACAATCAGCATGAAAAGGAGTTTACAACTGTGGTTCCTAAAAAGCAAAATGCATCTGCAGTAAAGGTGTGGCCTTCAGCAGAGTCCACAATAATAAAATCTATTCCTGATGAAAGTAATCATCCCTCTGATATGTGCTGTTCAGCAGTCACCTTAAGAAATGGTGATTATGGCATCTCCATGGGAGTACTTGGGAGTGATATCTTGTGCAAAATGCACTTAAGTCCATTTGGCAACTAACACCTTGAGATGAGAGCACAGCCTGTAGTACAGACCACCAAATCTGCTTACCAACTGCCATGGAGGACTCAGAAAGTTGGTGGTAACAGCAGAGCACTAATCTGTTTCCTTGCAAGAATATTTTCTCCTCACCTTCTCTGAACTAGGCAACTGAGCTTAATGATGAAGATCCATAGGGACTTCAACACCCGAGATGTGACAGAGCATCCTGGCTGCTAGTGTTTGTCAGAAATGATCCAAATTCCTCTTTGGCTTGGATTCCTTTATCTATTGGCCTAATACTTTTGTCTTTATCTCAGCCAAAGAGCTAAATTTGTAGTTGCTCTGAATGATACTTCTGAGGAATATTTTAAGATTACCTACTGGATCTAGATTTTTGGTCTAATTATTAAAACAATTTGTTGAATTACTTTTTAATCTTTATTTCTGTATTTTAATTAATGCATAAGATGCCTAGAGCATAGGAGGCCAGGCCCTTCCAATTGAATTGAAATGAACAATATTAAAAAATTATATAGAAGACAGGAAATAAATCAGAAGCATAAGCATTGAAATACATCACATTCTTCTTGGCGTTCTATTAGCACGTGTAGGAGTGCTAAGTCTATGCCCAACTTAAAATATAATTTGGAACTGTTAAATTTCTGCTAATGCAAAACTGCAGAACACCCCAACTCTGGTGATTCTGTGGCCACAATAAACTAGGTGATTAATTGCAACTTCCTTCATCTGAACTCGACACTATAAGTAAGAAGCCATGTTGTTTTACATTTGCCACGTTTTGTTTATTTTTTTATTGTCTTGGACTTTGCTCTGATGTCTTTTTTTTAACACAAATTATGCTGTTTTCAATCCAAAGGACACTGTCATGTTTGAGAAAAGTCTCTCTGACATGAGTGGATCATCTTGCATGAATAATAACATCTATTACAAACACTTATTTGTCAGATTGGGTACTAAATGCTATTGAAGCAGCAGTTGTTCTTATTTTGAAGACAGGACACTTGACATAAAGCAGTGGAACACAAGACTGTATAAAAATAAAAGCCTTTCATGTAAAGTGTGTGTACCAGGGAATTATTGCTCCTCTTCACTCAGACCTTGACTTGCACAGACATGCAAACACACAAATATTCACTCACAGTTTCATAGGATGCTGAAAATGACACAAGTAAAAATTACCAAAGATTTTCAGAGCGATGTACTGTGACAACTGTTTTACGTTAAAAATGTATAGGTGTTTTTAAGAATACAAATGTAATTGTGTTTCAGATTTGCTGAAAAAAAACCAACCCCCAAAAAACACACACAGAGTAATGTGTGTTTCCAAAAAGGTACAGCAGATCTGTGTCCTGAAAGACCATAGTCTTTAGTGAGGAACACAAATCTCAAATTACTACCTCTCAGAGATATGTTCCTCCAGATGATGATACTGAGCTCTGAATGTACTGAAGCCTGAGAGGCTGAATTGGGAATGCCTGAAGCAGAAGCAGATGAAGTATGAGTTATTTTCAGATTCGCCATACTCTTATGGATATTGCAGCTATTGGTACTAACGTAATCCCACCACATATTGCGAAAATATAATAACAAAATTTTGGTCTCTTTTATACATTCTCTAGGTGTATGCCTCTGAATTTCTTCTGTCATACTTACATCCTCTTTGTTTCTTCACAGGCTTCTTAAATCTCTTTCATTCTCTCTTAGTGATACAAACATGAGATTTTCATTCTCTGTAGCTCTTGTCATTTAGAGCATCCTTCCTATATCTCTTTGTCTTCTCGTTACTTCATCTAATTGGAAAAACATGTATTTTCTCCAGGCTCAGAAATACCTATTATTCAGCCACCCAGGACAACTTAACAACCAGCCTGGACAAATGTAATTTAATTACTTCTTCCTCACTGGCCAAGGTGCTGACCTGCATTTAAAGATCTTGTGTGTTCTACAGTCTCATGCTGGAAAGGAAACTAGATTTTACCTCACTTTCTTTTAAGTGATGCCTAACAGCAGGAAAAGAAAGAATAGCTTTGTTCAACCAACCATTTTCTCAGGTTCTGTCTGTGTCTTGTCTGCCAACTATGGTCTCCTTAATGAAATAATGACAGTGCTGTCTTACCTTGCACAAAACCTGGGAAAGCTACAATTCTGTACCAGGAAGAAAATTTACAGTTATTTTCTTGGGGAAAATCACCCAAAAAGAACATACCTACACTGTAATTAATCTTTAGTTGTCATTCAATATGAAGATTATTTCACACCAAAATAGGTTTTAAATCATCAGTTCCTTCTATCTCTTTCTACCACTGGTGATGACTCAGGGACCTTGCCTAGAGTTTCAAGATTTAGTGAAATGAAATCAGTGGCTACATTTCTTTGCCCCTTTCAGATCCACTATGGACCCAGAGGTAGTCCCCTTCCAATTCCAAAACCAAGATGACAGTTACTTATTCCTAAAATATGGGCTGTTTGACAGTTACTTGAGAAAACGTTTTCCTGAACTGAGAAACCACTTCATCTGTGGTAACCACTTTATTTTCAGATGCTGCAGGACAACTTGTCTGGTCAATTATCATCAAGATGAGAAAGAGTATTTTGAAAACAAAATCCTGATTCTATGATTCTCCCACCCAGGCGGGAATTTTATAGAACAGGAAAAATAGCTCAGATGCTGCAGGGTCTGCTTTGGAGGGTCTCTTCTGTAGAGGAGAAATCACTTTCCCTGAGGCATAGGAAGTTCTGTGTAAATATGAGGAAAAATTCTTTCACTGTAAGGGTGATGGAACACTAGAACAGACTGTCCGGGGCAATTGTGGAGTTCTCTCTCTGGAGATACTCAAAACCTGCCTGGATGCATTCCTGTGTGATTTGGTGTAGGTGACCCTGCTCTAGTAGGGGGGTTGGACTAGGTGATCTTTTGAAGTCCCCACAAGACCCTGACATTCTGTGATTCTGTGTAATGTCCTCTGTAGCCTGGTTAGCCCTTTGAGCTTGGTCAACCTCACAGGTCATATAGACAACTGTGCTAAAACTGGCAGAATTGTAGCTATCATGAGTAAGATGGCTTTCATAAAAATCAGGTATGGCTGTAATTTAAGAGGACAAATCTGCTTCTCAGCCTGGGTTCATAGGTGCATTTAAAAGCAATCTTATTGAAAACAAATGGCATTTAGACTTCCAAATGACTTAGTCTTCCTTGCCAGGTCCAGGCAGTCAGAGAAACATGCTCTGCAGTGCATCCTGCAGTCTTGGTCCTTCACATCCCCACCCACCAGATTTGGTAAGTGAATAGGGTATGCTATAGTCCCTCCCAGGCTGTCAGCTGAGGTTTGCTTTATGGTGAGGACTAGAGGGGAATAGGGAGTGGCAATGGAACCATGATAACTTACTAAGCTGTCAAACTCCCTCAGTTCAGATAGAGGTCTCACTGACTTCGCCAAAAGGGGGATGCTAACACTGCCTTGTCATTCTTACAGCTGAATGGGGAGGAAAAATCCATTAAAGTTTGTGAAATTATGATACACTATAGTTCTGGGAGTCACAGAAGTATCTAAGATAGACAGCTAATTGTTACAATTTTGGCAGTATGTCTCATGATGGGCACAATGAAAAGTCTGTGAAACTCTTCTTTTAATAGATCATTACTAAAGTTACTCAAAATACACAACTTTATTGTTTGGTCTGTTCCAGAAGCCTAGAAGCCCAGAAACCCAAACTGAGAGTGAGAGCCTGTTGAGCCTCATGATGTCCATAATGTTATTAAGAGATGTGCACACACTGTCTCGATGAGTTGAGTGCCTTAGCTGAGAACTGAGAATATTTTGTCACAGTGGTTTTTTGATGAGCTGAGATTCAGGAATATGAAGTCTAACTCCCAAGGTCAAAGCAAGACTCAGAACTGCTAGGTTCTGAATTCACTACCATGCCAGATCCCTGGTCAGGTACCAGACTATCCTCTCAGTACTGGTTTTTTTTTGGTTTTGTTTGTCTGAGTTTTTGTTTGTTTGTTGGGTTTGTTTGGTTGTTTGTTTTTGTTAGTTTGGTTTTTCTTATAGCAAAGAAGTGCTGAATTCCAATTTACTCCCAGCCAATGTCAGAAATATGCAAAATTGATCATTGCTTTTCACTACATTTTGCTGGTTTTCTCTTGGAGTGTCTGTATTGTGTGATGAGTTCAAAGCATTAGAGGACCCTGTAGTCCTACCACTTGACCTGATGAAATGACTACTTCTATAAGGTAAACTAAACAGTGCTAAAGGGGTATGGCATGATGGCATCTGGTCTTTAACACAGGGAGTAGCTGTATCTGATGTGCCTACTGGGAGAGGACCATAGCCCATGCTAACTCCTAAATGGCTTTGTTTGGGAGAAAGCCAGTTAGCTCTGGGAAAAAACATACCACACACTGTTCAAACCATTTAACAAGACAAAGAATTGAGCTCCAGGGCATGTGCCCCAGCACTGTTTAATTTAGAAGTACAGATGTAGCCTGCAGAGTGAGTTTAGGTATCTTGAGTGTAGATTCTTTTTGTCCTACACATGTGCCCACCTCAGACAGATCCTGTTTGGTTTCTGTACTTCAGATCAAGATAATGGCTGAAGAAGTCAATGCTGAGATTCATTTGTAGTATCCAGGTGGCTTTGAAAATCCAGTACAATTCTTAGGACGAAAAAACAATATTAAGAGAAAGAACATGAAATAATTTTAGACCTTTAGCACTATGATTACTTCAAGCAGTGCAAAGCTGTGCTCTTGTGCTCATGCACAGGCATAGATACGTGCAGAGGAAGCATGTAGCAGATATAAGGAGTCATCTGGTGTTAGTCGGTAAAAAATGTCACATTTCATAGTTTTCCTAGAATAGCCATCTTTTTTTTTTTTAAATACAACATCCAAATGTCAGCCTACTCAATGTAATCTTTTTCTGTTGGTTTGTTGTTTTGAGGTTTAATTTTTTTTAACATGCTATTGTTCACTATATTGCATTTTTCATTTCCACTTGCTGTGATATCATGGCATTTGATTTCATTATGGCCAAGAGGCCAACAAGCTCAGTTCAGCATCAGGTATCTTTCTGCTCTGTGAATTTGCAAATGAGACACAATGGATGACTGATGTAACAAGAGTCCCACCTTGCAAGCAATAGGAACCCATAACCCTCACCAGGAACTCATTCTCCACATTTTTTGAGGTCAGGACTACCATCTTGTGCTGATGTCTTCTGACTCTGACCCAAAGACTTTTTGGGGGGTTGATTTGTTTGTTGTTGTTGTTTTTTTTTTTTTAACCTCTTTGAAGTTACAATTTTAGGGGACCTTCTTGAATGTATTTACTTAAAAGATAAAAGAAATGAGATCCTTATTTTTATGTATGTATATAACTTTTTCATCTTCAGTTTTTCAGCAGTGACTAGTACCTTTTCATATGAAGCAGAACAGCACTCCCCTCCTTCTGCCCCTCTTAATGGAAAAGTAAATGCTTATTCTTTCCATCTACCTGATGCATGCCTTCAAAATACTATAAAGATATGAACCCGATGGAGTTTCTAAATTATAAAGCAGGAGTTCTTTTATATTACCGTGAACAACAACTGGAAATCTAGTTCTTTATAATAAGTTATTTATTCTCCATTTTGAGGTTTTATCCACACCCCAGGAGGTGGCCATGTATATTTCAACAGGTGCTGCATCAAGATTGCTATGATACTCTCAAACCATATTAGATTGTATCCAGTGGAAAGAAATGAATTTGAGAGCAAGACTTACAGGCTGATGAAAACCGAAAATCTTTTCTCCTGTTGAATGCAAAATTTTCTATTAGGTTCATAGCTGTTATCAACATCAGCCTTATGTAAATGCATATTTATGATCTAATACACCACACTGGCAGTATGTCTGGGAGAACAAGTATCTATGCAGTGTATTCTGGCCAAAAAAATTACAGAACCATTTCAAATCTTCTGAAAAATGTAACAATAGAATTCAAAAGGGACTAAGGTGGTGGGCAGGACATAGCATTGCAGTAGGATCACCACGCACCATGGTTATTTGCTTGCTTCTAAGGAAAAGTAGGAATAGATGTTTCTGACTCATGACAAGAAGCCAGGAGGGACAGAGATATAGAAGAAAACAGTTTATGATCTTAAGGGGAGAGAGGGCATGTGATGTTACAGGAAATTTTTTTCCTCAATTTCCAGCAAATGCAATCCCTCTAAACCATAACACTGTATTAAGAGGAAATATGTTATTTTATAACAGCCTCTAATAGGATATCAGTTAAAGTTTTGGTATATGGCTTATATAACCCACTTCACCAGAGAACATAAACACTGCATAATGTTCAGTGCTCTTTTTCTTTCAAACCTGGGAGAAGCAGATAAAACACATTCAGTGCCATTCAGTGACTTCTGATGCTTCTTACCCTACGTCACTCATTCATGTGCCTCTTGAGGTCCCAGTTCTCTTCTCATAAAGTTGCTTCTTTTCATATAGCCGTAACATGGCCAAGAGAAGAGAATAAGATAAGTTTTCTTTCTTTCTTTCTTTTTTTTTTTTTTTTTTAATAAAGATTTAGTCCAGCACCTTTAACTTATATATAGAAAAGGCATAGCAAAGCCTGCTTCTGAGTGTGCTAGGCCTGGACACATATGCAAAGAAATTACTTGCAGTGTAAGTATGGAAAGCATTACTGAAAAATGAGATTACCTGGATCTTTCACCAACACAGTAATATTTTCTGCTCTTTTTTTTCTTTTATAGTTAGATGCTTTTTATGCATACATATATCCACATACATATAAAATATGAAATATATAATCTAATTTGGATTTTAATTTAGTAAGTGCAGATGGTTCTGTTTCACAGTAGTTATGATCACAAGAATGATAACAGCAAAAACCTTATGTCTCTGTCTATTTGTAAGAGAACAGGAACCACTGTTTCTAGAGACTATTGACTCCAACTGTCTACTTTTTTCCCAAAAAAATCCTTCAATTGTATTGAACAGTTGAGGAAGACTTCAAGATTAAGAATCCGAATTTATACACCTGTAGGCAGATGCCTATAGTTACTTGGCCAATCCTTATAATTAAAGGAGAGGTAATCAATGCAATCAATGCAGCCTACAGAGCCATGGAGATGGCCAGCAGCTAGAAGAATGATTCAGTTGTCTGTGCAGGCATCCCGTGACATCTAAAATAGCCTAGACTATAGTACCTGCATAGGAAGGCTATGAGACTGCTCTGGGTCATGTGCCAGCCCAATGAGGATATCTTGTATACCTGTCCTGGTTTAATAGAATAGAATAGAATAAACCAGGTTGGAAGAGACCTTCAAGATCATCGCGTCCAACCTATCATCCAACACCACCCAATCAACTAACCCATGTAACCAAGCACCCTGTCAAGTCTCCTCCTGAACACCTCCAGTGACGGCGACTCCACCACCTCCCCGGGCAGTCCATTCCAATGGGCAATCACTCCCTCTGTGTAAAACTTCCTCCTGACCTCCAGCCTGAACTTCCCCTGGCGCAGCCTGAGACTGTGTCCTCTTGTTCTGGTGCTGGTTGCCTGGGAGAAGAGACCAACCTCTGCCTGTTTACAACCCTCTTCAGGTAGTTGTAGAGAGCAATAAGGTCACCCCTGAGTCTCCTCCTCTCCAGGCTAAGCAGCCCCAGCTCCCTCAATCTCTCCTCATAGGGCTTGTGTTCCAAGCCCCTCACTAACTTCGTTGCCCTTCTCTGGACACGTTCCAGCAAGTCAACATCCTTCCTAAACTGAGGGGCCCAGAACTGGACACAGTACTCGAGGTGTGGCCTAACCAGTGCAGTGTACAGGGGCAGAATGACCTCCCTGCTCCTGCTGGCCACACTGTTCTTGATGGAGGCCAGGATGCCATTGGCCCTCCTGGCCACCTGGGCACACTGCAGGCTCATATTCATCCTACCATCAACCAACAACCCCAGGTCCCTCTCTGCCTGGCTGCTCTCCAGCCACTCTGACCCCAGCCTGTAGCACTGCATGGGGTTGTTGTGGCCAATGTGCAGAACCTGGCACTTGGATGAGTTAAATTTCATGCCGTTGGACTCTGCCCATCTGTCCAGCCTGTCGAGGTCTCTCTGCAAAGCCCCTCAACCCTCTAGCAGATCAACTCTTGCCCCCAGCTTGGTGTCATCAGCAAATTTACTGATGATGGACTCAATGCCCTCATCCAGATCATCAATAAAGATGTTAAAGAGGATGGGGCCCAGCACTGATCCCTGGGGGACTCCACTACTGACTGGCCGCCAGCTGGATATGACACCATTCACCACCACTCTCTGGGTTCGGCCCTCCAGCCAGTTCCTAACCCAGCTCAGAGTGCTGCTGTCCAAGCCATGGGCTGACAGCTTGGCCAGGAGTTTGCTATGGGGGACGGTGTCAAAGGCCTTGCTGAGGTCCGGGTAAACTACATCCACAGGCCTCCCCACATCCACCAGGCGGGTCACCTGCTTGTAGAAGGAGATCAGGTTGGTCAGGCAGGACCTGCCCTTCCTAATCCATGTTGGCTGAGCCTGATCCCTTGGCCATCCTCTAAGTGCTGTGTGATTGCACTCAGGATGACCTGTTCCATGATCTTGCCTGGTACTGAGGTCAGGCTGACAGGCCTATAATTCCCTGGCTCATCCAACCGGCCCTTCTTGTGGATGGGCACCACGTTGGCCAGCTTCCAATCCTCTGGGACATCTCCAGTGAGCCAGGACTGCTGGAAAATGATGGAGAGCGGCTTGGCCAGCTCCTCTGACAGCTCCCTCAGCACCCTAGGATGGATCCCATCTGGTCCCATGGACTTGTGGGGATCCAGGCGGCTGAGCAGATCACCAACTACCACATTTTGGAACAGTGGAAAACTATGCTTCTGCCTGGCTCCTTCTGCCAGCTCTGGAGGCCAGCTGTCTGGAACACATTCTGCCCTTATAGCAAAAATTGAGGCAAAGAAGGTGTTAATTATCTCTGCCTTTTCCTCATCCCTTGTCACAACGTTCCCCTCCGTGTCCACCAAGGAGTGGAGGTTGTCTCTGCCCTTCCTCTTGCTATTAATGTATTTATAGAAGGACTTTTGTTGTCCTTCACAGCAGAGGCCAGACTAAGCTCCAAATGCGCTTTTGCCTCCCTAATTTTCTTCCTGAAAGACCTAGCAACATCCTTAAATTTTTCATGGGTTGCCTCCCATTTCTTCCAAAGGTGATACACCCTCTTTTTTTCCCTTAGTTCCATTAAAAGTTCTTTAACCATCCAGGCTGGCCGTCTGCCCCGGCGGCTCATCTTCCGGCACATTGGCACAGCCTGTCCCTGACCTTTCAACAGTTCTTCCTTGAAGTAGGACCAGCTCTCCTGGACCCCTTTGTTTTTAAGGGCTTTATCCCAAGGAACCCTCTGAACTAGTTCCTTGAGTAGCCTGAAGTCCGCCCTCCGGAAATCCAGAGTGGAGGTCTTCTTGCTACCCCTCTTAGCTTGACCAAATAATGAGAATTCAATTATCTCGTGGTCACTGGCCCCTAAGCACCCTCTGACCACCACATCACCCACCAACCCTTCCCTATTGGTGAAGAGGAGGTCAAGCATAGCCTTGCCCCTGGTAGGCTCTCGCAGCACCTGGCATAAGAAGCTGTCCTCCATGCATTCTAAGAACCTCCTAGATTGCCACTTCTCTGCCATGTTAAGATCCCTGCAGGTATCAGACAAATTGAAGTCACCCATGAGAACAAGGTCAGACGATCTTGAGACAGCCTTAAGCTGCCTATTGAATGACTCATCAACATCCTCCTCCTGGTTGGGTGGTCTATAACAGGCTCCAACCAGGATGTCAGCCCTGTTGGCCTTCCCTCTAATTCTCACCCACAGGTACTCAACCCGATCGTCCCTAATCTCCATCTCAATGGCATCTAGTGCCTCCCTGACGTACAGGGCCACCCCTCCACCCCTTCTTCCTTGCCTGTCTCTCCTGAAGAGCCTGTAGCCATCAATTGCAGCACTCCAGTCATGTGAGTCGTCCCACCACGTCTCTGTGATGGCAACTACATCATAACTTTCCTGCTGCAGCAAGGCTTCCAGCTCCTCTTGTTTGTTGCCCATGCTTCGTGCATTAGTGTACATGCACTTCAGCCGGGCTGCTGGTTTCACCTCTGGCTCTGGCTTATCACCCCCAGACCCCAGCCTGGGGGGTCTGGTTTCATCCCCTTCCCCCTTCAAAACTAGTTTAAAGCCCTATCTATGAGACCTGCCAATTCCCTCCCCAGAATCTTTTTCCCTTTGAGGGATAGGCCATTCTCATACACTCTGATCTTACCCCTCCTCTGGGACAGATGTGCTCCATCTGTTGCCAGCTGGCCTGGTGCAGCAGAAAGTTTTTCAAGATCAAAAAACCCAAAATTCTTTTGCCTGCACCAGCCTCTAAGCCACTTGGTGACTTCAGCTGCTGACCTGTTCCTTATGATATTCCCACCTGCAACTAAGGGTATAGACGAAAAAATTATTTGTGCACCTGATCCCTCAACCAGATCTCCCAGGGCCCTGAAGTCATCTTTGATAGCCTTGGGAGTTCTGTTTGCAACATCATCATCATTCCCTAGCTGCATAACTATCAAGGGATAATAGTCAGAGGGCTGCACCATATCAGGCAGTCTTCTGGTAACATCTCCAACCATGGCTCCTGGAAGAAAACAAACCTTCCTGTGAGTAGGGTCTGGCCGACATATGGGGCCCTCTGTTCCCCTCAGGAGGGAATTGCCAATAACAATTACCCTCCTCTTTTTTTTAAGGGAGCAAGTCCTGATGCCGGGGGAAGGCTGTTTAAGCTTAGGCTGTTTCACCCTAGGTCGTTTCACTTTAGGCTGTTTTCCCACAGGGAAAACCCCAGATGGTGTGCCCTCTGATATCAGAATCACCTCACCCTCAACCTCCAATGCCCCGTACTTGTTTTCCAAGGGCAGTGGGGGGGTTGGGGGGGGGCAAGGAGGTTTAACCTTGCATCTTTTGATAGGAACCTGCGTCCATTCCCCTCTGCTTTTTTGATAACTGGCCTCTGCTGGGGGGGCCTGCAGAGCCTGGTTACTCAGGTTCGTCACCCTTCTGCAATTGCATACATCTCTAAATCTAGCAACCTTATCCTTCAGTCCAGCCACCAGGCTAAGCAGAAGGTTGATCTGCTCACACCTAAAGCAGGAGCCGTCCCCTCTACCCTGCATCTCAAGTGCCAGGCTCCAGCACCATCTGCAGCTAGATGCCTGGACACCTGCCTCTTGCTTATGACACCTACCTATCTGCTTATATTCCCCCTCAGTCTGAGTTGAGACTGACTTTTTAAAGGAGTTATTGCGGCGAGTTACCACCATGGCCAGCCCTGCCCACGGAACCTACTGGAGAATGGTTTTTTTTTTAAAAAAGTGTGGCGGTTTGAGTTAGAACACACTAATTCTGTCCTAGGATTTTACTTTTCAGCTCGGTCTCTTTATGAAATCAATTATATGTTTTACAGACAGTGTCTGCTTCTGGCAGTGTTAACACTCGATGTTTCTAGTTAGTACCAAGGATTAGTGTACAGACAAGGTCACTGCTAAATCTCTTGTGCTGTGTCAGAGGTGCAGAGTAAAATGCCACATGAGCAGGGAGGAGTGAACATTTCAGCTCACCCTAAATTGACCAACTAGGTATTCCATTCTGTATACATCTTGTTCAGTATATAACTGAGGGATCATAAGAGTCAAGCTCTCTTCTTCAATGGCCACCGTACAAGGAAAACTCTGTAGGTTCTGCCTTTGATCCTGATCTGTGCCTTCCTAAATCCAATTTCAGAATCCAGCTCCTGAATCTGGGGCCTATCTGTCTTTGAGTCCAGCCTGGGACTTCTATCACAGCATCTCTGGTAATGGTGAATAATTGCTATCAGGGACTTGGGTTCAATATTGGTGTTTTTTTTTTTTTTTTTTTCTTAACATATTTGTATATATCTTATTTTATTATTATTATTTTAATTAATATAATTTTAACCTTCATTTCCCCTTTGGGAAGGGAGAGGGATTAACAGAGAGTGCCTGTTATTCTTCTAGTGGATGGCCCAGTCCTAGCCCTTGACAATGGCTTTAGATGCCGGCATATATGCCTGTTCTGCCTGTTCAGCTGCCTAAGCATAGGTGTCTGGTGTCATCTCAGGTTTGGTGTGCTATACAGAACTCCTCTTTTGTATTGCCAATCTTATGGTGTGAAGGTCCTGACCAAATTACATGAGGTATCTAGGACTGCAAGTAGCTGTCTGAGAAATACGTACTTGAAGGAGCAGCATCAGCAGCTCCTCACCCTTCTCTTTGTAGTCTCTGACCTATGTTGACCTGTATGAACATGAGCAGCCACGCCTGTAACAGGCCATGTACTCTATTATGCCTCATCTCTGTGGTCTTGTCTGGCATTTTGGGCTTTGCAACTAACCCTAGTTATCATTGGTGAATATGCAATGCTCACCACACAGGAGTATTACAGGGCTGCCCCTTCGCTGGTGAGGTCCTAACCTGCTGCCATCCTTGCTCAGAAGACATTGTGTTTAGACACCCAAGGTGGACTTTTTCTTACTTTAGGATGTGCTAAGTTGCTCTCAAGGTGTCATTGCACTGGCAAGAGAGGAATATGCATTCCTTTCTGAAGCTGCACCTGGACGTATTAAACCCTAAGGTGCCTCAAGTGACAGTATCATAGTATCATAGTATCAGTCAGGGTTGGAAGGGACCACAAGGATCATCTAGTTCCAACCCTCCTGCCATGGGCAGGGACACCCCACACTAGATCAGGCTGGACAGAGCCTCATCCAGCCTGCTCTTAAACACCTCCAGAGACGGGGCCTCGACCACCTCCCTGGACAACCCATTCCAGGGTTTCACCACTCTCATGGGGAAGAACCTCCTCCTCACATCTAGTCTGAATCTCCCCACCTCCAGCTTCATTCCATTCCCCCTAGTCCTATCACTACCTGACATCCTGAGAAGTCCTTCCCCAGCTTTCCTGTAGGCCCCCTTCAGATACTGGAAGGCCACAATTAGGTCACCTCGGAGCCTTCTCTTCTGCAGACTGAACAGCCCCAACTCCTTCAGTCTGTCCTCATAGGAGAGGTGCTCCAGCCCTCTGATCATCCTTGTGGCCCTTCTCTGGACATGTTCCAGCACCTCCATATCCCTCTTGTAATAGGGGCTCCAGAACTGGAGGCAGTACTCCAGGTGGGGTCTCACCAGAAAGTGCAGGCTGATTATGAGCAACTGAAAGCGCCTACAGTGCTGACTGGCCAGGAGAGGCTGAAGTTATTCCAAGCTGTCTCTAACATTGTTCAGGTAAGATCGAGTGTATGGAATGACTAAAATGTGAGAAACAGATAAAGATTAAAAATGCACTCTCAGAGTAGCTTGAGTGACCATTTCTGAGAGGCCTTTAAAATTAATTACAGTCTTTTCTTCTCTTGCAACAAATCTAGGAGATATGCTGAAAATTTACATAAATTATGGGGAGGATAATTTTTTTCTTTAGGTCAAAGTATCTTTATCCCTACTCATATGAAATGTGCAAGGTAATAAAATATAGGATTAATGTGTCTTAATGAAACTTCAGGCATGCATATTTATGCAAGGTTTATGAATAATTATATACAAAAGAAAATTTCCAGTGAAATAATAATAGAAAATTCATCTAATCTTTCCATTGGTTTTGCCTTCAATTTCTCTTTTCTCTTACTTTTGTCCTGCAACTCAAGGCACTTATCCAGCAATTATTTAAGCCTTATGGTTATTAATGTCATTGAGGCTACTCATATGAATAAAATTAAAGGAATACCTAAGTGCTTCCCACGAAGCACTATAGCCAGAATCCCAAGATGCATGAATATTTGTTTTGATTCTGAGCACCTGCACTACTTGGCCACAGTATCACCCATCATATTTGTGGGAAGGAGATTTCCTGTGCCAAGGACACTTGAAGAGAAGTAATACTTCTTGAAGAGTGGAGAATCTATTTTTGGTTTTGACAAATGAACAGGTTTCCCAGATGTCTCTTGAATACACATAGGGCTTGCTTGGTTAAGAATGAGTGGGCTTAGTGCAACTTAAAACTTGGAGCAAGAGTGTTTGAAATGATGCACACTTGCCTTGCCATTCATTGGAACCTCCCCAAACATCACTCCAAAACAGACTGAAGAGAGGGTATTCAAAATGCCTGGGGGTTCCTGAATACCAGCCCTGTGGCACAGTGGTGAAGTGGAAAACCCATTGTCCTTTGTAGTGTCTGAAACCCATCACTACCCTCTTCTCTTTCCCTACCAGGTATTGTGTACACCCCTGCTATGCTGTTCTGTTACAGGTCTCAAAGATCATGTCCTGTTTTGTATCCCTGTACCCCTTGTCCTCTTGGGGGGTTTGTGAACCCTTCTATACCTTTTTTGCATGATAAAAAGTTATGAAGAAGAAGCCATAAAAGGGGTCCACTGTGCAGTGTGCAAAACCAAACCAAAATAAAAAAGAACAACCAAACACTAATGCAGGCATGATTTATAGATAAGCCTTTTTCACAGTGCAGTGAAGGGAGAAGGAAGAAAGCAGAGAATATGAACTAAAGATGGGCACTTGGGCGAGTGAATGGGCAGGTTAAAATCAAAGTCAAATTTTGTTAGGGCTTAGTAATTCCCTGTTCCTTCTTTATGTAAATACCCAGATGTGCATGCAAAGAAAATAATCACACAGAAAGATATCTGCTATTCACCAGAGGTTATTTTTTTGTTGGCCCAATTAAATATTTAAAAAAGTTCAAACCGTCCACTCAGAAAACAGTGTCAAGTGTCAGCAGTGCCCTTCAAATTCTGTGAGAAAAGAATTGCAAATAATGAAGGAGATAAATCAACATCCTTCATCTTGGGAATTTGTTTTCACAGCAATAATTTGGAGAATATTTGCCAATAATGGGTATATTTGTGGGAATCAGGACCCACATGCCTGCTGTTAGGAATGATGCTGGTGAACCACAAGAGTGATTAAATCACAAGGACCTTGTGCTCAGCTTGTGGGCAAAGCTGTTTTCCACACTCTCTGCAAGCAAGAGATGATTTAGGAGATGAGTCCAAGAGATAATTCTGAAAACCAGTGAAAGGTTTTTGAGGAGTGTTTCTTTGCATTTTATGCAAAGCTCTTTTCAGAAGACAAGAAAGTACAGTGATAGACTTAGCTGTGCTGTTACACTCAGGCTGTCAGGGTTTAAGCATCACTATAATGTATCATGAGGAACACTGTGCCACTTGCATTGGAAATGTGTCAGAGCTCTTTCTCATTTTTTTCCTCTTGAGCTGCAGAAGACAGGAGCATTTGTAAGCCAGGTTGCACAAAAGGCAAAACAAAAGCATTTTTATTACTATAATTGAGAATTTGGAAGATGGGAGTTAAGTGCTTGTACCTAATTGTACTGCAATTACCCTGTTTAATCCAGCAACAGGCTTCTTTCAAGCCTCATCACTGTACCTGTGCAGAAGAATCTCATTTCGATACATACGAAAGACTTGTCACTTTGGATATTAAGTACAATAAAGCTTCTTGTTTCTTCTGCCTCAATTTTGCATTGGGATCATTAAAGAGATAAAGGCAGACAATGCAAAATGTGGCCTCATTAATGAGATTGTACCAAGAATGAATGGGACTCAATGTCTACAGTATTTACAAACAAGTAAGACACAAGTTATTAGTGTCTGATTGTTTACCTTACCTTCATTGCTCATGTTCTTTGCTACTGTTGTAAGCAAACTCTTCATCATCTTTAATGTGTTTCTCTTTTTAAAACCTTAGCAGAGTTGAGATGCCATTTCTGGCTTATAGATATAGAAATGAAGTACACAATGTTTATGTCTGGTCTTTCAAGAATATTATCTTCTATTTAAATCAGCAGGAATGTGGTGCCCCTGTTGCTCCAAGGATCTGAGCTACCTGCCCAAGGTCATATGCAACCTGAGCAGGATGGGACCTGAGTCCCAGACAAGTCCCTTAATGGCTAGTTTGAACCTTGTAGGTACTACTTGTACAAGCTCTGATTTTGTTTCCATTCCCTGCCTGAAAAACACAGTTCTCCTTACTCCCTTTTGTACCGCACCTATTTAGAAGGACCTGATATGATCTGTCCTTCCATCCTTTGCTTCTGCAGGTAAAGAATATAAGTACATCTGGTTTTTATGGTTTCCCTCATGCCCAAGTCATATGCTAGCACACTCTTCCTCTCTGCTGTCTTTGTTCACCCAAAAGTTGCTTTAAAGGACTCTGGAATACTTCATTCCATCTGTCTCTTATTTCTAACAGCTCAAAATGGCTCACTATTCCACTTCAGTGGTTTAAACATTTTCTCTCTATCTGTGCTCAGTTTTTCTTATTAGAGAATGCTCTGTTTGAACCTGTTAAGATAAACTGTGGTGTTTCTTTATGCTGGCTCCTGCCTGCTTTAGCACTTCCCACTTCCCTCTCTTACAAAATTTGGTATAACCTAAGTGCTCCTCCCAGCTCAGAAGGATGTTAGCTCCTTTATGTTTTTGCCATGCTAGCATATTTAGGTAGTGTCATTTTTACATCTCTTTGATGCATTCTGGGCATTTGAGGTTGCGCATTTTAAAAAAACCTGGCTCCCCCTCAAATGGGCACTATACTAATTGCCAAATGAACTGACAAACTCAGAGCTTGTTGGATATCTATGCAGTAACTCAGTAAATCAGTAAATCATTTTAATGAAAAACCTTGCATTTTTATAATGGTTTGTTTCTCAATGGATATACTAAAACACTTTCCAAACTCAGTCTAATCTAATCTGTTTCTTCCCTCAGAGCTTAATTACATACTCCTTTGGAGCAGAAAGAAGTGACTCTCTAAGAGTATAGGTAATGTTGCTGAAGAATTTGTGATGGAAACTATACTAGCAGAAAGTACCACCATATACTCTTTTCTGCCTTTTTCTGGGAAGTGGGATGCAAAGCCGCCAAGAGAAACAGCTGTTATATGATTACTATTGATATTACATCACAGTCATTGCTGTAGGAGTATGGAAGAGGACAGGGTGGCCTGGGAGGAGGAGTGGTAACAGGGAGACAAAGCTGGTATCCTGAAGCAATGGGAGGTAGAGACTAATCTTGCAAAGTGTCAAATATTGCAAGTTTACTGAAGTGATGTTTGGTTATGGTAAGAAGTGCTAAGCTAGAGTAATTTGGAATAATTAATTGGGACATTAGTTCTCCAGCTTACTAAATCTGTTTTTGTTCAAACTGACTCAAATCCAGTAATTTCCTTCTTCTCTGGGAGAAATGTAAATTGATGTAGTTTTATCATCTTGTCCTAGGTCTTTCCCACTGGCAGACACTTAGATTACTCTGTATGTGCCTATCCTCACTTCTATCAATACGCTGTGTTTTCACAAAGAAGATCCATATTTCAGAATTTGGGTAAACAATGATCTCATGTTCGTGGACAAGTGATAAAAGCACAGCATGGCTGGATTGAATTTCATTCTGTAGTCTGCAAACAGTTTATTTCCCACCACTGTTTCTTTGAGCTCAAGTAAGTTGATCATTGCACATTAGCTCTTAATATCTGTGGCTTATGTCTGCCATATAAAAGGGGTTAATACATCAGTGAATGATGCTCCCAACATATGTTTAGATTGTCATTTAATGTAGCTATAGTTAGCTGCCCAAGAAGGTATCAACAAGACAGGTGATCACTATTCATCTTAATTATTGTAATAACATATCCAATATTTAGGAATAGTCTATCTGCACTGTCCTGTATTTTATTACTGACAGTGACAGAGATCTTTAAACCTGTGTGATTAATTAATGCTTTTTCCAATAACTTTGACATGTCTGCTGCTTTTCTCAGTGTCACTTAGATTCTGGGATATTATTATTTAAATAACCCCCATAATTAATATTTTAAACACAGAAAAACTTTTTGACTTTTATAAAAAACACCTCATCAGTAAGGAAAAGTCTGTGGTCTGAGCACTAGAAACCCTTTGTCATCTTTCACTGAGTCACAAGACAGACAGTAAGGAATTCTAGCATAAGGGTTGGAGGTCCTGATGCTTGCTTTCCTCTCAAGGTGGGCTGTAAGGCCCAGAGTCCATAAAAACGTGGGGATGCTTAGCAGGTTACAAGGACCCCTCGGTAGTCCAGGCAGTCATGAAAGTATTTTAGGTTGCACTTGAGATCATTCATATCCCCATTCATCTCCCTTCACTCCAGGTGGTTTAAAATACACCATCGTTGCTTTTAGTTTGTCATCAGGTAGTACAGCACGCAGTCTACAGGTCTGCAGCTCATTCACATTACACTTCAGTGACAATTATATAATTTGGCCTTTTCAGACACACTCAGTTTTATCTCTGATGTTCTCTGTTGGCTGTGTACACTGGTAAATGCACTCAACATCATTTTGTGGCCTGGCAGCCATGTAGCACCAAACAGACCATGGCTGCATTACTACATTTTCTAGTCACCCGAAATAAGGTCACTGAGTCCAAACAGCCTGCCAGGAGTTGTTCCTGAACTATGCTAATGCCTACACTGCACCTAAGAGTTGTCTGAGCTCTTTTGCCCAAGCCAAAGCCATGCCAGCAACTAGTGTAACAATTTTAAAGTATACATTTAGTAGAATTATTATTATAGACATAGTCATCAAGTACAGAGAGGCAATGATTAAGATTTATAGGTATAAATCACTCCATTGCCTTAAACACAGTTTAACACAAGGAACTTGGATCAGAATCATCTTCTCTGTATTGCCAAGGAGGCAAAATATGTTTAAGGATAGTTTGCTTCAAAATATATTAGCAAAGCTGGAAAAAGTCTATAAGACAGCAAGAAATATCAAGGGGTGTGTGGTCATTCTTATCATCTTCCAAGGAAAAGTATGGGCAAAATTAATTTATCGTGCAGACTGAGCCAAACTGAAGGGATTATCAGTGAAATTAGTTTTTGGAAAGAGGACTCATTTTGTATTAAAGTCTTGTTTTATCTGAAATGCTGAGCTTCATGAGATGGTATAGATAAATGCTTTCTGTCTGGACACGTCCTTCAATGCTGGTTGATAGATTCACGGGAGGAGAAAGCAAAGTTTCAAAGCACAGCAGACAATGGCACTCATTAATTTACAATTAATGACAAGTGAGTTAGAATAGCAAATGGAATTGTGGGAGTGCTCAAGAGAATTCTTCTACAACTATTCAAAAAATATCATGAAAATTTTTATGTTCCTGAATTATAGAAGAACAACTGCATTGGTTAAATCACCAAATGTACCATGATGTTGATGATTCATCATTGCCTATATGGAAAGAATGACCAGAAACCTCAATTAAAATGTATTCCAAATGTGCTTGGTCATACGTGTAGCAAAAGGGAAGGTCAACAGAAAGGAAAGAGAAAGTATTTTTTTCCTGCACAAGGAGACTAACAGTTTTTCGAAGACTGGACTGGAAGCCTGTGGAAGTATTTGAGAGAGACTTTATCTCTGCGGATTAATTTAGTCCCTTACCTGCGTGACCCTCCAACTTTCCTACACTAATCATTGAACACCATAACCTGTGTTTTCAGTGTCACATTAAGAAGCACTGAGCCAGTTAAGTGGGAAAAAAAAAAGGTGCCTGAGAATGATTGAAGCTGAGCATTATCTTTGTCTCGATCAAGGACAAAATGTAAATCTTCACTGAAGGTGTGAATTCATAGCAACAAACACTCACGGTGAGAAAAGCATTTAGGAGATAAATGGAATTTATCTGACAGTGTAAGTTCAAACTAAAATCTAAAGTAATGCAGTGAACAATGTTCAACAAGATTTCAGTCACTCCTGGTGCCTTTATAATCTTCCTACTCTTTTAAAAATGTTTCCTTTATAAATGTTTATCCCAACTGTCCAGTAAGATTAAGAGCTTTACTTTTTGAGTGCCATGTTTGCCAGCAGTCTGTGATTTATTTGCATTGGCAATTCCTCTGGCATCAATGGTGTGGTCATTTCTCCAAGCTGTCACCTTCAAGGGTCATTCAGCTATTTCCCATGAGACCAGCCATGTCTTGTCTCTTCATTTTGTGAGAGCTAAATCTTAATGCCCACGAAAGCATGCACTTGCTTGGTCAGTGGTCAGTCTCAGCCATTGCTCTTTAGAGTTTGTTTGTACTTGAGTCTTGGCCTATGGAGATGATTGCCTTGCATAAGGTGCCTCAGGCCATCTGAGAGGCCCTACAGCATTCATGGCTACTACACAGACTGGTAGATGTGATGCAATCTGCAGGAAACTTGTGTCTTTCTGGAGTAGCAGGTGGACTCCAGGGAGGGCACTTGACAGTGCCGTAAATAACACAAGATATTAATGTTTTAGTGGTCCAAGGGATGCACATTTAAAGGTCTTTTTAGACTTCACCATATGCATTGAGCATAAGCCGGATTCAGTTACCTAACCAGGACATATAATAACATTTTGAGAGACCATAGTATGTCTTCCCTTGTTTCCAGCTACTCTTCCTGAAAAATGGGGTTCCTACAAGTAATATGCAAAACAGAATCAGAAATTTCCCCCGCATTCTACACTTTTAAGATTTGGCTGGAGAGGGTGCTGGGCCATCTAGTCTCGACCATGCCTGAGCAAAGAAAGGTTGACCAGATGGTTCTTGAGATTCTTTCTAAACTGATATTCTATTAGAATAAATTCTGGAATTTCATTTTTGCAAACTACTGTGGTGGCACACCAAAGTTAGACTTAAACAGTCCTGTGCAGGACACTGGAATTAAATATGTGTCTCTGAAGTTCAGGCTCAGTTTATTGCCTGTTGTCCTCTCCTTCTGTGGCTGGACATTCTATTACAATGAAATACTGTACACCAGAGTTGCATATAATCAGTGGAAGAGGATGGAATCATAGAATGGTTTGAGGAAGGGACCTTTGAAAAACCCACATACTTAACTCCTGCTGCTCTGGGTGGGCATGTCTTTCATTATATCAGATTGCTCTAAGTTCTGTCCAACCTGTCCTCAAATACTTCCAGTAAAGAGACACCCACAACTTTTATGGGCAACCTATTCCAGTATCTCACCACCTTTATGGTAAATAATTTCTTCCTTATAGCAAATCTAAGTAAAATGTCTTGTTGGGAGAAAGATTTATTGGTCATCATATCTGGAAGGTAGGACCAACTCTTGATTAGACAGATTTCTTTCTGAAGGCAGGAGTTACTGGGTTAGCTGCTGAACATGCAGGTTAAAACTCTGTAGAGTATCTCAAACAGGTTATTAGGCTATTGCAGTTGTCTGCTCTAACTTTGATAGTTCTTCAAGGGTAGGATTGATTTTAATATAGAAGTCTGAACATTGCATGTTGAAAGTTGCCATGTAAATGCAAAATGAAATCATTGTCATATTAATTATGTGCTTATGTGAAGATGAACATTGCTAAATGTCAAGGAATGATGTTACCAAGGTGGACAGTAGGACTACCCATAAGGATCATAGCAGAAATTGAATTTTAGCTCCCAATAATAATAGTTTTAAAAAAGGAGCTTTTTGGCACTGCAAAGAACTTGATAATTTGGAGCATAAATTGATTTACAACCTGTATAAGAAGAGAATTCACTGGGGCAGGTTATCACATCAAAGCTATTAAAAGATTTCTTATTCTTCCCTTAAAGCAGGCTATGCTGTTTACTGTCATTGGAGACTGACATTTCAATGAACTTCTGATCCATCATCTGGATCAGGAGAGTGATTTTTCTATCCAGTATTCAAGATGGAGAAATTTCCTTTAGGTTTCAGACAGAATTCACTCCAGTGTCTGAGAAATGATTACATTAAAAATACACTTTTTCCATGTTATGAGATAGAAATTGACTGATATCTTCAGAAATGAGCCACTATTGCATTAATCAATTCTGCCTGGCCAATGGCATTTACAGGGTTAATGTTTTCTGAATACTCCACCTCGTAAATTACTGCTCCTACACTCAGCTCAAACTCGATTTCTTTCCTTCAAGATTTCTGTAATTGTATTGCTAGGCAATAGCTGAGCTAGAGTTTCCTTTGAATCTGAAGTTGTACAATTGAACTTCAGAACTGATGTCCACCCATCACTTCCTAGTCACACTCCTTGGTGACAGAGATATTCGTCTTTAGTTTGATGGTAGCTGATTACTAAATCCTTGGGTTTATCTTTACTTTTAAGGCACCACACTGTATATTTGTTTGTGATCTTACCTCAGACAGAGAAATCTATTACCATTGGTACTACTCCTTGCATTTATAACCCACCTTTCACTGCAGGCTTTCTAAGCACTTAGGAAGCATTAAACTCCATAAGAGGTCTATAATGAAGATAAACAATTTTAAGCTCTGGGGCAGAGACTGTAATTTTCCATACCTTACCAAAGCACAATGGGATGCTGAGCTGGATTGGCTCTATGCACTGTTGCTATATAGCAAACAATAATGTGCCAACAAATTACAGAAAAGGAAACTGAGGTACCAAGTGCCATTGCAGAACATTTTAGGATCTGGACCTTCATAAATCCTAAAGGTTAAAGATGGCACATCTAAGGAGAAGCAGCAGTATCGGACATGTGTAGGCACATTTCCTCCGCTACAGTGGTAGAGTACATTAATAAGGACCTCTGCTAGCCTGAGACATTATGTTCTTTGTAAATATATTTGCAATAGTTTTGTCTCTGTTATCTCATTTTTATTTTAATTAATCAATGTCCCTTGCTCACCATTAGGAAGTTCAGGTACTCTTTGAAATTGAATAATGTATTTGTAATAGATGAATTATATTAAAACCTATCTCTGGTTTTCCAATTGTGTTAGGTACTGTAAATAAGATGAGATTTTTTTTCTATCTAGACAGGTCATCAAGAGGTCTACTTACACAGACAGGCTCAGATCCCCAGGCAGGGAGAAGAGGGAAGGTTGCCTGGCTCACAGTTCAGAAACCAGTCTTGTCCATGCAATTACTCACACAGGCCAATGCCAGAGAAGCTTCATCATGCTGCTTTGCAAATACATTTCACTCTTAAGGTAGAAGAAACACACAGATCACTGTGATTTTAGGGGGTTCTGATCAAGGTGTAGTCCCTGGCTGAAGGACTCTGTGCTAACAGATAATGTACTTCTTTGCTGGTTACAAAAATATTTTGAGGTTATTTGTTTCAAAGACTTTTATAAAGAATTCTTCAGCTGTTGCATGGTTTACTTGTTTTTTCTCCTGGGTTATACCTAATACAGCACATTGGTCACACAAGACAGCTGAAAAATACCGATGCTTTCAGCTGCTGCTCAGGGCATTTTTTAAACACTGCCTGAGTACCATATATCCAAAATTGGCTCTTTGCAACATAGCAGTTATTAAAACAACTCACCAATGAAGTTTTTGCATATACATAAGGGAGCATGATCACTCTGCCAGGTCACTTGTGAAGTTAAGGAAGCTATTAGTTACAGGACATCTAGATGACTGTGGAACTAACACCCTTATATTTGTAATTGTATTCACAGAGCTCTTAGCTAAAAACAGATGAAAATGGACATTGGGGTGAAAGAAGCTAGGTCTTTTTAGAGGGAAAAGTCATAATCTACAGTAGGAAATACAATCAAAACCAACAGCAGAAGCAGTGGCTCATTAACATGGTGCTCCAAATTAAGCTAGCAATGCGACCCCTAGTTTGATGTATTCAGTATTCCTAAGATTGGAAGAGACCTCAAAGATCATCGAGTCCAACCTGTCAACACAGACCCCATGACTAGAGTAGGGAGGACACTACTGCCCACTGCAGGCTTGAACTCACGACCTTCCCATTAAGGGTCTTATGCACTACCAACTGAGCCACCAAATGTTTTGATCTACAGCTGTTTTGACTCACCATCTTTAGATGATACAGTCATCCTAGACTATGTAGGACTCAATAAGAAGGGTGAGTTTTAACCAGCCTCCTCTGAGTTAGTCATTGGTTCAATGATGATGGCTCATAGATGAGTGCTTTCGTTTTCTTCTTCAAATTTACTTGAGCCTGTTGGAGGCCATGGAATCATCAAAATGAGGAGAAACTCTGCTATTTCTCCAGTGATGTTAGCTTTGAATTTATATGAATACACTTAACATTGTTACCTGGCTTCCTGCTGGTTTTGAGGAACAGCAGGTGCTGAAAGTTGAAAAGCAAACAACCAACCAACTAATCAAACCAAAACCAAAACAAAAAAACCCACCTTGCTACCTAAGGAACACAGCAGGTGAGATTTTGTTAGACTTTTTAGGTTTCTGACTAATTTCCAGGCAATACTTTCAAACATGACCTCTTAAGGACATGGAATAGCCTGTAAAGTCCTGTTGCAGGGACGTAATTTGACTGCTCAAGTCATTCATCAAGTCTCCCAGGGATTTCTCTATGCTACGTGGAGAGAAACAGACTGCAGAGCATAAATGAAACCATACTCAAGTCTCTTCTGGGGGAAGGACATTCTAAGCTTTTGGTCTTTGTGCCATTTGTTTGCATATAATAAGGGGTGTGTGTGTGGGTGTGTGTGTGCGGGGAGGGGAAAGAGCCTTGTTCCACTTGGAGTCCTTACATACTGCTGTAGAAAGAGACGCTAATCCAAATCATCCCGTGCAAAACATGTTCACTCTCACATTGAAGTATTTGGATTTACAGATAAATTGGGGTGGCTTACTAAAGTTTTAGTAATGAGCTCAACTATCTATGGAGAACACAGTCTGTGGGAGATTTTCTTCTGTTGGAGCATCATATGACACTCCAACAGCTTTAGAAAATCCTCCTTTCCTGTCTTGTAATTATTAAATAGTACACTTTCCTCCATTGATCAGGGAATAGCCATCTACATCTGACTTCATCACCTTTCTGACTTCTGCACTATTGAAAGGCAGATGGCAAGGCAACCATCTGTACAGGGAATTTTTCTTGCAATTCATTGTCTCCATATTCTGTTCTTTTATGAATATAAATGCCACAGAATATCTGGGTCAAAGATGTCTAAAGTTCTTTTTCTCGCATCTTTAATTGACTAAACTTGAAACATGTCCTTTTGTGAACTTCTTTCAGCTATATTGACAGCAATTTCTTTCAAAGAAATGCTAAGGAATCTTGCTTTCAGGAGTGAAATCATCCTATGTTTTATATGTTTCTCAAACTCTGTTGCTGGAATGAGGCTTAAAATGCACTCACACTGCTCACAGTTTGTTTGGGTCTGTACTCCCCTTGCTCCTCTTCATCTTTATCTTTTAACTTTTGGTAAGAAGAACAATTTTATGCCCTCTCTCTGGTGCCATTTGAATTCATTTATAGACTACTAGAATCTTACAGAGATTTACAATACTAATTAATTAAATTTCACTTTTCCCTTGGGTTGTAGGTAAAGATTATTATCCCCATCTTACAGGGGTCACCAGTGTTTTCCTCCTATTCAACCTTGTTTAAATCAGCAGTACCTCCACTAAAATCAATAGTGTTATCCTGCAGTGGAATTGATACAAGTCAGAGAGGAATCTTGTTCAAAAAATACACAGCCTCAGTTTAACTGTGTTGAGATGTGCATTTTCTTCATGGGACTTGAAGATGAATGAATTATGGATGAAAGTTTAATGGGGAATGTCTTAAAAGTGGGTTCTACTGAAATCTGGAAGAGCCTATGCAATTGGGGCCTCAGAGAGAGCTGGTCCTGCAGCATTACAGGTGAATGGAGGCACAATCACAGTCACACCTTGCCTCTAGAGATGCTTCAACCAAACTCCTGAATTACAGTATCGGTACTTGCAAGCCCTTCAATGGGACAGAAGGTGGACAGGAGATCACCAAGCTGAGTGCAGAGAGACTGAAGCAAAGCTGGCAAAAGTATCTTGTAGAAGCCTGATCCCCTTCCAGGATTTCAGTTCTGGGTATGCAGATGAGGTTTGAGTGTGATCAGCCAGCGCCTACCCACACTGATGGTGTGATTCACTGCCAGTGAAAACACAAATTTGAGAACAGATGCCATCCTTACAATTCATAGTGGAGTATTTTGGCAGGCTCTGTCCTGGGGTGAGAAGCACCTTCTCCATGCCTGCAAAAACCAACGGTGTTGTCAAGGCATGTTTCTAAAGGCTTTGTTGGTTCAGGAGCAGACTGGTCAGTACTTTTCAGGTGTAAACCCAGAATAACTGCTACAAGGTCAGACAGAAAACCAAGAAATAAATACTGGCTTTCACATGTCTCCTCTTACTTTTGGATTCCTTCCCCAGCTCTTTCGCTTAATGTACTTGGTCTTGAACTATGCATGGTACTGGTTTGTTTCTGATCTGTCTGTCGCAGCTGTATTTATGGTGGCTCCTCAGGCACTTCTTGATCTTCCTCTACCAGTGGAATTATTTATCAGCACTTTTTATGAGCTTCTTGATTTAGCATACATATTGTGAACTTCAGGAGCACTCTCTGGAAAATGACTTGTTTATGATGCTCACGTCATTCTTAGTTCAGCGTGTTTACCAGACCAAGTGTCCCTGTCACCATACTGCTTTGTAAGAATATAGATCTTTATCTTTTATGTCCTTTGATTTTTTGAGCCATGCAGGAGATGTCCCAACTCTCCAAGTTTTAAAACTTGTCTCATTAAGATATTTCACACTTTTCTTCACAAAATCTGACAAGTACAGTAAAGCAATTCCTTTGATTTACATGCTGGACATGCATGTGGACACTTTACTCCTTCCATTAAATTACTCTTGCTTTTGCCATATTATGTTGCAGATATCTCCGACTGCTTGAAAGACAAGACTGGAAAATAAGATTAAAAATAAACACAATCATTTTTAAAAATCTTTTGTGCATACATAGTTTTTGAAATCTTGGTACAATTAAGCTCTCTTTTTCCTCAAAGAATTCCATCTAAGGCACATTATCTTTATTTGTTTGAACTTTATTTGTTTGAACTTTTACTGAGGGCTCTTCCTGCAATTGGTGGTGCAATGATGTGAGGTGATGTATGAAGAAAGGAGAAAAGACATGCTTTGAATAGACAGGGGATATGTTTTCATCCCTACTTCACAGAGAGGAAATTGAGGTAGGAATGGGCCCTGTATTGCCAGGAGAACTGAGGTAAGATAAGAATAGCGTTCTTCTGAGTCCCAATCTAGTACTTCAACCATTTGACCAGGCTCCCTCTGAAAAATGGTGTTTATGAAATCCCAGCAGCCTTCTTGGCCAGTCAGCAATCTCAGAACACTGTCTGCAGTGGAGAATGGGAGATAAGGGCTTTTGTGGGCATTGTGTATACTACATCCTTGTGGCTGTACAGCAAATTCTGCCACTTTTAAAATTGATGTAAGTCATTTGGAAGAATGAGAGACCTGAGCAAACTGCCCTTGTGAAGAAGAAATTTGGAAAATAAAACTAGCAAAACCAGGAGAGAAAGTAGGAATATTTTCTACTGTTTTCTCCCTATCATTGTAGTTTCCTCGCTGTCTCCCCTTGGTGTCCCTCAGCTGTCCCTGCTCCACCTGCAGCCCCTGGACTGGGCCTTAACACAGCTGTACTCCTGTGCTGATCAACAATGGATTTGATGATCTTAAAGGTCTCTTCCAACCAAAATGATTTCATGATTCTGTGATTTTAACTGCTATTCTGCAAGGTCCATATAATATTTGGCCAGCGTTAAATCAGAAACCAGTTGTGTGAAATTTCCTTCCTTTTTTATTTGCTTATTTGTTTTAACATTACAGTTCTCCCTGATGTCCTTGTAGCTCATTAATTCACAAAATGCCTTTCTTACTACTTGTCCACATGCTCTGTGGGTGTCCTTGCAATCTTTCCATCTTGCTGCCTTGTAGAGGTGTACATTTTATAGTACTTACTCCACTGTTGCTTTTCAGCCCTGGACTTCTGTGCTGCTATAAATATCTTGGAAAAAAAATTTTGCTTCTCTATGATTATTTCCTAATTAACATCTCTAGTCTTTTTGCTCATAATTTATATTTTGATCCCTTTTCAGAATGCTACTGTATGTGTGGCCTTAATATCTGATTTTTCGTTCTTCTGTTCTTAGTATTTCTGCGTACATTTCACTCTGTTCAAGTTAAGCAGACATCAGTCACTTCTGTGAAGCTTGAGGGAGGAGCAGCAGCAGTGATGCAGGAGGTATTGTACTGTAATGTCCTATTCTGGTAGGAAAAAGCTCTTCTCAATGGAGCAGGAGCGATGCAGGCACCTGCTCTTCAGGGGCCTTCAAGTCTTTCTGTAAGCAAATCTACATCTCTTGGACATACTGAGTATCCTATAACTTTCTACTTTGGTTAGAAGTTGGTTTCTTTTATGTTTTTCACAGACTCTCTCTAAATTATTTTTCCAATGCCTGCATTTCCCTTACTACTCCCACTTACACATGCTAACAAAGTTACTTACTTGTATGGTGTAAACCTCTGGCAAACCAACTCTTCAAAGTTCAGGGAATTAAAAGATGACTCTTTTGCTTCGTCAACAGTGCTCAGTGCTCAGTGCCATGGTGTCATAATCTGTCATCCTGGCTTCTACATGGTATGTGTCTGTTTCATTTCATCTAACTTTTAAATATCTAAAATCTGGCCAGTGAAAAAGACCTAGTCATCTTAAGCTTCCTTTGTAGCTAAAAGAGACAGGCAAGGCAAGTCCTCCTATCTGCTTTAGAAAACTGCCTCCTCTTGGGATAAAGTATTATCTGGGTCCTCCCTGGGTTTTTGCTTTATATTTATGGATATGGCTTTTACGACTTCTTGGGCAGTTATCTCAGGCAAAGACATTTTGAAGTCTGCAATATCCAAGGTGTTAAGGTAGAGCAGCATATAGGACAGCAACAATAATAACAAAAATAATGTCATGTCAGCAATTGGAATAAATCTTTTGAAACAAAGAAGAACAGTCTCTCAAGAAAAATAATAGGAATCACTACAAAAAAAAAAAAAAGAAAGCAAAACAAACCAATGCCAAATATGGAGCAAAATCAGTGGGGAACTCTAGTGTGGGGAACTCTAGTGAGGTGTTTCAGTGCATTTAATTTAAGTGGTCATGCTTTGATAGTGCTCTGCTCACCAGGACCCCCCTAAGTATTAAAACATGCTGTTTGGGATAAATCATCTGACGAGGAGGCTATAGGGTGCATTATTAATGGTATTTCCTGTTTTGTTCCTGAAAAGCTAGGCCCATATTGTGGTCTGGGAGACAAATATATAATTGAAAATTTGAATGACCTTTAGAAAATATGGCAAAGGTCAAGAGAAAGTTTCACAGTGCTCTCTGGTAAAAAGAAGGACAGTGGTACTTCTGTAGTTAAATTAGATTCTACTTTGGAATAAAGTGAAGAAGAATGAGAAGACTGGAGCAAGTCAGACTCTGAACAAGGTTTTCGTGACACCACCCTGCCCAAGTTCTGGCAGCATCACTCATTGTGAGCAAGGAAAAACCCCTTTCCAGTAGACCTCCAGTGCTGGCCATCAGTTGTGCATATTTGTTAGCAAGGACTGTAAGCCTTGAAAGCTGTGCTCCTGTTAGATAGCAACCAAGGAATCAGCTTAGAAATAAAGAGATCAAGTAATTAATCTTTCAGTAAGATGGAGATTTGAGGGGAGGTGTGGTAGGGACTCAGGGACATCTTAGTTTCATTCAGGGTTGGAAGGGACCACAAGGACCATGCAGTTCCAACCCCCCTGCCATGGGCAGGGACACCCCACACTAGATCAGGCTGGACAGAGCCTCATCCAGCCTGCTCTTAAACACCCCCAGGGATGGGGCCTTGACCACCTCCCTGGACAACACATTCCAGGGTTTCACCACTCTCATGGGGAAGAACCTCCTCCTCACATCCAGCCTGAATCTCCCCACCTCCAGCTTCATTCCATTCCCCCTAGTCCTATCACTACCTGAGATCTTGAGAAGTCCTTCCCCAGCCTTCCTGTAGGCCCCCTTCAGATACTGGAAGGCCACAATGAGGTCACCTCGGAGCCTTCTCTTCTGCAGACTGAACAGCCCCAACTCCTTCAGTCTGTCCTCATAGGAGAGGTGCTCCAGCCCTCTGATCATCCTTGTGGCCCTTCTCTGGACACGTCCCAGCACCTCCACATCCCTCTTGTAATAGGGGCTCCAGAACTGGACACAGTACTCCAGGTGGGGTCTCACCAGGGCTGAGTAGAGGGGGAGGATCACCTCCCTCGACCTGCTAGCCACACTTCTCCTGATGCAGCCCAGGATCTGATTGGTCTTGCGGGCTGCAAGTGCACATTGAGAGCTCATGTTGAGCTTTTTGTCCACCAGCACCCCCAAGTCTCTCTCCTCAGGGCTACTTTCCAGCCAGTCACTGCCCAGCCTGGATTTGTGCCTGGGATTGCCTCGACCCAGATGCAGGACCCTGCACTTGCTCTTCTTGAACTTCATGAGGTTGGCTTGTGCCCACCTCTCCAGCCTGTCAAGGTCCCTCTGGATGGCCTCCCTTCCCTCCAGCGTGTCTGCTGCACCACACAGCTTGGTGTCATCAGCAAACTTGCTGAGGGTGCACTCAATGCCACTGTCCATGTCATTGACAAAGATGTTGAACAAGACAGGTCCCAGGATTGATCCCTGAGGGACTCCGCTTGTCACTGGCCTCCACTGGGACATGGAGCCATTGACAGCCACTCTTTGGGTGCGGCCATCAAGCCAGTTCCTTATCCATCTAGTGGTCCACCCATCAAACCCATGTGTCACCAGTTTGGAGACCAGGATGTGGTGCGGGACAGTGTCGAAGGGTTTGCTCAGGTCCAGGTAAATGACATCAGTTGCTCGCCCCTCATCTATTAATTTTGTCACCTGCTCATAGAAGGCCACCAGGTTGGTCAGGCAGGATTTGCCCTTGGCAAAGCCATGCTGACTGTTCCCAATCACCTCTTCACTATTCTTTTGAGCGAGTAGTGACTCCAGGAGGATCTGCTCCATGATCTTTCCAGGCACAGAGGTGAGACTGACTGGCCTGGAGTTCCCTGGTTCCTCCTTCTTACCCTTTTTGAAGATGGGGGCAATGCTTCCCCTTTTCCAGTCTGTGGGGACTTCCCCAGATTGCCATGACTTTTGAAATATAATAGAGAGGGGTTTAGCAACCTCATCTGCCAGTTCTCTCAGCACCCGTGGGTGTATCCCGTGGGGTCCCATGGACTTGAACACTTTCAGGTTCTTCAGGTGATCACGAACCTGATCTGCACTTAAAATGGGCAGTTCTTCCTCCCCGTCCCTGGCTTTGACTTCCATAACATCAGGAGTGTGGCTAGAGGCCCTTGCAGTGAAGACTGAGGTAAAGAAGTTAGTAAGTACCTCAGCCTTTTCCTCATCACTTGTGACCATGTCACCATTTTCCATTCTGAGGGGGCCCACGCCTTCCCTAGTCTTCTTCTTCCCATTAATATACCTGTAAAAGTTCTTAGTGTTCCCTTTAATCTCCCTGGCTAGATTCAATTCAAACTCTGCTTTGGCTTTCCTAACCAGGACTCTTGCTGCTTGGGCAGCTTCCTTATATTCCCCCTGTTCTACCTGTCCTTCTCTCCACTTCCTGTAGAGTTTCCTTTTAAGTAATGGTGTGTCTAGTAGCTCCTTGCCCATCCAGGCAGGCCTCCTAGCATTCTTACCTGCTTTTCTCTTTGTTGGTACACAGAGCTCCTGGACACAGAGGAGGTGGTCCCTGAATACTGACCAGCTGTCCTGGTGTGAGAGTCTAATGTCTCTCTCTATGTGAGTCAATAAAGATAAAGTTATAGCAGAGCCACTGGAAAGAAGGTGGAAAGAATCCTGTCCACCAATCCTGGATGCAAATCAGCCTGTGATTGCATCGTGATAACACGGGACTACAACAATGGACCCAAGGACCCAGCCATCACACCTTTAGGGCAAGATAATCTCCACCCATCTAGTTCCCTGGGCAGGGTGATACAATGGGTTTTACCACCTGTTTCCTGAGCCTTGTCTGGATGGAGATGGGGTAGACAGAGATTCCCCCTGCCCCCTCCAGCCAGGTTCTTGCCCAAACACACAGCAATACACAGAACCTAAGGATTATTTCCTGCCACTGGAACTCCTGAGGGACAATATTTGAATACATACCTAAGGACTAAAAACTGTATAAAAGACTGGAACAACTACTGGTTTGTAGAGAGAAAAAGAGGAGAGAAACAGAGGAGAAAAACGGGGAGAAAAACGGAGATGAAGGAAAACACAGGAGACGGGCCAGGCCGCTGAGAAGAGAAAGCCGGGACAATGCTGCTCCGGAGAAAAGAAGCTGCCCGGAGGACCACAGCTCCAGCCAAATCCTCATCACCCTTTCTCTACAGACCCAGGCTGCCCAGAGGAGCCTCAGCACCGTTCCTGTATCAACCCAACATCTCCCCAGAGGACCACAGCTGTTCTCCAGCAAAAGCCTCACCAGCGTTTCTCTACAAACCCAACATCTCCTGCAGCACCTTTCCTCCACAGACTTTAACTGTCTTGGGGGGGATGAGGGGTGTGGTAATATAATTCCTTTCCTCTTCTCTCTCCCCCTCTCTCTTTTCTCCCTCTCCCCTTTCTTATGTCCACTTTATTTATGTAATAAATAGTCTAGCTGTTGATACTTTGGCCTCGTTTGTGCCTTTAATTTCACAACACGGGAATATTTAAAAGAGCTGTGTCTCCGGACCATGACACCTAATGTCTCTGGACCATGACACCTGGGTCCCTCTTCCCTCCAGGGCTTTGTCCCACGACACTTTGGCTAGCAGATCCCTGAAGCCATCAAAATCTGCACGCCTAAAGTCTAGGGTCGTGAGCTTGGAATACTTCCTCCTGAAAGTTGGAAGGGACCCCAAGGATCATCTAGTTCCAGCTCCCCTGCCATGGGCAGGGACAACCCACACTAGATCAGGCTGGACAGAGCCTCATCCAGCCTGCTCTTAAACACCTCCAGGGATGGGGCCTCAACCACCTCCCTGGACAACCCATTCCAGGGTTTCACCACTCTCATGGTGAAGAACTTCCTCCCCACGCCCAGCCCAAATCTCCCCACCTCCAGCTTCATTCCATTCCCCCTAGTCCTATCACTATCTGATATCCTGAGAAGGCCCTCCCCAGTCTTCCTTCCTAAACAACATACATAGTATTTATCCGAAAAGTGCTGGAGCCTTGAGGCTAACTGTCCACTGAGACCCACAGGTAAAGTCTGGCCACATCCATACTGTTTCTGGCATTTGGAAACTCTCTCAGCCCCAGAATAGGAGGGCTGGCTGCACAGAGGCCAGGTTGTTTGAGGAGCATTAGCTGAGCATGCTAGGGATCTCACAAAAGATTTAGTGATGTGGAAAGCCTGGTTGTAGGGCCTATGCATGGCTGAGCTGCAAGATGTAGCAAAAGTGATCCCACTCATGTGACTGTTTTGTACTGCAAAAGCAGATGCAAATGGACAGGGGTGTCTTCCTTGAAGTATTGAATTCAAATAAACACTGGTTCTTGGGAGGCTCTTGGGATATCTGAAACCCAGGATGATGTTAAGAGATGCAAGAATTAGCTCCTGTTGTGTACAAGGCTTGGTAAGACCAAATTTGCCAAGCCCTGCCTTGGATTGTATTTCTCATTATCAAGCCAGGGACTGCCCTGGAGGAAACTGAGTTAGAGGTTCCAGGTAACCAGTAACTATCGTAGAAATCTAGGTAGAGCCCAAATTTGTTTGTGTAAAGGAGCAAAGAGTAAGCCAGTATGGTTAACAAGAAAGAGAACTTGTTTTAAAAAAAAAAAAGAAAATTAAAACTAGTGTTGTGGGCACAGTCTAGAAAAGTGTTTGAAACTGTGAGCAGTGGAGTTGTTCAGGGAAGCAACACATTGCATGCTAGCTTTGGGGGAAAAAAAACCAACACAACACAAAATATGAGTGCATAAATGGTGCATGATTCACCATCATTTTTTCCCCTCAAGGGATCAGTCCACATGCCCTGAAATGTGAACTACTTGGACAGAAAATAATTTTCCCTGTTCCCTTGACAGAAAACTTTGACAGAATCTGGTTCCTTCTGTTCCTGGCATGATCAAAAGGCAAATGAAATGAAACAATGTGGCAACAGATATTGACATCCCAGGTCTTGGCATGTCTTCTTTTTGCCAAGCTTTGAGAACATACCACCTAAAATTAGCCTATTGCATCATTCTCACAGAAAATCACTGCTAACAATCCCTTGAGTTTTATCTCATGGTCACACCCCATTCTCAGCAAAACCTGAGCTTAATTAAGCAGTGGATGCTGGATGTGAATAAAGAAGCAAAAGTTTCTATCTTTACCCCACTGGCCCCAAAGCTGAATATTTTGCAGTCTTTGTCAGTGGAGCAATGAACTAGAGGAGAAGAGAGGAGATTCACAGCCACATTTTTGACATGTGACATAGAAGCACATACCTAGCAGACTAGGGCTGTTTAAAGTTAAATTAATGTCCTTTTAATTTTGCTTCATACAATAAATCTTCACCTCTTTGCAAATGCAGCCAACAGGCCACAGAGGGAGATGTTGGCCTCGTGATATGGACATACTGAAACCTCAGGGAGTGCTCCCAACTCTTACCATCCAATGATAGAATAGAATAGAATAGAATAGAATAGAATAGAATAGAATAGAATAGAATAGAATAGAATAGAATAGACCAGGTTGGAAGAGACCTTCAAGATCATCGTGTCCAACCTATCATCCAACACCACCCAATCAACTAACTCATGCAACCAAGTACCCCATCAAGTCTCCTCCTGAACACCTCCAGTGATGGCGACTCCACCACTTCCCTGGGCAGTCCATTCCAATGGGCAATCACTCTCTCTGTGTTAAACTTCCTCCTGACCTCCAGCCTGAACCTCCCCTGGCGCAGCCTGAGACTGTGTCCTCTTGTTCTGGTGCTGGCTGCCTGGGAGAAGAGACCAACCTCTGCCTGTCTACAGCCCCCCCTTCAGGTAGTTGTAGAGAGCAATAAGGTCACCCCTGAGTCTCCTCCTCTCCAGGCTAAGCAGCCCCAGCTCCCTCAGTCTCTCCTCATAGGGCTTGTGTTCCAAGCCCCTCACCAACTTTGTTGCCCTTCTCTGGACTCGTTCCAGCAAGTCAACATCCTTCCTAAACTGAGGGGCCCAGAACTGGACACAGGACTCGAGGTGCAGCCTAACCAGTACAGTGTACAGGGGCAGAATGACCTCCCTATTCCTGCTGGTCACACTGTTCCTGATGCAGGCCAGGATGCCATTGGCCCTCCTGGCTGCCTGGGCACACTGCAGGCTCATGTTCATCCTACCATCAACCAGCACCCCCAGGTCCCTCTCTGCCTGGCTGCTCTCCAGCCACTCTGACCCCAGCCTGTAGCACTGCATGGGGTTGTTGTGACCAATGTGCGGAACCCGGCACTTGCATGAGTTAAATCTCATGCCGTTGGATTCTGCCCATCTGTCCAGCCTGTCGAGGTCTCTCTGCAGAGCCTCTCAACCCTCCAGCAGGTCAACTCCTGCCCCCAGCTTGGTGTCATCCACAAATTTACTGATGATCGACTCAATGCCCTCATTCAGATCATCAATAAAGATGTTAAAGAGCACAGGGCCCAGCACTGATCCCTGGGGGACTCCACTACTGACTGGCCGCCAGCTGATTGTGGCACCATTCACCAACATTCTCTGGGCTCAGCCATCCAGCCAGTTCCTAACCCAGCTCAGAGTGCTGCTGTCCAAGCCATGGGCTGATAGCTTGGCCAGGAGTTTGCTATGGGGCACAGTGTCAAAGGCCTTGCTGAAGTCCAGGTAGACTACATCCACAGGCCTCCCCACATCCACCAGGCGGGTCACCTGATCATAGAAGGAGGTCAGGTTGGTCAGGCAGGACCTGCCCTTCCTAAATCCATGTTGGCTGAGCCTGATCCCTTGGCCATCCTCTAAGTGTTGTGTGATTGCACTCAGGATGACCTGTTCCATGATCTTGCCTGGCACTGAGGTCAGGCTGACAGGTCTATAATTCCATGGCTCATCCAACCGGCCCTTCTTGTGGATGGGCACCACGTTGGCCAGTTTCCAGTCCTCTGGGACCTCGCCAGTGAGCCAGGACTGCTGGAAAATGATGGAGAGCGGCTTGGCCAGCTCCTCTGACAGCTCCCTCAGCACCCTAGGATGGATCCCATCTGGTCCCATGGACTTGTGGGGATCCAAGCAGCTGAGCAGATCACCAACTACCACATTTTGGAACAGTGGAAAACTATGCTTCTGCCTGGCTCCTTCTGCCAGCTCTGGAGGCCAGCTGTCTGGAACACATTCTGTCCTGCTAATAAAAATTGAAGCAAAGAAGGTGTTAAGTATCTCTGCCTTTTCCTCATCCCTTGTCACAACGTTCCCCTCCGTGTCCACCAAGGAGTGGAGGTTGTCTCTGCCCTTCCTCTTGCTATTAATGTATTTATAGAAGGACTTTTTTTTGTCCTTCACAGCAGAGGCCAGACTAAGCTCCAAATGTGCTTTTTCCTCCCTAATTTTCTTCCTACAAGACCTAGCAACATCCTTAAATTTTTCATGGGTTGCCTCCCATTTCTTCCAAAGATGATACACCCTCTTTTTTTCCCTTAGTTGTATTAAAAGTTCATTAACCATCCAGGCTGGCCGTCTGCCCTAGTGGCTCATCTTCCGACACATTGGCACAGTCTGTCCCTGAGCCTTCAACAATTCTTCCTTGAAGTAGGACCAGCTCTCCTGGACCCCTTTGTTTTTAAGGGCTTTATCCCAAGGAACCCTCTGAATTAGTTCCTTGAGGAGCCTGAAGTCCACCTTCTGGAAATCCAGAGTGGAGGTCTTCTTGCTACCCCTCTTAGCTTGACCAAATAATGAGAATTGAGTTATCTTGTGGTCACTGGCCCCTAAACACCCTCCAATCACCACATCACCCACCAGCCCTTCCCTATTGGTGAAGAGGAGGTCAAACATAGCCTTGCCCCTGGTAGGCTCTCGCAGCACCTGGCATAAGAAGCTGTCCTCCATGCATTCTAAGAACTTCCTAGATTGCCTCTTCTCTGCTATGTTAAGATCCCAGCAGATATCAGGCAAGTTGAAGTCACCCATGAGAACAAGGTCAGGCAATCTTGAGACAGCCTTAAGCTGCCTGTGGAATGACTGATCAACATCTTCCTCCTGGTTGGGTGGTCTATAGCAGACTCCAACCAGGATGTCAGCCCTGTTGGCCTTCCCTCTAATTCTTACCCACAGGCACTCAACCCGATCGTCCCTAATCTCCGTCTCAATGGCATCTAGTGCCTCCCTGACGTACAGGGCCACCCCTCCACCCCTTCTTCCTTGCCTGTCTCTCCTGAAGAGCCTGTAGCCATCAATTGCAGCGCTCCAGTCATGTGAGTCATCCCACCACGTCTCTGTGATGGCAACTACATCATAACTTTCCTGCCGCAGCAAGGCTTCTAGCTCCTCTTGTTTGTTGCCCATGCTTCGTGCATTAGTGTACATGCACTTCAGCCGGGCTGCTGGTTTCACCACTGGCTCAGGCTTATCACCCCCGGCTCTGGCTTATCACCCCCAGACTCCTTCCTGGGGGGACTGGTTTCATCCCCTTCCCCCTTCAAAACTAGTTTAAAGCCCTATCTATGAGACCTGCCAATTCCCTCCCCAGAATCTTTTTCCCTTTGAAGGATAGGCCATTCTTGTACACTCTGATCTTACCCCTCCTCTGGGACAGATGTGCTCCATCTGTTGCCAGCTGGCCTGGTGCAGCAGAAAGTTTTCAAGATGAAAAAAACCCAAATTCTTTTGCCTGCACCAGCCTCTAAGCCACTTGTTGACTTCAGCTGCTGACCTGTTCCTTGTGGTATTCCCTCCTGCAACTAAAGGTATAGATGAGAAAATTATTTGTGCACCTGACCCCTCAACCAGATCTCCCAGGGCCCTGAAGTCATCTTTGATAGCCCTGGGAGTTCTGGTTTACTCTATTCTATTCTATTCTATTGCTCTCTACAACTACCTGAAGGGAGGTTGTAGACAGGTGGATGATGGTCTCTTCTCCCAGGCAACCAGTACCAGAACAAGAGGACACAGTCTCAGGCTGCACCAGGGGAGGTTTAGGTTGGATGTTAGGAAGAAGTTCTATACAGAGAGAGTGATTGGCCATTGGAATGGGCTGCCCGGGGAGGTGGTGGAGTCACCATCATTGGAGGTGTTGAGGAGGAGACTTGATGGGTTGCTTGGTGCTATGGTTTAGTTGTTTAGGTGTGTTGGATTGGTTGATGGGTTGGACACGATGATCTTGAAGGTCTCTTCCAACCTGGTTTATTCTATTCTATTCTATTCTAACATCATCATTCCCTAACTGCATAACTATCGAGGGATAATAGTCAAAGGGCTGCACCATATCAGGCAGTCTTCTGGTAACATCTCCAACCATGGCTCCTGGAAGGCAACAAACCTCCCTGTGAGTAGGGTCTGGCCGACATATGGGGCCCTGTGTTCCCCTCAGGAGGGAATTGCCAATAACAATTACCCTCCTCTTTTTTTTAAGGGAGCAAGTCCTGATGCCGGGGGAAGGCTGTTTAACCTTAGGTTGTTTAACCTTAGGCTGTTTAACCTTAGGCTGTTTAACCTTAGGCTTTTTTCCCACAGGGATAACCCCAGATGGTGTGTCCTCCGATATCAGAATCACCTCACCCTCAACCTCCAATGCCCCGTACTTGTTTTCCAAGGGCAGTGGGGGGGGTTGAGGGGAGGCAAGGAGGTTTAACCTTGCATCTTTTGATAGGAACCTGCGTCCATTCCCCTCTGCTTTTTGGATAACTGGCCTCTGCTAGGCGGGCCTGCAGAGCCTGGTTACTCAGGTTCGTCACCCTTCTACAATTGCTTACATCTCTAAATCTAGCAACCTCATCCTTCAGTCCGGCCACCAGGCTAAGCAGGCAGTCGATCTGCTCACACCTAATGCCGTCCCCTCTACCCTGCATCTCAAGTGCCAGGCTCCAGCACCATCTGCAGCTAGATACCTGGACACCTATCTCTTGCTTATGACACCTACCTACCTGCTTATATTCCCCCTCAGTCTGAGTTGAGACTGACTTTTTAAAGGAGTTATTTCGGCGAGTTACCACCATGGCCAGCCCTGCCCACGGAACCTACTGGAGAAAGTTATTTAAAAAAAAAAAAAAAAAAAAATAGTGTGGCGGTGTGCATGTCCAAGCGAGAAGCCGGGTTGAAATGGAAGCTGCTGTGAGCTGCCACAGGCTGTTAAACTGCCGCGGCACGCAGTGAAGCCTGAACGGTCCCAAACACGTGGAGAATTGGTGAGAGCCGATCCTTGCCAAGCGTAGAGATTCCGCGCAGGGTCCCTCTGGTTGAAAGGGCAACAGTCCGCGCTTTTCCGAGGCTCCTGGTCTCAATGTGTGTTCCCGGTGGAGCTTTCCACTGATCTTCTTGGTGTGCTCCAAATATAAGTTTTCTACCAGATTCTCAAGCCTAAGAAGGCTGAAAATCACTTTTTGGTGACTTTTACACAATTGCATAGTTGTACTTGGTTTGAGTGGCAAGATTTTAGTAGTGGGAGAGGCTCCAGCAGTGGCTTCTGTGAGAAGCTACTAGAGGCTGATTCACTCTGAGACAGAGCCATTGCTAGCTGAGGCTGAGCCCATCATCAATCACAGAATAAAAGAGTGGTATGGGTTGGAATGGACTTCTGGAGGTCATTGGATCCAACCCTACTGCCAGAGAAGGATCACCTAAAGTAGATCATGTAGGAACACATCCAGGTGGGCTAGACATGGAGACTCCACCACCATTCTGGGCAGCCTGTTCTAATGCTATGCCACTCTCAGAGTTCCTTCTCACATTTAGATGGAACTTCCTGTATTGAAGTTTATGCCCATTACCTCCTGTCCTGTCATTAGGGACCACTGAGAAAAGTCTGGCCACATCTTCCTGACATCCAGCCCTTAGATATTTGTAAACATTACAAGATTCCCCCGCTTCAGCCTCCTCTTTTCCAAGATAAACAGACAAAACTCTCTCAGCCTTTCCTCCTATGATAGATATTCCAGTCTGCTAATCATTTTGGCCCTGCACTGGACTTTCTCCAGTAGTTCTTTGTCCTTCTTGAGCTGGGGTGGCCAGAACTGGAAAAAGACCTAGTCATCCTAAGCTTCTTTTGTAGCCAAAAGAGAAAGGCAAGGCAATTCCTCCTATCTGCTTTTTTTAGTCTACCTGGACTTCAGCAATGCCTTTGACACTGTCCCCCACAGCAAACTCCTGGCCAAGCTGTCAGCCCATGGCTTAGATGGGAGCACACTGCAATGGGTTAGGAACTGGCTGGAGGTGAGAGTGGTGAGAGTGGTGGTGAATGGTGCCACATCCAGCTGGTCAGTAGTGGAGTCCCCCAGGGATCAGTGCTGGGCCCTGTGCTCTTTAACATCTTTATTGATGATCTGAATGAGGGCATTGAGTCGATCATCAGTAAATTTGTGGATGACACCAAGCTGGGGGCAGGAGTTGACCTGCTGGAGGGTTGAGAGGCTCTGCAGAGAGACCTCGACAGGCTGGACAGATGGGCAGAATCCAACGGCATGAGATTTAACTCATGCAAGTGCCGGGTTCCGCACATTGGTCACAACAACCCCATGCAGTGCTACAGGCTGGGGTCAGAGTGGCTGGAGAGCTGGGGGTGCTGGTTGATGGTAGGATGAACATGAGTCTGCAGTGTGTCCAGGCAGCCAGGAGGGCCAATGGCATCCTGGCCTGCATCAGGAACAGTGTGGCCAGCAGGAATAGGGAGGTCATTCTGCCCCTGTACACTGTACTGGTTAGGCTGCACCTCAAGTCCTGTGTCCAGTTCTGGGCCCCTCAGTTTAGGAAGGATGTTGACTTGCTGGAGCATGTCCAGAGAAGGGCAACAAAGTTGGTGAGGGGCTTGGAACACAAGCCCTATGAGGAGAGACTGAGGGAGCTGGGGCTGCTTAGCCTGGAGAAGAGGAGACTCAGGGGTGACCTTATTGCTCTCTACAACTACCTGAAGGGGGGGTTGTAGACAGGCAGAGGTTGGTCTCTTCTCCCAGGCAGCCAGCACCAGAACAAGAGGACACAGTCTCAGGCTGCGCCAGGGGAGGTTCAGGCTGGAGGTCAGGAGGAAGTTTAACACAGAGAGAGTGATTGCCCATTGGAATGGACTGCCCAGGGAAGTGGTGGAGTCGCCGTCACTGGAGATGTTCAGGAGGAGACTTGACAGGGTGTTTGGTTGCATGAGTTAGTTGATTAGGTGGTGTTGGATGATAGGTTGGACGCGATGATCTTGAAGGTCTCTTCCAACCTGGTCTATTCTATTCTATACTATTCTATTCTATTCTATTCTATTCTATTCTATTCTATTCTATTCTATTCTATTCTATTCTATTCTTTAGAAAACTGTCTCCTCTTGGGATAAAGTATTATCTTTGTCCAGATCATTGAGAAATATATTAAATAGGGCTGAACCCAGCACTGATCTCTGGGGAACACTGCTAGCCACAGGCCTCCCAACTAGACTCTGCCCTTTAACTCTCTGGTTTTGTGTTTCAGCCAGCTCCTGATCCATGTTAATGCCCAGTCATCCAATCTGAACTTGTTAAGCTTGGCTGTGAGAATACCATGTGAGACAGTGGCAAAAGCTTTGCTGAAGTCAAGGTAGACCACACCAACTGCCCTTCCCTTATCTATCCATCTAGTTATGCCATCATAAAAGGCTATCAGACTGGTCAAGCATGTCTTCCCCTTATTGAATCCGTGTTGACTGCTCAAGATAAATCTTTTTTCCTCAACATGCTTGGAGATGGCACCAAGAACAAGCCATTCCCTTACCTTTCCAGGGATGGAGGTGAGGCTTACTGGCCTATAGTTACCCAAGTCATTTACCTGATGTCATTTACCTGATGTCATTTACCTGATGTCATTTACCTGGACCTGAGCAAAGCCTTCGACACTGTCCCGCACCACATCCTGGTCTCCAAACTGGTGACACATGGGTTTGATGGGTGGACCACTAGATGGATAAGGAACTGGCTTGATGGCCGCACCCAAAGAGCGGCTGACCATGGCTCCATGTCCCAGTGGAGGCCAGTGACAAGCGGAGTCCCTCAGGGATCAATCCTGGGACCTGTCTTGTTCAACATCTTTGTCAATGACATGGACAGTGGCATTGAGTGCACCCTCAGCAAGTTTGCTGATGACACCAAGCTGTGTGGTGCAGCAGACACGCTGGAGGGAAGGGAGGCCATCCAGAGGGACCTTGACAGGCTGGAGAGGTGGGCACAAGCCAACCTCATGAAGTTCAAGAAGAGCAAGTGCAGGGTCCTGCATCTGGGTCGAGGCAATCCCAGGCACAAATCCAGGCTGGGCAGTGACTGGCTGGAAAGTAGCCCTGAGGAGAGAGACTTGGGGGTGCTGGTGGACAAAAAGCTCAACATGAGCTCTCAATGTGCACTTGCAGCCCGCAAAGCCAATCAGATCCTGGGCTGCATCAGGAGAAGTGTGGCCAGCAGGTCAAGGGAGGTGATCCTCCCCCTCTACTCAGCCCTGGTGAGACCCCACCTGGAGTACTACCTCCAGTTCTGGAGCCCCTATTACAAGAGGGATGTGGAGGTGCTGGAACGTGTCCAGAGAAGGGCCACAAGGATGATCAGAGGGCTGGAGCACCTCTCCTATGAGGACAGACTGAAGGAGTTGGGGCTGTTCAGTCTGCAGAAGAGAAGGCTCTGAGGTGACCTAATTGTGGCCTTCCAGTATCTGAAGGGGGCCTACAGGAAAGCTGGGGAAGGACTTCTCAGGATGTCAGGTAGTGATAGGACTAGGGGGAATGGAATGAAGCTGGAGGTGGGGAGATTCAGGCTGGATATGAGGAGGAGGTTCCTCCCCATGAGAGTGGTGAAACCCTGGAATGTGTTGTCCAGGGAGGTGGTCGAGGCCCCATCCCTGGGGGTGTTTAAGACCTGGCTGGATGAGGCTCTGTCCAGCCTGATCTAGTGTGGGGTGTCCCTGCCCATGGCAAGGGGGTTGGAACTAGATGATCCTTGTGGTCCCTTCCAACCCTGTATGAAACTATGAAACTATGAAACTAAGTCCTCCTTCTTGCCCTTTTTGAAGATTGGAATGACAATGGTGGTAGTTATTCTGAAACGGTACATTGAAGAGGTAAAAACAACCCCAACCCTGAACAACAGCAACTGCAACTGGAGAGGAGTAAGAATATGTGAGAGAAATAACTGCAGACACAAGCTTTAGAGAATAAGTAGGAGGAGGAGCTCTAGGCACTTGAGCATAGATATCCCTACAGCCCATGAGACAGGCTGCGGGTGAGTCAGACTGTCTCCCTGCAGCCCATGGAGATTAATGGTGGAGTAGATATCCAACTGCAACCTGTGAAGACACCATGGTGGGGTTGGTGGAGGCCTAGGGAGCCTGTGACCCCATGGGAAGCCCATGCTGAAACAGGCTTCTGGCAGGACCTGTGAGCTTATTGGGAGAGGAGGTCATACTGGAGAAGGTATACTGGCATTGTGCTGTTAGTGTGTTACAGGACAGATTTGCAAATGAAACTTGTATAGGTAAACTTGGATGTAGTTGTGAAAAGCGGATCTTGTTGAATAAAAGGGTGACCCACACTGGAACAGTCTATTTCTAAAGGACCCCATGGAAGGGATACAAGTTCATGAAGAACTGTAGCCCATGGAAAGGACTCATGTTGGAGAGGTTTATGGAGGACTGTTTTCTGTGGGAGGGACCCTGTGCTGGAGCAGGGAAAGAATGTGAAGAGTCCTCCTTCTGAGTAAGATGAAGTAGCAGAGGTAGTGTGTGATCAACTGACTACAACCCCCATTCCTCATTCCCCCATAGTGCTTCAAGGAAGGATGTAAAGACATTATAAATAAGGTTAAGCCTGGTAAAAAGAAAGGATTGAGGAGAAGGCATTTCAAGATTTGGTTTTATTTCTCATTATCCTACTCTGATTTGGTTTGTAATAAACTAATCTCCCCAAGTTGAGTCTGATTAGCTCATGACCAGTAATCATTGAGGGAATCTCTTCTCCTTATCACAGCCTTTCATTGTATTTTTCTCTGCTCTGTCCAGCTGAACATGTAGAGTGATAGAGTGACTTTAGTGGGCATCTAACATTCAGCCAGGGTCAACCTACCCCAATAGTAAGTTCACTGTGTGAAAACTGCTGTGTTTGCCCATTTTAAACTATTTCCCACATATATTAATGAGCATAAATGAGAGAAACTTACATGACAGAAAATTGAGCCTCAATGCTGCTTGTCATTAAGTGGATTTAGCAACAGTAGTAAGGGAAAAATTGATCTACTTGGGTTGCAAGATTTGTTGGTTTATGTATACAGGCAAAGATTTAAGGATACACATGTTGAATGTTGTTATTTTACAATGCATTCCAACAGGTTTAATAAAACTTCTGCTTGTCTGTTCACAACAAAAGTGCTTTTTAATTATGTGCAGTGAAAAGAGTTGTATTTCAGAGGCATGTAGTATTTTAGTGTTGTTACATTTGGAAAACAACACAAATTTATCTTTAAAAATCACTACATTTCCAATTTAGCTTCTGTTCTCAGCAAGGACAAATGTGTCTGTCAGGACTGAAGAAATTGTGAGAAAGACAGAAGGAGAGGAAGCTGCTAATAAGCTGCATAAGATGAACTGGATGGGCACATTGCTTTGTTTTCTTTGAGCATAGGTGTGTAAGAAAATATGCTCACTTTTAGCTATGTTCAATATATAATAAAAAAGAATTTGTTTTTGAGTTACCTAACTGAAAAAAAAGCATCTTTCACTGTTAAAGAACAGACATATTTTCCTACTGTAGTGTAACTCAAACACAATTCATCTGCCTGCCTGCCCTCCAGTATTTCACCCTTGCGCTCAGTCAAAGCAGTGAGAAAATGGAGCCCTATAGGAATGCTTTTTAAAAAGTTATGAAGGATAAAAATAGAGGTCTGCAGAGGATTAGCTTTATAGTTAAGGCATTGGTGTGAGAATTGGGAAATTTGTCTTCAGTTCTGAGTTCTGCAACCTCAGGCAAGTGAATCCCTCTTTGCTCACTCTTTGGATATCTTCTCTATTTAGGCTGAGGTCAAGATGCTTCTTTTTACGATACATTTGTGTACTGGGGAGTTATGGCTGTCTTCTGGGTGCTACTTCAATATATCTAGAATTGTTAATAATTGTGATGGTAACAAGAAAGGAGAAATTCTAGTGAAAACATTCATTCAGGGTTCCCTTGGAAGAGAAACCTCCCATCTGAAAATAACTGGGAATTCATCCAGTAATGTTGACAAGCAGGGACATTCACTGCAAAGTTCTGAAATACAGGGCTTAAAACTTCTTAAACCAACTGCATGCAATTTTTGCAGACTTGTGCTTTTGCAGGCATTGCAGACTGCGCTGGGATCAGATGTGCCCTGCAGTGAGAGCCACACCTGCTTAAAAGGGCTAAGTAATGACCAGATCTTTGTGACAGTTTTATTCTGGGAAGAACTCCAAAAACGGATAGCATGACTTTTGGGATATATGTTTTCTCTGACTTCCAAAATATATTAAGGAACAAAGACGACCAAGGAGAAAGGTTATCCTCTATGTGCAGAATTCTGTCTGACTCCAATGAGAGCCCTAAGTCTGTTTCAGTGTTATAGTAGCATGCTGTAGTTTTGTGAGAGAAAAAATAGCTTCTTAACGTTTCTGTGATGTAATTATCCTTTATTAAAATCAAATCAATAAAAATCTCAATAATTTGGTGAACAACAACAACAAAATAAAATTAAATGTATTGTAATAAATTATAAGTCCAGTCCTGTAATGAATGAGGAGAATGCCCTTGATTTCAGTGATACAAAACTCAATTCTAAGATAATTTTTCAAGTGTCTAAAAGGTGAATATATCAATTTTATTGTTAAATGTAAAGTCGTAGGAAAAAGATCCTATATGAGACCCAGTTCTGTTTACTGTTAAAGCTGAATGTTCACTTCTGAATTAACATATAAAATATGTGTCATCTTTTAAAGTTTTTGCACTTAGATCCCCATTGTCAAACAGCCACAAGCTATCTGTGCTCATGCTCATCCTTATCCCACCTGTGGTCTTTCCATTAGCATAGGTATTTCTAAAATAATTTTGAATTGGCCCTTCATACCACTCCTCATCTTCTACTTGATGAGTTTTCAAGTATACTCGTGGTTTTTTTTCCTGCTACCTTCCTCGCGGTAATGGAAGCTCCACAGAAATATACCCAAAATGATCACATCACCTGCTTTCAAATTCCTCTTAAAAAAATATTTTCTGTGGTGCCCTTGAAAAAGAGGACAATGGCTTCACTGCATGTTCACTAACTCCATTTCTATTCATAATGAAGTAATGGCTGACTTCTGCCTCAGTTTCCCTCTATCCTTATGTGAGAATACACCCACCTGCTGTCTTCTGCTTTATATTCTGACTATAATCTCTTTAACATAGGAAATACTATTTTCTCACTTCTTTAAAGTTATTTTGTACTTCTCTGTGACTTAAGACTTGAGTACCATGGAAAGAAAATATGAAGATGGTTTAAATTTCAAAATAAAATCATGGCTATGTAGGTAGTTATTTTGAGTTTTTCAGCTTTGGCTTGCTATCAAGCAGGTTATTATTATATGCGAGCTTACTGTGAAAATATTGAAAAAGCCTCTAAAAACATTTTATTTAGAAGATTTGTAGTCTGATAGAAATTTCAAGGCAATTAAGGTGTCCTTGCAAGTCTTGGGCTGAGTCATCGATGTTCCTAAAATAGTTGACATTACTTCATCTTTTCTCTCTAGGATTTTTTAAATTTTAGTCTTTAAGTCATTATTTGGAGAGCTTTTGTTCTAGTTTCTTTTCCACCAGCTGTTTTGTTCATAATGAAGAGATGGCCTAAATATAAGTATTTAGTGCCATATGAGATACCCAGGATAGCAGCGCTCATCTGCAGCTGGTAGTCTAAAAGAGTGCAGATCTTACATAGGTTTTAGTCTAAACTAACTTGAAGTACCTCACGTAACAGTAGGTGAGGCCTTGTTTTCAATGGCCCAGTGGCTCTGTTAGTAAATGTGGCTGGAGTCGTATTCATGTAGTTTTAGGAAACATCTGTCATTGTGATCTTCTGGAAAAATTTGAAGTTAATGCTAAAAGGTGAAGCAATAAAAATCCTCCTTTTATAATTATCTGTATTCGAGAAGTATTTGGACAGTGCTTTTATATATATGGTTCAAATTATAAGCTGCCCTCAAGGAGTCAGGAGTTGGACTTGATGATCCACATGTGCCCCTTCCAACTCAGGATACTCTGTAGCCTAAGGAGAATACCTACTGTCCAGGCAGGCCTCACTTGATTTCCCCATATGCTCTTGGTGCCAGCACCAAACATTCATCCACTGATGATGTGCATTGGAGTCACGACAAATGCTCTGTATTCTCCTGTGTCTTCAATTTAAAAAAAAAATTGTATTCCTCTACCCATACTGTGTGAGAAGCTTCATTATGAGCAGCTGTGATGGGGAGGCCTCAGCTGGTTTTCACAGACCAGTTGTTATTTCCTCACCATGTGAGGGAATTGTCATCAGAGTTTTTGAGAAATTTTGCTCTTTTTCCAAATAAGAATTCTGTCTCCAATCTAAAAAACTCTGTTTGTTTTATTTTTTTTTCCCCCTCATAGTTTCAAAAACAGGTGGCTTATTTTCTCTGAAGTATTTAGTCAAGGGACACTGCTCCCTAAGCACAAGAACTTCAGTATGTTTCCACTCCTTTCCTTTCTGTGTTAGCCTAGCAACATTGCCTTCTGAAAGCAGACCTTTGTCAGCCTGTCTCCTTTCTTCTGTCCATGATGTTGAAAGTGGAAACTGGGATAGTAGTAGTGTTTTTATTAGCTCATCTGGATGGGTTATTTCCATAAATTTATGAATTCAGCAAATAGTAGAGGTGAAATATACCCCAAAAGTCTTGTATAGTTTGTTTCCCAATCTATTTTTCATGTTTCTAACAATGGCTGGTATTCCTATAACACCTATGGCTGGGCTAACAACTGTTTCATGGACACTGAAACTCTCAGAAACCAGATGGAATTGTGTTCTACTTTGTTTATAGGAAACTTAGGGTAAAAATGTAAGCAACTGAATCAATACCACATGGGAAATATGTGACAACTGTTGAAATCAGCATTTATGATTTTTGGATTAAGGTTGGGTTTTTTTGTGGTGTGGGTGTTTTCTGGTTTTTGTTTTGGTTTGGTTTGGTTTGGTTTGGTTTTTTCTCCTTTCTTACTAGGCATTTCTTGGTCAGCAGCACTTCAGAATTTGGCCCTGATGTTTGGAGTTTGAGACAGTATTGAAAATTTAAACTTCAACCTACTTTGCTCATTTTCAATTTCATATGTGTTGGATTCACGATTTTAGTTGCTTGAACAGGCAAATAGACACACTGTTTTTAGAGAAAAGCAGAATCACAGAGTTTCAGGGGCTAGAAGGGACCTCCAAAGATCATCTAGTCCAACCCCACTGCCAGAGCAGGATCACCTACACCAGATTACACAGGAATGCATCCAGGCGAGTTCTGAATATCTCCAGAGGGGGAGACCACAACCTCCCTGGGCAGCCTGTTCCAGTGCTCTGTCACCCTCACAGTGAAAACATTTTTCCTCATATTTACTTGAAACTTCCTGTGCCTCAACTTCCACCCATTGCCCTTTGTCCTGACATTGGGCACCACCAAGAAGAGCCTGGCTCCATCCTCGTGGGGCTCACCCTTTAAATATTTATAAACACTGATGCGGTCACCTCTCAGTCTCCTCTCCTCTAAGCTAAAGAGCCTCAGCTCCCGCAGGCTCTCATAATATGGAAGATGTTCCATTCCCTTAATCATCCTGAGGGGCCCAGAACTGGACACAATATTCCAGATGTGACCTCAGCAGGGCAGAGTAGAGGGGGAGGAGAAACTCTCACAGCCTCCTGGTTACACCCCTCCTAATCCACCCCAGAATGGCATTGGCCTTCCTGACTACAAGAGCACATTGCTGGCTCATGGTCATCTTTCCATCCACCAGGACCCCCAGGTCCCTTTTGCCTTCACTGCTCTCCAGAAGAGTAGTACACGAGCTGTGTGTAACCTGAATACCTGGGCAAAAAATAAATAAAAAAAAGTAGATTTTTGAGGGGGCAGGGCTTGGGATTTAGCATGGACTGTGTGATCTAACTCTGTTGGTGTCCCTCTGAGAGAACTAGAAAAGTTCAACTATTTATAGTTTGAAATAAATCACACTTTTACTGTCATTTACAGTAAATGGACTTTCATAAGCACAGAGATATGAAAGAACATTTATTTTGAAACACATTTACTTATTATTTTAAACATAATAAATAATCTTTTAGAGACATATGTGCATTTCATTTGCATTCTTAACAGGGATAAATCTCAGTGTTGAACTCTGTTCTTGTCTTTACTTGCTTCTATTGTAACTTTTACAATAATGCACTTGAGATATTAAAGCAACATAAAGCATTCAATGAATAACCCTCAATACACTTTTACATCTAATGCTCCCTTGCCAGACCAAACCTTGATAACGCTCCTGAGAAAATGGAACAGTGAATTTTTAATTGTCCAGGCCAAATTCTGCTCTTCTGAGTCCTCTGAAAATTTACAGCCATTTGAATAGATGTCAAAGTGGATGTGAAACCCAGTAGTCACCTTTGGTTCAGTCATCTTTTTGATCTAATTTGGTTTCATTTAACTGGCTGCAGATGCACAGACAAGGTCTATGACAAAAATTGGAACAAACCATTATTTTTTAAAAACCATCCTAGACACAGCATTATCACATATGAGTTAATAAAATAAAATAATAATGTAACCCAGATTTGGCAACACTAAGGCAGAAAATATGGTGAGTGGCTGACCTGAGATTTAGCCTGAAAGAAGACCTGGGAATCAGACTCAGTTAGATCAATATAATTGAGACTTTACTGGAGGTGAGATATGGTAGGAAGTAGCTGGGCTCTGTCTGGGTTCACACTGAAAACACTAGAGAGTGACCTTTTGTTATGGGCCTGCCTGACAATTTATGGCACCGAAATTAAAATGAGGTGCAGGAAGAGACAGTAGGCCAGCCTTTAAACTGACTAAGCTAGAAGAGATGTTTGGACTCAAGAAAGAATATTGCATAGGCACAAATGTATCTGGATTTGAACAGGATGAGGTGACAGGGACAGGAGTCCAGGAATGTGTGCTGCAGGGAGTGTGTTTATGTGCATATGTGCATGCCCAGTTTTGAGGTATTATCATTTTACAGAAAAGGGCAGTATTTTAGTAGGCTTTGGTCTTTATGGAACTTAATTCAATCTGAAATTGCCTCTCAGATACACTCTTTGCCTGAGAGCTGAAATTTCCAATTTATCTTATTTAGTTTATGTAAATTGTGAACATTACTTTTAAGACACATACATTGACGTTTATGAGAGTGCCAAGATTTTTCTCATAAATGAGCCAAAAATTCTGTGCTGTAGATTGACTATTACAATTGCAAGATCAAAATTATTCTTGGAGGTGATAGCTAACAGAGCAGCCAAAAGACCTTTTTCTGTTCTGTTTCTTTCATTCTTTCATTTTTTTTTCCCCCTTACCAATTATAATACTTAGCAGAGGAAGTCAACATGTTCCTACCACTGCAGAAAATGGATTACAGAAAAAATTCATAGCTTTGGTGTGTTTAGGGACTTGAGCTTCAAAGCATGAGTTCTGGTAGTTTTCCTCTGAGCTTTTTTTTTTTTTTAATTTTAATTTAAATAAAGTTCTTCGAACTCCCACAATACCATGTAATTGTAAAATAGAGTCTGATCCTGCAGAACGTTTCAGATAGAATTCATTTCATCTGAGTTTAGCTGTCCAGTGAGTCATTTACAATCAACAGAAATATAAGTGGGTGGTTCATTTTAGAAGATGGGTGTCTAGGATAAACAAGATGGATTAGATTCAGGAGGTGCTCTGGGGTGTATCTAACCAGTACAGCTGCTCTGTGAGGAAACACAGAGGATTTGGGAAAAAATGGACAGAAATTCCCAGATTTTAGTGAAGATATGGCTGTGGCCAGTAGCCAGCCCTGAGACTGAAGAACTTATGGGTCCCTGAGATTTAGGTACAACTGTCTTCTCTTCCTGTTCTATAAATGGAATACAAACCTATTCTGAATGCTGAACTTGACTTTGATGGCCATGTTTTGCTGGTAGATACAAGCAATTATTCCTTCCTATTTCTTCCTTACTCTCATGGTTCTTACCTTGCAGTTTATTTTGGGTTTCTAGTCCAACACAGAGAAGCTCCACATGAATTAGAATGGAGTCTTCTCAATAAGTGACTAAGATTGCTTAGCCTCATCCTATATGATGTGAGTGTTTGTGCCTGTCTGTTCTATGTGCTGTGGGTGTTGCATTTACCTGCGTGTGTGTAGTGGCAAGTAAATGTAGGGGCAAATAGAAGAGAGAGATGTTGGCCAATAATTTGATTGCCTCCAAACACACCTTCAGGGAAAGAGAAATGTCAAGGTTTTGCAAATCTACATGTGAATCTGAGGAATTTTTAGGGTTAAGCATGGGAAAGCAAAAAATAGCCTCTTAGAGGAGGTCAAACATGTACATCTTTGACAGCATGTTCAGGGGAGTCTAAATAATGGAAACTGAATGACCAAGAGCTTTGGGTAAGCCTGTAAAGAAATGCAAACTCTGTGACAGGAACCCAGCTTTACTTTCAGTATTTTTCCCTTCACATGAATAGCACTTCTCTTCATAGCTGCCACATTGTAATTTCAGAACCCCAGGGCATCTGGAAATTAAGCTGCCTTTGGGATTGTTGACTAGGTCACCAGAACTCTGGTAATAAAACTGTACTAACCTCCTACTTCTGCATTGTGCCTGGATTTACTACTACAAGACAATACAACTATCAACCTATTAAGGCCTTCTTTAGTCCTACTTTTGTGGCTGCGCAGACAAAACATGATTTACCTGTACCTCACCCTACTCCATCCTCATTGTTTCTCTTGAAAGCAAAAAGCCTTTAGCTTTTTCTTTGCGAAGGGAAGGTCTCAGCATGCCTCTAGCTGTAGCTCTGAGAGTTCCTTCAAACTGCCACGAGGCCTTTCACAACATATGCTTGGAAAAAAAAATTAAATAACCCCAGGAGATGTTTTTTCTTCTTTCTCCTTCAGGAAGGCACAGGGCTAAGCTTCCTTTGTGTCAATGACATAGCGAAGCAGTTTGTACTTCATAAAGCTAACAGTTAATGCAGATGCTAGTAGTAGGAGACTGCTTTTGCAAACATGCCTTTCAAACACTGCATCCTGCTGAACACAGGCTTTAATAATAGAGTGCTTGGATGGCCAGCTGTATGACAAATCTCCCTCTTTCTGTGCTGTAATAAACTCATTCTCCTTGGTTACCAGCCAGGGAAGTTGGGTTGTGCTCTGCATCTGTACCTGGCTTGAGTTAAGGTGGGACAGTTTGTTAAAAGAGGAGCTTAAATCCTTATGAAACTGAAAAAGGTGTCACACATTTATCTTGAGAGATCAATGCTGGAACTTTACAGTCTTTTTGCAGTGTTGATTTTAGCTTTGATCACTACCCACTGGTGTAATTTCCCTTGAATATCCAAGTCAGTAAACAGGATGCTTGTAAAATTTGCCATCAAAGTTAAGGCTGGAATATTTTTTTTCCAAGTTCTTACTTTTAGGAGCTTGCCTGGACCACAATCATGTGGACTCTTCCCTGTCTATGGAAAAACATACCCAGGAATGTCTGCTTTTATTTCAGAGTGCAGGATTGTTTCATACAGATTAGCAGAAGTCCAAAGCAGCTGCTTTACATAGTGTGTAAATAAAATCTTGCTACCTTTTCTTTTCAGATTTGTTGCGGGGTAATTTAGAAACCAGTTGAAAGGTTTTTTTTAAATACACAATTATAAATATCATTCACCCATAGTCATCAACCAAAATCTTTAGTGAGTATGGACAGATAATAGGGAACTAAAGAAACCCAACATGAACCCACTGAGATATAGGAATGCATTCAAGATTGCAGTTGCTCTCTCTTCTTGCAGGAGAAAATAGGGAGCAGAAGCAGATAGTAAACCTAGTCCAGCATTTCTCAGCCAGAGACTTTGCTCTTGCACTAGTAAAAAGGTGCTCTTACTGGGTTCATCACACCCAAGCACTTGCTTGGCATGAAGTCTGTTTTGCTCTGCTGGGGTTGCACTAATCAGATTTATGAACTTGGTCAACCAAAACCTTCCACCTGTAATGCTGAGGGCTGGCACCTTGTGAATTGAGCCAGGGCAGGACGCTGTATGGTAGTGGCACAGTGTAGGAAGTGTCTACAACACATATGCTGGCTGAGCCTCAGCTCTGTCTGCATCTGGCAAGGTGCCCCACTGGTGTATTTTATGTTCATCGCTGTGGTGATACACAGTTGTTGCATCAATCATACATAGTATACCAATGACCTTAATAAACAACCACTCTATGCATCGTGTCTCTCAAATACATTTTAATAATTTTAGTGGATATCTTCACACTTAAATGGTGTAATGTTTTTTGCAGTTAATCAGCGAGAATAAACAACCAATGCAGTAATGTGTGTGTAATGAATACAAAGCTCAGTCTCATATATGAAAAAAGAAAAAAATAATCCCTCAACCCCAATTTAGTAATTCAAAATCTCCAGATATAATAATCAGAATACCAGTTCTATTTCTACCTGCCACATCCTCAAGTTCTTCCCTTGCTGCATTTCCTCAGTATGTTGCATAGACATGACAGAAAATTGATCTAGGCAACCATTTATTGACTTACCTTTTGGTATGAAAAATTGTGTATTAACCTGAAGTGAACTGGTTCATTGTTCGCTTCCTTCTCACTCTGACACTCCAGAGAGAGGAAAGCCCTCTCTTGGGAAAAGAGATCCCTAATTTACCACGATACATTATTTATTAATCATTCTTTTTCCTGATTTTCTATTGTGTTTGTGTGCAAATGCTGACCAGTGCCAAGCCTGATTGTGCAGTGATGGGAGTTTTCAAACAGATAAGACCCAATCTGAGTATGAATGATAGAAAGGCTCTAGAGTGATTACAGTTCAGATATAGAAGAAGCCATATGGAGGAGTATGTTTCATGCCTCAAAACAGGACAAAAATCTTAGCTGAAATGTGCAACTTATTATACATCAGGCTACAGCCATTACTTGATTCCTTAAGGAATTAGGATTTATTAGTTTTATCATTTATAATATTAGTAACTAGCATTAAAGACAATTATTAAATTGGATTATTAAATCACAAATCATCTCCTGAAATGATGTTTCTTGGCAGACAGATTCTGTAGCACATATGGATAAAAATGGGGAAAAGTTAAATTAATTATGTTTTGACCATTGTTTTGAGACGACCCTTTAATTGAAGATAACACGCACAATTCATCTTAGGATCATGGAAAATTTGATTGATGTGAAACTTGCATAACATGAAACTTTTTGGTAATATATTGACTACTCTTCTTGCTTCTGACTACAATCAACCTGTATTAAAGCTGACTAGGACAGTGTGGTGGTTGAGAGAAGGCCTAGCTCTCCCTCCCCCACGAAGAAAGAAACCACAGCTAGCTCAGTCAGAGAAGCAAAGGATACGCTATATTTACAAGCAATATGGGATGCAGGTTGTATATACACAATTTATACAATATTTACAACATATACAGAAATATACAGCAAAGAAAATAATACAGAACAAGACTCCCTCCTCTGGACAGAGGACAGTTCCCCCCCTATACACCCTCTCTTCCCCCTACCTCCCTTTTTTCCCAAAAAAGGCTTAGAGAGAGAGAAAAGGTAGTTATTAAGGAGGAAAATTCTTCTTAGGCTTCAAAGCGCATGCAGGGATTAGTTCTTATCTGGTATTCAAGATCAAACTCCGGCTAGTTAGGCTCTTTAGGAAGGATAGGCAGGGAAGGAGAGGAGGAGGTGTTGCCCTCTATGTCAATAGCCAGTTGGAATCAGTGGAGCTCCAACTGGGGAGGGATGATGAGCTAGTTGAGAGCGTACGGGTTAAAATTAAAGGCAGGACAGGGGAAGGAGATATTACTGTGGGGGTCTCCTACAGGCCACCTGACCAGCAGATCCAAGCAGATGAGGCCCTCCATAGGCAAATAGAAGCGGCTTCCAGGTCACAAGCCCTGGTCCTCATGGGTGATTTCAACCACCCGGACATCTGCTGGAGGGACAACACAGCAAGGCACCAGCAATCCAGGATGTTCCTGGACTGCATAGAAGACAACTTCCTCCTCCAAATGGTAGAGGAACCAACAAGAAATGGTGCTATGCTGAACCTTGTTCTCACCAACAGAGAAGGGCTGGTAAGCAATGTGAGGATCATAGACGGCCTTGGATGCAGTGACCATGAAGCAGTTGAATTTAATCTCCTCAGGGCAATCAGGAGGAAGTATTCCAAGTTCACGACCCTAGACTTTAGGTGTGCAGATTTTGATGGCTTCAGGGATCTGCTAGCCAAAGTGTCGTGGGACAAAGCCCTGGAGGGAAGAGGGACCCAGGACAGCTGGTCAGTATTCAAGGACCACCTCCTCTGTGTCCAGGAGCTCTGTGTACCAACAAAGAGAAAAGCAGGTAAGAATGTTAGGAGGCCTGCCTGGATGGGCAAGGAGCTGCTGGACACACTATTACTTAAAAGGAAACTCTACAGGAAGTGTACAGAGCTCTGTGTCCAGGAGCTCTGTGTACCAACAAAGAGAAAAGCAGGTAAGAATGCTAGGAGGCCTGCCTGGATGGGCAAGGAGCTACTGGACACACTATTACTTAAAAGAAAACTCTACAGGAAGTGGAGAGAAGGACAGGTAGAACAGGGGGAATATAAGGAAGCTGCCCAAGCAGCAAGAGTCCTGGTTAGGAAAGCCAAAGCAGAGTTTGAATTGAATCTAGCCAGGGAGATTAAAGGGAACACTAAGAACTTTTACAGGTATATTAATGGGAAGAAGAAGACTAGGGAAGGCGTGGGCCCCCTCAGAATGGAAAATGGTGACATGGTCACAAGTGATGAGGAAAAGGCTGAGGTACTTACTAACTTCTTTACCTCAGTCTTCACTGCAAGGGCCTCTAGCCACACTCCTGATGTTATGGAAGTCAAAGCCAGGGACGGGGAGGAAGAGCTGCCCATTGTAAGTGCAGATCAGGTTCGTGATCACCTGAAGAACCTGAAAGTGTTCAAGTCCATGGGACCCCACGGGATACACCCACGGGTGCTGAGAGAACTGGCAGATGAGGTTGCTGAACCCCTCTCTATTATATTTCAAAAGTCATGGCAATCTGGTGAAGTCCCCACAGACTGGAAAAGGGGAAACATTGCCCCCATCTTCAAAAAGGGTAAGAAGGAGGAACCAGGGAACTCCAGGCCAGTCAGTCTCACCTCTGTGCCTGGAAAGATCATGGAGCAGATCCTCCTGGAGTCACTACTTGCTCAAAAGAATAGTGAAGAGGTAATTGGGAACAGGCAGCATGGCTTTGCCAAGGGCAAATCCTGCCTGACCAACCTGGTGGCCTTCTATGAGCAGGTGACAAAATTAATAGATGAGGGGCGAGCAACTGATGTCATTTACCTGGACCTGAGCAAACCCTTCGACACTGTCCCGTACCACATCCTGGTCTCCAAATTGGTGACACATGGGTTTGACGGGTGGACCACTAGATGGATAAGGAACTGGCTTGATGGCCGCACCCAAAGAGTGGCTGTCCATGGCTCCATGTCCCAGTGGAGGCCAGTGACAAGCGGAGTCCCTCAGGGATCAATCCTGGGACCTGTCTTGTTCAACATCTTTGTCAATGACATGGACAGTGGCATTGAGTGCACCCTCAGCAAGTTTGCTGATGACACCAAGCTGTGTGGTGCAGCAGACACGCTGGAGGGAAGGGAGGCCATCCAGAGGGACCTTGACAGGCTGGAGAGGTGGGCACAAGCCAACCTCATGAAGTTCAAGAAGAGCAAGTGCAGGGTCCTGCATCTGGGTCGAGGCAATCCCAGGCACAAATCCCGGCTGGGCAGTGACTGGCTGGAAAGTAGCCCTGAGGAGAGAGACTTGGGGATGCTGGTGGACAAAAAGCTCAACATGAGCTCTCAATGTGCTCTTGCAGCCCACAAGACCAATCAGATCCTGGGCTGCATCAGGAGAAGTGTGGCTAGCAGGTCGAGGGAGGTGATCCTCCCCCTCTACTCAGCCCTGGTGAGACCCCACCTGGAGTACTGTGTCCAGTTCTGGAGCCCCTATTACAAGAGGGATGTGGAGGTGCTGGGACGTGTCCAGAGAAGGGCCACAAGGATGATCAGAGGGCTGGAGCACCTCTCCTATGAGGACAGACTGAAGGAGTTGGGGCTGTTCAGTCTGCAGAAGAGAAGGCTCCGAGGTGACCTAATTGTAGCCTTCCAGTATCTGAAGGGGGCCTACAGGAAAGCTGGGGAAGGACTTCTCAGGATGTCAGGTAGTGATAGGACTAGGGGGAATGGAATGAAGCTGGAGGTGGGGAGATTCAGGCTAGATGTGAGGAGGAGGTTCTTCCCCATGAGAGTGGTGAAATCCTGGAATGTGTTGTCCAGGGAGGTGGTCAAGGCCCCGTCCCTGGGGGTGTTTAAGAGCAGGCTGGATGAGGCTCTGTCCAGCCTGATGTAGTGTGGGATGTCCCTGCCCATGGCAAGGGGGTTGGAACTAGATGATCCTTGTGGTCCCTTCCAACCCTGAATGAAACTATGAAACTATGAAACTATAGTTGCTCAGAAGCAGACAGGCTGGAAAGGCAGAACAGAGAGGAACTGAGAAAAAATTCCAACTGAACTAAAACTTAAAGTTGCATTCTACCAATCTACCAATGAAATTGGTTTAGACCTATCTTTGTTTTTGTTATTATTCCAAAACATTCAGCTCGAGTGTTCCAGCAAATGTCTCTTTCTTAAAGGCACAGCCTAAAATGGTCACAATCCCTAAAACAGTCACAGACAGGCTTTTATAGTTCTGAGAGTAGTTCAGACCTTGGTCATTTTAAGATGACTTAAAGCAGCCAGTGAGGCAAGTTGAGAGATTCAGGGAAGGTTCTCATTGACACAGAATCCCCATCTTGGGTGGTGCAGGTGGGATCAGCAACTCTAGGCCACCCTGCAACCTCAATGGAGAGGCAGTGTGTTGCAAGACAAAGTGGAGCACATTGCTTTGGACAGCAAAGTGACCTAGAAGAGCTCTTAGGCTGTTTTAAATGCACATTTGGTGCCCTTTCAGTAGCTTCTGGCATTGATGTAGATAAAAAACCCACACAAGTCATTGCTGCCCATTTTTCTTAGTTGTGTGAAGTGCAGGCGACTACACATCATGCTCAAACACATCACCTTACTCTTTAGTACTGTACTGGTAGGTGTCCAAGACAGAGCTTAATTTCTGTGGTTTTCCCTGAAGAATAATGAGTTTCACAGATATAAAGCCATAATGGGTGAGTCTTTCTGTTTTATCACTATGGGGGCTTAAAAAAATTCATTCTCTGAAAGGTAGAGGAAAACAAAAGCTTGATTCTCATCTGATGTAAATTGACGCAACCCCATGGAAATGGAGCTCTGCCAAGCTCTATAAAAAGACAAAATTGTCTGAGCTCTATGCATGTTCCAAATCTGCTTGCAAATGTACAATGACAGAGAAAAAGAACACCTAGAAGTCCTTTAAAAGAAATGGTATTTTAAAATATTAAAGAAACCTCATGAAATTGGGGGAATTATAAATCTAGGTTAGTTTATAAGCACAAATGTTAACTTTCTTAAAGTATAGGGATTTCTGACTACAACTCTTATTCTCTACATGGCATATAATATAATTATGTGTATTACAGTAATTGTTATTAGCTATTATGCTGTACATAGTATTATAATAACTTCTAAAAGGAAAAGACTTGAAAGCAATTGGTCTGGAAACAGGGGCACCGAGCTGGCATAACCAGCCCAAGAACACAGAACAAATAGTTGACAGAGAAGGGAGTAGGAAAGTGTCCCCTGGCTGCTGGGTTAGTGATGCTTCATACAGAAATGTTGCTATAATAATAATAAATAGAGCAGGGATATACACCTGCAGCTCTGGGAGAGTATTTTTTTCCTTGAAAGGTGAACATCACCTTTAGTACAGTAACTATTTCAGGACTCAAATATATCTAATTAACTTAAGTGATTGTCAAGTGTATTTCAAGTTTAACAAAGCTCACATCATATTTTATTTCCCTTTTACATTCTGTACAGTAATTGTGTAAAGTGCATGATTTACTGTGGCAGCATTATTCAAACCTAATTACAGTGTTAAGAAGCAACCATATCTTGGAAGAAAATAGCTACACTGCTGTGGGAATCCACATGGAAGCTCTGTTTTTGTGTGTGTGTGTGTTTTGGTGTTTTTTTTTAACACAAGAAAAAACACTCAAAACAAACAAAAAACTCACAAAAACCACAACACATTTTCCCTTGGTAAAGAAAATAAATTGTGTTGAAAACTTTTTGACTCCTGAAATCACATTTGAGATAAACTTTCAGAAGGCTTCTTAAAGGATTGAAAGAGCTACTTTGTCAAGGGATTTTAGATCTTCCTTTCTTTATATCTATCTTGTGATTCATCCCTATATATATGCCAGATGTTGTCCTATCTTTAGGGGTATCTTCTTTTATATGTAGGGCTGAATCTAAGAAGGAAATAAAAGGATATAAAATATTATTACATAGCAATAGCAAGATGTCTCTGGTGGATCAGTATGTCTGTTAGCTAGAATACATAGTACAGACCATTCATTCAAAGTAACACTTTCATATCAATGAGAGAGATAGCCAAGGATTTTTACTCGCTTTCAAAAAAAAGTAAATTAATCAACTGTTTATTTATGTCATTGCAGGACTCCTTCTCCTTAGAATTCTAAAGCCTTCCTAGCAAATGATTGATCTCTTATTTGTATTTCGCATGGTAGGCATTGAAAGGAAGACCAAGACATGGATCTTGTTACAAACCCAGAAATGAATTTTCAGCCTTTAACATGTTTGGTGATTAAAATCAAGGAAGCATCAACAAATGTTGAATTTTTGTGGAAATTGGATGTTTCTTGTGATCTCAGAAGACCATTTATCTTCCAAGTATAGTGAGTAATGTATCAAGACTCTTTTGGCTGAGCTGAAGTGTAGGCTGCAGAGCCATCTACAGTTTTACAGGTGCTGATCCTGTGAAAGTCAGATTGCCATTGGAAGGTGTCATATTTATTAAATCTTTAATGATAAAGAGGTGTAGATGACTTCCTTAATGAGGCCTGTGTTGACAATTACTGGCAATGAGAGCTTGGCAGCAGAATATAGTTACTAAGGCTTCATTTTCATTTCATTTTGTTGTGATCTAGGGTGTTGGAAAAGTATTCTTGGATAAAGATCCTTTTTGTCCCTTATGATATTAAAAGAGGGTAGAAAATGCATTAAGCTGAAGCCAACCTCAGAGCACTGTGTTTTAAATTGGACTGACACATTTAAGAAAATGAGAAGTATTAAATCTTAAATTAATGTATCTAATATTAAGGCTTAAGTACATTAAGATGATTTCTTATTCCAGGATCAGATTTCACTTCCGAACTGTCCCTGTTCCATATGATAAGGGACAGTTTTCTGCTTTGGGCTCTGCTTGTAAGTTATAGTTACTCTCATCTTCTTTGGAGAATAATAACGATATGGAAATTGATCAACCCCCAGTTTAGGTCAGAACCATATACCCACAAATTGCCGTAAAATTCAGTTCTTGAGCTGGGCTGTGCTCATCTCCCATAGTTTTCTATCTGCCTGTTTCTGTGAACAGACAAAAAAATCTATACTAGTGCATATACAGTGCATTACACGCACTTTCTTGATATAATTAGTTGAGTCTCTTTTGCCTTGAGAGGACTTTTTCCCTTGAACAAAATTGATTTTTTAAAGTTATCTGATTTGTATTTAATAGTGTATTCAGATATCCTCCTCTAAAATCCAAAGACCATCTTGCCTGACCTACAGCAACAATGAATTTCTCAGAATACGTTAATCAAATACAGTTTCCTTGCATCCTGTGCTTTTTTTTCTCCTTCATTTTAAAAATGAATGACATTTGGTCTATTTTCCCATTCAGTTCAAAGTCAAGTTCTCAATTTTTCTGTTCTCTTAAAAACTGAAAGTGCAGCATAATGCCATTATATAGGAATGGAACTTCAGTATACGTACATCAATGTGTAACTTTTATGTGTACATGCATCGCACCTGTAGTCTAATTATGGTGGTAAAACAAACATTATAATGAAACCTGCAGATTTGTGTGTGTGTGTATGTGTTGTTGTTTTGTTTTGTTTTGTTTTCAGAATTGAAGGTCATTTGTATACTTGGCAAAGACACTTATTTTCCAAAATCTACAAGGGAGTTTCCTCTGCCAGGATTCATCAGCCACAGGCTCCCACTGATGCTTCTAAATATTTTCTTTAAAATAAAGATTAATTTTTAGTATTTTTTTTAACCCACTGAATTAATACTTTTTTCCCCTCACTGGTGCTCATGTAAAATGCACAGGACTTATATCCTCAGCTGTTGGTGCCTCTAAATGTGACAATGAGTTCAGAGAAGTTGGGTGTGTATGCACCATTTGAAAATAAATCTCCAAAGTGGAGACAGTGATGACAACTGCCACATGACTGTCGCAGAAGAATTTCTGTTCCAAACCACTGTTTTTGATGACTTTTTTTCCCATGGTGGTCTCAAAATGTGATTTGGCTTCTAGTCACTTACCTTTAGCTGTCCAAAGCCAAGTCTAAATTTATTGCCTATCTTACTTGTGGAGTCACTGAGGTGAGGCAGGGACTTGAAGTACATAGAGGACAAGCAGACATTTGGCAGAAGTGAGATGAACTGCCTTCTGGTAGAATAGAATAGAATAGAATAGAATAGAATAGAATAGAATAGAATAGAATAGAATAGAATAGAATAGAATAGAATAGAATAGAATAGAATAAACCAGGTTGGGAGAGACCTTCAAGATCATCGCGTCCAACCTATCACCCAACACCACCTAATCAACTAACCCATGTAACCAAGCACCTTGTCAAGTCTCCTCCTGAACACCTCCAGTGACGGCGACTCCACCACCTCCCTGGGCAGCCCATTCCAATGGGCAATCACTCTCTCTGTGTAAAACTTCCTCCTGACCACCAGCCTGAACTTCTGCTGGTGCAGCCTGAGACTGTGTCCTCTTGTTCTGGTGCTGGCTGCCTGTGAGAAGAGACCAACCTCTGCCTGTTTACAACCCCCCTTCAGGTAGTTGTACTGCCAGTTCCTCTCCTTTGGCTGTTGAAGAACCCATACAAGTAGTTTGAACAGCATCTCTAAACTTTTAGGCAACTTAAGTATCACCCTTTAGGCAACTCCATATCACCCTCATTTACCTTCTAGCATTTATAGATATATTATTTGTATGTAGATAGCATTTTCATGTAAAGAAGAATCAGGATTAAAAATTCACTTGCCATCACAGAATAAACCTCTTTAACCTAGAAGCTGGGAGGGGACAGAGTTGAGACAGCTGACCCCAACTAACTAAAGAGATGTTCCATACCATATAACATGGTGCTTAGCACTAAAACTGTGATAAGTGTATGTGAAAAGGTTGGTTAGGGTTTCCATCATTATGGGACTGGTTAGGCATCCTTTGACTGGTGGTGAGCAATGGGGCATTTCACATCACTTGTTTTTCTTGATTTTCTTTCCTTCTTTATTTGTTTGTTTGCTTTTAATTGTTAAATTGTCTTTAATTGAATCCATGAGTTTTCTCACTTTTATCCTTCTGATTCTCTCCCCCATCTCACTGCACAGGAGTGAGCAGCTTTGTGGTGCATAATGTTCTGCCCAGATTAAACCAGGCGAAGCAGCAAACTTGACTCCTTCTTATATTTCTCTGAAGAATCAAGAGATTTCAGAGTTAGTGTCTGAAACTATAAGAAACCATTAGTCCTTATGCACATACTCATATAATGAATGGTGTAAAAGGGCCTAGTGTTTTGGCTGATAGCTGTCTGAACATGAGCCATCAATGCAGTCAGGTGGCCAAGAAGGCCAATAGCATCCTGGCCTGAATCACAAACAGTGTAGTCAGCAGGAGGAGGAAAGTGATTGTCCCCTGTTCTCAGCACTGAGGAGTCTGCTCCTTGAATACTGTGTTCAATTGTGGACTCCTTACTGCAAGAAGGACGTTGAGTTGCTAGAGTGTGTCCAGAGAAGGGCGACAAAGCTAGTGAACAAATCTCACATGGAACAGCTGAGGGAACTTGGATTATTTAGTCTGGAGAGGAAGACTCTGAGGGAAGACCTCATTGTTCTGTACAACTGCCTGAGAGGAGGTTGTAGTGAGGTGGAGGTTGGTCTCTTCTCTTTAATATCAGGTGATAGGATGAGATGAAACAGGCTGAAATCATGACAAGGGAGGTTTATGTTGGATATTGGGAAAAAATTCTTCATGGGAAGAGTGGTCAGGCATTGGAATAGATTAGCCATGGAGGTGGTGGAGTCACCATCCCTGGAGGTGTTCAAGAAATGTGTGGATATGGTTTAATGGACATGGAGGTGTTAGGTTGATGGTTGGACTTGATGATCTTAGAGGCCTTTTTCAACCAAAACAATTCTATAGTCCTATAATCCTCCACAGAAGTATGCTGAATTTCAGGAGCACTGGGTAATTGCTACTGTCATGAATGGAACGTTGTTTATTTTGGCCAACCTGCATTGGTTTCATTACAGTTTACAGCATCTGGTCTGTACTGGGAGAGATGTGGACCTCTATGGAATAACAGTAAATTAAAAATTGCATCTTTCCATTATCTACTGGCATGCTCTTCGGAATGGTTTAGAGGAAACTAAGTTCTTAACTGACTGAGAAGTGCAGAGAGGGAACATTGTTTAAACTTCTTCAAACAAAGAGATTGCAGTGCTTCCTCTTTTCATCCTTGAAGTGCAGAGAAGGTGCTCCTGTAAAAGGGGACAGAAAATGCCCTAGATCATCTGCAGAGGAAAGCTAAAGGCAAATGAAACTGACAATGTTATTCGCTTAATATGCAAGGCAATTCAGCGGGTGTGAATTCATTTGAATAGATATGATGCAGTGTAGACACCTGCTGCAATTGCAACTTGCGTCCTTGTTACATGAGTGATTTCTCCCAGTGAGAGTCAAGAACATGCTTCAAAACCCTCTGCTTTGAAGTAGCAGCAATATGAGGTTCTGATATGCAAGTATTGCTTGTTGAGGAAATATCTTAACATATTTATAATACTTTGATGAGTAAACCAAAAGTTTAGAATGTTGTCATTGTCATCTGCAAGGCTGACATTTACATTTGAGGTAGCGGGTTTCCATTCCTTGTCATGGGGTGCACATGGGGATTAGCTTGGTTTATGTCTGATTTTTTTGCATCACACCAGGTTATTATGCTGGTTTCTCTTTCTTGTGTATTTTTGTTCGTTTGTGTCTCTTTACTATTAGTTGGCACTGGAGAGGGCAGATAACTTCGTGGTGACATTTGTATTGCTTCTGTCACTCATTCTTTTTGAGGTGGAGTTACAGCATTTCTGTTTCACAAAGGTTCAGAGGAGACAACCTGCCTGCCTGGGAGCTTCCACCATCTATTAGATTAGACACTGCAGTCAGTTAGTGGAGAAGAGGATTATGTGGCACATACCTCCTCTTCATGAATCTCCAAGAAGAGAGCTGCAAAACAGGATGTGCCAAATATAATTGTTTCACTTTTCTTGGAAGTGATATTTCAAAAAACGCTTCCACTTTTAGAGCTAAAGCTAGAGAGCTTGAAAAATTGTCAGTTGTCAGTGTAGGCCTTCTCTCAAAAAGGAAGATTTCACCTACATTGAAGCATTTATCAAGTTTTGCTGCCAGAATGAACTCTATTTATATTTAGATTCTTGAAGAAATCTTTTTCAAAAGCATTTTAGATAAACTTTTCAAGTACTTGCTCTGTGTCCAGAACTCTGATATCTGTATGAATTTAAAAAATAGAATTCTAATGCAGTTGTATGAGATGATTACAGTGAAGACACATGTCTCTAATAATTGACTATGTAAGAATGCTGGGAAATTAGCTACACAACTTGTCTAACTTCAGATAGTTAAACTCATTCTTACATTTCAATTTGGAAATTTTCTTCCCATTCAAAACTGAGTTCAAATCTGCACACACTAAATGATGGAAACCTCTATTGTTATTACATGGAATTCTTTAGCAGTTGAATATTGGAATGGAGTAGATATATTTTATTGCTGGTTTTGCTGATAGATTCACTTAGCATTGGATAAAATACTTTTCTTACTAGTATTTGTAGAAGAGACTCTGGTTTCTATCAATTATCAAAGCATTACTGGCTATCATTTCTCCTACAATTCACCTGGAAGACGTTTCAAGAAGTCATGTAGGAGAGAAACGCTTATCCATACAGCTTGTGGCTGTCAGGTTTATGTGAGACAGATGTCTTTCATAATTTTCATTACAAACAGTTAATAACAGAGACATTTCTGGTGGGATTCAGTTCCAATTCTTTATCCCTACATGGGCAACTTTAATGCCAAATTAAGAGTGTCATCTGACAGAGGACTGGGGGGATGAGAAGTGAAGTAGTAAAGAGACGTTGAGGATAATGAGAAAAACACATCCTTCCAGTGAACTTCTGCTCTATCTACCTTTCTTAGGTTGGGATGAGATAATGAGAAACCCATCCTTTGAAATCTGCTGCATAAAAAAATAAATGTAATGTGAAGAAACATGGCCAATGGAACCACTGCAAGATTTTTATTTTTTTCTCTTAAGGAATGGTGGCTTGTAGGCTTACTGCCTTCAGCAAATTATTATTAAGCCAACCAATGGGACTGCAGAAAGATGAAATACTTCTGTGTGTTGATCCAACTTTGCACACCCAGCCATGCTGTAATTCAATGAGAGGGAACATTGATGAATGAAGTGTGCAGCAGAGCTATTGGGGTCAAATTACAGCTGGAAGCAGTCTGCACTGAACAATGGTCCTCTTCTTGTTCTGTGTTTGGTTGTTTGGGATTTTTTGGTGTGGGTTTTTTGTGTGTGTTGGTTGTTATTTTTTTTTTTCCTGTTAATAGATTTTCCCATTATTTTCATTATTCATAATTTATAATAAGGGTGAATTGATGATCTTGATGAGCACAGGAAACCCACTGTGCCTAGTGCTAATTAGATGTGTGTATGTGTGCACATTGTGTGTATGTGCATGTAAGTGTATACACATAGGGAAGCATCTCTCAGTGGAGGATCTTGGGTCTTAAAAGACACAGGAATAACCAAGCAGTAGGGAAGCAGGGAAATGACTTGGGAATTAGTCATCAGGCACTGATTAACACACTTACTTAGTTATATCATGTTTGGTTGTTTGTATTGATATATCTACAACCAGATGGTGATGTTTAAACATTTGTTTGGTATTTAAAAATGTTCCACAATGTTTTGCATAGACAAATGTTGATACCACTCATCCTGGGTGCATCCAGTAAACAGGGACTCTGTAGAGATTGATTTAAACATAGGAGACAAGCTTTCAGTACTTAATCCCAGTGAAATGGATTTTGACCTGAATGTAGAGCCCCATTCCAGCTCCTACATTGCCTGGAATTTATTCTGCTGGGATCAGGCTCCCACCTGGACTCTGTCTGCTTCTGTTTTTAAGGGCTGTGTGAGACTAGATGCCTGATGTAAGTTGGGGCTTATACTGAGAGACTTAGAAATGTTTCCACAGAGGCTATGGAATATTGAAGGTTTAAGCACACTCATTTCAAGAGCAATTAAGTCACTTGCTGGTGTTCTATGGACTAGAACTTGCTACCTTGTGCATGCAGTAGCTGTGGTTGTGTTACTTGATACAGAGACTACATCAGATTTCTCTCCTGCACTGGATGGTGTTGTCCTGCCACCGTCTATGCTTTGAGAGGCACTGCTAACTCCTGCTTGCCTCAGGAAGAAGCAGCTGAGAAATGGGAAAGGATTTTTTTTCTTGATTTACCTTTGGGTATTGCACTGAGCAAGTTAAAGGTTGATACAGGTTGTTCTTACAGCCCTAGAAGGCATGTAATCTACTGAGACATGTCTTTAGTACTGTGCAGACAACAAAGCAAGATAACTCCTGGAAGATGAGCCTAGCCTGTCCTACAGGGCTGAAGTGTCAGGCAGAGTGTCTGTGAACTTAAAACTGGGAGCTTAAAAATGAGGGCTTAAAGATGAACCAGTATGTTAAATGTTATATTGCAATATAGAGTATTATAAAAGGGGAAAAAAAGTGCTGTAGAGAGAAATGCAGAGAAGTACTTCATAAAAATCAACATGTTATTGAGACATTATTGATGGAATAACAACATCCTTCCCCCTCCCTTTAGAGTGTCCAACCTGATTTCTGTTTCCCAGGAGAGAAGACTGCTGGGTCAGCCTGGGATGTCCCAGAGAATGGTTTGTGCCATCATATTATGCCATACTTCATTGTTATTCTTTACTGAATTGTCACATGGAGAATTGAATCTTAGTTCATGTGTCTTAGATTAAAGACAGTTTCACCTTTGGAGATTTATAGGGTGTATGGTGTATTTCCTCATCACTTAGTAATACCAAAATCATGTTCAAACTATGGTGAGAAATCATGCTACTTAAACCAGTGCTTCTGCAATGAACTTTTGCTGTGTTTGCTTACTGATTACTAGTTGGTTTATATATATCTATCTATATCTATATCTATATCTATATCTATATCTATATCTATATCTATATCTATATCTATATCTATATCTATATCTATCTATATATATATCACATATGTAAGTCTCTGATGGCTCTAGGTCCTTATGGAAGGTGAAAGCTTGGAGTCTGTAATCATGACAATGAGTAGGAACTACTATATGGGGCAGTGGCCATGGAATAAAGCTATGATTGCTGCTCTGGAACATGACTTAAACAGGTGAATACAATCAAATAATTCTTCTGCCTCAGGTGAACTGGAAACATGTTAGGAATAAATGCCATAAAATGAGTCTGGGATGATGTCTGGAAACTGCATACATTTCGAGGGTGATTTAAGCTTTCAGAGGGAGAAGGAGCACTCTGACAGTCCGTTCTCAGCTGACAGGATCACAATTGTTAGGAGGGGAAACACTACTAATACACTGCTAAGGCTTAGTAGCTTATTTAATTGTTCCAATTATGTCACTGTTTGAATATCACAGAAAGCTGAACTGAAGTAATTCAGATGCTTCTGAGAACTTATTTTTGTGGCTGTAGGCCTTAGGGCAGCTTTCCTGAGGTGTTTTAGCCTTCATAGAGGAGAGAGATAATTCAAATAGATACTGATGTACAGTTTGCCATAGGTAGGTTGTTATCTCCTTGCCTTATGACACAGTGTTGGGTACAAATTAGAAAGTTTGCGGGTAGCCAGCTATCGGCTGTGGATAACAGCAGCATCAGATCCTAACTAGCAATCTTTGCAGCTAAGTTCTGCAGAATTTGCCAAAATGGTGCTGTCAGCTGAAGGTGCAGGTAGGACTGCCTTATATTGCTGTGTGATGTGTACTATTTCCTTACAGAAAATCCAGGCAAGAAAAATATGTTGAGATTACAGAAACAAGTGGGCATTTCAGGTAGGCAGAAAGCAGAGCTGCTTTACTCCCTTTGGGTGAACATCAAAACTAGAGGGGTCATCAGAGTGTGTGAAGAGGGGCAAGCAAATCCAATATCTCACTAAGTGAAAAACATTCATTTGCTGTTATTTTTTTCACCTAGAAGCTTATGGCCTTGAAGCCATTTAATTTTCTTTGAAAATAGTAATCAAACTGTCACAATCAAACTGTGGATTTTCATCATGGTTATATCATAGGTATGTAATTTTTCTAATCTTAGTTCATGGGTAATATCTTTCATGTGGCTGGACTTCATGATACAATAAACAGTCTTTCTAACTGTCCTTATCTCAGTGTTTTATCTGTAGCCACTGAGGCATGAAAAAGCAAGAAGCTTACATACTTATTTTGGTGTGCAGTCATCCAACATTGGGTGAAAAATGTCTTTCTAATGAATTAATTTCTCTTGCAGTCCTGTTAAGTACAAGATGTTGCCTCTGCTCCTCAGCTGTAAAGGTAAGATCGCTCTGTGAAATCTATTTTTAATCATATGGGCACAAAGCACCTGATTTAGCTCTTGCTGACATTGGTTTAAATTAGAAGAATCTCTGTTAAAGACATTAAAATCTATAATGATTTGGGCTAAATCCTAAAATATAATGAAACTAGGCTAAATCAAAATAGAACATACTTGCATAATTGCAGACATAACTGTCCACTGACTTTTCTAAGTCATGAAATATGCAACTATCTGAAAACTATAGAAAGGTATCAACACCATATATTATCTGCAACACATTTATTTTAGGAAGGTTCTTTAACATAGTGGAAAATTCTTGAGCTCTGGATTAATCTGTCTTAAAATCAGAGCACTGAGCCCAGTCCTAAACTCTTTCTCTTTTATTAGGCCAAATAATCCTCCTCTACTGTAAGTACAAATTTACTTATCTGGTTTTATATCCATTCATCCATCCAAGTACTAATAAAAACCTCATCAGTGCAGAATTTCAGGGCTCCATTGAACATTTCTACTAGTCTTTAAAAGATGAGAGCTTTAGTAACCCCATTTACTGTAATTTCAGTGCTTTAACAGAACTACCTTCAACTCCATGTTTTCAGCAGAAATCTGATCACATCTGGATAAGGGTAATTTACCAGGTACTTTCCCCCTCTTTGCCTCCTCTACTTATCTGATGCTATTAAACACTTAGCTTTGTTCTCTCCCTTAGTACTTTGTGATTTTGTGGCTTCGATGGCAAATCACATTATATTTCACCTTCTTCTTTAGTGTGGCTTTGTGAAGGTTTGCATTCTTCACAGCTCCTTGTTTTGATTTTTCATGATGCCATGTGACTGAAGGTGAAGATGAGAAGCCAAGACATTGACTTTAAACTGTCTCATTGGTTTGTTTCTGCACATCTTCTCTGAAATACACAACAGTGCTGAAATCCATTTGGCCTAGAACTGTGGCCAAAGGAGGGTTTTTTTACTTATGCATTTTTATATATAGTAAGATAATGTTGATCCAAAGATGGACCAATAGATGTAGAGATAGTATTAATTATTAATAATTCTTATGTAAAGCCTCAGAAATGAAGTGTGGTAGTTTGTCACCACATAAAAGAAAGATTGATTATTTTGTTAGAAGTTGGAATCTCTGAGCAGTATTTTCAGAGCTGTATGGACATTTAACATTGCAACCAAGGACTGGTGAGTGAAATTTTCAGCAATATTCTCTTGTCTTTTTGAAAATGCCAGCAGGCTTTTTTCTGTATTTTTTAATAGACTACTTCTCTCTTCAGGCACTTAACCTAGTAATCACTGAAGAAATCAGAGCATGAATTGACTGAATAGGATTCCACTGACTTGACATAAGTGTGTTTTTAGATACCATGAGTTTCTTACCTAATCTCTGCCTGTTTCTCTGCTGAGTTATCCTATTGGTCCTGAAAGGCTCTGACTTTGGTCCTGCAGCATTTCTGTCACACTGCCAGAACCCTCAGACATCCTAGGGCATCTGTGACTAGGTGCTGAATTACCAAGTTTGCTCCAAATTTCCCTGTGGCAACTTCTCAAAGCCGGTATCAGACTGAAGGGAGTTTGTAGAACTTTCAGCACTGGCTGAAGAAATCCACAGTTAGGATGAAATTCATTGTTCTTGATCCTTCACAATGACTATGCAGGTTAAGTGTCTTTGACTATACGATTATACTCTGGGTCAACTCTGGGTGAAAATGTCATGCAAGGAGTTGTGGACTTTTTGATCACAAATATGAGATAATATAAAGACACCTAAAGGTATCCTGTTGGACTCATGAAAATATGAGGTTATGCGTATGTAGATATAAGGGTAGAAGTTGTCTCTGATATACCATCTTCTGCTGCTGAGTCTAAAGTATAAACAGCCATATAACCCATAATTGCAAGGCAGAGACTCATCTGCTACTAACCAGATCTCCACTCTAACCTGGCAGTACAGAACAGCCTCGTAAACAGAAGGTAAAACTCTCCTTTTGCATGAATGGCCTCTGCAATTCAGACCTGTTATTTCAATACCTTTCTCTGTAGATTACTCTATATACAGGGCATAAAGGTCTTTTGGAAAGCTGTCTACAATTTGAGAGGCCATTTAGGGTTTTGTCCCTGGGGCCTGGAGGCTTTTCTAGTATCAAAATCTCTCATAACATTGCTGCCTGTTCCACGGGAGAGGGTAAACTAGTGCTAACATGCTGCCTGTTAGAACAAACCAAATGTCACCACTAGACATCTGTCCCCTCCCTTGGAGAATCAGGTTAGGATTGCCTGAAGTACACACTTGTGAGGATGAGGCATGTACAGCTATCGACTACTCTGAAGATGTTTTGTTTCATGTACACAATGACACTGCTGATGATGCTCAAAACTGTAATTAAGTTCTTCAACTGCAACTGTTCCAGGAAAACAACTCTTTAGGAATATCATGGAGCTCAAAGTTTATCTTGCCTCCTTCCTTCTGCTAGGCACCAGATCTGAATATTCTGCTTGAATTTTCAGAAGAAAACTTATTTCTTAGTATTTTGAGCATCATCAATAACAGCCTAGGAGCACTCATTATGTAATAACAACAGCACAACACACTCAGCACTGCTGTAAATGTTATGCAGTCATCTACACCTGTGCAAAAAATGCAAACTGGCTGTAAAACTTTCTTCTGACTTATGCTTATCTGTGGAGAATTCTGCCTTGGAAGCTTTTTATATACAGCTTTCATGAAGTGGAAGAAAAGTGCAAGGCAGCTGAGTGACTTTTCTTTGTGCACAATGTTAGTTTTGCATTTAATCATGCAACTCTGTTGTCTTGAAAGCATGAGAACCCTGTAAACTAACGTGTTGATGATGCACAAATACAAATAGATTCATTCACATTCTTTTTGCTGTACTGGCTGTGCAAAGGTAAAATGCCTTTGCCTGCAGTGTGCCCAGGCAGCCAAGAGGGCCAATGGCATCCTGGCCTGCATCAGGAACAGTGTGGCCAGCAGGAGTAGGGAGGTCATACTGCCCCTGTATACTGCACTGGTTAGGCCGCACCTCGAGTACTGTGTCCAGTTCTGGGCCCCTCAGTTTAGGAAGGATGTTGACTTGCTGGAACGAGTCCAGAGAAGGGCAACAAAGTTGGTGAGGGGTTTGGAACACAAGCCCTATGAGGAAAGACTGAGGGAGCTGGGGTTGCTCAGCCTGGAGAAGAGGAGACTCAGGGGTGACCTTATCACTCTCTACAACTACCTGAATGGAGGTTGTAGACAGGTGGATGATGGTCTCTTCTCCCAGGCACCCAGTACCAGAACAAGAGGACACAGTCTCAGGCTGCGCCAGGGGAGGTTCAGGTTGGATGTTAGGAAAAAGTTCTATACAGAGAGAGTGATTGCCCATTGGAATGGGCTGCCCAGGGAGGTGGTGGAGTCGCCGTCATTGAAGGTGTTCAGGAGGAGACTTGATGGGTTGCTTAGTGCCATGGGTTAGCTGTTTGGGTGGGTTGGATTGGTTGATGGGTTGGACACGATGATCTTGAAGGTCTCTTCCAACCTGGTTTGGTTTATTCTAATAAAGGTTTATTCTAATAAAGAGTGAAAACCAACTTATTTTTGCCAAGGAGTGAATGCATAATCCCTGAATGCGCTAGGAAAGCTACCCATTGAGGAAGAAACCTATGTGTTTGCAGACTCCACTTTTATGCTTCATTTGTTTTTCCTAGCAGGTCACACACAATTATCAGGTGATTTGCTAAATCTGTCACTGCATAGAAATCTGCTGCCATCCTCCTTGAGGATGGGGATTTTCGAAGTAGTTGACTGTAGACTTTATTTTATCTGAATTGCTGGAGAGAGTGATTTTTTTTGGTGTTTGGGTTTATGTATTTAAACTATGCTTAAAGCCAAGATACAGGGAAGTCACATTGTGGGAGAAAAGAGCTTTAAGAGTCCATCCCTTTGCATTGCTAAATATTTTTCTAGCTCATTCTTAATAGTATGACTCTATGATCAATTAAATTAGATTGTAATATATGGCCTTTACCTTACAGAGGAAAATGCAAATCACTCATCTTTCTGTTAATTCTTGCAGCTGCTGGAATTTGAAGTCTGTAGTGGTATGTGCAGAAAAAGATCTACATTAATCTGTGTATTGCACAGTATTTTTCAACATCTGTAGCCCAATACAGATAAGAAATGATTTACATATATGCTCCTTTTCAGCCAAACATCTTAAAACAACTCACTAAACATAAATTAAACTTTACACCTTCACAATAAGTGAGATAAAGTTTGTTATCCTCATTTCACATGTAGGATAACTGAGGAACACAGACTATATGAAGCTTATAAAGTCCACAAAGAAAGTCTTGTGGAAATGAAGATGGAATGCAGATGATTTGGCTCCCTGTCCTCTTTGTTAAATTTAAAACATCACTTCTGCCCAGAAGCATGGCTGCTAATAGATGCTCTTAGGTTGGTGTTGAAGTGAAGAAGAACCATAGTTATATTGTGAAGAGGTGTATATGGCTAAAATATTGGTCAACAGTTGTTTATTTTCTCAGTAGAAAAAAACACCAACAACCACCAAACATCACATAACTCTCTCTGCAGTTATGTGATGTGACTTTTGTGGTCATTGTCTTTAGGGTGTTTCTAAGTGCTTCTGACAGCACAGATTGTGCTCCCATGTATTCTGTGTCAATGTGACAAATACAGGAATGATTTCCTGTTTGTGTAAATCAGAGCAGCTCCTGTCAGAATAGCCTAGGTATTGGGATGTCAATGTGCACAATATTTGTAGGATATTTTCAGCATATTTTCTATCCCACATTTTGTTTCCAGATGCCAACAACTGATGTTAGATTTCTAAACTTTTTTTTTTTTTTTTTAGAAAGTAAGTTTCTTGTATTTTCTTTGATGCAGTTTTTAAAGAAGTTTGGCAGTCTGATTGAAAATTCATTAAAAAAAAAGAAGAAAAGAATAAGGGAATGTGTTCTTGTAACAAGTTAGAGGGCTAAGAATCTCTGGAATAATACAAAACTTATTGGTTTCTCTGATATAATTCATTGGACCACCTGCTGCCCAAGGACATCTGCTAAGCTATAGAGTTGAACTAACTTTGATCATGCAAAAGAGAGATTGGACTGTGTACTTTCCTCCAGTGACTGGAAAATGGTTACCAAGTGGGGGGGAATTGGCATATGTGATCTGTTTCTACTGTGCTGCTTGACTAGGTACTGATAATTCAGCAATCTGACAGGCTATGGCTTGGGAGAACAGCACAGTCATCTTAGATTATCTCTTTTAGCCTAAAATTCAACAAGAGGATATATAAGAAGTTGCAGCTGAAGTGAAAATAAAATAAAATAAATAAAAGCATAAATGATGTCACTTTCCTCAACAAAAAAGATCTCATCTTTTCATTGCATTTAATTTGTGAAGCATGAGATGAGAAATCTGGAACTGCCAAGTTAGTTCAGGAAGGATGTGGAAAAATTAATTGAAAAAATCTGAAACTTTCTTTCCTGTAGTATAAAATGACATTTTTTAAAACACCAACAACCAAAGTGTCATTTTGTGTGATGTTCAGCCATTGCTGGGACTAGAATTGGAATCTGAAAGATTTTGATTCACTGCTATCCAAGTATCAGGGAGCCACATACCAACGCTACAGAGGACAGTGCAAAAGCTAAGGCTGTATTATCCTTGCTGACAAACAGAACTTTGCAAAGACAAATTGTTTTTTATAGCACAAGGACCATTTGCTTGCACTAAGTGATCACTGCAGAGTTAGGAGACAGCTGGTAGCAATGGGAAATTACCAGCCAATTCCTTTAACAACTGGCTACTGCATGGATATCTATCTATCTACCTATCTACCTATCTACCTATCTATCTATCTATCTATCTATCTATCTATCTATCTATCTATCTATCTATCTATCTAATCTATCTATCTACATGTAAGGATACACTGCAGCATTTAAAATGTATATATGTCTCTGTATGTCTGTTCTTACTACTGTCATCTTGTGAAATCAGTCCTTCCATGAAATAATTAAAGGTTTTAGGCATTTCTGCCAACTGACTGGCATTACAGGTGTTCTGGATGATATGCCTGTTTCACTTGACAGAAGGTGAATCCTGGCATTATCTGTGTGCTTTCACACTGTGGTTATGTGGGAAATAATGTCTCTAGCCACTTCTTACTGTTCAGGGAATTAATAAACAACAGCAGTGATACAAAGCAAAAGAGTAGTCATGCATTTTTCAGTACTTTGGAAATTCCCTAGCCACAGGACAGCAAGCCCTTTTGATGAATCTCCTTCTGGGAACTTTCTTACAATGAAAATTTCTCCAAGTAGGTTGTCTCTTTTTAATATCTGTATTCTTCATAGGTTATTTTTTTCAATTTGTTCATTGGAGTGTGAAGGAGAAGCTGTTGTTCTCTAGGTGGGAGTCTTGTCTGTTTGGCTCCCACACAGCACCAAAATCATGTATGTATGCAGAGGTACTTTAGGAGATTAGTGGGTTTATTTTCAGTTTCAGATAATCAGGACACAATAGGATTCAAAAATTCCAGGAATGGCTGGCACATGAGTGACTCAGGACTTCTACTGTTCCAATATTGACTGTGGTGAAGCAGGGTGCTGGAAATTGCTCCAAAGTTAACATCTTGGGAGAAAGTAATATTGACCCAAAGGGCACCAACTCATTTTCTCCTTTCCAGGCATGCTGTAGGGTCTTAGAGCACATCTGAAGCTGCTGCTCCTATGACTCAATGCATATTTGATAAAAAAAAAAAAAAAAAAAGAAGAGAATCGTAAGGCAGAAAGTCTTAGCAATCTTCATTACTGTTGGTTCACCTGTCACTGTAAGCTGTATCTGTTTTTCTTACACTTCTCTGCTGCATATAAGCAGGACAGACCCCAACATTATAGAATTGGAGAAGCTTGTGATGTCTCATTTGATAGAAAGAGCCAAGCAAATTTGTAAGGTGAATACTGAATCATGAATACAGAGATGGACAAGAAATAAATGGTAGGAAAAATGTACTTTCCCTTTGATACTTTCTAGCCATATACATGTTCACTTCCCACTCTCCTTCCCCTCCTTTCTGAGCCCCAGTAATCTCTTTTAGGGTGTTTTTGAAAACACTTGTAAAATGGAAAAAAAAATCACTTTCTGAAACAGTCTCAATTTGGAAAATAAATGTTAGTTCTGTGAAGTGCATGGCTGTGTAGTTTTGGGAATAAATATGGGTATAAATGTAACACAAATGTTTTTTCACTTGTCCCATGATTCAAGACAAAGCAGGTTTAGCTATTTCTCAGAATGTCTGTCTATGGTATCTGGTAATTTTCAGAAATAATTGAGAGTTTTAGCCATTTCTAGGACTGAAGCAGTCATTTTTGAATGTTTTAGACATTTTATAAGATGGCTAGTGTATTGTATAGGGACAACATACACACATGCAGATCTATTGAGGAAAGAAGGGGGATTGATAGTATCAGTCCTTTGATTACTCCATTTTCTTCTCCCTATCCTACCCATGATAGGAGTATACTATGCACTGCTGTAGCATCCATAGCCAGGACTATTCTTCAGTGCTGCGCATTATGCAAGTTTTCCCTGGTTTTTAGAATAAAATTCTGACACTCTGAATCTTGGGAGAAATGTCTGTGTCATATTCCCTGATACAGGGATTGGGGCCCACATGTTTTTTTTGCAGCCTGCTGTTTGTGTGGGGCACAAATGTACATCATTTTTACTTATTTATGCTAGACCTACCTACCTCTGTGTCTATTTCTCTACTGTGTCTATTTCTCTATTGTGTCTGTGTCTCTGCATCTATTTCAGCAGATTGTGCTAAATAGATTGTTGGTGAGTAAAAGTATAGAGATTATTATATTGGAAAGTTTATGAGATTTGGATCTGGCTCAGTCAGAATTGTTTTGAAATACTGTTTCAAGGGGTAACGTCAATAGAGGATCATGAAGCTTGACAATGTGGGCATATTTAACTGTAAGGATAATCCATCTTAGCTCAAGGAGAGATATGCTCATATCCATGCTTTTCTTTGACACATTTTAAATTTTTTCTTAATTTTTGGCTAATTTACCAATAATTATTTTTCAGACTGAAGTTACAGTATCACAGTATCACAGTATCACTAAGGTTGGAAGACACCTCAAAGATAAGCGAGTCCAACCTGTCAACACAGACCTCATGACTAGACCATGGCACCAAGTGCCATGTCCAATCCCCTCTTGAACAGCTCCAGAGACAGCGACTCCACCATCACCCTGGGCAGTCCACTCCAATGACAAATTACTCTCTCGGTGAAGAACTTTCTCCTCACGTTGAGCCTAAACTTCCTCTGGCTCAGCTTGAGACTGTGTCCTCTTGTTCTGGTGCTGGTTGCCTGGGAGAAGAGACCAACCCCTTCCTGGCTACAACCACTCTTCACGTAGTTGTAGAGGGCAATGAAGTCACCCCTGAGCCTCCTCTTCTCCAGGCTAAACAATCCCAGCTCCCTCAGCCTCTCCTCATAGGGCTTCTGTTCAAGGCCTCTCCCCAGCCTTGTTGCCCTTCTCTGGACACGTTCAAGTGTTTCGATGTCCTTCTTAAACTGAGGGGCCCAGAACTGGACACAGTACAAGTTCTTTTACCTGAGTCTTGTTCTAGTGCTGGATATTCCTCTACTGCAAAGTATATCCAAATGGTATAAGTTTGGGCCTACCAAATGTTTTGGTTATATTGATTTTTCCATGGATTTGAAATGCAAACTCAATGTTTTTCTTGTCCAAAGAACAGAATTCACAATTCTACTTAACATACTGCCGAAAGGAAGAAGGAACCACAGTTGGCAGCATCTAGAAAAGATAATGTATTCCAGGTAATCAATTCATGCTTCATTGACTCTTTCCAGTCAGCTAATGAATAAAGGTGCCTGTTTGCAAGCTTTTCTCTGAAGCTGATTAATTATCTCCACAAAATTTACTTTATTCATGAAGTGATTATCCAAGGTTAAACAAATCCCTAAGTATTCAATGTACTTGTAGCCTGTTAAGAAATGATCTAATACCTATCTATCCATCCATCCACCCACCCACCCACCTATCCATTTCTGAAAAGTTATAGTATTAATATTGGCAATATTTGGGCCAGAAGTAATTAATCTTGTATTGGAGGGTGAGATAAAGATATGGAAAAATAGGGAAAAAATCAGTAAAATAGGGTAAAATAAAATCAGTTGCTAAATTGGTGTCTGACTCCTGATACAACACTATGGCTACCTGAGACAGGATTTACAAAGTCATGTAGGTTTGTAATTTGGTATTGATTTCAGTGGAAGTAGGAAAATCTAAATAACTTTCTGGATGATAATTTTGGACTTCCAATTATTCTGAGCAGGGACAATCCTTCCTGTGTTTGTTACGAAAATGGAGCCCAGATCCATCCGCTCATTGCAAGCTGTTGACGATATTTGGACTGATGGCCACCCTTGCCTTTTTTTTTGCAGAATTTGCACTGTATCCTGGAGAGTAGATTAACACAAAAGACTATAATCAGAAGAAAACACAGTTCTCAAAAATACTAACAAACTGGTCCATTTAATCCGAACAAATATCTTCCTCCTGACATCCATTAAATAAAAAAAAAAAAATAAAAGAGATTATTGTTCATTGTAGTCAAAAAAGTGTATTGGTATTATTACTAGCTATGTCCTAGCTATGTTTCTCAATCATAGAATCATAGAATCAATAAGGTTGGAAAAGACCTCAGAGATCATCAAGTCCTATCACCCAACACCTCATGACTAACTAAACCATAGTTTCAAGTGCCACGTCCAATCCTCTTTTGAACACCTCCAGGGACAATGACTCCACCACCTCCCTGGGCAGCCCATTCCAAAGGCCAATAACTCTTTCTGTGAAGAACTTTCTCCTCACCTCGAGCCTAAACTTCCCCTAGCACAGCTTGAGCCTGTGTCCCCTTGTTCTGGTGCTAGTTGCCTGGGAGAAGAGACCAACCCCCACTTGTCTACAGCCCATCAGGTAGTTGTAGGGAGCATGATGCATGATGCAGAAAATTTAAAGGACAAACTGTGGAAAAGGACTTACAGTCAAAAAAAAACCTCAAGCATTTTTGAAGACTTCTTCAAGTTATTAATTTAACTGTCAATATTTTGTTTTGATTTGTATTGTCCTTATTACACGCCATTCTTATTGACCCTTCTTGTGTAAATTATCAGTTAAAGTTCCAGTATCTTTTAAAGTCTGAAAGAATCTTGCAGATAGGATGTTGTGGTGTGTTCTCCCAAACAGAGAGGGACCTGGGTGTGCTGATCGACAGCCACCTGAATATGAGCCAGCAGTGTGCCCAGGTGGCCAGAAGGGCCAATAGCATCCTGGCCTACATTAGGAATAGTGGGGCCAGCAGGAGCAGGGAGGTCATTGTGCCCCTGTACTCTGATTTGGTTAGGCTGCACCTTGAGTACTGTGTCCAGTTCTGGGCCCCTCAGTTTAAGAAGGACATTGAAACACTTGAACGTGTCCAGAGAAGGGCAACAAGGCTGGGGAGAGGCCTTGAACACAAGCCCTATGAGGAGAGGCTGAGGGAGCTGGGATTGTTTAGCCTGGAGAAGAGGAGGCTCAGGGGTGACCTCATTGCCCTCTACAACTACCTGAAGGGTGGTTGTAGCCAGGAAGGGGTTGGTCTCTTCTCCCAGGCAACCAGCACCAGAACAAGAGGACATAGTCTCAAGCTGCGCCAGGGGAGGTTTAGACTCGAGGTGAGGAGGAAGTTCTTCACTGAGCGAGTCGTTTGTCATTGGAATAGGCTGCCCAGGGAGGTGGTTGAGTCATCGACCCTGGAGGCATTCAAGGGGAGATTGGACGTGGCACTTGGTGCCATGGTCTAGTCTTGGGGTCTGTGTTGATAGGTTGGACTCGATGATCCTCGAGGTCCTTTCCAACCTAAGTGATACTGTGATACTGTGATACTGTGGGTTTGAGAGAGAAGGCCTAGCTTCCCCTCCCCCACAAAGAGGAGGAAAAAAACCCCACAGATAGCCAGCCAGAGAAGCAAAGGAAAAAAATGCTATATTATACAAGCAATTTGGGAAAATGCAGGATATGTACACAATTTACAGTATTTACAATATATACACAGAAATACACAGCAAAGTAAAAAAACCCAATAATACAGGAACAAAATTCCCTCCTCCAGAGGAGGGTTCCCCCCCTGCACCCCCTTCTCTCCCCTTTTTCCCAAAAGAGGGCTAGAAAGAGAGAAAAAGAGCAGTTATTAATTAAAGCAGAGTGTTAGTCAGCCTTACCTGTTTAGGGTCACTCCGGCAGGGAGCTCAGAAGCAGACAAGCTGGAAAGGGAGAAGGAAAGGAGTGAATTGAGAGAAAAATCCCAGCTGCACCTAAACCTAAAACTGCATTCTACCAACCCACCAATGGAATTAGTTTAGAATATCTGATTGTTTTCGTTAATATTCCAAAACATTCAGACATAGTGTCCCAGCACTGTCTCTTTCTTAAAGGCACAGCCTCAAACAGTCACAGATGTGCAATCTTATATGGGCATCTCTGAGTAAAGCTCCAGAGGAGGTATCCCCAAGTCTTACTTTTATTTGAGTGCAGTTGATGCAGACCTTGAAAGTTGATGCATCCTTTGTCTAGATCTGCAAAGATGCTCATGCTGAACATAAAAACCTCACTGCAATTTCAGAAATACATATCTAAAGTCTTGTATTAGTTCCTTTGTATTCTAGAACTTGTCACATTATAAGGACGCTTTTACTTGGTAAGCGTGTTCCCAGGAAGGGATCTACAATCTCATGAAGAATGAGCAGAAGGCTGTTTATACTAGTGCCTCTGTGTCTCCACACAGAGGGTAAGAGAATTCATGTAAATCAGTAAAAAAGCCTGGTGAAATGCCTGTGTTCCTCCATTGCCTATGCCACTGCTGGGCTGGCACAGATACCTAGCGTTGAACTAGGCAAGATGCTTCTGTGCTCTTTTCAGAGCCATCCAACATACAGAGATCCAGATTCCTCCAATGTAATCTTTGATGACTCTTTAGGAACCCTACTAGACCAGCTGTTGTGGGGTGCTCCAAACCTCCACCTCCATCAGTGGAGGTTTGAATGGGGGAAGACAAAGGTGGGAAATTGCCTCCCCATTCTCCTGGGGCTTGAGTGGGAAAGGTAAAATAGGCACTCATTCTTCCTGCCAGGAGCTGAAGCCCCTCACATGTGTCCAACTTTGGGGAAGCCTGTGCTGGGATTTGGAATTGTGATTGGCTGGGTTCTTCACACCCAGTATATATTGGCACTGGACACATTGTCCAGGAAAATCTTAAATAGAGTGACCAGAAAGTGGTCAGGGGATCATTTTTTTGGCGCTCATTTTTGGAACTTGCTCTGCTCTTGATCTGGACTAAGTTTCCTGGGATTCGTGCTACTTTTGCTTCAAAACTGGAGACATCAGCACTCACATCTGGCCTCTCCCCAGACCTGCCTACCCTGAGGTCCTGCTCCCTGCCTCGTGCTGGAGCAATCCTGCCTGCTGTGAAAACTGCAGCTGTTGGCTGGAACAGGCTGGCAGTGCGGCTTCCCTTGCACTGCTCAGACAGTGCTGCTCCATGAGTTTTGCCTTGCGGCAGCTGTGTCTAGGGATTTGGCGGGTCCTTTTCCTTTGGATTTGTGCCATGTGATCCACAAATTGGATTATAAACTTGCAATTCTGGAGCCTGCCACTGAGGAGAGACCCTAGGGACTATCTCCAAATTCCTGCTCTGTCCATGTGATTCATTGGCACTCCCTAGAGTCCTGGCTTGCCTCTGATTTTGTTAGTGTGGTAAAGCTATTTTGTGGCTTAGCCTTTTCCACTTTCTGAATTCTCTAACTTGTACTAAAGGTACCCATAAGCATCCGTATAGAATTTGTGACCGAATAGAACCTGTAAATAAATGTAACCAGATTTGTACATAATTTTTGGGCAAGTTTTTTTGGGAAATAAAGATAACTATATTTTTTATAATTCCCCTTAATTTAATCCCAATTGAAACACCAGCCTAAATTTTGGTTATAGTCAATGGAATGGCTACAGAGCTGATCCTGCTCATCAGAAGTTCCAATTGCATTTTTAAGTTGCTGTGAACTACAGAGGGATCATGAAAGGAATTAATCAACTGAGTATCAGAGGTTTGGAGAGATGAATCTGGCCTGAATTATGATTTGTATAATCAGTTAATAGTCAACACATCTGTCTAGAGAGGTGGTAAAATATCTGCCTAGGCCAACAACAGTGCAAGATTGCAAACAGCTTCCCAGAAGAAGAATCTTTATTTTAACATTATTAAAAAAATTCTGATAATTTATTCCTATGCTAATATGTCTCACATTGTCTTACATATACATGGTAGAAAACATGCCTGAGAATGTGATTCTGTGGGACTTAACTTGCACATACTTATTTCTACTAATAAAGTCACAATCTGCAGAGTGTGAGCAGGTAGTGGAATTGAGGTGGGTGTAAAATATGCACTTTGCATCTTCTGCAGCAACAGGAAAAAACAAATAATCATAATTTAAAATATTCTGAATTTTGGAATGTCTTCTAGATACCAATATGCTAACAGAAATTGCTACTGAGTACTTACCTCTACTGATAGCATCCAAACATGACATTCAGGCCTCCTTGAAATTAGCACTAATATTCTCAGCAATGATTTTGTGCTATGGGATTTCTAAATACTCCGCACCACTCAGTTTATGGCCTTCAGCCTTTGCATTGAGTTGTCATTGCACAAGACTAAGGCATATTCTCACAAACATGTCTGTTGTCATTCTAAAGCAAGAGGAACTTTCAGTTGTTTAAAAAAAAATATTTATTCCTTTGAATTTAAAATAAGGGCCATTGATTCTTTTTCTTAGGCTTTGAGAAAGCAAAATCAGTAGACAAAGGCTGTGTAACATTAACTACAAATGAAGGGCTGGTTCACCTCAGCTGAGCCATTGATGAGGGTGAGACTAATGGGGAAAAAAAAAATTGATCTCTTCATAATTTGTCAAGTGAAGTCTGGTTAGCTAAAAAATCTCATTATCAGTTCTCTTCTTGGGAATAAAAAAAATCTCTTAAGTCAATTTTATTAAGACCTTTCTAGGTATAGCAGAAGTCTCAGTTGTCAGTCACTGGCATGTAGATGTCACACAAAGTGATTGGTGATGCTACCTGCAAGTTTCTAGCGAAGGAATAAGTAAATCCATTTTCTCAAAATAAAGAGATGTAATGTAATAGAGGGCAATAAGAGTTGCTCTTCAAGGGAGGTCTATGAATTAATTTGGGAGCTTACATGTTCATTGGTCACTTCATAAAGTACAATAGGCTTTTACTTTCTTTTTGGTCCATAAAACATTTATCATAGGACTCATTAAAAAATGCTATTTAAATAGGTTTCTGTGAGCTATGTCCCTCATGCACTTGGGAAAAGCGTGAAATGTCTTTTCAGCTGAAGGCATTTTTTGTTTATATGTGTAATACTTTCTTATAGTTTCATAGTTTCATAGTTTCATTCAGGGTTGGAAGGGACCACAAGGATCATCTAGTTCCAACCCCCCTGCCATGGGCAGGGAAACCCCACACTAGATCAGGCTGGACAGAGCCTCATCCAGCCTGGTCTTAAACACCCCCAGGGACGGGGCCTCAACCACCTCCCTGGACAACCCATTCCAGGGTCTCACCACTCTCATGGTGAAGAACCTCCTCCTCACATCCAGCCTGAATCTCCCCACCTCCAGCTTCATTCCATTCCCCCTAGTCCTATCACTACCTGACATCCTGAGCAGTCCCTCCCCAGCCTTCCTGTAGGCCCCCTTCAGATACTGGAAGGCCACAATTAGGTCACCTCGGAGCCTTCTCTTCTGCAGACTGAACAGCCCCAACTCCTTCAGTCTGCTCTCATAGGAGAGGTGCTCCAGCCCTCTGATCATCCTTGTGGCCCTTCTCTGGACACGTTCCAGCACCTCCACATCCCTCTTGTAATAGGGGCTCCAGAACTGGACACAGTACTCCAGGTGGGGTCTCACCAGGGCTGAGTAGAGGGGGAGGATCACCTCCTCGACCTGCTAGCCACACTTCTCCTGATGCAGCCCAGGATCTGATTGGCCTTGCGGGCTGCAAGTGCACATTGGGAGCTCATGTTGAGCTTTTGTCCACCAGCACCCCCAAGTCTCTCTCCTCAGGGCTACTTTCCAGCCAGTCACTGCCCAGCCTGGATTTGTGCCTGGGATTGCCTCGACCCAGATGCAGGACCCTGCACTTGCTCTTATTGAACTTCATGAGGTTGGCTTGTGCCCACCTCTCCAGCCTGTCAAGGTCCCTCTGGATGGCCTCCTTCCTCCAGTGTGTCTGCTGCACCACACAGCTTGGTGTCATCAGCAAACTTGCTGAGGGTGCACTCAATGCCACTGTCCATGTCACCCACAAAGATGTTGAACAAGACAGGTCCCAGGACTGATCCCTGAGGGACTCCGCTTGTCACTGGCCTCCACTGGGACATGGACCCATTGACAGCCACCTGTTCTTGCCTGGAGAAAAAATTATGTCTCCATAGGGTACCTAACTCAGCATGGTAGTATGGTCTCTATGTAACCCTGGTATCTAGGTCATCACTGGAGAGTGTGGCTCAGATATCAAATGTGAAGTACAGAACCTCTGTTGCCTGAGCTAAAGGACTAAGCCTTCCAGAGGCAGCTATAGCAAAAATATTCTCTGTGGATGAAACGAAAACAAATAACAATTCTTGGATGGAGGGTAATGTACAGAAGTAAGGCAGAACGTGGAGGTTGGAGGCTGAGTTCAAGGCTAGAACTGAAGGAAAGGTAGAAATTTCCTATCAATTATTTCTTTACTAGCTAATTAAGCACTGTTAAGAACAAAGCTAAGCACTACTCTTGGTTATCCATGCTGTTAAATGGTCACTGTGTCACCCACTTTTGGCCTGGACCAACCATTGTTTTTACTAACAATAACTTATGATTACATTTTTTTTGATGAGGTGAGCAATATTCACCTCATGGGTATGTCAGGTCTGAATTCTTGTCTTGCCTCAGCTGCTGCTTTTTGGCTTTGGCCGTATCACTTCAACTCTCTTTATCAGTTTATTTCCTCTGCAAATTTTTGATAACTGGAACTAGAGTGGAATAGAATAGAATATTTTTGGATAACTGGAACTAGAGCATTTCATGAGTATATGTGTAATGTATATATACATACATATTCTTTGGTCTCTTCTCCCAGGCAACCAGCACCAGAACAAGAGGACACAGTCTCAAGCTGCACCAGGGGAGGTTTAGGCTGAATGTTAGGAAGAAGTTCTTCATAGAAAGAGTGATTGGCCATTAGAATGGGCTGCCCAAGGAGGTGGTGGAGTTGCCATCACTGGAGGTGTTTAAGAAGAGGCTGGATGGGGCATTTGTTGCCATGGTTTAGTTGATTAGATGGTGTTGGGTGATAGGTTGGACCTGATGATCTCAAAGGTCTTTTCCAACCTGGTTAATTCTATTCTATTCTATTCTATTCTATTCTATTCTATTCTATTCTATTCTATTCTATTCTATTCTATTCTATTCTATTCTATTCTATTCTATTCTATTCTATTCTATTCTATTCTCACACACATGTATAAAGATATATACAATTATGTATAAGGCTTGGAATACACTGGAATTTTAAATACAAGTTTTAGCCAATTATTTATTTCAAGCAATTACTCTCTTCTGTGTTACATGCAAATATGCCCATGGAGCAGGTCCAAACACCATTCATGCTCCCCTGGTTCAAACTGGTCTCAGGAAGCAGTTCATTGTATAAGCTTAGTCTTTTAATTCTTCTTTTTGAAAAGGCCAAAATGATTTTTTTCTGTTAGTTGGAAATACATGGTGAAGGTTTCATGTGAACATATGCAGCCCTGTAGGTTTAATTCTGAACTGCTCAAGTCACAAGTAGCTTTAGTTATGCGACTCCTTCAACTTGAATAATCTGGACACTTCTGTCACGTGGCTTTATTTCTACTTTGTATTTGTACGAGTTAACTAAAAAGGAATTGGAAGGTGCCCTTTGTACCATAGGGAGGTTTGCGGTAAATTGTGTTCTATACACATTTTACAAGTATTCATGTTGCTCTCACAATGCCGAAATTATTTTACATAACATCTGGAAAGCAAATGTATATAATGTTAAGCTAAATCAGTGATTATTAAAAAAAAACTTTCAGAAGTACTTTATTTTTTTTCCTCTCTCTGATCTGATGAGTGGGATGAAGTAATGAGAATTTGTGCAGAGAAGATGGTATTGCTTGTTGTACTGTTCAAAAGTGTCTTCCAATATTCCCTAGGGGGAGTGGTAAAGTTGCTTAAACTCTCTCAAAAGGCAATAAAGAGGATCACACTTTTAAAACATAGCCTAGGGAAATACAACAGCACATAAATTCCTTTGGAAATTGCTTGTCAGGTTCATTTGGAATGGTAAAAGCCAGAATGTGCTTCCAGCTAATAATTATTTCTGAGTGGGAGGTTTGCCTGAGCTCTGGGGAAAAACAAAAGATTTGAGTGCAAGTAGTGGATTTGTTTCTGGAATGCTTTTCAAAACAGAGAATTTGTAATTTTTTTTTTTTTTTTTTTTTTACCTCTATTCACACTTTTAAATTCTGCTGCAGCACTGGTGGAAATCGCAGGGGACTTTACTATTGAATTGGAAGGGTACTGGATTAGGCCTATAGTCTCCTCACAGTAAGTCAACAACAGAAAACAGGTTTGACTGTTCAGTAGCAAAGGCGTGTGATGTCTTGTGGCTGGCTTTTAAAGTATTCTGTCTATGCAAATCCCATTAGAAGTAATGCTACATAATTATCAATTTGCAAGACCTATTGACCTGGCATTAAAAGCAAAACAAAATAAATACACTTATGATATACGAGTAATGAATGCAGCTAAATGCTTCCTTAATGGGGACTCTTTTGGTGCTCAGTGAATTCAGTGAGCAGTCACAGTGATTTAACTGAGCTTTCACTCACTTTGGTAGATGGAATTCACCAGTCTAAACAGAGATGTCTGCATTTGAGCTACAACTTACCCCAGGTTTATAGTCGGGAGTGGAGCAGTAGCTTGTTTTTATGGTTAGGAGAGAAAGCAGCTTGGTTTAGAATGCAGTTCATCTCATCGTGACGTGGATGTTTGAAAAGGATTTTGTGAATTTTGTCCTCAAGCTAACCGTTTGTCTCCACTGACTATAAATGGAGCCACAGTGACCAGCTGAGGTGGTGATGAATCCTTCTCTAGCTTTGTGAAAAAGTCAGCATCTGCTCTTTATCCAGCATGCTCTTTGCTTGAGTTATGTCATAACCCCACCAGATCGAGACTCTTCTCTCCCAGTGCTTGTGCACAGGGCCTCTTAGTGTCCCTACAGCATATATAAGGCAAACTCACGCAAATGGACAATTTTCTTCTGTCAAAATGGTGCTGTTCTATGGTAAATGATGCTTGGATCATGCAGGAATATTTGTAAACAAGTTCAGCTGAAAAAACAAAGCAAATTTTTGATACTAAAAATGTTCCACTGCTGAAAAAAAGATTGCGGTTTTCCATTTCAAAGTGACGTTTGAGATGGAAAAGTAGCAAGCTTTGATCACTTAAATTTACTTCAACACAGAGAGTAGAGCACCAACCCAAAGCAAAGGGTTATGTGATCTGAAATGCTATTTATTTATTTATTTAACTAACGTTCATGGCATGACATTTTGTATTTCACATGTAGTTTTTACTTTATTTTACTTCTAAAAGAAAAAAACCCAACATATTCAGATCTTCTCTTTCCTCAATGTACAGTAATGTGTATCAGAACCTAACAGGTTGCTTTTTCTAAAGTTCATGTAAAGCCTATGATGTTTTTTCTGTATCTCTGTATTTCAATACTTGTGTAGTCTTTGCCTAGGGGCAGGTTTTCATCAAAATTTCTTGAACAAATGGCTTTTAACATTATTGTCCTCAGCAGACTAGTGAAGATCTGGGGCAAACCTACATAAGTCAATAGCTTATCTGAACTGAAACTTGGGGCATAAAATACAGGGAATTGCAAATGCCTGCTTGTTTCATGTAGGGATGTTAAATGGCAGTGTATCCACTGCTGGTAACACTTCTACTTTTAACGTAGTGAAAGCACAATTTAGCCTTTTCAACTGTTTATGGCAGGGCCTCCCCTAGATCACACTCTTGGTAGTCAAATGAGGCTTGTTATTCTGGGGAGAGGATGAGATCTTGCCTGTTTGCCTTCTGTTCAGTTGTGCTCTGTAGTGCGTGCAATGACGCTAAGCTATGCACCTAAGCAAACATCCTAAGGAAACCCATACATCCTTGAAGCAGAGGACTTTAAATTTATTTTTTTCTGTCTTTTCCTTTCTAGAAATAGATTCATTCTCTGATGGTCTGAGAGCAGCCATTGACTGCATTCCTGTGCTGTTGAAAAATTACTGTCAGAAGTATTTGCTGACATCTAATCAAGGCTGAGATGAGAGATTTCTTATAAACAGCATTTCTGATGCATATCAGGTTGCTTTGCCTGGTCAGTTGTTGTCATCTCAGCTTTAAAAAAATTTAATTACCATAGTTATTATGAACATATTCCTTTAGGGAAATATAATTTTCTTATGTTTGAATTAATTTGGGTGAGTGCAGTCTATCTTCTCTTTAGAATGGCTTGTCTCATGGTTTGAAATCAGAACTATTCATACTTTCTGAATTTGTGAGCAGATGCTACTGGTGGGACTCCCCTGTGTGTCAGTCATTGTTCTCCCTAGAATGATGTGTGCACACAGGCAGGCTGTGGGCACAGAGCTGTGCATGAGGAGGCTGAATCCAGCCTCAGGAATGGGCAGCTCCAATTCAGCCAAAAGGGAAGAATCTCTGGGTTGTTACCATTGCTCTTAGACAAACCCCAGTGACTTCAGGGCATGTGCTTCATCTTAGAAATGTTAGAGTGGAAGTTTCACTAAAACCCACATAAAATACAATCTCCTCTTTACTGAAATTCCTGTTGAAAATGGGACTTTCATCTCCAGGTTCTCTCTGGCACTTCTGAGTAGTTTTCAAAAGTTTTTAACAACAGATACATTTGGTGTAAATTAGAATGGTGTGCCAGGGGGAGTTACATCAATCTGTATTGGTGGAAAGCTAATGTAAAGGTGCCTTGATTTAAGCATTTGGATATTCTCCCAATACTTCAAGCCATTTGGCAACAGTGTTTACTTGGATTCAGAAGGAATGAAAACTTGCCTGAAAGGGGAAAGTGATCTTTCATTCTAAACTTCCCTTTCTCTTGTGCAGCTGTGTCAGATCTGAGTTGCAGATAGGTGCCCTCAAAGGATGCTCTTCCAACAACTTTTCATATTCTTTATCTGTAGAAGTTACAGTAGTTCTTTGGTTCTTAAGCCAATGACAATGCTGGACTGATTAATTTCTGCTATCCTCCACATTACACCTTCAGTAATGCTCCTATTACCATGATCAGTATTTTCATCTCAAGGGACAGATAAATTTCTGATATTTATGACCGTTTACTGTGCATGGCTACTTTTTTTCAGAGCACAGAGAACTGCATTTCCAGTATATTCACCTTCTCATACTTTCAAAGTTGTAAGCCATGTTCTATCAGCCATAAATGCACTTTATACCTTGGAGTACATGCTCTGAATTTACAACAGCTTGCTAGAGAAAAGTCTTTTGAGACATTAATTCTGTAATTCAGTTTATTCTGCTTGAATTATGAGCCAAGTAATAAATCTACATTATTTATCTGCACTGGTGGTTCCTAGCCAATTGTGTAGGTTATTCTTTGAGAAAGTTGTCTTCAAAGCTGTTCTTATTAAAAGACATTACAAAAATTTTCCTTCCCTGTTTGCAGGGTTAATGTTTGAGAGGTCTTGTCCAGCCTTTTAAGTATATATATTCCTGTAGTGTCTTCAAAGTTGTCTAAGCAACTTTTCTTATTGGAGGCTTGGATTTTCGAGACCTGACCCTTCTGCAGGAGGGAGAAACAACATAAACATTGGTTTGCTGGTGGATGGACACAGATAATAGCAGATCTTGATATAAAGTCCCAGGTCTTTGTGGAGTTTTTGCATCAGTCTCCATGAAGAAGATTATATGTGATGAGACTAGCAAATTAGCACAGTACTTAATGAATAGGACTTTTGTGGAAATGAAAATAGGAGAGTTTAGAGGACACTTAAGTTAGATTTTTCCAGATTGGTTGTTCCTGATTAAATCCTTCATGACCTAACAAAGTGGCTGTAGTTCTCTGACTTTAGAGAACTGATGGAGGATGGGTAAATCATAAGTCAGTCAGATGATCTTCACTAATAAGTCAGTCTAAGACATAATGATGTGATAAGCACCAGCTCAGTATAAATGTAGAAAATCAAATTATTTCAGGCAAGACTAGTTTACCTATTATAAAGAAAAAAATAGTGACCAGGAAAGGAGATGTCATATGATTTCACTCTCATAAAATACTTACGTTTTCTCACAGGACACACTTATTATCTTGATTTTAGTAAAGCATTTGACACTGTCTCCCACAGCATCCTTGAAGCTAAACTGGGGAAGTGTGGTCTGGATGATCCAGTAGTAAGGTGGATTGTGAACTGGTTGAAAGAAAGAAGCCAGAGAGTTGTGGTCAATGGGCCGAGGTCTAGTTGGAAGCCTGTATCTAGTGGAGTCCCTCAGCGGGTAGTATTGGGACCATTACTATTGAATATATTCACTGATTACTTGGATGAGGGCACAGAGTGCACTGTCAGCAGGTTTGCTGACAACACCCAGCTAGGTGGAATGGCTGGCACACTGGAAGAATGTGCTGCCATTCAGTGAGACTTAGGCTGTAGAGCAGGACAGGGAGAAATTTGATGAAATTCAACCAGGACAAGTGTGGAGTCTTCCACCTGGGAAGGAACAACCCATGTTCCAGTATAGGTTGAGGACTGATCTGTTGGAGAGCAGGGAAGGGGAAAGGGTCCTGGGGGTTGTAGCAGACGGAAAGAGGACCATGAACCAGCAATGTGCTCTTGTAGCCAAGAAGGCAAATGCCATTCTGAGGTGTATTAGAAAGTGTGTGGTTAGTATGTTGAGAGAGGTTCTCCTCCCACCTCTACTCTGCCCTGGTGAGGCCACATCTGGAATATTGTGTCCAGTTCTGGGCCACTCAGTTCAAGGACAGGGTGCTGCTTGAAAGAGTCCAGTGCAGAGCCACAAAAATGATTAAGGGAGGGGAACATTTTCTTTACAAGGAGAGACTGAGGGAGCTGTGTCTTTTTATCTTGGAGGAGACTAAAGGGTGACCTTATTAATGTTTATAAATATGTAAAGGGTGAGTGCCAAGAGGATAGAAGCAGTTTCTTAGTGATGTCCAATGACAGAACAAGAGGCAATGGGTGGAAGTGGAAGCACAAAATGTTCCATGTAAACATGAGGAAAAAATTTTTCACTATGAGGGTGGCAGAACACTGGAACAGGCTATCCAGGGGGTTTGTGGAGTCGCCCTCTCTGGAGACACTCAAAACCCACATAGATGTGTTCCTGTGTGGTCTGATAGAGGTGATCCTGCTCTGGCACAGGGGTTAGACTAGATTCTGTGTGAATCTGTGAAATTTGATTTATAAACCTGTCATATAGTGAGTGTAAAACTACCATGGGAAAAAAGAAAAGAAATAAAATTATGAAGGTATTAAGGATGCAGTCTCAAAGCAAAAGAATGAGTGCTTGCTGTAGGGATTCTCTTGGCTTGGAGTCTATGAATAGTTTCATTAATCACTTTGGAAGATGGAAAAGGGAGTACAGCTGTAATATTTGCAGACAATACAAACCTGGAAGGGAAATGCAAGCTATTGGGAAGAAAAAAATCTGAAAGACTGAAAACAAGATTAAAAAAAAAAGGCTGAAGAAAAGATGAGGGAAAAATAGGAGACAACTCAATGAGGAGAAGTGTAGAACACTACCCTGAGGAATAATTAATTGCATACATATAAGAAAGAGAGAACTCTTGGCAAAGCAAAAGTTAAACAGACGCCACTGAATCACTAACTGAATGTGAGTGAAAAATCCCACACTGTGAAAAGTAAACCCCATACTAGGGTATATGGCAGACACATTGTAAGTTTTACTCCTTCTGCTTTACTCAGCATTCATAAGACCTTGTCCTGTTCCCAGTTTTGGGCAGTGCACTGTAGCAGATGGGCCAACTGGAGGCAGTCCAGCAGAGAGTGTGCAGATAAACCACAGATGTATAAAACATGACCTTTAAGGTGAGATTGGAGGAATTTGTTTTTTTTTATCCTGAAGATGAGAAGACTGAGAAGGACATGACCATGCTATAGAGGATTGCCACCAAAAGGCAATGATTGAATCCCTGTATCCACATACATGACACAAAATAACAACTTAAAATGCAGCATGAATTATTTAGGTAACACATTAGAGAAAAGCATGTCCCTGTAATGATACAACAAGTCTCTGTCTGGAATGATTTAGATATAGCAGATCCTGACTTTGGACCAGTGCTGGATGCGACAACAATCTCAGCCAGAGATATGTTCCTTTCTCATGAAAGTGTTACTGCAGCAAATGAGGCATGAAGCACCTTGCTGTCCCAGAAGTCACACACTTGAAATGAGGCACAAACTAAATCGTGAGCTAGAAAAGTTGAAAGGCACTGGAGCAGTTGACAGGAAGGCTCCCTTCAAAGCTCTCTTTCTCTGACTTTAGAACACGTCTTTAAATAACTTATTTGGGGGTGTCTCAAAAAGTGACACCTAAAATAAGTTCAGGAACTCTTGTGATCACAGGCTATGCAGGCATACTTTGGGCATTTTTTTGGCTGTGCATTCTCTTTTGCTGAGAAAAAGAGGGGCTAGACTAGAGTATTTGTTGCTTCCATTACCTTTAGGCTGCATTTATTAGGCTCTTCTACACATACTAGAAACTTTTGCTAACCAGATTCAAGCCCCACTGATTAGACTCAGAGACTTTTGATATTTTTCTTCTTGGAATATGTTTATAGTTAAGCTGTTTCTAAGACTTATATCATTTAGAAATCATAGAGTGTCTCCTGTCTGCCCACTTTGCACAGAACTAAATCCTGTCTATTTGACCCCAAGGATGAGAAATAGTATCCCCAGAATTTTGCAAGAAAGGTTAGTTTAAAGTGTCTGCAAGAAACGTTTAGAAAGAGTGATGACCCACATAGTGTTATCTTTGTGTTAGAGCTGAAATGATGATATAGAAGTTCTGTGCTTAATATAAATCTTGGTAGCTTTTCCAGCCTTTTTTTTTTTTTTTTTTTTTTTTTTTTTTTTTTTTTTAATTAGTCTTCTAGGAATATTGATTTCTGTAGGATTTTTTTGGAGGAGTACATAAACTACAACAAATACAGAATCACAGAATCACCAAGGTTGGAAGAGACCTCAAAGATCATCAAGTCCAACCTGTCACCAAAGACGTCATGACTAAACGCTGGCACCAAGTGCCATGTCCAATCCCCTCTTGGACACCTCCAGGGTTGGTGACTCCACCACCTCTCTGGGCAGCCCCTTCCAATGGCTAATGACTCTCTCAGTGAAGAGCTTTCTCCTCACCTCGAGCCTGAACTTGCCCTGGTGCAGCTTGAGACTGTGTCCTCTTGTTCTGGTGCTGGTTGCCTGGGAGAAGAATACTTCAAGGTGCATGTGTTGAAGCAACAATAATCTGCCTTCTCCTGTTTGCTACAACATTACCTTATACTAGGCAGTACAGGTGAGCATAATGGTTGATGGATGATTCTCCTACTGCCCAGACATGGCCTAAGTTTTATAAAGTTTATATGAAAAAATAAGTCAAACTGAATAGCTTTTCTAATGCTTCTAATGAAGTAGCTGGTAACCTGTAGTCAGTCATATTGGTTTAACATAATATTGTAACAGCAGCTTGTTCCTACATCTGTTTCAGCAATCTAGGGAAAATATCTCCTTGTACTGTATGGGATAGTAATTTCTGATAAACAGAATGAGCTCTCTGTTAAGGGACATTCATTTACAGAAGGAAGGAGAAAAGACATAATGGTTATTAGCTTCTTTCATGGTGAATTGATGAGGAATCTCTCATTTTCAAGGTCATAACTCAAGTAATCATTAACAGAGTCTAGGGCAATTCAATTAGATTTTACTCACTAGATTGTTCACTTTCTCCCAGTTAGAATCAGATCTCTTGCTCCTTCAGCCTCCAAGAACATTGTCTATACAATTAAGGGTAAGTTTATCAGAAAATACCACTCTTCCTATACTTTTTACCTTCCCTATAGATTCTCCAAAACATGGTGTTCCATGTCCTTTGTGAAACCTCTAAGCTATAAGTCTACTATGTACTTACTTGCTACTTATAATGGAATTTCTGTATATATTCCCACTGTGGTGTACACGTTACTATCATTAAGCTGGCAGGCTGAGTGAACTATTTTGTTAATATGCCCATTTTGCTAATATGAGCAATGGAACTAGCTTAATTGAAAAACTTGTTGTTATCAGAGCGGTTTATATTACATTTCTGAGTGGCTAAAGATCTCTTCTCTGTTTTCTCTTTCTGTACTTTTATATAGCATAAAAAACATCTGTCCAACAGGCAACTGATTATTAACTCCAATTTAAATAACTTCCCTAATAAATAATGTATTTACAGTTGTCAAATTTTAACTCCTAAATATTTTTTACTGTCTTTTGAATACTGCAGAGTGAAGTGGTAGGACAAATTGTAGCCCAGAGTCCAACATCTGACTGATTATATGTGCTCTGTCATAATGCATCAACTGTAAAACAGCACAATTAGATGTTGGGGCAAATCTTGGTAATGCAAACTGAGCAGCTGTTAACGGTGCTGGCATGAGATCATCTCCTTGTGTACTTTCTGACTAGCTAGATACAAAGCTTGTGGTAGAATAGTTGAGTTTTTCTATGTTGGTAAAAAAACTGAGCTGCTTGAACAGGAGTTAAATTTAAGATCTAGTTGAAGTAATTTATGTAAGAAGAAAAATACTTGCAGGCACAATTCTAAATAATATCATCTGCTTCCTTGCAGAACTCTATTTATTTTATGCTCATCCCGTTTTCCATTTTTCTCATGCCAAGGATATAATGCAGACTCCAATAGACTGATGGTTTTCCCTTAACAGCCATCTCAGGACACAGATGATTTTGAGTATCTCTGGAATTTTAGCACACAAGGTAGCTGGATTTGTTACAACGTTCAGAAGTGATATAGCTAACAATGCCCTAATTGAAATAGTGGCAGTTAGGTTTCAGACTTAACATTCTTCTGTAAAAGTAAGGGAAAAGCCATATCCTTAGAGCTGTAATTTCAGGTGTTTATCTTTGCAATGTCACACATTTCACTCTCTTATGGTTTCACAGTCATGGTGATTACTAGTATCATAATAATACAAAAATAAGCTGAAACTCTTATATTGCAGTGTATAGCAGAGCATGGCAAATTTTGTGGCTGTGGCTTTGTAGAGCATAACTCAGGCTGGAAACAGATGTGCTTTTCTCAGCCCGGCTCTGCTTATGAGGAGATTACTCTGCGTCAGTGCTGACTTGCTCTTACTTTCCAGCAGAACTGATTGTGTGAGTGCTTCTTCATCCATTTCAGTTACACCAAGTCATATTAGCTTAAGTAATGGGAATAGGTCATGGCTCACCCAGTTTATTTTAATCAAAATGATTTAAAGGAGTCACAAGAATGGGCTTGTGGAAAATGTGACTTTTGCATGGAGAGCATCTAAGGAATAAAGGTGGAAGGTAGCCAGTGGACAGACCTGATTCCAGGCATCTTCATGAGTAACTGTTGAAAATTTTCACACATGGTAATTGGAGAGCATCCTATCTGTGCCTGACAAAGTGACACTCTGAATCATGAACAAGCAGTGAAGTTGCAGTAAAATGTAGCCTGTGCTGGAAGCCTTAGGCCAGATGAAGAGCATTCGTCTTTCCAGTCACACACATGGTGTGAATGGGCACAGTGCCAAGGACAGGCGAACTATTTGATTATGCTAATTGATAAAATTAGGATAGTGAAAAGCTTGAAATGAAAAGAACATTTTTATTACAAATTAGGTTGTAAAAAAAATATTAAGATAGCAAGCGAAACTGCACTCTAACTATGAACAAAATGGATAGTTACTCAGGCCAGAAAACACATACAATACTAAGACAAGGCTTTTCTAGAGTTCTAATCTTAACAGCACTGGAAGAGTAAGAGTATTGTCAACAGCTATCTGTAGTACAAATATGCAGGAAAGTTTAGTTATGTGCTCTAGATATTCATTTGGTAAGTGTGATGTAGTGAAATGAGGTGGTTAGAGAAAGTGTTCACATCATAAATTCTTGAAAGGGAAATGATAGATGAATACTTTATTTAAAGCACTGTGCTTCCTGACACTTGAGAAACAGACCAACAGAACATGATCTACTTCCTAGGCCATTTTGGATAATAAGAAAAAGCAGAGAAATTCCAGACTATAAATCTGCTGAAAAATGACATTTGTGAAAGACTGAAATACTCAGTTAAACAGAGAGAATTCACTGATTGTCTGTAGCTGGAGAGAATAGAGAAAATTAAACATGGTGAAATGCTTCTACCCTGATGCTTTGGAATAGAATATCTCTTTGTGGAAAGTACACCCCTCTATTTTTTTTTTTCCTACATTTTTTAAAAGCATTCTGTGACTATGGAATTTTTATAAATAAGAAGCTGAAGTTCATTGTAAAACCACGGTGCATCTCAGGTCTGTCTCTGTGCAAACCCAGTGCATTTTAGACGTGAGTTCCCAGAGTGTCACAGAAACTCCCTATCTAGCTGCAAAGATAAGATAATAGACTGACCTGAAGCAGTGGCAAGACTTGAGACAAGGTGAACTTAACCCCTAGCCTACTTCAGCACAAAGCATTTGATTAACAGGCACAGAAGCTCTCCAGACGGGAATTTCAGGCTGTCTTGAAGCTTTTGCCCTGCAGTTCCAGTTGTGCCTAGATCAATCCCTATGCTGAAATTTGTTGATTATCATTGAGGGTGGAGAATCTAGTCATCCCTGAGGCTTCCTGATGCAGAATTGATCCAATTATTGATCAAATTAGAATTTTTATTCTAAATAAATCAGACGTAAATAAGACAATTTCAATAGTCAATATAAAATCCTTCAGTGGGTGAATAAATGATCAGGCAGGACAATCTTTAGTATATGATATATAGTTAGGAGGTATTTTCTATGCAGCTTCTATGTAGCAGGATCACAGACTAGGTGAGTGTAAGAACTGAGTATAAGAAAAGGGGTTTGTAGCATCTCACTGAACAGTTGATGGGGCCACTGCAAGGATTCTTGAAAGTCTCTTATCATCATCTAGGCAATGTCCAGCTATCCAGTTTGAGATGTAGATACAGTATTTTGGTGTTAGTTGAATGCATTGTTGTTTATTTTGTTAATATCACCCATTTCCAGCACAAAAACTAACAATTGCCGAACCAGAAATAAAATGCAATTTCAACAACACAGGATTTTTTTAAATCAGGATTTTCACATCTCTGCACTGGTGAGGCTGCATCTGGAGTATGGTGTCCAATTCTGGGCCACTCAGTTCAGGAAGGGCAGGGAACTACTTGAAAGAGTCATGCATAGAGCTACAAAACTCATTAGTGGAGTGGAACATCTTCCTTATGAGGAGAGACTGAGGGAGCTGGGTCTCTCTATCTTGGAGAAGAGGAGACTAAGGGGTGGCTTCATTAATGTTTATAGATATGTAAAGGGTGAGTGCCCAGAGGATGAAATCAGGCTCTTCTCAGTTATGCCCAATGATAGAACAAGGGGCAATGGGTGGAAGTTGAAGCACAAAAAGTTCCATGTAAACATGAGGAAAAATATTTTTCACTGTGAGGGTGCTGGAACACTGGAACAGGGTGCCCAGAGGGGTTGTGGAGTCTCCCTCCCTGGAGATATTCAAAACCCACCTGTGTGTGTTCCTGTGTGATCTGGTAGAGGTGATTGTGCTGTAGCAGGGGGGTTGGACTAGATGATCTTTTGAGGTCCCTTCTAGTCCCTAACATTCTGTGATTCTGTGAGTCTCTAGTTTCCCATCTTCTGTACCTGTTTCTGCAGTTTATGCTCTCCGTTGATAAATCTCCCTGGGCTTTCATGTCTCTCCACTAAGTATCTGAGCTTAAATAGAAGAAATCCTACATACATAGCTGGACATGTTATCATAAGTTTTGTACTTTTATATTCAGTGTGATTCAATTCACTAACGGATGAGTAGCTACATCTACATTGACGTTTTTAAAAAGTCAAGGGGAAGGTCAAGGGCTTCCTCCAGAAAGCCATCCACTCACAAGCCAGGTATTCATAAACATTACTCTCCTCTAGCCCTTGTGCCTCACCATAACCCATCTAATCATGGTAATTGCAACACTTGAGAAAATATCCCACAGATGTGATCCATTCCTCTGCAAGTTTGTTCTACTCATCTGGCATATTACATTTAATAAAGTTGTATAATATGACCAGCTGTTGACTATATTATATTTGGTTGTACTAAGAACTAGAGAGATCAAATCTCTTCTTTGGGGTGCTGCAGAGGAAATGTGAGAACTGAGGTCTATAAATACCTTCCAAAAACTATATAGGCTTAACCTAACTTCTTTGAGCTCCAACATCTTGACTTTGTAATAGTACAAACACCAGACAAATGGACTCCTTTTGTTGTGCTGACCACTGCTTTGTACTGACTACAAAGACAAATTTATCTTCTGCTGAAGGACCTTTTCACAAGATTTTCTTGTCAGCATCACCTATTTAGGAAGATAGGGAACTGACAGTAGGATACTGACCAAGATGAGTTACTGTATGGTAATAAGAGCTTAGTAGCAGAAAAAGTACATTATCATATACAGCAAATCTTTTCAGTCCCACAGTAAGCCAAGAGATAAAGCCATATAACCTTTTAAGTTTATGGTGATTTGGAAAGACCCCAGGTACTTTTATATATAAGATTTTGGAGTTTGGTCCAATGTAAATTGCTTCAAAACCATGCACAGGAGAAGAAGACATCAGTAAGACATATAAAGAGGAAATATAAAGAGAAGCCTTTTCAGCCTGTAAAATAAACTTCTAAACTAACAATATCCTGACACAGAAAAAGAATATCAACTTTTAGGCCATAATTCACTCTGCTCTTCCCTTAAAATAATGTAGATCAAAACCAAAGTGAGATCAACTTCCAAGTATTTCTTTTGTCCCTTGCCTGGCCTTTACTTGGTTCTTACTCAGAATGTTCATGAGAAGAAAGTGAAAGAACTCATGGTTTACACTGAATAATTAAAGCTGCTGTCCCACTATTATCTGTACACAGCATTTCTCACATCCTGTGCAGTACCTTGAAGAAATGCTTTCTTAATTTCACTTCCTACTCCAGATCTAGCTGCTTATCACTGGTAGACATTATCTACGCATATTTTTCTATTTACATTCAAGCCGTTTAAAGCCAATGAAAAGCTAGAACAATACTGTGTGTATAACGAGCGTGTAAATATTGTTGTGTGGCCTGAGATCTTTGGATGAAAGGCTCTCTATATGCTTCAGTACTATTAGTTTTTCCTGCATCGTTTGTCAAAATAAATACATGGCTCCTGTTTAGCACAATGCACTGGAAACTTGTGATCTGCACATTAATCTGAAACATAGAACCATATAAAAACATTTTATGCATCTAGCATTGATGATTTAATTTCTACTCTTAAGGAATAGTCAAAGGAAGCTTAGCAATACACATACACAAATTACAAAAACACATGTAAAGAATTAAAAGCTGTTGCCGTCAGTTAAACACCAATTGTCACTATGGAGCAGTGACTATGATGAGGAATTAAATTAGAGTAACATAACCAACACAAAAATCTTCTGTAATACTGAGAAAAATAAAAGCACAGGATCTATCATAATGCAAAGGCAGATTCAGCCATGAAAAATATTGTAGAAATCTAATTCTAGTACTTTTCATGGAGTTAAGCTTGTAATGTTTGCTCACATGTAAAGATACCCTTGAGGAGGAAAAACAGGAGGAGGTGTTTTATGTTTATGCATTGGGTTGTGTCTGTGGAAGGAAACTGAAGAAGTTATGAGGATGATTAAACTTAAGTTGTGGCTGGGAGTTATGCAGAGATCAGAAATGAAGGCTGATGATTCAGACTCCTTCTGCTAGCAGAGTTGACATTTTAAATAATTTTCATATATTCCACTTGACTCAAAAGTCTTGCATAATAGTATGTTACACTCTGTCATGCCACGTTAAGACATTTTCAGGAGGTCCACATGAGATAAGGTGGAAGGAAATCTGAAACACTTTATTGTGAAGGATGGGACTTTAGACTCTGAAATTGAAGTAGTTTTGCTTTCCAGGAATTTCTGTCAACTGTTTGCTTTATTATTCACTCTGTTTTATATGAACAAGTTTTATAGGCTGGGAAACAACTCTTCTTTCCTAAGTCCTGTCCTTCTTGACCATCCCAGAGTTTCTTCACTAGTTTTCTAGCCTTTGTTCCTGACCACACAAGATGAGCAGCTTGGGCAGTTCCAGTCCAGTGCAAACCGATCCTGGAGCCTAACAAGAGATAGTATATTGCCAAGCACTACCAGGTGCAGATGATTTCTTCGTGGCCTACTCTATATTGTATGAAGACTATCTGCTGTCCCTGTGCAGAGGTATTTATTCTGAGAGCAGATCCTAACATGAAGTAGAAGCAATTCCCAAGGGAAACTCTAAGATCTATGCCCAGTAAGTGCTATTTGGAGAGCTGCTCATTTGTGCTTGGCTAGAGTTTTCTGCTCAGGCCATTTATGGAGAAATCACAGAACATCTGCTGACTCTTTGCTGGACTGTGTAAGTCTGGGAACACTTATTGTTAGTCCTGGTGGCCAAACACTGGAATTATCACACCAGGCCCACACAAATACAAGGTCTGACCTTAGGGTTCACTGTTTAATTTCTGCTGTTCCCTTCCTCCCTCCCTCTCAGTGGTTTAATTTTTCATAAATGTTCTGACTGTTGAGCTCAGTAGATAGTCTCTTAATCATGCAGACTCTGTTTCTCTTTTGAAACAATTGTTGGCCCTTAACTCTAAGTAATGCCCTTGAAGAGCCTGATTTGTCAATATAAATCATTACAACATGGTAGGGTTGAAAGTTCAGGAAATAGTGAAAAGATCTGTTGTCTGTGTATTTCTAAAAGTAGGATTTTGCCTGCGAAGTTGAACAAATAAGAGACTATGATAGCCAGAGGAGAAACATCCGTGCTGTCATTAGGCCTCCTTCCAAGAAGGCTCACAGCACAGCTGCCAAGCCCCATCCCCTAAGATGGAGGCTTGCTAGTTAACCTCACCAAGATACTCCAGGTCTAAGCATCTGTCTCACTGATTTTCATACTCCCATAATTTCAGCATCATCAGGACATATTCTTGTCTGAATCTTTAGAAATCCATGGAACATGCAGCAAATTTTGCAAGGCGCCACGCTGAATTAACTCTAATTACATGAAACCAAAGTATTTGTTGTGATTTAGCAGTCTAGACCACTGCCTAGTCAATAAGAAGAATCTCCCATGTAACGTGACTCATCTTGTCTTAAAATAGGTCCCTCAAATCAGACAGCTCAGGGTGTAAGTCAGCCTTCAGTGAGCATACAAGCAACTCTGATAATGAATTTCAAACAGATCACTAGAATTAAGAGATACAATTCACACAGCAGTAGTTTCCCATATCTGTCCATTCAAACTTTTAATCTTTGACATAGAAGGAACACCACACAATGAGAAAAGTGTTTATTCCTTGGTTGTTTATTTTTCCACAAAGTGCTGATGAGGTAAGGGTAGTATAAACCAATGACAGTGGTAGCATTTGAATACAGTGGTTATTAGAGTCAGATAAGCAAACTCACTTTTCATTGCCAGCTAGATACATCAGCTGGTAGGAAGAGAAAAATTTATATTCCTTAGATAAAAAATACTCTGTTAAGAGCACTTCTGAAAGATATTTATATGAAACTTCTCACTGACAGAATTCTAGTCAAAAGTCTATTCTTCTTTTCCTGAGAGAGATATCTAAGATAGGGCAGATGAATCACCTTCTGGAGGTGTCTGTCTCTGAAGACTTTTATTCAGATATTCTTTGTCACTGTTGGGTGAGGTAAAGCTCCAGCAACTGCTGTTTTTAACCTCAGTAATGAAAGTGGCTGGTGACAAACTGGAAAGAGGAGCCAAAGTGAAAGATGCTCCTTTGCAGGTGATGTGAAAATGCAAGAATAAATCTAGGGAAAAAAAAAAAAAAAAGGTACCATCTGGGAAAGTATTCAAGAAGGGGTCATGGGTTTTCATCTTCCTGAAGAAATACACAACACTATTCTGGGAAATCTAATATTAGGGAGATATTTTGATGCCAAAATAAAGGTGTCCTTGAAGAACCTGGGGGAGGCATGGGGGAGGGAGGGAGGGGGTGGAAGTCTAGAAATGGTACACTTCAGATTTAATTCTCATTTACACTAAGAATATTTTTATCACATTTGCAGTGTGAACTAGCCTTGCAGTAGGTGTAATACTACCTAGTTCAGTTCCCACTAATTACCAAAATAGTGTCAATTAGGTTTTTTGAGATTGGGCTTTCCTAATTCCTAAATAAGAAGCTGCCTTGAAACTGAATGAGCAAGGAGCTATGAAGAGAATATCAAGATGCACGAGAGCCCAAGTATGTTCAGTAAATTACAGTTGTCTTTTGTTATTACAATACAAACAAAACATTTATCAAACCACACTGTAGCATATACTGCTCATCTGAAGCTGTCATCATAGTAGTGTTCCACATACAGAAACAAATCATTGCAGGTTTGAAATATTTCCATAATTATCTTTAAATAACAGAACATTCAACAACATCCAGGATGTTTCAGTTCTGTGCATTTCTGGCCTGTTCAGCTTCAGGGACCATAAAAAAAATAAAAGGACTTAGGATAAGAAATGAACACAGTTCAGCACTGATTTATTACTTCCTATTTTTAACCTAGTTGCCTAAGAAATCAATGCTTATGTGATCATGCTCTCTATGTGTGTAGGTATTAAATGTGGCTTACTGGTCAATTTCAACTACATTTGTGTGAAAAGAAATCTAAAAGACAGTAAGGTTGAAAGCAATTTCATATGGCTTTGGATGGGTGGATACATGGTTATGTCCATTTGAACTTAACAGCCCAGGACCCCTTCACGTGCAGTGGAGAGGAGTGGTCATAAAATGTGATTTATGTAGTCTATTTTAGACTTTTCTTACTGAAGGAGACAAATTTTGTGGAGCAGGGTTGCAGGTCATTAGGGGTCTCTTCAAATTCCTGACTTCTCCTGGAGTTTGAGAAATGATCACAAAATCCTCACTTCAGGGTCACAGGGCCACTAACAGTCTCTCTGGATCCCTGGGTCCCCTTCCAATATTCTTTGTTTGGGTGGAGAATACCTCTCTGTTTTCTAGTCTTTCAGATTAAACTGATAAATTCTGATTTGCTATCGGCAAAGGGCTAATTTCACTGTAGTTAGTGCTCACAACTAGTTTATTCTAGACGTGGTTGCTCTTCCTGACCATCATCAAGTTGCTTGCGTGATTTGCCTGTTTCCTTGAGCACACAAAAGCTATTCGAGGTTCATACTTTTCTGTGGGACAGAGGTAGGTCATATTTAATCTACTTAAATAAAAGTTTGTTTTCATTTTGTCTACTCCACTGAAACAAAAAGCTGATTAAAGCACTATCTTAGGAGCAATGCTATCTAGATTTAAACCATGGTAACTGCTACACAATATCACACTGATTTATTTTTTTTCTTTCCTCCCACCCCTTGCTGTGTTGCAGCCATTCCTCCTTCTCAACAGACTTTTTTACCCCTGGTGATCAGCAGACTATTTGCCTAAGCAGGACAGTTTCAAAAGTAAAGTCTAACAATATGTTAGTCGGAGATTGGAAGGAAGAGAAACAGCTTTCCTCATTATAAACACTTTTTTTTTTCCCAGACATTTATTCAGAAAAACTGGCAATGTGATCCAGAGGGAGTCTTATTAATGCTTTTAAATGATCTTCAAGCATATCTTTTCTCAAAGGCACTTGACTAAACCTCATGATATTTTGGCTCAAAAGCTTACATTTCATGGTAGTAATAAGTAACTCTTACGAAGTTATTCATGAGAGGAATTGAAATGGCTCCAAAATAAAACTTTTTCTAAAAGGCTATTTAATATTATTTATTTTCTGGGCTATGTTATGAAATGAGTGATAGATTGTAGAATAACAAAACAAGGAAGAATCTTTAGGTGTTTCTTAGGCAAAACTGGATGACTTTCTGAAAAATATGTTTTGCTTTAGTTATTTGAAGTTCTTTGGTCTGGGTCATTGATGACTGGGAGGATTTGCATTCCCTGATTATTTTTTATTATTATTATATTTTGATTATTTTTTTTGGTAGCCCTGTGCAGAGCTGTATTAAGCCAACGATTATAATCAAAGCTAATGGCTTTTGGACTTTATGTGATTATCTATAAGAGTCATAGAGGAATTTTCCCCCTGCTGCTAAGTGTTCATATTTTACTTTCCTTTTTTCCCTCAGAAGTAACAGAAACAAGCAGCAGCTGGATATTGGATAGGTCACTGATTTAGTACAGAGAACTCTCATAGGTGCCTGAGTGGCTTATTTTCTCACTCACTTAGAGTCGTATTTGTTTTGCAATATGTAGCTGAGAAGGAATTTTATCCTAGATTATTCTGAAATGGCCTTTTGCTTTTCAGCTGCTTCAGCTGCAGATGTGTCTCTTTGACACAGTTTTCTTCTTTCACATGGACCTTAGACACCTTAATCTCTACACTGTCATACCTCTCCAATTTTTAAAGACTGAAGCAGTAGTTGCAATTTAACATGTAGGCTATAGAGATGAAATATAATTTTCACTGACAGACCTAAAAACAGGTTAAGTGACCTAGTGGTTCCCTTTGGCACCTTTTTTTTTTCTCCGAAACCCTAGACTGCATATTGGGAGTGGATAAATTTCATCACTGCTCAAATTTAGTGGGGAACAATTGTTAATCAGATCTATTGATCTGCAGGAAAGCAATCCAAATACTTCAAAATCTTGCCATTAAACTAGTCAAGGACTGAATTATACTAAATATTGTAAATTAAGACATTTATTTTGACTTCAGTGATTTTTGTACCAGATTAAAACCACACGGTGCTACTGCACAATCTTTTAAATAGGTGAGGTTATTTAATGGTGCCATTTTTTCCTCCACATTGCATTTTCTAACAGAGAACTTACCTGGAAGAGAAAACCAATTAGAAAAGCTTCTAATGTGATGGCACTTCAAGGTCTTGTTTATTGCTACTGCAATTTGCTATTTGTAAGTTAGTTAGCAGAGGCAAAAATCCAACAATAATGTGTTCCCAGTAGTTTAGTGGGTATTAGCACTTGGTGTTACCATTTCATTCAAGATATACTACATGCTTCAGTTACTTGTTTTTATTATTTTTCAATATTTGGGGTTTTTTAATGAAAAAGAGTTTAACTACATATATTCAAAATATTACTGGAGTAAATTTTCCAAATGAATAAATTTTCTTTTCTTCCTCATTGAACCTCACATCTGAATTTATCTGTTTGTTCAATTTCCCTTGTTGTTTCAGTGACCTTCTTTCTCCTATCATACTCACCATAATTATTTGACTTATTTGACAGTGAGAACTCATCTTCTTTTTCTCACCATAATTACTTCATTGAGCATTAAAGTGAAAAGGCCACTTTCCTCTTGTTGTTCATCTTTTCTAGATGTCAAGTTATTTACAAAGCCTTTGAATTAACCATGTTATGATGAAAATGTTGGTAAATTATATGTGAGAGAATTAGGCCCATTATAATACTGAATTCTCATTTACTCTGAAACATTTTCTCCCATTCTCAGTTTTCTGAGTATTGCAGTAGTGCTTTATTATTGTTTCAAAGTGTTCTGCCTCATGACATTCTGCTTGATGATAGCAGGAGGTGTGACCCAACCTAAGGTACATTTTTCTGACAAGGTACTAGAATTTGAAGTGTTTTGATCCCTTTGTTGTTTAAAGGCATGGAACTAAGCTAATATGAATGTGGTTGTAAATTCTACCACTTTTAAGAGTGATTCTTCCAATGATAAACAAAAATTGTTTCTTTGAAGATACTTTTCTGAGAAGTATCTGAAATTTAGTCAGTTGATTCAGTTTCATGAATGTGTCTTTACTAAGAGAAATAAAGGCTAGAATTTTGGTCTCATCTGTAAATTTTGTATGTTCATTGCTGTCAGCCACCAAGATAGAAAGCTATTGAAAAATCAGATTTAGGTGATTTAAAACACTGTTATTTTGGACACTACATTTGTCCCACTTAATTTTAAGCATGTTCTAGACATGTCTGTCTTATCTCTTTGATTACTAAGGAAGAGCATGTGACACCTCAAGTACAAATCATTTCTCATGTGAGCCAAATTGCTCTCTGGACAAGTAGTTTTATACTGACCTTAAAAGACACCCTACAAAAAAAACTATCCCACTTCCTGAACTCTGCTCTGTGCTTTCATCTAGGTGGATTGAGTTTGGGCTTATGTGTACAATATAGCAAAAGCCCTTACCTAGTGGCACTTATGCCTCTATAATTGATGGATTATGAAATTGCTTTCTGTAAAGATTCCTTTTTGACCTTCCTTCAGATACCTCCTTGTGTACATGATCAAGTAGCTATAAGATCTGACACAGCTGTGTTGTGAAAACAGTACCTCTAACTTCCCCCTACCCAGCTGGTTATCATTTGCACTGTTACCCTGCTTGAGAAGATATGAATTTATAACTGAGTACATTTATTTCTTATTTAGTGTTTATGCAGAATTATGAAAAAGATCCTAGGAATTCTCCTTGGAAAAATTAATCCACTCATATGAATAGTCTTTTAATAGTCTTGTCCAGATCATTAATAAAGCAAAAAAATATAAGTTTCATTAAAAGTGAAACAAAATACTCTTATTTTTATTTAGCTTATTTAGATATAATTCAGCTAGAACCAACTAAATTGAAATTACATGGTTTTCCAGTAATTTCATTCATTGTCCCAGAGACCAAATAAGTTTTAGATAGAGTCTTTGCATGTAAGTTGAGCTTTAAATTCTGCATGTAAGAATGCTAAAAGAAACATGGTATAATACTGAAACAATTAGGTATGCTCAGTGATTTTTTTTTTTTTAACATGAAATATGGAATTACTGTACTTTTGCATAAGATACAACATTCTTGGTATTTATTAGATGACTAAAGAAATACTCACCACTGCAAGACTTTGTAACCTGGTAGTATGGGACTCCCACAGGTGGCTCTGCAAAAATCAGAACATTAATTGTTCTGATTGACATGAATGCCAGTCATTTATTTTAAAATAGAAGCATAGACTCACAGAAGACTTTTGACAGAAACACAAGGATATCTTTAAATTTTTGTGGCCAGAGAACTTAGTAGTCTAGAAGCAGTCCAATAGCTTACAGAACCTTGGAAGTATCCCAGAGCATTTCCTGTTTCCATTTTTCATTTCTACAGGAGTGGGAATGCATAGTCCCTTATGAAAGGGATACTTTGTATAAGGATGCGATAGCATTTATTTGTTATATTTTGTGATGAACTGCATTTAGCAGGGTGTTGTTTGTTTGTTTATGTTTTTTTCCATTAATACAGAACCAGTTAGAATATGCAAAGACAGACATTTTGAAAGCTCTACATAAATCTCTAAAGGCAAAAGAATCTGAACACTGAGGATGAAACCTACTCAATGAAAGTCTTTACAAAACTGCATAGGATTTAATTTCTCTATGGTCTGAGTTCTCATACTGTGTCTCATGATGGAAGGTCAGATGAAAAGTGCACCCCAACAGTACGCATTACACGAATTATAATGTAGCATCTGCCCCATTGTGGTCTTGAGAAGAATGTGATAAGCTGTTGTCACTTCTTAAAATGTTTGGGTTTCTTTCCATCTGTCCCCCTGCTGTTTTTTCACTGTTGTATCCATTCTGCAATGTTCCCTGCAGTAGTATTTCTCTGACATTCTAATGTTCCATCAAAGTCACCAGCACACATTAGGATGTGTCGAACCAGCAAAAAAACATCAGGCAGCACAGATGCTGAAATATCTGGATATGCCTGGAATGTTACAAAGCAATGAGAAACTTGGAAATTTACTTCCATAAATCAGTTTTTGTAACTAAAGCACCGTGTTTTGTGGTTTGGTTTTTGGTTCCACTGCTCCCCCCCCCCACCCCCCCTTTCCTTTTAGCGTGATTCTTTATGTAGCAACTAGCTGTGTCATGCAATCCCTTGTTCCAAGGAAATCAATTAGTGCAATCAGCCTGAATTGTCTTTGTTCTGAAGATGGATTTTTTTTTTTTTTGAGGCTGAGAAATTACACATATGGAATAGATACCCTGCTGTATTTGAGAACTACGGTGAATCAAATAAGGGAATGTTATTTCATTGGAATTTAAACTTAACATTTCTGTAACTTAAAAATCAAACAAAATGTAATCATAATTGTATTTATTTATTTATTTATTTATTTATGAATGAAAGTTACCCAACAATGATGTTTTGGAAAAGTGACTGATAAAATAGGTATCTGTTTTTTTTTTTTTGTTTTTTTTCAAAGAGTGGTAGCATTTTCAAATTCATAAAGAAAGATATAATTTTTACTGATTGAAAGAGGGGGCTCTTAAAAATGTCCTTGCATTTGTGTAAATGTAGGAGAGGGTCACATTGCCATGCTGAACAGAATACAAAGTTCCACAATGACACTTTTCCCTCTACTCAACTACTTAATAATATACCTCAAATATCAAGTTTGAAAATCTAGTCCCAAACTCTTAAAAAAATTATTAGGATATATTTCTCCATTTCAAGTCTAACTTTTTCTGTTAAATTAGCATAATTTAATCTTGGAGGCACTGTAGTCAAGTGAAGGGATTTAACCTCTACACAGTACTGATTTCATATCTTGTAATAAAAGTTTAAGAGGAAATAGTAACCTTTTATGCCAGAAATAGAAAATTGACAGTTCTGTGGTATTGACTTGGAATTGGCACTTCATATTTTTAATCTACACCTCACACCTTGTTTAATTTATATGTTAGCACAATGTTCTAATGCTTTGCCTCTACCAGTGGTTCATAGCACTATACCTGTATTCAGAAATGGGGAAAAAAGAACCTTCTCATACTTGCAGACTGATTGCTTCCATTAAATTTAATTAATTTTCTTAGCACTTGTAAAGAGAATCATAGCTGGTGTTTAACTGGTTAGCTGGCTTACACCAATAGTGAAAGATGACTGTAAACAGAGAAGGTACAGCAGCTGCTTAACATGGAAATATTTAATTCCCTTGTGATAGTAAAATAAAGCTCAACATGTTTTCACTTTTTTTGAAGAAACGGAGTATCTTCTTCTGGAATACTTGTGCCATCTGTTTGAGAGTCTCTGTGATGCTTTTGGACTGTATTCTGAAGAAGAGTCTGAAAAGATTAAGTGGTGAGATGTTTGCAAGAGGAGGTATGGAATATGAGTGTGATGGCATATGGACATGCACATACAGACATAGTCAAAAGGAGAGACAGCACTGCAACTAACAAAACTCCTCTGAAGGTTAAAGTCATATGATGTACAAATAAACATTAGTTTTCTTTATATTTCTTTAAATAGTTCAAAAGAGTGAAGAGTTCTCTTCCTCCTCTTCCCAATGGCAACAGGGTGAAAACAGGTCTGAGCAGTCAGAGAGAACACCTAACTTTCCTAGGCATTTGAAGTGCTTTTCTGATCTCTCCTTGGTGGGATCGGGCTATTACCCTCAATTAGATGTGACCCCGAATGCAGCTATTCATTCTGCTCAAGTCAAAAAGTATCTTAAGCTTGTTATAATCTGATATTTTCTGAACTATTTGAAATTAGCCTGGTGATTAGCGGAAAGGCCTCATAAAGGAAAGAAAAAAGTAGCTGCAGCTTGTCTGGAGAATACATTTTGCCTCTATCCACGTAAATGATTCCTTTATGTCAATATTACAGCATTTTGGTGGAGACCTCTGTGGAATCTTTCACTACTGCTTGCTAGAATTTACTTTGTTTTATGAGCACGAAAATAACGTTGTTCAAGGGCAGACAATCTTACCATTTTATAAACAAGCATTATAAATGCAGAGGAAAGGGACAGGTCATTTTATACCAAATTTAGCTGCTCATTTAGGGAGATTAAAAAAAAAGAAATAAATGCTATATCCATTAAAATCCTACAGTGTAGTTTCAGTCATTTGGGGAAAAAAGTACAAGAAAGCTATTGACTTTGATGTTTCCTTTGGGAGAAGCACAGATGTGGAAGAACAATTTTTAACACCTAAGTGAGGCAGCTTATGAACTGTGTCTAAGTTCATTCAAAGCCCTCCAAAATACGGAGTACATTTCCATCCACTTCACATAATAACTCAGGCTCTGATTGAACACAGCTTTCAAAAATGCAAGTAGTTCCTCATCTGTTTAAAATTATAGTTGTGCTATGCACTGTTTTTCTCTGGGGTCTTATTTCAGATTTTACATTCCTAGTAATTTTTATATATACGTTTATGAAAGCTACAAGCTTTATTTCAGCACATTACAATTTTCTGTTTTGTTTTTGAAGATGAGATGGAAAAAGTCAATGACAGCATAAGATTTTTCTGTTTTGCTCTGCCAGCTGGATTTGTCCCTGTCTTGGAAGAGCTGCCACTCATTGCAAGAGACTAATGTGGTCTAATATGGTCTCATGGATTGCTGAATTTTGCCCTGTTTCCTGAGGTTGTGAATAATGTAAACAATGACCTTTCTATTTTTTTTCATGGGGATTTTTAGAGCTGTGTATTTCCACTAAGAACAGAAGACTGAAATGTAAGTGCCAAAAAAAAAAAAAAAAAAGCCATTTTGTGCCTGTTTCATGCGTGTGGGTTTAACTTCAGAATCTCTGGTAGTCTTAAAGATGCTGAATATATGGACAATTTTTTTTATTTTTTTTTTTAAAGCTATTTTCTACCTCTGCTGTGGAAATTGTGAGTGATGGAAATTATTATGGAGAAAGATTATAAGTCTGATACAATTCCCCCACCCACCAATAAAACAAAGGTGGTCAGCCTCAGCCACTGCCAGGTGCAAGCTGAGCAATCATTACATTGCTTTAGAGCTTTAGAGTTCTTTCGAGAAATCTGAGAGCCAAATACAAAGCAAAGAACCTAGGCAATCATCATCATTTTGCTATTAACACAAAGAACTTGGATTTCCATTCCTTTTGTCCATAAAGCCAAACTATCAGCACTGTGTCCAACCTAGTAAGAAAACCCCAAGTAGCTGGTTGATCACTTCAGTCTATGTTTCCTGCACAGAGGGTTAGGGAACTATGTTTCACAACAGTGACACTATGGAGATCATCACGGGTCTGTTGGAATGCGTGTGGACGTAAACCCCTCTGAATTTTGTAAAAACCCAAGCAATCCAGGAGCACTGAACTATTTTTTTTGTGGAAACAGAATATCATCCCTTACAAATTCCAGATGGGAAGGGACAGCTGTCATGCTGATGACATCATTCCCCTTGACACAGGAAGAGGGAAAGGAAAAACTGAGACTAATATGCAAAGTATGTCAACAGTGATGACAACACTGAGCAGACAAATGTAGAGAGTTTGGGCAAAATGATCTATGTGACTAAGACAAATGGGGTCAAGTACACACTAAAATGAAGGGGTAGCCACAAGACAGTAGTTTAAAAGTCTACAAAATATTCTCTGTCATACTTGGTGTGCTACATACAGAAACAAAGCTTCATTTGATTACTAGGACATTTTATGTGATAAAATTATTTATGATTTCTGAGATTTTTGAAAAGTTAAAAGTCCTCTGTTTCTGTAAATTTTAAAAACCTCATCAAGCCTTTTTAAAATGAATTGCTAATTTCTGAGCATCAAGTTAATTTCTCTAGTTTGCATTGGTATAGTTTAGGGATTTTTTTTGTTGTTGAGGTTTTTGTGCTTGGTTGTGTAAACCTATTGGAGAAAAATAATCTTAGTACTATAGAACAGGGGATATTTTCATGGATATAGATTATGGAAACTTGTTCCCTCTTAATAGTAGGAGGTAAAAGATTTAGATGAAGAATTTGGTACTGGGATGGTTTGCTAGACTAAAATTGAAATGAGATTTTACATGTCACACATCCAAAACTAAAAGATTCTGAGTGTCATGGGCATGGTGGAATGTAGGAAAGATGAATATTTCTTGGAGTTCAATTATGTGAACCTTAACAATCTTCTAATTATCAATTAAATTTTCTGAATAGCAAAGAACTCTTGGATAACTTGTCATTTTATAGTAATATTTCAATGTCTAATTCCCAAAGACAAGACTGATGTATGGATGATTCAAAGGAAAGTGCGTTTCTGTTGAATAAGAAATAAAAGGAAGAGGGAAAACTTGGAGAAGATTGTTTTGCTGAATGAATTCTGACTTTGTCACTAAACTTGTTTGAGTGGCAGACCTATAGATATAAAACAGTACGTGAAGGTACCATCTGCAGGAACTGGGAGGTTGGCGGATGTCTCTTGTTGAGCGAGAGGCATCAAAAGTGATGCTGACAGCCCTAGATACCAAATTTCAAGGAATATTTTCCTCCTGCAGACACAGACAAACGGTCTCTTGCAAATGCTCTATTACAAGGAGGCACCTCATAATTTCAGACAAATCCCTGAGTTTCTTTTATCTATTCTCATACCTTCCTGTCAGCCTTTGGTTAACTTTCTCCATAGCTCACGTGATACTGATTTTATGTCTGGAATTGACTGTGACTCTTATGCTATTGTCATGCTATTAGAGAAGCAGTCAGAAAGATGTTGTGACAGTATTGTCTTTTATTTTCAGATTATGGCCAGTCTAAAGCATAAGCAAGAATTGCTGCCTTTTAAACAAACATGTTGAGAAATAAACACTGTGTTCATTGCATACAAAACCTTGAATAAAGGGTGCACATTTTTAGACACTTCCAAAGATAGATTATTGAGAAAAAATCTTGGCAAACACCCATAAGTTTTGTAAGCAACCTAGAATATTACTTTAAAACTTAAGGTAGTACTTGCCAGTAATCTCTAATGTCTTCCAGGATTTTTCTGTCAAACACTTAATGAGAATTCCCTCAGCTGGAGTACTTTCAGGTTGCAGATCATATGGTTTCTTATAGAGTTCCTCCAGCCATCACCCCCATTGCACGAGCTCTGCAAAGCTTCTGGTAAAGCTCCTTTTTCAGCTTGCCATTAACCTCTCCATGATAGTCAAAACACTGACCCACTGTGCAGCTCTGTGTTGAGATTTTCACTCACCAGTGCTTCTTGTTCTCTTAAGCCTGCTAACAACATGGCCCCAGGTGATTAGATTTCATTTCAGGGCTATGATGAATGGCTCCAGATACAAATATGCTGAATGCTGTCAAGATACCTCTATTGTTGGGATCACTGGTGAACTTAGCTCATCATATAGATGCTGAGTTCTGGAAGTGAATTATCACAGAATCATAGAATCAATAAGGTTGGAAGAGACCTCAAAGATCATCAAGTCCAGCCTGTCACCCAAGACCTCATGACTACTAAACCATGGCACCAAGTGCTGCATTCAATACCCTCCTGAACACCTCCAGGGATGGTGACTCCACCACCTTCCTGGGCAGCCCATTCCAACGGCTGACAACTCTCTCTGTGAAGAACTTTCTCCTCACCTCGAGCCTAAACTTATCCTGGCACAGGCTGAAACTGTGTCCTCTTGTTCTTGTTCTGGTTGCCTGGGAGAAGAGGTCAACTCCCGCCTGGCTACAACCACCCCTCAGGTAGTTGTAGACAGCAATTGCATTGCACTGAATTATTGCAGGCTCTTACTAGGCTGTGGCACAGGAAATACGCTGACAAGCCATAGTAGTGTCACAAGTTGCTGATGACAAAGTCACAGTAATTAGTCAGATGATATGTAAATATACTGACTGGTATATCTCTGCTATTGCCATGAGACGTATAGGGCAGTAGCAGGACCTTCAAGAGGGAAGATGATTATTGTGATTTGAAGAAGAATGGTTCCTTTCTTCTTCAGGAATGATTCACATGATATTGTGATTGTGTTATTTCTATGCTTCGCAGTTCTGATATCTAGCTCCTAAGACAGACTTCCTCTCTGTTCCTTATGCATGTAATGGATGAGGATGGCATGAGAGCACCTATCGCTGTTTGTGGTGTTGTCCACTGATTACACTCTGCTGTCAGGATGCTGTGGTCCTACTGTGATAACTGTATTTCTTCTACATGTGCCCTCAAGATAATCTGAGCCTGCTTCTTTGTCTTGTTTGAAATTGGTATGAAGAGTGCTGCTGTGTGTTAACTTGTTTTGCATTTCACAATTTATTTGCGGGACAATGAGGGATTCAGAGATCTCTGTTAAGACCCCTTCTACAACATACTATCCATAGCAACCACTTAGTCATGCCCTGGGCTAGTGCTGGTAAGGAAGCATAATTTGTAAATGTTAAACCACATGCTTTTCTCTATTTGTAGGTTCATGCTTCAGCTGCTGTTCCTGCCCAAGGGAAAAGGCGAGGAAAGCAGACTTCAGTGCTACTGAGTTCAGACTAAAGGTGGAGCAGGACTGTTCACCAGCTGCCACAGTCAGCTAACTTCCTCTTTTTCGCAGCTTCTCATATCCCAGAGCCAGGTCCCTGTGCTCCAGCTGTTTAATCCTTGCAATGTTTCCCATATATGTGACATTTTCCTTTACGAATCTGTTTTTTCTAGGATTTAAACATTATGACATTTGATATTTTCACCCTGACAGGACTATAGTGAAGGAGAAATAGTGCTACAGGCCCTTCTAGCATACATTGAGCTCCAAAACCAGATTCACACGACTAAGAACATAAATACTTTTCTGATGCTGAGCGTGAAATATATTTACTGACAGCACCTGCAAACAAAATATGTGGAGTATTGAGGCAGGTTAGTCAGGTTATGGGTAAGCCCTGAAATTTAGGGTATGCCTGAGTATCTTAGGGAATGTGTGCCACATGGGAAGACTAATAAGGAAGGGAGAGATGGAAGGAAGGACAGCTGCTCTTAGAGAATCCAGACTATATTATTTGTAAATCACAGTTAAGAAAATATTTTCATAGAGGACCTACTTGTTTCCTGGAACCATCTGGAATCCCTCAGAACCTGCTGAGATTACACACATTCTTTTTAGGCAGTGGCTTGTGTCAGGTTTCTTAGACTAATTCACAGAGAACAAAATTACAGTTCTGGTTTGGCCATTAAAAGCACTCTGGTTAAAGCACTGCTGTGAGGATGGAACTGTGAATCTGCTCTTTCAGGCATCTGACCTGTTTAGCCATGTGATAAGCGCAGGTACAAGGAGGAAAAGGTATTAGTTAATATTCTTGGTGCCATGGCCATCGTCACCTGTAAAGCATTATCTACCTTGCCATGGTGATATTCTGAGAGGCAAAATTTGATACATTTTTTCCTTTTGTTTCTTTCCTTTAGCCCCATCTTCTGAGAGACAAAGAACTACAACCCCTCAGGTGATGAGTTTTCACACAGATCATGAGGCAAGAGTGATATATCTCCTTACATGCCTGAGATTCCCATTGCTGACTTTCTCATAGTTCTCCTTCTGATTTTTTAACCTTAATCATAAACAGTTTTCTAGTCTTCCTGTAATTCTTCAGGGAGAAATATACATCTGTAGGGGTAGATTTTGGAAAATGTTGCAAATATATGAGTTGTATGTGATTTCTGCCTACAAAGATACATACACAAGTGTCTTCTGAGGAGCAAGTCTTTGCTAGAGTAGTGCCATGATATTACAAATGTGAGAGGCTATCAAAGTACAAATGTGAAAGATCTTTGTTCTGTTTATTTGATGGAAATTCTGAAGAGGGGTTCTGTGAATGAGGGAAAACTGGCTTGTGCTGCAGGTTTGATTCATGGCTCTTCTGATAGAGAAGCTTCTGGGTGACATCTTGGCTGAATAATTGAGCACTCTAGAGGGTACTGTGAAGGCTAGGTGCCTCAGAGATATTGTTCCTTGACTGGAGAGAGCACTCCTTCTCATGCCACATTGACAAGCATTCCAAAGAAAATACAGTGTGGGCAACAAAAAATAAACCAAAGAAATGTAGCTTTTATCAGCTAGTGGCCATCATAGAAAGCCTTTTTGCTGTGAATGCTTTGAAGCTACTGTCAAGGTTGGCAGTAAGTGTTCCCTTGACAGCTACAGACCTGGAAAGCAACACCAACTCTCAATTTGTAGAAGCCTGATTGAGAGCCACATTATAATAGTAAAACAACAACAACAACAAAAATGTTACCACCTGGTAAAAGTGGACACATACCCTGTCTCAACTCTTGATTTTTCTTGTTCTTAATTCCAGTTTGCTGTTTCTCTAACCTTGTCCTTGGGCTGTTGCAGACAATGTGTCTGACTCAAACCACATCCTTTGCACTTTTTTTCCCCCGTTTAGCTTCATAACCCCTGCTGTAACTGAGTAAACAGTACATAGTGAAAGCAAAGGCCGTCTTATGATTTAGAAAATATTCTTATATAGCAAAAGTTGTAAGAGCACTAGAGTTCAAATCTTTCAGAATCCAATGACCCTCCAAAGCCACCTGTTTCCCATGATTCTTGCAGCCACCTCCACATTCTGGTTAAAATGCATATATAAATCAAAAATTCCCACATAAACTCAATGAAAAAAACCTGACAACCTGCACCCTGTATCTATGTCTTTATAATTGAGTTGCACTGCATACACATATTGACAGAGATTTTTTTTTTTGCAAAATACGTGTTTTTCTGCCACTGCTTAGCTTCTTACTTTAGACTAATCAAAGTGACACATAAACCTAGGGGGTTCCACAAACACACACCTGGTCAGATTTATGGAAGATATGAAGTAAAACACACTGAAACAAAATAAAACAGTTTCTTACATTGATTTTTTTTTGGAAGAAAACAAACAAACAGGCAAACAAACCTGAAGAAGCTCTTTTTCTGCTGTTGATTTACTGAATTTAAATTGCTAAAAGTAGTCAAACTAAAATTGTAAATGTCTAGGCATTCTTTACATTTGTTTTGGACTCATATCTCATACTAATATAACTTCCACAGGATCTGCATCTGTTTGTGTATAACTTGTTTACTAAAATAATGAAGTTTCACTGAGCACAAGATTTGTTTAACATTTTCATAGTCAATTGGTTACAATATTATTAGAACAAAGATGTCTTATTGGTGCAGGACAGTAGTAGTCACTGAAAAATGCACTACTTTTTCTTTTGTTGTACCTTTCCTAGCCATTTTGTCTAGAGCTAGAAAGTTAAAAAAACAGCTAAGTTATGATCTAGTTCATTGTTTCAGTTCATCCTCTTTTTAGAAAGATGAGGAATAAATAAGAAAAAAAAAAAAAGTGGTGTGATAAACTGGTGACAGGAAGCATTGGTAACACAGGGTCTATAATAGTGTAGGAAATTGAGATTCTGTATGGACTCATCTGGGAATAAAGATTAGGAGAAAGTGAAGGAAGGATTCTTGCTCTCTAAGGTCTGCCTGGAAAGGTATTCTATTCTTGTGGCTAACATCTTTCTGGCCAAGAGCTCCAAAGTGCTGTGTTTTCTGTCAAGCAGTATCAAAGCACTATAGTGGGGCTGTGGGTTCCCCATCCTGACTGCATCATCCTTCATTATTTTTATGATGGATGCTATATGACATATTACTGAAGCTGAAAAGCTTTTAAAAATGTGTATTAGGTAGCATTGGCCAAGATGGGTTGGCTGGAGCTAGGCTAAGATTTCTTGCCAGAAGTAGGTGATACAGAGAGCAGGAGTGTGAAACCCAGGAAATTTTTTAGCAACAACCACTCTAGACAAGCCATCGATTCTTCATTTGTTTTGCACTAAATGAAGACTACACTATTGCATACCTTGAAGTTTATCTACAGTTGAAGTTAGGGTTGCTGTAACACAGAATTTGGAGATTCTGTATTTGAGATGAGATTTCTAGTACTGCTGGCTAGTTATAATATTGTTAAGAATAGGGTAGCATTTCTTTTATGTGTATTTATAAATGTTTTAACATTTGCAGTTTCTTGTTTCAGACTGCAACTGCTGCTACTCATGGATATTTACCTTAAACCTAAATGCATACCTCTTTCATGTCTCCCTATGAAGCCTTAAACCTGGATTAAGGTGTCTTGACCCAGAAAGGCTTTGGATCTCTATAGGATGCATGTGCCCCAAAGGATATGCTTAGAGCAGGCAGTCAGAAAAATAGGTTTGCCATTCAATCCCCAAGAGACACACAAAGATGAGATATCAGACAACACTTGAGGCTAGAGGTACTAACCTTATGTCATGAATTAATATCCCCAGCCAACCCTGGGCAGAGTGTGAGGTCATGTGAAGATTCAAAAATTCCCATGAAGTAATTTAAAGTGAACTGACACCAAATGGCTGCTAAGTTATTAGAGCCAATGGAAACCCTCAGTCGTGGACTGGAGCAGAGGGAAAATAGGAAGAAAAAGGAGAGGGAAAACTAGAGAGGGAATTAAAAAGACAGAGTTAAGAAGTAAGAGAAAAGGGAAGATATCACCACCCTTGGTTCCCACTAGGTCTCATGGGCATAGTCCAAGTTTTTGGTAGCAGGTGTACATCACAGCAGCATCTTCTGTGGTAGATACATGTGGACCCCAGAAGTTAAGATCCATTAAAGCCATCACCCTGTCTATTCAAATAAGGTATGTCACACATTGTTTTAAGACAATAGTCATTGGGCTCTCACAGCATAGGTCTGTGATCCAGATGTGAAATGATACTTACATTATATCCAGATGTCCAGAGGATAGTGACTGCAAGCTGCTGTACTTACACTTTCCACTGGTTATATATGTTCCACCACACAGTAATCCTTTGGTTATTAGCCTTTTTTTCCTATGTCAGTCCTACATTCTATGATTAGTTAATTACTTCATATAAATACTAAAGAACTTAACACTCAAAGGAAATAGTTGTTGATGTGCACTCTTAGGTTCATATGCTAGGCCACCTATCTTAAAATTCTGCATTTGGCTGTTTCACAGTTAATGCTTTCTTCTCTATGAGGCATATTTTCTCTAACTGCTATAAGTAAGACCCCAGTATCCTTTGCTGAGTAGCCTGTTTAGTCATATATGCAACTAAGCAGTTTTTCAGATTGTGTGAGTGAATCTCACCTAGTTATTACTTAGAGCATGTTTAGATCATGGTTAAGAGAACTAGACTTCTTGCCTTTCAAACCTGCATAGTATTACCTTGTCTGCACACCAGATATAGACAGCCAGATCTATTGAAATGTGACGGGATTAAGAAGCATGACTTTTTCAGACTTTGAAAATCCAGGTCACAACTGAGTCATAAAATGTATAACTGGGACCATCAGTTTCAGATGTAACAACCTGATTTTTTTTTGTCTACACTGATGGAAAAGTGTTTATCTTTCAAAGACACTGAGGTCTGATCAACCATGAACAAATCAAAATATTGACCTATTGTTATAAATATTATTATTTGAGCGCTTTTATTCCACAATGCATTGTTCAAATCACCATGTAAACACCCACAAAAGACAGATCCCTTCCTGGACAGATTATAATGTTAATAGTTTTGCCTGTACAAATCTGAAAATATGTTAGTTGTGTGAAAAGCATACAAATGTAATTTGGTGCATCAAAATGATTAACAATTTCTGGAAAGCCACTGAGAAAATGTTTTAGAGCAATATCCAGGTCTCCCTGTGAAAGAAATTTGAACCAAACCAGATCTGCATGCAGAGCATTGGTAGGCCTGTTGTTATAAATAATGCAAACTTCTTCAATATGAATATACTGTACACAGAAAGCTCATTTTCCTTGTGTGCTGCTCAAGCCAGTTATCATAAATGCATAAAAAGTAAACATGATGTGTTATAATTTGGTTAGGATGAACAGTGAGGATTTTATATCCAACTAGTTTTTTAAATGCAATGCTTTTATTGAAGTTGATTTAGTCAGCCTTCTGTGATCCTTGTTAGGTGCCCGTAAGACTGAAAATAAGTGGATGTCCAGCATAACAGCACAAGTGTTTATATTATGTTGATATTGCACTGTGTTTGAGCCACAGATGGAAGCTAGTGAGTAATTACATCAGAAAACTTCCTAGGGTATCAAATTATTAGGATGGACTGGTTTAATCCATATTAATTAGACTTGGAGATAGGTTTCAAAAGACCTGCGTTTAGAATTGTTTTATTACTGACTTCATGTTCATATTACTGTATTAAATCTCAGTTTTGACATGGCCAGAATATACACACAACATACAGGACTTTCTCCATACTACTGAAATATGGTTGTATTTTTGTTATCTGCTAGAGTAATATTCCCTGAATTTTAGGTCTGCCATATGAGGGGCTGTATGGCTACACTAAGTGTACTAACTCACAATTAGGAGAATGGAAGAGGATACTTCACACACTTTTGTCTCGGTTCAGAAAATGTTCCTGTCTTCTTGAGCATCCCACTAAGGATGGGACACCTTTCACTATCCCAAAACTCTTATGATTGATTTATAGACTTGTTTAAGCCCTCTACTAACTTTTGGAATGGCCTTCCTATCCCACAATTGTAATACTAGATTATGCCCTTTACTTGCATCCCTGTTGTACCCTCAGCTGAATGGGAGACAGATTTATAGACTTAGAGAGCCAAATTCTATTTCCCAGTGATGGCTTTTCCTAAAGATGTGGAGAATTGAAGATGCATGCCAGCAAATGTATTGATATTGTGTAAATACTGTAAGAGAAGCACTGACGTAGGAAGCTTTATATGCTTCAGTGGTTACACAGTTAAAGTGGGAGACTGGAATAGGAATGGGAGGTTCCATATTACTAACACAAAACAGTGATAGCAGGTTTCATGAGCTAGAGAAGATTTTGTGCCTAAAATGAAAGAAAACTGCAAAAACATAAACAGCCTTCATATGATGCTTTCCAACGCTGGGCTTCTTTGATGTGATGTGGACCATGTAGCTGTTGATTCCTGATATGAAGGTGCAGAACACTCCTTGTCCTCTGTAGTGTCATCTTCCTACTTTGCTGCCTGGCAAAATTAGATCACCTCATCAGGACCTTAGAATGGAAACCTTCAATTTCTTCCATCTTCTCTTCACAACTATGATTTCATATTCTAACCAATTTATAGGTCCCCTAATTTATGATCTGCAGTTTGGACAGCATTTTTTTCCTGCAAAAAAACTGCGAAGATTTGCATATGTTATGGCTGAGAGCTGTTCTGTTGAATATCGCTTTCTACATCTCACCTATCAGAGAAAATGAGAGACAAAGCTCAGATATTCTCTGAAATATTGTCACCAATACTAAATGTACTATCATATTTACCTTATGCCACCAGAGGTCCTATTTAAATCATCGTATGTGCTTAGAGAAAAAGATACCGATACAGGAAGTCTGATAAGAACTTAGCTTTGGGGGACAAAGTATTAAAAATAATCACAAGCTGTATGTTAATAGATGGGCATTATATGTGTATGTTCTCCTATGTATTCACTAGGAGATTAACTGCTGTTAGCAGAAGAGTAAAAATTAATTGGTCTGATTGTGTAACACAGAAAACCAAATCCTCTGTGTGCAGTCTGCTGGAATTGAGACTGCAGCTGCCATTGCCTTGAACTGGGCCAGGATTTAAACTGTTATTCTTAACACTGCTTTCTCTCTCTCTTTTTTCTTTTTTTTTCTTTTTTTTTCTTTTTTTTTAATGGATATAAATTGGTCACTTCTGACATCAGTTGGCACAGAAGGTCTTTCGTGGTTAAAATGTAAATTTTAGTGAGTGGAATAATAATAGAAATGAGACCTTTGTCTCTTGAAATTAAAGTGCTTGTAAAGCTGAAGCTGCCAGCTTTGTATATTACAGCCTGAGGAGATAATATACTGAACCATTCATTTCCTTTTCCTATTCTTTTGCTTTCTTCAAAAGCACGTTCTGTTTCAAGTAATTTCAATCCAATAATGAATATAACACTGACTGACTCACCATCATACAAGATCTGCTTCAGGATATACTTTATCAATTTTGTTTCTATACAGTCAGAAACCTGAGAAAAATAGGAAAAAGTAACATTCCACGTGGTGAGCTTATGCTTCTTATTGATGTTTTTAAACTATTGGGCCTTTGTTTGATGAGAAGCCCACCTGTGTATGCTTAGATAACTCTTCAATCCCTCACTGCTTGAAGAAAGCAACATTCTAATATTAGGGCTGCACAAGGAGAATTAATTAGATTTATAGTTCAAAATATTTTTGCCATGATAGGGAGCTGTCTTGGCTCCAGTAACGTATTTTCATTAATAAATTGCATGACAGAGTAGAAGGTATCCTTGTCAAATTTCTCAGATGTCATTGTGCTGTTGGTGTGTTACAGGGCAGTTTTACAAAGGAATATGGTACAGGTAAACTTGGACATAGTAGTGAAAAATGGATATTGAATAAATGCCATGCTGGAGCAGCTCTTGAAGAAATGTAGCCCATGGGAAGGACTCACATTAGAGAAGTTTGTGGAGGGTGGTTTCTCATGGAAGGAACCCCGTATTGCTGGGAGTCTGCCCCCTGAGGAGGAAGATGCATCAACAGCATAGTATGATGAATACAATGCAGTCCCCATTCCCCTTCCCCTTGTGCTGCTGAGGGGAAGGAGGTGGAGAAATCAGGAGTGAAGTTGAGCCTGGAGAGGAGGCAGGGGTAGAGGAAAGGTGTTTTAAGATTTGGATTTTTTTTCTCATTATCCTACACTGATTTGGTTAGTAATGCATTCAAGTAATTTCCCCAAGGGGAATCTGTTTATCTCCTGAAGGTAATTGTTCAGTTATCTCTTTGTCCTTATCTTGACCCACAAGCCATTAATTTTCTCTCCCCTGTCGAGATGAGGAGGGGAGTGATAGAGTGGCTTTGGTGGGCACCTAGCTTCCAAACAGGATCAACCCACCATAAATGAGAAGTGAGTGGATACCTTAGTAACAGCCTTCAAATAAATAGAGATACACAAAAGAGACTAGTCTGCCTCTAGATGCTAAGGAAATATAATGGACTTGAATCTCAGGAAGTACAATTCAAATTACAAAGTAACGTTCCCAGTAGTGAGGAGGATTGGACAGATTACTGTGTGACATTTCCAGCATGGTCAGGAGAACAATTTACAAGCATATCACTTGGTGATGTAATAGTCCTAACAGATCCTGCTTAGGAAAAGGAAAGGGATTACATGATCCATTCATATCCTTTCTATTTCCATTAATCTAATACTAAAGGTTCACCTGTAGACAATGAACTGTGAACAATCTTATTTCATTAAATGTAACTTCAAAATTCTCTCTTTACAATGCAAGTCTTTTTAGACAGCTATGATACTATGAGTGAGTTTAAGTGAAAATTTCTGGTATTGGATTTTTCTATTTAAGAAACACAGTCTCATAAACTGAAAAATACCCAGTCAAGCTAAATGAGGGTTATGGTATGAGAGCTTAGATTTGTAGGAAATGTTAGAACTCCATGTTTTGTGATGTCTTTGAAACTAAAGGGTTGCCATTGAAAAAATCATGTAAACTCAGCTGACTTTTTTTTTTAAGTAAATGTGACTTGGTTCTCTAATGGGCCCAGTGCTTGAGAGAAAATGGGCTTTAGACTGAGAAGTCAATGCGGTGTTTTTGAGACTCAACTGTGATTTTATTGAAACTGCCAATAAAAGAAGTTAGCTGATACAGAATTATGTGAAATGACAGAGTAAATGTCTTTTTGTGAAATTTTTGCAAACTCAAAATAGCATATTTTGGTCACCAGAAGCTGATCATAGATTGAATTTAATTTTGTTTGGCACATAAAGATTACATCTTGACCTTGCAGAGGAGATTAAATCTCAGTCTTGTAAAGGGAGTGTTTGCTGAAATACAGAGAAAAGTATATAAATTTGGTTAATAAATCTAGGTAACTTTCCCATAGGAATAGAGTAAAATACAAAATCCGAAGTGTAATGAAGAATCCCCATGAGTGTGAAAGTGATCTGAATTTACTATGAATCTTTCAAGACAAAAATGCTAAGACATATTTAAGCAAATGCTTCATCTGACTGAAGTCATATCAGTCAGAATGAAAACACACAGGGATTTACAACAGATTTTTTTGTTTTGTTTTGTTTAGAAATTCAGTAGTTTTCTTTGCACATTCTGCTTTAATTTTGCTTGGGGGTGTGTAGTGAAGGATGCTTATCATCAGGATTGTGCCCCAAACATTTGGGTAGGATATATTTCTGTATGTGTTAACCCTCCTTTGTCCCCCCCCCTTTCTGGAGGCAGCAGGGGGAATCCTGGCGCCACTGAGTCCAGGTAAACAGCCTACCTGGGCGTGGTCTCACCCCTGCAGTACTAGAGGCAGGCTATATGTTTGCTTCCCCAAGTATAGCATATACTCAGGGCCATATTTGGTAGCTAGTAGTTCATTGGTTAATGTTTGGGTTGGCAACAGGTGCTTATTGGGCCAGTATTCACTGGGGCAAATGGTAAATAGGGGTCGTTTGGCAAATGAGCCCCCACCTCGGTGTTGGAGCCTGTGTGTGCGTGCGTGCCAGCCAGTGCTCTGGGAGGCCTCGTGGTCCTTTGCCACTGTTACCCAGCTGTGTGCAGTGCCGTGGACAGCACTCCATGGGATCAACCGCTGCGCGATCCATCGTAGGAGAAAACCTGGTAGACCGTGTGAACCAGCGTTGCTGACCTGCCACTGCACCCCCTCCAAGCGAGGAATTTTGTATCCTGGGAGAGAACAGCAGAGCCACGCGGTGCGCCACGCGGCCGGCGCCATTTCCTGCCTCCTTATTACGGCACATCCGTGCCACGTTGTCTGGATTATAAACATTGTTGAAGAAAGACTCCACGACTTCCTCAGCGTCTGAGTAAGCCAAGCCCTCCTTTGTAGAGCTTCGTTTAGGATAGCATTTATATTGCTCCGGTGGAGGGTTGCCGGTCACTGACCAACCCCTCCCCCGCCACTCTCTGACTCAGTTTAGATTCTAAGTTCTGTGAATCATTTTTGGTTTAAATGCCCATACATAACATTCTGTAAAGATAGTTCCACTAACCGAATATTGATACCTGTGAGGGGCGATTGTAAATACCCCGTTACAGAGTTTGTATACATATAAATAAACTTATATTTTCGTTGATGGATCTGCCGCGCATTTCTGAGGGCATATCCACGACAGGGTGAACCTGTAATATACTTGTGCCTGTTCAGGACACTTGTCAATTATGTGAAATGTGAAGAGGAATTCACCTGGTTATGGGGGTCATGGCAGTACAGATCGTGGAATCACATAATCATAGAATAGTTTGGATTGAAAAGGACCTTAAAGATCATCTAACATCTTACATGAAGCTTGGATTACCTATACAGGTGAATACTGGGTAAAGATAGAGAGTTTACATTAGATATGGTCATCTGGTTTAGGCATCACCTTGTCATACCTGCAAAGGAAGGACAGACTTTCAGAACAAAATGTGCCAAGGAAAGATAAATACTGGAAGTCAAGATTATTTTGCATGCATATACTCAATTAGAGCTTTTGAGTGTTATCTCTGTTTTGAGAATCACAGATGTGCTTTTACTGACATGATTATTAAATATACTTAACGCTGTTCTTAGAAGTTGGGTGAAACTGATGAGAATACAGAGGAAAAAACCTAGTTAATTTAAAATGCAATTTTTATATAATAATCCATGTTGTCTGAGTTTAATAAATGCCTAATACATGTGAAACTGCAGCAGGGATTGATTAGGGGGTGGGAGTCTGCACAGATTAGATTACTGGTTTTTGGGGTGAGGGAAGTAGACAGGGGAACAAAACTCAGTTACCACAGGTAAGAGCATAGACTGGGAATGATTTGGAAGAAAGCTTGACAGACTTAAACTGTCCATTTGAAGTGGATGAAAAGCTTTCCTTGGATTTAAAAAAGGTGAATGCTGTTGTTTGACTTGTGAGTATATTTGTTCATTCCAGAGCACAGTTACATACAAAAATGTATCCTATTTTGATTCATACTTGTCACATAATTTGTTCTTATAAAAACATTTCCAATTTACATGCCCAACTGATGTGAAATAGCAGCCAAGACCAGATTTAGAAAGCAATGTCTGAAAATTTAGCCAACTAGATTTGCCTTGGAGTGTTATTGAGAGTAGTGTGAGAACCCCATGAGATGTTTACAGCCTTATGAAATATAGTGGACTTGTGAGAGTCTAATAAGTTTGTCTCTCTCTATGTGAGCCAACAAAGATAAAGTGATAGCAGAGCCACTGGAAAGAAGGTGGAAAGAATCCTGTCCACCAATCCTGGATGCAAATCAGCTTGTGATTGCATCGTGATAACATGGGACTACAACAATGGACCCAAGGACCCAGCCATCACACCTTTAGGGCAAGATAATCTCCACCTGTTTCCTGAGCCTTGTCTGGATGGAGACGGGGTAGACGGAGGTTTCCCCCAGCCAGGTTCTTGCCCAAACACACAGATTTCCTGCCACTGGAATTCCTGAGGGACAATATTTGACTACATACCTAAGGACTAAAAACTGTATAAAAGACTGGAGCAACTACTGGTTTGTAGAGAGAAACAGAGGAGAGAAACAGAGGAGAGAAACAGAGGAGAAAAATGGGGAGAAAAACGGAGATGAAGGAAAACACAGGAGACGGGCCAGGCCGCTGAGAAGAGAAAGCCGGGACAATGCTGCTCCGGAGAAAAGAAGCTGCCTGGAGGACCACAGCTCCAACCAAATCCTCATCACCCTTTCTCTACAGACCCAGGCTGCCCAGAGGAGCCTCAGCACTGTTCCTGTATCAACCCAACATCTCCCCAGAGGACCACAGCTGTTCTCCAGCAAAAGCCTCACCAGCGTTTCTCTACAAACCCAACATCTCCTGCAGCACCTTTCCTCCACAGACTTTAACTGTCTTGGGGGATGAGGGTGTGGTAATATAATTCCTTTCCTCTTCTCTCTCTCTCTCTCTCTCTCTCTCTCCCTCTTTATTTTCTCCCTCTCCCTTTCTTATCTCTCTCTCTCTCTTTTCTCCCTCTCCCTTCTTATGTCCACTTTATTTATTAAATAGTCTAGCTGTTGATACTTTGGCCTCGTTTGTGCCTTTAATTTCACAACACGGGAATATTTAAAAGAACTGTGTCTCCGGACCGTGACAGGACTTTACCTTATTCCGTATTTATGAGCTATGGTGTCAATACAGCTCAGTTACGAAGTTGAGAGAGTACAAACATTCTTAGGTGCTGACCCTGCCAAACTTTACTCAATATTGTACTAGTCATTTCAGTCATGTACTTGTGCATGTGCGGGATTGGATCTTTAATCCTTATTTTCTGTTCTTGTTAGTGTCTAGGTAAATGTAAAGATGCATGTGAAGGAAAGAAATTTAGCAAGTATGGTGTTAGTCCAAAGGTGTACTGCATTGAAAAGTTTGAGGAAAATTGGTTCAGTGATTTTTGAGTTAGCCAAGTGTTTTTCAGCTGTTAAGAAAATTGTTTCAGCTATTTCATGCTTGGGTTGCTCACTCTTGTTTAAAAACATCAAACCTGGTGTGTATGCAGTCTTGAAGTAAAAATGTGTTTTCTGGTCTCTAAGAAGGATTTACCTTTGAAATATTAGAGGCCATAATCATAACACATTAAGGAAGAGGGTATTATTCCCTCTTGTCTTTGTCTGGAAGTGGACTGCAGCATCATGAGCATGCTCCAAGATTTGCCTACCTGAAGACTACGTAAAGCTTAAAAGAGTCTACCAATATTTCTTCTGTATAAATGTAGAGCAGTTGTCAATGGATTTCAAAGGACGGGCTGAACTTTCTGTTTGTTTGTTTGAGGTTTTTTGTTGTTCTTGTTGTTTTGCTTTGTTTTATTTACAAAATATGCCATGAAAGGCAAGAGTTGCTGGACCTAATCTATTTCTAGTTAAGAGCTGCACCTGATGCTACAGTGTTTGTGTGACTACATTATCTTTTGGACATTAAATCAGTTACTAACACCTCAAAAAAGCCTTAAATCTTCAGTATTGATAGAAGAACCAGAAGGTTTGTATTTCACTGCTTGGGTACTCCTGGGATATACTGTGTACACACTGCATTTTTATTTTTTTTTTAATTCAGATAAATTTATACATTATTTTTTTTTTATTGATAGAGTATTTGAGAGTATAAATATTTGAGAGTATATTTTTTAGTTTGTACCTTTTTGTTGGTAGCTCTTTTCTTGAAAAACAATTATATTATGGGCTAAAAATATTCATGCTATGCTAAGCCAGAGGTTTCTTTGCACAGAACATATGAAGGAGATTCGGTAGCATATTTTTGCCTTCCTTGACTATGTATGCAGATGAATTTCAGTATCTTAGAGATGGTAGTATTTACTGGAAGCCTCTTCTTAGAAATGAAGTTAAAGAGAAACAATACATCTGTGTAAGGAGAAGGTCAGTTGAAATCCTTACTACTCAAGAAACATACTTAGGTTTATCACAGAAATGTCTCTACACATAAAAGAAAGATAATAAGAGGCCACATTTATCTGTTGTTTCCCTTACTGCTCACCCAGCCTCTACATATTTAAATCCATGGAATTTCTTAAGACCAATATAATTTGTCTATTTCTAAAAACTCTTAGTGTAGTCTTTGCTTGAAAACATACACATACAATTAACAAATTTTGGGGAATTTCACAAGTACAAACTTCTTTGTGCATAACCATGTCTATTTGTTGGCTTCAAACACATTTCTAGGTTTTCAAATGGTAGTGTCTCACTGGTAAATAGGTAATTTGTTCCAATATACCCTCCCAGAGCTAATCATGATATTGTAAATATATAAGAAGAAACAACTATTCTTCAAAACTGCACTGTGACTCAAAAATTTCCAAATATGTTGTCTTCACAAAATGGAACTTTTTATAACTATCGATGCACAAACTTAATAGTTTCTGTGTTGTGCATATGGTGCTACGTGATGCCAGACTGCTGAATGTGTCTACACAAAGAAGTACTGTAGTAACTACGGGAGGTGAAAGTTTACTCTTTCAGTTTTGTGTATACAAACCCTTATTTAAGACTAGTTGCACAAGTTATCTCAAATTAATAAAGTACTTATTTGTACCATGTACAAGTTCAGTGAAACCTTGTATATGAAGTGACTGTTGTATTTGGGTCTATACTATAGCAATTGCTTTATCACCTGATGACCCCTCACCAGCAGAGAAGAACTAAGAAAAGGAGAGAACCTATGGGTTAAAATGAAAATGATTTAATGAAACAGCAAAACTGATATCAATGACAATATAAAGTATATAAAGTTATACTCAGCCCAATAAAGTAGAAAACTGTCCATGGGAGCCAAAATCTAAGCTCCCACCTTCCCTCGCATCCCACCATCTGTGAATTTCATAATAAGCATGACATCCATGGTATGGGATACAGGTGAGCCAGCTTGGGTCAGCTGCCCTGTTTGACTCAAAACTGAAGCTCATAGCTAGCTTATAATTCTGTTTCAGCAAAAGCAGGACAGGTAGGTATTTGCACCGTTTTTGTTGGCACTGCATATCATCATCAGGAATCTGATTGAAGTGTCCAGTGCCTTTTTGCTCAATGAAGAGGGATTTGCTCCCTTCCCAGAGAATCTGTTGCGTAAGGAGCCAAAAAATGTATTCTACAGTGTAATACTAAGAAGTGTATCTTTTGAGTTGGCTGTTTTTGTAGTCAAGAATGGCTATCCACACAAAATAAGTGGTGTAAAAACTTACTATTATTTAATGAAAATTTAGAGTATGGCAGAAATATAGCTTGGTCTCAGAGTCCCTGTATCCTCGTGCCCTGAAGAAAGGACAAGTCTACAAGCAACACCAGGAAGACATGCTCATGGTTACATGGATTAGCAGCATCTCTTGAATCCTCAAGCGCGATTCAAGGAACTGGCCCTTCACTTGCTCAGAAGAGATGAAACTTTCTATGCGGACTGCCGAAGGGAAGACAAACTTGACTCCCTGTACAGAGAACAAGTGAAGGGTGACATAAGTATGTATCTGCACAGTTTATTCCCATTCTGCTGCACTGGAACACATGATCCTTTTTCCTTTTGCTTCTGAATGTCTCATACAAACTGAGGTGCTTATTCTGGACAATGGGAGAGTCGTTGAGCAGCCTTCTAATTTAAATGGAGTAATCATGAAGGAAGACACTAATCAGCAGGAGTAAAATGTATTAGACTGGCCTTAATCTGTATAGTAAGAGCTAGGAAAATAACAACAAAAAGTATTCAGCCTGAGATCAAATAGCTTTTTCAGCATTAAAAATCAGCCATGTACACTCTCTAGTCAGAAATGTGTCAAAATGGACTCTTTGTGGTGTTGGTTGGTTGGGTTGTTTTTTTTTTTTTACTTGGTTGGGGGATTTTATTTTATTTTTTTTCTGTTTAATTTTCTTTTTTTCCTTTTTTCCCTTTCCCTTTCCCTTTCCCTTTCCCTTTCCCTTTCCCTTTCCCTTTCCCTTTCCCTTTCCCTTTCCCTCTTTCTTTTTCCCTTTCCCTTTCCCCTTTCAATTTTTCTTTCCCATTTTTCTTTCCCATTTTTCTTTCTCTTTTTCTCCTTGCAGTGGAGTTCATATACAGACAGTCTGTGTGGTTACGGACAGATGGGAAAATTTACTACAATTTCACCTTCAGTGCTTACATTATTTTCTACAGGCCAAGTAGTTTAAAACAGCTTTACCTTGGTCCTAGATGTTGCTGAGGCAGCAAATGCTCTGTGAGCCCCTACAAATCAGCAGAGAAAACTGTTGAAGCAAGAAAAATCTTTAATTGTGCAACCAAAAATACTAATAAAATCCTAACATCAACAACACCAAACAAAAAACTTCCAATCCCCCAAAAAGCAAACCAACCAACCAACAAAAATCAAACAAGCATCATTTTCCCCCAATTAAATGTTTCTGTCTTCCCATCAAGGAACATGTAGGTGCTTTAGAGATTTTTCCACAGTACCTGGCTCTTAGGATGGTTATACTGGACCTGTGTCGTGGTGAATCATTGCCTGCTTATTGGAAATACAATTGTTGGGCATCTGGTATGGAGTGTGAAATTTCATATGAAAGACATTTTAAATATTGATTAAATGTTTCAAGCTTGTGTGACCACAGAACAGGGAAGCAAACCTAGACCATTTTCTAGCACATGGGTAGCCAGATCATAGCTTGTCATCACAAGTTTTAACTAGCATCAGTGAAGAGGCCTAAGATAAGACAACTAAATGATGCTGGCAATTCAATAAAGAGTCCATTCCAGGGTAGAAACCAGGAAGAAAGGTGAAGCAGAGGGAAGGATATGTCATAAATGCTGTCTTTTCATTGCTCAGTTTATAAAGAATGAGGGAAATCCACTCTCTGTGACTTCTATACTGGCAGTTTAACCATAAATGCACAACTCTCATCTCCCACATATATATATATATTATTTTTTTGCATGAAAATTTAAGTAATTTTTTTTTTTTTGTTTCTTTGGTTTGATTTGGTTTGGTTTTTCTTATCATGTCCCACACTCTTGCCCCTAAATTCATGGTGCTGTCATGAGGCAAAGGAGCACCATGTCTGCAGTCTACTTTTCCCAGCATAATGAAAATCCAGCCCAAACTGGTAGAAGAAAAGGATATTTCACTGTTGGACAGAACTGCCGGTCCAGGTCTGCAAGATAGAATTTGTACTCAGATACTTATTTTATCTTAATTATCATCAGGATATCATGCTGGAGATGGTCACCTAGAGATCAGGACTGGTGACACAAAATTGGTTAGAAATCCATTTTTTTTGTTCTGAAAAACTTGGCTCTTAATTATGGATCAGAAAAAGAAACAAAACATCCTACTTCTTCCTCCACTCCTCAAATCTTCTACCCAAGTAAAGGCACATGAAAAAATGCTGTAATTAGTTTCACCTTTCCTAATTTTCTTGAGATCATTCTTAATTTCTATAAGAAATAGACATGTACAGGTTTGAAGACCCTAATGAGGATTCTGCCAGTGAGCAGACTTCCAACAGGATGTAATCCTGGTGTGAAAATGATAGCCACTAAACCTGTTTCAGACAAAACATAACAATATACTAAGCAGCAGAATGAACAACAGTAAGGTCATATAGATGAATTAGTGCATTCCTTAATGGCATAGAAACTCCTGAAAGTCTACTCAAAGAATATTAATTGAGTGTTTAATTTTCTGAAAGTGTTTTTTAGTAAGAGTATGTTTCTGAAGATGTTGAAAATGCTTTAAAAATACTTTGATATATTGATTGTTAGAATTAATTCATCAACTGCATATTGTTATTTAATGTTGCTGGCTGTGGCAGTATTTCCTGAATTTGAATATTTAATGGTCCTGTATAGTGATCATTATGTAATTTCAAGCTTAAGAAGCTGTTCAAACTCCTCAAGCCTTTCGTATATGTGTGTTTGTTACATAAATATAACAAAATTATACTACTATCTAGTTGGCACTCAACCTTGCTAGCATGGTAAGTGGATTTCTGATAGTCTTTGCAGAGGAAATGTATAATTTTTCAGAGAGGGAAGTGAGCTTCTGGACAGGCAGAACAGTCTGAAAAGCATCAAACAGTGTGGAACTAAAGAAAGTAACTATTTGGTCATTGGGAGGCACCAAGTCCCAGATGTTCCAAGAGGATTTTATGATTAAATCAGCTGGCTCACTTTCTGTATGTGAGTGAGAGAGATTTTTAAATGTAAAATATGAGTATTGACATCTGAAGTACTTACATGTGGTTTCATGCAAACAACAAACAATGCTAACAAATATTGAGCACACATGAAATGTAAAAAGAATTCATTTACCACGAAAAAGCATTGAAGACAGGATTAAACTCCCACAGATTTGGTTGTCATGTGTCTAGATGACTACATCTAGCTAGTTACCTAGTGTTCCCTGAGCAGTCACTGGTGAGAAACAGATAATTCAGGGTCTCGTTTATCTAACCTATTTTAGACATCCACTTAGGAGGACAGTAATCATGTCCTAGAAATGGTTATTTTTGGCCATTTGCTTCAGAAGTGGCCTTGGACAACTCTGCCAGTTTTTGTTTTGTAGAAAACTGAAGTGTGATCAGACAGAAGATACCCAGAATAATTTTACCAGTAATATTTGGTTCTATATTCTAGTGTTTTGATGGATTTTTCTTATTACAATTCATTAAACAAGTATTGATAATTTTTAAATTAAGAATTTTGTATAATTGAAGAAAAAATGGTGTTTAAGAGGGGTTTTGCACTTATTCAGATTTAAGCTGTGACTTAGACATAAGAATAGTTTCTTGTGCTTTCAGATTCTTTATCTCAGTGCAAGAGAAAGCAAAAGCTTTTTGGTTATATATATATTGTATTAAAAGACATATATTGAATGCTGCTTTAAAGTTCCTAGAAAAATTCTGTTGCAGAGTGGTAAATACTGTGCAACACTGAACAAAATACATTAACCCATCTCTTCCTATCAAAGGTTCATCTTTGCAAGCCAGGATGATGATTGAACAGACGGTGATGTTATACTGGATCAGATGGGTCAATGAGATGAAGATTTAGATGGAGCACAAAAATATGAAAAAATTGAGGTAAAAATTGCTGGTAGAAAATCACTTGAGCAATGATCTATCAAGCATTTAGCAGCCCCTCAGCTCAGTGGAAACATCTAAACTAATTGCATGTCAGGTGAAAAGATTGTGAATAAAGACAGAACATAAATATCTGGCTATTTCAAAATTCTGAATAAAAACTCTATTGAAAAAATAATAAATATTGAAAAAACACCTTCAGTTGTCCAGAAATTCTTTCAACATGTTGAGGTCTTCAGTATGTTGCAAAGACACAAAATAGCTGCTTAAATTCTTAATTTATTGAAATAGTTACTACAGGGATGTAACTTTCTTATTCAATGTTGAATCAAAAGATCAGATTCTCTGGTTCCAGATTGTAGTTGGTATTATATGCTCTTCCTTATTTGTCTTGGTATCTGTATTGATTACATTTTCTATTTTATACATGCTCACTCTACACTGCTGGAGAAGCTGAAATCACTCTTTATGATTTTCATAGTATTCACTGGCATTCAGCTTTTACAGCATAATCCTGTAAGAATTTTGCATTCCACAGGGTATTAGTAGAATTCTCCTGGTTCTCAGGATGTACTGGAAATAGATTATTGAGATTTCAGGCATGTAGTCCTTGGGGGACTATTGAAGTTGTCTGCTTCTCAACAGCTTTTCTAGCAGTTTGAAGAGCACTGGTACAGAAAAAAGCCCCAAGGCTTTGGAAAATGTTGTTTGAAATAGCAGCAGCAGGTGCTTATGGAACTGGTTTCCTATCAAACTGCTCATTTTGGAAATCCAGGCCAATGCAGTGACCACATCAGCTGAGAAGCCTGTGGTACCATCTTCTTCATTTTATACACAGAAGTTGCTATCTGTTAAGCATTAACACAGGAGTGTGAAAGCGGTAGCAAGGAAAAAAGTTATGTTAGTCTAGACAGGCTTTTATGTCAGTAAAGACATCTGGGTTTTGATATAGCATTTTGTTTGATTCATAATAGTCATCTTTGGACACAGTTTTCTTTTTGACTTGGACCATTTTCCCACCACCTTTGTTCATACTCCATACTTCTGTTCTGACTCAAAACATCCATCCCTCTACCTCCATGGTACATTATTCCTGCTCTATTAACCCTGTTTTATCTGCCTTGTTTATGGTCTGTCCTGTGTTCTCACTGATGCCAGAACAGATCATCCTTATTCCCTGATTTCTCACTTGAATGACTTCTGACCACTGTCCTCTTTCCCCTGATCGCTCACATATACATGTTCCCTCCAGAAGGAATGTTTGCTCCTCCACAGCTGAAATCACAGCCTGTTAGAACCACACCATAGTTTTCATCCTCTGATCTTTAAACCTCAATCAGATATGGACCTCCTCAAACAAAATGATTCAAAAATTGCCCTTTTGCAGCTGATTTTTCTTCCTTTAAGATTGCTGTGTTGACAAACTTGATAGGAGTTTGGGATTTGAAGGTTCCACAGAATGGGAAGTGTTTTTATATCATGATGCCCTCTGTACTTTGCTATTACAGGGAACTACAGCAAATGAACTCTTTGCAAACAGATTGCTTTTATAAATCATTCAGTTATTATCAGTAAATTTTAATGGAAATGAGTTGCAGGGGAGCACAGTAAGGTTGTGACTGCAGAACAGTGTAGTCTCACATTTCTAAGTGCAATTTAGGGGAAATGGAATGAAGCTGGAGGTGGGGAGATTCAGGCTAGATGTGAGGAGGAGGTTCTTCACCATGAGAGGGGTGAAACCCTGGAATGTGTTGTCCAGGGAGGTGGTCGAGGCCCTGCCCCTGGGGGTGTTTAAGAGCAGGCTGGATGAGGCTCTGTCCACCCTGATCTAGTGTGGGGTGTCCCTGCCCATGGCAGGGGCGTTGGAGCTAGATGATCCTTGTGGTCCCTTCCAACCCTGAATGATACTATGAAACTATGAAACTATGAATTTGCATTTAGCATGATTATTTGAAGTGATGTTGAGTATCTTTACAATAAATGAGATTTTTATTTATAACAAATGCATTAGAATTATTTGTAAGGATTAGAGACCTGGTAAAAAAGTAGATTTTATTTACTGAAACCTTGCATTTCAGAAATACTGAAAGAAACCACTAAAATCTGTAAGATACATAAGGTAAGGGCATACTTTTTTCTGGTTTTAAAGTACTTTGCCCAATGATGTCCTGGTGCATGACAGTGAGACTCATAATAAGCATAAATAATAATTAGTTCCTTTTTTTATAGTTTCATAGTTTCATTCAGGGTTGGAAGGGACCACAAGGATCATCTAGTTCCAACCCCCCTGCCATAGGGGGAAGCCGTTTCTATAGATAGAAAACTTGCTTTTGGTGATTTGTTTTTAATGAAAATTTAGAATTGTAACACTTGATTCTGTTGCCATCTCTATGAAAAGATTATTAAATTCCTATTAAGAAATCAATATTTTAATTTTTAATTTTATTTTTTTTTTAATTGCTGTGAAATATGTTCCAGGAACAGACCCGTTGAAAGACAAGTGGGTTCTTAAGAGGAAATTCTGTTGCTAGGAGACTATAACCATAAAGTTTCAGGAAAAAGTATTTTTTTATTTTAAATAAGAAATGTTGATTAATGAACACGTTTAACAGGCAAAGAACAAAGCTACCGCAGCTACCTCTATTATATCAAAGGCCAGTTGAAGAATTCAATACATATTATAAGAAAGAAGTATAAAGAGGAGATCTTCAAAGGAAGTCCAGCTGAAGTTAGAGAACCAGGGAGTCCAGAGCATAGTGATACAACAAAAGTGCCCAAGTATCTGTAGGGAATATTAAATCTCACTGTTGAAATTTCAAACTTATGGCTGTCAGCAAGGAAAATTATTTTTGTCCTGGGAAAGAGAGAATCTCCCATCTATATTTTCCAAACAGAAAAGTTTGAATGAAATGACCTCTTGAGATTTCTTCTGGTCCTGCCCATCTAGGATTTTGAAGATTTCTGAAACTTCTGCTGCTCATTAGTGAACAGTAAATATTGGGCTAGAGGGTCTTTGGCTTTGATTCACTGATGAAATTCCTAAATGTGTGAGCAGTAACTACCGATGTACAAACTTAGAAATGTTTGGAATACACATAAATAATTCTGGTCTCATAAAGTATTAGCTGTTGTTAACTAAGAGCTCAGTATTGATCACCTTAGTTTCATTGAGTAGTACCTTAACCCATAAAAAGACTACTGATATTTCTTCTGGAAAAACAACACAAGTAATGGCATTAAAATCTGACCCCACTGGCTCAATATTTATCTAGTTGTTTAATCCCACAGGTCTTGATCTGGTTTACAACTGCTGAAAATTGACTCGAGAGTAGACTAATTAATAAGTTCATAATAGTATCAAAGAGCAAGAAATCTTTAAAATGGGTATTTCTGCAAGGAAATCAAATTGCTTTCTGAGGACTAGCAACATGAAACAAGTTTCAAACCTCTTCAAAGGGATTTACATCGCTCTCAGCTGTAAAATTTTGTTACTGTTTTCTGTGGGTCTCCATACAGGTAATATGTTTCAAAAGAATATTTTCAACTGATAAACTTCAGTTTCTTGAACTACTTAAAGCTCCTGCTTATGTAGAGGATATCCTGGAACAGAGGCAAAGGAAGAAGAGATAGATGTTAGAGTAGAGTAGAGTAGAGTAGAGTAGAGTAGAGTAGAGTAGAGTAGAGTAGAGTAGAGTAGAATAGAATAGAATAGAATCAACAAGACTGGAAAAGACCTGAAAGATCATCAAGTCCAACCTGCCACCACAGACCTCATGCCTACTAGACCATGGCACCAAGTGTCATGTCCAATCCCCTCTTGAACACCTCCAGGGATGGTGACTCCACCACCTCCCTGGGCAGCCCATTCCAATGGCCTCTCCTTGCAGGGCTTGTGCTTGAGGCCTCTCACCAGCCTCATTGCCCTGGACACATTCAAATGTCTCAACGTCCTTCTTAAATTGAGGGGCCCAGAACTGGACACAGTTATTATTAGGAGTACTGTTGATATTGACGCCTGTGTGAAGAGCAAGACATAGTTACTCAACCAGGAACATCTTGAAACAGCAGAAAGAAAATATTTCAGCTCTCATACATGCTCGATAACTTTTTTTGGTGAGATTTTTCTTGGGAGGTTTCTCCCTGGTAACTGACATCTAGCCATCCTCTGTCAGCTGTGTCACTCAGGGTACAATCTGATTAGGGAAAAAAAAAAAAAAGGAAGTGAAAGGCAACCGCAGGACTTGAGCATCTCTCTGACACAGGCTGAGATGTGCCTACAGAGCTTTGCTGAAAGCTGAGGGCTGATCCCTTGTTAACTGTAAACTTGTGCCACATTGCTTGTTTGCAGTTAGGATAAGCAAGACCAAAAAAGTTACAATTCTCTTCAGACTTCAAGGGAAACAGTAGACATTACACATTACTGTCACCTTTGGCTTAGAAGGAAACGTGTGTATATGTCTGCTAAACTGTAACATAAGTGCTATTTGGATGGCTCACATTTTAATATACATTGAATAGATGTATGTTTTATACATGTATGTATTGAATACATGTCAGTGATGTGGAAATCTATCATGGATCATATATTTACTGTTCAATAGTGTTTGTTTAATGTGCAGATTCTCTTTACTGTGTTTCAGACTGCTTACAAGGTTTTAGGGATGCCTTAAGTATTTTTCTGAAGCTAGTATGTTCTTTTCTCAAAATTATTAGCATGTCCTTATCAGAAATTTGCGTGAATTAATCCTTTAATAATGCTTTAAAATTTTATGAATATATGAAAATCTGGCTTGAAATACTAAGAAGAGTTAACCTCAAGTGCAAGACTATGGAAGGTTGAAAGATTTTTGTTTCTCTGTGTATGTAATGACTACATTCATTCATATTTGTATTTCAAAATTTTGGAGACTTTGTTTCTGGCAATAAGTGAGGAAATTTTGCTGCTCAGCAAATGGAAATGAAAAGGAGATGTAGGATTTTATCTTTATTTTGTGATACAGGAAGTATAGTTCTTGCTCTGAGAGATTTTGGCACTTTGCACAGGACCAGGATCATGTTGATCCACAGCAGTCTTTGCAAAAGGGACAGCTACACATCCAAAGCCTTATTAGCCTTGCATACAAGAAGCTTAACAACTTCAACCAATTGTTTCCCACAAGGAGAAAAACATCCAAACAAGTTGGGCATGAGAGCTAAATCAGATTGCTGACTGATAAGGATCCTTCCCCAGGCTAATAACAAAGGCTTACCACAGACAAGCAGGGGATTAAGCATTTTAAGCCTCTATCGGCTAGCGCCAAGGAATCTGGCATGGTAATTCTGCAAGCTGTAGCTGTTTGGGTTGCTATCAAAGGTAATGATGAAGAAAGCACACAGACCTGAAAGGTACTTGTGATATTTTCTTCTGCATTGTGAGTAAGTGAGATTTGGTCTGTGTGGAAAGGGTTGCTCAGGATGGAGAAGAAATCCACTGGATATAAAGTAGTAGAGAAGAACGTGATGAGCATGAGAGGAGGAGAGGCATATCCTGAGATTTTTGCTTTGCTGAAGTAAGAATGGGGAAAGCTGTTTCCCTTCACAAGTGTTTAGCTGTACCACATATTTAGCTCCTGTTTGGGAGTTAATGGGTCCCTACATAAACTAACTTTGAAAATTATCTGCGCTAAATGTTTGAAAGCTAATAGTTTACTTTATGGCTGTGTGTTAACCATTGCACAGTGGCTGCATTACTCTGGACTCTCTTGGACATCTGTTTAAGTGGTAAAGCAAATGCATACTTAAAAAACCTACTTTTCACATAATATTTGAACGAAATGGAGTTTTCAATGGACCTATATGATATATCTTCATTTTGACTTTGTTATTTAAAAGGCATATTGCATGACTTGTAGCTTCTATGTGATATCACATTTCAAATCCAGTTACACTGAGTAGAAATAATATACAATGAAGGTTATATAAAAATGATTGATTATGGCTGACTTCTCTTTTCAAAGAACCAAGTATTTTGATAGCCAATGAAAGAGAAAAGAAAAAAGAAAAAAGGCAGTTATGGGTCCTGTACTTTTCTGCATGACCTCTGTCTGAAGACCATCACCTTCATTCTAATAGTCTGATTTGTGTTTCAAATAAATTATTCAATAATTTCAAGCAGAGAAAGCTCTCTGTCTCTTTTGGAGTGTGACTTCTTTTTTCCACCCAGCTGAGTTGCAACTAAATGCTTCGCTGTGCTCTGAACCAACTTTGCAATTTACTTCTGAATCTCTAATGCTCTCACCACACGTAACGGCTTTCAGTGGCAACAGAGGTGGTCCTGCAACTCACATAGTCTTCTGCTTCCTTTTCTAAGTCAGTGACAGATAAAAAGGAGAATAAAAATTTATTCAGAGGTGAGAGGAGGGCAGGGAAGATTAAGAAATAAAATGCTCACAAAGCAAATCCTGCAGACCCAGTTAATTGAATAGTTAAAATATCTCAACTTCCATTTGTAAGTCCCAAAATACAGCTTTTTGTGATAGCTTTATTTTTTGCTTCTATGGACTTGTGCTAAGCTTGCAAATCTGGCAAACTGCTAGAAAGCTCTGAAAATAAAAGGTCTGTTCATGCTATGGATGTCCCTAACTTGCAGTTTTATTCTGCATATAAACCTTGAGTACAATGGGGTTGAAATTGGTGTCTTAGACCTTTCAGAATTTCCTATGTCAATGAACACAATAAAGAAGATACCTGTCTGTCACTTATAAATCAGCAGTGCTGGAATAGTGCTTTTCTCTTGAGAAATTCTCTGGGCACCTTTCCTGTGGGAAGTAGCACAGTATTGTGATGCAGATTTTCTCCCAAATCTCCCAAATCCCGCACTGTGGGGATTCCTCTTTTCAGTCATCTATCCTCCTGTCTTTAGAACACTCACATTCAATACAGAAGGCTTATCACTTCTTTTTTAGAACTATAAGAATCACACAGAAACACAGCCTGCACAAACCCACCTGGCGAGCAAGATCTCATTTATTCAATTTTTGAATCTCACTGAGGACTGCTCTGGAGAAGAGCCTCTGATAAGTTACTTATTCTTTCTTTTAAAACATGCCTACCTCAACCAAGTTTCAGAAGACTCCTGCTTCCATGCACTAGTACAGAGAATGTAATTATACTTGTTAAATGGGTAACTGTGATGTCCAATATTTAATTAATGCCACCTGTCTAAGTGGATATGTGGATGAATGCAACTGTAAATTTTGTCAGTGCCTTTCAGACATAAAGAAGGAAAAAACAGGCATAACTGTTGAGAGACAGACAGATTCATGTGCTGACTCTGGTCTGGATGGCATAGTCACACTGAGTTGACACCCAACCAGAGCACAAGCCAATTAACATTTGTTGGATGTATGGATGTTTCCCATCTGTCTCATGCTCTGCACTAAACTTCACCCCGCCAGTGAAGCTGAGGGTACATGCACAGATTTTGGTGTCCAAACATGTTTCTCAACCCACATTTCAGAGAGAGGCCAAAGATATCACTGAGATGTACATTGGGCTTACATTTCAAGAAGCTTTACATCACTCTGCTGACATAAACAAGCCTGCACACCTCCATTTCACTGTACATTGATGTGTTTTTATAGAGGATATTCCACTTGCAACAGATTAGACCTGAGTTAGGCTGCTGAGTTTGCCACTGTTGAGTCTTTATTTGTTGGTTTGTTTCTTTTGGTTTTTTTCTTCTTCCCCCCTTCTTTTTTTTACCTTCTTGTTTGTTCTGGGTTTTGGGTTTGTTTTATTTTTTTTCTTGTTTTGTTTTTTTTTTTAATTTTCTTTTTTTTTTAATTTTCTTTTTTTTTCTTTTTTTTTTTTTTTTCCCCCTAGTATTTGCCTGTCTGGTTTATGCAGAGTTATAAGAATAAACTTTCATAGTTGTGAAGATAAATTTGCATAGCCTGATGAACAATGTAAGCACTTAAGCCAAATCAGCTAAAAATATATCAATAAATAAAGGGTATTTGTATCCTTTCACACCCAGGGAATAAATTAATCCTTTTTGTTAGGATAAACCCTATTTTTGACTAGGAGAAAAAACAGACACAAATGCTGAACTGAATGCAGAATGGCTGATTGTTAATGAACATAGCAATTTCTTCTATAAGCCAATAACAAGTCATACTTCATAGTGTAATTATCCCAGTTGCAGTTTGACCTAGTTGCTAAAGACAAGAATGTTGATGACTTCTTTGCAAAGTCCAAATGACCAGAATTTAGACCTTATAATTCACCAGGTGAGCAACAGTGGTTTGAAAGTCCTGTAGTATGACAGAGCCCTGATTCAGCAGAGACCTAGGATGTTTCCTGATAAATGATTGTCATTTACTAATATCTGTGCAACACCCAGGCAGCATTTACTGTAGGGTTGCTTCACCTACACTTAGTACATGCTGCAGTTTAAAAAGTGATCTGCCAGCGGCAATAACAATGTTATGAATCTGGCAGTCCTAGACCTTCCTTTCTATCTTGTGGCTTCTTAATGTTGCCAAATTATGACATTTTGATGCTTAGAAGAGCGCTAGTATATGAAGTTATGTCTCTCTGTAAATAGACCTAGATAATATGAGAGCGGCGTTTTAATTCTGATTAGGGCCTGAATCCATTTTACAGGACTTTCAGGAACTTAAGCACAGTTCTTTATTTTGGAAACTGCATTTTTTTGTGTGTTTTGTTTTTCTTCTCAGGTTACCCCTTCCCTTTCTAAATAGACATTTATTTTTTTTCTGTTTTGGTGGTTATTTTGTTGTTGTTGTTGTTTCTGTTGTCTATGTTTTTGTTGTTGTGTTCATTATTTTCCCCCATGATCTCTACAACTCTGTCAAAAATACATTCAGAGAACTCGTGTCTGAGTTTTGGACTTGCAAAATGAGAGAAGAATGCTGAGGGAGACACTACTATTTCAATTGTAATATCTTCATTCTAGCAGTATGGTGTACCTCCACTTTTATACTGAAGACTGTTAGAAAACTCCTTCTGACAGTTCATGCTATCTGTTGCGGTCAAGCCTTTTCTGACAGTGAGGGGAGATCACTGTTTAGCTATTTGACCTTCCTGGTAATGGTCTGGTAGAAGATTATAATAATCTTTCAGCCTCCAACAGTGATAAGCTAGCATCCAGGCAGTGTTTTGCACTGTAATATTTATGAGTGATCTGTGACTAAAATTTATCTAGGAGAGAAACCAATGTATTTCTAGTCTAAAACAAGTACTGAGCTGAGCTGAATAATAACGTATTTTCAAAACAAAGAGACTCTTTTTTGCTAGCTGCTCTAGAATCACAGAATAATTGACATTGGAAGAGACCATGGAGGTTTGCCCAGGCCAGTGCAGAGTTCGGGTCCAAGAACAAAATAAGTACTAATACATTACTTGTATTGCCAAATATTTTTTACATATTTTTCATTTACTATTTCATAAGTGTTTCTAGCACCTCTGTGTGTGTGTGTGTGTGTGTTGGGAGATTAAGTGTGTCCGTTCACTATAACAATGTGATAGAGTGCAGAGTGAATATTGTCTTGACGGAAATAAAGAACTGCTTCCACTTAAAAATATCTTCATTTATTCTTAAATCCTGCTTAGTTTTAATACTTTTCTAGTGTGCCAACAGGTGCCCCTCTGCTGAAATGTTAATTACAAATGTATTCCATTAAAATAAGAACCTCAGATTAAGAAAATTATGATGAATTTGAATATGTGCAAGACTCCATGATGAATAGAGCAGCCTTGTGAATAAGATTTTCTCCATGAATGGCATGCTGGAATACTCATCTTTAATTTGGTTGAGTTGAAATATAATTAAGGTATTGCACAAAGTTATAGTCTCTCTCTCTCTCTCTTTAATGAACTTTAAATTTTGACTAAACTGATTTTTCTGATTTTAAATAGACATATTTACAGCTATTTAGATTTATAGGTATTTATATTGTAACATATTTATAGATATTTGTGTATAGATATTTATAGATTCAAAGCTTTCTGAAATTTAAAGACTTCTATGAATTACAGTGAGGACTGGAGGCACATAATTGCCACAATCCTGCAAGAGAAGAAACGTCTTGAAAACTGCCATACATCTTCAGAGAGTACTCCCAGTTCGTTTTAGATGATTTCAACAGTTTAACCTAAGCATTATTTAGTAGGGCAACTTGCAATTTTCATACCAATCTTCTATCTTTCCTATTATATTTTTAACCATTACAAATCATATCAATACCTTATTCTTGACATTCTCATTCTCTTACAGGCAGTGTTGGAAATGTGGGAAAGGCTTAAAGCTTGGAACCCTACAAATACAGAATTGGAAGTGGTTTCTTGGTCTTCAAATGCAGTCCTCCAGACATCATGGACAGAGTGTCATAGATTCCCTTTCACAATTGTTTCAAGCAGTATATTGATTGTAGTTAGACTTTTCATCCTTGGTACTTTACCTGCGAGACACTTTCAGAATCTCTCTTGCTTTGCATCTTACAGCATTAACAGATAGTTTATGACCCTTTATTACTGTGTAAACATTTTCCTTGAGTTTAAATAACTCTTTATCTCCCATGTCTGTACACTGGTTTATGTATAGACCCCAACCACATCCCTTTAAGTTACAAAGTCAATTCCTCTTTTGTCTGATAAGCTCTTGGTTCCCCTCATTATCCTAGTGATCCTTCTCTATACCTATTCCAATTTCATATCTTCCCTGAAAAGAAATGACCAGAACAGTACACACTACTACAAATCAAGTTTTGTCAGGGCTTAGTATAGTGGAATTTGTTTTATTCTATCTCAACTGGAAACACCTTGACTGATGTATTTCAAGATGGCATTTGAGTTTTTTCACACTTGCCATTCCTTGCAAGCTTATAGTAATCCCGTGATCAGCTTGTACACCTGTGGCTCCCTCTTTCCAGTCAGTTGTGATTGACAAGTTCCTAGTCAATAGCAGAAATTCTCATTCATAGTCCCCAATGACCTTCTTCTTTTTATTATTAATTTTATTTAATTTAATTACATTTACTCCCATCGTCAGGGCCATGTATTTATTTTCATTCTTTTTTTAGTGTGTGTAAAATACTCTAATCCTCTTCAGTATTGACAATGCCTTTTAGCTTTTCATCTTAAGAGCACTTTCTTGTATTTTTTTTTAATCCAAGGTTATTTACACAGAAAAAAAAAAATAACAAGATTGGTCCAAGGCTAACCAATTGTTGTGTCTCATCAGACTAGATTTTTGCCTCTCAATACTTCTCTACTAGTCAAGTCTTTAGTCATGTCACAGTTACAGCATTAATTCCAGTTTTCTTAATCATCACAAATGCTTCTTCATATGACACTGTATTTACAGTATTTGCCATGTTTTCATATGCCATCATTGTATTACTGAATTCCAAATGGATGAAAGGTAATGCCTCTTCTTTGTTCAGGTTACCTAGACAAAGCACTGTAGGTGACCTAGCCTGGCTGGTTCGTTGTTGAACACAGGATGCATATTATCTTACTTTCTTACAACTTTAGTTATACTAGACTTGAAAATGTGTATTGCATGCTTGCACAGCTTTGACAGTAAGTTGGATAACATGCTCTCTAAACTTGGTGGTCCCACATCTGGTATTGTATATACATTAAATAGATTTATTCTAGATTTTAGGTATCATGAGCCAGTGCTTTCAGGCCTTTATTGGTCAAAGTAATTCAGCACACATAACCACAATTTGTACAATCCTTCTCTTGAATAAAAGTAAAAACAAGAGCTTGAAAAGGAGTATTAATATAAGACTTGAAGTACTTTTAAGTGAAGGACAAAAGCAATACTTTGAAAAATGTTTCGTGTACCACAACATCAATAGTTAACTTCTCAGGGCATTAGTAATGATGCTTCTACATAAATGTTTATTTTTTGGAAGCAGTCTATGTATGCTTTTTGAGAAGAGCTGGGCATTCCTTAATACCAAACATTGTATAGGATTGGACTAATAACAAATGAAGTATAATTTCACTAAAGGCAGTTGTTTCTGCCAGGTTCCTTAACCACTACTTAAACTCAAAGTTTTTCATGCATGGAAATTGTTTTCATAGTGGAAAGTATCCAGTGAACATTTAATCACTTCAGCGTGATAAAACTAGGTCAGAATTCTGTCTTTAATGTGTTTAATTTCAGACAGATTTCCAAATTAAAGATGATCATATGGTCCCAGAGTGTTATTATTTCTGACTCTCCTGGAATACACAGTGTCTCTCTGACAGTTGTACAGCTGAAATTCGTTGTTATTGCTTCTATTTTTTAATTTGCAAATGCAATATTAAAACCCCTGAGAAATGATACAGCAAATTTCAGTACCTGAAGAAACAATAGAATATGGAAAGGCAAGCACTTTGCAATAAATCAGACTGCATAGACAGTGGGAAAAAAAGAGTCTCACTGCCCTTAGTTCATCTTTCTCTTTTATTTTTTTTTCTTTTCAAAGAAAGACCCCAATTACAATATAAACTGAATAAGGAAGTAAAAGATTGGTTCAGAAGCTAGGTTATCAATTTAACACAGAAAGCAACACCAGAGGCTAATAGATGAAGTGTATATGACCTTCACTGGATTAGTGACCAGTGTCATGCATTAGTAAAATACTGTGCATTGTACTCAGTAACATAATAAGATATTTTCCTTATTATAATACAAAAGACATCAATGTAATACAAATGTTCATTCTATCCTGCCTTATCGGGGATTTCCATGTTGTATTTCTAGCCTGGTGTCCTGCTTACTGGTCTGGTTTACATAATGGTATAAGTAAAATTGGAGTATGCTATCAAAGTGAGAAAGACTAAGGTAATGAAGGAGGAATAAGGTAATGAAAACAAAATACAAAGGAAAGGAAAATGGGGGGAAAATGAGAGAAAATGAGAAAAAAGTAGGACAGGGTGTGTCAAAGTATGAAAGGAAATAAGAACACATTTGAAAAGAAAGAAATAAAGAGGGAGAATTATTAATGACAAAAGGTAAGCTTGTCAGTTCTTATGTCCAAATATGATTTTACAATCCAATTTTCAGTTCTGGCTGAGCTGATCTCAGCTCAGATATTCATATGTTAAATGTGCATGACAATAGCCTTTCATCATAGTTGCAGCAACTTGGCTCTTGGAAGTGTCCTTATAGATGGAAATGAAACCCAGTGTATTGTTAAGCATTGGAATTCAAATTCAGGTGCTGATAAGTCAGATTTTGTTAACATAAAGTTTAAGACTAAATGGAAAACATGTGATGTTTTGCTTAAGCTTTTGCCTGTTTGGATAAGAAAGCATTTATACTTTGGTAGTACATTTATATTAATGCAGCTAGACTATGTCAGTGTCATTTGGAATAACTGTATTCTCACTGAGTGGTACTTTCAAAAGTTTAGCATCTCTCTGAAACTAATCAAATACTTATAAGAGATGGCACTACTTCTAAGGGTATTGTTATATTGTTCTTAGTTTACATGTGCTATGTAAAAGAGAGAAACAAAAACTTTGTATATTTTTCCATCTGTGTTTAAATGGAATTTAAATTGCTTCTGATTTGTTATTTTGCTGCATTAAGTCCTTATCCCCCTGACGACTGTGGCACAGACTCAGCAGATGTTAACTCTTAGTTCTCCTGAGGATTGGGTCTTCAAGTCACAGCGTTACTCATAAAATTGTAGGATACGTGGCTGCATATAAAAATGGACAAATAGGTGAATAAATGAGCCACCAGTAGTATAACGTTCTGTCAATATATGCAAAACCAAAACCCTTCTCACACACATGGATACATTTGCAAGACCAGTGCAGACAGCATGGAGGTTTTATCATGTATGTTCTTTCAAAATATCTGCTACATGGCCTCAAACTTGCCATGTCTGCCTTCTCCAGTCACTGTTTTGTATTAAGTAAGTAAATTAATTTCAAACTTTGTTTGGTAATCATATAATTACAGAATCATGGAATCACTTTGGTTGGAAGGAATTTTTAAGATCATGTTCAACATGATCTTAAAATATCTTGAGATCTTGTTCAACATCTTTGTGGGTGCCATGGACAGTGGCATTGAGTGCACCCTCAGCAACTTTGCTGATGACACCAAGCTGTGTGGTGCAGCAGACACGCTGGAGGGAAGGGAGGCCATCCAGAGGGACCTGGACAGGCTGGAAAGGTGGGCACAAGCCAACCTCATGAGGTTCAACAAGAGCAAGTGCAGGGTCCTGCATCTGGGTGGAGGCAATCCCAGGCACAAATCCAGGCTGGGCAGTGACTGGCTGGAAAGCAGCCTGGAGGAGAAAGTCTTGGGGGTGCTGGTGGATGAGAAGCTCAATATGAGCTTTCAGTGTGCACTTGCAGCCCGCAAAGCCAATCAGATCCTGGGCTGCATGAAGACTAGCGTGGCCAGCAGGTCAAGGGAGGTGATTCTCGCCCTCTACTCAGCTCTGCTGAGACCCCACCTGGAGTACTGCCTCCAGTTCTGGATCCCCTATTACAAGAGGGATATGGATGTGCTGGAAGGTGTCCAGAGAAGGGCCATGAGGATGATCAGAGGGCTGGAGCACCTCTCCTATGAGGACAGACTGAAGGAGTTGGGGCTGTTCAGTCTGGAGAAGGCTCTGAGGTGACCTAATTGTGGCCTTCCAGTATCTGAAGGAAGCCTACAAGAAGGCTGGGGAAGGACTTCTCAGGCTCTCAGGTAGTGATAGGACTAGGGGGAATGGAATGAAACTGGAGGTGGGGAGATTCAGGCTGGATGTGAGGAGGAAGCTCTTCACGATGAGAGTGGTGAAGCCCTGGAATGGGTTGTCCAGGGAGGTGGTTGATGCCCCATCCCTGGAGGTGTTTAAGACCAGGCTGGGTGAGGCTCTGTCCAGCCTAATCTAGTGTGGGGTGTCCCTGCCCATGGCAAGGGGGTTGGAACTAGATGATCCTTGTGGTCCCTTCCAACCCTGACTGATACTATGATACTACGATCATAAAGTTCAAGCAATCACCCAGCACTGCCAGATCACCACTAAACCGTGTCCCTCAGCACCACATCTACATGCCTTTTAAATACTCCCAGAGATGATGGCTCCACTGCTTCCCCAGTCAGCTTGTTTCAGTGCTTGATAATCCTTTTGGTGAAGACATGTTTGATAATATCCAACCTAAACTTGCCCTGGTACAATTCAACGCAGTTTTCTCTTGTTACTTGGAGAACAGACAGACCGCCACCCCAATATAACCAATAAATTTACATTCCAGTCTATGGTTATTTATTTTTGTTCCTCTTCTCTAGATCTTCTCTATAAAACTCATTGGGGGATTGCAGTCTTGTGTGTTTGTGTGTGAAGGGAATACATATTTGAAGGAGCATATAATGTATTTTAGGTATGAACCCTGTTTGTTCAGCTCAATCTGATTGTTCTCTTTGGGCAGGATACAGACCAAGGAAGTGGAGTTTTGTGTGGAGAGCTCAGTTTGAGTCTGAATATGCTGCTTACTGCACTGGAGCTGTGCAAAGACATTAACGGCATTGACACAGTGCTCTGCATGTGCTAATTAACCCTCCACTAGCACAGCAAAACTGCTGCTCTTTTGTTCACAGTTCACATGAATATCTCCACATGACACTGCTTTAAATGGTATGGAAACATTTGTCTGCAAAGCACTTTACACACTTAGGGACAGATAAGTAGGGTGAGAAATATCCACAAAAGTACAGATACTGTTTTTGTGTGATTTAAATAATAAATCAGACTTTATGCATTTAGAATAATGGATAGTAACTTACTACACACACTGCCTGTCCTCCTCTGTCACACCAGAGGGTATATTATTTAGCAGTTTGAAAAATCCCTATTTGTTTAATGAGTTTCACTCACTTCACAGTAGTCTTAAAATTGGGCAGATCCTGTTTTTATCATTATATTTGTCAATTAGCCTGGCTAGAACTTTAAAAAAACCCTAAATGCTGTGTGAGAGTCAACAACAAGATACACCCCAGATTGTAATTTATTAAGAAGCCATTTACGTCAGAGCAATAATTTTAATTTCTGTAACTTAAGTACTTTCAGTAAAGAAGAAAAAGAGCAAACCAAACACAAAAAAGGAAACATCCCCAAACTGTGTTCCATTACTTATAGTCCCAGTTCTAGGCATAATTACTTTCCTGAATAATGAAGTCTAACTTGTCCACAAAGGTCTGTTTGTTTATTGAATATTTCTTTATTTCTATATTTAAATACTAAGTTTAAGCAGAATATAATATTTTTTTTGTCAGTTAAAAGCTAATTATTTAGCAAAGCATTGCAATGTTCTAGGTGTCTCTCCTCTGCAGAACAGCGTCTCTGAGTGGAAATGGAGCTTGGTGGTTCTTACTGAAGGAAATGTTATTTACTTGGATATGGACAAACCTGGTCACAGCAAACTGAACCAGGATGTACCTGAATTGTCTGTGATCTTTAATTTTAGAAATTAAAAAAAAAAAAAGGGGGTAAAGTAAAGGAAACTGGTTTTTAAAGGTAATTGTTTTATGTGTGTCTTTTACAGTAAAGGCATTTTTTCGCCTATGGTGTTAAACAAAGAATCTGCAAATGCTTAGATAGGGCTGCAAAAATAATTTCCTGCTGTCTGAAGCAGTCTGTACTTCTGGTAAGGTGAGAGCACAGTTCAGAGTCATCCGTTATGCAAATGAGAAGATCCCCACACTTCAGGAGGAGAACAGATGAAGTGGGTTTTCTTTCCACTTCAGTGACTCTAATCTTTCATCTTGCTTTCATTTTGCTGGTTGGTATCAAAACATTGCAGATGCTACAAAAAGGGATGTATTATCTAACTCTAAGAGCAAGAAAAAGACCACTGGTGATTGCTTCATTAAGACAAACATTTTCCATTGTAGTATTTACTTCCTAGTGGAGGAAACTATAGAGACACTATGTCACTTGATAGTGTGTAATTTAGTTATAACCTCTCAGGATGGTCAAGTCCTTTGGTAGGTCTTAAGAATACATACAAAGCTCCATATAAATCCTTCTGGTTAAACACACAAAACTTTTGCCACTTATCCACTACCCTTTTTTCTTCCATTCATTCAATCTCCTTCTTCCTTGTCCTTGTATAAAAGCAAATGTCCTTGACTACGCCTGTAAAATGCCTTCATTCTCTACTTTCAAACACTCCCTTAAGACTGGCCAAAAGATGAATTTTTCTCTTTCTGCTTTCCTCACAACTTTTCTCCCTCTCAAAACAGCTCTTGTTGATCCTTTCTTTCCCTCTCATAATACACTACTATCACTTTGTCTCCTACATCCTCTAGAGAGAGGATTAGAAGGAATTGAGGAAACAGAATGAATGTCCATTGGTGCAAAATGGTTTGAAAGATAGAAAAGGAGATAAATCTGGAAAGAAACTTGAAAGAAGAGGAGAAAGATGCACAGGAAATAAGTGGTAAATACTTGGTAAAGTTAGTGTAGCTGATTGAACCTGACTGGAAGCCATATGCTCACCAAAGCTGCTCTGTCACTCTCTTCCTCAGCTGGACAGGGGAGAGAAAATATATCAAAAGGCTCATGGGACCAGATAAGGACAAGGAGTTATCATTCAGCAATTACTGTCAAGGGGAAAACATGCTCAGTTTGAGGAAATTATTTTAATTTCTTGCCAACTAAATAGGAGTACAACCAAATAATGAGAAAATAAAACCAAATTGGACTCCCTAGTGTTTTCCTGTTTCTCTTGAACTGGGGAGCAAGTTATATTTGATGATCTTAAAGGTCTCTTCCAACCAAAACAATTCTGTGGTTCTGTAACTATTGACAAACTTGGTTTTTATTCACAATTTTTCCGCTGTGGTGACAAAGATTTTCCTGCTTCTTGGCTGGATGCTTCTTCTTTTTTTATTATTTTCTTACTTTTTTCTTTTTTCTTTTTTTTTTTTTTTTTTTTTTTAAGGAAGGATGTGAAAAAGAGTAAGTCTCAAACATCATCCTATGCATGGGTGAGTTCGGAGTCACCTTCTGCTTTAGCAACTAGTGGAAATATCTAGCCAAAGCTGCTTATAATCCAGCAAGTGCATAGAACCATAGAATTGTAGAATCATAGCATGGTCCAGGCAGAAGGGACCTCCAAAGGTCACCTAATCTGACCTCCCCACAGTCAGCAGGGACATCCTCAACCAGATCAGGTTACCCAGGGCCTCGTTGAGCCTCATCTTGAATACCTCCAAGAAAGGGGTCTCAACCACCTCCTTGGGCAACCTGTTCTAGTTTTCCACCATCCTCATAGTGAAGAACTTCCTGATAGCCAATCTAAATCTGCCCTTCTCTAGTTTGAAGCCATTGCTCCTTGTTCTGTCACTGCAGGCCCTTGTAAACAGTGTCTCCTATCCTTCCTGTAGGCCCCCCTCAAGTACTGGAAGGCTACTATCAGGTCTCCCATAGCCTCCTCTTCTCCAGGCTGAACAACTCCAGCTCCCTCAGCCTGTCCTCATAGCAGGGGTAGGGCTGCTCTCTCGCTGACTGATCAACTGGCATCCTTCAGTGAGGTTTGTCCTATTACATCTTCTTAGCCTCCAAAACAGAGTGCCATCCACCTTATCTGCTGTGAGTGATTCACAAACTCAGCTAACTGCCAGGTCACATCTGTGAATTTGTTAGGGTTTGGCTAGCTGGCATAAGCCAGAGACTGTTCTACCAATTTAAGAGTCTGTATGATTAAATTCCAGAAATGCTCCATGCCACCTATTAATTTTCTAGTGTAGATTCAGTTTAACACTACTTTTTCCTCTAGAACAAACAAGGAATTCTTTGGTTTTTAAGGTCTGAAATTCATAACATTATAGATGTCAGATGCCATAATTCTCTGTTAATTTTTTGAAAAGTGGATACTTTATGAATGCTGAGAGCTAAAATATGGCATTTCCCAATTGTTACAAGTAATTATATACCTGGAACGCTCTCCTAGGCAATACTGACTCGCTTTAGGGTGTGTTCTGTTTCTCAAATGCCAGCATTCTCTGAAAATTTAAAGTTGGAGGAACTTCTGTAGGCACAGCATGAGGTAGTGACAACTGGAATATTTATGTTTAGCGACTCAGAGTCACTCTGCAGAGATGGATCAACAATTTTGAGCAATATGCTGCTTAGGAAAGGTATGAGTGTGAGGACTGGACGTGATAAAGCTGAATTATCCTACTGCCCCACTAGAGTGTTGTAGGTTGCATAGAGCTATGACCAAACTGCTTTCCAAAATTTGTCCATTGGATGAAATTCTACTTCAAGTGTCTCTACAAGGCACTTGAATTCTATTTAGAACAGGTCAAATCTCAAAGAAAATATACTTTTCTCTACAACAGTTTGATAGATTTTTCTGTACCACTTAATACCAACAAGTGAAAAGAAAAGCACTGGTTTGTAGAACTTACTAATAGTCATAGTTTCATAGTTTCATAGTTTCATTCAGGGTTGGAAGGGACCACAAGGATCATCTAGTTCCAACCCCCCTGCCATGGGCAGGGACACCCCACACTAGATCAGGCTGGACAGAGCCTCATCCAGCCTGCTCTTAAACACCCCCAGGGACGGGGCCTCGACCACCTCCTGGACAACCCATTCCAGGGTCTCACCACTCTCATGGTGAAGAACCTCCTCCTCACATCCAGTCTGAATCTCCCCACCTCCAGCTTCATTCCATTCCCCCTAGTCCTATCACTACCTGACATCCTCAGAAGTCCCTCCCCAGCCTTCCTGTAGGCCCCCTTCAGATACTGGAAGGCCACAATTAGGTCACCTCGGAGCCTTCTCTTCTGCAGACTGAACAGCCCCAACTCCCTCAGTCTGCTCTCATAGGAGAGGTGCTCCAGCCCTCTGATCATCCTTGTGGCCCTTCTCTGGACACCTTCCAGCACCTCCACATCCCTCTTGTAATAGGGGCTCCAGAACTGGACACAGTACTCCAGGTGGGGTCTCACCAGGGCTGAGTAGAGGGGGAGGATCACCTCCCTCGACCTGCTAGCCACACTTCTCCTGATGCAGCCCAGGATCTGATTGGCCTTGCGGGCTGCAAGTGCACACTGGGAGCTCATGTTGAGCTTTTTGTCCACCAGCAAAACCTGCCAAGATTTACAACTCGGTCAAGAATGAGCCTAGCAAGCAAGCAAAGAAAGGAAATCACCACCAGGGAGTGTGGTGGATTCTTCTCCATAATATTATTTTTGATTTCTGGGACTTTGTTCCATATACAGAGCTTATTTTGGGACAACAGAGCTAAACTTTGAGACAACAGGCAACTATGGAAATTTTGGGGGCAGCTGGATGGGGTTCAAAGTATATTTTTCTGTTCCATTTTAGTCAGCCCTATAATTAATAACAATTTTCTTATTTTCAGGGTAGAACTGCTCAATTCTTGAAGAGCAGTATCCTAGGTTTTGCCTTGAAGATTTAGCTGATATCTATGACAGCTTTCCACATGTAGATACAATTTTGTAATGTGACATCTACCTATGGTGAGGTCAGCATTATAGCAGCCTCAGGTCTCATTAGATTTGAGGCATCGACAATGGAAAGTCAGAACTATTTGAATCAAAAGTTCCTTTTGCTGCCTTCTTTGTTCATTGACAGCTCTATTACTTCTACTCTCAGTTTTTGTGTTCTTTAATGTCCCTTCTCTGCATTCTTAATCTTTCCTGTATTACCTTGTTTTCAATTTAGTGTAAGTTTACCCTTCTTATTTCTTACACATTATTTGTATACATCTTGAGAAATTACAATACTGTAATTAATTAAAATAATCAAAGTTTAAGTACATGAGAAGCAAACCATATGATCTTGTTCATTCTTGCCATATGTATTGGAACAACTTACAGTTACATGTTAGCAAACAAATTACTGCAAAATTTTTGCACAGAAATACATAGAGTGGCCTTTTAGACACTGTTTCTATATTTCTGCATAGTTTTGAGCAAATTTATGTAAGCCTACACAAATAATATGATATGATGACCTGCTTACTAGTGTGTTTCTTCAGTGCATACAATGTGCAAAACTTCGAATAAAATTATATTTAGGCAAGTTTTATAACCTTTTTGTTAGGGACTCCTTTCCACTCATACATCAGACTACCAAGATTTCAGACTTGGATGTTTAGGGACACCAAGCTGTATGAAAGCATTAACAGAAGCATAATCAAATTTATCTGAGATCTGTAGAAAAAGAATGGAGACAAACCCCCATATTTCTAGGAAACTCAAAAGATGTTTGGTACAAACTTTTGGAAAGCTGGGAGATTGATATTTCAGTGGTGTGCTCATACAAAAAGCACAGAAAGTGGAAGGAAAAACTGTATCCCACAGATCACTTGGGGCTGAACCAAGGACCCTACATTTGAGCAATTCTATTTACGTGGATATTCATTTCAGTCATTTTTGTCTCTTGATCTCTCAGTCCTTCAGTCCTTACTTTTTAAAACTTGTTGTTTTTAAACGATTTTCTGCTTCTTATTCTATTTCCTGTGGTTCTGTCCTTTTATACACTTCATTCATTTGCACTTTTCTCATCCTAAAGTACCCCAGTAAGCATCTGACTAAGGTACTTCAGCACACCATACTCTGTTCACAGTTGTGCGTTTACCTTCAACAAGGGAACTCACGCAAATAAAGAAGAATATCTGATGCCTCAAAGTCTTAGAAGTTCACCTTTACTTAGAGAAAACAAAGAACAGAGTACTTAGTGACTCACTTTTGGGATGACTAGCAGTATCCAGCTGCCATTGGGCTCTGATGTTTCTGGAAGCAAGCTGTGTGCCAGAACAAAACCCCAAGACTTGAGCATTTAACTCATAGACTTGTCCTATGCACAGTAATTAGTATTGATGGGGTACTTACACTACCCATGCATCAATCAATATGGGAATGTAAGAGGAGAAAGGCTTATTCAAATTTATTGGTGACAACAATTGATACTAATAGCAGGGAAAGGAGAAGGAGGAAGGCTCTAGTAGACTGGATACTGATTAATGGAAAATAACTAGTTGGGACAGGAAAGTTGAAGGCAACCTGGGTGACCAAAATAATTAAATAGTAAATTCTTGACTTACAGGACTACAAGGAGGAAGAGTGAGAAAATAAGCTTTTCAGGAAACAAGGCTTCAGTTAAACATTCAGAATAGTCTCTGGAAAGCAATCGTAATAAAAAAGTCTTCTGGAAGTATTTTAATGAAATAATTACCGCCTCGCAAACAGCATCAGTGGAAAGTAGGAGTTAGCAAAGTTATGATGTCTTTTGTGACATGAGCATCTAGCAGGGAAAAAAAAGAGTACCCTCGGTTGTTAGGAACAAATTCAAAACCACAATGCAAGTACAAACTAAATCTCAGAATTTTAGGACATAGGCAGGAGAAAATAACCAGGCACATTCTATAACTACATTGATAATAAAATGACCATGTAAAATAATTCAGTGGAGAAAGTTTAACTTGCTGCAGTGAAACAACTATTACTCTGAGCTCTGTAAATGGGAATGTTGTGTCCAAGCTGTAATCTTCTCCTCAGGGCTGATAAGCTTTCAACAGGACACCACTCTTCAGGCAAGATGTGGATCTATTAAAAAATATCCATAAAAAAGAAATGAAAAATTTAAAATAAGCCTTTAAGCTTGATAAAAAGGGGTTTGCCTTATCTTGAAAAGACTGATAGGGGCTAAAGAGATGATCTGACAGCAACCTTCCGATACATAGAAGGTAACTGCAAAGATGAAATGACTTAACAGTTCTGTGTGCTCATGAGCAGTAGAATAAGAAATAGTGGATGTGAATCACAGCAAAAGCCCTTAGGAGGGCACAGTCTATCTTCAAAAACAAGTCATATGTGGAAGGACATTATCCAGGAAGATGGTGGACTGTCCACACCACTGGAGTATTTGGAATATTGATATATTCCTACTCCAGACTCATGGTTACAAGTTTTTCTTTGGAAGAACTGAGGAGAAAAGAAGCAGATAATTGCAGAGAATAGGCAGAATTCTGCTGCAGAAACCTTGGAATAAATTGGAAGCAGATGAATTTTGTACTAAAGACTGTAAAGATACCAAAACAAGTATCTTTACTGGTATTTAAGAGTATGGTTCAGTGTCCCAGCATTTGGGTGCATAATAATGTCAATGATCACAATGTCTGTGTTTTTTCTTTGAAATTAGATGGTTCAATTGGATTGTGTAATTGTCTGCTTGACTGCAACAGTTCTCTGTTTTTTTTTATTAGAGAGTGAACATGTATGGACAAGACTGTCTTGTTCAATACCCATCAAACACTGCACATCAGAATATGGCCAAATTGCCACTGGCATTTGGAGTCTACCATGATGGTGATGGTGCTGATTTTCATGGTTATTAATATCAATAGATATACTAGTGATTAGGTGAGTCAACAGTTTCTGTAGTCACAAGATTCCAACATCGCCCATGCCAATCAGGACTCTCTGTGAAATACTGAAGTGTTAAAATATTGGGAAAAATGAAGGCCGAGCAGAATACCAAACTGGTGCTGGATAGGTGTTGTGAAGTCACATTCTGAATTGAAATTCCCATGTTTGTTGATATAATATGTTTCTTTGGAGATATAATTCATCTAGCAGCTCAAAGGTTTAATATAGTGATATTTTTCTAACTAAAGCCATAGTTCATGTTTGAAAAGCAGCCAGGGCTGGCACTTTTACCTCATACCTGCAAACATCGCTAAAGTTAATAAAATCTCCATTAGATATTTTTCCCCTACTAGATTGTCTCCCTGTCTTCTGCTTTTTAAAGGTACAATATACAATCAGTTAGCTTGTTAAGGAGCTTAACAAGGTGAAAAATATTCGATCAGTCCTCTTGTTTACAATGCTTTGCCACCCTGTAACACAACATGGTGCCTGTCCTAATCTCCTGCCCTGATCAGATCTATTAGACTTTAGATTCTGCTAATAAAATGCTGTTCTGAATTAATTTTTCTGCCCACAATGGGCTCTTCCTGACTGTGTCTTCTCTTTAGCTGAGCATGATATATAATCACCTTCTCCAACTGGATTATGAGCTGCCTTGTTCATGCTAATTTACTTAATTTATTCATCCTTCTTGCTCATTCTAATGATTTTTCACATGCTTCCTCTTCCACACTGACAAATGATAAGCCGATAAAACAGTGTGGTGAGTCCTATTTAAACACAGCACCAAGACCTCACATCCCTTTTTGTCTTCGGACGGCTGATACAATTTTGGTTGTTGTGCAGCCCTAAGTAATATTTTGAAGCAAATTCAGGCAAGTCTGACAACCACCATCTTATCTGACAAGAGTGGAGCTGAAGACTACTAGGCATTGTTTATACTAATAAATTAAACATGCCTGGGACTGCTCTTGGGTACAGAGGCCAAACAGGTGGAAGTGCTGTTAAATTTGCCCTCCCTCCAAAACAGGAGAGTTTTAATCTAGACTGTACATAAGCAATTGTCCCTTCTGTTTCTACAAGGCTCTGTTCAGAAGGCTGTTTGTTAGCCTGGGCCAAAACCACCACCAGGGATCAATTTAGCATCTGGTCAGCTGGGTTTCTATGTACTAGGGGACTTCTGGCACTTTTAGAGTACCAGGTCAGGCAGAACCTGGGGATACTTCTTTCAGAGAACTATTCCAAACATCACCTGCTTTTTCACGACTGAAAGCAATTTTCACATGATTCAGTATAGTGGTCCCTGATAAAATCCATAAATATTCACAAATATTTGCCAACTAGGCCTCTGCAACCACAAGTATTAATTATCTTGCATCTCCCTTGCTTGGACATCACTGAGTGATTCTGGCAACAGTGCTGAACTATAAAGTTGACTTAAAAAGGAAAGGTTTTCTTTAAGTTGAAGCATGAACATTGCTTTCCTGGATATATCGTGTGTAAACGCTTTTTGTTTCTTTGTTTGTTTTTAAATCACAAAAATATTGAGGTGCTACATTATTAAATCAGTAGACAAGAGAGGAGGACTGGTAAGAACACATTATTGTGATGTGTATTAGAGAACAGTAATAGTGACATAGGTTTAATGATGGTGCGACAAATAAGGTAAAGAAAGTTGAGCACATACAGGGTGTTCATGCATAATAGAGTAGGAGTACATTACCTGCTGCACTTTTTCTGTATTGGTACATTGTCTTTGGATAAAAATACCGTACTTAGCTACTCTAGAGAAATACTGATGGAAAAATAATGTTAGAGGAAGGATGCTTGCAAGCAAACACCATCAGCTAGACTTTCCCAAGTGTTTTCTAGTAGTTTTGTTCATTGTTATCAAAAGTAGCAGAGGGGTAAATGATTGGGAAATGGAGGAGAAAAGGACATGAGATTCCTTCTTCACAATGCCTGTTGATCTGCAAGTGAGGTTGTAGCATTTCACGTCTGGACCATGTTGAAAACCACTGATTCTTCTGCCATAATTTGAAGCTACTCATTAATAAGAGAAAACTAGGTAAGTGTCACAGTGTTTCTATTTGCTGGTCTGCTTCCATTTCTCTAGCACAAAGATGCAAACTGAAATAGCAAATCTGCTTCACGCACTCTATCTGGTTGTAATGTAGAATGTAAATTATGCAAAATGGTCCATGAATAGAGCTCAAAAATAACAGAGAATTTGTAGCCATGATGTGGATACACAGTCCATGCAATGTCCCAGTAGGACTGCTGGGATACTGTCTTGCACCTGGGAAAGAACAACCCCATGTATTAGTATAGGCTGGGGACTGACATATTGGAGAGCAGTGTAGAGGAAAAGGACCTGGGGGTCATAGCTGATGGAAGGTTCACCATAAACCAGCAATGTGTTCTTGTGGCAAAGAAGGCCAATGCCATTCTGGGGTGTATTAGAAGGGGTGCAGTTAGTAGGTCAAGAGAGGTTCTCCTCCCCCTCTACTCTGCCCTGCTGAGGCCACATCTGGAATATTGTGTCCAGTTCTGGACCCCATAGTTCAAGAAGGACAGGGAACTGCTTGAAAGAGTTATGCACAGAGCCACAAAAATGATTAAGGGAGTGGAACATCTTCATTATGAGGAGAGACTGAGGAAGTTTGGGCTCTTTAGCTTGGAGAAGAGGAGACTAATGGGTGACCTCATTAATGTTTATAAATATGTAAGTGCTGAAAAGGTACAGTCAGGCTTTTTTCAATGATGTCCAATGACAGGACAAGGGGCAATGGGTGGATGTTGAGACATAGGAAGTTGCATGTAAACATGAGGAGGAAAAAAATTTTCACTGGTAGGGTGATGGAACACTGGAATGGAAAGCCCAGGGAGGTTATGGAGTCTCCCTCTCTGGAGATATTCAAAACCCGCCTGGATGTGTTCCTGTGTGATCTGGTACAGGTGATCATTCTCTGGCAGGGGGGTTGGACTGGATGATCTTCTGACGTCCCTTCCAGCCCCTAACATTCTGTGATTCTGTGTACAAGAACTGTCAGATAAAACTTACCAAAAGGGGTTCATCAGTACAGTTACTTCAGACACCAGGGAATGAGATTTACTGAACCTGGGAAGGACTTCTCACCTTCCTAGGCTTTGATTTTAATGCATACATGCTTTCCAGGACTGTAATAAGTGTTTTTGCTTCTTTATCATTGTCTTATCATAACTATGATTTGTGTGACTTCCCAAGCATGGTTCTTTTGTATCAAAAGCAAAACATTTCTAGGAGAGGATAAGTCCTCCTGGGATGCATTACTGGTGGAGCTGTGGAAAAGGACTATTCCTCTGCTCAGGATACTAGATAGATAGGAGAAAAGACTTCCTTTCTGACCATGATTTTCTTGGAAAAATGTATGTATCCCTGTAGAATGGAAATAGTACTTTCTTATCCTCATAGGCTACTATGAGAGATAAGTACACTGATGCCCTTAAATCACCCAAATAAAGCACAAAGGTACACAACAAGTCTTTTATTGATGAATGTTTGTCTGGAAGTGCAGGGTCACGAGAAAGCAAAGAGTCTCAGTGAATGGCAGGAGCTCAGAAGGTGCTTAATTTTTCTGTTGTTGCTGTTGAAATTAGCCTGTGTGTCAATACTTTAGCAAGTTGCCACTTTTTGGTTCTGATTTCCTCCAAAGATTTTCTTGCACAAGGTGGCTTGCCTTCCCCTCCTTCTCTGGCTACCACTGGCATTTCCTCCACAGCATCTGAACATCATCTGTATGCACTTAATGACCAGATGTTCTCTGTCGCGCCGCTCCTCCAAAACTAGGCTGGAGTGGAAAGAAAAAAAAGGGACTCAAAGTAAATCATCCAGGGATTACACTAACAGAAAATGATGCTCTTGGTATGGAAACTATTAAAGAAAACCTGATTTTGTCTTTATATACTAGGGTTCATTAACTTTCTCTCTGGTACAGCTAATGACCTGAACAGAAGCTGTGGTTCATTAGTGATCTTTCTCTCTCTGTCTGGCAGTTCAACAGAGAAAAGAAAGAGCTGGAAGGAGATGTAGAAATTCTAAGTGAGACAGAACAGTATTGCATGTTTCCAGTCTGGTGGAAGCAAATTTTCTTCTGTTCCCATCCTTGTAAGAGGAATGATATGATACTTACAGTTAAACTCATCCTTTTTTTTTTGCCAGAGTGGGTTCAGTCACTAAAAGAGGAGCTGAAATGATCTCCTTTGATCACTGGAGATTGCAGCATCTGAACGTCTGTCCAGCCTTATGTGAGACAGCTCCACGGGGTTGTTTTGGCAGCAGGGAGTAGCTGTAAGGAGGTTCAAAAATACCTTGGCCTGATCTGCTTTGCAGGCATCCAGCTCCTGCAGGAAATGCTTCAGTGTTTTGCACTGGTGAAGCCTTCTTCAAGAAGCCTTTGGCAATAAAGTTCCTTCAGCAGCATAAGGGAAGAGTAGATAGTGTTGTTGGTTGTGTATCTGGCTCAAGGGTGGTGCTGGTGAAAACCAAAGCAAGCTAACGGAGATAACAAAAGGTGTTTCTGTTGACCCATTGGGAAAATCTCCACTTTTTTTTTTTTTTTTTTTTTTCTCTTACTTGTGAAAGACTCCCTTGTAGAGCTGTGATTGTCAAGGAAAACTGTTACTCTTCAGTGTGTCATTCTTACAGCACAAGAAAAGGTCTTTAAATTCTGCTGAATCATTATTTTGCAGGAGGGAGAGAAGAACAGTGTAAAGAAAATAAAGAAGTACAGCACCAACATTAAATGTTACATAACTTAAAAAAGATTACATGAAAATATTCAGCTACTCAAATTTTCAAGGCTGTTTATTTTTTCTAAACATCATTGTACTTATCTTTTAATGTCATAATACTATTGAATATCTCTTATTGCCTCTTGAATTTAAACCCAAGTTTCCCAGGAAAAGATGTGCAGTTTACTGTGACTTTAATGAACATTGCCAAATGTAGTATGTGAATTCCAGGCAGGTAGCCAGCAAATTACCTGTCACTGAAGGTAATTTTCTCTCTCTTCCTACTTTTTTGGATATATAATGTAGCACTAAAATGTATATCTTTAATATTTTAAAAGGAATTATCATCAAATGTAAAATAACTGATATTTACAGATGGTTAATGATATGTCAGACCTGTAAATGTATACTGAGCATTTTGATTTGGGTAGTTACTGCTTTCAGAATGCTTCAGGTGAATAAAAGGATAATTGAATGAATAAGTGGACACAGAGCCAATGATAGACGTTTTTTGACTTGAAAAGGGACATGAGTCGTATATAATGCTATCCTATAACCACCAGAATTAGACAGGGAAAAGGCATGTCAGACAAAGCAGTCTGTTTCTTTTTTTAGTGCAGGGTTGTTCTCTGAATTATATTACTTTGTCCAATCTAGTTTTAAGTACTAGAAGCAGTAGATCATCCCCATGGGGGACCACGGGACCACTCCACACTGTACTAGTTCTCACTATTGAATTTTCTGTGATATTCAGCCTAATTTTCATTTTGCTTAATTTCTTGCTGTTGCTCCTACTCACATTTATATGCTCAAGACTTTCCTTCCTTCCTTCTTTCCTTCCTTCCTTCCTTCCTTCCTTCCTTCCTTCCTTCCTTCCTTCCTTCCTTCCTTCCTTCCTTCCTTCCTTCCTTCCTTCCTTCCTTCCTTCCTTCCTTCCTTCCTTCCTTCCGAATTCCTTCCTTCCGAATTCCTTCCTTCCTTCCTTCCGAATTCCTTCCTTCCGAATTCCTTCCTTCCGAATTCCTTCCTTCCTTCCGAATTCCTTCCTTCCGAATTCCTTCCGAATTCCTTCCGAATTCCTTCCTTCTGAATTCCTTCCTTCTGAATTCCTTCCTTCCTTCCTTCCGAATTCCTTCCTTCCGAATTCCTTCCTTCCTTCCGAATTCCTTCTGAATTCCTTCCAAATTTCTTCCAAATTCCTTCCTTCCAAATTCCTTCCGAATTCCTTCCACCTGAAAGATGATTGTAGCCAAGAAGGGGTTGGTCTCTTCTCTCAGGCAACCAGCACCAGAACAAGGGGACACAGTCTCAAGCTGCACCAGGGGAGATTCAGACTCTAGGTGAGCAGAAAGTTGTTCACCGAGTGAGTCGTTCATCATTAGAATGGGCTGCCCAGGAAGGTGGTGGAGTCACCGTCCCTGGAGGTGTTAAAGAGGAGATTGGACGTGGCACTTGGTACCATGGTCTAGTCATGAGGTCTGTGGTGACAAGTTGGACTCGATGATCCTCGAGGTCTCTTCCAACCTTAGTTATACTGTGATACTGTGATACTGTAATTCCTTCCTTCCTTCCTTCCTTCCTTCCTTCCTTCCTTCCTTCCTTCCTTCCTTCCTTCCGAATTTCTTCCTTCTGAATTCCTTCCAAATTCCTTCTGAATTCCTTCCTTCCTTCCGAATTCCTTCCGAATTCCTTCCGAATTCCTTTCTTCCGAATTCCTTCCTTCCTTCCTTCTGAATTCCTTCCGAATTCCTTCCGAATTCCTTCCGAATTCCTTCCGAATTCCTTCCGAATTCCTTCCTTCCAAATTCCTTCCTTCCTTCCTTCTGAATTCCTTCCAAATTCCTTCTGAATTCCTTCCTTCCTTCCTTCCCTCCTTCCTTCCTTCTGAATTCCTTCCTTCCTTCCTTCCTTCCTTCCTTCCTTCCTTCCTTCCTTCCTTCCTTCCGAATTCCGAATTCCTTCCGAATTCTTTCCTTCCTTCTTTGCAAATTCCTTCCTTCCTTCCTTCCAAATCCCTTCCTTCCAAATTCCTTCCTTCCTTCCATCTGAACGGTGATTGTAGCCAGGAAGGGGTTGGTCTCTTCTCTCAGGCAACCAGCACCAGAACAAGGGGACACAGTCTCAAGCTGCACCAGGGGAGGTTTAGACTCCAGGTGAGCAGAAAGTTGTTCACCGAGTGAGTCGTTCATCATTGGAATGGGCTGCCCAGGGAGGTGGTGGAGTCACCGTCCCTGGAGGTGTTCAAGAGGGGATTGGACATGGCACTTGGTGCCATGGTTTAGTCATGAGGTCTGTGGTGACAAGTTGGACTCAATGATCCTCGAGGTCTCTTCCAACCTTAGTTATACTGTGATACTGTAATTCCTTCCTTCCTTCCTTCCTTCCTTCCTTCCTTCCTTCCTTCCTTCCTTCCTTCTGAATTCCTTCCTTCCTTCCTTCCTTCCTTCCTTCCTTCCTTCCTTCCTTCCTTCCTTCCTTCCTTCCTTCCTTCCTTCTTAATTCCTTCCTTCCTTCCTTCCTTCCTTCCTTCCTTCCTTCCTTCCTTCCTTCCTTCTGAATTCCTTCCTTCTGAATTCCTTCCTTCTTTCCTTCTTCTCTGAGTATGGAGAATGGCTTTGGTATTTATTTATCTGACAAGCCTTTGGGGATTCAGAATGCCTGTGAGGTTGCCTGCAAAGCAAGAATCATGATGCTTTAAGGATGAGACGATTGACTCCAGCTGCCAGGATGAGTTACATCCGTTGCACCCATCTGCACCTGAGGTAGGGATTAATTTTTAAAGAGTCATTGTCAAAGCACATAAGAGATACATTATACCTTATAGTTAATTAAGAGCAGAAACTAATCTATAGTAGATAATCTGAGTTTATCCATATCCTATCTTGTCTCTGTGCAAAACACAGATGACAAAGCTGTCATCTGCTGCTTGTAATTTAGATCTCAGGCAGCCCACATAGGAGCTAGGATTAATAACAGTGCCACAAAACCTTAATGTGGTTCAAATAATTTGCCCAGTTTGGATCAATTTTCCCATCTAGATAATCACTCCCTATTGTGGGCCACTTCTTTTTTGGGGCACAGACTGCAGGAGGGGTTCAGATACCTACAAAAGGCTGATGTTCAGTCTGTTGGACTTCTAAAGGCAATTGTGTTAGGCAGGCAATGGTGTTAGGCTGAATGGCTGTACTGAGACCTTCCTGGAAATCAAGGACATGAAGCACTTTCTGTGACAGTAGACCTATCTGCACCTGACCTTTCTCTATGAGGCTCACAGTGGTGGACCAAAGAGATGTAGGAAAATGTTTCCATTGTAACTTTTACAACTAGTCTTTAGGATTGTAACATGATTGATGTTGGAAGGGACCCCAGCAAATCCCATGGTCTCATCTACATGCTCCAAGCAGGGCTGTTGTAGCTTATGCTACTAAGGGCTGTATCCACCTGAGTTATGACTTTCTACAAAGATGAGAATTTTGCAGCCTCTCTGGGAGAACCATTCCATTGTTTGACTCTATCATGGTGATAAAAATAATGTATAATCAGAATTTCCTTTACTGCAACGTGTGCCTTTGCATATCTTTGTTGTATTTCTAAGGTTGCTTATCTATTTATCCAGGCCTCATAGAAGTAAAGCCTTTTTATGGTAACACTTAAGGGTAGATTTATGTTTATTGTATTGATTTCTAAAAGAAAGTGTTGTGCCAGGCCAACAGTAACATTATATTCACCTGTTATATAAGTAGAACTTTGTAAGCCTTGATGCTGAAGTTCTGAAGTTCTGAAATACCCTTATTATCCTCTTGCCCCTGTAGAAAGTGTCAATGTGCTCACCAAAGTGCTGACCTGGCATACTCACATACAACCTCCCATCTTCAACTTCACATTATTATAGAAATGCTTCAGGCACTGGGGCTTCTCCATATATACATTAAAAATAGCAGTAGTGGTCTTGTTTGTCAATTACCAAGGACCCAGGAAAATACAAGGAGAAATAAATCAGCAGGGAGTTCCAGAAGTGCCTTGACTTTGAAGGCAAACCTGTGCACAGCTTACAGACAGCACAGTGCTCCTTGCCGTTGTCCACAGCTCCTTGAAGGCTCATCAATCTGAGAACAAGGTGCCCTACTTTTATTGACCTTTCTCATGTCTCTTATGACCTGCACATACTGTGTATGCCTGGGTTGCTTCAAAAAGCTGTTAGACTGCAGCTCTCCTTCTGGTGCCATATAGAATTAAGTTCATTATAAGCCTGAGTGTCAATTCCCAGTTCCAGAAGCTACTTACACAAATGTCTTTCTTATTAAGTGACACACATTCATACTTGAAAAGCAGGAATGGTTCGAATACTGTTCTGTATTTCTGAAGCTGAAGGACTGAAGGTCAGAGGGAGTCTTTTGCAATAAGGATAAAAATGAAATGTTGTGGTATTGCATGATGTTATAATTGGCTGGTGCAATTACATTTTGTTTATCTTATGGTAATGGAATTTATTTTCATGAGTACACTTTGAGAATCATAAATTGTAGATGTACTGCAAAAGAGATTCTGACTACATTGACGTATTTCCCTCTTGTGGGCTTGGGACGAATAGGATTACATACAAACAAATCTTGACAGGTTATATGGCATTGATTTGTCAAAGGAAAAGCTCTTTGATTTTCTGAGTATAATTACAGAATCTCACTGTTTTCTTTCTCTCTTATTGATGGCTGAAGGGCTTTCACAGCAGTGAGTTTTATCTGAGGAGAACTGTGATCTCTACCTTTCTAAATCCTGGTGACGTTGCTACTATTTATACTAGTGGCTGATATGATTAGCAAGAAATCTCTGCATGAATAAGGAAAGAAATGCATCTTCATTTTATTAATGAAAATATAAAAGCAGCTCTTCTGGTTCTAGAATTATAGCTCTGGAGACTGAGGAACTTCAAGGCTGTCAAGCAGTTTCAATTAAGGCTAGCAAACAATCTCTAGAGTAAAGCTAATGTTACTCTGTTAGCCATCAGAGTCAAGAAATACTAGTATAACCTGGACAGTTATCCATAGCACTCATCTGATTTCGGTCTGGAAAGCTTCAGGAGGAATTTAAGAGCTGAGGTGTGCATGTTAATTTTTGTTGTATCCTCTCTGCAGGTCCTGACAAGTGAGCAGAGTAATAAGGGTTTAAAGCAACACCTAGCTCTTGGCATTGGTCTTACACTTCAACATTATTTCAGTCCAAAGACCTCCCAGACCTTAGGGAGGCTGAGTGGCTTGACACCTGAACTCCTTTTCCTACTAGATGCCAAACTGCTGTCCAACCTAGTGACTGAAGCTAACTACGAGTTGGTGACACGAGCACTTTGAGTTTCTGTTCACGCGTCCTTCTTCAAGGTGAGAGGAAAGGATATTTGACTGATAAAAACTGCATCCCTTTTGGTAGGTGAGCACAGTAAATGTGATAAGATGAATAACAGTAAACAAATGTATGTCAAGTTAGCGTTGTGTCACTGCCAGCCAAACCCTCTTACAGTGTCTTGTTTTTGCTCAGGTCACTACACACCATTACGATGTGGCATACAGTCACCCACATGCCTGGGGTTACAGAAAGCAAGTGTAGCTTGGAGCCAGCTGAACACAAGTGTGAAGCTGGCCTAAAGTCAGACCTCTGCTCAGTTACAATTTGGGAAATGTTTGTGCCGATCCTGAGCTGACACAAATTTCATGATCCCCTTTGCAGCTCTTCCTGTCTGATTCCTAATGAACTGGGCAAGTGGTTCCCAGTCAGCCTTCAGAATGAGAAAAAAATAGTGACGTTTTCAAGAGCTCTTAGAGAGTTTTATTTTTCACATTTCTTGGAAGCTACTGCTGTGCTTATTTGGCTATCAATTCATTTTCTCTTTGCTGGTACATTTACTCTATATTTAGCACATTTTAAAAGAGGACAACTAGACTGTACAGACAGAAAATCACACAGTAGGGCCTAATTTACTATACTGTAATAACTGTGTTCATAAATCTAATCTCTCTCTGGAAACCTCATATACATGTCTTTTCTTTTTTCCCTTTGATTTCTGTCCTTGCCTCTCTGTCTCTGCTGATAGCAGGCAGTAGGAGCTGCAGTCATTCAGTACCTTTGAGTACTATGGTCCATTTACTTAAATGTGGATGCTCACATTAAATTTAAAGCATCCAATTTTGGCTCTTTTGTCTTACTTACATTTTTGTGGTGATCTGTGGTGATCTGTTGTTTATACATTTACAGTGAAAGACATTTCTGGCATATTAAGATTTATATCAGGCACGAAAGCAGAGAGTGGATGTTTATCTCAAATGCAGTTTCCTTGTTTATCTTTCTTTTGAAGGGGTGTTTAAATGTTAAAATGCACTTAGACTAGCAGGTGATGGTGTATTGAAAGCCTTTGCTGGAAAATATTTAGTAGGACACTTTTAAGGACATATACTTAATTTTAAATTTTATAATTTATAAGACTACAGTAATATAATATAATATAATATAATATAATATAATATAATATAATATAATATAATGTAATGTAATATAATATAATATAATATAATGTAGTGTAATGTAATATGAATAGTATAATGAATAACCTGTATAATAAAACTATATGTGATGAATTAAAATATTTATTAGATATATTTATTGTTTTTTTAAACCCCGTATAAGTCACCTGAAATAAGGGAACATTGTCTGTTATGAAAAGCAAATGTTTTTCTGGGACTCAGACTTGTTGCAATTAGAATAAACAGTAAGGCAGAGGGAACTCCAAATGGGCCAGACCGAGAGAAATCAAAGCTAGGATTTCCTTGTAAAGTGCTATCCTTGTAAAATGCTATCCTTGATCTTGAACAGCAAGTCCTTAACCAGTTTGTGAACCATACTAGCAAGCTGTGGTTCTGTAGGACCACAGGTACTCAGAAGATTTCTGTCATTTCTGTTGTATTTTCAGTAAAAAGCTTAAACATCAAGGAGTGCAGTAATTCATGGTAAATGTTGAGTACAAGCCTGTATCTTGAGAATTATGGGGAAACCACTCCTATATATGGAACAGGAGGCCACAACTCTGTTTTATGCTCAGGTAGCTTGGTTGTTGCATTCATGATATTAAAGGAAAAAAGCCAGGGTAGTTTAGCATGAAGATGTGGGGAGAAGCTAGTAAAGGAGTTGGAAACTGCTCTGTACCTTCCTCAGATAAAGGCAAAGTGTGTCTGCTTTCGTCACCCATTGAAGAACCCCTGCCTGGTTTTGGATCACTATTAGGTGTTAGAAGCAGCTACGCCTGTGACTCATAAGGGACAAAGTACCTAAACCTGTTAAAATAATATGAAAATACCAGTCTTAAAGATTGCACACTGTTTTACTGTTAAATTTCTTCAGAGAGGTGTTTCTCCTAGATCCAAGTTTTTGCTTTAATAGGAATGGCTGTTAAGTAGCTAGTGATTTTTGCATGTTGGAGGGAGGGAAAAATGTTTTCTTCTAGTATTTTGTGTATGTAGATATGTTCACAGCCGTATGAATGATAATTTTATTAACCGGACAATAAATACACAAAAAAGAACCCAAGAACTGAGCTTGTAGATTTGTTCTACCAGCTTTTAAGATAATCTGTTTCTTAAAATGGCATTAAAGAGTTGACAATAACTTTCAGTATCTTTCAGATCCATCACATGTTACTTCCCATTGGTGATCTCCCCACACTTAGGGAGACAGATGGGTGTAGCAGGCAATTATCTACACATAATTTGTCATATTTGGGCACCAGTGACAAGAGCCTCTCTGCTCAGGGGTAGTATGGTAAAGAAAAGAAATAATTTTATACCCTGAGATTTTACTTCTTCCCATGCATAGAGGGCAACTGAAAGTACATGTGGGGAAACTAAACTGCTGAAGCATTGCATGTTTAACGTGGCATGAAAATATGAATGAGATGACTTACTGTTCACCACTGCCAACCCTTGAATGAAATCCTGAAGGCATTGCCACAAAAAGTCCCTCTGAAAAAAGTGGAGAGCTTTGTTATCTATCATCCCATCATTAACAAATTGGAAGAACCAGCAGAAGAATTTTTGGCCTAAACTCAAGACATCAAAAATAGGTAAGAAAAATATACTGGGGAAATACATCCTGGGAAGATTCCTACATTTGCGGGGGAAGGGATTAGATTGTTTTGCTGGCCTTTTTCATATCTCATTTTTAGGAGTCTATTATGTTATTTTGCAGAGTGAAGAGTGGTTAAAGTGATTAATGGACTGCAGGGCTTGATATATGAGCAAACAGCCAAACAAGTGAACCTGTGCAGCATGCTCAGTGCTGAGCAGCGTGAGGGTTGTCTGGGATCTGCTGGGGTGGCAGGCAAGGGTGCTGTACCCTGCAATTCGAGGAGCTGTAATTAGCAGAAACAAAACGTCAATTAGCATAGAAAATATTTTAATGTGGCACTTTATTGTACCCACCTGTGATCTCTGCCAGCAGCAACAGCATCCCCTCCCAGCCTCATCCCTGTGTCTTGAGCTTTCTCTGTGCTGCTCAGCTGCAACACAGGCACCCGTGGCTCCCTCCCTGTCTCCCTCCTCATTCTTGCTGTCCCTTGATGTGATTCAGGGTACGTGCTCTGCTTCCCATCTCAGTACTGCTTCCCCCACCTTGGCAGCATGCCACCATGGGCCATCTCCTTGTAAGATGCAGAAAAGCTGGAAGATGAGTTGGTTCACACTTCATGTTTAAGCAAAAATGGACCATAGGCTAAAGGAGAAAAAAATTCCCAAATGAAGAGTATAGTCTGGATTAGATATAGAAGGCTTCACTTTCTGAGGTGACATATAATACTGATTTCAAAAAAGTCTCTGCAGGTATGAAAGCTCTGCTGACACCACCCCTGGAGAAAACAGCTGGGGCAGTAGGACTCCTTCTTCACAGCCATCCCCTTCTATCTACCATGCCAAAGAAGATGCCAGTTCACCTGCAGACTTGGAGCAGAAAATTGAGAGCAGCAGATGTTGCAGCCTGCTGAAAGCTTGCTGATAGCTGAGCATTTGAACTCCTAGAGAAGAGCTCTTGTGGAGAAGGTCGCTAGTTGACCACAGGATTGCAGCACACCGTACTTTTGAATGATACCAGAAATTTTACTGAGACCTCCTCATGAAGGAAAAAAAACACCTATGTACTGATATCTTCCTAGCACTCTGTTCAAACACTTCATGGAAGTTTTTTGTGCTTTCTTGGTCTTCTCTGGACATGCTCCAGCAACTCAGTGTCCTTCTTCTAGTGAGTGGCCCAAAACTGAACACAGCATGCAGTCTCACCAGTGTCAAGTACAGGTGGACAATCACTTCCCTACTGCTGGTCACTCTATTCCTGATACAAACCAGGATGCTGTTGGCCTTCTTAGCTGCCTGATCACAGTGCTGGCTCATATTCACCTGGCTGTCAAACAATAAAAAGACTTCTTCAAATACATCAATAGGAAAAGGAAGACTAGGGAAAATGTGGGCCTGCTTCTGAATGAGTTGGGTGCCCTGATGATGTGGGCTACAGACAAAGCAGAGTTACTGAATACCTTCTTTGATTCAGTCTTTACTGCTAAGACTATCCCTCAAGAATCACAGTCCCTGGAGGCAAAAGAGAAAGTCTGGAAGAAGACAGACTCTCCCTTATTCAAGGAGGACTGAGTTAGAGATCATTAGGCAAGCTGGATGTCCACACATCAACGATCCCAGATATGATGCAACCACAAGTGCTGAGGGAGCTGGCTAAGGTTATTACTAAACCACTCTCCATCCTTTTTGAAAGGTCAGGGAGAACAGGAGAGGTACATGAAGACTGAAGGCAATCCAGTGTTACTCCAGTCTTCAAAAACAGCTTTGGAAGTATGAATTGGATGAGTGGATGGTGAGGTGGATTGAGAACTGGCTGAATGACAGAGCACAGAGTGTTGTGATCGATGGTGTAGAGGATAATTGGAGTCCTGTGTCTAGTGGTGTTCCTCAGGGGTCAGTACCGGGGTCCAATCTTGTTCAATGCATTCACCAATGACATGGATGGAGGGCCAGAGTGTACTCTAAGCAAGTTTGCTGATGAAACAAAATTGGGAGGCGTGGCTGGCATACCAGAAGGCCGTGCTGCCTTTCAGACAGACCTGAACAGACTGGAGAGTTTGGCACAGGAGAACCTCATGAATTTCAACAAGGCCAAATGTAGAGTCCTGCATGTGGGGAGGAATAACCCCATGTACTAGTACAGGTTAGGGGTTGACCTGTTGGAGAGCAGCTCGGTGGAGATGAACTGGAGTGCTGGTAGAGAACAAGTTCACTGTAATTCAGCAGTGTGGTCTTGTGACCAAGAAGGGCAACAGTGTTCTGTGGTGCATTAAGAAGTGTGGCCAACAGGTCAAGGGAAGTTCTCTCCACTCTATGCACTGGTTAGGCCACGTCTGGAGTATTGTGGCCAATTCTGGTCTCCCCAGTTCAAGAAATGCAGGAAACTACTGGAGAGAGTCCAGCGGAGGGCTCCAAAGACACTGAGGACTGGAACATCTGTCTTACAAGAAAAGCAAGAGAAACTTGAGGCTGTTTAGGCTGGAAAAGAGAGGACTGAGAGGGTATTGTATCAATGCTTATCTGTATCTAAAGGGAGAGCGTCAAGAGGATGGGGCCAGACTCTTTTCAGTGGTGCTTAGTGCTAGGACAGGGGTCAATGGACACAAACTAGAACACAGGAAGCTCCACCTAGAGATAAGGAAAAATTTGTTTCCTTTGAGGGTGACAAAGAACTAGAACAGTCTGCCCAGAGTGGTTGTGGAGCCTCCTTCTCTGGAGATTTTCAAAACCCAGACGGATGTGTGCAATCTGTTCCAGGCAAACCTGCTTTAGCAGTGGGACTCAACTATATGATCCCCAGAGGTCCATTGAAACCTCCATCATTCTCCGATTCTGTGACTCGCTAATACCCCCAGGTCACTTTCTGCTAAGAAGTTTTCCAGCCCCTCTTCCCTGAGCCTATAGTGTTGCATGGGGTTGTTGTGATCCAAGTGCAGGACTCAGCACTTGATCTTGTTGATTCTCATACAATTGAACTTGTCCCATTAATTGAGCCTGTCCAGATCCCTCTGTAGAGCCTTCCTATTCTCAAGCAAATCAACACTCCCTCCCAGCTTAGTTTTGCTTGCAAGCTTACTAAGGGTGCACTTGAACCCTTCATCCAGATCATTGTTAGACATATTAAACATAACTGGCTCCATAACTGAGCCAACTGGATTTAGCTTCACTCACTCCCGATGTTTGGGCCTGGTCATCCTGCCATTTTTAAGCCAGGAAAGCATATGCCTATCTAAGCTAAGAAAAGCCAATATCTCCAGGAGGAAACTGTGGGATACAATTACTAAAGTCCAGGCAGACAGCGCTCTCAGCCTTTCTGTCATATGCTAAGTGGGTTGTAGAAGATCAGGTTCATCAAACAGGACTCGCCCTTTGTGAACCCATGCAGACTGGGCCTGAGATTGTCTGTTTGTCCTGCGCATGCTGCATAATAGAACTCAAGATGACGTGCTACGGGACCTTTCCTGGCACTGAGGTCAGACTTACAGGCCCATAGCTCCCTGGGTCCTTCTTCCAGTCCTAGTAGATGGGCTTAACATTTCCCTATTTGCAGTCAGCTGGTACCTTTCTGATTAGCCAGGACTGCTGATAAATGATATAAAGTACCTTGGTGAGCACTTCCACCAGCTCTCTCAGTACCTTTTGGTGGATCCCATCCAGCCCCATAGACATCATGGCACAATCATGTCTCTTAAGCCCTTAGATATGAAATGGAACATGCATTTTACTCTCACTTTAGACTCCCGTTGTATCCAAATAAATCTTACATAAGGCAAAACCACAAAAACTACTCTGCTATCTTAGACTGGAGGCTCAGCTGCCCCTGCACTGCCCCTGTTACAGCTGCTGATGGAAAGGTTTCTTATCCTTACAGTGGATTTCTGTAACAGCATGATGTTGTTTTCCATTTCATCCTCTGCTTTATGATGCTGATTTCTAATGGTCTGTTTATCATTCTGACCACTGCTGAATATTGAGTTGAAGTTTGCATAAAACTATCCAATGTGAGTCACAGAGGGTGATATAGAGTTGTTCTTCACTATGTTAATTTCTTGTCATTGTTAACTCTGAATTTTGTCTGTGCTCCCCCATTGTTGGCTTTGGTTGGTTGCAAGTTCTGTGAGATAGGCACCAAGCAGGGTGCTGGACCTGCCTGTGATGCTGCATGGTGACAACTAAATTATTCAGATTTTTACTTCTATTTGCTGATGAGAGTAATTAACTTCATACAAAACAGGATAAAATAATATACTAGTGTCATTGCAATCTGTCCTGTTCAGCTTTCAACAAAGCTGTGATGTTCATCTCCTAGGTGAATAAATATGGCATTTTATTTTGCATGGCAAAAGATCTGAAGGAGATTGCCAGTGTTATTTAGTATTAATATAAGTAGGGTCAGCTGTACATAGTCTGTCTGATGATCCTGTTTTTCTTTTCTCTCTTTTTTATTTTACTTCTTTAGACCTTGTAGTTACCCAGTAATTTTTTTTTTTATTAAATTATTTATTGTAGCTGGATGATTGATGGTGTTTCACTTTGGTTCTTTGCAGCTTCCTGCTTCTTTAGTTGTCAAAATGACAAGCACTCAGTGCTTAATTAAAGCTTTTATTTTGCTCTGTTATTGTTCATCTTCAGTCAAATCAGAATTCTCATGTATTCCAGAAAATAATAAATACTCCCCAAATGCAGGTATCTAAAATTTAGATCAAGGAATATCTTCATTTATTTTTCATTGTTATTATTTTCATTATATTTAATATTTTATACACAGACTTTTATGTATATAAAATTTTTTCTTGTGAAAGATGCTAAAAAGAAAACTGTATAACAGAAACTTGTCAGTACAACCTGCTGCTAGATGGTCATCACTGTAAACTTCTTCACCGAGCTCTCTCTTTTGTGTGTGTGTGTGTAAGGAGAGAATAATAGGAGTAGCTCCTTGTCAGGACTGTCAAACCACCCTTGCTCTAACTGTCAGTAATTGCAGCACTTTTTTTAGTGTTGTGGACATACAGCAGGAATTCCTCTTAGATACCTTGAAGTGTTTGGTAGTGATACATCCACTTTAGTTACTATAAGATCTCTATATAGTCAGGAGGAAATAAGCATTCTCAAAGGCGCATTTTATTTTGTATTAGAGATCTAAAATAGATTAAATGCTTCCTCTGCTCTGATAAGAAAGCCATGAGCCTAGACATTTGGTCAGATAATTTTCACTCAGACACACCACTACTTGGACTGAGATGACTGATTTATTTTATGTAGCTGGACACAGGGAAAGCAACATCTCCCAGTTCCTGTGCTGGGCCTGGGGCAGGATGCCATCTCATCCCTGCTTTCTTGTGACATCTTGTTTCTCAGTCAGGAATGCCTCATTCTAAATATGTTTTCGAGCTCCCCTTTCATATACCTTTATATACAAAAGCTTAGTTACAGCACAGCAGCTACAAATGGCTGATTAGATTCATTTTAATGAATTCATGCCACTGAATATGTAGAAGTATGCTAACCCAAGATGGCTCCAGCTCTTGCAGTGTTGAGATTGGTACGTTTTTTTGCGGATATTGCAGGGAAGTTGCAATGGTGAAGTGAAGACAGGCTATGGGTAGTTCTCTCATGGGGTAGGTGATGGGGAGGCAGCAGGCTACCTGACCAGCATGCGAATTAGTCTTTACCTCTGGAACAGCAGTTCTTTATTCGACTCAGGAAGACCTGTCCAGGAGAGCTGGACCTGCTTCAAGAAAGAACTCTTGAAGGCGCAGGAACAGGCTGTACCAATGTGCTGGAAGATAAGCCACCGGGGCAGCCAACCAGCCTGGATGTGCAACAAACTTCTAAAGGAACTAAGGGAAAAAAAAGAGAGTGTATCATCTTTGGAAGAAAGGTGAAGCAACCCATAGAATATTTAAGGATGTTGCTAGGTCTTGTAGGAAAAAATTTAGGGAGGCAAAAGCCCATGTAGAGCTTAGACTGGCCTCTGCTGTGAAGGATAACAAAAAATCCTTCTTTAAATAGAAGGATAGAAGGGCTTTGCAGAGGGACCTTGACAGGCTGGACAGATGGGCAGAATCCAACAGTATGAAATTTAGCACATCCAAGTGCCAGGTCCTGCACATTTGCCACAGCAACCCCATGCAGTGCTACAGGCTGGGGTCAGAGTGGCTGGAGAGTGGCCAGGCAGAGAGGGATCTGGGGGTACTGTTCGATGGTAGGCTGAACACGAGCCAGCAATGTGCCCAGGCAGCCAAAAGGGCCAATGGCATCCTGGCCTGGATCAGGAACAGTGTGGCCAGCAGGAGCAGGGAGGTCATTCTGCCCCTGTACACTGCACTGGTTAGGCCACACCTTGAGTACTGTGTCCAATTCTGTGCCCCTCAATTTAAGAAAGATATTGAGACTCTTGAATGTGTCCAGAGAAGGGCAATGAGGCTGGGGAGGGGTTTGGAGCACAAGCCCTATGGAGAGAGGCTTCAGGAGCTGGGGTTGCTTAGCCTGGAGAAGAGGAGGCTCAGGGGAGACATTATTGCTCTCTACAACTACTTGAAGGGAGGTTGTAGACAGGTGGGGATTGGTCTCTTCTCCAGGCAACCAGCACCAGAACAAGAGGACACAGTCTCAAGCTGCACCAGGAGAGGTTCAGACTGGAGATTAGGAAGAAATTCTACACAGAGAGAGTGACTGTCCATTGGAATGTGTTGCCCTGAGAGGTGTTGGAGTCACCATCATTGGAGGTGTTTAGGAGGAGACTTGATAGGGTGCTTGGCTGCATGTTTTAGTTGATTAGGTGGTGTTGGATGATGGGTTGGATGCAATGATCTTGAAGATCACTTCCAACCTGGTTTATTCTATTCTACTGTAACCACTTCTGGACTCCTCGATTTAGGAAGGACATTGAGACACTTGAACATGCCCAGAGAAGGGCAGTGAGGCTGCTGAGAGGTCTCAGGCACAAGCCCTATGAGGAAAGGCTGAGGGAGCTGGGATTGTTTAGCCTGGAGAAGAGGCAGCTCAGGGTAGACCTTATCACTCTTTGCAACTACCTGAAAGGAGGTTGTAGACAGGTGGGAGCTGGTCTCTTCTCCCAAGCAACCATCAACAGAACAAGAGGACACAGTCTTAAGCTGTGCCAGGGGAAGTGTAAGCTCAAGGTGAAGAGAAAGTTCTTCCCAGAAAGAGGAATTGGCCATTGGAATGTGCTGCCCAAGTAGGTGGTGGAGTCCCCATTTCTGGAGATGTTCAAGAGGAGATTGAGTGTGTCACTTTGAGCCATGGTTTAGTTGTCAGAAGGTGTTAGGGATTAGATAATATGCCAGACTTGACGATCTCTGCGGTCTTTTCCAACCTGGGTGATTCTATGATTCTGTATTTCTATATGAAGGATGGGTATTCACTGGTCACAATGTCCCTTTCTCTGATTTTTTTCTGTAGAGAACTGTGGCTGAGACTTCCAAGACAGCTTGAACTTTTTTTTTTTTTCCTCTGCATTTACCACCATGAAACATAATCACAATGGAGAAGATGCAGATATGCTTCATTACTTTTTCTCCTCCTTTCCTTCCTTATTTCTGAAAAGAAGTAGTGAGAGAAAAGAAATGGTCTGTAAATGAGGCACAAAAGCAAAGATTTATTGAATGATGAGAGCAGACTCAAGGGGTCTCCAAGTAAAATTAGTGTAACTAGCATAATATCATATGATTAAACAGCTCCTGATCCACCACCACCATTTTTGCACCCATCCCGGAGGCTGGAGCAAGACCCTCACCAGTGAAGATACCACATGGAGGAGCTCAGCCCCAATAAGGAGGCCTGGCCAACACCCATAAATAATAGTGGAGTGGTGATCAATCATGTTCCTAGCTAACCGGGGGGTCACCAGGCCCCCCAGCCTTTGTTGTCACCACCACCCAGTGTGCACCACGGGCACTCACCAGCAATGAGAGGAGGACCCCTCAGCCCAGATGGGCTCAGCTTGAGGTTTCTGCCTGTCCTGGGGGTGCTTAAAAAGAGGAAAGGGCGGGGAGGGCAAAATGGCTACACATGGGGTGGGAAGAGACTCCACCAGAACCCGGGTGCTCTGGGATTTGAGGGGAAATAAAGGGGGAAAATGATGCAGATGAGGGACATTTAGGGTGTCAAGTAATGAAAGGGCTAGGGGGAATGGAAAAAAAGAAATAGAGAAGCATAGATTCAGATTGGATGTTAAGAAGAAATTCTTTACTATGAGGGTGGTGAGCCACTGGAACAGGTTGCCCAGGGAAGCGGTGGAAGCCTCATCCCTGGAAATTTTTAAGGCCAACCTGGATGTGACTCTGAGCAACAGAATCTAGTGTGAGGTGTCCCTAGATGATTCTATGATTCTAAAACAGTTTTGCAGTTTAGACTGGATGTTAGGAAGAAATTCTTCACAGAAAGAGTGATTGGCTATTGGAATGTGCTGCCCAGGGCTGTGGTGGAGTCGCCATCCCCGGAAGTGTTTAAAATAAGACTGGATGAAGTATTTAGTGCCATGGTTTAGTTGATCAGACAGTGTTGGGTGATAGGTTAGACTTGATGATCTTGGAGGTCTTTTCCAATCTGGTTAATTCTGTATTTCTGATGGGTTGGCTGGAGGTGTTTGAAACTATGTTTGGCTTTCTAGAATTGCTTTCACAGAGCAATTTCTTTTTCATGAGGTCTCATGTGAGAATAAACTCATTAGATTTGTGATATGATTCCCTGAACGGCTAACTCATGAATTCTTCTAATGTTTCAAATTGTCATGTATATAGCACATCGGATTTTGCTGCTAAACTGGATTTGGCTTTCTTTTCAGTCTTTGTTTAGGATTTGTATGTAATTTATTCTAGTGCTTCTCATTTCTTGCTTCTTCTGTTTAATGTTTGTGAAGATGTGAATGACTGCACCTGAAGTTACAGCCACTTGGCCCTTTAGAAAATGAAATGAATTGGCTCAAGTAAATTATGAAAGCAAAATTCATCTGATAGTACATTTGCTGATTGGTTATAGTCTTCCATTATGGAAAACTCAATAAAATCTTAATTAGAAAAAAACCAGATAAGCAAAAAAGCAAGTAAAACCATTTTAAAAATCGTCGTGAAGTTCCAATTCTTTCTCAGTTCCTTTGATGTTATTGAATAGATACTCACTCTGCTTTGGAACTTTACAAATGTCATTCCTGAGCTATTGACTCTGCTAAAAGGGTGAGTATGAGATGTGGAAAATGCAAGGTAGGAAACTGTGTGTCTGCTTCCAAAGTGAATATCTGTACATATTCCATAAAAGATTTATTCATTTATGATTTTAAAGTTTTTGCCAGACACTCTGTATTTTTATACCTGGGATGACCTTTTCATGTAATTTCAGTTGTAGAGTATAAAGAAACCTTCTCATCATTCTACATAATGAGCTTGCATAACAGAAAGAAATGATGATATTTATTCCTGTTATAAAATCTGTTTGACTTTATTGAATCCAACAAAACAAAGACAGCAAAAAGGCATATTCGACAAGTTCACCCCACCCACTTCTTTTGCCAGGAGAATTAATTGCATGTTTCCTCTGAAGCAAAGAACAAAAGGTTTTTATGGTACATTTCTTGTAGTTTTGTTCCACTGTCACAGAAAATTTTTAATTCCGTGCAGGTATGTATACCTGCAGGTATGTATACATGGCTTCTCAGAAATCTGGCCAGATGTTTAGCACTAGGATGAAGAAAAGATTTAGACATGGTGACTCAGAGTGGCAGTGTCCCCTTATTTTGCTTAGACAAACACAGTTTAACACCCACTTAAACTTGTTCCTTTCCAATCCATATAACAGGATTTCTACTTTCAAACTTAATTGATTCATCCTTGAGATGGGATGTATCCTGAATGGTGGATGGGCATTGCCAAGGGCACAATGAGTTGGCAAAGGGCGTATCAGGGACAGCAGTTATACTTAACATGTCTGGAAGGTCACAGGACCATGACTGAAGCTGTTGTTTCTTTTACCTTCCCCCTCCCCCCCCGATTGCACCATATGGAAAATGCTTGGAAACTAAGATGGGGATAGCCAGAAAGTGGACCACAGGGACATCTAGGAGTCCTGGGTTCACTGGGATAGGATCATAGGCTGAGCTATGGTCTGCAGGCCGTCAGCAGTTTTGAGTCACCTGCATGGCTGACACAAGCTGGCCTCAGGTGTATGCCAGACCATAAATGTCATGCTTAGTAAGAAGGAGGAAGTTTGCTGAGGACTGAGGACCTGCTACTTGGGCTTCTGTGGGTTCCTTCTGACCCTGCTCTTCCTTCTCCTCAGGACTACATTCCATTTATTGTGACTGCTGTACTTTTTAATGGGATGAGTTTAACTTTGTATATGTTATATAGACATTGGTATTAGTTTTGCTATTTCATTACATCTATTTTCATTTTAATCCACGGGTCTTCTCTCTTTTTCCTGATTCCTCTTCTCTGCTGGGGAAGGGTCATAAAGTGATAGAACAACTGCTATAGTTTATCCCTGAATATGGGCTAAAATACAGGCATTAAGTTAACTAAATAAATTCAGCAAAGGGAGGTGAATGACTGGAATGAAAATACTGCAGTTATAAAAAATACAGCTGTAAGTCAGAAACAGCACACCTGAATACCAGATCTACTCTTTCTTATCCAAGTTCTCTCACTGCTGGGTTGCCATCAGGTTCATTGCCTGCTCTCCTTCTGACACTATCCGTTTTACCATCACAGCTACAGAGACCTGCAACAGCAGGTTGAGAGCATGCAGCCACTCAGGACAAACTACTGTCTCTAGTTAAAGCACTCTACTTAGGTTAGGAGAAGTGACAGGACTGATCTCAATTCTCCAATTTCTTGGACAAATATGTTAATTGGCAGGTCACTCTAAACTCCTGCTTCAGTTGTGCAAAATACTTATTCAATCACAGAACCTAAGGTTACAGAGAAATGTTTTTTTGCTAAGTAGCTTAGTGAACAGAAAAATTATGATTTTTAAAATAGTTTTCCTGAATATAGAAACTTGAGTGCTGTAACTACTACCTTTGATTTAAATTATTCCAATATTATTATTTATTTGATGAATCTATGTACTTGAAGATCTAAAATGTCTGTGTCCTATTAGATTTTTATTTTCTTTTTAAGAAAATGTACAAAAAAATCTACAGTTCATTTGGCTGCATTTCACAGGACTTTTTTCATAGTGATAGAATTGCAAGCTAGTTTTGCAGGCTAACCTAAAAAAATGGTGATAGCAAGTCCTTTGGTAAAATCAGTAGTGATGTAAAGGACAGAAATCCACTCAATTTATTATCTTTTCATAATATTATGAAAGCCTGAAGCTGGATGTAGCTGAAGAACACTTTTCTGCCTTCCCACCTGCTGCCATGCCTTTTGGCAACAGATGAAATTGCCTTGTCTTAGAACATTTGTACTTGACTCTTACTAAAGGTAATGGAAATTTTGCCCATCTGCTGATAGAGGATATCTGTCAAATCTGAATGCAAAGAGCAGTCAGTTCCTCCTTGTAGGTGGGATCAGAATACATTCACTGTATTTACAGAAATATGTTACAAAATACTTAGATTGAAGTAGTTAATTATTACCAGATTTTGTGTGGCTTTTGGAAGTATTGTTTGTCTCTTTCACAATCGGTGCGGTGGAGGTCTTCTGCAAAGTGGTTGCATCCTAAAAATAACCATCCTTATGCACAAGTGAAAATTACATGGAAAATAAATCTAATAGTTCTGGAATTTGGAGTGTGTGAAGTTTTTAGTGCATTTTAGCTTTCAAAATAATTATTCTCTATACATTTTTTGGATATTTTCAAAGGCAGAAAAATGTTATGTGGAAACTGAAAAACTTTTTTAGTGAAGTTTGAGTTACAGGTCTTCAGCACTGCCTATTTTTTCCACATGAGCTAAAAGACTCGCTAAACATGGTTGTTATTTCACATTCTGAACAGAAAGAAAAGTGCTGAGAAACTATGATTTCCCCTTCTGGAAATATCTTCCCTGAATTGAAGATTGTTGTTGGAGTCTGGTTTTGGTCTACCTTGGTACCTTGGAAATTGAAAGAGATGAGGCAGAGTTTCTGTGTGTTGACTTTAGAAACTTTGTGGGGAGCTAAGTTTTACCATCTATTGCCTCTCCCAAGTGATGGCTTCAGGGACTGTACCACAACTCTTCTGTGCTGCATGTCACATAGTCAATGGTGTTTAAACTGCTATCACAGTTAACATCAATGACAAAAAAGAAGACAAAAAGTATGAGATACTTTGAATATGCTTAGGTATTTCGGACTCTCTAGCCCTGACGAAATCCTTCTTGTGTTTGTGAAAGCCCTGGCAGAAGCAGTCTCAGTACACATGAGAATGTGTGGAGGTGGACCAAGTTCTGGAAGGCTGGAAAAGGGAAAATATGGGACTAGACTTTAAAAAAAAAACCCACACAAACAGAAAGTTGTGGAATGATAGGCTAGCTTTTTTTTTTTTTTTTAAATTTTTTTTTTTATTTTTAGTGGGAACATACTACTGCAAAAAATCTGACTGCCTTTTTGTAGGGGACCTAAAATAATGCCAGATGAGAAAGCAGTAAATGACTAGGCAGCAAATGCAGTGATTGCTAACTCATTTGTCAGAAATAAATCATATCAGATCAATCCAAAATCTTTTTATGTGAAGTAGTGTGCCTATGGGTATAGACATCATATAACTAAGCTTTGTACTGACTTCTTACATTGCCTCATATTACATGAGCAAGTCAGGATTATGGATTATTGTAAAGCAGGCACAAAAATATCTGGGGATGCTTCATGCAGAGCAGTTGCCAACCCTTCACTGTCAAACTGCCAAGATGAGTTGAGGAGGGTTCCACAAGGATCTATCCTATGCATAGTATGTTCAATGTTTTCATTATAAACCAACACTATGTTGTTAGAATATGCTTATTAAAATTAATCTGAATAAGGCATTGAACAGATTGAAAGGTAAGAATTTATTCAAAATGATCACAACAGTTTAAAGAAGTAGTCTTCAAAACAACAAAAGATTAATTATAACAAATACATTGTTCTTCACTTAGGCAGGGATAAAGGGTTGAGAAAGTACAATGAAAAAAAGCTGAGATAAGATAGGCAACAGTCTTGCAATGAAGTATTCGGAATTTACAGTAGGTCACAAACCTAATATAGCTTAAGAGTATTACGGTATTCATATTGAGTTTGCATGGCAAGGTTTTGGTAGTGGTGGTACTACAGGGATGGCTTCTATGAGGTGCAGCCAGAAGCTTTCTTCATGTCACATAGAGACAATGCCACCTGGCTCCAAGATGAACCCACCACTGGCCAAAGCGGAGGCCATCCTCAATGGTGGTAGTATCTCTGGGATAGCATATTTAAGAAAAGGGAAGAAAACTCATGCAACAGCAACTTCAGCCAGAGAGATGAGTGAGAATGCATGAAAGAAACAGATCTGCAGACACCAAGGTCAATGAAGGAGGGGGAGAAGGTGCTCCAGGTACTCGATCAGAGGTTCTCCTCTGTGAAGACAATGGCAAGGCAGGCTGTCCTTCTGCAGGCCATGGAGGTTAGCGATGGAAGACTCCTTGTTAGAACAGGTAGATAATCTGAAGAAAACTATGACCTTGTGGGAAAAACATGCTGGAACAGGCTCCTGTGTATGCATGGAGAGAGAAGCCTAAGATGGAGCAGGTTTGCTGGCAGGACTTGTGACCCCATGAAGTAATCATGCTGGAACAGTCTTTTCTTGAAGGACTACACCCCATGGAAAGGATCCAAGTTGGAGCAGTAATGAAGAACTGTAGCCCATGGGAAGGACTCATGTTGGAGAATTTTTATAAAGGACTGTCTTTTGTGGGAGAGACCCCACACTGGAGCAGAAAAAGTGTCAGTACTCTCTCTGAGCAAGAAGCAGTGGCAGAAGCAATGTGTCATGACCTGACTGTAACCCCCTTTCCCATCCCACTGTATTGCTGTAGAAGAGGAAGAAGAGAAATTTGGAGTGAAATTAAGCCCAGACAGAAGGGAGGGGTGCGGGAAGGTGTTTTTAAGATTTACTTTTATTTCTCATTATCCTTCTCTGAATTGGTTAGTAATAAATTAAACTAATTTCCCTGAGTCTGTTTTGCCCATGTCAGTACCAGCTGAGTGATCTCCCTGTTCTTTTCTTGACCCATGAGCTTGTCATTATATTTTCTCTCCCTTGCCTGGTAGAGAAGGGCGATTGATGGAATGACTTTGGTGGGCACCTGGCATCCATCCAGGGTCAACCCAACACATTGTTGCACAGAGGTCAAACGTTGCACTGGGATTTTTAAACAGCAGCATAGTTCATAAAATTTGTAATGTAATTCTTCTTCACAGCATTGTTATGGTTTTTGAGATGTGAAGCAGCTGGAGGGAGTACAGAGGAAGGATATGAGGAATGTCTGGGAAAATGCAAAGGACAGGATGTTTGGTCACCTTAGAAGACAAAATATGGAGGGAAGAGGTTATGATAGTGTCTGAATACATAGAGCAGGTCCAAAGAGAATGATTCCTATGGCCATGAAGGACAAGGAAAGAATTAATGGATGAAGCTGTCTAAAGAGATGTTTACTTTAAATTTTAGGAATTATTTTCTAATGGTAGGAATTGGTTGTCATTGTGGTTGCTCAAGAATGTCACTCAATGCTCATTAAAAATATTAAAGAGCAGATTAAGCAAATAGGAATAAGTTTTAGAATATGATAGTTACTGTAATTTCTTATTATAGCAAGAAAAATAAATTAGGTAATTTCTGCAGGTCTCTTCTGTGCTTGTGCAGTTTTGCAGTCATCTAAGCTTGGTTTTCCCTTTGCATCCAAGCACAATTTATCTGCATCCTACCACTTTCCACTCAAGATCTGCGGAAAATACCCTAGGCATCAGCCTAAAACTGCCACAATATTAGCAAAATATTCTTTACTGAAAGAGTTACCAAACACTGGAACAGGCTGCCCATGGAAGTGGTGGAGCCACTATCCCTTGAGATACTTACAAGATATATATATATGTGGTGCTTAGGGACATGGTTTAGTGATGGACTTTGCAGCATTACTTTCATAGTTTGACTCTATCATCACGTGCCTGTGGGAGCAGGTCCAGAGGAGGACCACAAAAAAGATCAGAAGATGAGAATATGACACCGTCCCCCATAGCAAACTCCTGGCCAAGCCCATGGCTTGGACAGCAGTACTCTGAGCTGGGTTAGGAACTGGCTGGAGGGCCAAACCCAGAGAGTGGTGGTGAATGGTGTCACATCCAGCTGGCGGCCAGTCAGTAGTGGAGTCCCCCAGGGATCAGTGCTGGGCCCCATCCTCTTTAACATCTTTATTGATGATCTGGATGAGGGTATTGAGTCTATCATCAGTAAATTTGCTGATGACACCAAGCTGGGGGCAGGAGTTGATCTGCTAGAGGGTTGAGAGGCTTTACAGAGAGACCTCGACAGGCTGGACAGATGGGCAGAGTCCAACGGCATGAGATTTAACACATCCAAGTGCCGGGTTCTGCACATTGGCCACAACAACCCCATGCAGAGCTACAGGCTGGGGTCAGAGTGGCTGGAGAGCAGCCAGGCAGAGAGGGACCTGGGGGTGCTGGTTGATGGTAGGATGAACATGAGGCTGCAGTGTGCCCAGGCAGCCAAGAGGGCCAATGGCATCCTGGCCTGCATTAAGAACAGTGTGGCCAGCAGGAGCAGGGAGGTCATTCTGCCCCTGTACACTGCACTGGTTAGGCCACACCTCGAGTCCTGTGTCCAGTTCTGGGCCCCTCAGTTTAGGAAGGATGTTGACTTGCTGGAACAAGTCCAGAGAAGGGCAACAAAGTTAGTGAGGGGCTTGGAACACAAGCCCTATGAGGAGAGACTGAGGGAGCTGGGGCTGCTTAGCCTGGAGAAAGGGAGACTCAGGGGTGACCTTATTGCTCTCTACAACTACCTGAAGGGGGGTTGTAAACAGGCAGATGTTGGTGTCTTCTCCCAGGCAGCCAGCACCAGAACAAGAGGACACAGTCTCAGGCTGCGCCAGGGGAAGTTCAGGCTGGAGGTCAGGAGGAAGTTTTACACAGAGAGAGTGATTGCCCATTGGAATGGGCTGCCCGGGGAGGTGGTGGAGTCGCCGTCACTGGAGGTGTTCAGGAGGAGACTTGACAGGGTGCTTGGTTACATGGGTTAGTTGATTAGGTGGTGTTGGGTGATAGGTTGGACGCGATGATCGTGAAGGTCTCTTCCAACCTGGTCTATTCTATTCTATTCTATTCTATTCTATTCTATTCTATTCTATTCTATTCTATTCTATTCTATTCTATTCTATTCTATTCTATTCTATTCTATTCTATTCTATTCTATTCTATTCTATTCTATTCTAATATCTCTCCTATGAAGACAGACAACTGGTTTCCATCCTGGAGGAGAGATGGCTCCAGGGAGACCTTACTGTGGCCTTTCAGTACTTAAAGGGAGCTTAATAAGAAACGGGGTGTGTGCTGGATTACATCCATCCTGGGGGAGGGCTGCGAGAGCCCTGCTTCCCCAGGGGACAAAAGAAACCTGATCCAGGTGAACTGAGAGGGACTTGATTTCCCCCATCCCAGGAGGAGAGGTCTCCCAGGTTGAAGGTGGTCTATTCCACTCCTCCGTCCTGTCCAGCAAGCCTGTAAAAAGGAAGACACTGTAGCCATTTTCCCTCTTTGCTTCTGCCTCGCCTATTCAAAAGGACCAATAGCCGCTCCCAGCCTTCTGGTTCTGCCACGTGGGAAGCAGGGCTCTTTCACCCCCTCCCCCAGGATGGGTGTAACCCAGCACAGTGGGACAATCTTTTTAACTGTTGTAACCGAACAAGGGGTAATGGTTTTAAACTAAAAGAGGGGAGATTTAGGCTTGACACAAGGAAGACTTTTTTTAGGAGAATGCTGAAAGCCTGTGTCTTTGATTAGCTAGTTCTGTCACCCAATGACCACCCAACCCTTCTGTGAAGGAATCAGGAAAAGACATGGAAGCCTATGGGTTGAAATGGAAACTGATTTACTACTATGAAAAAAATAAAATACCTTTAATATAAATACTAATAGAAAATACACAAAGTTACAAAGTTACAAAGTTACAAAGATGATGGACGTGATGATCTTGAAGGTCTCTTCCAACCTGGTTTATTCTATTCTATTCTATTATACTCAGCCAATGTAGTAGTCTCCCAGCAGTGCGCTCCCAGTAGTGAATGTTGGACGTAATGCACAGTAAACTGTCCTGGCTTTCACATCTCTTACCTTTAGCACCCAGCTAACTCAAAATTATTTAAGACCTTGATCACCATGAAGACTTGCATACCATGATTAGCCAACAGAGGAAAACAAAGTGTCTTGTCGTCTTTGTTTTTACTAAATTGGGTGCTGTAATTTTAAAAAAAAAACCCCAGCTTTCCTGAATAGAAAACTGATTCCGTCCTGGTAAACCCAGGACACAGAGCCTAGAAAGGTGGTAGAAACCCCATCTCTAGAAACATTCAATGTCAGGTTGCATGGAGCTCCTAGCAGCATGATCTAGTTAAAGATGTCCCTGCTCACTGTAGCGGGGTTGGACTAGGTCACCTTTAAAGGTTCCTTTAAACTCCAAACACTATGATTCTATGATAAAGGTATTTTCCAACATAAACCATTCTCTGATTTTGTATTTGCTAGTGGTCAAAGTCTAATGAAATTAACCATTTATTCAGTCACCTATATAAATATTTTCACTCTCCCAATGATTGAACAACAATGGCTTCTGCTGAAATAACTGCAAACCCTAAGCACTTGGAACTTCTGCAAACCAGGCTCTTGTCCAAAATTAGGCTCTTCTCCAGAAACATTTAATCGCCTCTTAAAGGATATTTATTAAAGCAGTTGCTTATGTTCAAATCAGAACATAATATACAATGAATTGCCAGAAAAATATTTGTTGGACTTCTTGTCATTTGTGGTTGCCCCTACTGTTTTTATAAACAAAGGAAGGTATTAGCCTTATCTGTGACTGCACTCAATTTCAAAAACTCCTGTTCCCAAGTGATCGTCAAAGCAGAAGTATGAGGCCTATGCAATATCATAAAGTCATGAATTTTCCTTTAGGAAATATTTTAGGAAAAACAAGCAAAATGCAAACAAAGACCATGACAGACTTCCCTCCTAATGTCTGCACAGTGTATTGGTGGATCTTTCTTTTGATGCCGCAATAGTAAAAAACTGATTTTGCTGTATACTTAGAGGGCTTCAAAGCTTCCTGATGCTTTCAATTTTATTAAAAAAGTTCAAAGTCAGGTTTGTTCAATATAATTTCTTTGGCAGTAACACTTGCTCTCAGTGCTTTGAAATGGTGGGGGGTTGTTTGTATTTTTTTTTTAAATTTGATTATTTTACCATATCAATACCATTAACAGTCAAATAAACAATTAGAGAGAGAACCCTAACCCCTGCCAGATGTTACTATTGCTCTGGAATAAATACTGTAGGACCAATGCAGGAGCACTGGGGGCCAGAAGGATCTTCCAAAGGTGACTGTTTGACAGCTGGATAATAAACTCTCCTCCAAATTAGTAACTGTTTGGATTTGTGATGGAAAGGGTGAAATAGGCTTGTTATTTGTCTTTGATGGTGTGTATGAGGTCTAGATACAATTGAGCTACTTGTACATAGTGGATTGTAGAGATTGCCCCCTAGCTGCATCCCTGTAAAATGGATGGGACCTGCAGTTATGATTTGGCTTTTTTTTTTTTTTTCCCCAGTGGAAGGTGGAGTGCAGAGAACATAGATGTCTGTCTCACCATGTGGAAATATAAATTGCTCTCAGTGTTGTTTGGGTAATGAGTGAAGAGATGAGAGGATCTATGTTGGAACTGAAGTTAAAGATCTTTCATGTTTCTCAGAAAAATTGTGCCAGTGTCTGCCTTTTCCTTCACTGCTGATGCCAAAGCTTTCTGTGTACTGACAAAGATCATTTGAGAGAATTCTGAAGTCTTTCCATAAGGATGACTCCAATATGCTGATTTGCAGGAGTGAATTCTGCCACAAATTGTCATGGGCAAAGTGTCATGGACAGTTTTACAAGACATGGCATGTCTTTCTTTTTTCAGCTGTTGCTAAAAGCTTAAAAATATATGTAGTGTGTTAATTAGAGTAGGTCTCAACCAGAAAGCTTTTATGTAGGTTTGAACTAGCAAGTTTGTCATTTTGGAAATTCTTTCAAGGATGAGATGGAACTCCCGGAATTAGGATCTATTCTTTTGATTTGGACTCATCCCTAAATTTTATTCCTACTTTGATTTTTATTCTATCATGAAAGTACAGTCTATCTGAAAAAAATTGACAAGTTCAGACAATAAAATAAAATCAAAAATTTAGCCTGCTCCTCCCTTCTTCCAAACTTCTTTTCATTAAATGTAGCATGTTTCTGAAACTCTGTAAAGGCTTTTGTGATTAGAAGAGCTATTAAGAATCCACTTCTGCTCCAGTGTTCAACTCTGTAAAACCCTTACTGCAGTGAGGATGTCCAGGCTGTTCTTCCTCCATGTCTATTATGCATAGATCTCTGTCACAGGTAGACCACAGGTGTATTAGTGGTACATGCTATCATGTGATTCTTTTGAACTACTTGTTTTTCTTCATATGTGAGGGATAAAAAGATATTTGTTGCAATTGCGATGCAAAGATGATTATTTCAAAATGGATAGAAGAATGGAAGGACAAAACAAACCAGCATTTTAGTGTGGACCTCCTGGATCAAAGCAGAATTTGAAAAATAATTGATCAATTTAATGAATAACAAGAGTATCTAGAATACAAGCTCATGCTGCCAGCATTTCTAGAAAGAAAATAAAACCTCATCCTTAAGGATTTAGGGCTAACTCCTAACTCCAAATGATTTGGATGAAGTCTTCATAGAAACAGATTATTTTTATGTTTTCTTAAGGCACTCTCTCTGAAGTTTGTTTTGATGGTCATGAATGGAAACAGGATGCTGTAATAGATCAACATGAGGTGATTATTGAGGTGATTATTAAGATGATCTTAGAACCACAGCAAGGAGAAAAATCACAGAATCAGAATGATCTGGGTTGGAAGGGACCTCCAAAGGCCACATAGTCCAACCCTCTCTGCACTAAGCAGGGGCATCATCAACTAGTGTCTCTATGTGTGCACACACGTAGGTGAAAGTGGTAATTCTGACTGCATGTAGTGATAGAATTGTTTTGGCTGGAAAAGACCTGTAAGGTCTTTGAGTCCTTACTATTGCTATGGCTGACCAGAAAGAAAGTTGGAGGGAGTCCTTTCTCTCTCTCTGACCACTGTGTCTTCTAGCTCGAAACTATCTCTAAAAGCACCCCAAAGTATTGGTATGTGAGGATGACAAGTAGGCACTGTTCAACAACTGCATCAAACTCTTTAAGAGTCAAATGACATTATCTTTTGTATTTAACAGGATGATACATGTGAGTACTGATTGCTACCACTGGCTGTGATGTGAAAGCATGGATGACACAGGGCTGTCACCCTGGTTGCTACTGAAAAGAAAGTACTGGGAGCAGAGCTTGGTTCTTTGGGAGATCTGTGGCAAAGCAAGAAGAGGTTTGTCATCCCAACACTCCTCGGTTATCTCAAGAATTTTTGAAAAATTCATGACACTGAGGAGTCTAGAGAAGAGCTACTTACTGGGCTTATACAGACAGAAGCACTGACCTATGTGGGCACAGAAGCCTAGTAGGTCAAGCCTCTGTTTTGTGCAGGCCTTTGCCCCTCAACTTCAGTTTCCAGAGGTTTCTTTACCTACTATCATCAATGCCTTAATAGAAGAAGCATTACTCTGTCCTTTACACAATCTCCTGCTCATCAAAGGTGTGAGCTGCAAATACATTTTCCAGATCTTCCCCCACACCTACTTCATTAAATGTGACAGGCTTCTGAAGAAGTATTGTTACTTGTAAATAAAATATGGTTGCTAAGAAACACTATGATTAACATGCTGACAATACAACCTTCTTTGATTGCTTGGGCACCAATTGTCTGCTTCTGTAATCGTCTGCTTCTGTAATCAGTGAGGAAACAATTTGTGAAGGTGATTTTTTAGGTTATGGAAAACTAGGCTTTTTTTTTGGAATTAAATTAGAATCTAATGTTTGCGTACAAAGAAAGGGTCTCCAAGCCATAACTTTTTTTTTTTTTTTTCCCTTTGGCACATCATAATTTTTGTGTTTCTGTTTATATTAATTTTTTAGCTAGGAAAATAAGGTTAGCATTCATAATGCAGATGTCAAAATATTCAAATAAAGGAAACCGTAAGCTCAGGCTCATTAAATTTTTATGTGAGAATTCTATATATTAATTTTCTCTTTTGTTGGTTCTAGTCTCATTTGGGATTTTTCCTACAATCAAATTCTTATAGTTAGCAGGAACTTTTGAAGTAAACTCTTCTGATCTACATGTAGAAACCACCTGTGCCATTATGCCAACACAGGGCAAGAGATCTGCCTCTCCTTTTCTGTTAGGGTGAGAGCGAAAAGTGGTGACATTTTCTCCTTTTCCAGAAGATTGATTCTGGTGCTAACGTTTGAGGCTTGGTGAAAGAGGGTGACCAGACAGAAATCATGTGTCAGGTAGAAAATTACCTATCTCTCCTCATATATGCACATGGTGCAACTGCACTTACATAGTTGTAAAACAGTGTTTCACTGAAGAATGGTGGGAAATGGCACCTTCCTATCCTAACCTTTCTGCCCACAGTGTGCATTTAGATTCATATCTGTTAAGTATCACAGTATCACCAAGGTTGGAAGAGACCTCAAAGGTCATCAAGTCCAACCTGTCACCACAGACCTCATGACTAGACCATGGCACCAAGTGCCATGTCCAATCCCCTCTTGAACCCCTCCAGGGACAGTGACTCCACCACCTCCCTGGGCAAAGTAGAGTGTTTAAAGAAAGTTGTATTGCTCATGTAGATCCAACTGAGAGATAATGGTAGGATCTCTTTTCTGCTGATGTAAATGGTATTTCAACCACAAGGCAATTGTACATGGAAAGTAATGGTTCTGCACAGGTATCTCTGTAAGCCCAGCCTGCAAACAATGGAGGTTCCTGCTAGATTCCAGTTCAACCTTGATGTCCTCTATGGTGATAAGATAAAGATAAAATCCCTTTTCTTGAGACCTTACATTAAACTTTTATTTTTAGAGTTTCAGAAAAAATAAACATACTATATTTTATTTCCACTTATGAATGAACTAATCTATAGGTTTTGTAACACAACAGAATAGAATAAACCAGGTTGGAAGAGACCTTCAAGATCATCGCGTCCAACCTATCACCCAACACCACCTAATCAACTAACCCATGTAACCAAGCACCCTGTCAAGTCTCCTCCTGAACACCTCCAGTGACGGCGACTCCACCACCTCCCCAGGCAGCCCATTCCAATGGGCAATCACTCTCTCCGTGTAAAACTTCCTCCTGACCTCCAGCCTGAACTTCCCCTGGTGCAGCCTGAGACTGTGTCCTCTTGTTCTGGTGCTGGCTGCCTGGGAGAAGAGACCAACCTCTGCCTGTTTACAACCCCCCTTCAGGTAGTTGTAGAGAGCAATAAGGTCACCCCTGAGTCTCCTCCTCTCCAGGCTAAGCAGCCCCAGCTCCCTCAGTCTCTCCTCATAGGGCTTGTGTTCCCGTACTTGTTTTCCAAGGGCAGTTGGGGGGGTGATGGGGAGCAAGGAGGTTTAACTTTGCATCTTTTGATAGGAACCTGCATCCATTCCCCTCTTCTTTTTGGATAACTGGCCTCTGCTGGGAGGGCCTGCAGAGCCTGGTTATTCAGGTTCATCACCCTTCTGCAATTGCATACATCTCTAAATCTAGCAGCCTTGTTCTTCAGTCCGGCCACCAGGCTAAGCAGACAGTCGATCTGCTCACACCTAAAGCAGGAGCCGTCCCCTCTACCCTGCATCTCAAGTGCCAGGCTCCAGCACTGTCTGCAGCTAGATGCCTGGACACCTACCTCTTGCACTACCTGAGGTCTTGAGAAGTCCTTCCCCAGCCTTCCTGTAGGCCCCCTTCAGATACTGGAAGGCTACAATTAGGTCACCACGGAGCCTTCTCTTCTGCAGACTGAACAGCCCCAACTCCTTCAGTCTGCTCTCATAGGAGAGGTGCTCCAGCCCTCTGATCATCCTTGTGGCCCTTCTCTGGACACCTTCCAGCACCTCCACATCCCTCTTGTAATAGGGGCTCCAGAACTGGACACAGTACTCCAGGTGGGGTCTCACCAGGGCTGAGTAGAGGGGGAGGATCACCTCCCTCGACCTGCTAGCCACACTTCTCCTGATGCAGCCCAGGATCTGATTGGCTTTGCGGGCTGCAAGTGCACATTGAGAGCTCATGTTGAGCTTTTTGTCCACCAGCACCCCCAAGTCTCTCTCCTCAGGGCTACTTTCCAGCCAGTCACTGCCCAGCCTGTATTTGTGCCTTTGTGCCTTTGTATTTGTGTACTTGTGTGTTATGGGCTAAGAAAGGCAAATGGTTATGGGTGCAAGTGAGAAAAGAACGCTTTAGCACAGTTATGTTTGTTAAAAATAAAGAAAACCTAGACACATAATGATTGAAAAGCATTATGACTTTGAGGAAAAGTTGAATGTCCTAGAAGATAAACAGAAGAGTAAGGAAAATGACTGGCTTGTAGTCTGCCAAGCTGTGGAAAGAAAGGTAATGGTTCAGCTGTTAAAAACATAAAACCAAAATCAAACTTCCCCTTCCACTCCATGCAAACAGATTACATGTAACCAGTGTAGCATTACTTAAATAGAGGTAATGTTTCTGGATCCCATTGGACAGCTAGCTGAAACCCTGAGGTGTGGTTTTTGAGTACAGTAATTTTCTATGTGCATATCTACACAGGTAATGATTATGCTGAGTAACGTAATTCTGGTTGTCCTGTGGCACATAAATATTGAGGGTATTCATGCTTTGACAGATTTCAAGGCCAGAAGGGCGGTGTATGACTGTCGTCTAAACCCTTCCAATCATTGGAGGTTTAATTTCTCTGAATTTTACCCTCTATTTTTGAAAGTTATTTAAACCCACCTTCACAACTCAGACTAACAGTGAGGTCCCACCTCTCCTCGTGCAATTTTATTTTCTATGTTGTGTTTTATTTCAAGGTCAAATTTTCTAATTCCAGCTTGCAGTCATTATGTCTAATTATGACTTTGTCAGCAGGTTTGAAAATCATCCTACTGGATGGGTTTTTTATGTGCAAGAAGCTATACGCATGGTTCAAGTGAACTTTCAGTGTTATTTGATAAATTGAGCTCTTTATGCCTCACACCTTTAGATTTGTTTTCCAGCCTTTGACCTTTTTTTTTTTTTTTTTTTTTCCCCACCTTACTCTTTGATTTCAATGTTCTTCTGGAAGATCTGACTCCAGACCTACATTTCTTTGTAGCAGCAGTTTTATCAAAGCAAAGCAGAGTAACAGTAACACTTCCCTACTTCTATTTGGTAATCACCAAGGTTCATATTAGCCATTTAGCCAAAGCACTACTTTGAGGGCTTATTTTGAGGTGATTATCCACAATGATTCTCAAGTCTTTTTCTAAGCTGCTGCTTTCCAAGAAAGAGTCTCTGTTTCTGTACATATAATTTGCATTTCTGGTCCCCAGATATATTGTTCTTCATTTAGGTGTCCTTAAACTTATTTTCTTGTAATCAAACTATTCGAACAGACATTTGAGATATTTCTGCAGCAGAGCCTCAACTTTGTTGTTTACTACTCTGCTATGCCTTCTGCATATGCTCTTTCTAGTTATTCCTTATATATATTGAGCAATGACTATTTTGGGGAACTGGTAGTAGCAGCTGTGCACACTGAATTCTTAATTATTATTTTATGAACTCTGTGAGATACTTTTTTATTGTATCTAATGAACACACTGTTAATTCTACACACATCGAATTTGTTTTTCAACCAAAGTGTTTTGTGACATTTGGTCAAATGTTTTGTTAAAAATGAAGAATTCTATGCCACCAGTCCCCTTTATCAAAAAGCCCTGTAATCTTGTCATAAACTCCCCAAGAGAATCATAGAATAATTTCAGATGGAAAAGACCTTTAAGATCATTGAGTCCAACCACTACCTAGCTCTACAAAATCTGGTGCTAAGCCATGTCCCTTAACACCACATTTATTTGTCTTTTAAATACCTCCAGGGATGAGGATTCAACTACCCTCCTGGGCAGCCTATTCCAGTGTTTGATAGCCATTTCAGTGAACAAGTTTGCTCTAAACTCCAATTGAAGCCTCTCCTGGTACAACTTGAGCTCATTTCCTCTCATCTTATCACTTGTTACTTGGGAGAACATCCACCTCACTACAATCTCCTTTACGAGAGTTGTAGAGAGCAAGGTCTCCCCTTAGCCTCCTTTTCTCCAGGCTAAACATCCCCAGTTCCCTCAGCTGCTCCTCATAAGACCTGTTCTCCAGTTCCTTCACCACTTTCTTCAGGAGGGTGCTGTGGGATATCATAGAATCATAGAATTGTTAAGGTTGGAAGGGACCTCAAGGATCATCTAATTCCAAATCCCCTGCCATGGGCAGAAACCCCTCACACTAGATCAGGTTGCCCAGAGCCACATCCAGCCTGGCCTTAAAATCATCCAGGGGTGGGGCTTGCACCACCTTCCTGGGCAAGCCATTCCAGTGTCTCACCACCCTCATGGTGAAGAACTTCCTATTATCCAATCTGAATCTACCCATTTCTAGTTTTGCCCCATTCTCCTAGTCCTATTACTATCTGACACCCTGAAAAAGTCCCTCCCCAGCTTTCTTGTAGGCCCCCTTAAGATACTGGAAGGCCACAATTAGGTCTCCTCAGAGCCTTCTCTTCTTCAGACTAAATAGCCCCAACTCCCTCAGCCTGTCCTCACAGAAGAGGTGCTCCAGCCCTCTAATCATCCTTGTGGCCCTTCTCTGGACATGTTCCAGCACTTCCAGATCCTTCCTGCAACAGGGGCTCCAGAACTGGATTCAGTACTCCAGGTGGGGTCTCACCAGAGTGGAGCAGGGGGGGAGAATCACCTCCCTGGCTATGCTTCTCTTGATGCAGCCCAGGATGTGATTGGCTTTCTGGGCTGCAAGTGCACACTGCTGGCTCATGTTGAGCTTCTCATCCACCAGCACCCCCAGGTCCTTTTCTTCAGGGCCGCTTTCAAGCCAGTAGCTACCCTACCTATATCAGTGCCTGGGATTGCCCTGACCCAGATGCAGAACCTTGCACTTGGTCTTGTTGAACCTCATGAGGTTGTCATGAGCCCACCTCTCCAGCCTGTCAAGGTCCCTCTGGATGGCCTCCCTTCCCTCCAGCATGTCTGCTGCACCACACAGCTTGGTGTCGTCAGCAAATTTGCTGAGGGTCCATTCAATGCCACTGTCCAAGTCACCAACGAAGACTGGTCCCAGTACTGATCCCTGAGGGACTCCACTTGTCACTGGCCTCCACTTGGACATGGACCCATTGACAGCCACCCTTTGGGTGCGGCCATCAAGCCATTTTTTTATCCACTGAATGGTCCTTCCATCAAATCCATACTGCACTAGCTTGGAGACCAGGACCAGCCATGCAGGACAGTGTTGAAGGCTTTGCTCAGGTCCAGGTAAATGACATCAGTTGTTCGACCTTCATCTATTAATGTTGTGAATACCAGTCAGCTGGTATTTCATTGATTAGCCAGAACTGCTAATAAATGGTGGAAAGTGGTTTGGTGAAAACTTCTGCCAGTCCCCTCAGTACCCTTGAGTGTATGTCATCTGGTTCCATTGACTTGTATATGTCTGAGTGGTGTAGCAGGTTGCTAACCATCTCCCCTTGGATTATGGGCGATTCATTCTGCTCCCCATTCTATCTTCCAGCCCAAGGAAGCTGTGTATCCAGCAAGCAACTGGTTTTACTACTGAAGACTGAGGCAAAGAAAGTATTAAGTACCTCAGCCATTTCCTCATCCTTTACTGCTATGTCCCTGCCTGCATCAAAGGACAGAGATTCTCCTTGGTCCTCCTTTGTTTTCTGATATATTTATAGAAAATTTTCATGTTATCTTTAACACCTGAAGCCAGAGTATTTCCCAGTTGGGCTTTGGTCTTTCTAATTTTCTCTCTACATACCTTCATGACAATTTGTAGTTCTCCTTCTTCCAAAGGCTGTAAACACTCATTTCTTCTCTGAGTTATAACTAAATGTCTCTATTTAGCCAGGATGGCCTTTTTCCACTCCAATTTGTCTTTTGGCACATGGGAATGGCCTGTTCCTGCAGCTTCAAGGCTTCCATCATGAAGAATGTTGAGCCTTCTCAGACCCCTTGGCCATTCAGGACTGCCTCCCAAGGGACTCTATTGACCAGTCTCTGAAACAGGCCAAAGCCTGCTTGCTGTTAAGTCCAAGGTGGCAGTTCTGCTGAACTCCATCTTTACTCCTCCAACAACTGAGAACTCTGTCATTTCATGACCACTGTGTTAATCATGAAAGACCTTTATTTGACAAGACTCATTTTGTACAAAACTGCGTTGACTGGCATTAATTTTATATTTAGCCACTGTTTGTTGATAGAATCCTGATTTAACTATTCTATTATTTGTTCTGTAATACACAATAGATTAATATTTCTATGGTTCCTGGGTTATCTCTTTTACCCTTATTAAACACTGGAATTACTTTGGCAGATTTCCAGAGCATTTCAATATTCCAGCTTTGTAGGATCTTTTAAAAATTTAAAGTGATTAAAATTGTTCTTCAACCCTGTCCAAAAATGGTTTGGATGTAAGTTATAAGCATGAGCTAATTTAATTTTTTAAAAATTATTTTTAGCAGATGTTATTTCATGCTTGTCTTTTAATAGAGGTGGTGTTTAGATGGAAAGGGTATGTAACCCTTCTTTGTTTCAGATATCAATATGTATTTATTGCAGATATTTCAATTTTCTGTGTCACTGTAAAATTATTCCACCCACTTGTGTTCAAATAAGACTTAAAACTGACCTAAGATGACCCTTCTTCCTGATACTTATGAACATTAATTCTTATTTCTTCTAGCCCTGGCTATGGCTAATATTAAATTCATTCAACTAACATTCTCAGGAGTGGCTTATATTTTAAATTGTGCACCATTCAGTTATTTCCCAGTACATATAATTTATTGTTACTACAGTTCTCATTTTAAAACACTGGCCTTCTTACTGTAAGAAGAAACTTACTTGACCTGAGGAATCATTTTGAAGATTTTTTACTGGGATTCATCTCTCCCTTTTTTAGTTTTCCCATAATTAGACACCTACATTTCAGTTAACTATTCTGAGATTTTTTTACAGAGAGAAGCAAATACTTCTAGGGGTTGATTCAGTTGATTTATCTTAGACATGTATTTCAGGAGGGGATGAACTGCCCACTGTAACTACTTATTTCTCCCCTGAGGTACCTAAGTCAGACCTAATGCTACTGAGTTTTAGACATCTGTGTTACGGCAAATAACGTTCACTTTTCTTTTAGTAACAAACTGAACTTGTTGTCTAGCAAATATCCCTTAGGTTAAAGTTACCCATCATAAATCAGTTTTCTTTCTACATCCTCAAGAGAGGATTTTAGAAAGGTTGGGTGCAAATGCCTGCCCATCAGTAATTTTTTTTCTGCTAATCTATAATCATTCAAGGTTCTGTGACTCTGAATCAAAACAACAATTCACATTCACCTCTATCTCTTCCCCAGCTGTTACTAACCTTTCAAACTTGGCATAGAAACATTTTTTTTTACTATGAAACATTGATCATTTATAAACACAGCTCTTTGAGGCTGGCTGGAATGTGTCAGTATTTTTCTCATGTTTGCCCTATTAAAACCTCACTGTGCTGTCCACCTGGTTTAAAAAGAGCAGCAAATGATGCTGAGATGAATTGCTGGATCTATGGATCCTTTAAACCTGTTATTTTCAGGATTTGAGAATGATATGATGTTTCCAGTTATGGCACTATCTTATAGGCAATGGTATCAAAATTGCAGTCTTGCTTTTTCAGTTCCCCTATCATTCCTCCCTGCCTCTCTGTCAGACCTGTACAAGCACTGAAGGGACTAGACCAAAAACATTTATAGATCTTACTGCTATACCAGCTGGCCAAACTTCTTCGTTCAGCAATGCTGCTGTTAGTTATCTACTGCTTGTTATCTTTCTGCACAAGAGTCTCAGTAAATGCATCTGTGAGAATTTTGCAGGAGGACATGGATGGTCTCTTCTTGTACTTGGAGGAAGCTGAATGCAGTGGTGCAGCCATGGCTGCGGTGGGGTGTGCTCAAGTTGATAAGGCCTGCAGAAAGGCAGGGTACATTATGTGAGGCTTGACTGGGTGATAAATATACCTTCTGCTTCCCAAATTGGATCTGTCTGAGGGAGTGGGAAGAGCAAGATGGTTGCTGCCAGGAAAGTGTTGTGCAGACATAGCCCATATCTGGCTAATGAAGGAAGTGATGAATCTTTGATATTTGATTCTCTCATAGAGATTAGTAATTTTCTGTTCTAACTTGCTGCTACCAGTACTTGGGAGATATCAGTGTAATCCAAATCTCGCTAATTCTAGAATGTAGATTATGTGTTTTCATATAAGTTTCATTTCAGATTTTTTAAATTCTGTTTTTCTGTGATCAATTACTTCAATAAAATGTATTTCAGTTTCAGTAAATACAGAAAGAGTAATGACCATGGGCAAGGAAGAAGAACACATAATTTTAACAAGGGTTTAATTTTGTTGCTCGGTTTTGACTTCTTTTTGATCAATTAACCCAGAACATTGCCACTCTACACATCCACACAGCTTTGGTTGTGACAGCTCAACAGACTGTTGTGCTGTCTCCACATGCAGTTCTGAATTTCCTGAGTTTTCCTTCTCTGTTTTCTCCATAGCTATCCTTCCTGGGTTACTTCATTCTTCTACATATTTTATCATTTCTACTTCCTGAGGCCTATGGGATAAATTTTGGATCCCTGAATGTTGAAGTTGTTTAAGCATAATCAGGTTGAGATTCTTGATTCTAATGAAATTTGATAAATTTAGGGATAAATGGTCTTGGAACAAAATAGACACATGGGTTTTGTAAGGTTTAATAATGGAGTATAGTTTTTGAAATCACTGTTTGTATTTACTAAGGTCCCATAATTTTTCAAAATTATTTTCCTCAAGCTTTCTTATCATAGTTTTCTCTTGAAAGTGGATGTAGGCATTGGTTGGAACCTGTCTGGTAGATATGGATTTGTTCCCCCAGAACAGATGCCTTTTTCTGTGACCTGATTGCTCCTTGATCTCTATTTCCTTTGTTCATATCTTATTTTACCTGTGATTTTTTCCTTTCTCTTATTTTTCCTGAAAAAAAACAACAGAAAGCTCTTCTCTGCTTCCTCGTTTCATTGATGTTGACCTGCAGCATGTCTTAAAGACACATTCATCATACATGTCAGGTTTGTTTTTTCATTCTTCACTTGTGGGTTCCTAGCCATCCAAAGACATTGTCCAGACATTTCACATTCCAGCCTGGAATTCCACAGTTTTCCCAGTTATATTTTCTAATTATAAGATAGAAATTATTCTTCCCAGTGTGCAGGGGGACATGGATTTTTAGGAAGGTAAGGAAAATTTATAACTGGAAAATATTATCAAAGGTCCAATGTGTTTTATTCAAATTCTTCCTAACCAGTTCTTGACAGAAACTATATTTGTAATCTCCCATACCCTCTGCAGTTACATTTTGGCACAGAACTCTTGCATTTAATATAACCCTCCAATTTTCAGTAGGCTGGGAGGTTTTCCTTTTCTTCAGTCAGAAAGCTGAAACCATAATTCTTCTAAATTCAGTAAGTAATCCCTTGAAACATTCTCACAACTGAAAGTAGAGGCTAGGTAGTATGCAGAATAAACACAGTAGAGTTCTTCCCCTGCCCCCACCTTGGAGGGATTTGCTTTTTGCAAATCATGACCTAGCAAATGTCAGGTGATTATTTGCTGAATAATAAAAGGAAAGATTATGATGTTTCTTAAGCTCTGATGAAGCTAGGAGCACAACAATTAACTATTAAATTATGCAATGTCAGTGTGATGTGATAATGCTTAAGTCATTCTGTGAATCTCTCCCTAGTGACAACACTATTGCTGAGGGTCCCTCTGAATACTTGTTTCTTAGATGTCCATCCATCAGAATAGAAATGGAAGCTTCCTGTAAGTGGAATTGTGTGGACCTTGTAGATTTCAGGAAGGTACACTGAAAAGAGTGAACTGGAGTTTGTGGCTTGCTTAACAAAGTCGGGATGCTCTCATCAGATATAAAAGGTGAAGGTGAGGGTGATTGCTCAGAAAGGCAGTATCTGTGTCTTTCTATAGATTGTGACTAATGGCACAATTTACTCTCAGGATTGAGAGAAAATGCTAATGTGAGCCCTCTGAGGGAAGGGAGTTCTTACATCATTGTAGAATTTGCCAGTAAAAAGAAAATTTTATTGCTTGACTCTGTCTCTCTCATTGGGGCTAGATCTAAGGATGCTGTCACACTTGTAATCCCCAGGGACCCAGCCCACTTACAGACACATTGGAAAACTATTACTGTGTGGTATGAGCTTTCTTACTGTGACTGAAGACTGCAGGGATATGAACTTAAGACCTATGGGGAATAATCATGTCTCACTTATTCCCACATTAGTTGGGAGGCACTGAAATTTCAGCCCTTCTTAAGCAGGAGACTTCCACCCACAATTGCTGTGTTTCTCTGTTTCTTCCTCTATAGGAAGACATTTACACAGTAGTTCTTAAGTTATTCTCTACTCATTTTTTGATGTGTGGCTCTGAGATAGCATGTCCTATTCCTTACCCAACACTGTCATGAGTTAGGGAGCTTGGGTCAGATGAGGACTGAGAAATTTGCACACTGAAATTAACCCTTCTAGTTGAGATCTTTGTTCAATGTCTGTGATGTTGGATTTCCTTGTCCTGCTTATTATTGCTTCTGCCACTGGAGGTCAATGCCATGCATTGCTTTGTATAGCTTATCACCTAACAGAGTTTATGTTCACCTACACAGAACCATCTCTTTTGCTGCAAGTACATCTGCAGTGTGATTGGCACTATGTTGCAAATAATTAGTGAAAGTAATGATATAAATCCCAGTGGTAATATCATCCTATTTAGTATACAACTACAATTTGAACTTCAATAACACCTTTGACATAATCAAACATCTCAGAGCCCTTTACAAAGCCATAAATTACTCACCTGTAAAGTAATGACTGCAGGGAATTACAGCAGGCAATGAGTCCATTGATTGGTGTTGGTACAAAATGAAGGAGAGGAAGTACAGCAAAGGCCACTAAAGAAACTCTTTCTCCCCACCACCACCCTTTTTTTTTTTTTTTTTTTTTTTTTTAATTTCCACAGCACCTTCAGTTCCTGCACACATCTCTGCCCTTCTCCACAGATGAGACTCAAGATGAGGAAGACTGCCTTGCTCTGACACTCAATGAAGATTTCTTCCAAGCTTACCAGTCAGGGGGTGGAAAGCAACAGAATATTAAGCAAGTTGCAAAAGTATGGGTTTATAGCCTGCAGGGAAAAGTGCTTTTGGTCAGTGATGCAAATAAATAGGTGGGTCACTTCCTTAAACTTGTATGTTCCTTTTCCAAAAGCAGAGTTTTTCCGTTGCTTTGCTATTTTCACAAAAGTTGCAGTGATGGCTTTGGACACATCAGTTGCTGTGTCACAAAACCAGGCGTGCCTCACCTCCCATCTTAAGCTATCCTCCCTATGATTCAGTCCTCTCCTCTCCTCTCCTCTCCTCTCCTCTCCTCTCCTCTCCTCTCCTCTCCTCTCCTCTCCTCTCCTCTCCTCTCCTCTCCTCTCCTCTCCTCTCCTCTCCTCTCCTCTCCCTCTCCTCTCCTCTCCTCTCCTCTCCTCTCCTCTCCTCTCCTCTCCTCCTCTCCTCTCCTCTCCTCTCCTCTCCTCTCCTCTCCTCTCCTCTCCCTCTCCCTCTCCTCTCCTCTCTCTCCCTCTCCCTCTCCTCTCCTCTCTCTCCCTCTCCTCTCCTCTCCTCTCCTCTCCTCTCCTCTCCTCTCCTCTCCTCTCCTCTCCTCTCCCTCTCCTCTCCTCTCCTCTCCTCTCCTCTCCCTCTCCTCTCCTCTCCTCTCCTCTCTCTCTCTCCTCTCCTCTCCTCTCCTCTCCTCTCCTCTCCTCTCCTCTCCTCTCCTCTCCTCTCCTCTCCTCTCCTCTCCTCCCTTATGAATTTCATTTAAAATGGACCCTGATTCTGTAATCCTTATGTTAACAAATCCATATATTCATAAGCACTCTTACTGAAGTAAATGGGATCCTTTTGGTAGGCAATTCCTTAGTGCAAGACAGGAATGATAAGTCAATAACTCCTGTTATTTGTAATATGATAACAAAAAAGAAAGATGAATACATTATTGCAATTAAAAATACCACTATGATTAGGAAAGGTTTAGTGTTACATGAAAAAATCCCAATGATATATATTTTTTTTTTACCTGAGGGAAGACAATGGGATCAGGCCTTATATTTGTAACACAAACACATATTTCTTAGCAACACCTGGAGCTCTTCTTGGTTTTGCAGTGTTCTGAGACTACATGTTTATTATAGTCCTATTCTGGATTCCCAGAGTATTACTGCAATTGTTATTGTGGTGCCAGCTTGACACCAGTGGGACTGCCTTATAGATGCAATTGAGTGTGAATCTGAAAAATTCTGTCTCTGAGATAACAAATATTTTGGCAAGATGCGAAAGTAATGATAGCAAATATTTTGCTTGGATCTCAAAGGTATACTGCAATTTTATAACTTGTGCCTCAGTTTTAAACTGTTTCGTGTTCTTAATTGCTTGTCTTGGGTATAGGACATGATGATGAACTGAAAGCCGTGGGGACTTGTCAGGGGGAAAGACAGCAAAGTTTGGTCCCAGAGGCTTAATTTTGAAATCCAGCAGAATTTTGTCTCTGCCCATTGGATGTGACTAGTGAAAGAGCAATTCATGTTGAATTTAGCAGGTGTCTTTTGATGAGATAGGACTTCAGAATCATACATCAAGAGAATAATTTAAACTCATGTTTTAAAAAATAACTTTAATTACTTTATTTCTTGTGGTCTGATGAAGGAATATCAAAGCCTGCAGAATGAGGTCCTTTCCAACCTAAGTGATACTGTGATACTGTGATGATTTCTACTGGATTCTGTGGGCAATATACTGGATCCTTATTGGTTTGTAGAGGGTAGGGCAAACCTTTCAGGATTTCCTTACTGAGTTGTGCACAGTGTTATAAAGTAGGAGTAGAAGAGACAATTAAGCTTCTTCAAGACAGGATGTCACCAGCATTCTCATCCTTGGAATGTCCTCAGCATCACAATTTCTTTGAAACACAACTGATCTCAAGAAAAAACAAAGGAACAAAATGAAGCAGTTTACATTTCCATCAACTGAGGAGTGTTTTTTCTTCCTCATTTCCAGATGTTTTACTGGTTTATCTTACACTCAGTGTCAAATACAATACAAACATTGACAGGAGAAAATATTTCAGTTCTGTCAGTTCTGTGGATTTTTGCTGTGTTTTGTTAGCACTCTCAAATTTCCTGATTCAACAGCTTTTTTTTTTCTTTTTCCCCTTTTTTTTCTTTTCTTTTTTTTTTTTTTTTTTAATATTGACAACTTTCATTTTCTCTGCAGTCTAGCATCAACTGAAGGGACAAAAATGTAACTGCATGAATACTGACTGAAAAGCATAATGAGTCCTTGTCTCCCAAAATCATTCCAATAACAGCTTTAAGTTCTAGTTCCTGAAATGTGGCAATTTTCTTTGCAAACTGCTTGGTTGCATACTGGCACTGATTTTGCATTCTGTAAGGAACCACGATATTGCATTTATTAGCATCTTTCTAATTGTCCTGAGTTAGTATGCATTTGTTGTTCGCTGTGAGGAGATCCAGCTAATTAGAATAATACCAAAGAGTGATTATTGCCATGTTTCATATTTAAACAAAGCAGCTCAACAGCTTTTTATACTTCAGTGGATGTGATTTAAAAATGATTAAATCAAATGAAATAAGATTGCTATAAATATTTTTAACTAACTGGAAAAGAGATAGTTACTGAAACTAGAAAACAGATTACATTTGGTACATGGGAAAACTGATTTAAATTGCTGTGTAGTATAACAGTTACAATTTTGCAAGAAGAAAAATGATTGTTTCACTATTGCCTCGTCTACTTTTGGCTTTTTCCCACCTGTTTTATCCAACTCTATGTTTAGAAAGTAGTCTCTCTGGAGCAGGGAATTACAATTTTTTTATTAAATATGTGGCAGGCATCCAGCACAGAAGGGCCCTGATTCCTGGTCCTGAGGCTATGCATTACTGTAATACAAGTAATAAATATAGGCCTATACCATATCAATCAGTAATGCTGTAAAAATATGATTTAGTATAACCCCCCATTTTTACTATGTATTTAAGGTGGAGGACAATCAAATGCAAGAATATGACATGGAGAGTAAATGTTCTGGCAAAATGCTGTGGCAGAAATAAGCAAACAATGATATACTACTGTGAAAATGCTGAACTGGAGCAATGAATGCATGCATCTGTTTCTAAATTTGAGGTAACACTATTACCACATACATAGATTATTTGTGAGACAGGTGGGTGCTGTGTTTATCCCCAGTGAACAAGCACTTCGGAGCACGATTGAGCGGAAAAACTTCATTGCCAAGGAGCCTTTTAAGCCAGTTGGGAAGAGATCTGGTGACTCTAATTCCCTACAGATTAGAAAGTTTAGGAAATGAGTTGTACTTGGTAGCTGTCAGGCTCTTGGATGAAGTTTGGCTATCTTAGGCCTCATTCTTAAGAGTATTGAGCATAGCTAACCCATGTGTTCTGAAAAGAAAATGCCAAAAAGAAAAGTAGGAACAAAGAAATCAACACAAGCACTTAACAACATTCTTTTGCAAAAAGGAGCAGTATAGCAGTTTGAGAACCTGTAGTGAAAAAATAATTGGGATTGAGGAGGGTACTTGAACTGGAAAGACTAATATCGGAACAATATGTGCAGCAGACATGTCTGTTTCTAAGAGAACACTGAAAACCGAAGATGGCAGAGAACAGACTCAAAAAAAATGAGGAGAGAAAGAAGCAGGTCTAGTTTAAGAAGTGGACTGTACTCTGCAAATCAAGCAATGTTCTCTACTGAAATACATTTCTGGAAAGCTGAGTTCTCTGTATCTCTGATCCACTGAATGTTTTCAAGCATTTCTGAGGCATACAATTTGATCTAACAAAAGGTATTTGTACTGTATGGATGAAGTGGTAATTTTTATGTAAAGTCAGGATATTTGATCAAAAGGTATTTTTTGATCTTAAAAGCTGTGATTCTGAAAAAACTTTCTGCTAGCAAACTGGGTTTGAATCCACAAGTCTCAAGCTGCACCAGGGAAAGTTTAGGCTCGAGGTGAGAAGAAAGTTCTGCACCGAGAGAGTCATTAGTCATTGGAATGGGCTGCCCAGGGAGGTGGTGGAGTCACCATCTCTGGAGGTGTTCAAGAGGGGATTGGACGTGGCACTTGGTGCCATGGTCTAGTCATGGGTCTGTGGTGACAGGTTGGACTCGATGATCTTTGAGGTCTCTTCCAACCTTGGCGATACTGTACTGTGATACCATGCTTCTGTATACTACTAAAGATTTCCTTGACTAAGCAGATCTTCCTACTTATAATCTTTAAAAATATTTCCAGGCTATTTTTTTAAATTGTATTTTAAAATTTTTATTTTCCAATGGACACATAGTGAATTAAATGCTCAGGAGAAATAAAATGTAATTACGCAGGTTTTCATTCCTCTATACATGCTAATTAGAGCAGATGAGCCTTTTGCAACGTCATTTACAGTATTTGTAATGTGGATAATGTGTCTGGGAGATAAGAAGGGATAATATTTTACAATAATTTAAACATAAAATATTTTCCATAATGCACCTATGGGTAAAGGTTCTGTTATCAGATCCTGAGGCACCTATGTATTTATGAGGCATTATTGTAAAAACACATGCAGCAATGGCAGACTGCAAATCACAGCAAGTCATCCAAGTAATGTTATAACTCTTGGTGGAAAGCTATCAGTACATTGTGGGTCTGAATCATGACACTACCTGAGGCTGCACAAACCAGCACCTGATAAGTCATTACAAAACTTGTCTGGAAATTTTATGCCAGGAGTAAGAGAAAGGAATGGGAATGAAATGCCAGAAAGTATGATCGTCTTTCATAGTTTTGTCATCTGTGATAAATCTCTTTCTGTGGTTAGAGGATCTCCTTTATTGTAAGGATTAAAAGAGAATAAGAAGGAGGGGGGAAAATAAAAAGAAAGAAGTCCATAAGGGTTGTTGATGCTTTATACAACTTAAATTATGCTCTGTTTTCTCTTTAAAACTACTTAACTTCCTGGGATTGCTGTGGTGTCTTTTAATTTAGTCTGACTGTGGAGAGATTGTATTTTAGCCTGACAGTTTAACTCTTGCATAAAATGAGAGATGTTTCTTTTGGCCATTCATTTTTAAATCAATGAGGCTAAATGATCAAGTGTTAGAAAATTGTAAGAGATGTCGCTTTGCAATATTTTACTCTTATCCATTAAAATGCTAAATGAATACACGGTCTTGTTACTCCTAAATCCTGAATTGGAGTCACCGCATTGAACTGTTCATTTCTATTTCAAAGCAGAGCTGTTCTCCCTTTAGAAACCCAAGATTTTTCTACTGTTAAAATTAGTGAGAAAAATGCAGTAAAAATTACAAAGAAGCAGCAGAAATGTGAATTAGGTTTACAGTGGGAAAAAATGACAGTATGTTACAACATGGGAGATTCTCCTTATATAGCCTTGAATTAAATTGATGTGAAGAAAATCCCCATATTCTACTTCAATATCTGTCAAAAAAAGCCCCAAGTGGAAATCATCATATTGATTGCACTTCTTACATTGCCATTGTTTGCCAGATGATGATACACCATAGCCTTTCATAAATAAAACCCTATTGCAATGATTTGAGCGCCTTGTTCTGGTGCACTGCACCATAGAGGACTTTTCAACTCTGTCATCATGGGCTTGACACATGCAAGTATCCCAAAATGCTCTGTCCTGCATCACAAGGAACACAAGCACTGTTCTGGGTAGCCACACAGACCACATGTAATTTCATACATTCTGAACTGACCAAAAAACCCAAACAAACCACAACACAACTGTTATGCTTCTGATGCTCTGGGTACTATTTGAGTCAAACAGTAAAGTATTATGTGGAGGAGGTTGATATTTGATGATTTCAACTCTGTTTCTGACAGCTCTGCAAACACGGTTTTACAGTTCCAGTATCTCTTCATATTCTCTAGAGCAGTGGATGTAGATTCCATCCTCCTTTCTTCCTCCATAGCCCACAATGTACTATAGTACCCCCAGTCTTAAATTCATGTGTTTAAATATGGTAGTTATGTCAAGAAATAATTACATGTCTTACTCACTTAGCGTGATGGAAAAATACGTAACCTAAAATAACTTTTTTGGAATCACTACAAGGAAGTGGTAGCAGTGGTAAAAGTTCTGGTGAGGTGCTGGATGACAGGTGACAATGTCTCAAGACTGGATGACATACAGAAGGAATCTAAAGAAAATGCTGTCAAAATAGATGTAATACCTCATTAAATTAATCAACCCTACCTGAGGAGTTTGTTGGCAGAAAGTATAATCATCTTTTGAAAAAGTGCTAGAGATTTGTAGAATTTGGATTGCCTTCAGTAGGAAAAAAAAGATTTCAGTTATAAATGAAGATTTGTTTGTAGAGCACCTGGATTAATATCACATGGTAAAAAATATGGCTACCATAAAATATGGCTACATCTCTAACTTCTGAATATTTGAGCTGAATTGTAGATACAAAAATGCAGTTTTGATGACAGTGCCTTGATGGAGGCTTTCAAGGAAATTTGGGGTGAATTGCATTTATGTACCAGAAACTACTAAAGATGCAGAAAACAAGGGACAAATTATTATAAGATTATCATAGATAAGAGGGCTCAAGAGTGATTCATAGTGACTCTCAAGGGAGACTTGGTGACTAGTTTGGTCTAAATATTCTGCTTTTAGACATCAAAAACTTTTGATGAGGTAAACTTCATCCCTATCATTCAGTACAGAGGTACATGATGAAAACCACCATGTTTTGCATGGTTGGGTGTATCAGTTATTAATAAGGCAGAGAAGAGATGGATTTGTGTAAGATGGTAACACTTGAATGTGATGCAATTATTTCACTGGAGAGGAATGAAGAATTCAATCTTTGAAAGCATTAAGGTATTAGAGATGTAAATTGAATCTCAATTCAAACTGAAACAAACAAACAAAAATCTTAAGTAGTTACATATTAAAAAAAGTCTAACTCCCTCCTACGCACTGAAAATAAAATCTAACTCCTTCCAAAATAAATATTTCTGTCATTTCTGTAGCTCTGTGATTTACAACTCTTCCCAGAACAGTCTTGTTACGGTGTTTTCTCCAAGTGCCTGCCAGATTTCCCTCATCTCCAAAGAACACCCTTGCCATGTCCCTTTACTTCTTGCCATCTCGTATTTCAAAGCCAGATGCTTTTTTCCTTTCTTCTCTCCTGCTCAACATATCATTTTTGGAACCTCTTCTCCTCAACACAGCTCAGTTACTGCAGTGATTTGTGGACAAATAAAGGGTGAAGTGACTGAGATAGCTCTCCTCCATTGTGATTCTTTTCTCATTGTTAACTGCTGAAGAAAACTAGCTAAGGGAAACATGAAAGTAGCAATCGACTGAAACTGTTGAAGAAGAGCAGCTTGCTAGCTGCCCTAGCCATGCTAGCAAACTCCTGCTATCCTTCAGACAGTGTGGAGTAATCTATGGAGTGGAGGAGTAGCCAAGGCAAAACATCATGTGTTATGATAAGGACTAGACTACAAAATAATCCTGAAGATAATATTACAGCATTGTATAAATTATGCTTCCTCTGATCTTCGATATTGTGATCTCCCTATTAGGCGGGGAGAGCGGGGGAAGCAGGAAAAAAGCACAGAAATAAATAAAGACAGTGACAACATGGAGTTTGTTAAGTCTGGATAAAAAAGGAGTAAGGAAGGTCATGATAGACATATAAATCAATTAATGATTTAAAGGAATAAAGGAAGTCTCTCTTACTTGTCCTTATTGTGTAAGAGAATTAGCACAATCACCTCTGATATGAGGCGGATCTCTAAAGGCTCATTGGATTCTGCGTAGCTGGCAACCTTTGTGACTGCTTTCTGGAGCAGTCTATCTTGGTTTATTTTATTAACAGTACGTTTGAATTGTAAAACTTTGCAATATAAATAAAAATAAAAAAACAGGGACATTAAAGACAGACATCTCTGGTTAATTTTTAGGAGGAACCAAAACTGGTATTAACCTGTTCGTATAGTAACTCAAAATCCTTTGTACTGACATTCTCTGGTGTTTGTTAGTTCTCTAATCAAACATAGTTGTGTGTCATTTATGCCAATTTGTACATTTTAAAAGGGAACTTTTTTCCTCTTCAATAACAAATATTTCATATTAGCTAATTTGTTTTTCTGATGCACATAATTTCTCTTTCAAGTAGGGGTTATTTTATCTATCCTCAGGGATACAGCTTTGGAAATGGAGAGGTGGGTCAATCATCAATAAGCCTCTACAGTGATTTCTTTATGTGTTAGTATAATATTTAGATCAAGCTATAAAACCTTTGAAGGCCACAATCATTTCATGATAGTGTTTTGATCAGAAACCAGAGCCGAGTACTTTTAGAAACATTGAAAAATTTAGCTTTGTGATTTTCATGTAAGCTTTCATACACGTTTTCCCCCAATTAATGTTGAAGGTGCTTGCATTCTAGCAAGGCAAAGACAAAAATATAGCTCATTAAGCAATTTTGGGACAGAAAGCATCTAGCTATTCATATTAAAATAAACAGCTAAAGATTTACCAAGTCTAGTAAAGTGGTGGCACTCACATGAATAAAAGAATCTTTGCTCACAACATATCTGAAATATGAGCTACATCTCATAGAATCATAGAATCATTTTGGTTGGAAAAGACCTTTAAGATCATCAAGTCCAACCACTATCAAGTGAGTCTGGTGCTAAACTATGTTCCTTAAGCAAACAGGTCTAAATGGCCTCCATCACTCATCTGACCTCTGTTACCAATCTACCTCCTTTCTATCCATTCCAAGACAAAACGTGTACTTCAGACACCTCATAGGCCTACCATGTTGGTATCTACAGAACAGATCACAGAATGCATTGGGTTGGAAGGGATACTCAAAGGTCATCTTGTGCAGCTCCCCTGCAGTGAGCTGGGAATGAACTCAGAAAAACAGACATTCCCAGAAGGAAGTTCAAGTGATTTAAACTTTCCACAGTCTATATAAATATATTTTTTAAAAACAATACAAAACAAAACAACAAAGAACCTTCAACCCTCCGGCAATATGCCAAACTAGTAAAAAGGAAAGGTTTTTTGCATAGCTTGCTTAAAATGTTCTGGAAATAGATGAAAAAACAAAACACAGACATGGGCAAATACTGAAAAAAATATTAGCAAACGTTTTGTTGAATCTTAAATAGTATTTCCCTTTTGCTGGAAACTTTTGCAGCTGAACATTTTATTCTTTAACAATTGAAACCCACAAATGTTTATGAAAAATAAATTTTAGATCAAGAATCAAGATTTACTTGGGCTCTGAGAGAGAAGACCATTTAACTATATGCTTAACTTGGAGTCTGGGGAAACATTTGCACACATACAGTTAAATCAGTTGTTATGTTTTTCACTGAATTTGATCTAGAATCAGATAAACCTTGCTAGGTTTATGATTAAATGAATCACATTATAGGAAGAAGCAGGCTGTAAAATTTAAGTCACCAATAAATAGCAGTTACAGTCCAAATACTGTGTAACACTATTAATTATTTCTATATTAAGAAATACAAAGAATAAAATTTAGAAACACATGTCACTTGAGTGGTGAGTGAAGTTCTTGAATATAAAATAGCTGCAAATAGTGCATTCCTCATTCCTAAGTGTTTACTCAGAATGACATATTTATTGCACCCAAATGTAGACATGCAGTAACAGCTAATATGAGCAGGAATTAGGTGTTCAAGTCTAATGAAGCACCTATAAGTGGCAAATTATTTAATGAAATCATTAAGGTGTCAATGATCGCATCAGAGAAGGTAAAATTTTCCTAAGGGTGAAATGAGTAAAGGAAAGTTTTCTCATAAAATCAAACTCTGTTTTCCACAATTTACCTCATAGCCACAGAGTAAATGTTTTCTGCATTCATATCTAATAATCTTATATATGACATTTATCTATTTCTTTATTGAACTTGTAGCATAATCAGCCTAGAGACAAATAAGATATCCAGATTTTTATTTTTCTCTTCCACCCGCCCCATAAAATATTTTATGGATACATAACATAACCTTTGTTGCTGTAATATTCAAATGCCTTGTGACAAAACTTTCTAAAATATTTGTCCCATTCATTTCCACCAATTTGCTACAGGTGGGATATATCAGTTCAGGTAGTCTTTTGAAGTTTTTTAGTGTAGGTCTGAGTAAAACACTGAATAAAAAGTCCTAAGCATATAGATTTACTTTTCCTAAAGGCCAATGTAACATGTACATAGGCAGTGCAGAGTCAGGAAAAAGAAGTCAATGTGTTTCTCACCAACTTGCAAATGAAAAATGTTGTAGTGGTAGTGAAATGACATATCTTGAAACTTTAATACAGAATCCAGAGATGTTTGTCATCTTCTAGAGTTTAATATCAGGGTCTCAAATTTCTGTAGTTCAATCTCATCCTGTGAAATCAACTTGGCTTATGCCTTCTCTATATTTATCATATTCCTCCTCTGAACACTTTGAATTAGATCTTCATACAATCAGTTACTTTTGTTGGCCCTGTCTTTCCTTGAATTTTCTGTCAGCCCTCAGACACTTCCAGTTTTGGTCTCTGTTCTCTTAGAAGGGTTCCTCATTCTTCTTCACTACAGCCAGGCATATGGAGGCCCTCTCTCTGCTGCACAGCCAGAGTCTTTCACTGGTGCTCAATATTACTCTGCAAATAAAAAGACAAAAACAAATTCCATGTAAAATATGTGTATAGAAAAATGAATCAAAGAAATTATAGTATTTTATAACACTTTGAAGAAAATGGCTTCTCCTTTTTTTTTACAGCCTAAGTTAGGAAGATTATCTTCTGAAGGTCTAGAGTACTAAGGTTGCCCAGGTGAATCCTCTTTGTTCCCCTGGTGTTTTACTGATATTTAAATGTCAACACGTTAACGAAAACTGCTGGGTTTCTGTGGCAAGTTTTTGCTAAGGGAATAGAATAGAATAGAATAGAATAGAATAGAATAGAATAGAATAGAATAGAATAGAATAGAATAGAATAGAATAGAATAGAATAGGTTGGAAGAGACCTTGAAGATCATCACATCCAACCCATCAACCAATCCAACCCACCTAAACAACTAAACCATGGCACCAAGCACCCCATCAAGTCTCCTCCTGAACACCTCCAGTGATGATGACTCCACCACCTCCCCGGGCAGCCCAATCCAATGAGCAATCACTCTCTCTGTGTAGAACTTCTTCCTAACACCCAACCTAAACTTCCCCTGGTGCAGCCTGAGGTTCTGGTACTGGCTGCCTGGGAGAAGAGACCAACCTCTGCCTGTTTACAACCTCCCTTCAGGTAGTTGTAGAGAGCAATAAGGTCACCCCTGAGTCTCCTCTTCTCCAGGCTAAGCAACCCCAGCTCCCTCAGCCTCTCCTCATAGGGCTTGTGTTCCAAATCCCTCACCAACTTCGTTGCCCTTCTCTGGACTTGTTCCAGCAAGTCAACATCCTTCCTAAACTGAGGGGTCCAGAATTGGGAGGATGTGGGTGTAGAGATGACATCAGGAGCTGCCCCCAAGTTGTAAAGAACCTGTTCCAGTCAGCACCAGAACAGACCCATTGCTGGCCAAAGAGAGCCTCAGAAATAAAACCTGCTCATATATTTTGATATTCCTGTTTTTACCCATAATATATCCATTAAATAGCTGAAGCTACAGTAGTGTCAAAGTAGAATCCACCCCTATTTTTCTGGTTAATATTGTATTTCAAAATAAATAAGAACAGCAATAACAAAACTATAAAAAGTTAATTGAAAATGCTTTCCTTAAGAAATTGCCATATGAGCTGAATGCTGGCAGAAGGTACATTAAACGAGGTAATTATAAATGGAATCATATATTTGGTTGGAATGTGGAAGGTATTAGGATGTTTTAGAGCTATGAGCTTTGCAGTGATAGATCAGTGATACTGCAGAATCAGTGTCACAGAGGATGCAGAAGAAGCTACAAAGAAATATTGAAAGAACAGAGATGTGGTAAGAAATTACAAAAGAAGATTCAAGCAGAGAAACAGATGTGAGCCCTTTTTGGAAATACAATGCAGAATATAAAATCAAGGAAAAAGAAATTGGGCTGGGTGACAGGAAAGTCTATATGACAGTGAAAACTATGAAAAGACAGAATAGTTCCCTACAGGGAGATATGGAAACTCCTGGGCATGATAGCAGAAAAATCTGGTAATTAATATGAAATTGGCAGGCAACTGGAGTGGATGAATGGATTTCATTGCAGTAGTCATGTTCCAAACTACGTAACGACTTTTGGTTAAAGGAACCTTCAAGTTACCAGGCTTTGATCCTAAGAAGGTATTTGCTGCATTAGAGTTAAAAAAGAAATGACATCATGAAATCCTTAACAAAAAACAAATCTAGAGAGATTCCAAATACAAGTTCATCTTTTTCTTTCACTTTTATGCTTCTGGCATTCTCTCTGTGTTAAACAAGACTATAAATCAAAGAACAAGCTCATGTATGAGGTGCAATGGAGGGCAAACATATCTGAAAGCTATTACAGGTAGATCAAGGACACTCATATTATGTTCCTCATCCAAATAATAATATAAAAACTATTTGAGTCCTTTTGGGATTTCAAACTTAGAAAAGAAAATATGCTATTTATTCCTGCTGAAGAGACATTCTGTTATGAGTCCTCAGACTGCTGTTAAACAAAATACTAGAGTTACTATAAGCTGAACTTTGAAGCTCACTGACCTATTTCATTTATTCTCTCAAATTTGTTCATTCCATACATCATCAGAGCATCTGAATCCCAGGCTCTCTTTCTGAAATCCCCATCTACGATTTGTGTTACTGTCTCACACTGTCACAGAGCTCTTTCTTCCACTGGGGCTGATGTTGACTGCCTTGTTGGCAAGTGTCATTACCTCATCACACTAGAAGATGATACAGTAAGACCATTTTGCAACAGCTTTGAAATTGTTTCTCTGTATACAGGAACCTCTATCTTGGAGAACTTCTGAGTACAATGCCTTTTCTCCGAAATTGCCCAAACTCTGCAACTCTGTCTTGTACAACAGTAGCAGAAGTGTTGATCAAGAAATGTGCAACATCTCTTTTAGATTTTCAAGCATGTCCTTTGAATGGAGGAGACTGGTCATTCCTTTGAAATGTCCATATCCAAAAAGATTTAAAAATTAAACTGAAACAGAATTAATTTATTTGCAAGCATCCTTGAGAGAATGAGAGATTGCTGCAGGTGTGATCTCTGAGCTGTCTACCTATTTTTCATTTATGTCACTTCTATCCAGATGTCTGTATACACCACTAGTATACAGTGTAAGCAAGCTCCATTTGCAGTACAGTATTTGAGTTCTTGGCTTTCTTGGCATTTGCTATCACTATGCTTTGCCACAGCTGTCAGATTAGTCAGGGTTGTGTGTTGTTTGACATTTTTTTTTTTTTTTTTTTTCTGTTTTATCTGAGTAGGCTTTATTCCCAGATTTGAGATAAAACTGATAGCGTTTTACTTGACCATCCCATTCCAAGCATTAAATACTGTGACTTCAGGCTTGGATGCTCTAATGGTGTGCTAAAACTGTCCAATTTTCATTGCCTGCCCTCCCCTCTGCCCACACATGCACAGACATAGTACGCCACTGGAATACAACGCTGAAGTGATGCCAATGCATGAAGGCTTTAACTGAGACTGTGTTTAGCTGCTAGTGGTTGGAAGCTACAGTGAAAAGAAATGTGAGGTTTTTGTTGTTGTTGTTGTTTAAGATTTTTCCCTTGAGTAATAGTGAGGTATTTCACTCTTACATTTTTGTGATGAGAAATTACCAAACAATACTGACATTCAAATGAAACAAAAAAATTCCATCTTCTAGGAGGTTTCATCAGACAGGATGACTTTAAATGAAGTGCCTGCATCATTTGGTATTTTATTTACCCCATTTTGATAGTTGTATAGTACCGTGAATCTGTTGAGTAGGAGTATCCATAGATCACATCACAAGGTAGTGCAGTTTTGTACCTCCCGTGCTGTACTGATTCTGTTGTTACCACCTATGGTCAGGCTATCTAAATGGTCCAGCTTAGGCAATAAATAATTACTTTACGCACTTTAGTTGTTAAAATTTAAGTTACTCTGTTGTTTGATTCTGCTGGCTCAAAAGCTTACAAAAGTTTTCACCAAACATGTCTTCTATATGAGCAGCTAAAACTTCAGTTCTGGAGAGCTGCTCCTTAGCACCTCAGTAATTAGATCTCATTTCAAAGTTACTTTAGTTGTAAGATTTTCTTAAATCAGAAGCAATGCATCTCTAATACATCTGTTCTAGAAACAGAAGTCAGGGTGCCCAGTACAGGCACCATTATCTGGAAAATATTTCTTCCCTTTCTGTCATTTTGCCACATGAAACTTGTATTAGAAAATTGTGATGGATTTTGGGCCTCCAGGAAAGAGTTATCAAAAATCTGGGAAGTATTCAATGAAGGGTCATTAAAATGGTTAGGAGACTGTGGAATATGAGCAGTGAAATGAGTCTGATTGAGTTGCTTAGCTTAATCTGGAGAAAACTATAAAGGACAGTGTTGATCAAATCACTGTCTTCCAAACTACAGAGAAGATGGAGTCAGGCTACTTTCAGAGGAATGAAGTTAAAGAGTAAGCAGCAAATGATGAAAGGTGCAACACAGATATTTTGATTTAAGAAAAACAACTTTTATGTAAGGGCAGGCGAATAGTGGAGCAGGATGGCTAGAGGTGCTGTGAAATCTCTGGACCCAGAGATGTTCAGTACTCAGCTGGTCAAAGTCCTCTTCTACTCTAATTTTGCCCTGTTTTATGCTGGGGTTTGCATCAGAAGACACCCACCTTTCCAATTCAAGTTATTCTAAGAGTGCATAAATATACTGAAATTATCCACAGTGCTTTAACAGTCACAATATCTGTGGAGGATCCTTTAATCCAGAAAGGCTATGGAGAAGCACGTTAACATTTCATGCTTGTTTTCCTTTTCTTTGGAATTCCCCAGAGCACTGTCATGTGCTACTTGTAGCATCAGAACAAAGCAATGCATCTTTTGGAACATGTAACATTTCATAAACAAAGAAACTAAATTGTTTGGATTCAGTGGAAAGCCAGGAGGACATTAACATGACCACAAAAAACAGTTAGAGGAGAAAAAGTTCTGAAAGAGCCCCTTAATTGCAACTCAATTACTTATTTCAGTGAATATTTTGAAAACAAATGTTGATTCCAAAAAATCCAAAAAGTAATTGGGAGCTTCTTTGCAAATTCTGACCTCTGCTAATGTGAAAATATTCTCCTCTAAAGCTTCATAACAACCTCAGTTATCTGTCATTCTGACTCTTTTCAGATGTAAACTGGACACATTTTTTTTTTTCCTTCTAGAACAAGCCAATATCGCAGAATCACAGAATATATTTGATTTGAACATACCTCAAAGATCATCCAGTCCAACCGTCAAACCAGCACTGAAGGGTCAACACTAAACCATGTTCTAGTGTGACAGGTCCATGAGCAGCTTCAACACCCACCACCACCATGGGCAGACCATTCTAATGTTTGATAACCCCTTCAGTAAAGAAATAATTTCTAATTTTCAGCCTAAACCTTGTCATAGCTTGTAACCATTGCCTTTAGTCCTGTTGCTTGTTATCAAGGAGAGGAGGCTGTCTCTCTTCTTTCTCCAACCTCCTTTCAGGTAATTGTAGAGGGCAATCAGGTCTCCCCTCAGCCTTCTCTTCTCTAGACAGAATAACCCCAGCTCTCTCACATGCCCCTCATAGGCCATGTGCTACAGGCCCTTAATGTGCCTCATTGTCCTTCTCTGGACACACTCCAGTACCTCAGTATCCTTCCTCTAGTGGGGGCCCCAGAACTGAGCACAGTACTCAAGGTGTGACCTCACCAGTGCTCAGTACATGGCCTCCTCGTTGCTGTGGGCCAAAGGGATTCTAATACAAGCCAGGATGCCATTGTCTTTCTTGGACACCTGTGCATGACTGCTGACATTCAGTCAACTAGCAACTAAGGTTCTCCTTGTCTCCACCCAGCTACTAGGAATGCAATGTGTATGTGAAGAGTGAAAAAGGATCACATGATGATCTATTAAAAACACCTTAGAATGTGTCATTCCCATGCATAAATCCAGAGCTTCTTCAAGAGACTGCAATTTTATTTAACACAGCTTACAACTAGCAGTGGCCTATTGCTTTATATTTGAACCATGTCATGTTTAGTAGATCATAAGCTGTACCATCTGATGCCCTTTTCTTCTCGCTGCTCTAAATTGATGGCAAAGGTTGCATTTGACTGTTCTTCATTGATTACCCAGTAAGCAGTGGTCAGGCATCTGAATTTTTGTTTCTATGTATGCACCTCTTTTTTTTTTTTTTTTTTTTGAATGGTAATGATGCAGCAAACCATATTGCAGTTGTGGCACAAAGTCTCTCTTCACACCAGTAGACCACGACTAGCTCACTCCTAACCATTCCTTTTAGTTCAGTCCATTTTCTGGCTCTCCAGACCGTAGGCTATTTTTTCACTGTTTTAGGCTGAAGAGTTTTACCCAGTCTGCAGGCTTATCTTTAGCCTCTCCTACTGGAAGACCATTCTTTTTCTCTTGTCCTCTGGCTATGAGGACTACCATTGTGTTTTCCCTTCTGTAATGGTCTTTAAAATACAGCTCTTTCTTCCTTGTAAGACTACCTGTACTCTCCCTACACAGTTTTATTAGGCAACCTGCGTGGGAAAGATGGGAAGGGATATGGAGGAGTGTACTGCTTATCTCTTCTCTTCTCAGACTGGCTTAAATTAACAGGGTTTAAATTTGAGGCCTAAAAAATACAAGGCTTTAAAAATTCCCCTGGGGAATTTAAGAAAACCTACAGAGGTTTAGCTGAATCTTAGGATTAATGGCCTACATATTTTTTTTTAACTAAGCTGTTTATTGTCTGGAACTTGACTTATTTTCATGAAACTAGAGAGAAAGAAGGAAGATAAAGGCAGGAAAAAAAATGAGTGCTTATAGGTAGGTGAAAGAAATTTATACACGTGTATATAGCTAAGCAGACAAACATACCTATACCCTTCTACAGACACAAGCAAGTTGATCTGTATTTTAATGTAAACCAATAGAGGCATTTGAGAGACTAATTTTGGGCTGACCATTTGTTTGTTTCTGTTCATTATGTTTTGAAAAACCTGAAATCCTAATCCAAACCAAAACCTGGTCATGAAGTACAGCAGACATAATACAGTATAAAATACCTCTGTCATTGTATGGCTGCTGCAGGGATAAAGACACTTTTACAATTAAGTGAGTTAAAATACTCTTTTCTAGAAGTTCAGATTTTGTGATACTAGACTCCACACAGGGACCATTCAGTCCAAATCCATCCTTTTTTTTATTTTTTTTTCCTTTTCTGTATTTTGTGCAAGAAAGCAATTCAAATGCTAAATTTGCTTTTTATCTGGTCCAATAACGATGTAAAATGGATGAAGCCTAATAAAATAACACAGAGTTAAAGGCAAGTGAATTCTTAGCTTCACTATCTTTTACCTGGATTTGATAAATGACATTGCCTGCATGGTAGACAGTATGAGTTGTCATATTTTTCTAAGATCTTGTCTAGTGGAAAAGTTAATGTATTTTTTTTTCTTCCCTCTGAATTTCTCAGTGTAGTAATTGCTATGCATTTTTAAATTTTATTTTATTTTATTCTTTGAGATGAGAACCTTTAAGTTGTTCTGTCAGGATGTCCTTTGATGCCAGCTGCATGTCAAATTTGTGGACACACACAGTTTGGTTGGAGACTCTATTCATACCTTGCACATTAACAAATGAATCATCTGGAAACCATATTATCAAATTTTCTATGACAGCCCCAAATTAATTTACTTGACATTAGCTTTTTTCTTTTTTTTTAAAAAAGCTCAAATGATTTTTCACTTTAATCTACCCATTTACTGTGAACGAAGGATGTAAAGAATTCAAATTTACTGACTTTTCATTAATTTTTTCCCTGTCTCTAACTTCTTACTAGGTATTATGCAAAAGGTATTTTAGTCTTGTATTAATATTTATATTCAGGGCATTTTTAATTTTGGATACTTCTAATGATTAAAAATATAAGTTCAAAAATATGAATTGAATCATGGATTTTAAAAGTTTTTTCCTTTTCTTTTGGAACTGTGTAACTTTTTTTCTAAATAAAGTTTCATTAAAGAAATTAATTGAACTTTGGTTTGGTTTTGAGGAAATAATATCATCCATATATTTTTTTTGAAGAATACAGGGAAGCTAAAAGAATTGTGCAACACAGAATGTGAAGGAATGCATGGGTTTTTCTCTAGAATAGTAATTTCCTTCACAGTAGTTCTTATGATGCTCTGTTTTTCACTGGTGACCAAAATCATATTAATTGCACACCAATATTTTAGCGGTTGTTGAGCAGTGCTTACACAGCTTTAAGGCCTTTCCTGTTTGTTACACTGTGCCGATAATGAGTAGGCTGAGGGTGTGCAAGAAGCTGGGAGAAAATAATGCTGAGGTAGCTGACCCCAGCTGACCAAACAGATATCCTGTACCATTTGATATTGTGTTCAGGAACAGAAGCTAGGGAATGAAGGAGAAAGGAGAGGATATTTGGAGTTATGGAATTCCCCCACAAACCCCACCCCCCCATAAAAAGAAAAAAACAAAAAACAAAAAACCAGAAACAACTCAACCAACCAACCAAAAAAACCTGTTATGAGTGAGGTTGGACACCTGACTGTCAATGAGAAGCAGTGAATGAATTCCCCATTTTGATTTGGATGAATGCACAACTTTAACTTTACCTGTCAAACTTTCTCACAACCCATGAGTTAGCTTGCATTGTCTTCTCTGAGTTGATTACTAGACTTCTTGTAAGAACAATTTTGTTTCACATAAGGCTAAAAATATTATTATTTTTTTAAAATTATTATTCTCTAAGGGATTGTGACCTACTTCCTTGCACTTGCTGGAAGGACTTCAGCTTGAGGACTTGGACAATGCCCTTCATTTCTCCTGTTCTTTCTTTGAATGTTTGGTCATTCTCCAGGCTTACAGTCTTTTGCTCTCAAAGTTTTGAGTCTAACTTGTAACACATTCTTTATAGAAAACATGAATGGATACTCATTCATGAATATAGATTTTGCTTTCTGACAGCACCAGTAGAGAAAACGGTCCACAAAAGCAGTCAGTATGGAATATTCTGGTAAAGCAACTACTTGCTGGGGTCAGATAGAAAATGTAGCAATAAGGATGAGGTCAGTGATGTAGAAGAGTGAAATCAAAAGCAGGCGGTGAACCTAGAACCATTACTACATGTAAGGTTAAGACTCATTCTCACATATGCCCTGCAGAAGTACAAAAAGCTAAGAGTAATTGTAACTTGCTGAGGGAAAAGAGTTTGATATACATGAGCGTCCCTTCTTAACTGCAGTTACGTCTACATAACATTTCAGCTGTGGGTAAAGCCAGCTGACACCACTGTTTCTCCAAGGTATAATATTTTAATTGCACACATGACTAGAAGTGGGAATTAACCTACATAAGTGTGAGATAGTTGAAAAAAGTAACAGGAAAACTCACACACACCACTTTTTTTTTTTTTTTTTTTTTTTCAGAAACTGGATCTTTTTCCTTCAACACACTAAGCTGCCATCGTTATGTCATGTGGGACTGCTCTTCTATGTTGAAGAAAATTTGCTCTGTGTTTAATTGGTGTTTTTTACTAAGAAATACTGCCTGAATTTCCCTGTGCAGATTTGATATAAACTTTAGTACTATAAAGAAATCAATTACTATTCTAATCAGTTTGTGGTGTCTGTCTGACCCCTTTGGAGACATATAGTTCTAAGATAGCTTCTTTTTCTCTACTCTAAGTCAATCTTCTTTCATAACTTATGCACTCAGACTCTTAATCATTTTTCATGGCCTTTTCTGTGCCTTTTCATTATCAGCAATGTCTTAACTACAACGAGTAGAGTTGAATCAGCTGATACTCATTAGATATGCTGTCTCCTCAAAACACCAAATGTTCCTGCAGTATTCAGAGGAATTTCAGTTAATGTAGTGTGAGGAGGTGAAAATGAGGGAGACAGACATCTAATTTTCAAAAGTGTCACTTGGTTTGCGGTGACTTTGAGTATCAATTTACATAGTTGTGAATCAGCTGTCATGATCGGTTGTGTCTTGTGCTGGCTCCATGTATGACCATGTCCCTTTCTGAACTTTTCTCTCAACATATCATTTAAGAAAGGAGTAAATTCTGCATTTACTTGGTATGCAGTGATGTGATCTGATGGAAAGCATTTAGTCTCTCCTCTGAACAGATTCCAGTTCACTGTGATAGGAGATGGATGAAGCACTCATATCAGCTTCTACAGATGCTGATATGCTGATTGGTCTGTCTGCCCATGTGTTTACCCTGTAACTAAATGAGATCTTGATTTAGCCCTGAATTTCTTTTGTCAGTAAAATCTACACTAACAATATGAGGTCAAATTCTGATGGCTTTAAAAGAGCTGTACAACAGGTAAATTAATAGGGAATTTAGCTTAAGGAGACTAGAAATACACCATATTCCTCATGTAGTCTCATTACTGCCCTATTTAATGGAAAAAGACACCGATTATATATACAATGTAAATCCCAAGGCCTTTTCTGCTTCTGCCAAATACTGTAGAAAGGGATTTACTGCGTTATCCATCATCACTTCCAAGTCTATTCTTGGTTTGTATTGTGCTTCATTTTAGGCTATAGTCTCTGTGGATAGTTTAGATCCTCCCTTCTCTCATTACTTTATGCTTCTCTGTGCTGAGCTGCATAAGCCAATTATCAGACCATAAACCTCATCTATCCAAAACATTTTGAATGTGTATGCGCTGTGCCTTTGTGGCTGCTGCCCTCCTCCTATTTTGTGCCCTTATCAAACAAAGGCATATTTTAAATATTGTCATACACGCCCCCCCAGCCCCTTTCAAAGTCATTCTTAATTAGATAATGATTAATTAGATGTTTGTAAAGTGCTTTGGAAAAACAAAGTGCTAGAGAAGTGCAAAGTATTATTATTAATATGCATCATTGTCAGTGTTATTAATAGTGAGCTTTGCTGCAGCAACCCTGTCATTACTGTTTGCCATCCTGAATTTCCTGTTCCTTTCCAGCACAAACCATTTCCTCTTTACAAGACATCTTTTAATCCAATTCAGTGCATTTACCCCTTTTAATGTGCTCTGTGTCTTGGTAAAAAAAATCTCTCTGTAGTGTCATGTGGCAACAGGAGCAGTTGTGAAATGCAGACAGATTATATGACCATCCTTTTCCCCTGCATTAACAATTCAGCAATGTGTTCAAAGAACTCAAGCCAAATTGACACACATGCTTTCCTTTTTAAGAATCTATGTAGTATCACCCTTTCCAGGGGGTCATACTATATTGTGAGTACCCCTGTTGTGCAGAAAAAAATACAGAGAGCAAGACTGCTGACCTCGTCAGATGAAGCTCGGCAGGAATGCAGAAGATTGTCTTGGTTAGTTTCAGACAGTGAATTAAAAGAGGGAAAAAGAGAAGATGCATTTAAAAGAGACAAGGCACTTTTCCATGATAATGTCCTGTTTCACTCCAAGGCATCTTCTAGCTCAAAGTTTACAGAGGTGTTGAGATTTTGTGGTTTTTGCTGTTTGGTAGTTTTTCTTTTTTTAATCTACTAAATGGCAGTAAAACAGTGCTAAGCCTAAAGCTATCTAAACTGTAAGTAGCCTTTTCAGATGAAAATTATGCCTTCAGTTAATACAACTGATGCAAATGCACTCACTTGGCAGTCTCTACACATCTACATCTGTTACAACAGCATGAGATCTGCTTGCCTGTTGGTCAGAGCCTTGCTCTGACATACAGGTTCCCAGCAATTATAAGTTTACATGGGCAGACTTGAAAACACTGTGGAAAAATTCACTTTTCTTCAGGAAGTCCCTTCACTGTGCCAACTGAACAACATTGGCAACATATGCCAGCTACAGTCAATTACACTAGCTTATACTAATATGACATGCAGAAGTAAAGGCAGGCAAAGAGTCCATGGCTCTTACTGGCTGCCAAAAAGGAAAGCTGTATTGCCCTAGGTGTTGCAATGACCGTAAAAATCACACTGGGGTATAAGCTTTAGAACCAGATGGAAAGAAGAAATATTGAAATGGTTAATAAAGAAAATTGCAAATTGGAACTTGTCTGAAGAAATAGCTGACAATCTACCATTCCAGAGCTCTGTGTTAGTCAGCAGCAGCCCTATAGTGCAGGGGAGTGGAAAACAAGATCTATAGTCAATAACCTTTATGTCTAAGAAAAGACCATGAATGGGACTGCACATAATGCAGTTATAGCTTTGCCTAACAGGTTAGCCATCTGACTCCTAGTCTACAGTCAACGCTGAGACAAAAATCAACAGGAACCCCACCTATAGTTACATGATCCAAAGCCAATAAAGCTGGGTACATTTTCTGGAATGAAAGGTTTTCTGTTTTTATGCTGCTGACCTTCCTAAAGGCTAAATATATAATCAGTGATACTATTGTTCCTTTTGTTTGCCATAGTACATGTCAGTCCTGCAGAGCTGAGTCTTTGTTCCCTATATTTAATAGTCATATTAACACTACATGGCCTTTTAAAAGACATTTTAAAGATACGTGTTTGTGAAAATGACCTACAGATGTTAAAGATGTCTCTGCTCACTGCAGGAGTGTTGGAATTGATGACATTTAGAAGTCCCTTTCAACTCAAATGATTACATGATTCTGTTATCTTATGGTAGAAACAAGCTCCAAACGAATTTGTAGTTATCAACCTGAGATCAGTCTGCAGGAAGTAAAATCAGTGCATAGGATACAACTCCGAATCACATACTCATATCTTCAACAGTTTCTCATTATAACATTCAAGGGGGAAGTCTGGTCTAGGTTGCCAATTTTCATTTGTGTTTTGTTCTCATTGCAGTTTAAAAAGTAAGTCCCAGTTTCCAAATAAACAGAAAATATTGTTTTAAAGAGTAACTAGTTGTGCAGGGTTTCAAAAAGACATACCTATCATATTTTAGTGTAGATAAATGGTGGTGATGGAGCTAGCTGTGCTTTAAACCAATAAAGGCTGACTGGGTTCTGCTCTAAAACACACTTCCATATTTGTTTAAAAATTGCCACAGAAATGTAATACCTCACTGATGTTGATTGCACGAGATTATGGTGCTTTCTTCTGGGAGCTCTGCAGGAGCAAACACCACACAAGGAAATGTGCAGAGGTCAGTCATTGTATCTGTGAGTGTCACAGCAGCACAATCTAAGTCTTGGCCTTGGTCTTCCACTATAAAAAATTTATAAGAGAAAAGAGGATGTTTAATGAAAAGAGACTTTCAAGCTGTGGAGATCTTCAATAAAAACTGGTTTTATCTAGACTTCTACATAGTACCAAAAGCCAACATTTTAAAAAAATAGGTCTAGGTTTGTGCATCAGCCTGAGTGGTGTAGCCTAGCCAACTTACAGAGGTCTTGCAACCTGCTGCTAAGACAGCTGTGAGTGAGGTGTGCCTGGAGCACCAGAAAGTATCATGCATACACAAATCTATCAGGGATTCCTTATAAATCAGGCTCCATATGTTTCCAGATTTATTTCTTTCACTTTATAGGCTCTATTCCACTCTTTACCTACACAGGTAAAATCTACTACTACCCCCTCCTGGCCTTTTTGCATGCTCTCTTCACCATTTGTTTAATCAATCATTTCCCAGTTTACTTTAATGTTCTTCTCAGATATCCAATGGCATATTCCCATAACAGCTGTAGTTTATCATCTGAAATGAGGAAAACAAGGGATGACTCCAGTTATAGAGGGGATGGGGGGAGGTAGCCTGTTAGTATCACATACAGAGCTAGACGACAGATAGGAGGTGTTCTACCTATCCCTAGCATAAAATTGCTTTCTATTTACACCCTGCGGCCACTGGGGCACCATAAAGGGACCAGAAGCAACCCAGAGAAAGTTCTTCAACAGATGTAGGCAATCTGTGCCAATGTACCTTGAAAGGAGAAAAGAGTCCTTGGCCCCATTTTATTCAATGTTTTAAATACAGTCTAGGGATATATCACGTAAGATGCTTCTGTTTTGTTAATACTACGGAGCCCACAAGCCCTGTTATAGATTTTGTCATCTGTTTACAAGAACACGAGGAAGTTCAGCCTTGAAGGAATTGGCATCGGGCAACTTGAGCTGAGTGAAAAACATGTTTAGGAGAATGTTAGAAGGTCTGTGTTCTGAGGTGTCATGAATAGTAAAATCTCTCTTTGTGAGTGCAACTCAGCCCTACTTTTTATGATGATATTGGCTGAAGCAGATTTATTTTTGTTTTTAAAAACAAGCTCAGGAAATGTGCTAGAGAGTTATTGTGCATTTGTATATCTCTTGCAGATTTTGCTGGCTGTCCCTAAACTTGCAGGTATATGACAGTTCAGCCGGAATGTGAAAGGCGATATGTAAGAGAAAACTTTAAGGTTCTTAACAAGATGATGGACAGCTTTTCTGAATAGTCTTATCTTACTGTATTTTCTTGAAGATATAGTAAATAATATGCTATTTGTTGTTTTTTTTTCCTCAATGAACTCCTTTTGTTCACTCCCTCCAAGTCCAACAAAATATTTTCCATTGAGACCAAACAAGTAGAAAACATAGAAGTCACTACTGCTTGAAAGTGTTTGAAATAATGTAAGGGATGTGTTGCAAACGATTGGAGTGATGTTTTCATAGTAGGAAAATAAGTCTTGCATGTCCTAATTTGTAGCATGAGGTCATGTGGAAATATCCGAGGTTGCAAAGTCCACAGGGGACAGGTGGTAAACTCTGAAAAGAAAAGGTGCCAAATTTGGGGCAGTTTTGTTCTTACTGCCTACAAGGAAATTCTCTCTCATGCATTAGCCTCTAATCAATGCCTCTGTGCACCATATGGAAGAGTGCTAGCTGACAAAAAAATGTGATGAGAGTTAAATGCTCTGGAGAATCACATCCTAGTGCTTAAGCTTGGATCCTGTTTTTCTTTGTTCATTTTTAGCAGTGTTAAAAGCAGTAATAGTATCTGTCTTAATATCAGCTATAGCAGTGGAAATTATTCTGCTATTTTGGGATTAATACCTTTAGGACCCTTTATTCAATAAAGCCTTTGAATTTACACCAGCATTTTGAAACTTAAAGCTGGAACTTAAAATCTAGACTTATCTCCTTAAATAATCAAAGATTATGTGCCTTGATCTGTACCATTAAGTTTGGGTAAATTTTAAGGTCAGTGTGAATAAATTGAAATCAGTATCTTTAAAAGCAAGGTGATATCCTTATTTGAATAAAGTGAATTTAAGAAGTCATCATTAGTTCTTAATTTTTTTTCCTGGCTCATATTCAACAGCTACTCTTCAATTATTTCTTTCAGACATTAAAGAAAACATTCCTTCAGAAATAAGAATACAAGAGAAAAAGAATTAAGCTGTGGGATCACAGCTGGTATTTCTGAGTTATATTATCTAGCTGGGTTCATTAGACATGAAGTATGTAATGCAGACATGATACAGTGTCTCTTGAATGGAAAAAAAGATTCCTGCTGGTTTTTTTCACTTATGGGCTAAGCTGAGTAAAAAAGGTTTCCTTTGCCACTCTCTAAGAGCGTGCATATGGATAGCTCTTGTGGCATTGGCGATGTATAATAACCTTTTTGTCACAGTAATTTGATTGAGTGTCTAAGCTTTTAAATATCCATAGTGTGCCAATTTTTTTTGCTTAGATGCAATTTTAATGTCTCTTTGAACAATGTATCACATGCTTTCCTCTATGTTCCCTTTTGAAAGGTATGAAGGCCCTTTCTCTATACTAAATCACAGTGATGCTTGTAAATGTGTATTTAATGACAAAAATCTCACAAAAGATTTTAGCTATTTGGCTTAGATGAAGTTGTAATAAACTAATTGGTTATAACAACAAATTAGTTATAACATACTTCAGGCCCATTCTGATTGTTACCCAGATTATCAACAAAAGACACAATAATGCACAACATTTGTGTATAAAATAAGCATTTTTATAATAGTTTCAAGCAAAGCACTAATTTCTCAATTTATTTATTTATTTATTTATTTTTAAATTAATGGAATAAGTATGGGTACATCGTAAAAAACACAGTTCTCTAAATTTTTGTTACTCAGTTTAATATCATGAATAATTCCTCTGTTGAGCTACCAATGCCTGGGATTTTATATGGTACAGGATAATCTAGTTTACTGTTTCTAATTCCATGGCAATATCAGTTTCATAAACAGGTCTTATTATATAGATAAAAAGAACATATATTTTTATAGACAAGAAGAATACAGTCTGAATAGTCTGTCTGAATGTGGCAACACAATTTCAGGTAATAGGATTGCCTTCATCTCACTTAACTTCATCCATTCAGAAATTAGATATCTTTTCAGAGGTAATTGTCTAGCCTCTCTCTGCTGCCGTTGTAGCCAGAAAGGAAGCAGAAGGAACCTTCAGGCAGTTAAAATTTGTTTGGATAGAAGCATTGCTTGGAAGTGATTAGTTAAACTGAATAAAAGACATCAGAGATATTTCTGAGATATTCAGATAAAAAGACTTATGGTTGTGCTGAAGGAGAATACAGTGGTCTCATGAGAAACTGCTGTTGATGTTTCTGTGGACTGATTTTCAGATTAATCTTATTTAATATTGTAACTAATGTCTGTGAAAAAAAAACACGAGTGGCTATTAAAAATGAGGTGATGACAAAAAAGAAGTGGTGTAATACAGAGGAAGGTAAAAATCCTTCAGAAAGAACCCATTGACCTTAAGACCTTTTGTGTAATAGAAATGGTCTGACTTTAAGTGTATAAAAGAAATTAAAGTTATAAGTCTGCTAGAACTTATAGAAAGACTATTTTTTTAGTGAAAACTAGAGGCCCATCAGCAAAAGTCAGCAAAGGAAACTTCTGGGAGCACGTAACAGTTTTGCAATGACTGAATGACCATAAGTGTGTGATGAAACCATCAAGAAGTTAACTGTATTTGTTGTATAGATCTGGAGAAATGTTTCCAAATATCGCAGGGAAGTACAGAGATATTGGAAACTACCATGATGAAGCTCCATATGGAATTTTATTCTTTTCTACACCTGATGAAAATAAAGATTTCATCCACACTGAAAAGAAACTACATCTGAAACCCAAAGTTGTTTTAAAGACAAATAAGTTCTCATGGGGCCTAGATAAATTTAATCTGGATATTAACAGAAAGATTTTAACTGCCAGAGACCTGAAGTTCCAAAGTAGCCTTCCCATAGGAGCAATGAGAAAAAAAAAGTGAAATAATTTCATAGTGGAATTTATTATGTTTTTAATGAGTTATATGACATGGTCACCTGAACAAGGAAAATGCTTCAGAACTCAGGAGTTATCTTACACTTTTGTATATTTCTGTCCCTAGATGTTTGCTGTAGGCTGAGTTCTGCTTTATTAACAGAAGTGGCATTACTTCAAATGTTGTAGACTACTTTTTCCATGCTGGAAAGATACATAAGAGATTTCTCCGCTGGGTGTGTTTAGCAAACAGACACAGCTCAACATGGTTAAAAATAGGTGTTAATGAGATAGGTCACCAGTGGCTTCTGTGGGAAGAGGTACTCTGAGGAAAAAAAGCAATTGGGTAGGAACGTTTTGGAATAGAAAAGAAATTTTAAAAAATCCAGAGGTGTGAGATCCATAGCAGATAAATTCAATTTCTGCTCACTCTTTCTTTCTATATCCATTCTTTCTTTCCTTCTCTTTCTTTCTTTCTTTCTTTCTTTCTTTCTTTCTTTCTTTCTTTCTTTCTTTCTTTCTTTCTTTCTTTCTTTCTTTCTTTCTTTCTTTCTTTCTTTCTTTCTTTCTTTCTTTCTTTCTTTCTTTCTCTCTTTCTCTCTTTCTCTCTTTCTCTCTTTCTTTCTCTCTTTCTCTCTCTCTTTCTCTCTTTCTCTCTCTCTTTCTTTCTCTCTTTCTTTCTCTTTCTCTCTTTCTCTCTTTCTTTCTTTCTCTCTCTCTTTCTTTCTTTCTTTCTTTCTTTCTTTCTTTCTCTCTCTCTTTCTCTCTTTCTCTCTTTCTCTCTTTCTCTCTCTCTTTCTCTCTCTCTCTCTCTCTCTCTCTCTCTCTCTCTTTCTTTCCTTCTTTCTTTCCTTCTCTCTTTCCTTCTTTCCTTCCTTCTTTCTTTCTTTCCCTCTTTCCTTCTTTCTTTCCTGCCTTCTTTCCTTCTTTCTTTCTCTCTTTCCTTCTTTCTTTCCTGCCTTCTTTCCTTCTTTCTTTCTCTCTTTCCTTCTTTCTTTCCCTCTTTCCTTCTTTCTTTCTTTCTCCTTATTTTTTTTTTCTTTTTAAACCATGGTCAGTGCAATCATTTTCAAATTAAATTTAGAAAACCTAGAGTATGAGAAGGGAGAGCTTTGACTCCAGCTACATTCTCCAGCTGCATTCTCCCCTTGAGGGGTGTGGCAGGAAGGTCAAGAAGAGTTAATCCAGCTGCTGGAAGATTAGAAATTTATTCTGATACAAATGTTGGATTTGCTGTACCATTTTATATATTTTTGCATATAATATATATAAGAATTAATTACTTGCAATCAAGCATGAAAGACCAAGCACTTATTCTTAGGTAACAGAATTGTAATAGATTTTCTGTATATGATAATGACGAGGAGGGAAACAGTATTTTTTGCAAGTATTTTAATCTGGGAGAGTTTCATCAAGCTGCAAGTTCCACAAGGCAATTGCATAAATAAACAATTGCCTTTTAAAATAAGGCTTAAGTAATTCAATTGAGCCATGGGAAATCCAGCCCAAGTTTTGTGATAATGAGGAAATGTCATAAGTATTCACACTTTCTTACCATTCGCCTTAAATTTACTACCTACAGGTATGGAGATAGATGAAGAATCTTACACTTACAGCTTCACAGCAGAATAAAGAAGAAGGAAAAAAAAGAAAATTGGCTTACCCAGCAACACTTTTAGTGAGCAGCCACTAGCAACAATCATTCAGGAATGTCATTGATCTTGGGCAGGTGGGCAGACTGAGAAAGTCAGAAATAGGGTGATTTTAGAAGTGGAATGGTGGAAATATACAGTGAGTGGCTGTACTGGCAGGATATGCTGTTACTGTGATAGGAACTCTGAGAGTGTCTATTTATTGTTTGTATACAATATCATGACAACAGAGTTCACAGATATTAGATTCATCAAGACCAGAAAAGTATTCTATTTCTGCATCTGTACTGCTGAGGCCAGCAATTCAAATAATAATTTTGCTTTAACCCTGAACAGTTTGCAAATGGTTTATGAATGGGAATTATACAGACTCCCTGTTTTGCGTGAACGTTCGCTCCGTTTGTTTGTACACACAAAAAATGGTGATGGACTATCATTATCCAAATTGATAGCAGCTGTGCTTATGAAAAAAATGTTTCCCCCAAATCTGTTGGCATGTCTGTAGTAATAAAAAAAAAAAAAAAAGTCATATGGTACACTGACACTTCTGAATTACTTGTCACAGCCCATTTAAATGGATACTGCATTCAGACCAAGAAATCTGTAAAATTTAATACATTTATTAGGCACTTTAGTAAAGATTCTACTATCCTCAGGACAGGTATTTTGAATATATCTTTAAAATATAAATATTTATCTTTCTTTTACATTGTCATAACTTAATTGGGAGGGTTTTATTTAGATTTAAAAAAATTAAACAATTTAAGTTTCTGAATATTCTGTTGCTTGAAAATAAGGTACTAAGGTATTAACTCACCAGGGACTGACGCATGAACTCCTTCTGTAGTACCAGGTGACTGGAAATTTATTTATATTCTATTTTGCAGAAGGAAACAAAGAAGCTCTTGCAGTCAAAATTGACTGCAACCCATGTGAATGAAGCATTGGGTCAGGTCAGTCTTGCCAGCCTAAGCACAACCATGGATTCAGTTGTGACTACCAGCTCATTACTGCAGGGCACCTGCAAAATAACACACCTTAAAAATACCATCCAGCATTTCTTGTAAGTATCTGTAATGAAGAATTAATTTACTATAAATTAATGTAAATATGTAAGCTTATAATTTTGAAGTTTGCAGTCACAATCTATTAAATTTGATACCTATGTTGTTTTCTGCATTACCTTAGATTTCTGGTGAAATTCAAACATGGCCAAAAGCAGCAAACAAATGGGGGAAAGGGTTTTGGAGGGTCATGTCACAGTCTTACAGAAAGTGTAATATTCATCTGAAGTTCAAAAAAAATGTGCATTTTCTAAAGAAATCAAGGGCTACTGCATAGGGAAATCTCTGCCTTGTTTGAGTGTCATTTGATGACATGTCTAATTTGATTATGTGGTGTCTACAGACAACAAGTACAATCAATACCTTTTTCCTGATAATGGTAGAGACATAGCCAATGAATGTATCCGCACTGGGGGCAGTTTACAATCCCAGCTGAACAGAAAAGGAGACCTCAAGGAAATGAACTAGCTTACTATTGTTCAGGACCAGAGGCAGATTTCTTGTAAAAGTCAATGCAGTGACCTGTCTAGTACATCACCTTACCTTCTGTTCTCACTGAAAAGCAACGTAAAATGTACAAAATCAAGTGATGTAGATAAGATAGACTCTGAAATGATGAGATCAGAGGCAAAAGACACTGGAAATGTAAGTTCATAATGGTAGAAATACAGATGGGCATAAGCAGCAAAAAAACCCCAAACCAAGATACTGCAAATAGCAAACAGTATGTGCGTTTCCTATTCTGAGAACAAAATACCTGTCTGCTGGCTATACCCTCTTGGACATTTAAAACCTCAGGTAATAGCAGGCACCATAAAGCAAATTTCACTGGCTGCATCACTATAGACTGGGCAAGTCCTTCCTTCGGAGGCCTGAAAAGCATGAATTTCTGCTCCTGCAGCAAAATCGGATGATGAAGTCACATTACCTGATTTCTATGGCAACAAAATGCACTTCTCATCTGCTCCTGCTTCTCCCCTTTTCCTGAAACTTATGGCTGTAGATTTATGCCCCAGTTGAGGTTGACATCACTTCCGATGATGCATGGAAAAATAAGAAGTGGCTCCCTTTATAAAGAGTGATATGAAAAATTCAGGAGAATGGCATTTTCTTTTACTAAGTAATTGAAAAAAGGAAGGAGGTGGCTTTGAAGGAAGGGGAGTGAAGACAGAGCCTACTTGTTTTTGTCGAGACAACACAGAGTGCAAAGATGTATGGAGAAAGCATAATTGTCAGTCACTTTTCCATGAAGGATATTTTATGCAGTAATAAATGAGACAAACAGGCACTGAATAGGGCTTTATGGGAAGCAGTTTTGGCTCAGTTGTACCTCTGTCTCTCAGGGTTTCTCCCATTAGTCACTCAGCTGATGAATTTGCTCAGCAGTGGTGGCAGTTTCTAGAGAAGAAGAAACAGCTATCAGAAGATTCAGCAGTTTAGTTTAAATACATTTCCTCTCCCACGCCTGCTCCATGCTGAGCTCCTGTCTCTCTCTCTGCAGCGGTTGCTTGTTACCCTCTCCTTCATGTTAATCACCCCTATCCATCCTTGGAGGCAGCTGGATCCAACCAGCATCACCTTTTCAAAGCTATGCCATGAGAAGAGACCACAGAATTTGATCTGAACCCAGAAGATTTTTGTTCAGGTTTCAGAAGTATTCAGTAATTTCTTGAGATTCAGAAGGTTTGAGTTCAAGTTTGATGTCTCCTTTGAGGTGATGGCTATTCTCTGGTGTGGCTGGTATTGTTACTGGCTAAATGTAGTCTCACCTACCTGAGCTGGTTCTGCATGAGTTAACTGTAGACTGCTAAGGCTAAGAAAAATGGTGCAGAAAAACTCAGACTGCCTTTGCCCAGAACCTGTTTGCATCTGAAATCTGTATAACTGTATTGTATGATGTTTTTCTCAAGTAATTCACCTAATAATTAATACTTTTAGGCATTAGTTGGAAGCAGGTTAAGAAGCTCTGTACTGCTTTCCATAATTTGTTATAGTCACTGTTTATCCTTATTTAAAGTAGAGATAATGTTACTCACAGAATATGCTGAGATTTGTGCTGGGATGTAAATTTGAGGTAATATTACAATGCCACTAATGGCTTCCTTTCAAACTCTGAAACAGGGCCATATGAATTGGTTCTTCAACTGAATTGTGGGATTTAAGTCTATTTTTGTGACTGACAAACCCTAATCCCTCACTCTACAATATATGATTTTACCATTTACCCTTTACATGGCATTTGATGAAGCAAGCTATTAAATAATAATTGTTGTCATGAAGGGCAGTGTATTTGCCCAGTTTTAGAGATTTCTGAAATGTTAATGCATAGAGCTATTACTGAAGCTGTCTCAGATGTGCCTGCCCTGTGTATGGCATGTATTGAATGCTCTAATTAAACCCATTTTAATTTAGTCAGTGGGAAAAAAAATTACCATTTGCACCAGGTTGTTTATTTAATTGAGATGAAGAAAACAAGTAAGCAGAGGAAGAACAAGTCAGTTATCCCCAGCAGGAGACTGAGGATAAGCACTTTTTGTTTAGAAAATTATTTCTCTCAGTCATTGTCTTGAAATTAGCCTTTAACACTAGTCACTGGATTTTTGTCACAAGCTGATGGTGGGATCTGCTGGAGTTACACAACCGAGGTATGATGAAATAATTTCTTCAAGGACAGTGGCTTCCACTGGGACTTGGATAGTTAATGGGATTGAAGAGTTTTTCCCTAGAGGTCATCAGTTTTGACTGAGCGCATTAAAATGAGAGAACAGTTCAATGGCTTATGTAAAATGAGATAGTGGCATGAATCCAACTATTCAGTACACAGGTATCTACATTTACATACTAATACTGGAGATTCAGCCTTTTTGTACCACAAAAATGGTTCATGCTGCAGAGATCATCTACTATCAAAGACTGTAAGACTCCAACTTCCAAAAGCTGTCTGCAGAGAGGACCTAATTTTATAAGATTTACTCTATTTATATAAAATATTTATATGTTAATAAAGTAGAGGCAAGAAACTATGTGTCTGTCCCAGAAAACAATTCCTTCATTGAGACGTAGCATTACTTTCTTTTTATGTTGGAACCCCAAATTCTTCCATATCAGGCAAGAGAGCTTCAAGACAGGGAGCTGAGAGAATATTCTGTATCCTTGTCATTATGGTATACAACATAACTACAGAAGCTCCTGGGAAGTAGAATCACAGGCACAACCACTTTCAGTGCCAGGTGTGGTCTTAACTCAGAAGGCCAAATTCTAGCCTTTTTAACAGAGAAAATCAGAAGTTATCTATGATTGGAATGGAAATATACTGTTATAGCTCTGTATCTAATTCTGTAGGAAGGATATAATCAGCAATATATGCTTTACAATGTACGTAGAAATACAACTCTCTTCAATTTCTAGGGTTTTCTGTAAAGGTTTGTCTGAGTCTGGAAATGTTAAGTCACCACTTCGGTAAAATGTCTCCTTTCCTGCACAGAGAGACGCCTGAGGAAGCTCTCTTCCAAATCTGCTGTGTAGGCACATAGATCTCACTCATTTGTAGAGTCTAGCAGTTTCATTGTAGACATGATTATTTAAGGATATAGCCAAATGAAGTTTTGTTATATTCTTTATGAGTAGGAGCATTTGAGCTAAGTACAGGTTCAGGAAACACTATTTTAAATTCAATTTTACTATGTTCAGTAGTTGTCATGCCTCTTGTATAAACTGTTTTCTCTCAGTGATTTTAACTGATTAGTAAAATCAGGTTAAACTCAAAGCAGCTGTACCTGTGTTTAGCTGCAAGGCCAATGTCTCTGCTTCAAAACCAGAAAACCTTGTTTTGCCTTAAAACTTTTTTTCCCTCCCAACCACTTCCCTTAGTTGATAAACCTAAATTATCAACAACCAACCCCTTTCCTAACAAACCATATCTTAACTTTTTTTTTTCTCTCTCTCTCCCCCCTACTTTCCTTCCCCTCCCCCCCCCCATCTTTTTTGTTTTCTAAACTGTTCACATGTACCAATCTAAAAAGAAGAATGAAAAGGCATTTCACTGCCCCTCAGATTAAGGTCAAAAGCAGCTTCACACTTACTCCATTGACAGAATCATCTTTCTGAGTCTGACCCTATAGAAGCAACCATTTCTGAAATGTATTGTGTTTACAGGACTTTTGGAGAAGAGATGAGACCTACTGTGTAACGGCAATTTCATTGAAACATGCAACTGTCATGTTATACAGCAAAAAAAATTATTAAGTGTATTACTGGCATGGCCTTGAGAGGTCTTTTCAAGTCTGAATACAACTTAATTTTTTTTTCTTGTTTTCTAAGTGAATGTCTTGGAGCTGACTGGCAGTGGAGCAAAAGGATTTAGCAAGTTGTAAGAACACTTAATTTCATATGATCTCAACAGAGACTCAGTCTTTTTTATTAATGTTCTTTCAAATCATTGATTAAAAACTCATTCATTCTGCTTGCCCTACCAGCTGTAATATCACTATCTCAAAGCTGTTCTAGGTGTGTGCATGTAACTCTTTCTCTCTCTCTCCCTCTCTCTCTCTCTATATATATATATGTATGGACAGACAAATATATATCCTATACATTAATGACTTTTCAGGATATGGTCATTATTCAGGATGTGGTTCTAATTTTGAGGGTATTACATTACTCCTCTAGCAAGTGTTCTTCAATGAATTGATTGAAGTGATAGTTTTATTTCAGTTTGGTGCTCAAAATGACCTAAATAGTAAATAGAATTGGAGAGACTGAGAAAATCGCAATCTCAAATTTGACTTTAATTACAAAGGTGGTTAATGGGAAAGCTCATTGATTCAGACTGAGGGTCAGTTTAAAAGGATTCCTCAACAGTATAGCATAGCATATAAAGACTTCTTTATTCACTCCTTACTGGCCTTGTCAAAGGCATCTAAATCCTATGGCTAATCTGGCCTGAAAAAGCAAAACATTCAGGGAACATTAAAATGAGTCATACCGACATTTTCAGAAAACAGTGTCTGCTTTCAGCTGAGTTGGAATCCTTTGCTAAATTAACATTTAGCTTCAGCATGGTCCAAAAATGCATTTTTTTGAGATTAATCCATCCAAACTCCTGCTGAGACATTCTTCCAAGGTTAAGAAAGAAACATTTTCCCTTAACTCTATCTAGCTCTACTGATTGTTGGCATCATTCATTGTACTCTTACTCAACAATCACCCAAATCAAGGACCTGGGTCTGTAATTCCACAACAATGTTCATGTGAAAGATGACATCTTCCACAAAAGAGCCTATCATCTTATATGAGAGTGGAGGAACTAGATGGATAGAACAGACAGGTAAGGGAGGAGGCAACACGATATGATTAACATTAGAGTAACAAGCAATGATTGAAACACAGGAGGTTTTCTCACATGTCAGGACATATCCCACCAGTGGTGACTTTTAAAGACTCCAGCACAATTACTCTGTAGATGTTCCACAGCACTGCTCAATGACAGGGCTAAGACTTCAAAATGCCCATATTTCCTGGACATGACTAAACCAGATTCATGGTCTTTCCAGCTGCAGGGATGGAGAGCAGCATGGCGGGTCCTGCTGTCTAGATGTGCTGTACAGCCATAGCTGTAGGAGTCATAGTGGAGAACAATATGTATTCCTCTCTGCTTCTGAGACCATTACGGAAGATGTGATACCTCATAAATCACATGCTTTAACAGAACGGAAAATAAGCTCCTATGCACCTTTTATGGTCTGTATTAGTTCCAAAGCTCTACAGAGGTGTAGAATGTGAGCATAGAATCACAATACAAATGCACAATCCTAGATGTTGAAAAATCTACTGTGCAAACTCATATTTCCTAACATAAAAGTTTTATTTGTTTTTAAGTTACATCCATAGGACAGCCTAATTTCCAGCCTCATGAAGGGTAAGAAAGAGTATAGGGAAAAAAGGAAATACTTGAGTGAAATACAATGATTCTTGTGTACTTGCTGCTGACTATTATTTTGTGGTTTTGGCCACTGCAGCACAAGAATTTTATAACGGGGTGAAAATCCCAGTTCTATTACTACTGAGAAATTAACTATTATATGAATGCAGAATAAAAGCCCCATAAATCTACAGTATCCTAGAATTAGGGAGAGTGAGGGGGAAGTTTAAAATCTAAATAGTACAGAGTGTGTCAAGTCAAGTTATTATTTTCAGCCATGCACAGATAATAGAGCAAAAGAAGTAAAAACGGAAATTAAAAAGAAAACAATGAAGAAAAAGCCCTACACGTTTGGAGGAGATATGAAGAAACACTTTTCTATTCAAAAGAACATAAATGTGTGAAGTGGCCTACCAGGCAGCACTGTTGAACTTAAACACTAGGGCTATTCAAGACACTATAAGGTAGTGTCTCAGAGGGATCGTGGTATTGAAAATGTAATGAGGCATAACTTATCCCCAGAGATCTTTGATCTTATATTATGTATGAAACCTATTCTTGCAAAACAGTAGCTGAGCTTGCACGCAGTCTTGCAGGGGCATGCAAAGGCAAATCTACACTCTCTGTTTTCTTGTGGATTTTTGTTTGGTTGCTTTTTTTTTGTTTGTTTGTTTTGTTTTAAACACTGATTATTTTTATCCTGAGACTGCCAGCTTTGCAGGGAAACTGTAGGCATATTTTGCGTCTGGTGCAGCTTCATGTACAGTTTTGGCAGGAGGTCCAACAGGTTAAGAAGAATAGATGAAATCTTAAAAGGGAAGGTTCAGGCAATGCACATCTACATCTTTCTGATCATGCTGCTGCTGGGTCTAGAGACAGGATTTTGTGCAAAGGAAAAAACTGATCTTTTTAAACATAAAAAGTCAAAGATACGACAGTAAAGCACTGTTCTTGTTAGTATGGCCTCCTGTGATTTTGATGATGATTCTTCTTTTGCTCTGACATTGTGAAAAGGTGTAACCTGTTTATTTTTCTCTCTCTCTTTTTTTTTTTTTTTTTTAACCCCCACTTTGATCTGGAGGCTGAGGAGTTGGATCAGCTAGTGTAAGTGGGGATAAATTTATGTACATTGAGGAAGGTTAAGTTGGAGGCAGGGAGTCAGATGTGGCAGAGAAAGAAGTGAAGGACAAGGAAGAGACGGTAACAAGGGCTCTAAAAGGGCTCTGCTGCTGAAAACAAGACTTGAGGTGTATGTTCTGACTATTAGCTGAGCTGCATGTAGAATAGCAGCCCACTTCCACTGCCTGTATTAAATCAAGAGAAGGAGGTCTGTGTTCTGGTGTGTTTAATTTATCCATGGATCACAACACTGTCACCAAAAATGAAAGGTAAGATGCAGGTAACCTGCTGGTACAGAGAGTACCCAAACCCCAGTTAGCAATGCGGTCTGCCTTTTCTGCAGCAGTTTCTGCATGTCTAACACTCAGTGGATTACTTGTAAACAACCGTTATGGACAATGGAGGAAAGGAACCACTTTCCTATCTACGTTTAGCTGTAGCCCAGATTTAGGAGGACCATTAACATCCACTTCTCCACAAGGAAGGCCAAACAGTGCTAAGTCCTCTTCATATCCTGGCTGGCACAGGGTGTGTTTTGATCCTGTATCTGAGGAACCATAGTTTGGACCTTGCTATTGTTGACGGATTTTGAACCCACAATTTCTAATTTCTGGCACGATGATTTGCAGACCACCTCAGGGGAAGCACTTTCTGTGTTCTCTGATGTAAGTGGACTCAGACCAATGGTCCCTGTCCTCGTTTAAGGCCAGAGAGATCCTCTCTTGCCCCTGAAAGGGGCAAAAGAATGACACTCACACAAATGGATTGCAAAAGTGATGGAAAGTTTAAATGGAAAGCAGTAAGTGTTTTACAGAAACTACAAAGCATAGTGACAAAAGAATCCCAGAGCATACAGAGTCCCTTATAGCACACCCAAAACCCTCAGGGCTCTTTCATCCCCCCCACTGCTAGGCTAGTCCCAGGCTTACCAGGTCTGAGACTGCCCCTCCCCCCCTTTTCTTCCTGGCATTAGGCCCAGACAGGCTTAAGAAGCCTTGAGATATCTCCCCCACCATTACCCAACAGGGAACATCTCCCACGGGAACAGAGAGGGAAGAGAAAGAGAAAGACTTTGCCAATGGATTTATAGGGCGCAGGATATTATGAGTATGAAATACACTGTTTTCTGGGTCTGCCTTATTGGCTTGGACACTTGGGATGCTGGAGGTATTACTTACATGGCAGGAACAGGAGGGACCCAGCCTAAACTGCCACAGTCCCTTAAGCAATTTGTCTTATTTCCAACACTCCACTGTAGTGACTGCTCATGGATGACCATAGAAAGTCAGTCCACTGCCTGATATATTGCCTGGCTATGCAGCAGATGTGTGAGGGGACTTCTGAAGTGAATTTTGCATTTAGCCACTGGACTTGTAAATCTTTCAAATCTATTTGAAAAATAAATTTCTATTTATTTTCCCTCAACCTCAGTTTGTAGCAAAGAGGCCAAACTAACCTTCTTGATTAAATTTATTGCTTAATCACTGGTATCTCTGTAATTTCTGTGTAACTCTGTTCACCTACTAAGGCCATACTTTTAACATTTCCACCCCCCATCCCCCTCTTCTTGTATCTTTCCAAGTGCTCCTATAATCTTTTTGATCTGGGGTGGCCAAAACTTTGCGCAGCATTTGAGATGCAAGCATAGTGTGCATTTACATAGTAGCATGCAAATGATTTCTGTTTTGTTCTCTTTGCCTTTCCTAATAATTCCTACAATTCTATTGCCTTTTTGACTGCCACTGAGCACTGAGTTGATGTTTTCACAGAGCTATCCATAGTAAGTTTAAGAACTCTTTCCTGAATCGTAATAGCTTATTTGTAGCCTATCATTGTCTACATATAGTTAGGGTTATTTTTTCCCTGTGTGCTCTTAACAACATTGAATTTCATCTTCCATTTTATTGCACATTTACTCAGAGCCATGAGCTCCTTCTGCAAGTTCTCACAGCCAGCTTTATATTTAAGTATCCTGCATAATTTTGAATCATCCACAGGCTTTTTTACCTCTTATTTACCTCCTTTTCCAGATCATTTTTGAATATGCTGAATAGCACAGGTTTTCAAGTAATCTTTCTCCATTGTGAAGGCTAAGCATTTATTCCTAGCTTTTGTTTCCTATCTTAAGCTGGATATTAATTCATAAAAGGACCTTCCCTCTTACACAGATATCTCAGTTTCTCTAAGAGCCTTTTGTGAAGGCTTACTTACGGTTTTTGGAAATTGAAGTATACTGCACGGGTTGGATCACTGTTTTGGACCCTCTTTTAGGCATCCACAAGGAACTAAAACACAGATTCTTTCCACAGAAATTATGTTGACACTGTCCAAGTATGCCATATTTACTGCTTTCACTATTTATTTATTTATCTATTTATTTTCCACAGAACTTCACATTGCATATTACAGGTCAGTTATTCACCTGATCACCCCAAAACCCCTAGTGAAGACTATTAGTATATTTGTCAACTCCCATTCCACTGGAAACAATTAAGAGATAAAATACAACTCTGTTGTTAATTGAGCAGTCTCACATTGAAGCCCCTAGCAAAGTGTTAGTATTGCTCATTTTTTTTTTTTTTAAAAGAAATGTCTGTGACTGTCCTGTCAGTCTGAGACATTTCTTTGAGCTTATTTTACAAACACATCTGCCCTTGTGTTTTCAGAGTGGTATTTTATACACATTGATCACCCATTGGTAAAGCAAGGTTCCTGATTCAGATGTGTTTCATAGTCAGCTTCTATGCTGGTAACAAGTTGTTCTTCAAAATCTTTTCTGCTTATCTTATTACTGATCTGTATGGAGCTTCCTGAAGCTTATATACTTTCCTGTTTTTCTTAAGTAGAAACAAATAATTTTCTTTTTTTTTTCCCTTTTTTTTTTTTTTTCTGAAGTATTTTCACTTCCAATTTCCACTTCTTTACTACTTAACCATGCTGAGCTGTATTTGGTTCCACCCCCCCACAATTGCTTTGGCGGTGAATTTTTGTTTGTTTGCTTGAGTTCCTAGTATATTCTTTTTAAACAATCTGTAGTGCCACTTTCAAACAACTTATGATGTTACTTATTCTTGGGGTTTTGGTTTGGTTTTCCAGTTAACTCCCCTTTTTAATAGTTCCCCTTTACAAGTGAATATGACTGTTGCAAAATTTTATAATTTTGTTTGTTTAATTAATTGTTTTTCCTATGGTCTTATTTTTAAAGAGGTCCTGAAAACCTATGGGGAATGCTTCGTGTCATCTGCTTTTCTGGCTCCGGATAGCTGGGGTTATTTTTTGGTTATTGCAAATGTCATCTTCCAATAACACAGGAATTTTTGGGTTTTGTGTTGTGTTTTGTTGTAGGTTTGGGTTTTGTTTTTTTTTTTTAAGTTGTTTGGTTGGGGTTTTTTGGTGTGGTGTTGGGTATTGTTTTTAGTAAAATCTTTGTCTTTTGGAATCCATTGGTCATTGCTATCAGCTTGCAGTTAGAAGTACAGGTGTGCCAAGCTCCCTAGCTGAGAAGGAAACGTCAGTCCAATGGATTCTGTGGTATGTTTCATATCTCATTTTTTGACTATACTCTTTTCCCCTCTCCTACTTTCACATTTCTTATTCACGTCCTGCAAGCCATGACCTGCCTTTACCATCTACCATGCACAGCCAACTGCTTGTCTGATACCTATTCAAACAGTCTTCAGTGTGACCACCTGGATGTTGACTATTTTGACTTTTGGCAGTTTTTAGGTTTATGTGTAGGCTTTTCTTCTTTCTCTCCTTCGTTATTTATCTGTTCAGGTATTGTACTTTTGTCATTAATATTCAGTCTTTAGCTGTCTTCTCCTGAGTGTTGAACTCCCAGTGTGTCCAAACTTTCTTGATCATGATGATTGTCTTATTTCTGGAGCAATGAAGAATACAAGATTCATGAGGCTAGAATGCCATCAACTAGAGGAAAACTTGGATCTCTGTTCAGGATTTTTAATATGTTCATTTCTCATTTGGACTTGATGATCTTTGAAGTCTCTTCCAACCTTGGTGATTCCATGATTAGACCACTCCCAGGAAAACTAAACTCCAAACTTGTTCTCTTTAGGGTCTTGACTCTCTTCCCAGATTATATAAGAAGCATGGGCTACCCTGGTGAGATTAGGCAACAAGTTTTCAGCATTGAATTGACTACTGCCTGTGATTTTACTCTTGTTTTAAAAATTATGCAGAAAATATCACTGTTAGAAACATTTGTTGGGAATTTATTTTAGGTTTCCCTTCTTTAACTTTGACCCACTATTTCTTGGAAAACTCTCTGCTATCATAGGAAGCAATTTCTTTCATGCCTAAGGGGAACGCAAACATCTTTCAAACATTTGCAGATGGTTTCATGCCCTCTAGTCATCCCTCTGCATGCTACATATTATATCCTTTTAAACCTTCTGCACAGGTTGTACTATAAAGCTGAAAACTCACAAGAGCACTAGGGAATGTCTCTCTCTTTTACATTTTCCCCCCCTTTTTTCTTTTTTTTTTTTTTTTTTCCTGCACAACTTCAGCTGGCTTCATTGAAAATGGCATATAGGCATCCACAGGCAGAATCTGTCCCTGTGAATAAGAAGAAAGCTCTGGGCCAAATGATGTTTTTAGTCACACCAGTGGGACCCTGTTGACTTCAGGTTTACCTTCAGGAGGTAGCTATTTGTGTGTGCTGGATGAAAAGACACAGCCAAACAGTTCTTAGAAATACTGTGCTCTGTTCAGGGCAAACTGCCACAAAAGCCAAATCCCAAACAATCCTCTAAATTGTCCGTCTGGAACAGGAGTTTATAGTCATATAAACAAAATAAATAGCTTTTTGCAGACCTAGAATCAACCCTCCACTAATATGTCTGGCACCTACTTGAAAACCAGCAAACAAAAACCTGTGAATCCATTTGGAAAAATGCAGGGGAGGGTTAGATGGGACTGCACATATTCTGTGAACTAAAAATCTCTTCAAAGATACAAACAGAGAAAAATATCCTGATCAGTCCAGTGAGAAAATTCCTATAAATGGCAACAACTTTCCTGCAAGTTTTCATTTCTTCTCAAGATTTGGAAATAGGAAACCCACAAAACCTTGGTCTTTTAAGTTACAAACCTGGGATATCTCCATTTTGGGCCATTAAGAGTTTTTTGGGGGGGTTAGGAGGGAAGGATTTCAGAACAAAAAGAGTGACATCAGAAAAAATTGTCTTTGTCTACTTTTACTTGACTTCATGTCCTGTATTCTTTGGAAAAACACAATTCTTGTTGCACTCAGAGGATTAAGATTAGTATTATATTTTATTTCATGTCTGTGTTATTTAAGATGAAGACTACTTTCTTTACCATTCTTTTAGCCAATTGTTAAAAGTCTACATACTATTTGATAGTGTAAAATGTGAAACCCTAGCAATAGAATAAATACTATGTTCCATATACAGAAAGATATAACACCCTGTAACAAAGGAATAGCAGATTTGGATGCCTGGAGGTTTGAATTTTTATAACATGTCCATGGCTACAGATTCAGTCAGGGATTAAGTCTGGGCTTCCAAAGGATTTCTGAAGGGAGACCAGGAAGTATGTAAGGAAAAGGAAAGGAATAAGAGACAAATAATATTGATAAACAATTAAGGAAAAGAGAAAACAGTTTCCTGAAGGAGCATGGACATAGTCACAACCTAGAGATAATGGATAACTAGAGCTTGTAGACTCAGGATTCACTACGTATTAATGCCTTATTTATAGCTTTGGGAATACAGTTTTCATGATCTTTGTTTTACAAGTTTACATCTGCAGACATAAAAGGATTTAAGTAGCAATTTTTTTTAGTTTTTTTTGAAAGATTCAAATAAGGATTCAATGGACTGAAAAGGCAGAGGACCAGTAGTCTAGGAACATGTCTACAGATATCACTGCTTTTACAGCCTCACCTCAGCTAGTTTTAAACTAGTTAATCCCAGTTGGGGTAATGCAGTTGTGATAACAGTTGATTGTAGGCAGGATAATACTGAAGTATTTACTCAGATGTCAGTCAGGCTTTACAGCCTGACTTCAGCTTGGTAGTTGTACTTAGCTAGTTTAGAGCTATCATGGTTTGATCTATCTATATGAGATTGTAATGCAGATATAACTACAGTAACCAAATGCTTCAAATGTCTTTAACCACTAGATGTCTATTCCTTCAATTTTTACATGCTTTTCTGTAGAGTGGGACTTCTGAAGTAACTCTACTTTGGCAATCTTTAATGCAGTGTCCAGATGAATTAAAAATGTTTACTTCCACTGACTCATACCATAATTTATAAAGGGGCTTGACAACTCTATGAATAAGATCAGTGTTTCACTGTGCTCTGCTACTTTCATAAAATGCTAAAGTGTCATGCAGATTTTTCATGATTTGCCCTGATATTCCTGCATTAACTGATACATTAAAATTATTTCAACATGATCCCTTAGAAACATTTCCAATAATTTTCTCTCGGTTGTAATGAGACTTAGAGGGTTTGTCTCATGAATCTTCCCTTGGTTCTTACCTGAATATGGGAATAGCTTTAGTAGCCCTTAAGTCCTTGGGTAGGAATGCACTCCTTAGTGGCCTGTAAAAAAACCTCTGCTGAAGGCTTTCCTATTTCCTTTGTTACTTCCTTCAGGATTCTGGGATACAATTAATCTGAGCCTGGTGCTTTGTCAAATGCAACAGTCCTAATTGCCTTATTATCTTCTTCACTGCAATAGCAAAGCCTTTTAACATTTTACTTTCCCTCCAGGAGAACATCTCTCAGTCACAGAGATGCTAACTTTGTCTTTTTCCTTTTTTTTTTTTTTTTTTTAACCCTCCTCCCCCACTGCTCAATGAATAATGAGATCAGGAATTCATTTAAGCCTGCAGCAGGATCAACCTCGTCTGTCACTAAGTTTCCACTTACGTTCTTCAGTGTCTCTACTGTCGCACTGCCTCTTGTCGAATCTTGACTATATATTTAGAATCACAAAATCATAGATGTAAGGAATGGAAAAGAGCTATTAGGTCATCCAGTTCATACCCTGCAACTGTTTTATGCAGTATGCTTCTTCTTTGTTCAATCAGATTTTTAACAACCCAGATGTTTCCTCTGGAGTCACTTCAATGTGATAGCTCCTCACAAGCAGGAAGTTTTCCCGATGGTTAGTTCAGTTTTCTTTTTATTAATGACAAGAATCTTGTTTAAATTAAATGGTCTTATATAATTTTTTCCCCCTTCTGTTCATTGTTTGTTTCATATTTTTTCTTTCTTCAGATATATATAGATGACCCTCCTCTTTCAGGGAGATATTTTGACCATATCTTAGAATCATAAGGCTAGAAAAGACTTGGCCAACACTGAAAAGAGCCAGACCTGTCCTCATGACTTCCATCTTCCAGATATTTATATGCCTTTATAAGACCCTCAGTCTGTTCTTTTCCAGGCTAAAGATGCCCAGGTCTTTCAGGCTCTTACTGAAAGAGAGATGCTCCAGTCCTCTCATAATCCTTGTGTCCCTCAGCTGGACTTTTTCCTGTAATTCTCTGTCCCTCTTGAACTGAGAAGCCCAGAACTGGATGCAATACTCCAGGTGCAGCCTAACCAAGTCAGAGTAGAGAGAGAGAAGAACCTCCCTCCACCTTTGGGTCACACTCCTCTTAATGCATCCCTGTGTGGCCTTCTTGGCCACAAGGGCACACTGCTGGCTCATAGTGAACTTGTCCACCAGCACTTCCAGGTCCTCTTCCACTCCAGCATGCCCAGGCCCTGTAGTGATAAGAGGGTGCAGGACTCTACACCTGCTCTTGTCACACTTCATGAGGTTCCCCTCATGAGGTTCCAACTCTCCAGCCTGTCCAGGGCTCACTGAAATGCAGCACAGCCTTCTGGTGTGTCAGCCACTCCTCCCAGTTTTGCATCATCATCAGTCTTGCTGAGAGTACACCGTGTTTTTCAAACATTGATGAATATGTTGAACAAGATTGAGAACCAGAACTGACCCCTGAGGAACACCACTAGCCAGAGGCCTCTGACTGGGCTCTGCACCACTGATCACAGCCCTCTGTGCTCAGTCATTCAGTCAGTTCTCAATCCACCTCAGTCATCTAACTCATACTTTCAAAGCTTACCTGTGAAGATGTTATGAGAGCCAGCGTCCAAAGCCTTTCTGAAGTCAAGGTGGACAACATTCACTGCTATCCCTCATTTACCCAACTAGTCACACCATAAAAGGCTATTGGATTGGTGAAGCATGATTTCTCCTTCATGAATCCATGCTGACTATTAGTGATAATCATCTTCTCCTCCACATGCTCAGTGATGTCCTCTAGAATGAGCTGTCCTGCCACCTTTTGACCCATAGAGGTGAGGTTGACTGGCCTGTAGTTTTCTGAGTCCTCTTTCTTGCTCTTTTTGAAAACTTCAGGGACACTGGCTTTCCTCCAATCCTCAGGTGTCTCTGGTGTTCTCCATGACCTTTAAAAAATGATGGCTTAGCAATAACATTAGCCAGCTCCCTCAGTACTTACAAGTGCATCCAATCAGAACCAAAGCAGAGCCAAAGCAGAGTTTGAATTGAATCTAGCCAGGGAGATTAGAGGGAACACTAAGAACTTTTACAGGTATATTAATGGGAAGAAGAAGACTAGGGAAGGTGTGGGCCCCCTCAGAAAGGAAAATGGTGACATGGTCACAAGTGATGAGGAAAAGGCTGAGGTACTTAGTCACTTCTTTACCTCAGTCTTCACTGCAAGGGCCTCTAGCCACACTCCTGGTGTTATGGAAGTCAAAGCCAGGGACGGGGAGGAAGAACTGCCCATTGTAAGTGCAGATCAGGTTCGTGATCATCTGAAGAACCTGAAAGTGTTCAAGTCCATGGGACCCGACGGGATACACCCACAGGTACTGAGAGAACTGGCAGATGAGGTTGCTAAACCCCTCTCTATTATATTTCAAAAGTCATGGCAATCTGGGGAAGTCCCCATGGACTGGAAAAGGGGAAACATTGCCCCCATCTTAAAAAAGGGTAAGAAGGAGGAACCAGGGAACTACAGGCCAGTCAGTCTCACCTCTGTGCCCGGAAAGATCATGGAGCAGATCCTCCTGGAGTCACTACTCGCTCAAAAGAATAGTGAAGAGGTAATTGGGAACAGTTAGCATGGCTTTGCCAAGGGCAAATCCTGCCTGACCAACCTGGTGGCCTTCCATGAGCAGGTGACAAAATTAATAGATGAGGGGCGAGCAACTGATGTCATTTACCTGGACCTGAGCAAAGCCTTCGACACTGTCCTGCACCACATCCTGGTCTCCAAACTGGTGACACATGGGTTTGATGGGTGGACCACTAGATGGATAAGGAACTGGCTTGATGGCCGCACCCAAAGAGTGGCTGTCCATGGCTCCATGTCCCAGTGGAGGCCAGGGACAAGCGGAGTCCCTCAGGGATCAGTCCTGGGACCTGTCTTGTTCAACATCTTTGTGGGTGACATGGACAGTGGCATTGAGTGCACCCTCAGCAAGTTTGCTGATGACACCAAGCTGTGTGGTGCAGCAGACACGCTGGAGGGAAGGGAGGCCATCCAGAGGGACCTTGACAGGCTGGAGAGGTGGGCACAAGCCAACCTCATGAAGTTCAAGAAGAGCAAGTGCAGGGTCCTGCATCTGGGTCGAGGCAATCCCAGGCACAAATCCAGGCTGGGCAGTGACTGGCTGGAAAGTAGCCCTGAGGAGAGAGACTTGGGGGTGCTGGTGGACAAAAAGCTCAACATGAGCTCTCAATGTGCACTTGCAGCCCGCAAAGCCAATCAGATCCTGGGCTGCATCAGGAGAAGTGTGGCTAGCAGGTCGAGGGAGGTGATCCTCCCCCTCTACTCAGCCCTGGTGAGACCTCACCTGGAGTACTGTGTCCAGTTCTGGAGCCCCTATTACAAGAGGGATGTGGAGGTGCTGGAACGTGTCCAGAGAAGGGCCACGAGGATGATCAGAGGGCTGGAGCACCTCTCCTATGAGGACAGACTGAAGGAGTTGGGGCTGTTCAGTCTGCAGAAGAGAAAGCTCCGAGGTGACCTCATTGTGGCCTTCCAGTATCTGAAGGGGGCCTACAGGAAGGCTGGGGAAGGACTTCTCAGGATCTCAGGTAGTGATAGGACTAGGGGGAATGGAATGAAGCTGGAGGTGGGGAGATTCAGGCTGGATGTGAGGAGGAGGTTCTTCCCCATGAGAGTGGTGAGACCCTGGAATGGGTTGTCCAGGGAGGTGGTGGAGGCCCCGTCCCTGGGAGTGTTTAAGACGAGGCTGGATGAGGCTCTGTCCAGGCTGATCTAGTGTGGGGTTTCCCTGCCCATGGCAGGGGGGTTGGAACTAGATGATCCTTGTGGTCCCTTCCAACCCTGAATGAAACTATGAAACTATGAAACTATGAAACCCAGGCATCTGTGGGTGTGCAGCTTTTCTAGGTGATCTATAATCCAGTCCTTCTTGACTAAGGGAGGGTCTTCCTTCCTCTGGACTTTCTTTCTTACCTCCAGGGAATGAGGGCTGGCCTTGGCAGTAAAGACTGAAGCAAAGAAGACATTCAGTAACTCCACCTTCTCTATACCCTGTGTCACCAGGTCAGCTACCTCATTCAGTAGTGGGTCTACATTTTTCCTGGTGTTCCTTCTCCTGCTGATATACTTGCAGAGGCCCATCTTGTCATTTTTCTGCAACCTTTGCCAAATTTAATTCCACTAGGGCTATAGATTTCCTTGTACCATCCATACAGTCTGGCAACATTCCTATTTTCCACATACTGTGGACTTCCTTCTTTCATTTAATTTTTCCCAGAAGCTCCTTGCTCATCCATGCAGATCTCTTGCCTCCTGCCTGCTAGATTTCTTACTCATGAGCTTGGAGTAAGCGATGTTTGAATATTAAATCACTCTTCACCCCTTTATCTAACCCATGTGATTCCTTCAAGTAGGTCTCTGAAGAGGTCAAAGTTGGCTCTCCTGAAGTCCTGGATTACAATCTTACTTACTACTCTGAGTACAAACTTCAGCGAGCACAGTCTGCTACAGCAACTATAGCAGAACAATGAAGCCCTGAACTATAAGGTTACATGCATGCCAAATAGCATGGACTTTGTATTTATCTGTTCTGCTATCATGTCTTTTGATGTTCAGGTGATGGATAGGTACCTAATGCAGTGGAATACAGAGTTCATCCATGACCCAGAAGGAAAATTCCACAAATGGTTAAAAACAAGCTGTACTTTCTACATAATCACAGCTGGACTTGTGCATATATTATGACATCTCTTTCTTGAAGTGGGGTGATGGATGCACAATTCCCCATATCTAAGGCTGTCAGACAAAGGCATTTTTCATAGAGACACCCAACAGCCATAGTTTGCTACTTACCTACTAGCTCTTCTCTGACTCTACAGTAAACCAGTGTTGAGTAACAGGCTGTCTAAACCATGCCCTTCAACTCACACGCTGCAATTGGTCCAAAAATCTACTGTATAGGTACGACCCCAAATCCCTTTGACCTGTCTTTGTCTAGCTCAGATTCAAGCATTAAAAATGAACACAATATTCTTGATTCCCAGTTACTAGAGTAATATTGGCAGCTTACTGTAGGCCATGTGATTTTCAGTAGTTGTAGATTGTTTATCTTTTCTTTCTTTGCTATTTCATATAATTTGTTACTCTGCTGAACCTTATTCCTTTTTACATTTCATAACTTTTTCAGACTTTTCCCCATTTATCTTTTGTTCTTTGATATTTTCAGGTATGCAGAATGGTTCGGCAAGGTTTTAATCTTCCTCATCAAGCTGTGAACCTCTTCCTTTTTCTTTCTAGACACCTTAATATGACTTGACATTTCTCTACATTTCTAACAGTCTGTAGCTGCTTCTACATGTAGACACTGTGATTGGAAATGACTGCATATGATTATTGTTAGACATAATATTGTGATTGTACTGCTGCTGGGCATTGCTTTGAAAGAATGGGAACCCAAAAGAAAACATATTCTGCTCACAAATATTTTATTCCTGGAAACAAGGCCAAAATATGAGTCAGGTAAGTTTAGCACTGTGCAACAGTGAAAAAATACTAAGGTGTTAAAAACCAGGCAGCCAGCATTATAGAGTCAACCTAGTGTACTTTTAAAGCAGGAAACTTTGAAAAGCACATATTCTGCATTCTACCTTGTATATTTTCCACTATTCCTGCCCCAACAGTTTAACTATTCTCTTCAGGACATGTCCTAGCTTTCATTGTCTGTAAGAATATGCATTATATGCATCATCACAGTATTTGCAATACATCTTATATGAAAACAAAGAGTGCTAACTGCTTGTGCATTCTGGTTTACACTACACTACCTTTTTCATATGGTAAAAGAGAAATTTGTATAAAGTATTACTTGGTACCAAACACGCTCATAATTTGCAAAATTATTTGTATATTTCTTATAGCCTGTCCTAGTAGAAAAGATTTATTCCTGAAAACACTGTGAAAGGTATTGCTATACTATCTGTAAGGAATGCATAGTAAAATTCTGTTTCTTGGTCACTTTTTCCATATTATTATTGTATTTTTACACCTCTGCAATTTGTCTCCACCATATAATGTTCCTGGGTAAAAAGCATTTCCTATTAAATCAGGGTCAGATTTGAATTTGTCTGATCTGAGTTAGAACACAGGTATGTACTGGGTGGTCAGATACCTTAACGGCATGGAAGCTGATCTGAGATAGGGTAAGCTTTCACACTGTGTGTGCAGTGGTGTCTGAGTGGATATGGTGCTGTGAAGTCAGGGATTACAGTTACATTGTGCCAATTAAATAGCTCAAAGAAGCTGAGTTAACCTACTTCCGACCATAATCAGAGAAAATTTGCAAAAACTGCAAAAATTTGGTCCCTGCTAGGATACATGAGCTTAATTACACTCGTGAGATCTGTGAGGGAATTGATAAAAACACAGGTATGAACACTTAGTGCTAAGGGGGAAAAAGTATTATCCATAAAAGCCATCAGCAGGGATTTGAGGGCAGAGAGATGATGCCGAGTCTATGAAGACCACAAAAGTAAAAGATGACATGCAGTTTGTCAAGAGGTCAAGCAGGAGGAATTAGCAAAACAAGCTTTCCAGCTATAAGAAAACTTTTGCTTAACGGAGGCCCCCTATTTATCATGATTTTGGAATAATGTACCCAAGAAGAAGGGTAATTTCATGACAAAGAAGTGATGAGATGAACCCAACATATTTGTTTAGAAATTTAATATTGGTTTTATTGGGTGGGTTCCATTAAGAATGGAGTATGCACAGCTTCAGATTAAAAAAAAAAAAAAAGCTAGACATGTTTACTCTATGCTGTGCCAGACTATTTACCAAAGAAGCTACCAGCGCTGTGAGCAAATACATCCACTTTGCACATACGAGTCAATTTAAGATCAAACTCATTTGACATGTTCTTCAACAGGCGCACAGTACAGCTGCACTTTGGGTTTTATTAAAACTTTGCCCATTTAAGCTAAAGGTGGGGAAACTCCAAGTCCTTGTGTTCAGAACCATTTTTACTATGGATGTACTGTTAATTATCCTTGCCCTCATTAGCATGAAAATTAACCATGTAGTGCTAAAATTATGAAGTTAAAAAGAAAATAGTTTAGCATTTACCTACTATTTTAGTGTAAGTGAAGCTGAAAAGCATTTCCTTTATCAATCCCTCCTCTCTCTTCCCCCCCAAAAAACCCACCAACCAACACCACAGAAAACAATCAAACAGAAGAAAGATAATTCAAATGCAGATATTTAGCTCCAGATTTCAGCCAGAGAATACAAAGCAATTCAAATTCAATCTCAGAGCACACTTCTGTCAAGTTAAATCCTTTCTTTCCCTCTATACTTGGCAATTTCTGTTTTAAATGCCTTTAAAATATGTATTCTTTCACCACAAAGTCTTGCCACAACGGCAGCTGTTAGCAAATAAACTCAAAAATAAAAATGTTGTCATTGTGAAATAAGATATATTTAATTAAATAAAATAGAGAAGGGAAGTGCTATTACAAGAACATAAAACTGTAAGGCACAAGATAAAACTAAATTACTACAGGGCTGCTCAATTCAATCTAATCCTTGAAGATAAAGATGGAACCAGAAAATTGTATGTATTGTGAAATCAACATAAGCCCTAAGCAAATATTAACTGGGGATATATAAACTGATTTATTATAAATACAAGTGTGAATGCTAGGATTAGTTAAGGAAATGCAAACCAAGACACAATAAGGTGTAAAATGCTCAAGTATTTCCTCTAAAAATATTGGGAATTGTATACAAAAGAAAAAATATATATGCAGTGCCCTGAAGCAACTTTCAGGTTGCTTGGTTTGACACATAATGGAGGTGGAAATATGGAGAGAGAGAAAAATCGTACATTTCTTTCTAATAAATTTTGATATAAATTAATTCATAGTATTTCCTTATGTATTTGATAATGGCATTTGATTTTTCTAAAAATTATTCTGCTTCATTTTTTTAATTATTTGCTCTTTATTACAGTTCTACTTACTAAATAATTTGGAGGGCATAACACACATTGAAGATCAGGTATGAAATGCCTGGGCAGTGACTGGCTGGAAAGTAGCCCTGAGGAGAGAGACTTGGGGGTGCTGGTGGACAAAAAGCTCAACATGAGCTCTCAATGTGCACTTGCAGCCCGCAAAGCCAATCAGATCCTGGGCTGCCTCAGGAGAAGTGTGGCTAGCAGGTCGAGGGAGGTGATCCTCCCCCTCTACTCAGCCCTGGTGAGACCTCACCTGGAGTACTGTGTCCAGTTCTGGAGCCCCTATTACAAGAGGGATGTGGAGGTGCTGGAACGTGTCCAGAGAAGGGCCACGAGGATGATCAGAGGGCTGGAGCACCTCTCCTATGAGGACAGACTGAAGGAGTTGGGGCTGTTCAGTCTGCAGAAGAGAAAGCTCCGAGGTGACCTCATTGTGGCCTTCCAGTATCTGAAGGGGGCCTACAGGAAGGCTGGGGAAGGACTTCTCAGGATCTCAGGTAGTGATAGGACTAGAGGGAATGGAATGAAGCTGGAGGTGGGGAGATTCAGGCTAGATGTGAGGAGGAGGTTCTTCCCCATGAGAGTGGTGAGACCCTGGAATGTGTTGTCCAGGGAGGTGGTGGAGGCCCCGTCCCTGGGAGTGTTTAAGACGAGGCTGGATGAGGCTCTGTCCAGGCTGATCTAGTGTGGGGTGTCCCTGCCCATGGCAGGGGGGTTGGAACTAGATGATCCTTGTGGTCCCTTCCAACCCTGAATGAAACTATGAAACTATGAAACTATGAAACTATGCCTGTATCAAAGTACTCAGGTTTTTGTATGATATGAACAGGAGATTACTTCAAGTAGTTTTACTGACTTCTTCCACATCTTTCCTGAGATGTTGGAATATGTATGATCAGGAGAGAAATATTTCATAGAATCATAGAATTGTTTCAACTGGAAAAGAACTTTAAGACCATTGAGTCCAAACATTATCTGACTTTACCAAGTTTGATGTTAAACCATGTCCCTTAGTACCACATCTCTTCATCTTTTAAACATCTCCAGGGATGGGGATTCAATCATGTACCATGGGAGCCTATTCATGTGATCGATAACCCTTTCAGTCAAGAAGTTTCTTCTAATATTCAGACCAGACTTCCCCTGGTGCAACTTGAGGTGATTTTCTCTTGTTCTATCACTTTTTACTAGGGAGGAGAAACCACCTCACTACAACCTCCTTTCAGGAAGCGCAAAGGTCTCCCCTCAGCCTTCTTTTATCCAGGCTGAACAACTCTAACTGCCTCAGCTGATCCTCAGAACAGTTATTTGCAAGAACCTTCACCAGCTTTGTTGCTGTCCTCTGGACCCACTTCAAGACCTCAATATCTTTCTTGTAATGAGAGGCCCACAAAACATGGGGAAAGAAATATCACATCAGAGGGAAACTATAGCACATTCAATATAGGTTCCTAATGAGGACAATGGGGATTGTGACTATCAGGTACACAGCAGCATTACCTGCCCAGGTGAGTGTACCTGGCTAACTGTTTCCAAACTTTGCTTAGAATGTGTTTTTCCTCATGCTGGTTTGCCTTTATTCTTTTTCTTATGCAGCTTTTAACACTAGACAAGGATTCTTTACTTAGGTGTCAGTCTTCACTTTGTCTACTTCTCACAGCAGCTGCTATTCCAAAAGGCTCTCATTCAACTAGCCAAGTTGTTTCTAAGCCCACTTTTCCTTCAACAAATTCTGCCATGGCTCTTTTCCACACTGATGTTCAAAGCTGTCTCCTGCCTGATCACTCTTGGCTAGCAGTTGTCCTCCACCCTCCTTATTTGAACTTCCTTGCATGGCTAGTCCATCCTGTCCTCAAAACCCGGTCATCTGCTTCTTTCCCTCTACTGTCTATCCTCTCCTTCCTGGTTTGAAAACAGATCCTTGAGCACTGACAGAGCATATGCTTGGGTGCTGGTTAAGAGGGGGTTATGGCAGTCATGTTTTCTGTTCTCAGTTCCAGTTTTCAATCCTATTCAGCTTTATCCAGACTTTTAAGGGAAAACCCTCCTGATTTCCCAGAGATGTGCATTTATGTAGCCATTTCATAACCTCAAGATGTCTCTGGCATGGAGAATTAGAAAAGGGCGAAAATAGTCACCAAGGAGGGAATACAGCCTGTTGCTGTAATAATTGCAGAAGTTCTTTAAGATGAGATAAAACTACAGTTATTTGTTAAATAAAAAAAAAAAAAGTTATAACATCTATTTTTTGACACATTCAGGCAGATTCTTCACAGAAGTGGAAAGAAACACATCAGAAATGCGAGACAGTCTTGTCCTCTTTAAATTTTTTTTCTTCACCCCAAAGGATGATGAATCTTTCAAAAAGCATTTGTCATGATTGTTTCTATGTGGATAAAAAGGTACATATATTTATGTTAGTCATGTTCTCACTAACAACTGAAATGTTACTGAAAATTATTATGCAGATCGAATAGCATAATTGGTGATAGATGTTATTTGTACAGTTACAAAACTTGGGAATTTTAATAGGATTTTTTTGGGCACTGTTTTTTTTTGTTTGTTTGTTTTTTTTTCCACAACACATCCTGTCATACTTTGTTTAGCATATTCTGAATTTCATCCATGACAAAACCATATGAGTTTCACCAGACTTTCCTCTAGCAACCTAGATTCACCCTAGTTTAATCTATATATGATCTGCTGCTGCATGGAAAAACAAAACAAAACAACCAACCAACTAAAAAAAACCCCAAAACCAACCAAGTGAAAAAACCCCAAAGAACAAAAAGAAAGGAATGCCAGATGGAAAATGAGAACACTAAATTGATAGATTTTGATCTCATCTGACAATATTTTCATTTCTTTTGACTGCTGCTCCGTGAGCCTGATATCCCCCCCCACAGTAAGCTGTTAATGCTTATCCTTCTCATATACACTCAACACTGAAACATGTTTCCTTTCCTTTCCTTCTCTCTTTCCCTCTTTCCATCTGTCTGTCTGCAGGTAACTTATGCTTTCAAGATTTCTTACAAGGCTCCTAAATCTTGTTTTTCAGTTCACAGCATGATTTTATTTCATTCAGCATTGCTCTGGAAGTCACTCTATTTGCAATATTATGCTTGTTATGACAAAGCTAAGGAAAAATAATTTATTAACTAAAGTTAGAACTAATAGGTCCTTTCTAGTTCATTTTTTAAACAAAACAAAAACAACCAAAGAACAGCAAATAACTAGGAAATTTCACAATCAGGGACAAAATGAATGCTTCTATTGTTTTATTCATTTAGTAGGTTATTATATCTTCAGCTTTGATTCTACATGAGATTACCTGTGTGGTTCTGTTCCAATTACTGAGAGCAAAATTGAAGGACTTTTACGATGCATTAAGTCTACCAACTTTGATGTTATGCTGAGCATCCCTGACTCAAATTCGGATTGTCAGAATTGGCTTAGAATAACTGGATACACAACAAAATATTCAGAGCACTCAGAAGCAGGCCAACATCAAAGTGTGTATTTTGACATTATTTTCAAGACCAAATAAAACAACAGTTAAAATGGTGATAGATTTTGGATTTTGTGACAAGTTACAGAAGCCATCCTATTCTTCTATCTCAGTTACTGAGCTAGATTGGTACCCTTTCAAAATGCTACCAGGTAACAGGAATATTGTGAAAGCAGGATACAGGAAACGACTTAGGGACTTAGTCATTGTGACACGGAAGATTTTTAAAACTTAAATTTCCATTTGTGGAAATGGAAATTTTAATGCTTGACTGAATTCATGGAGTGAATGGAGAAGCAAGGCATCTAATTTGCATTTACAAGAAATTTCACAGAGAAGGGTGGAATTTAAGTTCTTAATTTCTTTTTCCAGTTATGAGTTTGTGAAACCTGGATTCAGGACTTGGAAAATTTTCCAGCACCTGTGCATTTGGATGATATCAAGACTCTTGTGCCTGGTGGTGCTCTTATTTCTTTTTAACTGGTGGCAGTGGTGTTTTGGCTTATGTTTTGCCTGGTAGGCAGTGTAAGCATTCAGAAGGAGATGACTTACACTGAAGGCTTGTCTTTGGCTCATGCTGAGTTCTGTAAGGCTGCACGTTGTTTCAGTTAAATTGTCATAATCTCTGGACCATTCAATACCTTCTGATTTCAATTAAGTTTACAATACAAAACTATGACTGAGTCAAAAGGAAATTGCTACTTGTTTCTTTCTTTGAGCAACCCATTATGAGAGAAGAAATGTTCCAACTTTCATATATACATTCTGCTTATATGTGACTTTGGTTGTTGGTGTGGTTTTTTTTGTTTGGTTGTTTTTTGCTTTTCTTTTAAAATAACTTTAGATATTTACCATGAATCGACTCAGTCCCTCTTGAACCAAGTATTGTAAATCTTAAAAAATCTTTAGAGAATTCTGACTTGTACTAGCTACAGACTGGTAAATATTTTTTGAAGTATAGTTTTGAAAACAGTAACAAAATCAAGTTCTTAAGCAAGCTAAATTTCCCCATTTTAATACAAAGCTTTAGAATTAGTAAAAGAGAACTGCAAAAATGTAATGTCTGTGTTCATAATATTATTCATGTTTGGCATAAAAATAAATTCACTCCTTGGAATCTTGCAACAATCTTTAAGACATGAATGTACTTGAAAGGGATTTGGCTACAGCTGAGGAGGATTTACATTGCATAGTGGACTCACAATTTGTGATAATAAATGGAAGAAAATAATGAGGACCCTAAAATAAAATTATAACATGTTTTATGTAGGCATTTTCATTTTCTAAGCACTATTTGAATACCCTCTAATAACCTGCATGCCGCTGAGACTGGTTATTTAGAATTGCAAAGACTGGTATATAGGATTAAAGTGATCTAGTCTAGTGTACTGTTTCTGATAGTGGACTGTATCAGCTTCTTGAGAGAAGCACATCTCTCTGTGATTATTATTATTTTTTTTTTATTATATTTAGCCTACTGAGAATTTAGCTTTTGCCTTGAAGCATTAAGATTCTGCAAATCTTGCAAATATTTTCAAAAGAATTAATTCCTATAAATGTTTTCAACTGCTTCACTTTCAAAGCTTGATAAAGTGCAACTGAAGATCATTTCTCTCCGCTTGTCTGGACTTTTTTTTCTGTGGTGTTGCATCTAAAACTGGTTGGTACAGATCTGATAGCTTTGTTCCTTCAAAACCAATACTGTTTTCATTGGCTCTCTCCATAGATTTAATTAGAAAAGAACAATAATCAGATAGATAGTAAAAAAAGAATAGTTATGTCTACAATCATAGTATTGTGGGTCAGTGTTAATACCGTGCTCTACGTTATTGTACTGCTGCTCACACTTCTTCACCCTGCTCTGTCTATAATAGAACCTCTAACATTAGAACTGCAGAGCAATTTAGGATGTAAATATCTTCAGGAAGTCATTTAACCCAATGTCCTGCTTAAAACAAGGTTCATTTCAAAGTTATATCTGGTTTCTCAGGACTGCATCCAGGCAAGGTCTAAAACCCTCCAGTGATGGAGGTTCCACAGGCTCCTGGACACTTATAACAGTGACTGACTACTCGGGATAGTGACTACTACTTGGGATAAAAAAAAAAAAAAAAAAGAAAAGAAAGAAAAAGTCTTTTATTCTCTCTTTGATGTAACTCTCTCTTACACACATACATGACAGCTGTTTGATGGAAATTAATGTGGCCTAAATTCTATCTCTGTCCCCATTACATGGTATGTCCTATTGTCTGGCTGTAGACCTTCAGAGGCACACGGTCAATAGAAAACAGCAGGGGCTGAGACTTGGTTGAAATGTAGGCCACCTGAATATAGGCTTTCAGCTCTGTCATACACAGCTGCAACTTTCTCAACCTTTCCTCTAAATACCAAGCACTTTGTCTCCTGTCATATAAATCAGCCAGAGCCAGATTTTTCTATTCTAGCTGGGTTTGTGTGCCTTCCTCCTTGCTGGGTGCCTTCCAGTAGTGCATTAATCAATATGACTCAGAGCTGTCTCTGGTGTTTTTGTTGGTTTAGTCAGCTTCTCCTCAGAGGCAACTGTCTGGCCACCTTAAAAGAAGCACCACTTTTCTCAGCCTTTTCCAACTGTAAGTAGGAGAAAGCAATTGATGAATGGATGAAGTTGACTAGGGAGAGACAAGAGTGTTTTATGCAACGTATCACTTCCTTTTGATCCTCTCCTGTAATTTTCAATGTGAATTTCTGATTTTGCATCATCTGCTAGAATGTCACATCATTGTGATAGAAGCCAGATACTGAGACAGAATAGATGCACATACACAGAAGTAAAGACAATAATTGAGACCAGTAGAAGACTAATATTATGGTAATATTTAAAAATGGTAAATAGGACAACCTGAGTAATTATAGGTCTGTCAGGATGACATTGATCCTTGGTGAAATAAGGGAACAGCTGATATAGGACTCTGTTGGTAAAGACCTGAAAGATGGAATTAATGCCAATCAACATGAGTTTATGGAAAATAGATCCTGTCAAAGTAACCTACCTTTTTTTTTTTTTTTTCAGATTACAAAATAGTTTCAAAAGTAATAGTACTGTTGTAACATACTCTGCAAATTCATAGTATCACAGTATCAGAAAGGCTGGAAAAGACCACAAAGATCATCAAGTCCAACCTGTCACCACAGATCTCATGACTAAACCATGGCACCAAGTACCACATCCAATCCCCTCTTGAACACCTCCAGGGATGGTGACTCCACCACCTCCCTGGGCAGCCCATTCCAATGGTGAACGACTCTCTCAGTGAAGAACTTTCTGCTCACCTAAAGCCTAAACTTCCCCTGGTGCATCTTGAGACTGTGTCCCCTTGTTCTGGTGCTGGTTGCTAGAGAGGAGACCAACCCCTTGCTGGCCACAACCCCCCTTCAGGTAGTTGTAGAGAGCAATGAGGTCACCCTTGAGCCTCCTCCTCTCCAGGCTAAACAATCCCAGCTCCCTCAGCCTCTGCTCATAGGGCTTGTGTTCAAGGCCTCTCACCAGCCTTGTTGCCCTTCTCTGGACATGTTCAAGTGTCTTGATGTCCTTCTTAAACTGAGGGGCCCAGAACTGGACACAGTACTCAAGGTGTGGCCTAACCTATACAGAGTACAGGGGCACAATGACTTCCCTGCTCCTGCTGGCCACACTATTCTTAATGCAGGCCAGGATGTCATTGGCCTTCTTGGCTGCCTGGGCACACTGCTGGTTCATATTTAGGCAGCTGTCAGTCAGCACCCCCAGGTCCCTCTCTGTTTGGCAGCTCTCCAGCCACTCCCATCCCAGCCTGTAGCTCTGCATGGGGTTGCTGTGGCCAAAGTGCAGCACCTGGCACTTGGACTTGTTGAATGCCATCCTGTTGGACTCCACCCATCTGTCCAGTCAGTTGAGATCCCTCTACAGAGCCCTTCTGCCCTCTAACAGATCAACATCTGCTCCTAACTTGGTGATATCTGCAAATTTGCTGATGACTGATTCAATCCCTTCATCCAGATCACTGATGAAGGTATTAAAGAGGATGGGGCCCAGCACTGATCCCTGGGAGACACCACTAGTGACTGGCTGCCAGCTGGATGTGACACCATTCACCACTACTCTCTGGGCTCAGCCCTCTAGCCAGTTCCTAACCCAACACATAGTGCTGCTGTCCAAGCCATGAGCTGAGAGCTTAGCCAGCAGTTTGCTGTGGGGGACGGTGTCAAAGGCCTTGCTGAAGTCCAGGTAGACCACATCCACAGGCCTCCCCACATCCATCAGGCAGGTCACCTGATCAGAAAAGGAGATCATTATTAGATTTGGTAGTGCATCAAGAAGTAAAAATACATAAAATATGCATGGCACACATTAAATGGATTGTAACATTTTATTACTGATGGTTGGCAAGAGCTAATTCTAAATGCACCGTCATCCATGGTAGAAATTATCAAAATATTGGTTTCTTGACCATACAAAATTTAACACTTTGTCAGCATCTAGGAATAAGCACAAGATTAACTCTATTGAAGTTTCCAGATGATCAAAGTAGAATTTACTAGAGAGAAGCATGGTTCAATCTTCCAGTGAGACTGTATATTTGATAAACTGAACATAAATCACATCTAAGACTAACTGTGAAGACCTACAACTAAGAAAGTTTACAGTAGTATTACATTTATTTTTAATAGTAAAAAAACATCAGAAAAACAAGAAGGAAGATGTAATATCCTTTAATAGTCCAAAGAATGCAGTCAAAATGTGGGCTCTCTTCCTAGCTGAGTGTGTATCATCATTTTTTCATCCATATCATGCAGTTTAATAACAAAAAATTGCCTTTTCTTGCTAAGTATTCTGGCCATATAAGGTTGAAGATTCCCTTGAAGCACACTACCTTTTATAAGGCTGGAGGGTTAATCAGTGGTTAATCTGTGGTTAATCAGTCCATTACAGCCTGCTTGAGTTAATCTAATTCTCAAATATATAAGGCAGGGTCTCCTGTGTTGTCATCCGAGCAGTTCTTTTTTGCTGCTTTTAAAAATATGTTGCAACTTTAGGGAGAAATAAAGTATGTGAATACTTTTTGGTTGAAAAAAACCCTAAGGATAGGATGGCAATTTCTTGGCCAAGACTGGGTGATTTTCTAAAACATATCCCAGACAAACTAAACAGCAACCCACTCAGGGTAGTTACATACTTCTTTTCAACCAGATGCCTGCTTACAAACTCTTTTAGCTTGCCTGAAATCCCAATGGCTCAAATAATGGTTTTCCTTTCATTTCCACAAGGTAAACTTACAAGTAATATTGGTAATCTGGTTTCTGTGTTCTTTTTTGACCTACTCTACAAATCATTATACCCTGATTTCCATCAAAACCATCCCTCATTTTCCCCTTGCTGCCCAAAAAAGTACATGCTGTTTGCCAGCCTAAACAAACGGATCTTGTCTCTCCCTCAGTACATCACTTAATCCTTAGCCAAGGTCTTAACACCTTGCACCTGAAGTCCTTCACAGACATCTATCTCATAACCTGACACGCCATCAGTCTTGAGCACAACCTGGTGTTTACGCAACAAAGCTTTGGATATACTGTAATATCTGATCTTAACAGACACTGCTGCAAGTGTGCTACAATGCAATGAACTTTGAAGAAGCTTTTTACAAACAAAAATTAAAAATCTACATTTAAAGTCTGGGATGAATCAATTGACCACAGGATATTTCTATTACTTTGGCATTTCATCAATGTTTCTCTCAGGACTTGTCTGCAGTTGCAAGTTAATTCAAGTGAAGATGGGTTGTGAATTTAAAATGAAACAACTTCTGAGTAACTCCACATATTCTTCTACTGGAAAGATAGTGATCTACTGTTAACAAATCCATCTAGAAAGTTTCCAAATTTTCGTCTAGGTATTTCAAATAAATACAGATCTGTGCTTTTTTGCAGTAAAAGAATAATCCCTGAATAATTTCACAAGTGAAAAACACTTTTCTTTCTTCAAAGTCCAAACCTATGAAGGAACTACTCTAAGCCTATACTACTTCACTTCAGCATTGCCTGCCAGCCCCACTGAGTGTTTCTTCACAGCTACTGGCTTCTTTTTCAAGTTACTTTTTCATGTAGTAAAGAGCAAGTGCTCCAAGAGATACATGTTCCTTTTTGGCTTCTCTAGAAGCAGTTGCTATTAAGATCCAGGGAGCTTCTGCTTTTCCATCTTGCTTTGTGCCATCTGGCCACTCATTTTCTATGATAAGAATACGTCCCTTAGGAGAATTCCTCAATGTACCATTACATTGAGTTTCTGTTTGTGTCAAAATCCTTTGGGGGAAACTTTCCACAGAGTGGCGGACACTATTTTACTTCTCCTTATTTACATGTCTTAATTTCCTCTGGCAGTTTATTCTCTTGCTCATTGTCTCCAACACCTACTCTTTCTTGGGACTAGTTCACTTTTGAAGTTTATGGACTGCAATTTGCTCACTTTTGTTGCTTATGGACTAGTTTTGTATCCATCATTATCTTTTGTTATAACTGCACCATGAAGCAATTCTTCACCATGAAGTACAGAATATCCTTGTCAGATAACAGAGTCATAGAATCATAGAATTCTTTCTGTTGGAAAAGACTTTTAAGATCACTGAATCCAGCCCTGAAACGGACACCACCATGACAATTAAACCATGTCTGAAAGAGCCATGTCCACATGTTAATTGAACACCTATGATATCAGGCTTCATAACTAATGGTAAAGTTGAATAAATTGTATTTAAGCAGTATAATTGTGCCCAAAGGCCAAAGACGGTTTGGTATTTTGTCTATGGATAGACAGCACTTGTCTCTGTCCCAGAGGTCTTACAATCACTCCCCATAAAAACCCAAAAACCAACCAAACAAAAATCCCCAAACAAACAAAACCAGCAAAAAAATGTAAGCACTTGCCTTTTAACTTAATTGTAAATAATTAATATTGATTACTTTTAACATCAAAATCCCAAGCTGGAATCTGTTTTCTCCACCTCACTTCCCATCCTATATTGCTGTCTGCTTACTCAGTTCACTTGAGAAATAACGAGTAGAATTACTGCTTTAATCAGCCATTTTAGGGTACCCTAAAGAATATTACTGACTAGGGATGTGTATTCTTGCAATACACTATCTCTCTAGAGAGAAAACATTCTAAAAGATGCCATGCTGGCCAGAACAAGCTGTTGTACCTACTAATGGCAAGAAAAAAGATGTAAGAAAAAAGGTATATACTTCCATAACATTGTGTGGTTTTAATCAGTAATTTAGAGACTTCCTAAACTGAAGCTGTGCTTGAGGCCCATTTATCAGCCTCTAATGTACTGACCAGACATTACTTTGTTAACTGGGCTCCATAGCATCCTGTCACAGTGAGCTCCCCAGCTTTCCTGTCTGATGGTTCGATTGGATGCCCCTCCTTATTGTCTTCTGAACAACAGTGACTGATCATTCCTTTTTCACTTTCTCCACCACATTTTCTTTTATTTTACAGAGCTCTATAATAGTTATTTGAAGAGTTCTAGTGTTTTAGTATCTTGTGTAAATGCTCATTTATGCCTTTGAGCCTCCATTTGAGATGGAGGATCAAAACTTGCATTCTGAAGGACTAGGGGATTAAGTTTCCCTTATGTGGTGGGCTATATGATGAGTTTGTGTCATCTATACTGAGCTCACAAAATCTGCCATGGTGCCACTTGCCTTTGGCTAAGCAGTCTGTCAGCAGTTTGCTAAGGACAGCTCAATCGATAATGGTGTGAGGGATCTGCAACCAGAAAACAGGATTAGTGAGAGGGGCAAATCCTTATTTGAATCTCAGAAGCTGAGAATACTCATAAAAAGTTGAAAGCACTAGGAATTTATACAGTGGCAGGACAACAGTTTCTCTTCCTGTGCCATACTGACAATCCCCAGTACTTTGTTTGGCCTTTATTTAGAATAAATTTTGTGCAATGAGTTAATGTTGTCATGGAGCTTTCCATAATTATCCACTCAAACCAGCAGTTATATCTAAAGGAGAAATACAGGAAAAAGAGATCATTAAAGGCCTTCCATTGTGCATTATGGCCAGCAGGAACAGGAAGGTCATTCTGCCCCTGTACACTGCACTGGTTAGGCCACACCTCGAGTACTATGTCCAGTTCTGGGCTCCTCAGTTTAGGAAGGATGTTGACTTGCTGGAGCATGTCCAGAGAAGGGCAACAAAGTTGGTGAGGGGTTTGGAACACAAGCCCTATGAGGAGAGGCTGAGGGAGCTGGGGTTGCTTAGCCTGGAGAAGAGGAGACTCAGGGGTGACCTTATCGCTCTCTACAACTACCTGAAGGGAGGTTGTAGACAGGCAGAGGTTGGTCTCTTCTCCCAGGCAGCCAGCACCAGAACAAGAGGACACAGTCTCAGGCTGTGCCAGGGGAGGTTCAGGCTGGAGGTTAGGAGGAAGTTTTACACAGAGAGAGTGATTGCCCATTGGAATGGGCTGCCTGGGGAGGTGGTGGAGTCACCATCATTGGAGGTGTTCCGGAGGAGACTTGATAGGATGCTTTGTTGCATGGTGTGACCGGTTGACGTTGCCCCCTTAAGAAATGGAATATGGTGGACGGAAGTTGGTAAACGGAAAGAATAATCTAAACTATTTCATTGGTGAAGTGGGAGGAAGCACCTTCTGAACTGGGAGTGAAATGGTCATTTCCAGCACTTCTCTGTCAGTCTTGCTTCCGCCTCTCCATGGTGCAGCAGCTCTGTCTGTGCTGGGCTTTCTGCCAAGGCTCCGGCCTTGAAAAACTGATAAGGCCTGTATTAACTCCTTTCCAATTAACACGAACTGCTTCTAACACTTTTTTTCCTCTCTTTTCTTTCTCTTTCTATCCCATTCTGGGGAAAGGGGGGAAGAGAGGGGAGAGCGGAGGTGGGGAATCCCCTCTGCCGAGGGGGGTTACTCTCATTTCTGTGTTGCTCTGTTGTATATCTTTGTATATATTGTAGATATTGTAAATTTGTAAATATTCCCCTGCAAATCCTACATTGCTTTGTAAATATAGCTCCACTGCTTTGCTAATTCAGCTTGTGAGGTTTTTTTTTCCTTTCCCTTCAATTTTTTTTTCCCTTTTACCTTACAAGGGGGAAGGGAGGAGGCTTCTCGGCCTTACCCTTCCACCCCACCACACATGGTTTAGTTGATTATGTGGTGTTGGATGATAGGTTGGACACGATGATCTTGAAGGTCTCTTCCAACCTGGTCTATTCTATTCTATTCTATTCTATTCTATTCTATTCTATTCTATTCTATTCTATTCTATTCTATTCTATTCTATTCTATTCTATTCTATTCTATTCTATTCTATTCTATTCCATTCCATTCCATTCCATTCCATTCCATTTATATTTTTTCTCTGTGCATCACCCTCAACTAATGTAGTTTCATCCAGCTGTTCAGTGCCACAAACTTCCTCCACAGCTCTTCACTGTCAGCTCCAGATTGACTATCCTCAATACCTCTTTAATACCTGTGAATTGCCATGTATCACAGCTATCTCATTTACTAAACATTTATTAACGGGTTGAACCACACTGGCACCATGCAGGACCAAAGAAGCAGCTGGGGAAACCCAAGAGGGTCAGAGCTGAACTAGATTTGGAGGAAGAACCTGGATATCTGTTAGGACAAACTGAGAAGAGTGGGCAGGTAAAGCTCAGAGGGAGCAGGAAGAAGCATGGTTAAGTCAGGAAACATGCATGCTTCAGGGTAGCATCCAAGATGACTACTGGATGAGGTTAGAGAAACGTCTGTTAGAGCTACTGAAATATAAGGCAAAACTAAAGGAGAGTACAAAACTAAAGAGAGTGCTACAAATACTGTCATGGTCCTACCTGCAGAGATTGTCCTGATAGAGCAGGTCACATGCCTATACTTCACTAATGAGGTTAATCAAGACCCTGGGAAATGGGTACAGACACTGCCTACAGGGTTAGGTTATACACACAGGGTCTTGTACCAAGCTTCTGAAGTGATACTTGCAAAACTCCTCTGGCAAATGATAACTCATGGATCACCTATTTCTGTCTCTTGTTAATATATGGAAGGACTTATTTTCTTTAGAAAATTTTACTGAAGAAAATGTTGCATTTCTACTTTTACAATGATAGGTTTCAGTCCTCAAAACATATTATTTGATTGTTCTCATTGACAAATTATTTTAATAATGATAAAATTATCCATCTGTTAAAGAAATAGGAGAACAAAGAATCAATGGTGAACCATGAGATGATTGACTTGATTCCTCTCTTCAACAGTAAAGTACTTTAAATGAAGCACATACCCAACTTTTTTTCTTCTCCTCCCCCAGCCCCCTTTTTTGTTTGTTTGTTTGTTTGTTTGTTTGTTTTGCTTTTGGCTTCATTTTGACAGTTATGGCTGGACAGAGATGCAGTTTTGAAAATGACCCTTCTGTTGTGAGTTTTTAGTGAACGTTTACACAATTTTCTTGCTTGGAGCTTTGTTTTCATTCCACCATGTAAATGACTGATACCCTTCCTTGTAGTAATCTCAGTCTTTTAGTTACATGGGCTTTTAGAGGAACAAATGACTAGAAATCGCATGGATACTGGTGTGTGGTGGAAATTCTATCACTGAAGATTTTCTTTTATATACTCCTATGGAGCAGCTAAAGTTACTGTGGGATCAATAACATGGAACTAAAAGCAGTAATTGTGAAATATGCTTGTTCCTGTGCTGGAGCAGAAAGTATTTCAGCCTATGGTTTGAAAAATAACTAATTGTCAAGTAAGGACCACAAAAAAAGCCATTGAGTCCTTTATGAGAAAATCCACCTTAAATGCTGGAATTTTGCCATCCTGAAGTTTGAGACACGACATTAATGCAGTCTCTAGTACCTCTTCATCACACTCGTACCCTCACTAAGGAACAGACATAGCTGCTAATTATTTGTGTTGCTGCATTGATTCAGATTATGTCATAGATGAATGCAGCGTTGTTCTGGAAATGCAAGCTGCATCTATACTACTAAGTAAAAAAAGCTGTAGAACACTAACCTGCACAGCATAGTTTTCACTTGCACAGATAATTTCACTCAGGGCAGCTATAGCCAAGCTTCATTTTTGGATGTTCACTGGGCTACAGTGGTAGATTTTGTCCAGTCAGAGGGAAAAGATCCCAGAGACTGTGTCAGTAATACAATAATATGAATTATTCTTTGGACAGTGTCCAGGATCTGCTGGTTGACAGCCTATATACCTGAATGGGCCAGGTCAGCAGCCTGCCATGACTTGCACTGAATAGAATAGAATAGAACTGAATAGAATAGAATAGAATAGAATAGAATAGAATAGAATAGAATAGACCAGGTTGGAAGAGACCTTGAAGATCATCACGTCCAACCCATCAACTAATCCAACCCACCTAACAACTAAACCATGGCACCAAGCACCCCATCAAGTCTCCTCCTCAACACCTCCAATGATGGTGACTCCACCACCTCCATGGGCAGCCCATTCCAATGGGCAGTCACTAATCACTGGATGAAGTAGAAATACTCCTTCATGGTTCATGGCTCTGTTTCTGAGTTAAGACGCAGCTCTGGGCCCAGGTGCCTGTGTGGCTTCTGTTTCTGGAGGTACCTGATTACGTGATGGGCTGGGAATGTGCCTGCTGCCTTAGCTGACAAGGTCCAACAGGCTCTTTTGGTGTGTGGCAAAAACATAGTTCAGAGAGGCATCTGTGGAGCAAAAGTGACTTTGCATTAGACATTCCCCAACCCATTTTGAATAGCAGGCAAATTCATGACAAGCAACTTGTCAGTAGGTAAGTTGTAAACAGAGAAAAGGACTATACTTGTCAAATTGATGCTTTTCTGTGAATTCCTCACTCAGGTCCAATTCTCAGCTGTACCCCAGATGTCCCAAGGATTAATTAGGTAATATTTATGGAATACTGTGAGGATGAAAACTGTTAGAATGGTGTTAAATGTTTTATTTACATGGCTTACAAAAAGCAGCGCAGTGGTCCCACCCCTGTGTTCCCAAATTTCCACTGCAGGTTGAATCAAGATGGCTTTTATCATGGTATAATGTATTTTTATTGCAGTACTAGAGCAAATGGATCCCTTAAATTATGTGATTAGTTTCAGTACATCTCACTCTTCCGAATTGCTATCATAAAGCGTGAGATTTTGAAAGCATTGCCAAATTTAAATTTAGACTTCAGTCTATGAGTTCATGTCAAAAATTTATGCACAACATCATTTGTCAGGCAGCATTATTGATTTTATAATGTACAATGTTTTTGTTATTGAAAAAGTGTTCCCAGGTCTGAGCTTATTAACACAGTGTTGATTACTCTTTGGGGGCAAAGCAAACGGTTTTTCCATTTATTAAAGATGATAAAAAATGGGAAATCATGGGTTTTATACTCACATTATGTGAATGAAAATTATGGTTACTGATTAAATAATAGGAAGCCTGAAAATTAAAGTATAACACAATATTTCCCCTTTGTAAAGTTGTGTAAGTTGATAGAAAATTTGCCTGTATTTTCCACATCTGCTAGGAGAGTTACTGTGCCCGGTTGATGGTGCCCCCTTAAGAAAGGGAATATGGTGGACGGAAGTTGGTAAACGGAAGGAATACTCTAAACAATTTCATTGGTCGAGTGGGAGGAAGCACTGTCTGGCCTGAGAGTGAAGTGGGCATTCCCAGCACTTCTCTGTCACTCTTGCTTCCGCTTTTCCTCGGTGCAGGAGCTGTGCTGGGCTTTCTGCCAAGACTTCGGCCTTGAAGATAAGACTAACCTTTTTTTTCAATTAACACAAACTGCTTCTAACATTTTTTTTTCTCTCTTTTCTTCCTCTTTCTATCCCATTCTGGGGAAAGGGGGGAAGAGAGGGGAGAGCGGAGGTGAGGATCCCCCTCGGCCGAGGGGGGCTACTCTCATTTCTGTGTTACACTGCTGTATATCTTTGTATATATTGTAGATATTGTAAATTTGTAAATATTCCCTGCAAAATCCTACACTGCTTTGTAAATATAGCTCCACTGCTTTGCTAATTCGGCTGGTGAGTTTTTTTCCTTTCCCTTCAATTTTTCTTTCCCTTTTACCTTACAAGGGGGAAGGGAAGAGGCTTCTCGGCCTTAGCCTTTCACCCACCACATTTTTTTTTATTGGCGTGCCCAACGTGCGGCAGATAATTAGTTTAATTTATTACTTGATTGATTTAGTGTTTTCTAGCTGAATTAGCAAACATGAAGGTCTTGTGGTTTGTGGAGCGATTGTTCTTTTCAATTTTGGGGCTCTGGTTTACAGATATTGTTTGGGTTTGCTTTTGGATTACCTGGGTAAATATTTGGTGTGGACAATTTATATGTGGGTTATGTATAGAGTTAAATTATGGTATGGAAAATGTATTAATTTATTATGGCCAGTGAGATACAGGAATGTTACCTCCACCACTCTTCCAATTGAGATAAAGGGTTTTAAGATTCCGCCTGAGGAGAGAGTAACTTTAGGTGATGCCTGGGACCCAAAGGTGATTTATTTCATGTGTATAATCCTGCTCTCAGTGATAATTAACGTGTATCTGCTGTTCTCTCTGTGGCGAGAGAAAAAGGTGTCCAGAGCTTGTTTTGTTATTAAAACTAGACCAAAAAGAAAACGCCGTGGCTCTGGATCAGTCCAAGAGTCATCTAGTGACGAGGAATGTCCAGAATCTGTGTCAGTTAAAAGAAGGCTAAAAGTTAATTGGTAAAGCAGCTCTAAATGACTTTGCTGATTCCAGCAAGCTGCCAAAGGCGGCAGCTGGTATCAACATGGCACCTACTCCTTCTCCCACTCCTTCTTCTTCTTCTTCTTCTCCATCGGCCATTAACGGAGCAACGTCACTTCCGCCTACTCCCTCAGTGGGACCGGAAGTCACTGCCCCAGCAGCTGATTTATCTCAGGACCTGTCAGCTTCCATTAAGGTGGCTGTAAATTCAAACACAGCTCCAGTTAAGGTGGCTCCTTTAAAGACTAGAGGTGCAAAGGCCAAAGATGGAGAAGAAGAGGAGCTGGAGACTGATCCTGGTGAGGGGCCCTCTACTCTAAGGGATCCTGCTCAGGAGGAAGAGGTGGTTTGTTTTAAAGATCTAGTTAACCTAGTGAGATCAAAGCAGGATACAGATGAAGCTAGGAAAGCAGCTGGCAAAGGTGGTTCTCAGCTTAAAGAGATCCTTAGGAGAATGACAGCAGGATTATATGGACAAAAAATTCAGGGAGACGAGGCGGAAGATGATATTTTGGAATGTTCTTCTCCACGGGAAGAATTGCGCAATGTCCGTAAAGATTTCACCAGGGCGGATAAGGAGCCAGTTCTAGCTTGGCTTAGTAGGTGTTATGATACAGGTGCTCCAGCTCTAACAGTTGGAGACAAGTCAGCAGCTCAGTTAGGAACTCTCTCAAGGGATAATGGAATAGATAGACATCTAGGCAGAGCTCTCGGTAAGGTTAATCTCTGGATACGCCTTTTAATGGCAGTTGCCCTGAGATATCCTTCCCGAGATGATCTCCATGGAATCCTAAACCCTGGACTACCATAGATGAGGAATTAAGCGTTTGAGAGAATTTGCTGTTAGAGAGCTACTCTATGGTGAACATGAAACTCTGAATCCTGATGACATTCCTGTGGGTATTGGTCTTGCTAAAAGATCATCAAACTTGCTCCTTCCAATTATGCAAACATTCTGGCAAGCAGAATTGTGTCAAGAAGTTATGGGGGAGCTTCTCCCACGGTTGGCCAATTCAGCGATCAAATGAGACAATTGGAGGATAGCATGACACGTGGTTCTTTGGTTTCAGCCATTGAAACTCTGTCTGGAAAGATTGAGAATTGCATGAAGGATCTGAAAGATTCCATATACCAATTGGCACAAAGGGATAATTTCAATTCTTCCTCCAGGTGGATACAAGTTTCATCTGTGAGGAATACACGTCCTCCAAGGAGGTCATTCCAAAACAGGTCATTCCAAAACAGGTCATTCCAAAACAGACCACCAAGGCAATCACGTAGAACTATTTGGATAACTCTGCGTGATCAGTTTGGTGAGAACATGAACCGCTGGGATGGCCAACCAACTTCTAATCTTTTCAGGAGACTGAGGGAATTGCAAAGTGGCAGAACCCGAGGTAGCAATACCAGAAGGGTAGCTGTTACTTCCACAGTTCACCAGAACGACTCTTATGGTTCCAACAGTGGCTCCAATTATAACATGCAAAGTTATAACCCTGCAAACTATGTGCAATGCACATGTGCGCATGTTCCCCATAACTAGGGGTGCCCTGCCTCCCGCCAGGGGGAGGAGAGGGATAACAGAGATAATAGAATCTATTGGGATGTGTACATCCAGTGGCCTGGCACTTCACAATTTCGAAGTACAGGGCCTTGGTTGACACAGGAGCTCAGTGCACCATAATACCATCAAATTATCAGGGATCAGAGTCTATAACTATTCTGGGAGTCACTGGTGGATCTCAAGAGTTAAGTAAAGTAGAGGTTAATATAAGTTTAACTGGTAAACAATGGAGGAAGCATACAGTTGTGACTGGACCTGATGCACCTTGTATTTTGGGAATTGATTTTCTGAGAGAAGGGCGTTTCAAAGACCCTAGAGGTTACAAATGGGCTTTTGGAGTAGCTTCAATAGAAATTGATGGACAAAAATTGAAGCTATCTGCCAGACCTGAACTTTCTGATGAATCTGCAGTTGTGGGACAACATAAGATACAGGACATTAAATTGCCGGTTGCTTCTCAGACTGTGCATCACAGACAATACAGAACCAACCGTGACTCTTTGTTGCCCATTCAGAATCTGATTCGTCAGTTGGAGAGTCAGAAAGTCGTCAGCAAAACTCATTCACCTTTCAACAGTCCAGTGTGGCCTGTGCGGAAGCAGAATGGAGACTGGCGTCTAACAGTAGACTACCGAGCCCTGAATGAAGTGACACCACCTATGAGTGCAGCAGTACCAGACATGATGGAACTACAGTATGAGCTGGAATCCAAAGAGGCCAAATGGTATGCTACCATAGACATTGCTAATGCATTTTTCTCTATTCCCATAGCAGAGGAATGCAGGCCTCAGTTTGCTTTCACCTGGAGAGGAATCCAGTACACTTTCAACAGGCTGCCAATGGGCTGGATCCACAGCTCAAGCATCTGTCATGCAGTGATCCACGATGCTCTGGAGAAAGGCGGTGCTCCAGAACACATCCAGTTCATCGATGATATCATTGTCTGGGGTAAAACTGCTGAGGAAGTCTTCGAGAAAGGTAACAAAATCATTGACATTCTTCTGAATGCAGGTTTTGCCATCAAACGAGACAAGGTGAAAGGACCTACCACAGAAATTCAGTTTCTGGGAGTGCGATGGCAGGATGGACGCAGACACATTCCAGTGGATGTGGTAAATAGAGTCTCTACCATGGCAAGTCCCACAAACAAGCAAGAGACCTTACGTTTCTTGGGGATAGTGGGATTTTGGAGACTGCACATTCCTGGATACAGTCAGATTGTGAAACCTCTATATGATGTGACTCGAAAGAGAAACCATTTCCACTGGGGACCTGAACAACAAGCAGCCTTTGACCAGATAAAGCAAGAGGTAGTTCAAGCAATGGGTCTGGGACCTGTCCGAGATGGTCCAGACATTAAGAACATTTTGTACACGGCTGCAAGTGACAATGGTCCAACCTGGTGCTTGTGGCAAAAAGCTCCAGGTGAGACACGTGGACGACCTCTTGGTTTCTGGAGTCGAGGTTACAGAGGTTCAGAGGCTAATTATACTCCAACAGAGAAGGAAATTCTAGCTGCCTATGAAGGAGTAAAAGCATCTTCTGAAGTGATTGGAACTGAATCACAACTTCTTCTAGCTCCCAGATTACCAGTTTTGAATTGGATGTTCAAAGGCAAAGGTTCCACACCACATCATGCCACAGACTCCACATGGTCTAAGTGGATGGCTCTGATAACACAGAGAGCTCGAATGGGAAATCTTGAAAGACCTGGTCTAGTGGAGGTGATCTCAAGTTGGCCTGAAGGTATCAACTGTGCTAAACCTCCAGAGGAGAAAGTAACTCGTGCTGAGGAAGCTCCTCCTTACAATGACCTGTCTGATGATGAAAAGAAATATGCTTTGTTCACAGACGGTTCCTGTCGTCTTGTTGGAAACAAGCGAAGGTGGAAGTCTGCAGTGTGGAGTCCAACACGCCGAGTCGCAGAGGCGAAAGATGGAGAAGGAGAATCCAGTCAGTTCGCAGAGGTAAAAGCTGTCCAGCTAGCTCGACGTAGCTGAACGTGAGAGATGGCCAAAGCTTTATCTCTACACCGACTCATGGATGGTAGCCAATGCTCTATGGGGTTGGCTAAAGAACTGGAAGAAGAGCGGTTGGCAGAGAAAAGGAAAACCCATTTGGGCAGCCAACCTGTGGCAGGACATTGCTGATCGAATCGAGAGAATTCCAGTGAAAGTGAGACACATCGATGCTCACATTCCTAAGAGCAAAGCTACTGAGGAACAGCAACACAACCATCAGGCAGATCTAGCTGCAAGAGTTTCTCAAGTAGACATGGACTCTAATCTTGATCTCGACTGGAAACACCGAGGTGAGATATTCTTAGCTCGGTGGGCTCACGATTCGTCAGGACATCAAGGCAGAGATGCAACATACCAATGGGCTCGTGACAGATCCATAGACATTTCCATGGATGCTATCACGCAAGTCATCCATGACTGTGACATTTGTGCTGCTATTAAGCAGGCAAAACGACTTAAGCCCTTGTGGTATGGTGACAGATGGTCCAAGTACAAGTATGGTGAAGCTTGGCAGATTGACTACATCACTCTACCACGTTCTCGTTCTGGTAAGCAATACGTGCTTACTATGGTAGAGGCAAACACTGGATGGTTGGAAACTTATCCAGTTCCACATGCAACTGCACGCAACACCATTCTCGGTCTGGAGAGACAAATCCTGTGGAGACACGGAACTCCAGAGAGGATTGAGTCAGACAATGGAACTCATTTCAAGAACAACCTTGTAAAGAACTGGGCAAAAGAGCACGGTATTGAGTGGATATTCCACATTCCCTACTATGCACCAGCTTCAGGGAAGATAGAACGCTACAATGGTTTGTTGAAGACCACTCTTAAAGCCATGGGGGTGGATCTTTGAAAACTGGGAAAACATTTAGCACAAGCAACCTGGCTGGTAAATAGTAGAGGTTCAGTGAACCGAGCTGGACCTGCACATTCAGATTTGCTACGGAAAGTAGAAGGTGATAGAGTTCCTGTTGTTAGAGAAAAGAATCTGTTAGGTAAAACTGTTTGGGTATTTTCACCCTCAGGAGAGGCTAAACCTGTCCGAGGGGTGGTTTCAGCTGAAGGTCCGGGTCACACTTATTGGGTAATGCAAGAGAATGGTGAAATTCAGTGTATTCCACAAAGAAATTTAACTTTAGCTGAAAGAGGTTAACTTCGAACTGCTGTACAGCTACATCGCGCCCAAAAGAAGAATCAACAAGGAATCTGCGGTGCACGAACCCTGAGATCCCTGAGAGCCCTGAGTCAACTAAGAGACCCTGAAATTTCCCTGTTTCCCTTTTCTTTGCTTCTTCGGCGAAGAAATGAACTGTTTTCCATTTTTCTCATTTTCTGATTTTCTTGGACTTTTGAATCATCTACACCTGAGCATAGCCGGAATGGACTATGAACTCTATTCACGAACTGTAAATATCATCTTGGATTGGATGGACAGTATAAACAGCCAATGAAAATTGTTTAGAAGGGGTGGATTGTGCCCGGTTGATGGTGCCCCCTTAAGAAAGGGAATATGGTGGACGGAAGTTGGTAAACGGAAGGAATACTCTAAACAATTTCATTGGTCGAGTGGGAGGAAGCACTGTCTGGCCTGAGAGTGAAGTGGGCATTCCCAGCACTTCTCTGTCACTCTTGCTTCCGCTTTTCCTCGGTGCAGGAGCTGTGCTGGGCTTTCTGCCAAGACTTCGGCCTTGAAGATAAGACTAACCTTTTTTTTCAATTAACACAAACTGCTTCTAACATTTTTTTTTCTCTCTTTTCTTCCTCTTTCTATCCCATTCTGGGGAAAGGGGGGAAGAGAGGGGAGAGCGGAGGTGAGGATCCCCCTCGGCCGAGGGGGGCTACTCTCATTTCTGTGTTACACTGCTGTATATCTTTGTATATATTGTAGATATTGTAAATTTGTAAATATTCCCCTGCAAAATCCTACACTGCTTTGTAAATATAGCTCCACTGCTTTGCTAATTCGGCTGGTGAGTTTTTTTTCCTTTCCCTTCAATTTTTCTTTCCCTTTTACCTTACAAGGGGGAAGGGAAGAGGCTTCTCGGCCTTAGCCTTTCACCCACCACAGTTACTTTTCCCTCTTTTTACTGAAAAAAAAAAATTACATAAAAGCACAATACAGCATATGTCTTTCCAGCAATTCCTGCATCAAATAAAGTAATAACTCTCTGCTTGTGATGCTGTCATCATGCCTACAGTGAACAAATTCAAATATACCAGAGGATGTAAGGAATTTTTGTAAGGAATAAAAGCAAGAGAGCAGAAGGCTGCCAAGAAATCTAAAACTGAAGGTGGTTTTCTAGGGGGCAATGGGAGGGTGTTGGGTTGGGTTTGTTGGGGTTAATTTGTTTGTTTGTTTGTTTGTTTGGTTTATTTGTTTTGTTTGTTTTTCTTTTCTCAGAGACAGTCTTACGAAAATCTCAGTTAAAACTTTTACTAACTGAATGAAGAAGCAATCCATCTTCTCTCCCTACCAGCACTTCCTCTAGGATTATAAAGACATAAACTGTAAGATGCTGCAAGAGTGTAACATGGTAGTATTCAATCAGTGCAGTACAGATCAAGCTTCTGGCCCTTTCGGAGTCAATGGTTAAGCATCCCTGATCTCAGTATGATCAAGAGTTACTTGTTTTTTTTTCCATGACATTGCTCATCAGTCCTGCGTACCCTAAAGTGTGCTCAATTCTCAGTTCCTCAGTTACCCAGATGAAATTTCAGATAGATGCTCTGTTCGTGTTCTTCCCTAAAAGCTGCCTTATTTGCACATTCTGGTTTTCACTAGGAAAATTGCTGGCAAAAGCTCCTCTTTTGCTTTGCTGCAATTAATATTGGTCAAGTTTCAAGACTATCCACATGCCTCCACTTTTTGGTGTTTAATCCATTATCAACTTTTCAACTCAATTTGGCTTTATAGACTGCTATAAACTCCTTCTGTTATATCATATTTATAACCCAAGTCTTCCTCCTTCTCCTCCCAGAGGAGTTTGGAAATGTTATTTTCATGACATGTAACACTGAGCTATTATGTTGAAAGGTTGATAGTCACTGAAGAGGCAAATTCTTAGAAGTATTTCTTCTTGTTGTTTCCTCCTTGATAGCTCAGAGTCTATGTCTCCTCTGGACAGATAGTGGTAAAACTGAAATTACCTGAAATATTGTACTCTTCCAATTATTTTCTTGAGTCCTAGAAGCAAAACAAGGGTAGATACCTCCCTTGAAGGAAGCAATATTGATCTTGGCTGGGCACAGCAGGGACTTCATTGGAGCATGTCCTTGTGAGTTTTCAGCATCCTCTCTTGCATAAGTCCACTTGGATTTTTAATTATCTTTCAGATTCTCTTTTCATTTTGTTTGCTCAGAAATACAGAATAAAGCCTACCCCCTGTTTTCCATCCAATGCACTTGCAGTCTTCTGTTGCAATTATTGTACTACAATCCTTTCTCTGTTTTAATCCTTTTCAATAGTTTATTTCAGAATTAGGATTCTTATCCTTTGATCTATTAATTTGCAGTTTAACCTTATGCTCTCTTTCTGCTTTTTATTTGGGGCATTACTGAGGATTGCTTAAGTGGGGAAGAGAAGGTATAGCAAGGCCTTTGTACTACACATTAAGGATCTCTAAAAGGAAGACATTAGAGGATTCCTCCTGAAGGATGACTACTGCGTGAAAAATGCAATTTGAATTTGGAAGCTAAGTAGAGTAGAGAAGCCAGAAATCAAAGAGCTGGGCAACACTGATGTTCATTCACTGAACGAAACAATTTGTGGTTGAATTTGCTGAATAACTCTTTTTTTTTTTTGTTTCCCCTTCCACCCCCCACCCCCAACCAAGAAACACTCAGAAATGAGCTGAAACTCTAAATTGAATGAAACATTTCCTTTCAAGGACCCCGTTTGTATATTGGAGGTAGCAAGCTTAACAGCTATATTGTTTAATAGAAAACAGAGGAGCACACCAAACTCAAAAGACAGAATGGTTGCCTGAGTGGACAAGACAGAAGGAGCACTATGCAGTCAAAAAGGTGGGTATAGCACAAATATGAGTAATTTCAGAAATTTGCAGCTGTTTTTCCTCATTTTCTTTTATGTGCAGAAGGAGCAAGGAATGAGGGTGGTATACGGGAACTGATTCTCCATTGGATTCTCAGAGATGTCCGTGTTGAAAGGGTTCCAGGAGTCCTGAGCCTAAAATACTATTTTTGCTGCATGCTTCCCATGTAACTGCAAGGAAGGAATCCCATGATTCAGTTTCTCTCCTCTGAAATGGGAATAAAATATCTTTTGCTCAAAGAGGTGGTGCAAATGGATTAATCTATCAGTATAAATAAAACATTGCAGTGGGAGGGGTTACTGAAAAAAAAAACAACTTCTGTTCAAGATTCTTAATCTCACTTATCCTCAACAACAATATGTGCAGGATACAGGATCTTCTCATGGCAGTGTGCAAGTATACCTTTGAAGAACCAAAAATGTCAATGTGGGATTTTTAAAGTGAATAGTAAAGTATGAAAGAAAAAAAAAACATTGAAATTTCTGAAAATGAGAGTAACAGCTTCACAGGAGTCTTTGCAATCTGTCATGTAAATAGAAAAGGTACAGACACCTGCAAAGAACTTCTAGTACATATGGGGATACATTTCAGATTGTCTATTCTGCACCCGAAACATTGCACTGTGTTCTTTTGCATACTGGTGAGTTAGCAGCAAGTGAAAGTGAGAAAAGCTGCAGCCACCAGTTTCAATTTGTTTACATAAATGAAATGTACTTCAAAAGTTGCCCATAATGACTTAATTATTTGTCAGTGTGACGCAGGGTGTTCTAAAAATTTGTGTGTGGAAGTGAGAACCGTGGTCACACCCCTCTACAGGAAGAAACAAGTTTGACAAAACATCAGACAGAGGTAAAAAACCTGCTTCAAAACCAGCTCTTTTCAGCCTGTGACTTTCCCTGAAGGGAAAAAAAGAAAAAAAAAAAATCAGGTAATTGCTTATCCAGTTAAAACTGGTACTGTTTCAAAAAAGAAACCCTAAATCCCAAAAATGTAAGAAATGGATCAGCTCCCTTTAAGTCATACCTTCATGTGACTTGAAATGTTGTTGCTTAATCTTAAAAAGCCTTGCTTGTAGCGAGTTGTAAGTATTTTAAATCGTCATAGACAATTTCGGTGGTACCTCTTCATTTATCTGGTACTTTTTTTTTTTTTTTTTCCTTTTAAATCATTGTAACATCTAGAAATCTTCTAGAAATCTTGATCCATATGTTTAAATTTATTGTTGTTACCTTCTCTGATGTGATATTCTGCTGTAGTGAAGCTAGTTGTCAAAAGACAGGAAGAGTGACCTCTCCTTATCTGGACACAAACTGCATGTGAATTTTCATATTTTAAACCCAGATTTTAACCACTTGAGAGCTGCCCACAAATACAGAAAACTCTTAAAAACCTTGAAGCTGGCTCTGACTCCCAGTTCTGGGCCAAGTGGTCATGAAAATGAGAGGGCATTTCTCTGAGTGGCATTTCTCTGAGCAGCTTTTCCTTTTTCTCTTCTGAAAAGAAAGTTGCTGGTTGGCTAGTTTCTTTGTATGTTGTTCTGTGGCAGCTGGATAACCATTACTGGTATATATACCCCTGTTTTATACCATATAGACACTCAAGGAGATAGGAAATGGTGCACTGTAGTCTAGCCCATTATTAATATGTCTGCTTCTTTAAAAGGTCAACCTATTTTAACTAACAATCCTCTGCAATAAATATTTCTAAAATAAGTACTGCGATACTCTTTTGATTTTGATTCTCTTAACCCCCATGTAAAGTAATGGGGGTATAAATATTAAACATCCCATTTCCTTCACAGCTCAGATTGATTTGGATTGGAATTCTGATGGCCAGTGTAACTCATTTTCCAAGCCCAAGAAAATCACTGTGTGATAGAATAATAGAATACAACAGAAGAGATTAGGATATGTATGAAGACTGTTAGCAGCCCTAAACTGAAATTGCTATAGTGTTAGGATTCAAACAGCTGTTCTGCACAAGGAAGAGCAGTGTATTTGTCCCCATAGACCACACTTTCTGCCCTTTACTTCGGTCCTCCTGTTATACTTGCATCTTAGTTTTGCATCTGAGCTCCACACAAACAAAATTCCTGTGGGGTTCTTTGCAGGATCAAACATTTGTTATATGGGTTTGATTGTGAAGCAGGAGCCTATATTGAAACGACTATGTTCTACAAGTGATTGTAAACCTGAATGCTGAGTTTATTCATTCTTTGCTAAAAGACTTATTTATTGGGAAAAAAAAAAAAAAGTTGCATTTTTCAAGTGCAAATACTTTTTAGCCTTTCTTTGTGCTTGTTTGTTGCCAAAAAAAAAAAAAAAAAAAGACTTTGATGGCTTAGTGTCTTTGAGTGGAGTGCAATTTAATGATATTTGTCCTATCAGCTCTGAGAATCTCAGGATCAGATTGCATTCCGGGGCAGCAGTGAAATTGTCCTAATGAATACAGTCATTCATCTGTGGGTTCTATTGTATAACCAAATGGTAATTGTCTGACTTGCAGAAATTTTCTGACAGACTGAGTTGCTTGAAAATGTGCTCTTTCCTTTTTTATTTCCAAATTTCTAGGCATGACAACTTTATTCCTTTCAACTGCTTGTATTTATGTTCCTAAATGTCTATGACCTTGAAATCTTTTCTTGTTTTAGGTGAGTACAGTGCTTGTGCTTCAGGTGCTTGAGACGTATGAAAGTGATGTGCCTTGATGAACAGACATTCTTCATATTGTAATTATTTATACCCAGGGAAAAAGTAACCTGTAAACGTAAATGAATGGTTTTGTGAAGTATATCTTACCAGCTAAACAAGTATTCATCTAACTAAAAGAGAAGAAATAAAAATCCCAAGAGTTACACATAAAACACTTTTCGCTATTGCCCATTATGTGTGAGAGGAACATGTTTAAAGCAAACAAAACAAAGCCCTCAAAGATTTTGTTCTGCCTGTCACCAAAGCGTAGAAGTTTTGTTCCTGTTAAATTCACAAATGACCATGTTTCTCTGAAATACTGGAAAAGACAACACACAACATCTCTCACATTTGGAGTACCTGTCAAGTTTATAAGACATATAATCTCTATCTCATACACCTATGAAACACACACACAAATATGTATACTTATGTCGATATGCAAGCATATATAGCTACATAGACACATAATTTATTTTTCATTAAAAGCTTTTTGGGTGTAACACCAGGAAACCAAATATCTTTTTCTACTAAGACTGATATAATACAACTAGAAATGTTAGAGTACTGCCTACCCTTTAAAGATGGTGGGCCCCAATACTTTTTCAGTCCATTTATCAGTATAGCTGATGGGTAGTTTATCCTTCCTGGAAGATACAGGTTGATAAGGAGTTGTGGGACTTTGACCATTTGTTTAGAAACTGGATTAAAGTCACCAGGATTTTTCATGTTATTGTCCAACAGAAAGTTGTTAGAAAGATACCTTTAAATCACATGCAAATAAATAGTAAGATGAAAGATTTCATATTTCAGCATGCATCTCTACCATTCTTTACCCCTTCTCACATCTTCACAGTATTTGGAAGTTTTTAAAGCTAATTAAAATGAAGCTTAAGAAAGAGTTCCAGTCACATTCTTTTTCAATGATTTCTCAGGGAATCTTTGCAAGATCTTCCTCCCTAGAAATACAGCAGAGGGGAAGCCAGATAGCTCCTGGTTTGGTGGTATGATGTAGACTCTTTTATTTCTGCATTGTCGGTCCAATGCCAGTCTAAGTCCGTATGACTAAAAGTTGCTGCCATCTAATAACTCCTCAATAGGTTATTGGAAATGCATTTTATGGTTCCAGTTTCCAACTGTGAGGCATCCACATCATAAAAGCTATCATTGTACTTGGCAGTACTAATTGGCATCCTTGTCACCAACCAAGGAGTATAATGGGCTGATGGTAGTGCTTTCAGATCAGAGTTTAGGAACATTGCTCTTAAAGCTTTTATTCCTGTTACCTGTGTAGTGCTGCTTTTTTTTTAGGGGTGTGTATGGAGTGGGTGACCAACAGAGGCATTTGCAGAGCTGTCAGTCTGGTACTTTTTTTCTACAAGTCACTATATTCTAATAAAAAACACTTTGTTACACAAATATTTACAGCCTTTTCTTGGGTTTTAATTTCCCACAAATATTGATAATTTTGACAAAATCATTAAAATCATCCACTACCTTAGATACCCGTGGGAATTCCACAGTGTCATAGAATTTTAGCTTAATGTGCTTTTACTTTTGAGGCTAGAAGACATAGTCTTGTCATTTAAAAAAAAAACAACAAAACAACAGTGAAAAAAGAGATGTGGACAGATAACATCTTCCAGATCCAAATGCACTGCTTTGTAGAATTGTCTGTCCTCAGCTGCCCTCCTCCTAAAAGTGACTGACTCCACAACTGCTCTGGTGGAACGGGTTGTATGAATATCCTCTGTGTTGCTCTAGGGAAAACCAGACTAACTGTTCCAGACTACACAGTCATTTTACTAGAAGTAGCCTTGCACATTTTGCCTTAAGGCAGTTGGGGAATTTCATGCAAGCTTTCACCATCATTTACATGAACTCTGTAAACTCTTGCAGTGTGTAACAATGAAGTCCTTCTGACAAAGGTGAGACCAAAAGAAAGAGTTGTTCTAGACAAGAAGCACAAGAAATCTTACAAGCATCTCCAGGGCTCAAAAAGAAACCTAGACGAATGCTAGACTGTCCTGATGACACTACCACTTAATTAAAATATTTACTACTGCAGCGACAATTAAAAAGGATTATCACAATTTACTCCAGGGTCAAACTAAGGCCCAGCTCAATAGGGTACATATTCTTTTTTTGTGGATAGAAATGTTTATTTAATGTCAATGAGATAATTTACATATTTAACCTTAGGAACTTGCTTATTGTGGTGGGTTAAGGCCCTTTTCTGAAAACAAAAAAAAACAAAGCAGGGTGGAGGGCTTGCAGGTACTTTACCCTCCCTGCAGGACGTTTCCTCCTGGGAAAGATGAGTCTGTTCCACTCCCCCCTCCCTGCCCAGCCAGGGTGTAAAAAGCAGGACATTATAGCTGTGGGAGCTCCTTTTGGCTCCTGCCTCTGCTGGATGAGAGCTACTGCAGCTGCCCTCCTGCTCCTCAGCCATGTGGCCAGACCTGATCCTTTTCCCTGCTGCCTCCGTGCCTCCGTGGTTTTGTATTGCTCTTTTCTGTCCCACTCCCATCCACTCTTGTTCCTTGCCCTTGTGAACTTTTTTCCTGTTATTGTTTTATATATATATACATATATATATATATATATATATATATATAGTTTAAAGAAAAATTCTTTGCCTCTCTACTTCCAAGCTGACTCCAGATTGTTGTTTAGTGGATTTGCTCCCTACCCCTTTTCTTTCTTTCCCGTTCAAAGGCAGACTGATTCCTGATTCTTCTCCACATGCCTGCCCAGTCAAGCACCACCTACACTGACCATCACTGGAGAGAGAGAGAGACTGCCCTGGGAGAGAGCAAGCTGGGATAACAAGAGGCATGCACCAAGGATTCAAATACCACGTGTCAAAATTGCATGAAGGGGCTGTGGCAGGAGAGAGGAAGTGGAACAAATTGTAGTGGTTTGAGCATTAATGGGAAATTAAAATCCCAAATGGGGAAAAGGCTGACAATCTCTTCCCCACTCCCCTCCCCACCTTCTCCCTCCAAACAGAGAGGGAAAGAAAAAAAAGGGGTAGGGAGCAAATCCACTAAACAGCAATCTGGAGTTGGCTTGGAAGTAGAGAGAGAGGCAAAGAATTTTTCTTTAAAATATATGACAATAACAGGAAAAAAGTTCACAAGGGCAAGGAACAAGAGTGGATGGGAGTGGGACAGAAAAGAACAATACAAAACCAGTCTTTCTCTGAGGAAGTGCGGAGGCAACAGGGAAAAGGATCAGGTCTGGCCACATGGCTGAGGAGCAGGAGGGCAGCTGCAGTAGCTCTCATCCAGCAGAAGCAGGAGCCAAAAGGAGCTCCCACAGCTATAATGTCCTGCTTTTTATACCCTGGCTGGGCAGGGAGGGGGGAGTGGAACAGACTCATCTTTCCCAGGAGGAAACGTCCTGCAGGGAGGGTAAAGTACCCGCAAGCCCTCCACCCTGCTTTGTTCTTTTGTTTTCAGAAAAGGGCCTTAACCCACCACACTTACACACCTTGGCAAACTGAGTTTTAGAGGAATAGCATGATAAAAATACTATTAAAAACAATGAGGAACACTGCACAAGTGAGTTAGGGTGAAGAGACAGAGGACAAGGGAAAAATAAGAAAGAAAGAGAAAGATGAAGAGGTAAAAGAAAGATAAAAAGAAAGTGAAAATCCTTATGTTTGTATTCTTTTGCTGGAGCCAAATGTTATTTAAGATTCTGTAGTGTTTTGAAAATTACTTTATTCTGTGATCAGAGCTGGAAGTGCCAAAATACTATGAAAAAAGCTCATTTAATATTAATTTTGGCCATGTACAGAAGATGAAGTGTGAAAAATCTCATCACCAGCAATCTTTCACATTACATTTCTTTCCTCTTTGAAGTTTCAAGCAGTTAGGGTTAACACTTGATTTTGGATCCTAATCGGAATTGAGCCTGAACCTTTTCAGGTACTTCTATCACTAATTAGGAGCGCTGAGTCTGTGTTTACATAATAATAAAAAATAGCTTTTGAGAGCCACTTCTGAGAGGATATGAGTCCCAACAAACTTCCATTATATCACTTGTTCGGCAAAGTGTGATAAATTAAATGGTGGAAGTCAATATCACAAGCTCTAATCAGGGTGAAAATTTTGTGGTTAAAATAAAGGCCTTTTATACTCTAACTCTTTCAGTCCTTTTATGGCTCTTATAACTGTGATATCTGAACAATACCCATGATCTCTGTAAATCCTTTTTTTCAATCATTGCATTCATATTGAATAAATCTCACAGCCTACATTCCAATAATTATGATGCATTAAAGAGTAATCATAGATTTTTATTACTAAGTAGTGTTATTAAAGAGAATATTAGTTGAGAAAATAACTTATGAATTGCTTGTACATTTGTTTTCAAGAAAAAGTAAATCATAGCAAGCAACTTAGGGGAAAAGGAGGAGCTTTCTGGTATCCATGGTTTTACAAAACTACCAGCTGTGAATTTTCATACTTCCTCTAGTGTGTGTGCCATTGATCACCAGAAGAACTGGGATAATGAGTTAGACGCAGGTTTGAAATGCTACATATATGTTTGAATGTATTATTAGCAAAGAAAACAAAATCTGTAATAATATAAAATACCTTAGCAAAAGGAAAAGTAGCTTCTTATATTTGCAAGGCAAAATGAAACCACTAAAAAGGGATTATTTATTTTTCCCCCAAAAGAGAGCAATCAATGTTATATCTGGTTTGTGGGGCTTCTCTTTTGTAACTAATGTCTGAATTAGAAAATTGTGGTCTCTTTTCTAACAAGTATTACAGAGGGCATATTGTATATCAAAATAGCTGTATGCATACCTAGCCCTCTAAGTTTTCCCTCAAGTTCATCAATTGACTTCAATATAATGATCAATCATATTTTATCATTTTCAGTCAGGTTCACTGCTCTTTCTGATCAGCTTTATTGAGGCCAGGGAAGGCATGATATCCTCAATCACCTGAGCATTTATCTTCTTTAATAAGCTCTGTAATTATATGGTCGACTGTGTGATTGGTGGTTTTGCTGTCATCTGCTGCTCTTTATCAATCTTTTTCATCAACAAGTACATTTTTCTCCCACTGGTATGGTCACTGAGAATAAGTTCAATAGCATATTTTTGTGATTGCTAAACCTATGATGCAATAAAACTCTACCTATAATGTAGTAAAATACATATATTTACATTTAAGTCTTTCAACTGATTATACCTAAGTGAAAGAATTCAGCATCAGATTCATGATATGGTCGTGAAGCCCAGTTGAAACCTCACAGAAACCTTTCAGAATCATTTTTTCTGGAGAAAATTTTGTTTATGTATAATGCACTCATCTATTTATAAATATGTAAGTGTATGAGAGCAAAGATCTTCAGCTGAGGGTTTGTATGCATGGGAAAATTGATAGCAACATATCAGAAGGACTTTTCTGATACAGTAAATCAAGAAAGAAGTGAAAGATGAGATGGCTGCTTGTGGAAGATGTGCTCCTCTCTTGGTTTTCAGTCTATACACAATGCTGAAATGCAGATTCACTCTGAATTATTTTTAATGATACTACAGCAGAAGAAACAGTCCATTTCTGAGGGATATTTCTGAACTGCAGAGTCAAAAGAAAGTTCAAACAGTATTTAGAAAGACACAATTCCAAGCTATGCTGTGTCCTATGACAGGATCTTCCACCAAAATCAAACATTTTCTACTAACAGGTTTCTGGGCAGTACTGGAACAGTGTCCATCCTCATACTATGATCCAGCAACATGCTGAAACAGCTCTTTGCAGTGGGATTCATTTGGGATATCCTGTTTGAAGTCGGTCCAACCACCCTGGACCCCTTTGTTCTTAAGGGCTGCTACCCAATTACTGAGTAGATGAAGTGGTCTCAGAACCAGGGAGGTGCATGTCTCTATGGCTGAGACTGTGGGAGCAACTTGCTGTCAGAGGAATCAGTGAAGTCCTGGCCTTCTGACAGAGACCCTGGGTTCTGGAGGTGCCCTGAGAGATACACATGTGTGTATGCATGTGTATGGCTTTGTACATGGGGAGAGCTAGGATCCATAACCAACAGGATAGGACTATGTATCTAATCTGTTACTGAACAGACCTACAGTGCACAAATAGCTGTGTACAAAAGGGTGTCTGTACCAGCAGCTGGAGTGAGTCCAAGATCTCAGGGCTCAGTATATGCAGGTGCTGCAACTGGGCAGACTGTGACTCAAATATAGTTACTGGGCAGATTGTGTGTCTGAGCCTCATTTCTGGAGGGATTTACATTGTGTATGTATATTCCTACTACTCATCTTTACCTCACTCAACAAGAGTGGAACAGGATCACACTTGAGATCGTTTCGGCCCCAAGACCTCTAATCATTTGCTTGACTGGGTAAAACTGCACCCCTTACCCATTGAAAGTTTGAGAATAGGTTGAGATCGTGTGGTAGATCTTTAAAACAAACCTTCTCTTCTTCCTCAGCAGGATTTCTTAGAGTGGAGGGCCCCTCACCAGGATCAGTCTCCAGCTCTTCTTCTCCATCTTTGGCCTTTCCACCTCTAGTCTTTAAAACAACCACCTTAACTGGAGCTGTATTTGAATTTACAGCCACCTTAATAGAAGTTGACAGGTCCTGAGATAAATCAGCAGCTGGGGCAGTGACTTCTGGTCCCACCGAGGGAGTGGGCAGAAGTGACGTTGTTCCGTTAATGGCCGACGGAGAAGAAGGAGGAGAAGGAGTAGGCGCCATGTTGATACCAGCTGCCGCCACCCTTGGCAGCTTGCTAGAATCAGCAAAGTCATTTAGAGCTGCTTTACCAATTAACTTTTTAGCCCTCTTTTTAACTGACACGGATTCTGCACACTCTTCGTCACTAGATGTCTCTGGGACTGATCCAGAGCCACGGCGTTTTCTTTTTGATCTAGTTTTAATAACAAAACAAGCTCTGGACACCTTTCTCTCTCACCACAAAGAAATCAGGAGATACATGATAATTATCACCAGCAGCAGAATTATAGACACCAAATAAATCACCTTTGGATCCCAGGCATCACCTAAAGTTACTCTCTCCTCAGGCGGAATCTTAAAACCCTTTATCGCAATTGAGAGAGTGGTGGAGGTAACATTTCTGTATCTCCCTGGCCATAATAAATCAATACATTTTCCATACCATAATCTAACTCTATACATAACCCACATATAAATTGTCTGTACCAAATATTTACCCAGGTAATCCAAAATCAAACCCAAACAATATCTGTAAACCAGAGCCCCAAAAATTGAAAAGAATAATCGTTCCACAAACCACGACACCTTCATGTTTGCTAATTCATCTAGAAAACACTAAATCAATCAAGTAATAAATTAAACTAATTATCTGCCCTACGTTGGGCACCAAGAAAAAAAAAAAATGTGGTAGGGTTGAAAGGGTAAGGCCCAAAAGCCTCCTCCCTCCCCCCTGTAAAGTAAAGGGAAAGAAAATTGAAGGGAAAGGAAAAAAAACTCACAGCTGAATTAGCAAAGCAGTGGAGCTGTATATTTACAAAGCAATACAGGATATGCAGGGAAATAAATACAAATTTACAATATTTACAATATATACAAAGATATACAATAAAGTAGCACAGAAATGAGAGTTCCCCCCTCTGCTGAGGGGGTTCCCCACCTCCGCTCTCCCCTCTCTCCCCCCTTTCCCCAGAGCAGGTTAGAAAGAGAGAGAAAGAGGGAAAAAACAAGTTAGAAGCAGTTTTGTGTTAATTGGAAAGCAACTAACACAGGCCTGGTAGCTTATCAGTTTCAAGGCCAAAGCCTTGGCCGAAAGCCCAGCACAGAGAGCTGCTGCCTGTGGAGGAGTGGAAGGAGGACTGATAGAAAAGTGCTGGAATTCCCAGGATACCCTCCTGCACTCCCAGTTCAGAAGGTGCTTCCTCCCACTCTACCAATGAAATTAGTTTAGATCCTTCTTTTCGTTTATCACCTTCAGTCCACCATATTCCCTTTCTTAAGGGGACAGCGTCAACCGGTCACAGATCATTTCAGCCCCAACCACCACTGATGCTGAGTGTGGCCCTGTGTGTTGGTCTGCGTGGATGTACATATACGTGTTGAATAAATGTGGTTGTGTGCATATGCCAAATGGGAATTCATGCCGAGCCTTGATACTGGCTTGACCTGAAGGTTAGGCTTGAGCTGCGGCAACCATGCCTCTTGGGATGCTGGATTCAGCAACTCTTCACATAATGGGCTTTCTAATGGCAGCTATCAACATACTAATACTGATGTTTCTTAGTAAGGAAAAGTGAGAAGAAAATTTAAAAGAAAATAAATGAAAAACAGAGAAAAGAACCACTCTCCTGTGAGGGTGAGATAAGGAGAATGGGACTTGGAAATCTGCCTTTAGATTTTGGTTATCATTGGCGATATGTTTTCCCTTTATTGTTCTGACAGTGGCTGGAATGTTTCTCTTGTAAACTAGGGGCCTGCTTCTAATTTTTGGTTATTTTCTTCAGCTGAGGGGACCCATTGCAATATGGGTGAAATGTCCCATTTGTGAATAGATGGACTCACAGGAAAAACATGAAGACAGATTTCAGGACTTCATGTTCATTTATTTTATTCTTTACATCTTGTGGAACCAGTATTTTACTGCAGAATACTCTGTAAAATCATTGCTTATCCCTTCTAACATGCAAATCCCTGAAAACTGCAAGACTTGTGTTTTTGATAGGATTGTCAGGAATGTGATAAGACTGGAGAAGTTGGGTTGGTGGCATTTGATTCAGAGCCAAGGCACTGAACTGCTGCAGTCACAGCTGCTGCATGTTCTCTTAACCCACAGTTAATACAAGACAATTCAAGGCAGTTTATCTCTCATGAAATGTATTTACCTTGAGTATTTAATTTTAAAAGAATAGATAACTGTGAGAAGTGGATACATTGTGTGTAAGTTTTGTTTTACTTGTTTGTTTGGATTTTTTGTTTGTTTGCTTGGGTTGTTTATTTGCTTGGGTTTTTGGTTGCTGTTTTTGAAAATCTCAGATTTCTGGTGAGTGTTTGCCAGAAAGATCTGAAAACACCACTGGTCTCTATATGTACTTAATAACACCCTTCAAGGGTGTGTCTTGAAATGAACCCACACATTTAAAGTCATGATTCAGGATCTCAGGTAGTGATAGGACTAGGGGGAATGGAATGAAGCTGGAGGGGGGGAGATTCAGGCTAGCTGTGAGGAGGAGGTTCTTCCCCATGAGAGTGGTGAGACCCTGGAATGGGTTGTCCAGGGAGGTGGTCGAGGCCCTGTCCCTGGGGGTGTTTAAGAGCAGGCTGGATGAGGCTCTGTCCAGCCTGATCTAGTGTGGGGTGTCCCTGCCCATGGCAGGGGAGTTGGAACTAGATGATCCTTGTGGTCCCTTCCAACCCTGAATGAAACTATCAAACTATGAAACTATGAAATGATTTAAATTTTAATTAAAAAAAAAATCATTGTCTCATACAAAAAATAGGCAAAGACATCTATGCTTAAAAGAATTAAAGAAATTACATGATTAGCAAAAGATCTTGTAAGCAATGGTGTGAAGGCTCTTAGTGGACTTAACTCTCCAGAATGCAGAAAGGACAGATATCTTTGTTGGAGTGCAGCCAAAACAATCCCTGTCCTTTAAATACTGCTCTGCTTCTGGGGGTCAGATTCTCCACCAGTTCAGCACAAATATGTGCAAAAGAATGAGTGGTCACAATGTGATTCCCTTCTTCTTTGCCCCAGATAAGTTAAAGGTGAGGGGACACTAAACATCTCTTTTGACTGTTGAATACCTGAAAACTTTGAAAGGAGAAATTCAGAGGAGTAGCCCTTATTTCTGTAGTTCACAAAATTGCTCTCTAGAAGAAATGTATACTTTTATAATAGACTAGATCATGATAAGCTGAACATTTTGGAAAGAAATAGTCTATTGGAAAGAAACCCCTAGATAACTCCAAAACATTTTTGTGGACAATCTTCTTTCTCACACAAATAAAATACTCTCTCAAAGATGAAGCCTATTTTCAGAATAAAAGTTAACCACTGCTAGAGAATGCATTTTCCATCTCTCCATTTACCAAGGCCTTTCTTCCTCCTTTATATCAACTATAACTGCCTCTCTTCTTTGCTCTTTGTATTTGAGTGGAAATACAAGCTGATGGATTTCTTTGAACTATATTCTGCAAGCACATAATCTGGGGACATTACGTAGCACGTATCGCATGCTCAGGACGTGATCACAGTAGAGGATGACTTTTTCTACCCTGCTAGTATGTTTTGGTGGGACTATTCACCTGATTTGTCTTATCTGACACTGCAATACAAGTCATGAACTCACCATGCTTGCTATTGGACAATTGCCATATCTTTTGATATCTTTTGTCATTACAAGATACCACAAGTTTTCCACACTGTCTTCCAAGCTACATATACATCAAAGTTTTCCCTAATTTCTTTCTGATGTGTACTGATTCACTGTTACAGAGATAATCACCTAACATTTATCAGTGTTTCTCAATGTACATTTTGTAGACCATTGTCAGCTTGCAAGGCTTGAGATGAAGGTCTGAAAAAATAGCATTAAATTCTTAGCTTTGTGTTCCATATGAAAGTGTTTCTACACATTTAGGTGAGCAAGTGAGTAAAAACCCAAACCAAACTAAGCCAAAACCAAAAAGCAAAGACAAAACAAAAAAATTCCAACCAATTAACCAAGAAAACAACAAAACAAAACCCAAACAAATTAAAAACCAAAATCAAATCCAAACCAAACCAACAAAAAAAGAAAGCAAATAGGGGCAATGAATATGGATTCAGAAAACATTCAAATGAAAATTAGACACAGAGAAAAAAGGAAGAACTTGTTGGGGAAGTAAAGGTTGGAGACTGTCTAGGGCTCATCAACCATGAGGTGATTGATTTCTCTATCCTTGGAGAAACAAGGAGAGGGGTTAGTAAAACAGCCACTTTGAAATTCCGGAGAGCAAACTTTGGCCTGATCAGGACACTAATTGACAAAGTCCCTTTGTAGGCCACCCTAAAGGATATAGGAGTCCAGGAAGGCTGGACATACTCAGGAGGGAAGTCTTAAAGGCACAGGAGCAGGCTGTCCCTTTGTGCTGAAAAATGAGTCATTGAGGAAGGCAACCAGCTTGGCTGAAACCACCTTTGGATGGACCTCAAGAACAAAAGGAGAGTATACGACCTTTGAAAGAGGAGACAAGTCTTTCATCAGGACTATAAAGATATAGTGAAGCTATGCAGGGAGAAAATTAGGACAGCCAAAGCACAGCTAGAGCTCAGCCTAGCTACAAACGTTAAGGATAACAAATGTTTCTATAAATTCATTAACAACAAAAGGAGGACTAGGGAAAATCTCCATCCCATGTTGGATGCAGAAGGAAACATAGTGACTAAGAATAAGGAGAAGGATGAGGTGCTCACTGAAAGAGTGATCAGGCCTTGGAATGTGCTGCCCATGGAGGTGGTTGAGTCACCAACCCTGGTTGTGTTTAAGGGTCATTTGGATGTGGTGCTTGGGGATATTGGGTGTGAACCTTGTAGAGTATGCTTATCAGTTGGACTTGGTGATTCTGATGGTCTTTTCCAACCTGAATGTTTCTGTGATTCTGTGATAAAAGATGATGCATGAGTATTTTTTAAAAACTGCATGATCTTTTAGTTAAAACAAACAAAAAAAAACTAAAAACAAAAACAAAACCCCAAAAAATTAAAAAGGAGAAGCACTTATCTGGACAATACTGAGCATAGTGATTTGTGCATAGTCAGGGAACAAGAACGATTTTCTACCCATCATCCGTGGCCTCATGCCTGTGGCTTTTCTCAGGGGTCTTAAAAGGTAGCTACTAAAAGCGAGTCTTCATTAAGATACATTCCCTGGCCTAGAATTTGACTGTTGCTGGCATGTGTCTCGGTCCGGAGACACAGCTCTTTCGAATATTCCCATGTTGTGAAATTAGAAGCACAAACAAGGCCAAAATATCAACAGCTAGACTATTTATTACATAAATAAAGTGGACATAAGAAGGGGAGAGGGAGAAAATGGAGAGGGAGAGAGAGAAGAGGAAAGGAATTATATTACCACACCCCTCATCCCCCCCAAGACAGTTTGAGTCTGTGGAGGAAAGGTGCTGCAGGAGATGTTGGGTTGGTACAGGAACAGTGCTGAGGCTCTGGCTGGAGAAGAACTGTGGTCCTCTGGGGAGATGTTGGGTTGGTACAGGAACGGTGCTGAGGCTCTGGCTGGAGAAGAACGGTGGTCCTCTGGGCAGCCTCTTTTCTCCGGAGCAGCATTGTCCCGGCTTTCCCTTCTCAGCGGCATGGTCCGTCTCCTGTGTTTTCCTTCATCTCCGTTTTTCTCCCCGTTTTTCTCCACTAACATGCCAGTAGTTGCTTAAGTCTTTTATACAGTTTTTAGTCCTTAGGTATGTGTCCAAGTATTGCCCTCAGGAATTCCAGGGGCAAGAAATAATCCTTAGGTAAATATCCAGGTATCGTTTCCCCGGAAATCTTTCTGTGCATTTCTGTGTGTTTGGGCAAGAGATCTGGATGGGGGGTGGAGTGGGGCCCTCCGCCTACTTGGCCTCCATCCAGACAAAAACTCCCACACTCATTACACATCATTGTCTACCCTTTCCAGGGTACTTGATGGGTGGAGATTATCTTGTCCTGAAGACGTGAATGGCTGGGTCATTGTTGTAGGCCAGCTGTGGCCCAGTGAGCAATGTTATCTTTGCATCTTCTGAGAGTCGTTCCAGTGGCTCTGTCAGCTATTGTCTGCGCAAGCAGCAAGTGATTTTATCTTTGTTGACTCACACCAAGAGAGACAAACTTTTAGTCTCTCACAGCATGTGTTCAGTTACACACTGACCTATTCCCATTCATGTGGTGACTCTAAACCCAGGATTTTCCTTTCTCTATCTTTTCATCTTCCTTCCTTCCTTCCTTCCTTCCTTCCTTCCTTCCTTCCTTCCTTCCTTCCTTCCTTCCTTCCTTCCTTCCTTCCTTCCTTCCTTCCTTCCTTCCTTCCTTCCTTCCTTCCTTCCTTCCTTCCTTCCTTCCTTCCTTCCTTCCTTCCTTCCTTCCTTCCTTCCTTCCTTTCCTTCTTTCTTTCCTTCTTTCTTCCTTTCCTTCTTTCTTCCTTTCCTTCTTTCTTTCTTTCCTTCTTTCTTTCTTTCCTTCTTTCTTTCTTTCCTTCTTTCTTTCTTTCTTTCTTTCTTTCTTTCTTTCTTTCTTTCTTTCTTTCTTTCTTTCTTTCTTTCTTTCTTTCTTTCTTTCTTTCTTTCTTTCTTTCTTTCTTTCTTTCTTTCTTTCTTCTTTGTTTTTTTGTTTTTTAATTGTTGTTTTGTTATTTTATTTGGTTACAGATTTTTTTTTTCTTTTAAATCTTATCACCAAGGTAGTGACTGGAAACCCATGAAAGAGAAAAAAAGCAGAAAGGATACACTATTGGCAAAATCTATTGACAAGATTCTCCTTTTCTATCATCCTGGTTTTAGTTATCTTCTGCTGTACTTTAGTGATTGCCACTACCTGTCAAAAGCCCATCTCACCAGATTCTGTAGAAACAATTGATACCAAATATCTGTGACAGTGCTGTATTACCCGCTGAAAAATAATTTGTCCCTGAACAGAATTCATGACTTTTGTATTTATTTCAATAATTACCTGATGAGGTTTACCTTTCTCCATACGAAAGCAGTTTGCCCCGTGGGCTGTCCTCTCTTTCTAAGCAGATAACACTGTGTGTGTGCTATTACTGCTCCATCTGTAGTGCTCCTGCCACATATAACTGGCTCGACTAAGAATGGGGGCAGGGGGTTTATCAGGGAGAAAGCCAACAACAGAATTAAGACACAACATGTTTGTTTTTCTTCTCATTGCTCTGATTTTTATTTATTTTCTTTCCTCCCCCCTTGGTGAGCAGTTTCTTTTCCTTAGCGCTAGCTGCAATTTTTCCCCTGCATTTCTCCAGTGAAGCTCACCACCCTGGACTCATGGAATTCATCCAGTCTGCAGAGCTGATTCTTTTCTTGAGAACTCACTTGCCAAGCAAGTTTTCCCAGGTTCTCAGACCTCTGTGTGTAACTGAGGTAATTATAGGATTAAGCTCATTAATAATATGCATAGGAGAATTACTCTTGTTACAGACGGACCTCCGAAAAAGGAAGAGGTATTTAAAAGGAAGTGGAATTCTCTATGTATCTTTGTATGTATGCACACATTTATGACATATGTATGCATTTTTATATGCATGTCTGATGTATATATGCACTGTTGTAGCTGCTGTTACAAAGTGCTGTTTTGGATGGAGAACTTACTGATAAATCTAAACTTCTTTCAATACACTGTAAATTCTTTTAACACCCTGTGCATACACAGTACAGCAGATTGCACATTCATTATGTGATGACACATGGCATAAGACACTGATAACAAGGCTCAATTCTCTGTATGTTTACTCTGTTTTCCTCTTTACCATCTTTTCCTACCATCTTTTTCTCTGTGGATCTACTGAACCTGTTACAGTGAGCTCTGTATAAGATTCATGATCTTCACTGTACTGAGGATAAACCATGGGGAAATTCAAGTCATCCTAAAAGCAAGGAGGAGTGGGAAGAAAAAACTGATAGTTACACAGGGCTGTGCAGGTGGGAGCAGGAGGCATGAATCCACAATATGTGTTAAAAATTGCATATCACTTTGGGCATGCATGGGTTCACACATGCAGACTACATTCATTATCATTGATGTGCCATAGTAATTATTAGAATGAATTTTAATAGGGAAGTAAAAATTAGACCTTTGCTACCATAATACTAGTCTTTAATGTAACAAAATCAACCCAGATTTTCAATGGAAGCAGCAAGATTGGATTTTAGTTATTCATCTCCTCTGTTGATAATAGACCATTGCGCAGAATGATTCTTCAAAAGGGGTTTTGTGTCACAAGTCTATTTTGGTCTGCTCTCACCATGGTGTCTCATGGTGCTTTCTTATTATGTCTTTTTTTCTTTCTTTTTTTTTTTTTTTTTTTTTTAATCTCAGACTAAAAGTGATTTAAATATTCCTCACAGGTGTTATCTGAATTAAAAAGGATGACTACTGCTAGTAGCGTGCTTTCTTCTTAATAGCACAATGCACACAGCTTCTGCTTTCCGTCCTTATGCTGCATGCTGCTTAACTCCGGCTTTTAAGGTTTCATCAATTCCTACTGACACTTTACTGATAAATAGGTCGTTCAGAAATTCAACTGCATCCTAGTCTGAAGGGTTATGATGCTGAGAGGATACTGAATTATTTCCTTGGTCTTTCTTTCACCTCCCACAGCAGGCAAATCCACCCAGTAAATCTTCAATGAATGGATTATAAATATTAAGGAATTCACAGAAGTAGATTAAATTGGCTGTGAACAGGGGAGACACAGCTGGATGTTCTTCTGGTTTGAAGTCAGACTCAGCAACTGGATGGGGTTGACTACCCACCATCCCTGAAACATAGAGATGCTCACTTTTCCCAGCCATGTGGTCTAAAGTTGAGCCAACACTTTCAATGACTGTTTTGCAAACACAGCAGAAGCCATGCACTTCTTCAGTGCATGTCCTGTAATAGACTTCTGCCTCGAGTATATGAGCCAAAGGAGGGGTGGGACTTCTCACACTGTGGCCTGATGTCCCAGTGGATGGGAAGAAAGGGAATAGGAGGACTGCTACAACATTGGCATAATGTCAAACTGACATTTTTAATAATAATGGATTAAGAGCCTCTCTTGCCATCAGCAAATGAGAGAGGATGCATAGGTCCATAGTGCTGTTGTGCTAATACTCTCTCCTTAGAGTAAGTGACAATCCACAACTGAGAAAAGCACTATCAACAGAATAATTTACATCTATGTAAATGAAAGCATAAACCTTGTTATGTCTCATGGGAACAAGAAAGTCCATTTTCCTTTGCTCTCCATTTCTTCCTGAGGTGGTTACATGATGTTTCTTGCCGTAATGTACTACTTAGGCCTTCACTACACTGTACTATTCCAGTGTGTGATGTTTTACACCAAATGGGTCACAAATTGCACTAAAATTTTCAAACTTTTAATTTTTAGTGACATTTAATTACTGGTCTTCTGTTTTTGCAGGGATTCTAGTAGTTTCTTTTCACATAACAGCTTAAGAACTCACTTGGATAAATCTAGGTACTAGTCTAACATATTGTAATTTGTAATAAGTTACATTGATTTGTTACTCTTATTCACTGATATACATGGAATTATTTGGTTTCATGAACTTTGTGGGGAGAGAAAGAGGGGGGAAACAAAGGCCTCTTATTAGTATCAATTTTTCTGTGAAGCTATAAATGGTGAAATGCCAACATGCATTGTGTTATGGTGATACATTGGTCACAATTAGATTGAACAAAGAGTTGCTTTAAATCAAAGTAAAAGACAAAGCATAAACCATTGCTAACCAAGTGACCAGAGAGATTTTGAGACAAAAGGAGAGGCATGTTTGTTTTTCTCTATGGCTGTTACTTAATCTTTTGTTCCTTTATCATGTATGCATAACAAATATGTCTTTGTATTCTTTCATCTTCATGTGCTCTTCCTTTAACAGTGATTTGTTACCATTTTATTAAGTACTGGTGTATATTTAGAATCTAAATCATACATGAAAAAAAGAATATAGAATCCTGAACAATAATGTTGTTTTTTTTCTGAAATACAACTGAGACAAAACCATAAGAAGTAAGAGGATTTTTTCCTTTTGTTTGATTCTCTGACAAATAGAAGGCAAAAGAAAAGAAATTCACATGTAGAACTTACTCAGCAAATTTGATTCTCAGGGACAACGTGTTCTAATGCAGTTGTATAAATTGTTCTGTCCTCACTTGAATGCAGTGCATTGTGCTGATTTTCCCCCCCTAGAAATACTCTATCTTAAAGGTAGAATGCAGTAAATAAGTTTTATTAAATCATGTGTCATATACTAAAATATAAGCTTTGTAAACCTTCATGTGTATAATATTGGCAGTGTAATACATCTAATAGTTTTATCAATTCATTGTTCTATTAATTCAAGACTTTATGACATAGTTGAAAACTACATGCACAAATTTGTTGGACAAGCATAAAAAATAGTGTATGTCAGAGGGTCTGGGCTCTGTTCCTGATCTTACTGAAGATTTAGTTCAGAAATATTACTAAGTCACTCTCATCAAAGTTTAAAACATTCAATTTGGATCACTTTTATGATCATCTCATGCACTTCCAGAGAACATAGGTAAATAACTTTTTCAGGGTTTCTACTTCTTCTCTATATTGCATTTTAGCTGTAGAAAATCTGATCCTTAAATCCCAGGCAGAAGGGGCCAATAATTTGAATTTTCTTTGCCAAGGTGATGAACATTTTCCATCTTCTTGAAGTTAAAGACAGCTGTGCATCTTCAGAGGCTCTAAAAATATGAGCATCCTCAACAACCCTGTTCCATCTTTCAGTAAATTTATTTACATTTCTCTGTATTTCATCAGGGTTATGAATTCATTGATATTTGTAAAGCACCTGTTGGGAGGTGTTATAGAAATTGATAATATGGTAATATATCATTTGCATTGGCTTGAAATTTCTGTGTGTACATGTGTGTGTATGATCTTTCTAGACATTGAGACAAAGTATGTAAAAAGGCTGGTTTTCCAGCCTTCTCTCCATGCTTTCATGCCTATACACAAAAAATATTTAGAGAGCTCTCTATGTCATATACAGAGGAAATTAAGATTTTGAGACAGTGGGGAGCAGATAGAACAATAGGTTAATAAGAATTCAGAAACATAAAGTAAAATAAATGAACTTGAAAATAGGAGGGCAGGGCTGAAATGTCTTTTTTCCTTTTGAGCAGAGGTAAAGCAAACGAAAATATTTAGATGATTTAAAATGCAGAGTCAAAGCAGCCTTGCTTCTTGTGCAGGTCTTCTGAATGGGATTTGCTTCTGTGTGAAATTAAGTGTATTGCATTTTTAACAACCAGGACATATTAAAAAGTGATCTGCATTGCCCCAGGATTTTTAGCCCATGAACAATTTAAATATATTGTCACAACAATTAAAATGCAGGCTTCCTTTCTCAAATAAATATTTAGTTTAATCTTCCATTAGGTCATTAGCATATATGCCATTATATGTATATAAATATTTGGATTTTTGTTTTTGTTTAGTTTCAGGGTGGGTATTGAACTGATCATATGAAAAACATCTTTCCTTGACGATGCAGTACAAGTAAATCCCTAAAGAAAACATGCCAGAATTGTCAGGCATTGCTTGGAATATCTTTAGTACAGAGCAGGACACATAATAAGATTTACCCACTGCCTTGGAGACAGAGAAAGGGTTGTCACGAGGACATTTCTTAAGAGTTTTTACAAAAATGCATGGCTCCATCTGTCTTCTCTCTTTTCCTTGGCTACGAGTGCAGCCTAGCAATTTCAATAACCCAACAAGGGACCTCATGCACCAGGAGAAGTGAGGAACAGATTTTTCAACTTGGCACCATTTTTTAATTTTTTTTTTTTTTAAATGGCAGTTGAAATAATTATCCACAACTACAGGCAGCTGATGGATAGCATGTTTAATCTATGGATCCAGCTTCACACTCTCCAGGGTGTACTGAGGACAAACAGGCATGTTATGAGGGAGTTGCATGAAATAGTTCAAATACAAATCAAAAAGCTAGAATGGTTTGTCTTTTTACTGACTTAACAGAAAGGAAATTATTGGAGTTGTTTCATAGGCATCACCTGATCTCAGTAATGCTACAGTGGCTAGAGGAATAAAGACATGTTGATACAGTGACCCTGGAACACTCATAAATCAACGGCTACCTGTATTTCAGGGTAAATGCACAGAAAAACTCCACTTGCTCACTGCCTAGGACACATCCCACTTCAAATTTCAAACCACAGTGTGGTATATTTTTCATATGGAGAAAACTAGGAAGTTCCAGTAACATGGAATTCAGTAAATCAGTGAATACTTTTTAGCATAGACTGTGCTTAGAAGATTTCACACAACGCAGAATTGACTACTTTTTAATATTCTAATAACTTTTCAGGAATTTATGGATTGCTTGATGGGGTAGATGGTACGACAAATAGCTCCAACCTTCAAATGACAGATGACTTGTTGAGAATTATTTATAAGACTAATACAAGAAGTCTTCTTTCTCTCTCCATTTAATCCCAGTACTCAGTTTGTTGGTTGAATGTATTGTTGGTTTTTTTTTTTCCTACTTTGCAAATGATGGTTTGTAGTCACAAGCTTAAAGGACAGACTTGCCCAGCAACTACAGTTCTCTAACAATACTTTTCAATTATCATCCAGAAACTATGCCTTTTGCAAACAATTTCCTGAACACTGGGCACAAGATGCAGTTGCACAAAATTTGGTTAAATTTTTGCCTCAAGGTAATTTTACTTCATATTCTATTACTGCTGTTATTATTTCTGCTACAGTAATATCTAGATGATCTAGTCTTGGACCAGACAAAGATGTAACAGCTACTCTACTGTGAGCTGTACAAACAAAGAACAGAGTTAATCCTTTGTTTCAAACTTATGGGCTGTAAATCAGAGAACAAATGTAAAGAAAGAGTGAGCAGAAAAAAATAATAAAAATTACTGGTTAACATCATAGGGGTTTGGCATATCAGAAGCTTAATTACTGCAACTGTTTTCACAGAGATCAGAGCAAAGAAGAGTCACATGCACAGATGTAAAGGAAGGTAATGAAACAGCTTTGTTCATAGGGAATTCCTCCTAATCATGAAAAGAATAACAAGCATGCTTAAAATCCAGCCCCAGTAGAAGATGGAGACTGACTTGATGAACTGATCAAAAAACCCATTTTGTCATTCCAAGATGATGGCCAGGAGATAAGTGGGCTTTGTAAATGCAAAGAACTAAGTTATTTGATACAATAGTGAAGGAGGAAAAAAGCTGCAGGATGCAGGGGAAGGGATGGATGGTTCATGGATAAATCTGTGGGAATGTAAAAATAATCTTTGATTCAACATTAATTATTTTCTGTGAAATAAAGCTTTTAGCAGTAAGATAAAAGACTGGTGTTGCAGGGTTTGAATTCTGCAATGGTCTTTAGGAGAGGATCTTAGCTCGATGACTGGAGAGGAGAACTATGATTCGGCTGTGTTACCTAGAAAGTACCTGGGAGAACCAAAACAATGTCTCATTAGTCTTATTGATACACTGCAGTGCATGCATACTTGTGTATGAGCACTGGACACATCCATTGCAGCAGAAAAACACTAGCCCAGACTCCACCTTAGAGCACAGTAAAGTTCATACGCACAGAAAATTGAGAGACAATGCTGATGATGGTGGGTGCTGGCTGAGGGGCACTGGCAGGCTGACTGCACTCACCTTTTAAATGCTTCACATCTGTGCACCCTGTGGCACTACTTTTAATTATCCTATTAAGCTCTGTCTCTACCCACTTTAGTCAGGAGAGCTCAAGAAGAGATTTTCTTTCATCCTTTTCAGTGTCAAGATGTTTCTTTGTGTTTTCTTTCCCTTGAATACACTGGCCTCTGAGACACTTCACAATTATTGTGTTCCAGCCTCATCTGACCCTTTTTTCTACCTTTCCTTTGAGTGACTAGTTTTATTTATTTGAATTTTATCTAGAGTGTTTTTAACTATATTTTTATTGCATTTTAATCATAGTTTTATTGCCCCTTGCTGCTCCTTGAGCATAGGATAAATATTGTCATAGCTTTTCAATGTTTAAATGATACTATGTCTTGTATGATAAAATATCTCATTACTAAATGTGTCAGTAAGTTTTTTCTTTTTGTATGTGATCTTTGGTTGTAGTTCTTTAGCAAGTATGCTTAGCAGCCCCCAGCTTTGCTCTTCTGTGTAAAGAACCAGGATATCATCCTTTTCTGTTGTTTATTAAGAATAAAGAAAAAAAATCTGAGGAAAATCATAGCTTGTGGCTTGGCTGCTCAGCTTACGTAAAATGGCAGAATGTTATTAAAATCAGTGAGGCCTGTGCCAAGATGGTCTACCCAGACTATCTAGTGATACTAACATATTGCACAGAATATAATATTTCTAGAGTAATAATATAGCTAGAAATTTCCAAGTAGCTTACAAATTTTAGACTTACAGATTACAATGCTGGATGAAAGGCATCACAAACAACAGTCCTAAAGATTCACTGAGTATAAGTGCACATTGTCTTTTCCTGGGTGAAATTCTGGCATTTTTTTATCTTTCTTGGGTTCAGTAGGACTTCAAAACATGTTTTATAGATGAGTTTTCCTTCGAAAAAAGTCCATGTCTGTACCCTAGTTTTGGTTCCCTTTGTTCTTCATGATAATGCTTTTGGAGTCATTCTTCCATTTAAAGCAAGAAGCAACCAATAAGAGAGTTTTGATCTGGTAACTGAGAGCGACTGGACAGGGCGTGATGTGTGCACATAATCTCATGAAAGGCTGTGCTAATTGCAGCTCAACTTCACTCTAGAGAAGAATATTAGTAGGGAATCTGTGTGGCTTCAAGAGCTTGTCTGTCGACTACCCCAGAATCAAGGCCTCTTCAAGTCCTCTGTATGATAAATTCCTCTGAGTAAATAAAATGAGGGACATCAGAATGGAAACTTTTTGATCAACAGCATATAAAACAACTTCCTGCATAGAGCAACAGGAACACCTGAGACCACAGCATGACAATGGCAATTCCCTGCTGCACAAAAGAAAAATTATAAGCGTGTTTTTCTGGAAAATATGTGCCTGATGCTGTGCAGGTTTTTTTGATGCCTGTGTTTGGATTTTTTGTTCTTTTAAATGTAATTATCATAAGTAAAACACCTCAGATTGTAAAAGATCAATTTTAAAGACAAATCCTGATCAGTTACTTTCTTGATCATAGCTGAATTTTTAAAGAATTATTACTCAAATTGGAGTGTCAATTATTTTGGAAGTCCTGAAATCATTATAATTTACTGTAAGGTCACATCAGTATTGCAGCTAATGTCTTAAAAAGGACTTTATATGGGTCAGGGTGAAGAGACTCCAGGGCAATCCCATCTGTATGTAATCAAGTAAAGGCTCTGTGAGAATCAAGGAGTCAAAAAAAAAAAGTAGTGCAAGGCTATTTTTCTTAATGGTAATAGCAGGGAATGGTGCTTATTAACCAGACTCCAGAGATGGTGAAAATGTTGAATTTCTGTACTATTTAAAAAATCCTGGTTTTATTACAAAAGCATTTGAAGCCACCAATCATGATATCCTTCTTAAAGTGACATTTTAGGAAAACTAGAACAATTTTTAGGTCAGTCAATTCATTCTTTCCATATGTTTTGCTCCTATTTATGCCAAAATTGCATGATAAAATACATACTGGGAACAGAAGCATAATTCTGTTTTTAACAGTAGAAGCCAGAATGCTACATTTCAACCCTGTTAAAATACACTCCACCAAACAGTGTTGAAAAACAGACTTAAGAAAATGTCTGTAGCACTGAGGTCTTTTTAATCCCGTTTTAGTTGCTGAAGTTTGTCTTCTGTGTTGAAATGAAGGGAGTTGTGGAAACTTTTTTACCCTTGTTCTTTCCTTTCCACCTCTTTGCAGAGAATTTGCTGTCAGATGGATCTATACACACACTGCACTATGTCTCTGATAAGGTTTCTTTTAATGAAAGAAAAGACATAATAACTCATGGGTGGGTACAGTTCTTCAGTAATATTGCTCTAATGATAAATGCCATAATTTTCCTAAGCCCCTGAGTGCCATTCTTCTCCTTGCACTGCTTAGAGTCTTTTGATCTAAGAAGCATCCACAATAATTTAAAAATACAGTCTTAGATGGCATAAAAAATTCAAATTCTTTTTAAAATTAAAATTAAAATAATCTACAAGCAATCACAACTCAATTCCAGTTAATAATTGTCTAAGATTATTGAACATCGTGCTCCAATACTCCATCAAACAGAAGATTAGGTTTTTGCTTTCGCATTTTACATAATTATCTATCTTTGCTACAGATGGATTTAAAAGCCTCTTTTTAAAATATAAAACACTGGTTTCAAAGTAACACAGGGGTAGCAAATCCTGTGTATTTTCATATGGCTGTAAACTATAGGACACATGGTGAATCAATGGGAGAGATGATTGAAGAGCAATTCACAGACAGGGGATGACAATGGCTCATCATGGATCCTATTTTGGGAATTGGTGGGGGTATGCATATAGTCTTTCAAGGTCATCCAGTGATATCAGCTTCATTAGCCCCTTCTGGCTTGGTACTTGCAATTAACAGGAGACTCTGATTATACCCGCAGTCGCAGTGCCAGCATGGCCCATTACTTCTCTTCCTGTGATGTGATTTAGCTCTGGCATAGAACTCTTACTTGAACAGCTCAAGAGGTGCATATGGCTCAAGAGCCACATGTTCCTCACTTCTGGTCTAAACCCATGAAACAAAACATTGGTTTGATTGTCTCAATATTCCCCCCCCCTTAACATATATCAGCAGATTGCTTTTTAGCACATATTTGGTGTAAATTATTCCTCTCAACAAAATCAACAGTTGTTCAGAGCAAATCCCTTATGAGGAGACCTGATTTCACTTTTTATATGCTGCAGATCATGGGTTCTTCTGAATAAGACAGGTTCTAACAGCTAATGGTATAAGTGAGCATAGTACCTAGTAGCATTAGCGAGGAAGTGATGAACACATTCAAAAACCTTTCTTTGCCTTTTTGTATGGCAGTTTAAAATAGAAAACTTCCCTAATCTAATTAATCAAGTGTATTTTGTAAATTTTGTCATTCATAGTGGAGGCTTAGATCCCAATACACAAAAAAAACTTTATCCTTCTCTTGGAGCCATTTGATCACAAAACAACTGTGTTATCACATCAATGACCAACAGATGATGCATATGTAAATTTAAACTCTTACATCTGAAAAATAACTTGCAAAATCACTTATTCTCAGTATGATTTGTCTGGGGTAAATCGTGTTGCTGTGGAGACTCAAGGATGCTTGACTAACTCTGCTCCACAGCTGGCTACTACACCAAACCTGTGAGCTCCATGACTGAACTACTCTATCATCTCTGGTTTCCAAATGTGGGTTGTTTTTTGCATGACAGATACCAGCCGAGTGGAACAGCGATAATCCCTTTTGGTATCACTGCTACAACTATTGCATCATGAGGAAGACAGATACTAGGGGTGCCCTCAATAGTTTCTGAACTTCCAGTGAGTATGTGTACGTAACACAACAGATACAACTCTCTTGGCTATCCAGGATTAGGAGGCAAAAGGCACAGGGCCACCAGCGTGGGCCAGACTGAACTCTTACTCATAAAGTACTGACTTCTCTGCTTCCAACTACAGCTATAGATAACATATTGATGTTCAAAGGGATTGCTCTCGTCTTAAAATTGTAGGAGAAATATAGTAACTTAGGAGAAATAGCAATTTAGGAAAGATTATTAAAGAATACATGGCTTTCACTGATGACCTGGACATGTTATACTGAATGCACCTGTCCAGAGATATTGAAAATTTTTAGGCATGTTCTCTATTTAGATGGGAAAAGAGTCTTACCAAAAGCCAAGGACACCTAGGTAAACATTTCCTTAAAAAATTCAGAAACTTATCATTTTGCACCCTTTTGTGACAGATAGGAATTAAGTTCTTGATAGGCACTCCTCAAATCTCACTCTTGAGTCTTCTGGTTTGTTGTATGAAAGTGATATAAAGATTTGTGTTTTAATAGTTTAGGGTAAAACTGTTCTGCAGTTTACTTTCAAAGCAATGACTAATAGTAAAAGCAAGAGGTAAAAATGTAGATAAGGAAGAAAGGAATTGGTTATAGCAGGCTGCCAGAATTGAATCACAGCAGTGAAATCCAACAAGGAGCAGGAGTGATTCTTTTAATTTCAGGAGCAACCATATGTTTAATTGTATAGTCAACACAGAGTAGGACTGAATCTGCTAGTAACAGACATGCCAAGTTTTGTGTCTTGTCTTGAGTGAAGTATTCAATTTACTAAATGAACATGCATATTCACGCTCACACTCAAGCATACTCTCTCTCCTCTTCATGGGGCCAGGGCAAGGAGAGAAAGTGAAAAATGTCTTTGCTGAGGAGTGGGTAGGCAAGCTCTCACCCTGCTGAACTCTACAGGAAGGTTTTTACTGATATGAATAGGGGTCTCTGATGCACACAGCTCTCCTGTTAAATTCAGCAGGTATCGCAGCAAGTCAGTACAAGCTTTGGGCAGAAATGCACAACAGGCAAAGTGCATTTTTTAAATTTCCCTTTCATTTTTATTCTTTTTAAATTACCTTTCCTATAGAGACACTAGATACAGCATACAGTCTGTTCTGCAAGTCTGTGAATAACTACTGAGATTCTTGTTAAAAGCCTTCACACAACAGAAAAGCTAGAATGCCCTAATAAAACCTTTTTATTTCACAGAATCACATATTCGCTGAATGGTTTGGGTTTGGAGGGACCTTAAAGATCATCTAGTACCAACCCTTCCGCCATGGGCAGAGACACCTCATATTGGAACAGGTTGCTCAAGGCCCCAGACAAAATGGCTTTGAACAGTTCCAGGGCTGGAACCTCTATGAATTCTCAGGACAACCTATTCCAGTGCCTCACTACCCTCAAGGTCAAGAATTTCTTCCTAATGTCTAATCTAAATCTCTCATTTTTAAGACATTGCCCCTTATTCTATCACTAAATGCTTCTGTAAAAGTCCCTCTCCAGCTATCCTATAGGCCCCTTTCAAATACTGGAAAGTTGTTTTAAGTGCTCCCTGCAGACTTCTCCAGGCTGAATAACCCCAACTCTCTCGGCCTGTCCTCATAGGAGAGGTGCCCCAGCTCTCTGATCATCTTTGTGGCCCGTCTCTGGATCTGCCCTAACAGTTCTATGTCCTTCTTCTGTTGGGGGCTCCAGAATTTAGAATAGAATAGAATAGAATAGAATAGAATAGAATAGAATAGAATAGGTTGGAAGAGACCTTGAAGATCATCACGTCCAACCCATCAACCAATCCAACCCACCTAAACAACTAAACCATGGCACCAAGCACCCCATCAAGCCCCCTCCTGAACACCTCCAATTATGGTGACTCCACCACTTCCCTGGGCAGCCCCTTCCAATGGGCAATCACTCTGTATGGAACTTCTTCCTAACATCCAACCTAAATCTCCCCTGGCGCAGCCTGAGACTATGTCCTCTTGTCCTGGTACTGGCTGCCTGAGAGAAGAGATCAACATCCGCCTGTCTACAACTTCCATTCAGGTAGTTGCAGAGAGCAATAAGGTCACCCCTGAGTCTCCTCCTCTCCAGGCTGAGTAACCCCAGCTCCCTCAGCCTCTCCTCACAGGGCTTGTGCTCCAAATCCCCTCACCAACTTCCTTGCCCTTCTCTGGACTTGTTCCAGCAAGTCAACATCCTTCCTAAACTGAGGGGCCCAGAACTGGACAAATTTGACACAATACTCCAAGTGGGGTCTCAGAAAAGTGGAGTAAAGGAGGAGAATCATGTCCCTTGACCAGCTGGCCACACTTTTTGTGATACAGCCAAGGATATGGTTGTCTTTTTGGACTTCAAGAACACATTGCCTGCTCATACTGACTTTCTGATCAACCAGCACCGTCAAGTACTCCTCATAACTGCCCTCTCTATTTTCTGGCACAGCCTGTGTTTGTCCTTGTGACTTTGACAGTTTATTTTATTTTTGGGTTATATGTACCCTTAGAAATACATGCCTTATTGTTAGTTATATCACATCCACCCACTGCTTTCAAAACAGGTACTCTCCATGTACTCTGCTACGTGACTCTTTTCCCTCCAAGTCTGAAGCCTTAATTTGAAAATACCTGTGCAGTGGATTATCCATTCAGGTTGGGAACTGATGGAAATACTGTAGGGTGCCAGTTTCTGATAATTAGTGTGGGAGTCAGAAGCCAGAGAAAACCACAGGATCTGCCTGTCCAGCTGCTGGAGCCGATTCTTCCTCATAATGATGTTAAACTTCTCCACTTCTGGGGACTATGACATTACTAAGTCACGAAAAGCTGATGCTTCCTCCCTCATCGGCTGAAATACTGTGAAAATGGTTCTTTTGGCATATTTGCAGCCCACTGAAACAGCTTCCTTGTCTAACTGCCTGCTGCTCCCCAGTGTTGAGGGGGAGGTCATAAAAATGAGGTTATAGTTGGGTCAGAAACAATGGAGTTTTGTATCACAGCATCTACCTGATTCCTAGAACCAGTGTTTAAAGTGTCCCAATGGAGAAAATACCTTTTTCAAAGCAAAGGGGAAAAAACACTTTATAGGCATTTGTGCATGGCCTAAGACCCCAAAGGGAATAATTGACTTCTACAAATCAGTGAAGAAATGTATTTTTCAGACTACAGCATAGAAACAAAAGAGGGAAGAGGAAATAATTTTTTTTCCACAGATGAAACCAGTAAGTTTTGCAGGTGGCTTTTTGGAATATAAGGAAAAACAATTGTTTTCCTTAAAAGCAGGAAGCAATGCAGATATATTAGAGAAGTGCTGGTAGACCTGATCTATGAGAACTCACCTGACCACCATAGAATTGATAGAGATGCTAAGCAGCAGCAGGGCAGGGCAAATCAAAATGACCTGCTGTCATTGTCTGCTCCAACGCAGCATGGCACAGAAACTGCTCTGTATCTACTCTGCTTGAGATAGCCTCAGTCCCAAAATGGAGAGCTGCTCAACACTGTGCTTTTCTGTGCAGTAAGAACACGTGTGAAACTAAAGTATAATCCAGTAACTGTTCAGTGTTGAGGTGGATGCCATCCTTCCAAAAGGAAGCTAAAAAGTAGTTATGATATATTCCCCCAAAACCTTAAAGGTTCTACAGCATCTCATGTACATCCCTGAGCTCTGTGTTGCCATATCAGTATTACCTGCACACTGTTTTCTAGTATGAATTTGAACTCCTTCCTTGTTACAACCTGAACTATCCAACAATGGTTTTGGTAGTAGGTGAGTGACTGCTGCTCAGTGTTGCTGCCCTCACAATGGCAAGAGCTGTGGTTGGCGTCTCCTGGTGGTCAGCCTTCATATAATCATTCGAATGCTGTTCAGCCAGGTCCTTGGGCATTTCTCCCTGATAGGTTCAGGTTTGAATATACTCACAGTTATTTGTCTCTCTTTGGTAAAAGTAAGCTCCTGCTTTCATCCACAGCCAGATGAAACTTTGCATCTTCCCTGTTCTAGTGCTGCCACTAGCTGCTTCATTGTTGCTGTTGACAGGTGACGTGGAAACTGCAGTTATATTTGTGACGATACTCCTTGCTGGTGGTAAAGCACTAACTAGGAATTGCCTCCATGTTATGATTTACACTCTTTGTATTTGACTGTCTCTCCTGGTGTCACATTGGTCTGTGAGCACGGGGATGACCTCTTTGTCCTGGCTAGCCCTTGAGATAATGCTGAGACTTAATCATGATTTCCTTTCCTGCCACAACAGCTGCTGCACTGCAGTCTTAATAAAACTGCTCCATTGTGATATATGTATGTCCAAGACATCACCAAAGCTCCTACTATGTGTGTTGTCACTGCCAGAGAGATTTCCTCACTGGAATACCCATGTGATGGCAAGGATCCTGCTCACCATTTGTGGCACCTGTCAGTGATAATTCAGATGCTCCTGCTGATGAGACAAAAATCAGGTCCAAGATTAATAATGGGGCCACTGCTGCAGAGCAGTGAGGTTTACAAAATTATGTGCAGAAAACAAACAAACAGAAATCAGATTATTCAGTGGTTGAGCAGCAACTGGATAATGCAGTGTTTGATGTTGGTCAAGCATGAATCAGATATTAACAGCTAAAGCAACCTACATTCTCTTTATCTACATTTACTGCCAAATCCACATTTTCTAGACCCTTTCCATATCCTGCAAGGATTTTCATACTGGAGACATTCCTCAGTGGGTTTTGATGCTTATCACCCTATAGCGATCAGTGTGTTATCAGACTAGGTGGTATTTTAACCAGGAAGAAAAAGTAAATGAGTTGCAGTGATTAAGCACACAATTAGATGGAAGACTTGATGGGGAAAGGCAGAAGGGGGGGATGAGTGAATAAGTGGTATAGTATAAGTAAGGCAGTATTTGGACCATGCAGATATTAAGCACTGGCACAGTTATTTTCTTTAGAATCTAGGATATTGACTGAGTGTTAACTTCCCTAAGTCCGTTTGATTGCCATCTTCAGAGGTATTAAAATACTGTCCCTTCCTTTCTACAGACTGTATCTCCTACTGCAGGTTGGAATATATTTCTGAGCCAGTGTTGTGGATGCAGCCTAGGAGACAGGACATCTTTAATGTGATCCAGTTGGGGATATCCCTGATTACTGCAGAGATTTTGGATTAGATGGCCTTTAAAGGTCTCTTCCAGCTCAATGCATTCGATGAATCTATGAATCTATGTTTCTGCCTGGGACTTCTTTCATAGTCTGGACTGCATTGTTCCTCTTGTTTTTATTTAATTTTATGAAACTTAATATTTTTGCCATTACCCCTTGTTGAATAGAACAGAAGAAAGCAGACTAATGTTATCTAACCATCACATGAACGGAACATATTTATGTCTGTTCACCAATCAGACTGCCATAGTGCGGCCAGTTCCTCTCCCAGATTTTTAATAGGAGTAACATGGGTTTTCATTAACCTGACAATGATTTTATGACTTGAAAACCAACATAAAATCTCAGATGATAAACCTATCTGACTGTCTTCTTTGGTGGTTTGAGTTTCTGGACACACAGGAATAGAGAGAGCCCAATGGAGAAATAAACTTGAATTGTTTGGCACTTGGCTATAAACAAGGAGCTGGGAGCTTCTTCTCTCTGGTTTTGTGTGCCTCCATCATTCCTTCTGGTGCACATTGGATAGTGAAACCAAAGCAAAATTTCAGCAATCCAGAGAGTACATAAGAAACGGAGACTAAAAGAAGATCTTTACACTTTTTACATATCTGAAGGCCAAAAATGACCTTGGTGTGACTGTGTAAGTATTATAGACCATTAACATTTCAGCTGAGTATTTCACCATTGAATCCAAGGAGACACCATTGTAAATCACTTTTCAAAGCATATTTTCCAAAAAGGAAACAAGGGATGTAAATCTGGTACCCTTCATGGTCTGTTCCAATGCTTAATCATCTTCACTGTGCTTTATTTCTCATTTGAATTCATCTGGCTTTAACTCTCATCCACTGATTCCTGTTATGACTTTCTCTGCTAGATTGGTATAATTTTACTTCCCACACCATGTTCTTTTCATATTTATTGGCCAAGTTCTTCAAAAAATAAAATAAAAGCAAGGGAGAGAGGGAGAGATGGGGAAAGAGAGAAAACAGGGAAGAAGGGAAGAATTCAGAAAAAAAAAATAATAAGGAATTCAGAAGGAAAGAAGGAATTTGGAAGTGAGGAATTTAGAAGGAAGGAATTTGGAAGGATTTCAGAAGGAAGGAAGGAGAAATGGAAGGAAGGGAGAGAAGGAGAGATCATGGCAATGAAACATAAAGAATTAGTGTCATGAGTCAAGATTAACAATGCCATAGAAAAACTGAGAAGAGCATGTCACATCTGTCACTTGGTATATGTCCTTCGAGTGCCTATTTTAGGGTAGCTCAGAATAATTGGCTTCTAGGCAATCATAGGGTGAAAGTATGTATAAAAAAATATCATAACTATAAAGATCTTAAGTGTATTTTTAAAGCATGGCTTTATACAGGGTAGATTGAGAACTCATGAAGTTCTAAGATGTGTTCTAAGATGTGTTCTAAGATGTGTTCACTGTCCTTTTTTCCAATTTATTGATAGGTTTCCTAAGATTATGTGCTTCTTTTTGTAACCGGGGCTCAGGATACTCTGTGGAACAGAGCTGTTCTGCAAAATGTTGTCTCCGTCTTCTCTTGATCTTTGTCTTGAGGGTAGTGGTGGAAGGGTGCACCTGGAGAAGAACCTTCCAGTACCTCTGCTTATAATGACTTCAGTTGTTCAGGTACTGAAAGAGACCATGAGATAAGCTGTGTATTTTGCTGCTATCATGTACATAAGCAAACATATGCACTTGAAATAAGAGTCCAATGACAATGGCTCTGCTATCTTCAAAAGCCTTTAATGAGCTCCATATGTCTAGCAATCTGCATCACAAATTCGAGGCACAAATTAAAATGTGGCTTTTTTTCTCAAGGACTCATTGGCTTATTGCAATGGGTCATGTTCTGAATGTTGTTAGGACACTAGGAGGTGGATGTCTCTGGATGGTGTGACTCGTTCCTGATCTGAATCCTGTTACAAGCCAAGGTTTGCAGGAACAGGTAACAGCTTTTATTAAACCATCTGTTGGAGAAACTAGAGGAGGTTCCAAGAGCACAAACTCTGATGCCAAAATATGACTGTTTTTTTTTCCTGCCTGTATTAGTTGGCTTAATAAGACCTCTCTTTCTAGTCCTATACCTTCACATCATTATGGCTTCAGTAATAAGGGTCTCCATGAAAGGAAGTGAGAAGGGCACATGAAGTCACTCTTATACTGCTGTAAACATCTACTCTTCCATTAAAATTATAGAAATATAGAATGGTTTGGGCTAGAAGGGATCTTTAAAGGTCATCTAGTCCAGCCCCCTGCAGTGAGCAGGGACATCTTTAAAGCAAATCAAGTTGTCCCTCTGGACGGTAGAGCAAACAGACTAGTGGTGTGTTTTAACCTAGAGACAAGTTTAGATCAATGACTGCTTTACCTGTGCATTTTTGCAAGACTTTGCATTTGGAATCAATTTTTATTTCCTGAGCTCATCTACAGTCACAACAAGGTGGAATTCTGTTTTGCATATCTTAGAGCCCTGCCATGAATAGCTGCAAGCTGTGTGTGATTGCTAGCTTATAATAGGTTATTTCAGCACTGTTCCAATCTACCTGGATTTTGATACAATAGTTATTGGCAAAGTCTTCACTACTGGAAGCAACGGTTTGTTGTTGCTCCAGCCACCTTCAATCAGAGCATCTCAGCTTCAAGCTTTGGAAATATTAAAGGTTTCACACAAGAAAAGGCTTTGATGAATTCAGCGATGCATTAAGGACAGTGATGCCTTGCTCAGAAAATGATCTTTAGCTCTGCAGCTGAGAAATAAAAAAAAAGTAATGATCAAGCTTTCTTTGTGATGTTATGTCCTCACAATACTGCTGTATTTAAGGTTCCTCATCCTCATGTCTTGGTCAACAGCATGAACAATGTAGACTCAGCCTTATATGTCTCCTGCTCTAGCAGAATTTTTGGTTCCTTCAGACCCCAAAAAAAGGCCACGGATATTCAAGCAACTGACCTCCTTGCAGTGGTAGTAGCAGCATATTGTTTTCCAATGTTTTGCACAGAAGAGAAACTTGTGAAATCTGGATATTTTGCTTAGGTGTTTAGCTTCAGGCAAAGGCTAAGCGACCTCTCACTTCTTGTCGATAGGGTGAAATAACTCCAATTTGCCTTATAGCAGAAATTGCATTGAGATTATCTAATGAAGATATTATTATCGTTATTATGAAGTGAACAGGAAAATGGTTTGGATAATTGGCAGAAGAGAAAATGAGAATGGTGAACAGTTCCAACTCTGAGGCCCCTTGGCAACAGATATCCTAAGTATGTCCGAAACAGGCAGCTCCCTTGATCAGTACAGACCTCTCTGCTGGAGAGGCAGCTTCCTCTAGAAGTGTAATTGTGAATTTAAATGCACAAGAATCAAGAAACAGAAATTACAAGGTTCTTGATTTCCACCCCTCACATTAACTAAATATGCATTTACTGCTAATTATCTTAGAAGTATAGACTACATTTTCTGGCAGAAATTTGTTTCCCCACTATTTTTTAGGCTGAACAGCAAAGAATCAACCTTCCCCATTTGCATTAGCATGTTCTTGTTTTGTTCTGTTTTGTTGTGGTGTGTTGTTGGGGATTTTTTTGTGTCTGTTTGGGGTTTTTTGTGTTGGTTTGTGTTTTGTTTTTTTTTTTTTGTTTGTTTGTTTGCTTGTTTATTATTTTTAGCCAACAAAACAGTTGATTGTGCTGCTAGAAAAATATGTCTGGATTCCTCTAAGCAGGTAATATCTTTTTCCTGTTCCTCTGAGACACAGGAGTGAAAAATGGAGCAAATATTTTTATGTAAATACTTAAAGTAGTTTCAATTCCTGTCTGCATCTGCCCCTTCACTCCAAGGACTAGCACCAGGATAGTGCTGCTCTGCCCATGGAAGCAAATGTGTGGTGTGACTGCAGGTGTTGTCCCAATAACCCTCAATGCTGAGCTGGGACCCTACTGCCATTCATAATACTGTTCTCCCTCCAGGGAAGTTCCAGGTATAATGTTGTGGATGCACATCCAGTATTGGGGTGTTTTTTTTTTGCCTATTTTATGATAATTTGGCTTTTAAACTCAGAGCTCAGGTGACTTTTTTTTGTCCATAGCATCTTTCACCTGGCCTCTGGCTGTTGTGCCAGGAGGTTATAGAGCTCTCCTAGGTACTACATGAAGTCAGTCACTGTAGATCTCCTTGGCATAATCCCAAACAGTTGAAGTGGTGATCAGAAACATCCATTTAGACAATTTCTTTCCCTGAGTATTGTTCTACCATCATGTTTGTTCTCCAAAAGGACTAAGGCTTTCTACCAAAAAAAACCCCAAACAAACAAACAAATACCCCCAGCAAACTGATCTCAAAATTTCTTCTTATTAGAGAATACATATCTTTATTCTTTTTAGGAGTACTGTTTATAAGTAGGGGATAGGAAGAGACATAACATGCAAAACAATTATGCATTCTTTTCCTCCATCTCCTTTTGTTTTCCTGTGATTTTTGGTATTCAGAGAGTCTTTGTTGTCCAAAGTACATGATACCACGCTCCTAGCTGAAGCATTGAAATGAAGGACAGCAAATTCTGACTGTTGTAATGAGATAGGAAACATGATCAAATGTGTAGGGACTAAGGCACTGCATGGTAGCTGCAGAAATGACTGCTACAAAAGGCAATTTTCTACTTCATGTCCCTTTTCTTCATTCCTACCAATTTATATAGATTGTAAGTTCTTAGCATGTTCCTGTGAATCTACACAATGCCTTATACAACATCACTTCAGTCTCAGTTGGAGCCTGTCTAGCCCCTTGTCAGAACATATAATAAATACTTACAAACGAATGATAATAAATTCTAATAGCAGTTAAAGCCACATGAGGATATCACAGAGGCACTGATTGTTCTTTCATTACACTGAGAAACAGAAACATTGAAGCAATCAACACAGTGAGTTCAAGGCCTGGCCATCAGCACTAATAATGTCACTTGTCGCCAAACCTAAGCAGAAACTTGCTAGAGGAGGAAAGGGCAAATAGCTGCAAACCTCCTCTAAAGTGACCCAACATGACACAGCATAGATAATTTTTCCATGTGAAAATTTCAGCATGCTTTTTATCTTTATTTTTTTCCCTGGGAATAAACCACTGTTAAAATAAACCACAAATGCCACAACCCTCATGGCTCTCATTTGCCTCCTGCAGTCTGATCAAACGAATAAAGTATAAGAGCATGAAGCAGCTCTCCAGTGAAGCTGAAAGAGGAGGAGCTGACAAGCCAGGGAAATGTTCTCCGGTAACCTTGAACTTGTATTCCCTTCCCTCTGAAAACAAGATGTCTCAAGGCAGACAGGGGTGGAGGTGAAGTACTTCACAACATCAATACCATGTTACAAATACCTTAGAACTGTGGTAGCCTGAAGGTTTTGTGGGCTCCATGGAATTTAAAATCAACCTACCACGAAGCAATTCCTTTTTATACACTGGGAAAAAAAAATAAAAAAATCCAAGTTCAGCTTGTTGCAATTATAAATTGTTGGAAAAAGAGGGCTAAACAAAGAAATAACTCCTGTTCAGTCGGTCAGTCTTCAACTGATAGAATGTCAAGCCAATAATCCAGAAGATACTCTTAGAGAACTTGGGTAGGACTGAAGAGCTATCCTCAGTTCCTGGCACATCCACAAATTGTATAATACTGGAGAAGTCAGTAAGCATGATTTGTTCCTCAGTATACCCTTTCTGAAATGAGCACATTCCTTCCCTAATGTACAGCACAGCTGTCGGAATAAAGATCTTTTAAGTCTGTTACAAATGATGTGCAGAGAAAGGAAGACTTCTCACTCTTCATGACTCTTCATAACTCCTATTTGTTATCAGGTTGAGGAAAAGGAGGTATGATCCCAAATCTTGATCTTTCCATCTTTTACAATCTCTATAGTGTGCAGCACATAATAAAATGCTTGGGAAACCAGGGCAGTTTTGGAAATCTTGAAGCCTATGTATGAAGGTGAATGAACTCCTGTGAGAGGTTGCATCTCAGTATTTTCTTCTTCACCTTTTCTTGGAACTATACTGGGGAAGTTTTAAATAAATACAACTAAATGAATAAAACCTCAGCTTCTCTGTTAGGAAAAGGAATGGAGAGAGAGACAGATAGGTTTCATGAGAGCTCAGAAAACACAGACATGGATGAGAGCCATACAAAGGCAGACAGATACCAAATAATATGAAAAATGTTCCTGTCTCTGTTGGTGTGAGGGGAAGATGAGCTCCACCACCCCTGACGGTTGGATTCATTGCTGCTGGTGTACACAGGGCGATGAAAAGGTAAAGAATTCAATTACTACCCTACAGTAGTTACTCAAGAAACTAATTCAGTAGTTACTCAAGGAACTAATTCAGAGGGTTCCTTGGGATAAAGCCCTTAAAAACAAAGGGCTCCAGGAGAGCTGGACCTACTTCAATGAAGAATTGTTGAAGGCACAGGGACAGGCTGTGCCAATGTGCCAGAAGATGAGCCACCAGGGCAGATGGCAAGCCTGGATGGTTCATGAACTTTTAATGGAACTGAGGGAAAAAAAGAGGGTGTATCACCTTTGGAAGAGAGGGGAGGCAACCCACAGAATGTTTAAGGATGTTGCTAGGTCTTGTAGGAAGAGAATTAGGGAGGCAAAAACACACTTGGAGCTTAAACTGGCCTCTACTGTGAAGGACAACAAAAAGTCCTTCTACAAATACATTAATAGTAAGAGGAAGGGAAAGGACAACCTCCACTCCTTGGTGGTTACGGAGGGGAACATTGTAACAAAGTGTGGTGGGGTGGAAGGGTAAAGCCGAGAAGCCTCTTCCCTTCCCCCTTGTAAGGTAAAAGGGAAAAAAAATTGAAGGGAAAGGAAAAAAAAACTCACCAGCTGAATTAGCAAAGCAGTGGAGCTATATTTACAAAGCAGTGTAGGGTTTGCAGGGGAATATTTACAAATTTACAATATCTACAATATATACAAAGATATACAACAGAGTAACACAGAAATGAGAGTAACCACCCTCGGCAGAGGGGATTCCCCACCTCCGCTCTCCCCTCTCTTCCCCCCCTTTCCCCAGAATAGTTCAGAAAAGAGGGAGAAAGAAGAAGGAAAGAAGTTAAAAGCAGTTTGTGTTAATTGGAAGCAGTTAATACAGGCCTGATATCAAGTCCTCAAGGCTGAGGCCTTGGCAGAAAGCCCAGCACAGCCAGAGAGTTGCTGCACTGTGGAAAGGCGGAAGCAAGAGTGACAGAGAAGTGCTGGAAATGCCCATTTCACTCCAGTTCAGAAGGTGCTTCCTCCCACTTGACCAATGAAAATTAGTTTAGACTATTCCTTCCGTTTACCAACTTCCGTCCACCATATTCCCTTTCTTAAGGGGGCAACGTCAACCGGCCACACAAAGGATGAGGAAAAGGCAGAGATACTTAACACCTTCTTTGCCTCAATTTTTACTAGAAGGGCCGAATGTCTTCCTGACAGCTGGCCTGCAGAGCTGGCAGAAGGAGCCAGGGAGTTGCACAGTTTCCCTATGTTCCATGAGGAGGTGGTTGGAACTCTCCTTAGCAGCTTGGATCCCCACAAGTCCATGGGACCAGATGGGATTCATCGTAGGGTGCTGAGAGAGCTGTCAGAGGAGCTGGCCAAGCCACTCTCCATCATTTTCCAGCAGTCCTGGCTCACTGGAGATCTCCCAGAGGACTGGAAACTGGCCAACGTGGTGCCCATCCACAAGAAGGGCCGGTTGGATGAGTCAAGGAATTATAGACCTGTCAGCCTGACCTCAGTGCCAGGCAAGATCATGGAACAGGTCATCCTGAGTGCAATCACACAGCACTTAGAGGATGGCCAAGGGATCAGGCCCAGCCAGCATGGATTTAGGAAGGGCAGGTCCTGCCTGACCAACCTGATCTCCTTCTATGATCAGGTGACCTGCCTGGTGGATGTGGGGAGGCCTGTGGATGTAGTCTACCTGGACTTCAGCAAGGCCTTTGACACCGTCCCCATAGCAAACTCCTGGCCAAGCTGTCAGCCTATGGCTTGGACGGGAGCACACTGCGATGGGTTAGGAACTGGCTGGAGGGCCGAGCCCAGAGAGTGATGGTGAATGGTTCCACATCCAGCTGGCAGCCAGTCATTAGTGGTGTGCTCCAAGGATCAGTGCTGGGCCCTGTGCTCTTTAGCATCTTTATTGATGATCTGGATGAGGGCATTGAGTCCATCATCAGCAAATTTGCTGATGATACCAAGCTGGGGGCAAGAGTTGATCTGCTGGAGGGTAGAGATGCTCTGCAGAGTGACCTTGACAGGTTGGACAGATGGGCAGAATCCAATGGCATGAGATTTAACACATCCAAGTGCCGGGTTCTGTACATTTGCCACAACAACCCCATGCAGAGCTACAGGCTGGGGTCAGAGTGGCTGGAGAGCAGCCAGGCAGAGAGGGACCTGGGGGTACTGGTTGATGGTAGGCTGAACATGAGCCTGCAGTGTGCCCAGGCAGCCAAGAGGGCCAATGGCATCTTGGCCTGCATCAGGAACAGTGTGGCCAGCAGGAGCAGGGAGGTCATTCTGGCCCTGTATACTGCACTAGTTAGGCCACGCCTCAAGTCCTGTGTCCAGTTCTGGGCCCCTCAGTTTAGGAAGGAGGTTGACTTGCTGGAACGAGTCCAGAGAAGAGCAACAAAGTTGGTGAGGGATTTGGAACACAAGCCCTATGAGGAGAGGCTGAGGGAGCTGGGATTGCTCAGCCTGGAGAGGAGGAGACTCAGGGGTGACCTTATTGCTCTCTACAACTACCTGAAGGGGGGTTGTAGACAGGCAGAGGTTGGTCTCTTCTCCCAGGCAGCCAGTACCAGAACAAGAGGACACAGTCTCAGGCTGCACCAGAGAAGGCTCAGGTTGGATGTTAGGAAGAAGTTCTATACAGAAAGCGTGATTGCGCTATGGAATGGGTTGCCCGGGGAGGTGGTGGAGTCGCCGTCATTGGAGGTGTTCAGAAGGAGACTTGATGGGGTGCTTGGTGCCATGGGTTAGCTGTTTGGGTGGGTTGGATTGGTTGATGGGTTGGACACGATGATCTTGAAGGTCTCTTCCAACCTGGTTTGGTTTATTCTAATATTATTCTAACTGAAGTCCAAGGGGATAATGAAGAGGGATGGGGTGTAATGGAAAGCATCAGGAGAAAAATAGTGAAGCAAATTTTTTTCCATGCCTCAACCTGAAGTGGAGTTTATTCTTGTTTTTGTCCTACGGAAGAACAATGAAAGTTGGAGAAGACTGAAAAAATGATGGAATAAAGGCTTTGGAGACAATTTGAGTGTGGGAATGACATGTTAAATCCTAGACACAACATGGAAAACAGAGAAATGACATGGTAAAAAAAAATTAAAAATCATGAATCATGATTTATTTACATCTCTGCTGTAAGAACAACATAGAAAGACTGAATGTAATAGGGACTTATTTTAAGGTAAGGAGAAGAGTAACCTGCAGGTATCTTTTTTTTCTCCCCTTCTCCAAATGATTTTTAGATGGCAAAATTAGATTAACTATATCTTCCTCATTGGACAGAGAGCAAGATACTGTCCTCAGAACTCCTAAGCTCCAAATTGACATAGTCATAAAGTGACATTGTCCTTTCACATGTTCATAAATCCCTCCCACTTTTTTCATTGTAACATCAAATAATGTTTCTAAACATGCTATCTGATGGTGTAACACAAGAGCTTTCTAAAGCTAGGTCATGACAGGCATTTTCACAGTTGAAATGTAGTGGACAAGTCAATTCAATTGCATGCTGAGGCTTTACAGATTCCAGGAATGGGCACCCAGAGTAGTTTCAGTGGCTGGTTGCCTTATCAAAATCCTCAAAGTAGTTATAACTGATTGGAAAATGAAACCTGGATTTTAGGAAATTTGTGGACACTTTTATTCATGGGGGAAAGAAAGAATAAAAGCCAGTGTGATGTCTTTTGTCTACATTCAGCTCCATTAATAAAGACCCCTGAAAAATATGGGATGGTGACTGTTGTTCTTAAGACAGTACTGCACATATGATGACAAAATTGAGACAGATGTCTAACACAGACCTGCTGCAGATGAAGAGTGGTTAATAAGCAGGTGCTAATGTGTCATTCAGATCTGTGTAATCAGACTAGACAGTTTATCAAATCCAGGATGAAGATAAGGGTGTCATTTTTCTAGCCATGAAAAAAAAAAACAAATGAAATAAAACAACAACAACAACCACCACCAACCTAAAAACCAAAAACCATGTGAATGAGAACATAGGCACAAAATCAAAACATGTGCACAGCCCTGTTGACATGAAAAGGACTGATTAATTATCTTAGTTGTCACATCTCCAGCTATTCTGTATTCTGTCTTACATGCCCATTCTCAGTCTATCACGGTTTGGGTCTTTTAAAGGATATAAAGCAAAATCTGAATTAAACACCTATGATGCTGTTTCTGCTAGCAGTGATCACATTGTAAACACAATGAGAGCAAGGAAAAAAGTGAGATAAATTCACAAAAAACCCAAACTAACCAAAACAAACAAACAAACAAACAAACCCCACCAAAACCCACAACCCAAAGCAAAAGAAACAGAGAAGGAAACGTCACAGAGGTTAATGAAATCTTACAAAACCACATTGCAACAGCAGAAATAAATAGGTGACATGCACGTGCCTTGACACTCACAATCTCTTCTTAGTGGTTTATAGATGCACCTAACATTCCTGGAAAACAGTTACCTACTATCAGCACTCTGTCTCTAAACTTCTAAACTCTTGTTTCCAAAATAAACAGAGCATCAGGCAGCTGTCCTGAATAGAATAGAATAGAATAGAATAGAATAGAATAGAATAGAATAGACCAGGTTGGAAGAGACCTTCAAGATCATCGCGTTCAACCTATCATCCAACACCACCCAACCAACTAAACCATGCGGCCAAGCACCCTGTCAAGTCTCCTCCTGAACACCTCCAATGATGGTGACTCCACCACCTCCCGGGCAGCCCATTCTAATGGGCAATCACTCTCTCTGTGTAAAACTTCCTCCTGACCTCCAGCCTGAACCTCCCCTGGCGCAGCCTGAGACTGTGTCCTCTTGTTCTGGTACTGATTGCCTGGGAGAAGAGACCAACCTCTGCCTGTCTGCAACCTCCCTTCAGGTAGTTGTAGACAGGAATAAGGTCACCCCTGAGTTTCCTCTTCTCCAGGCTAAGCAATCCCAGCTCCCTCAGTCTTTCCTCACAGGGCTTGTGTTCCAAACCCCTCACCAACTTTGTTGCCCTTCTCTGGACACGCTCCAGCAAGTCAACATCCTTCCTAAACCGTGGGCCCCAGAACTGGACACAGTACTCGAGGTGTGGCCTAACCAGTGCAGTGTACAAGGGCAGAATGACCTCCCTGCTCCTGCTGGCCACACTGTTCCTGATGCAGGCCAGGATGCCATTGGCCTTCCTGGCCTCCTGGGCACACTGCCTACCATCAACCAGTACCCCCAGGTCCCTCTCTGCCTGGCTGCTCTCCAGCCACTCTGACCCCAGCCTGTAGCTCTGCATGGGGTTGTTGTGGAGCAGATCCTCCTGGAGTCACTACTTGCTCAAAAGAATAGTGAAGAGGTAATTGGGAACAGGCAGCATGGCTTTGCCAAGGGCAAATCCTGCCTGACCAACCTGGTGGCCTTCTATGAGCAGGTGACAACATTAATAGATGAGGGGCGAGCAACTGATGTCATTTACCTAGACCTGAGCAAAGCCTTTGACACTGTCCCGCACCACATCCTGGTCTCCAAACTGGTGACACATGGGTTTGATGGGTGGACCACTAGATGGATAAGGAACTGGCTTGATGGCCGCACCCAAAGAGTGGCTGTCAATGGGTCCATGTCACAGTGGAGGCCAGTGACAAGCGGAGTCCCTCAGGGATCAGTCCTGGGACCTGTCTTGTTCAACATCTTTGTGGGTGACATGGACAGTGGCATTGAGTGCACCCTCAGCAAGTTTGCTGATGACACCAAGCTGTGTGGTGCAGCAGACACACTGGAGGAAGGGAGGCCATCCAGAGGGACCTTGACAGGCTGGAGAGGTGGGCACAAGCCAACCTCATGAAGTTCAAGAAGAGCAAGTGCAGGGTCCTGCATCTGGGTGGAGGCAATCCCAGGCACAAATCCAGGCTGGGCAGTGACTGGCTGGAAAGTAGCCCTGAGGAGAGAGACTTGGGGGTGCTGGTGGACAAAAAGCTCAACATGAGCTCCCAATGTGCACTTGCAGCCCGCAAGGCCAATCAGATCCTGGGCTGCATCAGGAGAAGTGTGGCTAGCAGGTCGAGGGAGGTGATCCTCCCCCTCTACTCAGCCCTGGTGAGACCCCACCTGGAGTACTGTGTCCAGTTCTGGAGCCCCTATTACAAGAGGGATGTGGAGGTGCTGGAACGTGTCCAGAGAAGGGCCACAAGGATGATCAGAGGGCTGGAGCACCTCTCCTATGAGAGCAGACTGAAGGAGTTGGGGCTGTTCAGTCTGCAGAAGAGAAGGCTCCGAGGTGACCTAATTGTGGCCTTCCAGTATCTGAAGGGGGCCTACAGGAAGGCTGGGGAAGGACTTCTCAGGATGTCAGGTAGTGATAGGACTAGGGGGAATGGAATGAAGCTGGAGGTGGGGAGATTCAGGCTAGATGTGAGGTGGAGGTTCTTCACCATGAGAGTGGTGAGACCCTAGAATGGGTTGTCCAGGGAGGTGGTGGAGGCCCCGTCCCTGGGGGTGTTTAAGAGCAGGCTGGATGAGGCTCTGTCCAGGCTGATCTAGTGTGGGGTTTCCCTGCCCATGGCAGGGGGGTTGGAACTAGATGATCCTTGTGGTCCCTTCCAACCCTGAATGAAACTATGAAACTATGAAACTATGTGCAGAACCCGGCACTTGGATGTGTTAAATCTCATGATGTTGGACTCTGCCCATCTGTCCAGCCTGTCAAGGTCACTCTGCAGTGCCTCTCTACCCTCCAGCAGATCAACTCCTGTCCCCAGCTTGGTGTCATCAGCAAATTTACAAATTATCAACTCAATGCCCTCATCCAGATCATCAATAAAGATGTTAAAGAGCACAGGGCCCAGCACTGATGCCTGGGGGACTCCACTACTGACTGGCTGTCAGCTGGATGTGGCACCATTCACCATCACTCTCTGGGCTTGGCCCTCCAGCCAGTTCCTAACCCAGCACAGTGTGCTCCCGTCCAAGCCATGGGCTGACAGCTTGGCCAGGAGTTTGCTATGGGGACGGTGTCAAAGGCCTTGCTGAAGTCCAGGTAGACTACATCCACAGGCCTCCCCACATCCACCAGGCGGGTCACCTGATCATAGAAGGAGATCAGGTTGGTCAGGCAGGACCTGCCCTTCCTAAATCCATGTTGGCTGAGCCTGATCCCTTGGCCATCCTCTAAGTGCTGTGTTAATGCACTCAGGATGACCTGTTCCATGATCTTGCCTGGCACTGAGGTCAGGCTGACAGGTCTATAATTCCTTGACTCATCCAACCGGCCCTTCTTGTGGATGGGCACCACGTTGGCCAGTTTCCAGTCCTCTGGGAGATCTCCAGTGAGCCAGGACTGCTGAAAAATGATGGAGAGTGGCTTGGCCAGCTCCTCTGACAGCTCCCTCAGCACCCTAGGATGGATCCCATCTGGTCCCATGGACTCGTGGGGGTCCAAGCAGCTGAGCAGATCACCAAGTACCCCATTCTGGAACAGAGGAAAACTATGCTGCTCCCTGGCTCCTTCTACCAGCTCTGCAGGCCAGCTGTCTGGAAGAGGTTCTGTCCTGCTAGTAAAAATTGAGGCAAAGAAGGTGTTAAGTATCTCTGCCTTTTCCTCATCCTTTGTTACAATGTTCCCCTCCGTGTCCACCAATGAGTGGAGTTTGTCCTTTCCCTTCCTATTGCTATTAATGTATTTATAGAAGGACTTTCTGTTGTCCTTCACAGCAGAGGCCAGTCGAAGCTCGAAATGTGTTTTTGCCACCCTAATTTTCTTCCTACAAAACCTAGCAACATCCTTAAACTTTTCATGGGTTGCCTCACCTTTCTTCCAAAGATGATACACCCTCTTTTTTTCCCTTAGTTCTTTTAGAAGTTCATTACCCATCCAGGCTGGCCATCTGCCCCGGTGGCTCATCTTCCGGCACATTGGCACAGCCTGTCCCTGTGCCTTCAACAATTCTTCATTGAAGTAGGTCCAGCTCTCCTGGAGCCCTTTGTTTTTAAGGGCTTTATCCCAAGGAACCCTCTGAATTAGTTCCTTGAGTAGCCTGAAGTCTGCCCTCCAGAAGTCCAGAGTGGAGGTCTTCTTGCTACCCCTCTTAGCTTGACCTAATACTGAAAATTCAATTATCTTGTGGTCACTGGCCCCTAAACACCCTCCGAGCACCACATCACCCACCAACCCTTCCCTATTGGTGAAGAGAAGGTCAAGCATAGCCTTTCCCCTGGTAGGCTCACGCAGCAACTGGGATAAGAAATTGTCCTCCACGCATTCTAAGAACCTCCTAGATAGCCTCCTGTCTGCTATGTTAAGATCCCAGTATATATCAGGCAAGTTGAAGTTGCCCATGAGAACAAGGTCAGGCGATCTTGAGACAGCCTTAAGCTGCCTATAGAATGACTGATCAACATCTTCCTCCTGGTTGGGTGGTCTATAACAGACTCCAACCAGGATGTCAGCCCTGCTGACTTTCCCTCTAATTCTCACCCACAGGAACTCAAACTGATGGTCCCTCATATCCAGCTCAATGGCATCTAGTGCCTTCCTGATGTAAAGGGCCACCTCTCCACCCCTTCTTCCTTGCCTGTCTCTCCTGACCATAGGCTGGAAATCAACTACTTCTAAAAAACATAACATTTATTTTATCTCTGGATTTTTATAGCAATTTACCTGGCTTTTGGGGTTGTTGCTGGTTTTTTGTTGTCTTTGTTTTGTTTTGTTTGTTTTGTTGTTGTTGCGGGTTTGTATTGGTGGGTTTCTTTTTGTTTTGTTTATTGCTTTGTTTTGGTTTTGTTTTTCTTAACTCATCAGGCATCTGCATTTATTTTCTTATCCTGCCCTTATTTCGCATTGCTTTCTTGCTCACTGTACTATAGTTTGTTGTACTCATGAACAGCATTGATTCTGACATAAGCTCAACAGCTAATATTTCCCACTGCCTAATATGCATGGATTTACTACTTTGAGATCAAATGAAACCAAGATAGAAACTAACCAAGGATTTGCTTTGAAAAATCCCAAATTTGCTTTTTTGTCCTTTAGTTTATACTCAATTTGGGACAAAGAATGTTTCTGTTTCTGTCACAGGAAAACAACATTTGGATAATATACATATTATTAATAAGAATTTTTATAGAGGTTTTTACAAATGGAGAAACAGAAATTGAAGTGAAGAATCCCAGGAAAGTCAACTGACAATTTCAAATTACCATTAAGTATATAAATTAACACATCTCTCTAATTTTAGAACAAACCAACTACTTTTTTTTTAACTCAAAGGAAAACTGAGATGTAGTAATGTTAATAAAAAATAAAAGAGGGAAAGAAGGAAAAGCAAACTATTCTTACATTAATCAAAAAATCCTCCAAAAGCTGAACCCAGCTCCCCATTTAGAATAGAATGGAATAAAATTTTTATTTTTCTATTTCTATTTCTCTATTTTTTATTTTTCTATTTTCTATTTCTATTTTTCAACCAACTTTGAATTTTCATAGGTCGTAGAAAGACAACTCTGAGCAGTTAGTCTAACAACCTCCAGGACACTGAACTATTAGTTTAGCTTCGTAGTTCCTGTATCAAGCCCTATAGCCTGAAGATGAACAAAGCTATATGTCATAGAGAAATAGTATTGGTTTTTTTAATATTTTTTTTTTTTTTTTCCCAGGGACAGACAGTCTACAACAGCATGTAGTTTGACAGTTACTTAACCAAATAATTTAAACCTGACTACTCTTATTTCTACTCCAGAAATTCTTCATCTTCCAGTATCTGGTTCTCATTATGCCTCTCTGTGAGATTAAACCTCTCAGCTAAATTTGGAAGTTGTCTTCTCTTGCAAAACTGCCTGTTTTGATACACATGACTGTGTCTGAAAATATCTTCTCTGCCACCAAATACTGATGAAATATGACATAGCTTGAAGGCAAAACCAGATGTATAGGTGATAATTTTTCATAATGTTTTCAGCTGAAGACAATAATCTTTTATTTTTTTTTTTTTTTTTTTTTAAGACCGAGTAAAAAGTTAGTCAAGAATAAAAGAAGTTTTTGAAAACAAACTTATAAATATATTCAAACCCCAAAAATATTTTCAAATTTATGCACACACACACACTTCACTGCCCTGGTTGTCCCTTGTTGATGGAGTACCATCTTCCTGCAGCATCCCAGGGGATGCTCAGCTTTGGATATATTGGATGGTGATGCATGGGGCAACTTCTGGCAGCACTAAACCAGTTTCAAACTGGTGCCTCTCTTGCTCCAAGATTGCTCATTATTATTAAAAAACCATAAGCTATGTTAATGTGCCTTTTCAGCTGTTTGTCTCAAAAGTGACTTTGAAAATACCCTCTGACTTTTTAGTGCAGTTGATACTCTTTTATTTACTATGATGAGTTTCATCCAACAACCTCCAGTGACTATTGTGTGTTTTATCTGTACTCATTGTGTGCTTTCATGTTTTCAGTTTAACTGTGGTTCTTCAGGCCATTTGCCAAGGATGCCTGGCTACAGGGTGTGAGCGTGCATCTGCCCATGGAACAGAGGTTGGAACTAGATGATCCTTGAGGTCCCTTCCAACCCTAACAGTTCTATGATTCTATGATCTGAATGTGGTCAAGTGTCATCTGCAGGCTGGTTACGCGCAGGTGGTCTGTGGTCTTTTAGCCATGTTAAAATACAGTTACAGTAGACATGAGAACATCCGTACAGAGATATCAAGTCAAAGGGTGTTAGTAGAGTATAGTTATGACAAGATTTGGCTTCCCTAATATAGGATGACAAGACATCAATTGTTTGGGTCTAGGCAATTTATAGTTAATAGAGAGGAATCAGCATTATGGAAAACTGATTCATTTTCATTTTCTTACAGAATCATCTTAGGATGGGAAATACTGCTTTCTGCTGACACTAAGACATGCCTGCAATAACTTGCTATGATTTCATCTATAAAGTGTTGAATGTCTCAGTCCCAGCAGCTTGCCAGCAAAAGCATTTAGAACTGATTCAAGTTTGGTCATTAATCACCTATTTTGTTAGTATGCCTTTTCTGTTTTTGCTTTCTTTTATTTTTTTTTTTTTAATTTACTTCTTTTTATTATTTTTTTTTAAAGAATTCTTATATTTTCTAAGTCTTATGAAAGAAATACACTCAAAAGCAGATAAATGTAAGGAATTAGTAGGTTTGATCATGAAGTAGAAATGTCCTTGGAGAGAAAAATTATCAAAGGAAAAAGGAAAGATGCAGCATAGTAGGCAAGTGTTAATCCTAAGGTTGAACTGGAAAAGGGAGAAAAAAAATTGCTGGGAATAGCAGGGACTGTCTCAGATGTGATCTTCCAGGTCAGAGTTAAGAGTATGGGTCATAGCACTCCCTCATTATCAGTTAGAGATTTGCAGGGTATGCTGACTTTTGCCATTTTTCAAGGAATTTTTCCAGTATCTAAAAAAAGGTAACTCTTTAAGGGTATATAATAACTAAGCATTCACTCTGCTTTCCATTGGGTATTTTGAATATAATCAATGTTTAGAACTAGTTTGAAATATGTTTTGTACACCACATACTGTTTCCTTTGCAACAGCCAACAAAGGAAAAAAAGCTTCTTGACCATGCATACAGAAAGAGGGCCATGTATACACAAAAACACACAAAGAGAGACTTGTCGTAAGGTAGAGGGCTCATATTTTCTATACAATTATCAGCTTGTCTTTGCACTGACCTCAGAGCAAGAGAACAAAGGATAGAATGATCATGACAGTACACTAACCTGATCTTATTTTGGCTCTTTCTCTGAAAAAAAGAGAAAAAGAAGAGACCACCACATAACATTTGAGGACATGTTTTTTCATATCTGTCTAAGTACTCTTTATCCGAAGTCATGGGGTTCAATTTGGTATGAGATGAGAAGTCAGCCAAACAGGACAGTACCGTGTAAGGGATTCACACTCTGGGGAACAGCCTCCTTCAACTGCAATTGTAAGACACACAAACAGTTTCTGATGGCCTGCACTGCAATTTATTTATTTATTTAATATGTTTTATTCTTATGCTCCTGGATTATGGAAATGTTAATTACAACTCATCTGAAACATAACCCTTGAGAGTAAAAAGACTCAAACTGAATTAAACCCAAAAGCAACACCTTGCTTTCAGTGGTCATATGAGACATTCAGAGACTTGGAAATTTGTCTGATCACACTTTATAACAAAGCACTGAAAAAACAACAAACTGAAGCAGAGCCCACTGAACAGGTGGAGAAATTTATAGGGTTTTCTCTTGGGCAATGGATGAAAAAGATTCTGCCACTCCATCCAATTCCTTCAAAATTGTAAAGAGGAGACAGCTATCCAAACAGAGATACTTCCTTTGAAATAACTAAAGGACAGAGACATTTAACCTGAAGAAGGTCTTCTGTTTCTTACCTGCCTGGAGCAGACCCACCCATTAAGAAGTCCAGAGGCTTTCCTTTAGTGTTTGGTAGGGACATCTACCCTTCCCCAAAATCAATGAATTCAAAACCTCACAGTGCAATGTGTTGTGATTAACTGTAATTCTAGCTTAGTTTGACTTTGTAGACTACCACATCTGTTTTACAACAGGTGAACATCTAAGACCATAGGAACTGAATTCTGAGGGTTATCTTCTCACTTTCCTTTTAGGCTGAGACTCTTGAATCAGCCACTCCTACTGTAGTTGTTGGTTTTTAGCAGTACGTACCACATAGAGTTGTGATGGCAATCTCAGCAACACATTTGAGTAGGGAGTGAGTTTCATTTTAATTCTTCCTAGTTAACAGGCAGGCTATATACCAGTAAAAAACATGTGTTTTGCTAAGTAATTATTGCTTCAGAAATACATGAGCTTTTATGTGAATAGAGGAGACTGAAAGAGCCCAAAGCCCTATGATTGATTCTTATATATTCTTCATGTATGGTTTTACAGTAGCCTATTAGCAGCCTTGAGAAAAAAAAATAATAAAAGAAGGAAATTATAAACACTTGGTTTAATTCTTATGATGGAGGCTGAGAAACTTTTTGCCACCTTCAGAAAAATATAATCTCCTTCAGAAGGGATGAATTTATTTTTTCTTAAGCTGACTAATGAGATGAATTAATATCACACAACAATAATTTCTCCTAATTATAAGAAGCCTAGAATAAATTAGAACAGAGAAATATCCATTTGTTTTTTTCTGTACATCAGCATTTTCATTGTTCATCAACATTGCCCCTAAGGCAGCAACAAAGTCATGCATGATCAATTTGTTGTACAAGTCTTACGAAATATTTCCCTGTCTCCATTTAGCACTGTCAAAGTTTGTTCTAATCTGCCATTTCAAACAAGATTTACAGCTTCCACACTTTGATTCTTTGGATGAATGAGGATTAAAGTTTTCATTGCTTGTTTGTAATGAGGCAAGTTGTAGCTCTAATTATGGAACTTATTTGCTTCAGTTAACTCTTGAAAGGAACATCCATGGTCCAGTCAGAGGTTCATTTTGTGTTGACAAGGTCTGTAGTAAGTGCAGTTCGGGATGAATGTCAGTGGGATCTGGGTGCCTAAAACTGACATGGCTTTGAACAATCCAATGATAATCATCGAATGACTGGAAAATAGACGCTGATAAAAGTGACTGCTTAAGGCTAATGTAAGAAAATCCAAATCTGTCTGCATGTTTTACTTTGTGTTAATGCTGTTCTGAGATCAGAGGAATTTCATTACTACACCCAAGACAGTTTAGATCTAGCCTCCAAGTAATGCATTAATCAATTTTAAGGAGAAAAGAGGCCTTTCTGATCACCTTTTCATTACCTACATTGTACAGGTAATAAAAATATGCACTTCACTTTTTATTAAAACCAGTAACTTCATACCAAATTCATTAATTCTGAAAGATATCTTCTCTTTTGCAAAGGAAATTTTCTTGGTAAACTGCCTCAGTTTTTGATTCTACTATTATTATAAATTATCAGCTTTTCATCGATTATTGCTTGCTTTATCCTCTAAACTAGGGATTTTCTTCTACCTTTAATCAAATAGTATTAAAAGGACATACACACTTCTAATATCTTCTTAGGCCAGTATTCTTATATCAAGATCCAATTGCTTCCCTTCTTTTTTTTTTTTTTTTTTTTTCCTACAAATTAGATGATGATTGGATTTTGTCAGGTTTTCATTAGAAGAGTATATTTTCAGGTCCTGAGGGAGAATTTTGGACAGAATTCTTGGTACTTCTGGCCAGTCTGGGTACTTCTTTGGATTATTGTGTCATATTTGTTATTGCCATACACTAGTTATAACATATTTGGAAATCTTTGAAATCACCATTCTTTCAAGGTGTGCTCTAAAAATTCACATGTGCAGTTCTCACTTTTCAGTCCCAGACAGATTATACTTTGCTGTAATACAGAACAAGTTGCTTGACCACAGCAGACCTGTAATATTATTGAATTCAGTACTAGCGGCTGAATACTATTATTAGTCAATCTTCAGGTGTTTATATTATCAGCAAAGCTTTTTGCAATGATTTTTTCTTCCAGTTCACTGACAGAAAATATCTGTGAACAATGTGTTAAAAACAGTGTAAATAATCTGTGGTATTTTATTTAGTGTGCCAGGCATGTACATGTATGTTTCTGTATCTGTGAGTACTTTATAAATGGATACTACTTTACTGTTGCTGTTTGAGTTTAGATGTGCAGGACCAAGTACTTTGTTACTGTGCAATGCGTAAAGGGCTTATTGTCTTGTGGAAAAAAGACAAGGACAAAGTTAGGTTTGCTATGAATTAAGAGATACTTTTCCTAGTTTAAGTACTTGAATGGCAGTAAATTTTCCAATGTTGCAAATTAAATACTTTTGGAGCATCCTTGGGAGATCCTTGAAAGTGCAGAAAAGGAATAAAATATTTCAGATTGCTTACAATGCTTCTGTGTGTGGCAAGCTTAACATTGCAAAAATGAAAGCCTCTCTTTCATCATTCCAGTATGCTTCAGAAATACTTCCTTGAGACAGTCAACACAAATACATTAATATATTCTACTTCAATATAAAACTTACATATACACACTGGAGTTATATCTTCTCATTAAGACCTCACAGATAATGTTTCAACTGTCAGAAATAGTCTGGTCCTTTGAAGTGGAAGTGTTGTTGCTCACATTTAAAGATCCAGAGCCTCTTCACTCTTGCTTTAAAGAGACCATGGGATGCAACAGGTATAGTTTATCATACAGTTTGCAAATTTGTCTATGGGTTGTAATCTGAATCTGAATTTTCTGGCAGTTAGCTTAGAAAAAAAAAAATCCATGTTAGGCTAGAAAAGTACTTATGGGTTAGCTGTTTGGGTGGGTTGGATTGGTTGATGGGTTGGATACGATGATCTTGAAGGTCTCTTCCAACCTGGTTTGGTTTATTCTAATAAAGGTTTATTAGTATAAATAAAGTTGCAATCATTCATGTGTACTTGATAGAGGATCAGAACAACCAAGCCAAAATTACATCAGACTAAGGACCTCTTTTAATAAAACATAGATATCTACATTTAGGAAAGTAAGTTCCACTGTCTTTTGTTTATAAAACATTCAGTCACAGTGTCCCTTTCTTAAAGGTGCAGCCTCAAATGGTCACAGTCATGTGTTCCCTGTTTGCAGCTCTTGGGCTGGCCCTGCTGGCAATTTCTTCTTCAGATTTCTGGGATTCTGAAAAATTACATCTTTATGCTAATTTTTGTCTTAGCGGACTACCTTGAATTCAGCTAAGATTGTGGACATGGTGTTACAGTGTCCCTCATTGTAATAGACTAATAGTTCCTTCAGTCTTCAGAGAATCTTGAGATTCAAGTATTTGGTTCTAGATTATTTCTAATTTAGTATTCAGTTTAGTATTCCTAAGGTTGGAAGAGACCTCAAAGATCATCGAGTCCAACCTGTCACCACAGACCACATGACTAGAGTAGGGAGGACACTATTGCCCACTGCAGGCTTGAACTCATGACCTTCCCATTAAGGGTCTGATGCACTACCAAGCTGAGCCACCCTGCTCCCCATGTTTAGTAATGAAATGTTTAAACACCCTCAAGACTATAAAAGCAACTTTCTTTGTCAGTCTTCCTTTATAATACACTGATTTTTTTTTCTTGCCTTGCAATGTGTTCCCTCTCCTGCTAGGCAGGTGGAGTGGCTTTCTGTCATTATTTGCCACAGCGACACCACTCTCCTGATCTTTGGAAACAGAATATTCAGAATGTCTCTAACATCCAGGCCTCCCTCTCCCTTCACTGATGTTTTTTATCCATAAACCTCAATGACCAAGAAAAGGAGTTCCTTGTGTGCAAGCTCTATTTCAGACATCCGTTTGCTTGACACTTCATATTTTTGACAGCTCTGAGCTACTGGTTGTTGTGGCTCTCAGTCTAGGAGCTCAGCCTTCTATCATGCATATAACACAGACTTGCCTCAGCACATCAAGCTCCATTGCAAGTCATGAAAGCTTAACTTTTAGGGCCAGGACAGCAAATGTGTTTTTGTTTAATCTGGACAATGCATTTTAAATGTCCATGAGACAAACAGTGGTGAAATGGGATGAACCTCTGGACACCATTGGCTGTTGCAAGTAAGTCTGAAATCAGGAACATAAGGCATACAGAAAAATTGTCTCAAACTCACTGCTGACACTTGCAAGTATAGCTTCTAAATATGCTCATAACCTGTTAATACTAGCAGTGTATTCATCCTGCTCTGTGAATTGAATGGGACCACATGGATTAACATTTAGAATAGAGTGAAGGCTTTTTCAGCTCTCACATGATGACTTCCGTGATTTTAAAGATGTTGTAAAGTCTATTGCTATGTCACATTCTCAGATTATGTATTTTATTTACTGGTACTGAATGCTTGTCTGTGTCAGCTCAAGTTACAAAAACAAATGGCATCTTTTCCAGCAGATCTTTGGGATATAGTCTCTGATGGATGTAAAGTGCTAAACCACAAAGAGCATATGAAATGGTGAATGTGAATTCTCAATATTTCTTTGTAAGGAATGTTATTTTCACTCATAGAAACCTTGTCATATGAAATAGTAAATAACAAGTGAAACCACCATTACACTGTGCACCCATCACCTATGACACTGGCAGGTTGCAAAGGGGAGCAAGCAGTGCAGCAGGGCAATGCTTTCAGAATTATTAGCAGAAAACAATGAATGATGATTACTTATTTGTCAAAGGTTCTCTGCTTTATGGATTATGGTCACTGGAGGAATGTGGAATATCTGGCTGTCATGACCCTGCTATGTTTCATCTGAAGCTTACCATTACAGTCTGTGTATTCCTTTCAAGCAGAGTTTCTATCATAACATTTGTCCCACTGTTGAAATGAGTTACCTGCAATGCATTATTACTCAAGCTCTACTGATCAGTCCAGACTGGGCTTTGAGTAACCAAAGCTCATGAAAGATGTTCTCACTAATAGTTGGTGGAGTGGACTCCATGGTGTTTGAAAGATCACTTCCAATCCAAACCATTGTATGAACCTATGATTTTTTTGATGTCTGGAAGACAAAGAGAAGACTCATGAATATGCTGTCTCCTAGACTGGTCCATACTGTTTCTTATAGCTCATCTGCAAAGCTGTTTGTGCCTAAAGTTGAAATAATCCTGTGTTTTGGAAGAATGGAGTTACAGTATCACAGTATCACAGTATAGTCAAGGTTGGAAGAGACCTTGAGGATCATCGAGTCCAACCTGTCACCACAGACTTCATGATTAACTATGGCACGAAGTGCCACGTCCAATCTCCTCTTGAACACCTCGAGGGATGGTGACTTCACCACCTCCCTGGGCAGCCCATTCCAATGGCTAATGACTCTCTTGGTGAAGAACTTTCTCCTCACCTCGAGCCTAAACTTCCCCTGGTGCAGCTTGAGACTGTGTCCCCTTGTTCTGGTGCTGGTTGCCTGGGAGAAGAGACCAACCCCTTCCTGGCTACAACCACCCTTCAGGTAGTTGTAGAGGGAAGTTGATTTCCTACTGGTTATATGTAGTCTTACCAGGATGCACTTATTCAAGCCCTGTTGCTAGTGCAGAATATGTGCAGTTTTATCCTTTTCTGTAAGGACTGGATTTGCTTCTGTGGCTGTGGATTGAGTAGTACACTTCAACTTTCTCTTCCACTGGAATGCTCCACAATTCATGATGCTTAAGGTTTTTGTAAAATGTTATGATACCTGTGGTGAGTGGGTGCGATCTTATTACCAGGATCTGAGCAGCACTGAGCTGAAAATGTATGTACACCAAAAGACCAGCTGGAGCTTATGTGCACTTCTGGAAACTGGAAGATGAACAAACATCCCTCCCAGAAATGTACCTCATTTGTAATAATATATATGTGATGAATTTTCAAGATTTACAGTGGAGTAGGAAAGCAATGGCTGCTGTCAGTCCACAACAGATCTAAAACCTAGATGTGTTTACAGTGGAAGCATTGCTTTCAACTATCTTTTGGCAGCAGATCAGATTGTATGGGTGAGCCACCCAAACCACACACTTTCCCAGATGGGCATCAATAGAATTATCTAGCAATTAGAAGTCTCTGGGGCAGTCAATACAACTTTGAGCTGGGTTAACTTGGAAATTTCAAAGGTTTCCATTGCTTTTTGATAGTCAGAGTGGTTTTTAACCATTGTGAATAGACCAGCCATCTGACTGGAGAGAGAAAGAATTATTCAATTATTTATCCTTATCCTAGTTCAGCTTTCCATGAAGTTAGTCTAAATCATGCTTCTTAAAGCACATATATTGAGCAAGTGTACACGCATGGCTCAAATCCAACCAATTTTGAGGATGAATAAGTCAGTTGAACATGCGGGGAAGATCTGTAACAATCCTGGAGCTTTATGTAGTGTAGCAGGTTGCAAGTAATTTTGGACAGAGAGTACCCAGTGTTGTTAATTCATAGAAACAGTTTAGCTTTTGCTGTATTTCAGCAGTTACAAAAGCTCCCACAGCCTCACCATAGGTTCTCTTGATAACAATGGACAAAATATGTATTTTCCAAATACATTATACCATTAGATGAAGTGGACAAAACCAAAACAAGTATGTTTATGACTTAGCCTGAGGAGATAATTAACTTCTGAGTGCTGAGATCCTTGATTGCATTCCTAGCATGATCTTAATTAGAAGTCTGAACTTGCAAAAGGTTGTAGTGTTTAGAGAATATCTGAAATGCTTCACTAAGAAATCGTTTGTTCATAAATTCAAAAGGTAATCCAGACAAATACCTTTTGCCTTTGCTGTAATTGTTGTGGTGGCGATAATAAAAATAATCTATTATAGCAACAGCAAAGGCACAGGACTATGCAAAGCATCAAATGTATCAAAATATATTAATCCACTTCAGGGAATTTAGAAAGAAATAATAAGATTTACAAAAAGGATTGAATACATACCAAATAATATTACTTTGAAACTTGCATTGCTGCTTCAGAATATGATACAGTACTTTTCTGAAACTGACCTCTTGTATGTCCTCACTGAGAATTTTTGTGACCACAAAAATACATCGAGCTATGTTATTTAGTGCATGCAGTACAGTAGGTTGCTAGTTTAAGGTGAAAATGCAATTCTGTTCTGATTTATCCTGGTCTTAGATGTTGGAAGCCCTGAGCAGAGATGAAGTTGGGTCAACAAAATTAAATGTTTGCTTTATGGTTGGATGATAACATTTTTGATGTTTTAGAATCAGCTCTAAGACTTTCTGCTGACCTGCTGGACTGGCTGAATAATTTTAGGTACTGGCATTGACAAAAGGCCTACATAGCACAATGTATTCTGTGAAGGGACACTAAAGGAGCTGGCAATGATACCACCAGTAAAGCTGCTGAAGTTACTGAAACGCTAATGAGTTCTGCTGAGACAAAGACTGTAACAGCGTGGGATGACCCATCACTGCTTTCCATATACACACTAGATTGTACGTTACACTTTGTGGATTCATTCTCAGAAGGCTGAAAGATGTATTAAAGGGCAAATTGATGAGAGGAAATAACATAAACCTGCCTTCAAGATAACTGCAGTAGCAACAAATACTCCAGAAAAACAATAAATCAGAAACTCTTTGGTTATGCTGCTTTTCTGAGGCCAGCAAAAATCTCTTCCCTTTACCTGTCCCACTTGTAGGCACTTGGGAATGGGTGAAGGTAGCCCTAGGTGTCCTCTAAGGACAGGGTTGAAAAATGAACTTCAGGTGATTTAGTATGTCTAATTTAAAATACAGAGAGCTTTTTGCAGCCTTTTGGCACTTAAATACAGATAGGAATACTGGTTTTGTAAGGACCTTTAGTAATAGGATAAGGGGTGATAATTTCAAACTAGAAGAAGATCAATTCAGGCTACATATAAGGAAGACATTTTTTTACACTAAGAGTGGTGAAAAATTGAAAGAGGTTGCTCAGAGAGGTGGTAGAAGCTCTGTCCCTGAAGACATTCTAGGTCAGGTTGGATTAGACTTTGAGCAATATGGTCTAGCTGAAAGTATCCCTGCTAATAATAGGAAATTTGGACTAAATGATCTTCAAGCAGACCAACACTGAAACCAAACTGAGTGGGAGTATTGACCTGCTTGAAGGTAGGAATGCTCTCTGGAGGGACCTGGATAGACTGGATCAACAGGCCAAGGTCAAATGCATGAGCTTTGCAAGGCCAAGTGCTGGGTTCGGCACTCAGGTGACAATAAGTCCATGAAATGTTACAGGATTGGAAAAGGGTGGCTGGAAAGCTGCCCAGCATAAAAGGACATAGGGATACTGGTTGACAGCCAGCTGAACATGAGCCAGGAGTATGCTCAGCTGGCCAAGGCAGCCAGCAGCATCCGGGTCTCTACCCAGAATAGTGTGGCTAGCAGGACCAAAGAAGTGATGGTGACCCCATACTCAGCACTGGTGAGGCCTCACCGCAAATACTAGGTTCAGTTTTGGGCCCCTCACCTCAAGAAGGACATTGAATTGCTGGAGCCTGTCTAGAGAAGGGCAACATAGCTGGTAAAGGGCCTGAAGAACATCTTATGAGGAGCAGCTTGGGGAACTGGAATTGTTTAGTCTGGTGAAGAGAAGACTGAGGGGAGAGCTTATTGCTTTCTGCAACAATCTGAAAGGAGGTTGTAGTGAGGTGGGTGTTAGTCTCTTCTCCCTTGTATCAAGTGATAGGACAGAAGGAAATGGCCTGAAATTGCACCAGGGGAGGTTTTGATTAGATATTAGGAAAAATTTCTTTGCTGAAAAAGTGGTCTGGCCCTGGAAGATGTTGCCCAGGGAGGTGGAGTCACTGTTCCCAGAAGTGTTTAAAAAATGTAGACATGGTGCTTGGGGACATGTTTAATGACCATGATGGTGTTAGGTTCACAGTTGGACTTGATGATCTTAGAGGTTTTTTCCAACACAAAAGATTCTATGATCTTTAAAGGTGTCTTCCAACCCAAACTATACTATGCTTCCATGATTTTATGATTCTAAATGTATAAGATATGTAATAGAAATAAATACATAAAGATGTTGCTTCATGCATGCAGAAACTTGAAAAGTGACTTTGAGGTAAATGAAAATTTTTTGTAAGATAAATGTAACATAACATGTCAAAGTTATTTGATAATTCTCTGCAGTCCTAGAGGAGGAATGGCAGCAGAACTGTGGACAAGTATCACATTGTCTGTACCCCAGTACCTGGGTCATCCAGCCCAACACTTGACACATCAGTTTGTTGTAAAAGTGCCTGCTCCTGTTATCTTGCAGAAATCATACAGAAAAACGAAAGATAACATTGAGCTTTCAGATGAAACAAATTAGCACCTCTGACAGACAACAAACTGGAAGGATGGAAGCTATTGGAGTTGAAAATACAGTCTGGTGCTTTCAAAGAAACAAAGATGCTGTGAGTGTTAACAAACCAATGTATTGTTTCTTGGAAGTCTTCAAAATTAAAAATCTGTACATCTCTGAATGGAGCAAGTATTTACTGGTAGAAGGTTGTGATACAAGCCAAGGTCCCTATAGAGTTAAATGAGAAGGGACATAGTAGTAAACCTAATTGACATTTTAATAAATTTTGGTATCAATAAACAGAAAACATCATCTGTGGTTTGCAATGTGGCCAGTTCAGCATGTGCAAATGATTGCTTAGCTGTTATCCAGAAAACAGAGAAATTAGAATAGAGACTGGGACATATGCAGAATAGAATAGTGGGATAAAACAACTAACTTTCAGGTGAGAGCTAAATAAATTATTTTAGGGGGGAAAGAAAAAAAGAGCAGACAAATTTAAAGATGCAGAAAGTACCCTCTGCCATGCAGACACAGGATATGCAGAGAACAAGAAGTGCAAAATGTTACAGAATTGCATTGTTGGAGTTGTAACAGGAATGAGGTGAGAAACGTCCTTTGAGTGGGATCTCAGATGAATAGACAAACCTAAATGTCATTTGCTGCTGCCTCTGGAGCTGCAACTGCTGCTGTCCAGTCTGTGGGGGTGAGGGAAATGCTGTTGGCTGGAGAACACCCCAGGGAATGGAAACACCTCAGAGACATGGAAAGACCAGATGACCCAATAGTGATGGAGTTTTGCATGCTGAAATATTTAGAATAGAATAGAATAGAATAGAATAGAATAGAATAGAATAGAATAGAATAGAATAGAATAGAATAGAATAGAATAGAATAGAATAGAATAGAATAGAATAGGTTGGAAGAGACCTTCACGATCATCGCGTCCAACCTATCACCCAACACCACCTAATCGACTAACCCATGTAACCAAGCGCCCTGTCAAGTCTCCTCCTGAACACCTCCAGTGACGGCGACTCCACTACCTCCCCAGACAGTCCGTTCCAATGGGCAATCACTCTCTCTGTGTAAAACTTCCTCCTGACCTCCAGCCTGAACTTCCCCTGGCGCAGCCTGAGACTGTGTCCTCTTGTTCTGGTGCTGGCTGCCTGGGAGAAGAGACCAACACCTGCCTGTTTACACCCCCCCTTCAGGTAGTTGTAGAGAGCAATAAGGTCACCCCTGAGTCTCCTCTTCTCCAGGCTAAGCAACCCCAGCTCCCTCAGTCTCTCCTCATAGGGCTTGTGTTCCAAGCCCCTCACTAACTTTGTTGCCCTTCTCTGGACTTGTTCCAGCAAGTCAACATCCTTCCTAAACTGAGGGGCCCAGAACTGGACACAGGACTCGAGGTGTGGCCTAACCAGTGCAGTATACAGGGGCAGAATGACCTCCCTGCTCCTGCTGGCCACACTGTTCTTAATGCAGGCCAGGATGCCATTGGCCCTCTTGGCTGCCTGGGCACATTGCAGGCTCATGATTTCATCCAGGCACCACTGTCATCTTAAATCTAATTTGTTCTACAGGCTATGTGCTGTACAAGCTGTAATATACATACTTCTACTTACTATACGCCTGCCTTTGGTAAATCTTTTAAAGTTATTTATAAGAAAAGGGTTTCAGATTTCAACAACCTCTGAGAACCAAGCCACTAGAGCAGTATTTCTTGATGAGATCTTTCATCACCCTCTTCAGAAATAGAGAAGAAAGTAGAAAAACATTCACTTCTTCCCAAATCCTCTCATCAGTTGGACTAGGAGCAACTGGGACTCCCTTGGATTAGCTATGATTGGGAGTTGTTATCTTTTAGTTACAACTCATAGAGCTTGTAGCTGTGAAAGGAAGAAAAAAATGTACTGTTTATGTTTGAGATACTGTCCAAAAATTGCAAAAGCAACAGTTTTAGTGACTTCGTTCCTCCAGAGTCAGATTTCATGAATTAGCAGATACTTCTACTGGCCTATGCTTGTTTATTTCAATATGTCTGTTAGTTTCTCATCAAGCTATTGTTACTAATAATTTTCAAATAAAATGCTGAGTAGAAAGTCTTCTGTATGTCCAAATTTGGCCTTGATTCCTAGAAGTTTAAAGATGCACAGTGCTGTCAAATTTCAATTTACTCTAGCTGAGAATTTATCTCTTGGTTTCTACAATTATTTACCTTGCCTATTTATTTCTCCAGATCTCTATTTTTTGAATTCAATGGCACAAACTAGACTTTGAATTAAATAGTTTTATTTCCAGTGATGATGTTGGAGTTTATTAAATTCATGTTTTGTAGTGCTAGGTAGTATCTATACAATTTTCTTGGAGGAAGTTAAAAACAACTTTCTGCTCCTTAGGGTTCAAAGGGCTAGTTTGGCCTATGCTGTTAACTCGGCTTGTTGTACTTTTTAAACTCAGTAGGAAAAAAAAAACTAAATAGAAAAAGGAAATTTGAGCCTTTCTCTCTCCTGTACCTTTTTTCATTTTTTTTTGTTAATTGAACATGAAATAAAAGCAAGTCAGATTGGCAGATAGCATTGTGTTCTGGGTGATGCAAAGTACCAGCAACTGTGTTTTGCCTGCAAACGATTTGTTCTTTAATGGTCCTTTTTTATTTTTCAGTAATAACAACAGAAGTGAACTATTAAAAATCAAATGTTGAGATGAATGGAACTAAACAAAAGCATGCCAAAGGCAACAGGGGGGGGTTTAATACCCTGTAACTTTTATCTCTCTGGTGTCTCTCTTTGATGGCTGACATGGCAAAAGAATTCTCACAACACTTCTGAATCCTGATCACTCTGGTAATAGCAGTGAGTGTGCTGCTGCGCATTGTTTCTACTCTTAAATCCTCCTAGACATGATTCCTTTGTTACCCAGTTGATGTTAACATAGCACTAGTCAGCTTTAAAGATTTAGTAAAGAGGAAACTCCTGCACAACGACAGGATGATTTGAATGCATTATTATTAGTATTAAATTTTTGTTCTTCAGTGGTGACATGGGAAAACAATCAAGGATCAACATTCTGACCTAAGCTGTGAAAGATAGATCCTCAGTCTGCTAGAGTACAGTGTAAATTAATGGAATTAGGGTGATTTAAACAAGTTAAGATTCTATACATAAGACAAACCCCAAACCACCAAATGAGGTGCAGCCAAGTGAATGGAAAAATGAACTTATTTCTGTAACTCCTAATATAGTTTTTGCTCCACAGACTCCTGAGCCGCTACTCCTGAGTCCAATACATTGCAGGGGCTTACAGAGAAGTAACAAAGTCAGGTTTCAAGAGATTTCAGATGAACTGGTAATATTCTTAAAGGTTTTGTCAGCATTCCATCTGGTGAAAATGGGTTTTGTGAAAGCTCTGAGCTGAGGCTCAAAAGATTTACATCTTTCTCCTAGTCCATCATGAACTTATTCTTTGATTTTAGGTAACACCCATTTACCTCATGTGGAAATAGGAATGCTAATCATTGAACTATGTGTTGAAAAAAGGCCTTTGCCAACCCTGTAGGTTTTGGCAATATGAAATCTTTGACCCTGGACATCTCTGCGTCTTATGTACCAACAAAAAGGTATATTCATATAATTGCAACTTTTCATTTGACTTGATCTAACACAAATCATGATCAGGAAATTAAAATCACAGAAAAATTAAATACTGTTCAAGGAATTTTTTTTTTCTGCTTCTACAACTTCTGTTAGATTCTTTCAGTTCAACAAAAGGAGACAGTTTTGCTCTTGTCTCTGGACTTCGTTTGTAAAAGTAGAAGTGAAATCACTGACAGAGGTGAAAGTGATATATAAATATGAGGTGAATCAATGTTTTAAGGATTCTAAAAACCCATTGCTTTCTAGTTTTGGTTTTTTTTTAAATGTTAATGGTTACAAGAGAAATAATGTGCATCTTTGAAGGCATCTGTTAGAGCCTTGCAATTTTATGTATGGCAAAAATGAGATTTTACTATTTCATATTTCCACTGTGGTACTACAGACATTTGGGTGTGATCCATAGCCTGTGTATAAAACCTTCCAAGCCTCATTTATGCTTGAGCCTTGTGTGTCTTGTTACTATGGAGTAAGGTTGCCAATTTTCATATTTGGATTTACTAGAGCTTTACCTTCATTTCTAGCTAGGGAACACAAGTCAAGTTCTGTATTCTTACTGACAATTTAAACAGAACTAGGCATAGACCCGATTGCTTATGTATGATCATTCACCCTACTAAACTGTTAGCAAACTCTATGATGTGGATTCGACCAATGCCTGGTAGCACTGCAGCAAATGGCCTGATAGCACTGAAGCAAATGTTGGCTAACCACAGTAAGGGATTTGCACAAATCAAGAATTATTCTTAATGTTCTCTGTGTGCATAATCTCTTACTTGGTCAGGGTTGGACAGTTTAACTGTATGAAGATGGGCTATAACACACCATGTCTCAGTGTCAGAGATTTATCCCTAGGCTGTTTTGCTTAGTTATACAAACACAGTATGTTGTTCTTTACTGTATGGGAGAAGAAACTCCTGAAATATTTGAACAGAAAATTTGTCATCTGATATCTGACAGATAATGAAGTCAGGTTAAATATTTGTGCAACAGAATCCTAAAACATAGGTGTGGGAGGGCCATAGGTCAACTTAATCAAAATCAAGACACAGTTCCCTAGGTGTTTCTGCATGTTTCTAAATATCGTCAGTGAAGAAGATTGTATGAACTACCTGAGTAACATATTCTAGAGCTGAATTAACTTTAAAATGTATATTTCTTTCTTGTAATTGCCAGTTTATTGTAGTTTTAATTCTTCAAATAAAGTTCTTAGAGGGAAAAATGTTAGCAGTCTATTGTCAGTCATAACCAGATGCAAAATCCCTTCGTTATTACTCTTTCTTACCCTGGTGAAATTTCAGAAGGATAAGAGAACTGGAGAGTAAGAGAATTGCAAGAAAGAATTGGAAGAAAGGCAGCTTGCAATTTGTAGTGTAACACATGCATTATATAAGATTAAAAAAGAAAACCAACAAATCCCCAAACTTGGACAAGGACATATTTTGGAGTCCTGTTAGCATCATAAAATACTCATTCTTTTTCCTTTTATGGCTTATTTTTGTCAGTAGAGCCCTGAGGTTTATTGGTAGTCTTGAAATTCAACGACTTCTCTTTAAAAATTTTGGTTCCAAAAGGGACACATTTATAAGTGGGACAAAAAAATTCCATTGTGAAATATCAATTATTTGCAAGTGCTTAGATTAATTTATTGGATTTTATAAGTAAAGAAATGGAAATTGTTTCATACATTAAAAATTAATATTTTACATCCAGCTGTGTCTGGCTGGGCAATAAATCAGCTCCTTACAATTACTTATTTGTCAGCCAGCATGTTAGTTCAAAAAGCTAGAGAGTTTGCCTGTGGATCCTACTCTACTTGAAAGACAAAAAGTGTTCAGGTCAAATCAATTTGAGCCACAGTAATTAAAAACAAGATTGAAGATCCTTCCCCACCTATATAGTGAGCATCTGGAGTTGAATTTAGCATGGATCCACTTCTCAGCAGCAGCAACAAATATTGCAGGCAGACAACATTTATTTAGGAACACCATTTTTAAATGCTGCAGAGGTTTATATATGAACCAAAACTTATTCTGTACTGGAGACTTCATATATGCTACATGGAAAAAAAGAAATATCTTCTCAGCTTTTCTATTGACAGCTGAATATCATGCAACCTTTAGAGGACCTATTTGCAGAGTAAATGAGCAAATTAAACAAGGCCAGGGTAGGGCAGTGTTCCACAATCATGAAGAGCAATGTATCATTAATATGATGCCTGGAATTATTTTTGCTAGTAATCCACACCCTGACACTGTCTCAACAAGCTTCAGGAGTTATCCCAGGGACTGTTCTTAGCAGAAATTTTGTGAACCTCTATTTTGACAAGTAAGAAAATTAATTTGTGTGGTATATGCTTTCTGCACCTCTAGAATCTGCAGTCAGAAAGTGGACAAAAATTCATTTTACTGGTGTAGATGTAGCCATAACATTGTGAATAGATGTCTGTAGAATCATGAAAACATAAAGTCATGGAATAGTTTGAATTCTAGCTGCTTGCCATAAGCAGCGACGCCTCTTACTAGACCAGGTTGCCCAAGACCCCACCCAATCTGACTTTGAACACTTCCAGGACTGGAACCTCCACAACTTATCTAGGCAATCTGCTTCAGTACACCATAAGCTAATGGAAAAACACTGTCTCTCTAATGAGTGAGGAATGAGGCACAAAGATACACTGAAGTTGAAAGCAAAACATGTCTAATAGCGCTGATATGAACAGCAGGTTCCCCTCCAATATTTCTGGGGTGTTTTCATTTGACAAGCCAACATAAAAAAATTTCTTTAAATTTTGGAAGCATTTTCTTGGCTATTAACATGAAAAATTAACAGTAACTATATCCTAACTGTACAGTATTACTAGTGAAGAACTCTATCATGACAGAGGAACTAAATTAAGTCAATCATATGCCTGAGAAATATGTGGGTGTCAATGGGTCCATGTCCCAGTGGAGGCCAGTGACAAGCAGAGTCCCTCAGGGATCAGTCCTGGGACCTGTCTTGTTCAACATCTTTGTGGGTGACATGGACAGTGGCATTGAGTGCACCCTCAGCAAGTTTGCCGATGACACCAAGCTGTGTGGTGCAGCAGACACGCTGGAGGGAAGGGAGGCCATCCAGAGGGACCTTGACAGGCTGGAGAGGTGGGCACAAGCCAACCTCATGAAGTTCAAGAAGAGCAAGTGCAGGGTCCTGCATCTGGGTCGAGGCAATCCCAGGCACAAATCCAGGCTGGGCAGTGACTGGCTGGAAAGTAGCCCTGAGGAGAGAGACTTGGGGGTGCTGGTGGACAAAAAGCTCAATATGAGCTCTCAGTGTGCACTTGCAGCCTGCAAGGCCAATCAGATCCTGGGCTGCATCAGGAGAAGTGTGGCTAGCAGGTCGAGGGAGGTGATCCTCCCCCTCTACTCAACCCTGGTGAGACCCCACCTGGAGTACTGTGTCCAGTTCTGGAGCCCCTATTACAAGAGGGATGTGGAGGTGCTGGAACGTGTCCAGAGAAGGGCCACAGGGATGATCAGAGGGCTGGAGCACCTCTCCTATGAGGACAGACTGAAGGAGTTGGGGCTGTTCAGTCTGCAGAAGAGAAGGCTCCGTGGTGACCTAATTGTGGCCTTCCAGTATCTGAAGGGGGCCTACAGGAAGGCTGGGGAGGGACTACTCAGGATCTCAGGTAGTGATAGGACTAGGGGGAATAGAATGAAGCTGGAGGTGGGGAGATTCAGGCTAGATGTGAGGAGGAGGTTCATCACCATGAGAGTGGTGAAACCCTGGAATGGGTTGTCCAGGGAGGTGGTGGAGGCCCTGTCCCTGGGGGTGTTTAAGAGCAGGCTGGATGAGGCTCTGTCCCTGCCCATGGCAGGGGGGTTGGAACTAGATGATCCTTGTGGTCCCTTCCAACCCTGAATGGAACTATGAAACTATAATGAGTTAGACACCTCTCATACACACAATAGTATTCAATTAAAGGTAAATTAAATAGCTGTGGAGATAAGGTGATTTCCATTATATAGAAGAAACTCATACCTTTTGAAATCCCAGGATGTGAAGAGACCATTCAAACTTCTGGCTTCCCAGCATCATTGTGTTTCTCATGCGCTAGTATTCTGCTGGTGATGTGCATGGGGTCTGAGGGAGTTGAGCTACAGTGAGACACAGTATCATGATATTGAAACCAGTGGGTGCTGTAGAAAGCATATTTCCCACCAGCAGCATAATATTACAGAAACTCCCATGTCAGCTGATCCTATGCCAGGTGTCCTGTGCATCAAGAACACACCTTTAATGACTGAAGTTATTTTATGCCTTATTATTCATCCCTCTTATACAGCCTCTTGTCTCACACAGTAGAATTTATCTAACCAGAATTAATATTTGGCACATAATTAAGTTTTGCTAGTTGTGAAAAGCCACATGTGTTTCTGTTTATCAGTTACTGGCATCATTTGGTTTTGTCTTTCTGTGTATGGAAAGTCATTTTTTGAGCTGTGTAATAAAAACCAAGCCAGTTGGTAAAATTAAATCATTCTATCACCTACTCATAAATTACAGTTAACTTGAATGCAATTGAATAATTATATATGAACTAATTAGAGAGTGAGTGAATGATTTGTGAAGTAGTGGTTAAATAGACCAAAAAAAAGTGGTTACTATGAACTGGCAGTAGTTATCTCAAGGTCCAGTAAAGATGCACTGGTCAAATAACTGCATTAACAAGCAATGAAAGAACTGAGATCAATCTAGTTAAAAACTGTGTACCAACTTACAAAAAGTCTAGATTTATTTGCCATAAACATGGAACTAATTACAGCATGATGTTGAGGTGTTCAACACAAGGAATTCAAATTCATAAATAAAAACCATTCTCTGCCCTGTTTTTTTTTTTTTCAGTATGAACAACAGAGCAATGGCAAATGTGTTTCTCAATGTATAGCCACACTTATAAAGGTCTGATTATGAAGACAATGAAAAAACATAGTTCTTTGAGTGCTTCTCATCAATTTACAAGGTAACATTCCAGAGATGATGACACCGGAGATGATGACTGAATCAAAGCAAATTTTATCAGGTTCAAGTGATGTATGCATCAGGATCACAGCAAGCATACACAGCAGGAGCAAGGCAGCAGCTACCACTGTGATATACATGCTGTGAGCAGAAAACAATTCCCTTGACCACATCTCAGAAGATTGTGCCACATGTACTTTGGCATGCCAGCATCACAAGCAGCCACATCACAGAGTGAAAACAAGACATCTCTGCAGTGATAAAGGGCATCGTCCCACTGACTTCAGCAGAGATCTGAGATTTTCAACAACACAGTTATTACAAAGCTGTAGTTCATTGCCAATATATAGACAATTAAACAGATTAAAGTTGATTTTCAGGTTTGTTTTTTAACTATAACTGACTGAAAACCATATATTTAAGTTCTAGAAGTCAACTCTTGTTTTTGAAGTAGTCAGGGAATAAAAACATGAAGACAGAAAAGAAGAAAAAGTCCATTTTCTTCCTGATGGAAATGTACAACTTTCATTGATACTTTAGTGAAGCATTCTCTGCATACATAATATGAACATGCATAATCTGACTTTCTGTAAGACGCTACTCTTTCAAATTTTGTGGTCTGCTGTATTACCTCAAACTTTCCATTTTCCTACTGCTGCCTCTCAACCATGCAGATAACTCAGATGTTTTTGGACCTGATAGAAGGTTTTCCTGCATTCTTCCTATGGTAATACTATTTCCATCTTCAGTGAGGACTGAAAAAAGTCTTTCAGGTTGAAGCTGACCATCACTTTATTATTATTAACATTACTATTAGTATTACCTTTCTTATAGGCCCTTTTAAGTACTGAGAGGCTACTATAAGGTTTCCTTGGAGTCTTCTCTCAGATAAAAAAACCCAACTCTCTCAGAGGTGTGTTCCAGCCCTCTGATCATTCTATGAACCCACTCCAGTGGGGCAATGTCTTTCTGCACTGAAAACTCCATAGCTGGACACATTGTACTCCAGGTGAGGTCTCACCAAAGCAAAGGGGCAGAATCACTTTCCTTGACCTGCTGGACATGCTTCTTTTGATGCAGCTCAGGATACAGCTGGCCTTCTGGGCTCTGAGTGCACTTTTTTGGGCTCATGTCCAGCTTTTCACCCACCAATGAGGGGCTAGATACCATTTGCATTCTTAGAAGCATCTTTGGCTCTAGATACTAAGTAGGTATTTCGAAGTATTTTAAAGCAGTATATTTTAATGATGGGAGATACCAACTGAGAGTCTAAGTGCGACTTCAAACTACCTGAACTAATTGGATTGCTATTATTTGAGATAATCTTATTGGGATGCTTGGAAATGAGTTTTATTATTAAAAGGACAAAAGGCTGCATCTTTAAAGGGCAACACTAATGTATGCACAGAGGGCAAAAACTAACGTTCTCTAAAGCTCTCTATGGGCTCCTGCCAGTTGTGACTAATGTTGCTACAGGTACTAGGAAAACATAGGCAAATGTGTTGATGAAGAAAGAAGAATGGAGATTAAAGGGAAAATGCTTTGAAAGCTCTACTCATACTAGTGTATGAAGAATAATATATGAGGCCTGTCTAATGAAAATGATAATGTGTTCTGTCATTTTATTTCAGATAATTAGACTGTGATACTGGAAGCTGTTTCTTGGGGTGAAAACTCTGTATCTGATTAAAGCCTTCCTGCATTTCCTATGGTTTCAGTTCAGAACCCTTTCATGGTGCCTAGTTTGAAACACAGAGTCTAAGCCTGAGGAAATGCTGATGCTGTGAATGTTCTCAGGAGACAAAGTTACAGGGTGCAGGTAAGGTTCCATAACTATTCCCAGCATGCTGCTGAGTGGACTGTTCATGCTCAGGTTCAGATCTAGAGGGAGCTGGATGGCTTACCCTGGATGGATAGATACTCAAGCCCAGTGAAGAGAGGAAGTGGGGCTGGGTCGAACTAGAAATCACCTCTAACACCCAGGACAAAATTGCTTTTGGGAGACCTTGCAGATCCTGATTGAAAATTGCCACATTGGTTTCCTCTGTAGCTTTCCTGATCCTTTTCGTGAACAGACCCAGATGCAGAAATAAAAAAGCAAAACACACGTGTCAGACAGAATCTAAACAGGAGGTGTATTTGGCAAAATAATTCTCTATAAGGAAAGAGCTGCTTTCTATGACTTTTGGGGGGCTGTTTTCATCCAAAGTAAAATCTGTCAGTCTGCTCATTTGTATTTTTGTTTTCCCAAGCATCTGCAGCAATAGCAAGCAAGATACTATAGCCCCAAGTAGCCAAAGATTAGCGATTTGATTCTTGTCAAAGAAAACAAAGGTACAGGGCCATGTGATCTACCATCATCATCTGAACAAAGCAGCTCAGCTCTGAAAAAATGAGTGCAGCTAAGGTACAGACAAAGAATTGCTTGGTGAATAACTGAATAGCAAATACAGGAGATTTTGACTCAGCCTGTGGGAAATGCCTGAAGAGAAAAACTGGCTACCTTTATTAACCAAAGTATTTACTAACATGCCTTGCTTTGTTCCTGTTTCTGTCAAATGCCACATTCATCTGTGTCTGAACTGCTGACACCAGCAAGAACTGTGTCTCTCTATCCCTCTACAAAGATCCATGGGGTATAATTTGCCTACTCAGCTTGATACAGAAGTGTCTTAGACAATGTATAGACAACTGGTCATGGTAAGTGATGAATATAAGCGAGAATTTTGGGCTGCAGGTTCAATATAATTAATGAAGTGTTACTAAAGCGTTTTAAGAGAAACTGGTTCCTGCATTTACAATGTGCTGTAATGATTTACTTAGAAGTCTCCATTTAGACTCACTATACGAGTTACAAATGATGCAAAATGTTACTGATCAGAGAAATTGACAATCGCTCATTGGTATTGACATATGCAAGAGCCTCCACTGGTTGCCAGTACAATTATGAACTGACTTTAAAGACTAGCTTTTAATCAAAGGCTATAACAGGACTTTATTTCTCATCTTATTTTAAAGTTTCTATTATCTTACTGTACAGTTGTTTCCTACAACAGATTGAAATAATAACTATAATAATAATTATAATAACAACAATAATTATAACAAACAAAAAGGGTTTTGTATTTGTCTACTTTTTCTTGCATCTGTCTATTCAGGGCTGTTCATTCAACTGGACCAGATGGTGATGACTTCTAAGAGGTATTTCCAGTACTATCCCAGTAAAACTTCCTTCCTATAAATGAGACACTTGGAAATAGGTTCAGGTTTTTTATTTTGGATATGTTCTTCAAAAGACCCTATGTAATTGAGGAAAAGAATCTCACAGGCTCTCCCACTACATACAGGGTTTCTGACTCGGACATCTGGACTTACTAAGACTTTCAGTGTTCTGTTTCTTTTGACCAGGAATAACTAAAAATATCATGAAAGTCTTGAAAATAAATTTAAAAGTTCAGTATCTTGGAGAAGTTTCTGAAACAAACATGAGTAGAAATCAACTTACTCCATGGAGAAGATCCATTTTGTTAAGTCACGATCTAAAAATTTAACTCATGCCTACAGTGGCTCAGAGAACCACAGGAAAAGGGGCTCTGAGATGTACTGGCATTAAGGTAAAGAGGGGATTAAAAATTTCTGGTCAAACTGTGGCCTTACTCCTCTTGCCCTTGCTTGAACTTTGGGATGTAAACTTGCTGAGATCTATTTCCTTTCTCTTTGCATGATTATCAGGAAGGAACTCCTATCAGATGTGTTACTCTTGACACAGCCTAAAGGAAAGAATTTGTTCCTTGAGAGCATGTGACATGCAGTGGTTAGGCTTCTGTTTTAGAAAGTCTGTTACTCGTTATAGAAAAGTTGTTTATTCTCCACTATGGCTGCTCTGTTCCTGAATTAAAAAACCCAACAACCCAAACACACCAACAAACAAACTAAAAAGATCTAATGAGTTATTGTAATGCTTATGGATGAACAGCAAAAAAGAAATCTCTGTCTCTTTGTGCTTGAAACAGCTGCTGGTGATTACCCTCCTCCCATGGAAATAGAAACACATCTGGTGTCTGCAGAACAGCAATGAAGCAGAAAAGAGTGGAGCCAAAGCAGCTGTCCCGTGTGGACACATCTGTATCATCCCAACACTGCTGCTCCACCTGAGAGAAATAACTCATATAAACAGTGAGCCTGGATGCTGATTAGAGAAAACCAAAAATACAGAAGACTTTCCTCTGTGGTGTTCCTCATTGTGGCTGAACCATCTGACTTTATCCACAGGTCTCTAAGTGGTGTTCATTGTTCCCATTCTTCTATGTTCACCATGGTCATGTCAAAAACATGACCAAAGTTAACTGGCCTAAATTATTGTGTTCATGATCTCAGGTGAACATTCCCATGCGAAGAAGACAATATGATATCTAGTACTTAATTGTTCCTTCAATGGCTTATGTTATGATCTGCAGAAATAAAGTAATTGAGAAGTTTGCTTTCTATCTGAAATGTCGTCATTTCAAGATTGTCCAACAGCAAAACACATCAAACCATCAGCCCAAACCCTATAGACATGAGGTGAATTTTACAGAACTTTAAAAAAAGAGGAAAATGTAAAAGGTATGGAGGATGTACATCTGTGTCACATCTCTGTGGCTTTAGCTGGCAAGATTAAGGATTGAAATATTTGACAGTTTATGAAATGAAAGGTGAGATTCTCACATGCTGCCTCATGCTGCTAAGGTTCATAAGAAAGAATAAAAAAATCCTAAACATTTTCAAATAATTGACAACATGTTTAAGTACTGTAGTTTATGGTGGGACATGTCCACATGTTTGTTTGAAATGTTTTTCCTTTTATATTTATGACTTAAAATTAAGTTTGAACATTTCCTTCTCCGCCCTACCTCCACATTTGGTTTGGGTTTTTGGTGTTATTATTTGACTGTTTTTTCTCCTCAAATCAAAAGGGTAATTTTAATTTATTTTTTTATAGTCCAAATTTTGATTATTGTCTCTGGACACCTGAGTCTTGGATAAGGAAGACACATGCATAAAAAAGTCCACAACATTTCTTCAAAATTCTAGTTTCCATTCCAGTAGGCACTTTGCTGAGAAGCCATTTTCTGTCACATGAATAGAAGACCAGACACAATTTGTACCATATTAAAACATATTCTGATTTGAACCAAATTTATTAGTAAAAAAGCTATATAGGTTGGATGCTACAAAGCTGATTGAATCTGGTATTAGATGTAGAGGTATCTAGAAGTAAATTATTGCTGGGAAACAGCTCTCAGCAAAATGACAAAAGGTGACAAATGCCAGAACTAGCTCGACTTTACATTTTCATGCTTATCTGTTTTCTTCCTTTTCACTTTTCCTTCCCTCTCAGCATATGTTGATGTGCAGTTGTGCAGAGTTCTTTTGCACTTGGGTGGTGGATAACCTTTATTTTATTAGATTATTATTTATTATCATGCCAACTGATGTGAGAAAATCAGAGAATAAAAATCTTCTGAAGTTGATTCCAACTGTGAGAGTGGTAAGGAGTATTAAGCAGATACAAATACAGGAAAAAGAGGAACTGTTCCTCTATGACAAAATGGTCCTCATTACAGGCAGTGCTAAACACTCCTTTTTGCTTATCTGAGGTCCAAAGTGAGACTGGTTAATTATGTATGTTGCTCTGCCATATCCAAAAGAAGAGTGTTTTGCTCTCATCAGGTTTGACTATGTCTCATTTTAGTTTGTACTTCCTTGATGTTGTCTTTTTTATTTTTTCATTAATGAAAAGAGGAACAAGTGCCAGGCACCATGGGAGAGGAAGAGCTGCCTCCGTCTCTGCACATGATGAGTTGGTACAAATTTATTTTATTCTATTTTGTAAATGGCTGTTTTCTCTCCAAGTGATTTGCTCAGACTCCCTTAGCTGAAAATGTGGTAACTGTTGAGGATGAATGCTTGTAAAAGAGAAGAATACAGTAGGCTGATATATTTTCTGAGGGATTTTATGACAATCACTTTTTACAAAATTTCCCAACTGATTTCCTATGTTATTGCTCCTCTGGCTCCCAATAATGTTATTTAGACAGAGAAATATTCCAACAGCCTATCTTCCCATTTATGCTTTGCTTTCAGCACTGGCCTATAAGCCATTATAGTCTAGATAAAAAGTAGAAACCAAACCTTTTCCTCCATGTTTCTTAAAAAATGCAGTCTAACTAATAATTGTCCAATGTGTACCTGCTATTAGAATTTTAAACTTTTCTACCATGCTAAGCATACAGAGGTGGACTAATCTGATTAATAAATAGGTAAGTATAGCAAACAGATAATTTTATATCCACCGTGCAGATCTGATTACTGTAAATACCCCAGTGTGTTCAAGAAAAGAAGCATAAGCAAGCCCCACAGTGATAGAAGCAAGCCCAGCAGAACCATTACTGTGATATAAGTGGGTTTTAGGTCACTGAGGTTAAAAAACACTTCTACCAAACCAGCCCAAATATGGGTAATCAGCTAAGACAAGGTAGACAATATGTGCTAATATAATGTCCACAACAGAACTCAAGTGTTAGGGTTCTGGGCCAAATTCTGCTTGCCATTTCTCTGGAAAATAATCTCATTAGCTTCACTCATAATGCATATACAGAAGGCAAATGCATTACTAGAGAACTAATCAGAAGTGCTCCTTGGAGGAGGCAGCAGGTGGCAGATGCCTTGAGGGGCTGCTCTGATTAGCAGTGCACCCAACTTCTTCCATTCAGTGCATGAGCTTCCCACTTCATCAGAAAAGGCTGGAGCTAGGGCCATCTGCTGGTGTGAGAAAAACTGAGTTTCTATAATTTCATGGTATCACTAATGAAAATAGCCTGTTCCAATACTGTGCATGTGGATGAGTTTCCAGATGCTGGTTGTATACAATGGAGCCAGAGTTTGGTTCTGTACCTGTGATGCTTCAATGTGGAGTTTTTGAGCACATCAAATTTTAGTTTCAGGTTCATCACCAGTGTTGGAAGAACTTATCTAGTATATTATAACTATTCTTTTCTAGTCATGACTCAGAGATTATAACATGTTAATGATGGAAAAAATATCTTTAATCTGTAGATATAATCCATAGACAAGGCACTATTATTTTGTAAGTATAATTTTTGTGACTATTTTTGATCCAGGGATGTGACCACTGGACAAGGCTTTATTGTTGTGTAACTATATGGTGTAATAACTGAAGGTTAAATGGAAGAGATTAGAGGTCCTCAATTTAGCTGCAAGGATGCTGTAGAAGGTGGTATCAAATATTTTATTGAAATCAAGATAAACACTGCTCTACCATCATCTATCCATCTGGTTATATTCTCATAAAAGGCTATCAGGTTGGTCAAACATGACTTCCAAATATGCCTAAGGACAGCACCAGGGATAAGTTGTTTCATTAGCTTTTTGTTCTGGATGTTGGAATTCATCCTGTGAAATTCACTGCATGAAGGGTAAAATTTCACCAATTTTTCACTCCCTACAAGATTTTGGTAAATGGAAGACTGACAAAAAGATATGGCTTCTGCAGGGTCCTACTAATCCTGCTCAATTACAGGTACTTGTTTATCTGAACAGATGTTGGCACTTATGCCTTATTTTATGACTTGGAGAATGGTAGTGCAATCATAGTCAACAGAAGGTGATAACTCAGTATTTTGAAGGGTGGATATACTGTATAGGAAAGGTACACCAGAAAAAGACAGGAAATATCTCAAGGGTACAGACACAAGGAAATTGTGAAGGAGAGCAGAAAAGATTGAGTGATGACAGAGAATCAGGAGTGCTTAAATAAATAAAAAAAAAAAAAGGTATTGATCGTTAAATATAGGGTTATGGTAGGCATTAAGAGGTGAAAAGTCTATATAAACTGATATTGTCACAGCGATAATTTATAAATGATATGAGCAAACTAGGCTGGATGTTGAAGCATTCCCCACACCAGTGTGAATGCCTGAGCAGCCATCTCATAAAAATAGCTGAAGTGAGAAACCATTTTCAGAAGGAACTTGATAACAGGATTATGTGATGAGGTTACAAGATAAGACTGGCAAGATGCAATTATCTAGATCCCTTCCAGGCCTATTCCCCTGGGAGAAAAGGAAAAATCAAAAGCAGTGGTTTACAATGCACTGCAGGTGTGCATGTGGCCTAGCATATAACCTCAGTTGGCCAAGGGCTGGATACTAATCCAACTAATCTAGAAACACCATAATGATCTATTCTCCCCATTAGCCCTAGATAAGCATGTATCTTTTAAATGAACTGTCCAAACATATGTATTAATATGCAGCTGATAAATACAACTACTTTGTCTTTCACTGTAGCAATATTCCTACCTCCAAAAGTCTTGTGGTTAAAAGACAGCAGCAAGTAATAAATATTAAAAACTCAGGTAAAATGTCAATGATGCTACTAGAGGGAAGAAAACATTCAGGAAAGTTTTCAGCTCCTTTGCCTTTTTCAGATTTTTGTTTGCAGATACTTATCAGCAATTCATCAACTTGTCAATTTGCCCCACAGTTTCTGAGTGCTGTAACTAAGGTCTGGCCTAGCACAAGCAGAAATTTCTTTCCAGTTGCTAGGTAACTCCAGCATTGGTTCATCTGTGGTACCTGTTATCCACTGTTCACATCTTTATATATTTCTTTATATCTTGGCTCTACTAATGTGATACAACATGACATAGAGTCTCCAATATTTAGGAGACTTTCAATAGTTACTAGGGTTGCAATTCATCTTCTCATCAATGTGAGCTGCCCTCGTCACAAACTCATTCAGCTCACGTTAAAAGGAAGTTTCAATTCTCATCTTTGATTGGTTCCATGCATATTTTAAGGCTAATGGGAACCCTTCTACATGAGATTTGATCCTCTAGTACAACGGATCACTTTGTAAGACTGGTTAAATTTGGCCTTCTAATTCCAGGGAGGGAAATAATCAAGGAAGAACAGAAATGAGCAAAAGCTCTTCCCCAGGAAGATAATAAATAACAAAGCAACATAAGTGTTTTCAAAACCTTTAGAAAAACCTTACCAAAACAAACTATTCTGCACACCTGTCCTTAGGGAGAAGATGATAAGATGGAAAAAATATGCATAGTCATGCAGCTAACTGCATTGTTAGGAATTCCAGTGAGAAAAGTGACATAAAATTATATGCAAAACTAAGGAATAGAATAGCAACCGACTTTATTTTGTTGAATTGCAGTAGCTTCTAACAGCCTCAGTCTGTTCTAAGGGAAGAAAAAAGCCTATCTTACACATGGCAGTAAACCATCCTATTGTGAAATGATTGCTCTGACTACAAATCTAAGGGCAATTTGAGGGTACAACAAACAGATGGAGCAAAAGTTCAAGACAAAATGTACATAATTGTGGGAGACAAATTAGGAAATGATCAGTGTACCAAACAAGACACCAAAGGATGGGGTAATCTGTTTTGACATATCTTCACTCACATTATTGTTGGTAGTGCTTTTTATGTAGAAGTATTTATATGTATCCAGCTGTCTGTATATCTGTCTCTCTATACAAAACCATTTAGTATATATTTATCATGGAAAGAAGAAAGCAAATTCAGAATGCTTTCCAATGGTAAGAAAAACAATCCTGCAGGTGTCAAGTCACTAGTGGATGACCCTTCTTTGCTTTACTTAGAGAGTAAATGTACAATATTTGATAGACTTCCTTTACAGAGTTTCTTGGCAACAAGGAAAAGATGATGAACTTCAGAAGGATTCATTAAAATAGTTTGAAAATCAATGAATCCACTGATCTAAATATACAAATAATAGAGAAAGATTTTATAAATGTTTTCCTACAATGTGTTCTGAGTGATAGTATGACACCATTCTTGAAGTGCTTCATCAATTTATACAGTCAATAGGCTGAATTTCCATCATAAACAGACAGCTTGCTTTATAGAAAATGGACAAATAAAAAGCTCTAGATAGATAAACACTCCAAGATGCTGTATATAGTCTGACTCTGCTGGCTGGTGCTTGTAGGTCTCTCTATCTTTTGATATTTAAATCTCCACAAATTCCCCTTTTTCACACTACTTTACTTAAAAATTTGTGATGTACTTAAATCTCTCATTTAAGATACTACACATTAGAACACCCTGGACTTGTGGTTTTTTTAAAATTTTATTTATTTTTCAAGGTCTTGAAGTGATGCTCAAAACTCGTAGCTTGAATTCACACACGTAGCTTGATATCACACTATATTATTTCTTTCCTGATGAGAAAAGTGTGTGTCTTGGAGAATATCTGTATGTTTGACCTTTAGACCATCCATCCACAAAATTCAGGTTTGCCTTCTGACAAGAAGGTGCATGTAACATCATCTGTATTTTATTTATGATATGTCAGAGATATGCATGGAACATTAAATGCGTAATAGCACACAAGGTATTTTATCATCCTGAGCCATGCTTTTATCATCCTGAGCCATTGAGGCCTCCTTGGTCCACTAGGACTACTGGAGTTATTTTGCAGTCAATGGTTTCTTTCCCCATGCATTCTTACTTTGATTTCCATCTACTTCATATACTGAATAAGACTGGAAATTAATCAATGATGAGTAAAACAACATCAAAGAGACAATAGCCAGAATTAAGTTGGATGAGCAATCTGAGAAAAAGGTTCAAATTTTGGGGATACTTAGCTTTGCATCCTTGCCATATTGGTGGTCCACTGTTCTTTAATTAATGCATATACCTGAACATTTTCATATAGTGTATGAGAGGACAAAGAAAACAATGAACACCATTGCTTGTAAAGGGATACAATCTGGGGAGTCTTGGAGAACGATTAAGTTTTTCAGTGCTTTGCATGAGGGCATATTGCTTTTAAATTGCATGGTGGGATTGATAATTCATATTCAGACTACCTTATATAGTTGTCCAAGCTAAATGTTATACCAGAAAGGACAAGTTTCATCTTTCCTTCCCACTGCCTTTCAGGACCACAATTCCCATTGTTGCTTATTTTTCTTACATTCATTTATTTTCCCATGACCAGTTTTCAGTAGAAGGGCAAATCTGTTTGAGATTAAATTATTCTCTTGGGAGATAAGAGATCCCAGAGGCTGAGAAAGGACTAGAGTTTAGCTCTCCCATGCTGTTGAATTTTTTAATTACCAGAGAATTATATGGAAGATTCTTTGCTTGGTTGATCTTGAGTTGAACTAAGTGCTCTGTATGTGTATTAAGGATAATTTGTGAAGGATTATTTAGATGCTCTTCAGATGCTGGTGAGTTGCATTACAGTATAAGCACCACTACAGCTCAAACTGGGAAAAGGAGTTGAGGTATAGATGGCTTTTGAAACCTACAATCTAGTACAGTTGGTAAGCGCCATTAGAGACAGGTTGACAGTGAGTAGAAATGCTCTCTACAACTAATGTGCTTAAACTGTATTTAATATTATTTTGATAGCAGAACATATGGATATAAACCCAATTGATTTGTAGCAAAGAAAACAGGACTGAGGTAAGGTACTCATTCAGAGGCTGAGGCATCCAGTCAGGAAGGAAGAGAAAGAATATTCTAAGTGAGAAAATGAGATGAGATGCAGTTTTGTTTTATCAGGAAAAAAAATAAGAATAAATTATTTGCACCTGTACATTGCTGAGTGACATGCCTTTAGATCCGTGAAAAGGAGTAGGTTGGAGTCAGGCTAAACACAAATTTTTAGGTGTCTAATATCAGAATGGCTAGAAGTAAACAAGTCAAATCTGGTGGCTTTCTTGGTAATACCTAGGAGGAAGTGATGCTTTCCCTTGTGTGAACTCACAGCAGTTTGTTATACCCAGGTTTTAGAAAAGAAGTACATTGTGAGCTATTATGTGCAAAGCCACTCTCTCTGACTCATGAATTCCCAGAGTTACAAACCATTGGAGGCCAGGGAAATTTTGGGTAGGTCTTATTGTATAAGTTTGTGGCCTCTCTACCATCTGCTATTGGTCAGCTTGAAGATCAGTGCATGGGCACTGTTTGACCTGGTGATCTTGTTTTCTTGTCAAATTAACAGGAATAATTTTAAGTGGTGCAGTTTAAACTGCTCTACTGGGGTCTGTTTCCTTAAAGGGGGAAGACATGGTTCTTCAGAAGGAGATTTGCCCTATCTTAGCACTTTGTAAAAGACAGAAGTGTAACTGTGGTACTGCCTATCTTGCCCTAGAGCTGTAATGGAAGTAAATAACTAATTTAAACTGGTCATTTAACTTCGAGGTAGATTAATTCAGTGAAGCAATTTCAACTCTTAGTGACTAGTAACATTAGCTCACTGGTCTAATTTTTCTATTACTGGAAATAAGAGAACAGGCTAAGCAAGGCTATGCCTTCTCCCTTTAACTTATGCAGGTTAAATTCTCCCAGTAATGCCCTGCTACAAATCACTTTGCTTTTCTCACTTATCTTTGACAAACACTTCACCAAATACACATTAGGCACTTCTGTGGGATTATCTGCTCAGTCTCCTGAGAAGTTGTGTTGGCTGCTTTCTTCTTTAAGAGCCTTAATGTATATTTTATTAAAGCACACTCCTCCATTCTGGGGAGTGGGAATTTTTCCATTTACATGTTTGTTTGTTTTTTAGTGACTGAGCAAAGTCAAAAAATAAAAGGTAGTAGCTGTTGAGCAGAGGAATATCAACTAACCAGCATTTCAGGCTACTATTGACAGCAGAACTTTGGAAATTTAGTCAGCAAAAATTTCACTCCTTTGGGTAGAAGCTTGTCTCTTCCCCTTGCCCTGTGAGTCCCAGCAGGAAAGTTTTTTTGGATATTAAAAGAGGATGAGTGGTTTGGAATGTCATATCCTTGAAAGATTCTCCACATGTGGAACTGTAAATTAAACAATGAGAGTGCAATGTCATTGCTTCATTGTATCAGTTCCCACTTGGATCGTTAAGCCATAAGACTTAAACTTTCTGCACCACAATAAAAGATGTCATCTCACATATTTTCTCTACAAGATTAATTTATCCTACATCAAATTTCCAGCTGCATATTTCTTCAAATATACATTAAAAGTCAATGAAGATTCCTAAACTTACATTCACTAGAGGCTGGCAGTTGGTTTTTAAATTAGATACTCAGGTATCAGAGGTTTGGATGAATCTGAAGAACACATTCATATTGATATTTCTTTGAAAAAAGGTGTCATAGGGTCCTAACTTTTTGTCATCCCTGTGTATACACTCTCTCCAGTTTCATAACAAACATTTTAAAGTGTGTGGGGGCTCAAACTAGGCCCAGCCCTGCTGTCTACCTTCCAGCATTCCTCTTAAACCCAAACTCAGGTTTGTAAACCTTTTGTCTACAGTTCTGGGCATAATGGCTCTACCTTGTGTACAAGCAGCACAACGAGTTGAACATTGATAGTGCTGGCATACAGAAATTGCCATGGTTGCTCTTCCTCCCTCTTCCCAGGCTCAAGTTTCAGGAATTTAGTAAAGATGCACCTCTGTGTTATTGAAAAACTCTCATTGTCATGATCTTGGATCAAGTATTGAGTTTATTATGTCTGATTCCTGAAAGCTGTCTGGAACTCCTCCACTGGAGCTATAATGCCGAGCAAGGCTGAGACTGTGCTGGCACAAAAAATCTTTAATGTCATCGAATCATCCTGTTAAAGAAAAATTCCTCTCCTTTAGTGAAGTATGAGAACATTTTGTGTCATTGGACTTCATCAGTTCATCTGATACTATGGAGTTTAAATTGGTGCAAGTTCGAGCGCTTCCGCTTTTCTCTCAGTAAAAGTGTGCAAAGAAAGAACCTAAACTTTCGCAGGCTTTCTCAAGCTGCACCAGGGGAGGTTTGGGCTGGATGTTAGCAAGAAGTTCTTCCCAGCAAGAGAGATTGGCCATTGGAATGTGCTGCCCAGGGAGTCACCGTCACTGGAGGTGTTTACAAAGAGCCTGGATGAGGCCCTTGGTGCCATGGTTTAGTTGATCAGATGGTGTTGGGTGATAGGTTGGACTTGATGATCTAAAGGTCTTTTCCAACCTGGTTCATTCTGCATTCTCTATTCTGTACTCTCTTTTTCTGCAGGCAAAATTCTAATTGGCTCATCATTTTTGCCAAAACAATCCTGATAACTTTGCTTATACAATTCTGGATCTTGCAAATGCTTTGTATCACACAAAGTTTTTCCAGAAAATTCATTATAACTACTTAACTAACTAGTAACTGTGTGAAATGGGTGGAATGTGAATATGTTAAAATGAGCAATGAATACAACCTAAACAGTTACATGATTTTATCGTTATTTAAATCCCCTATACCTGGCAGTGAGGACGTCTGGGATTTCTTTGGTAAACATAAGGCATTTTACAGGGTAATATCCCCTGCAGAGCTACAGGCTGGGGTCAGAGTGGCTGAAGAGCGGCCAAGCAGAAAGGGACCTGGGGGTATTGGCAGACAGTAGGCTGAACATGAGCCTGCAGTGTGCCTAGATGGCCAAAAAGGCCAATGGCATCCTGGCCTGGATCAGGAACAGTGTGGCCAGCAGGAGCAGGGAGGTCATTCTCCCCCTATACACTGCGCTGGTTAGGACACACCTTGAGTCCTGTGTCCAGTTCTGGGCCCCTCAGTTTAGGAAGGATGTTGACTTGCTGGAACATGTCCAGAGAATTGCAACAAAGCTGATGAGGGGTTTGGAGTACAAGCTCTATGAAGAGAGGCTGAAGGAGCTGCGGTTGCTTAGCTTGGAGGAGAGGAGGCTCAGGGGTGACCTTATTGCTCTCTACAACTACCTGAAAGGAGGGTGTAGAAAGGCAGAGGTTGGTTTCTTCTCCCAGGCAACCAGCACCAGAACAAGAGGACACAGTCTCAAGCTTCACCAGGAGGGGTTCAGACTGGATGTTAGGAAGAAATTTTTCATAGAGAGAGTGATTGCCCATTGGAATGGGCTTCTCAGGGAGGTGGTGGAGTTGCCATCACTGGAGGTGTTCAGGAGGAGACTTGATGGGGTGCTTGGTGCCATGGTTTAGTTGATTAGATGGAGTTGGATGATGGGTTGGACATGATCTCGAAGGTCTCTTGCAACCTGGTCTGGTCTATTCTATTCTACTCTACTCTACTCTACTCTACTCTACTCTACTCTACTCTACTCTGTTCTACATGAAGTCCAAGGAATACTAATCTGAAAATGTATTGGGTTTGCATGGCGAGGTTTTGTAGCTGAGGGTGTACAAGTGTGTCTTCTGTGAGAAGTAGCTAGAATCTTTCCCAGAGTCAGATGGAGCCAAAGCCAGCCAGCTCCAAGATAGAGCTGCTAGTGGCTGAGGCCAAGCCAATCAGTGCCTCTGGGATAATATATTTAAGAAAGCAGAAAAAAATCCTGAACCATAATAAAGATTTTTATTTCTCATTATCCTACTCAGATTTGACTGGTAATAAATTAATTTCTCTATGTTGTCTCTTGCCTGTGACAAATGGCTGAGTGACATCTCACCGTCTTTGTCTTGACTCACAGGGCTATTGTTATATTTTCTCTTCCAATCTCACGGAGAAAGAGACTGATAGACTGGCTTTGATGGGCATCTGGTGTCCAGTCCAGTCAGACTCAACTCATCAGAGCTGCTAGAGAAAAAAAAAGCTTCCCAGTGAAAAGATTTTTTGAGTATGAATGTATTCAAGCACTTTGTAAGTTATCTCTTTGTTATGTCTATACTGTGTCTATCTGTTCATTAATTTGATCAAATTTAGAGGGAACAAACCACATTTTAATAAGAATATACTGTTCTCTAATTTTTTGGTATCTATTAGGTAGTTGCTGAGGTCAATCATTAATATGATATTGTAATGAACTAAATAAAGATTCAAACAAGACAGGCAATGTTTATGAGAGTGTAATGAGTTAGGGTGCATGTCAAGCCTGACTTAGCTGAATATACTCCTTTTTGCTACATTGTTATAAAATGTAACATTTTTACTGTGATTTTATATTTCCTTGAATACAACAAAAAGAAATAGGTCAGTTTTGGCTGTTAGGATGACTCACTTGTCTTTTCTTGAGGTAAATGAATTTTGGCCTCATTTATTGTTCATACTAGTGTACCTTATACTTACATTATAGGTCTACTTGTTTGCTTCAGGTTTTTTTCTACTTCCTGAGTTCCAGCTCTTGTTAGGGAATTCATCTCACCAACAGAGACATTTTTTTTTATTTAATAATAAATAGATATTATATTTTAACCTGAAAAAAAATATTGGTTTTGAATTCATTATTGAAAGTCCTCAGCTACCAGTCAATGGAAGGTGAGTGACTAGCTTAAAACAAAAGAAATTTGGCAGAGTCTTTGTCCTGTTATAACCATGGGTGTTAGCAGCTTAAAAGTTTAAGTCCTGTGTTTCACAGTCACCTAGTGAAAAACTGCCAGTGTCAAGGTCTTCATTGAAAGTTAGCTAATACAACTTCATTCTCTCCAGTTAACTAGAAATGCAGCTACTCAGTGGTACCTTCCTATGTATTTCTTCTGCTTCTCTTAGAACACCATTTTGGTTCAGTAGCTGATCGAGACCACTCGTCCGGAACCACTCCGCTTAAGCTGTGAGTTTCTCAGGGTTTTTTTGCTTTCCTTTTGGGGCTTCGTGGGTCGGGAGGACTGCTGGTAGGGGGAGGAGCCGGCAGGATCGTGCTCACGCTAGCCTGCACGGGCATGGGAGCCTGACGTCAGCCACGGCAGTTTTAAAAGCCGCCCGGGCTGTGAAAAAAAAAAAAAGAAAGAGAGAGGGGCAAAAAAAAAATCCCAAACAGAAAAAACAAACCTTAAACGTTGCATCATGGTCGTCACTCGGACAAAGGGTAAAAAAGCAGCATCTGCCCAGGCAGAGCTGTTTTACAAACATGCTGGAGTCCAGGCTGCCAGCTGCAGAGAGTGCTTCAGCCTGGCACTTGAAATAGAGGGAGACGGAGAGGACACCTGTGTCAGGTGTGAGCAGGTGAATTTTCTCCTCAGCATGGTGGCAGAGCTGAAGGATGAAGTGGCCGAGCTGAAGGAGGAGGTAGCTAGGCTAAGGACAATAAGGGAAGGTGAAAGGGAGTTAGACTTGCAGGAGAAGGCTCTGCAGATCTCCCCTGCTGAGGGAAGGGTTCCTGGAGGCAGAGAGGGATGGATACAGGTCCCTGCTAGGGGTGGCAAGAGAAATCCACCCCAACCCTCTCCTCCTCCTCCGCTGCCCTTGCATAGTAAGTATGAGGCCCTGCAGGCTGAGGGCAGTAAGAATGAGAGGGCTGAGGCTGAGGAGCAGCCATCCAGAGGGGAACCTAAGGCCAAGCGGACCCCACCAGCTGTAACGACCAGCTCTGGGGGGAAGCCTAAGCCCAAGTGGTCCCCACCAGCTATAACGACCAGCTCCACAAAGAAAAGGAGAAGGGTTATAGTTGTAGGGGACTCTCTCCTGGGGGGTACTGAGGGACCCATATGTCGTCCCGAACCATCCCACAGGGAGGTCTGCTCCCTACCAGGGGCAGGGGTTAGGGACATTGCAAAGAGAATTCCTAAATTAATCCAGCCCTCTGACTATTACCTTCTGCTGGTAATACAGGCTGGAAGCGATGAGATTGACAGGAAGGGCACTAGGGCGATTAAGAAGGAGTTCAAGACCCTTGGACAATTGATTGATGGGGCAGGAGCTCAAGTGGTGTTCTGCTCAGTTCCCTCAGTGGCAGGGGTGTACACTGAGAGGAATGGGAGAACCCACACCATCAACAATTGGCTCAGGGGATGGTGCCAGAGGCAGAACTTTGGGTTCTATGACCATGGGGCAACTTTCACTGCACCTGACCTGCTGGGTCCTGATGGGGTGCATCTATCTAGAAGGGGTAAGAGAGTCCTGGCACTGGAGTTGGCAGGGCTCATTAGGAGGGCTTTAAAGTAGGTCTGAAGGGGGTGGGTGAGGCAATCCGTCCCTCTGCAGAGGTAAGAGTAGGGCACAAGGTAGGGTCAGTTGAGAAGTAAGGAACCCAGTTGTGATGCATGTACACCAATGCACACAGCCTGGGCAACAAGCAAGAGGAGTTGGAGGTCCTAATCCATCAGGGCGACTATGATGTAGTCGCCATCTCAGAAACTTGGTGGGACAGCACCCACAATTGGAGTGCTACAATGGGGGGTTACAGGCTCTTTAGGAGAGACAGGCGAGGGAGAAGAGGAGGAGGGGTGGCTCTGTATATTAGAGAGTCAATCTCTGCCACACAACTTGAGGTGGAAGATGAGGGAGTTGAGAGCCTGTGGGTCAAAATCAGAGGACAGCCTAACAAGTCTGACATCCTGATTGGAATCTGTTACAGACCACCCAACCAGGATGAGGAGGCTGATGAAGTATTCTACAAGCAGCTGGAGGCTGTCTCAAGATCATCAGATCTTGTCCTTGTTGGTGACTTCAACCTCCCAGATATCTGCTGGGAACTTAATTCAGCAGGGAGGAGGCAGTCCAGAAGATTCCTGGAGCGAATGGAGGACTGCTTCCTGACACAGCTGTTAAGCGAGCCTACCAGGGGACAGGCTCTGCTTGACCTGCTGTTCTCCAATAGGGAAGGGCTGGTGAGAGACGTGATCGTGGGAGGCTGCCTAGGGTGCAGTGACCACGAGATAGTGAAGTTTTCAATATGCAGGGAGATAGGGAGGAGCACCAACAGAACCTTCACCTTGGACTTCCGAAGGGCGAACTTCAGCCTATTTAAGAAACTTGTCTGCAAAGTCCCCTGGGTACCAGCCCTCATGAACCAAGGGGTTCAGGGGGGTTGGACCTACTTCAAACAGGAGCTCTTGAAGGCACAGGAACTGGCGGTTCCCACGTGCCGGAAGGCAAGCCGGCAGGGAAGGTGACCGGCCTGGAAGAGCAAGCAGCTCCTGGAGGATTTAAGGGGGAAGAAGAGGCTGTATCACCTTTGGAAGGAGGGAAAGGCTTCTCGAGGTATGTTCAAGGAAGCTGCTAGATTATGTAGGAATAAAATTAGGGAGGCAAAGGCCCAGCTGGAACTGAAGCTGGCCACCTCAGTCAAAGAAAATAAAAAGCATTTTTATAAATATATTAACAAAAAGAAGAAGGGCAGGAAGAACCTGCACTCCCTAGTGGACCTGGAGGGGAACACGGTGACTGAGGATGAGGAGAAGGCTGAGGTCCTGAACACCTTCTTTGCCTCAATTTTTAACAGCAAGGCAGGAGTTCAGGACGAGTGGCCTCCGGAGCTGGGCGATGGGGTCGGGGAGCAGTGTAATGCCCCGGAAATCCATGAGGAGTTAGTTCGGGACCTGTTGAGCCACTTGGATATTCACAAGTCCATGGGACCGAATGGGATCCATCCTAGGGTGCTGAGAGAGCTGGCTGATGAGCTGGCCAAGCTGTTCTCCATCATTTTCCTCCAGTCCTGGCTCACCGGTGAGGTCCCAGATGACTGGAAACTGGCCAATGTGGTCCCCATCCACAAGAAGGGTCAGATGGAGGAACCTGGAAACTCCAGGCCAGTCAGCCTGACCTCAGTGTCAGGAAAAGTGATGGAGCAGATTATCCTGGCGGCAATAACTGCGCACCTGAAGGACGGCCAAGGGCTCAGGTCCAGCCAACATGGATTTAGGAAGGGCAGATCCTGCCTCTCCAACCTGATCTCTTTCTATGATCAGGTGACCCACCTGGTGGATGTGGGGAGGCCTGTGGATGTGGTCTACCTGGACTTCAGCAAGGCCTTTGACACTGTCCCCCACAGCAAACTGCTGACTAAGCTGTCAGCCTGTGGATTGGACCATTACACTCTGTGCTGGGTTAGGAACTGGCTGGAGGGCCGGGCCCAGGGAGTGGTAGTGAACGGTGCCACATCCAGCTGGAGGCCAGTCACCAGTGGTGTCCCCCAGGGATCAGTGCTGGGCCCTGTCCTCTTTAACATCTTCATTGATGATCTGGATGAAGGGGTAGAGTCAGTCATCAGCAAGTTTGCAGATGACACAAAGTTGGGGGCAGATGTTAGTCAGTTAGAGGGTCGAAAGGCTCTGCAGAGGGTCCGTGACTGACTGGACAGATGGGCAGAGTCCAATGGGATGTCATTCAACAAGTCCAAGTGTCGAGTGCTGCACTTTGGCTACGGCAATCCCATGCAGAGCTACAGGCTGGGGTCGGAGTGGCTGGAGAGCTCCCAAACAGAGAGGGACCTGGGGGTGCTGATCGACAGCCACCTGAATATGAGCCAGCAGTGTGCCCATGTGGCCAGGAGGGCCAATAGCATCCTGGCCTGCATTAGGAATGGTGTGGCCAGCAGGAGCACGGAGGTCATTGTGCCCCTGTACTCTGCATTGGTTAGGCCGCACCTTGAGTCCTGTGTCCAGTTCTGGGCTCCTCAGTTTAAGAAGGACATCAAAACACTTGGACGTGTCCAGAGAAGGGCAACAAGGCTGGTGAGAGGCCTTGAACACAAGCCCTATGAGGAGAGGCTGAGGGAGCTGGGATTGTTTAGCCTGGAGAAGAGGAGGCTCAGGGGTGACCTCATTGCCCTCTACAACTACCTGAAAGGTGGTTGTAGCCAGGAAGGCGTTGGCCTCTTCTCTCAGGCAACCAGCACCAGAACAAGGGGACACAGTCTCAAGCTGCGCCAGGGGAGGTTTAGAGTTGAGGTGAGGAGGTAGTTCTTCACCGAGCGAGTCATTCGTCATTGGAATGGCTTGCCCAGGGAGGTGGTGGAGTCACCATCCCTGGAGGCATTCAAGGGGAGATTGGACGTGGCACTTGGTGCCATGGTCTAGGCATGGGGTCTTTGGTGATAGGTTGGACTTGATGATCCTCGAGGTCCTTTCCAACCTAAGTGATACTGTGATACTGTGATACTGTGATACCTTTTGAGGTTTATCACTATATATCCTGTTTTCTTGATCTTATTTTGTTCTTTGAGATTGATTTTATCATTGAATGCTATGTAACAGAACTTCTAAAGACCACAGTGTTTTCAAAACTTCTCCTTTACTCTGTGACCAGCTGGGAAAAAAAAGAACCCTTAATATTTTTTTTTTCTAGGAGATGGAAGTGGAAAGCAAACCAATGGCGTGAAATAGCAGTATATGGAAAAGCAACTGGGGAAAGAGATATACAGGATGGAGCACTTATAACTTCGACGTTAGCTACTGTTACATGTCTACACAAGTCTCCTACAAGTCTTATATCCTATCTTCCAGCTCCATGAAGATATCTCAGAAGGATTTAAATGTCTTTGGATATCCTTGTTTAAACATGTGAATTGGATTCTGTGTGAAAACCTACTGTCTGCCTTGTACTTTCTAGCTAAGATCTTTCCATGTATAATGGGCAGAAATAAGGAACTTATGAGGTAATTTTCTCATGTCACCCTGAGAGGATGCCAAAATAGGGAGGAGTATCTAAAGGTGTTTGTCTTTACTGATGGTAGAGACAGCCCTACTTACAGGGTCACTTCAGCCAGCTATAGCCATCACCTGCATTGGGCATGTTCATCTGTGCTGGTCATTCCAGGGTCCATTAGCATCACTGAGGAGAAAGAAGCATTTTTAAGAAGATTGATTTTGCCTACTTTTTGCTGTCTAGTAGACATGAAACAAAAAACTTCCAACCTAGACATTTAACTTTTAGAAACCTTCAGAGTTTGGTGAAATGAAGTCTAGATACACAGATTTTGAGAGATAAAAACTTTCCTTTTTTTTGAACATACATCTCCCACTGGTTTAGATCAATATAGAAAAACATGCTGATCCAAGTCCTTAAATTACACTGATTACAGAATATTCACATAATGAGGTTTTACTAAAACATTTACTGAACCTGAATTCTGAAAGTGCAAGTAGGATACTTGTGTTGCATAATCTGCATTCCAGCTTTGCGTACAGGGGTGAATTTCACCTTATGGATGAAATCTTGATTATACAGCTCCACACAGCTGTTAGATAAGAATTATATAATTAATGGTGAGCATTCAAATCCTAACTTGTAGCCATGAGTGCACACCCACCATGCAATAATGGGAGTGAATTTTCTCATAGCATGCACGTATGGGCTAATGTGAAGCACGCTGTGAATTTGTCTCTTCCCATTGGCTGTAAGAAAAGGAGGGTTGAAAAAAAGGTGATACCTTTATTGTAATTTTTTTGTTATCACTGGTCTTCATCTGCCTTCTTAATTAGTCCTGCTGTGTGGTTGAGACTTCACATAGGCTGTCACGCCCCAGTGAAGACCTATATATTATAATATAGTAATTATATTATTTAGCCTCACACTTTCCTGCATGAATGACTGGTTTCTCTTGCATGCTGCAAGCATTTGTATTTGTCAAATATGTATCTGCTGTTTTTAATGACTGAATCTTACTTCTTTCAGTAGGGTTGGTCCAGTCTGATTCACAGTCTGCCCGGGTGAGCTGTTACTCAAGTGAAATAATTTTTTTAGCAATTCTTTTTTATACCACATAGTTTCAGGGTTCAAGTTCCTAGTGAGGGAGGGAAAACTATTAAAAAATGGAATTGAATTTTTCAGGCTGCAGTTGTATTTCTAAAGTTCAGCTATTCCTTTCAGGGTTATTAGGTGTGCTTCTCTGGACAGATTCTCTGAACTCCATCACTCCCAATATACATACAAATGAAGGATATACCTAAACATTACTATTTCTGATTTTCACCTACTCCATTTTAGGCACTGAAATTAGTAATTCATATGTCCATTTTTGTCATTTAGGGCAGAGATTTTCTTTTTCATCTCACATAGTCTCATAGTTAATATATTATCGTCCAGCCACTGAGCAAGCCACTTGAACTTTGAAATTTGTCTTCTAATAGTATAAGAGCATCTTCATGACTGAGTAGACTTTGAACAGCCACTAGAAAATTATGCACAACAAGAATTCATACAGCTGTTCAAAAAAGTTTATCAGAAAGTCACCATAACATTGTAATCAAGACTGGTTAAATAAAGGTTTCAACTTGAGCAATATTCTTACAGGATTGGTGAAGTCTTTTTCTGGTTTTAGAAAGTTAGGTTTAGTCTTTGTGACTGTCATTCATATGTGTCCATGTATTTCAGCATAAGCTTTGTGTTTTCATTTCAAATTACTTTTCCCCCCAGCAGGAGAAATTAGGGCATCACACATCATCTTCCTAAAACCCAAGGAGAAGGGGGAAAGTGAGCTCCAGTACACATACAATGCAATCAAACACAGAGAGTATCTGCTTCAAAGTATCACAGTATCACAGTATCACAGTATGACAGTATGACAGTATCACCAAAGTTGGAAGAGACCTCGAGGATCATCGAGTCCAACCTGTCACCACAGACCCATGACCAGACCATGGCACCAAGTGCCACGTCCAATCTCCTCTTGAACGCCTCCAGGGATGGTGACTCCACCACCTCCCCAGGCAGCCCATTCCAATGACGAGCAATTCGCTTGGTGGAGAACTTTCCCCGCACCTCGAGCCTAAACCTCCCCTGGTGCAGCCTGAGACTGTGTCCTCTTGTTCTAGTGCTGATTGCCTGGGAGAAGAGACCAACCCCTTCCTGGCTACAACCACCTTTCAGGTAGTTGTAGAGGGCAATGAGGTCTCTCCTGAGCTTCCTTTTCTCCAGGTTAAACAATCCCAGCTCCTTCAGCCTCTCCTCATAGGGCTTGTGCTCCAGGTCTCTCGCCAGCCTTGTTGCCCTTCTCTGGACACATTCAAGTGTTTCGATGTCCTTCTTAAACTGAGGAGCCCAGAACTGGACACAGGACTCAAGGTGCGGCCTAACCAGTGCAGAGTACAGGGGCACAATGACCTCCGTGCTCCTGCTGGCCACACTATTCCTAATACAGGCCAGGATGCTATTGGCCTTCTTGGCCACCTGGGCACACTGCTGGCTCATATTTAAGTGGCAGCACCCCCAGGTCCCTTTCCATTTGGCAGCTCTCCAGCCACTCTGACCCTAGCCTGTAGCTCTGCACGGGATTGCTGTGGCCAAAGTATTACAGGTTTCTGTTCTTTTTAATTTCTTTTTAAACTATTCATTAATTTTCTGACTCTTCAAGTTCCTTGGGATTATGTGTGAAGCTCTGTTTTATTGCATCTGTAACAGTATACTACAAAAGGATGAAGGTTGTCAATTCAATGTTAAAATATAATCTCGGGCTACAAATATTCTTCCCTCATTCTGCTCTTCAATCTCTGCATTTTTTTTTCCCTCCTGTGTTTTGTGGTGTTTTTTTTTTAACTATTCAGGTTGCTCCATTCTTTTATTTGGTTGAATGCTCAATATGCAATCCATCTAACAGAAATGAGATACTAATGTAACATATAAGAGAAGATTTAATCATATCAGCAAGACGTGCACAACTCTAAACTGCTAAATCATGTGTTCTTGTCATGTCACTTTACAGACCTTATCTTCTGTCCATCTTTAGATATAAGAATTTCTTGAATCATCTCTGAAATGAAAATAGTAAATTTGAATGCTATGAAAATAACAGCATCTTTTTGTAGAAGCATAATTCAGTATCAATTTTTCAGTGAATTTAGTTTACATGACATTATAAAGGTAAAAGTTTGACTTCTATACTTTGGTTTAATTAGTTTCCTTAGCTTGAATATCCTTAAAAAATAAAACTATTTCATTGTAGTATTAGGACATATCATTTCATTCTGTTGCAAATTAGTCTCCTATGAATGTTCCAGTTTGTGCAGCATTTCAAAACTTTTGTTTTGATTATGGATAAAAAGGACATTTTTACAATCATTGAAACATACAGTGAGACTATAAAAGTACTTTTTCATCCCTCTCCTTTTTTTTCTGTGTTGCAGTTAAAGGGTTACCATCTGTTCAGTGGGTTCCAAGTAGTCCAGAATAGCTGGTAAGTATCAGACATTCGTATACTGGGTGTCTGTAATCCAGTGAGGTGAAATTCATCTTGTCTCTGTAGGAAACAGAAAACATCAAGTCTCCTTTCACCTCACATACAGGTGAGAGAAGCCTGTGGTATGACATAGCAGAATGTCATAACTGAATTTGGCTTCTGTTCTCTCTTAGTACTCTTATATTTGATTGTGGGATCCACCCAGGTTTCCTAGCCACGAGCAATCCTTAGCAATATAAGGAAGTTTCCATAGAAGAAACAATTCAATTCATAGATCTTCACTACTACAAGTGTCTACCTTGGAAAAGTATCTGCCTCCTGAAATTGAATTGTGGTGGAGTCAGGCCAGCAAATGAGTGGGAAAAAGTGATGTGGAAAGTTACAGAGGAGTGATAGGCATAGCAAGGAGTTCTTTGAAAAGTTACTGAAGGACCTCTGTTTGGTTTTGTGACCTGGTGCTAAATCACATAGTCTTAACCTGTTACTGTGGATTTGCCCAAACTGTACTGACAGACATTAACGGGGTCCAGCACCTGGGAGCTATGTGGAGTTATCAACCTTTCACATCAGGTCACTGTTTTCTCCACCAAGTATCCACACAGTGTATTTTTTGACCAGCGCCCTTATTTAGCACACAATGGAGACAACAAAAGTCTTCTCTGTTCCTCTGCTGCCTCAAACTGTGCAGCATCCTCCAGGCACCTGCTTTTAAAGATAAAAAAATCACTTGAGAGTAACCCTCTTTTGTTTCTTTACAATTTTAATGTGCCTTTCCCCATCCCCAAAGAAAGGAATGAACTGATTTTATATGGATCATTAGGATGAAAAAGAGAGAGTTTGTGTGCAAATATGGTATGTAGAAGACTGAATATAAAAATGAGCATGTCTGCAACAATGTATGGTGACATCTGATGGATATATCTGCAAATTGAGTGGTACAGAGTTCCATGTTACGGGCTAATGATGAACACACTTTTCTTAAGGAAAACATTTTATTCATAGAACTCCCATTTTCTATGTGTATCTATCAGCTGAGTATGCAGTGAAGATTGCGGTTTAAATGCCTTACTTCTTTTGCAGTTTGGTGGGCCTTAAAGACCCAAGGACAGAGGACAGAGTTCTGTATTTTTTACTGCAATGGTATATAACCTATCTTAACAAGAATAATTTCACTTCCTCTTTGTAAGATGACATGCAGCCTTCACTAGCACAAAAAGGTGTCTGATACTACAAACTGTGAACCTTTTCTTGGATGAGTTTAAGGCTTGGAATTCCCCTTTAGCTGCAGTGCCTAGCACTTCTCATAGTCAATTGGTAAAACTGTTGAGGAACAATGAACCTTGCTTTCCAAAAAGGAAAAAGACAACATTATTTACCCAGTTTCTAGTAATGCATGACATAACTTAATGTGAATATCCATTCCAACTTCTGGGAAAATTTAGGAAGGCAGAATGCAGTTTCTCAAATTGGAATTTGTCCAAGACACTGGAGACATACTCTTGTTACAAGGCAATGACATATTCAATCCTACCTGAAGGCAACGACCCTTTGTAATGGCTACTTTCTAATATTTTTTCTAAGACTGTTTTTTGACCAGACTCCTCACAGGTGACCCAATTAATAGAAACAATCAAAACAAAAAAGGCTAACCAAAAAAAATATTTATAATTTCACAGCTTAGTCACATGAAGAGGGAGCTGGGATTGTTTAGCCTGGAGAAGAGGAGGCTCAGGGGTGACCTCATTGCCCTCTACAACTACCTGAAGGGTGGTTGTAGCCAGGAGGGGGTTAGCCTCTTCTCCCAGGCAACCAGCACCAGAACGAGGGGACACAGTCTCAAGCTGCGCCAGGGGAAGTTCAGACTCGAGGTGAGGAGGAAGTTCTTCACCGAGCGAGTCATTTGTCATTGGAATGGGTTGCCCAGGGAGGTGGTTGAATCATCGACCCTGGAGGCGTTCAAGGGGAGATTGGACGTGGCACTTGGTGCCATGGTCTAGGCATGGGGTCTGTGTTGATAGGTTGGACTCGATGATCCCCAAGGTCCTTTCCAACCTAAGTGATACTGTGATACTGTGATACTGTGAAGATATATTAAATAGTGCTCAGATAGAGTCGCGTTCCCTACCCTACAGTAAGATAGGGAAGGGAATTGGCAGGTCTCATAGATAGGACTTTAAACTAGTTCAAAGGGGGAAGGGGCTGAAACCAGTCCCCCCAGGTTGGGGTCTGGGGGTGATAAGCCAGAGCCAGAGGTGAAACCAGCAGCCTGGATGAAGTGCATGTACACTAATGCACGAAGTATGGGCAACAGACAAGAGGAGCTGGAAGCCTTGTTGCAGCAGGAAAGTTATGAGGTAGCTGCCATCACAGAGACGTGGTGGGATGACTCACATGACTGGAACACTGCAATTGATGGCTACAGGCTCTTCAGGGGAGACAAGGAAGAAGGGGTGGAGAGGTGGCCCTGTACATCAGGAAGGCACTAGATGCCATTGAGCTGGAGATGAGGGACGATCGGGTTGAGTGCCTGTGGGTGAGAATTAGAGAGAAGGCCAACAGGACTGACATCCTGGTTGGAGTCTGTTATAGACCACCCAACCAGGAGGAAGATGTTGATCAGTCATTCTATAGGCAGCTTAAGGCTGTCTCAAGATCGCCTGACCTTGTTCTCATGGGCAACTTCAACTTGCCTGATATCTGCTGGGATCTTAACATAGCAGAGAAGTGGCAATCTAGGAAGTTCTTAGAATGCATGGAGGACAATTTCCTATCCCAGTTGCTACGTGAGCCTACCAGGGGCAAGGCTATGCTTGACCTCCTCTTCACCAATAGGGAAGGGTTGGTGGGTGATGTGGTGGTCGGAGGGTGTTTAGGGGCCAGTGACCACGAGATAACTGAATTTTCAGTATTTGATCAAGCTAAGAGGGGTAGCAAGAAGACCTCCACTCTGGACTTCCAGAGGGCAATCTTCAGGCTACTCAAGGAACTAATTCAGAGGGTTCCTTGGGATAAAGCCCTTAAAAACAAAGGGCTCCAGGAGAGCTGGTCCTATTTCAAGGAAGAATTGTTGAAGGCACAGGGACAGGCTGTGCCAATGTGCCGGAAGATGAGCCGCCGGGGCAGACGGCAAGCCTGGATGGTTAAAGAACTTTTAATAGAACTAAGAGAAAAAAAAGAGGGTGTATCATCTTTGGAAGAAAGGTGAGGCAACCCATGAAAAGTTTAAGGATGTTGCTAGGTTTTGTAGGAAGAAAATTAGGGTGGCAAAAGCACATTTGGAGCTTCGACTGGCCTCTGCTGTGAAGGACAACAGAAAGTCCTTCTACAAATACATTAATAGCAAGAGGAAGGGAAAGGACAATCTCCACTCCGTGGTGGACACGGAGGGGAACATTGTAACAAAGGATGAGGAAAAGGCAGAGATACTTAACACCTTCTTTGCCTCAATTTTTACCAGCAGGACAGAACCTCTTCCAGACAGCTGGCCTGCAGAGCTGGTAGTAGAGCCAGGGAGCAGCATAGTTTTCCTCTGTTCCAGAATGGGGCAGTTGGTGATCTGCTCAGCTGCTTGGACCCCCACGAGTCCATGGGACCAGATGGGATCCATCCTAGGGTGCTGAGAGAGCTGTCAGAGGAGCTGGCCAAGCCACTCTCCATCATTCTTCAGCAGTACTGGCTCACTGGAGATCTCCCAGAGGACTGGAAGCTGGCCAACGTGGTGCCGGTTGGATGAGTCAAGGAATTATAGACCTGTCAGCCTGACCTCAGTGCCAGGCAAGATCATGGAACAGGTCATCCTGAGTGCAATCACACAGCACTTAGAGGATGGCCAAGGGATCAGGCCTAGCCAGCATGGATTTAGGAAGGGCAGGTCCTGCCTGACCAACCTGATCTCCTTCTATGATCAGGTGACCCGCTTGGTGGATGTGGGGAGGCCTGTGGATGTAGTCTACCTGGACTTCAGCAAGGCCTTTGACACTGTCCCCCACAGCAAACTCTAGGCCAAGCTGTCAGCCCATGGCTTGGACGGGAGCACACTGTGCTGGGTTAGGAACTGGCTGGAGGGCCAAGCCCAGAGAGTGGTGGTGAGTGGTGCCATATCCAGCTGGCAGCGAGTCACAGTAGTGGAGTCCCCCAGGCATCAGTGCTGGGCCCATCCAGCTGTGGGAAGTAATGATATCTTCAGTGTGTTTTCTTTTCTGAAATAAAATAAGAAAACATATAGAAGCTTCTAATAGAATGAAGAACTCAAGGAGAGTAAGTTTCCCAGGCATCTGGATCAAAGCAAAAAATGTGATATTCTTGAGTCAAATATAACATTTTGGTTTCTTGATGGAAATTAACTGTAATGTTATATTCAGACTGTTCTTTGTTGCTGCCTGAAGCTGTAGAGCCATATGAGAATAAAAACTCTGAGTCATTCATATTTCCCTTTTTCCCAGGTTTTGAGTTAGTGCTGAGCAACGTGTCTGAAAAGGGATTTTCATTTTTGCTTGCAGGCACAGCTGGTCTAACTTGAGTTGGCTCAGCTGTAGACTGTGAGCTCCAAGTGTCTTCTCTCCGGTCTCAGACATGGCTCCAGTTGGAACTGTTTTGCCTTAGACTTGGACAGAAGCAGAAAGACATTGTTACCACAATGGAATTTTTGTGTAGCTGTATCACTTCCTTTACTTATTTCATGGTATTTTTTGACACTTAAAGCACAATGGGGCCTCTTCAGGCACCAAGGGATTGAGCAGCCACATATATTCATAAAACAAAGATACAAAGGACCATATACATCAATGTTCTTGAGTGTTTAGCTATTCAATATATTGATGTCCCTTTACAAAGCGTTGTGAAACAAAATGAAAGAAAAAAACCCCACATAATGAATTTCAGTTCTAGTTGAAAAAACAATTGGACAGCTATGATGAATCATCTCCTATAAAAAGAGAAAATACTGTATTGTTTTCAAATCAGACACAACACTTTTGCTCTGAGAAGACTGTGAGCTGGAGAGATATTTTTGGGGATACTGATGTGTAAAGAAATCCACTGTACGTTGTCCTCAGCTTTGGACTACTTAACATTAGAATTTCCATACGAAAGAGCTCTTGAAGTAGACACAACGTAATAACAAAATCCACTGATGCATTGCAAGCTGCTGAGTTTATCTGGGGAGAATTTGGGTCTAATGAAACCAAGTCCATCATCCACCTGACTAAAGGGAACAATCTCGTATTTTTAAAGGTCCCCTAGTCCAATGGCCCTGCAGTTGGCAGGGACATCTGTGACTAGATCCAGTTGCTCAAAGCCCCATCCAACATGAGCTTGAATGCCTCCAGGGATGGGACTTGTACCACATCTCACAAAAGGCCCTCCTAAAAATATTATCTCAGTCCTTTTATTGGCCACCTTTAAGTATTGAAAGGCTGCAATAAGGTCTCACCAGAACCTTCTCTTCTCCAGGCTGAACACCTCAGTTCTTGAGTTCACCACTGTTGTCATTTGATCTAGGTCATACTGCTGTGGAAGTGGAATAAAGCTGGAGGATCTAATCAGCACCAAATCACAAAGTGTGACATAGTTTTTTCTGAATCTGGATTTGGGCCTCTAAGAGACATCTAGTCTCTCAGTAATTCTTACACTTTCCTCAGAGGATAAGCCTGAATTTTTCTGTCATTTCATAAGGTGAAATTCAGGACCAACTCAAATACAGCCTAACAGATAATCTTTGAAGTGCTGAAGTCAGTATAAAAATGGTTAAAGGAAGAAAATATAAAATATGCAACTCTATATTGTGCCTAAAAAGTCATACATACACAGATTTACTACTTTTTTACATGGTAATGCTAATGCAAAAAGATGATATTGCAATTCTAAGTTAAACTTCTCTTTTATATAAACCATTAACTTATATAAGCTTATCAACCTGACTTGAACTGTTTGAACAGTGGAATTATCTCCTCTAAGCAATTTTGAAATTGCTTCCTTTTCTGAACCCACTTGGAAAAAAAAATCTTAAAAAGTTTATTAAAGAAAGGCTAAAAGGCCTTTCTAACTTGAAAATCTTGGGATGTAAAAAATTCAGTACTTTTAACACAGTGAATGTGTTATATTAACCTGGACTTCTAAAAAAAGTTATACTTAGATTCTCCCAAAATGAGAATAGAAAAATTTTACTGAATCCTATAGGAATACTATGTTTTGGTAAAAGATTTGCAGCTGGGAAAAAAAATTGCTGATCTCTAAAACTTTTAATTCTCCAACATTTTTATTAAGAAACACTTTTAATAATATATATATCTATATATAATATAGATATATATAAAATAATAGATTCTACACGTGTTGGAAACACTCTGCAGACATTAAATGATGTTCCTAAGACAGCTTAACACAATATGCACAAACAAGTGACTAATACTCATATTAAATACTAAAACATCCAATTAAAATCATGTATTTAAAATAGCAGTAAACAAAGGGGAATTTTGAATCAGAAACTCTAAAAATACTAATTCCCCAAAGGGTTTCCATGCTTCATGTGTGTGTATGTGTGTACAGATAGGTGTGTGAGTTTCTATATTAATGATGATACCAAGCAGCTACAAGTATGTAAAAAAACCCCAAACCAACCAACCAACCGAAATTTATCAGAAAAGACTCTTGCATGAGTAGAGCATCATGTGCCACTTCAACAACTTTGCTTTACCATTTGTTTTTGTTTCCAAAAAGATTATTCATTCTCTGTCAAACAGATTATTTTGTTTGAACATCTAAGTATTTCAAAAGGAGGGTGATAAAAGGGGAATTGAAATGGAAGTGTAAGGAACTTCTGAGGGCTCAGAAATTTAAGGAAAAGTATATTGATACAACTTCCTCTCAAATTTTTCCTGCTGCTTACAGATAATTTATACTTGTGAAATAACCACAGAAATGGAAAAAGAAAGGAACTAGAAGCACATAATCTACATACTAATCACTTCTTAACCACAGAATTTGATATGTAACAATAGATGGATGAACAATTACATTTTCTGGACTAAAGGGACACATTTTCCTCCCTAGTTTTATACAGATCCCATTCCGTATATTTTTATTCTGAAGTTGTCTAAGGATTCAATTATTCAGGGATTATTTTAAATAAAATTAGATGTTCTTTTATTTAAAATCCTACCAAAAGTGACTATCTACACACACCTATCTGGTTGAAAAATAATGCATGCAGCAATTAAATATAAGAAAATAATTTAAGTCCTGTCAATAATAAGTTCCTCTAGTGCCTTCTGCTTATGGAATAAGTCATTTTTTCAGAAGTTCAGCAGGGTCTGTTCTGCTATTGGATGCTATTATCTGCTCAATATTGATCTTGCTTTTCTCTTTGGAGTAGTAACAATACTAAATTGCTGTAAAATACTAGTAATTACTTAAACCTGAATGATGTTAGTGAGTTTGACCACTCTTCATGAGTTTAGCTTCTATTCTGTTGTTCAGCATGTTGCTTGAAGATTTATTTAGAATTATATCCTCAATGGAAAATTCAATCTTCTTGTTGCAGCACCACCTCCTATAATGAAGATGAAGTTTATTTTCTATTAACTTTCTCAGGATATTTTTAGTCTTGAAAGATACCTCTCTTGAGCTAAGGAAAAGCTACTCTGAAAGACAGTGAAAGGAATAGAAATGTGTAATGCTAAGGCATTGAATGGGTAAGCACACAGAGAAATGCCCAGGTATTCCTTCCGAGAGTGAAAAGGAATCTGCACTTAACAAACTGTTTGAGTCAGGAAACCTATTGAGTGTTACACTAAGCTGTGATTTGAAAAAGCATTGATCAGACTCAGTGCTAATTCTTTCACTGTGTTTTATGGGAGTGGGATAAGTTCTCTTCCCATTGAGCTGGTGGTAGCTCTGCCATTGATTTCATTTAGAGTAATAGCATCAGCCCAAGCGTCTGTTGCAGGACAATAAAGTACAGTTTATTTAAGTGCATGAGAAGATTTTATGAGACAGCAAAGTACATGAGCTGCAGAGAGCAGAAGCAGCAAATAAAGTAGACAAGTAAGACAAACAATTCCAGGCTTTGCAATCATATACCTTGACTTCAGTAAGGCTTTTGATACTGTCTCACATAACATCATCTTAGAAAAGCTCAGGAAACATGGCATAGATGGTTGGTCCATAAGGTGGATTGAAACCTGGCTTGACAACAGAGTTCAGAGGTTTGTGATCGGTGGCACAGAGTCAACTTGTGTCCAGTGATGTTCCCCAGGGATCAGTACTGGGTCCAGTTTTGCTCAATGTGTTTGTTAATGACCTGGATGAGGGAATCGAGTATACCCTCAACAAGTTTGATGATGATACAGAACTGGGGGACGGGGATGGTGGATGGCACCCCATCAGGCCATGCTGCCATCCAAAGAGATCTGGACAGGCTGGAGAGCTGGGTGAAGGCAAACCTCATGAAGTTCAACAAGGATGGATGAAATTCAATGTTATTCCTGGGGAGGAATAACAACATGTACTTTACAGGTTAGGGGTTTCCTTGCTGGAGAGAGGTTCCACAGAGAAAGACCTTGGACAGCAAGTTCTCCAGAGGAAAGCAATGTGCCCTTCTGGCTAAAAGAGCCGGTGGTATCCTGGGATGCATCAAGAAAAGTGTGTCCAGACAGACTAGAGAGGTTGTTCTGTCCCTCTACTCTGAGACACCTGGTGTATTGTGTCCAGTTTTGGGCTCATCAATTCAAGAGAGACAGAGATCTGCTAGAGAGAGTCCAGCAGAGCCACAATGATGATTAGGGGACTTAAGCATCTCCCCTATGAAGAGAGACTGAGATACCTGGGGCTATATAGTCTTTAGAATACTGAAAGGGGATCTGATCAAAGTCTATAAATATCTGAGGGGTGGGTGTCAAGTGGAGGGGGGAAAGTTCTTTTTGGTGGTGTACAGCAATAAGACAAGGAACATAGAAGGTTTCACCTCAACACCTTTAAAATGATGGTGTCAGAACACTGGAACATGCTGCCCAGAGAGGTTGTGGAATCTCCTTCTCTGGAGACTTTCAAAACACATGTGGATGCCTTCCTGTGTTGACTACCCTAGGTGATCAATTCTGCTTTGGCAGAGGGGTTGGACTTGATCTCTGGAGGTCCCTTCCAACTTCTAACATTCTGTAATTCTATGATTTTCATGTATTTGCTGATTACAAATCCCAGATTTTTAATCTTTTCAGCTGTTAACTGCCCACACTACTTCTTTTTTATTCAATTCATAGTCCCTGTCTAAACACTGATTTTCTTCAAAAATATTTTTTTTAATGGTTTAATTTCTGGGATTATTTCCCCCCCCCAGCCTATAGAATTATTCCATTTTCCATCTCAAGTCATTCTACCTGGGCTTTCTAAATCACCAGACCACATTCATAACAGTGTTCCATCTGTGCTCACTATTATTTTAACATTTCTTTCAACTGTATGCATCACTTCTTCTTTGTTATTCTCTTAGGAAGATCCTGAAGTTTTTCTTTAAAGTTGCCTTGGGGTTTCAGGAATTTTGTTTATTACACACTGCACTTCCTTTCCTTTCACTTAATTTCATTTCCTTGCATGTTGTGGTGAAGGCACATTATGCCCAGATACTGAATCTTGTCCCAGCATGTGGACAAGTTCCCCCTCCTCCAGGAGGAAGACAAAAGCCAAGGCATTAGCCAGGCCAGCATGCACCCAGCGCATGCAGTGCTCGTGCTGACACCAAGTATGGGCATAATCCTAGCTTCACGCTTTCTATAGGCTGAAGCCAGTTGTTTATGAGAGTGCCCATTGGTCAAGCCCAGCCTCGAGAAATCTATATGTATCACTCCAGCTGGTAAACAAGTTGCCCCCTCATTCACTTTGTCTGTGTGCTTGCTCGAGAGTGCAAGCCTCGAGCTGCAGCCTTTGCCGTTAAGCTTATTGTTGTTAGCTTCTATTATACATGCACACATACTGGAAGCCTCTGCATTGTGAAGAAGCCCAGAGGGAGGATCTTAGCGATGCCTGAGCTCAGCGTCGCTACAGCCAGTTGTACCGACCGGGAGAGCCCACTGTGGACTGGACCAGCCCCCGAGGGTAAGATCTGCCCCGTTGCCGGAGAGAAGGGACTTGATCGATACCGAGTCCACGTATGCCTAGCCCCACCATAGTGGGAGAGGAGCCTCCGTGTGCCGCTCTGAGCCCTGTGAATCTCAGGGAAGACTAAGGCATTGTTTGTGCCTATACTGCACCAAACCCGGGACCACTCCGAGAGACCTGCTGCTCCTTTAAGCTCAGTAAACGAGAATCTGCCACCTAACGCAACCGCATTCTCTTCCTGAGGCTGTTTGCATCAGCCCCGAGAACCGCCGTGGTTGGGCAGACGACTGTAGCTTTGCCTGCTGCCGCGTCGTCCGAGCCCACCTACCGGCCATCGTTGTCCCGCCCTGCCGTGTGAGCCAACTTTGAGGGCCAACCCCACGGGCAGACCCCGACCAGGACTGATCCCTGTTGTCTGGAGGGAATAGAATATCGTTCACGTGCTTTCCACCCACTAGCACTCAGTTCAAAGTATCCGCGTCTAGCAGAGTAGGCGCTGATGCATAGAAAGATTGTAATATTGCTGTGTACAGCCAGAAGCTGCCCGCATCGCGCCGAGTCGCCATCTAGTGGCCAAGCGGCGGAACCACACCCTTAGTTATATAAATATAGAAATAGTCTGTAACTAGTTCAATTAAGTTATAATCATAACATTAAGCCACTTGTAGAATCTATTTCACGAACGTGCACTAGAACATGTATATAAGTTGGTGATTCATCGATTATTGTTAGTTTGATAATTAATAAAAATTATATTTTCATAATTAATATTTCATATTAATAAATTTAATAACCTATTTACCACACATGTCAGTGGTAAGAGTGTGCATTGGAACTTGGTTATTATTCAGAATTGGTTATTATTCAGAATTTGATCTCCTGTATTTGAAACTGTAAACAATGAGTAACTTTTGTAATCCTAACCCTAACCCACTCCCACCTAAAAAAAAACCCAAACAATTCAGTCACAGGTACAGTGCTTGAAGACTAGAAATGAAAAATAACAAATAAAATAAATAGTAACAATAATTTTAAAATAAACTAAATAACATCTTGGAGAACTTTCAGTTGAAAGGGAACAGAGGAGTACAGTATAGCAGAAGATGTAGAGATGTCTAGTGGTATAATAGAAGTTAGAAATGGACATTAAGATTCAAGAAATACACATTCTCCCCTGCTATGTGTTTGGTTCATTGAAATATCTTTGTCTGTCATTAGAGATGTACCTCCTTGTTATGAAATTCAGAAGAGGAAAACAAAAATAGAAAAAATAGGAGAAAAAAAGAGAAGGAAAACTTTGTAGTAAACAGTAATTTTCCTTCTTGGTCTTTCCTAGTTATAATATGAATTCTATCCTTTCCTGCAGATCTTTGGCTTTGTTTTTTTTTTTTATTAAATCAATTGTAATTATTGTATTTATTTATTGTATTTATTTTATTCTCTCCCTTACTCGTTGGACAAAGAGTGTGAGAACATCTCTACTCCATCTTGTTCTATCTTAATAAGGTATGAGGTAAGACAGTAGAATGTAGTGATCTAGCAGAAGTGAGCAAACGTACTTTAGTGTCTTAAAGTGTTTGTTAGGTCCTTTTTCTATAATTGTATTACTAGAAGGAGCCCTGAGATGTCACCACCATAAAGGAAAATCCTTTCAATGAATGCAATCATAGATATTCCTTATCTTACATGTCAACAAAACTTTTTCCCTGTTGTAAGAGGTAATCTGTTTGAGTTGTCCAAAGATAAATCAAGATAACTCAGGAATGAAATATGAAGAAGGAAATGCTATAAAGAATTAGAAAAATTTACAATGAGTCCTTCAATAGGAGGAGTCTTTTTTCTATTTTCAAAAATACTCAAACCTTGATGATATCCATTTTTGTTTCTGGTTTCTGCCATGCTTGCTTTAGTTAGCAGCTGTCCAAAAGGCTTCATCTTGATTACATTAATTATTGGTGAATTGCAGGTTTGGTAGCTATCTAAAGGATGGTGATAGCTGGAAAATTGCAGCTGCATGGAAATGTGGCAGTCCACCTGTTAAGCAGCAAAGAAGAAAAGAGTATCAACCTAGTGCTTCATTCTCTGCAGTGACTTCATAGCTATTCTCAATCAGGATCAACCTCCAGAGGTTTCAAAACTGGAGTTTTCCTGTAGTTGTAAAATAAAAATAGTGGGGAAAGTAAGTTTTCCTGACTGTAAAACAATGATAAACATTGATGTCCAAGACTCTATATGAACTCTACAATATTGCAGAAGAAAGTCATGTAGCAATACTTGGAATGAAATTTAAGCAGCTCATTATTTGGAAATCCTCCCTAGTGATGTTTCTATGCTAGGATTTATTTTAAACAAATTGACACTAACACTGCTTGCTATACTTTAGAATGAGTTGGTTTCACTATATTTTTAGATATTATTGCTTAAATAATGTATGTGCAGTAATAATATAGATTTTTCTCCAGAAATCATCCCGCTAGGTTAAAACTAAAATATCTTGTCAATATTTATGATATTCATACATGTCACAAAGAATTCTTTCAACTGTTATTGTCCATTCTGACAATAAAGCCAAAATCAAGTCTTAAAATACTGCAAATTGGTTTTCCTATTATGCAACTTCTTCTTAATATTTTCTTGTTCTTTCTTTATTATATTTAAGGGAAAAGCAATAAAAAGCAATTGTTTTTATAAAAGATGTGACATATACATTTCTTCAACATTGTGTTCATGAAGGCAATGCCCAGGAGATTAAAACTGCTGATATTACTTAATTTCAAGAAACACATATCCTTAGTTTGGCTTAAATCCTTTACAGTTTGCAGCTCTTCACTTGATTTAACCACTCCTAATATGCTTAAATGAAGTGAGTGTGTGGGTGTGCATGTGTGTGCAATATTTGCTTCTGATGAACAGTGACTTTTCTAGTGCAGCACTTCAATACAGAGAGCAATTGTACAAAGAGCACATGAGAAATATTTTATAGTTTTAGTTTGAATATACAGTAAACTGAAAGGAAAATGTTTCCCCTGTGCTTGGTTCTCAATTGATATATTTAGAGAGATTCCCAAAATAGACAAATGGACAAATTATGAAGGAAAAAGTGGCAAAGGAAGACTCAAGGTAAGGATGGTAGAGGAACGTAAGGATGTTATTTCCAAATGGTACCAGGCATTGTCATTTATCTAGATAGTCAGCAGTGCATAAGAAAGGAGTAGCCTTTTGAAGAGTTTATAGACATAGATAAATATCTAATACAATTTACAATTACTGTTTCACTTCCACTGATTTTAAATGGAGCAGATGTCTGAATTTCTTTTGAGAATCCTGCATGTAACATACCAGTTATCACTGAATATTTTTTGTAGCTTTTTTCATATGAGAAAATTATGTGAGTAGGTCTTACATTCTTCTTTTTAGAGATGAGTTCTAGGTTTTAATATACAGTGCATTAGGTAAAGTGAGACAATGTAAAATTTGCATTAAAATTCAGTAGGTATGCATTTGATCCATACTGCTTAGTAGATGATCTGGGAGGTGAGACAAGTTGAGAGATTACCTTAATTTGTTACTTTAATAGTTGATCAGATAGAAAATGATTGGGAAAATATATCTTTGTTATCTAATATCATACAAATTTTAATATCTGTTTTGAAAAAATCTGTGAAATGTTATCATATTTTTTAATAAATAATTGGAGTCTTCAGTTCTGGCCAGATCTTATTTGGTCAAGTTAAAGAATAAACAGCATTAAGATTTGAATTTCATTTTACAACATGTCAACACCTACAGTTTTGACATCTGTGCGTGAGTTAGTGTTCATACACTGCCTTCAGAGATATGGACAAAACGCCTTACTAGAACTGAGGGTGTAATTCATTTAAATCTGAAGAAAAAAAAAAAAAAAGATGAGAAAACACTGTGGAATATTTTTGTCTTTTTCTTTGTACTGACTACAATGAGAGTTCTATGTGATAAGGGTAGAAAAAGGGGTAGAAATGATAACTGACTGCACTCCCTGAAACCCCCTGACCAGGTTGGAAGAGACCTTCAAGATCATCACGTCCAATCCATCAACCAATCCAACCCACCTAAACAACTAACCCATGGCACCAAGCACCCCATCAAGTCTCCATCTGAACACCTCCAATGATGGTGACTCCACCACTTCCCTGGGCAGCCCATTCCAATGGGCAATCACTCTCTCTGCATAGAACTTCTTCTTAACATCCAACCTAAACCTCCCCAGGCACAGCCTGAGACTGTGTCCTCTTGTTCTGGTACTGGCTGCCTGGGAGAAGAGACCAACATCTGCCTGCCTACAACTTCCCTTCAGGTAGTTGTAGAGAGCAATAAGATCACCCCTGAGTCTCCTCCTCTCCAGGCTAAGCAACCCCAGCTCCCTCAGTCTCTCCTCATAAGGCTTGTGTTCCAAACCCCTTATCAACTTCATTGCCCTTCTCTGGACTTGTACCAGCAAGTCAACATCCTTTCTAAACTGAGAGGCACAGAACTGGACACATTAGCAGTGCTACACAGAAGCTGTCTTTACCATCTTCTTGCCTGCTTGGTGCATACCACTTCTAGGGTAAAACTGGACTAGATTGTTTAAGGGTTTTTTTGTAATTTACATGTAGAAATCTTTTAAAACTGCATTTCTGGTGATGTGAGAAAGAACTCAGTTTATTAACTTTTACTTTTTTAAGGAACAAAGTAGAATTTAAGAAATAGGATAATTGGTTATGGCATTCTATTTCAGAGAATTCTTTTATGAAAACAAGCACTAACATTTGTGGCTAAAGTACTGAGTTTGGTATTTTCTCTTTCAACTTAAAGGATACTCTTGCCAGGGAAGACAAATCACTCACTGCCAGATCTCAGTCAATTACTTCAAGAACTGCTGGAGAGTTTCACTGCTGAAGAATTAACTTTTTATCTACCAGAGCTCTCAAAAGTGACAGATTGCCTGGCATGTAGCTTGAAAGATCATGTGGGAAGGTGATCTAACACTATTTATGGTTTCCTCCCTGGAAAGAATTGATTTTATTTCATTGCCATAGAGGCTGAACTGAACACCGTATATTCTGGGTGCAACATTTACCGTGTGGTGTTGGTATTAGCTCTAAGAGTAGCATGAGACATTGTCACTGGAGCTTGAAGATTATGTTTTTTTGGACTAATCCTAATATTTCACTGGTTCTAGATTAGACAAAGAATAGCTCTTTTGGATCATTCCCCTTGGGTTCCTGATGGGTATTATGAAGGTAAGTGCTTCAGACATGAGATTCTCGAAGTCAAGAGCAAGGTCCATCTGTTTGAAGGTACTTCCTGTAGTGTTGATGGCTATTCCAAACACAATTGCAGCAGCAATCAAGAAAAACAACACAATAAATTAGTCATCTTAGTTAATCATTAAATCAGAATCATAGAATCAGTAAGGTTGGAAAAGACCTCAAAGATCATCAGGTCCAATCTGTCAACACAGACCTCATGACTAAACTGTGGCACCAAGTGCCATGTCCAATCCCCTCTTGGACACCTCCAGGGATGGTGACTCCACTACCTCCCTGGGCAGCCCATTCCAACGCCTAACAGCTCTCTCTGGAAAGAATATTCTCCTCACCTTAAGTCTAAAATTCCCCTGGCACAGCTTGAGACTGTGTCTTCTTATTCTGGTGCTGGTTGCTTGGGAGAAGAGACCACCCCCTTCTGGCTACAACCTCCTTTCAGGTTGTTGTAGACATCAATAAGGTCTCCCCTGAGCCTCCTCTTCTCCAGGCTAAACAATCCCAGCTCCTTGAGCCTCTCCTCATAGGGCTTGTGCTTGAGGCATCTCACCAGCCTCATTGTTCTTCTCTGGACACTTTCAAGAGTCTCAATGTCTTTCTTAAAGTGAGGGGGCCCAGAACTGGACACAGGACTCAAGGTGTGGCCTAACCAGTGCTGAATATAGGGGCAAAATGACTTCCCTGCTCCTGCTGGCCACACTATTCCTAATGCAGGCCAGGATGCCATTGGCCTTCTTGGCCACGTGGGCACACTGTTGGCTTATGTTCATCTGGCTGTCAATCATTACCCCCAATAATGCCTCAAAAAAAAATAATAAAAGAAAAAAATTCCCCAAAGTCAAGCACTCAATGTCAGAATCAAGAATTTATATTTAGCTTTTTAAAAAATACCCATTATGACACACATTTGACTGCACAGCATCCTTCTCTGAAATAGAAATATTATATACTGATGCATCTCCTGTGTTATCTCTCACCATGTTCAGTAACTGATTAGATGATGATGATGGTGATGATGATAGGATGATGTGTAGGAATAATTCTGTTGAATGTTGTCTGGAAAAAAATTGCCCCTATTTTGTACATACAGTTGGCATTTTCATAAATGAAACAAACACCTGCACGCACAAGCAGTCCTAGCTCATATAAATGCAAAGTTTATGAGTTTGGACATCTGTGTTTGCTAACAGTTGTCACCATAATTTAGAGGGTCTTTGGAAGTGAAGGGTTATGGAATTAATCTTGACATATAATTCTGAAGATGAGGTGCTGTTATGTAGACTGTCTGCTATATGTCAGTGCGTGTGTGTATATTTTATTAAAATGTACAATATATTAAGGCACAAAGTATTATAATTTATAGAGGGATATTAGTTTTGTATTCTTGCAGGTTTAAATTCAGGAAGACTTAAATATTTATCTACCATGCCTTTGTTTACCTTTTTCGCACATGTTAAATTATTTTCCAAAACAAGGATACTTTTCTGAATCAGGGCCAGAAAGATATTGTATAAAGCATGCATATTTCCCTAAAGTCACAGAACTGTTATTGTACAAAATCTAGTGATTTCATTGGCTGGTTACTTGATTCTCAAGGGAGAATTAAGAAATGACCATCTCATTAACAAGCTGAGGTTAGAGCCAGAGGTTTGGCCAGAAGAATAGAAAAAATGGACAGAAGGGGGACAGGGGAAGAGAGAAAAAAAAAGGCAAACAAAAAATATTGTAGCCAACAGCTCCAGTACATTGTTCAGACTACTCCAACTTGTACTTTAAGGTATTTTTAATCTCATCTCTCTTTTCATTTACAGTGGCAGGTAAAGCAAATATATAAAATGCTACGCTGGTAGGAGAAGAGGTTGTTTTGTTTATTAAGTCAAAGTGAAATCTTGATTTCCACTAAGAACACAGAAAAAAAAAGGCAAAAGGGAGATGATTACAGCTTCACTTTGGCTGCTCAGATTCTAATAATCTTCTACATGTAATGAGACTGGGGAATGGAGAAGCCTTTTCTTGACAATGCTGGCAGCAGGATAACTTCTACACACTATTGATTTTTCTTCATTGATTGTAATCTTCCTCTTCCTGAGCGTCTGTCTTTGCTTCTCTGACATATTGAGCACTGAATAGTCCCTGAGTAATTCTTGAACAGTTTGGGATCATTTTTATTTTCACAGGACAGTTGAGACCAATGGAGTGATTCATGTGTACTTTGGAAGGCAAAACAAAACAGTACTGCCCTGGGAATAAATACGGACAAAAAGACAAGAAAAAAAAAAAAAATTGAAAAAATCCCCTCTTTTCCTTTCTTTCCACACTCCAGTAATTTCATAAGTATCTGCCAAATCATGTAGAGGAGAACAGTAAAGCATAAACAGCTCTCACAGCTGTGTTTTCAGCCATGATTGATGATGAAATACCACTAGAGGGATAGCAGGAGAATGAATATTTATTAATGATATGAAGTGCCACTGGTTTAGAATCAAAAGAAATCTATCATTTTATATCCATGGGATGTATGCATCAAAAGCAGAATGTTCAATAGAAGGAGCCAAACACCTTAGTCAAAACATAATTCCAGTGACCTACTGATTGAATTCCTTTCTTGAAGTGAACTAATCGTAGCAGTTTTTATAAAGATTTCATTCCCTATTAACGACGGAGATTGGGAATCAATACGGCTGACCAATGTGATCGAGTATTGTTCCTTTATTGTTCCAGTGTTGCAGGCCGATGGTGCAGGCCTGAGGTGCAGGCCGATGGTGCAGGCCTGAGGTGCAGGCCTATGGAGCAGGCCTGTAGTGCAAGTATAGCACTGTAAAGTGTAGAAGAAACAGGAGACAGGAAAGGCAGAAGAAGAAGTGCGTAGCAAGGCAACTGCTACAACTTATATAAGCTCGGAGTGCTCTGTTGGCATCGCTCCATTGGTTCCCTATGAGTGACCACACATTGCACTATTACAGATTATTGGTCCAACTACTAATAACACAACGCGGTTGTTGATGCAGGTGCATGTCCTGTTGTCCCAAGATAACTGTCCATGTTTATAGCTACCAGTGTCTTGTTTTAGTTACATGCTGCAGGCACAGCACTGTTTTGCTACACTGCTAGCTGATTCTGCATTTATGGCCTACCACCATGACAGGCTCTAGGCCTGCACTGCCAGATTGCTCACACTGCTCGTCGCTGGCATTGCCACAATTCCCAGTTTAGCTACCATTAATTTACATGAATAGTAGGTCATGTAGACTTAACCTAGACAAAAAAAGCAATAGCAATGGCTTTAGTGTACTATAAAAACACATAGCTATGCACAACTATCGTCCCTCTAACACCAACATGCTATTTACAATCATTTTCTACAGAGGTAAAGACTCCACAATTTTTTTATGTGTAACAGTTGGCTTTTGCTGCCATGACTTCATTAGCTTTTATTATATGAAGCTGACAGGTCAGATAACCTGTACAGCACTGCTACAGGCAGCTTTGCATAATTTTTATTCACTGCAGAATTTTGCTCTGAATGATCTTATTTTTTCAGAAGTTCAACAAGAAAATTTCTGGCATATCTGATATGCAAAGAGATTATTTTTCCTTGCAAAGGGAAAAAAAAATCCTTGTCTTTTCCTTTTGAATGTAGACTCAAGTAAGAAGTATTATCCTATGTTGATCCTTCTTTTTCCTCTGATGTTTTTGCAGCCTGTTATATAGGATGAGCTTGTTCAGACAATAAAAAATGTAGCTGTTGTGTTGACAGCAAAGGAGAAATTGACTGATGGAATTCCACTGCATAATTTAACATACAGCTTTCAAGTTGGGATGGAAGTTCCACAGTGTTAAACTTTGGCTAATGGATAGGGCTGAGAAAGGCAGGGTTTGGAGGAAGTCTAAAAAACAGATCAAAAGAATACTCAGGGCTAAAAATATATTAAAAAAAAAAAATTACTGACTTTGATTTGGGGAAAGCAAAAAAGGGGGAAAAAAGCAAGTGAGCATCTAATTGACAGTGTTGGCATTTTAACAGTAAGAAAAGATGCACATACTCTACCCAGCAAGAAAATAATGATTACATTGTACAAAACTAAGAGCAAGCAACTGGACAGTAAGTGATCTTTCCCCTTTTATCAGCATCTTCCTTAATTAATTCAACAAATAACAAATCTTCATTGCATTAATGGGTTCTGTGTCATTTTATACATTCACAGCTTTTGCTGGAAAACTATTTGCATTTCTCACTATATTTATTGTCATGTTACCTGGGCTTTACAGTTGCCTAAATAATGAGCCCAAAGGACAAGGACAGGGAGTAGGGCAAGAGATAGGAAAACAGGAGAGAACAATGGCAAGTACCCCCTTGGAGAATCAGATAGTGAAATTTGCTCCTCTCTGAAGGGACTATCAGTTTCTGCTGCCAAGATTTGTTAAGAAAAATCTGGTGCCTCTTTTCGAACCACAGATGAAGACGGTGTGGAAGTTGGACATTTAAATAGATCTGCTATTTAATGATTTTTTTGCTATATAGTCTGAGTTAAAAAATGGATTTAGAAGTTAAAAGGTTAAAAAAGGAATAAATTGTTGTAGCACAATGAGTTATTGAAAAAGCAAATGAGTCGTACACAGCTTGCCCTGAGTGCTGAGGCAGCACTTTGCCATTGTTGCCTTCCCAAGGTATTCCCAGTAGCTGCAATGCACAGGAAAGGTTGGAAATATCTTTTCAGAAAAATAGTCACTCCTGTGTGAAATACAATACAAAGTTGGAACTCATTCTGGGAATAATAATGTCAGTGTTTTCATGTAAGGAGATCAGAACATTTCCTTTGAGTGTGCAAACATTTATTGCAACTGTAAATGAACTGAATGACATAGAAACCAACCAATATTCATAATGACAAGGGTTTGGATTTATTGTATCTAATTCTAGACAAGAAATTTAGATTCTTCTTCAAATACTTGAGTCTCAATTCTGTCAATATGGGCATCTCTTCCTATTTGAAATAGATAGATACACATCCGTTAGCAGCTCTAGTGGCTCTAGATGGCCCCGGTGTGCGCTACAGACTTCAGAGGCATTCCTCTTTCCCAGGCTGACAGTTGCAAGGTTGCTGCAATTCCATGTCCCCAGGTCAAGTTAGTAGAGAGGCACATGTACACATATATACACCAAATATAAACAGAACCTGACACACACATCACCACAGAGAGGAAAGAGAGCGTATGCAGCAACCTGTATAATGACACACAACACAGACATGTGCACTCAGTCCTAGTTCAACCACATCTGGAATGCGGTGCTGGGCTCCCCAGTTCAAGACGGACAGGAAACTATTGAAGACAGTTCAGTGAAGTACTAAAAGGATAAGTAAATGACTGGAGCATCTCTTTTACGAGGAAGGACTGAGAGACCTGAGGCTGTTTAGTCTAGAGAAGAGAAGGCTAAGAGGAGACCTTATCAGTATCTACAAATATCTGAAGGGTGGCTGCCAGGAGAATGGACCCAGTTCTTTTCAGTGATACCCAGTGACAGGATGAGGGGCAATGGACATAAACTCAAGGACAGGAAATTCCATCTCAACATGAGAAAAAACTTTTTTACTGAGGGTGATGGAACACTGGAACAGACTGCCCAGAAAGGTTGCAGAATCTCCTCCAGAGGTCTTCAAAACCTGCATAGATACATCCCTGAGTGAACTTCCTTAAGTGGTCATGCTTTACAGGGGGAGTGGACTTAATGATCTTTGGAAGTCCTGTTCAACACTTGGCATTCTATAATTCTGTAAGTAGCAGGGCTGGCCCATTATGCCCATATTCTCCATTTTATCAGGGCTGAAGTCTACTGGTGAAATAGATACACACAATGTAGGTCTCCCCAGGAGCCAACCTTAGACATTCAGTCTACCCAGCAGCAGGATCCCAAATCCCAGTGCCCCCCAGTTGCTCATATCTGAACTGAACCCTCAAGGCCACATGTTCCATGAGGAAGAGCAGGTCCCAGTCAGACCACTGTACTGAAATTCACCGCTTTTTGTCCGCTATTTTCTCACATTTGCTCTTCCTTGTTATCCCTTGATGTCTTGGTTCTTCTCCTATGGTTCCATAATAGATTTTGCCCCTTAAGCAGCCCATGACAATGTCTACACAAACCAAAGTTTATCTCTTCCATGACTCCTCTTCTTGCAGTTCAGACCAACTGATAAGGGTCATGACATTTTGCTAAGTTTTAGGCCTTCTTTAAAGGTAGATAAAACCCCATCAAAGAAGTCAGCTGTACATAGTGAATTGGAGCACAGAACTGTACTTTGTCTGGCTAGGATGGAATGAACTTTTTCAGCAACAAAAACTAAGAGGAGAGAAGGGCCTTCCAATGAAGGCACTATACATATAGAAGCTCTGATGATTGGAAGTAGGTAATAAGTCTTTTTGCTTTCGTTTTTTCCATATAGAGCCTTTGCTTTTCTTTTTTAAACTACATTTATCTTGACCCAGGAGTTTTTAATGCTATTCTCTTCCTCTACCCCACTGAATATGAGGAGTGAGAGAACAGCTTGATGACCACCTGTTAGCCAGCCACAAGAACAAATATCCATCTGACTTGGGATAACTTGCTTTGCTATATCTATATTTTCCCATCTATTAAAGCAATTATAATAGAAATCAGCTGAAGACAATAGCATATCCATTATGATGCAAGATGTAAACATATTAATTCTTTTTAAGCTAAAGAAATCTGCCTGATTTATTTATTTTGCTTGCACCTGGTTACAAAATAGAAACACTGGTTAATAATATAAAAAAAAAAGGCAGCAGAGAAGTGGAAGTAATGAAGGTAGTTAAGATTCTGTTGCTTCACACAAGGGAGAAAATGGCTTTATTGTGATTCAAGCAGAGCAGCCAGATTTCAAGTATTTGATACTAGCAGGTAATGGGAAATTACCCAGGTTTTTCTTGTATTTCTGCTCCAGCATCTTAACATGAGAACCCTGCATCTTTCTATTTCATGGGTTCTGACACTTGGTAAATGGGTTTAAAAACTTTTAAAAAGAAATAAAATTCTGCATAAAGTCCTTTTGTTTTGAACTATTACAATCACAATTTTCAGAAAACAGCATCTGTATCCTGGGCTGATAGTATATTACAATGGCACGTCACATCTGGAGATACCAACCATATAATATCATTTGACTGGTGGCAACATTGCCAATTCAAGGAAGGGCACCTCTAACTGAGGGAGTGTTTCCAAACACATTTCTAGTCTCATGCTGTAACATATGTGTGTCTGCTGCTTGGGCTCTGTATCACTCCTTTGGCTGGTGAGGTGGTGAAAGTCAGGGTTCAGTAAGGGAATATCCAGATTGCTACTAGGGTCTCTAGGAACAGAGCCTTGATTGATGTACCTAATCAGCCCTCAATCTAGATTTCTTGGATAAAATCCCTGGAAAAAATGCATTAACATGGTCAAATTTAGGCAGCCAGTATTAAAGTCACCAGTAAAGTTGTGAAAACTGCCTGTAGCCAAACCAGCTTGTGTAGTGCTGGAGAGCCTATTCAGCACACGAAGATTAAATATTTTCATTTCTTCACCATAAAACCACTCTGATCTGATCAGTGCAGCTCCTTGTATCTACCATGTTCCTTTTCTCTAGCACCTTTCTTGATGCACTTTGCCTGCCTGCGTGTGCTTTGAGGGCAGTTAAGGACCATCTATGACAGTCATTCCAGGAAGGAATTGAAAAGAAGTCTTATAAACTACAGAGATCACAACTATCTCTTAAAAGGAAAGTTGCAAAATGTTTTCTCTTTTAGTTTTGAAGTTCATACAACATAGATCTGGATGCACGTTTTGTGTCACTGTAACCAAAAGAGTGATTGCTACAGTCATGAGAAGTTTATCAAAAAACTATACCCCCAGTCTCTTGTTTAAGGAGTATTTAGCCATGATATGAGTATTTTCAAAGAAGATTCTTCAAGACTATCATATAGTCTTAAAATTTAGAAAGTACATTATCTGATATTTTTGTGTGAGAAACTGTTAAATTAGTCCTGGTGGCAGAATGAAGAAATAGAATTGAGGTGACATTAAAAATGCTAAGAGTAAATAGGCATGTTGAAAAGCCCTCAGTAATCCCAGTGATGACAGATAAAGCAGATCATTTTGTGTATGATGAATGAAGACTGCATTCTAGCTCTTAATTAACACAGTGAAAATACAGGAAAGGTTGACATCCACTTGGGGAAAGATTTATCTCACCTAACTTTGGATACCTACTAAGCATACATCTGCAACTAAATGGCTGTCTAGACTCCTTCTTTAGCTGATGGAGAGGAATAGACAGTTCTAGAGCTTTTTTTCATTTCATCTGCTTTCCTACATTAGGATGAAATTAGCTGAGCTCTAGACGTGGCAATTTCTCTCCATCACATCTGAAAAGAACATATTCACTAGCATCATTTATGCAAATATCTACACTGTAGGCATCTGTATTTAGGCAGCTGAATAATGTTCACCATGTCTGCATTATTTTAACTCTCCCTATCCTTTCTGACGGAGACTTATTTTTACTTGCATTGACACCAAGATAATTTCATTTCAGAAAGGGGTATCCATGACAGTACACTAGGACCAAATCAAATAGCACTTAAATCGGAGGATTCTGCACTCTTCACTGCTCCACAGTTCTTTCTACTGTAAGGACATCAAAATAACAGTAAATTACTGTTTTTTTTTTAATCTTCATCTCTCCTAATGTTTATTATCAACAAATCAAACAGCTGCAGTAGGACAGAAACAATCAGATTTAGAAATCTTGACATTTAAGGAAATTGCATTTCATTTCTATGTCACTGTTTTAAACATGCAGGTGAAATTTCTCTATTTTATTTAAAAATCAGAGGACAAGACCTTGAATAAATATTTCAAACATGAGCAGTTTTGCATATAATTATGTAAAATAGCAAAAGCTGATATCATAGAATCATTTGGGTTAGAAGGGATATTAAACATCATCTAGTTCCCAACCCCTGCCATGGGCAGGGACACCTTCCACTACAGCAGGTTTCTCAAAGTCTGATCCAGCCTGTCCTTGAGCAGTTCCAGAAGTGAGACATCCACAACCTCTTTGAGCAACCTGTTGCAGTGTCTCACCACCTTCACACTAAAAAACTTCTTTACTAAATCATGCCTATCTCTTGCCTTCCTTACCTGATTTCTTACAGCACAAAAACCATATAGAAGTGAAGTACTGTGAAGGTTGTGCATTCATTTAAAAATTTAAAGCTGAGTATTCCAGCAAATATAAAAATATCTTATGAACTTGGTTATGATGATGACTACAGAGGGTACTTTAAAGCATAGGTATATATTGGCAAGGAAATGGATGATGTGAAGATTGGAGGCAGCCTGGGCTGCAATGATCACATGCTGGTGGACTTTACAGTTCTGAAGTCACTGCCCTGAATCTTAGGAAAGTAAATCTCCAGCTTTTCAAGGAGTTAATCAATAGGATCCTAAGGGAAACAGCCCTCAGGGACAAGGGGTTAGAACAGAGTTGGCAGGTCTTTAAGGGTGCTTTCTATAGAGCACATGAGCACCTCTGTCTCCAGTGCGTGTAAGAAATCAGGTAAGGCTAGAGACTGGCATGGCTAAGTTGAGATGTCCTGGTCCAGCTAAGGGTAAGAAGGAACTGTCAAGGTCTCTAAGCAACTTCGTCTTGTTATAGATGTCCCTGCTCACTGCAGATGGGTTAGACTAAATGATCTTTAAAGGTCCTTTCCAACCCTGTGGTGAAGAGGTTATTAAATTTATGAATATGAAATATGAATTATGAAAATATAAATTTTATTAATTATCAAACTAATACTAATCGATGAATCACCAACTTATATACATGTTCTAGTGCACATTCGTGAAATAGATTCCACAAGTGGCTTGGTGTTATGATTATAACGTAATTGAACTAGTTACAGACTATTTCTATATTTATATAACGAAAGGTGTGGTTCTGCCACTTGGCCACTAGATGGCGACTCGGCGGGATGCGGGCGGCTTCTGGTTATACACAGCAATATTACAATCTTTCTATGCATCAGCTCTTACTCTGCTAGATGTGGATACTTTGAACTAAGTGCTAGTGGATGGAAAACATGTGGAAGATATTTGATTCCCTCCAGACAACAGGGATCAGTCCTGGTCGGGGTCGGCCCACATGGCAGGGCGGGACGATGGTGGCCTGTAGGTGGGCTCGGACGACGTGGCAGTAGGCAAAGCTACAGGGGTCGGCCCAACCACGGCGATTCTCGGGGCTGATGCAAACAGCCTCGGGGAGAGAATGTGGCTGCGTTAGGTGGCGGATTCTTGCTTACTGAGCTTAAAGGAGCAGCAGGTCTCTCGGAGTGGTCCCGGGTTTGGTGCAGTATAGGCACAAACAATGCCTTAGTCTTCCCTGAGATTCACAGGGCTCAGAGCGGCACACGGAGGCTCCTCTCCCACTATGGTGGGGCTAGGCATACGTGGACTCGGTATCGATCAAGTCCCTTCTCTCCGGCTACTGGGCAGATCTTACCCTCGGGGGTCGGTCCAGTCTTCTGGTGGCACTGTGCGCTCTTCCGGTCGCTACAACTGGCTGTAGCGACGCTAAGGTCCTCTCTCTGTGCTTCTAACGATGCAGAGGCTTTCAGTATGCGTGCATGTATAATAGAAGCTAACAACAATAAGCTTAACGGCAAAGGCTGCAGCTCGAGGCTTGCACTCTCGAGCAATCACACAGACAAAGTGAATGAGGGTGCACAACTTGTTTACCAACTGGGGTGACACTTATAGATTCCTCGAGGCTGGGCTTGACCAATGGGCACTCTCATAAGCAACTGGCTTCAGCCTATAGAAAGCATGAAGCTAGAATTATGCCCATATTTGGTGTCCTCATGAGCACTGCATGCGCTGGGTGCATGCTGGCCTGGCTAATGCCTTGGCTTTTGTCTTCCTCCTGGAGGAGGGGGAACTTGTCCACATGCTGGGACAAGATTCAGTATCTGGGCATAATGTGCCTTCACCACAAACCCAAACTATCCTATGACAGAGGCTTATACCATTCAAAAAGTGAGCTGAGCGTTGCCCTGTCCCCACAGATCAGCAGGGCCAAGTTAAAATGCTACAGTTTTCTTCTTCCTGTATGATAAGTAGAGGTGGTTAATAGGAATATGACAATTATAGTTACCTTATGAACAGATATTTCATTTTAATGCTTGTAATGTGGCCAGATGCCATGGTATAAATAATGAAACAAACAAACAACTATAACAGCACTAATGACCTTGTGAGACAGTTTGCAAAATGCAAGGAATTTAAGCTTGCTCCTATTCAGTCTTTTTAAGACAATGTACTTACCTCCCTCCTTGAGGAAAGGGAGACAGCAAATATGTTCTTTGAAGGCACCAGAACCCTCATGGGATGTAAAAAACAATGCATAATGGAGCTGTCAGGAAATTTTCATATTTAGACAAGAAGTTGACACAGTTTTGGCTTTTTGCCTGTTCTTAAGAATTCTGTCATTTAGAAGGTGAAAAGTGTAGATTTTTTTCTTTATGTCCAAAGACTTTCCTTCTTATTGATCAAGTATAACACTTTAAATTTTAATTCAGCTGGGAAAAAAATAAAATTCCACACAGGGAGGACCAAACTGTCCAGTGATTTTCATAAGATGACACAAATGCAAAATTCTTGTTATCCTCCAAGCACTGTGTGAGAGCCACAGCAGAAAAAGAATGTTGTGCACTTTTCATTGCCAGAGTGCTGCAGAAGTGATTGATATTTTCATAATGTTTAACCCTCACTCACCTAATGCAGTTTTAAAGAAATATTGCAAGCACTTTTTATATTGGGAGGCTGCAAGACTTTTCTGGGCCTCTCTGGGCCTCCTTTCAGCCACATTGTTGAACATTATTATCAATTGTCAATCTGTTAACCTGCTTGTGATGTGTGAAGGCTGGAACTTCATCATGCAAATATAAATAGTGAAGGAATCGCAGAATCACATAGTGTTAGGGATTGGAAGGGACCTCAAAAAATCATATAGTCCACCCCCCCTGTCAGAACAGGATCATCTATAACAGATCACACAGGAATGCATCCAGGCAGGTTTTGATTATCTCCAGAGAGGAAGACTCCACAAGCCCCCTAGGAGGTCTGTTCCCGTGTTCCATCACCCTCACAGTGATTTTTTTTTTCCTCATGTTTACATGGAACTTCCTATTCCTCAACTTCCACCCATTACCCTTGTCCTGTCACTGAGCATCACCAAGAAGAGCCTGGCTCCATCCTCTTGGCACTCACCCTTTACATATTTATAAACATTAATGAGGTCAGCCCTTAGTCTCCTCCAAACTAAAGAGCCCCAGCTTCCTCAGTCTCTCCTTGTAAGGAAGATACTCCCCTCCCTTAATTATTTTTGTACTCTGTACTGAATTCTTTGAGGCAGTTCCCTGTCCTTGAATTGAGTGGCCCAGAACTGGACAGAATATTCCAGACACAGCCTCAGCAGGGCAGACTAGAGAGGGAGGAGAACTTCTCTCAACCTATGAACCACACCCCTTCTAATACACCCCAGAATGACATTGGCCTTCTTGGCCACAAGAACACATTGCTGGCTCATGGTCAACCTTCCATCCACCAGGACCCCCAGGTCCTTTTCTCCTTCACTTCTATCCAACAGGTCAGTCCTCAACCTATACTGGTACATGGAGTTGTTCTTTCCCATATGCAAGACCCTACACTTGCCCTTGTTGAATTTTATTAACTTTCTCCCTGTTTAACTCTCCGCCCTATCTGTCTCACTGAACAGCAGCACAACCTTCCAGTGTGTCAGCCACTTCACCCAGTTTTGTGTCATCAGCAAACTTGATGAGAGTGCACTCTGTGCCCTCATCCAGGTCGCTGATGAATATTGCTGGCCCCAGCACTGACTCCTGAGGGACTCCTCTTGATACAGTCCTCCAACTAGACTCCATCTCATTGACCACACCTCTCTAATTTCTTTCCTTCAACTGGTTCACAAGCCACCTCACTACCTGTGCATCCAGACCACAATTCCTCAGTTTAGCTGCAAGGATGCTGTGGGAGCTGCCCCACCACATCTCTGTGATTGCCACCAGATCATAATTCCTTGGCCTGGTACCTTCAGAGACACAATTCTTCCTTATGATGTTTAAGAACTCAAAGAATTTTCCTTGGGAGGGTGTGTCTAGACAACCTGCCACTATGATTGATTACATTCCTGGAGCATTTCTGCCCTTGTCTCATTACTGAAGAACACATTTTTGGTTCCATGCAGTTTCCACCTATGGCTGGCAAAGATCCTCCTTTAATGAGATTCAAATGTGTTGCAGGTACTTTCAAGCAGTCGGAAATACTCTTACCCTTCTTTCCACTATGTTAGCCTGTGAGGACAGAAGCTGATGTGCAGTGGACCAGTAGTCCTGGATTGTGACAAATGATAGAGTTGTCTCTCTACCTTCCTTTTGAAATAAACAAAAAGCACTGTAAACACTGGTTCTTTCTCAAATATAATGTTCAGTTTGCAGACACCAGCTCTGCCTCACAGTTGCTATCTAAAGGACAAATTTGGGATGGACTTTGCATGAAATTCTATCTTCAAAAGTGATGCAAAGAAAAATCTTAATTTGAATCTTCACACATTTAAAATATAGACAAACCATACAGAGGTAATTATAGAATCCTAGAATTATTAGGGTTGGAAGGGACCTCAAAGATCATCTAGTTCCAACCCCCCTGCCAGGGACAGGGACACCTCACACTAGATCAGGTTGCCCAGAGCCACATCCAGCCTGGTCTTAAAAACCTCCAGGGATGGGACTTCTACCACTTCCCTGGGCAACCTGTTCCAGTGTCTCACCACCTTCATGGTGAAGAATTTCTTCCCAACATCCAATCTGAATCTACCCATTTCTACTTTTGTTCCAGTCCCCCTAGTCCTATCATTAACTGACACCCTTGATTAGTGGATTAAGATGACTTCTCTCACAACGTCCTTTGAACCATGCAAAACAAATCTTACTCTCGCAACAAAGACCTCTCTTTTGTGTCAAAACACTCCACTCTGTAATTCATAGTCCTGCCCCATTGAACTAGGACAGAGTGAAATGCGTTTCCCCAAAAAACCCTTTTCTCTACCACAAGATTCCTCAAATCCTACCCAAAGAGATAATTTCAAGACAAAAAATAAGTTTAGTATAGCTTCTGAACTTTTTCTCTCCTTGTTTCTCTGATGAGATGTTCAGTTCACTCCATTTTGTTGTCAGATTTGTGACATAGAAACCTGTCTGAGCAATGCATCTAAAGCCAATATCTCATTTCACATAAGCCACTAAGCAGTCATCACATGGTAATATTTTCCAGTCGCTATGGGTGCAATGCCTGTAAGCTTTCATCTATAAATTCGTTTTCAGTTCCTCATTTCTGTCAAGCTGGTCTAATCTACTTACACCTGGCACATTAATCCTTAACTTTTCACTGCAACATTGTAATTATATGTTATTTCCAGCAATAATTAATTCTCTCTCAGGCGGGCTTTTTATAGCTTATAAGTCAAAGTGGGCTGCACCATACTAAATAATTAATTCAGAATGTGTTTTATGTCATGACATACACACAGCCGGCAGGTGTACTTGTTAGAGAATTCTTTTGAGAAGAAAGTCTGGCTCTCAGGGGTTGTACAGACCAGAAAACACCAATTATAATGGTTATTTCTCTCAGATCAATAGTAGGTGTGTTCTGTTCTTTCTACTAACAACCTGTTTATGGCAGTTATTTCCAGAAGGTCTTTCTATAGTATTAACCTACAAAAACATGCAGCTGCAGCCCATATGAAAGGCTAAAATGGGTATGTAAGTCCCTTCAGAGAAGCCTGCAACAGTTCACATACTTGTCTACAACTGCCTGTATGTTTTTGGGTTCTTAACTGTACACAAAAAGGCCATTCACATGAAAAATGTGATACGAAATTGTGGCTATGGGGTATCAACAAGTTGTGTCCGTAGAACAATGTTATTATGAAGCTGAATTAATAACAGGAATGTGTGATTCACACAGATAATAAATGAAAATACAATAAGAACCTTTATTCAACAGTTAAGAGAGTTGGGGCTGCTCAGTCTGAAGAAGACTCTGAAGAGATCTTATTGTGGCCTTCCAGTATCTTGAAGTGGCCTACAAGAAAGCTGGTGAAGTACTTTTTAGAGTGTCAGGTAATGGTAGGACTAGGGGGAATGGAGCATAATCAGAAATGGGTAGATTCAGATTGAATGTTAGGAAGAAATTCTTCACCATGAGGGTGGTGAGATACTGGAACAGGTTGCCCAGGGAAGTGGTAGAAGTCCCATCCCTGGAGGTTTTTAAGACCAGGCTGGATGTGGCTCTGGGCAACCTGATCTAGTGTGAGGTGTCCCTGCCCCTGGCAGGGGGGTTGGAACTAGATGATCCTTGAGGTTCCTTCCAACCTTAACAATTCTATGATTCTATGATCAACATCTTGAATGAACATTGAAATCAATTGTACCAATGTATTCTTTCACCTGGAATTACAAACTGGTTTTGATGAGTTATTACAAATAACTCAGAACTACATGAAAGCAAGATTTTTAAGCATTTAAAGAACTGATGTGAAAGATGAAAGAAGAGTGACAATATAAATAGTCAATGCAACAGTATGGGAGAAACTAATAGCTTACTGGAATGGGATAAACATCTCTAAGCACATCCGATTCTGTCTGATGGATACATGAATTGGTCAAAATTATACATAATTTGTGGTTTTGAATTGTTCAATTATTGGTGAAGAGTCGGTAGGTTTTGCATCTGGGTCCATTTCCAGGAAGAAATAAGATTGGAGAGCTTAATCTTTCCCCATTTTCTTCTCTATCTTATATGCAACACTTTTAGTATAATATCAGGTACATGGTTAACTCAACAGCTGATCACAGCTACTCCAGGTTGACTATCACTTTCCACCTATTACTGTGCTAGGATTTAAGACTAGAAATCATAGCAGCTTCTCTAAGAAATCATAGTATAATAAGAGCTGCATTAGAGGTGCCAGATCCCCATACCATTTTTACAGTTACAAATAGAATTTAGTAATAAATTTGAAGCTTAACCTTAGGTTTTCAATATATTTATTTGCCTGTCCATTTCCTAACATATATCCAGGACTAGTTAAAAAAAAAAAAAAAAAGAAAAAAAAAAATATATTTTATTCATATATGTCACTGTTGATATTAATATTTCCCCTTTCTTTATAATTGCATATTAGTAGTTCATGTAAAGTAGAATCATTTGATTTAATTTGCAAAATCTCTTTGAGTTTCATTGCATTTCTTTGGAACTGAAATTAAGATTTTCACCAATATGGTTTAGCAGAATAAAATGTACTAACTTTTTATAAGTTTTAATGTAAAGACGGACTGGCCTTTAGTTTTCATTATAATTCCTTGGAGTTTTGGGGATATAAACCTGAAATCATTTAACCTTATGCTGATATGAACCTATATGAAGTGGACTTCTGGAGGTTTGCTTACCGTTACTTAATACTAAAATAACTAAAATGCTAATATACAGATCTATTTTTTGGTTGATTTCCTCACAGAGATTTCTAGATGTAATGCACTTTACAGGGTGAATTGATCCATTGTTTTGATTCCAACTGTATCGGGCAATGAATAATTATGATTGATTCTTGTGAGCATTCACAAATTCACATAATGAAGAGTTTAATATAGCAATAGAGTCAATACAGAATAAAGCTTTTTCAAAGTTATTTAAGACTTTACTATTAAAATCACAAAAATATCCCAGGGAAGTTAATGTTTTGATGTACACATTAACATTTCCCGGTTGCAGTTTCATTGGCATCTATTCTATAACAGAAAGTGACAAGAACATAAATAAGAAGAAAAACAATATATGTTCATGCCTGCATCCACATGGTAGTGCCCTAATTGTCACTCACATAGAGAAGACTGAGTTGGTGGTTAAGTCTGCAAATGTTTGCAAAGCGTTCAAGGTTGAAAAAGAAAAATATCTGGTAACAAGAACCCAGGATCCATACACAAGATGATCTTCTGTTTTATCACCAGTCAAGATGTTTCAGTTGACTAGAATGTGCTTGGCTGTATTTCTGTCATTTATATTGTGTATGTGGATTGTATAGCCTATATATACAGCCCATATGTATAGGCTGTATTGGTCCTGTGTCCAAGAGTCAAGCCTTGGAATCTAATTTTCTGTATTACCCAAAGATTAAAGTAGTCTGATATATTTTGGTTTGTGCAAATGTCAGAAGTGGGACAGAGACAGGTCACTCTGGGTATTTGGTGGGCTAGGAGAATTCAGTAATATGGATACAGGTTGTTCTATGCCCTGTTGTTGCAATGCCATAAGCATGTTGCTTTATTAGAATAACTTTAGAGTACCTAAATACTAGACAGTGTGCCTCTGCATCTTTATCTTATCTCATCTGGGTTTGAATTTTGCATCTTTATATGTTCTGTGAAGCAGCACATTCTGCTGCTGTTTTTGACCTGAAGGACCCACACAGAGTCTCTGCGCTCGGCAGGAATCGGCTCTCACCGATTCTCCACGTGTTCGGGATCGTTCAGGTCCCTGCATGCCGCAGCAGTTTCAAAGCCTGTGGCAGCTCGTGGGCGGTTCCGTTTCGGCCCATGGCTTCTCGCTCGGACGCACGTGCCGCCACAATTTTTTTTAAAAAAAACAACTTTCTCCAGTAGGTTCCGTGGGCAGGGCTAGCCATGGTGGTAACTCGCCGCAATAACTCCTTTAAAAAGTCAGTCTCAACTCAGACTGAGGGGGAATATAAGCAGATAAGCAGGTGTCATAAGCAAGAGGTAGGTGTCCAGGCATCTAGCTGCAGACGGTGCTGGAGCCTGGCACTTGAGATGCAGGGTAGAGGGGACGGCTCCTGCTTTAGGTGTGAGCAGATCGACTGTCTGCTTAGCCTGGTGGCTGGACTGAAGAACAAGGTTGCTAGATTTAGAGATGTATGCAATTGCAGAAGGGTGATGAACCTGAGTAACCAGGCTCTGCAGGCCCCCCCAGCAGAGGCCAGTTATCCAAAAAGCAGAGGGGAATGGATGCAGGTTCCTATCAAAAGATGCAAAGTTAAACCTCCTTGCCCCCCCTCACCCCCCCCACTGCCCATGGAAAACAAGTATGGGGCATTGGAGGTTGAGGGTGAGGTGATTCTGATATCGAAGGACACACCATCTGGGGTTTTCCCTGTGGCAAAACAGCCTAAGGTGAAATGACCTAAGGTGAAATAGCCTAAGCTTAAACAGCCTTCCCCCGGCATCAGGACTTGCTCCCTTAAAAAAAAGAGGAGGGTAATTGTTATTGGTGATTCCCTCCTGAGGGGAACAGAGGGCCCCATATGTCGGCCAGACCCTACTCACAGGGAGGTTTGTTGCCTTCCAGGAGCCATGGTTGGAGATATTACCAGAAGACTGCCTGGTATGGTGCAGCCCTCTGACTATTATCCCTTGATAGTTATGCAGCTAGGGAATGATGATGTTGCAACTAGAACTCCCAGGGCTATCAAAGATGACTTCAGGGCTCTGGGAGATCTGGTTGAGGGATCAGGGGCACAAATAATTTTTTCGTCTATACCCCTAGTTGCAGGAGGGAGTACCATAAGGAACAGGTCAGCAGCTGAAGTCAACAAGTGGCTTAGAGGCTGGTGCAGGCAAAAGAATTTTGGGTTTTTTGATCTTGAAAAACTTTCTGCTGCACCAGGCCAGCTGGCAACAGATGGAGCGCATCTGTCCCAGAGGAGGGGTAAGATCAGAGTGTACGAGAATGGCCTATCCCTCAAAGGGAAAAGGATTCTGGGGAGGGAATTGGCAGGTCTCATAGATAGGGCTTTAAACTAGTTTCAAAGGGGGAAGGGGTTGAAACCAGTCCCCCCAGGTTGGGGTCTGGGGGTGATAAGCCAGAGCCAGAGGTGAAACCAGCAGCCTGGATGAAGTGCATGTACACTAATACACGAAGCATGGGCAACAAACAAGAGGAGCTGGAAGCCTTGTTGCGGCAGGAAAGTTATGATGTAGTTGCCATCACAGAGATGTGGTGGGACGACTCACATGACTGGAGTGCTGCAATTGATGGCTACAGGCTCTTCAGGGGAGACAGACAAGGAAGAAGGGGTGGAGGGGTGGCCCTGTACGTCAGGGAGGCACTAGATGCCATTGAGCTGGAGATGAGGGACGATTGGGTTGAATGCTTGTGGGTAAGAATTAAAGGGAAGGCCAACAGGACTGACATCCTGGTTGGAGCCTGTTATAGACCACCCAACCAGGAGGAAGATGTTGATCAGTCATTCTATAGGCAGCTTAAGGCTGTCTCAAGATCGCCTGACCTTGTTCTCATGGGCGACTTCAACTTGCCTGATATCTGCTGGGATCTTAACATAGCAGAGAAGTGGCAATCTAGGAGGTTCTTAGAATGCATGGAGGACAGCTTCTTATCCCAGGTGCTGCGAGAGCCTACCAGGGGCAAGGCTATGCTTGACCTCCTCTTCACCAATAGGGAAGGGTTGGTGGGTGATGTGGTGGTCGGAGGGTGCTTAGGGGCCAGTGACCATGAGATAATTGAATTCTCATTATTTGGTCAAGCTAAGAGGGGCAGCAAGAAGACCTCCACTCTGGATTTCCGGAGGGCAGACTTCAGGCTACTCAAGGAACTAATTCAGAGGGTTCCTTGGGATAAAGCCCTTAAAAACAAAGGGGTCCAGGAGAGCTGGTCCTACTTCAAGGAAGAACTGTTGAAGGCTCAGGGACAGGCTGTGCCAATGTGCCGGAAGATGAGCTGCCGGGGCAGACGGCGAGCCTGGATGGTTAAAGAATTTTTAATAGAACTAAGGGAAAAAAAGAGGGTGTATCATCTTTGGAAGAGAGGGGAGGCAACCCGTGAAAAATTTAGGGATGTTGCTAGGTCTTGCAGGAAGAAAATTAGGGAGGCAAAAGCGCACTTGGAGCTTAGTCTGGCCTCTGCTGTGAAGGACAACAAAAAGTCCTTCTATAAATACATAGCAAGAGGAAGGGCAGAGACAACCTCCACTCCTTGGTGGACACGGAGGGGAACATTGTGATACGGGATGAGGAAAAGGTAGAGATACTTAACACCTTCTTTGCCTCAATTTTTACCAGCAGGACAGAACCTCTTCCAGACAGCTGGCCTGCAGAGCTGGTAGAAGGAGCCAGGGAGCAGCATAGTTTTCCACTGTTCCAAAATGTGGTAGTTGGTGATCTGCTCAGCCGCCTGGATCCCCACAAGTCCATGGGACCAGATGGGATCCATCCTAGGGTGCTGAGGGAGCTGTCAGAGGAGCTGGCCAAGCCGCTCTCCATCATTTTCCAGCAGTCCTGGCTCACTGGAGATGTCCCAGAGGATTGGAAGCTGGCCAACGTGGTGCCCATCCACAAGAAGGGCCGGTTGGATGAGCCAGGGAATTATAGGCCTGTCAGCCTGACCTCAGTGCCAGGCAAGATCATGGAACAGGTCATCCTGAGTGCATTAACACCGCACTTAGAGGATGGCCAAGGGATCAGGCTCTGCCAGCATGGATTTAGGAAGGGCAGGTCCTGCCTGACCAACCTGATCTCCTTCTATCATCAGGGGACCCACCTGGTGGATGTGGGGAGGCCTGTGGATGTAGTCTATCTGCATCTCAGCAAGGCCTTTGACACCGTCCCCTATAGCAAACTGCTGGCCAAGCTGTCAGCCCATGGCTTGGACAGGAGCACTCTGAGCTGGGTTAGGAACTGGCTGGATGGCCAAACCCAGAGAGTGGAGGTGAATGGTGTCACATCCAGCTAGCGGCCAGTCAGTAGTGGAGTCCCCCAGGGATCAGTGCTGGGCCCCATCCTCTTTAACATCTTTATTGATGATCTGGATGAGGGCATTGAGTCTATCATTTGTAAATTTGCTGACGACACCAAGCTGGGGACAGGAATTGATCTGCTAGAGGGTTGAGAGGCTTTGCAGAGAGACCTCGACAGGCTGGACAGATGGGCAGAGTCCAACGGCATGAGATTTAACACGTTCAAGTGCCGGGTTCTGCACATTGGCCACAACAACCCCATGCAGTGCTACAGGCTGGGGTCAGAGTGGCTGGAGAGCAGCCAGGCAGAGAGGGACCTGGGGGTGCTGGTGGATGGTAGGATGAACATGAGCCTGCAGTGTGCCCAGGCAGCCAAGAGGGCCAATGGCATCCTGGCCTGCATTAAGAACAGTGTGGCCAGCAGGAGCAGGGAGGTCATTCTGCCCCTGTACACTGCACTGGTTAGGCCACACCTCGAGTCCTGTGTCCAGTTCTGGGCCCCTCAGTTTAGGAAGGATATTGACTTGCTGGAACGTGTCCAGAGAAGGGCAACGAAGTTAGTGAGGGGCTTGGAACACAAGCCCTATGAGGAGAGACTGAGGGAGCTGGGGTTGCTTAGCCTGGAGAAGAGGAGACTCAGGGGTGACCTTATTGCTCTCTACAACTACCTGAAGGGGGGTTGTAAACAGGCAGAGGTTGGTGTCTTCTCCCAGGCAGCCAGCACCAGAATAAAAGGACACAGTCTCAGGCTGCGCCAGGGGAAGTTCAGGCTAGAGGTCAGGAGGTAGTTTTACACAGAGAGAGTGATTGCCCATTGGAATGGACTGCCCGGGGAGGTGGTGGAGTCGCCGTCACTGGAGGTGTTCAGGAGGAGACTTGACAAGGTGCTTGGTTACATGGGTTAGTTGATTAGGTGGTGTTGGGTGATAAGTTGGACGTGATGATCTTGAAGGTCTCTTCCAACCTGGTCTATTCTATTCTATTCTTTCTATTCTATTCTATTCTATTCTATTCTATTCTATTCTATTCTATTCTATTCTATTCTATTTTCTTAACTCTTTACTTTTCTGTTCAAAAAGGCTCTGTGTGTAAACCTGTTTCACTGAAACAACAACATACATCAGGAAGGTCTTTTTTTTTTTTTTTTTTGATCACTAGTTCCTGTCCCCTGCTGCCACTGGCACAGACATACAATCCCTGCCACAAACTGATCAGGCTTCAATGATTGCAGTTAGTCTCTGAAGTCCTCATCTCATTGAGTTGAATAGGTCAGCTTCCTGTCTTGTTACTGTCAATATGTGACAAGGCTGTTTTCTGAAATTTTTCAACATAAAGAAAGGAGAGGGAGGATAAGAACACATTTTTTTTGCAGATTAGCATGATTCTGGAAAGACACTGGTAGGTTTCTTCAGTAACCACAATTGTTTTTGCTAATCCTATGAGGAGTATTTGGCGATGGAGTTCGCAATAAATACATTGCTGAATTATAATATGTTATTTTCATGTAAGTTGTCTATGCAGAAGTCTGAAAATTGCCCTCTCCTGTCAAAATACTGTTGAAATTCTCTAATGATGATCAAATGGGAGGTAGGACTCCTATTCAGTGCCCAGGAGTTTCAAAATCTGAGAAGTGATATAGAGGTGTACAACATTTGGCTTGTACAACACTTATATATTAATAAGTAGACATATTTGAATGGAGCTGTGATCATACTTATCAGTCCAATAAAAACAGGTTTACCCCGTTGCTATATTTTACTTGGCTTCTGCTTGTGGCCACTGTGGGAGATAGGCTTTTGGATGTACAGATCTTGGATTCAACCAACTTAAACTATTCTTATGCTCTTCCCTACTTTCATTAAATTCTGATGAAAGTCTAATCCTATTCTCACAGCACAATGACATTTCCTAGTTTATTACTTACTTTGAAATATCTTTTAATTTTCAGAAAACATTTATTTCTACTCCTAGTCTCTAAATATAGAGGTTAGGGTGCTTGCTTCAGTTTAAGTTTAAGAAATCTAAACTTAGTTACTTAGCATAAATGTCTGCTGTTACATTAACTGTGTATGATCCTGTTACAATCAATGAAGATGCAATCAATACACATCAGAGTCTCCCCAGCTTTCTGGTCTTTATAGATTACATTGATTATGTCCCCTTTAATGATAATGAGAGCTTATATGGTGAACTTCATTCAGGTTCCTAAACATAGGTGTCTAATACCATTTGAGATGTATCACTGCATCCCCTGGTTCAAAAAACAGATGATTTGCTGCTTAAAAAATGATGCCTTGAATAAACTAGATGGTTTGAAAAAGGCAATTCCTGTGCTGAAGCAGTACAACCAAGCCTGTTGTGTGATGGCAGACACCTGAATTTAGTATGGTAATGTGAATCTCACCACAGATTTTATTGCCTTTAGGCTGGTATTGCTACTCACCTCTCAGTAGAATTACTTAATGTGAAATGATAAATATACCAGTTCTTCCTGGGTGCTCAATGAAATCTGAGATTTCATTTTCTCAGTTCTTTGGGAGTGTGCAGTTCTGTCTTAGTGGGAGAGGGATAATGAAGAAAATAAAAAAATGAAGACTAAAGAGGACTTGGTGCATATGTTTTCTTGCTGCTGCATTTAACTCTTCCTTTTTTCATGTTTGCCTGGGGGTTTTAACTGACAGGGCAAGTGACTATTCTCATACTTTCAGATTTTCCCCAGACACTTAGACCCAGAACTCTTTCGTGTACATGGCTTCAGTATGTGTTTGAGATTGTAATACTACCCTTCAGTATACGACCACCTAAAGCACTGTGCTGACAACAAGCCCAGTGTACAAATATAAATGAAAGCCCAATAGTGGCAACCTCAGCATTTGGGAAATGAGAATCAGGATTCCTGAAACAGTGTTACAGAATCAAGCATCCTATTAGTATTCTTTCTGTCTAGTATTTGCACTGCACACCTATGCCACATTTGGAAGCTTCTCTGCAGCAAGAGAATTGACACTGAAACACACAGATGAGTACAAGATTCCATGTTGCTCGTTGCTATAGGAATGGAGGATTTAGGTTAAAAAAAGACAATTGTTATGAATATTTCATTAAATTTCCAGGATCTCATGATATATCCTGTTGCCCTGCTGTCCTGCAGAATAAAAATCAGTATTCATTCCAGCTGAAGCCCTTGTGGCTGACTTCTGTGGTCCAGCTGAGGAATTTCTGTGCTTAACCATAGCATACATCACACATTTTGTTTTCCAAGTGACAAGTAGAAGAGACTTTAATAAAGACTTTACCTATGAAGTTAAGGACTTTCATGTGAATACAACCTCTCTTATGTGTGGGACTTCAAGATGAAAACTTGAAGAATTAACAAATTCTGGTTTTGCTTTCCATTGCTGTTGTGAAAAATGCTTACTTTCAGAGTGTTGCTAGCAGAGGCTGAGAAAGCCTTCTCAAAACTTTGGATGTACTTGAAGGCCAGAGAATTTTTCTTGAGGGAAGGCACAGCTAATGGGTGGTGAGATGAGTTGCATTTTCTAATCCATTTTATTACTGAACAGAGAAGGCAAAAAAGGTGCCAGTGGCCTCTTATCTTCGCTATAAGAAGTCAGGCATTAAGAAATGCAGTTTTAGAAAGGGTGCATGTTTATGCAAAAAGTAGAAGAATTCTTGCCATGTGCAGAAGCCAAGGAATTTGCTGCTCTCAGATCCTTGACCTTTCAGTCAGAAAATTGACCTTTCAGTCCAAATAGAAAAGCCTCAAAGTCTATTTACCTTATAGATATCTAATCCGTCATAACCTCTTTAAAATGAAAGTGATTCCTTAAAAGCTAAAAGGAAACAGAAGTGGTACTAGACCTCTAGGACTGATCCTGTTCTATGGAGAGAGATGAGTTAAGGTACAGATTCAGACAAATAGGTAAATCTTTATAATAATCTTCCTCTTTATATTGCATCATTACAGTATTTCTGACTCACCTGTATCTTGCTCTTTTAAATGAAGAAATAAAACATAAAAATAACTGCACAGAGGAGTATCATTCAGCAAATTATGCCTCTTGCAATATCCAGTGCCAACTGTTTCCAACAAGAAGTCAAGATGCAGATAAAAGGCAGTTGGAAACCATTTCTTCCCAGGACACATTTCTTCTTATGATAGTTAAATATTGTGGCAGATAAATTAAGATTTAAACTATTGACAAAACTCACATTTATGGTTTTAAAGACTTATAACAAAATTTCTTATAAGAACAATTTTTCTGCCCTTCCAAGTAGAAGAATTCAAGCTTTGCTCTAGTTTGACACAAAGATCCATATTTAATTGATAAAGTCAGAAGCAGGTAGCCAGCTATTAAGAACTGAGAAATAGAGATCTAGCTTGTCACAAAATTTTCAGGGCTCTAAAGACTGGCATCACCTAAACATCCCAGTCCACTGTACTGCCAAGTTCAGGACAGGCTATTGACTGAAACTCAGACCATTCTTATATTCTAGATGAAATGTCCAGTCCTGCAAAGCTCTTAATCTCAATGTGGACATAGCCAGTTTAGCAGTGTGTTTATAAAGAAGTGACAGTGGTATAGACAGAAGGATGTGATGTCTTCATCAACAGTACACAGAATATTTCTGGGATTTTGATGGAAAATGTATGGAGAGGATTGTGGGAAGGCTGCAAATTATCTTGCGGGCTTAGAAATACAGACTAAGAAGAGTGTATTTGAAGGGGGCAGGGGCGGGGGTGGGGGGGGTGGGAATGGGGGCAGTGTCACAACGAAACCTTTATATTAATAATTTAGACCTCCTACTTTCAGGAGTTCACAGATCCTTGCTAATCCCTTCCCAAAGAGTAGAATGGAATCTGTGATAAACAGCCTTTTCTTTGTAACCCAGCAGGAGCTCATCTCTACTCTTGAACTGAAGTAGAGCCAGTTCTTATAAGATGCTTAACTGGTATCTTTGTGGAAGTATTGTTGCACTGTGGAATTAACAGTTTCAGAACTAAGATCCTAATTGTTTTATACTGGATTCTTGTCTTTTGAGCTTGAATACAAACCTGTGTTTTCTGGAAATGTTACAACTGCATACAATAAAAAATTGAGGAATTCATAGAAATTAATTTGTACAAAATGAAGAGCAAGGGGCTGTTATTAAATTAGCTAGTGGTTATGAATAAGTCTGTAGGTGAACCAAAAGGACCAAATGGGGAGTCTGGCCCCTGGGTCATGTTTTTGTCATTGGTTCACACATGCTTTTCCGTGTCTAGATTTCTTTCTGACCTTGTTTTCAGCTGAATATTTCAGCATTTGGCATGAATACACTGTGAATTTTGCACAAGTGGATGTATATGATTCACAGAGAGGAACACTCTATCACATTGCCAAGATTTTACCCACTAACAGGATCTGTGTAGTACTTGACAAGTTTGCCCCACAGTCCCTGTATCTTACTACACAGTTTTGTGTGAGATCACTTCATGAGGAAAAGATGCAGAGAGGAGCAATTCTGAAAAGCAATAAACTATGGCATGACAATGACAAGAGAAAGTAGATGAGTGGGTGGAAGATGCTCATTCACTCTTCTGACTCCTTAAAGGTGTGTACTACTGTTGGATAAAGAGACAAACTTGCAGTGATGTGTCTGTCAGCACTGCTTAGTGTGAACGAGCAGGGTAGAAATTGCACAAAAGTCTATTACTGTTGCCTTCCAGGTAGGCAGTAGAAGAAAGAACATGCAAAGGAAGAGCTTCAGTTTACAGTCACAGTTTGGCAGCTATTCCTAGCCTTCCTTTATGCATTTAAAATTCCTTTCAGCACAAACATACAAGGGATTGCTTGCTCTCCCTTGCCACTGTGACAGTTCATTTAAGGGGACAAAGAACAAAATCATAAATAAATTGTGTTCTATTCTGTAACAATTTTAAATACTGAGTGCTTTATTTCTTTTCTTTTGTATGTGTGTAGGTCTCAAATACTTTTAAATTGTTGGGCTTTTTTAAGGAAAAAAATGGGGGAATTAAAGTATAAGCCTGGACTATGTCCTTAACAACTTGTTCCTTTTGTTTACTCATAAACCCTGCCTTTCTCCTCATCTGTTTCTATTGCTGTCAATAACGAATACACCCCTTTGCATTTTTGTGCTCTTAGAAAGCTAGATCCTGTTGTAATACAGGTTGTTGTCGTGGATCACCATTTGTTGTTGTATAGGTGTTCAAATCACCCTGAGCACAGTTTCCAGTACAAGATGTAAGCAGGTGAAGGCGTTTGTTACATTATACAGCAAGATTATATAGTCTATCAGAAGGCACTTGTGTCACATCTGTCTCAATTGGTTATTTTCTACTAGCATGCATGTAATTAAAGCATATAATAGGCTAAAATAACAAAACAATATTTTAACACATCCAAACAAATTCTGCCCAATTTCTTCTCCTCAGTCACAAGGTGTTTACATTCTTTTCTGAGTCAAAGACTGAACATAACCTTCCAAAGCTATCTGGAAAAAAGCCCTTCTCCTACAAGATCCTGTGAAGCTACAAACTGCAGCTCTGCAGGAGAGGTGACCATCTATTTATTAAAGGGAGAAGCTTTATGCATGAAGGTAACTTTTACTGTCTTATGGGTTGCAGTCTAAACTGTAGGTTTGAAAGAGACAATTTATGATGTTTAAATTGGGTTGTGGTGGCCAAGGCATTGCTGATTACCAGATTTCCCACTGCTCTTGCTGGAGGAGTGACTTCCTATCCTCAGCCTACACATACTTCTCTGGAAAGGCCACAGGGAATTACAGATCATGTAATTTCTCAGTTTGAGACAGATGTGGTCTGGTAAGAGGAAAGTATCTTTGGTTATTACTTTTCCTTTTTTGGCTCATCAGTGTCTGCTGCTGCCTGACCTTCGGATCACTTTGGGGAATTTTGTCATTGGCTCTGGTAGGAATCCAGTTGTATTTAACTAAGACACTGATAAATGGAAAAATGGTATTTTACATTCTTATTGTTATTATGAATGACATGCAAAATAATGTAATAGAATGGAAGCATTTCTAATAAATTTGATAGAATTAGTGATATTTAATGCATTTACAATTGGAATTTATTTGTTGGTTTACTTTTAATTTAATGATTTTTTTTTGGGGGTGGGGCACAAGTGAATTTTAAAGCCTTATGTTTTAGAGTGGTACTGAAAAGAATGGACAAGGTTGCTCTGGACAACCTAATCTAGTTGAGGGTGCCCCTGTTTACTGCAGAGCGGGTTAGACTTTGAACCATTCTATGATTCTATGAAAATCAAGCTAATGGAGTTATATCTGAATAAGCCTCAAACAACACATATGAAGCATCTTGACTGGTGATCAAAGTCTATGTGGTGATTTAACACATTCCCTTTTTTTGGCTTGGTCTTATGATTTTCTTAACTGAATCCCAGTATGAGATACTTGGAAAGAGATAAACGCCTGGTCCAACAAGCTGCTGTGAATAAGGCTTGCCTTTGCATTTCTGTCTGGTTATTTGGCTGATGGCAGTGAAATAGTACTAGACTGCTAAAGATTTTTCTATGCTGGCAAAAATGTGGTATTCAAGGTGTGCTATAGCCAAATATTTGTATGAGAAAGTGGGAGACTCTCTAGAAGCTAAGAATTTTCCAGTTTGGTTAAATCACAAGGCTTTCTAGATTAATACGCAAATATATGAGAGCAGAAAATAGCTACCATCTCTTACATTTAGGACACATAGTCCTGCCCTGAAAGGCAAACTGGAGAGAGAAATGAACATTGTCTTAAATGTGAAGCTCTTTCTGTCCTAGAAGGAGATGCAGCTGCACTTTTTGATTCTGGATAATGGTTGGCCACAGAGTTACAATATTGGCTGGGTTGGAAGGGACCTCTTGAGAGCACTCAATCCAATCTACTTATCTGTGAGTAACTTGCAGTTTTCAAGTGAGATGAATGAATGAAATGTGCCAGGGCAAAATGCTTCATCTTTACTTCACTTTCCCCCTGAATTCTTGAAGAACAATGCATATAAATTTGTGGTGTTGATAGCGTGGTTGCTCATACTATAAACATGGAGGGGGTTTTGTCCTTTCATAATTTCATGGATTTCTGGGTAAGTGTGAAATTTCATTCTCATGGGTTGATATGATTTGTGATTCAAACTGAAATGAGTTGTCTTTAAATAATTTCTTAGAACTGAGTAAGGAAAAATAAAGGATGTCATAGTCCAGCTTTCTTCTTAAACAGATAATAATCAGCTTCTTCCCTGACTAGTTGGTCAGTAATTGTGATTTTTTATGAACCTGCCCTTCACATTTGAAACAATAGACTATATATCCTCTTCCATCCTTTTTGTTGAGGTCAAACCACCAATCTGTGGTACAGTAGCTGCATTTCTGGATTGCCATGTAGGCATATGTTAAGAAGGCCCAGGGTTCAATGGACCTTAACTGGATGGAGAATCTCAATATAGAAAGTTATTTAAAACATAACCAGCTTTCTGCATCAAAGTAGAAAACAATTCTTGTATCGATTTATCATAATGTTTATACAGCCACTAACTTGATTACTTCACAGTCTTTGAAGAAATTATGCCCACAACATCATTCTAAGATAGGAAAATATTATTAGCCACAATTTTTTTAGGTATGATAGCAAGGCACTGACAATGTGAAGGTTATATTTTTAGAGAGAGCTAAGCATGCAAAAGAAGAGAACAGGTGCCAAGATTAATATTCAGAAACAACTAAGTGATACCAAAATCCCATCAGGAACTTGTAGTCATTATTAAATGCCCAAATATCTCTAAAATTCTGTCCCATAGCAACTGTACCATATGCCAATATCCTACAAGCAGAAGTATATCCGGTTTTTGGAAGGTAGCTTTCCTTAATTGATCAGATACTTTTGCTGCTAAACTGAAACATATTAGTTTATCTGTCTTTAACTCCCTCTCAACCTGTCTCCCTGAGCACTTTAAATGTCACTATTTCCACTGGAACTCAAGGTGTACTGAATAGCATGTCCTGCACAGAAGTATGATAATCTCTCTTCAATGTTTGGCAACTAGTATCTATTAATTAAGAATCCATCATTTGCACTCTGTAATTATATTTATTAAACCCTAACTCATATCCTAACTGTAATTAGTTCCTGCTAATTAATTTTATCAAATCCCTCTAGATTCATATCTTAAGTAAATATTGAGTAGCCCTACACTAATTATTTCAATCAACGTGGAGTGCATTTCAAATGACTGTGAATAGTTTTGATTAATTATATTTAATATAAAATAAATGTTCTATATAATAAATTTGTAGATGTTAAGGTGTTAAGATAAAAGAGAATGAAACACTGGTATAATGTGGACATACCAGTTTACATTTTAGACCAGGTTAAATCTGTCTAAATCAAAAGTTCTACACAGGAAAACAAAGAATTTTTTAACATGAGAAACATGTAGACGTAGAGCTTAGTACTGTAATGACACATCTTGAACAGCTTTTCCATATCCCATGAAGCATATAGTTTAAAAAAAAATAGATTTAATAATAAAAAATTGTGCAAAATGGAATAATGTTTATGGAATTACTTTTGCAAGTAAAGATAGAGCATGTAGTGGAGCAGGGGCATGCATTTGAATGAAGTACAATATTTTGGTCAGAATTAATTTGGTAAAGAATCCTTATTCACCAGTACTGAAAGACAACATGCTTGATTACGTTGCTATTGATAGTTCATCTTGGTCTATACAGCAAAGGAAATAATGTTGTTAATTTGCACTGCTCAAAGCAAAACCACTTAACATTAAGTAGCAACAAGAATTCGTCATTCAGATCATAGCCATTCTAGACTCAGTGGGATATGCTTATCCTTTGAATGGAAGATGATGCGTATACTAAAGGTCTTGTCTTGTATCTTCCATGAATATGGAGATGCGCTACATGTTCAACAGTATCTAAAGTGGTCCTTCACTTAGGCTACTGCAACCCATCAAAAATTTCAGGAGCTACCTAGGCTTCAACTCAAGATACTTACTGGACTTAAAACTCTAAAGTTCTTTTGTTGAAGAATTAATCCGAGTGAGTTATATACCATAATTCTTCATTTATATATGAGGGTTTGAAAACTTCTAAGATATTCTAGATCTCTGCTGTTCCAAAAAGAGAGGAAGGGAGCAATGAATTTCTTCTAATTTTAGAAATCTATGCTACACTCTCCATGTTTGTCTTCCATAGAATAGAATAGAATAGAATAGAATAGAATAGAATAGAATAGAATAGAATAGAATAGACCAGGTTGGAAGAGACCTTCAAGATCATTGCGTCCAACCTATCATCCAACACCACCTAACCAACTAACCATGCAACCAAGCACCCTGCTACGTCCCACCCTGAACACCTCCAGCGATGGCGATTCCACCACCTCCCCGGGCAGCCCATTCCAATGGGCAATCACTCTCTCTGTGTAAAACTTCCTCCTAACCTCCAGCCTGAACCTCCCCTGGCACAGCTTGAGACTGTGTCCTCTTGTTCTGGTGCTGATTGCCTGGGAGAAGAGACCAACCTCTGCCTGTTTACAACCCCCTTTCAGGTAGTTGTAGACAGCAAGAATAGAATAGAATAGAATAGACCAGGTTGGAAGAGACCTTCAAGATCATCGCATCCAACCTATCACCCAACACCACCTAATCAACTAACCCATGTAACCAAGCACCCTGTCAAGTCTCCTCCTGAACACCTCCAGTGACGGCGACTCCACCACCTCCCCGGGCAGTCCATTCCAATGGGCAATCACTCTCTCTGTGTAAAACTTCCTCCTGACCTCTAGCCTGAACTTCCCCTGGCGCAGCCTGAGACTGTGTCCTCTTGTTCTGGTGCTGGCTGCCTGGGAGAAGACACCAACCTCTGCCTGTTTACAACCCCCCTTCAGGTAGTTGTAGAGAGCAATAAGGTCACCCCTGAGTCTCCTCCTCTCCAGGCTAAGCAGCCCCAGCTCCCTCAGTCTCTCCTCATAGGGCTTGTGTTCCAAGCCCCTCACTAACTTCGTTGCCCTTCTCTGGACACGTTCCAGCAAGTCAACATCCTTCCGAAACTGAGGGGCCCAGAACTGGACACAGTACTTGAGGTGTGGCCTAACCAGTGCAGTGTACAGGGGCAGAATGACCTCCCTGCTCCTGCTGGCCACACTGTTCCTGATGCAGGCCAGGATGCCATTGGCCTTCTTGGCTGCCTGGGCACACTGCAGGCTCATGTTCATCCTACCATCAACCAGCACCCCCAGGTCCCTCTCTGCCTGGCCCCTCTCCAGCCACTGTGACCCTAGCCTGTATCACTGCATGGGGTTGTTGTGGCCAATGTGCAGAACCTGGCACTTGGATGTGTTAAATCTCATGCCGTTGGACTCTGCCCATCTGTCCAGCCTGTCAAGGTCCCTCTGCAGAGCCTCTCAACCCTCCAGCAGATCAACTCCTGCCCCAAGCTTGCTGTTGTCCGCAAATTTACTGATAATTGACCCAATGCCCTCATCCAGATCATCAGTAAAGATGTTAAAGAGGATGGGGCCCAGCACTGATCCCTGGGGGACTCCACTACTGACTGGCCACCAGCTGGATATGGCAACATTCACCACCACTCTCTGGGCTTGGCCATCCAGCCAGTTCCTAACGCAGTGCAGTGTGCTCCCATCCAAGCCATAGGCTGACAGCTTGGCCAGCAGTTTGCTATGGGGGACGGTGTGAAAGGCCTTGCTGAAGTCCAGGTAGACTACATCCACAGGCCTCCCCACATCCACCAAGCAGGTCACCTGCTCATAGAAGGAGATCAGGTTGGTCAGGCAGGACCTACCCTTCCTAAATCCATGCTGGCTGGGCCTGATCCCTTGGCCATGAATGAAACAAGAACTTTCATTTGCCCTGTTTTAGACAATAACTGTCTAGAAGCATTTCTTTCTTTCTGCTGCCTTTAAATTAATGACACCAATTTAGGTGGGAGTGTTGGTCTGCTTGAGGGTAGGGAGGATCTGCAGAGGAATCTGGTTGAGGACAATGCTGTGAGGTTCAAGAAGACCAAGTACAAGGTCCTATACGTGGGCCACAATAACCTCATGCAATTCCACAGGCTTAAAGAGTGGCTGGAAAGCTGCCCAGTGGTAAACAGCCTGGAGGTATTGGTCAACAGCTGGCTGAATATCAGCCAACAGTGTGCCCAGGTGGTCAAGAAGGCCAACAACATCCTGGCTGTAACAGGAAGACTAGGGAAGTGATGCCCCTCTGTACTTGTCACTAGTAGGGCTGCACCTTGAATGCTGTTTTCTTTTTTCTGCCCTTCATTACAAGAAGTATATTGAGTTGCTGAAGTGTGTTCAAAGAAAGGCAATGATGCTGGTGAAGTGTGTAAAGCAGAAGTCTTATGAGAAGTGCCTGAGGGGACTGGGCTTGTTTAACCTGGTGAAAATGAGGTTGAGATGGAGGCCTTCTTGCTCTCTACAGCTACCTGAAAGGAGGTTGTACTGAGGCAAGGTCTGGTCTCAATGAAGGGTTTTCAAGCCCATGAACAAACTGCCCAGGAAGAGGTGGAGTTACCATCTGTGAAGGTATATATAAGGCACAGATATGGACACTGGGGACATGGTCTAGTAGTGACTTGCTAGTCCTAGCTAGGTTGGACTTGATTCTATGATTCTAAATTTAGATGAGGTGACAAAATCAGATAGAAGTATTTTTAATGCAGATAGATGCCTGTCTTAGATAACATTACTCTTGTCTATTGAGACTGTGAGGGGTTTGAGCAATTCTGATAAAAATAAGAATGAAAATAACTTGGATTTATCTTGTTTTTTGTCTCCTGTTATGGCTACTTGGTACTACACTTTTCATAAAACTTAGTCACTAAAGAGAAGACCCTGTTGTTTTGGGTATTTTTTTGAAGAATCACAGTTTGCTTTTATCGGCTGCTACAGAAATTTTAGCATTCTACTACAAAGAGAAGCAGATTTCAGTTTTGTAGATGCAGAGGGTTAGTCTTGATTTCAACTAGTGTAACATAGGTCAAGTGCATAAAGTAGCTTCCATCTGTGGATATTTAATTTTAATTAGCAAACACAAACTAGCTGAAGTTAAATCCTAATTCAAGAAGGAATATGTGGCACTATGATCCAGATATATTGTACTTCCTCATTTTAATCTTTCGCTTCATAACTTACAGTATCTCCTCCCAATTAACAGTATCACAATAATTATGCTGCAGAGATGATGACAACATGGCACAGGAATGATGACATCACTGCATGGGGTTTTTAAAGTTTACAGACAACCTTAAATATACATTGTTTAGGTTATTTTTTCTTTTTAATTTAACTTTTATTTAAAAATGTATGCACACACATATAAAGAAGATGTAGTTATTATGTCTTTGTATGACTCTGTATATTGATATTAGTGGTTTGTCTTTCATATGCTATTTGATACCACTTTGCCACTACTCCAAAGGTGCTCCTGGGAAAGCTTTACAGATCTACATGATAGAGAGACCATTAGTACAACTCTTCTGATGACGTATATTCTCACAGACTTTCGATTTCCTCCAGCTGCTTCTGTTTTCAGCTCAGTAACATGTGCTTGTATAAAATATTTATTTTCCAGAAAGATATGCAATCTTCTTTTTGAAGGTATCAACAGATGGTGAATCTACCTCCTCTCTCAATAATTTGTTCCAGTGGTTTATCATTTATGCCATATGCTTAAAATTAATGCCACATTTCCCATCTGATTTTTTTCTGATTTCAATAAAGCTACATTCATTTCCTCACCAGTCAGTTGTTTATCCATCCTCAGGCCTTTTGGGTCATTCAGGGAAAAACCATATTGTCCTTTACACTCAAAGCATTTGAGGTGTGCCTGATTGCCTGCAACCATCTTCTGCTCCAGCAAGCAAGCACTAGTCAACCTCATATAAGCCAACAACTCTGCTTTCATCACTTTCAGTAGTCTCTGTTTTGTTGGCTGATTTACTTAACTGCTTATTGTGTTTGCTCATGTTTGTACTGTCTGTCTTGCTTTATTCATCTATCTCATATGTGGGTCTTTTACCTTACTTTTTGTTCCAATCTACCTGTGTTATAAAAGTCTTAATTTCAATGTGCAATGGAAAAAATCAGGCTGCATGGAAGTACCTGAGAAATACTGACTGATACTAATTTCTTTCTCTGTATCTTACCTCTGTATCCCCATTCTTTTATATATAAATTTTCCTTCTTTACATTTAGCTCTCAATTATATGGATATGTTTATTTTATTTACGAATATTAGGAGGAAAATGGTAACTAAGAAAAACAATTAAGGTACAATAATTTAATATTCCTGGTTGGTGGCAAGCATTTGCAAAAGCACATTCTCTAGGAAGAAAACATTTTTTTTTTCAAAATGATTGGTCAAAACCCTTAGGATATCTTCAGACATTTGGTCTTTTTTCTTTCATTTATGTTAAATCTTGGAGTCCATCCAAGAGTTGCTGTCCTGAAGAGGAGGTGGAGGAGGAAGATTGTGATCTGTATGAAAGGAAGTGTGAAAAAAATGACAGCAGTCTTGCTGGCAAAGCTTCTGGTGACCAGTTCTTTCAAACTCAGAAATTTTGGTTGCCTGGGAGAAGAGACCAACCCCTTCCTGGCTACAAACACCCATCACGTAGTTGTAGACGGCAATAAGGTCTCCCCTGAGCCTCTTATCCAGGCTAAACAATCCCAGCTCCCTCAGTCTCTCCTCATAGAGCTTGTGCTCGAGGCCTCTCACCAGCCTCATTGCCCTTCTCTTGGACTTGTTGAATGCCATCATGTTGGACTCTGCCCATCTGTCTAGCTGGTCAAGGTCCCTTTGCAGAGCCCTTCTACTCTCTAACAGATCAACATCTGCTCCCAACTTGATGTCATCTGCAAACTTGCTGATGACTGACCTAATCCCCTCATCCAGATCATCAATAAAGATATTGAACAGGATGGGGCCCAGTACTGATCCCTGGGGGACTCCACTACTGACTGGCCACCAGCTGGATATGGCAACATTCACCACCACTCTCTGGGCCCGGCCCTCCAGTCAGTTCCTAACCCAGCACAGAGTGTTGCAGTCCAAGCCACGAGCTGACAGCTTGTCCAGGAGTTTGCTGTGGGGGATGGTATCAAAGGCCTTTCTGAAGTCCAGGTAGACTCCATCCACAGCCTTCCCCATATCCACCAGGTGGGTCACCTGTTCATAGAAAGAGATCAGGTTGGTGACACAGGACCTGCCCTAAAGAAGCAGCTGAGAGAACAGAGGTTACTTATCTTGGAGAAAAAGAGGCACAAGGGAGGCTTTATCAACCTGTATAACTTCCTAAAATGAGGTTGTAGTGAGGTGGGTGCCAGTTTGTTCTCTCAAGTAACAAACAATGGGTCAAGAAGAAATTGCCTGAATTTGCATCATGGGAAGTTTAGGTTGGATATTAGGAAAAATCTATTCACAGAAAGGGTTGCAAAACACTGGAAGAGAATGCCCAGGGAAACGGTCGAGTCACCGTTCCTGGAGGTATCTAAAAGACATGTAGTCTATGAGAGACATGGTTTAATAGTGACTTGGCAGTGATGGGTTAATATTTTGAACTGATGATACTAAAGATCCCTTGCAACCAGAATTATTCTACGTACAAAAAAGATTCTGGAATTCCCCCTGCTCTGACATGCTTTGGAAAACTAACAGAGTGACAGTGAAGTTTACACAGAACCTAAAATTTTCTAAGGCTTGAGAAATGAGTGGGTTGTGCTAAAGATATGTGCAGAGAAGGGATGAATTTGCATAGAGGGTATTTGCATGTTTCTGAGGAAGGAGATACATATGTAATTCAGGAATAGTGCCAAAGTACTATCTTGTGTGCTTGAGGAATGTGCTCACAGTGGCTCCTCCACCTATGTGCAGATATGGCTATGGATGTATTTGTTGCAGGATTATTTGAAAAGTTTAATGAACTGTATTCTCTCCTTCATTCTTTCATTAAGCAAAAAAATAGATTTATTTTGACTGTACCATGAACTGGAAAAACACAAGTTTCTACCTGCTTGCTGATGGCTGAAGTCAAAACTGCACAGGAAGACTTATTGCTCATGGTTGCCTCTTTCCCTCCTCCCCTCCTCCATTCCCCCTTGTTAGATTACACATACCCAAATTGCCTCAAGAAAAAACTGAACAGATCTGATCCATGTCCTCGCTACAACTGAAACAGAATTTCAGCAGCACATTACTATTGGAATAGATATGGTATAAACCATTATTCATCTCCTTTTCCCAAAAGAAGAAAAAAAGCTGCAGTATTAGTTAACACATGACGCAGCAGCTCTGACTAATATTATATTCAGCTTGCTGCTTGCCTCTTAATTATGATTACTGTTCACATTTCCTTAACAGTTCCTTGGGCTATCGGATATGCAATGCAGCCCTTCTTGTAGCATCTGCATGTCACACAAAGCCCTGTCTTATCTGTACTCCTAGCTTGTGAATTATAATGGGACTGCAATAAGTAAAAAGGATTACTGGAGCATTTCCTGCCTAGCAGTGAGACTCTTCCTGATCAAATGCTTGTTTGCATCCTTGTCCCTCCTGATGCTCTGCTCATGGTAGGCTTCATACGGAGCAGATGTTTCTGTCATGCTCTTACATGGCTATTTTCAACCTGTATCTTAGAACAGATGTTCCCATGTGAGCTGTCCCTCCTTTGTCTGCTGACAAACTCACTGTACAAACAGCAGTGTGCATTTCTGCAGTCTTGATTTGTGGAGAGAATTAAAATCAATACCAATGACAGTATTTTTCTATCCATGTCATTCTGTAATGGAACATGTGAGCCTGGTCTTCCTTTAGTCTTTCTTGCACAGCTAGCAAGATGCTTCAACTCTTGGTTTGCCTGGTTTTGACCTATTTTCACTGTATGGGACAGTATTTGGAAATTCCATGGGTTTTGTAATACAGAAAGCTCTCCCTTTTATGTGCAGTCTACAGGTTGTTCATTTTTTTCCTAACCACAAATAGCAGTGTAAATTCAGCAGTATGTATTCTGGGATTTACTCAAAAGAGAAAAGTAGAACAGTAATACAATCTCCTGCTATTTGTCTCCTGCATATTTCTTTACAGTTCAAGTACACTACATTTGAGTCTAAATGTGTCAGTGTTGACAGCAGAGGCCAGTTATGGTAAGAAATCTTCCATGAGCAGAAATACAGAAAGAAGGTGAGATAAGGACAAAATACACCAGAGATGGTCAGGGTTGAAATTTTATTCATAATATGCTGGAAGCCAGTAATGCTCCTGGAAAATGGCACCACTAGTTAATAGAAGAATTGATGTATTTTGCACATTGCTTTCATCCTGTAGCCCTACAACCAAGAAAGAGCAGGCAAAATGTAGGTAAGAAAGGAAAAGTAAACTAAACCTCACAGTGAATTAGGGTCCAGATCCTCCTGAGAACAATTAATTATAAGTGGACATGGACAAATTGATTTTCTTTCACCGAAAAGGGATGGAGGACATTCACTTTCAAATCAGGATTGTTGTTCCTGAAACGGTGACATTGAGCAATGTATCACTTATAAATGACATGACTTGCTCACTTATTTGGGCGATATTGCTTTCATCTGCTGGGATATGCTGTTTCGTAACATATAAAGAGTTTTAGGAACTGGAAATTGGTCAATCTTTGGTCATGCCTAGTCTCAGTGTGTAGGAACATTCAGTCATACAATACAGCTGTGAGGAATGAGATAAATTGGAAACATCACACATATAAATTACTGAATTAATCAACATTAGCATTATTTGGGCGTTGTCCTCCCGAAATAAAAATCCTGCTTCCCGAATTTTTAAAAGCATTTCTTGCTACACCAAGCTAATTGTTGGTGTAAGCAAATTAAGTACCTCAGATCAACAGTAAACTTTCTAGTGGCAAATACTGAATTTGGTCCTAATATGAAAATAAACACTGGGGAAAAAATGGTAACACTGTTAACACAGGTGAGGTATTAGGTTACTCCTAAACATGCACTGAAGCAATTCACGATTTAGACAAGAAACTGCAGGGAAGTTACTAGCAGAAGGACTGCTTTCCTCTGATTCAGATAAATAGAAAGGAGAAATATTGCTATAATACTTTCCTTAGTTTATGCATAAAACATTCAGTAATTACTGTCATTCAACATTCATCTTTTTGATGGCAAGAGAATGTGATCTCCTTTGATGGTTAGCATATCTAAAGTAAGATAAAATAAATCACAGCTATAATGTTCTTTTTCTGTTTGGGAGTTCAGTAGGCTGAGAAACTTGGCCAAGTGGGCCAAAAATTAAAAAAATTTCAAACCAAGTATGATTCCTCTCTTTAAAAATTAAACTTTCTGAGTATCTAGCCTGTAAGCTTGTCTCCTAGACATAGAGCAAAGAGAAATTTGTCCAGAGAACATGCTAGTCTATATTGATGTTAAGTGACATGAATTATCCTTTAGAAGTGCATGAATATGTGAACTACAGAGGCAGGCTCCTACCTGAGAAGTCTAATCTTTAAATGGCCAAAAATAGCTGAGATGAAACTTACTCTGTGTGGTTTCATTAATTATCAGTAGCTGCGGATGTGATTTCTGTGGTGGTCAAATGACATGGCAGGACACTTTAGAATCTATTTGAGAAGCAGTAGGAGCTCACTGAGAGTATATAAATAGACTATATAGCCATACTGAAGTTCTTAAGAGCACAGAGACCTATTGTAAAGATTGTTTTCTAGTGACTTGGCTGTTTTACAGGATTTTGACAGCAGGTGCCCCTGCCCAATTGGAAGAGAACAAGAGAAAAAGAGGATTCAGCTAACTGTAGATTAAAGGGAGATTGTTCAAGTACTCTTTTTTTCTATGCTCTAAGAAGCTGGTATTCCTTGTGGAAAATTTGGATGCTGCTCCACTGAGTCTGAGAAGGCTAAATCCTATCAAAAAGGAGCTTTGAGGTACTTTACAAAAGTGTTTTAGTACAGTGGTTGTTGCATTTGAACTAATGGTAGTAAATACTAAATCCTTGAAAATAGGAGGAAGCAGGAAAGGAGGGACTGAGAAATGTTATCTTAACATTAGCAGGCCTTGCTCACAGGTGTTTCAAGGCTATAGGAAAATCCTTGCATTTTGTATGTTAAATCAGCAACATATAGATACTTTTTGCATATGCATTTTAATATCTGCATGTGGTTTTGAAGATTCTTGTGCATGGAGAAAATAAAAATGACCAAAGCTCATCTAGAACATAATCTGGTTACTGCCATAAAAGACAATGAAAAATGTTTCTATAAATGCATTAACAGCAAAAGGAAGAGTAAGTAGAATATGGATGTGTGGAGAAACATAGTGACTAAGAATGAGGAAAAGACTGAGGTAATGAATGTCTCTTTTGCCTTAGTCTTTAATAGCAAGACTAGTTGTTCTCTCAGTTCCAGGTCCCAGTCTCAGCCCAGGTCCCTAAGATGGATGACAGGGACAATGAGCAGTACGAATCCCTTGTAATCCAAAGGGAAATGGTCAGTGACCTACTACACCACTTAGACACACACCAGTCTTTGGGGTTCATCCAACTGCACTGGAGGGTACTGAGGGAGCTTGTGAAAGTGCTCACTAAGACACCTTTAATCATTTATCAACAGTCTTGGTTAACCAGGGAGATATGAGCTGACTGAATGTACGTAAATGTTACATCCACCTACATGAAGAGCCAGAAGAAAGAATCCAGAGAACTATAGGTCTGTTGTTCTGACCTTGGTGCCAGAAAAAGCAGATCAATTTGAGTGTCATCATGCAGCACAAGCAGGACAACCAGATGATTAGGCCCAGACAATATAGATTCATGAAAAGGAGGCTCTGCCTGACTATCTTGATCTCCTTCTCTGACAAGGTGATGAGGTTTGTGGATGAGTGAAAGGCTGTGAATGTTGTCTACCTGGATTTTGATAAAGCTTCTTATACTGTTTCCCACCATTATTCTCCTGAAGAAACTGACTACTCCTGGCTTTGATGAACATATGCTGTACTGGGTAAAAGGCTGGCTGAAAGGCCAGGCCAAAGGAGTTATGTTGAATGGAGTTAAATCCAGTTGGAGGCTAGTTACAAGCGGTGTTCCCCAGGTCTCAATACTGGGGCCAGTTCTCAATGTTCTAGATTGAGCACATCATGGGTAGGTTTGCAGACACCAAGATACGTGGCAATGTGGCTCTGCTTGAGACTAGGGAGGCTCTATAGAGTGACTTGGTCAGGCTGGATCATTGGACCCAGGTCAGTGGGGCTCTATGGGGTTCAACAAGGCCAAATGCCAGATCCTACACTTGAGTCACAACAATCCCATGTAGCACTTCAGGTCTGGGGGAGACTGGCTGAAAAGCTGTCCAGTAGAGAAAGTCTTGGGAGCATTGATCAACAGTCATCTGAATATGAGCCAGCAGTGGTGCTCAAGTGACCAAGAAATCCAACAGCACCCTGGTTTGTAATAGAAATTGTGTGGCCAGAAAGACTAGAGAAGTTATTGTCCTTTACACTTGTCATTTCAATACTGTGTTTGTTTGTTGGTCCCTAAATACAACAACATTGGGTTGCTGAAATGTGTCCAGAGAAGGGCAATGACAATGGTGAAAGGTGTAGAGCAGAAGTCTAAGAAGGAGTAACTGAGGGGACTGGGGTTGTTTAGTCTGAAGAAAAGTAGAGGAGACCTTGCTTTCTACAACTACCTGAAAGGAGGTTTTAGCAAGGTGAGTGTTGGTCTGTTCTCTCAAGCAACAAGTGACAGAACAAGAGGAAAGAGCTTCAAGTTATATCATGGGAGATTTAAGATGGCTATCACGAAAAAATTCCTCACTGAAAGGGTTGTAAAACACTGGAACTGGCTGCTCAAAAAAAAGGGGGAGTCATCATTCCTGCAGATATTTAAAGGATCTTAGAGACATAGTTTAGTGGCTTGGCAGTACTTGGTTAGTGATTGGACTTGATGATCTGAAAGGTCTCTTCCAGCCATAACAATTCTATAATTTTATGTGCCTCTCTCATCCACACTTAGGAGTCCAGTGGCATTTGAGATGACCCGGACCATGTCAAGCATTAACAAAGGGCTAGCATGTATCTCACAGAACTTATTGGAAACCTTGTACCCTTCTAGCATGGCAAATGGACGTTGTGTGCAGTGCTGTGACATCTCACACTTCTCTGGATACCAGACTGTGACCTCCTAGAAAATAAATAGATTTCTAATGTTCCGTAGCTAAGTCAACAGCTATTATTCCCAGTCAAGAATAGCATCTACAAGCAATTGGGGCTCTTATTGCAGTAGAAGACCTGTAAATTGATGACACCTCTTTCTGTGCAAGTAGAAATACTGTTCTGTTGAAGGGTGCTAATAGTTTCCTGCTAGTGAGCCTTGGATCCACAAACAATTACAGGCATTACCACAGGCTGTTGGTGTGTCAAGCATTCTGTTTTAGATGTAACTCAAGTGCTATATAAACCCTTTGAACAGTAAAACCATGATGTAGGCAGCAAGAGTAATCACCCAGGGCAAAAACTCTGTCAGACTGTGGCAGTCAAAGTTAACTCGTGTTCGTATTGTGCAGGTTGTCCTTGGTTGTAAATGCGTAGGTTAAGACAAGAGATCCATATACATTTCAGAGGAGAAGGAGTTGAAAGTCGAACTTTTTGTGTGTGTCTTCATGATCTATGACGGGAACTGATGTGACTACACGTTCTTACTCTTTGGACTTCTATCTATGCTCTTATGCAATACTGAACATGAGCTGTCAATCCTTCCTGGTTCCAGGGCTTGCTAGCCCAACTAGAGATCAATAATTGATGCTCAGTTAATTAATTTTGTGTTGGAAACCTGTTGTTGCTTAGTATACTTTAGTGTTCCTATGAAAGGAAAAGATTGGCTATTGCTTGACGCTTCTGTCATGTGTGAATTAGGATTTCCTTCAGATCCTTTATGGACAAGCAAGACACTGCAGTGTCCTATCTGATCTTTTATTGTCTTTGCTGAGATGGAGGTGCAAAAGACACCAGTGTAAATGGAAGGATTTCAAAATTCCTCATTTTGAAAAATGTGATCACAAAATTATTTGACAGTTGAATCCTTGGTCAAATTTTTTGTGGGATTTACCAAGCAGAAACTTGCACATTTGGAATAAGCAGAGAGCTTCCTGTGTTCATTAAGCCAACTACACTCTCATTGAAATGATTGTCTTGAAGACTTAAAATGTCTGGCATGTTATAAAGACATCAGATTTGCCGAACCTTAGGAGCAGAGGCCAAAGGCTCCTTATTTGCATATTCTCTCTACATTTGTGGTGTGCATGCACAAGACAGGCTGTGAATTCTTCATGTTCCTGGAGCTGATGCTCCAACCAAGCTGCCAAATGTCAGGAAGTCCTGGAGGAAATTTAATCCAAGTTCTTTGAATTCCAGCCATACAACATTTAGAGACAGAAAAACAGAAGATCAAGTGTCTGTTAATACTACCTGGATTCCAAGAATTATGTTTTTCATAACCTGTCCTTCATTTGCATGAGGTTATATCCTGTTCAACTTCAGTTTTCTTGCAGGATGAATAAATTAAATACCACAGATACATTCACATAAGTTCAGGTACAATAATTGTGAACTAGAAATTTTGCTTTGCACAAGCACAGTGTAATTTTCATATGTTGCAGTATGAGATGGGTGTCCCCCTGCAATGTTTACTTCCTGTGTCCAGAAGTCCAGCCCAGAGGGGTGGACACAGGAAATTATGTAGTATTTGCTACCACAATCCTTTGTACCACTATAAGATCCAGTGTGGAGTCTAGCACTGTCTCTTTTCTTCCTCCTCTGTCAGCTGGTAACTGGGGGAGATGCCTCCTGGCTTTGGGCCTGGCTAGGCCCAAGGCCATGGGGGGATGGGCAGTCTCAGATCTGGCCAGCTGAGACTAGCCTAGCAGTGGGAGGGGGAAGAAGGAGCCCTGGGGATCTTGGGTGTACCCTCAGGTGGGGATGGGATCTCTCTGGGTCTGTTTTGGGATTTTTCTTTGTCACTGTGCTTTTGGCTTTCTGTAAAAGTTCACTGCTTTCTAGTTAAACTTTCCATCACTCTTGCAATCCGTTTGTCTGAGTGTTTATTGTTGCCAGGGGTGGGGAAGGGGGCTGCCTCAACCCAGCACATCATATTAGTCTGTCTAGGGACTACACTGATGTATAAACTCCTGGATATTTTTAAATACTAGCACAAAACATGTCTCTGAAGTTAGAAAATGCATATTAGAGTATATTAATTAAAAGATAATTTGCATTGCTTCATTTAAACTCTTTTCTTACACCCTCCAAAAGCACAGGACAAGCTTCACTCTTCTAGTACACTGGACCAAACTACAATGTTTTTTATTAAATCTGATTTTTCATTAATCACCACCAACATCAGATGTATTTAGTCATGAGGTCTGTGGTGACAGGGTGGAGTTGATGATTTTTGAGGTCTCTTCCAACATTGGTGATTCTGTGATTCTGTGATCTGTAGGATCTGTGTTCCCTTCCTGGAGCCTGCTCCAAACAAGAGATGTTCCTGCATCCTCCACTGGCACAATTCCCTCAGATGTTCTTCTGTAGCTGCTGCTATCACACTACCATATCTATCACTGCTGGGCAGCAACACTGGGCATAGTGAAAGCAGTAAGAGCAGAAACAGAAATGGCAGAAGCTGCTGTGGTCACAGCAAGAATAGCCTCATTGCCAGCAGCTGGGAAAGAAAAACTGTTTTCTGAACCTTTTAGTGTGCGCCTGCTTGATTTATAACTGACACAATCTCTAGATGACAGACCATTTATATTTTCAAATGTGCTGAAGATATTTGACAACAAACCTCTAGAGAGTGTACCATAATTAAAAGTTCTGTTTTCCTTGAACACTTTCTAGTACTGGTTTTATGAATGTTGTATCTGTATTTGCATGTTGGACTATGGCAACTGCCTAATAATATGTGCAAGGCTTAGGAAGCAAGTTAGTCTTAGCAGGTAAGCAAAAGCACTTTACAATAATTTTCCATGCATATGCTTTCTGAAAACCAAACTCCATGCTTTCAGTCATATGCCATACAGCAGACAGAAAAATCAGATGGTTCAATTCTGCAAGCTGCTTGATGCTTTTGGCTGTATTTGTTATCAAAACAGTCTAGTATTTTACAGGTTTATGCTCCAGAAATGCAGATCAACATGCAAATACACATATAATGGGTTACAAATATTCATCTCCTGAAGGTCCTCCTGTCTGTGGCTCTTGTCTTCCCGCATCTCCTCTCTTTGAAGGCTGGCCCCAGTGGTGCCTTCAAAGATGCCCAGTTTTGCATCCTTGACTTCCACTGACATTAATGAGGGTTACAGATGTATGCTGAAGGGAGAACAGCCTTTCAAATGTCAGAGAGCATGCTGTTGTTCAACACTGCCTTTAACCTGAGCAGTAGACAGCAAAGTGCTGTCAAGTAAAGGGATAATTCCAGGTGATTCCCAAGGTAGAAACCCTTTGGGCTTTTGCAGGGACTGAATATATGATTGCCAGGCTACGGAACATTCACTCATCAGGATTGGGGTTATATGCTCACACCATGGAGGAAAAAACTTTCATATGGGAAAACCGGAATCATCTTTCCTTCTTTGTGTTCCTCTGGAAAAACTGGCATCCTGAATTCCTTTCCAGAATAACATTTGGACATTTTTCATCCAATACTTTTTCATTGTTAACTGGTGATGCAGCCCTGAAAGAAATTAAGGTGTCCTATCCACTAGTTATAGAGAAAGTATAATAGCCTTAGGGCATCCAGGACATCCACAAACAGCTTATACAGGATGATTGCAGTCTCTTCCCTGCCTAGTATGGCAGCCAAATGCAAATGAGGATACCCTGGAACATCTTACATGGTAGATCATATTCAATATAGTCAATAATCTCACTTATTTTCATTTATCTGACTTTGCCTTCCAAGTACTGCTGACTGCATTGACCAAGATTGTGGTTGACTTGTAAAAGGAGTTTAGAGGTTTGTGAAATACACATGTATGGTGTATTTTACATGTGAATGTAAAATTCTGCAATTAAGGTGACTAAGTCTGGTATTTATGGCATAATTCCTTTACCTAAATACTAGTGTCTGTTGCCATTTCAGATGCACTAGGATAACCTACCTGGACACTAATTTCCTATCAGAAGGACTATATATCTTATGGAAATCCTCTTTCTGAGTTGTGTTATGTCTTAGTTGCCTGTGGATATCACAAATAGATCTAGATATTTAAGAAAATGTGTCAAGTCACCTATTTTAAGCTCCTGTCCTAAGTGTTTTCTCTTTTCAAAGGGATATTGAAAACTGTGGAGATTGAAGAAGCAGACATGTATTATTGAATAAAAAGAAAATGTATTTTCAATCTATCTGCTTTATCAGAATGATGACCAAAGATAGATGTGATTACAGAGTAGAAATATTTTCAATAGACAGAAAGTGTCATGTACTTTAAGTGAAAAATAGAAGAGGAATTAACAAGTGTAAAGAAGCACAGATTTTTCCATTTCAGATTATACATTATGTAGTAAATCTTTCTTGATTAAATAAGGGGAAAATTAAAAAGGGAGTTTATGAACCCTCTGTTCCCTGAAGTCTTCAAATTAAGACAGGAAACCTTTGCTGAAGTTATGATTTACTGAAAACAAGTTCACGAGCTCAGAACAAGAGTTACTGGGGGGAGGAGTTAGATAGTATGTGGTAAACTAGAGATTAGCCTGTTCACTTCTGGTTCTAAATAGCACAAAATATGCCAAAATAGTTGTATGACATGAATTCAGTTGTGCTTGCTGTGCATCAACTTTATTATTATTTTTCTTCACCACCTTGCCAAAGCAGGATCACCCAGAGTAGGTTGCACAGGAACACATCCAAGAAGGTTTTGAGTGTCTCCAGAGAATGAGACTCCACAAACTCTCTGGGCAGCCTGTTCCAGTGTTTTGTCACCCTATTTAGAGTAGAATAGAATAGAATAGAATAGAATAGAATAGAATAGAATAGAATAGAATAGACCAGGTTGGAAGAGACCTTCAAGATCATCGCGTCCAACCCATCAACCAATCCAACCCACCTAAACAACTAACCCATGGCACCAAGCACCCCATCAAATCTCTTTTTTGTGAAAAAAATTTTCCTTATGTTTACATGGAACCTCCTATGCTCCAGCTTGCTAACATGACCCTTGTCCTGTTTGACATCACTGAGAAGGACATGGCTCCATCCTCCTGACACTTGCCCTTTACATATTTATAAATATTAATGAGGCTCATATGGGTTTTTTTTGATGGTGGTTATTTTTTTATGTCTAATACAGTGAGACATTGTTTTTCTTATTTCTTTTTTCCTGAACTTTCTTTCATTAATAATAGTAATTCAATTCTTTCAAACAAAATAATTCTTCAGTAAATTGGAGAGTGAGGATGAAGATTATTCACAAATGACTGATGATGAAATACTCTATGTGCCAGTCAGCTGTGGTAATGAGTGCAGAAAAGGAACATTCATTAGCAGATGAAATAGGCAGCTTTGTCTCTGCTCTCAGATTGTTAATTTCTTATTCAGGGATGCTAGTGTCAAATTATGTTACATCTCCCTAAAATATTTATTTTGGTACCACAAGCACAGAACATTGTAAGAGCCTTCAAGGTCTTCCTTACCTGAGTTGCTGAGGGTCAGTTTATATTGTTTTCTTGGTACCCTTGTATAGTCTCATATGAATCATCATCCTGATTGCCCACTTTGCTATGTATACTGAGGTGTAGCAGCTGCTTTCCACGTCAAAGGAGCTCAAACATGAGTTTAGGTGCTCCCATTGAAGAAGGTACAAATTTAGCTAGAAAATTGTACGGTGTTTATGCTCTGAAAGATGTCATGAGGCTTCAAGCAATGTTTTCAGAATCATCAAGGTTCTGGATCAAATGAATTAAATTTGTAACATGAAATCTGGTCTCAAGGAACAGAATGATCAATTGCCTCTGTAGTATCTGAGGACTCTGGAAATGTTAACTACTCTGTTTGATACTCCTATGGGGGAAGAGATGTTACTGTTCCTAATCTATCGACAGTGAGATGCAGCATTAAATAAGTTTCTTTGAAAATAATTTAGAAGCCCTTATTGTTTTCTTTTCACCTCGTCTAAGGAGAAACAAACTGTTTCCTGTTTTCTTGTTTTCCTGGTTTTTTTTGACTTCTGAATTATCTATACCTGAGGACAGCCAGAATGGACTATGAACTTTATTTAGTCATTATTGTAGATATGATTTTAGATTAAATGGATAGTATTAGCAGTCAATGAAATTGTTTAGAAGGGGTGGATTGTGGTAGTTTTAGGCTATGCCTTTCAAATTAAGCTGCTGATTTTGAGCAGAAAAGTAGAGAAATACAAATAAATCACTATTGGGTGTAAAAAGTAAAAGAAAATAATATTCTAAACAAATTCACTGGATGAATGTCTGGGATAAGAGAAGCTGTATCATAACAATTCTTCACATTTCATTTCCATTCCCATTCCTTTTCTCTTCTCTTCTGATCTTGGCTGTTATTTCTTCACCCAGGAGATAACATGATTCTGGCTGACCTTGGGATAAGTCTAACCCAGTGCTTTCTCTCAACTCCTTTCTTTCTCTTGAGACAGGAGGACTGGGGGGGTGGGAGGGCAGTGGAACAGGCTTTTCTGGTCTTCTGACCAGGGGGGTTTATGTCACGTTTGCTAATTGTAAATATTGTATATTTTTTACATATTCATTGCATTCCATTTTAGAGTGTAGTTTTTGCTTGTAAATACAGCTTCATTTGCTTCTGAGTTGCTCTGACTTAAAAGTTAATGCTGGGGAAAACTTCAACCCACCACACTAATGCGCAATCTGAACTTTTCCTGACACAGTTTCATTCCGTTTCCTTGTGTTCTATCACTTGTCATCAGAGAAAGGAAATCAGCACCTCCCCTTACATTGCCTTTCTTGAGGAAGTTGTGTACTGTCATGAGGACAACTCTCTTCTCCCAGCTGAACAATCCATGTGATCTCAACCACTCCTCATCAGTTTTGGTTACCCTTCTCTGGAGACAGTCCAATGGTTTATTGTCTTTCTTGTAATGAGGCATCCAGAAGTATACACAATATCCAAGATGGAGCTGCACAGTGGAGTGTAAAGTGAGAGATAGCTTAAAGCAGTTGAACTTTCGTGGGACAAAGCCCTGGAGGGAAGAGGGACCCAGGACAGCTGGTCAGTATTCAAGGACCACCTAATCTTTGTCCAGGAGCTATGTATACCAACAAAGAGAAAAGCAGGTAAGAATGCTAGAAGGCCTGCCTGGATGAGCAAGGAGCTACTGGACACACTATTACTTAAAAAGAAACTCTACAGGAAGTGGAGAGAAGGACAGCTAGAACAGAGGGTATACAAGGAAGCTGCTCAAGCAGCAAGAGACCTGGTTAGGAAAGCCAAAGCAGAGTTCGAATTGAATCTAGCCAGGGAGGTGAAACGGACCACTAAGAACTTCTACAGGTATATTAAAGGGAAGAAGAAGACTAGGGAAGGGGTGGGCCCCCTCAGAAAGGAAACTGGTGAAATGGTCACAAGTGATGAGGAAAAGGCTGAGGTACTCAATTTAAGGGGAAAAAAAGAGGCTGTATCACCTTTGGAAGGAGGGGAAGGCTTCTCGAGGTATGTTCAAGGAAGTTGTTAGATTATGTAGGAATAAAATTAGGGAGGCAAAGGCCCAGCTGGAATTGAAGCTGGCCACCTCTGTCAAAGACAATAAAAAACATTTTTACAGATATATTAACAATAAGAAGAAGGGCAGGAAGAACCTCCACTCCTTATTGGACCTGGAGGGGAACACGGTGACTGAAGATGAGGAAAAGGCGGAGGTCCTGAACACCTTCTTTGCCTCAATGTTTAACAGCAAGGCAGGAGGAGTTCAGGACGAGTGGCCTCCGGAGCTGGGCGATGGGGTTGGGGAGCAGTGTAGTGCCCCGTTAATCCATGATCAATTAGTTTGGGACCTGCTGAGCTGCTTGGACACTCACAAGTCCATGGGACCGGATGGGATCCATCCTAGGGTGCTGAAAGAGCTGGCAGATGAGCTGGCCAAGCTGTTCTCAATCATTTTTCTCCAGTCCTGGCTCACTGAAGAGGTTCCAGATGACTGGAAACTGACCAATGTGGTCCCCATCGACAAGAAGGGTCAGATGGAGGAACCTGGAAACTCCAGGCCAGTCAGCCTGACCTCAGTGCCAGGGAAAGTGATGGAGCAGATTATCCTGGTGGCAATAACTGCGCACCTGAAGGACGACCAAGGGCTCAGGTCTAGCCAACATGGATTTAGGAAGGGCAGGTCCTGCCTCTCCAACCTGTTCTCTTTCTATGATCAGGTGACCCGTCTGGTGGATGTGGGGAGGCCTGTGGATGTGGTCTACCTGGACTTCAGCAAGGCCTTTGACACTGTCCCCCACAGCAAACTGCTGTCTAAGCTGTCAGCCCATGGCTTAGACCACTACACTTTGTGCTGGGTTAGGATCTGGCTGGAGGGCTGAGCCCAGAGAGTGGTAGTGAATGGTGCCACATCCAGCTGGCGGCCAGCCACCAGTGGCATCCCCCAGGGATCAGTGCTGGGCCCCATCTTCTTTAACATCTTCATTGATGATCTGGATGAAGGGGTCGAGTCAGTCATCAGCAAGTTTGCAGATAGCACCAAGTTAGGAGCAGATGTTAGTCAGTTAGAGGGTCAAAAGGCTCTGCAGAGGGTCCGTGACTGACTGGACAGATGGGCAGAATCCAGTGGGATGGCATTGAACAAGTCCAACTGCTGAGCGCTGCACTTTGACCACGGCAATCCCATGCAGAGCCACAGGCTGGGGTAAGAGTGTCTGGAAAGCTCCCAAACAGAGAGAGACCTGGGGGTACTGATCGACAGCTGCCTGAACATGAGCCAACAGTGTGCCCACGTGGCCAAGAGGGTCAGTTGCATCCTGGCCTGCATTAGGAATAGTGTGGCTAGCAGGAGCAAGGAAGTCATTGTGCCCCTGTACTCTGTATTGGTTAGGCCACACCTTGTCCAGTTCTGGGCCCCTCAGTTTAAGAAAGACATCGAAACACTTGAACGTGTCCAGAGAAGGGCAACAAGGCTGGTGAGAGGCCTTGAACACAAGCCCTATGAGGAGAGGCTGAGGGAGCTGGGATTGTTTAGCCTGGAGAGGAGGAGGCTCAGGGGTGACCTCATTGCCCTCTACAACTACCTGAAAGGTGGTTGTAGCCAGGAAGGGGTTGGCCTCTTCTCTCAGGCAACCAGCACCAGAACAAGGGGACACAGTCTCAAGCTGTGCCAGGGGAAGTTCAGACTCAAGGTGAGGAGGAAGTTCTTCACCGAGCGAGTCATTCGTCATTGGAACGGGTAGCCCAGGGAGGTGGTTGAATCATCGACCCTGGAGGCATTCAAGGAGAGATTGGACGTGGCACTTGGTGCCATGGTCTAGCCATGGGATCTGTGTTGATAGGTTGGACTCGATGATCCCCGAGGTCCTTTCTGAGCTAAGATATGCTGTGAATTTCTCCACCGAGCGATTGTTCGTCATTGGAATGTGTTGCCCAGGGCAGTGCTGGAGTCACCATCCCTGGAGGCATTCAAGAGGAGATTGGACGTGGCACTTGGTGCCATGGTCTAGTCCTGAGGTCTGTGTTGACAGGTTGGACTCCATGATCCTCGAGATCTCTTCCAACCTTAGTTATACTGTGATACTGTGATAACTTTTTTACCTCAGTCTTCACTGCAAGGGCCTCTAGCCACACTCCTGATGTTATGGAAGACAATGCCAGGGACAGGGAAGAAGAACTGCCCATTGTAAGTGAAGATCAGGTTCGTTATCACCTTAAGATCCTGAAAGTGTTCAAGTCCATGGGACCACAGGGGATACACCCACGGGTACTGAGAGAACTGGCAGATGAGGTTGCTAAACCCCTCTCTATTATCTTTCAAAAGTCATGGCAGTCTGGGGAAGTCCTCACAGACTGGAAAAGGGGAAACATTACTCACATTTTCAAAAAGGGTAAGAAGGAGGAACCAGGGAAATTTAGAATAAACCTTTATTTAGAATAAACCAAACCAGGTTGGAAGAGACCTTCAAGATCATCGCGTCCAACCCATCAACCAGTCCAACCACCTAAACAGCTAACCCATGGCACCAAGTACCCCATCAAGTCTCCTCCTGAACTCCTCCAATGACGGGGACTCCACCACCTCCATGGGCAGCCCATTCCAATGGGAACTACAGGCCAGTCAGTCTCACCTCTGTGCCTGGAAAGATCATGGAGCAGATCCTCCTGGAGTCACTACTGGCTCAGAAGAATAGAGAAGAGATGATTTGGAACAGTCAGCATGGCTTCGATAATGGCAAATCCTGCCTGACCAACCTGGTGGCCTTCTATGAGCAGGTGACAAAATTAATAGATGAGGAGCGAGCAACTGATGTCATTTTCCTGGACCTGAGCAAAGCCTTCGACACTGTCCCACACCACATCCTGGTCTCCAAACTGGTGACACATGGGTTTGATGGGTGGACTACAAGAAGGGTAAGAAACTGGCTTGATGGTCACAGCCAAAGAGTGGCTATTAATGTCCCAGTGGAGGCCAGTGACAAGTGGAGTCCCTCAGGGATCAGTCCTGGGACCTGGCTTGTTCAACATCTTTGTGGGTGACATGGACAGTGGCACTGAGCGCACCCTCAGCAAGTTTGCTGATGACACCAAGCTGTGTGGTGCAGCAGACACGCTGGAGGGAAGGGAGGCCATCCAGAGGGACCTTGGCAGGCTGGAGAGGTGGGCACAAGCGAACCTCATGAGGTTCAACAAGAGCACGTGCAGGGTCCTGTGTCTGTGTCGAGGCAATCCCAGGCACAAATCCAGGCTGGGCAGTGACTGGCTGGAAAGCAGCCCTGAGGAGAGAGACTTGGGGGTGCTGGTGGACAAAAAGCTCAACATGAGCTCTCAGTGTGCACTTGCAGCCCGCAAAGCCAATCAGATCCTGGGCTGCATCAGGAGAAGTGTGGCTAGCAGGTGAAGGGAGGTGATTCTCTCTCTCTACTCAGCTCTGGTGAGACCCCACCTGGAGTACTGTGTCCAGTTCTGGAGCCCCTATTACAAGAGGGATGTGGAGGTGCTGGAAGGTGTCCAGAGAAGGGCCACAAGGATGATCAGAGGGCTGGAGCACCTCTCCTATGAGGACAGACTGAAGGAGTTGGGGCTGTTCAGTCTGCAGAAGAGAAGGCTCTGAGGTGACCTAATTGTGGCCTTCCAGTAGCTGAAGGGGGCCTACAAGAAGGCTGGGGAGGGACTTGTCAGGATCTCAGGCAGTGATAGGACTAGGGGGAATGGAATGAAGCTGGAGGTGGGGAGATTCAGGCTGGATGTGAGGAGGAGGTTCTTCACCATGAGAGTGGTGAAGCCCTGGAATGTGTTGTCCAGGGAGCTGGTTGAGTCCCCGTCCCTGGAGGTGTTTAAGCCCAGGCTGGATGAGGCTCTGGCTAGCCTGATGTAGTGTGGGGTGTCCCTGCCCATGGCAGGGGGGTTGGAACTAGATGATCCTTGTGGTCCCTTCCAACCCTGACTGATACTATGATACTATGAATTGAAATAGTTGAATCAATTGTCTTGACAACGTAGTCAGTAGAACTTAAAAAGAGATTTATTTTGCCCTAAACGAGGCAAAACTAATCTTCTGTCATAACAGATATTAGCGAAAAGGACAGAGTATCAGACTGGTTCTTCCCAAGAGATATTGTGGAAACAATAATGATTGGACTTCTCTTCATCTTCCAGCAACCCTTATATCATCCTTAGATATGTTGGAGATATACCACAGGAAGATTTATTGTGTCTGCATAGCTTTTATTTGGCTTTTAATTCTCTGCATAAACTACTTCTTCCTTCTTACCACATTTAATTTTCCTCACCACCCTCTTCCCTCCATTTGGCTTTGTGGCATCATACACTACAAACACTGAACAAGCAAGAAATTTGGACTGCTGAATTCACTGTGCCTTCAGAAATCTTAAGGGATGACATACAGTCTTCACATTCACAGTGGAAAGGCAAAGAAAATGTGAGAAAAGTGTTTACCACCAGTGAGAGCTTTCTGAAACAGTTTTCACCTGTGCTGACAGAAAAGGAACGACAGGTGGCATCTCTGTTACCGTCTGGGTGCTGTGGGGAAAGGTATTTGGCATGTTCACCTCCAGAATGGGCAAACACATCATAATCAGCACTCTCTCCTTTCCGTGTCCTTGGTAGAGGTCTTGTTTTGCAGATAACTAGTTTGTTTTTCTCCAAGTTAAAATTGGTTACAAAAGAAAACAAGAGAAAAGAGCCACTAGTCATTTCTTTGTATCTTCAACTGAGTGTATTGGAGGCTTTCATCATGTGAATTACAATTTGTCCTCCAAAAGGCCGGATCTTGAAAACTTCTTTAACAAAGCTTTTTCCATTATCCCCCTTTTCAGCAGCTGGCATCTTGTTAACAGTTCCAATTTGGGTAATCACTCTAAAAATTTGCAGAAAACGATGTGCTGAAAACAACCACTTTATCTCTTCCAGTTATTTCTTCTTTTAGGGAAAGAGTTAAGTAATTTAACTCTGCCTGAATGCTTTAGCAAAGGAGGGTTCAGTTAAATGAGGACAATCATAGATCAATATAATCCAGATTTTTTGTTAGCCCTTTCATTTTAGTGATAGCAATAATGAGACATAACTGAATTATATTAAGAGTGATTTTTATTATTATACTCCTTTCTCAAGCATCTTTTGGCATGGTACATGGTCATCCTACAGAAATAAAAATAAGTGCACAAAATTCTATGAGATGAAGATTTCTTTCTTCCCCCTCTTTAATGGGTTGGGGCAAACCCCATCCCCACCACATGCAGAAATAACGACTCAAAGAAACAGATTGCAAAAGTGATGGAAAGTTTAAGTAGGAAAACAATAAAAAGCAACAATGAAAGTTTTACAGAGAACCACAAACACCGTGACGAGAGAGAAATCCCAGAACATACCCAAGAACATCCCATCCCCACCTGGGGGTACACCCGAGACCCCCAGGGTTCTTTTTCCCCCTGCAACCCAGCCTTGGGCCTGGGCAGGCCCAAGGGAGGCAGGTCACACTATTTTACCTAGGCACCAGCGAGGGAGGAAAGAGGAAGAGAAGACCATGCATGGACATTTTATAGGGGAGCAGGGCAGTATGGGAACGGAATACCTGGTTTCCTGTGACCACCCCCTCGGCTGGGGCCACCCTTGGGACCTCCCAGGTGTGGTCTGTGCAGTGGCATCTGGGCCAGAACCCAGCCTAAACCACCACACCACTCTCTTACTGGCTCTAATTCATCTTTCTACACTATTGAGATGTCATCTACTGGATGTATGAAGAGATGTGTTGAGTAACATATTAAATTACTTCATGCAGAAAAAGAAAGAAGCATAATTCTAAACAAGTAGAGTGCTTTGAAAATACAAATCTTCAATTGTGGGCATATGATTGTCATTGTAGTTGCAATGTCTTGGAAAACACATGGTTCTTGAGTCTTCTGGAAAACTAGACGTTAGCCTTTCCAGCCACTCATGCGGTGAGCAGAAACTACAAGAGAAATAAATTTCTGATCAGAACAGTTTCAATCTTCTAATCAAGAAAATGTTATCTGAGAGATGAGAAGTCAGGAACCCAGCTGCGATGCATGTACACCAATGCACACAGCCTGGGCAACAAGCAAGAGGAGTTGGAGGTCCTAATCCATCAGGGCGACTATGATATAGTCGCCATCTCAGAAACTTGGTGGAACAGCACCCACAATTGGAGTGCTACAATGGGGGGTTACAGGCTCTTTAGGAGAGACAGGCGAGGGAGAAGAGGAGGAGGGGTGGCTCTGTATATTAGAGAGTCAATCTCTGCCACACAACTTGAGGTGGAAGATGAGGGAGTTGAGAGCCTGTGGGTCAAAATCAGAGGACAGCCTAACAAGTCTGACATCCTGATTGGAATCTGTTACAGACCACCCAACCAGGATGAGGAGGCTGATGAAGTATTCTACAAGCAGCTGGAGGCTGTCTCAAGATCATCAGATCTTGTCCTTGTTGGTGACTTCAACCTCCCAGATATCTGCTGGGAACTTAATTCAGCAGGGAGGAGGCAGTCCAGAAGATTCCTGGAGCGAATGGAGGACTGCTTCCTGACACAGCTGTTAAGCGAGCCTACCAGGGGACAGGCTCTGCTTGACCTGCTGCTCTGCAATAGGGAAGGGCTGGTGAGAGACGTGATCGTGGGAGGCTGCCTAGGGTGCAGTGACCACGAGATAGTGAAGTTTTCAATATGCAGGGAGATAGGGAGGAGCACCAACAGAACCTTCACCTTGGACTTCCGAAGGGCGAACTTCAGCCTATTTAAGAAACTTGTCTGCAAAGTCCCCTGGGTACCAGCCCTCATGAACCAAGGGGTTCAGGGGGGTTGGACCTACTTCAAACAGGAGTTCTTGAAGGCACAGGAACTGGCAGTTCCCACGTGCCGTAAGGCAAGCCGGCGGGGAAGGCGACTGGCCTGGAAGAGCAAGCAGCTTCTGGAGGATTTAAGGGGGAAGAAGAGGCTGTATCACCTTTGGAAGGAGGGGAAAGCTTCTCGAGGTATGTTCAAGGAAGTTGTTAGATTATGTAGGAATAAAATTAGGGAGGCAAAGGCCCAGCTGGAATTGAAGCTGGCCACCACAGTTAAAGATAATAAAAAGCATTTTTATAAATATATTAACAATAAGAAGAAGGGCAGGAAGAACCTGCACTCCCTAGTGGACCTGGAGGGGAACACGGTGACTGAAGACGAGGAGAAGGCTGAGGTCCTGAACACAGTATCACAGTATCACAGTATCACAGTATCACTTAGGTTGGAAAGGACCTCGGGGATCATCGAGTCCAACCTATCAACACAGACCCCATGCCTAGACCATGGCACCAAGTGCCACGTCCAATCTCCCCTTGAACGCCTCCAGGGTCGATGACTCAACCACCTCCCTGGGCAACCCGTTCCAATGCCGAATGACTCGCTCGGTGAAGAACTTCCTCCTCACCTCGAGTCTGAACTTCCCCTGGCGCAGCCTGAGACTGTGTCCCCTCGTTCTGGTGCTGGCTGCCTGGGAGAAGAGGCCAACCCCCTCCTGGCTACAACCACCCTTCAGGTAGCTGTAGGAATTAGTTTGGGACCTGCTGAGCCACTTGGACACTCACAAGTCCATGGGACCGGATGGGATCCATCCTAGGGTGCTGAGAGAGCTGGCGGATGTGCTAGCTAGGCCACTCTCCATCATTTTCCTCCAGTCCTGGCTCACTGAAGAGGTCTCAGATGACTGGAAACTGGCCAACGTGGTCCCCATCCACAAGAAGGGTCGGATGGAGGAACCTGGAAACTCCAGGCCAGTCAGCCTGACCTCAGTGCCAGGGAAAGTGATGGAGCAGATTATCCTGGCAGCAATAGCTGCACACCTGAAGGACGACCAAGGGCTCAGGTCTAACCAACATGGATTTAGGAAGGGCAGATCCTGCCTCTCCAACCTGATCTCTTTCTATGATCAGGTGACCTGTCTGGTGGATGTGGGGAGGCCTGTGGATGTGGTCTACCTGGACTTCAGCAAGGCCTTTGACACTGTCCCCCACAGCAAACTGCTGGCTAAGCTGTCAGCCCTTGGATTGGACCATTACACTTTCTGCTGGGTTAGGAACTGGCTGGAGGGCCGGGCCCAGGGAGTGGTAGTGAACGGTGCCACATCCAGCTGGAGGCCAGTCACCAGTGGTGTCCCCCAGGGATCAGTGCTGGGCCCTGTCCTCTTCAACATATTCATCCATGATCTGGATGAAGGGGTAGAGTCAGTCATCAGCAAGTTTGCAGATGACACAAAGTTGGGGGCAGATGTTAGTCAGTTAGAGGGTCGAAAGGCTCTGCAGAGGGTCCGTGACTGACTGGACAGATGGGCAGAGTCCAATGGGATGTCATTCAACAAGTCCAAGTGCCGAGTGCTGCACTTTGGCTACGGCAATCCCATGCAGAGCTACAGGCTGGGTCGGAGTGGCTGGAGAGCTCCCAAACAGAGAGAGACCTGGGGGTACTGATCGACAGCTGCCTGAACATGAGCCAGCAGTGTGCCCACGTGGCCAGGAGGGCCAATAGCATCCTGGCCTGCATTAGGAATGGTGTGGCCAGCAGGAGCACGGAGGTCATTGTGCCCCTGTACTCTGCATTGGTTAGGCCACACCTTGAGTCCTGTGTCCAGTTCTGGGCCCCTCAGTTTAAGAAAGACATCGAAACACTTGAACGTGTCCAGAGAAGGGCAACAAGGCTGGTGAGAGGCCTTGAACACAAGCCCTATGAGGAGAGGCTGAGGGAGCTGGGATTGTTTAGCCTGGAGAAGAGGAGGCTCAGGGGTGACCTCATTGCCCTCTACAACTACCTGAAAGGTGGTTGTAGCCAGGAAGGGGTTGGCCTCTTCTCTCAGGCAACCAGCACCAGAACAAGGGGACACAGTCTCAAGCTGTGCCAGGGGAGGTTCAGACTCGAGGTGAGGAGGAAGTTCTTCACCGAGCGAGTCATTCGTCATTGGAACGGGTAGCCCAGGGAGGTGGTTGAATCATCGACCCTGGAGGCATTCAAGGAGAGATTGGACGTGGCACTTGGTGTAATGGTCTAGCCATGGGATCTGTGTTGATAGGTTGGACTCGATGATCCTCGAGGTCCTTTCTGAGCTAAGATATGCTGTGATACTGTGATACTGTGAGATTGTAAAAATACCATTTTTGGCTGGTAAGACCAAAGCCAGGAATTAAAGACACTGGGAAAGTAGACAATAGGAAGCACATGCTGTGATTATTTATTTGATAGGCTAATAGCCAAAAAAGAAATTAAGGTTTTATCTCTGTCCAGCAGGCTCAGACTAAATGCTTCAGTCCATTACTTAGGGATGTTCTTTACCAAGACTGACTTTACACAGTATGATGGGACCATAAGACCTGATTTATTCTTTACCCTTTAGTTCAAAGCATAATTGCTTTTTGCATCTTTATCAGAACATTGTGACTTAGATCTGCTTGTTGTCATAAACCTACAAATTAAATGTGGACAACAGACAAATACACTGTCTGTTCCAGCTTTGTGCTCAGAAACAGGCTTTGCTATGTCTGGGAAACTCAGGGGAGCAGGGACACACATCAGGAACTGGAAGCTCTTGCATGGATGGTTGATGAGGCATAGACAGGGGCAGGAATAATGGCATCCACCTTCAACTCCTACAAAGTGCATCCCTGGGGAGTGCTGCTAAACAGGAGCTCTGAGAACTGGGCAGGCAAAGAGCGCATGGTGTGTCAGCCAGTGTGTGGTGCGTGGGACAGTGTGCAAGGAAGAATGACATTGCTCTGGCTGAGTGGGAAGACTTGAAGTCCACATAACTCAGCAACTAGGCACCATTTTGTGAACAAGTCAAGTGCACTCATCCTACCTGACCCTCAAGGCAGAATGGTGGACACTGCTCCAAGAGCAAAGACTGTAGCTTTGAGGAGTCTGCACCATCGGCTAAAGTAGGGGGCAATGCCTCCATCCATGCAGAGCTTGACAGTGTGGTGTGGTCAACAGGCTGGAGGAAAATTATACCATCCAGAAGGACTTTGACAGGCTTCAGAGGTAGGCTGGTGTTAATCACATGAATTTCAACAAGGCCAAGTGCAAGGTCCTGCACAAGGGTCAGGGAAATCCCAAGAACAAATGCAGGCTGGGCAAAGGATGGCTTGAAAGCATCCCTGAAAACACATGCGAGTGTTTGTTGACAAGAACCTTAGTGAGACCCAGCACTGAGCACTTGCAGTCCAGAAAGGCAGGTCAATCTTGGGCTGCATCAAAAGAAACATGGCCAGAAAGTCAAGGGGGGTGATTCTCCCCTTGTACTACACTCTTGTGAAAACCCACCTGGAATACTGCATTTGCCTCTGGGACCACCAACATAAGAAAGACGTGAACCTGTTGGAGGAAATCCACAGGGCCACAAAGACAATCAGCTGGCTGGAGCACCTTTCCTGTGAAGACTGGATGAAATTGTTGGGTCTGTTCAACCTGGAGAAGAGAAAGCTCTGGGGTGACCACATAGCAGCCTGCCAGCACCTAAAGGGTGCCTAGAGGGAAGCTAGAGATGGATTTTTTTTTGCAAGGGCATGTAGTGATAGAACAAGGAATAATAGCTTTGTTTAGTAAGGGAGAAGTTCTTTGCTGCATGGGTGATGAGTCACTGGAACAGGCTGCTCACTTGTTATCTCTGGAAGTGTTCAAGGACAAGTTGGATGGGGCTTTGAGCTGCCTTCTCTAGTGGAAGTTGTCTGTGCCTACAGAAGAAGGAATGGAACTAGTATATCTTTAAGGTTCCTTCCAATCCACATCCTTCTACAGTCCTGATACAGTTCTATATAATCCATTCCTGAAAAATTCCACCAATAGAATGGACTGAAATTAATCATCCCAGAACTTTGAAGGAATTATTATTCATACATAGAAACTATGAAACAACCCTACCTCAGATCCCACAGCTAAAAATCTCTTGCTAACAGGCTTGTGACTTGCCAATCAGTCAGCAGACTGAAATTAGTATCAGAGGAGCAGTAGACAGAAAGAGGTCAGATGGCTCTCCTTCCTTGCTCTGTAAGTTATAAGCACTAAAACTTTCCTGTTTGAGAACATTTAACAGAGTTTTAAGATGCTGTTGTTGACAGCAATAACTGGTGCTTCACTCTTGTTGTGTCTGGGAGAGACAAGGTGTCAGAGACAAATGGAAGAGTAAGGGGAATTTTGGATTATTATGAGAAGTCACTGTCCTAATTTATGTCTTATTTTGCCCCTGTGCTCATGTCAAACCTTCTCCTTCTGATAAAAACATTCACAAATTAGACATTATAAAGTCAAATGAGTACTCTAAATGCTGCTTGGTGACAAACACTCTGAACCATGGCTGCGTAGCCAATTACAAGTGTTTACAGAAAAAAGTTCTCCAGGGATGCACAAGCATCACAGTAACTCTCCAGACACTGTTTAAACTTTTCAGGTCCCATAGATCACTGGTGATTCAAGAATACCCATCAACTATAAATGGATGGGCAGTGAATCAGCTATTGGGAGAGAGCAAATTATCTCTTCTTATTTCATTTAATTTAATATTTTGGGAAATATAGGAAGAAAAATCAGTAATAATGGATGGACCTTAAAAGGATGAATGATTAATATCTCTGTGGTACTGACATTTGAAATTAATAAACTAAAGAATTTTCTGTTCCTTTTTTTGCATTAAACTCCCATGTCCCTCACCACAGACACAAAAAACCTTTCTTTTTACAGCAACATACAGTAGGACAAGCATCACTAAGTTTGGCAGAGGTAATTAGATTGCTAGAACCTGCCAGGTCTAGTAAATATCAGCTTGAAGACATCATGACTGTTATTTATATCACTGCTCACAACATTTGTTATAATTTGGTTATGCTAAACACTGGAATATGCCTTTTTTTTTCTAAGTGCAAGACCAATGGCATTCATGAACCAGCTTCTCATTGTGGATATAAACAAATTATATATACCTCTCAGGCCTACTAGAGAGGTTATGATTAAAATGTAAATTTTACTTAGAATATTTAATGAACATTGTTCAGGTCATAATTCTTATTCACAAACCCGTCTTTTGATTATGGGTACCTTAGTGGCTCCATTCAAATTTAGAACAGAACTAGAAAGCCAAACAGATGAACAAATGCAAAATCCACCAAAATCCAAGAGAATAGAGTCAGAAGAGGATATATAATCCAACATATCTGAACTGTCTTGATACATTGAAATAATAATGGAGAAAAATACCTGTTGTGTTAGCCAGCCTGTAAACTAATGCCTACAAATGTTAAATGCTCAGAAATTCATCTGGCAAAAGCCACACACAAGCTGCTCTGTTCTAGATAAATCTGCAACTAGTCCAGTCCCCAGTGGGAGAATTCTAGTGAGATCAAAGATCTATTGATCAGACATCTCAGTGATAAACCTAAATGTCAGAAGTTTGGTTCTTGCCTATCCTGTAGAGTCTGAGAAATGCAGTGGGGAAGGAACATACAGGTGGCAGGTGACAACATTAATAGATGAGGGGCGAGCAACTGATGTCATTTACCTGGACCTGAGCAAAGCCTTCGACACTGTCCCGCACCACATCCTGGTCTCCAAACTGGTGACACATGGGTTTGATGGGTGGACCACTAGATGGATAAGGAACTGGCTTGATGGCCGCACCCAAAGAGCGGCTGACCATGGCTCCATGTCCCAGTGGAGGCCAGTGACAAGCGGAGTCCCTCAGGGATCAATCCTGGGACCTGTCTTGTTCAACATCTTTGTCAATGACATGGACAGTGGCATTGAGTGCACCCTCAGCAAGTTTGCTGATGACACCAAGCTGTGTGGTGCAGCAGACACGCTGGAGGGAAGGGAGGCCATCCAGAGGGACCTTGACAGGCTGGAGAGGTGGGCACAAGCCAACCTCATGAAGTTCAATAAGAGTAAGTGCAGGGTCCTGCATCTGGGTCGAGGCAATCCCAGGCACAAATCCAGGCTGGGCAGTGACTGGCTGGAAAGTAGCCCTGAGGAGAGAGACTTGGGGGTGCTGGTGGACAAAAAGCTCAACATGAGCTCTCAATGTGCACTTGCAGCCCGCAAGGCCAATCAGATCCTGGGCTGCATCAGGAGAAGTGTGGCTAGCAGGTCGAGGGAGGTGATCCTCCCCCTCTACTCAGCCCTGGTGAGACCCCATCTGGAGTACTGTGTCCAGTTCTGGAGTCCCTATTACAAGAGGGATGTGGAGGTGCTGGAACGTGTCCAGAGAAGGGCCACGAGGATGATCGGAGGGCTGGAGCACCTCTCCTATGAGGACAGACTGAAGGAGTTGGGGCTGTTCAGTCTGCAGAAGAGAAGGCTCCAAGGTGACCTAATTGTGGCCTTCCAGTATCTGAAGGGGGCCTACAGGAAGGCTGGGGAAGGACTTCTCAGGATGTCAGGTAGTGATAGGACTAGGGGGAATGGAATGAAGCTGGAGGTGGGGAGATTCAGGCTGGATGTGAGGAGGAGGTTCTTCACCATGAGAGTGGTGAGACCCTGGAATGGGTTGTCCAGGAGGTGGTGGAGGCCCCGTCCCTGGGGGTGTTTAAGAGCAGGCTGGATGAGGCTCTGGCCTGCCTGATCTAGTGTGGGGTGTCCCTGCCCATGGCAGGGGGGTTGGAGCTGGATGATCCTTGTGGTCCCTTCCAACCCTGAATGAAACTATGAAACTATGAAACTATGAAATATCTTGGTTATGCTCTCTATGAAGTGTCTGAAAGTGCTTACTTCCGGTTTAAGAAACCTCAAAAAGCCAAAACCTAAGTGAAAGCAAAAAATCCTCCTCAGCCCAAAACACAAGATAAAAATACTTTTACATAGACAGTGTAAGTTAAAACAATTACCTGTTTTTATTTATTTTTTAGTAGGAAAAAAGGACAAATTCTTTCTTTAAGCTCTTCTCTCAGCACCCTTTTACCATGTTCAGGAATGTGAAATAATATACACAAAAATGCTCATCTGCAGTAAATACTGCTATATATTCCAGCCTGAGCTGAAAATGCTGCCAGACAGCCCATACATACTGTCAGTGACCAACTACAAGGGCAAAAAGTAGTTTTGGGACCTGTTGAAATCATTTGGTTCTGGCCTAATTATTAAAGGCACGGTTTTCACTTCCACCCAGATGGTTGCTTTCCTGTTCACAAATTGTGACCATTGTTTTCTCTTCACTTTTTCAAACACTAGGTACTCAAGCGTTGCCACCACTGTCCTGTATTTCCTGAAGACTGTATTCACCATCAGACTCACACTGATGTGCAACCTGCCTTTCAACACATTCTAAGGTGTGGGATGGTTATGGTGGATTATGAGCAAATCAGGTAGCAGGCTCACTTCTACAGAAGCATATACATAATAATATAAAGTAATACATTTGACTTTCAGTGACTAGTTCTATGGAAATTATTGCTGTTTCTTTATGTTCAGAAAGGAAGGATGTCTGCATTATAATGTACACAGGAGAATTTCAAAGAATTTCTAACCTCTTCCAGCCATGAAAAACATAATAACATCCAGAAGCAGAAATTCAGTACCTCATGGATGTTGTAAACATGAGCCTTAAACTGGGATATTAAACCTGCACTCCTGTGGCTAAGACAGACAGTACAATAAATTTATGGAATTTTTGTGAAGAGGAACATAATGGAGATTCTTTAAATAGAATCATAGAATCATAAAGTTAGGGTTGGAAGGGACCTCATGGATCATCTAGTTCCAACCCCCCCACCACAGGGCGATCAGCTTGCTCAGAGCCCCTCCACCCCCAAAAAAAAAAAGGCACATAAAAACATAAGCAATTTTTTCTTCTTAGTTTAGTTTTGAAAAAAAAAACGTTATTGCAGACAAGATGGATAGTAGTGCAATTTCTAAAGCTACATTATTGTTTTCCAGAGTTTCCACCTACATGTCACTCCAAACTTGTTGCCAGTGTTCCAGGAAAACAAAAAAAAAATAACGAAGCAGTACATACATTTATTGGAGATATAATATGAGATGCTATGAATCTGCTGAAAGAAGCTTTCCAATTTATGGCAAGACCTTGGACGTGCTATCCTTCAGCTCCCTGTGACTTGATTTAATTACATGATGAAAAGATGCATGTGTGAAATATGTTTTAAAGTGTCTTGAGATTGGTGAATTGTAATTAATATAGTGTGAACAATTAAAATACTTTGAAATGAGTATAATTGTTTTATTCATATGGATAAGAACCATCACAACCACCGCAATCTACCCCCTCCCTAAATGGCTCAAACCAAAAATTCTTCAGAAAATGCAACTCCTTTTCAAATGAACTAGAAATATTCAATACTCCTTGAAAGAAAGTACTTGGGTTTACTCAGTGTTTCAAAGAATTTGTCTCCACATGTGCTTGTCATCTCCCTTCAGAGAACCTATACAAGATATAATGGAAACAGTGTCTAGTGTGATGAAAATGCCAGAGCATCTGTCAGTGGATCACCTTATGACAGCAAGTGATAAGCCTCCTAATGCTGAAGTGATGAATGTGCCCAAATGTAGACACTATGCTTGTGTGAGACAGCTGAAAAACACAAATATGAACAACTAGACATGAGGACATGCCTCTGGGGAAACCCCACTAGTTTTTGTAGTACTTGACTGGTTCTGGAAAGCAGCACATTTTTACTATAGAGAAAGATAAGTGTGCTTATCAATACAGCACCATGGCTCAGATGAGGAGTAGCTGGGATGCAGGAAAGCATCAATCATATCTAAGTATCAGATGTGACCTTTGTATATGTTCTCCTTGCAAATGATCTTTCATTTTCTGTACCTTCAGAGTTTTCATAATGCATTTGGAGTACTCTATAAATGAGCAATAACATAAAAGCAAGCTGCAAAAGGCTTATTCAAACGCAAATTGCACATATTAGGTGCTGGTTACCAAAGTACAAATGACTTCACTTCAAGAAAGGAAATATGAGGCTCTTGTTTGTAGTCTGAAACAAAACACAGTATGTAAGTAGGATATGATTTACAGTGTGTGAAGGTGTAATGCAAACTTGCAAACAAACATGCTTCCATAGGGAACTAGAAAGGTGTAGGGGAGGAAATTCATTTTTGATATACAGCAAAAAGGGTTGTATTTACTGCTGGAAAGTATGAAAGTATATTTCCCAAGCTGAGTCAAGAACTCATAATGTGTTTCCTTTCTAAATATTTTTTAAAGCTTTGAAAGAGCCTTAAACACTGTTTTTATTAAGCTATTTTTCAGAATATACGTTGAATTAAGTATCAAAATTATTCAACATATTTAATGACAATAAACACAATAAGGAAAGACCTATCAGTTGAATTCTCAGAAGAATAAACATTAGTATACAAGAAATGGATGCAGCAATCTATATTACAAATGGATATAAATACATTCATTTGTATTTCTTTGAGCAAGATGTTAAAGAAGAGAGCAATCCATATTATTGACCTGACTTTAATAATTTTTGTTTTAAATTAGCCTGGTGAAACCACAAATCTCAGCAACCATTCACAATAAGCATTCTACCTTTTGACTAAATATTCTGATCAATAACTTCTTATATACTAAACAAACAAACCCACCACCTGCAGTAGCCTGGTCTCAAAAGGTAACAGGCATTTTCTCAGTTTCTAATAAATGAATAAGATAGTATTGACTGGTTGGTCATTAAAGTGTTTGAACAAACAAATCCTGTTCTTTGTTTACTGCTGCATCTTATTCCACACAAAAAGACTGCAACAAGGAGAGGAGTAGGATTCTCCAGTACCAGGAAATGGGCAACACTGAGGAGACATCCATGCAAGATTTTCTCTGTCCTCTTGGGTGAATGGAGCAGATAACTGCTCTTTATTTTCAGCTAATTCAGGACACAGCTAAACAGAAAAGGAAGGAGAGTGATTAGTCTGAGAATGTGTCTGCACTGGTTAGTGAACAGGATGGGTTTCATCCAAGGTAAAGCCATGGTTCATTGGTAGAGCCTATCTTCTGTCTTTGTCAGGACATGTGTAGCAGGAGCAACATGAGAAACTAGAGGGCAGTTGTTTCAACTTTGAAGGTGCATGCATTTGCCTCCAGGGTTAAAGAGGCCTTGGAGGGAAGGAAGCAAGTAAGTAAGACTAAGCTTCTCTGGGATGGAGAGCTTGATCAGTATCTGATACACCTGTATTGTCCTTTCTCAATTTGTGCCAAAGGTTGTCCAACAGCTGATAATAAAACACTTGTTGATACACGAATCATGGCAGAGATCCTGGTCTTCACTTACGACTGCCTCAGCTGGGCTTCTTTCTTAGACACTGTCCATAAGGTAACTTTCATGGATTTAACAGGGAAAGTCTTTTTCTTAAATTCATATTAAACACCCAAAATGTGCCTCAGGATCTAGTACAGGCTGTGTAAGCCTCACTAGCTATATGCTTTTTTTTCATATATCTGTTTGCTGCACACCACAGACTATTGCTTAGAGGGCTCCAAGTGTGAAAAGCCACTGTGGAGAGACTGAAAATGGGATGCCAAGAGAGTGCTTTGGAAAAAGAAACAAAATTAAAAAGAAATTCACAACTTGGTCCACCATTCTCCCATATCCAGTACCAGTACAGTCCCTAATCCTTATTTCTTCCCAAGTCATTCTCTTCACTCAGAGAGACAAGTTTCTCCTCTGCTTGAACCAGATTTTTCACCTTCTTGATACAGATCCCAGGTGCTCAGGCTCTGCTCTGATGTGCACTGAAGGCAATTAATCAAAAGTTAAAATTTAAAAATCACTTTCCCCTTTTTTGCTCATTATTAAAAAATGTCTCTGACTGGGAACAACTATGTACAATTTCAGCTTGAAAAGTAACCCTCTCACAAAGTTATAAGCCAATTCTGAACGTGACCTTTGAAATGGAAAGCTATACAATTTTAACCAGGTTTCATGCTGGGCCCCTAGAATATTTCAAAGACATTTCTTTCAGTCTAGCCCATTTTTCCACCAGTCTGTGCTATGGTAAATTTGGCTTCATATTTCTTTGATCTGTGAGGCAAATACTTTACATAGTTTAAAAATAGATTCATGAATCTTTATCTATGCTCTTTAGCACTGAAAGGAAAGCTAGTTAATAACCAACATAACAGTCTAACAGTAGTGTTCTCCTTGTGATGATCTCATTGGAACAAATTCATTCCCGCTGTAACTCCATTGACATTAACAAAGCTCCCAGCTGAGATGAATTTGCCACATTTTTGTAAAGCACTTCAAAATCTGATGTCATAATTCTCAAAAGAGACCCCAGGAAAGATGCCATTTTGCCTTTCTCATTGTGTGTTTATGTACATGCCAGCTTTCCCAGCTTCTTGTGTTCCTTACACTTCTTTTCACACCATCTCCCCACATTCTTTGAGACTCCCCTGTTGAGAAGATATGATGCACAAGATACTCTTTGAAAATAGCTGCATGAGCTAATTATAACTCTGTTCTTGTCAGTTTTTTTCATACATAAAGGTGAATTCAGCAGCAGAGACATGAAGTATGAACTTTCTTCATAAAATCTTATGAAAAATCTCATTTTCAAACTAGCTACATGTCCCATTGCTCAAAAAAGGTCTCGTGGCACAGACTGGACTAAGGTGTTATTTTTTCTAAATGGCCATTGCCTGTCCAAATTTGTGATTTAAATTCACCTTTTCTATTTTAACTTTGAGTTAAATACATTACATATGAAGTTGTCATCACTAAGCCAACAATTTCAAGTAAAATGGAATATTATTTTTCATTTTTCTCTTTGGCATTTTGTTTATTTCTGTGGGGTTTTTTTGTGTGTTTTTTTTTAGTTCTGATTTGGGAATGGAGAAAAAATAAATCTAAAATTATTAAATAAGGTGAGGAAAATGCCTTATATAGGTTGCTTAGGGTTATTTTTAAATGTAGTGTTTAAACTCACATCTCGTTTTTATTATTAGCAGCTACAGCTTTTTGTTCACTAAGTGTAGGTCTCATCACATGACTGTAGTTGTAATGTACAGGTGCCTCCTCAAACTACAAGGGTCAGTAGCATTTGAAATGCCATTTAGTGCATGGCTTTTGTTTACAGGATTTAATTTTTATTAATTAGACTGATGTGAAACTGTAGAAACAATTTTGAAGACATAGTGCTCCTGCTGAATTATTGAATAATGATTTAGACTACTCAAAAGATCTGACTTTTAGCCTTAAATGATTATTCCTTTAAGCAGCACAGCTGAAAACAGGCTGCATATATTTCATATCCTACAGGCCTGAGCAAACATTTTCTGACTCCATCGAATAAATCATATTTTCTTCAACAGCAAACAATAGATCTGTAGAGTACATTATATCTGAAACAGAAAAGAAAAATCATAATATCTGACTTTTCCATAATGGAAGAAACCTAAAGAATAGAGACCAATTTAATTTTTTTTTTAATTTTTTTTTTTTTTTTTTTTTTTAATTTAAGAACTAAATTTCATTTATACTAGATCCCTTCATGCTGCTCTGGTAATAAAAAGCCTCCTTAATGTGAAGACAATTGTAATTTGGTGGTTTTTTTTCTCTTCAAGATCCGGCAAATTAGCAGAAGAGAGGTTTCTCAGTGGGTTTGGACCTAAATGTGGTTCAGGTGGATGCACTCAAGATAATTTTCAAATGATAAATGTTAACAAGTACAATACAGCCTGTGGAACCTGACTTTGTGTTTGTACTCTGTAGCTGTCTATGCTGTTTCAGTCACACGTCTGTAATATAAAAAACCCTCACACTTATAGTAGACTCCTTTCATCTGCTCACACACAATCTCTTTGTTACTTCATTATTTCTGGGAAGAGGGGATGACTTGCAGCTGACAAACTAACCAGCAAAGCATAGTAAAATGTTGCATATGTGAGAAAAATCTTCTTGTCTACAAATCCATTTCCCAGTCTTATTATGTTACACAGTCTCAAGACTAGTTACTATTTGCACAGAAATCTAATGAAAAAGACACTATAACTTCAGATTCGTGATCTATAAATAATTTAAATGCACAAAAGTGGTCAAATTTTTCAATCTCCACTGTCCTCTGACACCAAACTCAAGCAACCAGAGGTACCAATCAAAACAAAATAATGCCCTTCACTGCCAGTTCTCCCTGATGCGCATCAATTCTGGCCTTTCTGAGAACTTGGGTTTGAATACACATTTAAGATGATTCTCTGAAGCAATATAGATTTTGTCTAAAGGTCTAGCTCTTTCCAAAGAAATCCCACCTCAATCCGTGTGTTATCACCAGGCGTCATCCTTTTTTTGCAGAACATTCATCCTAAACAACAGATATTCCTCATATTCTTTGTGGAAGCAGCTAGAGGGTCCATAGAAATTTAACTTGAGGGAGGTTTTGCAATTTCTAGTTTTATAAGCATTTGTATTCCTCATGCAATAAGGAAAAACAAGTTAATGTATATTCAGGATGAGCTACTGTAGGTCTTGAAGCACTAAAGCTGCCTCTGATCCTTAAAAATGAGTTATTCAGTAATAAAGTGAAAGGATGATGCCTAGTTTGCCCCACACCATAATGGCAGCCAGGGTGGCATCTTTCTCTGCATCTTGTTTCACTCCATGAAAGAGCCACAACTGTGCAAGTGAGCAATCTGTCCTGTTTAGAGCAGATTTGAAACTATTTTGTGCTTTAGCTTGGTTTGAGGTCAAATAAGATGATTCCTACCCTTAAAACGTAAAGAAATACTTCTGGCAGCCTGAATAAATTAATATTTTTCCTATGCCTTTTTTTAAGTTACAACCTCAGGATTTTCTAGATGCTCCCTGCAGATGGTGATACACATGGCACTGTCTCGATTAGCTCAAATTCTCTCACGTATTCTACAAAAATAATACCCCAAATTCATCTCATGACTGTAGTCTTTTCTGCAATGAAAGCTTTGTCATCTCTACACCTCATTATTGTACGTGTCCTTGTGCAAAAGTTAGCTTCTTTGACTGCTATAGGAATGACTCCAAATACTGATGCCAAATATTTGTGTCTTTATTATTGTAAGAAATCAGAGATCAAGCCCACAGTTATTCAGAAGGCTTCTTTGACACACAGAACATTAAATGAAAAAAAAAAAAAAGAGAGAGAAAATCATCCTTGATTATTGTATCTCTAAAATTATTTGGAATGTATACTGTATAATTAAGGCTGATTATCAGCTTAGATTTCTTGGCTTTGTTTTTTGAGAATATTGTCTTCTGTGGACATGAGGTTAGTGAAACTGTACACTAGCGAGGGAACAAAGCAAAACAGATGGTGCATTAATAATGGAAGTATTAGAAAAAGAGTACTCTTCCAGATTTCAATGCATTCATTAATACATTTTAGACTATTTAATTGCTTCCTGAAATGATAATTGAAAGAGTTTCATTTTCTAAAACCTAGACCTGGTAATATAAACTAGGCACAGTGCCACAAAGAGCTTGAATGCTGTAACACGAGAATGAATAGAGGAGGTTTGGATTTTTTTTAATGCATGTATGTTTATTTCTTTTAATGAAATCTTTATGAAGACATACAAAGTATCAGGAAAAGAAAGATTTACAAAGGCAAGAAAGATTTAAGCAGTACTGGATGTTTAGAAAATGCAAAAGAATATTTTAGAGTTTTTTTAAAATCAGCCCATGACAAGGGAGGGTGAATTGGATTTATGACCACAAGAGTTTAATGCAGTATGATTTTATCAACATTATTCCCTTCCATACTTGGCATGTCTATTACTTTAAGTAGAGGTGCTTTCGAAATATTTTATTCTGAAAGCGTTTGCTGCAACTTCTCTAGTGTCTCTTCTAAATATGGATAGGCAGTCAAGCTTTTCCTGATTCTGAACCCTGCCACTTGTTGCATGTTGGAAAATTTGAGTCAAGCTTTACTGTGGTCATGTTCTCATCCATTTCCAGAAGTCTAGATGTGAAGAACAAACAGAAAGTGAGAAAAAAAAAACCAAAAAACCCAAATACACTGAAAAAAGAGCCGCAGTCTCTCAAAGAGAATATATAAAGAAAAAGACCAGCAAATATGCAGAGAAATCAGAATGAAAATATCAATAATGAAGAGGGGGAATAAAGGAAATCCAAACAAAAAAACAGTTTGTAAAGCAGCTGCTCTTCAAAGCCTTCCATGGATAGGCAATCCAAAATAATGCAGATGGCATAAAGTAGCTCCTCCTAGGGGAGATTTTGACTGTTGTCCATAAGAAGTGTAATTCCTACTCATGCCATTCTTGGGTACTCTTTTCATTCCCATTTGCCAAGGGTCCATGGCTACTGGGATCTCATATGTATGCTTTGAAGGAAGCCGAAAAATTCTTCAGAAGTTCCACCTGTATCAGTAGCTGGAGGATAAGCATGAACTCAGGCATGGCCAGGCATGCTGCACAGGCATCGTCTGAGCAGGACTGAGTTGTCTGATCATTCCACCACACCAGCTGATCACTGTTCTCTTAGCCCTGCCTGCAAAATTATGCTCCCATGCTGCTTATGCTAAAATGATAGAAAACAACAATCACTGCTGATATTAGAGTCACAGCATTGATGTTTTCACTTTTAATACTTTGTTGAGAGGTAGCCACACATGGATTTTTTTCTAGCAGATCTGATGAGTGATTATCTTTGCTGAGGAAGTAGAAGAGTGATGAGAAGAAGATGGGAATGTTTTTTCTCTAGTCTTACCTATGCCCCAAAAGCACATATAAATGCAGCCTCATGCTTCAGTAGGCCCTGCCTACTCATTGATTGTACATTAGTATAATGACATTGGTTAGCAATGTGATTTTTTTCTAATTATGTAGTTATAAGGGAACAACTCCCTTTATGGATTTCATTGCATCCATGCAAAAGCACCTCATGCTAAAACAGATGGCAGAGCTGTATCAACATGCCACAAGGCAAGAGAGACCCTGAAATTATGGAATATTCCCTGTTCAATGGTACCTGTCCTTTCTTCTCTCAAATTTCATGCGATATTTGTGGAAAGATTAGAAAAAGTTTCTTGCTCAAGCAAACAATTTTTTACATCCAAAAATATTCATACACATATGATTATAAAATAATGAGCTTAGTATACCATATATCAAAATTTCCTTTTGCTTAGAGGGAAAATCAAGATGAACGTGTAAAATTATTTGTGAAAGAAAATATTCCAAAACATTTCAATAACAAAATTATAATTGCACATTGCTGAAAAAAAAAAATAAAACATTTGCAGTTTCCAAAATAGAGCTCCCCTGGTATGTTCCTTCAGTTATAGCCGGTAGAGTGGAAGACTCCTTTTTTTTTCTTGATATTTTGGTTTGTCTGGAGACAGAAAGGGGAAATTCTATGCATCAACAAACAAAATGCATATAAAAAATCTAGGCTGTGCCTGATAGAGAATAAGGTTGTGACACATCTAAATTACAGCACTCACAAAGTTCCTGTGGTAGCTCAAATAGAAACTGCTTGATGTCAAACTGATACAATAAAAACAACTGAAAACTAATCACAAAAAATTATCATCTCTTCAAAATACAATCCTTCAAAATACTATAATTTATGTTGACTTAAAACAAAATGCATATTTTGAATAAATCTGGCACTCTTCCCTCTCCCTTAAGAATATGAAATTAAAAGAAAAAAATTGTGGAGAATGTGTTTTTTTTTCCCACTGGAAATACACTAACAAAAAAAATCTGTCATCAGTTTTCAGAAATCTAGCCTAATGTCATTTGGAAATATTGCTGAGGCTTAAAAAATTTTAAACATGCAAATCTAGTTCTATTGTTTCATGCAGGAGACTTTTTTTCCAGATTTTTTTTCATCTACAAGAATTATCATATGTAGGTAAACAAAGGTAGAAAGATTTAATCATCAAAATCTTCATCACAGTTTAATTGTCCACAGTAGACCATAAAATTACTGACAGCTTTAATATTTAATATCTGATTTGGTACCTGTATTAACTAAAGGCTTATATACCTCACCTAGAAGAAATTATAGAACTAATACAAAAAAAATGTGTCTGTGCCCTCAATAACAGTAGCAGCAGCTTGGTTTATGAATCATTACTGTCTTTTTCAAATTGCCAAGTAAGAAACAGTAATCTGTTTGACTTAGGTGGCATTTTATAAGAATGGTAAAGAAATGTAAGAGTCTATCTGTAAACACTTTTTTTCTTGGTTCCTTAGACATGTTTGAGTTACATTTACTGTAAAGTCAAGTCCTGCTTTCACCAGAAAAACTATTCAAAAGAAAAAGTTTCTTCTTTCTAGCCTGGAACTGTCTGTATACATGCTGAAAAGATAGCTAAACTTTTGTTTTGCTTTGGTTTGCTTTTTTACAGAATATTGCAAAGTGTTAGAAATCTGGACTGTCACCAACAACCACATTTCATCTCAATAATTCAAATCTCAATTAAGAGCCTCTCTGGGCTACCTAATTTGTAGGTAGGATCCCTGGAGTATGACTAAATGCCATGTTTGATGTTTATGCAAAATACTTCAAACTAGGCAAATAAATACAGTATTTGGTGTTATAACTCTTAAACTAAGCAAGTAAAATGTGTGTGCTTGTAACAGACCAAATAATGTGGAAATTGTCTGCTGGTTGTAAGATAAGTGGTAAGAGATGAAGAGACCTCTGAGGAGGCCTGCAGAACTGTGGAGGTAGTATACTGCTTGTTTTACATAATGAGAGACTAGAAGAATAAGAACAAAAAGTTGCCTTCATGCAGAATGCCTCCTAGTAGTTAAGGATACTGAGAGCATTTCTAGAATAGAACTGGTGAATGTAAGGTGTGTTTTCTAAACATAGTAATTGTGCAAGTGCAACCTAAATGTGAGTAGAGGGCTGTGGTGAGGTAAACCAAAATGGAAAAGGAGAAATCATCTGCCTAGACGTGTATAAATTATTTGACACCGTTCCACACAATATCCTTGGCTATAAATTGGAGAAATATGGATTAGACTGACAGACCACTTGGTGGATAAGGAATTGGCTTGATGATCACCCTCAAAGGGTTGCAGTCAATGCCCCAATATTGAGTGGAGAGCAGCAACAAGTGACATTCCCCAGGGGTCAGTATTGAAAGCTGTGTTGTTTAACAGCTTTGTCTATGACATGGCCAATGGGATTGAGAGTACCCTCAGCAAGTTTGCTGATGTCACTAAGCTGTGTGATGTGATCCATATGCTGGATGGAAGGGATACCATCAAGAGGTAAACAGGCTTGAGAGGTGGGCCCGTGCAAACTTCATGCAGTTCAACATGAAGTTAGCACAGGCCAACAATCCCAAGCGCATGTACAGACTGGGTAAAGAGTAGAATTGAGAGCAGCCCTGTGAAGAAGGTCTTGGTAATATGAAGGCAGTGGGAAGGCATATAGCGGCTTTCCAGTGCGTTGTCTTTCAGGCAGAAAATGAACAAAAAGCCTTAAGTGCTGTTAGAATGGATTTCTTCTCCTTCCTCTCCTTCCTATAATGTTTCCCAAAAAGTAACACTATCATATACTGTACTTTATAGATATCTATGTACTATACATTGAAATGTATGTGCTGAACCTATATATGTCTATTATATCATATATGATGATCAGCATTAGATTTTTCTCTGATTCAGGCAGTGGTCTGAACTACAGGATTCTAGACCTGGGTAGTAACTAAAGATAAAGCAGCTGTATTCCTAAAGTCTATTAATTTATTTTTTAAATCCTGATTATTGATTATTACTGGTTATTTCTGGAATATGGATACGAACAATAGTCTTGCTCTCTCCTAATTTTGTTTGTGTCTCTGACTGACTCTCATTTGTATTGCTAGTCCCCTGGAATTATCTAGCAGTTTCTAAGATGTGTTTTAATGGATGAGGATGCTACAGATTCCCATTTCTGTTTGCAGTAGCATTATATAGAAAAAAAGCTATATCTGTGAATTGGACACAGCTGGATGGAACACTGAATGTGCATGATTGCAAGGAGCTGACTTCAACAATCTAGGTGATTTCTTCCAACCCTAGGCTTCAGTTTTTCAAATCTTTTATGCAGACTTTATTTCATTAGTATCATTCTTTCTTCTCTTACAACTAGCTTATCAATATCCTAATTATATGATGCATTTCAGAAGCCATTGCCTCTGCCTGCTTTATAGTACATTATGTAATAGGGGAATATGTTCATAGGGGTATTTTATTTTTTGAGGAAAGCAGCTATTAACTTTAAAACCAGTAAGTAACAACACTTTTTTTTTTTTTCTTTCCCCACTTTTTATCCTGAGAGTAGCAGAAAGAGATTAAAAATACACATTTCCATGGGAAGTTTTATTTTTAGAGTTGGAAAGACTTGGAGCCACACGGACAGACAGCATGAGTGCAGTATTTAATTTGAATTTTAGCACTTAGAACATTCTGTTCTACATCATAAGTGCCCTGTTTGGGACCATTCAGCCTTATGCGTATAGGGAGACAACAATAATCTTGCAAGTAGAAGAGTAGTTTGTTTTTCTTCCTCCCTCTCTGGTTATTTTCTGCTTCTCAGGGCTAGTTTTCTTTGTTCTCAACAGTTCTCAAGTCATCTCAAATTAGGTTGCTTCCAGAAACACATTTTAATACCAGTCTCCTCAGTACCTGGATGAAACCAGAATCTGCTTTCAATAAACCTTTTTTTTTACTGAAGTATGATTGGTCTCGAAAACACATAGTGAAACAATTGTACATTATTTGAAGAGCCTCCCAAATAAATAAAAAACACCTAGATACCTGCCTCTTACTTAACAGGCAGATTTTATTCCAGCAATCCATTGTGTGTCAATTTTTGTTTGCAAAATAAATCATTTAACATGCTTAGAAGGGGCTTTATTAATGATACACTAATTGAGATTGAAACATCATTGTTTGCTAACTTCATAGTTCAGTAACATTCAATTTTAAAAGAAAATAATATTGAAACTTCATAAAGCAACAAATGAAAAGTTAAAAAAAAAAAAAAAAAAAGAAGAAAAAAGCCTGTTTTTCATAAACTTCCTCTTTTCTGACAGAAAGACAATTTTAACTTCAAGCATCACGGATTGATGCCAGATGCAGAAGTATTTGCTTTAAGATGGAGTAATAAATTATGGATTTGTAGCCTCATTTAACATTGTGGTAGCCCTGGCCAAAGCACTCCCTTAGGAAATGTCAGTTTTTATCTATGCATACAGAGCAAAATATGCACCCTAGTGTTCCCAACATTTTCTATAATATAGAAGCTGTGAGGCATAATTTATAAAGTGCACTCTAATATCACAAAGCTATTTTTGAAATCACTACATTGGAAATAATTAATAGAGAACCTGTAAAGCATTCACTTTCTAACTACAGCTGAATGATCTCTCAGCAACTAGAAATTTAAAAAAGCCAAACAACCAAAACCAAATTAACAATCACCTGAAACTGACATAAAAGAAAACATAATGTGAAATTGCAAGAAATTAAAAGCCAATAAGATCAACAGATAGACCAAACCTACATGACCACACCTGTTACTCCATTCAATCAGGGCTCTTTTCTAAAAGACACTGATTTTCCTTGCCCTGATTCAGCAAATCAGTCACAGGCATAACTACAAACAAAAGAGTAATCCTCCTGACTACAGTTGAACTAAACACTTGCTTAATATTAAACCCCTGGGGACAGATCCAGAACTACACAGATGTGTATATACTGCAGTTCCTTTTCAACAGAAGTAGTGGGACCTTTGTAGGAACTATGAGCTCATCATATGCCTGATATGAATTTGTGTTGCATCTCTTGTGCTGCATCTCACAAATCTTCTGCAATTCAGACCCTCAAGTCTTATTTTCTTTCTAAAATTATATTTCTCTGTTGATCCAGTGATCAGTTCAGGCTATGAAACAGCGCTATCTGCCACTCTGCAAAAATTGCAACATCAGGATTTTAAAAACATTTTTACTTTTGTTTTCCTAATATCAGTGCAGCTATCTTAAAAATAACCATCATCTGCTTGTTCTGCTATAAAACATTACCTGTTGAATGAAATCCAAATAAATATATCAGCTATTATTCATACCCTTCATTATTTTAAGTCTATGTGCTGACACTATAATTTCAGTCTAAATGACCTATTTTGAAATAGCTTAAAGTAGATTCCTTTCCAACTTAGATAAATTTATATAAAGACACTCATGTTGAAATGTTGAAATAAAACATCAACTCCAAATAAGAAAAGTTGTGCATTACTACTGAGATTGTTATTACAGTTCCACTCATGCTGTAGATAGGCCCAAAGTCATTAAAGTGGATATTAGTGATGAACTGGCACAGAAGAACACATCCGACAGAGAGGTCATGTTTTTCATTCTGTTCTGCTCCTTATTTAAACTTTCCATCTGCATATAGGACCAATAAATTGTTTCAGATTTCATTGCATATTTGTGATAAAGATATTGATTTATTTGAAAAAGTATGAATTGTTACTAATAAGAAATGATTTTGTTCCTGTTGGGGGATCTACACTGTTATAAAAGGTATCAGAGATTTGGGTGGAATTATTCATGAATAATACACAGTTTCTGAGAACTGATATACAGTTCTCAAATACTGCATGTGAATTTGATGATTACCGGAGTCCATAAAGAGTAAGAAAAAACATGTTTTATATTGACATTACAGTTCTGTCCTTTGAAGAGTCATTAGCTTCTTTTTCTCATGACAATAAGTTATGTGAATTTAGGAACCCTGGATAACCTTTCCGTTTTTCTACTCTTTCCAATAAAATTCTTGCCATGAGGAGCAGAGCTAAACCAAATGATTTGCCCTGATATGATGTGAATTCAGCCTAATTGCCAAGAAAGTTTCTTGGGTTTTCTTTCTGTTTGTTATTCTTATTTGTTGTTGTCATTGCTGTTATTTTTTGGTTTTTTTTTGTTTGTTTTCCTTCCAGAACAGACCATGTTTTCAATGCATTGTTAGAATTCTGGATATTGATTTCAGCAGAGCTAAGGTTTATCTGCAGGTAAAGATTTCTGATAAGGTGTCTAAAATTTCTTCATGCGGACTAAAGGGAAAAAATATTCTTAGATTTCAAGTTATAGAGCTGGATTCTTATCTAGGAATCTATGAGGACATAGAGTGAATTTCATGCTATTTCAAGTGGAGCGTCATGGATGCAGTAGTCAGTGTAGCTTATCAGAAGCATTATTTGACTTGTCTATAAAGACAGACGAGAAAATGTGCTGTATGGTGAACACCCCTGAACTGTGTCAGAATAAAATATGGTAAAAGGCAAAACCAGATGCTTTCATACTGGAACAAAAACTAATAAAAATTTTAAAAAAATTAAATAAATCATAGAAGTTTTAGAAAGAAAAAAATATAAAAGAAGGGGGAGGAAAAAAAAAACAGTTAAAGAAGTAACCCAGAGACCCAGTAGGGAATAACAAGATAGGATATTAAATTTGGTTTAGAAAACTGTACTCATGAGATTATGTGAAGGCAAAGATTTGAGGATCAAAAGAAACAGAGTTAAATGGCTCAAATGCTTTCACATGATTCTGAATCGACTCAGCATGAGCAGCTTGCAACGTTCAGTCTGCCAATCTTCCCTGGATATGTGCATTCTCTTCCTAAAGCCCTCATTGTGATCTTTGTAAAAGAAATTCACATACTAATGATGTCCCTTAGTGTACCTTATGAAACATTCAAAATGGGATGTTATGGATATGGAGTTTAACAGGGAGCAACTAATTGTTTATGCTGGGCTAGCCTGAGGGGGTTTAATTTTAAAACTTTAAAATTATAAGGTCTGGATTTCCAGGGTAAAGTTTCCCTAATAGATGGTTCAATAGCATATAGCTAGTCTGTGAAAAGCATACTGTGCATATTTTTTTTTATATGAAACTCTCTGTAGACTATGTGCTGTTTATTTATGAGGCTGAGGTCTGCCTATTCTAATAGCTGGGGGAAAAAAAATAAAAAAATCAGCCAGCCACCCTACCTGCTAGCACACTAGAATGCCTGTTGTGCCACCTTCCAAGCTACTGTTTTATTAATGATCTTGAAACTGAAATAGTAGGGCATGAAGAAGTGTTAAAATGACTTACTGATATGTCACAGACATTTGCCAAGAAAATGAAATGCACTGAGAGGAAAAAGCACCAGGGAGGCCAATGAGGAACCACATGTTCCATATTCTGATTTGTCTGACCTTCACCTTCCTGAGCTCTGGAGAGAAATGAAACTACCTTGCTTGTGCTGTGCAAACTCATTATCCATAAGATCCAGAATTGTGTGGATTATGTGCAGAGTTTGTTTATTTACATCACAAATAAGTCGTCTTTAAATTGAACACAACATTTTCTTTGTTAAAAACAAAAAGCAACAGCACAGATATCCCACATGTTGCTTCATACCCATCGATGTTTCATGCTTGTTTCTTAGCATCTTTAGAAATAATTGTTTTAGACAGAAAAGAACAAGAGAAATTCTGATGTTGAAGTTGGTCATAGCAGGGCAATAAACAGTTACATATTTTCAGACAAAGGACAACAGTTTTCACATCTCTTTTGGTCTATGTAGTACTTCTGGTGAGTTTAATTCTGGGTTTTTTTGGGGTAGTAAACTGCCTGTCTTATGTCACAGCACACAGTATGATAGGCTTGTGCCCTTGATAGGGGTCCTTTGGTTGTGAATTGTTATCCAATTTTCTAGCAGCATGGCAAATGAAGACTTCTTCCCAGCTGGCTGTCATACTGAAGAGCAGTACAAGCAACTCATTTCTTATGTCATCTCTCTGTGTTCAAGCTGAGCTTAGCCAACAGGAATGGCAAGTTTCACCAGAATTTCTGTGGGGTTGGAGGCATTCTAACTGGATCTTGAGGAAGACTTCTGTACACATGCTTTGACCATCTGCACTCTAAAGAAATCAAGAGAAGATCTGAACAGCACAGATTCTCTCAAGTGCCTGAATTGATGAATGTGTCCTACCTTGAATATTTTAAAAATCAGAAAAGAGGACTGAGAAATATACATAAGGAAAACACAATCTTGTCAGAAAGAGCATCCATTTTGGCATTGTTTTTTTTTTCTTTGGAGATTAATTTTCTCTTGTGGACTACACTTTCCATGCTCTTTCTTCCACAGGATTTCCCACACTTCGGTTTTGTTTGTTTGTTTGTTTTCTTTTTAACTACTTTTTGCTCAGAGATTAACATTCCTTGTGGTACGGACAGGTATTTCAGGTGAATGGATGGCTCCATTTTACAGTGAATGAAATGATGCTTGTTTATGCCTCACATATGAAGTGCTTTAGGGAGTTTAAATAGCTCTGTATGAATATGCTAACTGAAATTATTACATGCCATAATGTCTATATGGCATCCTGTAGCTAGAATGGGAGCTGTAATTCTGAATCTCTGTGGTGAACGGATATTAGAGCCAGTAAATGATTCTAATGTTGTTAAGATCTTTCTCTTTGTCAGATAAAGTTGTCACATTTGGAGGGAGCTGAGTTCACTTTTGGAGGTATGAGACCTTTACCCACAGCTCACACCGAGGACGGATGGCAGCAGTACCTCCCCACACTGTGTTCTGACAGGTTGTGGCACCAGCTGGGTAGGTCTCTTTGTAGATGGGGAAGATGAAGTCTGCAGTCACAGCATCCCTGCAAAAGCTGCAAGCAAACACCACTGGTGCCACTTGCTGTGTGCCTGCTTGTCTAAGCTGATCACAGGAAAAGGGTTTAGAATCCAAATTAATTTCTAATTGCTTTTCAGTTTGAAGATTACATTTTAGATCTACCTGGATTCCTGCAAGTCTACTTGTTTCCATGAGGTTCTAAAGGGTAAAAGGCAGTGCAGAATTTAGCCCTCTGTCATGACTAATTTAAGCAAGTTTTAGGCCATTAACCTAGAGGGTAAAGGTTTGCTCTGTTATCATAACATCAGCTAGTCCCCCAGCCTTTCTCTGGCTTCTGATACTTAATTGTGTTTGGTTTCTGTTAGAGGTCCAGAATGCTTGTTAGACCCTAAAAAGGTGTAAAACATAATCCAGTACTGTCTCCAAACTAGTCCTCTGGCAAGCACAAACAGTGCATCTAAGACTATGTTAGTATTGATCTTGAGTCAGATCACATTAGTGCTTCCTACACTACCTGGCTAGAGCTTGCCAGGGAGTTAGCAATGCATAGAAAGACAGACCCAGGCAGTCAGATCGATGGATTAATCATGTCTGTCTGCTTTGTGCAATTTTACTTCCTACATATCTTTCTTGATCCCTTTGTGCCCTTTCTGGGAATGAACTTTCTAAAAGGTTCAGAAGATACATAACACAAGTGTGTGCACATAATGACTCTAAACATCTTTTGAAAAGCATAATAATATTGAATGCTTATATCTGTGTATGCACCTACTCTCACAGATACGTTGTTTTACTCTCATAGCTGAGATTTTACCTTTAGACTAATAGGGTTTTGGTTTTTGGGTTTGGGGTTGGGGGGGGGGGGGGGTGTTTGTTTGTTTTCGTTTTTGTTTTTTAGGAAAAGAAGATTATCTTTGGCAAATGGTTATGTTTATATGACACAGAGAACTGTATGAACATCTTGTAGAATTTCCAGTGCATGAATGAACAATACTATAAACTTTCCTAAAGGACTTTAAGGTCTCTTTTTGCTTCTCTCTTTCACATTTATCTTACTTTGAATTATTTGAATTTCTCATTACTTATTGTCTACTCACCTTCACACACTCATGAGTGGATTAAAAATAAGTTTCTTATGCTATCAATACATTATTCTGTCAATTTGGTCTAGTTCTAACTGTATAATTTAACACATTGTTGTCAAAAATCAGCCTGCTGTAGCCAAATATTTCACTGTAAAATACTCAATATGCTACTCTGTTATTTCTTTGCAAAACAAATCTCAATTTTCTTGTGACTGGACCTTTGTTCTAATTGGACTTTTATTCTAACCTTCCTGCTTATGAATTTTTTTCTAAAATGGTAGCTTTCTGCTTAAATTACTGACAAAGAAATATTGGGTCTTTGTGATTTTTATTCTTTACTGGAAGATATCTGCCAGGGAGAAAGATGTGCAAAGTTTCATATCTTCAAATACCATACTCTTGTAAAAGTAACTATTTGAATTTTTTCTACCTATAGCATTCTACCACCCCTCTTTACACCTCATTCTTCAGTATTTTCCTCACAGATTTTAAGTCTGCCTGATTTGACTTTCTTTACATAAGTTTTACTGCCTTAAACCTATTTTCCCAAGCCCTTCTGAGAATCTCAATCTTGTATTTGTGATTATTTGTATTACATCAATAGCTATGGGACCTAGATGAAACCAGAGTGCTATTTTATAAGCACAGATTCATGCTGAGAAACAATATTTGCTCTGACGACTTGATAATAGCGGATCCAGTCTTAGACACACCAGGGAGAGATGCATTTTAAGCACATAGTGAGGTAGTAAAGAAAATACCTGACTTCCTTGCAGTCAGTGGGAAGCACCATGATCACTTGTTTCAAAGATTTGGCTGGCACCACATTGATGGGAGTTTTCAAGATTTAATTGGACAGGATGCTCGAGAGCATAGAGTTCCTTTCCCATTAGTGGGTGGACTAGATAATCCTTCAAGGTGCTTTTTAACTTGGGCTGTATTATGAGCAAGAATATTTCTGCTCCACTTGGAGGCCTTTGAGGACCTCCACCTCCTTCACTGATGACTCAGGTACACCAGGCTCAGTGTTCACCTTCTCATATTATTTGGGACATGTCCTGGCACCAAAGCCTAACCTCACAGAGTTTCGTCATGGTCTTTATGCCCCCTTTTTATCTATATCAAGAGGAAATCCTTAGCAACAATGGCTTCTGGGTGACAACAGACATTTCTTGCATCACTGATGATAAAATCTGAGACCTGGACCTCAAAATAGCATAGCAGCTGAAGTTACACAAATGTTGGTAGCACATTAATGTGGAGGAAACATCAAAATGTGTATTTTTAAAGGCAAGTGTTGGACATTTCATTTATGAATGCTGGATTTGACAAAGATCTGTAAATGAAAGATTAGAAAAAGAAACAAAATGGAAGTGATTCACCCAAAGCTGTGCATCTGGTTGTAGTCTAGCGCAGAGCTGGCTGGACTCCCTTGCTTCCAATCTGATGAACAGTTGCTCACATTTACTAAGCATCAGATAAAAAGATATTATTTTTCCTTGGGTTAGTTTTGGTTTTGTTTTGTTTGTGTTCTGTTTGTTTTTTTTTCCTAATAATTGAATGTCTTTTTTTTTTAGAGTGACTCTCTTCTTTGAGTAGACAGTTTAAGACTTTCTGAACCAGGGACAAGTACAGAGGGTTCCCAGAGAGTTCTCTTTAAAGAGATTAGGAATAAGAACTATAGAAATCATCACAGACAAAACCAAGGCTCCTGAGACTCCCAGGTCCTGCTGAGAGGTTCCACAATTGTTTTTCTAGACTATATGGGAGCTGCATTGTGGTTTAGTGACTGACTCATAAATTCAAGTGATCTCTGACATACTGCAGAGTTCCTTGTGGTTTTGTTCCCCAGAAGAGCTTCATGCTAGGAAGGATGGATTCTGTCCTCAGTTATGACCACTATTATCTATGGCTTCATTATATATGCAATAGATTCAGTCCTTCATCCTAAGAGAATAGGTTCCTATAAGTATACCTATAAGCCCACAAAGATGCTGAATATTTTATGAAATTGTATTTTATTTTGGAAGAGGTCTGGTAGGAATGTATTGCTTTCTTCCTGCTGAACTCCCTGAACACTCTTAAAAACACAATAATGTTCCTGACAAACCTTTCAAGGCTAAGCAATTTCTTTCAAAACAGGAAATAAATTACACATCTGAAAATTGTTCACACACTTGATCTATCCTGATCAAAACTCTCATCCCTCAAGACCGGGCAAATTTTCTTCAAGGTACTTTATACCCAGTTCAAGTTCTTCTTGTTAATTTAAGAAAAATGCTATAGGCCAACGATTTTTTATTATTTATGACTATTTTCAAAAACTCATTTCCCTTTTCCTATCCCTCAATGAGAACACTGGTGGTATTCTGCTTTATAGAGCTCATATTGACATTTCTACAACTCTGTGCTCATGTTGTAGGACTTAAAACTGATGCCCATCACAATAGTGTTTGAGTAGCTATTCTTCAAGGTCCCATCCCAGAGCTTACTCCTTGCAACAATAGAGAGCTTTTTTGGCTTGCCTCTCTCCTTACACATTAGGAAGAAAGAGAAATTGTGTAAGATCTACAGATGCAGGTGATTTTGTATTGTAAGTAAATTCCCTAGGCATTAGGCTACTTGTGCAACATGATCAAACATATTTTGGTAGCAGCTTCGTTTCTATGTGAATCATAAAAGTAGTATTGAAACAAGTGAAGATGTGTACTTAAAGTGTTTGAGTATAAAATATTCATTCTTGCTAGTGCTGAATACACGAGTATAGATTTTCATGAGAATAATGAATCTGCAGAAATCCCATACTGTATTCTGTTCATCACACAAGAATAAATGTTCAATATGTCCAGGCCAAACATGACCAAAACATTTGATTGTAAGGATAAATATGCATGTTTTTTTCTTTGCAAGCTATTGAGATTAAAAACCTTATTTTGCTAAATACAATACAGATGTCATCAGTCAGTGCCTCTGATCTTAAGACTTGACCTCTCAAAACACTGAAGACAAAGTCTGAAAAGGGAAAGCAAATGAAATTTGATGAAGGTGACATGGAAGGTCAGTGGCCAGAGTGAAACACTTCTTCAAGACCGGTCTAGACCAAATCCCCATTAGTCATCATTTCCAGGCCTCAGAAAGATCCTGGAAATCCTATGTACTTGCTACGAGGCCTATTTAATTTGCTCTAAGGTGGTTTCTTATTCATTGCTTGATGGAAACAGGAAAAGATGACATATATGCTGAAGCTGAAAAACAACTGGGAGCACAGGAAGGCTATTGGAGCTAAAAGAAATCACCCCCTTTTTTAAAATGAACAAATAGTACTCTGATTCTGTGTTGTTGGTTTGTTGGGGTTTTTCTTCCCCAAAACATAAGATAGTTTTGCTGGTTTAGGTTATTTTTACCTCTGTCTTCACTTTCCTAGGTTTGTGGTGTTGGGATCAGGATTATTCTGTTCATGAATGAAACAGAGCACTGTTATATTGTGTACAGGTGAAATTGGAATGTGTACGCCCTTTTTGAAACTGTACATTTGTTGGCTGCTGTGCTAGTGCTGTTACTTAAAGAAAAGTGAAGAAAATAGAAGGACAGTCACTTGTGGTGAGAATGAGATTTTATGTTCCTTTCAGGTGGGGTTAAGCAGTATGTGAGGTGTGTGAACAGGATTTGCACTGTTTGTTATGAGGATTATTCAGATGTAAAAACCATAAACCAAATTCAGTACAGTGTGAACATAGCTGCATTAATACTAGCACACCACAGAAGATTTTGGGCCCTTATTTCTTAAAGTTGCAAGTGAAACAAAAATATATATATGTAACTACATGCAAAACTAACAATATTCCAACAATACAGTGCAAAAATTTGAAGACTTTACTTATCATGGTCAAATAGATTCCATTTCAATTAAAGAAACAATAGGTGAATGTTGGTCCTATTTGTGAATAAAATTACTCCTAAAATATAATTATTTAATTCTGCAAGGATCAGTACTTGAGAGTAAAATTTTCTCTACTCTTTTTTTTTTTTTCATTAGATGATGAAAAGTAATAAAGATTAGTTAGGTTTTGGCCTAAGGTGGCCAATGGTATCCTGGCCTGCATTAGGAATAGTGTGGCCAGCAGGAGCAGGGAAGTCATAGTGCCCCTGTACTCTGCATTGGTTAGGCCGCACCTTGAGTCCTGTGTCCAGTTCTGGGCCCTTCAGTTTAAGAAGGACATCGAAACACTTGAGCGTGTCCAGAGAAGGGCAACAAGGCTGGTGAGAGGTGTTGAACACAAGCCCTATGAGGAGAGGCTGAGGGAGCTGGGATTGTTTAGCCTGGAGAGGAGGAGGCTCAGGGGTGACCTCATTGCTCTCTACAACTACCTGAAGGGGGGTTGTAGCTGGGAAGGGGTTGGTCTCTTCCCTCTAGCAAGAGGACACAGTCTCAAGCTGCACTAGGGGAGGTTTAGGCTCGAGGTGAGGAGAAAGTTCATCACTGAGGGAGTCGTTTGTCATTGTAATGGGCTGCCCAGGGAGGTGGTGGAGTCACCATCCCTTGGAAGGGTTCAAGAGGACATTGGACATGGCATTTGGTGCCAAGGTCTAGTCATGAGGTCTGTGTTGATAGGTTGGACTTGATCTTTGAGATCTCTTCTAGCCTTGGTGATACTGTGAAGAGGAATTTAGAATAAACTTTTCAATGACAATTTTAATTTTTAGAAGACTACACTTTTCACCCCAGTCTGCAGCTAAGTACCATGCAACAGTTTCCTTACTCTCTCCACCCAGTGGAATGGAAGAGACAACTGGAAAAATCAAGCAACATTTCTGGATTGGCAAAAAGACAATTTAACAGGACTGAAAAGGAATAAAACAATAATAGTAATAGCAATAGCAATAGCAGTAATAATATACAAAACAAATTATTGACAATTAAATTGCTCGCCACTCATGCTGAGCAGTGTTGCCCTGTCAGCTTTCCCTCAGTTTATATCACAGTATCACAGTATTACAGTATAACTAAGGTTGGAAAGGACCTCGAGGATCATTGAGTCCAACCTATCAACACAGACCCCATGGCTAGACCATTACACCAAGTGCCACGTCCAATCCCCTCTTGAACACCCCCAGAAATGGTGACTCAACCGCCTCCCTGGGCAGCACATTCCAATGACGAATGACTCGCTCGGTGAAGAACTTCCTCCTCACCTTGAGTCTAAACCTCCACTGGCACAGCTTGAGACTGTGTCCCCTTGTTCTGGTGCTGGTTGCCTGGGAGAAGGACCAACCCCTTCCTGGCTACAACCACCTTTCAGGTAGTTGTAGAGGGCAATGAGGTCACCCCTGAGCCTCCTCTTCTCCAGGCTAAACAATCCCAGCTCCCTCAGCCTCTCCTCATAGGGCTTGTGCTCAAGGCCTCTCACCAGCCTTGTTGCCCTTCTCTGGACACGTTCAAGTGTTTTGATGTCCTTCTTAAACTGAAGGGCCCAGAACTGGACACAGGACTCAAGGTGCGGCCTAACCAATGCAGAGTACAGGGGCACAATGACCTCCGTGCTCCTGCTGGCCACACTATTCCTAATGCAGGCCAGGATGCCATTGGCCCTCCTGGCCACGTGGGCACACTGCTGGCTCATATTCAGGTGGCTGTCGATCAGCACCCCCAGGTCCCTCTCTGTTTGGCAGCTCTCCAGCCACTCCGACCCCAGCCTGTAGCTCTGCATGGGATTGCCGTAGCCAAAGTGCAGCACTCGGCACTTGGACTTGTTGAATGCTATCCCATTGGAATCTGCCCATCGGTCCAGTCGGTCAAGGTCCCTCTGCAGAGCCTTTCTACCCTCTAACTGACTAACATCTGCCCCTAACTTGGTGTCATTTGCAAACTTGCTGATGACTGACTCTACCCCTTCATCCAGATCATCAATGAAGATGTTAAAGAGGATGGGGCCCAGCGCTGATCCCTGGGGGATGCCACTGGTGGCTGGCCGCCAGCTGGATGTGGCACCATTCACTACCACTCCCTGGGCTCGGCCCTCCAGCCAGATCCTAACCCAGCACAAAGTGTAGTGGTCCAAGCCACGAGCTGACAGCTTAGACAGCAGTTTGCTGTGGGGGACAGTGTCAAAGGCCTTGCTGAAGTCCAGGTAGACCACATCCACAGGCCTCCCCACATCCACCAGACAGGTCACCTGATCATAGAAAGAGATAGGTTGGAGAGGCAGGATCTGCCCTTCCTAAATCCATGTTGGCTGGACCTGAGTCCTTGGCCATCCTTCAGGTGCGCAGTTATTGCCACCAGGATAATCTGCTCCATCACTTTTCCTGACACTGAGGTCAGGCTGACTGGTCTGTAGTTTCCAGGTTCCTCCATCCTACCTTTCTTATGGATGGGGACCACATTGGTCAGTTTCCAGTCACCTGGGACCTCTCCAGTGAGCCAGGACTGGAGGAAAATGATGGAGAACAGCTTGGCCAGCTCATCTGCCAGTTCTTTCAGCACCCTAGGATGGATCCCATCTGGTCCCATGGACTTGTGAGTGTCCAAGTGGCTCAGCAGGTCCCAAACTAATTCCTCATGGATTAGCGGGGCACTACACTGCTCCCCAACCCCATCGCCCAGCTCCGGAGGCCACTCATCCTGAACTCCTGCCTTGCTGTTAAAAATTGAGGCAAAGAAGGTGTTCAGGACCTTTTCCTCATCTTCAGTCACCGTGTTCCCCTCCAGGTCCACTAGGGAGTTCAGGTTCTTCATGCCCTTCTTCTTATTGTTAATATATTTATAAAAATGCTTTTTATTGTCTTTGACAGAAGTGGCCAGCTTCAGTTCCAGCTGGGCCTTTGCCTCCCTAATTTTATTCCTACATAATCTAACAACTTCCTTGAACATACCTCGAGAAGCCTTCTCCTCCTTCCAAAGGTGATACAGCCTCTATTTTCCCCTTAAATCCTCCAGGAGCTGCTTGCTCATCCAGGTCGGTCGCCTTCCCTGCCGGCTTACCTTACGGCACGTGGGAACTGCCAGTTCCTGTGTCTTCAAGAGCTCCTGTTTGAAGTAGGTCCAACCCCCCTGAACCCCTTGGTTCATGAGGGCTGGTACCCAGGGGACTTTGCAGACAAGTTTCTTAAACAGGCTGAAGTTCGCCCTCCGGAAGTCCAAGGTGAAGGTCCTGTTGGTGCTCCTCCCTATCTCCCTGCATATTGAAAACTTCACTATCTCGTGGACACTGCACCCTAGGCAACCTCCCACAATCACGTCTCCCACCGGCCCTTCCCTATTGGAGAGCAGCAGGTCAAGCAGAGCCTGTCCCCTGGTAGGCTCGCTTAACAGCTGTGTCAGGAAGCAGTCCTCCATTCACTCCAGGAATCTCCTGGACTGCCTTCTCTCTGCTGAATGAAGTTCCCAGCAGATATCTGGGAGGTTGAAGTCGCCAACAAGGACAAGATCTGATGATCTTGAGACGGCCTCCAGTTGTTTGTAGAACAATTCATCAGCCTCCTCATCCTGGTTGGATGGTCTGTAACAGAATCCAACCAGGATGTCAGATTTGTTAGGCTGCCCTCTGATTTTAACCCACAGGCTCTCAACTCCCTCATCTTCCACCTCAAGTTGTGTGGCAGAGATTGACTCTCTAATATATAGAGCCACCCCTCCACCTCTTCTCCCTCACATGTCTCTCCTAAAGAGCCTCTAGCCCCCCAGTGTAGCACTCCAATTGTGCGTGTTGTCCCACCATGTTTCTGAGATGGCGACTACATCATAGTCGCCCTGATGGATCAGGACCTCCAACTTCTCTTGCTTATTGCCCAGGCTGCGTGCATTGGTGTACATGCATCACAGCTGGGTTCCTTGCTTATATATTGAGCATGACATCATATGAGAATAAATATTCCTTCAGACAGTTTGGGTCAGCTGTCCTGGTTGTGTCCTCCACCAACTTCTTGGGCCCCCATAGCCTTCTTACTGTCAAGATACGGGAAGAGGAAGAGCCCTTGATTAAGTATCAATGTTATTTAGCAACAATTAAAAACATCATTGTGTTATCAACACTATTCTCATCTTAAATCCAAACCACAGCACTGTGCCAACTACTAGGAAGAAAGATAACTATCTGAGCTGAAACTAGGACAAATATATATCCATGTAGGAATAAAAGGCAAAAAGGAAGTTGTTTAGAGCAATCACAAGGATCACAAGGAAGGTCCTTCAAAAATGTTACAGGAAAATAACTTGGAAGCTCTTTTGATGAAATTTTTTGTTATTCTCTGACCAATACAATGTCTGAAATGCATTACTTATTCTTTATCTAAATCTGGTAGCACTGAAAGAATTCTGTACAAGATATTAATTAGGATATAATACAATCTCACACTAACTGACTACAGGAACATTCATCACATCTGGTATAAAAATTTGGAAGTAGTCTCAAGTTCTCAGGCAATAGCAATCATATTTTTACTTTACAAGTAGCTAGGACAAACCTCAAATCTACTCAAGAGATCTTACTCGAGAGAAGTTTCAAAATTCCAAAAATATAACTTTTCTTTTTTCTTTTTTAAGTTTTTCCCCTCAAAAATTGTGCCTTTGATAATTTTTAATTGGATTTTACAGAAAGAAAAAGAATATATATTACATTCAATTATCTAAAACTTCAAAGTGATTAAGAGGCTTTTTCTCTTACTTTCCAGACTAGTTCGCTAATGTGGTACATTTCAAACAGGAGGTATGATTTTAGATTAATTCCTAAGTTTCTGGAAAGACAGGTTGTTAATAACTTATTTGTCAGACTTGATTATAGCAGGATTCCATGAACAAGAAATTTGGTCAGCCAGCACATTCCTCAATTTGTGTGCATCACAAAATAACCAGGGGAAGGGGCTGAGGAGAACTTTCAATGGTGGTGGTAATTCAGCCCAAGCAATCTGATAAAACCCGAAGCTCAATTTTGATATGTTCCATTAATACTAATAACTTCTTTTACCAGGATTTGTGGTCTTAGGTAGTAAGGTTCTTTATATGGGACGATCGTTGCCATTATCACTGTGTTACTGAGAATGAGACAAAATAGCTTGCCCAAAATCACCTCAAAGATGAGGGCCAGTCTTTGGAGGAAATGTGATCTGAGATTTTCCAACCTGTTCTGGCAGGCATTACACAGCACTCAGCTATCCTTCCACTTCAAACCACACAGCTTAGTGCAAGCACAGAAAATTGGAGGTTTATAAACATCTGAAGTGGATAGACTGTACATTTTGTAAGTACAGGAACTGTCTTAGATTCTAACATGGAGGAAAAGAGCCTATAAAGCCTGATCCTGTGCTGCTCTTAGCCTCCAGACTTAAAGGTGAAAATGCATTTTCTAAGCTGTTACAGCTTAGTTGTGAATAAAGTGTTAGGAGGGAGCACAAGTAATTTCTTAGTAAAAAAGTAATATTTAAAAAATACATACATTGTTGTGTATAAGAGACAAGATTAAACTTACATACTGTGAATAATGAAAACAATAAACAAAATTATGACATTAATGTAAAAACAGTAGAAAATGTTCTTCTGGCAAGTGATGTGTAATCTTCTGGTTAAGATGTCACTATCAGTCATTTCTTTATTTTAGAACACTAATATAGAAATCTTTTATGTTCACCCAGGAAAGTGAGAATAAAATCTCTTCTAAAGACTTTTTGATATCTTAATGTCAAAACTAATTAAATATATTAATTTCAGTGAAGTTTCATCCATGCAGACTTACACAAAGACCTCAGCACAGAAAAGAGTAGTTTTGGAGTAGTATTGTGATGTCATCCACAATTTTGTAATTTAAATTCTGGTTAATATTTTGGATCTTTTGAATCATTCTCTAAATATATCTATATCTATATCTCTAAAATGTCATTTACATGACTAAAATTAATTTTGAAATTAGTGTACTAATCAGAACTGGCAATCTAACTATGTAAAAAAAAAAAAAAAGCCAAACATTATTCATAGACTCATAGAATCAGTCCATCAGTTCCAGCCCCCCTGCCATGGGCAGGGACACCCCACACTAGATCAGGCTGGCCAGAGCCTCATCCAGCCTGCTCTTAAACACCCCCAGGGACGGGGCTTCAACCACCTCCCTGGACAACCCATTCCAGGGTTTCACCACTCTCATGGTGAAGAACCTCCTTCTCACGTCCAGTCTGAATCTCCCCACCTCCAGCTTCATTCCATTCCCCCTAGTCCTATCACTGCCTGAGATCCTGAGAAATCCCTCCCCAGCCTTCTTGTAGGCCCCCTTCAGCTACTGGAAGGCCACAATTAGGTCACCTCAGAGCCTTCTCTTCTGCAGACTGAACAGCCCCAACTCCTTCAGTCTGTCCTCATAGGAGAGCTGCTCCAGCCCTCTGATCATCCTCGTGGCCCTTCTCTGGACACATTCCAGCATGTCCATATCCCTCTTGCAATAGGGTCTCCAGAACTGGATGCAGTATTCCAGGTGGGGTCTCAGCAGAGCTGAAGCTGAGTAGAATAGAATAGAATAGAATAGAATAGAATAGAATAGAATAGAATAGAATAGAATAGAACAGAATTAACCAGGTTGGAGAGGACCTTTGAGATCATCAAGTCCAAGCTAGCACTCAACACCATCTTATCAAATAAACCATGGCACCAAGCACCTCATCAAGTCTCTTCTTAAACACCTCCAGTGATGGTGACTCCACCACCTCCCTGGGCAGCACATTCCAGTGGGCAATCCCTCTTTCTATGAAGAACTTCTTCCTAACATCCAGCCTAAACCTCCCCTGGCACAGCTTGAGACTGTGTCTTCTTGTTCCAGTGCTGGTTGCCTGGGAGAACAGACCAGCCCTCACCTGTCTACAACCCTTCAGGTAGTTGTAGACAGCAATAAGGTCTCCCCTTAGCCTCCTCTTCTCCAGGCTAAACAATCCCAGCTCCCTCAGTCTCTCCTCATAGGACCTGTGCTCCAAACCCCTTACCAGCTTTGCTGCCCTTCTCTGTACAAGTTCTAGCAAATCAACATCTTTCCTAAACTGAGGGGCCCAGAACTGGACACAGTACTCGAGGTGTGACCTAACCAGTGCAGAGTACAGGGGCAGAATGACTTCCCTGCTCTTGCTGGCCACACTGTTCCTGATACAGGCCAGGATGCCATTGGCCTTTTTGGCCATCTAGGCACACTGCTGGCTCATGTTCTTCCAGCTGTCAATCAGTACCCCCAGGTCCCTTTCTGCCTGGCTGCTCTCCAGCCTCTCTGACCCCAGCCTGCAGCAATGCATGGGGTAGAGGGGGAGAACCACCTCGGTTGACCTGCTGACCACACTTCACCTGATGCAGCCCAGGATCTGATTTGCTTTCTGGGCTGCAAGTGCACATTGACAGCTCATGTTGAGCTTCTCATCCACCAGTTGAGCTTCTCGTTCATATTGCCCTTTTTGAAAATGCATTCCCAGGCAATGTTTTGTGTTCAAATTAAAAAGCTCAGCACTGGATCAGCTCAAGGTCATCATAGTTTGTCTGTTACAGTCTCCCTCAAGTTTGATGAGAGAGCTACAATAATAAAAATGTATTGAATTAAAAATAAAATAAAATAAGGAACACCAGTAATTTATTGTATTAGTGATGATAATTTTGCATTTGACACAGAGTTAAAAAGAATTTCTCTATTTGATGATGTATTAATATGTGTAGTGACAAATCCTTCAGCACATACTATAGCTACCATTGCCTGCAGGAAAACCTGAGGACATTCTAAAGAGCACTGCAGAGGGAAGTTGTTAAAAAGTACTTGATTTGGAGTTAGACTGAAACTAAGCAAGAAGGTTTGATGTATTGCCAGAAGACTTTATCTTCCCCAAAATTTTGTAATCAAACACAAAGGAGACCCTACTGCATATTTTGTTGTTCAGCAAACATGAAAAGTTTGTTTTCCTTTCATTAATGAATCTCTGTTTACACTTAGCCTTATCCAAAATGGCACATTCTGTAGATATTGTTACCGCTTAAGTTGTAATATTAATTCACTTCAGTGAAACTTTGTTTCCTTTTTAAAATAGTTTTTAAGCTTTGGCAGAGACTTGAATCAGAAGTCAGAAATGGGAAAGTACAAATGAATGCTGTAACATTTCCCAAAACTTGGTTGGAAAATCTCACAAGTATTTCACACCTGTTATCAACCACTCCCTTGGAACACTGGATTTAGAAAGGTAAGTGTTATCCCAATGTATTCCCACTTTCCCTGGGGAAAATTTGGACTAAGGAACTAGTTAAGGTTTTATATTATATTTTATTCTTTTCTTTTATTTTTTTTTCTGAGAGTCAAACTAAAAATGGAATCCATATACTATTATCTCACCACTAACATTCCACTGAAATTATAGGGTAACACATATGGATGCAGACATGCACAAATGTTTACACTTGTCCCCTGTTAACATTGTTTGTGAATCCTGTTTTAATGATCTCTACAGCATAAATGTCTTCAAATTCAGAACTCACTCCAACTTTCCCTAGAAATTGATGGATAGACAGGCATTTTAAGACATTAACCACTTAATCTTAACAGGTGTCAACTTTAGGAAGAGTTAATCGTGCTCCCAAATACCAATCTTTTTTCAGCGATGGTAAAAAGATCACATACTTTTAGGAAACCCTGCCCACAATAAGTACTGGAGCGTTTCATAGCATGTTTCTGTAATTTGCCATTAAAAACATTTGACAAGTACACGGCTATGAATATTAAAAACCTTTTAAAGTGCCCATTCTGAGTTTTGAATGCACATAAATCAGGAAGGACTACCGTTTTAAAGGCATTTAGATATCCAAAGGTGAGAAGGAAATTATGTATTACATGTGTTTTCTTTTCAGCAATAAATAAGAAATATTAATTATATTAATGATTTGGGAAGGAAATGTGACAAAGGAGTATGAGAAAGAGACAAGCAGTATGAATAAGTTATTTAAGAGATGTATTATCCCCAGATGAGCTATGCTGAATAATATCACCTTGGCTGGGGCTAAGATTTTTCCTATAGCCTTACAAATTACTACCTTGCTGTAAATGTACATCTGGGTTTAGTCTGCAGGCTTAGTTCTTAAATGTTAACAGAGTAATATTGTATTATGTACATATGGAAAATAATTCACCTGACATATACAGTGATGGGCAGAAAACAAAGATATGGCTAATGTTGATATCCTGGCTACAGGAAAATCAATTGCAAAGCTCCCATTGTGTTGAATGTGGAGAGATTATATTTTATCTTGAGTATCATAGGGCAGCAAATATATTGGCCAGTATAGCTATAGAGAATAATATATTCTGACAGGGGGGCACAAAAAAAGGCAAAAAAAATAGCATTTTTTGGTTATTATTAATTTGAGTGTCTTCAGGCTGAAAAGAAAGAGAACGTGCTGATAGTATTTAAAGAATAAAAAGAAGAATAAGTAAGAGATATGTCATAGAAGACAAAACTAAAATGAAAAAATCTGCACAGTGGGCATAAGAACCTGTATAGGATAAAGGGACAAACAGTACTTCAGTGTTCTACCCTCTGTCTTTTCCTCTGCAGCCTGCTTCTTTTTTGAAATACAGACCACAGCCTGAGCAGAATCTCTTCTGCTCAGTTTGATCAGAGCCTCATTTAAAAAACCTTAATAGAAATTAGAAATAATGGTGTGAAGAAAAGGAAAGGTAGCTTCAAACTGAGTATTAAGCCAAACTTACAGAGTGAAATGTATTCAAATACACATTAGGGTAGTGTTGAAACAGCATAAAAAATCATACTCCTGGGAGCATTCCAGTATTGGCAGGTATATCAGTACATGACCTTCCAGCCTTTATGATATTTTGACAGCTCTTCAGTTTAGCTTCCTCCCCTTGCTTCTGTTTCAGTTTGTGCTGTTATCTCATGTGACACAGGAGCCATCAGCTTCCTTGATAATGATAGGGCATGTGTATTTGAAAAGGAATCACCAATTAAATGAGTGGGATCACTGAAGGACTCATTCACAGAAATGGCACAGACTATGATTTTGCCTAAATGTACTGCAATTCTCCTGCGTGACTTTGTGCAAGTCATTGTTGCCTGGGACCGTGCCTGCGTTGCCATGCAGAACTATGACTATATCACAATACTTACATGACAGGTTCCCAGAGGGAGTCCAGTATCCTATGTTAGGTGCTTTGGCTTCCTATGTGGGGGTATATGGAGAACTGAACTAGACACCAAAGCAATATAATTGATCAAGTTGCTGCCTACGGAAGTACTGGTCTGGGCTAGCATTAGCTTGATACACGCATTATTTCCTCCTGTTAATATATATTTCCCTCTGTTGCTGTTTCTTAGTCCAGTTGCCTCATTTGGGTGTAAGAGCCCACAGCCCTGCTCTCAGAGATCAAGAAGGGATTCTGAAATAGTTGTCTTCATATATTACACTAGCAGTGATTGAATAAGTCACCGATTGAAAAAACAAAACAAAACAAAACAAATAAAAAAAAAAAAACCTAGAAATTCTTTTACTTTTGCCTTTTGCTTCCCTGAAGAAATCCACAAAGTATGTAGAGAAAAAAAATTCCTTATTTTTTTTTTCTTACTTTATGATCTATTTTCTCTGTGTATGAGGTAAATTTTAAGTGACTGTGGCTGTTTCTAACTGCATGCTTCTGCAGTACTTGATGTAATGATAGAAACATAGAATCATGGAATGTCTCCAGTCTGACACAGTGAAGCAGTTTTTGTGTTTTTTGCATTTTGTAAGATTTTTATGTATCTGCACATGCTTTATTTCATAGACTCAAGGAACAGCCTGAGTTAAAAGGGATCTTTAAAGATCATCTAGTTCAACCTTTTTCCAGTAAACACAGACATTTTTTACCCAGATCACGTTGCTCAGAGCCTTGTCCAACCTGACACGGAATGTTTCCGGAGATGGGGTTTTCACCACCTCTCTGGGAGAGATATATCAGTGTTTCACGACTCTCACTTATAGATAGTCTAAATCCTCCCCCCTTTTAGTTTAAAAACATCATCCCTTATCCTGTCACAATTGGCCTTGTTAAAAGACATCCTCATCTTTTTTTATCAGTGCCATTTGAGTACTGAAAGGTCAATTAAAATCTGTGCTACTTTTATGCAAAAGGATTGAAGTAGTTTTCATTTCTCCATAATGTTCATTCATTTATATAAACAGAAACCATATCTTGTGTTTGTTGTGTTAGTATTTTAGATTCAGGTAGCTAATCCAGAAATGAAGAGACATTTCATTATTTGTGCATTAGGCATGTAAGAGGACTTTTACATAGCTTGTTTTCCTGGTACTTTTCCTGCCCTGAGTGTTATTTCCACAATGCCCTCAAATATCAGAAACACAAAACATTTCATTATTTCAAATGTTTTATTATTGGATGTATTTATTTTGCAACCTTCATAATCTTCATAAGTACACATAGATCAATTTTAATATATTTAAGGGGAAAGGAAATGAATGTAGTGGTTTGGCTCTGTTTGTTCATTTGTTTTCTAGGAATGCACTAGGTTTTGAACAGTTGAACCAAAACTAGAGGAGACTGAAGGGACCTTATGGAAGACTTGACATCTTTTCTGTTGGTGTCATACTCTTCCTTCCTCTGTCTTAATCTCCTTCTTCCTGATTGTGGCAGATGGCATTATGCTGATGCACAAAAAGAGATGTCTCGTTCTCAACAGCTTGTGATAGCAGACCAGCAGTGCCTTTCCCTGCAAAACTTATTTTATGTAGAGATAATAGAAGTTAATAATTTTTAAAAGGAAAATAACTTGATGTCCATCACTAAAAAAATGCTCACAAAGGATATGGGTACTACAAAAATACTACAATGCTTATGTTATTCTACATTCTTACAGAGTGAAGCACTTATTGATTCTGTAGGACCCTGTATGAGATGTATAGCTGTGGCACATGTTGGCACAGTTATTCTGATCAGATTGTCTGCACTAGAGTTAGAGCATATTGTAAGGTCAAAAAATCTAGCTCTGCATTAAAACAAAACAAAACACAAAAATAACCAAACCAAACACAGCAAATCCAAACAAAACCCAAACAAACAAACTGCAATAATAATAATAAAAAAAATCTTTACTTAGCTTTAATAATAAACAGTGAATTTCAAGCCAACGAGGCATTTGTACACGAGTGCATTATTGGCCAGCATTATCATCTCAATATTGTTGAATGTCAACACATTTTTCATTATCAGTTTTCATATTTGGTTATAACCACCTGCATTTTAAAGATCTTTTGTTCTAAATTTTAAGAACAAATTTTAAAAGAAACAGCAAAATTTGTTAGACACTAGAAACATTGAATTTGAAGCATTAAGTTTTCCTCTTGTGCGTTGAACAATTTTTAGAAAAGAAAGAAATCTTATCTCATGCTTTTATGGACAAAGTGCTGAGTTTTCAGGACTTTCATTCAGTCTGCAGATAAAAGCCATATGTATAAAATAAATAATATTTAATAAAATACTATCTTCCAGAAAATTAACTATTTTTATTTTAGTAATAAAGATCACTATTTTTTAAATTATTTTTTAAATAGAATTTTCAACTTACGGTAGCAAAAACACAGAAAGAAGCAATGTTTTATGTTTATACCAAAATCTCCTATTTGTTTAGTTTATTTTATTGCAAAGCATTCTGATGCTATTTAAAACCCAATAACAATGTCATTTAAAGTCCTGTGAATTCAAGTGGGAGATCTTGAGTGGCCATGGTACTTTGTTGTGATTATGGTATTTTGCCATGCAAAATATATACATTTCCCTAGCTGATTCTCTATGTTATGCAACCAAACCAAACAAACAAGAAAAAACCCCACCACACCACCACAAACAACAACAAACCAATCCACAAGAAACCCAACAACAAACCCCAAACCAAACCAAGCCCAAAATAAAACCCCACAACAAAACCATGTTCAGAGAATTTAATCATCTCATGTGCTCAGGATGTAAGCTTTACGTCTCACCCAAAAGAATGATTATGCTCTTGACACACACACATGCCAGAAGTACTCTGTATTGATTGTACATCTGTTGCTTTTAGCATTTAATAAATCCCAAGTTAGTGTTTACTGGCTTACAAAAGAGAGAGACACAATAACATCACATATATTAATTGTGCTTTTGAAATTAAATGTCCAATAGGAATGTGGAACTATTTTCATTAATGCACAGGGTGACAGCAAGTTGTGTTAACAAAGTTCTGCAAAATGTCTTCAGTGTCCCTGGGATGTTCATAAAAATAAATTAGCTTGTGAAGATAGCATGCTTAGGGATATTCTAACACATGTAATTGTACTGGAATGCAAAGCAAGCCAACAGTTTACTGAAATGATTAATAGTTAACTAGGTTTGGAATGCCGACAAATGTTTTACATATCCATAATTCATTGGTATTTCCTTATGCTGACTACAATTTATATAGAGGGCAGTTCAGAGCAAAGAATGCATACTTACCTGAGTTTTTGTCTGGGTTGTGAATGAAGTCACTTGGTTTTAAACTACAGAATCTCTGATTGCAGACAACACAACCCAAAGCAAAGCTCACTACCACTGAATACATGAAAAAAAAGATTGGTTTGTATACTTCAGTGAACTGTTCAGCAAAGTATTTGTGCCTTGATGTCAGTAGTTGGGATAGGAACAGTAACTGCATTAATAAGTTTAACAAGGCACATCTTTGAAAAACTTGTGTCTTTATTTTCAAAAAGGTGAAATAAGGTGGGATAGATCCTATCATAAAAATAAAACAGTGACAAATAATCCACAGGAAAGAGTATGTTTTGTGAAAAAAAAAAACTTGCCATAATGCACTCTGTAATTATATTTTGCTTTTCAAACTGTAGTGAAAAATGGATCATATAAAATGGTAGGTTAAAAACATGACTAATTTAGTTATTGTTATTCATATTGGCATTCATTTTGTTCTATATATTGTTAAAACCTTGGTGTACTATCTGCACTGAATTTTCATCTGTGGTTAGTTGGCTGCTTAGTTTCCACCTCTTTATTGCATTTGGAAGCATTAATGCTTGGAGACATTCAGTACAGAAGTGTGTCTACTTTTCTGACACTTTTGTTCTTACTACCACTTATTAGTATACAAAATCCCAGAAAGAGTCAGATGAGAGGAACATTCCTGCAAAACTCCTCAGAGGATAACAAACATCGGATAAAAGCAGTATGATGTGGCAGAATACAGTTCTTCTTGTTGTTCCCAAAGCCTGGGACAACATCAAGAAATAAATCCAGGTGGCCCACGCAGGAAGGGCTAGCTTTGGGAGACAGAGGGCTGTAAACAGTTCACACTTGGAGTGTATAATACAAAAAGGGAACAAAGTAGTTTAAATCTTGAAAGATATTTTAACCTCTTGCTTGGGATAAACACATGTTTTCCCAACTCAGGTTGGAACTAAGAGAAATTCTCTTACTCAACCTCATCTGGCTTGTTCTTGTTATGGTGGTGTTGAGGAGTCATGGGGTTGTGCTGCAGGGAGATGCATAAGATGTTAAAAGAAAGTGTGCTGAGAGAATGGAGGGGAAGTCTACAGGACAATAACACTAAGAAATCTTCTCTTGGGTGTCATGAAGCTTACTACAATTTGGATTCTATGTATGAGCACATTTTTGCAACGTATGAGTCAAAGTGTGAAAGACACTGAAGAATTCAAGTCCTGTTAGTATGACAGGCTTTTCTTTCATATTTTCAATTCCTGAGATTCTAGTCCTAAATAGTTAAGAAAAAGCTTTTTCTTGTTTTATTTTGTAAATTTTTATTTAATTTTTTTCTTTTTTTTCTTGTAAACCACTGTTTCCCTCTCTGAAATTCTCATACCTCGTTTCCTTTATTTATTTATTTTTTTTTGGCTACCCTTTGTAGCAGTTTGTTAGATCATCATGTTTATTCCAAGACTGTCTGTTTGCCTATCAGATATTGGAGACATCTGTAAGGTGGCTTTGAGCTAGCTGCTTTCTACAGGTCTTAGAAAGATAGCTATGGCAACATGGTTTTCTGTAGGCTTTAAAGTACACCCTTGAGGTAGAATAGAATAGAATAGAATAGAATAGAATAGAATAGAATAGAATAGAATAGAATAGAATAGAATAGAATAGAATAGAATAGACCAGGTTGGAAGAGACCCTCAAGATCATGATGTCCAACCCATCATCCAACACCATCTAATCAACTAAACCATGCAACCAAGCACTCCATCAAGTCTCCTCCTAAACACTCCCAATGGTGGCAACTCCATAGAAAGGAGGACAATATAGTAAATCTTTACTAACTTCCAGATTTGAGTCAGAAGAGATATTAATACATCTCTTCATATATTTTCATTCTGCTGGTCACTTGTAATCCCTGTTTACACAACCTAGTTGGAATAAGGTGACCACTTTTCCCCTGAACTTTGAAATACATAGCAAGATTTCCTAAAATTAGGTTGTCATTGATGCGGTAATTTCACCAGCTACCTTTTGAAATGCAACCCCACATGCATTCTCAATCCTATCTTCCATGTGTCTCAGCCTCATCTGCATAAGACAAGTAACAAAAAAAAACCCCAAACCTCAAAGAGGTTATTTTCTCATTCCTTATTCATCTGATGGCTTATTAATAAATTGTGTCTCACCAAAGAGTACCCTTACCATATTTTGGAAGTGTCTTCAATGAGTATCTGTGCTTCCTTTCCTTTTCTTCAACACTTCCTTCCTTTTTCTGACTGCTTTTAGGCTCTCTCTTTACTTTTTAGGGTAAAGTGGAGTTAAACTAAAATCTCTCTTATGTGATAAAGAAGGAAATAATTCTAGATGTTAAAATAGGTTGTCAGAAATGTTGACAAGTGTAGATAGAATGTGATTTATGGACCTTTAACTTTTTAAATTAAAATCTTATATCCTTAGGTAATACAGTAGTGTGGTGTGCATTGAATTCTTGTGCTGCATTCCAAATTACCTATAGTACATTAATTTACCATAGATTTGTTTCAGTTGTTTGAGTAAAATGGACAAGATAAATTGAATTAGTCTGAAGTATAAGATTGTGGGGAAAATGAAAGCCCAAGAAGATGTGAGAATTAACTGTTACCACTTTGAGCGTAGCTTATAAAACAAAGATTCTGGGAAACATATTTTAATTTGGGTATCTTTTTGCTTCCTGAAACAATGGATGTCCTCTCCTGAGACACACAGCTTAAGGACTCTGTAGCATAGTTTTCCTTTCAGTATGTCTTAGGTTAAAAACGGAAATTTTAAAATTTAACAGAAGTCATATAAACTTGGGGCAATAGCCCATTAGATGTGTATCCTGCCAGCCTCATGACAGAATTTGGAGTTGTGCATCAGAAACCTCAGAACATTCAAATTATGCATATTAAGTTTTAGCTTAAAATATTCTGTGCCTATGCAGTTTGCTCATCTATAATACAAAATACTTGGGAACACATGACCTACGAGGAGTGTCTGAGGGAGTTGGAGTTGACCAATCTGAAGGAGACAAGGCTGAGGGGAGACCTTATCACTCTCTACAACTACCTGAAAGGAGGTGGAGCAAGGAGCAGGCCATCCCCTTCTCCATGATGTCAAGTGACAGCACTAAAGGCAATGGTTTCAAGCTGCACCAGGGAAGGTTTAGTCTGGATATTAGGAAATATTTCTTCACTGAAAGGGTTATATAACATTAGAACAGAGTAGAATAGAACAGAATTAATCAGGTTGGAAAAGACCTTTGCGATCATTGAGTCCAACCTATCATCCAGCACTATCTAATCAACTAAACCATGGCACCAAGCACCCTATCCAGTCTCTTCCCAAACACCTTCAGTGATGGTGACTCTACCAACTCCCTGGGCAGCCCATTCCAATGGCCAATCTCTCTTTCTGGGAAGAGCTTGTTCCTAACATCCAGCCTAAACCTCCCCCAGTGCAGCTTGAGACCCCAGCAGTGGTGGAGTCACCATCCCTGGAGGTGTTCAAACAGCATGTAAACCTGACACATGGTTTAGTATTGACCCTCCAGGGCTGTGTTGAGGGTTGGACTAGATGATCTTTGAGGTGTCTTTCAACTGGATGTATTCTGCAATTCTGTGATTTTTATGGTTCCTTTTCACTTACACCTTCTCACATGGGAGAATTTACATTTTCTGTGCTGAAAGGAAGAGAAAACTTCAGCATGGGAATAGTATTTTCTGCAGCAGAGTTCTTTCACTTCAAGAGCTGCTTTACAAAACCTAAGTGTACTTGCCAAGGTGGTCTAGGCTGTGAGAACATGAAACAGGTTCAAGGGAACACTGTTTTACTACAATCTCCTTTCTTTCACAAAATAGCGTTTTTCAGTATGGAAGGAGGTATTTATTAGTTCAGAGCCGACCCTTCTATCCTTTTATCAGCAATGGTACGCCTCTGTGGCTGTTCAAATTTAAAACATATTCCTTTGACATCGCCTAAGTGGAATAAAAAGACCAGATTGCAGCAGAGAATTTGGCTGCTGGTCTGCTAGGGTACCTCAAGGCTATGTATGTTTAGAATTTGAATGCCTATTATCAGCTAGGGTTAGGCAGATTTTTCTCTTCATCTAAACCTAAAAATGCTGAAAACATCTTGGGAAGTGTTCAGAAGTTATAAATTTCTTGGATTTGTGTCCTGACAGATAAAGAGGGAACATCACACAATATATGATAATAATAACACTAAAGTAATCTTTCTATTTCCACTCTGCATGTGAGAATCTGAAAATCACTACCATTCTCTTTTGAATAAATATTTTGGTGGGAAACATTAATTTGAATCTAATAGACTAAAGAGTTCAGCTACTGACATGTTGTCCTGGTTTGAGACCAGGCAAGTCCTCTCTTGCCCCTGAGAGGGGCAAAAGAATGACACTCACACAAATGGATTGCAGAAGTGATGCAAAGTTTAAATGGAAAAGCAATTTGTGTTTTACAGAAACTACAGTCACAGTGACAAAGATACCCCAAAGCGTACAGAGTCCCTTCCACCACACCCAAAAGGTCCCCAGCATTCCCCAAACACCCAGGGCTCTTTCTTCCCCACCCCCCGGCTAGGCTAGTCTCAGCTGGCCAGGTCTGAGACTGCCCCTTCTCCTCATGCCAGTAGGCCTAAGATGCCTTGAGATAACTCCCCCACTGTTATCTGATAGGAAGCATCTCCCACTAGAGCAGAGAACCTTGCAGATGGATTTATTTTGTGCAGGACATTATGAGTATGAAATACGCTATTTCCTGTGTCCACCTGCTGGGCTGGGCACTCAAGACACAGGAGGTGTAGCTTATGTAGAAGGAATAGGTGTGACCCAGCCTGAACTGCCACACATGTGAAGAAGTTACACAGGGAGGAAAGAAAGCAATGGAGTAATGCTACTTATCAGTGATATAAACTGTATCTTTTTAACATTTTGTCAGTATTAAAATACCTTCTGTTTATTGATAATCTCTTTGCTAGATATATTTCATAAGTCTGTTGCCCAGAAATGGTGTCTCTTATTTTCCACCTCTCTCTCTCTTCTCCTTCTTGCTTCTAAATTGCCTAGCTGCTTGGAGGAATCTGTCAGAAGTTTCATTAAAGCTTCAATATTTGCCTGTACAGGTAGAACTAATTAAGTTTAGAGGAACTATTTAAAATGTGTATTTTCCTTTTGCCCTTCCTAATGTTGATATAGGAATTACTAGTAATTGATTATAATCTGTGCCCCAATTATATTGAAAACTTCTAACTCCAGTAATGCACATAACTCAAGCACTTAAAGAATGTGCTAAGGGTAAAGGATCTTTGGATCCCTTGTGAAAGACCTGAAGTCATACAAAAAGTACATTTTTCCCTTATGGCCTTATGTGCCTAAGCTAGCATGAAATTAACAGGGGCCTAGATCCTGCTGAACGCGTCTATGGATGCTCATGGTGTATAGAATGCAGGAGAGAAAAGGTGAAGGTCTTGCTGTCTTATATCTGGGCTTCTCAATAAGCTGGAACTTCAGTCCTCAGGGAAGCACCTGATTTTCTCAACAATTCTTGTTAGTGGTCTCAAACAACTGGCGTAACTACTGGAGCCAACAATTGGCTTTTCTTACTGCTCTACATGCAGTACTGACAAGGGGCTCCACTGCAGGTAAGTGAAATACTTGACCTGACCTTAACTTAAATTCTGTTCATTTCCAGGTCTGCAAAAAAAAGACACATTTACAAAGAAAGATACTCAACTCCCTCCTCTTTCCCAGTCTGATATAATTAATTGTTGCTTTTTTTTCCTTCTTCACTTTTTAGTCTTAGATGTGAAACATTCTTTATTTTGGAAGGTGAGAGGTAGTCCAAAATCCCCAAATTGCATTGGTTTGGGGATTGAGAAGAGTCAGTTCAGGACTGTACTCAACTTGATGGTCCAAATTTGATAGTCCAGGACACTTGATAGTTCTTTCTCTCCTCAAAATTCCTAAGTTAAACATATTACTTTTAGTTTAATTCCAATATGACATGAAGACAAACTTCTGTAGCTATATGGCTCCAAGCTGCCCAAGCCATGATGCTATCTTGTCTGATCTGACTTTTTAAGGGTAGTGCCACCAATTTGCTGTGACAAGACAGTCCTACAGAGTGAAAAACGCAATCCAGGGTCTGTTAATATGATTTTGGCCTGCTAAATTCAAGTATGTCTTTTGAAGCTTATTTTGAACTTACATTCTCAAAGGAACAAATCACAGAGAAAGGCATGAGCAGCTGGACATTTTCCCAGTATTTTGCAGCAGCTTCTTGTCTGCTTCAGACTAAACAAGATTTTCCCACTTTCTAAGGACACCTTGTGTTGCCACTGAGAGACATAATTACTCTGCATGTACCTTGCCTAATTCATATATCACTTGACAACTGCAGATGCATAAACAGAATTATAGTCTTAGGTAAATTGATTTGCAGCCCAAGCTGCAGCCCATGTTAACTATAGATAGACATATAAATGAATTCTGAAAAAGCTCTCACTTTCCTCTTTCAGTGGGAAAGTAGATTTGCTTTTCTTTCATAAATTCTAACTGTATACACAACTGACACCTTGGGTGAGAAAATTTTCTGGGAGGAGCAAAAACTCTTTAAAAATTAGCACTTTTTTTTCCCAAGAAAATCTTAAAATCTTCTAGCTGTCTAGACTGTGTTCATGGTCAGCTACCTTGAAATGTGATGTTTGACCTTCTCAGTGAAGTTTGGCTCTTCTCAGTGGTGTCCAGTGATACAAAAAAGGGATAATAATGCAGGCTGGGGCATAGGAGTTTCCACATAAACATAGAGAAACACCTTTTTACAGTGGGGGTGAGAGTACACTGGAACAGGCTGCCCAGAGTGGTTGTGGAGTCTCCTTCTCTGGAGACATTCAAAACCTACCTGGATGTGTTGCAGTGTTACCTACACTATATGATCTTCCTCTGGCAGAAGGGTTGGATTAGATGATTTTTTTGAGGTCTCTTTCAGCATCTAACATTCTGTGATTCTATGAGTCAGTCATCAGCAAGTTTGCAGATGACACAAAGTTAGGAGCAGATGTTAGTCAGTTAGAGGGTAGAAAGGCTCTGCAGAGGGACCTCAACCGACTGGACAGATGGGCAGAGTCCAATGGGATGGCATTCAACAAGTCCAAGTGCCGAGTGCTGCACTTTGGCTACGGCAATCCCATGCAGAGCTACAGGCTGGGGTCGGAGTGGCTGGAGAGCTGCCAAACAGAGAGGGACCTGGGGGTGCTGATCGACAGCCACCTGAATATGAGCCAGTAGTGTGCCCACGTGGCCAAGAGGGCCAATGGCATCCTGGCCTGCATTAGGAATAGTGTGGCCAGCAGGAGCACGGAGGTCATTGTGCCCCTGTACTCTGCTTTGGTTAGGCTGCACCTTGAGTCCTGTGTCAAATTCTGGGCCCCTCAGTTTAAGAAGGACATCGAAACACTTGAGCGTGTCCAGAGAAGGGCAACAAGGCTGTTGAGAGGCCTTGAACACAGGCCCTATGAGGAGAGGCTGAGGGAGCTGGGATTGTTTAGCCTGGAGAAGAGGAGGCTCAGGGGTGACCTCATTGCCCTCTACAACTACCTGAAGGGTGGTTGTAGCCAGGAGGGGGTTGGTCTCTTCTCCCAGGCAACCAGCACCAGAACGAGGGGATACAGTCTCAAGCTGCGCCAGGGGAGGTTCAGACTCGAGGTGAGGAGGAAGTTCTTCACCGAGCGAGTCATTCGGCATTGGAACGGGTTGCCCAGGGAGGTGGTTGAGTCATCGACCCTGGAGGCGTTCAAGAGGAGATTGGACGTGGCACTTGGTGGCATGGTCTAGTCATGGGGTCTGTGTTGATAGGTTGGACTCGATGATCCCCGAGGTCCTTTCCAACCTAAGTGATACTGTGATAGTGTGATACTGTGACCTGGTGCTTTGAAATACCTGCCTCTCACAGATGCGTCAAAAAGATGCTGTACTGGGAAAAATAGCTACCTGAAGTGCTGCTGGTGGTTCATTACTGTGGCCGGTTGACGGTGTCCCTTTAAGAAAGGGAATATGGTGGACGGAAGTTGGTAAACGGAAGGAATAGTCTAAACAATTTCATTGGTTAAGTGGGAGGAAGCACCCTCTGAACTGGGAGATATCCTGGGCACTCTGGGAACTTCTCGGTCAGTCTTGTTTCCGCCTTTCCTTTGGGCAGCAACTTTTTCTCTGCTGGGCTTTCTGCCAAGGCTTCGGCCTTGAAGACTTGATAAGATAACCAGGCCTGTATTAACTGCTTCCAATTAACACAAACTGCTTTTAACTTCTTTCTTTCTCTTTCTCCCTCTTTTCCGAACTACTCTGGGGAAAGGGGGGGAGAGGGGAGAGTGGAGGTGGGAAATCCCCTCGGCCGAGGGGGGTTACTCTCATTTCTGTGTTACTCTGTTGTATATCTTTGTATATATTGTAGATATTGTAAATTTGTAAATATTCCCCTGCAAACCCTACACTGCTTTGTAAATATAGCTCCACTGCTTTGCTAATTCAGCTGGTGAGTTTGTTTCCTTTCCCTTCATTTTTTTTTCCCTTTTACCTTACAAGGGGGAAGGGAAGAGGCTTCTCGGCCTTACCCTTCCACCCCACCACAATTACCTAACACTTTCCTCACTAAGTCAGTACTCATGGCTCAGTGTGAAGTACCATGTTTAGATGAAAATTAAAACAGAGATCCCCCAAAATTTTGTTTTATAAAACATCCGATGGCATTTTTAAGCAGAACATAGATTATTGGTTTTAATGTTCTTACAAAACTCCTACTCTGGTAATTAAATTCTGCTTGACTAAACATCCTCTAGAGAATATTTAATTAAAATGACTTGATGTCTCTCTGGCACAGAGTAGACAGGTATCTGTAATACAAAAGCCACCAGTACAGTTGACGCAAACTGGTGCTCTATATTGGCAGGGAAAACAAGAGCAGAAATATCACTTTGTCCAGACCAGAAACTGACATTCCATCTCAAGCACTGTGTACATCCACATTATGCTGGTGAAAACAAAGTACTAGATTTTTTTTTTTTTTTTTTTATATCTGTCCATAAGTTCTTTTAAGCAGGAGGAACTGAATTCATAGATCACAGCTTTTAGCAGTTGTAGATATACACACGAGAGAAGGATGGGAAAGGCACTGTTGCAGTAAAGTTGGAAAGCTGCTACACAGAAACTGAGAAAGTCTTTTACATGAATAATCAAAGAAACACAAGGTCACTGTGGCTGAAGGGCACCTCCAGAGATAGCATAGTTTAACACTTCTAAACACGGCAGGGTCAACTAAAGCAGGTAGCCCAGGATAGCATCTAGTCACATTTGAATATTTTTAAAGGTGGAGAGTTCACAACCTGTTTGGGCAACCTGCAGCAGACTTTGATTACTGTTACAGTTAAAAAAAAAAAAAAAATAAAAATTCTTATGTTTAAACAGAATCCCCTGTGTTTCAAATTGTGCTTGTGGCCTCTTTTCTTTTGATGGGGCACCTTTAGGCCTGTTTTGATATTCTTTTTTCTCCCATCAGATATTTATGCACATTGAGCCTTCTTTTCTCTGGGCTGAATGGTCCCAGATCCCTCATCTTCCCCTGACATATCAGACAGATATTATGTCAGATGCTGCAAGCCCTTAATTATCAATGTAGTCTTTTGTGTATTTGCTCCAGTATGCCCATGGCTTTCAATGGGGAAGAACTGGACCCAGAGCTCTGAGCAACCTGATCTAGTGTGAGGTGTTGGAACTAGGGAGGTTGGAACTAGATGATCCTTGAGGTCCATTCTAGCCCTAAAAATTCTATGATTATGTGATTCTATTATATGTCTTTTCAGGACTGAGTAGAGACTGATTAAATAATTTATTTTTTTCTGCTTCTTGAGACAAAGGATGATTCCCCCACGTCCCCCATTCTAGCAGCATGTAATATTAGGCATCTTGAGGGTTGATAGTAACTTTTTAGTGGGAAAAAAAAAAAAGAGAGAAATTCAAGGATCAGATGAACATATTCCCTACACCTCATATGTCTTGCAAATATATTGCTTCAGATATACCTCCATATGACTGTCATTCTTTAGCAATTCTTAACAGTAGCTTAGCCTTTTAAAGCTTTAATTAAACTGTCTCACTAATGGACAGTTAATGATTAAAAGGAAATGATTCACCAATGTCATGTCCCTCCATTATACAGTACACATTTTAATGGTTTGCACTGAATTAGTTACTTATTAAGATCTTGAATATCTGAACAGTTATACTATATTTTCTCAAAATAATACAGCATGATATGATGTGGTTACAGTGATAGCTGTGGCTTGAATATAAACACAGCATTGTACTATGGCAAAAAAAATGTTCATACACAAATCTAGTGAGTCAGACATAGCCTTGAGTTTGGAAGATATTCAGCACAAAAGCATGGATCAGAACCAATATCTGAATAGTCCTTCATCACTCACAGAGCCTATTCAGTCATTTAGAGCTCCCAATGACTCTCAGTGACTTCAGAATACAATGTCTTACAGATGAATTCAGGGGATAAAAAGAAGTCAATGAAAATAGGAAAACAATCACTTTAGAAATTAAACAGCTTCCATTATTGTAATATCTCTGTACTTCACAAGCTTTCTCCTATTAAAGCATTCTTAAAGTAGTGATTTTGTGATTGTCTCATGTCCAAGGTCACATTAAGAGAACAATCCACTCTTGTCCAAGGATAGAGGAACTTCCATCCAAGTCGTGGCTGTGTAGTGCTGACTAGAGTGTGTTAATCAGCCATTTTTGGCATCTAATTTTACCATTAAAATGCATCCTTACGAGCCTGAAAAAAAATGTCGATATTCAGACTGATTTCCTGTTGTTATTGAGAGTAAACTTCATCCTGACATAAACACTTTCTTAATATGCACCTAAAATACATCTTGCTGCAATGTGAGATCATTTGTAATTTTTTTCCAGTTATTTATGTAATTGATTCTATTGATCCTGTGCTTGTTATGAAAATGTTTCTGTAGGAATAACTCGACAATGAATAACCAGAACTACATTTTGAACCAAAACTTACCAGCAGAAAATGAGCAAAGAATAAAAATTTTATCTGTACTAGTGAATAATAGGATGAGCACAAGAGATTCCACCTCAACATGAGGGGGACTTCTTCACTGTGAGGGTCACAGAGCACTGGAATAGTCTGCCCAGTGAGGTTGTAGAGCCTCCTTTTCTGGAGATGTTCAAGACCCATCTGGATGTGTTCCTGTATGACCTGTAATAGATTCTATGGTCCTGCTCTGGCAGGGGGGTTGGACTCGATGACCTTTGGAGGTTCCTTCCGACCCCTAACATCCTGTGATCTTGTGAATTAGGCTATATCCACTGTCAAACTAACGTATTAGAGCCTGTTCTTTATCCATATATTATGGGTTAACCACAAGCAGCAGCTGAGCACCACATAGCTGCTTGGTATCTCCCTGCAGTGGGGCAGGGGAAACTACAGGAAGACACAAAAAAGATCTTATGGATTAAGATAAAAATAGCTTAGTGAAAAAAGGAGAAGGCAAGCAAAATGAAACCCAGTCAGTTTCTGAACAATGCCTACCTCCCCCTTCAAAAGCCTTTTCTCTGTTTGTTTTCTTGCTTGTGGATGGTGACTTTTTTTGTTGTTGCTTGTTTATTTGTTTGGGGTTTGTTTTTTTTGAGAATGACATTATATGACCTAGAATATCCCTTTAGTCAGCCTCACTCAACAGTCCTGGTTCTGGCCTCTCTTGGCTTCTTTCATGTCCCCAGCCTGCTTGCCAAGGGGTCAGAGCAAACAAGAAAGATGTGCCACTGCAAGTACTGCTAAGTACAATAACCAAAACACTGAGCTGTTATAAACATTGTTTTAGTCACAAAACCAAAGCACAGCACCACATTGAAGAAAATTACTTCTGTCTAAGTCATACCCAGTGCATCATGAGATTTCATTCTTGCAAGTAAATTGTTTTAAGATCTCAACCAGGATGACCACATCCACACATATATTTGGAACATATAATTCTAGCACTGTCTGGAAATTATTCTGCATTACTATAGTGAAGTACAAGTGAGATAGGGTTTGTGTGTTTGGATTTGGGTTTGGGTTTTTTTGTTTGTCTCTTTTGTTGTTTCATTTGTAGGTTTGTGGCTTTGGTGGTTTTCTTTGTGTGCTTTTTTGTTTTGTTTTGTTTTTTTTGTGGTTTTGGTTTGTTTGTTTTTTAATAGAGATTCTTTTTGATCACATCTTTATTTCCTTTTAAACTGAGAGTTTAAGGCATTAGTTATTCAGTTTTTTTTTTCTTGTGATGCTTTCAGGTTCTAGGAAAAGGATGTTAGATACATAGATTTTAATAAATTTTAATATTTCACTATAAATTGGTGAGATTTAATTTGTCATTCTTCTGCTATAAATGTTTCTAAGCCTTATCACAGGGCTTTATCACTGTTTCTAAGATTTATTACTTTAAGCTATTGCTGGAAAGGGTCTTTATTAAGCGATGGTCACATCCCTTACTTTGTAAACAAATTGACTTTCTTCCTCGCTTCTGTTTTGTTTAGCAGAGTAATTGTCTGTTAGTGTCTTGCAGCAGTTCTCCTGGCTGCAAAGCCTTGTTGCACTTTTTTAAATGAAATTGGTAGACTGACCTTTTTGTCTATGATCACGTCTTTATTTCCTTTTAAATTGAGAGTGAACTCTCACATAGGCAAGAGTAATCAAGTAGCAGAGCTTTATTTATTAGCATTGATTCTAGAAATCACCTGATGCAACAAACAAACTCTAAAGGCAATACAATAATTTAACAATTCTCTTGAATCTTAGAGTCTGTCTTCAGACTCTTGCTGATGGTATGAGAAAAAAAGTGAGACAGAACAATGAGCAGCAATCATTGTTCTTTATGTTTTTGCTCCTTTATGGCTCAGTGCACAGTAATGTCATTTATCACAGAAAGGGAAATCCTCAGGGAAACCTTTATAGAATGGGATATGGCCTTTGACTTTCACAGTTGTGGAGTTTTGTTTGTTTGATTTTCCCAGAGTAATTTTAATGGAGAAAAAAAAAAAAAAAGTAATCTTCTTGCATTTTCCCTTTCTCCTCTCTCTCCTGATATCAAGGTAGCAGGTTGGTATCAGAATCATCGAGCTAGTCTCATGGTATAAACCATGGGGTAAATTGTAACAGAGGCATTGGAAATCTGCTTTCAGGTTCCTTACAGAATAAGACCGGTTTAAATCCTCACCTGCTGATTCCCAGGATACTGACCTTGTTGTGTGTATGCTTGGCCAACCTCCACACAATTAGAAGTTCATCTTATTAGTCAGTGGAGAAAGATTAAATTATCCCAGAGAAGATTAAAAAAAAGGAAAGGAGAGTGATGAGGTGCATGTTGAAAGGACCAGAATTAAGTAAATGTAAAATTATACTGAATCACATCTTAACTGCTTCCTTCATACAGAGTAAAATGAAAATATTTATGAAACACAATGCTAGAAGTACAAAAATATTTCCTTGTCTGGTGGGAGATAAAGGCAATCTGCTCTAATGAAGTGTGAAACTGTAATGTCAAGAAAACTGCCCCAAACTATAATACTAGAAGTATAAAGGGATTTCCAGTGCCTACAAGTCTGCACATCATTGAAGACATGGCGAGACCCTACAAACTGATCATCTGATAGTCACTATAGAAACGGGTAGAAACCTAAAGGATTTCAGAAAGGTTTTTATTCCTAAGCAGTAGTACTGAAAAGCTGCCTTATGGTGGGGTGGTTTTGGCCCTTTGGCTGTGAGGAAGACAATATGCATTTGCCATCCTCATTTTGACAAAATATGAGTTCTTAGTAGCAAGATACATTCATGATATCTGATATCACATGGGATTCTATCAGGCTGGACTGGCTAAAACCAGGCTTTTCAACACTCTTTGAAAAGCAGCACTTCAGGAGCAGTCTCTTAGATCTTCCTGTGCAAAACAGGTATTTTAGATAACAGAACAAGAAATGTAGGAAAAATGTTTGGGTTTTTGCTTTGTTTTGTTTTGTTGTTTTTTTAAGAGCTGGCAATATCAGTGATGAACATAACTAAAATGTTTGGTTATCAGAGAAGTAGGGAGCACAACCCACATCTGAATCTAAATCAGTGAAGAAGAGGACATTAAATATGGTGACAGATCTGATTCAGATAAATAAAGTGCCAATGCTATATAAAGACATGAACATGCTGTAGAGCTAGAAAGTGCATCAGAATTGGTAGATTTTTGCATAGTTGTAGATGAGTTCATAGAAGCCCCACTGTTTCTGTGAGAGCAATATTATTAAGAGAAAAAAGTGTCACATATAGATGCCTCTAACCTTGAAAATAACAGAGATCTGAATCAAAGAAGAGAAATAATATGGAGTACTGATGCCTTTTTTGAGCAGGAATCAGGAAAGCATGTTGTAGAAGAAAAGGAATTATTTATTGCTTCTGCTGAATGTCAGTGTGCAGTCATCACATTATGATTGCCCTAACTACAATTAAAAAGAGAGCATGGACACTTAGGGATATCTTTGGACAAACTTTTTTGTCACCACTGTGCCCAGACATATTTTCTAAAGTTATTAATATGTAATTATAAACACAACAACACTTGTTGCAGGTGTTTGTTTGTTTTCTTTTTTTTTTTTTTTTTTTTTTTTTTTTATGTGATATTTAGAGAAGGATAAGATTGGCAGAAAGATTTGAAGGAACAGATATGTTTTTCTCTGTGTCATTTCACTGTCAGTGGAAATTAACTAAGACAACTGGTGAGGGGTAAAATCAGTTTTAAAGTAATAAATCTCCAATAAAGAGCCTGAAGACCAGAAAAAGATTAATGATCATGGTAGTAAGGAAAATATGAGAAAGAGAAAAATTTAGTCACTAAACAGGAATTCATATGAGAAATATGTAGGTTTGTTTGTGCAAAGTCCCAGATAGAGAAGCTGAATGAACCAGAGTCATCGTTCATGATGTGTCTTACAAAATCTAGTAGCAGATGAAAACTGGGTTGCAAACAAGGTAAGTACAGTCATCAGATTGTCATGGCTCTGTGTCAGAGAGTAAGAAGAAATGTTCATCCCCATTATGTGAGAAGATCCAAAGAAAAGTCCAGAAGAACAGGTTTTGGAAGGGAAGAAGTCCTTTCACCACTCCAGGCAGGAGTTGATGGGAGGGTCTGAAGAAAAGGCAGAAAATTGAGTGAGTTTCTTCACAGTGGGACATGATGTGAGAAGACAATAATTTTTTCATGTTTTCTACCTTTCCCCTGCCCCATCCCCCCCGACTGTCTTGCCATGGATCAAATTGCTTAGAAAGGTTGTGCAGTCTTCAACCTTGCAGTTTTTCAGAATAAAGCCCACAGCAATCTTTCTGGCCTTTTAGCTGATCTCCTCAATGTATATTCCGAGCTGAATTGTGCTGTGATTTCATGATTCTATGACTGTAGTATATCTCAATACAAAATAATTAATGCAGGGGGTTATATATTTTTCTTCACTCTTGAGAGTCATGCAAAGTCAGTTCTTCATATATTCTTGCAAGTATGAGGTCACCTGAGGTACAGAAAGCAGGACATGTCTAAACAGTTTTCCTAATAAAAATCTACTCTGTGTATGGTTACCTTTACAAGAATCAGTTTAAACCAAGGTGATAGAGGAAACTGCTTAGGTAGTTTAAATCACTGTGACCTACTTGAAACTAGCAAAACATGGGATATCGGTGTTTTGATCCCAATGGATTTGCTGACATTGTATCAGGCAAATTCTCTGCCACGCTCTGCATGCCGTGATAAACACAATAAATGAAAGGAAAATGTAATGAGGGATTGTTTGGCAAACCTTAGCAAAGATGCTATGTCATCAATACACTCACTGTATTCTAAAAGCACAGTTGTCTCTGACAGCAGCAGTTTCTGCATTGGACAAGTTAAAATATAAACTGTTCTGAAATAACCTTCAGGTTTAGTAGCCTAAATAATTACATCTCCTCCTTCTTTAGTTAATGGAGGTAACAGGGGAAAGAGGCATTCTGCTGGACATTTTGTTATTCTGGAAAGAGCAGGTTTCTGTCATCTGCAATGCCTGGCCAAAAATAAAGGTGGAGTGTGTGTGTGGGGTGTGTGTGTGTGTAATAGGAAAGCAGAAATATAAAGCTTAGCAGTGGGAGAACAGAAACAACAGATAAAGAAAAAGGAGGTCACAAAGAACTTGTGGGACATAAGGAAAGAGGGAGAATGAACTCCAAAGAAAGAAGAGGGGAGAATACACTGTGATATGGCTAAGTGCTCCCAAATCAGTCATAAATAAAAATAAAAAAAAAATAAAAAAAAAGTATATAAAAAAACCCAACAATAAATTACAAATAAATTCACAGAGCTTCTCCTGCTGAATGTGCAGAAAATGAGCATGGTAGCAGGTATTTCAACTCGCTGAAATTACAGATTTAAGCCTAGAAAAATAGCATACAAAGTAGATAAGTAAGAAATGTTCAGGCTGGCATTTTAGGCAACTTTCTTCAAGTCAGATTTCTAAATAGTGCCACTAACCTGAGGGCAAGCTAAGCAGTGCCGGACCAAAGTTTGTTTCTGATTCACTGCTGACTTAAATCTGGTAAAGAAACATCCTGAAGGCAATCTAAAATATGGCCAGCCACAAACATGGGTTAAATTAATATGGTTCAGCTAAAATGTAGTGCACAAAATCAGAGACAGTCTAGTCAGTGTATAAAAATATATTTTAAACTTTTATGACTTAAGATGACTGGACCTGAGTCTAACTCACATGGGGAACATATGAGAGATTTTTCCTGTCCTGACAAAAATGACAGGACCTTGATGCTTAGACTTTATCTGCATCCTTTTATCCCATTACTTTTAAAATGCAAAAAAATAACTCTTGGTTATTACTTTCTGACTGACAGTGAAGATGTTGGGTGAGGTATCTCTTCTCTCTCAGCATTGTTTACATTCACATGTTGAGAGTGACCTGTACATCAACAGTGTCTCAGATCCTGAAGAACAGGTATCTTCCATGTTGAGTTGCAAAGTGCTACGCACAGCACTGGCCAATAGCTGTGATATGTAGCACAGCCACCTGGTGTGCAAATACATCACTGGTCTCAATGAGCACAGCAGGAGATGCCATGGTCACAGAGAGCTTCCAGATCAGGACGGAAAGCCTTTATGGCCTGAAGGTAACTTTTCCTCTTAGAGAAGAAAGTAGCTTTCTTCCCCACACCCTCCATAAACCTCTTAGTGAGAAATGCATGGCCATCACAAGCCAGAAACCTGATTTTTGCTTTCCTGTCAGCTTTCCTGGATTGTTCAGGCTACAACCCCTACTTCTAGGACAGCAAGAAACCATTGCTATAATTCCAACATTAAGAAACAAAGTGGGCAGAGGGCAGAAAAGTAGCAGGTGTTTATTTCTTCAGGAAGAGTAAGAGGGAACAGAGGCTTTAAATCTGTGATTTTTAATGGAGAGACTACACGATGGTGTGTGTGTAGGTGTTACAAAAGACAGAAGTACAATTTCACATAAGGATTGAACTTCAGAACACCACAGGGAAAGCACCAGGCTATGTGAAAGGAAGGACTGAATTGAAAACCATTTGTTCCATGAACTCAGATTTTACAGTGCTCCAAAATGCACTGAGCTGTACCAACTGGTATATCATCAAAACTGGGAATAACATAAAACTTCTAAACCTTGAAGTATGACATGAGGAAATTTTGCAGTTATGGAAAACTGAATATATTCCAACAAACAAAATGTCAGGCAGTTCTTCTCCACCTACTTCACATGATCAGAATATAAATGGGAAAGGGAACGTCAACAAACACTGTAGCTGGATACTTTGTTTCTGAAAGCTTTTTAAGCAACTGAAGATTAATCATCCTCCTAATCAGAAGAAGATTGAGGACTAAGAACTATCACCAAACAACTTACTGGGGTAAATTACTCAAAGAGCCTAATTAAATTGATATACTGGCTTACCAGGACATAAACTTTAAAGTCTGAAACTCTGTAAACAGTACAAAGGTACTTGCCCATTATTCATGATTCATTTCTCTATTGGCAGAATGGATAACAATAACTTTCTAAGAGCACCATAAAAATTACTTTAAAGAGTGTAGTAGCCACATAAAGACTCTTTTCTTTCTCCCTTCACATCATAAATTGCCAGATAAGACACGAGGATTTTTATTAGATATGAAATGGTGAAGTAATAGCAACATTTATAGCATTGTACATCTTCTAAAAACATGCCTTGAGCTCTTTGAAGCTTTGTAATATAGTTATTATTGCTTAAAAAAATAATTGCTTCATCTTCAAAGTTTGCTCAGCTCTGTGAAAAAAAAATAAATTAGTAGAACATGATTGAGATCCTATGTCTGAATTCATCTCACATAATTTTATTCCTTTCACTAAACTGCCTTTGGAGAAAGCTTAATCACAATGGCTTTGTTTGCTGCTAAAGAAGAGCAACCGATTCCAGATCACTCTTAGGCCTATGGAATGGAACTTATGGAGTCACAGTCCCATGTCAGGTCTTTCAATAAGCAAGTTAAATAGGGTGGGGTCCTTTCTGGGTATCTTAGTTAGGAAATACTATGTTGGATTACAAGGTTAATACTTCTTTGTATCTTTCTTCAACAAGGGGCCAAACTGCATTACATCTGCAGTCCAAACAGATATTTGATCTGAGATAAGATAATCAGACACAACATATAAACATTTTACTTCATTATTTAAGCTATTTGCCTACCAAAGTCACAAAGGAAAATGAATATAGCTACTGATATGAGACATCTGAATAATAATAATTTACTAGGCAAAGGACAAGGAAATTTCAAGTAATTGCACACAGAATATCTTGCTGAAGAAAGATGACTGGCGAAACCTAAAAGCAAGGTAAGCAGTGTCAGGAGCAGATAAAGCAGATGAAATTGCCACTTGTGGAAGGAAGGAAATAGCAAAAATGTCAGGAGGTGAAAGAAGGTAAATCTGACTCAATTCTAACTGATCAATAATCTCTGAAGTCTCATTTCAGCTACTGAAATCATTAGTGGCCATAGCCACCAGTGTTAACTGTATGGCTATGGTGGTGTGCACTCATCTCAATTTAGGATATAGGTACTGAAAACTGGCTTTATATGGTGTCAATGATTAATAATGTCTAAGAACTAACCATCACCATGTGTACTGTTAATGAATGAATTAATTTGGCAAAGGTTTGATTTGATTGGAGGTTGTAGACAGGTGGGTGATGGTCTCTTCTCCCAGGCACCCAGTACCAGAACAAGAGGACACAGTCTCAGGCTGCGCCAGGGGAGGTTCAGGTTGGATGTTAGGAAAAAGTTCTATACAGAGAGAGTGATTGCCCATTGGAATGGGCTGCCCAGGGAGGTGGTGGAGTCGCCGTCATTGAAGGTGTTCAGGAGGAGACTTGATGGGTTACTTAGTGCCATGGGTTAGCTGTTTGGGTGGGTTGGATTGGTTGATGGGTTGGACACGATGATCTTGAAGGTCTCTTCCAACCTGGTTTGGTTTATTCTAATAAAGGTTATTCTAATAAACTGGACTGATTTACCTGTCTTCTAAATACTACTCTAAGAGAGATTGTTAATTTCCTGACAGATATATATGTATATATGCATTGTGCAACACTATTTTCTAGGCTTTCCTTACTGTGTTGCTATTCCTAGGCAATAACAGGGAATTTCTTACAGGAAAATCTTTCTGTGCTTTCTGTGTCAAACAAAACTGGCAGATGTCCATCACTTCTGGAGGCCACCCTATACAGCCAAAGGTTAATACTTTTTGTAAGGTAATACTTTTTGCAAGGTATCTTTCATAGTATTAGTGTTATGCAAATAATAAAGATGAAATAAAGATTCTAATTCATACTTATAAAGGAAAGAAAGATAATTGCAACCACACAAGCATGAATTTCAAAGAGTATCACTGAACAAAAAGGTTTGTACTTATAGCCGACATGTCTTCTTTTTTTTAAGCTTTTATTTTTTTGCTTTAATATTTAAAAGAAACAAAAAATTCCCACCCTAGACTAAGTAAATTAAAATGAGAACTATTTACTCTAACAATGGAAATGGGCTAAACATATTTTTTTAGAAAAATTTCCCATTAAGCAAAAGATAAAAAATAAGATTTTCCTGTCTGTGATATGTCCTGGGCTAATTATAGAAGCCCTATAGGAAATTTCACACCATTTATAGCTATTTAGAACTTAATTGGAAAATGCATTGGAAAAAATATTCGAGAATGGCTTAGTAGGTTTATTTTGTTCTTAACTTGAAAAATACTGAATTAAGATAAAATTGGTGATTTAATTCCGATTTATTTAATTCCGTACAGCTGGTGTGTTTTTGAGTGGTTTGGTTGGTTGGTGGTTGTTGTTTGGTTTTATGTTTTTCAGTTTTATTTAACACTATGATCTTTATCTGCAAAGCTGGATTCTAATGTTGTTTCATCAACACGTGATCCTCTACCTAGGTTAAACTAGCCAGAAACAGGGTAGAAGTTGCTTTATATCCTTCATGATTTGCTGCTATCAACTGGGAAGGGGAAGGAAGAATATTTATGTTGTTTTCCTCCATGAAGCAGGAAGATGACACATGGACTTATTGGCAAATTAATATTTTTTCCACACAGAGACAATTGCTATGACTGTAAATGGACACAGGGTCAGTGCTACAACAGCTTATGGATGTGTTTCAATCCATCTCTCCATATAATTTCTCTTTGTTTTTCTAATATACATTGTGATAACATCGAGGGGGAAATGTAGAGCCTGAGAAAGCCAATGGAAGAGTCAAGAGATCTCTCAAAATGTGTTTACTTTGGGATTGGAAAGACAGAACATCTTTAGGCTCCAGCCCTGTTACAGCAGTACCTGTCTAGACCATTGACCTATTTAGTTCAACAAATCCAGAGCATTCTCTCTTTGTGAAATTTCACTCCACTAGAGCTAATTATCATCATGAGGCAGAAAATCAGACTCAAAGAACCAATTTATGACCTGACTGCAGGATAGCCAAAAAAAATCAGAGCCAAAAAAAAAAAAATGGAGAAAGAGGGCCTTTCATGGGGTAGCCATTAAAAAACAGCTGCATTACTATGAATACAGGAAAGACTGTATACATTGGACTTACTTACTTTTGGGTTAGGTCAGAAGGAATGGAAAATTATAACAGTCGCACAAAATATCTACAGAACTATGGTGAAAACTGATCTATTTTTTCAAGTTTTTCACTTGATAGGAGGAAATAGCTGAGTTTGTGTCAGATAGTATTAGGAAGGAAATCCTGCTATTGCAAATAAAATCTCTGAATTAAGAGGTAATTGTACTCTTCAGTTCACGTTGTTTTTTTTTTCATAAATGAACACTAAAACCCCACAAATGGTCTTGCCTTTGATTGCAATATGCCAGGATACAAGGGAAACACAGTATGGCTAAGAAGTTTATCTTTTAAAAAATACTTGTAAACTTTTTTCAAAGAATCCAGGGTTATAAAAGAGTTTGAATAACTTTTTTCACCTGTGAAAATATTTTGGAAAATTAAAGCATCTGAGCTTCAGTGACAGTCTCTTTCCTGATCTTGCTTGAACTAGATAACTACATGTATGCACCAAAGCAAGAAGATGGTAAAGCAATAGGACAGTTTATGACTTGCTACTTTTTTCAACATAATGACTGCAGATTCTGTGCTCACCAAAAAACCCCATCCTGTTTACTTTTTAATGATGAGCTGCTACCCAAAAGAAACAAAGTGGCATTCTGTTGACACCATATGGTGGCTAAAACCAATGGATTCCATAGTATTTTATTTGTTAGAATGTCTTCTGAGTTTCTGTATCCATAATTTATGTGAGGGCCTTCTCTGATTGCCAGAATATTCAAACAGCTTTCTCTTCATAGGGTAGCCGGCATGGGGGGAAGAAAGTTTTCAAAACAGCAGGACCCGAACAATCTCCTACTGCTCAGAGGAGAAATCATTTCCAAGTTTCTGTCCTGGCTGCTTTCATTGTAATAATAATTTACATCCTGGGTGAAAAGACTGTTTTGTGTTCAGAAGAAATCTAAAATAATAAATAAAAAGAAGGGGAAAAACCTCAACAGCTTATGTTCTTGCATGCTAATACAAGAATTCATGAATATTAAGCATCAATTTAAAGTTATGTTGACTTCTAGGCTTTGACATAAATATATAGTTCAGGTTTACATATCTTAATGGGAAACAATATGCAGAGGTTATTGAACAATTCAGCTTCCAAATGATTGCCTCTGCAGCTGGCTTTCATAGAGAGATCCAGAATAGTTATGGATGAGCTAAATAATTAAGATGTATTTCTCCTGGTGTCTACCAAGTTATTGCTCACTGTTTAAGAATCTGTATTTTAGGCAAAGGTTTAAGTATGACTGTGATTTACAAATATATTTCAGATGGTTTTAATATAGAAACTTGCATTATTTAGCAGGATATGTCATTTTTAAGCAGGAGGGGTTCATATTAAAAGACTGTGCCAGAGGAACAGCATTTCTCCTCTCTCACTTCCTCCTCCTTCTCTGATCTATCATGGTTTAGCTCTTGCTGCTGTTTGACCAGTTCTGCTTCCCTCCTGCCTCTGGGATGTTGACAGTAGCACAGAAGATGATGAATGACCACCTGAGTGTCAGAGAAGCTTAGAAGACCAGCTGCAGCTGGGTTATTAATGCTTAACAGAATAGGATTATAGAAGAAGGAGCCCACCTGTTGCCGGGACCTTCTTAAGAATTAGATTAGACCTATTTGACCCTAGGATACCTTGGTCTTAAAAGATTATTTATCCTAGGGAGTAAAATGGAGATATACAGAGCTTCTATTATAATTCCTTAGCCTTGGGAAGCATTCCTCCCTTCTTGACCTTCTAGCCATCCTGGGAACACAGCTGAGTTACTTCAGCTTAGGTCTGTAAGTGTAATTTAGCCTGTAGTGAACCTGGATCCCATGAAGTTGTAGTTTTATGAAGAAATAGAACAGAAGCCAAATATGCTTCCAGAGCATCTGGCAGAACGCTGCTGAGAGTTTTGCTCATTCAGAAGGTGTACTGGTTTAAAAAAAGGGCTTTTCTCTAATAGAGATTTAGTCATGTGAATAGGTATTTCTTGAATTAGTCTAATGACACACTCTTGGAAGTTCAGTCAATGTTTAAATCTTCCAATAATAATAAAAAAAAAGTCTCCTATATAGAATGAAAATAGAAAATTTGTGCACAAAGTAAGTTATTACAGTCTTACAAAATGGTTATATTTTGGGGAAATCTTGAAACTCTGAATGTAGCTATATTGAGGCTGAAGGGAAAAAAAAGGGTTAGGGGAGGAAAATGAAAGTTCTGTTGAAGTGTCTGGAAAGATTTTTTCTACTTTACAGAGCAATTCTGAATTTAGAATATCAGATAAATTTCACCCATGTGAGCAGTTTCATTAATGTTATTAATGTTAGAAAAATGATTGGGTTCCCAGTATACACATTGGCTAATGATATTACTAAATTAATTTCCTTATTTAAGGTTTCCCTCTCAGGCATATTGCTTTTTATGTTGAGTCACAATTGTTAGTGTTAATGCTTTTTTTTTTTTTTTTTCCATATAATTACAGTTGAGGTTAAATCATGTTTACTTTCAATGTGAAGACAGAATTGTTACTGGAGAGAAGGGTGAGAGGACAATCTGAAACTTTTTTTTTAACACAAGAGTGATGCTTGTGAAACTCTACCACACCATCCTCTAGAAGCAGTAATATTCATCTTCAGGTTAATTTAGGTGTTCATAAAGATGCTGTCAGGATCTAATCTGTTGTCTAAGCTTCTGGTATAGTTATCTGTGTTCTCAAGTGGGTTTCAGGTGTCTAACATGGATTGCTGCTGGTTTTTGGTCTCAGGGAATGTGAGACATCTGAATAGGACTTACGGGTATAGCATGGAAGCTAGGAGAGATCTATTTCTTTCCAGAGCAGTAGATGCATGAAATATGATTTAGGGATATCCCTCTTGGTAAATACAGACAATGGAGTCTATAAGAATGCTGAGTACCACTGCTTTATAGCACAGACCCAGATTTTATAAGCTGAAATGCTCTGTTGGATCCATGGACTGTACTTAATCCAGTAAAATGGCAGATGAGACAGGCAACTCACTGGTAGAAACTTAAAGCTTGTTCAGCTACATAATAATAGGCATTTAATACCATCCATAAGGTCTCCTATAGGGGGTGAAAGTATCTCTGATAGTGTATAACGTCTGATCTAGTACTAGGTGCCTCTGTTTGTATAACCAGTTAAAATATATGGAGTCTAATATGAGACTTCACATGTAAACATTTAAAATCTGGACTTTGAAGATTAATCTCTAGCATCTCCTCAACTGCAAGTATCATTTGAGCACATAGGAAGGTCTGATGAAATACTTTTTTCCTGCATTTATGTGGCCATTTTTTTGTAGGATGTCATACTTACAGCTGTACCTATTAAAAAATCCTTTGCACAATCAACAAAGAACAAACAGAGCAGAGTCCACTGCAGATAGCTGTAGTAGTGTTTTACTCACAATCTATAGACAGATTCACTACTGGAGAGAAGATTCAAGGCAAAGAAATGAAGTGACTAAGATAAGTTATCTAAGGCTGTATCCTCCCTATTGAATTAGAAGAAAAACGTATCAGACAACAGTTGTACATGGGATAAACTTATTGATTAATGTAAGAAACTCACATTTTGTTGGCCTCGCTGAAATCAGTCCATCTCTAGTCAAATAATCTAGAACACTGTGACAAAGGTAGTTCCCTATCCATCTGCTTTACTGTACTACCTCTCTCTTCACATTGTCCTTATTCTGTTCTTTTATAACATTCAGCATAAACTGCCTGTTTTCTAATATTGGCTCTTTTGGTTTGTTGTTGTTGTTGGTTTTTTTTTTGTTGGGTTTTTTTTTTTTCCCCCCAAGGTCTTACTAGTCATGTAAAGATAATCTAATACTTTTCTTTTTGTCACTTGTTACCCCTTCTGATCAGTCATTGACAGTACAGTCTTGCCATGTTATGAGTAAGAACCTCCATGAAAATTACTGAAGTGCCCTCTGGATGTGTATCCATGGTATTTCTCAGACTGATACTTAAAATTCTTTTCCATCATGCCTAAAAATCCCTGGCAAAAATTAGACTGCTAATATGTTGAGATAACTGCACATCATGCTTTGTTATCTCATGTTACTCTTCTATTTGTCTGACTTGTCTCACACAAAAGTACAAGCACTTGCTTCTTTGTACACAATGCTTAAACACAATGGCAACCTGCTTCACACTCAAAAGTCTCAAATGTTATAACAATTGAAGTAATAGAAACATGAATTTACATATTAAGTGAAGAACTTTATTGTAGATATGCCAGAGCAAGAATCAATGTTTATCTTTTAAAAGTCTGTCATGAAATGTTCATTACTATCCATCTAAGTCCTCCCTATTGATAAATTCAGCTTCAGATTCCTTAGTAAGCACTTGCTGAATTTTTTTTCTTTAATTAGGAGAGTAATTTCTTCTAGAAAACAAGAGGAGAGAGTGAGAGAGATCCTTGCTGCTTTGTGTTACATAACTTGATGAGTGGAGCAATTGAGGGTGTATGCATATTGGTAACGATTACGACCATCTAAACACATTTGAAATAGCTTCTTTGAGAAACGTATGATATTCTCAGACAAGATTGCATGCATTTGTCATAGAATCATAGAATCAGTCAGGGTTGGAAGGGACCACAAGGATCATCTAATCCCAATCCCCCTGCCATGGGCAGGGACACCCCGCACTAGATCAACCTGGCCAGAGCTTCATCCAGCCTGCTCTTAAACACCCCCAGGGACGAGGCCTCAATCACTTCCCCGGACAATCCGTTCCAGGGCTTCACCACTCTCATGGGGAAGAACCTCCTCCTCACATCCAGTCTGAATCTGCCCACCTCCAGCTTCATTCTATTCCCCCTAGTCCTATCATGACCTGATATCCTAAGTCCCTCCCCAGCCTTCTTGTAGGCCCCCTTCAGATACTGGAAGGCCTCAATAAGGTTACCTTGGAGCCTTCTCTTCTGCAGACTGAACAGCCCCAACTCCTTCAGTCTGTCCTTATAAGAGAGGTGCTCCAGCCCTCTGACCATCCTTGTGGCCCTTCTCTGGACACCTTCCAACATGTCCATATCCCTTTTGTAATAGGGTCTCCAGAACTGGATGCAGTACCTCAGGTGGTGTCTCAGCAGAGCTGAGTAGAGGGGGAGAGTCACCTCCCTTGACCTGCTCGCCACACTTCTCTTGATGCAGCCCAGGATCTGATTTGCTTTCTGGCCTGCAAGTGCACATTGAGAGTTCATGTTGAGTTTCTCGTCCACCAATACTTCTATCAACTGATGTTAGTGTGGGGAAAAAACTATTTTTCTGGCCATAAACTCATTTGCCCATTTGGCTCAGGCAATTTCATAGACTAGGTATCCCTTGTTTTACAGATACATGCAACACCAGGCCCTGATTTCCCCATCACTTTTTCATACATGTCTGTTAACTGGGTTGAGGTAATTATGGCATCCTCCTCTCCAGTTCATCTACACACATACATATATAGATTTTGTTTGTAAATGTAATGATATCAACACCTGTAAACCTCAGCAGGCACTAAGCTAAAATATTGTAGAAGGCACTCCAACCTAATAACACTCTCATTGTGTTTTTTTCCAATCATAATAGCTTAATATAAAAAATTAACTCAACCTACAAAATTATGTCATTGTGTCTGTAGACCATTATATCCACAACAGCACTATGAAGAAAATGTGAAGCACCCTGCAAGTGCTATGTTTTATTCTTGATAGCATATGACAAAGAATGGCTTTATTCAGGGTGAATATTAGTGCTGAAAAGAAAAGGCATTGAGAGGATTATAAGGGTATTCAAAAACTAAATCCTGAGCAAAACTAAAGAAGAAGTCTGTCATCAGGAGGGTCACTGGTAAAGCTGCAGTATAATTAAAGTTCTGGAATTTTTTTTTCTTTTCAAAGGGCTTGATTCTGCATTTCACAACACTATTTTAATGCCAAGGTACTTGTATTTAATCCAGTGAAGACACACTGATGTTATGAAGAATGATTTCAAATATTAATTTCTCTTATCTATTCCTGTTTGCCATCTGGGAAGATTAGGAAACAAAATGATAATTAATTTATAATAAAGTTGATCCAGTATGCAAAGATTTGCCTGCAATATGGATTGTTACGTATTTTCAAAATAATCAGTTTAAGCCATCATTAAGAACTTTAATTTGTATGTAAAAAAGACCATTACTTGTGAAATCCTGCCCCCTGACAGTAAAATTGTCATCTGCTTCATCAGAGGCATACTTTCTGGTGTTATCTTAACTTTGAAATAGTTCATTATTTAAATAAAGGAAAATCCTGAACCAGAAAAGACCTATAGTAAGCCCTTTACCTATAAAGAACACAAGCTAAAGTCACATTCTTTTCTCCCAATGGAATAAATTATATATACGTGAAGGATGTTTGAAGCTAGCCTCATGATTTGTGCTTAGATTCCACTTCAGCATAACGTTGGGCACACAATAACATATTTATCCACAGCATGGTCTTCTCCAGAATGGACTGGTATCATAGAACTTGATCCAAAAACTTCAGTTAGCAATTTGTTGAGCTTTCATTGTCTTCTTCATTAGAATAAACCTTTATTAGAATAAACCAAACCAGGTTGGAAGAGGCCTTCAAGATCATCGTGTCCAACCCATCAACCAATTCAACCCACCCAAACAGCTAACCCATGACACTAAGCACCCCATCAAGTCTCCTTCTGAACACCTTCAATGACGGCGACTCCACCACCTCCTCGGGCAGCCCATTCCATAGCGCAATCACTCTCTCTGTATAGAACTTCTTCCTAACATCCAACCTGAACCTCCCCTGGCGCAGCCTGAGACTGTGTCCTCTTGTTCTGGTACTGGGTGCCTGGGAGAAGAGACCATCATCAGCCTATCTACAACCTCCCTTTAAGGTAGTCATAGAGAGTGATAAGGTCACCCCTGAGTCTCCTCTTCTCCCGGCTAAGCAACCCCAGCTCACTCAGCCTCTCCTCATAGGGCTTGTGTTCCAAACCCCTCACCAACTTTGTTGCTCTTCTCTGGACTCGTTCCAGCAAGTCAACATACTTCCTAAACTGAGGGGCCCAGATCTTTCAAACCAGACTGAGTACAGGAAACTGAATTCAGTTCAAGAGAACCTGTTTACGAAACACTTCTAGACAGATGTTTCCATTTTATAAAGTTCATTCTTTGGATGATATTCAGATATGTGTCCAAAATTTTCTGTAAGAATCCAAGCCACCAAACTCATCTGTCACTCTGCCAAGTTATGGTGACTTTAAACATAATCTACATTCTCAGTGTTAGTAGTAGCAGGAGGATGCTATACTTACTGGATATGGTAATGTTTAATATGTTTGCTTTTGTAAAAAAATTAAATATTGTGTAATAACCATTACCGAGGGACCAGAACAGTTCCAATGATTTCCTCACAGAAATGTCACTTTTCATTCATAAAAACAACATTATGTGTTTATTAATGAAACATAATAAACAGGGTCCATCTGTTTTTATAAATGGAAGGGCAAGGATTACCTGTGTAATTTAACACTGGAATTTCTTCACCATTGTAAGAAATGCCCTATTCTTTTTCAGTCCTAATGCCACAATCCTGTATTTTGTGAATGCAGAATCAGTGTTCTCTAGACTGCACACCAAAAGCCAGATTCATAAATACATAGAACTTTTATTCAGTTGCCTAAATTCAAAGTCTAAATACACTAAGCATTTCTAGTTATCAATAGAGAGATACATTAAAAGAGGCAGTGGTGTTCATCTGATGACTACCTGAGTCAACAGCAAAAAGTAAGGAGAAAGTGATGCAAAAAGAGAATTCACACTGATCTGTTAGGCAAAATCTTAGCACTTTTCTGAATGTGTAAGTGAAGCATGACTGAGGAATCTCATTCAAAAAGTCCTGACTCATTTGATCTCAATCTGGTAGGATTCATTTAATTTTTGATCTGAACTGGTTTATTCCAGTAGTTCACATACCTTCAGCATCTTAGTGAAATGGTTGAGTTTCAATGACATGGAGGGAAAGAGGGGTGTTGAATATAACATTTGTTAATGGTTTAGTTTATTGCCAATAATTTTGTGTTGATGTTGCCAATTCCTTATCTGGTTTTCACACATTTCCTTCATTGATATTCCTGTACCATTCTCAGCTGTTTTCCTTTTATTTATTTTTTAAAGAAGCCTTCTAAAGTCTCTCTGCTGTCCTTAATCATGGTTGCAGTATTTCCTGAAACCATGGAGGTCAGAAGCCATGTTCTCTCTCTTGCCTTTTTCTTGTTTGTTTGGATTCTCATTGCTCTGTTTTTCACATTGTGTATGCAGAGGTTGGTACTTTAGAATTTCATCACTCCAAAAATTTAGATTCTTTGTAGTATTGCCGTGTACACTCTGCCTCTGACGTTAGCTACCAATGGTATAGAACTGAATGGTGGCAGTGTGTAAAGAAATGAGGGATGGCATCTCTACAGAAAGCAATTACTTTAAAATAAAATAAAATAAAATAAAATAAAATAAAATAAAATAAAATAAAATAAAATAAAATAAAATAACATAAGTATGCTGGAGTACATCCTCAGTTGGTTTATGTAAATCCCTTGAAGATGATAGAACCAAATGAGTTTACACTTGCTGAACATATGGTTTGAGTTCTTCATACTCTGTCCCAAGGACAGAGGTAAGTGAAATACTAAAGGCAGTGTGATGTCTCCCATGGTTGCAAAATAATCTATGTTAGAGAAGGGACACATTGGCTGTAAGACTGCAGCACTTTTCTGATTGGGAATATCAGTTTCTGTCTGGGGATGGTGTTGGTGCTAGAAACAGAAAGACTGGGAAAATCAGTAAAACCCACTGCTAATTCATCTGTGATACAAGGGTGAAATTTAAAGCTGATCACTGAGGACCTAACAACACATACAAATTCCATTATTACTATGATTAGAATCACAACAATACGAAAACATATGCTGTACTTTTATTTCCAACAGGAATAGATTTTAATTTCTGAGTTTTTCAAGCCAAGCATTTAGAAATACTTAACACAAGCTGTCACCTGTGTTCATTTTCCTTTAAAGTCTACTGGCCACAATGAAATTCTTTTCTAGCTTGTTATTCTGGTTTGAGAGCAGCATCAAATATTTTCAAGACACAATAGCCTACTTAAAAGGATCTTAACTACTACACAAGCATGAAAACAGAGCACAGGTTGGAAAGAAAGATTATCATAAAAATATATTGCAAATTTTGACCCTAATCATCAGCCCAATATCTTGATCAGGCTGACCAAAACATATCCTCTGAATCAAGACCAAAAATAATGACTATGCTTCTTAAAATAGCTTTGTCAGATAACTAATGTTTTGATCATGTGATAATGAACAGTATAACTGGGGAGTAAACCACAAACCCTTAGATGACCAAATCTTCATGTTACCAAGTAGCTTTAGACTACTTCTTAATGATGTATTTAAGCTCTAGAATAAGCACAGTTTTATTCCCTTTAATCACTGTACAATGTCTGGCGTTGATTGTCAGTATAAAGATATGTCAGGCCTCAGGCCATCCTTGTATATCAGTTGCCATGAATTCTGCTGAAGACATCAGTCATGAAACATTAACTTCTTAAAACAAAAATCAAACTTCACAGGTATCACAGCAGATGTGTGAACAAAGGAAATCAACAGCTGATTTTTTTAAGGGAAACTCACATGAGTACAGACAAGGCATTGACTTGTTCTCTATTTTCCTTTTATTTTCTTATCCATTTCCCATTCTTCCTCTCCATACTCCCTTTGGATAAGATCCTTAGCAATTTTACAGACTCACAGCATTTTCAGGTAAAAGTGGAAAAATTATTTTTCACTGGAAAACCTATAATTTTCAATTGCCATAAAATGAGATACATCATACACCTTTAAGCCTTTAAGTCACAGCCAAGACAGACTGCAGAACTCCCTCTCCTTTGACCATGCCCCCAGTGAGGATCATTTCAGAAACACTGAGCAAATTCTTCATTCCTAGAAGATCCTTCCTTCCCAGTTACCCACTGCAAGTTGCATGAGTGTCACTTCTGATCCACATGAGAAGTAATTGATCTTTATAAGAGCCATTCCTGTCAACATACAGAAGAAAGGCTCTTCTAGGATTTTCAGCTTCCAGACACTGGTCATACCTGGTTTAGCATGTAGTGTCACCATATATAATCTGTCCAAATCTTGACCTGGATTAAATAAGTAGGGGGGACATTGACTATACTACTACCATATTGATTTCAGCTGAAGTTTCTTGAGCTTGCTGCAATTCAGTTTCACATATGAAGGGGATCTTTCAAATATCCTGTCAGTGTTGGTATATTAATCTTATTCCAGGAGTTGTGTAATAAAAATAAATCTCAAATGGTTCATCTCACATATGTGTCAGCTTTATACCTAATGGTTTGGATGTTCACCTGAAGTTTACAAGTATAAAAATTGCTTTGGGAGTCTTGCGTTGCTTAGGGGTGTTAAAGAGATTCCCAGTACAGCTGTTTTCAATGTTGGAAGGAAGACTATTTCTGTCCTTTTTTGTGGCATGCCTATAATAAAAAAGACAAATGTTTTTAAGAAAAAAGTGGGTTTCATGGATACTTTGACATCTCTAATAAACATCCATTTGAAGTGTGTTGTAGCACTGGACAGAGATAACTGTTTCCTTTAATGTGCCTGTGAGAAAAGAAACATCATGGACATCATGGAAACAATGGGTTAAAGGAACAATATTTGAACATCTGGAGGGGGATACTTTTTTGTTTTTGTTTGCAGGTCAAACTCTGTGTGCTTTTTGGAAAGGACTTTGAAAGTACTGGTGTTAATTTAGCACAGATGTCATCTGGTGTTTAAAGGATTTGTATTTACAAACAGAGCCTGAAAACTAGATTTAAAGTCAGATCCAATGGACAAATAGAAATGTTGAGGATCAGAAATGGCTGGAATAGTGGTAAGTCCTGAATCTAGATAGCTTGTAGTTTCCTCCACTTTCACATTCTCATTCTACATGTAGCTACATGTTGCACATACCTGTTCTCACACATACTATGGATTTAGCAAAACTCCAGATGAAATAAATCTGGAACAATACTAAGGAAATAATTATAATAATATGGACTGAATTAAGGGTCTTTTTTCTTATTTTATATATGCAGTAGGGTTCCTTGAGTGAAACCAGATATGCAGCATCTCAGAGAACTGTGTATTCAAGACACTGAAGCATTTTCAAATGATCATCTGTCTTTGGACTTCTGCAATTGCAGCACAAAAACTAATGGTGTCCTATGACTTCACTTGCTGACATTTCATTTCTGTTTTATACTCCTTGCAATGATAGTTGCATGTCCAGTCAGTGTGTCTCATGTTATTGACCATTTATTGTTACTATGTGTTTACATTTCCTTACTTAAGTCAGGTCAAGAAAGCACATAACTGAAGCCACAAAGCCTTGTAGAATTGTATAATAAAGTGTCAGTCCTTGTTTTAAAGAGACTATAACCTGACCTGTATTTGGAGCAAACAGAGTATTAGTAGGAGATGGGGTTACAAGACAACTTTTAGATGGAGGATTGCTAAATTTAGCTATTCCACAATAAATTACAACTCAGAGGCATGGTTAATAAGGTTAACCACCTGTTTCCCTCCAATGCGAAAGTGAGAGGAAGTAACATAAAAAACCTGGAAACAACAAACCACAAAAAGCCAAAACAGCAAGAACAAAACAACACAAACAAACCAAAACCAAACCAAACCAACCAAACAAACAACATAAAACTACACCAAAAAAAAAAAAAAAGAAAAAATTACCTCCGTGTTGAGATAAAGACTTGAGATAAAGAGATTTAACGAGAAAAATCTCATAATACAATATGCAATTGCCTTAGCCTATTTGCAGAAAAAGCACAGCAAATGCAGAAACGGCAGCAGAAGCCTGTGATGTGCCCCCCACCTCTGCACCCTTCCAGAGGTAAAGCCCAACATCCCAAACTGGACAATGGAAGCACCAACCAGAACAGGAAGCTTCTGATGTTACAACCTGAACTTCAAGGCCCATAATGCTTTTCTTCAGCTGGCACTTTCATGTTGAATCATCATGGGATTGAATATCAAGAGCAGATTCAACTCAATATGACAATATGGATGTGCAGCCATTCACAGAGATCTCCACAGCCTTAGAAAGGGGACAATACTCTTGTTCAGTGAAGGGAAATGTCAAATCCTGCACCTCAGTAGGATAACCTAATACATCCATACAGTCTGGGGCCAACAAGCTGCAAACAATCTTTGTAGAGGAGGACCTGAAGGACCCTACTGGAACAAGCAGCTGATTGTGTGTTGCAGTGTGATGGCTTAGCCCACACACACCAAAAAAAAGCACAGCTGAACTCAGCTGGAGAAGTGAATAAAAGCTGTATTTTACAACCAATAATGGAGTGCAATGAATATATATAAAATATATAGTATTTACAATATTATAGAAGAATTTACAGAAAGGAAACAAACACAGAAATCCTCCTTGGGAGGAGGATCCCACCTCGGGCTCCCTCCAAACCTCTCTCTCCCTTCCCTTTCCCTCTAGTTAATTAGAAGAAAAGAGTAGTAAAAGGATGTTAGGAGAATTCCAGTTAGCTCAAAGCAGTTGTTAAGAATTTAACTGCTTATCTTACCAATTTCAGTCCAGGGTCAGCATGCAGGCATTCTGGCCAAGAAACAGAAGACAGACTGAGAGCAAAATGTAAGATCGTAAAACTACATCCCACTCACCTACCAATGAAATTAGTTTAGAATTATCTTCCTTTTGTTTTCCTTTTTACACCCAAACATTCAGCTAGAGAATTCTGCAGCTATCCTTTTTCTTAAAGGCACAGCCTAAACTGTCATATGTGTCAACAATGTACCCTAGCAGCAGAGAAAGCAAAAACCCTTCTCGGCTGCAGAAAGCAAAACATTGTCAGCAAGGTGTGAATATTCAGATTCTAATGATTTTGAATGAATTATGTGAAGAACATTTTTTAGTTTACTCTCCTTAGGCAATGCTTTGATGGTTTATGATAAGGACCATGGGGTGTCAATAAATGAAAAACATGTCTTACAAGAAGAGAGTATTTGGTAATAGTTATTATCTCTTTTATTGCTGGTTTTGGTTCTGGTTTTCAGTTGTGGGTTTTTTTTTATTGTTGTTATTGTTGTTTTGGTTGTTGTTGTTGTTTTGGTTTTGTTTGTCTTGGTTTTGAAAATAAATCCATTCTCTCTTATTTTAAGTCCAGTTTGGTTGGATATTTTGTGGGAAAATTGTTGCTAGTGGGTTTTGTTTTGGTTTAAGTTTGTTGTTTTGTTTCCAACCTGGAAAAGAATAGGAAAAGCTAACAATACAAAGAGATCACCAGAATGTAAGCAAGAAAATTATTCTTATAAATCAGGGAGTTATAGTTCATACAAATCAGTGTGTCCAGATGCTAGTCTGCTCTCTCCCAGCTGTACAAGCCGATCTAAAAGAAGATACTGCTTGACTTATATCAAAAGATGCAAGGATCTTGCTAACAATGTAGCAGCAGATGCCTTTAATAAGATCCTCAGTAAGATCACTGAAACACTGTAGGGAAAAAAATACTGATTCAGTGACAGGAAAGCAGAATACCAAAATCCTTGGTTAACAGCTTGACAGTGAGGCAATTAATCAAACAAGATGGGCAAAGATATGCGACAATGCCCTTTTCAAAAAGGATTTTAAATGCAAATACAATTACCGTGTATAATGGTGACAAAAGGTAATTAAAGCGAGCTCTCCGTACACTACTGCCAGTAAATTTTGGTCAAAGTAGTTTATGTCTTTCTCCTCAGTTATTTTTATTATTATTAAATGATTCATGACTTTAAAAATGTGAGTCCAAATATTTACAAGATAGGTATGTAAGAGAAGACAGCTAACACAGTTTTATTTCTGTTACAAAACTAATCAGAACTAGAGTCTGTTGTCTGGCCCTGAGGCCACATGCATGTTGCTACAATTTTTGCTCTCCAAAACACAGTGCCTGCATCCAAAATGCCTACTGAGACTGGTTGTGTTCACTTCTGAGCTATGGCCAGGCACTGTTTGAGACACAGTTTTGGTTGAAAAATGCTGTGACTGCCTGAATAATTTACCAATACAGACAATCAAGCTCCTGCATGCAAGGCTGAAATCTAGCCTTTTAATTTACTGTCTTGAAAACTAATGTGCTCTGGCTGGCTGGGATTGAGTTTATTTTCTTCATGGTATCCCATATGGTGCTATATATTGAACTTCTGACTAAAGCAGTGTTGATAACTCACCCATGTTCTGGATATTGCTGGGTAGCACTTACATAGACTTGAAGTTGGGTTTTTTTTCCATGCAGGGATTAGATTGTATATAAAGTTGGGTGGTGACACAGACAGGACAGCTGACTCTAGGTGGCTAATGAGTTCTTCTGTGCCATATATCGTGGCCAGCAATGAAAGCTGATGGAAAGGAAATGGGGACTTTAGGGTTATGGCATTTGTATTTCCCAAGAACAATCATGTGTGCTGAGGCCCTGCTTTCCAGGAAATGGCTGGATGTCTGCTTTCTGACAGGAAGAAGTGACAGACTATTTGTTTCGCTTTGCTTAAAAACTCATTATTTCAAAAATATGAATAAAAAAGTCAAAAAAGCTACCACAATGAGTCAAATTCAGAGCTGTGACTAAGTCATGAGTGACCCCTTAGGTAAGAAATTTAATCCCTTGAGCCTTTTTCCTGTTGTTTTTTTTTTTTTTTTTTTTTTTGGGGGGTTGTTGGTTTTGGGTTTTTTTTGTTTGTTTGTTTGATTGTTTTGTTTGTTTGTTTGTCTGGGGTTTTGATCAGACTTACTTTGAAAAGTGTTTTTGGTGAGACATGAAGAGAAATCATAGAATCATAGAAGGGTTTAGGCTGAAAGGAGCCTTGAAGATCATCTAGATCCAACAGCCCTGCCAAAGACAGGGATGGCTTCTACTGGACCAGGTTGCTTAAAAACCCATCCAATCTGGCCTTCAACACTTTAAGGAATGGAACATCCACAGTGTCTCTAAATGATCTGTGCCAGGGCCTCACTACCCTCTGTGGTGAAGGCACATTATGCCCAGATACTAAATCTTGTCCCAGCATGTGGACAAGTTCCCCCTCCTCCAGGAGGAAGACAAAAGCCAAGGTGTTAGCCAGGCCAGCATGCAGCCAGTGCATACAGTGCTCGTGCGGACACCAAGTACGGGCATAATTCTAGCTTCACGCTTTCTATAGGCTGAAGCCAGTTGTTTATGAGAGTGCCCATTGGTCAAGCCCAGCCTCAAGGAATCTATAAGTATCACCCCAGTTGGTAAACAAGTTGCCCCCTCTTTCACTTTGTCTCCGTGCTTGCTTGAGAGAACAACTCTTGAGCTGCAGCCTTTGCCATTGAGCTTATTGTTGTTAGCTTCTGTTATACATGCACGCATATTGACAGCCTCTGCATTGTGAGAAGCACAGAGGGAGGACCTTCGCTGTGCCTGAGGAGCCCAGAGTCGCTACAGCCAGTTGTACCAACCGGGAGAGCCCACCATGACACCAGAAGACTGGACCAACCCCCGAGGGTAAGATCTGCCCAGTAGCCGGGAGAAGGGACTTGATCGATATCGAGTCTACGTATGCCTAGCCCCGCCGCAGCGGGAGAGGAGCCTCCGTGTGCTGCTCTGAGCCCTGTGAACCCCAGGGAAGACTAAGGCATTGTTCGTGCGTATACTGCACCAAACCCAGGACCACTCCGAGAGACCCGCTGCTCCTTTAAGCTCAGTAAACGAGAATCTGCCGCCTAACGCAGCCGCATTCTCTCCCTGAGGCTGTTTGCATCAGCCCCAAGAATCGCCGTGGTTGGGCCGACCCCGTAGCTTTGCCTGCTGCCGTGTCGTCCGAGCCCATCTACCAGCAACTGTCACCCTGCCCTGCCGTGCGAGCCGACTCTGAGGGCCGACCCCATGGGCCGACCCCGACCAGGACCGACCCCTGTTGTCTGGAGGGAATCGAATATCTTCCACATGCTTTCCATCCACTAGCACTCAGTTCAAAGTATCCACGTCCAGCAGAGTAAGCGCTGACGCATAGAAAGAATATAATATTGCTGTGTATAGCCAGAAGCCACCCGCGTCCCGCCGAGTCGCCAAGTGGCGGAACTGCACCCTTCATTATGTAAATATAGAAAGGGTCTATAGATAGTTCAATTAAGTTCTAATCATACCACTAAGCCACTTGTGGAATGTATTTCACGAACGTGCACTAGAACATGTATATAAGTTGGTGATTCATCAGTTATTAATAGTTTGAATAATAATTAAAATAATATTTTCATAATTCATATTTCATATTAATAAATTTAATAACCTCTTCACCACACCCTCACAGTGGAGAATTTCCTCCTCAGATCTAATTTAAATCTACCCTTGTTTAGTTCACAGATATTACCTCTTGTCCTATCACTACACGTCCTTTTGAAAAATTCCTCTCCCACTTTCCCAGGAGCCCCCTTCAAACACTGTTCTAAGGTGTCCCCAGACCTTTTGCTTTTCCAGGCTGAACATCCCCAGCTCTCTCAGCCTGTCTTCATAAGAGAGGCACTCCAGATCTCTGATCATGTTCATGACTTTCCTCTGGATCTGCTCCAACAGGTGCAATCACTTCTTTTGCTGGAGGCTCCAGAGCTGGACAGAGTGTTCCAGGTGAGGTCTCAGCAGAGCAAAGAAGAGGGGCAGAATCCATCCCCCTTGACTTTTTTTGATGAAATTCAGGGTGTGAGTGCCTTCCTGAGCTGAAAATACACATTGCTGGATAATATTCCATTTTCAATCCACCAATACCACCAAGAATTTCTGCACTGTCATTCCATTCATTTCTTTGCCTGTATTTGTTCTTGGGATTGCCCCAGCTTATGTGCAGAATCTTGCACAAGACTGTCAGTGTCCCTCTGGTTGACATCCTTTCCCTCCAGCATATTAACTGCTTTATCCAGCAGTGCCTGTGTTCATCCAAGCCAGCAGCAGCCAGTTTGTCCATGAGAACTGTGGGAAACAGTGTCAAAAGCTTTTCAGAAGTCTACGTAGACAATATCCACAGCCTTTCCCCCATCCAATAGTTGGGTCATCTTGTCATAGAAGGAGATCAGGTTGGTCAGGCAGGACCTGCCCTTCATAAACCCATGATGACTGGGCCTGATCCTCTGGTTGTCCTCTATATGGCATGTAATGGCACTTGAGATGACCTGCTCCATGACCTTCCACGGTACCGAGGTCAGACTGTGTGGCAGTTTTAGGCTCACAGTTTCCCAAATCCTCCTTTCTTCCTTTCTTGTAGATGGTTGTTACATTTGCTACACTCCAGTCCATTAGAATCTCCTCAGTTAGCCAGGACGTCAGGTAAATAATGGAAAGTGGCTTGGCCAGCACATCTGCCAACTCCTTCAGCACCCTTCGGTGTAGCCCATCTGGCCCCACAGACTTGAGTGAGCCTAAGTGGAGGAACAGATCACTGGCCACTTCCTCATTTATTGTGATAACCTTATTCTGATTCCCCTTGCTGACTCCTAGTTCATGAAGCTGGGCATCCAGCTATGTCTGTCTTTGGGCTTCACATTGCTCATCAGCCTCTTCTTGTTGGTGGGATCAAGGTCCAGCATATTGCCTCTCTTCATCGGCTATTCAATAGATATTCATGTGCTCATTTGAATTTATCACTAGATGTTAATTTATTGAGTTTCACAGAAGAGTAAAACTTGTTTTACAATCCCCCAGCAAGCAGCTTTGGACACACTCTTATGCACAATTCCAAATCTAGCTGTGCTAAGCAGAGATGTGCAGTCTTTAAGAGGGCCTGATCGAATACATGTGGATGTGAAAGTATTTCAGTTATCTGCAACAAGTTTTTATTAAGGCTTCTGGAAGTATGTACAACAATTAATGGAAAAGACTGAAAATGGGAAATAGCTGTTGGGAAAGGAAAATAGTCATGGTGATTTTATAATGTGAATTTTCATACAAAACAATGTCTGCATCTGAAGTGTAGTTCAGGTTTGTTAGGTGCAGAAAATCTGTTAAGCTGAAAGACATTTATTTATCTCCCTCTAACCAACTTTGGGACCCATGCAACATTGCTAAATAAGTGAAGCTATTCACAAAGTGAACCTTGGCACCTGCAGCAAAGTTACAAAGAGAAGAGATACTCCAGAATTCAATTTACTTTGTATTAACTTGAGATCTGATACTCATCATCTGCTTTAACTGCTTGTTTTATCTAAACTGCTAGAGCTACATGAGTGGGAAAGAAAATTAAGAGATTTCAAATTTGTTGCTCTAAGCAAAATTACTTCCTTATCTAATCTAATAAGAGGCTGGATGAGTTTCCCTGTTTTAATAATCACTGTGTTCCAAACTTCCCTTCCATTAAAAAAAAATTAACATAAATTGTCTTGAGAATTTATCATCTTATAATCAAGAAAGTTTTCTTCAATACCACCCTAAAACATGAACCTGATAGCAGGCTGACAAACTTTTGCTAGAAGCTCTTCCTAACACAACAGAATTGCAATGATCTATTTCAGATTTAAAACAAGAAAAAATATATTTATAAAGACCAGAAGGATGTAATATCTCAGTAGCAGTAGTTGATGTGAACTTGTCTGTGATTAGACTACTACAAAGGCAGAAGACTTTTAAAGTCTAGAGGAAGTATTGTTGATTCGGAAGACGACAGTTGACTACTAGGTAGGCATAGTATGAAGTACTGAAATACAACGCTAAGGTGTTGAAAGTTTTAGTGCTCCATATTAGGATGTCTCATTTGCCATTCTGAGTCCAAGGTAATGCTATTTAACTTTCGTGCTTATTCTAAAGTCCCTGAGATGTAAAACTTGGTTGTCACACCTGCTGAGATTTAATCAGCTGTGGTTTTTAGTGTTAACAACAGTCTATCATTCACAGAAGTGAATTCGTAAGAGAAATGATTAAGGGTTGGGAGGTCACATCACTAGAAGGAGGGCAAATCATACATCTTATAGACTCTGGAGATGATTATTTTGTTGGTCTGAGTGTGTGACTGAGGATGCAAGATTAAAAAGCAGGTGATAGCTTTACTTATCATATATCTAAATTCACTTAAACACAAGCAAAAGAAAATCTGCAGGCTTATTTAACAAGGTTGGGGGGTTTTGGCAGGTTGCTTGGAGTTTTTTGTTTGTTTGTTATTGGTTTTTTCCTGTCAAACAGTTATGACAACCATCTTGTCCTCCTACTACCCTTTTTTTTCCGCCATTGTTCATACTCCTGATAACAGTATTGGGATGTTGTACCCCTGGGAGCTAGTCTTGTCTTTTTGAAAGCATGGACCCTGTTGCACGGAATGCCATTGAAGCTGTGATGGGTGAAAGGTATCTTTTGGCAAGGTGGCTCTACCAAGAAGGTGGAGAAGCAACATTACTCCTGACCAATCTCTGTCTGAATGGAAATTTCTTTTTTGACCGCTGCTACTTTATTCAGTTCTTTAGAATGTTTGTTACCTTTAGTTAATCCTGATTAGCCATGTGTGAATGAGTGGCAACAACCTGTATATTTTCCTTCACTGAAGCCTCCAGTTCTATTGCTGAGTGATTAAGTCTGTTTGACTGGCCATGTATGTATCTATATATGTGTTATTTATGCGTATGTGCTTGCTGGGACTATATGTTCAGCCTCGCTGGTGGTTAAACAAAGGGACATGGAGCTGGACTAGGTTCACCTCTGCTAGGCTGCCAGATTTTGCCACCCCCTAGAAAATCACAGGATAATTCAGTAGAAAAAGGTGAGGAAAGAAAAGACCCCACAGGAGGTCTCTAACCCAATCTGCTTCTCAACTCTGAGATCAGACCAGGGTGCTCAATGATTTCTCTCTTCAGATGTTGGAAATGTCTCTGGGCAACTTGTTCCAGAAGTCAACTATCTTCATGGTGAAAAAGTTTTTCATGATAACAGGTCAGAGCTGTGTTGCTTCCTTTCTCTGTACTGATTTTGGCTGGGATGGAGTAAATTTTCTTCACAGTAGCTGGTATAGTGATAGGTTTTGGACTGGTGCTGAAAATAGTGTTGTTAAAGGAGATGTTTTAGCTACTGCTGAGCCCTGCTTACGCAGCACCAAGAACTTTTCTGCTTCTCACACTGCTCTGCCAGCAAGTAGGTTATGAGTGCTTAAGAAGCTGGCAGGGAACACAACCAGAACAGCTGACCTCAGCTGACCAACGGGATAATCCATACTATATGGTATCATGGTGAGTAACAAAGCAATGAGGGTGGAAGGGGAAGCAGGGCATTTGGAGTTACAGTGCCTGTCTTGTCAATGTATATTACAGCCCTACTTTCCTAGAGATAGCTAGGCACCTGCCTGCCAAGGGTAAGCAGTGGATGAATTCTTTGTTTTGCTTTGCTTGCACATGCAACTTTACACTTTACCTATTAAACTGCCTTTATCTCAACCCATGGGTTCTCTCACTTCTATGCTTCTAATTCTCTCCCGCATCCCACTTGGTAGAAGTGAGCAAGCTGACAGGTGGGTTTAAACCACAATATTCTTCAATACAAAACTGAATGCTTTTTTTGGAAGATGTTTTTTCAAGTATTATTCTAATATTAGAACAGCTTGAAGTACTTTTCAGCAGCTAATTGCTCTGACCTATCACCTGGCCTGCCATTTTGCTATGCTAAGGATAACTATGTAGTAAGTGATATGTTTTCTGTCACTCCAGCAGAGTTTCATATGTGGTTTTTGTGTTTATGAATGAAGACACAACAGCCACCACTTCAGAGTTGTAATGAAGATACAGAACTCTTCCATATAGTGGGAATAGCAGATTCTATCTTGTTTTATAGTGAACAGAGACATCCACTACCTTGCCAGGTTCAACACAATTTTTTTTTCTGGCAAAACTGGGGCATATGTTCAGACTGAGGCTCCTTACATTTGGCTCTGAGTTTTGGGGCACAGGAATAAAAGGATCATGAACTTGTATTTGCTAACTGATAGAAAAAGAATACAGGAAAGAACTCCATTAAGTGTTTTCAACTAGAAACCTGAACATATTATACCTATTATTTTCCAGAAATCCACTTTAGTACAAAAAATAATAGAGGTCATTAATACAACTTGAAAGTAAAATCTCCATCAGCAATTCTTAAAAGCCCTTGTCTAAGGAGATTATATTTATAAGATAAATGATGCATTATTACTAGAAATTGTTATTTCAAGTTTCCCAAGCTAGCAAAAAATCTACCTTTATACAGTAAAAAGTGGACTTTTTCCAGTCATCTAAAAAGTTACTTCTGTGTTGATCCCAAAATACCTTTGTGACTCTATCTATTCTTTATCATTTACAGAAGGGCATTAATTAATTAATTAATAATTATTAATAATAATTAATTGAGTCATTCATTAATGACTCAAGTATATCTATATTTCGAACAACTTTAGAGGACTTATTCTAGCTAAAAGCCCCTTGTACAGCACAAGTTTTTGTCATTTACAATCCAACAGCTTAAAGGAATTGGACACTTTCTCAAGGAAGAAGAAACAGAGAAAATAAGTGCTAGAAAGTCTAATGTTGTCAGGCTATTTTGCTATTCTATCACTTTGCTTTCTTTTGTGAGGTTTTTGATCACTGTTGGAGTGTGAAACCTTTGTTTTCTTGAAAAAAATTGTCACATAAATATAGGTATTACAGATGAAATAAGCCTATTAGATCATTTCATCCCTTTCCTTGTCAGTGCAAGAGCATTTCCTGTGGTAAATTATCTATTGCAGGCCTAGACAGAAATCAACTCAATTTTGTTGAAAGATCCCCAAACCAAGCCACTACCACCATCTTGCTACAGAAGTTTCTACATTTATTTTCATTCTGAATCAAAAAACCATGTGAAACACATGAGAGGAAAAAAAAAAAAAAACCAAAAAGAGACTTATAGAAAGAGAGTTTCACCAGTGTGAAAACTTACTGGGAATATAGAGAGCTTGAATTTCTGTTCCTTACATTGGAGGGATTTGAGTACACCTTTCTCACATCTGGGACAATTAAGAAGTTAAGAAGGTTGCTAACTGTCCTGAAGAACCATGTCTCCCTTAAAAGAATCTTCTATATTTGAAAAGAATGGACTCTTTATGATTTTATTTTCTTTTTAGTTTCTAGTTTAATTTTACCAACATTAACTGGCAGTGTATCTTACTTAATCTTGCTTATATACCCAGACCACCTTAAATAATTCCTCTCTATTCTTGATGTTTATAGACTTCAAATGTATGTAGGCAGTTAACATGTCTCTTCCCCATTTTCCCTTCCAGTCATTGCTTAGCAAGTTATACATATTTATTTCTTTTAATCTTCCACTGTAAGTCAATCCTTTCAGCCCCTTAATAATTTATGTTGCTTTTCCTTGAATTTCCTGCAATGTGCCAAGATTTTTTTTAGTACTATGCGGCCCCACATACTTTATTCTAGACATATACTCAATTGTTGACATGGAGAGAGACAGAAGGAGGGAAACGTCAGTATCTTATGTTTGCTTCTTTTTTTATTTTACATGCTTGCAGTTTGGGTTTATTTCTCTACTTGTAAGTGTACATACTGTATGTACACACATATATAATGGAAATATGAAAATTATTTCATATCTTGCCCTCCTGAAAGTTCATCCAACATCAAAAGAATGATAAACAAATCAAAGCTACAAACACAGTTTAGTCCGATATCTGACAGCTGTAGCATCACCAAACACAAAACTCACTTCTTCACTTTGGTGATCCTACAAGCATTCAGAGAGGTGCTCAGGTGAATATGACTGAGTAGTTTCCAGTCTTGGCATTCAGTATGAATACACAGCAATCTGAGGTGTACCAAACATAACAAAATGAAATATTCTCCACAGCAGCTGGGTCTTAGGTTATGTGAGGGATTTAAGGTGATGCTTACTTTTTTCACAAGACAGTTTTGTAGGTCAGTGTTGATACCAGTTCTGATGGAGAGGAACTCCCTCACATATAGATGACTACTCAGACCTCAAGGGGTCTTAACATGTCAGTTTGTGATCAATGCAAGATCAAGCTCTTCACCAGAAAAAAGCTGTTTAGAGCTGACCACTGAAGAAACATTGCAGTGTCTTGGGTACTGAGGTCAACAAGATTAGTTCTTCAGTGTGAGTGGTCAAGAGCTAAAAGGGCTTGTCCAGACAGGCTATTGAATCTGCACTCTGTGGTTTTAAAAACCTGACAAAGTGCTGAGTAGTCTAGGAGAAGGTTGGATCAAATGAACTCCAAAGGTACCTTCCAACTTAAACTTTTCTATTGCATATTTCATAAGTCTTATTCACCTAAGTGTCCTATTTCTAATGTTAACAAACCCAGCCTAATATTCAGTCTTGTGATCCATCTCTGAGCAAGAGGCAATAGTTAATTTTGTAGTTGGCCTGAAATATTTCTGATTGAGAATACAGTGTGCACTCCACAAAAATAGGCACTTCTTCCATTTTTTAATGCCTCTCATCCTTCTAGTCTTTCACTGTATCTGGGAGACACTAATCTTTTCTGAAATCAGTTGTGCTCTCTGACTTCAGTCCAACTTTCTGGCCTTCATAGCCCTTGACCTCATCAGCCATTTTTCTCTGCACATTGTGCTTTATGAAGACTTCTCACTCCACCCTCTAGACTGCTGACCCTGGAATCCCATTTATTGAACATTTACAGTTGGGTTACTTAGAAAATTTGACCTCACTGAGCATGAAGTAAGAAGATATCTTCTTTTGTGCTCTGTACTGACTACATACACTTGGAGTACTAGAAATCTGTTTGTGCTTCAAGAGCTTGATGAGGAATTAACCAAAAGTTAACACCACTTCTCTACCACAAGAGAACTGCAGCAATGCTCTAATTAGTTGCTGAGGTGGGCAATGAGAAACAAATTTATTCCTTAGATAAGCCAAGAAGTGACAAAGGGTGCATCTGTCTCCCGGAGTTGTCTCTGAGGCACAGCATCCCTTGGGGCATCCGAGTCAGTTCTGTAGAAAAAAAAAGAGAAAGGAAAAAAAAAAAAAAAAAGGAAAAAAGCCCATCTGTATGACTTTATAACTGCAAAGGGAATCACTGTCATCTAATACTTCATAATCTTGATGTGGAAGGATGGCTTTATTAATGAATGCATGATATTTTTGTCACACACTGAATGTTTTCAGGCAATTAACCACTGTAAAAAAAGGAAATTAAAAGCAATTCCCTTATTTTTGTTTGAACTTGATAAACTGAAAAGACACTATAGTATACAGTATATTAACAAAAATATTCTATGAATATTTACCAGGCATACTTAATCAACTGAGAATACATGACAGTCAATGAATCAGTCTTTTTCTGAGACCTCAGGTGCTCCTAGAATAATGTGCTGAAGCAAGCTAAACTACTGAAATGTTCTGTTGGGTCAATTATCAATTTACCATAAAATGCTAGGGTCTACATGTGCACAATAGACTGTGAGCTTGAAAACACACTTTACAGTCTATTGAGTATATAAAACAAATCTGGCAATGTTCTAAACATGATAGCTTTATAGATACCATGGGTGAAAAATGTTTCCTTACCTAGAGTCTAACACACACACCTATGGATCTTATACTGATTCATCTACCACGTTTTCTAAAAAGCCTCAGTAATCTCCTGGATATCTAACATTTCCCAACTACCTATCTATATCTACCACAACATTCTGGAGATGTTATATGACCTACAAATTGATAAATGCACAAGCCTCATCAAGTCATTTCAACTTAATGTTGTTAATAGCACTGTTGAGTACAATTCAAAGAAATGAAGATAAATATGAGTATGTTTGTACAAGCTGCTGCTTCACAACTGGGTGCTGAGTAACCAAATGAGGTCCTACACAAGTTAGAGCAATCCTCAGGCATTCAAATATATTCTTGGTTTTCATGGTAGTTCTAGGTGTTCGTTAGGACAAAATGATGGATCCTTGTATTGCAATTTGATTAATCTTAGGTTTGCATGTTTCTCCACCAGCTGGAGCTGGATGACTATGTAAGAAAGCATTTAGCCACTACAACTTTGAATGAGTGAAGATTCCCATCTTAACAAATCTCTGATTCTTTCCATCAAGACAACTTGCACATCCCTTCAAATCACTGAATACTTTCTTAACATAACAGAAGTTTTAATGAAAGTTTTTTCTTATGTACCTTAGTTTCCTCACTTATACTACCAGCAACACATATTTATAATAATCTTATGTGATATTATGACTGATGTATTCAAGATTAAGTTTATTAAACTGAGAGATAAGAGTTGCCCCAGTGAATACTTGCCTGGAGCAACAATAAAACTTGATGCCTTTCAGTCAATGTTGACATATATATATGCACACTTCAATGTTTTCATCGCGAATACCCTTCAGTCCTGCTTTATGGCAATGAATTTCAAAACTGTGTCTGTTTTCCTCTAGACCTAGCATTCTAAACTGGAGTTGGAGTAAAAAACTGCGGAAGACAAGGAAGAAAAAAAAAACATTACCCTCTTTTGATGAGCTAGCTAAAAGCAAAGAGCTTCATGAATTATCAGATTGTATATCACAAGTGCATAACAATTTCCACTGAATTCACCTGCAAGCACTGAGAAGGCATTCAGTTTACACAAATTTGAAAGGGTGCTTTCTACCCTTTTGCAGCAGTATTCTCCCATGCTGAGGTAGACAAGGAAACATAGTCAATCAAAATCACATACACATTGAAAAAAAAGAAAAGTAAACAAGAATCTACTTGGAAACACATATAATTTATACTACCTGCACCCAGGTGCACTTTTGACAACTACTATGAATAGTGATATCAAGACCTGTTACCTAATATTTGATACCAGATACTGTAACCCTAATTCTGACTTCCAGAATGACCTTTCCTAATTCTCATTTGCCTCAATTTGTCTCTACATTATCAGTTACAGATATCTCATGAGAAAATTAGAAGCATCAGTAGGAATCCTTTGATAAAAGGGTATGTGCAGAAAAGAGATTAGGAGATAGTAAAATTCTCATGGGAACTTCAGAATGAGCTTTATGAATTCAGAAATAGAATTAAATTTAATGAGATTTAGCTGCTGAAAAGCTAGGTACCAATAAAATACCATTATCTTTGTGAAAACTTTTTCAAGTCACAGAATCAGGAAAAAACAGGGCTGAAAAGGGATTCAAGGGATCCTCCAGGGAAGAGGAACCCAGGGCAAGACGAGTTAATGCTGTTTCTTCTTGTTAGGCACTTTCAGCCTTGCTGTAAAAGACACCTAATGATAGAAATGACCCAAATTACTAAGACAGTAAATATTAGCTTTAAAACACTTCTTTTCTGAGGTCCAGTCTAAATTTTCCTCCATACTCCTTGCCTTAGCCTCTCTAGATTTGAAGCACACGTTATTTTTTCCTTATTTCAATAGCTTGCTGCCACAGATGTTGGTCTTCTTATTTTGTATATTTAATAATGTTGTGGGGTTTTGCAACTTTTGTCATTTGTGTGTTTTCTAGATGTATCCTTTGCTTTTCAACTAGGTCAACTCAGTGAAGTGCAATATTGGAGTGGAATCTAGCTAGTGCTTAGACTGAAGTGTTCTCAGCTCTTAGTGGGATTTAAGCACTACTTTCTGACTCTTGCTCTATATCAGAGCCATACTGCAGTTTATAAATGCAAACAGAGCATTTATAGTCTGCTGCCATATGACTGCTTCCCTTTAGATGATCCTTGAAGAACTGCTCATTAGTCATTCACTATCCTCTACTTACTGTCTTTTTCTGTCTGAAAATAGACCATCAAAATTATTTCTATAATTTTTTCCCTGTTTTTTAACTGTACTTTTAGCCATTAATACTCTGAGTCCCTCTCAACTCTTTATACCTGTATGGTCCATTTTGTCAATTCTGATACATAACATGCAGTTTTTTGGATGGATCCATGAGAAACTGATGTTAAGACTGATGTTAATTCTCAAATTGACTCACTTTTTCCATTTGTTCTACATGGCCTTTGGGAGATCAAGGCCCTGGAGTTGAAATTGCTTGCTTAGAACTACACTGCTCCTCAAGCTGACTTTACAAATTTCTTTCACAGCATGGCTGTGTGGATGGATGCACTCACCAGCTGCTTTCACTTGTTGATCAAAGTTCTCCACTCTGCCACAGACCTCTCGTATTTAATCAACTCCATGTTTCCCAGGGGTAATGAACATAAAGCACTTGTATCTTTTCTTTCCTATTTTTTTTTATCTTTTATTTTTTTTTTTAATGAGTACGTTATCATAACCTTTTTTTCACATGGATGCTTTTTTCACCAAGGTGCTGGATGGTCTGTAGTGATCCCAGATGTTCCCTTTGGACTGGCTCTTTCTGAAGAGAGTAACCTGTCTATTTTTTTGAGAGGGCACAAGATATATCTTAGTTACTTGGCAATTGCACATAATTTGGCAATTGCACATAATTTGCTTAAACAGAGGGTCCTTATGTAAAAAAAAAGTAAGTCTCTGCCTAACCTTTACCTCTGAACTTTGTAGTGTACTTCTGATCTATTTTTTATCAATTTGATAAGCTAGAAATATTATAAAATATTAATATGATTTATTATATATAAAAATATATTTTTCTGAGCCAATGTAATTCAGGTTCATTTGCCCAGTCAATGATAGGTTAATTGTACATGATAAGAAGCTAATAAACAGTAGAATAACAGTCTAGGAATAGCAGAACTTGGAATACAGAGGAACAAACAGGAAACTTCTTATAGGCACGAAACAAACAGCAATACTGCCTTGGGTGGCTAGACAGACCACCTCGAGTTCACAATGGAGCAAATCAACAGGTAAACAAGCTAGAAACCTTAGAGATAACCAGGTAAATTAGCATAAGTTAATCACAAACCACCGAGCTTTTAACTGCCAATACCTGCGCTGAATGAAGCGATATTCTGAGTTCATAGCTACAGTCCAAAAGGGCAGTATCCAAAACTAGAGGAAGTGAGAGAAAGTGAGACATGCTGCTGTGGCGAAGATCTAGGCACTATGCTGCTAGGACAAAGGAAGCTAATTGCCCTGAAGTCAGGAGGAAGTAGGTGCTTGTCACTGCCTTGAATCCCATTAACGAACAGGGGCATAAGATGAGAGAAAGGAAAAGAATAAAGAACAAGAACAACGAACATGCAGGCTCTTGAAATCTTCCCCTATAAATTCCCTTTTTGAAAACTGAATGACTCAGTGGCACATTAGCCATTCAAATCCTGCCAATCAGTTCAAAATGTTTTATGGTGGGCAAAACTTTGCAGGGTTCATTTGGCAGGGCTCATTGATAGGACTTTAAACTAGATTTGAAGGGGGAAGGGGATAATAGTCTCCTGCTGGCTGGTGACAAACAGAGGGGCAGCTCACCAGCAGTAGAGAGAAGGAGAGCTGGTAAGGGCTCTCAGCTTGCTGCCCTGAGGCAAGCCACGAATGATCCACCAGGACATTCTGTGGAAACCGAGGGGATTTGGCACAAGAGGAGGACAGGGCCAGCCCAGCTGAAGTGCTTCTATGCGAATGCACGCAGCTTGGGCAACAAACAGGATGAGTTAAGGGCCACTGTGCTGCTGGGATGCCACGACATAGTGGCTGTTACTGAAACTTGGTGGGATGAATCCCATGACTGGAATGTAGGGATAGATGGGTATAAACTCTTTAGGAAGAATAGGCAGGGAAGGAGAGGAGGAGGTGTTGCCCTCTATGTCAATAGCCAGTTGGAATCAGTGGAGCTCCAACTGGGGAGGGATGATGAGCTAGTTGAGAGCGTATGGGTTAAAATTAAAGGCAGGACAGGGGAAGGAGATATTACTGTGGGGGTCTCCTACAGGCCACCTGACCAGCAGATCCAAGCAGATGAGGCCCTCCATAGGCAAATAGAAGCGGCTTCCAGGTCACAAGCCCTGGTCCTCATGGGTGATTTCAACCACCCGGACATCTGCTGGAGGGACAACACAGCAAGGCACCAGCAATCCAGGATGTTCCTGGACTGCATAGAAGACAACTTCCTCCTCCAAATGGTAGAGGAACCAACAAGAAATGGTGCTATGCTGGACCTTGTTCTCACCAACAGAGAAGGGCTGGTAAGCAATGTGAGGCTCAGAGACGGCCTTGGCTGCAGTGACCATGAAGCAGTTGAATTTAACATCCTCAGGGCAATCAGGAGGAAGTATTCCAAGCTCACGACCCTAGACTTTAGGCGTGCAGATTTTGATCGCTTCAGGGATCTGCTAGCCAAAGTGTCGTGGGACAAAGCCCTGGAGGGAAGAGGGACCCAGGACAGCTGGTCAATATTCAAGGACCACCTCCTCTGTGTCCAGGAGCTCTGTATACCAACAAAGAGAAAAGCAGGTAAGAATGCTAGGAGCTCTGCCTGGATGGGCAAGGAGCTACTGGACACACTATTACTTAAAAGGAAACTCTACAGGAAGTGGAGAGAAGGACAGGTAGAACAGGGGGAATATAAGGAAGCTGCCCGAGCAGCAAGAGTCCTGGTTAGGAAAGCCAAAGCAGAGTTTGAATTGAATCTAGCCAGGGAGATTAGAGGGAACACTAAGAACTTCTACAGGTATATTAATGGGAAGAAGAAGACTAGGGAAGGTGTGGGCCCCCTCAGAAAGGAAAATGGTGACATGGTCACAAGTGATGAAGAAAAGGCTGAGGTACTTAATAACTTCTCTACCTCAGTCTTCACTGCAAGGGCCTCTAGCCACACTCCTGATGTTATGGAAGTCAAAGTCAGGGACGGGGAGGAAGAACTGCCCATTGTAAGTGCAGATCAGGTTCGTGATCATCTGAAGAACCTAAAAGTGTTCAAGTCCATGGGACCCGACGGGATACACCCATGGGTACTGAGAGAACTGGCAGATGAGGTTGCTAAACCCCTCTCTATTATATTTCAAAAGTCATGGCAATCTGGGGAAGTCCCCACAGACTGGAAAAGGGGAAACATTGCCTCCATCTTCAAAAAGGGTAAGAAGGAGGAACCAGGGAACTACAGGCCAGTCAGTCTCACCTCTGTGCCTGGAAAGATCATGGAGCAGATCCTCCTGGAGTCACTACTAGCTCAAAAGAATAGTGAAGAGGTGATTGGGAGCAGTCAGCATGGCTTTGCCAAGGGCAAATCCTGCCTGACCAACCTGGTGGCCTTCTATGAGCAGGTGACAAAATTAATAGATGAGGGGCGAGCAACTGATGTCATTTACCTGGACCTGAGCAAAGCCTTCGACACTGTCCCGCACCACATCCTGGTCTCCAAACTGGTGACACATGGGTTTGATGGGTGGACCACTAGATGGTTGTCATTAGTGTGGGCTGATATCAAGATCCTGGGGGATGATGGAGACATTGCAAACATTGTCTATGTTTGAATTTTTTGATTTCCAGAGTTACATGCTATGAAATAAGACAAGCTAGTGATGGAGTGTAATAGGTCATTTGGAGACATGTTTTTAAATGATAAGTTGATTCTTTGAATACCATGAAACTTTAGTAGCAGCTGAATTTTACCTAAAATAAAACTTAAAAATATTACTTCTGTGCCAAGTTGCAAACTCAGTTTTGACTGAAATTTCTGCCTACCTTCTCTCTTCTCACAAAGATGCTGCTAAATTCTGTTAGTTTGTTTAATTCTGATTGTCTTTGAAAGAATTTCTATTAACCATGTAACCCCTTCTGTCCATGGGGCAGGCAACTAACAATGAGAGCTGAAGAAATAGTACTTACAGCAAAAAGAAGAGTGGCATGAAGACACAGAGTACACCCATGTTGGCAAGTAGCTACAAGCTAGGGAAATATTCAGCTTCAAGAAATCTTTCACACATGTTGAAGATAGTGAACGACCAATGGATAAATCAGGGCAGAAGTGGATACAGATCTGTGACATATAAAGTAATCCAAAATATTTTGTTTTATGTATTTATATTGTGTACTTCAATATCTTTCTATTCTCAGAGACTTAAACATTGGATACCTGGCCCAAGAAGCAATTTTTAAAATAATTCAGTCTACTAACACAGATCTAGCTGGAGAATTTCTGAATGACACCTCTACATGTGTCTCAACTGAAAGGTTAGGAAGTAGATGCAGTTCTTTTTTGAACATTCCCATGAATGAAATTAAGACACAAATGAGGTCATCTATGAAGATGAGACTGTATACTAAAGAGATAGAGAATGGAGCAAACAAAACAGAGAAAGAAAGGGGGGACACAGAGAGAGAGAATGGAGAGAGAGAGAGTTCACATTGACCTGATCTGTGTTGAGACACTTCTCAGTTCTTAATGTAGTCACCACAGCACCAGTAAGTGGCATGCTCAACAGAGGATTCTTTCAACATGGAAGAAGCATGCTCAGTTAAAATGCTTTCTCTTCATTACATCTTTTTATTTAGGGGATAGCTATGAATGGAGGCTATCAGTATTCAATAATTGTGAGGTGAAAACCTTGAATGTTGTGCTGTGCTGTCAATGTGCAGTAAGTCATGCATGAAAAATAAGTTATTTTTCAGAAACTCATTTAACAAATTTTTTTGCAGTTCTGCAAGCCCTCAGCGTACTCCAGCTGGCATCACTGTTGACAGGTCATCAGTGCTTTGGGCACCATAATATTTATTTCATTGGAGTAGCCAAGAAAGTAAAGAATAGTGCTGAGTAAATGATGTGTCCTCTTTGAGTATTTTTGTGGAAGACAGCCGTTTTTGTTCTTTTTAATAATAAGAAAAAGTAAGAAGAATAAGCTAAAATTCACAGCTTCATAAGAAGAATACCAAAGGGTAGGAATAAACAATATTATAAAATATATCCATTATACAAACCTAACAACTCCTTTGGAAGCCTGTTGTTGCAGTACTTTTCCCTTCTGTTACTCTTAGTAGTAGACAGTGGATCTTTGTCTCACTCCGCTGGCTGTATCAAGTACACTGCTACTTCACATACCTAAATTCTTCGTATGTGTGATTCTTATTCTAAATGACTGATGAAGATGAAAATCTAGTTTGATTATATCTGGTCAAGAGCTCTGAAGAAATATTAGTAAGAAAGCAAGTTTTAACTTCAATGTTTTATCACAGTTCCATTTGTTTATGTTCACCTGAATAAAAATAATCTTGGAAAGTACATTTTTTTACTTAAATAATCATGTTTTTTTGTTATAAAAGAGCATTCTTGGGATACCATTTGTGTCAGGTTGATGGATAAAAGGACAAGTAAGAAATTCTTATTGCCATGCAGATAATGACATTATTTTAAGAAGGATTTAGAGTTAGTAATGAAACCAAATTACCTCAAATATAACAGGAGACTCCACTGTCTTTAAAGGAAAGTTATTAGCAAGTCAACAGAAAAAGGTATTTTGAAGAACAATGGATTATCTTGTTTTCTAAGGTCAAGAATCCGGAAGATAGTGAATAATGCAAGAATATAAATAACATGAAATGTGAAGTTTAAAAGAAAATGGAGTGGTCTCTCTCTGCCTTTTTGAATAAATGATGACCACTCTTTGGAGGTTTTGTTGTTTATCTGTTTGAATAGGAGCTGCAGCCTTTTCCTTAAAACAGATCCCAACTTTCATCAAAATGCCATAAGATTTTGTTCTTTCAAAGACGTATTGGTAATTAGCTGAACTACTTTTACAACATGTTAAGACTGCTGTTCCATAAGGAAAATTTGTATTTAACAGTTCATAACTTGAGATAACCACTGAAAATTAATCATCTGTGGAGTGCTGAACAACTCTTTGAAACTCTAAAAAATATCACCAGTCTATTAGACTTGTGCACTATAATTATGTTCTATGTAACTGTATAATTTATAAGCTTTAAATTAGATGAACCATCTATGAGGCTTTATAAAAATGAAAACTTATTCATCAGATTAAAAAGTAATAAAAAAAGGAGAAATTAACCAAAACTGGAATTTACCTCCCTACTAAAGAGAGCAATTAGGATTTAGACTTTTAAGAACAATGGGAAAAATGGGCTTAGCTGGTATTATAGCCTTTGGGGTTTCTTACAGTCAATTGGATGGATTTGTCCAATTTGAATACTTAGATCAAATTCTGATCTCAGTCACAGTGATAATAAATCATGTGTAAGCATGGTTCATTTGAGCTGCTCCTGTTTTGCACACAAAAGTGGCAGCTGAACTAGCTGAGATAATTTTTTCACATAAAATCAGAATAAGAATTTCAACACTTGCATTATATTGTAAGGTAGATAGGTCCACTCATAAAAATTGCTAATCCAGTTTTTGATTTTTGGGAAGGAAAACTTTTTACTTTAGTCAAGTTAAAATTATTTTTTTTTTCCCCTGATTTTAGCTTTACTTTATGAAAAAAAATACTCAAATGTAAAAGTGGTTATAAAGGTAAGTGTAAAGTAAGAGAATGGATGAATAAATTTAACTACTGTACTCTGGATCATTTTGTCTATGCCTCCCTGTTGCTATTTTTCAGGAATCATCTTGTGGCCAAGATTTTTGTAGACTGTCACCAGTATGTCAAAATATGTATCTAACTACAATTTTTTTCAGGCTTTGTGGAATTTCCAAGGCTCTAGTTATTGGGATGGGGATTTATTTATTTTTTCTTTTATATAAACACAGTAAAACTGGACTGCATTTTCTCATGACTGTGTCTTATTCTGATTCTTCCCTATGAGAAGAGCTTCTCTTTTAGATCTCTACCCTCAAAAAAAGGAAAGAATTAAATGAATTGAAATTCCTGAAAGCAGTGTCTAGGACAGAGCTGGAAAACCACTTGTTGGCCTCAGCATATGACACAACACCTGAACAATGACATTCTCCTGATCTCCAGTCAGTTTTGAGGAGATTTTGTCAACACTGGCATCAGTGAATACTCTGTAAATATCAAACATAAAACAGTTGACACTTGTACAGAAGTATACCTTACTGAATCACGGAGTTCACCCCTTAAACATAAAAAACAGTGAAACCACAGTGTAATATTATTATTATTTCTCTATTATGACAACCATGCTAGTAAAAAGTGTTTCTGGCTTTTGTCCCAACTCTTATTTATTAGGATAAGGACTCCTGCATTCTTACAGTAATGAAACTGCACATGAACATGAGAATGTTTATTTCTCCTGCTGACAGAAGAGTTCCTCATGTACTTAAAGCAGCCCCTGGGTAAACAACTTTGTTGTCTAAAAGATCACACATGCATATATTTCACGTGTTGGAAGTCGTACATTTTATCTTGAAAGCTCATGTTGTTTTCACCTGAATTTGTCATGTGAGTTTGAAACGTAACAGTCTGTGTCACCTTGGAATGTTTGTATTGAGATGTTTTCTCAAAACCCTATTCTGACAGGGAAGAGTTGAAGTATTATCTTAGATTGATTGATTTTAAAGTTAGGAGGAATTCTACAATAACCTAATCTGTCTTTTTGTGTGTAACACAGGACCAGCATAACATGAGGAGCTCTAAATTGGGCCTACTGCCTTATCTGGCGTTAGTTTAAACTTGGCAGTGATATGACCCTCATGCAGCCAGACATTTTGCTGGAAACGTTATAAATATATATTGTTCAGAATTGAGTCTGACAATACTAAATCACTTTTATAGCCGATAGTGAAATAAGGTTGCCATCTTCTCAGTTGATAATGTAGCACTTGAATGACCTAATAATTCAAATATGTTGGACTCAATGTGATATTTAGCTTATTCTGAGGATTTGATATTAACCTTTTGTTTTGTTTTAATCTTTTTATACATGCTTTATGATTTTCCTAGTAATATAGATTACTTAACAAAATATGTTAACAATAACTCTGTTTTCTATGAATTTACATGCAGTTTGAAATCTGACAGATCCCTGAAGCACATCACTGAGATAAGAGAGCATTCTCTGACTCAATTGGGACACATAGAGCTGTTCTAATAGGTATTTCCAGTAATATCTGTGTTGGCATTTTAAAGATAAATAATTTATATTGATCACTTTTTTAAAATAAGGAACATAAACTACAGACTTCTCTGAGCATTTACTAGTAATTTAAAACTTCCAGTTCTCACAACAGGACACTCAACTATTGTAGTTTTAATAATACCATTTAATCATTGTTTCTGTTTAAAACTGAATTTAGTGTTAATTTTTCCCTCCAATTTTTTATAATGACTTACATCAGCAATTTTAGTGGTTGAACCCCTTATTAAGGACTTCAGTCTCAGTTAATTCCTTGTTTAGCATGATATATTCTTATCTTGACCAAGGTCTCAACTGTATATACCATAAATCAATAGCAACATGTCAGCACAGAAACAGGAAATGGTTAACCAATATAAGCAACTATTTTACACTGTAAATAGATACACATGTATGAACTTAAACACTCCTTCTCAATATATGCCATACACTGCCCAGAAAGGTTGCTCAGACGGGCTACATAGCTTCCATCACTGGAAATTTTCAAAGCCTTAGTGGAGACAATCCTGAACAACAGGGTCTGATCTCACAGCTGAGCTTGTTTTGAATAGGAGATTCCAGTGCTAGATTGTTCTGTGATATTGTAACCTCCTCCAAATACTGCCTGTGCCTTTTGTGCATTGTATTCCATATAGCGGTCTACATTTACCCCATACCTGGGACTAAACTATAACAGTTGCTCTATCACCTGATGACCCTGCCCTGGGCACGTGGAGAAGGAAGAGGAGGAACCAGAGCAGAAAGAGGTCCTCAGCAAAGTGCCCTCTTTATAGTGAGTGACATTTGTATTATGGGATAAAACTGTGGGTCAACTTCAGTCAGCTATTCTGGCTGACTCTAAACAGCTAACGGCCTGCAGACCTTAATTGGCCTATTATTCCATATGAGAAAGCAAACAAACAACAAAAACACAACAGCATAACTTACAAATTGTTTATGGTTAAACTAAACAACTAGAATTAGGTGATCACTAAAGGATCTAGACTCCAACCAAAAAAAAAAGATGTTTTAACCCAACAAAAATACTAGAATTAATTTTCTCTTTGATGGCTAAAAATGTTGACATCTATAATTAAATGTCTATTCTTTTATAACCACTTTTTAATAATATTAAAAACACTAACAAAAAATGCTATCTCTCCTTAGCAGTCAAGTGAAAGTAACTAGCATTTTCAGATGACAATTCATTCCATTCTTAGGTATGTATGTATGCTAAAAAAGATACAAAGAATTTGGGAAAGGCCTATGTTTCTCCCCTGAAAGGCATTCTTTATGGAATCTCTGCAACTGGACAACTTTGGATTGTCCCTTTGTGTTTGGCACTGGTGAGACTGCACTTCAAATACTGTGCTCAGTTTTGGGCCTTTCACTGCAGAAACGACACTGAATTTCTGGAGAAGAGCAACAAAACTGTTGAAGGGTCCAGAACAGAAGTCTCACAGGGAGCAAATGAGAGAAATGGGGTTGCCTCACTTGGAGAAAAGGAGACTGAAAGGACACCTCATTGCTCTCTACCACCTAAAAGAAGGTTGTAGGGAGGTGGATGTTGATCTTTCTCCCCAGTAACAAGCAATAGGGAAAGAGGAAATGCCCTCAAGTTGTGTCAGGTGAGGTTTAGGTTGTATGTCCAGAAAAAAATCTTCACCAAAAGAGTTGTGAGGCATGGGAACAGGCTGCCCAGGGCAGTAGGTGAGTTACCATCCCTGGAGACATTTAGAAGACATGTAGTTGTGGCACTTATGGGCATAATTTAGTGGTGGAATTGCTTGTGTTAGATTAGTGGCTGCACTTGATGATCTTAGGGGTCTTTTCCAACTTAAATGATTCTATGACTCTGTAACATATTTTTTTTCTTTTTTTCTTTTTTTGAATAGCAGACTAACTTCTGTACTGTAGCAATTTATTTTACAGATTATATATTCAAACCTGCTTCCTTTTTGTTGTTTTATATGTTTTTCATCTGTATTTACTTTTACTTCTTTCTGCCTAATATCAACTGTGAATCAACTGGTTTATTACTCTGCTTTTTTACATCTGTTCTGTATTGTTGGTGACTCTACGCTATACATTATGATGGGATTATTATGATAATGTTATAGTACTTATACTTTATCTTTTCCCTTCTGTTTTTTTCCTGTGCATACTTTGCTTTTCCATATCTCTTCTCCATATGCCTTTCAAATATGGTTATACAACATCACTATTGTTTGTCATTCTTGAAGAATAATTTTTAAAGTTAGACTCTTTGTATTATGACTGTGGTATATCAAATGTCCCAAGATAAATCTAATTACCATAAGTCCTAGATTTGTATATGATTAAGCATTGTGTTATAGCTGGCACCTCAAGGAAAGCTTTCATTTAGAGATTTTGTGCTACTCTTTTGTTTGAAGTTTTGCTCTTCTATTCTAAATCATCTACCTTTTTTACGTTTGCTTTTTATATGTCAATCCATGTGGACCTAAAATACTCATGAACACATTAATAGCTTTCCTATTTAGTTTTATATCCTAGTTTTTATCTGCATTATCAAGATTTTAGTAGTTTGCATATTATTTGTTAATTCTGATATGACTTAAAGTACACTTCCTGTTTTTCTTCTCTGCTCATTGTTCCAATAGGTCTATAAAGACAACAATAGTGAAAATAGCAAGAAAAATAAGAGCTCATTATCTTTACAGATTGCTAGTGCTCAAAATACTGTAGTAAAGCTTTGTCAGATCCCACAGATCATTTTTACTTTCAATTCCCTTAAAACTCAATCATTGAAGATAATAATGACCACAGTGTAAACATAAGCTTGAAACAATCAGTTCAAGACCCATCTAATAATCAACAGGGAGAAATGGGTATTTCTAGCCATTAATCTGTTTCCACGTAGTTTATATGTAATTTATAGTAGTTTATATAGTTTAACAGTGCCCCAACCTACAAAAAACAGTCTGGACAACTAATTCAGTGTACAGAGATTTGTATAAGAGACATAAAAGTAGATTAAATGAATTCCACTTCCAGTAGCAAATGGAGATACCCAAGACTTCAAACAATTGAGAGAAACATCTTGAACATGCAGAACTTCATACATTGTCAAATGATAATTTTCAAGGGAATAGGAATGAGCTTTTGGTCTTGTTAGTCAGGTGCATGGTCTTTTACAGGTAACAGGAGAAAAAGTGTAAAAGAAAGAATGTTTTGTAGTTAAATGAATGCAAGGTAACTTCTGGGATGGTGTTGTCTAACAATGGGATGAGCATATCAGGACAATGCTACTCCCCTTCTCATAAGCAAAAGTCAAGCAGAAAGAAGATTCCCATATTGAAGTTGTCGTCTTTAAGAGGATGCTCCTAGGATGTGTTTTATTCAACACTCATTGGTGTCATGCTTAAAAGCATGATTTAACTTTCTGCTTCTTAGTCATTGGACAACTCAAAGTGGTGGAATTCTTTCAGCACATTTCAGCGGTAGGTAGTATTTTGGGAAGCTGTGTTGTTTGATCTCACTAATAACTGGAGGTATGTGTGCATGTTACCACTATTTTTCATGTATTTTGAACTGGGCTATATGCTACACAGTTATTCAGCAAAAATGCTAGACTTATGTCCTATGCATCACATACTTGCATTTCCCCACAGTGAACTGGAATACTGACCTAATTTTACAAGTACAATATATATTCATATTTAATAATTATAATGACAGGAGGCAAAATTGTGATCATTTAGTTTGACCTGCTGCCTAATGCATGTAGAGAATTTAGCTGAGTTTCAGGGCTTTTTTTTTGTTTTTTTTTTTTTAATAAACCACAAAAATGAGCATCATCAGAATAAATGTGATGAGGAGCTGATTACTAGATAGACAGTTTTGCAGATCATTTTGCTAATGCAGATATCCCAAAATAAAGCATTGCAAACACATAGAGTTGAATCACTTATGTGGGTTTCTTCTTGAAGCAGCCTTTCCCTAGCCCTGGGGAGTAAAATCTCACCCTGCTTACAACTTTCTGTGCTATAATAAGACCATGCTGCAACTTTCCCTCTAACCCTTCACTAACTTCCCTTTCTCAGACACATTAAAAACAAAATAGTGGTGTTTACTTCCAAGACTCTTGTATTTCATTCTATTATTTCTGTCTAACAATCATCATATTTCAAGTTTAGACTTCAGACTAGACATTATTTGCTTTAACCACCTCCAAAGACCAAGAACTAACCACTTGCTTAGTAAATTGTCTCAGCCTTTTAATGTCTTCATATCAGTAATGATGAAGTTAGGTCAATTAATTCTCTTGTCTTCTATGATTATGGAGTGGGAGGGAAAGACATGTTTAGTTCTCTAGATATTTGAGGACTATTGTTGTGTACCTTTGACAGTTGCTTCACTAGAGGAAACATATAGGCTGTGTATTCTAGTCCAAACCCAAGTTTTTCATCAAACACTTAATTCCTTGCCTTCTTACTACACTTACATTTGGAAAAAACATCCATAAATAACTGTTTTATTAAGACTTTCTTTTAGACAGTCTAACATAACTGTTACCAAAAAGAAGTCCTAACCAACCATGTTGTGATAATCAGCTGCTGCAGATCACACAGAATCACAGAATTGTCAGGGTTGAAAAGGACCTCAACGATCATCTAGTTCCAACCTCCCTCCTATGGGCAGGGACCCTTTCCACTAGATCAGGCTGCCCAATGCCACATCCAGCCTGGCCTTAAAAACTTCCAGGGATGGGGCTTTTACCACCTCTCTGGGCAACCTGTTCCAGGGTCTCACCACCCTTATGGTAAAGAACTTATTCCTAATGTCTAATCTACATCTCCTCTCCTCTATCTTGGATCCATTCCTCCTATTCCTACCACTATATAACATCCTAAAAAGTTCCTCAGCAGCTTTCTTGTAGGCCCCCTTCAGATACTGGAAGGCCACAATTAGGTCACCTCGGAGCCTTCTCTTCTGTAGACTGAACAGCCCCAACTCCTTCAGTCTGTCCTCACAGGAGAGGAACTCCATCCCTCTGATCATCCTTGTGGCCCTTCTCTGGACATGTTCCAACATGTCCATACTTTTCTTGTAATAGAGGTTTCTGAACTGGACACAGTACTCCAGGTGGGGTCTCATGAGAGTGATGTAGAGTGCAAGAATCACCTCTCTTGACCTTCTGGCCATACTTCTCTTGATGCAACTCAGGATGTGTTTGGCTTTCTGGGCTTCAAGTGTACACTGGCAGCTTATATTGAGTTTTTCATCCACCAGATCACACAATCGAGATTTCATTTCACTCATCTTGCTAGCTACAATTATGTTTATCTGTCGATTGTTCTTTTACATCTAGATCATGAGCTCTCTGTGATAAGGACCATCATTTTTGTTTGGGTTTGCCTGATATTTACAAGGGGAATAATTTTTATGGCTGGAGGCTTAAAGCAGTGTCATAGTGCAAATTAATAATTTTAAAACACATCGTTCTTCTTTATCATTAGTGTTTCTATATGAGGCAAATCGAAGCTACTTCCAAAATGGTAGTTGTAATGTTTATGTCTATGAGGAAGTTTGAACAAGCTATTAAGATACACCTAATGGAATGACATTAATGCCACACAGATATATATGTGAAATCTAAATATATCTGAAAAGATGTCTCAGTTTGTTCAGTTGGTGCTATGGTTACGTTTTGGTCCATTAACAGTTCTGTTGGTACAAATAAATGATAATGACAATCCATTATTTTTTTCTATCTGTCTCGAACTGCTGCACTAAAATAAGAACATGAAGAATTAATTTTGTGTGAATTTGGGTTTTGTCTTACGTAGCAATACACGTATTTTAAAAAGAGGGGGCTTTGATGCTCTTAAAGATATAATAAGGGTTATCACTGTCATTTAAAACTTACTCAAACTGTAACCTGACTCATTTAGTTCTATGAGTAAGAAAATATTCCTGAGTGCTAGTTTTCCATGCAAAAATAATTCAATTAAAGCTCTTTGAAAAAAAAACCACAAACAAACAAACATGAGAGGGAGGTGTCAGGATTTTGTGAAATGTGAGTGCTTCCTTAAAATAATAGGCATGTCAAACTGCTGTTTCCAGTGAGACAAGCTTTAGATAAAAAGTCATCCTCTAATATGTCACTGTAAGTCTTGGTACTTTCTGCTAGAGCCTTGATTCATTTATATGTGTCTCTGAATGTGTGCATATACATATATGTTAAAAACCAAGAGTGTGATTCTGATTTTACTTAGCTGCTTTCATTGAAGGTACTTTGAATTTTCATAGAGAAAAGCTGATTGACTCTCATGGAATTGTTAAGAGTGTTTGGAGTAGTTTCATGTATGAATCTCGTGACATGAAGATTTTGTCACAGCTTTGTTTTGCTGTTTCCTACTACCTGCATTTTGGCATTACCGGGGAGTCCAAACAGATTGTTATTTTCTCAGCTATGTGTATTATTTAAAACTATTTGCCAAACACCTTCAGCAAAACATTTTGATGTAAAAAAATTGCTAGAGGTGTTTTCTTGTATGTATCCTGTCTATGTGTTACTATTGTGATTAGATTGATTTTGAGTTTTCTGAAAAGTCATGTGATTTTAATTTTTCCCCCCAAGTATCCTACTATGACACATGATTTAGTTTCTGATTAGAAACCTTTTATGTGTCAGAAAATCAACTTTGCTTATGATAGACACATTTACTATATTCTTATATCTCCACTACTAACTTTGGACAGCCTTCATGCTACACTAGCTTTACTTACCTTCATGGGAGATAGGGAGGAGCACCAACAGAACCTTCACCTTGGACTTCGGGAGGGCAAACTTCAGCCTGTTTAAGAAACTTATTGGTAAAGTTCCCTGGGTACCAGCCCTCATGAACCAAGGGGTCCAGGAGGGTTGGACCTACTTCAAAGAGGAGCTCTTGAAGGCACAGGAACTGGTAGTTCCCACGTGCCATAAGATGAGCTGGCAGGGAAGGCAACTGGCCTGGATGAGCAAGCAGCTCCTGGAGGATTTAAGGGGAAAAAAAGAGGCTGTATCACCTTCGGAAGGAGGGGAAGGCTTCTCGAGGTGTGTTCAAGGAAGTTGTTAGATTATGTAGGAATAAAATTAGGGAGGCAAAGGCCCAGCTAGAACTGAAGCTGGCCACTTCTGTCAAAGATAATAAAAAACATTTTTACAAATATATTAACAATAAGAAGAAGGGCAGGAAGAACCTGCACTCCTTATTGGACCTGGAGGGGAACACGGTGACTGAAGATGAGGAAAAGGCTGAGGTGCTGAACACCTTCTTTGCCTCAATGTTTAACAGCAAGACAGGAGTTCAGGACGAGTGGCCTCTGGAGCTGGGTGATGGGGTCGAGGAGCAGTGTAATGCCCCGGTAATCCATGATCAATTAGTTTGGGACCTGCTGACCTGCTTGGACACTCACAAGTCCATGGGACCGGATGGGATCCATCCTAGGGTGCTGAAAGAGCTGGCAGATGAGCTGGCCAAGCTGTTCTCCATCATTTTCCTCCAGTCCTGGCTCACTGGAGAGTTTATCTTAAATATTTCTGTATTAAATCACTAGCTTATGAAATATGCTAGATAATTTTGGTAAGTATTCAGTGGCAGATGAGCTGGCCAAGCCGCTCTCCATCATTTTCCTCCAGTCCTGCCTGACTGGAGAGGTCCCAGGTGACTGGAAACTAGCCAATGTGGTCCCCATCTACAAGAAGGGTCAGATGGAGGAACCTGGAATCTACAGGCCAGTCAGCCTGACCTCAGTGCCAGGGAAAGTGATGGAGCAGATTATCCTGGTGGCAATAACTGCGCACCTGAAGGATGGCCAAGGGCTTAGGTCCAGCCAACATGGATTCAGGAAGGGCAGGTCCTGCCTCTCCAACCTGATCTCCTTCTATGATCAGGTGACCCGTCTGGTGGATGTGGGGAGGCCTGTGGATGTGGTCTACCTGGACTTCAGCAAGGCCTTTGACACCGTCCCCCACAGTAAACTGCTGTCTAAGCTGTCAGCTCGTGGCTTGGACCGCAACACTTTGTGCTGAGTTAGGATCTGGCTGGAGTTCCGAGCCCAGAGAGTGGTGGTGAATGGTGCCAGATCCAGCTGGCGGCCAGTCACCAGTGGTGTCCCCCAGGGATCAGTACTGGGCCCCGTCCTCTTTAACATCTTCATTGATGATCTGGATGAGGGGGTCTAGTCAGTCATCAGCCAGTTTGCAGATAACACCAAGTTAGGAGCAGATGTTAGTCAGTTAGAGGGTTGAAAGGCTCTGCAGTGGGACCTCGACTGGACAGATGGGCAGAGTCCAGTGGAATGGTATTTAACAAGTCCAAGTGCCGAGTGCTGCACTTTGGCCACGGCAATCCCACGTAGAGCTACAGGCTGGGGTCAGACTGGCTGGAGAGCTCCCAAACAGAGAGGGACGTGGGGATACTGATCGACAGGTGCCTGAACATATCCCAGCAATGTGCCCAGGTGGCCAAGAATGACAATGGCATCCTGGCCTGCATTAAGAATAGTGTGGCTAGCAGGAGCAGGGAAGTCATTGTGCCCCTGTACTCTGCATTGGTTAGGCCACACCTTGAGTACTGTGTCCAGTTCTGGGCCCCTCAGTTTAAGAAGGACATCGATGATGGCAGATGAGGTTGATAAATCCCTCTCTATTATATTTCAAAAGTCATGGCAATCTGGGGAAGTCCCCACAGACTGGAAAAGGGGAAACATTGCCTCCATCTTCAAAAAGGGTAAGAAGGAGGAACCAGGGAACTACAGGCCAGTCAGTCTCACCTCTGTGCCTGGAAAGATCATGGAGCAGATCCTCCTGGAGTCACTACTGGCTCAGAAGAATAGTAAAGAGGTGATTTGGAACAGTCAGCATGGCTTTGCCAAGGGCAAATCCTGCCTGACCAACCTGGTGGCCTTCTATGAGCAGGTGACAAAATTAATAGATGAGGGGCGAGCAACTGATGTCATTTACCTGGACCTGAGCAAAGCCTTCGACACTGTCCCGCACCACATCCTGGTCTCCAAACTGGTGACACATGGGTTTGATGGGTGGACCACTCGATAGATAAAGAACTGGCTTGATGGCCGCACCCAAAGAGTGGCTGACCATGGCTCCATGTCCAAGTGGAGGCCAGTGACAAATGAAGTCCCTCAGGGATCAGTCCTGGGACCTGTCTTGTTCAACATCTTTGTGGGTGACATGGACAGTGGCAAAGAGTGCACCCTCAGCAAGTTTGCTGATGACACCAAGCTGTGTGGTGCAGCAGACACGCTGGAGGGAAGGGAGGCCATCCAGAGGGACCTTGACAGGCTGGAGAGGTGGGCACAAGCCAACCTCATGAAGTTCAAGAAGAGCAAGTGCAGGGTCCTGCATCTGGGTCGAGGCAATCCCAGGCACAAATCCAGGCTGGGCAGTGACTGGCTGGAAAGCAACCCTGAGGAGAGAGACTTGGGGGTGCTGGTGGGCAAGAAGCTCAACATGAGCTCTCAGTGTGCACTTGCAGCCCTGAAAGCCAATCAGATCCTGGGCTGCATCAGGAGAAGTGTGGCTAGCAGGTCGAGGGAGGTGATTCTCTCTCTCTACTCAGCTCTGGTGAGACCCCACCTGGAGTACTGTGTCCAGTTCTGGAGCCCCTATTACAAGAGGGATATGGAGGTGCTGGAACATGTCCAGAGAAGGGCCACAAGGATGATCAGAGGGCTGGAGCAGCTCTCCTATGAGGACAGACTGAAGGAGTTGGGGCTGTTCAGTCTGCAGAAGAGAAGGCTCCGAGGTGACCTAATTGTGGCCTTCCAGTATCTGAAGGGGGCCTACAGGAAGGCTGGGGAAGGACTTGTCAGGATCTCAGGCAGTGATAGGACTAGAGGGAATGGATTGAAGCTGGAGGTGGGGAGATTCAGGCTAGATGTGAGGAGGAGGTTCTTCACCATGAGAGTGATGAAGCCCTGGAATGTGTTGTCCAGGGACGTGGTCGAGGCCCGTCCCTAGAGGTGTTTAAGCCCAGGCTGGATGAGGCTCTGTCCAGCCTGATGTAGTGTGGGGTGTCCCTGCCCATGGCAGGGGGATTGGAACTGGATGATCCTTGTGGTACCTTCCAACCCTGACTGATACTATGATACTATGATACTATGATCGAGAAATTTGAACATGTCCAGAGAAGGGCAACAAGGCTGGTGAGAGGGCTTGAACACAAGCCCTATGAGGAAAGGCTGAGGGAACTGGGATTGTTTAGCCTGGAGAAGAGGAGGCTTAGGAGTGACCTCATTGCCCTCTGCAACTGCCTGAAGGGGGTTTGTAGCTGGGAAGGGGTTGGTCTCTTCTCCCAGGCAACCAGCACCAGAACAAGGGGACACAGTCTCAAGCTGCACCAGGGGAGGTTTAGACTCGAGGTGAGGAGAAAGTTCTTCACCGAGCAAGTTGTTCGTCATTGGAATGGGCTGCCCAGGGAGGTGGTGGAGTCACTGTCCCTGGAGGTGTTCAAGAGGAGATTGGACGTGGCACTTGGTGCCATGGTCTAGTCATGAGGTCTGTGTTGATAGGTTGGACTCCATGATCCTCGAGGTCTCTTCCAACCTTAGTAATACTGTGATACTGTGATACTGTGATGAGAAGGCATGTTGGATGGGACGCTGCTCAGAACAAGTGAGTGTGTTCCAACTCTTAACAGCTGAAGCCTGTAATCATGGTCTTTTCTGGTCCAAATAGAAACTTTATGGGCTTGACTGTCTGAAGTCATATTATAAGAGAGCTGGAAAAATGGAATTGTGTGACAAGACAGACAGTATCCAAGTGAGGCTGATTGTGTGTTCTCTGGCAAAATGCTGTGAATGCATTCTATGGAAATTCTTCTGTTTCAAAATGAACAGCATGCAAACTCCTAAGCATTGAGAAAAAAAAAAATCCACAAACAGAAACCCCTAAACAAAACAACAACAAAAGAACCAAAAAAAACCCAAACACCCCTCCAAATAAACAAAAAAAAAACCAAACACACAACCCAAACTTGTCTAGTGGATGCATGTACTTATATATGCTTGCATAATCACACCCACACAAGAACTTAGAAGAGTTGTTACACTGATGATCTCTGTCCTACTCTTTCTGCTGACTAAGATTCCTTAACTATTGAAATGAAATTCTAAGTTCTAATTACATTCATAATAGTTTTATCTTTACTGGCCTATAACAAAAAGGCAGAAAGGATAAATATCGTAACATGTAAAAATGTTTCTGGACAGTAATAACTGTACTGATTTAATTCATCTCACTGGGGTACCTACTATAACACACAAAAAGTGTTGGAAAGTTCAGAGACATTAATCTTCTTATCTGTGCACTGAAACTCACTCTGAAAAGATAGATGAAGGAGGGCTGATGAATGCTACTTCATTAGGAGAATTTTAAAATGCAATTTGTCTTCATGAAAACGAGGGATTACACATTTCCAGCTTTCTCCTGGGCCTGCTAGAAATATTTTTACGCAATAACCTTTGATGTAGAATGGTTTTTATGATAGGACAGTAATTATTATAGAAGAGAGGTATGTCCTGATCAATCTATCTGAGTTACAGTGGTGGAAAGTCTAAGAACTGCAGATTCAAATTTCCTAAAAATGATCGTGTGATATCAGAAAGAAAAATTCTCTTTAACTGAGTTGGGTCTATGTTTAGTAGATTATACATAAGATTTTCACAGTGCTTAAAGCTAATGGTGCAGGTGATGATCTAAAACTTGATTAATCCTTGAAATTTGATGGAATCATAAAGCTTTTTTCCTAATAGTATATTGAATGTTAGAATAACATTCTAATGGAATAATGGATACTCTTGCTGTTACTCACACCTTAATTCTAGTCTGCCTTTTGTTGAAGAATTTTATGTTAAGACTGTGTGCCACAGTTTAACCCCATGTTACCATAATTCTGAATATTCCTTCTTTCCTTCTTCTTTCCCTAGCTTTATATCATGAGCATGACATCATTTAGTAAGGAATATCCCTTCGCTTAGTCGGGGTAAGCTATCTAGATCTTCCCTGTCTCAAATTCTTATTCACTCCCATGCTACTTGCTAGCAAGGTAATAAAAGAAGCAGAAAATGTCTTGACTCTGTGTAAGCACTGCTCAGCAGCAGCCAAAACATTTCTGTATTATCAACACTATTTTCCACACAAATCAAAAATGTAGCCTTATACTAGCTGGGATGAAGAAAATTAACTATCCACACCAAAACCAACACACTGCAAAATGTGTAAGAAGAAAGGAACTGCAAAGGTGCGGGTACGACATCTGGAAACAGAGACCAAAACCTGGCTAGGCAAACACATCTTGCTGGCATAATAAGGTTTCAAAAAAATTCCATTGCCTGATTACTCATTTCCTGCCATATCATGTGTAATCTTTAGACATACAGAAAACTGAAACCAAAGCCAGTGAATCCAATGGACAGGTTTTCATAATGCAAAGATGTATTGGACTAGAACTTAAAGTTTAACTTGTCTGGCATGGTGAAAGCTTCCTATTTTCTTCCTATCCTACATTTACTTGGCTTCTCAACCTTCTACTGAACTTTGTCCACATCATTCTACCTTGTCCCACTCAGAATTTTATATAAGGCAGTTGCAGTGGAAGGAAAGGTTAAGACAGAAGGCATTAAGTCAACTCTATTGAAGTAGGCTTTTATGCCCCTTTTATTCTTTTTTTTTCCTACCTGCCTTTTATATGTTCCTCTTTTGTGTACCACTTCGGAAAAAAAAAAAAAAATCTGTTTCTAAAATTTTCAGTCTTTCTACATAACAGGATAGTTTATTACTAAAAAACAAGTTAGATTTACTTGGTACCTTCACTATTCATTACTCTATCCTTCTGCATGTCAATTCCCTACAGAGTCTGAAGCCTGCTGTTTTAGAGGCCAGAGACATAATGTTGCTGCCCAGCCTCCAGGCTTCCTCTTGACTTTAGCTTGGTTTCAAACTGTTGTCCATGTCCACTGTCCCTGTGGCTGTCCTCATTCATAAGCAGCAGTTCAAGTTCAGCATTAACCTTAGTTGTCTTCTCAAGCATTCACAAAGAAATTCTTGCTAGTGATCTAGAAGCCTCCTGAACCAGCTTCCCAGGTTCTGTGTTGTCTCCCCAGGTGGTTCAAATTCCCCTGTAATGTGAGGGTCTGAGAGTGGGAGACAGCTGGTGGTTGCAAGTCAAAATCTCTTATGTCCTCATTGTGAGACCATCAGCACTGCAACCACATCTCAACGTTCACTTCATGTAACTTATTTATTCTCCAGTTCAGGAAATCTGGTCTTAAAAGGTTCAAAACTGCAGAAGAGTTGACCAAATTTTAGAGTTCCTTTCAGTGAAATTTAAGTCAGGCTGCCCTAGACATCATTAACTGTACTAGAGAAACAAACCTGCCATGCAATGTGTGCTCCACCTGGCTGTTTCACTTATCTGCCCTTCACTATATTCTTCCTCTTCACCCTGACACATAGTAAGGGTGGTAGTTTAAGCATAGACAGTGTTGGAAAGTATGTGGGAAGATACTGCAAGAATGAATTTAAAATTTTATTTATGGGAAATGGAGTGTAGTATTGAATCGACAAAAATTGTTCCAGGTCTAGGCAGAAAGAATCTGAAAATAAGACATAAGCAGCCATGCATAAAGCGACTGAAACCACAGAGGAAACAGTCGACAAGATCAGTGGTAACAAGGTGAGCAACATATCAAAGTGAAAAAAAAATCCCTCTGGAGAAGACAAGATGGATGAAGGAAGCAAGTTACTGCTTGTGTGAGAGTGTGTTTAATATACTCAGCTGTGTAAGGCTGTGTAAGGCCTTCAGGGAAAAGATCACTGAAGCTATCAGAAAATTCACTGTCATTATGGCCTAATGCTCCTATCAGACAAAGGACATGGGTGAAATTACAGGTATATCTTCTCCCTTTCCACACATTCCATAATATCTGTCATGATGTAGATTAGATGAATCCCTGAGGTCTGGAATCAGCCACAGAGATAAAGAAAATGTAGCACTTACAAAGGCTGATGATCCACTTACAGAAATGGTATAAAAGCATGCTGGAGATGGTGGGGGCCATTTGTATGTCCATTTGCAAGAAGAAAGGCAAGGAGATGGATCAAGGCAGTAAGACTTGCACAAAGAGAAAACAGGAAGCCAAAGGAAGTACATATCTCTTATCTTCTTTACCCCACATACTGTATTTTAAACTAAACATAGCTTCTTTGAAATGTCTAAAACCTATTATATTTTTGGATAGGTATACTCAACCCTACAATGCACAATGACTACTACAATCATCTTACTGTCTGAATTTTGGCTTCAGTAACCACAAAGACTATAGCATCAACCTAAAGACAGCGTAAGCACCCTGATGTTTACTTTACATCAAACTGTGTATGTTTCATTTGCTTTGATTAGAGGCTGTTTCAAGGCTCCCAAAGTGTGACTGTTTGTAAATCCACACCTCTGAAATGAGGTAACAGTTTAACAAAGGCAAATATGTACTCCTTGATAATTAAATAGAAAACCTAGAGCCTTGTTTGCTGTAGACTTCTTTTTTTCTCCCTCTATTTTTTTTTTTTTCTCATAAATTTAAAAGGTTGATTTAGAAGTAAACTAGTTTAGATTGGCCTGTATCAGGAATAGTGTGGCCAGCAGGAGCAGGGAAGTCATTGTGCCCCTGTACTCAGCACTGGTTAGACCACACCTTGAGTACTGTGTCCAATTTTGGGCCCCTCAGTTTAGGAAAGATGTTGAGTTGCTGGAAGGGCAAAAAGGTTTGTGAGGGGTTTGGAGCACAAGCCCTATGAGGAGAGGCTGAGAGAGCTGGGGTTGCTTAGCCTGGAGAAGTGAATGCTCAGAGAAGACCTTATTGCTGTCTACAACCACCTGAAGGGAGGTCGTAGCCAGGTGGGGGTTGGTCTCTTCTCCCAGGCAACCAGCACCAAAACAAGAGGACACAGTCTCAAGCTGTGCCAGGGGAGGTTTAGGCTGGATGTGAGGAGGAAGTTCTTCACAGAAAGAGTGATTTGCCATTGGAATGGGCTGCCAGGGAGGTGGTGGAGTCATCAACAATGGAGGTGTTTAAGAAGAGACTGGATGAGGCACCATAGATGGTGTTGGGTGACAGGTTGGACTTGATGACCTCAAAAGTCTTTTCCAACGTGGTTAATTCTATCCTATCCTATCCTATCCTATCCTATCCTATCCTATCCTATCCTATCCTATCCTATCCTATCCTATCCTATCCTATTCTAACATCTCACTTTAATCTCTGCTATGGTGTAGACAACTGGTCTATGCTATGGGTGGGAGTCTGAATGACAAGCTGCACCTAGAAGGTAGTAGTAAATAGCTCTTTCTCACTCTATTCAGAGCTTGTTAGGCTACACATCAAATATTGTGTCCAGTTCTTTGGTTATTCAGGGGTAGGTACTAGGATCAGTGTTATTTATCATCTTTGTCAGCAATATGGACATCAAAACTGTTTCTCCAACAGCCCTCCTTCACCAATAGACTGAAGAATAGGCAAGGTCTTCAGAAAAGACATAGCCAGGACAGCTAAATCAAAGTGACCAAAGGGATATTGAGTAGGGTAGCATTTGTTATTATGAGGTTTGTCTTCTGGAACAACCACTATGCATACTGAAGCCCTACTTCCCAGGAAGTGGCTGGACATCATCGACTGATGGAAAGTAGACAATAGGTCCTCTATTTCCCCTTTGTGCTTTATTAAACTGCCTTTTTATTGACCTATGTGGGGTTTTTTACTCTTTTTTTTTTTTTTTTTCCCTCTTTTCCCCTGGTTTATCCTCCAAAAGCAGGGAGGGATAGAATAGTTTGATGAGGACCTGGCATTCAGCTAATGCCAACCTACCACAGTAAGTTAAAGGAAATTGTCTTCTGGAGAAAATTATTCTCCTCATCATCACAAAGTGGATCTAGACTTTTAGGTCGCAAAACAAGGATCTCATAATAAATCCTTAGGGTAGGATTTCATTTGAGATTAAGAAATCTAGTTTTGCCTATCTGCCTCAAATTTCAAGGAGTACTTGAATTCTGAACTGCAGTAAATGAAACCAGTAGAAGGTGATTTAGTTGCTGAGATGTCCCAAGGTGACTGAGTTACAAGTATGGCTAGCAGCTCTGACACACAACATTAAGAAGACTTATAGAATTTTGGTTTGACTGCTAGAGGCCATGTAATATATCTCATAGTGGCAGTACAAAAGTAGATGTTTATGTTCATGAAACTTAATCCTGCACCTAATGTCCCCCTAGAAGTCTGTATACAGGTATTTCAAAATAAACATTTTAATCTCTGAGCAAATCCTCCCTCCCTTGCTTAAATAAAGGAGACAAATCTTGCTTCAAACCACCACCAAAACCTTGGTTCTAACCTCTGACATATATGTTCCTATGCTATTTTGCTAATATTACAGTATACTCCCTATAATTGCAGCTTAGGATACAGATTTAAAGCCAAAATAATATCTATAAACTTCACATTAAATCTATTTGTAAATCAGATATTGAAATCCAAAGCAATGGTCTCAGAAATCTTCTCAAACTGCTTAGAATCCTGAAATCCAAACCCATGTTGGTCTTCAAAATGTACTGCTAATGACAGGCAAACTCTAAGACACAACAACTGTCCTGATATCACAAGAGAATGAAGCAGAACAGGCTTAATTCAAATAATAATGGCAGTAGTGTGCTCCCTATCTTCAGTGTGACAACCTATTTCTACAAAGCAGAGTAGTTAGAGCATTCTCCTAGGAAACATTGCCAAAAGTACAGTGAACAAGCTGGAGATTCATCTGCCTGAAAATACTTTTGGATATTGTCAGTTGTTTTTTCTTACTGGGTTTGAGACTGGCTGGCAGGCACTGGATGGTCTACATATTGCTTGCCTTCTGTCTATATGTCTTCCCTGTGGACAGATTGAACATTGACCATAGAGAACTTTTCCAAATACTCCTGCTGGCATGATAGTGCAGCAGTGTGCTCTACCATTTGTGTGTCCCTGCTGGAAAGAACCTCAAGGTTGCTTTAGGCTAGCTTCAGGTTCAGCCCATAGAGAAAAGATGAATCTCTTCTTTAAAAGCAGCCCCAGGGCAGCCAATAAGTAGCAGCATAGACAGAATGGCTCTCTAGTGTCATTTAGGATGCCCTGGAAGATCCTAGACCCACACAGGGGTTGTTCATACAATACAAGATTGGATATTCTTGAATAGCATCTGCAGAACAAGTCGGAAACTTCATTTCACTTAAATAAGAACATTTGTTCAGGCAACTCTATCTCAAATGACCTCAATGTTTAGAAGAGGTGGTGTGCATCAACACATTTATTTGGAGTCACTATAGCAAGATGTCTGCAGCATGCTGTCCCACAAATTTTCTTGCTTCCTTTGCCTTACACTTAAAATAGTGGATCTTAGTATATTTGCTGCTTTTAATCCTGAGAGAACATAACCAGATCTACTATGATTTTTTGAGGAAAGACTGACAAAATAAAAAGGAACTTTAAAGCTTATGTCACCACTAGCCTTAAATAAGATACAAAACTGCTACCCTTGGGTACTTATAAAGGGAAAAGAGAGAGGTGACCAGATCCCAGTATGTTTGAAAAGTGTAGATATAACTACAATTTAATACAGAAAATAGAACATTGGAATAATTTAATTGAAAAGTAATGCAGCTATCATAAACTAAGAAATAGCACAGCTGGAGGATGTTAAAAGTGATTTGGAAGCAAAATCCTTTCATTGAATTAGAGGATAAAAATCCAGTTAGGGACCTTGTAGAATAGCAAAACTGGTAGAGCTTCTATAGCTAAAGGCCTGTCAGCGTTTCCACTAGAAAACAGTAGTTTCTGGGGATTATATTTTATCCAGAAGAGTTTGATGTAGAATGAATTTGAGATAAAATGTCACATCTTTTGAGTAATATAATGGTAATTCTACTATAACGAAAATCTGTATTCGCTTCATAACTATGAAGTCTACTGTATGGCTGCTTTGCACATTTTGATATAAAGATACTGGAGCAAAAGATATCCTTTGGTGTGATATTTTGCCCAAACTACACAGCCAAAACACAACTACACAACCTGGTATATTTTCTCAGGTGAGTTTTTTGTCAGGGATACTTCCATTACATTCAACATGTTCCTAAGTCATCTCTGCAGCTCCTCTGTGTTGCTTTTATTAATGGTGAGATAAAAGAAGCAAAAGGTGATGGTTCTGTCAAAAACTAAGTCCTGACCTGTTTTAGATCTGGCCTGGGCATCAAAAGAAAAAAAAAAAAAACCAAACCACTAAACAAGAAAAATTATGAGATAATTCCAACGGTATTTTAGTATTATTTACTGTTAAAATAAATTAATAAATGTCAAAACTAGTGTTGTTCTCTGAATTATGTTGTAGTTATGTTGTGAAGAGGTGATTAAATTTATGAATATGAAATATGAATTATGAAAATATTATTTTATTAATTATCAAACTATTAATAACCGATGAATCACTAACTTACATACATGTTCTAGTGCACGTTCGTGAAATACATTCCATAAGTGGCTTAGTGTTATGATTAGAACTTAATTGAACTATCTATAGACCATTTCTATATTTATATAATGAAGGGTGCAATTCCGCCACTTGGCCACTAGATGGCGACGCAGAGGGACGCGGGTGGCTTCTGGCCATATACAGCAGTATTATAATCTTTCTATGCATCAGCGCTTACTGTGCTGGACGCGGATACTTTGAACTGAGTGCTAGTGGATGGAAAGCACATGGAAGATACTCTGTAGCTGTTGTTTGTAGCAAGGTGGGGTCCGGCAGATGACTGTCGCTGGACTGGTTCCTAGTCGAGTCAGACGACCGCCTTGGGTTACTGTGTCCACTCTACACAGCAGTGGAGAGGGAATAATGGCACCTAGGCTTAGCGCGGAAGCAAGTTCCCTTCAGGACTTGGTCGATTCCTTCCAGACAACAGGGATTGGTCCTGGTCGGGGTCAGCCCGTGGTATCAGCCCTCAAAGTCGGCTTGCATGACAGGGCAGGGCGACGGTTGCTGGTAGGCGGGCTCAGAAGACACGGCAGCAGGCAAAGCTACGGGGTCGGCCCGGCTACAGCGATTCTCAGGGCTGATGTAAACAGCCTCGGGGAAAGAATGTGGCTGTGTTAACCGGCGGATTCTTGTTTACTGAGCTTAAAGGAATGGAGGGATGCTCGGAGTGGTCCTGGGTTCGGTGCAGTATAGGCACAAACAATGCTTTAGTCTTCCCTGAGGTTCACAGGGCTAAGAGTAGCACACGAGGCGGCTCCTCTCCCGCTATGGTGGGGCTAGGCATATGTGGACTTGGTCTCGATCAAGTCCTTTCTCCCTGACAACTGGGCAGATCTTACCTCGGAGATTGGTCCAGTCCTCTGGTGGCATGGTGGGCTGTCCCGGTCAGTATGACTGGCTGTAGCGATGCTGGGCTTCTCAGGCTCAGCAAAGGTCCTCCCTCTGGTGATGATCCTCACGGTTGCTTCTCACGATGCAGAGGCTTTCAGTATGCGTGCATGTATAACAGAAGCTAACAACAATAAGCTTAATGGCAGAAGCTATGGCCTAGAGTTGTTCTCTCGAGCAAGCACAGAGATAAAGTGAATGAGGGGGGCAACTTGTTTACCAGCTGGGGTGATACTTATGGATTCCTCGAGGCTGGGTTCGACCAATGGGCACTCTCATAAACAACTGGATTCAGCCTATAAAAAGCGTGAAGCTAGGATTATGCCCGTACTTGATATTTGCACAAGCACTGCATGTGCTAGGTGCGTGCTGGCCTGGCCAATGCCTTGACTTTTTTCTTCCTCCTGAAGGAAGGGGAACTTATCTGCATGCTGGGACAAGATTCAATATTTGGGCATAATGTGCCTTCACCACAAGTTACTTTTATGATGCAGACTTAGAAGCTAGTTGTTAGTTAGTTGACTATTGTCTTGGTCCAGAGAGGGAAAGAGACTCAGTTCTTTTGAATATTCATGTGTTGTGAAATTAGAGGCGCAAATGAGGCCAAAATAGCACAGCATCACAGTATCACTTAGGTTGGAAAGGACCTCGAGGATCATCGAGTCCAACCTATCAACACAGACCCCATGACTAGACCATGCCACCAAGTGCCATGTCCAATCTCCTCTTGAATGCCTCCAGGGTCGATGACTCAACCACCTCCCTGGGCAACCCGTTCCAATGCCGAATGACTCGCTCGGTGAAGAACTTCCTCCTCACCTCGAGTCTGAACCTCCCCTGGCGCAGCTTGAGACTGTGTCCCCTCGTTCTGGTGCTGGTTGCCTGGGAGAAGAGGCCAACCCCCTCCCAGCTACAACCACCCTTCAGGTAGTTGTAGAGGGCAATGAGGTCACCCCTGAGCCTCCTCTTCAACAGCTAGATTATTTATTACATAAATAAAGTGGAAATAGAAGGGGAGAGGGAGAAAATAGAGAGGGAGTGAGAGAAGAGGAAAGGAATTATATTACCACACCCCTCACCCCCCCAAGACAGTTTGAGTCTGTGGAGGAAAGGTGCTGCAGGAGATGTTGGGTTTGTAGACAACTGGTGCTGGGGCTTTGGCTGGAGAAGAGATGTGGTCCTCTGGGCAGCCTCTTCAGCTCCATGAGTTGCAGCAGGCAGAACTTAGGACGCGGAGAAAAGGTTCAGCCTGCTTCTCCCAGACCCCACGGCCTCTTTTCTCCAGAGCAGCATTGTCCCGGGCTTTTCCTTCCTTCTCAGCGGCATGGTCCTTCTGTGTTTTTCTACATCTCTCTTTTTCTTCTGCAGTTTTCTTCTCCTAATCCAGTAGTTGCTCAAGTCTTTTATACAATTTTTTTAGTCCTTAGGTATGTGTCAAGGTCCGGAGACATTAAATGTCTCGGTCCAGAGACACAGTTCTTTTAAATATTCACGTGTTGTGAAATTAGAGGCACAAACAAGGCCAAAGTATCAACAGCTAGACTATTTTTTACATAAATAAAGTGGACATAAGGGGAGAGGGAGAAAAGAGAGAGGGAGAGAGAGAAGAGGAAAGGAATTATAAGAAGGGGAGAGGGAGAAAAGAGAGAGAGAGAGAAGAGAGAGAGAAGAGAAATTATATTACCACACCCCTCATCCCCTCGAAGACAGTTAAAGTCTGTGGAGGAAAGGTGCTGCAGGAGATGTTGGGTCTGTAGAGAAACGGTGCTGAGGCTTTTGCTGGAGAACAGCTGTGGTCCTCTGGGGAGATGTTGGGTTGATACAGGAACGGTGCTGAGGCTCCTCTGGGCAGCCTGGTCTGTAGAGAAAGGGTGCTGAGGCTTTGACTGGAGAAGAGCTGTGTTCCTCCGGGCAGCCTCTTTTCTCCGGAGCAGCATTGTCCCGGCTTTCCCTTCTCAGCGGCAGAAGTTTCCTGTGTTTTCCTTCATCTCCGTTTTTCTCCCCGTTTTTCTCCTCTGTTTCTCTCTCCTGTTTCTCTCTCAAACCAGTAGTTGCTCAAGTCTTTTATACAGTTTTTAGTCCTTAGGTATGTATTCAAATATTCGTTTCCCTGGAAATCTTTCTGTGTATTGCTGTGTGTTTGGGCAAGATTTTTGGATGGAGGGGGGGGAATCTCCGTCTCCCCCGTCTACAAGCCCCCCACATTCCTTACACAGCAGGAAACAGGTGGTAAAAACCATTGTGTTACCCTGCCCAGGGTACTTGATGGGTGGAGATTATCTTGCCCTAAAGGCATGATGGCTGGGTCCTTGGGTCCATTGTTGTAGTCCCGTGGTATCATGATGCAATCACAAGCTGATTTGCATCCATGATTGGTAGACAGGATTCTTTCCACCTTCTTTCCAGTGGCTCTGCTGTTTATCTTTATTGACTCACATCAAGAGAGACAAACTTATTAGACTCTCACAGTATGTGTCCAAGTTTTGTCCCTCAGGAATTCAGGGGCCAGGAAATCATCCTTAGGTAAATAACCAGGTATCGTTCCCCAGGAGATCTTTCTGTGCATTCCTGTGTGTTTGGGCAGAGGTCTGGATGGAGGGGAGGGGAGCTCCGGCCTCCTCCTTCTCCATCTACATGCTCCCACACTCCTTACACATCAGGAAACAAGTGGTGAATCTATTGTCTTACTATCCTCCCTTCCTGGGGTATCTGATGGATAGAAAATTATTTTGTCCTGAAGGCTTGATGGCTGGGTCCTTGGTCCATTGTTGTAGGACAACTGCAGTTCAGTTATCATGATGTTATCTTTGCACCTTCCAAGAGTCATTCCAGTGGCTCTGCCCAACACATATCAGCTATTGGCTGGGCAAGCAGCAAGTGATTTTATCTTTGTTGAGTCACATCAGAAGAGACAAACTTTTGGTCTCTCACAACTATGCATGACTAAGCAAGTAGCTTGGCTGACTTGAGGACAAACTTAAAGCCTCGCTGGCTTTGGGACAGCTCTGTCATGGACCTTCAAAACTGGGAAAGCAGAGTTGTGGAGATCATAATTAGTGAGAAGAATATGCAATACTTCCAGATATTTGTCTTGAGAAACATAATATGAGAACAAAGTGTACTCTTAGCTAAAGATTATGAGAGTTTAAAGTTCTATTCTCTCCAGTTCTTTTGAAATTCCTTTGTCTTTTGGAAGTGGTTATTCTAAAATTTGAAAAAATATAGAGAAATTCACTTAGGATGAATATTAATAAGGATTAGAAGATGTTTGGGCTAAAAAAGAGTAGGAAGACCTAGATATTGAAACCCAGGAATGCCTACAGATAAGATATGTGGATGGATGGAAAAATGAAAGTGATAACATTAGTACATTTCCCTTTGCAGAACAAAGTAGCTTGCTGCAAATGAATGACATGACAGTCAGAGAGGAAAACATATATATTTATAGTTTTTCTTACTAATATCCTGCAGACTAACACAGAAATAAACTCCTTTATCTCTGTATTCAGTTTATACAACAGAGATGGAAAAACAGACCTGAGCTTACAGTAACAGTCATTCTCTGCTGGGACGTCCACATGATTTTTTCATATATTTTTCTGTGCAGCAGGTATATTCGCCTCATGAGTACATAGGAAATATTTCGTGCTGTTACCAGTTTTCCTGCTCATAAAGGTTTTCACAACTGCTACAGTAAAAAACACTTAAAAATAATAAATATAATTGAATTTCAGAAAAATATTACAGAATATGGAAAATAAAACCATGATTTATTATTAGACTCACCAAAGAAATCATGTTACTCTGTGTACTGGAAGTTCAGCTAGGATGGGACATATTTGATGTCTGGTCTTGCTATGCAATAAGCAAGGATTTTATGAAATTGCTCTCCTTCAGTTTTCATATTTATCCCTACAAAGTGGCACAATTTTCACAGAAGAAAGGAAGTACCACCTAGTTATGTGCATTGCTCAGCTGAAAAAGTTGCAAAACAAGAAGACTCAAACATCTTCTTGAGGAAAATAAAGACTGTATTCAGCACATTCTGAATGAGTTTTCTAACTCTGAAAGTATTTTTCAGAAAGGTGATTGGAAACTCCTATTGCCAGATTCACCTTGGTTAGTCTTGGAAGTAATTTGCTTAAGACATTGTTTTCTCCCTTCAGAAACACAGAATTCTTTCTGATTGCTGTGGAGAGAGTGGAACCTCTTAAAGCGCCACTCAGTTAAGGTGCTCTGCCTCACTCAGTACATACTGGACATGGTTTCAGTGCCTAGAAGACAAAATACGAATTCAGAGTAGAACTACTGTCTATGCATTTAACAAGTGGAACAATTTAAGACAAGGGCTAATGTAGATTTTCCATCAGTAGAAATTTTTAAATCAATAGCATCTCTGTTCCTAAGACATATGCTGTGCTTCAAATAAACATTAATTCACAGTCTTTATAATGGCCTGTCTATGCAGAAGCATAGATTATTCAATCCCTTCTGGTTTTGTACTCTGAATCTTTGAAGACAGCTGTTTCCATTAGCTGGATAAGTAGAAAAGAAGCTTTTGCCAATAATAGTGGTGATCTGTGAAAGCAGAGATTAAAATAAGCATAAATGAGACAGATCCTATGCTAGTGGTCCTATATTAAATGTATGAAAGAAGACTATCAGGTCCACTCTATGGTGCATCTGTTCTTTACTCACCATGTTATATTCCTGATAAGGTGACACACATTCATCACCTCTGCCTGTGGGTAGAAGGTGGCATAAAGTTTTTCCCCAGACCTTAGAAAGAATGACATTCACTTTCCATATCTCTCCCAAATAAATTTATTTGAAGCAACATGAAGGAAAGAGAACAAAATAATTGAAAAGTGGGGAGAAAAGGTTGCAAAATATTTACTTCAGTGTGGTATGCACAAATACACCAATTTATAGGAAATATAACAAGGAATGAAATGTTGCCTTCGGACTGGGATGAGAGAGAAAAATTAAGGAGCGGAAAAAAGAATAACAAAATGAAGGAAAACCCTGAATTCACAATAAACTAGTGTGAGGTTTTGATAATTTGCAGAGTCTTTGAACAAGTTGCCTGTTGATGAAATAAGTAATTTACATACATCCATCAACAACTCTGTGAACAGTGATGGGATCACCAGACATTTAGCCTCCAAATTATAGAAGTGACAAGAATCCAGAAAACTAGTTAAATTAAACCATCCTTGATATATGATAATTTGTCTTGCAAGCTTAAAAGATATTTGTGCTTTCTTTTGTCAAACTGTGTGGTGATATACTAGATCAAAATTATCTAGAGAGAGCCTGGCTCTGTCAGCCTGACCTCAGTGCCAGGCAAGATCATGGAACAGGTCCTCCTGAGTGCATTAACACAGCACTTAGAGGATGGCCAAGGGATCAGGCTCAGCCAACATGGATTTAGGAAGGGCAGGTCCTGCCTGACCAACCTGATCTCCTTCTATGATCAGGTGACCCGCCTGGTGGATGTGGGGAGGCCTGTGGATGTAGTTTACCTGGACCTCAGCAAGGCCTTTGACACCGTCCCCTATAGCAAACTCCTGGCCAAGCTGTCAGCTCATGACTTGGACACCAGCACTCTGAGCTGGGTTAGGAACTGGCTGGATGGCCAAACCCAGAGAGTGACGGTGCATGGTGTCACATCCGGCTGGCGGCCAGTCAGTAGTGGAGTCCCCCAGGGATCAGTGCTGGGCCCCATCCTCTTTAACATCTTTGTTGATGATCTGGATGAGGGCATTGAGTCTATCATCAGTAAATTTGCTGATGACACCAAGCTGGGGACAGGAGTTGATCTGCTAGAGGGTAGGCTTTGCAGAGAGACCTCGACAGGCTGGACAGATGGGCAGAGTCCAACGGCATGAGATTTAATGCATCCAAGTGCCGGGTTCTGCACATTGGCCGCAACAACCCCAGGCAGTGCTACAGGCTGGGGTCAGATTGGCTGGAGAGCAGCCAGGCAGAGAGGGACCTGGGGGTGCTGGTTGATGGTAGGATGAACATGAGGCTGCAGTGTGCCCAGGCAGCCAAGAGGGCCAATGGCATCCTGGCCTGCATTAAGAACAGTGTGGCCAGCAGGAGCAGGGAGGTCATTCTGCCCCTGTACACTGCACTGGTTAGGCCACATCTCGAGTACTGTGTCCAGTTCTGGGCCCCTCAGTTTCAGAAGGATGTTGACTTGCTGGAACGAGTCCAGAGAAGGGCAACGAAGTTAGTGAGGGGCTTGGAACACAAGCCCTATGAGGAGAGACTGAGGGAGCTGGGGCTGCTTAGCCTGGAGAGGAGGAGACTTAGGGGTGACCTCATTACTCTCCACAACTACCTGAAGGGGGCTTGTAAACAGGCAGAGGTTGGTCTCTTCTCCCAGGCAGCCAGCACCAGAACAAGAGGACACAGTCTCAGGCTGCGCCAGGGGAAGTTCAGGCTGGAGGTCAGGAGGAAGTTTTACACGGAGAGAGTGATTGCCCATTGGAATGGGCTGCCTGGGGAGGTGGTGGAGTCGCCGTCACTGGAGGTGTTCAGGAGGAGACTTGACAGGGTGCTTGGTTAGATGGGTTAGTTGATTGGGTGGTGTTGGGTGATAGGTTGGACGTGATGATCTTGAAGGTCTCTTCCAACCTGGTTTATTCTATTCTATTCTATTCTATTCTATTCTATTCTATTCTATTCTATTCTATTCTATTCTAATAACAAAACCAATATACTTTTATTCATCATATAGCAGAAACAAATATTTAAATAACCCATTTCCTGATAAAAAGCAGAAGATATGATTATATCTCCTAAAAAGAAAAAAAGGTCTAGTTTAGGGTAGCAAGTACATGAGGGCATTAATGAGGAACAATCTGGAGAATGTTGTTTGGTATGTAAAAAGTTCAAGATTCTGTCTAAAGACTATTGTTTTTTGCTTCAGTTTACTATCTGTCTATACATTCTATTTCTAAATGGACCTAGGAAGAAATTTTCCTCTGAAATTATCTTTAAAGAAAAACTAAGCTTTTGAAGAAATAAACTACTACATAATTTGAACTGTGTTCAGTGCAAATAGATATTAATTTGGAAAATTCAATGATAAATTATTTTAATGAGGTCAATGACTAGGTAGTGGTAGACAGTGAATGTATATAACATCTGTATTGGTAGTCTATGACTCTTTTGAGGGAGGATATTAATTTTTTTTGTTCATAAACTTACTGCTTCAAACCTGTACTATTTCAGACAAAGTTAAAAACAGTTTGATATTAAGCCAAAGCACTTTGGATTCTTGACAGCATGTTTACAAAATCATCCCCAAATAGCATGTTTCTTTCTTTTTCCTCACTCTGCCATTACTCTTCAAACATAGAACTTTTCATAGTTACTCTGGAAGTTAATGTCTTTCTTGTATTTTTTCCCTTGTATTTCTTAAAAGAGAAGATAATACCTAGTTCTGAGTGCACAGTTTGAATACCGCTGTAGTCCAGACTTGGAAAAGACATTGAAGATACTTGAGATAGGACACTGAAATACTTGAATGTGTCCAGAGAAGGGCAATGAGGCTGATGAGAGGTCTTGAGCACAAGCCCTGTGAGGATAGGCTGAGGGAGCTGGGATTATTTAGCCTGGAGGAGGCTCAGGGGAGACCTTATTGCTCTCTACAACTTCCCGAAAGGAGGTTGGAGACAGGTGGGGGTTGGTCTCTTTTCCTAGGCAACCAGCACCAGAGCAAGAGGACACAGTCTCAAGCTGCACCAGGGGAAATTTAGGCTCGAAGTGAGGAGAAAATTCCTCACAGAAAGAGTATTTGGCCATTGGAATGGGTTGCTCAGGAAGGTGGTGGAGTCACTGTCCCTGGAAGTGTTAAACAATAAGATTGGATATGGCACTTGGAGCCATGGTTTAGTTATCATGATGCGTTTGATATTAGGTAATACGTTGGACTTGGTAATCTCTGAGGTCTTTTCCCACCTTATTGATTCTGTGATTCTGTGAAGACATATCTATCTCCACTTTATGTCTACTAGGTGTTTACAGAGAGCAGAAACTGTACGAGTTCTTGATTTAGGCTAAGGAAAAAAAAAACAACAACCAAGAAATACAGATTAGTTAACAGAGGAAGAACATTAATCATCTGGTTGTCTGGACAGCAATATGGGTGCCTCTACCCCTCTGTGTGTGCGACTCTTCAGATCCTCAAAGACCGCATTTTTTTTCTTCACATGGTAAACCATTATTTTCTTCTCTGTAAGGAAAAAAATATGGGGCAGGGGAAAAGAAAATCTCTTCTCATTCTTGAATTAGTTTTGCAAAAACAGTTGAGAGTAATTCCTAGTGCTTCGCTGTGACATGAATTCATTTCTGAATGCATCTACTGGAGATAGAGGAGAGCAGCATGTTGTAATAACAAAAGGCAGACAGTATGTGTGAGGCATACTAACCATTATCTTTATTAAATATTGATTTTTAAATCGTTAAGTCACTAAGAGCTTGGAGACACTGATTAAATTACTTACTAATCTAGAAGAAACTGGTTTTGTTATAAACAATATCAACTGAAATAATCTCACAAGGTTTCTTTATATTATGAGTAAACAAATAAACAACCCACTTTTAGGCTCAAACACTAAATAAAGCTCTGGAACTGGTGAACACATAACTAGCCATTTGAATTTATCTCAAATTTATGCCAGTCTGGTTTTATCTTTTTGAGTAAATTAGATTAATTTTGAGTAAAAACAAATTCTCTCACTGAAAATCAAACACAACTGCTACAGTTTTCAATAAAACACCCTTAAGCAAGTTTCCAGGTCATATTTTTTGTTCATGATACATTCTGGAGCAAGCTTTTGAGGTATTAGATTTATGATGTTTCTTCAGGGGCTTGCAAATTGAGACAGAAGCTAGTGCTGTAAGGTATGGTCTTTAAGGACTACCTGAAATTTTTTTTCTGCTGCTTCAAAATAAAAAATAGTAATGATCCAGAATTTCAGACACAGCCTTCTCTCTATAATTTCTTACGTATATAATTACGTATATAATTACGTATTCCACTATTTGTATTAGCTGGTTCAACCTTGTGTTATCATGTCTGATCAGTACTTTCTCTCAGATTTATTTTCACAGTGGCTAAAGATGTTTCTTCATTCTCCATCTATATGAGCCAACAATATCTAAAACTAGTTTCCAGCCTTTGGTATGCACATAAACCAAACACCTCAAGCAAGGATAAGTATACTTAGGATTCTGAATGTTTATTTAAAGTTCTTAGTAGTAGAAAAATGCTGAGTATCTTTAGGTCAAATTTAGGGCAGAAGCTCAGGTTTCTCATTGTTTTTGAGTTCCAAAATATATATGACAAGGGTTAATAATAACAAAAAAAATAAATATAAAAATATCCAAATCATTTAACAGTCATACGCTTTTTTGCCATGTGTTGGTCTGAAAAACTGCAGTATACCTTTCAGCTGAAATCTTCATCTTAACCTGCCGGACTGCAAATTAAGGCTTTAATCTACTGATCATATTTCAGGTACTTTACCTTTCTGCACAACTATCAACACAATTTTTTTTTTATTTTTTTTTTAAACAATAGTGGTAATTCATCATTTAATCTATTCATGGGTGCAAAATCACCTAAAGACAATAAATCACATTTGGTCACCTAAAGCATATAATCTAGTTTGGTGAAAAGTCATAAGCTGAACACAGGAATCACTTGTGAAATCTATAGCTTTTTTTTATTTAGAAGATGTGATTCATCTCTGTTGAAATAGCTATGAAGACACAGACTTCAAAGTTAAATACTTGCTCATCTCTAGTGAAGTCAAAGACATTTGGATCATCCCACATAAAAACTATATATTATTGTTATTTCTTCCTATTACCAGAGATCTCAAAGGGAACATAACTGCTAATGTATCTCTAACTTAGACTGTTGTAAGTGAATTCAAAATTTTATCACCTTCTTCAGTGTTGCAAGTGTTCCCATCAAGGTTGTTTTCTGTCATGTCTATATTCACTGTGACTATATTCAGTGCACACAGTAATGTAATGATAATGTATCATGAGATTCTAGTTCACAACAAATAATTGGCTTTATGCTTATATTTCCTCATGTCCCATAGTTTCTTCAGATCCTGCCAGAGCCTATCTGCCAATTTTTAATTTACATTTTAATAAAATTAATTATAAACCAGCAAAATTTGTAGGGAGGTACTTCCCCCTTTCCTTTGTATAAGCCCCACATTTGATGTTTATCAATGCACCTCAGGAACATTAATGATTTTCAAAAGTATAGCAACATCTTTGTATCTTTCATATCTACCACTCTGTTGCACTTCTGACAGAATGACATCTCTTCTGTTTGGAGCCTACAGTTCCTGCAAAGTACCTACATCTTAAGACTGTCAGTTCTGCATTTTATATTAATTTCCAGTGAATCTGGTACATCTCATTACACATGATTATTAATCTCTAGATTCTGGCCACATATAATACATTCTAGATTTACACTTTTTCTACTGTTTTAGTTATCTTTTGTGAGTGAGTATCCCATAGGACATTTTAAATGTCATGAGACATGTACTTGGGGGCAATTCCCTACTCATTACATGCAATGAAATTTTTTGGCAGATTTTTGCCAACTGTCTGAACTTAATTTTTTTTCAACTGAGCATAAAGGGATGTCAGACATATAATATATTGGGTCTTTCTTAAGTCTGCTCATAATTTCTCTTCCATGGTATGAATTACATTTAAAATTTGGCATGTTCTTTTGTAAATCTGTGTGTTAACTCTTTTGTTAGTTTTCTTTCTATTTATTTCTAATTACAGATCCAATGCTGGTGCCTTTATAGTGACTTACTCTCAGTGGCATTTCATTATTCTTCCAGTGTTAGAATTTTGTCCAAGATAAATCAGCCCATTTTCTGTCACTTCAAGAGCAGTCTGTCACAAGAAAAATCTGTTCCAGGACATTCTAGTTCACTTTCAGCCTATTGTACCCTTTGTATAATCATAAAGCCTCTTCACCCTAAATTCATGCCCTGTGCCTTGCAAAAAATGCTAAATTTAGCTTGGCTTCTCTGACCAACTTCTTTATATCCATCTTTGTCAAATCCAATACTACCACAAAACGATATATATTTGTGATGGCATATTTTTTTCACTGCCTTGGTCATATTTTCTACTATTAATCTCTCCTTCCTCAAAAGCATGCTGTTTTTCCAAACCACAATGGTTTTGATATACTTTTATTTCTTCTCCAGAAGTTCTCTTAAATATTTATAATATCAGCTTGTAATGTTTCTACACTTTTTCTAGTCAACTGTTTTAGGCAGTTATATATAATTTTATTCTATTTCATGTAGAAAAAACAAAGGTGCAAGTTTGTCATGCTCTGTAAATTCCACTTCCCTGTGATTATAATTCAGATGTGGTTGATGTGGAAGGGCCGACAGATCAATTCATGGCTCAGGGGCTGGTGCCATCGACAGGGCTTTGGGTTCCACAATCATGGATTGGTTTTCAAGGCACCTGAGCTGAAAACAACTCATGGGACACACTTGTCCCAGAGGGGGATAAGAATCCTGGGGCAGGAATTGGCAGGGCTCATTGATAGGGCTTTAAACTAGATTTGAAGGGGGAAGGGGTTAATAGTCTCCTGCTGGCTGGTGACAAACAGAGGGGCAGCTCACCAGCAGTAGAGAGAAGGAGAGATGGTAAGGGCTCTCAACTTGCTGCCCTGAGGCAAGCCACGAATGATCCACCAGGACATTCTGTGGAAACCGAGGGGATTTGGCACAAGAGGAGGACAGGGCCAGCCCAGCTGAAGTGCTTCTATGCGAATGCGCGCAGCTTGGGCAACAAACAGGATGAGTTAAGGGCCACTGTGCTGCTGGGATGCCACGACATAGTGGCTGTTACTGAAACTTGGTGGGATGAATCCCATGACTGGAATGTAGGCATAGATGGATATAAACTCTTTAGGAAGGATAGGCAGGGAAGGAGAGGAGGAGGTGTTGCCCTCTATGTCAGTAGCCAGTTGGAATCAGTGGAGCTCCAACTGGGGAGGGATGATGAGCTAGTTGAGAGCGTATGGGTTAAAATTAAAGGCAGGACAGGGAAGGAGATATTACTGTGGGGGTCTCCTACAGGCCACCTGACCAGCAGATCCAAGCAGATGAGGCCCTCCATAGGCAAATAGAAGCGGCTTCCAGGTCACAAGCCCTGGTCCTCATGGGTGATTTCAACCACCCAGACATCTGCTGGAGGGACAACACAGCAAGGCACCAGCAATCCAGGATGTTCCTGGACTGCATAGAAGACAACTTCCTCCTCCAAATGGTAGAGGAACCAACAAGAAATGGTGCTATGCTGGACCTTGTTCTCACCAACAGGGAAGGGCTGGTAAGCAATGTGAGGCTCAGAGACGGCCTTGGCTGCAGTGACCATGAAGCAGTTGAATTTAACATCCTCAGGGCAATCAGGAGGAAGTATTCCAAGCTCATGACCCTAGACTTTAGGCGTGCAGATTTTGATCGCTTCAGGGATCTGCTAGCCAAAGTGTCGTGGGACAAAGCCCTGGAGGGAAGAGGGACCCAGGACAGCTGGTCAATATTCAAGGACCACCTCCTCTGTGTCCAGGAGCTCTGTGTACCAACAAAGAGAAAAGCAGGTAAGAATGCTAGGAGGCCTGCCTGGATGGGCAAGGAGCTACTGGACACACTATTACTTAAAAGGAAACTCTACAGGAAGTGGAGAGAAGGACAGGTAGAACAGGGGAATATAAGGAAGCTGCCCGAGCAGCGAGTCCTGGTTAGGAAAGCCAAAGCAGAGTTTGAATTGAATCTAGCCAGGGAGATTAGAGGGAACACTAAGAACTTTTACAGGTATATTAATGGGAAGAAGAAGACTAGGGAAGGTGTGGGCCCCTCAGAAAGGAAAATGGTGACATGGTCACAAGTGATGAGGAAAAGGCTGAGGTACTTAATAACTTCTTTACCTCAGTCTTCACTGCAAGGGCCTCTAGCCACACTCCTGATGTTATGGAAGTCAAAGCCAGGGACGGGGGAGGAAGAACTGCCCATTGTAAGTTCAGATCAGGTTCGTGATCATCTGAAGAACCTGAAAGTGTTCAAGTCCATGGGACCCGACGGGATACACCCACGGGTGCTGAGAGAACTGGCAGATGAGGTTGCTAAACCCCTCTCTATTATATTTCAAAAGTCATGGCAATCTGGGGAAGTCCCCACGGACTGGAAAAGGGGAAACATTGCCCCCATCTTCAAAAAGGGTAAGAAGGAGGAGCCAGGGAACTACAGGCCAGTCAGTCTCACCTCTGTGCCTGGAAAGATCATGGAGCAGATCCTCCTGGAGTCACTACTCGCTCAAAAGAATAGTGAGGAGGTGATTGGGAACAGTCAGCATGGCTTTGCCAAGGGCAGATCCTGCCTGACCAACCTGGTGGCCTTCTATGAGCAGGTGACAACATTAATAGATGAGGGGCGAGCAACTGATGTCATTTACCTGGACCTGAGCAAAGCCTTCGACACTGTCCCGCACCACATCCTGGTCTCCAAACTGGTGACACATGGGTTTGATGGGTGGACCACTAGATGGATAAGGAACTGGCTTGATGGCCGCACCCAAAGAGTGGCTGTCAATGGGTCCATGTCCCAGTGGAGGCCAGTGGCAAGCGGAGTCCCTCAGGGATCAGTCCTGGGACCTGTCTTGTTCAACATCTTTGTGGGTGACATGGACAGTGGCATTGAGTGCACCCTCAGCAAGTTTGCTGATGACACCAAGCTGTGTGGTGCAGCAGACACGCTGGAGGGAAGGGAGGCCATCCAGAGGGACCTTGACAGGCTGAAGAGGTGGGCACAAGCCAACCTCATGAAGTTCAATAAGAGTAAGTGCAGGGTCCTGCATCTGGGTCGAGGCAATCCCAGGCACAAATCCAGGCTGGGCAGTGACTGGCTGGAAAGTAGCCCTGAGGAGAGAGACTTGGGGGTACTGGTGGACAAAAAGCTCAACATGAGCTCTCAATGTGCACTTGCAGCCCACAAGGCCAATCAGATCCTGGGCTGCATCAGGAGAAGTGTGGCTAGCAGGTCGAGGGAGGTGATCCTCCCCCTCTACTCAGCCCTGGTAAGACCCCATCTGGAGTACTGTGTCCAGTTCTGGAGTCCCTATTACAAGAGGGATGTGGAGGTGCTGGAACATGTCCAGAGAAGGGCCACGAGGATGATCAGAGGGCTGGAGCACCTCTCCTATGAGAGCAGACTGAAGGAGTTGGGGCTGTTCAGTCTGCAGAAGAGAAGGCTCCGAGGTGACCTAATTGTGGCCTTCCAGTATCTGAAGGGGGCCTACAGGAAGGCTGGGGAAGGACTTCTCAGGATGTCAGGTAGTGATAGGACTAGGGGAATGGAATGAAGCTGGAGGTGGGGAGATTCAGGCTAGATGTGAGGAGGAGGTTCTTCACCATGAGAGTGGTGAGACCCTGGAATGGGTTGTCCAGGGAGGTGGTCGAGGCCCCGTCCCTGGGGGTGTTTAAGAGCAGGCTGGATGAGGCTGTGTCCAGCCTGATCTAGTGTGGGGTTTCCCTGCCCATGGCAGGGGGGTTGGAGCTGGATGATCCTTGTGGTCCCTTCCAACCCTGAATGAAACTATGAAACTATGAAACTATGAAACTATGATCCTTCTACTTCAAATCTACAGTGTATTTTTGTCATTTTTTAAAAACAATCTTATGCAGACACAAGTCTATTAATGTGTTATTGTATGCATAACATTGTGGATCATCTCTGCTGTTTGTGTTTCAATTCCTCCTTAACTCTCATAAAATCAAAGTATAGGATTGATAGTCTTTCAAATAAGTTTCATTGTCTCACTCAACTTTTTATCTGACTCAGCCACTTACTTACTTCAAACTGTTTTAACCATTGGATGCTCTGACTAGTCTGAAGCACCTAGTAATGTCTTTGTTCTGATAGGAATTTATTTTATGCTCTTATGATTTTCAGTTTCCTTTTTTTCACTGTAATACAGATTTTGTAGGCTTCTCATGTCCTTGATAGTCATTCTTCAAAGACATTATTAACGTTTTCTATGAGTTGTTTAGACTCCTTCTTCTTCTTACGATCTTTTCTCAGTAGTTGTACCATTTTTTTCTGTTTGTCCCTAAAAAAAAAAAAAAGCAACAACTATGTCATCTTTTGTAAAGATCTAGGCTAGTCAAACAACCATGATTATTAATACTGCTAATATTCATGTCTCCCCAACTCTCCAACAGTTGTGTGCTGTAATTCCCAGCACTTCAGTTATTTCTGAAGAATATATATCACAGAATCAAAGAATGTTAAGGGCTGGAAGGGATCCTGAAAGATCATCTTGTCCAAACCCCTGTCAGAGCAGGATCGCCTAGAGTAGTTCACACAGGAACACATCTAGGCAGCTTTTGAATGTCTCCAAAGAAGGAGACTCCACAAGCTCTCTGGGCAGCCTGTTCCAGTGTTTTGTCATCTTCACAGTGAAAAAAAATTTTCCTTATGCTTACATGGAACCTTGTATACTCCATTTTGCACCCGTTGCCCCTTGCTCTTTCATTTGATAGCACTGAAGAGAGCCTGGCTCTGTCTTTCTGGCACTCACTCTTCACATATTTATAAACCTTTATGCAGTCACCCCTCAGTCTCCTATTCTCCAAGCTAAAGAGAACCAGCTCCCTCAGTCCTTCCTCATAAAAGAGATGTTCACCTCCCTTACTCATTTTTGTGACTCTCTGCTGTACTCTTCCAAGCAGCACCCTGTCCTGGCCCAGAACTGGACACAATATTCCAGAGGGGAGAGGGGGAGAAGAACCTCTCTCAGACTACTAACCACACCCCTTGTAATACACCCCAAGATGCCATTAGCCTTTCTGTCCACAGGGACACATTGCTGGCTCATGGTCATCCTGTTGTCCACCAGCACCCCCAGATCCCTTTCCCCTACACTGCTCTCCAACAAGTCAGTTCCCAACTTATACTGACACTGGGTTGTTCTTTCCCAGATGCAAATCTCTACACTTGTCCTTCTTGTATTTCATTAAATTTCTCCCTGCCCAGCTCTCCAGTTCTCACTGAATGGCAGCACAACCTTTTTGTGTGTCAGCCTCTCCTTCCATTTTTCTGTCATCAGCAAACTTGCTGACCTCATCCAGGTCATTGATGAATGTATTGAATAATATTGGTCCTGGTATTGACCCCTGAGGGACTCCACTAGATACTGGCCTCCAATGAGACTCTATCCCACTGACCACAAGTCTCTGACTTCTTTCTTTCAAACAGTTCATAATCCACCTCACTACCTGATCATCCAGACCACACTTCTTCAGTTTAGCTGAGAGGATGCTATTTTAACTACGTGTCAAAGTCTATGCAATCTCTGTCAGCAATTCAGAAATTACAGCATACTTAGAGAAAACTGTTGTCTCAGTGGTAGAAGCAAATCAAGTGAATCATCAATATTGTATTAATATTTCCTGAGCTGCATTAGTGTCTGTGCATTCTACACGTAGAAGTCTAAAGTTTGTCTGAGCTCCTTTTTGAGCTCTAACTTTAAAAGTTCTTATCCATTTTCACTGACTCTACTTGATTCATCTCTCTCTTTGATGCTGTCTAGTGGTGACTGAAGCTGCCACAAGCATTTCTGAGCCTGATGTAACCTGATGTGCTTGATGTGTTTGTCTCCTGCACCACTAGAGACAGAGACCCCCAATTCCATTGTGGTGATTAAACTGGGGTTTTGGCATTAGAGTAACAGAGCTCTTTCTACTTCAAAACAAAAAAAATATTATTTATTGAGCCAGGGAAGGCTTGCTGCTGGACACTGGAAGAAGGTATACGGTATTAACTTAGATAGTTCTTACACCATACAGCAGAAAGGAAGAGATAGTTCTTGCATGCCCTAGGCTGTGATTACGCATCATGCACAAGTCAGTCCTGGCTTGATGCTGGGTTTTCAAACTGCTAAATAAGATTGTATTTGCAGAGATTTGAGAGAGACAGCCTGAAATGATTTAAAAATTAGCTAATTTGTGTGACATGAAGCTGCACGAGCTGTTGCCCATGATGTTGTTAGACCAATTCAGCCTGTAATTTTCATTGATACAGAAACTCGAAAGAAATATCCTCTCTGAAACTCTGGTTCCTTACTTACTGCATTACTTAGTGCTGACAGAGCAATAAGTTTTTCATTAGACTATAAATTATTTGCAGTAGAAGCAATGTACAAGATTCTCAGATGCTATTCCAGTAAAACTCCCTTGACTTCAGCAGAACAATGCTGATTCTTGCGGTGTAGCCACATCTTTAAATTTTATTGATGATCTTGTAATTTGTGACTTTTTTGTAACTCTTGTGTGCAGGAGATATGTTTAGGTTTTATCAACCTTTTTATTAAAAGTCTGCATTTTTACTCTACAGAGTAACAGGCTTGAAAATCTGGCTTCAGTGAACTGTCAAGGCTTCAAGTACACAAGATTAACAGAATTCATTACATATATTGCATATTTCTGTAAATCCAAATACTTGTGCTGCTTTCATAATTTCATTAGATGAAGCCAGAAGTTGCTTCAGGAAGAAGTTTATTTTATTAAATTTAAATGCTTGGATTTGGTAATAGATAATTTGGTTTGGTATTGGATTAGGTATGTATATTTGATGCTTAACAGGCTTTGGGGAACTGTTATTTTACTAATACTAGCAAGACTTCTGCCTCTCTTAAGGTTCGCCTTGTTAGTGTTACAGACATTTATTGTTACTACTGCTACAGCTGATACCTTGGAAAGGGAGGGGAAATACTTTTAACCTGTGTTAACAGGGATTATGAAGCTAAATAGGAGAGCTAGTGTATCTTGCAAACATCCTCCTTGTGAAGTGAAAAGTATTGAATAAATGATGGAATAAAGACAATGACTTGTCTATTGTCATGAAGCTCAAATTTTTCTTTGTGTTATCCTTGGCAGAGCTCTCTTTGATTCATCCAAGAGGACAGGTGTCCCTTCTGTGTCTTCTTTAATAAGGGTGAATTAGAGAAGGAATTAACTTGCACTGTAGTTTTATCAAGGGAGGAAGAAATTGCTGGCTGCTACAATTTATCTTAAAAGTATTTTTAAAAAGGAAAAATAACAAACTCATAAAAAGTGTTGTTTTCTTAAGTGAAGAGGTAAGAGACTGGAACAAGGCAATTATGTTAGATCAGTAGGCATTTTAAACTTCTTTGTGCTCTCCTAGGAGAGACAGTATTTTATACCAAGTTCTGTAAATGGGCATTCTGAAACAGAAGGCTTTTAAAAACTGTCATGCTTAATGATAGCTACAACAGAATGCCAAGAAGAAGATAAAAAACCAGTTCTGGTATTCCCACTTTTACTCTCAGGAAGAGATCTGAAAAGTATCCTTCTATGTTTTAGAAATCTGTGAAAACTAGCACTAGCTGAAAGGGTTTCCACATTTAATAATATGAAATAGCTTTTCAGTTAAACCAAAATGTTCTGTTAAGCCATGAAGAAGAACATCTGGTTGGGTTTTCTTGAAAATACATAAAGCTGTAAACAGAACTCATAGTTAGTGGAAAATGAATGAGTAATAATTATTATAAATGTATACAAAACAGAAAACCTTCAAACCTCTATTCACAATCAAAATGAAATTTTCTGGTTTTGTGAGTGTACTATTCCACAGTAACACTGTCACTTAATCAGAGCAGTGGTGAGCTCAATCTCTCTTGAACATCTCTCTTACAAGGAAAAACTGAGAGACCCAGCTTTGTTTAGATTGGAGAAGAGGGGCACAGGGGGCAATGGGCATAAACTCAACCACAAGAAATTCCATCTCAACATGAGAAAAAATGTGTTTTACTGTGAGGGTGATGGACCACTGGAACAAAGTGCCTAGAAAGATCGTGGAGTCTCCTTCTCTGGATATTGTCAAATCTTCCCTGAACATGTTCCTGTGTGACCTGCCCTAGGCGGTCCTGCTTTGGAAAAAATTTGGACTCAATGATCTCTGGAGGTCCCTTCCAGTCATTAGCATTTTATGATTATGTGAGGAGTCCTGTCAAAATGTCACGAAAGGCTTTATAAATACTTTTGATGAATCCTGATGCTGTTTGGTGAACTGCATTTTATCATTATAACAGTGTTCTTCATTCTTAAGAAAATGACCATGAACCCTACTCTGGCGTCTTACTCTTGTTTTTATTGGGAGTTAAAGATTTAAATAACTCTGAGGTTCTGGACTCTGGAGAGAGTCAGGAGTGGTATTTATAGAGTCATAGAACTGCCCAGGTTGAACTGGATCTTGAAAGATTATATGGTCTAACTTTTGTGGGAAAGGGAGTCCAGATGGGATTATCTATCATCCTGTTCAATTGCATCTTGAAAACTTCCAATGGTGGGGACTACAACACAACTCTGGGGAGGCTGCTCCAGTGTATGCTTGTAGAAACATACTACAACCTTTATGATCATCACAGTACAACACTTTTTTACCAAGTGTTTTTGATGTATCTATGAGCTGCTACAGACTATTTCAGATGATGAAACCAAATTCCAAAAGGGCCACAGAATGTTTTGTGAATGTATAAATCTACATCTTAAAATTATAGCTTAAAATGAAACTATGTATAGTACATAGAATAATTTCCAATAATGACAATGATAATAAGAACCCAAGTCCATCCACAAACAGAGAATTCAAACCCATAAAAATGCTGCATCTAGTGACTGCATTGTTGAATGCTCATTTTCCACTCACTTCTAGTCAAGAGTATAAGAGAAAATATAAGATTAGTAGAAGTATATTATTTTGATTTATTGTATCATTGAATTTATTCATTATTTGTGAATTATTATTTTTTACTGCTATCTAGGTCTAAATGATTGTTATAGCACTTAGAAGTTTTTTGCATGAACATTTTTATCATTCTGTTTCACAAGAAATTAATTAGAAAATAAAATATCAATAAATGAATTTATTATGGAGTTAAACTTGTTGAAGACAAGAGCCTTGCTTTTGTCTGTTCTTCTGTTTCTGACAACATATCTGTTGTCAGCAGAAGCTTTACTTTTGTGATTTTGTTGTGTATCCTGACTGATGAGGATTTATGGTGTCATGAGGGATCTTCTTTTTGCAATGAAAAAAGACTCCACCATTTGAAAGACTGAATCTCAGTCAGTTGTTAATTTTGTCAGGACTATATGAAAATTTCTATCTGGTGATTCATGCAGAGTAGCATACAAGATTAGCATATTATTCTTTTCTAGTAGTAAGTACTGGATATGGAAAAAAGAGCTCAAAAACTTCAAAGCAAGATAGAACTGGCCCACCTTAAAAATATGCACACAAATAAGGAAGCACTGAAAGTACCAGATGACCAGAAGCAAAAAAAAAAGTCATTCCTTTCTTCCAGGAAGATAAGACATAGAGAATTGCAGGCTGATTCATTACCCCTAGACTCACTTCCTGGGAAGGTATTATTGATGTCCTGGAAGCCATTTCCAAACACATGAACATTGACAAGATTGTTGGTAGGAGTCAGCGTGAGTTTGTGAAGGAGAAGTCATAAAGGACAAACTTGATAGTCTTTTTAGGATGATATTACTGTTTCAGTGGGTGAGAGAAGAGCACTGGATGTTGTTTACTATGAATTAAATAAGGCTTTTGACACAACCTGATGGGATTTTCTAGGACTTAATGTCCCTGACCAGCCCCACCTCCTCTTCTTCACCTCATCTTGAGGCCTTCAGTTGTCTGTGAAAATGATGTGATCTAAACAGTAAGGGAGTCTGACAGCAGATTGTAAAACAAACTTTATTGAGGCCATAAGAAAGATGAGCAATAACCTGCCTATACTGCAACTCATTCAATCACTGATGGCAAACACAGGATCATAAGCAATACCATGGCTCTGGTAGGCTGCAGGGACACCTAGAGTCCAGGTCATCTGGGAGCAAAGACAAGTCATGAAAATGTCTTTTGATTATGGTTATAACACCCCTTGGCTCCTGGCCAAGCTGTCAGCCCATGGCTTGATGGGAACACACTGCAGTGGGTTAGGATCTGGCTGGAGGGCCAAGCCCAGAGAGTGGTGGTGAATGGTGCCACATCCAGCTGGCGGCCAGTCAGTAGTGGTCCCCAGGGATCAGTGCTGGGCCCTGTGCTCCTTAACATCTTTATTGATGATCTGGATGAGGGCATTGAGTCCATCATCAATAAATTTGCTGACAACACCAATCTGGGGGCAGGATTTGATCTGCTGGAGGGTAGAGAGGCTCTGCAGAGGGACCTCGACAGACTGGACAGATGGGCAGAGTCCAACAGCATGAGATTTAACACATCCAAATGCCGGGTTCTGCACATTGGCCACAACAACCCCAGGCAGTGCTACAGGCTGGGGTCAGAGTGGCTGGAGAGCAGCCAGGCAGAGAGGGACCTGGGGGTGCTGGTTGATGGTAGGATGAACATGAGCCTGCAGTGTGCCCAGGCAGTCAAGAGGGCCATTGGCATCCTGGCCTGCATCAGGAACAGTGTAGCCAGCAGGAGCAGGGAGGTCGTTCTGCCCCTGTACAGTGCACTGGTTAGGCCACACCTTGAGTACTGTGTCCAGCTCTGGGCCCCTCAGTTTAGGAAGGATGTTAACTTGCTGGAGCGTGTCCAGAGAAGGGCAACAAAGTTGATGAGAGGCTTGGAACACAAGTCCTATGAGGAGAGACTGAGGGAGCTGGGGTTGCTTAGCCTGGAGAAGAGGAGACTCAGGGGTGACCTTATTGCTCTCTACAACTACCTGAAGGGGGGTTGTAGACAGGCAGAGGTTGGTCTCTTCTCCCAGGCAGCCAGTACCAGAACAAGAGGACACAGTCTCAGGTGGCACCAGGGAAGGTTCAGGCTGGAGATTAGGAGGAAGTTTTACATAGAGAGCGATTGCCCATTGGAATGGGCTGCCCGGGGAGGTGGTAGAGTCACCATCGCTGGAGGTGTTCAGGAGAAGACTTGACAGGGTGCTTGGTTGCATGATTTAGTTGGTTGGGTAGTGTTGGATGATAGGTTGGACACGATGGTCTTGAAGGTCTTTTCCAACCTGGTCTATTCTATTCTATTCTATTCTATTCTATTCTATTCTATTCTATTCTATTCTATTCTATTCTATTCTATATCAATGGTACCATGATTTGAGAGAATCACATTTTAGATTAAAAGTGGGCAGCACCTTGCCAGTATAGGTGAAGGGGAAGGGTGTCAAGTGGCATCATGTTGTCAGTCTATTTATTCTGACCAGGTTGATGTAGGAACATGATGTCAGTAGTCAGAGTGTCAGGTGGTCAGATACCAGAACAGGTTGCCCAGAGGTGATGCAGTGTCTCTATCCTTGGAGGTATTAATATTTGACTAGACACATTTGATCAGAGGAATTGAAATTAATGGTAGTTAGATGCCTTAGCACTATTCAAGCTCTGGCCAAAGTAAATACTCCAAAATTATCTGATGTCAGTTTCTTTGATTTTATGGCATTATTTCCATCCTTTATTAAGGTGTATGTCCCTTTATTAACTGGTGAAAGCAGTTATAACTCACTTTCTTGGCTTTCTGTACCCAGAGTCATAATTTACTGAACCAGAGGAGAACATACAAGCATGTCACAAGATACTTGTATTCTGCAACTAGAAATTTTCCCAGTCATGGACGGACAGTGGAGATGAGTTCAGTAGTGCTAATTATATAAGGGGTGTTTACCCCTAACATGCTTTTGGAATTTAGAGGATGCCACTCATTTAATCCTATATATTGCTGTTGGATCAATTCTGCAACAAGTGAAACTGATTCTGTTTCACTGCTGTAGCTAAACCATGAAAAATACAATCATCCCATCCCACACATTTCAGTTTTCTGAGATTTTTTGACCTAGAAAGGAATAAAAGAATATTGTGAAGATACTTGAAATTAGTCCTGAGGACTGCCACCAGATGTTCAGTGAACTAGAAGAAAGTAGACTTTTATTTAGGAGGATATCAGTAATGTTTGTCATTGGTATGAATTGAATCTGATTCTTTGTATCCCATTATTATTAAACAATTTTTGGGTGCTTTCTGTAAGGCTATAAGGAAAATTTTGCTCTATACATAAGTAAATATTTATTTGCAGTGTTCATTTCCTCTGTTACATAGGCTCTACTTTAAAAAAATATATAACTATGGCTACAAAAAATACACAACTCTTGGAAACAACAAAACATGCCATTCTATTAAAGGTATCAAATGCTTTATAATTCACTGATGTAAATCAGTAGACAGCACAGTGGAAGTGCAGTACATCACCCTGTGACATGGTTAGACTATGCACTGAATAGCAGTACTGCAACGTTTTTGAAAAGTTAATTTACCCAGACATGGCATGCTGCAAACCAACAGAATGATATTGAATATAAAAGGGTAATTTGTATGTGGATTCAAGGCTAGAAAACAGCCTCATGATACCATTTTGCATGTCTCAGCTGATAAAGTATCAAGGTTTTTCCATTCACCTTTCTTCAACTCCTTGTTTTCCTTCATTTAAAGGGCCAGTATTTTATGTTTCTACATTGTTCCTTGATATTAAACATGATTTCTTTTTATTAACCTCCTGAGTTTTATCATCTTGCTCCTTATTTATTATAAAATACAGTTCTCTTTCATATAATAATATGGTGAGCTGCTACAACCTCCAATCTTGTAAGTTGCAGCACTAACTCTGCAACGGAAGAGCTATAATTCACACATGAATACAAATTCTTTCACAATGTTTCTGTTATTTCAGACAGTGCCATTACATTTTTAATTTATATCTTTCTAAACATGGGTTTTTTTAGTTCCCTTGTCAGACCATAGAAGAGGCTCCACCACCTTTTAAGGAAACATGTTTCCTTTATATTCAATCCTGCTAGTTTTCCCAGTTCTCTCATCAGGCTCAGTTTATGTCTGGGTGATAGTCTTGCCAACCCATAATAGTTGCCTTTATGGTAAGATGTGCATCCATCCGCCCTTCTGACCACCTGAACACAGAGGAAGATGTCTATTCTGGACTTCTTTGGGTACTATAAACAGAACAATATGACATGTTAGAATAGAATAGAATAGAATAGAATAGAATAGAATAGAATAGAATAGAATAGAATAGAATAGAATAGAATAGAATAGACCAGGTTGGAAGAGACCTTCAAGATCATCGCGTCCAACCTATCACCCAACACCACCCAATCAACTAAACCATCTAACCAAGCACCCTGTCAAGTCTCCTCCTGAACACCTCCAGTGACGGAGACTCCACCACCTCCCCAGGCAGCCCATTCCAATGGGCAATCACTCTCTCTGTGTAAAACTTCCTCCTGACCTCCAGCCTGAACTTCCCCTGGCACAGCCTGAGACTGTGTCCTCTTGTTCTGGTGCTGGCTGCCTGGGAGAAGAGACCAACCTCTGCCTGTTTACAACCCCCCTTCAGGTAGTTGTAGAGAGCAATAAGGTCACACCTGAGTCTCCTCCTCTCCAGGCTAAACAGCCCCAGCTCACTCAGTCTCTCCTCACAGGGCTTGTGTTCCAAGCCCCTCACCAACTTCGTTGCCCTTCTCTGGACTCGTTCCAGCAAGTTAACATCCTTCCTAAACTGAGGGGCCCAGAACTGGACACAGGACTCGAGGTGTGGCCTAACCAGTGCAGTGTACAGGGGCAGAATGACCTCCCTACTCCTGCTGGCCACACTGTTCTTAATGCAGGCCAGGATGCCATTGGCCCTCCTGGCCACCTGGGCACACTGCAGGCTCATGTTCATCCTACCATCAACCAGCACCCCCAGGTCCCTCTCTGCCTGGCCGCTCTCCAGCCACTCTGACCCCAGCCTGTAGCACTGCCTGGGGTTGTTGTGGCCAATGTGCAGAACCCGGCATTTGGATGTGTTAAATCTCATGCTGTTGGGCTCTGCCCATCTGTCCAGCCTGTCGAGGTCTCTCTGCAAAGCCTACCCTCTAGCAGATCAACTCCTGTCCCCAGCTTGGTGTCATCAGCAAATTTACTGATGATGGACTTAATGACCTCATCCAGATCATCAATAAAGATGTTAAAGAGGATGTGGCCCAGCACTGATCCCTGGGGGACTCCACTACTGACTGGCCGCCAGCTGGATGTGACACCATTCACCACCACTCTCTGGGTTCGGCCATCCAGCCAGTTCCTAACCCAGCTCAGAGTACTGCTGTCCAAGCCATGGGCTGACAGCTTGGCCAGGAGTTTGCTATAGGGGACGATGTCAAAGGCCTTGCTGAGGTCCAGGTAAACTACATCCACAGGCCTCCCCACATCCACCAGGCGGGTCACCTGCTCGTAGAAGGAGATCAGGTTGGTCAGGCAGGACCAGCCCTTCCTAAATCCATTTTGGCTGACCCTGATCCCATGGCCATCCTCTAACTGCTGTGTCAATGCACTCAGGAGGACCTGTTCCATGATCTTGCCTGGCACTGAGATCAGGCTGACAGGCCTATAATTCCCTGGCTCATCCAACTGGCCCTTCTTGTGGATGGGCACCACGTTGGCCAGCTTCCAGTCCTCTGGGACATCTCCAGTGAGCCAGGACTGCTGAAAAATGATGGAGAGCGGCTTGGCCAGCTCCTCTGACAGCTCCCTCAGCACCCTAGGATGGATCCCATCTGGTCCCATGGACTTGTGGGGATCCAGGCGGCTGAGCAGATCGCCAACTACCACATTTTGGAACAGAGGAAAACTATGCTGCTCCCTGGCTCCTTCTGCCAGCTCTGCAGGCCAGCTGTCTGGAAGACATTCTGTCCTGCTAGTAAAAATTGAGGCAAAGAAGGTGTTAAGTATCTCTGCCTTTTCCTCATCCCTTATCACAACGTTCCCCTCTGTATCCACCAAGGAGTGGAGGTTGTCTCTGCCCTTCCTCTTGCTATTAATGTATTTATAGAAGGACTTTTTGTTGTTCTTCACAGCAGAGGCCAGACTAAGCTCCAAGTGCACTTTTGCCTCCCTAATTTTCTTCCTGCAAGACCTAGCAACATCCTTAAATTTTTCACGGGTTGCCTTCCCTCTCTTCCAAAGGTGATACACCCTCTTTTTTTCCCTTAGTTCCATTAAATGCTCTTTAACCATCCAGGCTGGCTGTCTGCCCCGGCGGTTCATCTTCCGGCACATTGGCACAGCCTCTCCCTGAGCCTTCAACAGTTCTTCCTTGAAGTAGGACCAGCTCTCCTGGACCCCTTTGTTTTTAAGGGCTTTATCCCAAAGAACCCTCTGAATTAGTTCCTTGAGTATCCTGAAGTCTGCCCTCCGGAAATCCAGAGTGGAGGTCTTCTTGCTACCCCTCTTAGTTTGACCAAATAATGAGAATTCAATTATCTCGTGGTCATTGGCCCCTAAGCACCCTCCGACCACCACGTCAGCCACCAACCCTTCCCTATTGGTGAAGAGGAGGTCAAGCATAGCCTTGCCCCTGGTAGGCTCTCGCAGCACCTGGGATAAGAAGCTGTCCTCCATGCATTCTAAGAACCTCCTAGATTGCCTCCTCGCTGCTATCTTAAGATCCCAGCAGATATCAGGCAAGTTGAAGTCGCCCATGAGAACAAGGTCAGGCGATCTTGAGACAGCCTTAAGCTGCCTATAGAATGACTCATCAACATCCTCCTCCTGGTTGGGTGGTCTATAACAGACTCCAACCAGGATGTCAGCCCTGTTGGCCTTCCCTCTAATCCTTACCCACAGGTACTCAACCCGATCGTCCCTAATCTCTGTCTCAATGGCATCTAGTGCCTCCCTGATGTACAGGGCCACCCCTCCACCCCTTCTTCCTTGCCTGTCTCTCCTGAAGAGCCTGTAGCCATCAATTGCAGCACTCCAGTCATGTGAGTTGTCCCACCACGTCTCTGTGATGGCAACTACATCATAACTTTCCTGCTGCAGCAAGGCTTCCAGCTCCTCTTGTTTGTTGCCCATGCTTCATGCATTAGTGTACATGCACTTCATCCGGGCTGCTGGTTTCACCTCTGGCTCTGGCTTATCACCCCCAGACCCCAGCCTGGGGAGACTGGTTTCAACCCCTTCCCCCTTCAAAACTAGTTTAAAGCCCTATCTATGAGACCTGCCAATTCCCTCCCCAGAATCCTTTTCCCTTTGAGGGATAGGCCATTCTCGTACACTCTGATCTTACCCCTCCTCTGGGACAGATGTGCTCCATCTGTTGCCAGCTGGCCTGGTGCAGCAGAAAGTTTTTCAAGATCAAAAAACCCAAAATTCTTTGGCCTGCACCAGCCTCTAAGCCACTTGTTGACTTCAGCTGCTGACCTGTTCCTTATGGTATTCCCACCTGCAACTAAGGGTATAGATGAGAAAATTATTTGTGCCCCTGATCCCTCAACCAGATCTCCCAGGGCCCTGAAGTCATCTTTGATAGCCTTGGGAGTTCCGGTTGCAACATCATCATCATTCCCTAGCTGCATAACTATCAAGGGATAATAGTCAGAGGGCTGCACCATACCAGGCAGTCTTCTGGTAACATCTCCAACCATGGCTCCTGGAAGGCAACAAACCTCCCTGTGAGTAGGGTCTGGCCGTCATATGGGGCCCTCTGTTCCCCTCAGGAGGGAATTGCCAATAACAATTACCCTCCTCTTTTTTTTAAGGGAGCAAGTCCTGATGCTGGGGGAAGGCTGTTTAAGCTTAGGCTGTTTCACCTTAGGTCGTTTCACTTTAGGCTGTTTTCCCACAGGGAAAACCCCAGATGGCGTGCCCTCCGATATCAGAATCACCTCACCCTCAACCTCCAATGCCCCATACTTGTTTTCCAGGGGCAGTGGGGGGGTTGGGGGGCAAGGAGGTTTAACCTTGCATCTTTTGATAGGAACCTGCGTCCATTCCCCTCTGCTTTTTGGATAACTGGCCTCTGCTGGGGGGGCCTGCAGAGCCTGGTTACTCAGGTTCGTCACCCTTCTGCAATTGCATACATCTCTAAATCTAGCAACCTTGTTCTTCAGTCCAGCCACCAGGCTAAGCAGAAGGTTGATCTGCTCACACCTAAAGCAGGAGCCGTCCCCTCTACCCTGCATCTCAAGTGCCAGGCTCCAGCACCATCTGCAGCTAGATGCCTGGACACCTGCCTCTTGCTTATGACACCTACCTATCTGCTTATATTCCCCCTCAGTCTGAGTTGAGACTGACTTTTTAAAGGAGTTATTGCGGCGAGTTACCACCATGGCCAGCCCTGCCCACGGAACCTACTGGAGAATGGTTTTTTTTTTAAAAAAGTGTGGCGGTTTGAGTTAGAACACACTAATTCTGTCCTAGGATTTTACTTTTCAGCTCGGTCTCTTTATGAAATCAATTATATGTTTTTACAGACAGTGTCTGCTTCTGGCAGTGTTAACACTCGATGTTTCTAGTTAGTACCAAGGATTAGTGTACAGACAAGGTCACTGCTAAATCTTTTGTGCTGTGTCAGAGGTGCAGAGTAAAATGCCACATGAGCAGGGAGGAGTGAACATTTCAGCTCACCCTAAATTGACCAACTAGGTATTCCATTCTGTATACATCTTGTTCAGTATATAACTGAGGGATCATAAGAGTCAAGCTCTCTTCTTCAATGGCCACCGTACAAGGAAAACTCTGTAGGTTCTGCCTTTGATCCTGATCTGTGCCTTCCTAAATCCAATTTCAGAATCCAGCTCCTGAATCTGGGGCCTATCTGTCTTTGAGTCCAGCCTGGGACTTCTATCACAGCATCTCTGGTAATGGTGAATAATTGCTATCAGGGACTTGTGTTCAATATTGGTGTTTTTTTGGTTTTTTTTTTTTCTTAACATATTTGTATATATCTTATTTTATTATTATTATTGTAATTAATATAATTTTAACCTTCATTTCCCCTTTGGGAAGGGAGAGGGATTAACAGAGAGTGCCTGTTACTCTTCTAGTGGATGGCCCAGTCCTAGCCCTTGACAATGGCTTTAGATGCCGGCATATATGCCTGTTCTGCCTGTTCAGCTGCCTAAGCATAGGTGTCTGGTGTCATCTCAGGTTTGGTGTGCTATACAGAACTCCTCTTTTGTATTGCCAATCTTATGGTGTGAAGGTCCTGACCAAATTACATGAGGTATCTAGGACTGCAAGTAGCTGTCTGAGAAATATGTACTTGAAGGAGCAGCATCAGCAGCTCCTCACCCTTCTCTTTGTAGTCTCTGACCTATGTTGACCTGTATGAACATGAGCAGCCACGCCTGTAACAGGCCATGTACTCTATTATGCCTCATCTCTGTGGTCTTGTCTGGCATTTTGGGCTTTGCAACTAACCCTAGTTATCATTGGTGAATATGCAATGCTCACCACACAGGAGTATTACAGGGCTGCCCCTTCGCTGGTGAGGTCCTAACCTGCTGCCATCCTTGCTCAGAAGACATTGTGTTTAGACACCCAAGGTGGACTTTTTCTTACTTTAGGATGTGCTAAGTTGCTCTCAAGGTGTCATTGCACTGGCAAGAGAGGAATATGCATTCCTTTCTGAAGCTGCACCTGGACGTATTAAACCCTAAGGTGCCTCAAGTGACAGTATCATAGTATCATAGTATCAGTCAGGGTTGGAAAGGACCACAAGGATCATCTAGTTCCAACCCTCCTGCCATGGGCAGGGACACCCCACACTAGATCAGGCTGGACAGAGCCTCGTCCAGCCTGCTCTTAAACACCCCCAGGGATGGGGCCTCGACCACCTCCCTGGACAACCCATTCCAGGGTCTCACCACTCTCATGGTGAAGAACCTCCTCCTCACATCTAGCCTGAATCTCCCCACCTCCAGCTTCATTCCATTCCCCCTAGTCCTATCACTACCTGACATCCTGAGAAGTCCTTCCCCAGCCTTCCTGTAGGCCCCCTTCAGATACTGGAAGGCCACAATTAGGTCACCTCAGAGCCTTCTCTTCTGCAGACTGAACAGCCCCAACTTAAACTAGATTTGAAGGGGGAAGGGGTTTATAGTCTCCTGCTGGCTGGTGACAAACAGAGGGGCAGCTCACCAGCAGTAGAGAGAAGGAGAGATGGTAAGGGCTCTCAACTTGCTGCCCTGAGGCAAGCCACGAATGATCCACCAGGACATTCTGTGGAAACCGAGGGGAATTGGCACAAGAGGAGGCCAGGGCCAGCCCAGCTGAAGTGCTTCTATGCGAATGCGCGCAGCTTGGGCAACAAACAGGATGAGTTAAGGGCCACTGTGCTGCTGGGATGCCACGACATAGTGGCTGTTACTGAAACTTGGTGGGATGAATCCCATGACTGGAATGTAGGCATAGATGGATATAAACTCTTTAGGAAGGATAGGCAGGGAAGGAGAGGAGGAGGTGTTGCCCTCTATGTCAGTAGCCAGTTGGAATCAGTGGAGCTCCAACTGGGGAGGGATGATGAGCTAGTTGAGAGCGTATGGGTTAAAATTAAAGGCAGGACAGGGGAAGGAGATATTACTGTGGGGTCTCCTACAGGCCACCTGACCAGCAGATCCAAGCAGATGAGGCCCTCCATAGGCAAATAGAAGCAGCTTCCAGGTCACAAGCCCTGGTCCTCATGGGTGATTTCAACCACCCAGACATCTGCTGGAGGGACAACACAGCAAGGCACCAGCAATCCAGGATGTTCCTGGACTGCATAGAAGACAACTTCCTCCTCCAAATGGTAGAGGAACCAACAAGAAATGGTGCTATGCTGGACCTTGTTCTCACCAACAGGGAAGGGCTGGTAAGCAATGTGAGGCTCAGAGATGGCCTTGGCTGCAGTGACCATGAAGCAGTTGAATTTAACATCCTCAGGGCAATCAGGAGGAAGTATTCCAAGCTCACGACCCTAGACTTTAGGCGTGCAGATTTTGATCGCTTCAGGGATCTGCTAGCCAAAGTGTCGTGGACAAAGCCCTGGAGGGAAGAGGGACCCAGGATAGCTGGTCAATATTCAAGGACCACCTCCTCTGTGTCCAGGAGCTCTGTGTACCAACAAAGAGAAAAGCAGGTAAGAATGCTAGGAGGCCTGCCTGGATGGGCAAGGAGCTACTGGACACACTATTACTTAAAGGAAACTCTACAGGAAGTGGAGGGAAGGACAGGTAGAACAGGGGGAATATAAGGAAGCTGCCCGAGCAGCGAGAGTCCTGGTTAGGAAAGCCAAAGCAGAGTTTGAATTGAATCTAGCCAGGGAGATTAGAGGGAACACTAAGAACTTTTACAGGTATATTAATGGGAAGAAGAAGACTAGGGAAGGTGTGGGCCCCTCAGAAAGGAAAATGGTGACATGGTCACAAGGGATGAGGAAAAGGCTGAGGTACTTAATAACTTCTTTACCTCAGTCTTCACTGCAAGGGCCTCTAGCCACACTCCTGATGTTATGGAAGTCAAAGCCAGGGATGGGGAGGAAGAACTGCCCATTGTAAGTGCAGATCAGGTTCGTGATCATCTGAAGAACCTGAAAGTGTTCAAGTCCATGGGACCCGACGGGATACACCCACGGGTACTGAGAGAACTGGCAGATGAGGTTGCTAAACCCCTCTCTATTATATTTCAAAAGTCATGGCAATCTGGTGAAGTCCCCACGGACTGGAAAAGGGGAAACATTGCCCCCATCTTCAAAAGGGTAAGAAGGAGGAACCAGGGAACTACAGGCCAGTCAGTCTCACCTCTGTGCCTGGAAAGATCATGGAGCAGATCCTCCTGGAGTCACTACTTGCTCAAAAGAATAGTGAAGAGGTAATTGGGAACAGCCAGCATGGCTTTGCCAAGGGCAAATCCTGCCTGACCAACCTGGTGGCCTTCTATGAGCAGGTGACAACATTAATAGATGAGGGCGAGCAACTGATGTCATTTACCTGGACCTGAGCAAAGCCTTGACACTGTCCCGCACCACATCCTGGTCTCCAAACTGGTGACACATGGGTTTGATGGGTGGACCACTAGATGGATAAGGAACTGGCTTGATGGCCGCACCCAAAGAGTGGCTGTCAATGGGTCCATGTCCCAGTGGAGGCCAGTGACAAGCGGAGTCCCTCAGGGATCAGTCCTGGGACCTGTCTTGTTCAACATCTTTGTGGGTGACATGGACAGTGGCATTGAGTGCACCCTCAGCAAGTTTGCTGATGACACCAAGCTGTGTGGTGCAGCAGACACGCTGGAGGAAGGAGGCCATCCAGAGGGACCTTGACAGGCTGGAGAGGTGGGCACAAGCCAACCTCATGAGGTTCAATGAGAGCAAGTGCAGGGTCCTGCATCTGGGTCGAGGCAATCCCAGGCACAAATACAGGCTGGGCAGTGACTGGCTGGAAAGTAGCCCTGAGGAGAGAGACTTGGGGGTGCTGGTGGACAAAAAGCTCAACATGAGCTCCCAATGTGCACTTGCAGCCCGCAAAGCCAATCAGATCCTGGGCTGCATCAGGAGAAGTGTGGCTAGCAGGTCGAGGGAGGTGATCCTCCCCTCTACTCAGCCCTGGTGAGACCCCACCTGGAGTACTGTGTCCAGTTCTGGAGCCCCTATTACAAGAGGGATGTGGAGGTGCTGGAACGTGTCCAGAGAAGGGCCACAAGGATGATCAGAGGGCTGGAGCACCTCTCCTATGAGAGCAGACTGAAGGAGTTGGGGCTGTTCAGTCTGCAGAAGAGAAGGCTCGAGGTGACCTAATTGTGGCCTTCCAGTATCTGAAGGGGGCCTACAGGAAGGCTGGGGAGGGACTTCTCAGGATCTCAGGTAGTGATAGGACTAGGGGGAATGGAATGAAGCTGGAGGTGGGGAGATTCAGGCTAGATGTGAGGAGGAGGTTCTTCACCATGAGAGTGGTGAGACCCTGGAATGGGTTGTCCAGGGAGGTGGTCGAGGCCCCGTCCCTGGGGGTGTTTAAGAGCAGGCTGGATGAGGCTCTGTCCAGCCTGATCTAGTGTGGGGTTTCCCTGCCCATGGCAGGGGGGTTGGAACTAGATGATCCTTGTGGTCCCTTCCAACCCTGAATGAATGAAACTATGAAACTCCTTCAGTCTGTCCTCATAGGAGAGCTGCTCCAGCCCTCTGATCATCCTCGTGGCCCTTCTCTGGACATGTTCCAGCACCTCCACATCCCTCTTGTAATAGGGGCTCCAGAACTGGACACAGTACTCCAGATGGGGTCTCACCAGGGCTGAGTAGAGGGGGAGGATCACCTCCCTCGACCTGCTAGCCACACTTCTCCTGATGCAGCCCAGGATCTGATTGGCTTTCAGGGCTGCAAGTGCACATTGAGAGCTCATGTTGAGCTTTTTGTCCACCAGCACCCCCAAGTCTCTCTCCTCAGGGCTACCTTCCAGCCAGTCACTGCCCAGCCTGGATTTGTGCCTGGGATTGCCTCGACCCAGATGCAGGACCCTGCACTTGCTCTTATTGAACTTCATGAGGTTGGCTTGTGCCCACCTCTCCAGCCTGTCAAGGTCCCTCTGGATGGCCTCCCTTCCCTCCAGCGTGTCTGCTGCACCACACAGCTTGCTGTCATCAGCAAACTTGCTGAGGGTGCACTCAATGCCACTGTCCATGTCACCCACAAAGATGTTGAACAAGACAGGTCCCAGGACTGATCCCTGAGGGACTCCGCTTGCCACTGGCCTCCACTGGGACATGGACCCATTGACAGCCACTCTTTGGGTGTGGCCATCAAGCCAATTCCTTATCCATCTAGTGGTCCACCCATCAAACCCATGTGTCACCAGTTTGGAGACCAGGATGTGGTGCGGGACAGTGTCGAAGGCTTTGCTCAGGTCTAGGTAAATGACATCAGTTGCTCGCCCCTCATCTATTAATGTTGTCACCTGCTCATAGAAGGCCACCAGGTTGGTCAGGCAGGATTTGCCCTTGGCAAAGCCATGCTGACTGTTCCCAATTACCTCTTCACTATTCTTTTGAGCGAGTAGTGACTCCAGGAGGATCTGCTCCATGATCTTTCCAGGCACAGAGGTGAGACTGTCTGGCCTGGAGTTCCCTGGTTCCTCCTTCTTACCCTTTTTGAAGATGGGGGCAATGTTTCCCCTTTTCCAGTCTGTGGGGACTTCCCCAGATTGCCATGACTTTTGAAATATAATAGAGAGGGGTTTAGCAACCTCATCTGCCAGTTCTCTCAGTACCCGTGGGTGTATCCCGTCGGGTCCCATGGACTTGAACACTTTCAGGTTCTTCAGATGATCACCAACCTGATCTGCACTTACAATGGGCAGTTCTTCGTCCCTGTCCCTGGCTTTGACTTCCATAACATCAGGAGTGTGGCTAGAGGCCCTTGCAGTGAAGACTGAGGTAGAGAAGTTAGTAAGTACCTCAGCCTTTTCCTCATCACTTGTGACCATGTCACCAGTTTCCTTTCTGAGGGGGTCCACACCTTCCCTAGTCTTCTTCTTCCCATTAATATACCTGTAAAAGTTCTTAGTGTTCCCTCTAATCTCCCTGGCTAGATTCAATTCAAACTGTGCTTTGGCTTTCCTAACCAGGACTCTCGCTGCTCGGGCAGCTTCCTTATATTCCCCCTGTTCTACCTGTCCTTCTCTCCACTTCCTGTAGAGTTTCCTTTTAAGTAATAGCGTGTCCAGTAGCTCCTTGCCCATCCAGGCAGGCCTCCTAGCATTCTTACCTGCTTTTCTCTTTGTTGGTACACAGAGCTCCTGGACACAGAGGAGGTGGTCCTTGAATATTGACCAGCTGTCCTGGGTCCCTCTTCCCTCCAGGGCTTTGTCCCACGACACTTTGGCTAGCAGATCCCTGAAGCGATCAAAATCTGCACGCCTAAAGTCTAGGGTCGTGAGCTTGGAATACTTCCTCCTGATTGCCCTGAGGATGTTAAATTCAACTGCTTCATGGTCACGGCAGCCAAGGCCGTCTATGAGCCTCACATTGCTTACCAGCCTTTCCCTGTTGGTGAGAACAAGGTCCAGCATAGCACCATTTCTTGTTGGTTCCTCTACCATTTGGAGGAGGAAGTTGTCTTCTATGCAGTCCAGGAACACCTTAGGTCATTTCACCTTAGGCTGTTTTGTCACAGGGAAAACCCCAGATGGTGTGTCCTTCAATATCAGAATCACCTCACCCTCAACCTCCAATGGCCCGTACTTGTTTTCCAAGGGCAGTGGGGGGGGGTGAGGGGGGCAAGGAGGTTTAACCTTGCATCTTTTGATAGGAACCTGCGTCCATTCCCCTCTGCTTTTTGGATAACTGGCCTCTGCTGGGGGCCTGCAGAGCCTGGTTACTCAGGTTCGTCACCCTTCTGCAATTGCATACATCTCTAAATCTAGCAACATTGTCCTTCAGTCCGGCCACCAGGCTAAGCAGACAGTCGATCTGCTCACACCTAAAGCAGGAGCCGTCCCCTCTACCCTGCATCTCAAGTGCCAGGCTCCAGCACTGTCTGCAGCTAGATGCCTGGACACCTACCTCTTGCTTATGACACCTACCTATCTGCTTATATTCGCCCTCAGTCTGAGTCGAGACTGACTTTTTAAAGGAGTTATTGCGGCGAGTTACCACCATGGCCAGCCCTGCCCACGGAACCTACTGGAGAAAGTTGTTGTTTTTTTTTAAAAAAGTGTGGCGGCGCGCGCATCCGAGCGAGAAGCCATGGGCCGAAACGGAACCGCCCACGAGCTGCCGCGGGCTTTGAAACTGCTGCGGCATGCAGGGACCCGAACGATCCCGAACAGGTGGAGAATCGGTGAAAGCCGATTCCTGCCGAGCGCAGGGACTCCGCACGGGTCCTTCAGATCAAAAACAGCAGCAGTCCGTGCTTTTCCGAGGCTTCTGGTCTCGATGTGTGTTCCCGATGGAGCTTACCGCTGAAACGGAACCGCCCGCGAGCTGCTGCGGGCTTTGTTGTTGCAGACAGAAGAGAAAATGCAGTTAGGGGTTTGAAAGGACTGCTGGAAATCATCTAGTCAAATTGCACTGATAAAGCAGGTTCACTGGGTACCACTGAAAAGAGTCTGGACCCTTTCTGTTGACCTTTAGATATTCAGAAGCATTGATAAGATCCATTCTCAATGTTGTCTCAGTCTTCTCTTTTGACTAAAGAGCCACAGATCACTCAACCGCTCCTCATAAAAGGGATGCTCCAGTCTCCTCAGCACCATCTTTGTAGCTCTGTGTTAGACTCTCTCCAGCAGTTCTCTGCCTCTCTTAAACTGAGGAGACCAGAACTGGACACAGTACTCCAGATAAGGTCTCACTAGGGCAGAGTAGAGTGGGATGTGAGAGAAAGATATTCCCTTGACCTAATGGTGACACTCTTCCTAATGTACCCTCTCCTCTCCCTCTCCTCCTCTCCTCCTCTCCTCTCCTCTCCTCTCCCTCTCCTCTCCTCTCCTCTCCTCTCCTCTCCCTCTCCTCTCCTCTCCTCTCCTCTCCTCTCCTCTCCTCTCCTCTCTCTCCTCTCCTCTCCTCTCCTCTCCTCTCCTCTCCTCTCCTCTCCTCTCCCTCCTCCCTCCCTCCCTCTCCTCTCTCTCCTCTCCTCTCCTCTCCTCTCTCTCTCCTCTCCTCTCCCTCTCCTCTCCTCTCCTCTCCTCTCCTCCCTCCCTCTCCTCTCCTCTCCTCTCCCTCTCCCTCTCCTCTCCCTCTCCTCTCCTCTCCTCTCCTCTCCTCTCCTCTCCTCTCCTCTCCTCTCCTCTCCTCTCCTCTCCTCTCCCTCTCCTCTCCTCTCCTCTCCTCTCCTCTCCTCTCCTCTCCTCTCCTCTCTCTCTCCTTCTATTCTCCAGCAGGTGAACCCCTAACCTGCACTGGTGCACAAGATTATTCTTCTCCAGGTGCAGGACTGCATTTCCATTAATTATGAATTTCTGATCCAGAAATATGTGATCAAAAAAATCTTGGACTGAAAGAAGATAAAGAAGTCATCTCATCAATTCTGCAGCCTGAATAAAAGATTAACTGTCCTTGGCTGCTCTTCACAGATATGCTCTTTAAAACACAGTCTACCTAAATTTAGTGACAGGATTCATAGTGTTTCTTTTCTTACAGATGATGTTGAATCTCTATTGAACCAATTAAAACCCATTACCCTTGCTGTAACCACAGGAGACATGAAAAGTCTAGTCCTTTGCTCTCTACAGCTACTTTTTGCATTATTACGTCTGCTCTGTCTTTTCTTGTATAAACTAAACTACCACAATTGTTTCAAACTCTCCACATCAGTCTTGCTTTCTAGATTGCTGTTAATTCCCAGTTGGTCTCCTTTAGCTTCTTTTGAAACTGGTCCACATTTTTTTCTGAAATGCAGTTCATAAAATGAAACACAGTGTGCTTGCTGAGATGAGCACAGTATGCAGCATTAAGGGAAACAAAAGAACTCCTTCATATCATGCAAATTATATTGCTCTTTACACACCTTATTAAATTGTGCATCAATTTTCAACAGCCATTCTTCCAACTTGTCAAGAAAATTGTGATCTGGTTCTCCACTATATAAAATCAAGGAAATACATTATTATTGAGTCTGCAGACATTCTTTAGTAGAGAATCTTGGCCAGTTAATTGATCACAAAGTGAACACAAGACGGTGTTATATGGTGCTGTGAGAGACTAAAAGTTTGTCTCTCTTGGTGTCACTCAACAAAGATAAAATCACTTGCTGCTTGCCCAGACAATTGCTGATATGTGTTGGGCAGAGCCATCAGAAGGAAGGTGCAAAGATCATGTAGGAATCCTGTTTACCAATCCTGGATGCAAATCACCTTGCGATTGCATCATGATAACACTGGACTACAACAATAGACCCAAGGACCCAGCCATCATGCCTTCAGGGCAAGATAATCCCCACCCATCAAGTACCCTGGAAAGGGTAGACAATGGGTTCACCACCTGTTTCCTGATATGTAATGAGTATGGGGGAACTATACCTGGACATTTACCTAAGGATGATTTCCTGGCCCCTGGAATTCCTGAGGGACAATACTTGGATACATACCTAAGGACTAAAAACTGTATAAAAGACTTGAGCAACTACTAGCTTAGGAGGAGAAAAACACGGAAGAAAAATGTGGGGGACTGTGTCTCCCGGACTGGATGATTAAAGGAAGAAAAGCGCAGGAGATGAAGGAAAACACAGGAGAGGGACCATGCCACTGAGGAGAAGCCCAGGACAATGCTGCTCTGGAGAAAAGAGCCCGTGGAGCCTGGAAGAAGCAGACTGAACCCTTTCTCTATGTCCTAAGTTCTGCCTGCTGAAACTCATGGAGAAAAGAGTCTGCCCAGAGGACCACAGCTCTTCTCCAGCAAAAGCCTCAGCACCGTTCCTATACGAACCCAACATCTCCTGCTGCACCTTTCCTCCTCAGACTCAAACTGTCTTGGGGGGTGAGGGGTGTGGTAATATAATTCCTTTCCTCCTCTCTCTTCTCTCTCTCCCTCTCTATTTTCTCCCTCTCCCCTTCTTATGTCCACTTTATTTATGTAATAAATAGTCTAGCTGTTGATATTTTGACCTCGTTTGTGCCTCTAATTTCACATCATGGGAATATTTAAAAGAACTGTGTCTCAGGACCGAGACAGGTGCCTATACACATTAGCACATTCTCCATTCCAGTCATTACTGAAAACATTGAGCAGCAGCAGACCCTGAACAGGCTCCATCAGATTTTTGCTTGAAAGAATCATATATTGGTTTAAGCTGACTCTCCCTATAGTGGCACAGACCAGCACAGCAGACTGGCTATGTATTCTACACCATGCTGAGAGTCATGCTCATTGCATGACGGGAAAAGGGCTGGCCAGCGTTTGTGGCATTTATATTCTATATTTTGTGAAGTTTCCTATTCCTGGTTTGTTGTGTTTCTTCCCCAGTTTTCAAGCCCTTATGTTTCCCGTTTCAGTTTTGTGAGGTTTGTGCAGTTCATGTCTGGGATTCTGCCCAACCATATTTTTCTTTCATTCTTGGTTGCTTTTTGTTTGTTAGTTTTTGGTTGGTTGTTTTTTCTTTTAGGGGGGGTTGTTTAGTTTTTTGGGTTTGGTTTTTTTTGGTTGTTGTTGGGGGTTTTGGTGGGGTTTTTGCTTGGTATTGGTTTTTTGCGTGTGTGCATGGAATCTGATATCACTGCAATACAGTAAGAAATTGCTGTTATCGTGACTAACAACTCCGCCTCCTGGGAAAAGAGAGGGGAGGGGTGTGAGAGCAGGCTGTGTTAAGACAAGATAGATCTCTATTCCAGTCATTACTGAAAACAATGAACAGCAGTGAATCCATCAGATTTTTGCTCAATATAATCACTTCATTTGGAAAAGAAATCAAATACCATCAAGCCCAACCATCAACCTAAGATCACCATGGACAAAAAAATCACGTCCTGAAGTGTCACATATATATACTTTTTGAATACCTCCAGGGATGATGATTGTACCACTTCCCTGGGCAGCTTGTTCCAATGCCTGGCCAATCTTCCAGTAGAAAGTGTGGTGGGTGGAAGGGTAAAGCCAAGAAGCCTCCTCCCTTCCCCCTTGTAAGGTAAAAGGGAAAGAAAAATTGAAGGGAAAGAAAAAAAACTCACCAGCTGAATTAGCAAAGCAGTGGAGCTATATTTACAAAGCAGTGTAGGGTTTGCAGGGGAATATTTACAAATTTACAATATCTACAATATATACAAAGATATACAACAGAGTAACACAGAAATGAGAGTAATCCCCCTCGGCCGAGGGGGTTCCCCACCTCCGCTCTCCCCTCTCTTCCCCCCTTTCCCCAGAATAGTTCGGAAAAGAAGGAGAAAGAAGAAAGAAAGAAGTTAAAAGCAGTTTTGTGTTAATTGGAAGGGAGTTAATACCAGACTCCTATCAAGTCTTCAAGGCCGAAGTCTTGGCAGAAAGCCCAGCAGAGAAAGAGTTGTTGCCCAAAGGAAAGGCGGAAGCAAGACTGACCAAGAAGTTCCCGGAGTGCCCAGGATATCTCCCAGTTCAGAGGGTGCTTCCTCCCACTTAACCAATGAAATTGTTTAGACTATTCCTTCCATTTACCAACTTCCGTCCACCATATTCCCTTTCTTAAAGGGACACCGTCAACCGGCCACACCCAACCATCAACCTAAGATCACCATGGACAAAAAATCACGTCTTGAAGTGTCACATATATATACTTTTTGAATACCTCCAGGGATGATGATTGTACCACTTCCCTGGGCAGCTTGTTCCAATGCCTGGCCAATCTTCCAGTAAATAAATTTTTCCTGCTATTCAATCTGCACCTCCTATGATGCAACTTGATGTAATTTCTCATGTTCTATCACTTGACACTAGAAAGAAGTAGTTGTAGAGAGCAAAGAAGTCTCCCCTCAGCCTCCTTTAATCCAGGCTATTTCCCTCAGTCATTCCTCCTGACCTGTTCCCCAGACCCTTCACCAGCTTTCTTGCCATTGTTTGGACACACTCCAGAAGATCAATGTCTTTCTTGTAGTGAGGGGCCCAAAACTGAACACAGAACACAGTATCAGATGTGCAGCCTCACCAATGCTAAGTATAGCGGTACAATCACTTCCCTAGTCCTGCTGGCCACACAGTTTCTGTTTCAAGACAGGGTGCTGCTGGCCTTCTTGACTACTTGAGCATGCTGCTGGCTTATGTTCAGCCAGATGTTGATGATCATCCACAAGTATTTCTTTGCTGGGCAGCTTTCTAGCCACACTTCCCCCAGGCCTGTTTAGTTGCCTGGGGTTGTTGTGATCCAAGTGCAGGATACAGCACTTAGCCTTGTGAAACCTCATACAACTGACCATGTCCCACCAAACCAGACTGTCCAGGTCCCTTTGCATTGCCTCCTTACCTTCAAGCAGATCAACATTCCCACCCAATTTGGTGTCATCTGCAAACTTACTGAGAATGCACTCAACTCTTTCATCCAGATCATTGACAAAGATATTAAAAAGTCTAGGCCTCAGAACCGTGCCCTGGTCACCTGTGACCATCAGCCAGCTGGATTTAACCCCATTTGCCACCAGTTTTTGGACCTGACCAGCCGGCCATTTTTTAACCCATTGAAGTGTTTACACATCCAAGTTATGAGCAGCCAACTTCTCCAGGCAGGTGCTGTAGGAGACAGTGTCAATGCATCCTTTCCGATTAATAGAACTGCTTACAGTAGTTGTACAGTTAAATACATAGACATTGCTGTACACTTACATAAAGCAATGATGTATTGGCTATAGTTCAGTACTGAGACCTATTTTGGATAGTGTTCAAAAAAAGCCTTTTGAAGAGCATTGTACGATTTGGTTGTAGTCCACACAACACAGAAGTTACTTACATTTTTGTCTAAGTATTTTACTGGTCTAATTTGACTGAAAGATTTGAATCTCCAGTTCTCTAACCTAGTTTAGTTCTAGGAAAAACATTATCTGGGTTTCCTTTTGACTGTGGGATAGATCAGGTGTTTTTACTGATTTTGCTTGCATTGTTATTCATATAATATGAATCTTCCACTAACTAATATTTTTAAATGACAAACATGAAGCAAATATGGTCTTGCTTTGCTGGCCTTTTGAACAAGTTCTGGCTGAGTTCTGAGATCATGCCAGTCATGAAGATACACTTGCAGAGTTTTGAGGCCAAACTAATACAGCATGTCCAAAGTATCAATATGGACCAGGCACCCTCCTAGCTCTTCTTACAGTTTTTAATTTTTCAATGTGAAACAAATTCTACTATAAACATTCCTCCTTCAAGAAAAAACTCCAAGAATAAAGCAACACTCTGACACCTGTCACAAGGAAAAACTACTCAGATCATGTAGTTAAGTCAGAATAGGACTGAAGCAGTTTATTGATTTATTAACAGCATGTAATTAACTTGCAGTTGGTGAATTATGTATTCAAGATCTGTATCAGCAAGACAATCAATAAACCTCAACACTAGATACAGAAGGTTAATGGATACCTATGAATTTCCAAACAACCTTTTAAAAAAATCCAGAGAAGTCCTAATGACAGCTATAGGCATGAAAACAGATGCATATTAACATGGTTATACGCAAACACCTCCAGTACACAGTTCACAGGCTGAGTGGGTCAACAGCATCCTTTTCTTTAGAGTATGTAGGCCCTGTGCATAACTCCCTTCCGTGGGAGATGAATGCACTCCATGGACTGTGGAAACCATAGCACTAAATGGTGTGAGCACTCTGGCAATATAAGCTTAGAGCTTGATATAGTGGTAGGCCATGCTTAGCATAAGCGTAGAAGCAGCTAGCAGTTTAGCAAAATAGTGCTGTGCTAGCAGCATATAACTAAAGCAAAGTACTGGTAGCTATAAACACCGAGAATTATCTTGCAATAATAGGATGCACACGTCGATCAACAACCTCGCGTGATATTAGTAGTTTAACCAATAATGTATAACAGTAGGACGTGTGGACAGTTGTGGAGAACCAATGAACTTATGCCAGCTATGCTCTGTGAGTCTATATAAGCTGTAGAGGTTCCTTCATTAAACTGAACAATACTTAAATCATACTGGTTGTCCGTATTGATTCCGTACTCCGTTGACAACGAGTGGCGCCCAAACAATGGACCTGTGCTGCTCCCTGCAATTCCCAACACACATGATGTGGAGAAATCCCAGTGATGTTGCATGCACACAGCTGGCACTCCCTGTTTGCTGTTCTTTGAGTACCTGGAGATCCTTGCTTGCTAGTATCCAGGCCATTTTGCCAAGGACGGTTTTGATAATGTGTCTGTAGTTGGCAGTTGGAGTGCTGCTGGTGCTTTAAGAACATCAATATCTTTGCTCAAACACTCTGCGTTCACAATTGTAAGGGATGCACTGACATCAGATTTAAATTTAACTGAATTTCTCTAGAGGTCTCACTTCTGTCCCGTAATCAAAGAATGTAATTTAAAAAAGAGGGAGAAGAAACTGAGTAGCAGTTTTCTTTTAAAGTCCCTGGAAATGCCTCAGGATCAACTCTTGTCAGTGATAAAAATGTTTTTTACTATCTCTTCTAATTTCTTCTCTTCAGCTGCACTAGATCATCCAAAAGAATGCCATATTGACTGGTGCTTTTGTGTTGGATTGTCATATCACAAGTCACAAGAATTTTTTTTTTTTTTTGGGGGGGGGAGTTGTCAGTGGTATACAGAAACTTGGAATATTTTTAAGGTTATTTTTTCCACCAAAAACATATATGAATATTCATAAAGAAAAGAAACTTCTTAAATATGGAAAAAAGTAATTAAGAGCACTTCCACCTTCACTACAACCTTCTCATCCCACACCAGCACACCTGCTTTTGTGATATTATTTCTACATTTATTGTTTTCTAGGTTTTTAGTTTCAGCAACGTCATTTTTGTAGGTGTGTTCTGTGGATTCTGAGTTTTTTAGTTTTGCTCTACTAATCTATTTTATTTTCATTCATTTTCTCTTAGAGTTCATAAAACATTACTGACAACTTTTTGGGTGTGCCATTGCATCTTCCTCCATAGTAGTGCTTTGGTTAGGTTTTTGTCAACCAGGTACTAAAGAGGTTTTTTTATTTTTTTATAATGCTATTATCCATATGAACAGCAACCCAGGGAATATAGTCTTGGCTTAAGATATTGCTTCACTTTATCTATTTTACAACTTTCAGCTTGTAATCACCTCACTGTATAATTAACAAGAATACTGCAGGATCACATGGTGAATCATAATACTAGAATTTACTGTCAGTGAAAACCAAACAAATGCTGTGTAAAGGAAGGAAACTTATTTGGAGACCTGATGAGTTGTTGGTTTGTACTGAGAAAGAAATCTCTTAGATATGAGTATTGGAAGAAGTTAGATGTTTGAAACTGCTCTAAAAGAGTATATTAGAAAGGCTAGTACCCTGCTGACCATGTGTGACTGGAAGTAATCTTCTGAGATTAGAGAAGTGAAGGGGTCTAAAGCAATAAAGTGCTCAATGATTTCTATCCCCACTTACGTCATTAGAGTCAAGAAGGTCAGTTAAACTCAGTATTTCACAAGTTCAGACATAAACTCATGAAGAAAAAGACTACCATACATAAAGTTTGGCAATATAGCACTCTGTAAGAAAAACTAAGAACTTGGATATCTGGGAGCAGTGGTAAAGGAATATATTGGTGAAGATGTCCAATGAAATCTTATATGGAGAGGCAAATCATCATTATAATATTAGTACTTACTTGGATTATCACAGAAACTTTTGGGATACAAAACTCAAATAAATGAACATAATTCTGAAGGGACAGAAGTGAGTGTATCCTATAAAAAGGCTTGCACAAATGCATAGTAAGAAGTAGTCTCAAATATAAACATTTCACAGTCTAAATAAGTATACTGGTTTTGTTTGGAACAGAGTCAATTTTCTTCACAGCAGCTCATACGTTGCTATGTTTTGGATCTGTGATAAAAACAGCATTCATAACACAGGGATGTTTTGGTAATTACTGAGCAGTGCTTACACAACATCAAAACAATTTCTGCCCCTTTGCTGGGGTTATACAAGGAGCTGGAAGGAGACACAGCTGGGACAGATGACCCCAGCTGACCAAAAGAATATTCCTTACCATATGACATTGTGCTCAATCATAAAAGCTCAGGGAAAAATGATGGCAGACATTCAGAGTTATGCCATTTCTTTTCCCAAATTACACATCATGGAGCCCTGATTTCTTAGGATCACCTGAACACCTGCCTGACAATGGAACATAGTGAATAATTTTCTTATTTTGTTTTGCTTGTGCATGCAGGTTTCACTCTACTTCTCTCTTGACTCATGAGTTTTCTCATTTTTTGCCCTTCCAATTCTCTCCTCCGTCCCACTGGAGGGGAGTGAGCAAGCAGCTGTGTTGGACTTAGTTGCCTTTTGGGGTTAAGCCACAGCAATAAGGCAAACTAATTAAAGTTTAATTTACCTTACTACTATGGTAATTGTTAAAATGTAAGATACTTTGGTATAAAAATAAATTAACAATGGTGGATTTCATTTGGTGGTGTATTATAGGGAAGAACAACAAAACTTAACTTTTGAAACAAATTTAAGGTATTAAAAGAAGGCATACAATAAGAAATGTTAACAAGTAGGCAGTTTCTTAAGCCTTATCTCACACTTTTCCAACAAAAGAGTCACAAATTCAGTGGACTATATTGAATTATTGAATGCCAGTATATGCAGAGTGGATAAATAAACCCCAGTTATCCTATAGGCAGATGAGCAGCGCACAAGGAGCTACTGAGATGGGTAGAAGATACTCTGTAGTACTATAGATTTTGCTTCGCAATTTTGACACTGACATGTCTTGACTACTCTGAGGCTTTCACATTTCTTTTGGAGAAATCTAGTCTAAAGGGACAGAGCCCTGGTATGGCCCTATATGGTTAAGTGATTTTGGGTTGCAGAAAAAACATTCATAGACCAAACAGGAATGACACATAACTTTCAGGGAGCGCATCTACTCCCTTTCCTGGAGCTGACACAGGTATAAAGCCAAGGCAGAGTTCTTTGACCTGGTGTTGGATCACTAGAAGAATGCTCATCTGCTCATGTATACCTATAACTTTTAGCTACACCTCTACATAAAAAAATAACCAAATACTCCTGCTAATCTTTTGAGGAAGATTTGACAACTTTCTTGAGTAGCAGAGATGTTTATTATGAAAAAGAATTTACAACTTTCAAGGCTTTCCTGAGGTTTCCTATAATTTTTCTTTCAAAAGTCTGGATAACCAACATCAAGTGATGCTGCCCCTCTCTTTTCATCCTATGTTTCAGGTTAATGAAGCACCAAAGGTGTGGAAGGCCCACATTGAATAATTACTTTTCTCTGATAGTTCCCTTTCAAATGAAATTTAAACAATAAGTCATAACTTAGTTGGAAAGAAGAAGTAATAGGAAAACCCTTCTTGGGAAGCTATTCTCTTTCATCACTGAACTGTGCATTCATTTCAGAGAATTGAAAGTGACTCTTTCTAAAGGGGAGCAAAAATATTCTTCTGTTAACCAGGGAAGAATGATAGAATCTTCCAGGCCCATTGTCTGTGTATGCCACATAAAAGAGTCAATGAGTAACTTAGTTAAACTGCCATTTCAGAAAATGGATCAGTATCCAGTGCTCCACACTCAAAGCTGTATTGTGCCATATCTATATCATTAAGCCGTGGCAGGAAATGAGACTTCGTCTTCTTGGCCCTTTACATGACTTCAGAACAGAGGAATATCTTCCAAGAGAGATGGAAAGACCAAATCCATCTTTGCTTCATGGCTTGAATATATAGTTAAATTTTTGGAGCACTTTTCATTTGCCTGCTGGATTTGTGGATTGGAAGAAGGATTTCTTTGTTTTCATTTTCAGTTAACCCTTGAGTTTCCCCTTACCATCAGGACTTGGGTACATCTTCACATATATAGATTAGTGGATGAAACCCACAATGCTTAAAAATGTTTTGGAAACTACTGTGGTGGGCAAATGCTTAAGGTGATATTTAGAAGCCTGACTTCAACAGGATTTGGTGTTTAAAGTCTTTTATGTCCCTATTCTTCAGCAGCTTACAGAAAAATCTTAAAGGAAACCTGAAGTATCATCAACTAGACTCAAATTTTCTCCATACTGTTGCTAAGTTGTTCTCACCAGGCCATCCTTTCTACTTCAATTATTTAATTATTTTTGACCCTAGACGTAGCTAGACTAAATATAAATTAATTCAATATGCTCAAGTTCCAGCACCAAATTTAAATATTACTCTGTTAATAATTCTATCAATTGATTTATTTTTTGTAAAATAACTTGATAATGATTTACCTAAGAATAAACCCCCCAGAAATATGAAAGAAGCAGAAGGAGAGGGAACATTATGCTCAGTCTAGATTAGAATGTACTTTTTCCTTTGGGAGTAAGAATAAAATAATTGTAAAATTGTGTTTATTATTATCTCATTGGATAAAGGTCAAATAAAAGCCAAGTTTTATTATAATAGCTTCATTTTGGAAATTAAAGGGAAATCAATACAGTTCATTAATAGTGATTTAAGGCTCTGCATCTCTGAGGTACTTATAAGGCCCCTGTTAACACAGTTATCTGAGCACTTACTAATCTTTAAAGTATTTATCCTCCCAATACTGCTGCAAGCTAGGTTTCTAATCCTTATTTCATTTTGCAGTGGAGCATATCCCGAAAAATGTGGGGAATTGTAAATGAAAGAGATAAATTTAATCATCCCTGGTCCTAGGACACTCTGTCATTAGTAAATCATTGAATCATATAATGCTAGAATAAAACATGCTGGAAAGGGCCTCAAGATGTCTCCAGCCCAGTGGCCTGTTCAAAGCAGTGTCATCTTTTGGGTGAGACTAGGTTGCTCAGGGGTTTATGAAGTCAGATATGAAAAATCTTCAAGGCCCCATCCCTGCAAGCACTAAAAGTCAAGTGATCTGTTTAAAGATATCCCTGCTTACTGAAGTGGGATTGGACAAGACCTTTGAGGGTCCTTTCCAAGCTGAAGCATTCTATGAGTCTATGATTCTACATAAGAGATACAGACTGATTTTTAAACCTAAAGTTAAACCTACACATATGGAAATCACACGGCACCCATACTGAGAGGTAAAATGCTCAGTTTTAGCCATTTAAGTACCATTGTAACTGTCTTCTCTCTAATTCCATTGAGAATTTTACAAGTAAATCTCACGGGCAGTTGGGGATCTACATAAGTTCCATATCATAGAATCATAGACTTCACTAGCCTAAGATGGCGATACAGCTGTCTGAATTCTCCAGATCCCTTCTTCAGGCACTTGTGTTACTACAGTCCTGCTCTTATTGTTCAGGGATGAAAATCATGTGTCATAATTACAGTTACTGAAATTTGGGCATCGTAACACTGGCCAAAGCAACACTTGAGTATCCTGAGCAGTGTTCCAAAATGTTTCCTCTGTGTAGAAGAGCACTGCCTACCAAAGCTAGTTGGAAGAGGATGCCATGCTGTGCAGAATCTCACATTTCCTTGTGAAAGTCTTCCTCTGAGCATAGGCAGGTTTTTCCCCATCAGGAAGATAAAGAAAAAAACTCAGAAACATATGCATGTGATATGCATTCTCAAGTAATGGGTACAACTAAGAGGAAGATGGTGGGGATTTATGATAACAGTTTACTCTGGTGTATTTGCAATTTTCAGAACAATTCTATTATGATGCAAAACAGACTGAAACATTCTAGAAATTGGAATAATATTAATATTTCAAAACACATCCCTGAATGTATGTCCTAATGTTTGAGGAGTTTGGGTTGAGGGTTTGTTTGTGGGTTGTTTTTGGGTGGTTTTTTTTTGTTTGTTGGAATACCTAAAGTACTGATACACAATAAAAAATTACAGTTCGTGAGCCAGTCTTGCAATTTGTGCAGAACTAAACAAAACTCTGATAAGATGTCAAACTGTGATTGGTATCTAAAATGAAAAATGTCCAAAGATACACTTGAAACTAAACCTGGACAAATGCAATCAGAATTTACTAAGGTAAGGAAATCATGCAGATCAAATTAAAGCTTAAATCTGATGAAGAAAGGCATGAATGTGGAGACCACTGAAAACAACAGACAGCAGCATATACTTTGGCAAATAAGTGCTTTACTAGAGAGGTGAGAAACTGCATTATTTTTAGCAATTGCAAGGATATGCAAGCAAAGATAGAATATGCACAGTATGGACAAAGAGCATGAGAGTGCTACCTTTAGCTCCCAAGAATTGTTTATACAAGAATGAGGTTTATATAATGATGGATGGAGTAGTAGTCAAAGAACAAACAGAGATTTATTAACTTTAAAGTATAAAGGTTCATAAGCCAATATGCCACTGAAGTTTTCATAGCAGCCCAAGAATAAATAAATAAAATAAGTAATAATTAAAAATCCTCCCTGAAGAAATATCAATGATGAGAGGTGAACATATAAAACATTGGCTTCAAGGTGATGGCTGTCACACCATGAAGGCAAACAATAGCTTTTAGTAAACAATAAATTTGAAACAAACAAAAAAAGCACTATTCTGTATTACACCAAGAGGGAAAGTGCCCATTATACAAGGAAATATGTATCAATTTCTTTGTGTTCTCAAAAAGTATGCTTAGTTAGAGGGACAAAAGATTGAAACAGATGAGGAAAATTTAATGAAATTTTGTAATAAAAAGAAGCTTTCATAAGCATATCCTCAGAAGCCTATATTTTATGAATATTTACATTTACTTCAAAAGTATATTTATATTTCAGAAGCATATATATATAGTTTGTGAAGAAGAAATGTTGGACATATAGTCCAATGCTATTAGCCAACATTTGGAAACAAGATACAATCCAACTACGCTCCAGTATTTGGGCCAAAAAAAGAGAAAATTGCCCTTCAGCATGAAAAGACCCAAAGGAGAGAGAAAGAAACAATTTCTGGAAGAGGACAAAAACCTGTACCAGATCTAATGGTTCTTTATGAACCCCTAAAATTTAAAGCAGAATAATCTCTGATGCAGGAAGCAAAGATGGATGATCTCAAATATTTTCTTCTCCCACATTTCCACAAACTTAACAACCACTTTGGCCAGGTAGTTTTTCAGAAGGTCACAATTTTTTTTCTATTTTTTTTTTTGTCAGACAATAAATTGCACAGAAATGCAGTACTTTTTTGATGATACAGGGAATAGTAAGATCAAGACAGATGATGTTTTATAGCAGGACTTTACAAAAAATATCTGGGGGACACAGTAATAAAAGACCATGAGAGAAGGAAACTGACATTACCTTTCCACATTAATATAGCCAAGACTGAAAAGTGACTTATATATCTATACCGAAGCAGGATGACACAATCTCGAGCAGTGAAGAAGTATTTAGCTTCAGTTTATGGATGGAAAATAATTTATCTGCGAGAGAGTCAGATGGAACAGGCCATAAAATACTATTGACTGGGGGAATGGATAGAGCCAGCAGACTTTGTTTATTATTATTATGAACTAATCAGTTGATTGATCTATAGTATATACCATATAGTATACAAATGTGTTTTTGTAGTAGACATAAGGGATGTATTTCTTACTTTTGAAGTAACTTACATACATATACCATTTGTATGTATGTACACGTACATATGTGTTTTACTTTTATATATGCATGTATATTCTTATGTACAGGCTGTGTATATATAAACACACATAAGAATATACATAGGCTTAAGAATAAAGGAGCTGGAAAGCTTCCTGGTGGAAAAGGAGCTGAAGGTCTTGGTTGATGTCTGGTAAAATATGAGCCAGCAGTGTGCCCAGGTGCAGAATTCTGCAACAGCAGACCAACAGCATTCTGATTTGTATCAGAAATACTGTGGCCAGCAGGAGTAGGAAAATTATTCTTCTCCTGTACTTGATGTTAGTGAGGTTGCATGTTGAGTACTGAGTTCAGTTTCAAGCTTCTCACTAACAGAAGGATGCTGAGGTGCTGGAGAATGTCCAAAGAATAGCAACAAAGCTGATGAAGGGTCTAGAGCAGAAGTCTTATGAGGAGTGGCTGAACGAACTGGAATTGTTTAGCCTCAAGAAAAGGAGGCTGGGCTGAGAATACTGATCTCTACAACTGCCTTAAAGGAGATTGTAATGAGGTGGATGTTAGTCTCTTCTCTCAGGTAACAAGGGATAAGATAAGGGCAAATTAAGTCAAGATGTGGCACAAAAGGTTTAGATTGCATATTAGGAAATTTCAAACATCTCCACTAAAAGAGTTACAAATCATTGGAATAGGCTGTCCATGAAAGTGACTGAGTCACCATCTCTGGAGTAGCTTAAAAAATGTGTAGATATGGTGATCAGTGGTAGTGCTGTGGTGGACTTGGTAGTGCTGGGTTAAAAGTTGGACCTGATCATCTTAAAGGTCCTTTCCAACCTAAACAGTTCTTAAGATGTTCATGGATCTCCAGAAAAAAAGATATTAGAATAAGTCTCTGATGATGTCTAAGTTCAATGCTCTGAGCAAAGAAGGCAAATGTCAAAACCAGTTCAAATCTAGCAGAGTTGTAGAAGGGTGTAAGAATAGATTTCAGGGGAGCCTCTCTAGATATATGTGCTAGTGATTAACAGTCCTATGTGCACTTGCAGCCCGCAAAGCCAATCAGATCCTGGGCTGCATCAGGAGAAGTGTGGCTAGCAGGTCGAGGGAGGTGATCCTCCCCCTCTACTCAGCCCTGGTGAGACCCCACCTGGAGTACTGTGTCCAGTTCTGGAGCCCCTATTACAAGAGGGATGTGGAGGTGCTGGAACGTGTCCAGAGAAGGGCCACAAGGATGATCAGAGGGATGGAGCACCTCTCCTATGAGAGCAGACTGAAGGAGTTGGGGCTGTTCAGTCTGCAGAAGAGAAGGCTCCGAGGTGACCTAATTGTGGCCTTCCAGTATCTGAAGGGGGCCTACAGGAAGGCTGGGGAGGGACTGCTCAGGATGTCAGGTAGTGATAGGACTAGGGGGAATGGAATGAAGCTGGAGGTGGGGAGATTCAGGCTAGATGTGAGGAGGAGGTTCTTCACCATGAGAGTGGTGAGACCCTGGAATGGGTTGTCCAGGGAGGTGGTCGAGGCCCCGTCCCTGGGGGTGTTTAAGAGCAGGCTGGATGAGGCTCTGTCCAGCCTGATGTAGTGTGGGGTTTCCCTGCCCATGGCAGGGGGGTTGGAACTAGATGATCCTTGTGGTCCCTTCCAACCCTGAATGAAACTATGAAACTATGAAACTATCATTGCAAACTTCTTTTTCTCTGTGGTAAATTCAGATTTCCCTTGTTTGTAACTAGTTTATAACTTGTTCTCATTGCTTCATGTCCATCTTCTGTACACATCTGACTAGAATTTGATGCTATCTTCTCTACAGTACACAAGGCAATAGAAGAGAATGTTTAGACTGCCTACTAGACATCTGTCCTCCAGCCTAAACATATTAAACTTCCTCAGCTTGTAGGTCATGTACTCATAAACACACATAAACACACATATCCAATGTGTCTTATGAATTCTTGAGTTACAAGCTGAAGTAGAATCTGATGGAAACCTGTGTTTACTGACACAAGCTCGCTGAATTTGACTGAAGCATTTGTGAGCAGCTTTCAATACACATGTACACAGAGTTCTTAAATAGTATAAACCAAAACATTGCATCCAGTCTAATATGGCTTTACTGAAGGGGATAATACCAAAAATAAGCCTTAGCCTCCACTAATTATTAAGAGGGATAATGTGATGCTGTTTAGTTGCATTCACATGCCATTTCTAAGGTCTTACATGGAAAATGCATTTGAAGGATATATCAAGATTGTTATAAACAGGAAAACCTTAAAAAGCTGTTATTTATTAACAGTAGTAACAACATTGTTGAAACTGTTAACATTGTTAGTGACATTCATAAGGCTGTTAAGTCTAATCAGATAGCTGAAAAAAATCTGACTCCAAAATCTATTGCAAGATGAGAAATCAGACTTTTTCATTTTGTTAAAAAAAATAAATTATACTTGTACTTAATCTTTATTCTCACTTTATTGAGAAACCCTAAATAGAAGACATGATTTCCAAAGTAGTGATCACTATGTCACATCCATAGTAGGCTAATAATAATAAAATCTGGCAGCAGCTTACAGAATGACAAGACAACCATCTCTATCTTGTGTGATCTAGTGAGCTTGTGGAGAACGGTGTCAAAATAATAAAGTGCCTCCTAAAAAAAGAGGCTGCAAAATCTGTATTTAGTAGTGGTGAAATATAGAATGCAAACAACTATGTGTATGTTGCCACTGTGGATATTTTGTTCATTAGAAAATTGACAGTAAGAACACTAACAGTCTTAAAAACCAACATTAAGTCTTGTAGCCTTAGACACAATACGGATACCAAAAAGTAGCATAATTTCAGGTCACTGAGTTACTGCCTGTTCTTCAGAATCATGTTAGCTTTTTGCTAAGGTGAAATCACAGTATCACAGAATAGAGCTCTGATGTGATGCTCATAGTCTGAAGACACACTGTGATTGGATGGCTATCATTTTCTCAGAGCCACTGAAAAGGAATCAGAACCTGTGAGTGCTCTTTCATTAAAAAGCTCTTCAGTAGCATCCCAATAGCCAGTATAAGTAAGTCTCAGGACCTTGATTCAAGAAGAATGAAATGACCAGGTGCTTCTTGAAAACACTATTGCCCACACATTAGGAGAGCACTGGTTATGTCATAACTACATTTTGATTAGCCATTAAGAAGATATTCTTCACCATGACAGCAGTGAGACAATGGAACAGGTTGCATGGAGAAGATGTGGAGGCTTTAAACCTGAAAGTGTTCAAAGCCAAGTTGGTAGGGCCATTGTGCAACCTAGTCTAGTAGAAGGTGTCCCTGCCCATAGCAGAACCATTGTAACTACGTAATATTTAGCATCCCTTCCAACTCAAACTGCTCTATGATTCCTCTCTATTTATACTATAGGATTTCTGAATATTAGTTACAGGATGGTGTGTGATTTTGAAATATTTTATTTCCCCAGTGGTTGTCTGGTGACAGCCATTGTATAGCTCTTGAGTGAAGAGGTGGGTAATTGCACCTTCAAGTAGTAGTCCTGATTATTGCCTTTCTTTGCAAGGAAGCTTGTATTATACAAAACCTGAGGTGCATGTCAGGTTTCTCTGCAATCTTTAAGACACACATTATTAGCATTTTTCAAGAACAGGAAAAAAAATAAAAGAACAAACAAACAACAACAAGAAAAACAACCAAAACCCAACCCAAGTCTTTGACTGATGGCTAAATCGTTACATAAGCATCCCTGACATTGTACATTCAAAGTGGCACACAGCTGGAACTTGATAGAACATTATTTCTGTGGATTATTTTTTTTTTTAATTACCCTTATTATTTATCAAAGAAATAGAAGACATACAATCCCTGCATTCTCTTTCCTACTGAGAAAGAAGCTTTTGCAACAACATATTGGAAAGGGAATGGGAACAATAATTATCCTCATTCCCTTTTCCCTTTTCCCATGAATAAGAGAATATAATTGGGACCCTGTCTAGACACAGAAATGAAGAATACAAGAGACTAGGAAAAAAAAAAGGAAAAAGAGGCATAGAATTGTCAGTTAATTAATTTGTTTATTTCCAGCTGAAGTGTTTAATATGAGAAAATAGCTAATCATTATTGTTATGTTGTTTTGGAACAGGAATATGTGCAAATATTTGATTTAGAGGTGAAATGTTTGAATTTATGTTCTAGTGAAGATAAATGTTATAGCTTCAAAATCAGCTAGCATCATGGAAAAGGATGGGATTTGAAATAAGCAATGATAAAATTAACTTCCAGCACAGAAAAACTGCACGCTAGTTCTCTAGCTTAACTTTTCAAGATCATTAATAAGAATTACAGCATTGTTAAATACACAGTCTCAATGCATCAAAGCTTCCTAAGGGCATCTTCCACAGCCTAAGCTTTACAGATCAAACACTGGTTTGTTATCTGTGCAAGAACTCTGTTGTTACTGAACAAAAAAACAGCACAAAATTATGTGTCTGCTGCCCTAACCAAGTGAAAAGGTAGGCATAAGATTGTGTCTACTTACAGATGTTGAGATTTATCTTTCCAATTGATGATATTTATTGAATTAGGCTGAACCCACAGAAGGAAAGGATCTGTAAGCATGACACTCTGACTTGGTATATGGGGCTGGAATCAGACTAGTCCAACCAAATTCTCAGATGTATTTCAGTCCCCATCCTACACAGCAGGAGCTGCTGTTCAGCTTCAGTCACACAAACAGTCCCATTATTTAATTATACTGTTCAGGCCTTCAGGAGGGAGGAAAGGAATGTCTGTTTGTGGAGAAAGGTTTGCAGGTTGTCAATCCATAAAAGATCTTTAGACCATTTTTATTATTTTTTTTTTTAAGTATGAGATTTGCAAAAGTATCAAGCATGAGTTTTAAGTTTCACTTTAAGTGGTTGCCAGGCTTGATGCCAATCAGTTTTGTTGTATGCAGTCACCCTTGGGCTTTCCCAGAAGTAAAAATGTTGGAATAAAGTATTATTTTCTAAGATTATACTTCTAGACCACTGGAAAAGTTTGGAATGGAGTTCTTTGGCCTTTTTCTGATAGTAATAGCAAAAATCTCTCATCACCCATGCTACAAAACACTGCAGTAAAATTACATCCTATGGACAAAATAAAAAAACCTCAATGAATTGTTCAAATCATGAGAGATTAATACAACAACACGTCCCTGTGCAACCTGATCTGCAAAGTTGGTGAGGGGCTTGGAACACAAGCCCTGTGAGGAGAGGCTGAGGGAGCTGGGGTTGCTTAGGCTGGAGAAGAGGAGGCTCAGGGGAGACCTTATTGCTCTCTACAGCTTTCTGAAGGGAGGTTGTAGACAGGCAGTGGTTGGTCTCTTCTCCCAGGCAGCCAGTAACAGAACAAGAGGACACATTCTCAAGCTGCACCAGGGGTGGTTTAGGTTGGATGTTAGGAAAAAGTTCTACACAGAGAGAGTGATTGCCCGTTGGAATGGGCTGCCCAGGGAGGTGGTGGAGTCACTGTCATTGGAGGTGTTTGGGAGGAGACTTGATAGGGTGCTTGGTTGCATGGTTTAGTTGATTAGGTGGTGTTGGATAATAGGTTGGACGCATTGATCTTGAAGGTCTCTTCCAACCTGGTCTAGTTCTATTCTATTCTATTCTATTCTATTCTATTCTATTCTATTCTATTCTATTCTATTCTATTCTATTCTATTCTAATATGCTTACCAGGGTAATTGGACTAGATCATCCCCAAAGGTACCCTCCAGTACCTACCATTCTGTTAGTCTGTGATTCTTTGAAAGAAAAATTCAATAAAACTGTGCTCTTTATGGCAAAACTGAGCCATAAAAAACCCACACCAATCTGCTATTAGTTTCCAAGTGTTAGCTTTTCGTGCTACAATTTAAAATCTGCTTTCCTTAATGAGTTAATATAATCATATAATCATTTCTATTGGAAAAGATCATCAAGTCCAACTATTATCTACCTATACCAAGTTTGGTGCTAAAATATGTCACTTAGCAATGCATCTCTGCATATTCTAAACATCTCTGGGATTGGGGTTCAACCACCTTCCTGGGGAGCCTATTCCACTCTTTGGTAAATCTTTCAATGAAAAAATTTCTTCTAATATCACGTCTAAACCTCTTCTGCTGCAACTTGATGGCATTTCTTCTCATCCTATCACTTGATACTAGGGAGAAGAGACCAACACCTTCTTCATTACACCCTCCTTTCAGGGAGTTGTAGAGAGAGATAAGGTCTCCCCTCAACCTTGTTTTGTCTGGTACAATAAAATGCAGCATTAAAGTACTCTGGTTAACTCCAGATGTGGTGCATTATTCTTTAAAAATCCCAGACAAAACAGAGACACAAAAAAAAACAAAAAAAAAAAGGTGTGCTTGGCTCAGCTTATCTCCCTGTGTAGTCTGTGCTGCTGCATTTATGAAAAGCATTATATTTATAGTAAGGGCAGAGTACAGTGTGCTTTGTTTTGAATAGGTTATTTGTAGCATAATAATTTTCTGAATTACCAATATGCTGCAGAGCAAGAAGAAAATGTGATTGTGAAGGGTATGATGATGATTCAATTGGTTTTGTGGACATAATGTTTCTTTTCCAACTGGCATTTGTTCTTGCTAAAAAATAGCATTTGTTCTGTCTTTGTATGTAGTACCTTCTTGTATTGTATGTTCAGAAAGCTTTTTCTGTAGCAATTGTGCTCTTTTTATTTTGTGAGAGTAGTAATTACCGAAGTTTTGAGAGTATGAAGAACTATTCTCATCTTGCCCTGTATCAGTATACATAACACTGCCTCAGCATGAAGAACTTGTGTGGTCCTACATCTGACTATGCCTACTATGCTGCTTCTCCTTGTAGCTTAAGTGTATTAACAGCTTGGCTCTCCCCTATGAATATATACTTCCTTCTCCTTCAAAAAGTTTATGTTTCTGCAGTATCTTTCTTCTTGTCATTCCACCTTCATTAATTAAATCCTTAAATATTGATGTAGTCAATACACTTCTCCAAATTGTGACTTTCCCAGCCTATGTTGAAATAGAAATCATCCTCTGGAAATACCTTTCTCACTTCACTGACTACAGATGGAGTTCATATAAGCTCCTTAGATTAAAACAACCATGTAAATGAACAGGGTTGATTCACATCCTTTGTTCCATCATTGTAGATCAAAACGGCATTTGCAAAATTGGATTTTAGAGTACTTTTTCATATATCTCCATCTTTGAGGCACTGTTATGTAATTAGGTAAATTCTTACCTGAGTATCAGAATTAAAGATGCTGAGTTCCTATGGGATTTAGTCTTACTCATCTCTGTACATCCTCTGAAATATTTCCATTTTCTGTTATTGCTTAGCTAACTTGCTAGAAAAAAAAAAATAAACATCTGAGTGGCTCAAAACTAGGTATATTGATTTGGGAGCTAACACGCCAAACTGAACTGCTAATTGTTCTGCTCTCTCTTCAAGCTATTAGGTCAGTAAGTAGGTCACATAATGTAGGTTTCTAAATATAGATACCTACAAGTGCTGTAGGCATCCAAGTTCCCATTACAGTCCACATGCCCTACTAGTCATTGTGGTATCAGAGAGAAGAGAGCTCCCTGACTGCGCTGTAGTCACACTTGAAACTCCATACATACAGAGTCTGACTATGTATCTTCCTAAGTATGGATAAAATGTAGTTATTTTCCATGCCTGTTCATGTACTAACACATCCACATAGTCTTTTACACACTGGTGTTTGATTCAACTGCCTTCACACATGTGCTTTATCCCCCTTTCATTACCATTTCAGATACTTGGGTCCATAGGTCTCCCACAACTGCTGTGATATGTAGAACTGTCTTATGTGAGTATATTGGCAGTTCATCTAAAATTATATTTGATTCTTGTCATTACAAAGAAGCATTGGTCCTGTTCAGCCCATGTGTAGATATTGCTGCCTCAGTTACAACGTGGGCTTTAGACCTCCAGCTCCAGCTTTCTGGGACCATAGTCAGCTCTCTGACTCAAAGCTTTGACAGTCCATATCGCTCCTTAGGGACAGAAAGCATGCATGTGTACTAGGGAGCTACATCATGCCAGAGTTGAAGTACTGTCACTTGGTAGCTTGTATTTTAATTTTTCATGTGTTCTCTATCATGATTTTAGCCAATTAGTACTCAGAAAAGGCTAGGCACAATTTAACTATGTGTGTCTGGACATGATCTACATCATTTGTCCCTGGAGCCTGAAAAATGCCCAAAGTCCACGATGGCACAGCAAGAATTCAGTTCTGGATTGGAATGTCTCATTTGTCATGTGAGTCATGTGCTCGCACTGACGTGTACTCCTGTTGAATAGGCAGAAATACGAAGAATGTAATTGACTTACATTAGTACCATATTGTATACAAAATAATAGACTCTGAAATACTATGATCTTCTTAGTAAAATGCATGTTACTTGGTAATAGATTTTATTATATATATTATATTATATATATTATATATAGATTATATTATATATATAATATATAATATATATTATATATTATATAATAGAGCAGTAACTGAAAGGGAGGAACCCTACCACATTCATATTTGAAAGAGAAATAGGGTTTACGGTTACCACTTAAACAGGTTGAGAAGTTTGCTGTCACTGATGCCGGCTAATTGAGGTAAAGAAAAGTATCTGCCAGCATTTGGTAAGTTTGAATTTCAAAGCTGGATTGCTGACCCTGATTGGCAATATTTTATGACAATTAATTTCTGGCCAGACTCAATTTGAAACATGCCATCATTTAAATGAGCTAAATGATATGTGCACTTTGCATGTGAATGAACTTACTAGAAAATTATTCTTCATATGTGTGATATGAAAGTGTACAAAAGAATATGATGAAAGTGTAGGAGCTACACAGTTGATACGCAAGTTGTTGATGAAGAAATTCTAAGTAGAAAAAGTTACTTTTAAGCTACTGTGATTGAGAGAATCAATAGAAAGCAAAGTAACTGGAATAGAGAGAGTGTTTTGCTACAGTGACTTCAGAAACAGAGAGGATATTTGTCAGTCAATGAAAAGACCTCGGTTTCTCAATTGAATATTTTTGGGTTTGGTTTTGGTTTTCTTGAATTGAGTTACTCACCAAACTTGAAGGTTCATATTTCATAGTCATGTGCTTTGTATGATCTGATGACTGGTTATATATTGACATGATGCCGCACTCATGTCACACGATTTCAGTTCTTCTTCTGTTTGCGGGTTTTTTTTGGGGTGGTTTTTTTTTTTTTTTGGTCACCTTGTGGCACTATAAAGGTTTTAATTTCTTCTTATTGTAAGAAAATATATAATTCAAACTCAATATTCACCATTTGCCCAGAGAAATTGTTGATAGTGCTTTAAGGTTGTGGATGCCCCATCCCTGAAAGTGTTGGAAGATCAGATTGGATGGGGCTTTCAGTCTAGTGGAAAATGTCTTTTATAGTTTCATAGTTTCATAGTTTCATTCAGGGTTGGAAGGGACCACAAGGATCATCTAGTTCCAACCCCCCTGCCATGGGCAGGGAAACCCCACACTACATCAGGCTGGACAGAGCCTCATCCAGCCTGCTCTTAAACACCCCCAGGGACGGGGCCTCGACCACCTCCCTGGACAACCCATTCCAGGGTCTCACCACTCTCATGGTGAAGAACCTCCTCCTCACATCCAGCCTGAATCTCCCCACCTCCAGCTTCATTCCATTCCCCCTAGTCCTATCACTACCTGACATCCTGAGCAGTCCCTCCCCAGCCTTCCTGTAGGCCCCCTTCACATACTGGAAGGCCACAATTAGGTCACCTCGGAGCCTTCTCTTCTGCAGACTGAACAGCCCCAACTCCTTCAGTCTGCTCTCATAGGAGAGGTGCTCCAGCCCTCTGATCATCCTTGTGGCCCTTCTCTGGACACGTTCCAGCACCTCCACATCCCTCTTGTAATAGGGGCTCCAGAACTGGACACAGTACTCCAGGTGGGGTCTCACCAGGGCTGAGTAGAGGGGGAGGATCACCTCCCTCGACCTGCTAGCCACACTTCTCCTGATGCAGCCCAGGATCTGATTGGCCTTGCGGGCTGCAAGTGCACATTGGGAGCTCATGTTGAGCTTTTGTCCACCAGCACCCCCAAGTCTCTCTCCTCAGGGCTACTTTCCAGCCAGTCACTGCCCAGCCTGGATTTGTGCCCGGGATTGCCTCGACCCAGATGCAGGACCCTGCACTTGCTCTTATTGAACTTCATGAGGTTGGCTTGTGCCCACCTCTCCAGCCTGTCAAGGTCCCTCTGGATGGCCTCCCTTCCCTCCAGTGTGTCTGCTGCACCACACAGCTTGGTGTCATCAGCAAACTTGCTGAGGGTGCACTCAATGCCACTGTCCATGTCACCCACAAAGATGTTGAACAAGACAGGTCCCAGGACTGATCCCTGAGGGACTCCGCTTGTCACTGGCCTCCACTGGGACATGGACCCATTGACAGCCACTCTTTGGGTGCGGCCATCAAGCCAGTTCCTTATCCATCTAGTGGTCCACCCATCAAACCCATGTGTCACCAGTTTGGAGACCAGGATGTGGTGCGGGACAGTGTCAAAGGCTTTGCTCAGGTCTAGGTAAATGACATCAGTTGCTCGCCCCTCATCTATTAATGTTGTCACCTGCTCATAGAAGGCCACCAGGTTGGTCAGGCAGGATTTGCCCTTGGCAAAGCCATGCTGCCTGTTCCAAATTACCTCTTCACTATTCTTTTGAGCAAGTAGTGACTCCAGGAGGATCTGCTCCATGATCTTTCCAGGCACAGAGGTGAGACTGACTGGCCTGTAGTTCCCTGGTTCCTCCTTCTTACCCTTTTTGAAGATGGGGGCAATGTTTCCCCTTTTCCAGTCCGTGGGGACTTCACCAGATTGCCATGACTTTTGAAATATAACAGAGAGGGGTTTAGCAACCTCATCTGCCACTTCTCTTAGTACCCTTGGGTGTATCCCGTCGGGTCCCATGGACTTGAACACTTTCAGGTTCTTCAGATGATCACGAACCTGATGTCAGGGAGTTGGAGCTAGATGGTCTTTAAGGTCCCTTCCAACACAGAGCATTCTATGATTATAATACTTGAGAAGGTATTTTAATAATTAGCATATGATGGCTTTCATAATTTCTTGTTCAGCCTTTCAATTAACACATCTGTGTAGAAGAATCAAAGTACAAAGTGACAGACAAAGAGTGGCCCAGGGAACTAGGTAATTTCTGCAGTTTCCACTAGCTATTCTTACCAAACAAAAATGATTATAGAGGGGAATAAAACTCATTGATTATGTCTATTTAGTAGTTGGATGCTTTTACAATTTGTACACCATAGCATGGTAAACTGTTAGGAGGAAATTGGCTTCCTGTTCTTTGCAATAGGTGAAAATATGAATTTTGAGTTTGAGCACAGTGTTATTTATGCACTAATATAAAAATTACAGCTATGTGCTGCGTGTGTCACTTCACAGTTGGAAATCAAATTATGCTCCTGCTGAAATATTGGCACGTTGGTATCAGCTATAGCAGCTGCTTTGCCTTCTCTGACTTTTCTTACTGTTGCTGCTAATGAAAAAAGAGGCTGCTGTCTCTGTTCTTAACAGCACTGTTTTTCTCCTCACTTGAAAAGCAAGCAGACAGCCTGGGTCTTCTCATGGCACAAAAGGAAAGGAACAGTTAATTGCTGCTGAAATGCTTGTACAAAAGGTCACTAAACAACGTAAGTTCTTATTTGGTACTGAACTTTGAAGCAAAGAATTATGTATTGTAGAAGGGGTCTGGCAGGTAGCTGATGTACCAGATCTTCAAAATACAGAAAAGAGGATAAAGAAAGCTAAATTTGATGGGAGTTTCCTAGGAGGCCAGAAAGAATCTTGCCAGCTATTTGTAAAGAGAGTGCTCATGAATCACAGGAAACTATTACACCTTTTCACCTATGGCCTGATACAAACACAAGACAAGCACTGAACAACTGAGTATGCAGAAGCTATTGGTCTTAAACCTGGAGGAGTTATGTATTGACAATGATACATCAGTGTGAGGCACTAAGTTACTAATACTTCAATACTTACAAGGCTTCCAAACATACCTTGGCCAAAATGGAATAGTGAATATGCTGAAAGTCTCTGCCCCATTAAGAAAATCCCAGACCTTATGATAATCAATCAATGTTTAATTAAAAACATGCTACCTTCATTGTGCAAAAAATGACAAAGGATAAATTGACATTTTTTACAAAAATGCAATTTTAACTTCACTTTCAGCATACAAAGAAAACAGCTTCTTACCTGAGGGATCTTGCCAGCTTCACATTAATAACATTCATTTGCCTAATCAATACCGTGATATCACATATTTTGTCTGCTGGGGTTGAAATTTCCCCTTGAATAAAAGAAAGGGTTTATTATTCTTCTTCCTATTAGAATTACAAAATTTCTTTGCCTCTATGACGTTTTTATTTTATTGCCATTACTCTTATTTTGCTTATGAGTTGAGACACACAAATGACACATGACGAACATTGCATGATTGCCATAATGCAAAGATATTTTCAGAAATAAAGGGGTTATTTAATTTGCAGAGCCAACTAATTCCACACCCTCTCTGTCTCACATATTTTTTTCTTACTTCTTTAAATGTTGTCTCCTACTCAAGAATTTTATGATCTGTGCTATACTTTGGCAACATGCAAAGATAGAATAGTAAAGTTTTGATTTGCTAGGAATAAAAGCTGAAATAATTTGCATTGTTCTGATTTACACCAAGTAAGTATTTAATATAGAAAATTGAAAAGAAATTGAGACAACTTTCACTCTATGTGCACCACCTCTACCCCAGCGCATCAGCAGAGAGCTTGATACAATTCCTATTATTAAAGATGTCAGACATGTTTAGCAGCAATACTTTCATGTTTCCAAACAAAACTTCAGTACATATTAGTACTGTTTATTGTGTATGATATTGTGCACCTTTCCATTTGTACTTCATCAAAAAAACCTGAGAGAAAAAAAAATCATAAAGAAGTCTTAGTTTCTTTAGCTCAAAAAAAAAATTCATATAGTCTAGGTTCAGCCCACATTGCTAATCAAAACCCTGGTCCTCATGTATTCTGCCCTCTCATTTTACCACCCCATTTCTAGATATTACTCAGTGTATGTGAACTGAACAGAATCATCTGACCCAATGTATGACATTATTCCATAGTAATGCATCAATAATCACATCAGTAAACATAGTATACTAAGATTCGGAGGGTGCTTAGGGGCCAGTGACCATGAGATAATTGAATTCTCATTATTTGATCAAGCTAAGAGGGGTAGCAAGAAGACCTCCACTCTGGATTTCCAGAGGGCGGACTTCAGGATACTCAAGGAACTAATTCAGAGGGTTCCTTGGGATAAAGCCCTTAAAAACAAAGGGGTCCAGGAGAGCTGGTCCTACTTCAAGGAAGAACTGTTGAAGGCTCAGGGAGAGGCTGTGCCAATGTGCTGGAAGATGAGCCACTGGGGCAGACAGCCAGCCTGGATGGTTAAAGAACTTTTAATAGAGCTAAGGGAAAAAAAGAGGGTGTATCATCTTTGGAAGAGAGGGGAGGCAACCCGTGAAAAATTTAAGGATGTTGCTAGGTCTTGCAGGAAGAAAATTAGGGAGGCAAAAGCGCAGTTGGAGCTTAGTCTAGCCTCTGCTGTGAAGGACAACAAAAAGTCCTTCTATAAATACATTAATAGCAAGAGAAAGGGCAGAGACAACCTCCACTCCTTGGTGGACATGGAGGGGAACGTTGTGACAAGGGATGAGGAAAAGGCAGAGATACTTAACACCTTCTTTGCCTCGATTTTTACTAGCAGGACAGAATGTCTTCCAGACAGCTGGCCTGCAGAGCTGGCAGAAGAAGCCAGGGAGCAGCATAGTTTTCCTCTGTTCCAAAATGTGGTAGTTGGCGATCTGCTCAGCCGCCTGGATCCCCACAAGTCCATGGGACCAGATGGGATCCATCCTAGGGTGCTGAGAGAGCTGGCCAAGCTGCTTCCCATCATTTTTCAGCAGTCCTGGCTACCTGGAGATCTCCCAGAGGACTGGAAGCTGGCCAACGTGGTGCCCATCCACAAGAAGAGCTGGTTGGATGAGCCAGGGAATTATAGGCCTGTCAGCCTGACCTCAGTGCCAGGCAAGATCATGGAACAGGTCATCCTGACTGCATTAACACAGCAGTTAGAGGATGGCCAAGGGATCAGGCCCAGCCAGCATGGATTTAGGAAGGGCAGGTCCTGCCTGACCAACTTAATCTACTACGAGCAGGTGACCCGCCTGGTGGATGTGGGGAGGCCTGTGGATGTAGTTTACCTGGACTTCAGTAAGGCCTTTGACACTGTCTCCCATAGCAAACTCCTGGCCAAGCTGTCAGCCCATGGCTTGGACAGCAGCACTCTGAGCTGGGTTAGGATCTGGCTGGATGGCCGAGCCCAGAGAGTGGTGGTGAATGGTGCCACATCCAGCTGGCGGCCAGACACTAGTGGTGTGCCCCAGGGATCAGTGCTGGGCCCCATCCTCTTTAACATCTTTATTGATGATCTGGATGAGGGCATTAAGTCCATCATCAGTAAATTTGCTGTTGACACCAGGCTGGGGACAGGAGTTGATCTGCTAGAGGGTTGAGAGGCTTTACAGAGAGACCTCGACAGGCTGGACAGATGGGCAGAGTCCAACGGCATGAGATTTAACACATGCAAGTGCCGGGTTCTGCACATTGGCCACAACAACCCCATGCAGAGCTACAGGCTGGGGTCAGAGTGGCTGGAGAGCAGCCAGGCAGAGAGGGACCTGGGGGTGCTGGTTGATGGTAGGATGAACATGAGGCTGCAGTGTGCCCAGGCAGCCAAGAGGGCATCCTGGCCTGCATTAAGAACAGTGTGGCCAGCAGGAGCAGGAAGGTCATTCTGCCCCTGTACACTGCACTGGTTAGGCCACACCTCGAGTACTGTGTCCAGTTCTGGGTCCCTCATTTTAGGAAGGATGTTGACTTGCTGGAACGAGTCCAGAGAAGGGCAACAAAGTTGGTGAGGGGTTTGGAACACAAGCCCTATGATGAGAGACTGAGGGAGCTGGGGCTGCTTAGCCTGGAGAAGAGGAGACTCAGGGGTGACCTTATTGCTCTCTACAACTACCTGAAAGGGGGGTTGTAAACAGGCAGAGGTTGGTCTCTTCTCCCAGGCAGCCAGCACCAGAACAAGAGGACACAGTCTCAGGCTGTGCCAGGGGAGGTTCAGGCTGGAGGTCAGGAGGAAGTTTTACACAGAGGGAGTGATTGCCCATTGGAATGGACTGCCTGGGGAGGTGGTGGAGTCGCCGTCACTGGAGGTGTTCAGGAGGAGACTTGACAGGGTGCTTGGTTACATGGGTTAGTTGATTAGGTGGTGTTGGGTGATAGGTTGGATGTGATGATCTTGAAGGTCTCTTCCAACCTGGTTTATTCTATTCTATTCTATTCTAGTCTAGTCTAGTCTAGTCTAGTCTAGTCTAGTCTATTTCAGCTTTACCTATATGAATTCATATCCTCTCTATAGATTCTGGGATTTCTGTGGTATCTAATCAAAAATCAGCAGTCCTGTTTCACAACAATTTTTTTATATTTTTTTTTTTTAGTGTGCTATCCGTGTACACTTAACAAACTTTCCCTTAAAATACCCACATCTGGAGCAATAGCAATACACTGAATTGCTAGGAAGGATGTAATAGTGCCTTATACTAACCAGTGAATGAAATTCACTTGCATTCTAGTACTAAGTAGGTGGAGCAGCAGATGGAGTTGATGAACAAACAGTTTATACCCAGATTTTTGTGGGCTCAGCATACTTTTAAGTGACTTAGTCCTTTCTGATGACTGATATCAGCTTTAGTTCTACCATATATTTTAGTAGTTATGAGCTTTAAATTTGCAGTCCTCCACCCTTAGATTCTTTTTATGAGCGGGCAATATATCTTGTTCTGAAACTTGTTAAAGATGTGCAGTACAGTACTGAAAAAAATTACCCACCTGTATGTTATCTTCAATAAATAAATAGTAATAAAAAAAACCAAAATGAAATTAAACCAAACCCAAGCCTGCAGGCATGAACACTCTCAGACAATCACAAGAAAATGAGAGACTCTTTCCTTCTGTTGGGGAGAGTATGAAAGGAATCTTCCATGTAAAGTGCAGAAAATAGGTAAAGCACAGGTTTTAATTATGGTGAGGAAAAAAGTTTCCCAATGAAATTTGCATCTGTCTCAACATTTACGTAAGAACTACAGCACAGTCCCTACTATTGATGAAAATGTCTGTATTTCTAGAATCCAATGACTTAACTCTGCTCACATCTTCTCTGTTATTCTTCTTCTTCCCAACTTGAATAAACAAAGTCTCCAAGCAGAAAGTAAAAGCACCAGTTACTTAAATAACTTTATGTGTATCTTCTTCCCTACCACCCAACAGGATGACTCTAGGTGTATCTTCTAGAGAGCTTGTTGATCTTTTTAATGGTAATTAGCTTTTGATTAGGATCTAAGAAACAAGGTAACAGGACCTGATTTTCCCACTATTGATTGATGAATTATTTAAAGGCATCTATATAGAATTTAATGCTGGAATTGTGCCATGTTGATTGTCCTTTTGCATTTTGCAGGAACATTTTCAGCACGATGAATCTAATGTTGTTTTACAAGATTAAGTCTTTAGGACATGGTTTAAGTGATGTGGAGGTATCTAGAAAGGCAAGCATTTCAGGGAAGACAGACTCCAACACAGTAAAAAGCCAAATATGCAGAATCCCTTATGATGACCTGATTTTCAGAACACATGAAAACCTGCAGCTCTATGTGATGTAAGTACTGCATTTTGAATACTCAACTAGAGAATATAACACTAAGCATATCCTAAACCAGGATGAGAACAAAATGTGGGCCATTGTACATGGTACCAAACCCCTCTGGTTCTACATTTTCTACTAGTTTAAAGTAACAACATAGTCACATCAGTGTTATAGATCCTTTGAAAGTGTATATGAAAAAATAAACCACCCTTTTGATTTTCCTGCTTGTAATTAATCTATGGATAATCCATTATTCAGTTGCTTGTTTTGTTGTTTTTCTTTTAACGTGCCTGCTCTGACACAAAGAAAGTAATTGCCTCAAGAGATCTCAAAACATTAAAGAATTAAAATTTGAAAGGAACACAGGATGTGGCTTTGTTTTTTGTTTTTGTTTTCAAGAGCAGATTGGGCCTTAGAATAATTTACACCAGGAGAGGTAAAACAAAAGCCACATGGCTGTTTTCAAAATTACACATGTGGTTTTCTATTTCATAACAAAAGGACGTATCAGTAGGTGCTAATCTTGTACAAATAACTTGCGTCTTACCACAATGGGATTGCTTTGACTGGCATGGATAAACAGTCATACAATCTTATGAAATAAATGAAACTATTTTTAAATGGCAGATGGAAATATCATGGGTTAAAATGTTGCTGAAAAAGGTTCTGCTTTTAAAAAGTCATTCTTTGTATGCTTACAGATTTTTTAAGTATCCTCAAAGGATATTTTAAAGAAACTGCAGTGTATTTGTTATAGCCATAACCCACGTATTTCTTATACATTAGAGCTGAAAACATCCCACCTAACTTTAGCAGTAGGATTAATCTCAGCTCTCTCTCGACATCTTTACTATAAACATCTGCAGTGAGAAAGTTACCAGAGATGTCATCTGTAGCCAAAGATAAAAAAACAGAACTGCTGGAGTTTTTCATGTAGCTTGCTCTAGACAATAGCTTGAGAATGGGATAAAATGTCCCTGCAGAGACAAGGATTATATTCCAGAGCAACTGTAAATAAACAGTGAGGTGTAAAAGCTAGAAAGGTAGTGTTCTCAGTTCAGTTCTTAAATCACAGAATGGTAGGGGTTGGAAAGGACCTCTGAAGATCATGAAGTCTAAATCCCCTGCCAAAGAAGGATCACCTAGGGTAAGTTAAACAGAAAAACATCCAGAGTATGAAATATTAAGAAGTTTTTATCTATCAGTTCTGTAGCTCTAAGTGAGGGATAAGTAGTACAGAAGATGTTATATATAAATATGAAAAAAAAAAATTGTCATTCAATACAAAGACCTTTAAGTTTCACAATAATAACTAATGCAGATAGTTTAAACTATGATAGCAGACCACATATGGCAGACATTTATGTCTGTCATTGTCACAAAGATTATCACAGTAATAGTACAAGAGTAGCTGTATGCATGAAAAATAACTTTATCATATTGCACTGCATGTTCTGATTCAGCAATGCTCTTCTCTCCAATATTATAAAACAGACAGCCATGTAATCACTTTGACCAGTGTAAGTGTAATGAGAAAAAGGATAACCCATTGTGGAGAATGGATAAGAATGACATCAATATGTTCAATTTTGACAGATTAAACATAATAAAATATTGAAACCAGAATATATCTGATGTGTGGTACAGGTTAAGAGGAAAAAGGACCAACTGACTCCTCAGAAAAGAGGTTATTTGTAGATCCAAAATCACAGTAGTGAAAAAATAAAACCTGTTATTAAATATCATTGAATTAAACGTAATTACCTGCTTTCTTTTAGTTTATTGAAATTTTGTTCAACAAATAAATATTGAGAAAGTCTACTGGACTTAAATTACCCATGTGAAAGAGTTTAAACTTGTCAACCTTGTGGAGTTTAATTAAGGGATATAGCAAAAATCTGAGTTTCTACTTGGCATACTTTATTTAAGAAGCTGTTCCCATTGTCTGACAATGTTGTCGTGTACATATGCAACAGAGGCTTAAGCACAACGGAAAGTGAGTACAGCTAAGTACATTACAGGAGAGAATAATGTTCCTTGGAGAAGTGAAGGTTCGTGATCAACCCTAAAGCATGTGAGAGAGAGTTAGTTCATGCTTGAGAAAGCCAGAGAATTACTTTTGAGAGATACGTTTTGAGGTAAGAGGGACTGATACATCACCTGGATGCTTTTCCTCTGTATGTATGATAATGTCATACTGTGTTAAAGTATTTGAGAGGGGAAAATAGTCTTGAAAAGGGAAGTCAGATGACTTATTTGACTATTTTAACAGATTACTGATTTTTTTATGGTGAGTATGAGAAAAAACAGAGGTGATAATGGTGAAATAGGGACTAGAAGGATATTTTGGCTGTACTTTAGGAGGCAAAAATTATTTATGAGTTAAGATAATATAAGACTACCACTTACAGAATAGATGTCATGTTAAGGTTTTGTAAGTACAGAAGAGCCAAGAGCATGATGTCATTTTTAGTCTTCATTCTGAAGTCTGCCTTATGGTCTTGGTTTGACATGCTTGGTCAGGTAATGTATACTTTGATTTCATCTGAAATACTCAGTGGCAGAATTGTCTGGCTACTGTCAGATCCAGGATCTGAGGTCATTTCTCTGTCATAAGGTGGTAGTGACATGCCTTCCAGGGGAGCATCCAAAAGAATAAAGGCTCTGTCAACCTCAGGAAGAATCAGCAGATGAAAATCAAATGTTTTACAAGTTCCATTTTCCACAAACTTGTATTTTTTAGATGAAGGAAAAAGTAGGGAAGGAAAAAGATAGAAATAGGAAGTCCTTCACCAGGAAAGAAGGGAATAAAGATGTTTTGGAATTTTAAAAAATATCTCCAGCTAGTCTCATGACTACTGATTAATTTTATGTGCTTTATCAGTGATAATTTCAATAAAGAAAACTAAAATTTCAATTGGTTAAAAATCAACTGAAATATAAATTGAAAGTGGACCAAAGGAAAAAGTGTAGATCATGCAAATATTACAAAGTTATCAGAATGAAAATAAAATTCCTAAAACTCATCAAAAAGTCTTTACAACAAAAGCTTCAATTAAACTTGTTTCACACATAGGCATTTTTTTCAGGAAACACAGTTTATAGATTACTTATTAGTCCACTACTATAATTTCTGAGTTTTTCATCACCCACATGGAAAATATTTCAAATGAGTCTTCATATCATAATGCATTCAAAGATAAAGATTTTACTCTATTCCTTCATCAATGATTTAACATTTCAAAATAGAATGTTATATGAATTTGATGTCATGCATCATTGTTTAAAGCTTGCATTTCTGGATTTGCTGGAGGGAAATGGAGATGAAGATGACTTGTTGTCCTGACTTGAGAGGAAAAAGTAAAAAATTAAGTAAAAGCTGAAATAGTTTGTAACATTTAATAAAATATTGTGACATCACTTTTGTCTTCCTTTGTGATTTATCAGGAGTCTTTGGATTTAAAGTACAAACATAGTCTTGAATCCCAAACAGTAAGATGTATTTTTTTGGAAGTAATTAATGTTTTCTGTGGAGGTGGGTAATGCCATAGACTGATGAACTGTAAAACCTTTCTAATTATGCAACAGTCATCTAAGAAAAGCAGTATAAAAGTATTTCAACACTTAAAAATGTATAGCTGTTAGTGTGTTCCAGGTCAGTCACAGGTTCACAGAGTATTTGGGGTTTGAAGTGACCTCTGGAGATTGAGTCCTACCCCCCTGCTAGAGTAGACCCATATAATCTAGCTCAGGTCACACAGGAATGCATGTAGATGGGTCTTGAAAGTCTCCAGAGAAGATGACCTTGGTCAGTACCAAAACAAAAGTAACCTACTATTTATCAGCTATTATTATCTGAGAAACTTCTCTACATAGACTTGGTCCAGTCCCAGATGTATAGAGAAATGTGCCACGTGAGCTCTTTAAAATCCATTTGTGTCTGAAGAGTGGAAGCAAGTTTGGTAGAAAGGAAGTAAGAATTAAAAGGTAAAATTAATAGCACAGAAGAATTGGCTATGTATAAGGAAAATGAGATGAGAGTGGTTATGGTTATCAGACTATTTCTGAGGGAAATAATTGAATTTCTAACACTGTTAACATGCAGTATTGAACCAAAAGGGGAAAATATATATGTACACATTCAGATACAAGCATGAGAGATCTAAGTGTCAAGAAAAATCTTTTATGCTTGAAGATTAAAATACTCAAAAATATATTAAGGACTTTGAACAATGGAGAAACACAACTGGAAAAAGTACCAGCAGATTCAACACACATGAGTGTAGAGGTAGTCTGGGCAGGGGTTTGGCAAACAGGAGGAACTCTAGGCAAAAGCCTCCTTTTCCTTAGCCATGACTATAGGATCTTAAGCGTTCCTTAAATATTTCCTTTCTCTGCAGCTATCCTTCCAAGCTCAGTAAGACTGTTCAAGATACTATTCAAAGTGATGAAAGTAGGAGACTGGAGAAACTAATCCTAAAGTATTTCCATGTTGGGGCTTTCAGGCAACCTGTATATAGAAAGGGATGATATTCTGCTAAGACAACTCCTCTTCTACCTGCATTAGGACTATTTGTTAATGTTCTTATCTTGGTTAAATTGAAGGGCTAAAATTGAAAACAAGTCTGTTCTTGTGGTTTTCTGCCAAGAAAGGAAAAATCATGACACAATTGTTATACACAAAAGTTATTTAACAAGATGTCAAGAATACAACTAAAGAAGTATATGGGAGAGAGAAACAAAACAAATCAACCCCCCCAAAAAACAAACAAGCAAACAAAAATCCCACACACATAAAAAAAAAAAAAATCGCAAAAAGAAATATAGGTAGACATGTTAGATCATTCTCCCAAAGGTTTTCTACCCCTATCAAAGTGCAAGATCAGAGAAGAAGATAGATAAAATATTACAGGATAGAATAGGGATTTGAAGCATAAAAGTTAGAAATAACCAAAGTACTGTATGAAACCTACTAAAATATGCACAAAGAACACTAAAATATGCTGGCTGGCTGTGCTTTGCACACCATGTACATATTTACCTGCAAGACAATAAACTCAGATAATCATAATTTTGAATTTGAGTACAAAACCACCAGATCTAAAGATCTAGTGGGCTTTGCCAAAGAAAAACTGACTGGGGTACAGTGGTCTTAAAGTACAGCTATAGTATCAGTCAGAGTTGGAAGGGACCACAAGGATCATCTAGTTCCAACCCCCTGCCATGGACAGGGACACCTAGATCAGGCTGGCCAGAGCCTCATCCAGCCTGGTCTTAAACACCTCCATGGATGGGGCCTCAACCACCTCCCTGGACAACCCATTCCAGGGCTTCACCACTCTCATGGTGAAGAACTTCCTCCTCACGTCCAGCCTGAATCTCCCCACCTCCAGCTTCATTCCATTCCCCCTAGTCCTATCACTACCTGAGATCCTGAGAAGTTCCTCCCCATCCTTCTTGTAGGTCCCGTTCAGATACTACTTGGAGAGGAAACTATGTGAAGTACTTACACATTCCTAATTCTGCTGCTAAATAGTAATTCAAAATGGTTAATGCCTCCAGTATCAGAACATCTTGGAGATCTATGGAAATCTTGTTTCATATATATATATATATATATATATATATATATGTATATATCAGTATGTATGTATGTATACACTAGAGACTGAAAATAAAAATTAATTACTAATTCCCTGGGAAAGAATATGCATTTAACCACACTAATAAAATTTTATTTGGAGACTCAGAAAACTATTTATTTGTCATTGAAGTTTTATCAGATTCCTACAATGGTTATGCCTAAGACCACTGGTCTGCTGTATCAATATAGATGATGTATGCCTGAAGATATTTACTCTAAACTTGTTTGGCAGTGAGTAGAGTAGTTATTTGCAAAGCACTACATGTGCTTAGACAGGTAACTAGCACAAGTAGGATGAATCAGCTTCTATTTTAAGCTATAAAAGGAAGCCAAAATATCTACTTTTTATTTAAATGGCTAAATTTCACACATGCAGGCAATTATTTTGGCGCCTGAGCACAGATATGTAGTGTAATTTTAAATACTTGAGAGAGTCCAAGACATCTTGTAGATATAGTGAAGGGCATATATTGTACTTCAGAACCAACAGCCAAAGTTGACCAATGCTACACTGATGAAGGCAACATCCTCATCTGAAAGGTGGTTGAGATCACATCAAAGTATGGCTGGGTCAAGAAAATCCTCTGCTCTGCATGGTCAGTTTGGGCTGTCACAAAACTAAACTCTGAACTTTTATAGGTCTAATGAAAAAGAACAAGAGGAAGATAGCCTCCAAATAGTCAATGAATAAAGTAATGTAATATTAGGGATTGGAATCTGAGATTCCTTCTGGCTGTTTAGATGTCCCAGTCCTGACTCTGTTGGTCACTGCTTGAACTATCAACATTCCCACGTACCTGTGCAACTCCAACACTCCTGCAGTTGCTACACTATAAAGACCTCTCACTCTTTAATATAGGTCAGCATAGCTGCTAAACAGAAAGATTTGTTATTGAAGCTCTGTAGGCCTGTTTGCTACTTTTTCAGTAATACAAAAAAATCTGGAGTGTTGCTCACACACCAAATGCCTGGTTTAAATTTGCATTTTAATAAGCGTTCATGAATTATGTAGGCAACACAATGAGAACATTTGAAATGGTGTTTGCATCTACTATGAGACTTAAAATTTAATGGATTTTTAAGTAATTAGCATGAGCTATTTACCACATTGTTATAAGGTAGGAGTAGCTGAATAGAAAAATAAATATGAAAATAATATGCACTAAATGCTACTTCTTGCAGTATTGTATTTTTTAAAGGTTTAAATTGACTATCCAAATTGACAGGGAGAATATGAAATAATGTATCTCCTCTGTTGGTTGCTGCTTTAAAAAAATTCTTCTGACATTTACAAGTTGACAGACTAATTCTATGATATTTTTGATGTGACATAAAGCAATACATCCATAATCTAGCATGTCACAGCCATTTTTTATATGTATGGTCTATGCTCAACTAATCTAGGAATCTCAGTGAATGATCCATTGTCTGCATTCTCTTATAGGAAGCCTGCAGTTCTGCAGTACTTCACTCTGCCATCAGCTAGTTTAAGGGACTCTTTATCTGAATGGAGAAAGACATAGCAAAACCCCAACAATTACAAGATCACAACCTACGTTCACATCAGAAATAACGCCTACATAGCTTTTTGACTATGAACATGATAAATTATTAGGCTGAACTGGAAGAGTAGTAAGCACTCCTTGTCTTGTAATAAGTTGTTCCTTCAAATGTCTGGTTCTTATGATGGAATGTGAAGGGAACATGTTAGGACAGGCAGTGATGTCTATATAATAAATCACCAAAGATGCAAGGAATCTGCCCAAGGCAAGTGGAGACTCTGCTTCTCCATCTACTTCTAAGGATGAACATTTATCAGAGCAATGTCTTTTATGGCATAAGCAAGGGAAGACATTTGGAAGTGAAACACCTTGATTTTAATTTGAGTCCATACCCATCAAGATAAGTACCTGAGTTATCATTGACAAAGAATAAACAGTGAGAGTGAAAATTTACTGGGGACTGAGGCACACTTTCTCCTAGAAATCCTGTTTCCAAAGCAAACACTAGCCTGTGCTGCAAGACACCAGATCTATCATGTTGTAAAATGAAAGAAAGCCATGTTACCTAAGTAGTCAATATAAGATGACCAAATCTGGATTTATCTAGCAAGTTATGTGATGATTGTTCAGCTGAGGAGGTTGCTCAGCATTCATGAGTTCCTGAAAAGCTTTCAGAAGATTTATGGAAATTTCCATAATTACTGAGGTGAACAAAGACAAGTTTTCTGGAAAATTGTCCTGCTCTTGAGTAGGTTCCTGATTTACAGAACACTCGTGTAAACTATACCTGACCCAAGATAATAATGGAACGATTAATTTAATCTAGCAATTTTAGCTCAAAAAATCTGTCAAACCCTGTGTACTGTGGTTTTCAAAGAAGTCTTTGGTATGAGTTCCAAACTTCATCCATAAAAAGATTATGTAGTAAAACCTGTCTTGATGGCAGTTGGAGCAGAGTTGGAGCAATTCCAAAAGATTTTAAAAATTACTCCCATCATATCTGAAGCTAAATTCTACTTCTGTTAGTATGCAGTGCATTACAGGTTCCAACAAAAGTTGTTCAAGCATGCATTTCAAGCCAGAGTCTGGCACATGGATTTCCAGTTTCACAAGGTTTATGATGTAAAATGTTTTCCCTTGTGCCAGCAGGAACACATAAAACAACAGAAACTGTGTGCTGGCCTCAGAGAACTAAGTGTTTTGCACTCTTCCACAAAAGCCTCCTCTGAGTGACACTGACAGTAACACTGATGGGACTGAGGAGGAACTGTTTCCAGCACTGGAGGTGCTTTGTTATAATATCTTTCGTGGAGAGAATCAGAAATATTAGTGACATATCTGTGAGGATGCCACAGAACTTTTAAGATGAAGATACATCATCATCATTTTCTCAAGTGCTAAATATAGATTAGCAACTTTAGCTTCCACAGACACAAAAATAATACTTCTGGAAATAACACAGAAAGAATGCACTTAACAAGGTCTAGTGTTTTTGGTCTAACTAGTAAGCAAAAATAAGACATAATAATAAAGATATCTATGTCAGGTCTTGTTTTTCAACAGTATTGTATTTTGAGTAGGATTATGCTTTGCCTCTTCAGAAAGGGAACAATCTCCCTAACTGCCTGTGTAGCAAAATTGGCTTTGGATATTCAAATGTTAGGTGAGCTAGGTGGTGTGAAATGGCTTTCAAAATGGCTTTGTGCTTTTAATATATTTTAATTTGTCAGCAAAGGAATAAGTGAAATTTGAGTGCCGGAGAAAAAGAATGACAATCTCCAAAATCACCACAATAAAACCAAAACCCACAACAACAACAACAACAAAAAAAAAACAAAACCAACAAAAAACACCACAAAGGGAAATTGGTGGTTAAGGGAACAGCAACAGCCATTACATTGTCTCTACTACAGCATCATTTTGCCCTAGGATTGCAGCAAACACCCCAAGCTTTGCAAGATGCTGTGACTTCAGCAAGGGGAAGTGCAGGTTTACATGCCTGCCCTGGTACTTATGGTATTTCCAGCCAGAACCATAAAATTCTGGCTCAGACAATATCTACAGAAGCCAATTAAATGAGCCATTGGAATGTTACATTGTGACCAGGATCATGTAAATCGTGCTGGATACCTGTATCTCAGGGCTGCAGTATGTGGGAAGGGAAGGCAGACCACAGGGCACGGAGCAGGGAGAAGGATCCTTCCTGTGCTCTGTGGCATATTCTCCTTTCCTACAATCTGTTCCATTCTATAAAGGAATTTAATCAAGGAGCACACATTGTCTTTCTTCCTTATGATGAAAATATGTTCTCAGAGATCAGGTGATTCACAACCAGAGAATAAATTAATTTGTTCAAACCAGCCTTATTTCTTTTCACACTCCTTCCCCACCATGAGAGGCTATGGAGCAGAGTTCAACACTTTCTGTTTGCAAACAAAATTGCAGCTTCTGTCTTGTCAGGGGTTCTTGCCTAATTTTTTTTTCTTGCTTGTTACCATAGTAGCAGCATGGTAACTTTTTCGCCCATGAGAAAAAAACAAAGACACAGCAATGTGCAAGTAGCTCCTAGGCTGAAGATCTGATTCATCTACTCTGCACTGGAATTAATTCTTCCATTTATTAATGCTTTCTGTTGAACTGAAACTCTGAAACCTGATGATCTTAAATTGATTCTGATTGAACACAGGACATAATTAAAATTGTGACTAGAAGTCCAGCAGAAAGAAAGTAGCAGCTGAACCTTCACTTGACAGGTCCATAGATATCAGATGATGAATATGGGACAACTACTCAGGGAATCAGTGAGGAGGTTTTTTTTAACACCTTCATATTGTACATTAAAGAAACTGAACTATGAGGAGAACATGATTCAGTTCTTAAGGTTTTCTTCAAAAGCCTTGGGCCTTGGTAGCGCCACCAGGTTCAGTGCGAAAAAAAATCATCTGGGAAATCCTGCTCTATTACAGTGCACAAGGTTGGAATACCATTAAAAGTCAGAACACTGCTCTTAGTATAGTCCTCTTCATTTGTTATTTTGAAATGATCTCACCTTTTTTTTGCATCTCTTCTCTAATAGTTTCAAACATAGTTTTAAGCATTCAAACAAGTATTAAACTAATGCTGTAGGGAACATACTTGGCTTATCTTTTCTCTTGCTACTTGATGTTCAGTACCAAGGGGTCAGCTCTTCTGATAGCTGCTCACAATCATCTTCTTGCTAGATTTCAAAGAAACAGTTCCTGGCTACCTCTAGCTTGGGAAAAGCACTTAATGAACAAAGCTGCTTTGTTGTTCTCCTTGTAGCCCATCTTAAAACTTCTTTTTGTCATGTTGGCTACAGTGATGTAGACTGCAGTCTCTGGGGCACAGCAGATAATTTGCCTCAGTGATTAATACAGGCTGCCTTGACTTGATCTTTGATGAAGGCTTTTGGAAGCCACTATTTCTTGAAAGCTTATTTCTTAGATGCAGAAGCAGTTCTTTCTGCTGCCAGAGAGGATCACTGGTTTAGGACTCTGGTTTTGGTATTCACATGTATGATGTTGTAGTGAAGGATGCTTATGGTCAGGATTGTGCCCCAAACATTTGTGTAGGATATATTTCTCTGTGTGTTAACCCTCCTTTATTTCCCCTTCTTTCTGGAGGCAGCAGGGGGGATCCTGGCGTCACTGAGTCCAGGTAAACAGCCTACCTGGGCGTGGTCTCACCCCTGTAGTACAAGAGGCAGGCTACATGTTTTTTTCCCTGGGTATAGCATATACTTAGGCCATATTTGGTAGGTGTCAGTTCATTGGTTAATCTTTGCATTAGCAACAGATGCTTATTGGACCAGTATTCACTGGGGCAAATGGTAAATAGGGGTCGTTTGGTAAATGAGCCCCCCCACCTCAGTGTTGGAGCCTGTGTGTGTGCATGCCAGTGCTTCAGGAGGCCTCGTGGTCCTTTTGCCACCGTCACCCAGCTGCGTGCGGTGCCATGGACAGCACTCTGTGGGATCAACCGCTGCGTGATCCATCACTGCAGGAGAAAACCTGGTAGACTGTGTGAACCAGCGTTGCTGACCTGCCACTGCCCCCCCTCTGAGCAAGGAACCTTTTGTATCCTGGGAGAGAACAGCAGAGCCACGCGGTGCAGCCACGCAGCCGGCGCCATTTCCTGTCTCCTTATTACGGCACATCCGTGCCACGTTGTCTGGACTATAAACATTATTAAGGAAAGACTCCACGAAGTTCTCAGCTTGTGAGTAGGCCAAGCCCTTCTTTACAGAGCTTCAGTTAGGATAGCGTTTATATTGCTCCAGGTGGAGGATTGCCGGTCACTGACCAACCCCCCCACCACCAATCTGACTCAGTTTCGATTATAAGTTCTGTGAATCATTTTTATTTAAGTGCCCATACATAAAATTCTGTAAAGATAGTTCCACTAACCGAATATTGATACCTGTGAAGGGTGATTGTAAATACCCCGTTACAGAGTTTGTACATATATATATATATAAATAAACTTATATTTTCATTGATGGATCTGCCGCGCATTTCTGAGGGCATATCCACTACAGATGTATAAATTACCCTTCTTCTAAGCCTTTGTCCAGATTCAAAATGTTTGGAAGAAGCAATTAGCTTAATGGAGACTTCCAGACCTGCTGACTTGCCAGCCTAGAGGTAACAAACTTTAATAAATGTTACAAATGGAGCATCAATTATGTGTTTTGTTCAAGCACTGACATTAAGCTTGACCTCAGTTACTTTGGACACATATTATTCCTACTAATGAATGAATGTTAAAGTTCTGTGCCTGATTCTGAGAGAGCAGAATCTCTTATGGTAACAACTGCATAATTCAACTTTGTGTGATTTAGCTTTTAGATCACACTGCCTATGTGCCTATGAGGTAAAGGGGCAAGATGGTGGTTATTTTTATATTCTGCACACCCTCCCCCTACCTCCCCTCTCCAAATTTATTATGCTATCCTCATTACCGAACAGTCAGAAATTCATGAGCCTTCCTATACAAAGATTCTCAGGATGGTCACTTTGACAGTTAGTCACTCAGTCTCCTTTTAAAGGAGGTAAGCCATTTGGAGTTGTTTTATGAAACTTAATGGGTTTAATTATGGGAATCAGTAGTTACTTTCATATGCTAAAGATTTCTTTGAATTGCTTGTGAAGTGTAGATTTTTAGAGACAGGTCTTTTCTGAGATAACAAACTCCAGAGTTGCTTAAGTGGGTGTCTTTCTCTGAAATCCTGGATTTTCGTTATACTAGTTGGTCTAAGAGCATACTGCAGAGAAGGAAAAAATTATGTGGAGATTCAATAATACCTGCTGTAAAATTAAATAAAACAGCTCCTATGAAAAAAAGATAACCTACATGGCCAGAGCTGAAGGGGTCAAACAATAAAATATCTATTGTCTCCTGTCAAAGTAAATTACACTAACAGGTTGCTATGGCACAGGCATTATGAGATACTTGATAGCAATATTTTTAAGATGAGAAATCTATATTACCTAGCAATAAAGGCAGGATGGTGAGAAATGTTTATCTCAGGTTATGAACATGCGTCTAGAAGCAGGAAAGTGACAAGTATTGCCTAGAATGTGACTTTAATTTCCAGGGATTGGTTAGGCTTTTCTTTTTTTCTCCTCAAAGTCTCTGTTAAAAACACTGCTTGATAATATTGTCTGCTTTGATCCATAACTTTAGGAAATACTTTTGGCTAGTGTCTGCAGGCCTTATGGTAACACAAGGATGGTCATCATGGCCGGCTGGAGCTGAGCTGCCAACTGAGACAATTGCAGCCCTGACACTTTGCTCTCAATTTCCACAAATTTGATGCTGAGTCATGAACAACTTGCTCCCCCTTCTCCCTCACCTCTTCCATGTGATAGATATGCTAAGGAGATGTAAAGTAATCAAGTCCTATAGTCTCATTCACAGAGAAGCCACCTTCATCCCTGATACTTGAAGCATGTTTGAGTAGGAGAAGGGAAAGATGTTATCTTGTTTACTCTTGATTCAATAAAAATTTGGTCTTGGGAAAACAAGCTCAGGATACAAAATACCTTTTTGTGTATGTAGTAGTGAAGGTACAGGAATAGAGATTGAACAGAATTTATGACTCCTTGGGTTAGACTCAGTACCCTTTGGATTAGACTCAGTACCCTTGTGTGTTGCATCTGGATAATTACAACGTTCATGACTGATCTTAATTTGCAAGGGACCCTGGGATAGTACTTCCTTGCTGGGGAAGGTTTACAATGTACTTCCCACTCTATTCAAACCCCACAGTCCCCCATCACAACAAACTCTTTTAGTTGCTGACTGTCTTTCTGTTTTATTTCTCCAAACTCAGCACAACCACAATCCTATTGGGGTCTTTGGGCAATAATCTAAAACAAATAGTTATTAAAAACAAGTCTTTAGCATACTGCTGCCAATTGTCAGGGTGTTGAGAACCACCCTGCAAGGAAGATGGTGTGTAGGGAAAAAGAAATGACACACAGGGAATAGATCTGATTAAATATGTTGAATCACACTGTCAGCTTTGGGCCTGGACCATTTTATCATCTTGACAGCTGCTTTTTGAAATTTGGGGGTATACTTACAGTAAGCAAAGAGTAATTGCAGTTCAGATTCATAAAATTATGCTCTTTAAGTTTTTGTTCTCTGTTTTTTTCCTTTTTTTTTTTTTTTCTTTTTTCCCCCTCCACACTTTCCACATTTTCACAATATATCATGCTTTTCACTGTGTTTCTAAAACTTCACAGAAACTTCTGAGATCTCCATTCTCCCACTCCACGCCTCCTGGAATCTGCACGTCTGAGCAGAACCAGAGTTTTCATTGCCAATAGAGCAGACATGGAAATGAAACACTTATGATTTCTCTCACCCAGAATTTTTTAGCTAGAGTCCATCTGCTCACCAGTGCCTATTTAGGAATGCATAACACCTTTTCCCTCTTCCATAGCAGCCAAACTGAGCAAGAGTGGGTGGAAATATTAAAATGACACATTTGAACTGAACTGTAACTTTTTATTAAATGAGAGGGAGAGAAAAAAAAAGTAAAAAAGGGGTGACTTGTCTCCTTTATAGATTCTGAGCTGGAGTAGAAAGACAAAACCTATCTGTTAAAATAATCATGGCTAAAATTTTAGTAATTAATATAATTTTGCCTGTTATCGTTGACATCAAAAAAATCACATTTTCACATGGATTGCAAAAGTCTGCTTAAAAAATAGTGGACGTCTTTCTACTGAAGGCTAGAAAGACAATGGTTTAAAAATACATGCGTATGATGTCTCACCATATAAAACCATGAATGCAAAATTTGGCACTGATTATGAACTGTAAGTTAGAGACAATTCAGTGGGCTTGAATTTCAAGTGTAAAGTTTTAAAAAGGGAAATGTTACACCTTACCATATTTCTTTTACCAATACATTGTAGCGTAGGTTTCAAGCACTTTCCCACATGTTGTGGTGAACATTTTACTCCTCTTATCTGAAATAATGTAGTTGACATTGCACAAAGCAACTGCTAGGCATGTTCATTCGCAGCTGCCTTCACTTCAGATTCCAATGGCTGCTGTCATATTCTGCTGCTTTTAAAGGTGCACCTACATTGTGCATTTATACTGCTTCCATGCCTGTGCTTCTCAGATGAGACATAAAAGCATAGACCTGAGTATGTGCAGTCATGAAAAATCTTATACAATTATATGCTTGCACCCTTCAGCTGCTGTTGCAATGCTGCAATAAAGCACTTGCTGCTGTAAATATTTTCTAAGGTACAAGGAAAAAATAAGCTTTTGCCTATCACCTGAAAATTATACTCTTGAGCCACACATCTGAAGATCAATGCACTCCAAATTACTAATTATGTTGAAAACAGCTTTTGAAATTCAGCATTGTTAAAAAAGTGATCCAGATAAACGTTAAGCACCTGTAACACCTAGTAGTACCAGTAGTATCTTTGGTTATAACACCATTTCAAATGAAACTGGTTATTTAGTTGCCTAACTTTTCAATTTCATCTTGAAAATTACATCTGATAAGTCTGTACAGCTTATCTGTAGGCATAGTAACATTGTGCCTGAGACTGGGAAAAAATATAAAATGACTGTATCCAGGGATTCCTTCCATGAAAAATTTGGCTCAAACATATCCTCATATAATAATATATGTTACCTAACAAGTCTATGTATGAAATTTGACTCTGAAAACACCCAGAAAAAAGCCTCTGATTTTAAAGAAGAATGCAGAGATCTGTTAATAAATATGACTATTCTTGCCACCCAAGCATTTTGGTATTAGGCATTTGTGCATCACTTTGAAGTTCCCATACCTGAAGTACTCATTCCCATCTGTCCTTATAGATAGGGTAGGTATGCAGCACTGGACAGATAGGTCACTCTGTAGTGATTCTGGGTAGGGTCATTTACCTCCACTGGCTGAAAATGGAGGCTAGCTTGTCTATTTCTGATAGTAGATAGTAGTAGATAGAAAAATGATGGAGATCAACCCCATCTACAATGCTGAGAGTTTCCATACACATGTCAAGGGTTAGGGCTGGGCTGGCCACTAAGCAACTGACAGATGTCCTGTGTTAACTGCTCTCTCTTCCCAAAGGGGAAAAGAAAGGAAATAATGGAGAGTGATGTATGAATTGGAAAACTAAGGAAAATAATAACAGTAAAATAAAATATATATATAAGCCCCATGTTGAATGCCGTCTCTCAATGACAATTATTCATCATCACAATTGATACTGTGGCAGAAGTCCCAGACTGCACTTAATGCCAGATAGGAACCAGATTCAGGAGCTGGACTGTTGAACTGGATTAAGGAACAGATGAATTGGGATTGAAGACAGAAAAGACAGATTCCTCACCAGACACAAGCCAATGAAGAGGAGAACGAGACATTTGCGATCCCTCAGCTTAATGCCAAATATGATGTATATAGAACAGAATAACTCACTGGTCAAAGTAGTATGCAAGATTTAGCAGTGACCTTGGTCTTCATACCAATCGTTGGTACTAACTAGAAACATTGCAAGTTATCACTGCTAGAAGCAGACACAAGCTGTGAAAATATGCCATCAACTGAAGAAAGTGCAGTTAGGAAGAGACTGAGATGAAAGGTAAAATCACTGAACAGTACTTGGTCTACTCTAACTCAGACAAGGACCACATAAAATGGTCCTATTTACTAGAGTCCAGAATTATACCTTTTCTTTGAGAGATGAGCAACAGTCATGCCAAAATTTCCACATGCCCAAATTTACTCTAATTTTTTTAACATTTGTAGTTCTTCAGGTACCATTTATCCAATGACTCTCCATGTATATATGTTGCACATTCCTTACATTCTTCCCACCATCCTATCTCCCCATTTTCCTCCTCTCAGCGCTTGATCTGAGACAAACCCCCCCAAAAAAAAATAATAATTTATTTTAGTAAACTTCAGACTGAGAATGTAAAGCAAGTCTTTCTGTAACTGTATTACCTAAAGTGACAGTAGAAATTTTCGTTCTGAATTGCCCTTTTATTCCATTTAGAGCCATTACTTGTATTTGCCTTTCTACATCAAATGCCAGGAGACAACAAAGTGATATACTTAACTTTGACTAACTTATAAATAAAGGAGCATATCAATGAAGCCTTTGGTTATACTTACAGTTCCCCTTTGAGTAAGGATATTTTACATGCTACTCTTCAAAGTGTCAGCTTGCCATTCTCCTGGCAGGCAGGACATAGTCCAAGTAATTCACATGCCTCCTGGGCATATGATTCAATGAGAGGCTCGTGATTTTTATTTTTTATATATACATATATAATGATACATTATAATAGTGCTATTATTGAAAGGCCTGGAAAAAAGTTCTTAACTCTTGATATGGGTGTCACTTTTGACTGTTAATGTAGGTAGTACTCAAACACAGAACTGCCAGAGTGTGTTGAGCCAGAGACGTAAATGTTTTACTCTGGGTTTGGTTGCTAAATATTTCTGTATAAAGGAAGTTTCTGACTCTTTCTCTTGCAGATGTTGCACCTCAAACTGTACCTTTGAATCATGAGCTGGCTATTGGACTACACTTGATTGAAAATCTGTCTACATTTTCCACTATATGAGGTTTTTCAGTCCCCAATATCTCAGAGCCAGGGAGTGACAGGCCTTTAAAAACGTACACTACTGAGAAGAATTTCCTATTGCCTTGGAAATGTAGGGAAACTGCTGAAGCTGAAAATATGTCTGACAGTATCAGAGAAAGGGTTGGTGTCTGTTAAAGAACTTGGAGTAATAAGGTTATTTAACATTTATACCACATGCTCATTTACAGGTGAGGTATGTCAAGATTATTATTATTTCTAGTCCCTTCTCCACAAGAGAATATTAATCCTGCAAAGTCGAGAGACTTAAAAGTGAGGCTCCAGAAGACAAGTCATTAAATACACAAACTAAGAAAAAAGTTATTCTCAGAAAGAGCAAATCAATTTAGAATAAAACTTTATTTAGAATAAAGCAAACCAGGTTGGAAGAAACCTTCAAGATCATCACGTCCAACCCATCAACCAATCCAACCCACCCAAACAGCTAACCCATGGCACCAAGCACCCCATCAAGACTCCTCCTGAACACCTCCAATGACGGCGACTCCACCATCTCCTTGGGCAGCCCATTCCAATAGGCAATCACTCTTTCTGTGTAAAACTTCTTCCTAACATCCAACCTGAACCTCCCCTGGTGCAGCCTGAGACTGTGTCCTCTTGTTCTGGTACTGGCTGCCTGGGAGAAGAGACCATCATCCGCCTGTCTACAACCTCCCTTCAGGTAGTTGTAGAGAGTGATAAGGTCACCCCTGAGTCTCCTCTTCTTCCGGCTAAGCAACCCCAGCTCCCTAAGTCTTTCCTCATAGGGCTTATGTTCCAAACCCCTCACCAACTTCGTTGCCCTTCTCTGGACTCATTCCAGCAAGTCAACATCCTTCCTAAACTGAGGGGCCCCGAACTGGACACAGTACTCGAGGTGTGGCTTAACCAGTGCAGTGTACAGGGGCAGAATGACCTCCCTACTCCTGCTGGCCACACTGTTCTTAATGCAGGCCAGGATGCCATTGGCCCTCTTGGCTGCCTGGGCACACTGCAGCCTCATGTTCATCCTACCATCAACCAGCACCCCCAGGTCCCTCTCTGCCTGGCTGCTCTCCAGCCACTCTGACCCCAGCCTGTAGCTCTGCATGGGGTTGTTGTGGCCAATGTGCAGAACCCAGCACTTGGATGTGTTAAATCTCATGCCGTTGGACTCTGCCCATCTGTCCAGCCTGTCGAGGTCTCTCTGCAAAGCCTCTCAACCCTCCAGCAGATCAACTCCTGTCCCCAGCTTGGTGTCATCAGCAAATTTACTGTTATACAGCAATAAATTTTAGAACAAAACCAAGACAAAACAATGCAAACTATCATAGCTCTATTTATACATTGACCAGTGGTGCAAAGTATGGGTTAAAAAAAACAACACTGATATAATTTAGAATAGAATAGAATAGAATAGAATAGAATAGAATAGAATAGAATAGAATAGAATAGACCAGACCAGGTTGGAAGAGACCTTCAAGATCATCGTGTCCAACCTATCATCCAACACCACCTAATCAACTAAACCATGCAACCAAGCACCCCATCCAGTCTCCTCCTGAACACCTCCAGTGATGGTGACTCCACCACCTCCTCATGCAGCCCATTCCAATGGGCAGTCACTCTTTCTGTGTAAAACTTCCTCCTAACCTCCAGCCTAAACCTCCCCTGGCGCAGCTTGAGACTGTGTCCTCTTGTTCTGGTGCTGGTTGCCCGGGAGAAGAGACCAACCTCTGCTGGTCTACTGAGCTTTGCCTATATAACACTAACATCAGCAGCTGTGGTGCCAGTCACTCATAATCAGGACAACTTCAGTTACCAAGAGCACAAGACACAGGAGGAAGAGACTTAAGGCTTTCAATGTATTTAGTAGAGTGTAAGAACATAGTGTGAGATGTGTGATTTCTCTAGGTGACTAATACCAAGATTCATGAAGATACACATTTAAGTACTTTGCTTTTTAAACTCTCAGGACAGCTACACAGGAAAAGACCCTGACAAGCTCAAGTGCCTCTACTGTCTGCTGTCTGGGATGTTGATTTCTGCACACTCTTTCTGACAGGTCCTTCATCTTAATAATAGGGAAACCAAACAAATTACATGTATTGTGACACACCTTCACAGATAATTTAGATGTATTTCATAGGATTACAGCACTTGTATCACTTCTTGATTTCTTACCTACTACTTCAGGGGCTTAGTTTAGATAACTAAAACCTAGGAGTCTAAATACAAGCTAGTCACCATAGACTATCCATGTAATCACTGCTGAAAAAATAGTTCCAATGCACAAGATGTCAGATCATAGAAATATTGCTAAAACAGGTAAGAGTAACTATTCTCTGAAGAATCCTATTTCTCTACATTGAGTATAAAACTCTGGTAACGACTTCTTGAAATTCAGTTACCATAAGTATGCCTGAAATTAATTGAGGAATCTCATTATTTTTTAATCTTAATTCAGCCCTGAGCTCTGAGTCAGATAAAATCTGGAATCAGCATTTACCAAAGGCAAAGAGGTTTTAGCAACTGCTGCATCAGAAAGTATGCCTTAAGTTTTAAAAGCCATCAGACATTTCAGAGCCCTACCTCACTTCTGAGTTCCTGGTTACAATACTTCTGCAATAGCAGAAAAATTATTATTTTTTCCTTATTTGGAAGAAATGCTTGAATCAGAAGCAATTGCTATTCTATGTCAGGTGACAATATCTTCTTAAAAGCTTTTCTAGTGAGCAAAATTTTACATGAAAGAGATCTGTTTCCTAGGTTATTTCACTGAATAACTTACAGATTTCACATGAAAAATGGCTGCCATATCTTACTACCTAGTTTCACGGAGCACTTGCAGCTAATGTATTTTTATAACTGCTTTATCAGTTATACATAAAAGTGGGTAAAGTTTTACTCACATTGAAGAAATAAAAATATTCAGTTAGAAATTTCAGTTAGATCAAAATAACACAAATATATTTGGGCAAAACATTAAATACAAAAAAACAAAACAAAACCAAACAACAGCGTGTCAGTTAATTTCAGATTATCTTGTCCAATTTTCAGGTTGTCTTTGTTAATACAGGTCTTTATTTAAAAAAAAAATTAAAAAAAAAATTACATTTTAAGAAGAAAAATTTACTAAATTTCATTACAAATACCAAAATTAAATGTTATGGTTATGGTATTTCAAAAGTGAAACATTCCTCAAAAATTATCCACCGGAGTTGATAACCCTTCATGTAGATGCCCTGGAGCAGAAATAAAGTTAATTTTCAGATAATGGGATGAGGCTGGAGGTAGGGAGTTTCAGGCTGGATATGAAGAGGAAGTTCTTCACCATGAGAGTGGTGAAGCCCTGGAATGGGCTGTCCAGGGAGGTGGTTGAGGCCCCATCCCTGGAGGTGTTTAAGACCAATCTGGATGAGGCTCTAGCCAGCCTGATCTAGTGTGGGATATCCCTGTCCATGGCAGGGGGGTTGGAACTAAGTGATCCTTGTGGTCCCTCTCAACCCCAACTGATACTAAGATAAATTACTGTGTTTTGGATTTAAGATGAAAATAATTTTTATCGCACACTGTCTCTTCTGTTGTTCCTAAGCGCTGTTTATACTATGTCAGGGACATGTCAGCTTCTCATATGTCCCTGCCAGGGGAGGTTCGGAGTTCACAAGAAGCTGGAGGGACACAGTGATCCAAACAAGCCAGAGGGATATTCCATAAGATAATGGCATCAAGCCCAGTATATAAAATGAGGAGACCTGACCCAGAGGGTAATGCAGCTCAGGAATTGGTTGACCTTTGGTCATTGGAGGATGAGATTTATTGTGTATCACTTTTTTAATATATGATAATAATTACAACAACAACAACAATCGTCATTAATTTCCCCCCTTCCCTTTTCTTTAGTGTTAAATTGTCTTTATTTCAACACATGAATTTTACCTCTTTTTTTTCCTAATTCTCTCTTCTACTCAAGTGGAGAGTGAAGAAGTGGCTGTGTAGTTTTTCATTTCCAGATGGGCTTAAACCACGAGAACAGAGGATTTACTATCCATAGAAGGATACATCACTTGATTCTAGGAAATAGGTGAAGGCTCTATCATTTTTTGCTAGTTTTTTCCTTGTTACCACTGGTGTTTCTCTACTTATCTCAGTGCTTTCTGCAGATCCCAGTCTTATCTGCCTAACTTACCCATCTGTCAGGAGTGCTAATATTTAAGTCAGAGATGATACAATATTTGGCAATAGTGTGTTTAAAATTGATGCAGCACTTCTCCCCATTTCATTTATGGTTAAGAGAGATATTTTCATTTCATTGAGACAATACAATTTAGTTATTCAGCCAATGCAAAAGCCAAAGTTGTATGAGCTTTCAGTGCTGAGAATTTTGTCTAGAATTTCTGCTGTGAAAGTTAAGCTTTGAAATTAATATGGACCTTTCTAGTACTGTTACTGAAAAGGAAATATTTTCCAATCTTCCTGTTCTTTAGCAGTCAACATTTGGAAGGCTAGGCCCAATTTTTTTTCTGAAGTATGTCATCAAATAACTCATTCTGCTTTTGATACACTGGGTGTTGGACAATTCTATGTGGAGAATGACATTTTGTTTTTCTCAGTAGCTAACAGATTTTTATTCACATATTATTCCTGTGAACTTTCACTTCCCTGTTCTCATGGAATGAGCTGCCACTCAGCTTTTTAAATGGCACTGCATAATAGACTGCTTCTCTCTTTAGGTGAACTGGTCTATTTCTCATCTTGACTTGTGCATTGTAAGAATACAGTCTCTTTCTTGTAGCTACATGCCTGTGATGGTTTCAGCCTTAACTGGGAGTTAAGAGCTCAGATGGGGGCAAGACTGAGAATCTCTCCCCTGCTCCCCCCTCCTCCTCCCCCCTCCCTCCCCCCCCAGCAGAGAGGGAAAAAAAAGGAAAGGATTAAATCCACCAAACAATAATTTGGAGTCGGCTTGGAAGTAGAGGTAAACAGTTTTTTTCTTTAAACAAAGTCAAACAAAACAACAAAAATATATAGCAATAACAGGTAAGATTCACAAGGGCAAGGAACAGGGGTAGATGGGAGGGGGACAAAAATGAAGAATACAGAACCAATTTCTCTCTGAAGAGGCATAGAGGCAGCAGGGAGAAGGAGCAGGCCCGACCACGTGGAAGAGGAGCAGGAGGGCAGTCACAGTAGCTCTCATCCAGGAGAGGCAGGAGGAGCCAAAAGGAGAGCTAATGACCCCAATGCCTCCCCTTTTATACTCTAGCTGGGCAGGGAGGGGGGAGTGGAACAGACTCAGCTTCCCTTGGAGGGAGAGGGGGAGGGAGAAGAGGAGGGGGAGGAAGGGGAGGGGGAGGAAGGGGAGGGGGAGGGATGGGTGGGGGGAAACGCCCTGCAGGAAGTGCAAAGTACCCGCAAGCCCTCCACCTTGCTTTTTTTTTTCGTTTCCAGAATGGGCGTTAACCCACCACAATGTCATTTAACCTTCATGAAACTCTCAGTTCCTTGGTTTCTTTTAGCAAGAAAATTCATTGTTTTCTCCATATGGAAGTCTGTTGCTCCATCCCAGGGACACTGTAAGTGAGTTTATACTTAGCATCGGATTGGAGGACGCTATAAATATGCATCCAGTTAGAAGATCTTAAAATAATTTTGATTCTATTAATAAAATAGGCTTAGTTTGTGATCAGATGAGTTTCTGAATTACTACTTTCCTTTTGTGAATGCTAAATGTTATTCATGCAGTAAATATCTGCAAGATGAAATAAAATAGCTGCCTACAGTGTTTATATAATACACACTTCCTTCTTTGGCTACTCCAGTACACTGACAAGGAGAAAGCATGTGTGATTAATGTTTCCAGAATTTATTCTTTATGGAACAGGTTTCGATACAGACACTATACCAACAAAACGTATAAATTGATCTTAATAATGATATTTATATGATGATAACACAAATAGAAGGAAAACCAGTGGGAATAAGGATAAAAGGAGGTGAAATACTAAAAAGGAATATTGCAAACGTCATCTGTCCAGGCTAGAATTTCACCTTATTCATTCACCAAATGGGACTGGATACTATCTTCCCTCCTCCAAAAACCACCTTGAATAAACCTGAAGAATTTTCTTTCTTTTCACTTTCCTTTGTGAAAAGCGATGACTTCCTCTAGGCATCAGTTTGCTAAGTGTGCAGCCATTGTGTGGCAAGGCCAAAGAAAGGCTGCTTTTCTCATCATCAGTCCTATTGACAATCCAATTTAGTACTTAGACAGCACTCTCTAGTCCTGTCCAGACCAAAGACCCAGTTATCAAGTCTCATCTGGCATGTGACTCCCATTTCACCAATGTGTAGGCTAAACAAAAATTCAAGAAATACTGTATTTTTTAGAAAGACTTGGTGCAGTGATATAGGGAGAACTTATATATTTGTATTTTAGAAGAATGGGGGAAAATATCTGTGTAGCTCTACTATATGCTTTGAATCATTATCAGTACTAAGATATTCGTAGATAGATTACATTATTATTAGGTTGGAAGCCTCAAGGACATTTGGGATGCCTAGCATTAGGCAGATAATAATGTAATTCTTAAATCTGAAATTTTATACTCTAGTACTTGTATTTATTTGTGATTCTAGCCCTGTAGCTATATGAATCCCACCTCGGATCTTGGTATTTATTTGGGTATGAACATTAGTCAAAAAACACGTAGTGCCCACATAGAATAAGGAGAATGGCAGCAGAAATAGCTAAAATAAACAACTGAAGCAGTTTGCCATTGTAGATCTGATGGGCTTCAGATTTCAATTCTCCATTTGACAGCGCCAAATATATTTCTTCTCCAGACTTTCTCAAGACACTGGAGACATGGAGACTATAGATAACTAATTAGAGCTGTTTCAATGGAAATTAAATCACTCGTGGTCGCCAAGATACTGAGGTTTAGAACTATCACAGAAATAATATTTTTGTTGAAGGTAATACAAATCCCTGGTGTGATTATCATTAATCTGAGATGTGTAACTGGTCCTATTAATTTCCATTTGTTAGAAAGCGTATTTTTAAAGTATTTGGCTTCTGCGGGACTATGCACCTGCTTAAAATTAAGCACATGCTTCTGTGCTTTGCTGGAATTGAGCTTTAGATTTAGTAAAAGCTTAAAGACTGACAATAATAATAACAATAAAACTGCTATAAGTAAGGCAGTGACACCAAGATAGTTACCACTGTGGCTACACTGAGCGGTATATACTGTAGCATAGAGCATAGTAGCAGTAATTACACACTTCACTAGTTTTTATTGTAATGTATGCTATAGTGTAACTTAATTTCCATCTTGTGCATATTAACTCAAGATACATTTGGAGTGTTTACTACCTGGGTTGTTTTAATGGAAATGAGGATTATGTGTTTAATGTCCATGTAGAATAAAAATAACATTTGCATTGCCTATATGGAACCAGGAATTATAACAAAGCCTTGCATCTTTTAATGACAGGACTGAAGAATATTAACCTGCTAAAACAGCCTACTTTGAAAGTGTATTGAGGCAATTATTTTTTTTCCTTTATAACCCTACAGCCTTGAGTTCCTAAAATATTGCTTTTGTTGTCAGACTCCTTCTGGCAAGAACTCATTATGTTCAATCTAATCAATGTATATAATTGCAAGGCAAACAATGCTGAGCTACAGTGTTGTCAAATTAAACCCAATTTCACATACTGTAACTAGTGAAGCACTTGAGTGCTTCAGCAATTTATGTTATGTGGGGCACCCAAGCAACTTGCCTGTATTTAAGATATCATTGCTGTAGCCCTCTTTTCCATCTGTGGAATTTATAACTCAGCTGTTTTAATTCACTTTGGGCTGAGCAAAGGTGGTATGCAAGCTCTTCAGAGAGATGCTGTAATTCTCCCTCTCTTATATTTTGGAAAAAAATATAAAAATGCTGTGGGTTGGGCTGCTTCTGAACAGTTTTTCCTTCTAGACTAGGAATGGATCCTTGCTGACTGAGAGGTTTCATTCATACCAATCAAGTGAAAAAGTACGCTCCTATTTCACACCAGTGTTGTGCAACTCAGCAATCCCAGTTAATAGCTGGTGCAAATCTTAGTATGGTAAAATATGTAAACCAATACTTTTGTTGATACTGATGTTGGTATCTGAGTCACTAGTTCAGTTCTACCCACTGTCAGCTACAAAAAAATAGTTGTTCATCTTATTTCTTCAGTCTCCTCTGCTTACATTTCCCCAAGCTTATCTCACAAAAATCTGACTGTCAGTTTGTGTCAGATATTCATAGATTTACACTTGCTCTCAAACTTCTCATCTGTGTGTACAGAACACAAACCATGAATCAGAACTTCCCAATCAGGTCCAGGGTATTTTTGCATGTACAACCTGATGACTGAAAAATTTACCTTTTTCTGGGGACTGATGATCAATGATTATCTCTTTCCTCAGTCATTTAGGAGAGTGATATTCCGCATATTCTTGACAAATAAAACACTTTTGTTTTGGTTTGGTTTTTGTCACAGGCCAGAACTGACCATCCAGTCTTCTGCTATTACGTCAAACTACATAAATTCTAAGAATAGAATAGAATAGAATAGAATAGAATAGAATAGAATAGAATAGAATAGAATAGAATAGAATAGAATAGAATAGAATAGAATAGACCAGGTTGAAAGAGTCCTTCAAGATCATCGAGTACAACCCATTATCCAACACCATCACAGTTTACAGTAACTAAACTGGAAGTTGGTAGATTGTGCTGTCATTTGACTCCTTTTCAGATTATTTCTTTCTGGGAGTTTTGACAAGAATCTTGTGGAGATTTTTATGTAGCCGCTTCAGTCTGATTGGTTCATTATAACTAATAGGGTAGCTCTTGTACACACATTTACATGCACCTAATATGTAGCATGTCATCCAGAACTACTGCTCCTGTATAGACAGCTTACTTGTTAGCAAATTGCTTTCCCCTCTACATAAGTGGTTGGGTTTTTTTTCGCTTATCAACAAAAAAAACCCCAATTTGTAAATCAATTGCCTCTTTCACCATTTCTTTCAAATCTATGTTAAGGATCACTTTGCAATGTTTAGTTTTGCTGTGAACATCTGACTGTAACAGTAATGCCACTGACATCACAGGATTCATCAGATAGAGAAAAAAATCAGTTGATTTGTGATTCCACATTAGAATGCATAGAATTATTTAGGTTTATGTAAGAAACAGGATCTCCTGAGTTTGACAAAAAAATAATATACAATCATTTAAGTATATTTAATGTGAAATATGAGAAGAAGTAATGGGTTCTTAAAGGGTTATGACAGATTATGTATTCATGTATATCTGTTAACATTTTGGAGCATAATTTGATTTGGGATATGCTACTAAATTCAGTAGTAAATTTCCTCTTCTTCCCTCCCCCCTTGCCCCACTTCTTCCCTTTTTTCTCCTCCCCATAAAGCTGATAACCTCCTGGCTGCATCTATACCAAGATTTTGAAGGAAATACCTGTTTAAATTCAGGTTTGCCCTTCACAATGACATCTTCATTTTTTTTCTGTGAAAACATGTCATGCCGTGTGTGCAAGATATAGTCCCAGAGCTGACTGATGTAGCTGTGGGGCTGAGAACAGTGTGGTCTCTGTGAAGGAGAACTAATTAGTGCAGATATAAATTTATGCTGAAATTTTCAGGACCCAAATGGCCAGCTTTGTACACTGACACAGTGAGCCATGCAGTCATCCATGTTCAGGGAGTCTCTACATGGTGCACCATTACACCAGGTAGGCACACATGTTCTGCTGAATTTGGAATAGTAACATTTATAATCTACAAAAGATCTTTTATGTTTTGATCTTCATCTCAAAGTTAGCCTAATATAGGAGAAAGTAATGTTAGGGTTACAGGCATATATATAGGTCTCTGACTTTGCCCTTTCTAGTGGCTAGACTAGCTGAAATAGGAAGAGGAAACTATTTGGGAGTGACACCATTGGAAAAAAGAAGACACATGGGAAATGAAGAAAATGGTCAAGAAATGGAAAAAGGAAAAATAAGTTTTGAAAAGTATGTGTTTGGTGCTGTCCAAGGGTGATGGCCTTCATCACTGGTGGACAATAAGGCAAACTTGCACCACAACTGAGGAAAGGGAATGTTTTTCATGGGTGGCTGGAAAATATTGGACAGAAAACTCAATTCACAGATTTGCCTGCTCATATAAAAAAATGTACATAAGGTCCAGTAGCACTGATGTAGGTTGACGGAGTGGTGATAGTCTTATACTGACAGCAGATTTGATCCTTACATTTCTGAAAGCTAGTGAAGAAGTAAACTTGAAACAGAAATGTCTGAACTTTCAAAACCACCTGCTTTTTTATTTTTTTTTTCTCTCTCACGTATCTGACACCTTACTCATTCTTGATATGTCTTATTTTCCCTGTGTAAACCAATTCTGTAGTCTTTCTTCATGCTCTCTTGCATCTAGTCTGTTTTCTGCTGTGGAATTAACTAATCATATTTCTCTTTTGCCTAGGGTAAGGGCTTGTTCTTGAGACTGCAATCTTGTAATTAAAGAAAGCTTACAATACCAGTGTCAATCACGCTGCTCTGAAAGTGGAGAGCAACGACCTCAGTTATGTTCCGTTATACAGCACCTTTCAGACTATGATCAGGAAAATAATACTTTAGGGACATGAATCTGACTCAACCTGTAACTAAGGGTTTAAATCATGCTCAGACTTCTGCTCCTGACCCATACTTTTCTGTAATTTACAAGATAATAACTACATATGAAGAACATATGAAAGACTTAATTTCCTAGTTTTGCTCAAAACATTCTGCTCTAAAAATGCCCCCATTCAAAGCTTTATTTCATCACTTCATTTTTGGGCTTGCTTGTTAATGATGAATAAATCTTTTTTATAGTTTTGAAGATAATTGGAGTTTGTTGCTTTTTTCCCCTGTGTTTGGCTTCACTCATAACTTAGAAAAATGTAACAATTACAAAATTCTTCTCCAAATTTTTAATTATGTTTCATTGTACAAAAGTTCCAGGTGACTCCAGACAGAATAAGGACCACAATACAGTATGTGGTATGACCTAAGTTCATCCCACTTAACTTGAATCATAAAGTAACCTTGTACTTATTAGACATATAAAGCCTTAGATAGTAAATGGAGCAGTATATTGAAGTAATATATTTAGGACCAGCTGTATCATGACACTTTCTATTAGAAGACTTTCAGCTAAGCTTTATTTAACTCTAACAATTCAGGCTAAAATTTCCTGTTTCTGATTACTCTGTCCAGATGATTTGTTTTGAAAAGGATGTCATTGGTAAATTTGCTAGTCTAGTTATTCTTAAAAAGAAATCTTACTTATTCCATTTTTAGGCACATGGAGTTGCAGACATGTCTCTTACTAATAAGACACCCACACATGCCAACTTAGCATGAAAAAAAACCACCAAGCCTCAAAAACAGTTTGTCTGCAATAAGGAGTTATGACTAGTAAGTGTCTGTAAAAGGACATTTGGCTGCATCAGAAGCGGGTGGGCTTATGTCTTAGTGTTTGGGAAGTTTCCTGTTTTGCACCAGGGCACTGCTGACCAATGTGTTGTGGCTGAGCAACTGGCTAAGACAAGTCATCTGTTTTTCAGTGACTACTGAGCAGGCGTAAAGACACTAGGCCACTGACTTTGAGGAGGGTCTTGTGTGATGCAATTCCAGAAATAGCCCTCTTGGCACACTGAGCCTGCGTTGAACTGGACTGCTTCTGCCATTGCCTGACACCATGCCCACCATGCATGTGAATGAAGTTTCCTGGAACTGGGCAGAGATTTTGGGACTCAGACTATTTAAAAATTGTACCATCAGCTCCTAGAGTAGAAGAATCCTCTCTCTGGAACTCTATCCCACCATCTAGTCATCAGAAACAACAGAGGAGAATCCCTCTCCCCAAGTGACAAGATAAGGACCTCTCCCCACCAACCCATTGGAAATGCCAGACCCACAGGGGTTGGACCCTCCATGGTGGTGACTTTTCTTGCAATCTATAACGACCATTTTTCTATAGTTTTACAAGCTTTTATCATTCCTCCTTTCCTACCTTGTGCCTCTCTTTTGATAGCAATAAATGTTGGACAGCATTTGACTCATTTGTATCTTAATCTCATTATGAGTGAAACAAGCAACCCTCTGAGAAAACTGGAACAGTTGTGAGAGACTAAAAGTTTGTCTCTCTTGGTGTGACTCAACAAAGGTAAGATCATTTGCTGCTTGCCCAGACAGTTGCTGATAGGTGTTGGGCAGAGCCACTGGAAGGAAGGTGCAAAGACCAATCCTGGATGCAAATCAGCTTGTGATTGCATCGTGATAACACTGGACTACAACAATGGACCCAAGGACCCAGCCATCATGCCTTTAGGGCAAGATAATCTCCACCCATCAAATACCCTGGGAAGGGTGACACAATGGATTCACCACCTGTTTCCTGATGTGTAAGGAGTGTGGGGGCTTGTCTGGATGTAGACGGAGGAGGCGGAGGCCTCCCCCCTCCATCCAGAACCTTGCCCAAACACACAGAAATATACAGAAAGATTTCCGGGGGAATGATACCTGGACATTTAGTTAAGGATGACTTCCTTGCCTCTGAATTCCTGAGGGACGATACTTGGACATATACCTAAGGACTAAGAACTGTATAAAAGACTGGAGCCACTACTGGCTACTTTGGAAGAAAAACACAGAAGAAAAATGTTGGGGACTGTGTCCCCCGGACTGGATGATTAACAGAAGAAAAGTGCAGGAGAAAAACGGAGAAGAAAGAAGACGGCACCACATGCTGGAAACATCACAGGGCAACACAACGCATCTTGGACTCCCTCCACCCCTGACCGTTGGTAATATAATCTCTTTCCTACTTTCTCCTTTTTCTCCCTATTCTCTCTGTCTCTCTTTCTCACTCTAATTCCTTCCCTCTTCCCTCTCTCTCTCTCCCTCTCCATTTTCTCCCTCTCCCCTTCTTATTTCCACTTTGTTTATGTAATAAATAGTCTAGCTGTTGATATTTTGGCCTCGTTTGTGCCTCTAATTTCACAACACGGGAATATTTAAAAGAACTGTGTCTCCAGGCCGAGACAACAGTTCAGTGGGCAGAAGGGTTATTGTGTTTATACAAGTGACATTATTATTTCCATCTATATAGTGAATGCTAATAATTTCTCAATAGCTATTTATTACTCCTATGGCCAGATCATCTCAACATCTATGGTGCTCTTCAAACTTTGCAGCTTTTTGGTCATTTCGTATACCCTCTTTGAAATTGTTTTGCCTCAATACTAGAAATATATGGCCTTTCTAGGATCTCAAATCTTAGGCATATTGATTTTTAGATGCTTACTAGTACTTCTAGGATAAATATCATTAAAACATTTTTTAATATTTTGAAATTCATCAAGGCCCAAACATTCCGAGGAACCACTTGACATGAACAGAAAATTCAATGCTAGTGCATAAGACATCAACACAAAGAAACAGAGTTTATCTTAAATATTTCTGTATTAAATCACTAGCTTATGAAATATGCTAGATAATTTTGGTAAGTATTCAGTGGCAGATGAGCTGGCCAAGCCGCTCTCCATCATTTTCCTCCAGTCCTGCCTGACTGGAGAGGTCCCAGGTGACTGGAAACTAGCCAATGTGGTCCCCATCTACAAGAAGGGTCAGATGAAGGAACCTGGAATCTACAGGCCAGTCAGCCGGACCTCAGTGCCAGGGAAAGTGATAGAGCAGATTATCCTGGTGGCAATAACTGTGCACCTGAAGGATGGCCAAGGACTCAGGTCCAGCCAACATAGATTTAGGAAGGCAGGTCCTGCCTCTCCAACCTGATCTCCTTCTATGATCAGGTGAACCCGTCTGGTGGACGTGGGAAGGCCTGTGGATGTGGTCTACCTGGACTTCAGCAAGGCTTTTGACACCGTCCCCCACAGCAAACTGCTGTCTAAGCTGTCAGCTCGTGGCTTGGACCACTACACTCTGTGCTGGGTTAGGAATTGGCTGGAGGGCCGAGCCCAGAGAGTGGTGGTGAGTGGTGCCACATCCAGCTGGTGGTCAGTCACCAGTGGTGTCCCCCAGGGATCAGTGCTGGGCCTCATCCTCTTTAATATCTTCACTGATGATCTGGATGAGGGGCTCCAGTCAGTCATCAGCAAGTTTGCAGATGACAACAAGTTAGGAGCAGATGTTAGTCAGTTAGAGGGTAGAAAGGCTCTGCAGAGAGACCTTGACCGACTGGACAGATGGGCAGAATCCAATGGGATGGTATTCAACAAGTCCAAGTGCCGAGTGCTGCACTTTGGCTACGGCAATCCCATGCAGAGCTACAGGCTGGGGTCGGAGTGGCTGGAGAGCTCCCAAACAGAGAGGGACCTGGGGGTGCTGATTGTCAGTGGCCAGCAGTGTGCCCAGGTGGCCAAGAAGGCCAATGGCATCCTGGCCTGCATCAGGAATAGTGTGGCCAGCAGCAGCACGGAGGTCATTGTGCCCCTGTACTCTGCTTTGGTTAGGCCGCACCTTGAGTACTGTGTCCAGTTCTGGGTCCCTCAGTTTCGGAAGGACATCGAAACACTTGAACGTGTCCAGAGAAGGGCAACAAGGCTGGTGAGAGGCCTTGAACACAAACCCTATGAGGAGAGGCTGAGGGAGCTGGGATTGTTTAGCCTGGAGAAGAGGAGGCTCAGGGGTGACCTCATTGCCCTCTACAACTACCTGAAGGGTGGTTGTAGCCGGGAAGAGGCTGGTCTCTTCTCCCAGGCAACCAGCACCAGAACAAGGGGACACAGTCTGAAGCTGCACCAGGGGAGGTTTAGACTCGAGGTGAGGAGAAAATTCTTCACCGAGTGAGTCATTCGTCATTGGAATAGGCTGCCCAGGGAGGTGGTGGGGTCACCGTCCCTGGAGGTGTTCAAGAGGAATTGAACGTGGCACTTGGTGCCATGGTCTAGTCATGGGGTCTATGTTTATAGGTTGGATGCGATGATCCTCGAGGTCTCTTCCAACCTTAGTTATACTGTGATACTGTGATTTCTTAGGTGATGAAATTTGTTAATAACAAAGAGAATTATTTAAGCTAGGTGGAGCAGATGATTAACATTTTAAATTATTTTAATCAGTTGAAGAATTGGTTCAACATGGGTGGAATGAGATTCAACAAAAAGTGAAAAGTGAAATAAATTACACACAGAATATTAAAAAATAGCTTACTAGGCAATATCACTGCAGGAAACATCAGGGAACTAAACTGCAAATACAGCATCAATGATAAGATGTTGAAGAAAAGTCAAATCTCCTTCTGCAATATGGGAACATTAATGTTAAAGGAAGACAACCAGATAATTATCGCTCACTGTCTAGTGCTAGGGGAGAATGCACCTAGGGTACTATGTCCATTTCAAAAAGATGAAGATAAATTGGAAAGAATCCAAAGGAGGCATACAAGAATGATAAGAAGCTGGAAAACATCACCTCTGAGAAAATGTTCTAAATAATTAGATTTACTTATTCTAGAAAAGAGAGAATAAGAAAGACAAAGACTACAAGAGAAGCATGTAAGAACTGTGGTTAAATATGCAAAAGATTGCAGTGATCTATTGTTCTCCAAGTCTTACTAGGTTTGCAATGCAAAAACTAATTTGCTTAATTCTGGAGCGAGGGAGTGAGTCAGGAAATGTGTTTTGTCTTAGATACCAGGAAATGCTTTTTAGTGATGTTGATATTTTTAAATCTCAACACTTAATAATTTTTGATAATTTCATTAATTTTGTTGCCTTCCTCCCCTCCCCCCCCTCCTTCTTTTCCTTTGCCCACCCTCTGGATCAAAAAAGGGCAAATAATAATTCCTTCAGGAAATAAGTGCTTTTTGCTCTATCTCACTCTGAAAATGTGACAAAAGTTTGAAAAACTTGAAATGTATAGAGGTGACATGCATGAAATTTTGATGGCAGCGCTAAAACACAGAATCTCAGAAAGGCTGATATTGAAATAAACCTCCGGGAGTTATCTGGTCTAACCCTTCAGCTCATGAATGGCCACACAGAGCCAGTTTATGCTCATTGTCATTGTTCTGTCACCCTTTTAAAGTACCAGATTCAGTCTTAATAGCACCTTCCCTTCAGAAATGTTTATACATTGATGACATACTCCTTGAGCCTTCTTTTCTGTAGGCTCAACTGTCACAGTTGTTTCACCCTTATAGAGAAGATAATCCTGTTCCAGGCCATTACACCAGTTTTCAATCCAAATGAAAAAGAAAAAAAAAAATTATAGACTACATTAAAATAAAACATAATTGAAAAAGAAAACAAAAATCTACAATGTTAGTCTCTTTCCTCTTTGGAGATTATTTGAGGAAATGAATCATAACTCACAGTAAAAATTCCTGAATGAACTATGTCCAAAGATAACTTAGCTTGTTTGCCGGACTAATAAAGGTTGTGACCTCCTTCATCATCTACTTTGAGTGAAAATCTTTCTTTCTTTGCATGAAAGTTTGATCACCTTCTAAAAATCCAGCAGCAAATGTGGGAGATGTGGAGGTATAGATCTCAGGGCCAAAGTCTGCTCATTTGCAGATCCAAAGACTTCAGATTTTTTAATGCTTGCTAAGGCTGAAAGTAGAGGGAGACCCATATCTGACCTGAGAGATTCTTAACTTGGGCTCTTGGATTCAAGTTAATTTTAGTTAGTGTAAATAATACATTTGATACATTTGGGAAGATTTGTGGAATTTCTCTATAAAGAGAAGGGATAGGTAGATAGTGAAGGGAAAGGCAAAATTACCACGTGAATAGCCTTGATACATCAAATATCATTACTTTAATGCTCAAAGTTTAGTCTATATTGAAATGTTATGACTAATTAGAGTAGAGCACTATTCTGCATCACTGAATCTGTTAAATACTTCTAGTTTTAGAAAGCATCAATGTGCATGTTTGGCTCCATCCCTTCACCACGTGATGAATGGATGGAGTTAAATGCATACACTAATGCTTTCTAAATGGATTGCTCACTAAAAGGAATTCTTGTTTGGCTCATGGACCATACTGAATTCTCACTTCCTCACTCAAATGTCCACTGCTGCTCTCATAGAGATCAAATCCAGTGCTTCCTTTGTGAGCAATTGGTCATTCCTACTTGCTGTGTTTCACTTCGTATGTCAATATGAAGAGGCATCTATGCATATTTGGCTGACTGATGCTGTAAGAACAAGATTTTCCTGTACAAGAAAATACATTTTTTGGGTAGTAGACACTTTTCAAAATCTAAACTGAAGTTTAAAAAATGTTTATATCAGTATCAAAACATATTATCTACCATCTGTCTGCTCTCACCGTTTATTTATTTTTAAAAGTTTGATTGTTGATAAGGGTTCTGAGGGCATAAATGGACCTCTCTGGTCCCCAAACTGTCCCATCTGTGGACTCCCAAACCTCTCCTCGTGGACTCAGGAACTTCATTTCAGCTAATCTCTGATCTCATTTTGTTCCCGCCTGTGCTACCTGAATTGACTTATTGGGGTAGATATCCCACTTAATGATAGTTTGGCAAAGTTTTACCGCACATGCATTGTTCTTGTGATAAATGCTTTCAAAAGATGTAGGACATAATTCTTAATTCTTCTGTTTAGCTTTTTGCTTCAGAAATTCTATGATGGAAGCCTTTCACTGTCAAGATAATCAAAAGAGAGAATAAAAGAATAAGAGGAAAAAAAAAAAAACAAAGAAAACAACAATCCCCTCCTCCCCTGACAGTTTATGTGATCAGTTGGTGGCTTTTCTGCAGTAAGAAAAGAGAGTAGTATAATGTTTCCTCCAAGCATACTCTGAACAGTCTCTTTCCTAGTCTTTAATAAAGGAGGCTTGGATTGTTGAGCTTCACAGAGTAACAGCCCTCTTACTAATCAATTTTCTTCCATGCACAATGAGGTATTCAGTTAATCTGAGAAGTCATCCATACATATATAAACAGTAAATTTCTCGACCACCTTTACTTCTTATATAATGCCTGCAAATTACCTGAGCTGCTAACAACATGCAACTGCAAATCACCAATTACACTATCAGTCTTCATACAGTCATTCTAGTAAAATAGTTGTTGCCAGATCAGGTGAGAACCTCTGAGATTAACAGTACTGATTCCACAACATAGTTGAATAACATGCTTGCTAGTATTTTTAACAGGTCAATTATTTGTAAAAAGGGCACTGACTAGGGACTTGAAGATGTTGAAGAGGCCTTTAGCAGCAGTCACATCTATTTAAACTGTCTTCCATAAAGTCACTGAAAAATATTTATTCAACATAGCAAGCGAGTTCTCTTCCCATGGCCTGAAGAGAATGCTTGTGGAACATGGCGACAAGGGTGACTTTTCACTCTCTTTTCCCTAGTTTTGAAACTTATTTAGAGCTTTAATAATGCATAGGCACCAAACCCCTCTAAGTCCACTATATATATTTCTGCTTAATGTGTTCTGTATTGTTCAGTTAAGAAACAAATTATGTTGCTTAGAATCACGCAAGCTTCAATTATCACTCCAGCCCAGCTGGAGTGCTTCTATGCGAATGCGTGCAGCTTGGGCAACAAACAGGATGAGTTAAGGGCCACTGTGCTGCTGGGATATCAAGACATAGTGGCTATTACTGAAACTTGGTGGAATGTAGGGACAGATGGGTATAAGCTCTTTAGGAAGGATACGCAGGGAAGGAGAGGAGGAGGTGTTGCCCTCTATGTCAATAACCAGTTGGAATCAGTGGAGCTCCACCTGGGGAGGGATGATGAGCTGGTTGAGAGTGTATGGGTTAAAATTAAATGAAGGAGATATTACTGTGGGGGTCTCCTACAGGCCACCTGACCAGCAGAACCAAGCAGATGAGACCCTCCACAGGCAAATAGAAGTGGCTTCCAGGTCACAAGCCCTGGTCCTCATAGGTGATTTCAACCACCCTGACGTCTGCTGGAGAGACAACACAGCAAGGCACCAGCAATCCAGGATGTTCCTGGACTGCATAGAAGACAACTTCCTCCTCCAAATGGTAGAGGAACCAACAAGAAAAGGTGTTATGCTGGACCTTGTTCTCACCAACAGGGAAGGGCTGGTAACCAATGTGAGGCTCAGAGACAGCCTTGGCTGTAGTGACCATGAAGAAGTTGAATTTAATATCCTCAGGGCAATCAGCAAGAAGTATTCTAAGCTTACAATCCTAGACTTTAGGCGTGCAGACTTTGATCACTTCAGGGATCTGCTAGCCATAGTGTCGTGGGACAAAGCCCTGGAAGGAAGAGGGACCCAGGACAGCTGGTCAGTATTCAAGGACCACCTCCTCTGTGTCCAGGAGCTCTGTATACCAACAAAGAGAAAAGCAGGTAAGAATGCTAGGAGGCCTGCCTGGATGGGCAAGGAGCTACTGGACACACTATTACTTAAAAAGAAACTCTACAGGAAGTGGAGAGAAGGACAGGTAGAACAGGGGGAATATAAGGAAGCTGCCCGAGCAGCAAAAGTCCTGGTTAGGAAAGCTAAAGCAGAGTTCGATTTGAATCTAGCCAGGGAGGTTAAAGGGAACACTAAGAACTTCTACAGGTATATGAATGGGAAGAAGAAGACTAGGGAAGGTGTGGGCCCCCTCAGAAAGGAAACTGGTGACATGGTCACAAGTGATAAGGAAAAGGCTGAGGTACTCAATAACTTTTTTACTCAGTGTGGAAGACGACAAGTTTGTCTCTCTTAATGTAAATCAACAAAGATAAAGTGAATCCTGTCTAGCAATCCTGGATGCAAATCAGCTTGTGATTGCATCGTGATAACACCGGACTACAACAATGGACCTAAGGACCCAGCCATCAGGCTTTCTGGGCAGGGTGGTTTCCGCCCAAGAGACTTGAGCAACTACTGGTTTGTAGAGAGAAACAGAGAGAGAAACAGAGGAGAGAAACAGAGGAGAAAAACGGGGAGAAAAACGGAGATGAAGGAAAACACAGGAGACGGGCCAGGCCGCTGAGAAGAGAAAGCCAGGACGATGCTGCTCCGGAGAAAAGAAGCTGCCCGGAGGACCACAGCTCCAGCCAAATCCTCAGCACCCCTTCTCTACAGACCCAGGCTGCCCAGAGGAGCCTCAGCACTGTTCCTGTATCAACCCAACATCTCCCCAGAGGACCACAGCTGTTCTCCAGCAAAAGCCTCACCAGCGTTTCTCTCTACAAACCCAACATCTGCAGCACCTTGCCTCCACAGACTTTAACTGTCTTGGGGGGGGGATGAGGGGTGTGGTAATATAATTCCTTTCCTCTTCTGTCTCTCGTCTTCTCTCTCCCTCTCTCTTTTCTCCCTCTCCCTCCTTATGTCCACTTTATCTAATAAATAGTCTAGCTGTTGATACTTTGGCCTCGTTTGTGCCTTTAATTTCACAACACGGGAATATTTAAAAGAACTGTGTCTCCGGACCGAGACATCTAATGTCTCCGGACCGTGACACTCAGTCTTCACTGCAAGGGCCTCTAGCCACACTCCTGATATTATCGAAGACAATGCCAGAGACAGGGAGGAAGAACTGCCCATTGTAAGTGAAGATGAGGTTCGTGATCACCTAAAGAACCTGAAAGTGTTCAAGTCCATAGGACCCGACGGGTTACACCCACGGGTGCTGAGAGAACTGGCAGAGGAGGTTGCTAAACCCCTCTCTATTCTATTTCAAAAGTCATGGCAGTCTGGGGAAGTCCCCACAGACTGGAAAAGGGGAAAGATTACCCCCATTTTCAAAAAGGGTAAGAAGGAGGAACCAGGGAACTACAGGCCAGTCAGTCTCACCTCTGTGCCTGGAAAGATCATGAAGCAGATCCTCCTGGAGGCACTATTGGCTCAGAAGAATAGTAAAGAGGTAATTTGGAACAGTCAGCATGGCTTTGCCAAGGGCAAATCCTGCCTGACCAACCTGGTGGCCTTCTATGAGCAGGTGACAAAATTAATAGATGAGGGGCGAGCAACTGATGTCATTTACCTGGACCTGAGCAAAGCCTTCGACACTGTCCCGCACCACATCCTGGTCTCCAAACTGGTGACACATGGGTTTGATGGGTGGACCACTAGATGGATAAGGAACTGGCTTGATGGCCACACCCAAAGAGTGGCTGTCAATGGGTCCATGTCCCAGTGGAGGCCAGTGGCAAGCGGAGTCCCTCAGGGATCAGTCCTGGGACCTGGCTTGTTCAACATCTTTGTGGGTGACATGGACAGTGGCATTGAGTGCATCCTCAGCAAGTTTGCTGATGACAGCAAGCTGTGTGGTGCAGCAGACACGCTGGAGGGAAGGGAGGCCATCCAGAGGGACCTTGACAGGCTGGAGAGGTGGGCACAAGCCAACCTCATGAAGTTCAATAAGAGCAAGTGCAGGGTCCTGCATCTGGGTCGAGGCAATCCCAGGCACAAATCCAGGCTGGGCAGTGACTGGCTGGAAAGTAGCCCTGAGGAGAGAGACTTGGGGGTGCTGGTGGACAAGAAGCTCAACATGAGCTCTCAGTGTACACTTGCAGCCCGCAAAGCCAATCAGATCCTGGGCTGCATCAGGAGAAGTGTGGCTAGCAGGTCAAGCGAGGTGATCCTCCCCCTCTACTCAGCTCTGGTGAGACCCCACCTGGAGTACTGTGTCCAGTTCTGGAGCCCCTATTACAAGAGGGATGTGGAGGTGCTGGAACATGTCCAGAGAAGGGCCACAAGGATGATCAGAGGGCTGGAGCACCTCTCCTATGAGAGCAGACTGAAGGAGTTGGGGCTGTTCAGTCTGCAGAAGAGAAGGCTCTGAGGTGACCTCATTGTGGCCTTCCGGTATCTGAAGGGGGCCTACAGGAAGGCTGGGGAGGGACTTGTCAGGATGTCAGGTAGTGATAGGACTAGGGGGAATGGAATGAAGCTGAAGGTGGGGAGATTCAGGCTGGATGTGAGGAGATTCAGGCTAGATGTGAGGAGGAGGTTCATCACCGTGAGAGTGATGAAGCCCTGGAATGGGTTGTCCAGGGAGTTGGTTGAGGCCCCATCCCTGGAGATGTTTAAGCCCAGGCTGGATGAGGCTCTGGCCAGCTTAATCTAGTGTGGAGTGTCCCTGCCCGTGGCAGGGGGGTTGGAACTAGATGATCCTTGTGGTCCCTTCCAACCCTGACTGATACTATGATACTATGATACTACATCATGCATTCCTGTTCCAAAGTTTTTAACTGGAAAAACTCTTCTGATGCCTCAAGTGAAAAGGCTTTACAATCAGATCAATTTTAAAATTATTTTCTAAAGTGAAATATATATTTCACTGATGCTGGGCAGAAGAAATTTAGAATTTAATCTAAAAAAGAAAATTAAAAAAAAGAAAATCATGTAAATGGATCAGTCATTTTCAATGTATTCAGTGAGAAATACGTAGCTGTAATAATGGGTTAGAGTTATTTAACAACCTGTTTTGTTCCCTGCATTTACCTTGAAAGCAAGCCAATCATTCCATTATGCCAGTCTACTGACTTCTACCCTGTATGAGGTCCAGTTCAAGACCTGAGAGCCTAGGTTTAGTTTTGAGATTTGTTGCATGTGCTTTTGTATACCTCAGATATAGTATGGACAGATATGTGTGTGAAAGTGAATTTGTCTCCTATGGACAGTCTGGAGACATAAATATTTTTAGGGTACAATTCATTTGACCAAATGTAGACATCTCCTTTACGATGAAAATAATTTTACCTTGGCAATGCTTAATTATCTTTCACAGAATCACAGAATAACCAAGGTTGGAAGAGACCCCAAAGATCATCAAGTCCAACCTGCCACCACAGACCTCATGACTAAACCATGGCACCAAGTGCCACATCCAATCCCCTCTTGAACACCTCCAGGGGATGGCAACTCCACCACCTCCCTGGGCAGCCCATTCCAATGGCTAATGACTCTCTCAGTGAAGAACTTTCTCCTCACCTTGAGCCTAAACTTCACCTTGCACAGCTTGAGTCTATGCCCTCTTACTCTGCTGCTCATTGCCTGGGAGAAGAGACCAACCCCCTCCTGGCTACAACCTCCCTTCAGGTAGTTGTAAACAGCAATAAGGTCTCCTCTTTGTTGATTGTAGGATTTTTGTTGATTATAAGAGGAAGTTTGTGTGACTAATTTGGATAGGGATATGTACACTGGGTAAGGTGAGCCTCACAGCATTAGCATTATTTTATAAAATACTAGAACTTTGATATTTCAATATTTTCTTGTCTTTTGCAGAATGATTTTAAAAAAAATAAAAATAAAATCAAAGTTTCAGAAAATATGCACTTATGAAAAAAAAAAAATTTACTTGGGTATTCCTTTTTTTTCTTTTTCCCATTTATTTTAAACTACTGTTGAAGGAATTTTCTATTAAAGACGATAGGCCTTGACCCATGCATAAGAATTGTATAAAACTATAAAGCACAGGGCATTAAATATTCTGGATATTAGTAATTTCTACTACAGTAATTTTTCTTTTGCTGGCAGCTTCACATGTTATGCTTCTAGAATTGAGATGAATATTAAATTCAGTTACAATCTAAACAAGCCTCTGCTTATTCTAAAGGATTGCTCTGGTATTACTCTGGGAAGTAGATTGGCATGAAAATTAAATAATTATTTTCGATTATAACAGAATTTCCAGTCATATTTGCACATTGAAACTAGAGCACTGCCAACTCCCCAAATGAAAATTCAAATACCCAGGAAGAATATTCAGAGTTATAGCTGAATAATCTTTATAAGTAAAGTGTTCTCCCATAGTGCCATCTAAAATTCCAGTGGTGAGAAAGTATAAATATACTTTTTGGTCACTGGGCAATCCTTGGGTTTATTGCTCAGAGGTACTTGTTAGAAGGTACACCACTGTAGAAAACCTCAACTGATGCAAGCTGGCCCATGTCCTCCCTCTCCAGTCTTAGCACACTCCAGAGGAAACCAGTCACATCTGTGTGTCACAGAATCATTGGTATCCTTTTGAGAATTTTGGTTTTCTTTGGCTCTGACACATAACTCATTATTTTCTGGGCTCTGCTTATCACTCTCTTTCAGTTCAAAAGGATGAAAGAATGAAAAAGTTATGTCAGAGAGTTGTATTTTATGCCTTGTATAAGAGTATGAAGAGAAAACTGAAAACAGGAAGAGTTAGAATAGTGGCACTGTTGGAGAAAAACAACAGTGATGTGATACTTCTCCATGCTGTTTATTTGGAGCGAATATAATGGTGATTCTGCCAGTGTGTCTTCATTTCTTCTTGGAACTGGCTCGCTTCAGAAGGAATTCAAAGATTGAACTATCATGATTGAAAATTAGATATTTGAGAAAACAGACTTTTGAAGTGAAAGCAGGAGCAAGCCAAAGCGACAAAAATGTTTGTCACTTAGCTGTAAGTAAAGCTCCATAAAAACCCTCTGGAAGTGCATCTGGTTTAGGATAGTTCCACTGTGACTGGAGCCTTCCCATCTTCTTTCCCTATCCCTCACTTCACTCATTCAACTCAAAACCCTAAAGAACAAAGCAAAAGGTGGTTAAGTGTGAAGTGGTTGTAGTGAGCAGAAGAAATTGTTCAGTTACTTGTATCAACAAAAGCAAGGAAAACAAGGCGACCATAGCAGAAAGTCTGAGTGATAGGAGCCCTTTGGGGTTGTTGTGCTAGTGGGTAGTTTAAAGTTCAGATTATAACATCAGAAACTTCCTGTGCTGGTTGCTGCTTCCAATTTCTGGTATTGGGGTGTTGGTCTTTTCAGCTGGGTGGGCTGTGGGTCAGGGGGTAGGGGGGTTGTGGGCTTCTGTTACAGCTTATTTATTTGGCTATGCCTTTCTGCAAATAAGTTAAGGTAATTATGCATTGTGTTATCTCATTATACTCCTTATCTCAACCCAGAGGGTTTTTTTGTGTTACTTTTCCCTCCTATCTGTGTGGGGGTAAGGGAGCTTGTGAGAGTGGGCTTTGTTAACCTAGGACACTGGCAAAACTGCAGAAGAAAATGTCTAAAGTATCAGTCAAAAAGTAAATATCACATTTACAATTCTATATTGAACAAGTGACACAGCGATATGTTCTGTTTGTGTGTGTGTGGTGGAGTTGCAGGTAGCTGTGTTCTGGGCAGCCTTTTTTTCTGTCCCATATTTGCAAAGATATGTGCTACACGGAGCAATCATTCTTCTTTCCCCCACGGCAGTAGACCTTTGGATACATAAGCAAAGCCAAAGTGTTACTAGAAACAGTTCTTTTGGCACTAAGTAAAAAGTCATAAGCTTTGTAATTAATACTTTGCACTTTAGGAAACTGACTCCCCAAAGAGACCATGAAAACTAAATATATGGTTAAATAATGAACTGTAAAAGTTACAAGTTACACTAACACCGTGTGTGTATGTGTGTGTATCTATGCACTCATTTTCAAGTGGAAACAAGTTAAGCCTCTGGTCTCATCAGGGAATGAACTAACTGGGAATTCAGAGGATCAAAGCAGTTGAGTATGAGTTAATTTCTAAGAAATAATAATAAAACCCAAAAATACCTTCTCAGTAGGATCAGGAATAAAACTGACAGAACTTAAATGTCCCAAAGTTAATGAGTTTAAGAGCTGACAATATGAGTGTACTTAAGAATGGGGGGAAATATATATATCCTTACATCTTTATGTACACTCAATACAACATGAATTCACGCAGTTCTCATGTATCATTCCCACTGGAACACACCAGCTCTGCTTGTTGTTCTAATACGTGAGTTGTAACTTCCTCAAATCCAAATTCACCTACAACACAAGCAGGTTAAAAGTAAATATGCCAGCAGGGAGTATTAAGCACTTAGAAAGCTCCTACATACCCTCCTCAACTGGCACAGTGGCAGGTTGTTCTTTGTATTATATGTGTGGATTAGGCTTATAGAAGGCAGGACAAGGAACATTCTACTTCTTTTGCAGCTATTGTGATTTTGGTCTTCCAAGACATGAGCTAAACAGCTTTTGGATTCAAGTATAGTTTATGGTGCTTAAACTAAGCTTGCTCTGAAGCTTTCTCTTCATCATACGACATAGGCTTGTTTACAAATTCTTCACACTGTAGCTTGGATTGTATTAAGAATCTGAAACATTTCACAGGAAATGAATTTTTTTATGGCATCTTGTGGTTGTATACATGCAGTTTTGAAAACAAATATGGCTAATGGCACTGAAGCTTTTGCAATAACTGAGATGCTATTCTGGTGTGAAACAACCAAGACTGTTAATTCTGAAAATGAAGTGGCTGAAAGCAAAATGATTTAAAAAAATATTAACAAATATATATATATGTTACAAGACTTAGTATCTGAGCATTAATATGGCAGTCATGATTCAATAAATCTAAATTTTAAAAGTCATGCACATGGGATAAATTATTTAATCATTACATGTGGAATGAGGAACTCTGAGTTGACCATTGCCACTCAGGAATGAAATTTTGGCAATATGACAGGTTTTCCTTTGGAAATATCAGTTCTGTTCTTGTTAATGATCAAAAACCATTTGGAGTACTAGCAATTATTTAATGCAGAATAGAGAACAAACCAGAAAATGTATAACATATAAGCTATTGTATAATATCAATTATCAATGCCAGTAATAGTATAATGTATATTGGTACTGGATAACAGATGTTCCTATATAGATATGATTTGTGGTCTGGTTTGTCCTCAACAGAATTATACTGTAAGAATCTACAAAGTTCATAAAATGGCAACAGAGCTGTTAAAACACATTGAGTAGGTAACTAAGAAAGCTCAAAGATATTCTTTCTTCAGCCTGGAAAAAGAGATAGTTACGGGGACTGAGAGGGATTTAGGACTGAGATCAGTAAGGTTACAAACAGCAGAGAAGATCAGTTACTCACTGCTGTGGGAGCCCAACCTTTTACTGTCTTTAAAAATGGTACTGCAGTATCTGGACTGAATAGACAGGCATGGCTTCTATCGTCCTTGTTGAATATCCCAGAGTTCTATTGTCTTAAACAAGGTGTGAGACATCTGGTCTGAATAGACAGGGCATAGTTTTTGATAATCCTTGATAGCTGTCAACCAAAGCAACTGACCAGAGCTGTCCCTGGCAGAGGGTTTAACAACAGAAAGACAGTGGATTTTCCCCCTTTCCTTATTTTAAAACCACTGCAACAGCACCATGGAAAGGCCGGTGGTGGACATTACACTGGAGGGGTCTTGTGTTCAATCTCTCTTTGTGATTTGGAGAGACTTCCCCCACACACACCCAAAAAGCAAAAAAGGACAGCAACCTCTAGGGTACATGTGCTGCATCTACACCAGTCACTGAAGAACTTGGATTACACCTGTGAAGACATCAGGGGATATCAGGATGGTGATATCTCTCTTTCTTATTCTCTCTCTACATCTCTTCATTTTCCCCCTCTTCTTTTTCTCCCTGTTACCCTCTCCTCTGGCACATGTTTAAGGCAAAAGTGACTGAAAGTTTTCCTTGGGTGAAATAAACCTTACTCACCAGCTGTTTGGTGTCAGTTCACCTTATTTTACTCTGGGGGAATTATCAAATCTTAGCACAACCTTCCCTGCCTTCCAGAATTGGCTTGAGTAACTGGGTCATGAAAACTGCTTACTCCAGGACAAAGCTGGAGAGAGATGGCCATCAAAACAGGATGGTAAATCTCAGATTCAAGGTGGTCTTCAAGTGGATGCAGAGATGAATTGAAAATTCCTATCACAAGATACTAAGAGTTGACTTACAGTCAAGGCTCAGTTGGACAAATTCATGCAAGAATTCCTTGTGATTCTTCAGAAAACATCCCTGATTTACAAGGTCTTTGAGCTGAAAATTACTGATCTCTGGAGAATAACTGTGGAGAGATATCACATGAGCTTGCTCTGTTGCCTTACATTTCTTCTCGGACACCCAGTCTGACCACTAATGAAAACAATTCTGTGCTAGGTGGAGCTTTAGTCTGATCCAGAATGGATACTCTGTGGGATTTTTTTAATATCTGCAGATGGATAGCAAGTGAGACTGAGGCCTTAACAACTTGATGTGGTTGTGGCCACATCCCTGGAACCCTGGAGAAATTCAAGATCAGACTGAATGTGGCCCTAGGCAGCTTGATCTGACTGGAGGTGTCCCCACTCTCTGCAGGGGTGTTGGGCAAGATGACCTTAGAGGGCCCCTTCCAGCCCAATGCAACCTGTGAATATGTGATTTTACCACCCTGCAATGACAGAACACAGAGTGGGGGGAGGAGAGGGATTGGAAAACATCTACTGCATTGTGTAAATATAGAATAGAATAGAATAGAATAGAATAGAATAGAATAGAATAGAATAGAATAGAATAGAATAGAATAGACCAGGTTGGAAGAGATCTTCAAGATCATTGCGTCCAACCCATCAACCAATCCAACCCACCTAAACAACTTACCCATGGCACCAAGCACCACATCAAGTCTCCTCCTGAACACCTCCAATGATGGTGACTCCACCACCTCTCCAGGCAGCCCATTCCAATGGGCAATCACTCTCTCTGTATAGAACTTCTTCCTAACATCCAATCTAAACCTCCCCTGGTGCACTTCCCTTATAGTAAGTGCAGATCCAGTCAGTACAGTCTATAGAATTTAAGCTGTGATTCATCTAGTAAAAAATAATTGTTTGTTTTAAGAGGACATGTGTTCCAAATTTGATGGATTGACTAGTTTGAGCTGATGGAAGCTGAGATTGGTACGTTCAGACAGAGAAACTTATACTGTAGGTGACTCAGCCAGTCAACTGAACTTTGAGACCTCCTAGACAGGCAAACTGAAAAGAAATGAGTGCCTAACATAACTAAGATAACTTGGTAGTATGGCTATGTAAAAATGTTCAAAAAATAGAATATGCAATTTTGTTCAAAAGAACAAAAAAGTGTAATTACACAGATGTCTGTTCTTCTCTCACAGACATCCAGAGCTATGACAGGAAGAAAAAAATCTGGTTGTTCTTAGCAGTCTGAAAGTTCAGGATTTTAGTTGATACTCATTATTATAATATGAGGTAGCTTATACTTGTTATTATAATAGGAGGCAGCTTGAGTATTGAAAGTCAGGGCACATGGAGTAGAATGAAGGAGGAGTAATAGTGAGAAAACCAAAAAATAATGCCATATAGTTGATTAACAAAGTGAACTTTGACATTTTTATGTCTGTAACTTGAGGAATATAATATTAGTCGATGAAAAGCACTTCCTACGCTGGAAAAAAGACCTGACAGTTGTCTTTCCTGATGTTCAGGAATACAAAGTTGCAGCTATCTGTAAACTGTGTGAAATTCCATTGTTAAGGATTTTTCTCTCAGCAGACAAATGGATTTGACTACACTCTATTGCAGAGGCTTACATTATATATGGTCGATCAGACCGAATTGAGCAGCAAGCCATGTTTCATCCTCTTCAACACTCCAGAGCAACATATTCAAGTCTATGGAACAACACACTTTCTAAGCCCATTCTGCTTAGGAGGCATGTCCAGCATACAAGCTTCACCTACAAACCAGTACACAGAGTAAATGCAACCTGGCTTATGCAAATTACAATATAAGTTAAAGTAGATAATATTTCCAGGTAATAGGAGGCATCTTTTGGGGAAAATGAGAGTGGACTAGTTTTGATTATGGGGAATCTAGGGTACAAAAAAGACTTTTGAAAATAAAAATTATTTGTTGCAGGTTTTTTAAAACTTCTTAAGTCCTGCTATCTGAATGCTCTCAGATATGAAGAGTAGTGAATAATTCATTCTGGGGGAGAAGTAAAGTTGTATTGCAAATTATATTTTTTTCCTTGAAAACTAAACATAATACTGCTTCAGAACTTCAGCTCTTTAAAAATATACTGCAACAGAAAAGAAGATATGACCTCTTTCTAGGTATTCTGTGTCTATTCAGATTAAGGGCTTTTACTCAGAATAATCACAAACCTAGTGCTGCAAGCCTGAAAGTTTGGGTTTTTTTATTATTATTCTACTTGTCTGCCAATGGGATAACGTGACTAAGCCTTATCACCATAAAGGACCATGTTTTTTTTCATCAACTACATCTACATTCCTAGTGAAGTCATGTAAATAATTCCGTCCTCAATTAACATAATTTTAATGAGAAAATACAAGGTTGACATAAGAGGTTGACATTGAATTTACATATAGGCATGGAAATTTCCACATCCTCCCCAGAATAAAATTCTTTTAAACTATTGTACATTCCCAATAATTCTCTTCCAGTCTTTTCCTGTTAAAGATAACACTGCAAACTGCAGCTGATGTCAGTTCTGTTTTCTAATGTCTTGTTTGTTAGAGCCACTGTTAGTTTTCTGAACTCACAACTTTTCATTCCATAGTTTCTTACTACCTCATGACAGCTTTCAATATCATGTTTGCATACAAACGTGTTCTGGAGTTCTTATCATATTAGTCATATATGTCATACCCACAATTGTTTTATGTTAGAATCTACACATTGTATGGGATGCTTAATGCAACAGGAGCACCTGGTTGTCCCAGGAGCATTACATTGATTGCACTCATCATAAAGACATGTAATACCTGCCCTGTTCAGTTAGAAACTCCATGGTGTAACTCTCTATGAGAATATAGTCCTACTGGGTATTGATGCTGCTGTGGTGCATTCAAAATATTTTTTTGAATATTATACACAAGCATAACCTCCCACCATCACTGCCTCCACTGCCCTTACCTAAGTCTGTAAAGGGACCATTAAAAATCCATTACGCTTGTTAGTTTGCACAGCTTTCAGGAAATCTTCCTGCAAGTTTTGCTACTTCAACACTTAAGGGCTTCTTTTAAACACAGCAATCTTTGAGCTATAAGGGTTTATTGGAATGGCCCATTAAGCAAGAGTTTTCTAGGGGGGATTATGTCTGGGAGAAGGAGTGGAGATCAGAGTTGCAATTATACAAATGGATTTTGCTTTCTGCATTTTGTTTTTTAAAGTAAAAGTGTTTCCTCTTATCTCAAGAAGCCCAAAAGCAAAACATTAAAGACTAAATGGATGGTGTCATGACTAAATTATTTATAAGGGAATCAGAAAACTAGTTCCAACTATTTGACTTTAGATTTCAGGGAGAAAAAAAAATATCCTTAAGAACTGGTCTGGAAATGCTGAATATCTGAAAAGCTATGTCTATTTAAACCAGAACTGTAGCCGTCAGGATCTCTTAGAATCAGGCACTTTTCACTTCTGTGATACAAAGTTAATAATGCTTCCTTTTATCCTCCTGTCTATAGGGGTATTAAACTTTTTAGGGTAAGGACAGACTCATTTATGACCTCTAGCTTCTCATATGATTCTAAAATAATATTAGTAAGGGAAAATATGCCTGTCTGGAAGATCTTTTCACTTGCTTCATTGGTATTCACATAGAAGACTATCTTAGAAAATCATTGGATACTCATTTTAACAGCATATGCAGCTATACTTATTCTCTCTGGCCATTTAGGCTTGCATTTTTGCATGAGTTTTTTCACTGGCAATCACTGCCCTTGCATTGTGAAAGGAGATACATAAAGACTCATTGCAAGCTATTGTGAGGATAGATTGGTTCCTCCGTATGAGGTCTAGCATTTGAATTGTTTGTTATTTCTGGGAAGTCATCAAATTCCTAAGATGACATCGTGCTGCTTATGGGAATATGTAGTACTTGACTGGAATAGTAAGATTTCACATACTTTTTCTCTGGAAAAGGGTATCTATCTTCAGCTGTAACATGCATAAAAATCTGATTAAAGTTGGAAAATTCCAACTTTAAAGAAAAAAAAAAAAGAGTATATAGTTATTTGTATTTGATGGTTTTGAATAGTGGATACTTCTATATTTTGCAAAAGGAAATTGAGGTTTGGTGTGAGTACAGTCCGGGGGTCAGGAAGATGCCTTTTGCTCTCATCATGTCTTCAATCCATTTAGTTTTGGCTGAATTGTAAGCTGCCAAAAAATCACTATTCCCCATCTGTGCTTTCCTTACTAGAGCTTGCTACAGGCTGCCTGCTAAAATCCATCAGCATCCTATCAGTCCTGCCCATGCACCAACACAGCATCTCGTTTAAGTATGCCACAAAGACAAAGCTCCAGATGGGATCATGAAAAATTGGTTCACTTCCAGCTGCTCTTTTTATTTTTTTTTTTTATTTTTTTTTTCCTTCTTTTTTTTTTTTCCCTTCTTTTTTCTTTTTTCTTTTTTCTTTCTTTTTTTTTTTTTATTCATGTAGACAATACTGTGGGTTCATATGGAAGGGAGATTGGGCTGCTAGTGACAAGAGTATAAGTTAAAGTTTTACTTTTATACATTAAGCTGTTTCTTTTAAATGTGTGCCTTTCTCACTTATAATACCTCATCGAAAAGTTGCTCAGTCTCTGGTGTGGAGCAGCCAGGATGAAGCAATGCTGTTCTGTCGGAAGAATCCACCAAGTCTTAGTATAACAAGTCTTATGTTGTCTATGCAGTAAGTCTGTTTGTGCATTTACAACCTCAAATGCCTGTTTGTTCAACTTACTAAAAGGGCCTTTTTTTTTTTTTTTCCCTCGGGTGCAAAAGTTAGGCAGTGCTTTATTATCTTTTCACATGCAATTGCTTGTAGACAATTCAGAGACCTGAGGAACATTCAAGAGGACAGAGACCACACCTTGAGTACTGTGTCAAATTCTGGGCATCTCAGTTTAGGAAAGATGTTGACTCACTGGAATGTGTCCAGCGAAGGGCAACAAAGTTGATGAAGGGTTTGGAGCACAAGCCCTATAAGGGGAGGCTGAGAGAGCTGGGGTTGCATAGCCTGGAGAAGGGGAGGCTCAGAGGAGACCTGATTGCTTTCTACAACTACCTGAAGGGAGGTTGTAGCCAGGTGGGGGTTGGTCTCTTCTCCCAGGCAACCAGCACCAGAACAAGAGGACACAGTCTCAAGCTGTGCCAGGGGAGATTTAGGCTGGATGCTAGGAAGAAGTTCTTCACAGAAAGAGTGACTGGTCATTGGAAAGGGCTGACCAGGGATATGGTGGAGCCACCATCACTGGAGGTGTTTAAGAAGAGACTGGATGAGGCATTTTGTGCCATGGTTTAGTTTATTAGATGGTGTTGGATGATAGGTTGGACTTGAAGGTCTTTTCCAACTTGGTTCATTCTATTCTATTCTATTCTATTCTATTCTATTCTATTCTATTCTATTCTATTCTATTCTATTCTATTCTATTCATGCATGCAACTTTACTTTTCACGGGTACTGATTGCTAGATACTTGATACTGCAAATGTGATACTACTGATCAGTAGCTTCACCTAAAATGCAATATAGAATAGAATAGAATAGAATAGAATAGAATAGAATAGAATAGAATAGAATAGAATAGAATAGAATAGAATAGAATAGAATAAACCAGGTTGGAAGAGACCTTCAAGATCATCACGTCCAACCTATCACCCAACACCACCCAATCAACTAACCCATCTAACCAAGCACCCTGTCAAGTCTCCTCCTGAACACCTCCAGTGACGGCGACTCCACCACCTCCCCAGGCAGCCCATTCCAATGGGCAATCACTCCATGTAAAACTTCCTCCTGACCTCCAGCCTGAACTTCCCCTGGCGCAGCCTGAGACTGTGTCCTCTTGTTCTGGTGCTGGCTGCCTGGGAGAAGAGACCAACCTCTGCCTGTTTACAACCCCCCTTCAGGTAGTTGTGGAGAGTAATGAGGTCACCCCTAAGTCTCCTCCTCTCCAGGCTAAGCAGCCCCAGCTCCCTCAGTCTCTCCTCATAGGGCTTGTGTTCCAAGCCCCTCACTAACTTCGTTGCCCTTCTCTGGACTCGTTCCAGCAAGTCAACATCCTTCCGAAACTGAGGGACCCAGAACTGGACACAGGACTCGAGGTGTGGCCTAACCAGTGCAGTGTACAGGGGCAGAATGACCTCCCTGCTCCTGCTGGCCACACTGTTCTTAATGCAGGCCAGGATGCCATTGGCCCTCTTGGCTGCCTGGGCACACTGCAGGCTCATGTTCAGCCTACCATCAACCAGCACTCCCAGGTCCCTCTCTGCCTGGCTGCTCTCCAGCCACTCTAACCCCAGCCTGTAGCACCGCCTGGGGTTGTTGTGGCCAATGTGCAGAACCCGGCACTTGGGTGCATTAAGTCTCATGCCGTTGGACTCTGCCCATCTGTCCAGCCTGTCGAGGTCCCTCTGCAAAGCCTCTCAACCCTCTAACAGATCAACTCCTGTCCTCAGCTTGGTGTCATCAGCAAATTTACTGATGATAGACTCAATGCCCTCATCCAGATCATCAACAAAGATGTTAAAGAGGATGGGGCCCAGCACTGATCCCTGGGGGACTCCACTACTGACTGGCCGCCAGCTGGATGTGACACCATTCACCACCACACTCTGGGTTCAGCCATCCAGCCAGTTCCTAACCCAGCTCAGAGTGCTGCTGTCTAAGCCATGGGCTGACAGCTTGGCCAGCAGTTTGCTATGGGGGACGGTGTCAAAGGCCTTGCTGAGGTCCAGGTAAACTACATCCACAGGCCTCCCCACATCCACCAGGCGGGACATAGAAGGAGATCAGGTTGGTCAGGCAGGACCTGCCTTCCTAAATCCATGTTGGCTAGGCCTGATCCCTTGGCCATCCTCTAAGTGCTGTGTTAATGCACTCAGGATGACCTGTTCCATGATCTTGCCTGGCCCTGAGGTCAGGCTGACAGGCCTGTAATTCCCTGGCTCATCCAACCGGCCCTTCTTATGGATGGGCACCACGTTGGCCATCTTCCAGTCCTCTGGGACATCTCCAGTGAGCCAGGACTGCCGAAAAATGATGGAGAGCAGCTTGGCCAGCTCCTCTGACAGCTCCCTCAACACCCTAGGATGGATCCCATCTGGTCCCATGGACTTGTGGGGATCCAGGCGGCTGAGCAGATCACCAACTGCCCCATTTTGGAACAGTGGAAAACTATGCTGCTCCCTGGCTCCTTCTGCCAGCTCTGCAGGCCAGCTGTCTGGAAGACATTCTGTCCTGCTAGTAGAAATTGAGGCAAAGAAGGTGTTAAGTACCTCTGCCTTTTCCTCATCCCTTGTCACAACGTTCCCCTCCATGTCCACCAAGCAGTGGAGGTTGCGTCTGCCCTTCCTCTTGCTATTAATGTATTTATAGAAGGACTTTTTGTTGTTCTTCACAGCAGAGGCCAGGCTAAGCTCCAAGTGTGCTTTTGCCTCCCTAATTTTCTTCCTGCAAGACGTAGCAACATCCTTAAATTTTTCACGGGTTGCCTCCCCTCTCTTCCAAAGGTGATACACCCTCTTTTTTTCCCTTAGTTGTATTAAAAGTTCATTAACCATCCAGGCTGGCCGTCTGCCCCGGCGGCTCATCTTCCGGCACATTGGCACAGCCTCTCCCTGAGCCTTCAACAGTTCTTCCTTGAAGTAGGACCAGCTCTCCTGGACCCCTTTGTTTTTAAGGGCTTTATCCCAAGGAACCCTCTGAATTAGTTCCTTGAGTAGCCTGAAGTCCGCCCTCCGGAAATCCAGAGTGGAGGTCTTCTTGCTACCCCTCTTAGCTTGACCAAATAATGAGAATTCAATTATCTCATGGTCACTGGCCCCTAAGCACCCTCCGACCACCACATCACCCACCAACCCTTCCCTATTGGTGAAGAGGAGGTCAAGCATAGCCTTGCCCCTGGTAGGCTCTCGCAGCACCTGGGTTAAGAAGCTGTCCTCCATGCATTCTAAGAACCTCCTAGATTGCCACTTCTCTGCTATGTTAAGATCCCAGCAGATATCAGGCAAGTTGAAGTCGCCCATGAGAACAGGGTCAGACGATCTTGAGAAAGCCTTAAGCTGCCTATAGAATGACTCATCAACATCCTCCTCCTGGTTGGGTGGTCTATAACAGGCTCCAACCAGGATGTCAGCCCTGTTGGCCTTCCCTCTAATTCTTACCCACAGGCACTCAACCCGATCGTCCCTAATCTCCGTCTCAATGGCAACTAGTGCCTCCCTGACGTACAGGGCCACCCCTCCACCCCTTCTTCCTTGCCTGTCTCTCCTGAAGAGCCTGTAGCCATCAATTGCAGCGCTCCAGTCATGTGAATCATCCCACCACGTCTCTGTGATGGCAACTACATCATAACTTTCCTGCCGCAGCAAGGCTTCCAGCTCCTCTTGTTTGTTGCCCATGCTTCGTGCATTAGTGTACATGCACTTCAGCCGGGCTGCTGGTTTCACCTCTTGCTCTGGCTTATCACCCCCAGACCCCAGCCTGGGGGGACTGGTTTCAACCCCTTCCCCCTTTGATACTAGTTTAAAGCCCTATCTATGAGACCTGCCAATTCCCTCCCCAGAATCTTTTTCCCTTTGAGGGATAGGCCATTCTCGTACACTCTGATCTTACCCCTCCTCTGGGACAGATGTGTTCCATCTGTTGCCAGCTGGCCTGGTGCAGCAGAAAGTTTTTCAAGATCAAAAAACCCAAAATTCTTTTGCCTGCACCAGCCTCTAAGCCACTTGTTGACTTCAGCTGCTGACCTGTTCCTTATGGTATTCCCACCTGCAACTAAGGGTATAGACGAAAAAATTATTTGTGCACCTGATCCCTCAACCAGATCTCCCAGGGCCCTGAAGTCATCTTTGATAGCCCTGGGAGTTCTGGTTGCAACATCATCACTCCCTAACTGCATAACTATCAAGGGATAATAGTCAGAGGGCTGCACCATACCAGGCAGTCTTCTGGTGACATCTCCAACCATGGCTCCTGGAAGGGAACAAACCTCCCTGTGAGTAGGGTCTGGCCGACATATGGGGCCCTCTGTTCCCCTCAGGAGGGAATTGCCAATAACAATTACCCTCCTCTTTTTTTTAAGGGAGCAAGTCCTGATGCCGGGGGAAGGCTGTTTAAGCTTAGGCTGTTTCACCTTAGGTCGTTTCACCTTAGGCTGTTTTGCCACAGGGAAAACCCCAGATGGCATGCCCTCCGATATCAGAATCACCTCACCCTCAACCTCCAATGGCCCGTACTTGTTTTCCAAGGGCAGTGGGGGGGGTGAGGGGGGGCAAGGAGGTTTAACCTTGCATCTTTTGATAGGAACCTGCATCCATTGCCCTCTTCTTTTTGGATGACTGGCCTCTGCTGGGGGGGCCTGCAGAGCCTGGTTACTCAGGTTCGTCACCCTTCTGCAATTGCATACATCTCTAAATCTAGCAAACTTATCCTTCAGTCCAGCCACCAGTCTAAGCAGACAGTCGATCTGCTCACACCTAAAGCAGGAGCCATCCTCTCTACCCTGCATCTCAAGTGCCAGGTTCCAGCACTGTCTGCAGCTAGATGCCTGGACACCTACCTCTTGCTTATGACACCTACCTATCTGCTTATATTCGCCCTCAGTCTGGGTCGAGACTGACTTTTTAAAGGAGTTATTGCGGCGAGTTACCACCATGGCCAGCCCTGCCCACGGAACCTACTGGAGAATGGTTTTTTTAAAAAAGTGTGGCGGCGCGCTCGTCCGAGCAAGAAGCCGGGCTGAAATGGAACTGCCCCCGAGCTGCCGCGGGCTTTGAAACTGCCGCGGCACGCAGGCACCCGAACGATCCCGAACACGTGGAGAATCGGTGAAAACCGATTCCTGCCGAGCGCAGAGGCTGTGTGCGGGTCCTTCTGGTCAAAAACAGCAGCAGTCCGTGCTTTTCCGAGGCCCCTGGTTGATGTGTGTCCCCGAAGGAGCTCACCGCTGAAATGGAAGCTGCCGCGAGCTGCCGCGGGCTTTGAAACTGCCGCGGCACGCAGGCACCCGAACGATCCCGAACACGTGGAGAATCGGTGAAAGCCGATACTCTGGTGTATGAATGTTTGCAACTGATTTTGAGTGTAAGACATTCCTCTGAATGGCGTCCTCGGCAAGGCAAGTGTGTATATATTACCAGTTGACAATGTTTTTGTAGCCGCAAACCAACAGACATGGTCTGTTCATCTGAAGTTAAGCTGAGTGTGAAGAAATTCGAGGTAATAGGCAGTAGAGGAAAACATTTGTATGTACAAGAGAATACACAAGATTACTCAAAAATAATTTCCATCCTTTCTTTCCTATGCTTCCATGAATATAATTCCTGCTTGCATGTGATTTTGTGTCTTGTTTTACACTATAGAATAGAATAGAATAGAATAGAATAGAATAGAATAGAATAGAATAGAATAGAATAGACCAGGTTGGAAGAGACCTTCAAGATCATCGCGTCCAACCTATCACCCAACACCACCTAATCAACTAACCCATGTAACCAAGCACCCTGTCAAGTCTCCTCCTGAACACCTCCAGTGACGGCGACTCCACCACCTCCCCGGGCAGTCCATTCCAATGGGCAATCACTCTCTCTGTGTAAAACTTCCTCCTGACCTCCAGCCTGAACTTCCCCTGGCACAGCCTGAGACTGTGTCCTCTTACTCTGGTGCTGGCTGCCCGGGAGAAGATACCAACCTCTGCCTGTTTACAACCCCCGTTCAGGTAGTTGTAGAGAGCAATAAGGTCACCCCTGAGTCTCCTCCTCTCCAGGCTAAACAGCCCCAGCTCCCTCAGTCTCTCCTCATAGGGCTTGTGTTCCAAGCCCCTCACTAACTTCGTTGCCCTTCTCTGGACTCGTTCCAGCAAGTCAACATCCTTCCTAAACTGAGGGGCCCAGAACTGGACACAGTACTCGAGGTGTGGCCTAACCAGTGCAGTGTACAGGGGCAGAATGACCTCCCTGCTCCTGCTGGCCACACTGTTCTTAATGCAGGCCAGGATGCCATTGGCCCTCCTGGCTGCCTGGGCACACTGCAGGCTCATGTTCATCTTACCATCAACCAGCACCCCCAGGTCCCTCTCTGCCTGGCTGCTCTCCAGACACTCTGACCCCAGCCTGTAGCACTGCATGGGGTTGTTGTGGCCAATGTGCAGAACCCGGCACTTGCATGTGTTAAATCTCATGCCGTTGGACTCTGCCCATCTGTCCAGCCTGTCGAGGTCTCTCTGCAAAGCCTCTCTACCCTCTAACAGATCAACTCCTGTCCCCAGCTTGGTGTCATCAGCAAATTTACTGATGATAGACTCAATGCCCTCATCCAGATCATCAACAAAGATGTTAAAGAGGATGGGGCCCAGCACTGATCCCTGGGGGACTCCACTACTGACTGGCTGCCAGCCGGATGTGACACCATTCACCACCACTCTCTGGGTTCGCCCATCCAGCCAGTTCCTAACCCAGCTCAGAGTGCTGCTGTCCAAGTCACGGGCTGACAGCTTGGCCAGCAGTTTGCTATGGGGGACGGTGTCAAAGGCCTTGCTGAAGTCCAGGTAAACTACATCCACAGGCCTCCCCACATCCATCAGGTGGGTCACCTGCTCGTAGAAGGAGATCAGGTTGGTCAGGCAGGACCAGCCCTTCCTAAATCCATGCTGGCTAAGCCTGATCCCTTGGCCATCCTCTAAGTGCTGTGTGATTGCACTCAGGATGACCTGTTCCATGATCTTGCCTGGCCCTGAGGTCAGGCTGACAGGCCTGTAATTCCCTGGCTCATCCAACTGGCCCTTCTTGTGGATGGGCACCACGTTGGCCATCTTCCAGTCCTCTGGGACATCTCCAGTGAGCCAGGACTGCCGAAAAATGATGGAGAGCAGCTTGGCCAGCTCCTCTGACAGCTCCCTCAGCACCCTAGGATGGATCCCATCTGGTCCCATGGACTTGTGGGGATCCAGGCGGCTGAGCAGATCACCAACTGCCCCATTTTGGAACAGTGGAAAACTATGCTGCTCCCTGGCTCCTTCTGCCAGCTCTGCAGGCCAGCTGTCTGGAAGACATTCTGTCCTGCTAGTAGAAATTGAGGCAAAGAAGGTGTTAAGTACCTCTGCCTTTTCCTCATCCCTTGTCACAACGTTCCCCTCCATGTCCACCAAGCAGTGGAGGTTGCGTCTGCCCTTCCTCTTGCTATTAATGTATTTATAGAAGGACTTTTTGTTGTTCTTCACAGCAGAGGCCAGGCTAAGCTCCAAGTGTGCTTTTGCCTCCCTAATTTTCTTCCTGCAAGACCTAGCAACATCCTTAAATTTTTCATGGGTTGCCTCCCCTCTCTTCCAAAGATGATAAACCCTCTTTTTTTTCTCTGTTCAGTAAAAAGAAAGGAAACTATTTATGGGAATGGGGCCCTGATGGATCTGAGAAACCGCAGTAATGGCAGATGACAGTGATGGATAGTGGAAAAAACAAGAACCCCATGACTGATCAGAAGAGGGTGCTGTTATTCTGGAATGGTCTTGTATCATCTCTGCCAGAACACAGCAATACCTCAGTAAGAGTCTGGAGGATGCTGCCTTTCAGCACAGATGAAATATTAAGGACTTGGCTATCAGTGGTAGTAATTAAGAAACAATAGCACTTTTCATAGTGAGACAAAGATTTCCTGCATAAACCTACATTTGGCCACTTATATTCTGCGGATAGAAGCTCCCCTAGCAAATCAAATTATGGAATTCCTTCCTTTCCTACCCTGCAGCAAAATACTGTGTATTGCTGCTCTACACTACAGAACAGCTGTTCTTGTTCATCCTGCAGGCAATTGCATGTGAAAAGATAATAAATCACTTTTGTCCTAATCTTGAAAGCACGTATGTGTGGTTTCAGTCATAGGAATCTTGCTGGGTGAATACATGCTGATAAATAAAAGACTGAAAGGGAGCAAAGACAGTCGTCTGACCACCAGTGATTCATGTCACTTAGAATAGAATAGAATAGAATAGAATAGAATAGAATAGAATAGAATAGAATAGACCAGACCAGGTTGGAAGAGACCTTCAAGATCATTGAGTCCAACCTTTCATCCAACATCAACCAACCAACTAAGCCATGCAACCAAGCACCCTGTCAAGTCTCCTCCTGAACACCTCCAGCAATGGTGACTCCACCACCTCCCTGGGCAGCCCATTCCAATGGGCAATCACTCTCTCTGTGTAAAACTTCCTCCTGACCTCCAGCTGAAACCTCCCCTGGCGCAGCTTGAGACTGTGTCTTCTTGTTCTGGTACTGGCTACATGTAAAGGTACATCTCTGAGCATTGTCACTCCAAAGACAATTTTCTCTCTTTCACCCAGTTCTGGTTTGATATCACTGAAGTAAATGACCAAAAGTTTGTTTAAGAAATTACTATGATGGGGAAAAACACAAATGCCTCTAAGATTTTCCTATCAGTTAAAACTTGTGTGAAGTAGATGTTAATGTTTAGGTCTTTGAGCATTTGTGTCTGTATAATGAAGTCTGTAATAAAAGTGGCATAAAACCAATCAATAAAAAAAGAAACAGATTTGTTCAATGTTTTTTGCTAATTAATTCTTCAGGAATATAGTTTCAAACTGCATAGCTGAACATGGGCTACAGATATGATATTGGAAACTAAGTAAAATTGCATTCTGTCTTCTATCACTAGCCAGTCTTTATAGTGTCTCACAATCCAGTTTATAAAGTACTAGATACTAAAATTTATAATAATAATAATAATAATAGTAATAATAATCAACAACACTTAATTGTTCTAACTCTCATCAAGAAGCCAAGGTATCTTTGTGAACTCAAGAAACTCCTTCTCCAAGGCAATGAGTATGAAACTGCATTACGTTTGGTGCTCTCTGCCTCACATCATCTTTTCATAGGGTCCCCACAGCCTTTACACCTACAAATACCCAACGTAATGCAATGTCCTAGAAGTTTGTCCTGGGTTTGTCTGGAACAGACCTCACATTATTTCTGATGCTTTGTACTGAAAAAAGCATAAAATTATAATAATATTTTAAGGTTATGCAGGCACCACTGGGGCCAGAGATGGCCCAGGAACAAGTACTATGTAATTTAAACAATTCCAGCACAGTCCTAATTGTTGTGGCAGTGAATCAGTTTACTGCTGTCCTCTGACACTATAATCGCATCTACCCATCGGCTACTTCTATAACAATGATTAAAATAGCCCAAGGATCACTCTAACTGCAGTAATAAAGCTTAGCTCACATCCATAAGGATAAATATATTTATCCACATAAAAAGAAAACATTTTAAGAGTATTAGATAGCCAAAAGTATGTTAGAGTCCTCTTACAACAGCACTCATAATCTGACCATATAGATAATTGTGGAGTAGTCTTCAAGCCTCGATATTTTCATGTTTTTGATGTAGCTATTGCAGTCAGTGTATGTCAATGGGAGGAGTATTCACATGTACAGAATCACAACAGCAATGGATTTTTCAGTTCTGAGAGTAATATGCTTGAGAAAAACAAGAAAGACTGAGATTTGTTAAAGAGAATAATAAAAAAAACAAATTAACAAAACAAAAATCCCCAAACATTTCAGTGGAAATCAAATGTCTATAGTCTTTAATTAATAAAATGTTCAAGGCAACATTTTCAGGCTTTGAAGCCTACTGACACAGCACAACTTGAACTGCTGTCCTTATCCTCACACCACTGCTGAAATAGTGTTATCTGTGGGAAACTCAGATTTTGACTCCACATTGAGTGGAAGACTGCTCTTTCATCCTAACCAAAAAGCTGGGCTGGGGCAGGCTAACAACTTATCAGAGTAAACAGTCAGGTTCTGTGCATGAGCCCTAGCCTTTACCCAATTTATTTTGATAGCATAGGTATACTTTTAGGGGGTTCATGATCTCAGCACTGGTCAGATAAAAAAGAGATCTAGAAATAGAAATTATTTTTTTAATGTTAATGTTATATTGATATTTGAAGAGAAATACAAAATAATTTCATTAATATATACATACTTTTTACTGGTATAATGTGTGGACTCATTGCTTGTCTACTTTCCTGTAACATAATCTACAGAGGCTGACACCAGATATTAAAAAAAATAAAAATAGAGAAAAGCCTTCCAGAAAAATGCTACCAATCTTTGGATGAGGTAAGTGATTAGATAATGTTGGATTATAGGTTGGACTTGATGATCTCAAAGGTCTCTTCCAACCTGGTCTATCCTATCCTATCCTATCCTATCCTATCCTATCCTATCCTATCCTATCCTATCCTATCCTATCCTATCCTATCCTATCCTATCCTATGTGTATTGTTCTTGCTGACTTTGCTATTCATTGACTGGTTTAATAATTGCTATTATAGTGGTACTTTTGTTGTCTGTGCATATTTATAATTTCTGTTTTAATTCTGCCAACCTCTTAGTCTCCTGTGGCAACAGGTTTTACTTAGTCCTGACAAATAACAGGATGCAAACATGTTTGCTTCATGTTTGGTTGGTTGGTTGGTTATGTGAAGCATGATGACCCGCTCAATTCATCTACAAAAAGCCTGCTTAAATAAGAATATGTGGAAAAGCTCAGCTGAACTAACCAGAAGTTTTATTTGAAACCATATTAAGTTTCTATTTAGACAACTCAAAATTAGGTTTTATAGTCACTTTATTTTGTTTACCTTATGTCTTTTCCTGACAGCTCCACATATAGGGGGTCTTATTCAAATTTCTCCATATAAAGTTCCTCCTAATTGCCCTTGGCTGATGCTCATGATTTATTCACTGTAGCTGGAATTGAAGGTGAAAAATATAGGGTAAATTAATATATATTAATGGACTCTGGAAGGGGATCCATGTTAGAATGGTAATGTCATATGACAGACTTGCTTTACTTAGCAGTGACTACCTGATCAAGGCATATCCTTCGCTGCCAAATGTTAAAGTATTACGTATTGTTCTGAAATTTGGTATTGGTCAAGTTACTGAAGAGCAGCTATGGTCTGTCTCATGAAAGATATCCCTAGGCAGTGCAACCACAAGTTGAGATCTAACCTTTTGTAGATGGAATATTTACCCTAGCACTTTAATTTTGATGAAGAGTGTGTTCACTGCACTTTGGTTCTCATGAGGAAATCAGAAATAAGAATCCTTTTGGATTAAACAGTAGAGGAATGGAATTCATATTGAGGAGAATATAGTCCACAGGCAGACTAGGGTCAGTCCAAATTAAACTCCCTGGAGCACCCTGTAAGGTTTGGACACAGGTGCTGAGTACCAGCTGCCTCTCTCTAAAAACACATGCTTGGTTTTGCTACATTGATAGTGCAGATATAGTCATAATGAGGTGATTAATGCTATAGGAAAATGGGGGGGCGGGGGGGGGGAAGTAAGCAAGCAAAAAAAAAAAAAAAAGCCTTTAGTTGGGAATTATATATGAGAAAGTCCACAGGGAGTTCAATTTAATACCAGCTGTTTTAGAAATCATGAAGAAGCCTGACAGGCATCTTCTAAACATCCCTGCTGTCTTGGAAATTCATATATTTGGCTACTGGTTGGTTTTACTGAAGAGAACAGGCTATGGAGGTTTCATGTCATTGAGGCAGCCAAGCAGAGAGATTGCCTCTAATCCAGAAATCCTAGGGCTTTCAGAAACTGCAGCCCAGGTTCAGTGTCTCAGAGTGGATTCTCTTTGTATTAAGAACCTTTGGACTATTGCTGTCACAGAATTTTGGGGGATTTATTTTGAATCAAAACTAAACCAAGTTTTGAATATAAAAACCTGATGATATAATTAAATTCTCTGTGAAGCAGAACTGCCTTTCCCTTAGCAATCCTGATTAAAACAATGTGAATAGGAATAATTAATGCCAGAGATAGTTGCATTTGTAGGGCTGTGCAAAAAAATAATACCCCATCCACACAATTTCTGTTTGTGTTTCAGTTTCACAAGCATGATATTCACATACTAATTTGAAATATTCCCATTCCTCCAAAACAGTATAAAAATATCTGACAGTCAGTTTAAGCTATTCTTTTCACATTTCCTCAAAAACGTATGAGCTCTGCAAAGTCTTTTGTCTCAGATGGAAGATGTTTTGGTTTGCCCTACCTCACGTTGAAGCTGATTGCCTCTACGAAGTGTCTGATCTTTGTATATTAGAAGAAGAATAGATTTGAAAGATGCTTACAATTCATTTAATTTCAATTTCTTTACTTTCTTTCATCCAATATTCTAGATAAACAAATAAATGAGGTAATCATTTCAGTGACTATATAATTTTCATTTTCTATTCAGTATGCACAAAAGCCAAAGCTGTTTTTCTTTAATACAATTTCTTCCTCATAAGTTGTGAAGCACAAAGAGCTGCTCATGTTTTTGTTTTTGGTTTTTTTCCCTTTCTTTTCCTTTTTTATTTTTTTTTTTTCTTTTTCTTTTAGCTTCTGTATCTCTTTCTGACAAACTCAGCTGCTTTAAGGGAAATAATGAAATTATTTCATCCTCAGGGAAAAAAAATTAAAAATACATAATAAAATTAATTTCCACCTTTGGAACATTTCAGCTCAGTACAGAACATTTTTTTGTTTTTTTCCATAAAAATTCTGCTCATGGAATTTAGGCTCGAGGTGAGGAGAAACGTCTTTCCTGAGAGTCATTAGCCATTGGAATGGGCTGCCCAGGGAGGTGGTGGAGGTGTTCAAGAGGGGATTGGATGTGGCACTTGGTGCCATGGTTTAGTCATGAGGTCTGTGGTGACAGGTTGGACTTGATGATCTTTGAGGTCTCTTCCAACCTTGGTGATTCTGTGATTCTGTGAAATTACTTTGACCACATTCAATGTTAGATTTTGATCAACACAAATTTTTCTGGGAGAACTTTAGATTCCCCATAACACTTCTAATGGTTCAGGGTCCTTTCCAATAGCTTTTGTAAGTCTATGAAAAAAACCCTCAGAATTAATCAGTAAGCCAACTGGATGATTCTAATGCCATGTTATGGTATTGATATCATCGGTGGTGTTGGTTTTTTTCAGACGCTCCAATCATTACCACAGCTCAATTATGGAAAGGGCTTAAGCAAGCAGAAGAAAGAAACAATACCTTCCTCAGAGAGCTGATAAATCTTCCTGTCTCCTTCCCACACATGCAGTCCGATGTGGATTAAAATATGTGTTTCTTTGACTCTAAATGATAGTAATGATTAATGACTGTAAATAACAGGCATATTGTTTCCCACACATTTTAGACTTCTAAAATGTGAATTAAATCTCTCTCTTCCTCCTCCTCCCTTCCCCCAGATTATTAATTGGAGGGAGAAAATCCAAAACAAACGATCCCTTCACATTTTTCTTTATTTGGAATGTAGTTAGATTTAGGAGGTTAATTTTATTCAGTTCTAAAAGAAGAAGAAAACAGAGCATATGATTGTTCATGACATTTTGTTCAGAATCAATCATTGTCAGCTCAGGTTAGACTGATTTACTACGAACCTGCCATAGAAAAGATTTGCCACAAATGGCAAGGCTCTGAGCTGTTTCCACCGTACTGAACATAATGATGGATTTATCATTGCAATCAAGATGGCAAAACAGCATGGTCTCCAGAGTCGTGCACCAGGTAAATTGATCACAAAACCCCTGAAGTTATATAAAGGCTTTGTTTATCTGGTCTCACTCTGCAAGAGTGTTAGTCCAACTTAAGATATTCTGATCTTTAAGGGATTTTGGACAGATTTTGTTTCCTAACCCAATATATAGTAGAATTGAGGAGTAAAACAATTACTCAGTACATACATACATATATACTTTAAAAACAAAAGGTAGTCCAACAAAACCAGAAATAATAAATACTGCTATTATTGATATTATATTAAAACAGTATTGTCTTAACCAGTAATTCAATGAATATTCAGTAATAGTTCAGTGAGAAAGTGAGTAAGATGGGAGTGAAAAGATTTGTTTTAATACCTTGTCTTTTCATTACAGGCATTACTTTTTGCATCGATCAAGAAATGGCAATGCTAAGCTTTCAGGTCCAAATAAAATAAATCTAAAGGGAAATATTAGCCTCAATAGCAAAATGACAAACTGGGGTTTTACCTGTAGCAAACATTCTGAAACCATGTTTCAAAGGAAGGAAACTATTACTCTCTTTGTCTGATGGAGAGCAAGCTTCTAAAGAGAGGAACTGATGATGCAGAGAAAGATGAACCACCAAAGGCTACTGATGCAAAATCATCTGGTAATGCTCTATCCTGTGACTCAACCCTGCAGACTACTGCTTATCCTGTACATAATGGTCATGAAATAGAAGCTGAGAAAGAAATATGTCCTGTGCAAGGGAGGGATTTTTTTACTCTGGACCAGATTGCTGTCATTTGGTGGGGTGATGAAGGAATGCTGAATCTTCTAGAGACTCGCTTTTTCCCATGTGGAAATGGAGTCTTACCAATATTCTTCATCCAAGAGCCAGAGACTTAAAGAAACTCTGATTTTTGTACTGCATCCAGCCATGGAAGAGAGCTAGCTTTTTATTTACACAAAAAAAAAATTATGGCTGAATGTTCTTTGTCATCAGGCTGAGAGAGAGAGACAGAGCAAAAGAAATAAAGGAAGGAAGGAAGGAAGGAAGGAAGGAAGGAAGGAAGGAAGGAAGGAAGGAAGGAAGGAAGGAAGGAAGGAAGGAAGGAAGGAAGGAAGGAAGGAAGGAAGGAAGGAAGGAAGGAAGGAAGGAAGGAAGGAAGGAAGGAAAAGAAAGAAAGAAAGAAAGAAAGAGAATGAATCACATGCTTTCCTGAAGCATCATACAATTTTTGAGTTAGTACAATTACTGACACAGATTCCCTCCTGGATCATTTACCTCTATTGTTTTGTCAAGAGTTGTCTAATGCACAGAAGAGAGCAAGGTTAACTTGTGTGGAAAGGCAAGATTGTGGTCACTAAAGAGGTGGCTGCCCTAAAGTTTGCTGGGACAACTAAATGCTAATAATTTTCCAGGCCTTTAGATCCAGACCACTGTCTTAGATGAACAGATCAGGTATATAACCATTATACTATATTTCTGTTATTTCCTTTATCAAACACAGCTGTTGCTTTGGAGCTTCTTCCATCCCCTATTTCTCTTTCCTTTTCTTGTCTCTTCTTTCTTTGGAGGTTAATGGCGTATAGCTCATCAGTGATCTCAGGTCAAACCGTTTGGCCATTCCTATCTAGAAGTCATCTAATGAGTGAACTAGCTCTTGAGGTTGGCAACCAGAGGTCAATCTGATTTTGTATTAACTTGAAGAAGGTCAAATGGTCTCTAAATTTGATAAATATCCCATTTCTTGAACTGCTGATGGAGAGCATAGACAAGGTGAAAGCTAATACAATTCTGGACTTGTACAGCCACACAAATAGATAGTATAGCTTAATTTGCACAAGACATATCTTAGACATGGCTTGTGTTCCAGAAACTACTTCACATATATTTCAATTAAATTAGAACAAAATAACAGCAAAGAGTATATTTGATAAATTTACTTTTTCAGCACATAAATAGTCCCTGAACAATAATTTTGAGTATAACTAATATTATTTCCCTTATCTGAATCTACTGTAAAAAATTCACTTTTGAATAGTATTGCCTAACATATTCTGAGGGTTCTTCATGAAAGTGGAAGGTAGTCATAGCTGGAAATTAAACCAGAAATATTGACAAATATTCCTTCAGAACTGTAAATGTATTCAATGCTGCTAAATTCAAAGCTTTCTGATCATTTTTAGCCAAATCTCCATGCTATAGCATTCTACCAGCAGCACATTTGCAGAAAACATATGCAAACTTTTCATCTTCTCTTGGAGAGACTGAGATGACAGCTAGGGAGTTATCGCATTTTCAGTGAATTGGTTTTAACTGTAAATGACAGGAAGTCACAAACTCCACACTTTTCAGTTGAAATCCAGACTTTGGGGTGTTCTACTGTCACAGTATTTTGACTTTATTCTTTCTCCTTTCTTGTTTTGGGTTTCCTTTTCCTCTGTTAGTGTTTGGTTGATCAAGAGCCTCTTTTTTCCCTTCTTATTTTTTATTTTTTATTTTTTTTTACAATTCTCAGTGACTTTTTAAATTCCCAGTTCTGATACTCAGAAATTACAGAATAGGCTGTGATTAACAAAATGACAGAAGCGATGTGATTATGCCAAGCAAAACTTTTGATTAGAAAAGCATATAGTGATCAATGTCTGAAATTTTTTGTATTGCACACAATAGAAAAAAAACCAAACCAAACCATTTGCCACCACTCTTGAAAGAGCAAAGTATTAATTAATTTTTCAATTCTCCTTATGTTTCATAGCAATTAAATATTGATAAAATCTAAGCTGTTCTGAGATTGACTTGAATATGGTAATCTAGAATAATTATGTAACCACAATCAAACCTAGGGTTACAGTAAGGTGGACAGCAGTAATCTCAGAAGTGACTCGGAGAAGAGGGATGAGTAAAGAACAACATTGTTTCATGGTCATTTTTTCAACTTTCCTAACCTTATTTCTGTTTTTTTTTTTTTTTTTTAAATAAAAAAACAAGCAAGAAAGGATAGAAAATAAAATATAAAAAATATATATATAATGCAATGTCACCCATACAAATACTTAGCAACAAATAATACTCAGATAATTTAGATTACAGTGTACAGTGTACAGTCTCTTGGTAACCATTGATAAGTATGTACTTTGATACATGCATGTGCACTGCACAACTGTGACATGGTATCAAATGTTGTCTACTCAGTACAACTGTTAACTGTTCATAAGTAGTGTAATGAATATTTAATGGGAATTAACAACATGGTATAAGCACATGTTTAAATGTACTTCTGTTCAACAAAATACTTAGCTCTACATACCCCTGGACCTCAAGCAAACTTTAAGCAAATTAAGCAGGATGTATGCAAATTAACATCATCAGGGTCCAGAACTACCAATCAAACCCCTGTAGAGAGGCAGTGTAATATAACCCAGATAGGACCTTGACTTAACTGGAGTATATGTCTTCCAATACCTGAGACAGCTTGTTGATACCTTTCTATGAATGAGCATTACATCCATAACATTCAACTTGACTCAAATCAACACATTTCCAAATTATTAATTCCAAGGTGAAACCAACTGTCTAGGTTCTTAGATTTGCATTCACTCATCTGAATTTAGTAAATCAAGGTGCAGTGGACAGCTGTTGTGGACAGCTATTGCATTAGTTTTGATTTCAGTTATTTTACAGAGGAAAAGTAGACTGTTAAATTTAAATCTTTTGTATTAGTAATTGCTTCTAGAATTCTAGAAGGGAAGAGGACAGCTTTTCTTGTATTTAAAACTGCACATAAGATTGCATCTCATTCTAAACAAGTTTGTTGGTTTTTTTTTTTTTCACTGAAATACTTTGTGCTCATTGAGTGCTCATTGATTGCTCGTGGTTATGTTTGTGCTTCATTGTAGACAATGCAGGAAAAAGGCAGTAAAATACACATCTTTGAGAATGTCTTTTGTTGGGACTGTCAATGGGATGTTGAGTTAGTCTGTTAGTTACTACTCTGCAATCTACCCCTAGGATACACATCGAAAAATAGAATAGCTGATGCATAACTTGGGAAGAAAAGTGAACATTTCTTGCTTTTCTGGAAGGCTCATTAATTTTCACATTTCCTCTTTAAATCATCCATTTTTATCTACCAGAATTAGGAATCACTTACACTTTAGTCTTGAAACAAGCTTTACAGAAAACAGTCATAGAGACTGCTTTAAAGAAAACAGTTTAATTTCTCTGAAGTTGCCGGAATGATCAAACCACATAAGGACCAAACATCCAGACTGCTTAAAAGCCTTCTCAAAACAACCAGACTATGAAAATCTGCTGACACCACCCACAGGAGATGAATGATCAAACCTCCAGGCAAGTTAAAGCTTGTCTTAGTCAGAGAGGATTGATTCTGAATGTAGCTATTGCTGAAGGATGCTGATTGAGTTTCATTATTTATTTTAGTCTAATATTTTCCTTTGATGATGACAAGAAGTTTTTGTGGAGTTTGATAAAGGGCAAACACCAAGCCTGCATCTATGGATGAATAATCCCATACACCAGAAAAGACTGTGAATGACAACCTGGAAAGTAGCTTTGTAGAAGAGACCACAGGGTCCTGGGAGATAACGAACACATTGTTAGCCAGAAGTGTGCTCTTGTGACAAGGAAGGCTAGCAGAATGTGTTAGGAGGAACACCACCAAGAGGTCAAAGGAGGTGATCCTTCTCTACTCAGAACTGATGAGGCAGCATATAAAATTGTGTCTATTTCTAGGTTCCTCAGTACAAAAGAGACGTGAATATACTGAAGCAAATCCCTAGCAGGACCATGAAAATGAGGAAGGAGAAGGTGAGAGCCGGGGCTGTAAGCTTGGAACAGAAGGGTCTGAGTGGAATCTTATCAATGTGTATAAATATTTGATGTGGGCAGTGGAAAAGATGGAATCAAACTTTTCTCGGTGGTACTTGAATAAAGGACAAGAGGCAATGGGCACAAAATTGAATACAGAATTTTTGTTTCAATGTAAGGATTATTCTTTATTTTCACTGTGCAGGTGGTCAAATGATGGAACAAGTTGTTCAGAGACATTATGGAGTCCTCATCCTTGGAAATATATAAACTCCAACTGACATATCTTCAGTGTGTGCATCTGTCTACAGGGAATACAAGCTCTGCCACTCTGCATGGCTTTCATATCTGTTAGAGATACCTGACTAATAAGAAAATTCAGCTTGTTGCATTGAAAAGTGACTGTGTTGGGCACCTGAGCCCAATTTCATCAATTGTAGCTTAACTGATAAATACCTCTGGGTTAAAACAGTCTTCTGAAAGCCTAAAAAACTATTTGTTTGGGGTTTCCCCCCCCTTCTTTTTTGTTTGGTTTGGTTTGTTTTTGTAATTGTGCAAGGTAATAATATGACTGATAAGCAGCCACAGGACATTTGTAGTTCCTCAAAGGACTGATGTGAATCTGCGTGCCATACCTAGCATATGATGAGATGAATATCTCAAAACATATAGATTTTACAAAACTGGATGCACAATGATGTACATCACAAAATGACAGGGGTGGGAAGGGACCTCTGGAGAGGTACATTGGAAGACGTCTGGTTTTAGTGTGTAAGTAAACTGAGCAACAAAAAACTTAATGGTGTAACAAGTAATGGGATACTAAATGATAAAATATATAGCTTCTGATTAGATTCAAATGATGGAAATCCATGATTTCTGTTCTTGGTATTCCAGCTGCTGGACAACTGTGATCTATTTATTTCACAGGATGACAACATCTTCTCTTTTTCATGCTCTTGGATAAAGAAAATTGGAGAACAAAAGCATAAAGCATAAAGTTCAGGTCTTTGGGTAGCCAAGGCTGAGTGAGAACAGCCTTGAATGAGGGAGAGGAATCAGAAAGAGTCTGAGTTTAGTATTCAGCCAGTGAAAGAACAGAATATGCTACTAGACTGAAGAGATAAATATTGTTTTTGAGAAATAAGAATAACTCATAGCTGGAAAACAATAGCATGAAAAATAGTTTACAATCAGAGCACAGGCTGGAAGACCCTTGCTTAGAAGATTTACTTGGAGTAACAATAGCATTTATAAACATCAAAGCCTGCTTATAGATTATTCCAAAACAGAACAGGAGGCTAAATTCATCAAATAAATTGTTTGCTGCAAATAGTTCTCCCAGCTCTTTCATCTGTACCTAATTGGCTATCAATAATGCATGGAAATGCTGAGACATTTAGAGAATCATGTAACAGGCATTCCATTATGTAATTAAGAATCATTAACTATATTAATGACTTTTCTAATTCTTATATTGTTAACCGATGAGTAATGCTTTCTGTCAGCAATATATTTTCAAACTTCCCTGCACCAAGGAAAAAGATACATCTTGCTTATGTAACTCCTCCAGGTAATTCACGCAAAAGATTTGGTCTGAATAAACCTTGAGAAAGCTCAAACAAAAGCCAGATGACTAGATCACACCTCACTAGAGGATTAGGAAAAATAAAGTTTGGCAAACTTAATATTTCCAGATTGTGACTAGAAAGTTTATAGTGGCTCAAAGGGACAAAAAAATATTGTAACCATATACGTTTATGGGCAGAATAAATACGAGACTAGAAGAGTGCTGCAGAACTATAGGACTGCAATATGAAAATCACATATTTTAGCACCTGCCATGTGAAAATGCTGGCCACACAAGTTAAATCTGTCAAAAGATGACAAAACTTGTGCTGTTTGCCACATAAAGCGTGCAATATTCGTTCAAGAATTTGTTGATATTGAGCCCTCCTCTGTTTATTTTGTTAACATTGGGGGGGGGGGTGGTGTGCATATTGATATTCTAATTATATAATAGGAAAATAATATATTAAATTATTTTTAAGTGAATATTTTAAAGGATCTTGCTAATCTCTAAGTCTTTGTGGCCACCAGTAGCTAGCCAGTGTTGCTGCATGATTATGTAAACATAGCTCTTCAGGCAATGTAAAGATGCTTAGCAGTATTAGATTTCTTTTATGTTAAAAGATTGAGGGGGTTGTTTGTATGATCAGTTTGGGTTTGTTGTTTTTTTAATGTTTAGGATTATGGCTTCCTCAGCAAGCTCTGGTACTTCTCATCTCGAAGGTGAAGGGCAGAATGGCATCTGATGAGAAAAGCTTGGAAAAAGCTATTCATGAAAGTCAAGCAGGGTGGTCACAGTATGGCAGATTATATGATAGATTACTGTGGTTTAAGATGGAAGAGTTTTTGCCATGGTTTTACAGTGCTTAATATGGGATATTTTAATCTGATGAATTTACACATGTAACTTCTGGGGACAAAACACACTCAGTAATGAACCCAACAATGTAACTTCCCAAAAGGCATTCTTCCTGGGGTGGTTGAAAAGGACAAAGCCCCTCAATGTGTCCCTAGGGCTTTGCTGTCAAAGTCTCATCCACAAACAAGGTTCTAAGAGGGGCTAATATTTACACATCAGTTTTCTACTGTATGAAGTGTGGTGGTGGAACTGTAGCAATATCATTAAGCAGGCTTTACAATTGTACAAACATTTCTTGATGGGCCTTTCAGACTTGATGTCTTCTCCTGGGAAAAATCATCTTCTGCAGGGAAAAGTCTGCTTCTGCCAGGAAAAATTCATTGCGTCTGGAAACAGTCAACTGCTGTGATAAGTAAAAAGAAATGGGAGGCCAGGACTACACGCAACTCCAATCAGCTTTTCTTCTTGAGGTCATCACTATAGGGAAAATTGGGCCTTCAGCCAGTTACAGTGTCTGTTTTGGACCTGCATGCTTATCAGCAGTTACGAGCTTTCCTGTTTTCAATATTTTTGCTTCCAACAATGCTTTTTAAATGTAAATAAAATATATAACCCCTGTAGTCTTTCAGAGAAAAGAAACCCGCAGAGAAAGGAAACCCTCAGCCTAAACTTGGCTAATACAACGATTTTTAAGTTTTATTGAAAAATAATAATCAGTCAGTTTGTCCTATTCAAAAAGTACTTCTGAAAGTATAATTATGGACCCTCACAAATCAAGTATAAAAGGATTTTGCATATCAAATAATGCTGTGGGCCTCATAACACTTCCCCCCCTCCCCCCCATAGAGGAGCATGGAAGAGTAAAAGAAAAGTGTGCATTTCCTGCCATCAAGAATCTATTCACTGTCCTCTTCCACATTAAAAATATTTTCTTCTCTCATTTATGCAAATAGTTATGACTTTACTAAACAGTCACAACACATTTTCCATATATTTCAAGCTCGTATGGATGTTTTTGTATTTTCACTAATGCACTTCACAGTAGGTTTCTCTCATACTTTGCAATGTTACCATCTCCACTGTGGTTTCTGTTCTGTTTTCTTTAACCTTCTATCTACTTCACAAAATATTTTTAAGTTCTCTGAGAGCAATGTCACCTTGTGCACTTCATCAAGTGAGACTGTGTCTAAAGAAGTTAATAATACAGGAGCATTTAATAAAAAATGGGATATAATATAGGGGAGCAAAGAAAACTTGGGGAACTACAGTCTATTCAGTCTCACCTCTGTGCAGATCCTCCTGGTAACTGTGCTGAGGTACATGAAAAATAACAAGGTGATCAGTGACAGCCAACATGGCTTCACAAAGGGCAACTCATGCCTGACAAATATGGTGGTTTTCTATGACAGAGTTACAGCTCTGGTAGATATGGAAAGAGGAACCAATGTCATCTTCCTGGATTTGTGCAAGGATGTCCCGCATGATATCTTTGTCTCTAAGATGGAGAGATACAAATAACAGAGTAGCCTTTCATTTACTATTTGCCATTAGCCATTTGAGGTTGGAAAGCTTGAAGAATAAAAAATGTTTTAACATTAGCTCTTTCTGAATGGATATGACTGGGTTTATTCCCAATGTAGCAGAAGGCAGAACATTCTTTCACGCATTAGTTTCATAGAAAAACACCCCGAACTAGCCCTATGAGGAGAGGCTAGCCCTATGAGGAGAGGCTGAGGGAGCTGGGATTGTTTAGCCTGGAGAAGAGGAGGCTCAGGGGTGACCTCATTGCCCTCTACAGCTACCTGAAGGGTGGTTGTAGCCAGGAGGGGGTTGGCCTCTTCTCCCAGGCAGCTAGCACCAGAACGAGGGGACACAGTCTCAGGCTGCGCCAGGGGAAGTTCAGACTCGAGGTGAGGAGGAAGTTCTTCACCGAGCGAGTCATTCGGCATTGGAACGGGTTGCCCGGGGAGGTGGTTGAGTCATCGACCCTGGAGGCGTTCAAAGGGAGATTGGACGTGGCACTTGGTGCCATGGTCTAGTCATGGGGTCTGTGTTGATAGGTTGGACTAGATGATCCCCGAGGTCCTTTCTAACCTAAGTGATACTGTGATACTGTGATACTGTGATGATCTTATTATTCCTGAGTTTTATTACCACCAAATATTTAATACTAGAAAACAAGCCCCCAGAAAAGATATAGAGTGGTAGATAATGAATCCTCTTAAAGCAGGGGCCAAAGATCAGAAATGTATTGCAGGGTTGGGAAATAAGTGACAGCTGCTTTTGATGAAATTATTGAAAGTTGGTGCACAGGTGAAATAGAAAACAGATTTTTCCTTAATGATTTCCCCAGATTCTTAAATTAAGCCTAGCAGGTAACAGGATCCTTCTTGGCTTTCAAAAGATGTCTCACATCCAGGTGCTGAAACACATTTTATAAAGCCCTAGAAATAAGAGTTTAAAAATTCATCAGGAAAAAAAAAAACACAAGTCTGTAATTCCTCCACAGATGTCTCATTTTCAAATATAGCACAGGAGCCTAGCTTTTCATGTGTAGCGCAGACTGCTTGCAAAGGGACAATGTAAGCATGTTACAACTTGGAACTAGTCATATAAGACCGCAAAGATATAACATCCGCATTTTCAAGTGGATTACTTTCAGACTTGGAAAATAGATAAGGTGGCATGTATTCCTAAAAAAAATGGCTATGCTTGAAGAGACAGCAAAAAATGTATATTGAAGAATTCTTTCAAAACTGGCAGCTGGTTGCCTTGTTGAGAAAGACCCTTAGGGATAAAGTTTTTTTCCTAACCATTTCATTTTTATCTTAGTAGTTCTTATTGACAATAATGTTTAAAATGTGCATCTTCGATTACAGTTTGAGGAAACCAGAAAGATAGTATTGAAATATTCTTGCTACAGTAATGTGAAACTGGCAGAGCTGAGCTCATGTGTTTCAGCTTGAGAGTGAAGTAAAAAAGGGCGGGACTCATTTACCTAAACTGCTTAAATGATATCTAGTGCAATTTTAGAGTACCTCAGCTACTCAGTCTAACCTTCAAAAGGAGATAGGTATATCTAATGTGGAGTATCGTATCTGCCAAACTAGTGCAGCTTAAGGTATCTCAAATGGTATTAGATGTCTGTGTTTGAGCAAATTAATCCCATCCTTCTTTTGAAAAACAGTAAGGTAAATTTGCTGAATGTTATTCAAGATTTCTGGTAGGCTGAAAAAATTCATTGTGCATAGCCATATGCAACAAATGTTTTTCTGAAACACTGAACTTATCAGGTCTGTGGTCACGCAGTTCCTTTGCAGCCATGCTGTAAATCTAGTGCATCATACAGTATTCAAAGTGTTGTGTGTAAACTGCCCAGCTGGCATATTCATGCCCAGCTGGTTTTTCAGTTCTTGAAGGCATTTGCCTCATTGTACAAAAGTTATATGCATCATATGCTTGCTTTTTCATCAAAACATTTTGGAACTGGGTCCAGAGGATAGATCTTACCAGTAATAAGCAAGAAAGACTTTCAACAAACTGACTTTATCCATAGCGTAGGTCCCTTGTCCACTTTGCAGTGACTATGCTCACACTCTCCCTAATTATATTATAATTATAGAAGCAATTTCTCATGCTCTTGAATTCCCTCACCAGCTGAGCTCTAGCTTTTCTAACTACATCTCTGCATGCTTGAACAATATATCTGTACTTCTTCTGGGCATCACAGAATCACAGAATCAAGCAGGTTGGAAAAGATCTGAGAGATCATCAAGTCCAACTTATAAACCCATCCTTTCTGTGCTTTCACCTTCTGCACCTTCTGTGCATTCCCCTCTCCTTCTTCCCTCTCTTCTCCTCTTCCCACTCTCAAGCCTCCCTCCTCGCTTTGTTGCTGTAGTTTTTTGGCATTGGAGGTCAGTTGAGTGCTCAGTCAGTTATATGTTCATTTAGACAGCCTACTGCTGCACTTGTGCAACTTCCTGTAAATCAGGATTGTAATTTTGGTTCTTAAAGGAAGACTGACCTCGAAAATAAATGTCTACCCTGGTTTCTTTGTCCCCCAGATCAGTTTTTCATGGAAGCCTGTCATACAGATCCCCCAAAACCCAGACTGGATCCTGGTTTCAATGTATTTCAATTATTTAGCTTGTGGTTTCTTTCAGGATGTTGAAGTCTACAATCTCACCCTCACTGTTACCAAGTCTCCTTCAATCTGAACATCTTCCTCATTTGTTAGTAACAGATCTAGCAGATTACCTGTTAAGCATTAGCAGATTTATAAACTGCATCACAAAACACTCCAGGGGTCTCCTGGACTGATTCCAACCAGCTATGTTGCCCTTCCAGAAGACAATGAGGTGTTTAAAGTTCCCCATGAATGCCAGAGCCTGTGATCATTTAGCTACTTCCAGTTGTTTTAAGAAGGAATTGTACACTTATTTATCCATCTGTAGCAGACAATTGCCATGACAGGTAGTGTTGGCCTGCCGTTTCTAACATGTAAACCTTTATCTCACCCTCATCTGGTGAAATTGAGAAATGAAACCAGTTCTGCCTATTCATTGTATCAGGAGTTGTTGAGGGAACTGGATTTGTTTAGTCTGTAGAAGAGAAGGCTAAGGGGAGATATTATTGTTCACTGCAACTACCTGAAAGGAGGCTGTAGCAAGGCTGACTTTGGTCTCTTCTGCATAAGTAACTAGCAATAGAAAGTGGGCTTAAATTATGCCAGGGGTAGATTAGGTTAGATATTAGGAAAAAAAATATTTACTTAAAGAGTGCTGAGGCATTGGAAAAAGCTGACCAGCAAGGTGGTAGAGTCACCATCCCTGAAGGTTTTCAAGACGTGTAGATGTGAAGCCTCAGGATATAGTCTAGTTGTTCACATCAGTTGGGTTATGGTTGGACTTGATGATCTTAAAGGCCTTTTCCTTAATATTCTATGATTGTATGATTCTATGGTAGCTAGTATATAACAAAAATAAACCATGTGAAGGCAGTACAGATTGCTGTTAAGTCTGTATTTATACTCAGATATACAAGATCAACACATTTATTTGATCTTTTAGTTCTTCCATTCACATAGCTATATTAGTGTTATAAGTTTTCTGTCAAAAGAAAACCACTTTTGATTTGTTTTGTCCTTTCTTCTACAATGAGAAAAGGTATTTTTGTTAAAGAGATTGCGATGGAATAATTAATGCCTCCTTACCTTGTGTATTGCTCTCTCTGTGCAGGAGTTGCACACAATTTAAAACATCAATGAGAAGTAAATTGTTGCAAATTACTATTCTTTCTTCAGTATCCAATAATTTGCTAGAACCAATAACAATGCTGTCAGAATGTAACCTTGGATCAGTTCTGTTCTGTAGTGAACCCATTAATTGTTCGCACAATACTAATCCTTTAAGAATACTCAACAGCCCATGCTAACTCCTTGAGATTTCTTTTCCTCCTCTGTTTATAGACTTGAGTGCTATATTTCTTCTGGTGTTAATACTCCTGAACAGCAAACAAAAGAGAAAGAAAAGCTAAGCCAATGTAGGCAACTCAGAGCTTGAGCTAAATGAGCTATTATCACAGCACTGATATAACATTGACTACTCTGATGATAAAAGAAAATTGTCATGAAATCCTCTTTCAGTTCTTCTGACTTAATGTCTCTCTATGTGAGAACTCCAAAATCTGGGGTAAATGCTAATATGTGCATTTCTCTGAGAGTCCTTGATGGATATATCTTACAAGTACATGTCTTCTTCCAAGATTAAAAGAAATTCATTTTTGGAGATGAGTTGATTTCTCAGATCCAGGAATATACCTGGAGCTGCTCAAATTAGACAGGGACAAGAATTAAGAATTAACCACTACATCTGTGCTTTCCAAGTAAATCTGCTAATTAACCACAGAGTCAGATACAGCATCTTCCTGTATTATTCTGAACTGTGAAGATTTGAGATATCTTAAATGATCTCACATTTGCTGGGAGCTACATACACACACTCAGAAAACTAGTGAAGTTGTCGATATACAGTATCATGTTACTCTGCACTAACTCATTTGCATTTTTAAGCCATGAGCAACCATACTTAAATCAAGCTGTTCTGCCTGTAAATTGAGAATCCTGTCTACTCAACTTGACACTCTCAGACAGTAATGTGTAGCTCACTTCTCAGGCAAGAGGTGAAGTGTTGTGCCAGATTAGATATAACTTTTTGCCTCCTTCCTAGTTGTTCCATCATCATTTCATGGCAAAATTATGGTGCCAGAGCATAGACAGAATGAGAAGGTGTTTCTTACTCCACCCAATGTCAGGACATCCTTTTCTATGGCATGGTCACGTTTTGGACAGGGGTTCTGCAGAGGGGTTTGTAGAGTGAAGAAGTGGCATCTGGAAAAGGAGTACTATTAATTCACTGTCTGTGAATTTCATGACACTACTTCTTTTGGAAGAATGCTGTTCGTCGGTGTTCTTTAACATGCTTTTTGTGTTTTGTATTTAAATACCATATCATTATTGTAAGAGTACTGGATTTTCTTTCATAATTGAAAGAAGTCATAGGATAGTGACTTCACATTTAAAAAACAAAGTTTCACAGAATAAAAATGAATGCAACTGCTAAAGAGACAGTAGAGTTAAAGGTGCAGAAACACTGGATTTATGAGCCTTGTCAAAATTTCTGACAATTCTCAGATTCAGTGTGTTGTGTTTTCATTTTTTTACTAATGATACTGTGAAAGTCTATGAACTGTAAAAACACTTGGAAGTGATGTGGCTGACTGCATTGTTAGGCCAAGGCAATCCTTCCACCAAATCTTGAAAATCAGTATTGACAGAAGTCTACTAAGTTAAAAATCTTCCCAAAGATGTCTTTGACGCCACTACATGTAAACAGCTACAGAAGGATTTTGCAGTAAAATATGTGGGGAGTTTGATAAACAACAGGCTGAACATGAGTCAGAAGTGTGGCCTTGTAGCAGTGTTATTCAATTGTATATGGGGCTATAATAGCAAGAGTGTAGCCAGAATCTTAGAATAGATGCTTTTCCCTCTCTTACCTGTGAAGTATTTGGAGTATTGTGTCCAGTTTTGATTTCCCCAGAACAGAAAGACCTTTGCATTCTGTAGGGTGTCTGGAAGGGCCACCAAGCAGATTAAGGGGCTGGAGCATGGCATATAGAAACAGAGAATAGATGAGGGAGACTGGCTTACGTACCCTGAGTGAAGGCTCAAGAGAGATACCATTGCTATTTCCAATACCCATCAAATTGTTACAGAGTAGATCAAGTCAGACTCTTCTCAAAGGTGCACATCACAAGGATGAGACAATGATCGCTCTGCTAAAATATGACATTTTTTCCGCATCAATTTGATCAAACACTCACAATTTGCCCAGAGAAGCATCTTAATACTTAGAGATATCAAACATTATACAAGGCTACAAGCAACCTGGAGCAGTCCTTGATATCAGTACGGGCTGGGGGATGATGAATTTGAAAGTAGTCTTGCAGAAGGTGGTGGTACAGGTGGATAAGCTGGACATAAACCACCTTGCAGCCCATAAGGCAAATTGTGTACTGGGCTACACTGAAAGAAGCAGGGGCCAGCAGGGTGAGAGTAGGTGATTCTGTCACTCTACTCTGCTCTGGTTACACCTCTCCTGGACTATTGTGTCCAGCTCTGGAGCTCCCAACATGGACTTGCTGGAGCAGGTCCAGAGGTGGGCCACCAAGATAATCAGAGGGCTGAAGCACTTCTCCTTTGAAGACAAGCTGAAAGAATTGGGGCTGTTCAGCCAGGGGAAGAGAAGGCTCTAGTGAGACTTTATAACTACATTTCAATGTCTGAATGGACCCTACAGGAATATGAAAGAAGAACTATTTAGAAGGGCTTGTAGTGATAGGATGAGGGGCAATGATTTGAAACTGGAGCAGGGTAGATTTACGTTGGACATAAGGATGAAGTTCTTTTTATAATACGAGTAGTAAAATACTGGAACAGGTTGCCCAGGGATGTGGTTGAGGCCCTGTCCCTGGAGACCTTCAAGGTCAGACTTAATGTGGCCCTGGGCAGCCTGATCTAGTTGGAGATGTCCCTGCTCACTGCAGAAAGGTTGGACAAGATGACCTTTGAAGGTCCCTTCCAACCCCATGCAGTCTATGAATTTGTGAAATGACAACAAAATTAGCCCCACTTTGAGCTGAAGATTAGAGCATATGAACTCCCAGCGCGTGGCTGAGGAGAGAGGAGGCAGCTGAGCAGCGCAGCTCTGGGAGTTTGGCTTTTGGCTTTGATTCCCTTGCTTTTCAGGCGGTAAGGGGCTGGTGGCTTGAGGCTTCCCGAAGAGAGGAGGAGGGGCAGGGGGCTCAGACTGCCTACTTGCCGGAGGGCACTGACGCAGCTGGGGGAGGGGTTGCCGCGGAGACCGCGCGCAAAACCAAACAGAACCCAGCGCGTGGCTGAGGAGAGAGGAGGCAGCTGAGCAGCGCAGCTCGGCTTCTCACCGACAGGGAAAAAAAAAAAAAAAAAAAAAAAGCCGTGTGGAGAGGGTGGTTACTGCAAGATGGTCACCACTAGAGCAAAGGCTAGCAGAAGGACAGTGGGCACCCAAACAGAGACCACACACAAGCATGCAGATGTTCAGGTAGGTGGCTGCAGTGAGTGCTGGAGCCTGGCACTCGATATGGAGGCTGGAGGGAGCAGCTGTTTCAGGTGTGAGCAGGTCAGTGATCTGATGAGCATGGTGGTCAAACTAAAAGAAGAGGTGGAAAGGCTAAGAGCTAGAAGAGATGGTGAGCAGAAAATTGACGATTCCCATAACGTAATCTCTTCTAAACCAGAACAGGGGTAACACTTAGGGGAACAGGGAGTTTGATACCTCCCCAGAAGCAAGATTCTCAACCTCCCTGTAGTAACCCACATGAGCAGGGCCAATGGGAACAGGTCTCTGCCCGACGGAAGAAGTGCAAACAAAGGAAGTCTGCTCCTGTGAGCAGCACGCTGCCTCCAGTGCAGTTACAGAACAGGTATGAGGCTCTGCAGGAGGAACAGGTCATTGGTGAGGCTGAGGACTCAAGAAGGTCAGAAGCTGTACCAATGACAGGTTGCCTCAGGCCAGCCATCAAAACTTACCCAGAAAAGAAACCTCGCAGGGTCATCGTCATAGGAGACTCCCTACTGAGGGGAACAGAGGGCCCAATATGCAGACCAGACCAATTTCATAGAGCGGTCAGCTGCCTCCCTGGTGCCCAAGTAAAAGACGTTGTAGATAGAATTCCCAACCTCGTGAGTCCTTCAGACTACTACCCACTGCTGGTCTTTCAGGTGGGCAGTGATGATGTAACAATGAGAGGCTCACAATCTATTAAAAAAGACTTCAGAACTTTAGGGCAAATGCTAAAGGGATCAGGGGCTCAAGTCGTGTTCTCAGCCATCCCTCTAACGTCAGCAATGGATGAGGACACACTGAGGAAGGGCCGACAGATCAATTCATGGCTCAGGGGCTGGTGCCATCGACAGGGCTTTGGGTTCCACAATCATGGATTGGTTTTCAAGGCACCTGAGCTGAAAACAACTCATGGGACACACTTGTCCCAGAGTGGGATAAGAATACTGGGGCAGGAATTGGCAGGGCTCATTGATAGGGCTTTAAACTAGATTTGAAGGGGGAAGGGGTTTATAGTCTCCTGCTGGCTGGTGACAAACAGAGGGGCAGCTCACCAGCAGTAGAGAGAAGGAGAGATGGTAAGGGCTCTCAACTTGCTGCCCTGAGGCAAGCCACGAATGATCCACCAGGACATTCTGTGGAAACCGAGGGGAATTGGCACAAGAGGAGGACAGGGCCAGCCCAGCTGAAGTGCTTCTATGCGAATGCGCGCAGCTTGGGCAACAAACAGGATGAGTTAAGGGCCACTGTGCTGCTGGGATGCCACGACATAGTGGCAGTTACTGAAACTTGGTGGGATGAATCCCATGACTGGAATGTAGGCATAGATGGATATAAACTCTTTAGGAAGGATAGGCAGGGAAGGAGAGGAGGAGGTGTTGCCCTCTATGTCAGTAGCCAGTTGGAATCAGTGGAGCTCCAACTGGGGAGGGATGATGAGCTAGTTGAGAGCGTATGGGTTAAAATTAAAGGCAGGACAGGGGAAGGAGATATTACTGTGGGGGTCTCCTACAGGCCACCTGACCAGCAGATCCAAGCAGATGAGGCCCTCCATAGGCAAATAGAAGCGGCTTCCAGGTCACAAGCCCTGGTCCTCATGGGTGATTTCAACCACCCGGACATCTGCTGGAGGGACAACACAGCAAGGCACCAGCAATCCAGGATGTTCCTGGACTGCATAGAAGACAACTTCCTCCTCCAAATGGTAGAGGAACCAACAAGAAATGGTGCTATGCTGGACCTTGTTCTCACCAACAGGGAAGGGCTGGTAAGCAATGTGAGGCTCAGAGATGGCCTTGGCTGCAGTGACCATGAAGCAATTGAATTTAACATCCTCAGGGCAATCAGGAGGAAGTACTCCAAGCTCACGACCCTAGACTTTAGGCGTGCAGATTTTGATCGCTTCAGGGATCTGCTAGCCAAAGTGTCGTGGGACAAAGCCCTGGAGGGAAGAGGGACCCAGGATAGCTGGTCAATATTCAAGGACCACCTCCTCTGTGTCCAGGAGCTCTGTGTACCAACAAAGAGAAAAGCAGGTAAGAATGCTAGGAGGCCTGCCTGGATGGGCAAGGGGCTACTGGACACACTATTGCTTAAAAGGAAACTCTACAGGAAGTGGAGAGAAGGACAGGTAGAACAGGGGGAATATAAGGAAGCTGCCCGAGCAACAAGAGTCCTGGTTAGGAAAGCCAAAGCAGAGTTTGAATTGAATCTAGCCAGGGAGATTAGAGGGAACACTAAGAACTTTTACAGGTATATTAATGGGAAGAAGAAGACTAGGGAAGGTGTGGGCCCCTCAGAAAGGAAAATGGTGACATGGTCACAAGGGATGAGGAAAAGGCTGAGGTACTTAATAACTTCTTTACCTCAGTCTTCACTGCAAGGGCCTCTAGCCACACTCCTGATGTTATGGAAGTCAAAGCCAGGGACGGGAGGAAGAACTGCCCATTGTAAGTGCAGATCAGGTTCGTGATCATCTGAAGAACCTGAAAGTGTTCAAGTCCATGGGACCCGATGGGATACACCCACGGGTACTAAGAGAAGTGGCAGATGAGGTTGCTAAACCCCTCTCTGTTATATTTCAAAAGTCATGGCAATCTGGTGAAGTCCCCACGGACTGGAAAAGGGGAAACATTGCCCCCATCTTCAAAAAGGGTAAGAAGGAGGAACCAGGGAACTACAGGCCAGTCAGTCTCACCTCTGTGCCTGGAAAGATCATGGAGCAGATCCTCCTGGAGTCACTACTTGCTCAAAAGAATAGTGAAGAGGTAATTGGGAACAGTCAGCATGGCTTTGCCAAGGGCAAATCCTGCCTGACCAACCTGGTGGCCTTCTATGAGCAGGTGACAACATTAATAGATGAGGGGCGAGCAACTGATGTCATTTACCTAGACCTGAGCAAAGCCTTTGACACTGTCCCGCACCACATCCTGGTCTCCAAACTGGTGACACATGGGTTTGATGGGTGGACCACTAGATGGATAAGGAACTGGCTTGATGGCCGCACCCAAAGAGTGGCTGTCAATGGGTCCATGTCCCAGTGGAGGCCAGTGACAAGCGGAGTCCCTCAGGGATCAGTCCTGGGACCTGTCTTGTTCAACATCTTTGTGGGTGACATGGACAGTGGCATTGAGTGCACCCTCAGCAAGTTTGCTGATGACACCAAGCTGTGTGGTGCAGCAGACACGCTGGAGGGAAGGGAGGCCATCCAGAGGGACCTTGACAGGCTGGAGAGGTGGGCACAAGCCAACCTCATGAAGTTCAATAAGAGCAAGTGCAGGGTCCTGCATCTGGGTCGAGGCAATCCCGGGCACAAATACAGGCTGGGCAGTGACTGGCTGGAAAGTAGCCCTGAGGAGAGAGACTTGGGGGTGCTGGTGGACAAAAAGCTCAACATGAGCTCTCAGTGTGCACTTGCAGCCCGCAAGGCCAATCAGATCCTGGGCTGCATCAGGAGAAGTGTGGCTAGCAGGTCGAGGGAGGTGATCCTCCCCCTCTACTCAGCCCTGGTGAGACCCCACCTGGAGTACTGTGTCCAGTTCTGGAGCCCCTATTACAAGAGGGATGTGGAGGTGCTGGAACGTGTCCAGAGAAGGGCCACAAGGATGATCAGAGGGCTGGAGCACTTCTCCTATGAGAGCAGACTGAAGGAGTTGGGGCTGTTCAGTCTGCAGAAGAGAAGGCTCGAGGTGACCTAATTGTGGCCTTCCAGTATCTGAAGGGGGCCTACAGGAAGGCTGGGGAGGGACTGCTCAGGATGTCAAGTAGTGATAGGACTAGGGGGAATGGAATGAAGCTGGAGGTGGGGAGATTCAGGCTAGATGTGAGGAGGAGGTTCTTCACCATGAGAGTGGTGAGACCCTGGAATGGGTTGTCCAGGGAGGTGGTCGAGGCCCCGTCCCTGGGGGTGTTTAAGAGCAGGCTGGATGAGGCTCTGTCCAGCCTGATCTAGTGTGGGGTTTCCCTGCCCATGGCAGGGGGGTTGGAACTAGATGATCCTTGTGGTCCCTTCCAACCCTGAATGAAACTATGAAACTATGAAACTATGAAACTAAGAAGGCTGCTTTCAGTTTAAAGCATTGAGTCTCTTAATCTGCGTAGTTATAGTAATTACGGTCCCCTCACTTGGAGAAATTAATATTATGAAAGTGGTAAAATGTTTTTTAAGCCTTTTTCAGGAAATAGTGTAACAAATCAGATGAAGTATAAGAACTTTTCCAACAAAAAAGTAACTAGACAAGTTAATAGACTATACAAAAAATAAAACTATGTTCTATACCACCTATGAATTAATCAGTAAGCATTTCAAACATGGTTTAAGTTACCTACCAAATGGAAATTATAGCAGAATGTGAAGGCATAAATAGCAGGACATTTTTAAAAGAAGTATTCAAATTAATGGTTAGGGAAGAAACCCATGTATTTTTTAAAGAGTTTGTGTAGTGAAATATTGCATTACCCCAAGTGCATAAGAGTGTACAGGTACAACCACTGCCATGTCCAAAAATATTGCTAGTTTTGTCAGAGGCAGCAGAAAATAAGAAAGCATCATTTAATACAACAACTTTTGAGATCATTGATCATTCAGAACCACTGATAAACAATAACTGCCAGCACTGTTACAAAAATTACACACTCTGTGAATAAAAATTAACTTAATCAATGTGCATGTGTTAAAATCTGATACTTAGTCATTCTGCGTGATGAAATGAAGTTAATAATCATCAACCACTGCTGCATACCAAACTCAGACGAGTCTCCATGGAAAAGCACTCTAGCATCTATTTGACCTTCATAAAGAAGTTCAAGTGCTATTGGTAGGTAAGTCATCCCTTGTTGAACACCTATGTGACAAACATAGGGTTTCCTTGGGTAATGTTTTTAACACATTGTCTCCCTTCCACTTGCTATTCTGAAAGAGTAAGACAGCCATATGACGTTAGCTTCAAGGCAGAGGGATTTCAAGGCAAAACTGATTGATTTCTGGGAAAATTGTAGTTGCAGAGTCACAGGGTTTACAAGGTTAGTTATAATCTAGTTAGGGATCAGAGTCCCCCTTTTGAGAGATAGTATTGGTAAGGATGCTGTTGTTTATTTAAATGCACCTAGAGGTAATTAGTTATTATTTTTTTTTCCCCTAATGGATCAAATATTTAACACAATTGGCATCCAATCCGTTCTTTGCCGAAGCTGATTCTCTCTATCATTTGACAGCCAAAGTTATTCTCCTCAGTGACTGGTGTTCCAGTGTCATATTTTAGCAGCAAGGTCTGGATGAATATGACAAAAGAGTTTATTGAAATATGTACTAAATTACTACTACTTCTGTTACTTCTTATCTCAGTGTGCCCTGAGCAAAACCAACTCTTTATCAATGAAATTGATGCACAGGAATTCATTTGTGTTAGTGTTTTACCATTATTCCTTACAGCCATCAAGAGAGGCAGGCACAAGTCTCCCAAAATAACATAGGCATGACTACATATTTGGCTCATTTTTAACATGAAGAGTTCATTTACTTTCTGAAACTGTTCCCTTGTGACATGATTTATTTATTTTAAAATGACCTTCTATGGCTTTTTGCTCTGGGGGAAGCTCACAAGTATTAGATTACCAATGACACATGGAGTGCTAACAGGTTTTGGAAATGAGATGAGAGTCATTAACAGAAACTGAGTCACTGTGGAAGATCACAAAGATTTCATTAAAACTATCTATCCTTTCTAGGAACAGGGCTGAGCTATTTCAGTTCCACAATTCCAACCAGAAGTACTGATTATGAGCTTGTACCACTTCCCTTTTTCTCACATCTAGTTGCAAACCAAGCAACTTTGAAGCTATGACAGAGCTTGTACTTTCAGCACTGCAAAGTCAAGAAGACCTAAGTCCTATTCAATACTTTGGAATATAGATTTTTCAAGGATCAAGTCTTTGATCCATGGAAATTTTGTGAACCTCTTCTTATTTCAGAAAACATCTATCAAGTAGAATGAGCAATTTCAGAACAGTCAGTCCAGCCAGTTCTTGAATCCATCTCTGCACATTTCCACTCTGCAGATAATTTAGCATTGAAAATGTAGCATGGGAAAGATGGAAATTCTCTTGGAGATGTGCAATGTCTGACTGGACAAAGCCCTGGGTAGTCTAGCCTTAATTCAGTGTTGACCCTGCTTTGAGGTCGAGCTGGGACTTGAGACCAGGTCCTTGAAAAAGAGAGCCCAAGACATCTAAATTACCTGACTCTGTAAAGCCCCTTTAGGATCACCAGGATCTTCAGTTATAATCTGAGCCTATATAATTTGCAGGATGATGTCAAAAGTGAAATCTTCACTAATTGGCATTGCTATTTCTTACTTAGGAACAAAACACTTCTGAGACTGTCATTATTTGGTCAAACTAAGAGGGGTAGCAAGAAGACCTCCACTCTGGATTTCCGGAGGGCGGACTTCAGGATACTCAAGGAACTAATTCAGAGGGTTCCTTGGGATAAAGCCCTTAAAAACAAAGGGGTCCAGGAGAGCTGGTCCTACTTCAAGGAAGAACTGTTGAAGGCTCAGGGACAGGCTGTGCCAATGTGCCGGAAGATGAGCCGCTGGGGCAGACAGCCAGCCTGGATGGTTAAAGAATTTTTAATAGAACTAAGGGAAAAAAAGAGGGTGTATCACCTTTGGAAGAGAGGGGAGGCAACCCGTGAAAAATTTAAGGATGTTGCTAGGTCTTGCAGGAAGAAAATTAGGGAGGCAAAAGCGCATTTGGAGCTTAGTCTGGCCTCTGCTGTGAAGGACAACAAAAAGTCCTCCTATAAATACATTAATAGCAAGAGGAAGGGCAGAGACAACATCCACTCCTTGGTGGACATGGAGGGGAACGTTGTGATAAGGGATGAGGAAAAGGCAGAGATACTTAACACCTTCTTTGCCTCAATTTCTACTAGCAGGACAGAATGTCTTCCAGACAGCTGGCCTGCAGAGCTGGCAGAAGGAGCCAGGGAGCAGCATAGTTTTCCACTGTTCCAAAATGGGGCAGTTGGTGATTTGCTCAGCCGCCTGGATCCCCACAAGTCCATGGGACCAGATGGGATCCATCCTAGGGTGTTGAGGGAGCTGTCAGAGGAGCTGGCCAAGCTGCTCTCCATCATTTTTCGGCAGTCCTGGCTCACTGGAGATGTCCCAGAGGACTGGAAGATGGCCAACGTGGTGCCCATCCACAAGAAGGGCCAGTTGGATGAACCAGGGAATTACAGGCTTGTCAGCCTGACCTCAGTGCCAGGCAAGATCATGGAACAGGTCATCCTGAGTGCATTAACACAGCACTTAGAGGATGGCCAAGGGATCAGGCTCAGCCAAGATGGATTTAGGAAGGGCTGGTCCTGCCTGACCAACCTGATCTCCTTCTACGAGCAGGTGAGCCGCCTGGTGGATGTGGGGAGGCCTGTGGATGTAGTTTACCTGGACCTCAGCAAGGCCTTTGACACCGTCCCCCATAGCAAACTGCTGGCCAAGCTGTCAGCCCATGGCTTGGACAGCAGCACTCTGAGCTGGGTTAGGAACTGGCTGGAGGGCCGAACCCAGAGTGTGGTGGTGAATGGTGTCACATCCGGCTGGCGGCCAGTCAGTAGTGGAGTCCCCCAGGGATCAGTGCTGGGCCCCATCCTCTTTAACATCTTTATTGATGATCTGGATGAGGGCATTGAGTCTATCATCAGTAAATTTGCTGATGACACCATGCTGGGGACAGGAGTTGATCTGCTAGAGGGTTGAGAGGCTTTGCAGAGAGACCTCGACAGGCTGGACAGATGGGCAGAGTCCAACGGCATGAGATTTAACACATGCAAGTGCCGGGTTCTGCACATTGGCCACAACAACCCCATGCAGTGCTACAGGCTGGGGTCAGAGTGGCTGGAGAGCAGCCAGGCAGAGAGGGACCTGGGGGTGCTGGTTGATGGTAGGATGAACATGAGCCTGCAGTGTGCCCAGGCAGCCAGGAGGGCCAATGGCGTCCTGGCCTGCATTAAGAACAGTGTGGCCAGCAGGAGCAGGGAGGTCACTCTGCCACTGGTTAGGCCACACCTCGAGTCCTGTGTCCAGTTCTGGGCCCCTCAGTTTAGGAAGGATGTTGACTTGCTGGAACGAGTCCAGAGAAGGGCAACGAAGTTAGTGAGGGGCTTGGAACACAAGCCCTATGAGGAGAGACTGAGTGTGGTGGGTTGGAAGGGCTGAGGCCAAGAAGCCTCTTCCCTCCCCCCAGTAAGTAAAGGGAAAGAAAAGTTTGAAGGGAAAGGAAAAAAAAAACCCACAAGCTGAATTAGCAAAGCAGTGGAGCTATATTTACAAAGCAATGTAGGGTTGTGCAGGGGAATATTTACAAATTTACAATATCTACAATATATACAAAGATATACAACAGAGCAACACAGAAATGAGAGTAACCCCCCTCGGCCGAGGGGGATCCTCACCTCCGCTCTCCCCTCTCTTCCCCCCCTTCCCCAGAAGGGAATAGTTCGGAAAAGAGGGAGAAAGAGAAAAGAAAGAAGTTAAAAGCAGTTTGTGTTAATTGGAAAAAAAGGTTAGTCTTATCTTCAAGGCCGAAGTCTTGGCAGAAAGCCCAGCACAGCAAGGAGTTGCTGCTCAAAGGAGATGCGGAAGCAAGAGTGACAGAGAAGTGCTGGGAATGCCCACTTCACTCTCAGGCCAGATAGTGCTTCCTCCCACTCGCCCAATGAAAAATTAGTTTAGACTCTTCCTTCCGTTTACCAACTTCCGTCCACCATATTCCCTTTCTTAAAGGGACACCGTCAACCGGCCACAATCCACCCCTTCTAAACAATTTTCATTGGCTGTTTATACTGTCCATCCAATCCAAGATGATATTTACAGTTCGTGAATAGAGTTCATAGTCCATTCCGGCTATGCTCAGATGTAGATGATTCAAAAGTCCAAGAAAATCAGAAAATGAGAAAAGTGGAAAGCAGTTTATTTCTTCACCGACGAAGCGAAGAAAAGGGAAACAGGGAAATCTCAGGGTCTCTTAGTTGACTCAGGGCTCTCAGGGATCTCAGGGTTCATGCAACGTAGATTTCTCGTTGATTCTTCTTTTGGGCGCGATGTAGCTGTACAGCAGTTCAAAGTTAACCTCTTTCAGCTAAAGTTAAATTTCTTTGTGGAATACACTGAATTTCACCATTCTCTTGCATTACCCAATAAGTGTGACCCGGACCTTCAGCTGAAACCACCCCTCGGACAGGTTTAGCCTCTCCTGAGGGTGAAAATACCCAAACAGTTTTACCTAACAGATTCTTTTCTCTAACAACAGGAACTCTATCACCTTCTACTTTCCGTAGCAAATCTGAATATGCAGGTCCAGCTCGGTTCACTGAACCTCTACTATTTACCAGCCAGGTTGCTTGTGCTAAATGTTTTTCCCAGTTTTTCAAAGATCCACCTCCCATGGCTTTGAGAGTGGTCTTCAACAAACCGTTGTAGCGTTCAATCTTCCCTGAAGCTGGTGCATAGTAGGGAATGTGGAATATCCACTCAATACCGTGCTCTTTTGCCCAGTTCTTTACAAGGTTGTTCTTGAAATGAGTTCCGTTGTCTGACTCAATCCTTTCTGGAGTTCCGTGTCTCCACAGGATCTGTCTCTCCAGACCGAGAATGGTGTTGCGTGCAGTTGCATGTGGAACTGGATAAGTTTCCAACCATCCAGTGTTTGCCTCTACCATAGTAAGCACGTATTGCTTACCAGAACGAGAACGTGGTAGAGTGATGTAGTCAATCTGCCAAGCTTCACCATACTTGTACTTGGACCATCTGTCACCATACCACAAGGGCTTAAGTCGTTTTGCCTGCTTAATAGCAGCACAAATGTCACAGTCATGGATGACTTGTGTGATAGCATCCATGGAAATGTCTATGGATCTGTCACGAGCCCATTGGTATGTTGCATCTCTGCCTTGATGTCCTGACGAATCGTGAGCCCACCGAGCTAAGAATATCTCACCTCGGTGTTTCCAGTCGAGATCAAGAGTAGAGTCCATGTCTACTTGAGAAACTCTTGCAGCTAGATCTGCCTGATGGTTGTGTTGCTGTTCCTCAGTAGCTTTGCTCTTAGGAATGTGAGCATCGATGTGTCTCACTTTCACTGGAATTCTCTCGATTCGATCAGCAATGTCCTGCCATAGGTTGGCTGCCCAAATGGGTTTTCCTTTTCTCTGCCAACCACTCTTTTTCCAGTTCTTTAGCCAACCCCATAGAGCATTGGCTACCATCCATGAGTCGGTGTAGAGATAAAGCTTTGGCCATCTCTCACGTTCAGCTACGTCGAGAGCTAGCTGGACAGCTTTTACCTCTGCAAACTGACTGGATTCTCCCTCTCCATCTTTCGCCTCTGCAACTCGGCGTGTTGGACTCCACACTGCAGACTTCCACCTTCGCTTGTTTCCAACAAGACGACAGGAACCGTCTGTGAACAAAGCATATTTCTTTTCATCATCAGAAAGGTCATTGTAAGGAGGAGCTTCCTCAGCACGAGTTACTTTCTCCTCTGGAGGTTTAGCACAGTTGATACCTTCAGGCCAACTTGAGATCACCTCCACTAGACCAGGTCTTTCAAGATTTCCCATTCGAGCTCTCTGTGTTATCAGAGCCATCCACTTAGACCATGTGGAGTCTGTGGCATGATGTGGTGTGGAACCTTTGCCTTTGAACATCCAATTCAAAACTGGTAATCTGGGAGCTAAGAGAAGTTGTGATTCAGTTCCAATCACTTCAGAAGATGCTTTCACTCCTTCATAGGCAGCTAAGATTTCTTTCTCTGTTGGAGTATAATTAGCCTCTGAACCTCTGTAACCTCGACTCCAGAAACCAAGAGGTCGTCCACGTGTCTCACCTGGAGCTTTTGCCACAAGCACCAGGTTGGACCATTGTCACTTGCAGCCGTGTACAAAATGTTCTTAATGTCTGGACCATCTCGGACAGGTCCCAGACCCATTGCTTGAATTACCTCTTGCTTTATCTGGTCAAAGGCTGCTTGTTGTTCAGGTCCCCAGTGGAAATGGTTTCTCTTTCGAGTCACATCATACAGAGGTTTCACAATCTGACTGTATCCAGGAATGTGCAGTCTCCAAAATCCCACTATCCCCAAGAAACGTAGGGTCTCTTGCTTGTTTGTGGGACTTGCCATGGTAGAGACTCTATTGACCACATCCACTGGAATGTGTCAGCGTCCATCCTGCCATCGCACTCCCAGAAATTGAATTTCTGTGGTAGGTCCTTTCACCTTGTCTCGCTTGATGGCAAAACCTGCATTCAGAAGAATGTCAATGACTTTGTTACCTTTCTCGAAGACTTCCTCAGCAGTTTTACCCCAGACAATGATATCATCGATGAACTGGATGTGTTCTGGAGCACCGCCTTTCTCCAGAGCATCGTGGATTACTGCATGACAGATGCTTGAGCTGTGGATCCAGCCCATTGGCAGCCTGTTGAAAGTGTACTGGATTCCTCTCCAGGTGAAAGCAAACTGAGGCCTGCATTCCTCTGCTATGGGAATAGAGAAAAATGCATTAGCAATGTCTATGGTAGCATACCATTTGGCCTCTTTGGATTCCAGCTCATACTGTAGTTCCATCATGTCTGGTACTGGTACTGCTGCACTCATAGGTGGTGTCACTTCATTCAGGGCTCGGTAGTCTACCGTCAAACGCCAGTCTCCATTCTGCTTCCGCACAGGCCACACTGGACTGTTGAAAGGTGAATGAGTTTTGCTGACGACTTTCTGACTCTCCAACTGACGAATCAGATTCTGAATGGGCAACAAAGAGTCACGGTTGGTTCTGTATTGTCTGTGATGCACAGTCTGAGAAGCAACCGGCAATTTAATGTCCTGTATCTTATGTTGTCCCACAACTGCAGATTCATCAGAAAGTTCAGGTCTGGCAGATAGCTTCAATTTCTGTCCATCAATTTCTATAGAAGCTACTCCAAAAGCCCATTTGTAACCTCTAGGGTCCTTGAAACGCCCTTCTCTCAGAAAATCAATTCCCAAAATACAAGGTGCATCAGGTCCGGTCACAACTGTATGCTTCTTCCATTGTTTACCAGTTAAACTTATATTAACCTCTACTTTACTTAACTCTTGAGATCCACCAGTGACTCCCAGAATAGTTATAGACTCTGATCCCTGATAATTTGATGGTATTATGGTGCACTGAGCTCCTGTGTCAACCAAGGCCCTGTACTTCCGAAATTGTGAAGTGCCAGGCCACTGGATGTACACATCCCAATAGATTCTATTATCTCTGTTATCCCTCTCCTCCCCCTGGCGGGAGGCAGGGCACCCCTAGTTATGGGGAACATGCGCACATGTGCATTGCACATAGTTTGCAGGGTTATAACTTTGCATGTTATAACTGGAGCCACTGTTGGAGCCATAAGAGTTGTTCTGGGGAACTGTGGAAGCAACAGCTACCCTTCTGGTATTGCTACCTTGGGTTCTGCCACTTTGCAATTCCCTCAGTCTCCTGAAAAGATTAGAAGTTGGTTGGCCATCCCAGCGGTTCATGTTCTCACCAAACTGATCACGCAGAGTTATCCAAATAGTTCTACGTGATTGCCTTGGTGGTCTGTTTTGGAATGACCTGTTTTGGAATGACCTGTTTTGGAATGACCTCCTTGGAGGACGTGTATTCCTCACAGATGAAACTTGTATCCACCTGGAGGAAGAATTGAAATTATCCCTTTGTGCCAATTGGGATATGGAATTTCTAAATTCATCTTTTAACTCTCTTATGCAATTCTGAATATCACCAGACATCGTTTTAATGGCCGAAACCAAAGAACCACGTGTCATGCTATCCTCCAATTGTCTCATTTGATCACTGAATTGGCCAACCGTGGGAGAGGCTCCACCATAACTTCTTGACACAATTCTGCTTGCCAGAATGTTTGCATAATTGGAAGGAGCAAGTTTGATGATCTTTTTAGCAAGACCAATACCCACAGGAATGTCATCAGGATTCAGAGTTTCATGTTCACCATAGAGTAGCTCTCTAACAGCAAATTCTCTCAAGCGCTTAATTCCCTCATCTATGGTAGTCCAGGGTTTAGGATTCCATGGAAGATCATCTCGGGAAGGGTATCTCAGGGCAACCGCCATTAAAAGGCGTATCCACAGATTAACCTTACCGAGAGCTCTGCCTAGATGTCTATCTATTCCATTGTCCCTTGAGAGAGTTCCTAACTGAGCTGCTGACTTGTCTCCAACTGTTAGAGCCGGAGCACCTGTATCATAACACCTACTGAGCCAAGCTAGAACTGGTTCCTTATCCGCCCTGGTGAAATCTTTACGGACATTACGCAATTCCTCGCGGGGCGAAGAACATTCCAAAATATCATCTTGCTCTTCATCTCCCTGAATTCTTTGCCCATATAATCCTGCTGTCATTCTCCTAAGGATCTCTTTAAGCTGAGAACCACCTTTGCCAGCTGCTTTCCTAGCTTCATCTGTGTCCTGCTTTGATCTCACTAGGTTAGCTAGATCTTTAAAACAAACCACCTCTTCCTCCTGAGCAGGATCTCTTAGAGTAGAGGCCCCTCACCAGGATCAGTCTCCAGCTCCTCTTCTTCTCCATCTTTGGCCTTTCCACTTCTAGTCTTTAAAGGAGCCACCTTAACTGGAGCTGTGTTTGAATTGACAGCCACCTTAATGGAAGCTGACAGGTCCTGAGATAAATCAGCTGCTGGGGCAGTGACTTCCGGTCCCACCGAGGGAGTAGGCGGAAGTGACGTTGCTCCGTTAATGGCCGACGAAGAAGAAGAAGAAGGAGAAGGAGTAGGAGAAGGAGTAGGTGCCATGTTGATACCAGCCGATGCCCTTGGCTGCTTGCTAGAATCAGCAAAGTCATTTAGAGCTGCTTTACCAATTGACTTCTTAGCCTTCTTTTTAACTGACACAGGTTCTCCACAGTCCTCATCACTAGATGACTCTGGGACTGATCCAGAGCCACGGCGTTTTCTTTTTGATCTAGTTTTAATAACAAAACAAGCTCTGGACACCTTTCTCTCTCGCCACAGAGAGAACAGCAAATATGCAATCACCATCACCAGCAACAGATTTATACACATCAAATAAATCACTTTTGGGTCCCAGGCATCACCTAAAGTTACTCTCTCCTCAGGCGGAATCTTAAAACTCTTTATCTCAATTGGGAGAGTGGTGGAGGTAACATTCCTGTATCTCACTGGCCATAGGAAATTAATACATTTTCCATACCATAATTTAACTCTATACATAACCCACATATAAATTGTCCACACCAAATATTTACCCAGGTAATCCAAAAGCAAACCCAAACAATATCTGTAAACCAGAGCCCCAAAAATTGAAAAGAACAATCGCTCCACAAACCACAAGACCTTCATGTTTGCTAATTCAGCTGGAAAACACTAAATCAATCAGGTAATAAATTAAACTAATTATCTGCCCCACGTTGGGCGCCAATAAAAAAATGTGGTGGGTTGGAAGGGCTGAGGCCAAGAAGCCTCTTCCCTCCCCCCAGTAAGTAAAGGGAAAGAAAAGTTTGAAGGGAAAGGAAAAAAAAACCCACAAGCTGAATTAGCAAAGCAGTGGAGCTATATTTACAAAGCAATGTAGGGTTGTGCAGGGGAATATTTACAAATTTACAATATCTACAATATATACAAAGATATACAACAGAGCAACACAGAAATGAGAGTAACCCCCCTCGGCCGAGGGGGATCCTCACCTCCGCTCTCCCCTCTCTTCCCCCCCTTCCCCAGAAGGGAATAGTTCGGAAAAGAGGGAGAAAGAGAAAAGAAAGAAGTTAAAAGCAGTTTGTGTTAATTGGAAAAAAAGGTTAGTCTTATCTTCAAGGCCGAAGTCTTGGCAGAAAGCCCAGCACAGCAAGGAGTTGCTGCTCAAAGGAGATGCGGAAGCAAGAGTGACAGAGAAGTGCTGGGAATGCCCACTTCACTCTCAGGCCAGATAGTGCTTCCTCCCACTCGCCCAATGAAAAATTAGTTTAGACTCTTCCTTCCGTTTACCAACTTCCGTCCACCATATTCCCTTTCTTAAAGGGACACCGTCAACCGGCCACACTGAGGGAGCTGGGGCTGCTTAGCCTGGAGAAGAGGAGACTCAGGGGTGACCTTATTGCTCTCTACAACTACCTGAAGGGAGGTTGTAAACAGGCAGAGGTTGGTGTCTTCTCCCAGGCAGCCAGCACCAGAACAAGAACAACAGTGTCAGGCTGCGCCAGGGGAAGTTCAGGCTGGAGGTCAGGAGGAAGTTTTACACAGAGAGAGTGATTGCCCATTGGAATGGGCTGCCTGGGGAGGTGGTGGAGTCGCCATCACTGGAGGTGTTCAGGAGGAGACTTGACAGGGTGCTTGGTTACATGGGTTAGTTGATTAGGCGGTGTTGGGTGATAGGTTGGACGCGATGATCTTGAAGGTCTCTTCCAACCTGGTTTATTCTATTCTATTCTATTAATGCTTACTACAATGAAAGAAAATGCATAGTTTGGAGTATTGACTTAGTCCTTTCTTTTTTAAACCCTATGCTGACCTTTCTGATATATCCATAGGAAAAAATATTTTTAATGTTTTATCAGCCCAAAGAAAGATGTTAGTAATTTGCTAGTAAACAAAAATTCTGATTTTCAGACTGATTGGACTTTATACAGGCACTAGGATTTTGCCATTACATTTCATGTTGCAGTATTGAGGCTATAATCTTCATTTATATTAAGATAAAAATTTTCACAGAGTTTGCATGAAAAAGCCATTCCATAACATTTGTTTGCATTTTATTCATGTAGGTATTGCTGCACAGTCGAATTAAAAAGCAATGTTAGTACCATTAATAAAGAAATAAAAGATATGTTTTATCATCTTTGTAATCACTTGTCAACTATGAGAGATGGAATATTCCTTCTGGTTTTCTATGCACTAAGAATTTTGTGCTGTCCCCATTTTGCCTATGTATTTTTTCTACATTATACTTTGGATTACTTTTCATTTACTAGATTCCCACTTCCCTGGATTAAGATAAAATGGCATAGCAGGCATAAGAGACTGTCCTCGCAGCTTGATTTGAAGTACTCAGGACAAAAAAAAATGAAAGAAAAAAAAAAAAGGAAAAAAAGAAAATAATTCTTATATAGCAGAGTGCATTTCCTATTTAATGCTGGCATGTTTAAATATGATAAGATATAATTCAATGGAAGCACTGCTACAGGAATTGCTTCTAAATTCACAAAAGGTTTTCCTCTGGAGATGTAGAAATAACTTCAGAACTCAGATGTCAAGGCTTAGGTGTGTATAATTGTATTATGTGGAACATAAAGTTGTGAGAGAGAATTACTGTGAGTTCAATAAAATAATGAACAAAATAATGAGTACATTTTTGTTGGTCATGCTTTAGAAGTGAAATTTGCTTTCATTCCTAAAACACAACTGTCATCTACCTTAACTTTAGTAAAGCATTTGAAACTGTTTCCCACAGCATTACCCTGGTGAAATTGGCTGCTCATGGCTTGGATGGGCATACTTTGTGCTAGGCAAAAAACTGCCTGGATGACTGGGCCCAAAGAATTGTAGTGAATGGAGTTAAATCTAGTGGTGGCCAGTCACAAGTAGTGTTCCCTAGGGCTCAGTTTTGGGGCCAGTTTTCTTTAATGTCTTCATCGGTGATGTGTCTGAGGGGACCAATGCACTCTCAGAAGACGGAAGAGTTAGAAGCTGCAGAAGACATCAAGTTAGAAAGGATTGCTGATCTGCTAAAAGGTAGGAAGCATCTACAAGGCTGTACAGGTCCAATTTGATGAGCTGAGGCCAAGTGTCGGGTCTTGAATTTAGATCACAGCAATCCTGTGCAATGTTATAGGCTTAGGTTGGAAAGCTGCCCATCAGAAAAAGACTTGGGGGATGCTGGTCAACAGCCAGAGGAAGATGAGCCATTCGTGTGCTCAGGTGGCCAAGAACAAAAACAGCATCCTGTCTTGGATCAGAAACAGTGTGGCCAGCAGGTGTAGGGACTGGTGAGGCCACATCTCAAATACTGTGTTTGCTCTGGGGCCTCTCACTGCCAGTGGGTCAATGAGGTTGTGGAACATGTCCGAAGAAGGGCAACGAAGCTGGTGAGGTGCCTATAGCAGAAGTCTTAAGACAGATGGCTGAGAGTGCTGGGGTTGTTTAGCCTGGAGAACAGACCTCACTCTTTACTTGAAATGAGGTGATAGTGAGGTGGGGGGTCAGTCTGTTTTTGCCAAGGAACAAGCTATAGGACAAGAGGAAACAGCCTCAAGTGATGCCAGGGGAGGTTTAGGTTGGACATTAAGAAAAAATTCTTCACTGAAAGGGTTTTAAAGCCCCTGAACAGGCTATCCAGGGTGGTGGTAGGATCCCAGTTCCTAGAAGGGGATAAAAGATGTGGTACCTGGGCACATGTTTTAATCACATTCTTGGAAGTGTGGGTTAATGATTGGACTTTGATGATGTTTGGTCTCTTCTAAACAAAACAATTCTCTGATTCTATACTACTCATGTGGTTATATTTTACTGAAACATAATGGTTTTGAATAATTTATCCTACCTTAGTATATGTTTCCAGTTTAATTATCTATCTTTTCTGATGGGAATTTTATATTGTTTTGGAAACAAAGATTAACTTCAAAAGGAAAACTAAGATATTCCAAATATTCCCTTCAAACCTTCAACCAAATGTGAGTGTAGTCTTCCTCCCAGCTGGAGCCCTTCTGAAGTCAGCAGAACTGGTAGAATTACTACTCATTTAGAAATATTAGCATCAACACAGATGATATTATGCAAGGAATAAAATCCATCAATTTGATGGCACACTGACTGTATACTAACCTCATTGATTTCTCTGGTCTGTCATCCATTTAATTCAGCTGTTTAAATGATTTCATAACATACAATCATTCAGATAACTTTTCAAGTTAACTACACAGGAGCTAAGCCCCATTTTTAAGACAGACTCAAAGCAAGATTTTAAAATATAATGCATTAGCCAAAACATACATAGGTGGGATTTCAGAAGCAGATTTAGGGAATTAAGAATTTTTAATCATCAAGGGCATTGGTTGCCATAATAATTTGAAGAATCTATGGTTCCGAAACATGTGAAAGCACCATCATAGCAATGTATACATATACCTGCATACATCTAAACACACAGAGAGAAACAAAGATGCATTAGGTACATGTAAACTCATATGATGCTTACATACATTGGGCTTAATTCTTTAGAGTGTGGTTGATAATGACACAAATGAGGAAAAAAATCCTGAAGTAAGCACACCCTCCAATAACAGGCAGTAATTTGATTTTGAAATTTTGTATTCTGATTTCTGGAACACTTATCACCTCACCTGGGTATTCTAACAAGTTAATCAGTAGCTGAATTGAAATCCTCATCAACACTATGTAATTTCATCGAGAGTATCTGCTAACTCAGATCAATTCAATTAATCTCTAGTGTAGTGAAACAAAGAAGCAGAGGGTAATGTGTTTTAGTCAACCAACTTTTTATTGTGTATATATTTCTAAGTACACTATTCCTAGGCATTAGGCCTAAGGCACTGAGAAATTGCCTTACTTTTAACCTAAGTCTTTAAATAGACAGCAGTTAGATATTCTCACATTCTGTGGCTTTTTTAAAAAACAAACAAACAGACAAAAACCCCCACAAACTTTTCCCTTAGGGTCAATTCTACTTGATATTTAGCCTGACACTCCCACTGGCTTCCATGGAAGCAGCTATTGTATACAGTGCGGGGTATCCCACCACCAACTTGTAACAAAGGCCATGATCTATTCAGAGAATAGCATTAATACTTGAATGCATTCACCACTAATGCATGCACTAACAAATGATGACTACCAAGGATGCATTTGATAACACTTTCTCCATACATTCTCAAAGCTGAGGATTTGGCAGCCTAAACTGTGGTGTCTTCATACTCAGAAGTGGCAAATGTATTTTTGAGATAAATTTCCCTGTATGCTGAGTTTGATTTCAAAATAGATAGCTAGCTTGAGCTCATCAGGTGAGACAAACGTATCAAAGTTCACCTTCTGGATTCTGTCGTAAGGTTTTGAGCAACTGATGCCTAGGCTTAGGCAAGCTGAGAAGCAAAATCCATGTGTATAAAGAAACAAATCGTGCAATGTAACTAGCAGATGCTTAGCAATTCAAACCATCTTCAACATGAGGTGATAGCTAAGGGGGGGCTATTTTGTGTAAAAATTTTGGCTTCATAGTTCATACCTGCATGGGAACCCTTTACAGGCATTATGTTTTACTGGAATCCTTATGTGTTTTAGCAAGACTCTTCATCACGTGCAGAGACCACAGAAGTCTATAATATTTTTAAGTTCTAAGAGGGAGAAAGAGCAATCAAAATTTAGTCATGCAGTGAAGGCATGACTTATACAAACATCTCTTTTTAAGATGGGTCTGCAATGATTGCAGGCAGGGAGAAGTGTAAGTTTTAACCCAAGGGCAGTTCTAGTATAAAAATCATAGTATAAAAAGCAATACTACATTACCATTTCACCTTCAAAAGAAGATTTAACTGTCTCATCTCACCATTTTCTACACTTTGTTTCTGTGGCTCCTGATTTAAATTTATAGATCTCTTGTTCTATATTTGTGTATAGAATAGAATAGAATAGAATAGAATAGAATAGAATAGAATAGAATAGAATAGAATAGAATAGAATAGAATAGAATAGGTTGGAAGAGATCTTCAAGATCATCACGTCCAACCTATCATCCAATACCACCTAACTAACCCATGAAACCAAGCACCCTGTCAAGTCTCCTCCTGAACACCTCCAGTGATGGCGACTCCACCACCTCCCCGGGCAGCCCATTCCAATGGGCAATCACTCTCTCTGTGTAAAACTTCCCCCTGATCTCCAGCCTGAACCTCCCCTGGCACAGCCTGACACTGTGTCTTCTTGTTCGGGTGCTGGCTTCCTGGGAGAAGAGACCAACCTCTGCCTGTCTACAACCCCCCTTCAGGTAGTTGTAGAGAGCAATAAGGTCACACCTGAGTCTCCTCCCCCCCAGGCTAAGCAGCCCCAGCTCCCTCAGTCTCTCCTCATAGGGCTTGTGTTCCAAGCCCCTCACCAACTTTGTTGCCCTTCTCTGGACATGCTCCAGCAAGTCAACATCCTTCCTAAACTGAGGGGCCCAGAACTGGACACAGGACTCGAGGTGTGGCCTAACCAGTGCAGTGCACAGAGGTAGAATGACCTCCCTGCTCCTGCTGGCCACACTTTTTTCATCCATTTGGTCCATTTTTTGCCAGCTCACTTTTGTTCTTTTCTCTGACCTGTTCTCCCATAACACATTCTTTTTCCTACCAGCAATTTATGCACTTTTATCTTTGATAGCTTTCTACTCCCTTTCATTACTTCCTTTTTCTTTGTTTTCCCCTCAATTCATTTCTTTCCTACCAGTTGGTCTATGAAGAAATGTATTATACAAAGAAGTTACAGGCATGGTATTTCTCTGAAAACACAACTACATTTACAGTAACAGAAGCCAACACATTGACCTGCAATAACAAATTGTGGATGAATTTAATTTAATTCAGAATAAATTAATGTATTTATAGAATGCCATATGTGTGCCAGATACTTCACAAATATAAAAGACAGAATACATCTTTGAAAATATTACAACAGAGCATTCTCAATTGTATTTAATCTATGCTAGAAAACACATTTCAAGGACTATAGGTAAAGTTGGTGAGCAGGTTGGGAAGGCTCATAGAAAAGAGAGTTTTAATTAAGGACCTGAAAGGAGAAAAGAGATTGGTTGATCTAGGTCAGGATTTAGAAGAATGAACTCTATATTGTATCGCCTACAGTCCAAATGCAGTCTGGATCCTACACTCCTGTGATTCCATGATTTTACATGTAAAACATATATAGTGTATACATATATATAAAATATTAATTTTATATGTATTACATATATATCTTATATATGTGTCCATATTTGTGAATTAGTTGAGTATGAGTGTTATTGATTTCACCTGTACTTCGCTATAAAAACTGGAGTTTTCTATTATGTAGATCTTTTTTCTTAAACTTTTTTTCTGAAGAACTAGCCACAGACTTTATCTTCACAACAAATTTATATCTACTGGATTTGATCTCTTTTCCTGATGTTTCCCATCTCATCCTTCAGACTAGTAAAACTTATTTTCTCTCTCATATACTTACATAATGACATGAAATAAACTTATGCCTAGTTTTGCATTTAAAGCAAGGTCTATCTTAAAAAGAATCTGTTGAGTTTTACTATGAAGGCAGGTATGAAAAGAAGTTAATTATAATAGTTAATAGACTGAGCATTGGAACAATCTTCTAAAATGGAAAAGACAGATACTCTATTCTCTGATTTGTCTTACATAAACTTATGTCTTCCAGATCACTGAGTAGTTCCTCTAGGCAGCATACAAATTATCTTTCTCTAGTTTTAAACTTTTTCTGAAAATAAAATTTGTTCCAATTAGGAAGTTGCAATAAAATGAAAATTCTCACTGTTTTTACAGATTATTGTTGTTTTGACAACTAAAGATATAATTCATTTGCCTCCAAAAGCTGCTGCCTGATCACATTTACTGTCATTACTACCAAGATTATAGAGATTGTTTGTTCATTCAGTGTGATTTTTTTTTTATTTCACCACAGTTTCTTTTTCATATAAACCCCTCAACATAGTGAAAATCATCACACAACAAAAAAAAAAAATGCAGAAATAAAAAAGAAAAAGAACATTTCTAATTGAACAGACATTGAATGCATCATATTTTTATTTTGTACTAATGTTAACTCTGTTTTCAAAAATGGACTTGAAACAAAAAAAAAATCATTTTTCATTATTCCACCTCTTGAATACAAAATCTTAATCAATCCTTTGAAAATTTTGTGAGAGATTTAAAAGGTTAAAAAAAAAACGACAGAAGTGAAGGAAAGGTTGAGAAAACTGGAAGAAACTTTATTACCATATACCAACACATAAAGGGTGGTTACCAGGACAGTGGAGGGACCCTTTCTACAAGGAGTCACATAGAGAAGACAAGTGGTAATGAATACAAGTGACTCCTGGGGAGATTCTGAGTGGACTTCGTAAAAAAACCCAACTTTTCACTATGAGAGCAGCTAGACAATGGAATAATCTTCCAAGTAGTGGTTTTGCCTACATTAGTCAAAGATTCAGCTTGACAGGGTGCTCCTTTAAAGTTGAACATCACCTAGAGTGGTTGGACCAGATGATCTTTGGTGTCCCTTCCAATGTGGCATTCTGTGATTCTGTGAAACATGTCAATGGCAGTCAATGTAGGACGACAAACAGAAGGCATAAATTTGTATCAGTGTAGAAACTAACAATCATTTTTCTGCTTCATAAAGAGTCTATCAGGTTAATGAGAAAATATATTGGGAATTATTCTTTACCAAAGACATTACAAAATACAGTTTAGATGGAGAAACCAAGGAGGAATGCGTATAAAATTAGTATTTGGATTGTTATTCTGAAAAAGTTTTGTGAGATTCAAGATTAACCTGTGCATGAACCCAGATTATTACTCAGTTTAAAAAACAAAAAAACACTTGATTCATGGGTAAACTTCAGTCAACTGTCTCCTGCAGTCAGTTAGGTTTCTTTTGGCAATCTGCCGTTTAATATCTAATAAGGTACTTTAATATAAGTGACCTGAGTGACTAACACATTCAGTTAGATATATACCATATACTTATTTATTGATTTAGTTTACATAAAGAATGTTGAATCAAAAGCTCTCAAAGTGGTAGCATGCAAAACCTCAGTAAAACTCACACATTTTTTTTTCTGAATGGGAAGTATCAGAGTTCTATTGAAGTTCTGTATTTATTCAGTCATCATAGTAATTTCCATATTGAATCAGATTTGATCACAATCTGTACACAATCTTGTCTTTGATGCTGGCAATGACTAACTGTTTCAAAGGACGATAAAAAAGTCTCTGTTAAAACACTTGCAACAAACAGAAGTGGTATAAAATTCCCCTAAGGAGAGGAAACCTTCTAAAACCCGTAATTTTTAGAAATTGGCTGACTCACTAAGTAAAAAGGCTTGTGCTTCTTTGGAAATTTTTATTTAATGTATGTGAACATGCTTAATTATTCCATATAACAAAACTGGTTATTTTTATTATACAAATAAACTTTTATTGCTCCTTGAAGAAAGCAAACTTCTTGGTTTTGCTGCAGGCAGTCACTAGTATCTAGGACTGTCTAGCATTAATAATATCAGTATCTCTTGGATGTCTTTACACAACTAAAGGTTAGAGTGAGGCTGTTATTTAATCAAACATCTCTCCAGGTGAGCATAAACCGCTTCTGATTTTTCACTAAGTGATTGCATAATACCCTATTTATTTGGACCAGCAACTAAGATTTGCTAGGCCATGGGGGATGACTCTTGAATAGATGACAAAGAAATCCAGTCAAAACCTTGTGATTAAATACTGTCTAATTCTGGAATCTTTCTGAGCAGCTTTGTGTCATTTTTTTGCGATGAAAAACAAAAGTAGTTTTGGAGAGGGGAGAGAAAGAAAGCTGACCATTCCCTTAAAGAAATATTTTTCCCATGTGTAACAACTGAGGAATGAAATATGAAGTTTTAATAGACTTTTAAAAGCTATCTGGAGACTTAGAGAAAAGCTTCCATGCCCAGTAGATAACAAAAAGTTATATTAATTTTAGTGGCAGGCCTTAATTAAAAAGAAAACCATAAAATGTATAAATGGGCACTATGTAGAATGAGGCAGCCTTGTGGAACCATTCAAGTCTCTTCATCACAGAGATTACCGAAATTATTAAGAGGACATAATTTGTGTAATGGTGTACTGGACACAAAGCACTCTGTATTTGTATGCCTTTGAATAGGCATTTGTTTCTTGGAGTACATGGTTTCATCTTTCCAGGTAAAATCTTCCATCAGGGATGGTCCCCAACAAGCAAGCCTGTTGTTAAGGCTGTATGTGCAAATGAATTGTCTATAAACAAAGTCAGCATCTGGCAGACATTCCAAGGTGAAAGCCAAACAGATGGCTAATTTAATATAATCTAAATGACTTTGGATCAGATGAAGCAATTGAATTAACAGCACTTTAAATGAACATATACCACACATTCTCACTATGCCATTATAATAGGCACCTTTTTACATCTTGAAAATCATTGCTAATTGAAGTTTCATATGGTGAATGCTTATATTTGTAAGATGTACAGCTAAACAGCCTGAAAAAGTATGCCATTGTAAGTAAAAGCAATCAGTGTTATAACCTTTAGCTCAAGTACAGTTATTTTCTTTACAACTCTTCCAGACAATTTTTTAATCAAGGAGTGTAGGCTTGATGCCCTATGAACTCTTAAGTGCACATGTGGCAGGCATGATATAACTCTGAATTAAAGTAAGTTTTGGGGTGTTTTAAGTAACTCTTTGTTAAATAAAACCACAGAAATATCTTTGAATTATAAGAGGGTTTAAACTATTATTGTTATTATTAATAACACTTTTTGAATTGGAGTATTATTTGACCTATGGAAAAGGAAAGAAGTTTTTCTCTTAATTACATTGTATACTACATTTACATTGAGAGGATCATGAATGCTAAGCTATTCTGTTGATAACACAGCAAAAGTTCCTTCTTTTTCTTTCCCCCTCCATATACCAAATTAATTCTCTGTGCATTTCCAGATGCATTTCCAACACTACTTTGCTTCATTTGTGCAAAATATGTAAGAAGCAGATGTTAGAAGACTTTGTGCTGTGCAAAATGGAGGATGTTAGAGAAGTAGCTCTTCAGCTTCTTTTCTTTCTCTCTCACTTGAACAGAATTCTGAAAGCACTGCCAAACCCACAATTACATTATGCTTCAGAGTTAGACATATGATCTATTGGAAATGAATTAAATACTGGCCTGCAGTGCTGCATGATGTAAGGAAGAGCTCCTCGCTGGTACTCAAGAGCTCTGTGAGAATAACCTTAGGTTTCTGGGCAAAGGGCCATTTGCTGTCTTTTGGCAGTGTATGCCCACCAATGTGAAGTTAAAATAATGGGTAAATTCATGAACTTAATTATGAAATTCAGATGCTGACAATTGCTAAAGACCGATTTGATTAACCAGAAAGTCTCTGAATTTCAGTTCAATGTTTTTGCTTTCCTATATAGCATAACCTCAAACCCCCACAACTTTTCTAATGTTCTGAGATAGGTTATGCCTTGGTTTTATCTACCTTTGAGGAAAAATACCCGAGAAAATATGATCTCACGAACTTTTGTCAAATGCCTTTCTCTTGTTTTGTGTTCTTTTTCACATTAGATTTGACAGAATTCACACATGATAAGAAGGCAGAGGAGGCTAAAACAAGTAAAATTTTGTGAATATTAATCAGTAAATATAGTCAAGAAATAAAACCTTAGAGGCTTGCTAGACTTGGCTCTACCCTGCTACATTCTCTAACATGTACCAGTCATCTTATATCCAGAGTCTTAGAATGTTTTGAGTTGGAAGGGCACGTTAAAGGTCATCAAGTTCAACCTTCATTTAAGAGCAGCAGGTAACTTAGATTCCTATCTAAACTGACCTTGAATGTTTCGAGGGATGGGACATGTACCACCTCACTGGTCAACCTAGCTCAGTGTTTCCTGAAGATCTTTTGTATTTTAACCCATGTTGCATTATGGCACATATTGCTGAAGACAAATTTTCTTTCAAACAATAGTAATTTTACAGTGTAGATGTGCATGCAATGGACACACAGTGGACATACAAATACAAATGCTTCTATTTGATTGGGATACAGGCCTGGTTCTCCTATTAACCCATATAAAAAAACAAAAAGATGTGAACTCTTTAAACCTAACATTTTAAAGCTGTCTGTGGAAAAAAAAATCTTAAAAAAAAAAAAAAAGACAAATTTAAAAAAAGTAAATTGGGCCAGATATGTCCAAATCAGGAAATTCAGATATGACATTTTACCAAGAAGCCTTTCAACCACAAGTCAGTGAAAAATAAGACACAGTCTTGATCTTACCCTTTAACTGTCAAAATTGTATATCTATGCAGAAAATAGTGTTTTTTAATTCCACAGTAGACTAAACTAGTTAGGATTTTCTTCTACTTTTTCTTTCAGTGAAGACAATTGTTGCAGGCTAAATCTTGATATGGACAAAAGAGAATAGTCCTTTATACAAAGCCAACAATTTATTATAGATTAACAGTCTACTCAAACTGCAGCTAATAGTTTTGTTAGTCTGGTTGTAATGATATGAGCACTTCTATTAAAATTCAAATTTAAATTATTACAGAAAAATATCATTATTAATACATACATATATACATCTGCACACACACATAATACATACTCTCTCTATATATATGTATATGTGTGTTTGTATATGTGTATATGTGAACTTTCTGACATAACCCTGTTCTCTGGTCTTATTTATACTCCCCCTACAGAATAGGGAAACAGTTTGAGTGATCCTCAGGAATAAAAAGAGGGTCACAATGTACTGACAGAGCTTGTTGTCATGAGGAACGCAATATTGATTGTGGTAGTGGTTTCTTCCTATTTGGTCTTGGGTCCAACTAGCACTATTTCTGCAATTTTTCTGACAGTTTTTTCTTGCTTTTTTCCCACTGTTTCCCACTGTTTCCCACTTCCACTCATCCTCTTACTCTTAAAACTGAGCTTGCCTAATTCATAGGATGAGTTCTTTGTGGAAAATGATTGACAACCATTATTTGCCATCATGCTCTAATGTTTCTGAAGCCATCTGATACCATCACTCTTCTATAATATATTTTAATCCGAGAGTCACAGACAGTTTGCTCAATGCATAACATCTGCTTGGCTTTACTCTCTATTAATTATCAGTAGGTACTTTGTCACACAGTGGCACAGAGGTAGATTAAAACAAAAACAAATTTAGCCAATAGTTACCTGATCACTAGAAAACTACTACCTCAGCTGAAAAAAGTTGGATTCGCTTTAGGCCAGTACAAGTCAAGACAGGCCATGAGGAGCTGTAATCTTAAATCAGTACAAAACCTTTTAGTAGCAACACTATACTTTTAAAGTCATATTTATTGAGCTATGTAGTCTTTGGTTTTCTCTATGCATGTAAATCAGCTGACTTAAAATGATGATTTAATGAAAATAAGTTTTAGAGGAAATATGGATATTGGTGAAGCTATGTCTGGAGTCACAACTGCTTTATGAAGAAGTTTGAAGTTTATTAATAGTTGATAGTTCATTAAAACTTTCTAATTACATGCAATTATTAATATTATAGCATTATTATTATTGCCTGATCATCTTAAATGTGGCTCAGCCAATTTAGGAATATGCAAATTTGGAGAATACAGTACTCCAGCACACAGGCTTGAGCAAGGCAAAAGGAAGGCTTGACCAAGGCTAAGAAAGGCACAGGCAGCTAGAAATTAGCCTGTATATAAATCTTGCCCGAGATTGATTGGACCAATAGGGCATGAAACCAGCACATAGTTACCCAATGAGAAGGGATTCTGCCAGGCTGTGGCCAGAACACATACCCTTACCATAGATACAGGGTTGCTTACCAGACATACATAGTCCTGTCCCCTTTCTTCCCCTTCCTGTGTTACCCTGGCTTTCTGCAGGAAGAAGAGGGGAGAAGGGGACCATGTCTAGACACCTTAGTGTCTGTCTGGGTTTGTGCTGGGGATGTTTGGCCCTACTATGACAGATGTTCAGTATAAGCCAAACCTTTCTTATTTCCCCTATATTCAATGAAAAGGAAAAAAAAATCTTCAGAAAAGAATCAGCTCGAACCTAAGCTGGGTATCAAAGGCAAATGAGTTGAAAACCACCTCATGGGTTCTGCTTATGTGTGACAATGGCCAGTACAGAATTTATCCACCATCTCTTGACAGCACTAGAGAGCAATCCATCAAGTAATGCAATCATAGCTAAGGTTATAAAGTAACTCTTTCTGTTTCCTGCAATTGTTCAGAAAATGTAGCCTGACTGTTATAGGTGACATTGAGAATGTGGAGTATAACTATCTGCAGCAACCTGGTTGAAAAAAATTACAATTTTTTAAAGTTTAGATTCAGAATTTGCTAAAGTTTCTGTGCCAAATTCTAGGAAAGTTTTTCTTTTTAACTATCATATGATTTTCAAACATTGATTTGTATGAGGATTATCTCTGCTGTCCAGTAGGGAAATGACAGAATAGAAGCATGGGAAAGATCTTAAATATTATTAACTAAAAAGATATTAACATGATTGTACAAAGACTTCTGAGAACATCAAGAACAGCTGTCAACCCAAGACCGCCATGGCCGTTAGCCACATCCCCAAGTGCCATGTCTATGTGTATTTTTAACATCTCCAGGGCTGGTGATTCCACCACTTCCCTGGGCTGTCTATTCCAATGTCTGACCACTCTTTCCTCTTTCTTTCAGTACATTTCTTTTTATTCTATCACCTGATACTAGAGAGAAGAGAATGACCTCCACCTTAATATAGCCTCCTCTCAGGCAGTTGTAAAGAACAGTGAGCCCTCTCATCAGCTTCCTGTTCTGCAGACTAAACAATCCCAGCTCCCTCAGCTGCTCCTCATAAGACCAATTCTCCAGACTCTTCACCACTTCTGTTTCCTTTCTCTGGACATGCTCCAGCAACTCAGCGTCTTTCTTGTAGTGAGAGGCTCAAAACTGAACACAGTGTTTAAGGTGCAGCCTCACCAGTCCAAGGTTACAGGGGCATGGTCACTTCCTTACTCCTTCTGGCCACAGTGTACTTGATAGAGGCCATAATGCTGTTGGACTTCTTGGTCACCTGATGGCTCATGTTCAGACAACTGTCAAACAGCATCCCAAGGCACTTTTCTGCTGGGCAGCTTTCCAGTCTGCCCCAAGCCTGTAATATTGCATGGGGTTTTTGTCAACCAAGCATAGGATGTTTTATCACACTCCTATCCTACATATTTTCACAGAATTGCAGAACGACAGTCACAGAATGGCTGACATCACATATAATCTTCTCCCCTTTGAGGGGGAAAAAATGAAAAGAAGGTTCATAAATCATGCATTACCCTCATCATATCTTCTTCAATACCATGTCTTTCTTCAAATATCTTCATATTACCATCAAATACTACATTTTAAATAAACTAGAGTTTATTTAAGAAAGTGCAAGTTTCATGAGTCTCAAAAGGTTTTCAGTATTTCAGCTGAATTTGGAACAGATTTTCAGAGGAAAGAAAAACTTGAGACTAAAAACTTTTCTCTCATGAAGTCTTGAAAGCTGAGATCTGGGCTATTTTTGGCATACTATTATTTTTTTTTCCTTACAAGGAAATAGAAATAAAAATACATTAAAGTTCTTATTCATGAACTATAATGTTTCAATAAACCTAAAGTGCTTTTGTTATCTCATTTTTTTTCAGCTGGAAAAATTTGCCTACTGACACATATGTGCACCTTCTCCAGCTTCATACTCAGCCCTCTGTTAATGTCAGCAAGCATCACTGGCAACCCAAGAACGCTTGACTTGTCTGAGCACATGGATTTTTAACTTTGCAAGATGTCAGTGATAGCTTTGGATGTGAAAGTCTTCATTTTGTGTCACCTCCAGTGGATCAGTATATTTTGTTAAGAGGAGCATTTTTAAGCAGCCTTTTCCTCCTCTGTAGGCAGTAGACTGAAATAAAGAACTATTGAATGAGCCCCTACTTGGCTTACGGGCTTTGCCAAGCTTTGTCTAAAAGCATAGAAAGAAGGAGAGGGAGAGGAAGGTGTTTCTTTCCTGCTGAGCTGATTTTTTTCAAGGTCTAAACACTTCAGTTTAAAAGCAATAAAAAATCAATTATATGCTCAAAATTATAGGATTTTTTTTTTCCACTGGCTCCTTCTATGATTAATTACTGTAATGGTTTAGAAATAGCTGTTATTGCAAGACCATGTTATGTTTCAAAGCTTATAGATCCCTGCTCACTGTGAGAGTGAACTCATAAAAACACAACCATTTTCTAAAATTAAGGTGGTTATTTTTATCTGCTGTAGGGAGGTGTGATTATGTGAGTCAACTCTTTGCTACCTGAAGGGAGTCAGATCAAAATTAAGACTTTCTACTAAAGCACACAATTAAAGTTCATTGCAAATGTTGTAGGCAAACTGGCATTCACTGGAGAAAGTGTGTACTACAAACAGATGCACTATTGGAAATAGAAACAGAAAATTTCCTCCCTAGGACCATTCTGCTTTATTAAATCTGAAAGCTTCCACTTGAGCTCAGTGTCCTGAACTAAAAAGGAGTTTCTCATTTGGTTTAAGCAATTGCCACATAACATACAAGTTGGAAGAAACTTGTCTTGTAATTTTACTCACTAGCCAGGAAGAAAACCCCTCTGCATTCCTTATGAAGCCCACAGTATTCTCAATGGTGATAATTAAAGAAGAAATACCTCTTTCATGTCCTTTTCATTGCATTCTTCATTTATTGAGATAATAGTTTTAAAAACACAAAGTTTCAAATCTTTTCCCGTAGAGGAGAAAATATTCAAGTTCAAATTTTCCTAGACAATACATTATCTCTGTGTTCTTGCAAACTGTATAGTAAGTCACCTGGTTTAGTATGAAATGAAATTTTCTTTAAATATCTAGCTATATTGTATGGCATCAATCAGAGATATAATCTGTAATAAAACATACTCTAGCTCTCTGTTTTTGTGCCATAAGTAACTTTACATGTCATTTCCTCCAAATAAAGTTATACCTGCTCTCTCAATTTACACTCATAACATCTATTAATGCTAATGGAAGTTGTGCATAAGAACAGATAAAACACTATCCCTCCCACTGTTAACTGTCTTCTGTATTTTAGTATTGATGATATTCATAGAGAGACAGAGACAAGAAAACCTGAACCTGAGGATAGAAATACATATCCAAACTGTCTCTTTCTGATAACATGAGATTCACTCATATGGCAGTTTAAAGGAAAGTAACTAACAGTCAAGCCAATTTAATCTATAGTTTTGATTGAGAATGCAAACCAAACTTTGCTAAACATGTTGTAATAGTGAATCAAGTTAATAATGCATTATTCAGGGTAGAATAGAACTCAGAGACCTATTGTGCTAGACACTGCACAAATACATGATGAAAGTCAGACCCTGTCTGGAAAGTTATGTAATCTGGATAGACAGGAGAGGTGAATCTCCTTTCAGGGGCACATTAGTGGCAAAACAAAAAATTACTCAGAACCAGGACTGTGGGACCAAAGACCCATCCATTGCATCACCTCCTATTTCCAGTGAATTTTTAGTCTCTTCTATTTTTCCTTCAGGTGTCCTGTAAATGTGTAAATGAGAAGGGAACAAGCCATGTTTATAGCATAGCTAGTAAAATCCTTTTTCCTCCAAGACTACAAAAATTTTATGACAAATGGATGATGATTAGCACTTTGTCTTCTTCTGAAATTAAAATCCTACCACAGAAGAGGCCAATGCAAAAATATTTAAGGAAGCATATACAACCCTTAACATTCGTTTTGTATCAATTACTGGAATTAACAATAAACATGTATGTTTTCATGCCAAAAAGAGGTTATTTTTTTTTCCCTACCTCAACACCTCATTAATTTATCACACACTTTCCCTATCCTTTTATTGCATCTCTAGTTTCTCTTGAAAACCTGCCAAATATTACTGTAATCAAATGTCCCTGTAACTGTGTAAACCCCAAAACATTAGATCTGATGAAAATTTCTCAACACTTTACTAAGTTTTATAGTGACAACCTTGGGTCTGAGAGGGTAGCTGAAAATGGTTTTTCCAGGAAGAAATTATAGTTGAATAAAAAAGGAAGAAACTTTAAAAACGGCATTTGGTACTCTCAAAATCAAGTTTAATTTATTTCTTTGCAGCTTAGAAATAACTATTTTCCAAAATATTTAGGATTGCATAGTCTAATCACTAAATTTGATTATTTCACATCTTTAAAATAATGATGGAAAATAATATATATTAAGAAAAAAAATAAAGTATGCTCACTTCAGATGAACAAATTGGCATTCAAGATTTTGTTATTCTCAGAATATTTTTTCTTTCCGCTTTCATTTGAAACATGGGTCTCTTCAGTGTATTTGACAGAGGATGGAGAAGGCCTCCACTCATGTTTCACCTTTTAATGCTGGCCTACACTCAATATTACTAGTACTACTACTTGGGCTGTTACTACTACTACTGCTACCAATATTATACATTTCATCTGACCTTTTCTTGCATATTTACTAAGAACATTTACTCTGTTGGATAATAATTGAAAAATAAATTGACTTTTGCAGAATGTGCTTTTACATACTATAAAACGATATACTGTGACATACTGAACTGGGAGCTATTTCCCTGACACAGTGAAATGGAGAACATAAATATTTAGAAATTAAATTTAAAACACATAATGAAAAATGTTTCTTTTCTCTGCCACTAGAGAACTAAAGAGAGATAGGATCATGGACTATGTAGGATAATATGTTCACTTTATCACAGTAGCACTAAAAAATTTAACATGATGATGTCTGACCATGGGAGGAAACATTATCTCTGTAATACTTCTTAGAAATCCTCTGTCATTGTGTATTTTCAGCACTGAAGTAGTGACTGTCAAGGTAAGAATGAGAATAGTCCAGTCTGAAACTGGACTTTACAAGAAAGGAAGCAGACTGGTCTACCCTTAATACTTATGGGGTCTGATCCTGAAAGCAGTGGTACAACTAGCTAATTTTCAGGTCATCTCATGACATATCACAGTTTGCCAAATTGCCATATGTCTCACTACATTTTTGAAATCACTTTTTAACATATTAAGTTTTGATGGTGACCTGAATTTATGTATCTCTTGACTTTTCATGAAATACTCTACCACATGACATAAATCGTGTATAACTCTATGAAGTTGTATGAAACTTTCAATACATCAAAACATTACAGAGAAGTACAGTTGTACCAGTCTCTGTCATATCAACTCTCTGAGAGCTCTTTAAGCATCTATCTGCAAGTTCAAAGAATTTTCAAACCTCAAAGGGCAAATCTTTTTAAAGTAACATTCCTTTGGCTTTAGTTTACAATATTTAGAAGTCAGATGATATTGCAAGCTTTCACCTACAATCATACATGCATTTCTGGTCACACAGGAATGCATCCAGGTGAGTTTTGAATGTCTCCAGAGAATGAGACTCCACAGCCTATCTATGACAGATGACCTGACAAGTTCACTTTGAAAACATCAATGTTACCAATGTATTCACTACCATTCTTCAGAATGCATAATCAAAGTGGTATGAACTCTAGCAGTGAGGTTTACTACTAGAAAATTTATCAGGCATGACTTTATACACACAAATTTGTGTAGGGTTTGCTAAAATCTGGTTATTTATTTTAACTGTACCAGAAATATTCTAATACCCAGAAAGTACCGTTTCTTGTTTTAAGATCCAAATATATTTGGCACTTTAAAGAAGAGGTAACAACAAAATGTGATTTTCACACTACGTCCTCCTAATTCTAGACTGCTTGTATTGAAACTTCCATATAAATCAAAGAAATCCCCAGGAGCTCTAACTTATAACAATCTGTCTAGAGGAATGGAAGATAGGATTCCTCCCTGGAGATGCATCTAGAGTGGATGAACCCTACAAATATCACAGTCAATCACTACTGTTTAAATATCACAAAGAACACTGCTTTACGATGTCTCCTGAGGTATGCAAATGGAGGATATTGGCAGAAAAGATTATTTCCTAAAATGAGGGTGTTTCTCTAAGTGCAAAGTAAGTTAATACAATTGATTATCACAGGAACATATTTGCTTTTTTTTTTTTTTTGTTTTATTCACCTCTAAAATCCTACACATCATTACCAGATAACATATCAAACGCTACCCACCTGCAGGAGACACTTACCCATACTAGTGTGTGAGTAATTAAGTGTAAGGGAGACCCTGCCCTATAAAAAGTAGAATATACAGATGGATGAGTGACTGTTAATTGTGTAGATTCAAGACAAACACAATGTGCATGGTTGTGCTGAAAATGTCACACACTTCAGAACAGAATATTGTGGTGTGACATGTGCATCCAGATGTGAAAATTTAAAATAGACTGAATCCTTTTGTAATATTTTTTGGTCCTTGATAAGATGATGTTCTGAAAGATATGATTAAAAAAAAACCCAACCAAACAAAAAAAAACCAAACAAACTATAATAATAATGCTAAGGAGAAAGTTTAGACAATTAAACAGGAAAAGCCAGCTCTGCAATATAGTTTTTCCTCTGAGGCAGTATAGTTTTATTTCCACTGTAAATAAAATAGAAATATTACTAACACACAGGGCACCTCAGTGTTTTAGACTGATGCACATAAGTATGTTTTTATATATTATTTTTAATAATAGCTTCTTAGTTTAATATTTTGGTTTGTTTATTCATCATATAGAGGCCAAGCTGTGCTTAGGGAATTTGTGTGACCAATTATAGTTAGATAATTTGGGATTGGGAATATTGACTGACAGGTACTTTGAGAAGAAATAATTATGGAAAATTGAAGTGTAATGAGGTTAGATGGCGTGGTTGTTTATAATGTTCTACTCTCATTGAATTGTTTTATCAATAGTTACTAATCACTTTGGGGCATGAACGGTGCAGAACAAACAAGGAAAGTATGCTCACAGGCACATGTACAGGCACACATACAGTTGTGTTGCTTAACGGTCGTGGACAGCTCTCTGGCCAAGCCAAAGCTCCGTGGTGAGTCAGGGAGTGGAATAGAGTAGGATAGGATGGGTCCCTTCCAACCCTGAATGAAACTATGAAACTATGAAACTAATAGGATAGGATAGGATAGGATAGGATAGGATAGGATAGGATAGGATAGGATAGGATAGGATAGGATAGGATAGAATAGAATAGAATAGAATAGAATAGAATAGAATAGAATAGAATAGGAATAGACCAGGTTGGAAAAGACCTCTGAGATCACTGAGTCCAGCCTATCATCCAACACTATCTAATCTACTAAACCATGGCATCAAGCGCCCCATCCAGTCTCTTCCTCATTAATGGAAACACTGCTACTAGAAATATGTAAACCAGTTATGGACCTCAGTACGTCATAGTTTCATAGTTTCATTCAGGGTTGGAAGGGACCACAAGGATCATCTAGTTCCAACCCCCCTGCCATGGGCAGGGACACCCCACACTAGATCAGGCTGGACAGAGCCTCATCCAGCCTCGTCTTAAACACTCCCAGGGACGGGGCCTCCACCACCTCCCTGGACAACACATTCCAGGGTCTCACCACTCTCATGGTGAAGAACCTCCTCCTCACATCTAGCCTGAATCTCCCCACCTCCAGCTTCATTCCATTCCCCCTAGTTCTATCACTACCTGACATCCTGAGAAGTCCTTCCCCAGCCTTCCTGTAGGCCCCCTTCAGACACTGGAAGGCCACAATGAGGTCACCTCGGAGCCTTCTCTTCTGCAGACTGAACAGCCCCAACTCCTTCAGTCCTTCAGTCCTTCAGTCATGCTAAGACTATCTGAAAATAAGTAGAATAGAACCTTTTATCTGATATTTGAGACTCCACTCCAGTCCTCAGCCAGGGGACCGCAATCTACTCAGTGTGGAATGCATGTTGAACAAACTTGTGTTTCCCTCTTATGCATTTTGTTTTGGTTTGCTTGAACTGGTTTTACAGACTTCTCAAAGTTGTATCTCATTCCATAGTTTAACTGATCAGCACTTGATTAGCACTTGATTATTAGGGAGTCTGTAACCCTGAGACCTCTGGTTTTGTCCTTTGCCCATACTGTCAAGAGCCCCATCATGAAACTACACTTTTAGTATGAGACCTGTTACATGATCTGAATCACACAGGGCAGTTTTCATCACTATTTTTGTCTGGTGTTGAACACAATTCTTTAGTGTTTAATAAATAGCAAAGATATTTTTAGCGTTTGATGCATTAATGAATCTTCATTCTCATCCTATATGTCTGACATGCTTTATTATGTTTCATAAAGACATGTGATTGTGATACTAACCAATGAATCATGTCTTCAACATAGAATAAATCCAGTATTTTTCTGACTTATAGATAATGAAAAAAGCTCCAGCAAACCAACAAAAACTCCACCCTCCCAAAAATAAAACCCAACCAACCAGAAAAGTCCCCAAACAAACAAAAACAAAAAAACAAACCAACAAAAAGCCCCAAACTAAAAAACAAAACTGGAACAAAAAAACCTCAACAAGATCTTTAGACAGAATGGAATAAACTTAGGATATAAATGGAAAAATAAGAGACTATCTCAGATGATCTGAAAAAATTAAACCTGGAATGTATATGGTCCTAAGAGGTGGGAATGAACCATATTTGAGTCAGGAATTGTTTAGGTTTAAACCTCTGTAGACTTACATGTGTGGTTACATCAGTTTTCAGCAGCTGTCTGAATGATTTTTTGTCAGTTTGACAACAAAATATATATACCGGTCTATTACTGCTCTCAGGTGTGGAGATGGCTAACTCTTTCAGTTTAAGCCTAATAACTAGCTTTTAAAATTAAGTGGTAGAATATTATCTTACTTGTTTTAGCAAGGGGGGTGGACTAGGTGAACTCCAGACCACTACCATTCTGTGATTCCATGATTCTTGATGTCTCTACACCTGAAATAAAGCTCATGGACTTTCTCAACCATGTTGTTTTTTAAACAGTAGCTAAAAATTTGTGAGTAAACATCTTTAGCCTGTGATACAGAGGAGGTCAGACAAACTTGCCTAAATAAATCTTCCTACTGAAGACCAATAGTGAGAGTGAATGTGAAGTAAATTTTTGGTCTTCATAGATAGTGGAAAACTCCCTCAGTTTCTACCAGTAACAAACATGGTTCACTGACTTTGTTAACTGTTAAAATATTTGTATTTGGAATTTCTTCTGTCCAAAGCTCTAAAATAGTATAATAAATAAAAAAAAAAGCTCTAAGACAGAAATAAATAACTAGTGTTAAAGTCCTTCATATACAGAATAACTTTGGGTTTGGGTTGGGGGTTTTTTGTGGTTTTTGGTGATTTTTTTTCAGTTGGTTGATTTGGTTTTTGGGTTTTTTTTGTCTCAAGCTTTCTTATGACATCAATTCCAGATTTGGTAAACAGAACTCCATCTTTATCCTTCTTATAGTTAAAACTCTCCAAATTGGGTTGCTATGGTTTTGACACAGCTGGCAGCTGACTTTCAACACAGTCACTCTCACAAAACTCCTCCACACCCTTCCCAGGTGGGCCGGGAAGGAGGATAAAGAGCAAAAGAAAACAAAGAGCTCTGCAGGCCTAATTTCATGAATTATTTTAAAAATAAAATCTTTCACAATAGTGAAATAACATTTACTTTCCTTGCAAAACAATAATTGCACCTAGAAAAAAAAAAGGAATGCGTGTCTTCATGGGAGGCAAGCCAAGGTTTAGAACACAACTTAATTTTCAATACACAAAATACTTACGTGCATCCCACAGAGAGTATCAGCTGAAGTCAATAGTACATTAGAATCATAGAATCAATGAGGTTGGAAAAGACCTCAGAGATCCTCAAGTCTAACCTAATACCTAACACCTCATGACTAACTAAACCATGGCTTCAAGTGCCACGTCCAATCCTTTTATGAACAACTCCAGGGACTGTGACTCCACCACCTCCCTGGGCAGCACATTCCAAGGGCTAATCACGCTTTCTGTGAAGAACTTTCTCCTCACCTAGAGCCTAAACTTCCCCTGGTGCAGCTTGAGACTGTGTCCTCTTGTTCTGGTGCTGGTTGCCTGGGAGAAGAGACCAATCCTCTCCTGGCTACAACCTCCCTTCAGGCAGTTGTAGACAGCAATAAGGTCTCCCCTAAGCATCCTCTTCTTCAGGCTAAACAATCCCAGTCCCACAGCATCTCCTCACAGGGCTTGTGCTTGAGGCCTTTCCCCAGCCTCATTGCCCCTCTCTGGACACGTTCAAGAGTCTCAATGTCTTTCTCAAATTGAGAGGCCCAGAACTGGACACAGTACTCAAGGTGTGGCCTAACCAATGTTGAGTGCAGGGGCAGAAAACCTCCCTGCTCCTGCTGGCCACACTGTTCCTGATACAGGCCAGGATGCCATTGACCTTCTTTGCCACCTGGGCACACTTCTGGCTCATGTTCAGCCTACTATCAACCAGTACTCCCAGGTCCCTTTCTGCCTGGCTGCTCTCCAGCCACCCTGGAGCACTGCTTGGGGTTGTTGTGGCCAAAGTGCAGCACCCGGCACTTGGACTTGTTGAATACCATCCTGTTGGACTCTGCTCATCTGTTCAACCTGTCAAGGTCCCTCTGCAGAGCCCTTCTACCCTCTAACAGATCAACCCCTGTCCCCAACTTGTTGTCATCTGCAAACTTACTGATGATGGACTCAATCCCTTCATCCAGATCATCAATAAAGATATTGAATAGGATTGGGCCCAACACTGATTCCTGGGGGACTCCACTAGTGACTGGCCGCCAGCTGGATGTGGCACCATTCACCACCACTCTCTGGGCATGGCCCTCCAGCCAGTTCCTAACCCAGCACAGAGTGCTGCTGTCCAAGCCACAGGCTGACAGCTTGTGCAGGAATTTGCTGTGGGGGATGGTGTCAAAGGCTTTGCTGAAGTCCAGGTAGACTACATCCATAGCCTTCCCCACATCCACCAGACAGGTCACCTGATCATAGAAGGAGATCAGGTTGATGAGGCAGGACCTGGCCTTTCTAAATCCATGCTGGCTAGCCTGATCCCTTGGCCATCCTGAAGGTTCACTGTGATTGACCCCAAGATGATCTGCTCCATAATTTTCCCTGCCACTGAGGTCAGGCTGACAGGCCTGGAGTTTTCAGGTTCCTCCATGCAGCCCTTCTTGTGGATGGGCATCACATTGGCCAGTTTCCAATTGTCTGGGACCTCTCTGGTGAGCCAGGACTGGTGGTAAATGATGGAGAGAGGCTTGGCCAGCTCATCTGCCAGCTCTCTCAGCACCCTGGGATGGATCCCTTTATTTAGAATAGAATAAACCAAACCAGGTTGGAAGAGACCTTCAAGATCATTGCGTCCAACTCATCAACCAATCCAACCCACCCAAACAGCTAACCCATGGCACCAAAGTACCCCATTGTGGTGAAGGCACATTATGCCCCAATAATGAATCTTGTCCCAGCATGTGGGCAAGTTCCCCCTCCTCCTGGAGGAAGACAAAAGCCAAGGCATTAGCCAGGCTTGCACGCACCCAGCGCATGCAGCGCTTGTGCTGACACCAAGTATGGGCATAATTCTAGCTTCACGCTTTCTATAGGCTGAAGCCAGTTGCTTATGAGAGTGCTCATTGGTCAAGCCCAGCCTCGAGGAATCTATAAGTATCACCCCAGTTGGTGAACACGTTGCCCCCCCCCCCATTTACTTTGTCTCTGTGCTTGCTCGAGAGAACAACTCTCGAGCTGCAGCCTTTGCCATTGAGCTTATTGTTGTTAGCTTCTGTTATACATGCACGCATACTGGAAGCGTCTGCATCGTTGAAGAAGCCCAGAGGGAGGACCTTCGCTGAGCCTGAGGAGCTCAGCGTTGCTACAACCAGCCGTGCCGACCGGGAGAGCCCATCGTGCCACCGGAGGACTGGACTGACCCCCGAGGGTAAGATCTGCCCAGTTACTGGGGAGAAGGGACTCGATTGATAACCGAGTCCACGTATGCCTAGCCCCGCCGTAGCGGGAGACGCCGCCGAGTGCCGCTCTGAGCCCTGTGGATCCCAGGGAAAACCAAAGCATTGTTCGTGCTTATACTGCACCGGACCCGGGACCACTACGAGAGTCCTGTTGTTCCTTTAAGCTCGGTAAAGAGAATCCGCCGCCTAACGCAGCCGCATTCTCCCCCCGAGGCTGTTTGCATCAGCCCCGAGAACCGCCGTGGTTGGGCCGACCCCCATAGCTTCGCCTGCTTCCGTCGTTCGAGCCCACCTACCGGCCACCGTCGTCCCGCCCTGCCGTGCGAGCCGTCTTCTGAGGGCCGATCCCATGGACCGACCCTGTCCAGGACCGATCCCTGTTGTCTGAAGGGAATTGAATATCGTCCACGTGCTTTCCACTCACTAGCACTCAGTTCAAAGTATCCACGTCTAGCAGAGTAAGCGCTGACGCATAGACAGATTATAATATTGCTGTGTATAGCCAGAAGCCACCCGCGTCCCGCCGCGTCTCCATCTAGTGGCCAAGCGGCAGAACTGCACCCTTTGTTATATAAATACAGAAAGGGTTTATAGATTGTTCAATTACGTTATAATCATAACACTAAGCCAGTTGTGGAATGTATTTCACGAACGTGCACTAGAACATGTATATAAGTTGGTGATTCATCGGTTATTAATAGTTTTATAATTAATAAAATACTATTTTTCATAATTCATATTTCATATTAATAAATTTAATAACCTCTTCACCACACACATCAAGTCTCCTCCTGAACACCTCCAATGACGGTGACTCCACCACCTCCCTGGGCAGCCCATTCCAATGGGCAATCACTCTTTCTGTATAGAACTTCTTCCTAACATCCAACCTGAACCTCCCGTGGCGCAGCCTGAGACTGTGTCCTCTTGTTCTGGTACTGGATGCCTGGGAGAAGAGACCATCATCCGCCTATCTACAACCTCCCTTCAGATCCCATCTGGTCCCATGGACTTGTGAGTATTCAAGTGGGTCAGCAAGTCCCTCAGGGATTTCAGGGGGATTATGCTGCTCCCAGACCCCACCTAGCAGTTCAAGAGGCCAGTTATCCTGAAGTCCTCCTGCCTTACAGTTGAAAATGGAGGCAAAGAATATATTTAGTACCTTAGCCTTTTCCTCATCTTTATTTACAATATTCCCCTCCAAGTCCAATAAAGAGTGGAGGTTCTTCTTGCCCCTCTTTTTAGCATCAATATATTTATTAAAATATAAATGTAAGAGGAGGACCTAAGTAAACCCTTCCAGCTTCTTTTCATGCAATTCTAGGCCAACTCACATTATTAACCTTATATTAATAAAGAAAACTAGTTTAAATCAGATAACATCTAATGATGAACCTAAAAGCTGGAATTAAACACAATACATTTTATAATATTCTGCAATATACCTAGTTCTGCTGTACACATAGGCATCAGAATAAAATTAAAAATAAATCAAAAAACCCAAGACAAAACAAAACCACCCCACTCCCCTCTCCAAAAATCCCAACCAAAACCCACCCCCCCCAAATAAAAAATCAAAACTTCCAAACAGAATTTAACTTCATATTTCCCCAAAATTACTAAATTGAATTAGAAATGACTGAGGTTAATTGCCGTGATATTATGTGAGTTGTTGATGACCGCTTAAGTTCGTATGTCACTCCTAAATTTTCTAAGAACAAGTCATTGCCATAGTTTTAGCATTAACTGTATAAACATTGAAGTCAGAGGTAATCTCTGTGAAGTACATACATGAGTTCCCTGATAATCCCAAGGGATCATGACCCATGACCTCTAAAGTATACTTAAGATTTAGCCAAAGAGTACTCTCTTCAATAAGTAAGCCTACTTGGGTAACTAAATGAAAACTTACTAATTCTTAATTCAGGAACCAAGGCAGTGATCAATGTTCATAAAGATGACACAACCCAGTTCAGTAATGAGCATTTACTTCTAGCTAGGGCTTTTGGGAATCAACTATATTAAAATAATTGTTTCAGGCATCACTTATATCCTATTGATTTGCAATGAAATGTCCATCTGTGTTTATAAAAAGAACATGATCTATACCCTGTGCAGCTTCCTTAGTGAATGTCCAATATCTGCAATATATGGGTATTTCAGTGAGAGTTAAATCTAATTGAATGGTAATTTGCCATAGCATTACAAATTGTGGTTTAACTAGAATTATGTGGAACTTTATATAAAACCCAATCAGACAGTAAACCAGATTTTTAGCCTTAAACCAGAGGTCATCCTCTCACTGAATTGTAATGAGATATTCTGAATACCTCAGGGGAAAGAAATGCCTTTAACTCTTACACTGCAAACAGGGACTTGCCAATTGTAGTGTTTCAAATTTCCCTAATAAAATGATAACATGCTGACATCAGGAACCTGTTTGGTCGGATGATGATTAACCCAATTAATTGTAGAATAACAAACCAACATATTTCCAGTCACCCTTCATAGAAAGAAAATGGGAGGGTCTCTCCATATTTTGTTACTAGGGAAGAAAAAGCATGTAATACTATTTAAGACAAGAAAGAAAAAACTGTGAATAACTACTTCTATAGGATTTTAGCAGAGAAGTTGTCTGAAAAACACTCTTAGAACTGTGGCACTAAACAGAAATCATGGAGTTTAGGTTTAATTCTGTGGATCTGATGAAAGAGCAAAACATATTACATTAGCTGTATATCAATTGTGGAATGCATCTGAGATAAATCTGAATCACTTGCATGTAAATGTTATTTATCTACTATTATAAGCATATATGTGAATTTATACTGAGTTCTGTAATATTTTGAAGTGAAAAGGTGACTTATTTTCAAAGTCTTTCTCCTGATGTTGAAAGGAAACCTCTCATTTTTCAGTTCACACTCTGGTTTGGTCAAAGTACATCACTTTAAACAGTCTAGTCTTCTTTGCACTCTCCTTACAGGTATTCATATACATTGATGAGATTCTTCTGAGCTTTCTCCAGGCTGAACAGTTCCAGTTCTCCCAGCCTTTCTTCGCATTCAAAATTTTTCAGTCCATTAATCATCTCAGTGGTCATTCATTAGACTCTCTGCAGTTGGTTCAGGTCTCTCTTGTACAGAGGAGCTCATAACTGTACACAATATTCCTCGTGTGGCCTCAGCATTGTTGATTAGAGTGGAAAGATCACCTCCCTTGACCTTCTGGCAACACTTAATACATGGTGCCATTAGCCTCCCTTGTTGCAAGGGCACATCTAGAACTGTGTGGCATTAAGGTTTAGGGAAGTGTCACTATGAATGCAGTAATAATTGAGACAACTACACTTATTAGCATAAATAACCTTCTCAAATGCTAAAACATGTTGCAAAAATATCTAGTTTGAATCTTAGTTTTTCTAAAAATGGAACATCAGAAGCAAAGCAATGTCTAATGGAGTTATGAATAATAATAAGCATTCATCCCATGCCAGCTTTAAATTTATTCAAATCAGCTTTAAGGTCCTGGGCTGGGTTATATTTGGTTTTGTCAGAATCATTAGCAGACAAATGCCGAGCATTACAGGAAAAGAACTCCATTCTGTCTGTGTGCTCTGCATGTTGAAGCTTTTCTCTTTTCTCTGCAGACCTTTCTTGTGTTTGAGTAGATAAATGTAAATTGGAGATTGAGTAAATAGTGTTAGATATTTTGATGCAGGCAGATATGGATGGCGCTGGAAAAGAGCTTATGCTTCTATTATGTCCTAAATTTGAATATCTTGGTACCGCAAAATTTCTTTAGAGTTCTTAGCAAAAATAAAATCAGGAGAAAACTTGAGCAGTTCTGAGTTTATGACCAGCAATTTATCATGGAACTCAAATGAACCCCAAAGAGAATTAAAAAAAAAAAAAAAAAAAAAGTAATAATTAAACTGCCATTTTGGTGTCCTGAGTGGTGGACAGAAGACACCTGCCCAGTGGCAGTCCATGTTCTGCGAAGCCTTATGTATCATCTGAACTTTCAGTGTATGAAAATACCTTCCTAGATAGTTGAATCTAAACAAACAAATGATATATCACCCTGAATAAATATCTGAGCTAGAGCTGTGTAAAGCATCTTCAGTAAAGGAACTGGCCACCTAGCACACTGGGAATATCATAATGAGTTAATTTATCCAATTTCTCAAACTATTAAGCTCACCACTCCATAGGCTGTATTACTTTTGCTATTTAATGCGAGCGTGTGTATGACTGGCTCAGGTATCTCTTCAACAGACCACAATGTACAGACATACTATTTTAGCAGCTTTTGGAGGTAGTTCATTGAAAACTCACCTGTAGATACGGTGTTGATTATCTACCTGTTTCACAGACCCTTCTCTAAGGTATTGGCAATGGCAGCAACACTTCTGCAGTGATTAGGAACTGGCAGTGAGATACTTCACTCAACAATATGTAGATGATTCCATGAAGCTGCCCAGTGCCTGGGGCTGTTCCTGGTTGCTCCACTCTACCTGCCCTACTCACTTATTGAAATGGTGGGATGGGCCTTAGTGGTGAGGTCCTGGTCCTGCCATCCCCATGGCAAGCTCCACTGCTTCTTGCTCTTCTGCAGCACTGTCACGCCATGATGGCTGGTTCTCAGCATGGCATAAACATTTTCTTTGCATAACACTGTTTTTTGGCATGCAGATTTAATGTCTCTCATGCATTTTTTACATGAACTTTTAGCCTTTTACAACTGTATTTATTCTTTAAGTACTCATTTTATCTGTTCCACCCAGAGAAAAATCTGAAATCTAACAAACTAATTGACAAAATGAGTTGAAGGTTATGTATACATTCCCACGATCAACTCCTTTGCTTTCTTGAGCACGCAGACAAAATCTAGTTTGAGGATTCAAATAACAGTGTTCTGAAAAAAACACAAGAGCAGCCAAATACTTTGTATAATGTAGAAAACTTTGGAGAGGGTCTACTAACAGAAAAGAAATTATAGGTACCTTGCTTTTAATCACTTCACTGTTCAGAAGTATTTAAAAATTATTCTACTGCAAACAGTCTGGATAAAGATATCTTAATAGGGCAAGATTAAAAAAACAACCCTAGGATTATGTTTCTTTGTTGATAAGAATGAAGGCAAACTCGCAACCGTATTTTTTTGAGGGGTTATCAGTTCTGTCCTAAAACTTCATTTGTTTCATTTAATAGCTATATGACCTTAACTGTAGAGATATTGATTCTATGGATAGAAAATTTTATTACTTTCATTCTTGCAAAAATGTATTTAATTTCAGAAAATACATATATATATAGAGGAACAGGTTTTTTGTTTCACACAAAGCAGTTCAACCTACAACCAGTTTATGTAAACTCTTGATATATGGTAGTGCAAATGAGAGGAGAATCAATTCCATATATTCAGTGAATTACAGAACTGTAACAAACATAATGCTGCCTAGTGTGTATGCAGAAGAATGACATTTATTTACAACCTAACATTGGTGATTTTTCTTGGACTCTTTACTGTACATATGAGAGGTGGTCCATAGATTCTTCTTGCTTTGTATTTATGGTAATGCTTAAAGAACTTTACTATGGTTTTAAGAGCATACTTTACTCAGTTTTTTATTGGCATTGCAATGAATACCAAACAAGAAGAAACAGGCTGGAATTACAGACTTTGTGGGAATTATGACACTAAACCAAACTCTCACAAATATCCCTTAGGTATAATTTCTAAAAGCAACTCTTGGAATAAGATACCCAGTTGCTATTGATTTTTCATTAGATACTTAACAAATGTAGTGCTACAGAATATTGTTTCCACCTTTTCTTAAAAAATAAACCTGCGTACATTATAACACAGTAAGTTTCCTGACTTAGGTCCACGCAAAATTATTGGTTGACAAAAATCACAGTAAATAGCTTACTAAAAAAGGCATAGCATTTGCATCTTTACCTATCACACAGTGGGTTCACTTCGTACTTTGTGTACACTGTGGTTCTCACTGGAAAAAATAGGAACCACCAACATGGTGACAAGTGCATGGAGATTGTACAGCTTTCCAGGCCAGTTTTTATTTTAAAGAGAAAGTAATGTCTTAGTGTCAGGTCTGCTCTTAGTGCCACTTTGCAACTTAAAAGTTTTATAGGGATTCTAATTCTTTAAAATGTATATTTTCATATATATCTACTTAGGAACAAAAAAACCCCAACCAACAAAAGAACACCCAAAACAAAGAAAATCCTTCTAGAAATGCTCCATGGCCTTGACCTAAAACATGTGCCTAAACCTAACCAACTTTGCATCTTGCAAAAATTTCCCAGGACTACAGCTGAGACATGGCATAGCTTGTGCATATGTATTAGACCTAGTTTGCAATTGTAAACACAACTGTAATGTGGACCTTCAAGTTGACAAAAAAAAAATAATAAAAAAAATAGAAAATCAGTACATGTACAGGAAACCTATGCTGTGTGTGCTGTGGTCACAAAAGTTCTGCCAGCTATTCTCAAGGAAGAGGATTAAAAGCTAGCTCAGGTACATTCTGCATCCAGGAGCAAAATGCCAGACACTCCAGTATGCTTTCCAGAGCTTTTCTTTTCCATAGACTCAATGAGATAGGAGGCTGAGATTTTATGTAGACCCAAATCATTAACTATCTTATTATGTAGCTGTTTTGCACTACAGAAAGACTGAATAGCTCAAAGAGAAAGTGTTTAACCCGCACAATATCTTTAATAACTCTCCCAGCGTGGTTTCTACATGTCATTCTTAATTACGTCTGAGAACAGTTTCACCCTGAATGCTTATGTAAGAAGAAACCTTATGAGTTTGACATTTTCACATCTCTAATACATATGACAAATCTTGCTTTAAACCGTAGTAGAATAAATAGCATATAACTTAATGACCAGGCTTGCCTATACCAGTCATCTGTGTCTGGAAGAAGTCAGAAGCTACCACAGACAAATGTGTGCTAAGGGTTGGGATCAATGATCAGTGAAATATACTACTCTAAAGTTTCTGTCTTCTTCACAATGACATTTCTTTCTACCAATCTCCAAACATCAAGTGGGGCAGAAAGAGTTACTGCACTTTAAATTTACACTTTAGCATGCTGTACCGTAATAAATACGCCACAGTTCCTGAGGCTGTGCTTTCTTCCCTTCTTGATGCATTCTCTGTAGAAACATGGAACTGAAGGTACCATGCTGCTGGCACTTCTGCTAGATAATAGGATCCCCTCCTCCAAGGCACTTGGTTCCTCAGATGCAGTCTTGAGCTATATTTCTTCTTTTTTCATATCACCCACTGTGCCCTTGTTGAGTTACTTGTCACAGTGATGTCTCACCAAGAAAAAAAAGAAAAAAAAAAGACACTTGAGAGAGCTGCCTAACTTCCCAAGGTACATAAGCCATAAATCTCTGTTTAAAATCCAAGAGCCTGGTGGTATGCTTTTGGAGAAAGCTTTCCACACTCAGGCCAAGGGTAAATTGCTGTTCTGCTTATCTTTTTTGACTGGAAGCAAAGAACATCACTGCCTGGCCTTCTGTATATTTGAAGCCAGCTTGTCAGATTTCATTGCCTTTTTCCAACTCCAAATGGAGAAAGGAGACACTGAGAAAAATCAAGCCAGATTTACAAATAAAACTACCAATATTATTTAGGGGTGAATTTTTGATAACATTTCAAAGATAGCAAAAAGCCTAATAGTGTGGTAGTCCCCAAGAAGGAAAAAAAAAATAAAAATTAGAACTGCATCCCTAATAGAGCACTTGCTGGTATTAGCTGTACTGAGAGATATATCTATTCCAGTAAACCTTTTACTAGTGTAGGCTAGACATCAATTTCACTCTGCTGAAGCTCAGGAAATCAATGACCACCTGCAAAGACAGGCACTGGAAATAATCACTAAGAATTATGTTAAATCCTCCTGGAGTTATGAGATTATGGAAGAAGCTCAGTCTGCATTAAAATATGCATATACTCCAGCTCTTGCGGTTGCAGAAAGATGGCAAAACTGCACAAAGTGTCTAATAAAAGGGGAAAACCGGGTTCAAAAATGTTCTGAAAAAAACAAGGATGAAATTAAAGCTGCTTCCTTATTCAGCTCTTTCTGTTACTATGGTAAATGACTGACATAATGGTACAAACAAAAGCATATGAGACTGTGGTATAACCATGATCCTAACCATCAGCCACTCAGTGCTGCTGTGGCATGCAAATGTCACTCAGCACAACCACTAGCAGTTCATTTTTGGAACAATTGATTCTGTATGAACTATTTGCCTCTCCAAAACTCACATTCCTGAATAGAGAAAAAGAAACAGTATGTATAAATGATAGATGGATATCTGCACAAATAAATGTGTGTAAGTGTGTGTGTGTGTGTGTTTTAAAGGAAAATGTATTAAGCCAGATAGGTGAGGTAGCTGCTGCACTATGTTCCTAGGTGCAAAGAGTAGCAGGAACAAAGACATATTCCCAGGAGGCACATGCACATAAAACGTGCATATACACTACGCATTTATACAAATACATACTTGTACATACATACATATAAACACACAGAATCATAGAATTAAGTTGGAAAAGATGTTTAAGATGGAATCTAACACTAAGGAATTAACCTAATACTGACATGTCCACTGCTAAACCATGCCTCTAGCTGCCACATCTAATCATGTTAGAAATTCCTCCAAGGATGACTCAGCCATTTCCCTGGACAGCCTATGCCAGTGTTTGATAACCCTTTCAGTGAAGATTTTTTTCCCCTAATACCCAGTCTAAAAGTCCCCTGTGCAACTTGAGGTCCTATCCTCTTATAAACATACACAAGCATGCACATGCACACATTGTTGGCCACACAGATCACAAACACATTCAGAGCACCCCTGCAAAAATAGACCGCAGGAATAGTCTCATTCTGGCCCCCTCTCTGTGGACTGCATGGAAATCCACCAGAGAAAATATATACATACACATTTGCACAGTATTCCTCCAGCAGCTGAACTCAAGACACAGTCTGTCCAGTAGCTGGCCAGGGATTATAGTCTCCCCTGTTGTCAGCATCTGGACATGCAAGTCCTCAAGACCTTAGCCCCTCACTACCTAGGACTTCCCAGGTTCCAAAGCTCACACCTCTGTGTTCTTACCCCTAAAGATACAGAGTCATTCTCACACCCAAAAATGTCCTTCAGACACTCAACTCTCTCACTTTCAGGCCACTTCACTTACTTGCTGGGTAGTCAAGGCTGGTCCAATTTGTGGTCTGAATCTGGCTGCTGAAATGAGCTCCTCATACACACATGTAGTCACAACATGAAATCCTCATTCACAAAAAACATGAAGGAAATGCAATAATAAAACAGACAGACTCTTCTCATCACATGCAGAGTACAGCCAGACAAGTGCCCTGACCAGCAAACTACTCACATGTGCCCAACCCTTTTCACAGATTCACAGATTACATCAGGTTGGAAGGGACCCTCTGGTTCAATCCCTTGGCAGTAAGCAGGGACACCTCCAGCTAATGTGCCCAGGGACACATTAAGTCTGATTTTGAATGTTTCCAGGAATGGGGCCTCAAACATCTTCCTGGGAAGCCTGCTACAGTATTCTACTACTCCCAAGGTAAAGAACTTTCTCATGTTCAACCTAAGCAGGAGCAGGGAGGTCATTCTGCCCCTGTACACTGCACTGGTTAGGCCACACCTTGAGTACTGTGTCCAGTTCTGGGCCCCTCAGTTTAGGAAGGATGTTGACTTGCTGGAACGAGTCCAGAGAAGGGCAACGAAGTTAGTGAGGGGCTTGGAACACAAGCCCTATGAGGAGAGACTGAGGGAGCTGGGGCTGCTTAGCCTGGAGGGGAGGAGACTCAGGGGTGACCTCATTACTCTCTACAACTACCTGAAGGGGGGTTGTAAACAGGCAGAGGTTGGTCTCTTCTCCCAGGCAGCCAGCACCAGAACAAGAGGACACAGTCTCAGGCTGCGCCAGGGGAAGTTCAGGCTGGAGGTCAGGAGGAAGTTTTACACAGAGAGAGTGATTGCCCATTGGAACGGGCTGCCTGGGGAGGTGGTGGAGTCGCCGTCACTGGAGGTGTTCAGGAGGAGACTTGACAGGGTGCTTGGATAGATGGGTTAGTTGATTAGGTGGTGTTGGGTGATAGGTTGGACGTGATGATCTTGAAGGTCTCTTCCAACCTGGTTTATTCTATTCTATTCTATTCTATTCTATTCTATTCTATTCTAAGTCTGTGCTGCTCAAGAGCCTTCTCCTCTGCCAGATGAACAGCCCCAATTCTGTGCCAATAGCTAATCATGGTCTGTTTATCAAGGGTTAATGATGAACATTTTGCAAGCAGCATTGTAGTAATTCTATTTAAAGCATTCACTTTTTCTTTTGTCTATTCTGTCGCCTACTGAAAATTGCACAACTCTGTTCTCAAATACTATTATGAAAAAAGCAATCAACTCAATTGTCTGGGGTGTAATGATGCTGACTACCTCCTTCCAGCATTCAGAGAAAGAGAGAGAGAAAAAATAAGGTAAATAACCTGAGACAAAACCACAAATCATTAGAATTTTTAGTAAGCCTTCACCAACAGAAAGCTGAACACTGCTAGCTCTATCTGCCAGCTACTGCTCATGGTCCAGTGGACAGCACACTGCACAGGGAGCTAGAAAATTTCTGCTCTTCTTCCAAGTCTTATACTCCTGCTGCCTAACAGCTTAAATAGGTCACGTGAGCTACAGCTTCCCAGTAGTACAATGGAGATCATTAAGTAACATATAAATAGTGCTAGAGGTGCAGTATTCTGGGAAAAATACACCAAAATTGAGAGCAAACTTTCTTTGTTCTTGTTCAGATAGGAACAGTGACCCTCCTAAATGAAGTGTTGTGACCTCTTGTAAGACATGGGGTCATGAGCCTAAGGGAAATTCAATTGCAGACGTGGGGTTGTAAGTATAGAAATAGAACCAGACAAGTATTTCTGGCAATAGGTTGCAGGAAACTGAACTAGAAGTTATTACTATCAAGACTGTGGCTAGAACTTTCAATGTGCACAAAGTCCCAGAGAAAATCTATGGGAAGCCATAGTTTGAAAGCCTTTTAATCCCTCTATTTCTGGCCCATTCTTAGTGTCAGTTCTCAGATCTCTCTGATTAGATTTTCTGTGGGATTCTTTTCTTTTTTTCTTAGCACATCAGAACCAGAACTCTTTAGACTGTGCAGGAGATATATATATATATAAAAAAATAAATTTACCACAAATAAACTATGAAATATTACCTAGGTAGTAGGAAATACATAAAACTGAAGGGAAAAAAAAAATTAAAAAGATGATCACAGTCTACATTAAAGGCACCAGGAGATGTGGAGCCATATATAAAAAAATAAACCTTGTACTACAGAAAAAAAGTTAAACCCATCCCACTATGCTTATACTATGTTTAGTGACATCTTTTTATGTTTGCCTAGACAATACATACTCTACACCCTATCTGATCCTCGTTTCTCCTTATGGACTTTGCATCATGAAACACATGCTGGATTTGTAATTGGTCTGTCTTGTTGGTGTAGACACTAGGAAAGACAAAATGCTCTTCCTTCAATTTGCTTATTTGTCCTTTTACAGATCATGTCTCAGTAGTCACAGAAGTTTTGATACTGTAGCTGGTTTAGGTCTTTTGGAAAGGAGATAATCTTGATAACATGCAATATAAGAAAACAAAGAAAGAAGATCCTCAGTCAGGTCACTGCTGTGCACTTTTTCTCAACAGTGGAAAAAGGAAGAAAATTGCATGAAGATGGTATTCGTCTTCCTTTGTACTCACATGAAATTGTTTTTTCGCTTCTTCATGTATGGGAGGTGTGCTGGTACTGTCTGCCACCACTCTATTTCTTTGGCAGTGAGTTCTAAAAGTTTTCAACCCTTCATGTGAAGCATTTCAGTTTTTGATCTTGTAAGCATTGAACTGCAAATGAACTGTGCATTATAGGCACTAAACTGTGATAAAAATTGGTGACCTCTTTTTACCACTAACCAATGGTCAAGCTTTCTGTACAGCTATATAGACTGACTGGTTTTTGGTTTTTGTTTCTGGTTTGGGTTTTTTGGGGTGGGGTTTTCTTGAGGGTCTGGCATGTAGCTCAGACTCATTGTGGGAGAACTGTGAAAAGAGTAAAGGACACTGGTGAGGAAAATGATCAGCTCCATTTCTTCATAAGAAAACAGGAGAAACAGCACATCTACTTAACAGAGACAATTTCACATGACTGATTCAGAGCAATTCATTTCAATTACTCTGATCATCAGATAAATAGCACATCTGGTAGTGTCTGCAAACTAATCATTAACAGGTGTGAATTGGTGTCTGCAAGCATATATTTCCTGCTGTGTGGCCCTTTGTTCACTTCAGGACACTTCTTAATTAGAGACAAGTCTGAACCACAAGCCTTTAGATGTGGATCTGTTCTTTGAACACCCCCGAAATCAACACTTTGTACATCAGGTTGTTGTTTAGAGAAAAGATCTCTGGAAAACAAAATGAAACAAAACAAAAAAAACCCAAACAAAATAAACCAACTGCATTAGTTTCATGGTTCTGAGCAAAGCATTCATTGCCCAGTTCAGACTCACTGGCATTAGTTTTGAATTTTAGCGTCTGTTTACAGAAATAGTAACACATATGATTTATATGATATATTTACAGCCTGTGATACTTATGGTAGAACTGACATTCGTTGCTATTGTCAAGGGCACATAAGTAAAAGTTTCCATTACAAACGTAGGACCTGTTGCCATTGTTGTTACTGGATTACAGTTGCTGTTTAAGAAAAATCATTAAAATGTATGAAAACGAGTTAAAAAAAGATGATAATAGAATTGGGATGTAAAAGTATGTAAGCTGACAAAGGTTTGCTGTTGGTATGTCAATAAAGTTTTGCTGTTTGTATGTCAACAAATGTGTGTCTATATGGAGGATATTTTTTTCGTTTTAGTCACAATCTTTATCTGTCCTACTGCAATTAAATTCCACTTCTTGTTTTTAAAGTTCTGGCTCATGGTCATACACCCATGTGTAGTCACACACCAAAGCTGTGTGGCTTGCTTTGATAATCTGCTTTGAATATGATTATGTACATTCTTTTGAATTAGGCAGTTTAAATAAACCTTAAAGTAAATGTAAGCCACTTGAATAAGTGAGCTTCTGTTTATGAAGATAGGAGATTAATATGAAGTGAGATTACAGTTTGTATTAGAGTTTGTGATTTAAGGAGTCCATGCAGAGCAAAGTAAAGTGTATAAATACCGCGTTTTCATCTGTATTTACAAGGCTATTATTGTGAAGTATCACCTCTGCAGGATAACTCTTGTCTGTATTTTTGGGTGTCTTTCTGGAAAGAGACAGATGGTGGACAGTCAATTTAGATTAAAATATAATCCCAGCACACTCAGCAAAGATTTTCTTCCTTTTTTTTTCACTCTGTTTTTTTTTAATTTTTCTTTTTCTTTGTTTTTTTTTTTCTTTTAACTCTTTTTTTATTATTTTCTGTCAGTATGAAGCAAATCTGGCATTTGCAGTTTAGGAGACATTACTTGGCTTTTGCTGTTTGTAGTCACTTTTTGCTAGAGAAGCATACACAAAACCTCAAATGAACAAGAAAATGCTAAGGTGTAAAATTTAGGGAGAGGACCAAACTGCAAAAGAAACTCAAAACACAACAAACAAACCCAACCCAAAACAAAACAAAAAACCTACCACACCCAAACAAACAAAACCTCAACAGATCATGGGAAGAAATATATTTGTTTGTAGAGCAGGTTAAGCAAAGTACTTTGTAAGCCTGAGACTAATATCCTAAGATATTCCACTAGTTTAATGTATACTGTAGGTAGCAATTGATCAATTAGGCCAGGGCAGATGTTGTCAGGAAGCTACAAGGCAAAACACACAAAAAACAAGAGACCAAAAAACCGCAACAATAATAAAGAAGATCAAAATAATAAAATATAAGTTAAAAAATAAAAGAGTGAGAAGTAGCTGAAGTTTAGTAGAAGGTTCTTTTTTGATGAAAAAGAGATATATTTTAAAAAATATAGTTAGAAGGCCCCACACCTAAATTACAAGGTAAAAATGTCAGAAAACATCCCAGAGCCTGGGATATGATTCTCTAAGTGTTAGTTTTTTGTATGCTACTTGGACAACTTGCACTTTCTGCAAAATGTCCAGTTTTGGCTTGGAAAAGAATTAGCACTCGCAAAGGAAAATTCTCAGTAAGCAGTTTGTATGTGTCCACTTTGTTTTAGAAAGCATTAATTGTATACACACCTGGCCATGTGATCTCAGGACCAGAAAATAAGCACTTTCAACTTCTTCTTATGATATAAATGCACCCACAAAATACTTAAACACCATGTTCATCATAAGGTGGGGAGCAGGAATGCTGGGTGGATTGTGTAGAATATCAGAAAATTGTGATTATATGTGCTCAGCAGGTAAAGTGAGTACAAAACTACTGTTTTGATCTGAGGGCATTTTGCACTTACTTTACACTGTTGTAAGTGTCTGCTCAATTTCCAGGAAAATTGGAATGATGTCTTTATGGTCCAATGATATGATGTGAAGAAAAACTGAGGATAGAAAAAAAAAAACTATAACAAAGTTTTAATTTGATTTTATTTTATTATGTCACAAATTTCAAGTCCTTCTTGAAACATTCTGGACACGGATGAAGTATATTTTTTCAATTAAAAAAGCTGAAAACTTGTGATATAAGAGCAAACTACTCGAGCTTCACTACTGCACATATGTGAAGCCCCAGAAAGTCAGTAACAGTACAAAAAGCCATTTGTATGAAATTCAGAGCAAAGGGGAGCACAACCTGTGTTTCAGTAAAGTTTAAAGAAGTTATTAATAAATAAACCACATAATTATAGTGAAAGATCATAAAATATTGATGAGGGTTTTTTTCTTCTGTTTTTAAGCATACTCAGCTTAATGATTTTCCAGTTATAAAGTAATGAATTCACAAGACAGTAATAGAAATGTCTTCTTCCTAAGAAGAAAAAATAATGTCAAAATACCATAGAAAACAGATCTCTATGGAACAAATTGAGGAATCCTCTGGCATGTAAAGACTAAAGATGAAATTTGTGTCCTGAGAAAAAGCCTTTTCTTGGGGTTCTGAAGTTTGCCCTTGATTATCTGCAGAATGACATAGAATGTGTATATAAAGGCAGAGGACATCATGCACTGCAAAGAGGAGAGTCAGTAATGGGTGGGAAACTACATGATCTAATCTGCAGACTGCACATTTTCAAATGCCACAGTCTCAATTATGTTGAATTCAAAGCAAAATTGAAACTCTTCCTGTTCCTGCAAATCTCATCCTCCGCCTGGATTTGCTTGAGGGACCTTCTAAATAAATAATAATAATAAATAAAGGAGTTGGGTTAAGTTATATATATGTTTTTAAACCAGATACCATTATTTTGAAATGAAATGGGGGCTTGTGGCACGGACACTCTTTTGTTAAAGTTAATGTACCTTGAAATCTTTCAACTCAGCACAGCAGACTGTCAAAGGTGCTTAAAAAAATAGCCCAATATTCTCCAAAGCTCTTTCTGCAAGAGGGGTCTTGTGTGAAATAATAACAGTCACAACCCCAATACTGTTTACAGAGATACAGCTTTTCATTGCAGAGGCATCACAGTGAAAACTTGAGGGGAAAAGGAATATAAAATGAGACAGAGATTTTAGTTCATGATTGTTGGAAGGTAATAAACCTTCAAAATTGTTTCTACATGTTACATTTTTTCCTGAGTTCATTCAAATATTGGTCATAGCATGATGAGTGCAATTTAAGTGTTCTTTGTTCCCATCCAAGAAGAATAGTGTTTTTACAATTTGGAAATAAAGCTATTTTTCTGCACCCAGTATTTAATTATTCCAGATGCAGGGCTGCCCACCTTCAAACTTTTCATCCTTTTTTACCCTCAAATGCCTCAATATCTCAGGAGTATGTTTCTGGGAAATAAAGCATTTATGTTTTTACATACTTACGATGAGATGATGGCCCCTGGATGATTATGCAGTGCTACAGGTCTTGTCCATCACAACAGGCCCCCCCCCGCCCCATTGGCCAGTGTTCTGGTATCAAATACAGTCATTGCACTGACTGCTTTACAAAACATTATTGGTTCGCATTAATGAAAATATAAATACAGCAAATAGATTGGGCAACTCCAGGCTTGGAATTATACTTAATTTTCTTGTGGTACTTAAAGTCTCTCTCCATGAATTCTGGGTCATGGTGGTGTTTAGGACCTGGTTATTCAGCCTAGAATGTATGTGAGCATCTATAGACTTCTGTGGTCCAAAACAAATGTACTGATAGAACTTTTGTCCTGCAATGACAATTGATGAAACTGTTCTCCTTAAATCTTAGTGCTTATATTCTGGCTCAGCACTGTTCTAGGCTGGAAAGCAGATGCTCTGAATGCTAGCCTTCATTTCTTTATGGTTCAGTTTTACTCTATATTAGTCATGATAACAGCATGGTTGTGAAGAAAAGAATATATCAAATTCTGGTCACTCAACTGCTATGAAAATGGAGCACATAGGACAGATTTACACATAAATTAAAAGGCAATATTAAAAATATGTGAGGAACTTTAGTTTGTTGTTAATACTGAAACTATGTTCTTCTTATAGTAGACGCAGAAACTAGAAAACAGACCTGAATTTATGAACTGCTCAACAAATGTGGCCAGCAGGAGCAGAGGGAATTCTGCCTCTGTACACTGCACTGGTTAGGCCACACCTCGAGTACTGTGTCCAGTTCTGGACCCCTCAGTTCAGGAAGGATGTTAAGTTGCTGGAATGTGTCCAGGGAAGGGCAACAAAGTTGGTGAGGGGTTTGGAGCACAAGCCCTATGAGAGGCTGAGGGAGTTGGGTTTTCTTAGCCTGGAGAAGAGAAGGCTCAGGGGAGACCCCATTGCCCTCTACAACTACCTGAGGGGAGGTTGTAGACCACAGGGGGGCTAGTCTCTTCTCACAGGCAACCAGCACCCAAACAAGAGGACATAATCTCAAGCTGCACCAGGGGAGGTTCAGACTGGATGTTAGGAGGAAATTCTACACAGAGAGAGTGATTGCCCATTGAAATGGGTTGCCCAGGGAGATGGTAGATTCACCACCACTGGAGGTGTTTAGGAGGAGACTGGATGGGGTGCTTGGTTGCATGGTTTAGTTGATTAGGTGGTGTTGGATGATGGGTTGGACATGATGATCTCAAAGGTCTTATCCAACCTGGTCTGGTTCTATTCTATTCTATTCTATTCTATTCTATTCTATTCTATTCTATTCTATTCTATTCTATTCTATTCTGTTCTGGTCTGGTCTGGTCTGGTCTGGTCTGGTCTGGTCTGGTCTGGTCTGGTCTGGTCTGGTCTGTTCTATTCTGTTCTGAATGCTAGCCAAAAATATGCTGCATAAAAGCACATGTAGCATAAGTGCAAGGCAAATAACAGCAAGAAGATAAACACTAGCACAGAAAGAAAAGGAAATAAAACAATGCTGATAGGCAATGATTTTAAAATTATTACAGCTTATTTGAGTAAAGCATTTTTATAAACATATTGTCAAAAGACAGATTTGGAGAATTGACTTAAAGGAAAGCAATGATGTTATTTTGGAGCATTTCTTCCAAATGTGAATAACATGAAAGTAACTGCTTGAGAGTGAACCAAGTAGGTGATGGAGAGTATTATCAGTAGCTGATTAGAAGCAGCAGACAATCTCTTGTTTCTGAAGGAGAGATAAAGTGGGGCTAGATTATGAATACAAAACAAATAACATAAATCTTATACTGAAGAAAAGTCACAAGCAAGTATTAAACAGAACAGTGTATGATCAAAGGATGGGTAGAAGCTAAATACAGCAGCACTTTACAACAGAGTGTTACAGTTTAAGCTTTCCCTGGAGCCCAAAAGCCCAATGGAGCAGATTGAGGTTGCCTTCCCTCTCCCCTTTTTCCGGTAGGGAAAGAAAATCAGGCAGGAGGAGAAGAGAGAGATAAAACAATGAAAGAACAGTCTTGCACCAGTTTAGAAGTAAAAATGTAAGTTCAACAAAAAATGTAAGGCATTTAAGTAAAAAGAAAGTTACACAGGTATAAAGAAAAGGGATAAATAAACATATATACAGAGCCAGACACAGCTGGCAAAGAATTTCCTGAATGTCGGATGAATTCTCTTTGGATGGATTCTCCTTAACTGTGTGGGACCACGTGGAACAGGCCTGACCATGTGATGGACAGCTCACAGTAACAGCAATAGGGGGTGGGATAGCTGAGGGTAGAAGAGAGGAAATTGCTCCCTCTTAAATAGAGTTGTGGACAGGAAGTGGGAGTAGAATAGACTTCAACCCATTCCTCCTGGGCTGGACTTAACCTAACATGCAGATCAAGGCATGTTTGTTGTGTACTCCGTAAGCAGGATGCTCATCAAGCAAAGCCAATAGTTTTGACAGTGTGGATAGAAAGGTAAAAGTTATTATTCCATGCAGAATGAGTGTGACAAAATTAGGAACAGTTTGGTTTTAAAAATCAGTTGTGAAAAAAAACATGCTAGAAGCTCAAGTGATTGGAAGAATGGCAGTTGTGTCAAAAGCATTGCAAAAGGGTGGTAGTGACACTTCTGGAACTGTAACTAAATCCATTGCTGTAAGTCAACTGACCTGGATATTTGCTCAGTGCAAGGAAAGACTGGCTGATCAGCAGGAAAAATAGAATGATTAATGGCTGTTTATAGATGCATAGCCTGGTATAGTAATGTAAATCAACACAAATTTCATCTTCCTAAAGTTGCTTCATTATCAGTTTTGCTATAGTCACTGTTGGGATGGTAACTCTTTGAAGTCAAGTTGGGTAGATGAAACCGATGGAAACGTTGGTAGGACTTCACTCAGGGATTTAAGTACAGCAGCCCCAGGTCTGACTCTAAGATAACATTCTTTAAATGTCCTAAAATTATAGGTACAGATACAATGGACTGCAGAAAAGGGAGTGCAGTTTGTAGGAACAAAGTTAATACTTCACCAAGTATATCCAACTTTGTCACTTCAACATTGGCTATAACAGATATCTAGGTAAAAGAAGAGTCTATGTAATACTTTGAAGCTCTCACTCAGTCTCGGATTGTTTTCTGTTTAGTGGGTGACCTGAACTTACTGTAGCTTATACAGCTGGTAAGCATTATAGATTTTTCTCTGAATATCTCTTGCTTCTTCTCTGGAATCCTTAACAATTTTTGCAAGCACAACATCCTATGATGTTGAATTCCATAAGTCCCTGATCTGCTTGAAGAACAAATTACTGTTTCCTGTAAATGTGACTCATACTTTTCTCAGGTGACTGTACCTCACAAGACAGTTAAAGTCAACATCTTCACTCACTTCAGACCACTCATGGCTTTGTAGACCACTATGATATGCCTTTCTATCAAACATAATGACATCAGCCTGAACGGGTCTCTGCTATATTGTGAGTTAACCTGTCACTAATTTTAACATGTTATCTCTGAAATGGCAGGCCTTTTTTAAGTGGAATGGGCTTTTCTTGTTTATTTTTATTGTTGCTGTTGTTGTAAAACATCAAAAGGATAGTTTGAAACCCATCTGTGTTTTCCTTGGACCAAGAGTCTGTATTTACTGCCCATGGGTCAGAAACTGGAAAACTTTTCATCAAGTGCCCCAACCTTCCTTTTGGTCCATAGATTAGCTTCAGTAGCCACCAAAGACTGTGTTACTGTTTTATTAAAGGTGAAGTGGACTTTCCAATATTAAAAAGCTGACTTCCTCTCTCCCAGCAATTATATTGAGATTCAGTAGGAAAAATTTGGGTTTAATAACATTCTTTTTATTTTCTTTTATTTATTTATTTCCTCCCCCCACAAAAGGTTTCCATAATTCGACACTTGTTAAAGTTCTAGTACAAATATTTCTTAACAGCTAGTTGATGCCCCACTAGTAAATTATTACTGAAGGCTTCAAGCACTAGGTATGGAGGATTCCAAACAAATACAAATTAGTTGAAAGTCCAAGATCATTCTTGCCCAACTGTAGGATACATTGCCACACACAGATTGTGTGTTTGAGCTGATGAACACTTTCTCCTGCCCAGGAATTGGTAATGATTTCACATTAGCAAAGCTAATTGACATCATGTTTACTTGCTGGAAACACAGATAGATGAACAAACACATTCCAATTACTAATAAAATCTTGTGTGCTTAAAATAGTTTTAAGAGACTAGCAAGGCACTTTTTTTTTTTCTTTTTAGCAGAAACTAGGGTCTTAATCTTATATTTATTATTCACTATTGCACCCCAAGAGGATTTGAACCTGCAAGAAGTTCCAGATAGAAGACAGAGATTCTGCTCATTAGAGACTGCTCAGGACCTTGCTGTGTTGTTTAGTTATTTGTGCTTTATCTCCAACTCTAGCTTCTTATTTACTCTTACTAGCACCGTGCTTCTCCATAATACATATTCAATAATATTTTGCACATCCAATTCACTGTGCAGGGAGTTTAGCATTGTTCATAATCTTCAGTATTGCTGTCTGGGTTTTAGGACAGAAATGAATACAAATTTCCTGAAATGTCTGAATCATCTCTTTTTACTTATATCGGCTTGCAGACTTTATGTAGATATATTTCTGTATTTTAATTAAAAGATGACAGCTTTTGCAGCCTAATATCATCTTTTCCAGATACTCTTTCTTGTTTTGCTCCTCCTAATATTCTTTCCAGCTCCCACACTGTATTCATCTACTTTGTCCTTCTCATCTGATATTAGATTTCTGGATTTACGAGGACCATTCTAAACTTCTTACAGATTTTTCTGTCCTCCATCCAAGAGTACTGTTTGACATGTAGTCTATTCCTTCACCCTTCATTACATACACAATTGATGCTTTTTCTTACCTTGTTTAAATGCCTCATGGTTCCTTTTACAGTGTGATGAATTTCTCTATATTTGTGTCTGGTTTCATACTCCTTTGTTCCATCATATATTTCTTCTAGTGTTTTTGCTCAGTCTTTTTACACTTTTTCTGCAATATTTATATCTGTAATATAGTTATATTACCCCACCCTTTTATTGCAAAGTAATATAATAATACATAACATGGTTCTTTTGCTGCAAGGGAACTTAGCTACACAGACTGAATTTCATTCATCAGCAGAGTTTCTGTGAAATGTCACTCCCTCTTTCCAGTACAGAAGAGACTTTAAAATGCATCAATAGTGAATATTTTCCTCATTCTTTTCTGACCATTGCTTGATATTTCCAAGTCACATCTTGTCCTCCACACCTCACTGCTTTATGTGGGCCCATTTTCTTTTCTACTATAAACATAACAAATTATTTGTACTGCAGTGACATTCAAACTAGCAAATGACATGAGCCTTCTTTGTGCTAAATGTTTTTGCAGTTTCTACTGCAGAAGATGTTCGGTTTTAGAGGTAGATTATGGTGAATATTAAGTATATAGTCCAATGTCAGCACAGGTCTCTCTTTCTAGAGCAAAATGGAAGTGGTGAAATTCCCTAAAGGTGATGTACAGCTTGAAACATAACATAGAATAGAATAGAATAGAATAGAATAGAATAGAATAGAATAGAATAGAACAGAACAGAACAGAACAGAACTGAATTAGTCAGGTTGGAAAAGATCTTTGAGATCATCAAGTCCAACCTATCACTCAACACCATCTTATCAACTAAACCATGGCACCAAGTGCCTCATCCAGTCTTCTCCTAAACACCTCCAGTGATGGTGACTACACCACCTCCCTGGGCAGCCCATTCCAACAGCGAATGACTCTTTCTGTGAAGAATTTCTTCCTAACATCCAGCCTAAACCTCCCCTGGCATAGTGTGAGACTGTGTCCTCTTGTTCTGGTGCTGGTTGCCTGGAAGAGACCAACCCCCTCCTGGCTACAACCTCCCTTCAGGTAGTTGTAGACAGCAATAAGGTCTCCCTTCAGCCTCCTCTTCTCCAGGCTAAGCAACCCTGGCTCCCTCAGCCTCTCCTCATAGGGCTGTGCTCCAAACCCCTCCCCAGCTTTGTTTCCCTTCTCTGGGCATGTTCCAGCAAGTCAACATCCTTCCTAACCTGAGAGGCCCAGAACTGGACACAGTACTTGACTGAACTCAGATATATATTATTTATTTAAGGTGATATTAGCTTACTTACACATGGAAGTCTAAAGGAGGGATAATTTTTCTACATTTCCACTAAGAGAAAGAAGATATAGTCAATAGGATTAATGAAATACAAGGCACAATTCATCTGAGTAGGTGTAAATAAATGCCTCTTTCAGCACAAGATTAATCTCTCCCAAGGCTTCATTGACACTGTTGAGTAGATCCCTACTGATCACAAAGAAAGCCTAGGCAAATAGGTCAGGAGTAGTGACATTCATTTAGCTAGAATTCCTGTGAAAGAGGAATTGACATCTATCATTAGGTTTTAGCCTCTATCTCTTATTTAAATAGATTATAGTTTAATTTCAGTATAATAAGCAGTTCTGATACTCTGAGAATTGTGTGGAGGCTTGCAGATTAATGCCGTGGAATAAATAATGAGTAGAATCTCTTTGTATCTACTCACCAGATAACAACAACATTCAAATCACTGATCATTAAGGGTGTCATAGAGCATTCTAGGGTGTGTCCACAAATCCAGCATAAGAAAAAGGCTGTTAGACCTTTGTTTCCATTTGTTATTTGTTGATTATTATTTGAAAGGTTATCACATGCTACAAGTTATAGTATGATAATGTAATGATTTAATGGAAATGAGAAGGACAATTTCCTTAGAGCTAGTAAAGCCCCAGGATTAGATAGATTTCTGTTAGGATATAATAAGCCTTCTCAACACCTACTTGGCCTAGTTTCACACCTCTTCAAAGATTCAGTTAAAATGCCATTAATTAAAAAAAAAAAAAAAAAAAAGGAAGAGCTTTTTTATCACTTTTTGTCCTTAAAATTGTATAGAATACTCTCTTGATGACATCAGCTCAGGGAAAAACAACACAAAAGAAAATCTTCTAAGCATCTTTAATCAAGGATATTTTAAACAGTGCACACAGAACCAGAATTACTGTACAGATGTTTCTCATTTAGTTAAAAGCAACATATTTCACCCATAAATCCCAATTTACACCACCTATCTAGGCTCCCCTCACTATAACAACAGTGTGAATAACTTGGTGATGTGCTGCTGATGCAAGAGTTATTTTCCTATTCCAAATGTCTTGCTGTTTAAGCAAGGAAGAAGTACTATGACTACCGCTGAAGGTAGTACTTCATCTAGCAAGATATAGCCATTAATTGCAGAAGATTGGGTGTTGAACCACAATCCAGTGCAGATAAATACAAAATATTACTGTGCTAACTTGTGATTAGATACTGAATACTCTTCTTGCATTTTCATTATAGCTGTACTAGTACATAGGAAAAAAGATGTTTGTTTCTTACCTTCTTTTACCATTTTACAAAATGGAGCTGACCATTGTATGGTTACAGCTGCTTAAAGTTGGCTAGTAATATGAAATCAAAGCATTATGTATTTCTTAGTAGAACTCCCTCAAGTAATGGGTTAATATATACAAAGTTTGCCAAATCAGTCCCATCCTGTGACCTCTGAAATGTTAGAGAGGTCTGGTGTATCTTATCTACTTGAATTAAATGATGGTCTTCTTTAAAATATACATTTTAATTAGTTTTAGAGTTAAAAATGCCACCTGTGCTGACTGGTGATGCTGAAGGAATTCCATTAGTATTCCAGAATTTTTTTGAAAGCTATCTTCCATATGACACATGGTAAAAGATGTTACATGAACCAAGTGAAATAAATCATGCAAATAAGTGTGGATATGTTTATTATGGATATCCCTTTTATTTTTGTGACCAAACCAAAACCAAAACAAACCAACCAATACAAAACTAAACAAAAGAAAACCCAGCCACCCCCCATTTAATTTTTATGTGTTTCTAGCTCATCCCAAATAATGAATTTCACAAACTCACTACAAATAATGTCAACTTTTACCTTACAAGAAGAAACATAAACTTCACATCACATTTGGTGGTCCAGAGACCACTGTGTGCACCACAGAACATTTAAGGAGAAAGAAAATACACATGACTTTTACAAAGCTTAGCTGCACGATGTCTCAATTCTAGAAGGAAGGAAAAAAGAAATCAGACAAGAAAATAATATGGTAGATTGTTTGTTTCATGACTCCAATGCTACATTGATCTTCTCCATATTCTATATTATTCAGAAATAAAAATAGGTACTGCAGTTGTTGTAACAGTATGTTTCCAGTCATGCAGCACTTCCCAGGTATTAGAAATTTATTGGGAAGGCAGTATCGTTTATGCATCCACTGTTCCATTTCTAATTGTCTGACACTTATTTAGTATTGGATGGAAGGACACAGCAGAGATCATTGGAGCAAAAATTCCTTTTCTACTTTGCCTCATAAGCTTCCCTGGCTTCCTAAGAGATCTGTGAGACAGACAATCACTCGCTCTCTGCTACTATGAGAATTGAGAAACTCAAGATCCAGAAAGGCACCAATTACTGTATTTTATGGGAATATATGTTGTTCATTTTTAAGGTTATAGAGGGCAAGGAAAGTCTTTTCCTTTTTGGTATACTTGGCTGCTCCTCTCTTATTAATCAGAAAACTTTTGGGCTCAACGCAGCTTTGAATATGCATATATATTTTAAGGTGCTTTATTTTTATTGATTCTTTTGCAACTCATTGAGGGAATTAACATATGAGAAAGCATTGCACTTCATGTACCTATGTTTCATCATCTCTCAAATCTCACTCAAAATGTGAGACTGACATGGAGTAATATTCATGTGGTTAGTACTGTTTATACTTTCCATTAAAAACTGGATTTCATGTCTAATGTCTGCCTTGGACATGCTAGATCAATTTTAACATCATTATTTCCAGTATCTGCCAGGGATAAGAAAGCTGAGGGGGGAAAATCAATAAATTCTGCAAAACCAAAATATATAATTAATATATTTAAAAGTTTCAGATATCTGGTGAAAGCATATTAATTCCTTTGATTTCAGAGCTGTTAGCACGAACCCTGGTTGGTCAAAGTAATCAAAAGCTGTGATCAGCTAATAGTGACATGATTTCATGAAATGATTTGCAGTGCCACTTGCCATTTGGAGTTTGCTTACTCTGTGTCCTGAGTAGTATAACTTAATCCAATTATTTTTTTTTCTCCACCTCTGTGATGAAAGCTTACCCTAATCAACTGGAAATGCGTCTAATGGGGAGGACTGAAGGGATAAGCGACATTTACAACAAAGGCATCAGAACTGATTTTATATTAAAGATAAAAACAGAGTGAATGGTAAAATAATACGTGAATGAAAGGTAAAACAGCATCTGAAATATGCTTTTCACTACATTTTTCATTTCATTAATGTTTTTCATTTAGTCTTTTAATCTGTTTTATACTATCTGAAGTCAGTAATCTATTTTCAAACAGTAGCTACTAGAATTTCAAACCACTTTTTTTCCTTGGCTTGATCCCACTCTGCCATGCCTCATTGTTAAGGTCAGGCCTTCAAAAGTCTGTTAACTTCATATCTTCGATTTAGCTGTATTAGCAGGGGAATAAATAAGCTGCAACTCATTCACTAAATATATATATATATAAATACACTGTATTCTGCACTGGAATTTAAATTCCTTTCTCATTTTGAATGCTGTGCATTAAATGAAACAAATTACCAGTTAACTCAGTCATAGAAGTGTAAGCAAATTCTATGTCATTTGATCAGATTGGATAAGTGAAAGAACTTGGACTTTGCATGGCACTAGACTCCCTATATCTAAACACAAACTCACGACTTTTCATGCTGTCTTTTCTTCAAAAAACAGCAGATACAGTATCTGGTAATGTGCCTCAGGCTACATCTGAAAGCAAACTTTGTGGTTTTGCGACAGCATTGGTCCTGCTTTGTCCTCTGTTAATGAGCTATAACATTACTAAATACTCTTGAGTGGTTTTTCTGCTGACCACTCATTTCCCGTAACTACTGTCACACCCAGTGTTCTGCATCTGTATGTCTAAATGTGTGGAAAGGCAGAAGGCATCCTTTTGGCTCTGAATTGTTTATCCACGTGAAACCGATAAACCAAATAATAAAGCAGCTGAGAGACCACAATAAAGCATTGCTTCATTTGATAGATTGTTAATTTATTAAAAATATCTCTTTGAAATAGATTTCATCTTTGTTACTTTCAGATGTTTTTCTTCCCTGCCCCCAGAAAACATCATATACATCAAATATTTTTCTAAATAAAATAATTTCTCATTCTGCATAGTTTAACTTTACTGTCCTTACAAAAGGTACTTTCACCTTGAAGTAAACTGATCTTCAGCAGAATTCCCTGTTTTAGAGGGATGAGTGGGATGACTGAAACATGACAAATCACAATAATAATAGCTTTTTGTAAATTGGTGACTGTGTAAATGTCAGTCTATAAACGTTTGTTTTTAAAGCTGAAACAGTCTCACTTGATTTCACCCCATCAAATGCAAGTACTTGAAAATTCCACAGGGAAAGCAAAGACATTGCTTATAGCTCATTTCTTTCTTTAGATGTGCATTAGATATTCAAGCTTTGCAAGTGTCTTTATTCTTGCATATTTGTAAAGACAGTTTTCCTGAGAGATATGCCAAAATTAATAGCTGATGCATTTACACCATAAACTGGAAATGCATGTTATTGATTCTGTCAGAATTGTTGATGATAATGCAAAATATTAAGGGAAAAATAATAATTGAATTTCTGTCTTTTTCTAAAATTAGTTAATTTCCTGTTGCATCAGAAGATGGATTAGGATCTGGATTTAACAATCAGAAGAGGTTGTACCAAACATCAGTTAAAGATGGAGTGCTAGACCTGTGATTATATTCTGAGAATGAAGGTACATGAAATCAGGCTTTGTATCTTTCACAGGTCACCCACCTGTGTGATTCTGTTCAAGCATGTCTTTACTTCAATCCCTCATCCATCTTTCTATATGTATACTAACATAAAGATGCACAATTAATGTCAACTAGATTTTCACTCAAAAAAATAGAAGACATTTTAATTAATAAAATTGCCAGCTTCCAAAGTTAAGATGAAGAGAAACATATTTGTTTGCTTCTGATTGAACCTGAAACTGTCAAAGAACACAACTTGGAGAAAATGATTAAATGACAGACATAGAAAGATATGTCTCTCACTGTGCAATAGTATGTTAGATGTGTTTGGGTTTTTTTTCCCTTCCTTTTTTCCTGAGACTAGGTTTGATGTTCTTTACTTGATTTTACTTTATTTTATTTGCCTATGTTGCTCATACAGTGACTTTTTTATTATCATTTAATAGACTTTGACAAGCAAAATTACGTCAGATGTATTTTCAATTAAGTTTATGTAAGGGACACTAAAGGAAAGGTATGCTTGATAAAAGAGAGATGTGTATGAAGTAGAAGAAAATTTAGAATTTCTGAAAGCTGTGATTAGTTAGAATTGACATTTTAAGGAAATGCATTAAAATACACCAGTAAACAGCAATTCTGTAAATTTATTGACCCAAACGACATTTTTCATGTTGAGAATTAACACAAGGAATTGTTACAATGAAGTCTGCCTTAGGGTAAATAAAATGTAATCCTTTAAACCTAGATTTAGAAGTTAATTGTCTTTCTATGACATTGCTAGTTTGTGCTAGAGAAAAATAATGTCATGATTTTCACTATATATACAGTTTTCAGGGTATATCCCTGAGAGTGTTTGATAAAACTGAACCTGGCAAAGTATGAATAAGAGATAAGCTGCTGACCCTAAAATAATTCAAAATGTAATTTCTATGAAGGGTACATTATTATAGATCATGATACAAAGATAACATGGCTGCAAATATTATAGTGGAATGATACATTCACTCTCTTCAGATCATCCAGAATAAATACATGACTGAAGTTATACTTTACCTTGCTCTCCCACAGATATTTCTCTACTGTCTCTTGGCAACACTCATCTGTTTCAGCCAAGAAAAAAAGAGTGATTTGTTTGTCTGACTCTCAACTACTTTTTTTCCATTGTTACTACTTGCAATCTTCCATATCTTATGTGGATAACTTATCTACCTACCAGAGTAAAATGAAGAAAATGTAATATCAGGTGTATTAAAAAAAAACCCAACAACAACCAACCAAACAAAACAAAACAAAAAAAAAAAAAAAGGAAGCAAACCCAGTTGCATTTAAAATCAAGCAATTCTTTACATAGATATATATCCAATGGGGGGCACACGGGCAATATATTTTGTTGGATCATCTGCCAAAGATAAAAAGTAGAGAATCTTCCCAACATGGAGGCATCTTTACAGGATTAAAAATGAAACATCGCTTTCAAGCAAACTCTGAGGTAAATCAAAACATTCTTTGTTTAGTTAAATTTTATGAAGAAAGACTGTCACAAGCACCTGAAAGCAGAACGGGTGTTTTAGATGCAATTGTTCTTTGCCCTTGGAGAAGCTGATAATGTGGGAAGGAACAAAAAGTTTTGAATAGAGTTGCAATAGGTAAGGAGGTCAGGAGATAGTGGCACTGTGCTGGTGGGTGAAGATGTCTCATGACACACAATTATTTCCACTGTTCATAGAGCAACCTGTTTCTGTAGTAGCTGCTCTGTTGGTTCTTGATTAGGATCAATAAGACAGAGTCAATGAAGTCAGTAATATTTCTGAGGTTTCCACAGGAGATTCATCATGTGTAGCAAGGAGACTTGAGATTTTTGTAACAGAGATTTACCAGGATAACTAAACCAGAAATGAATGAATTTTGTGAAATACAGCAGAGCTGATTCAGAGACTAATCTCTTTGTGGTTGATCCTTTCAGTGGCCAGTTGAGAAGGATATATTCTATTGTAAAATTCTGACAATTCATGTTTTAGTTACCTACTTGTGAAAAAGCCTGTGAAAGAGTGAGTCTGGGGGAAAAAAAATGTTAAAAAAGAAGCAGCCAAGAAGCTATATGCATCATTTGCCTTGGAAGACACTCTCACTCACCCTTATTTTAAACATGCAGCTCTGATTATTGCAAAGAAAACAGTTAGGCAAACAGAGGCCATATTGGTGATTGAGCTCTAACTGTGGAGGACAATCTTTAAGAGTTAGCTCCAGGACTTAAAAATGGGAGAAGTCCGCTCAGGAAGTTCTGTTCAATATCAACCACACAGCAAGGGAATTATGACAAATGCTAGAGGCCCTTTATCCATGTGGCATCTTTTTAAATAAACAAATGTGCTGGATCAGGCCATAGATCTATGGAACCCTACACCCACCTCTTATATTTTCAAGTAATAGATGTCTATGAGCAATTTGAGACTCAAGGGTGTGTTGACTAGCAGTGTTGTCTGCTCATAAGCAGAAAAAATGAATACTGATCTACCATAGGTTGTAACCCTTCTAGATCAACTATCTTCACATCATCTGCTATAAACCACTGTTGAACCTTGTATTTGCAAAAAGTTTGTAGTATTAATTTAACTGCAAAAATGTTGATGGAAATTGTATTCTTTGTGATAGCTTCTTATAGGAGAAGAAATGCCTCATTAATCTTGAGCATTTCATGCTAAGAATATTATTGAAGTTAGACAGAATGATAAGTAACATTGTAGGGAGCACAGATTGCTAGATGCAGGAATGGTTTTGCCCATTAAGTCTCCCTCTGTACTGTACAAGCTACTTCTTTTGTTTCTCTGTCTGCAGGCTGGAGCATGCTGCTTTAGCTCTGCTCCACAGCTCCTGATTTAATTAAAAGAAGACAGATGGAGTGCAATGCATTAGTATATGTTCACCTGAGTTTCCTTTGTCATCTCAGGAAAAAAGAGTAGAGGAATAATGAGAAAGGGTCTAAAAATGATCATTAAACAATATGGTCAGGAGTAAGTCCAAACACAATATCTATGGATACTCTCCAATATTCCCTTTCTTCTTACTAACTGTGTTTTCTGATTTAATGCAAACATGATGAAACTGAGCATGTATAAAATGGATACTGAAAGTTTACACTGTTCGGTTGTGAAGACAATTTAATCTGTAATAGAAGAAAATAACAGAATGTGCTATTGTGTCAAGATGCTTAAAGTTGTGTGAATATTGTGAATTATATGAATATAACTGATATTTTGGCATTAAGAATATGAAAAGGGAAAGCTTGGTTGAAAGCTCTTCATATATGAACTAAAGAAGACTACTGTAATAGCCCCTTCTTATATTGTCTATTGACAATTTCTAAATTGTTGAAACCTTGTCTAAAACAAGACTTTATGTAACTCATCAGTGTTTTAGTGAGAGCAAGGATAAACGGAGACTTGCACAGTGAGGTCTATAATCTCACTGCACTGAACTTTGGAGTTCTACTGAACTTTTTGCACCTGGTGATTGGTCAGATGGACAGAAATAAATGCACTGCAAGATTGCTGATGCACTGTAGACAAGGAGAAGACTGGAGACACATGATGAAATAAGCATGGACTGGATGTCATGCTAGAGCCTATCATCTTTTGACATCATCTTGGATCCAGCCTGTCCAATGGACATTGAGACTGCTTATCTTTTATGTGAACATTAATCACTAATTTAAAAGCTGGAGTTTTGAGGATGTATTTTCCCACGTGCCGGAAGGCAAGCCGGCGGGGACTGGCCTGGATGAGCAAGCAGCTCCTGGAGGATTTAAGGGGGAAGAAGAGGCTGCATCACCTTTGGAAGGAGAGGAAGGCTTCTTGAGGTATGTTCAAGGAAGCTGTTGGATTATGTAGGAATAAAATTAGGGAGGCTAAGGCCCAGCTGGAGCTAAGCTGGCCACCACAGTCAAAGACAATAAAAAGCATTTTTATAAATATATTAACAATAAGAAGAGGGGCAGGAAGAACCTGCACTCCCTAGTGGACCTGGAGGGGAACACGGTGACTGAAGATGAGGAGAAAGCTGAGGTCCTGAACACCTTCTTTGCCTCAATTTTTAACAGCAAGGCAGAAGGAGTTCAGGATGAGTGGCCTCTCGAGCTGGGCGATGGGGTTGGGGAGCAGTGTAATGCCCCAGAAATCCATGCGGAATTAGTTCGGGACCTGCTGAGCCACTTGGATATTCACAAGTCCATGGGACCGGATGGGATCCATCCTAGGGTGCTGAGGGAGCTGGCAGATGTGCTAGCTAGGCCACTCTCCATCATTTTCCTCCAGTCCTGGTTCACCGGTGAGGTCCCACATGACTGGAAACTGGCCAATGTGGTCCCCATCCACAAGAAGGGTTGGATGGAGGAACCTGGTAACTACAGACCGGTCAGCCTGACCTCAGTGCCAGGGAAAGTGATTGAGCAGATTATCCTGGCAGCAATAGCTGCGCACCTGAAGGACAGCCAAGGGCTTAGGTCCAGCCAACATGGATTTAGGAAGGGCAGATCCTGCCTCTCCAACCTGATCTCTTTCTATGATCAGGTGACCCACCTGGTGGATGTGGGGAGGCCTGTGGATGTGGTCTACCTGGACTTCAGCAAGGCCTTTGACACTGTCCCCCACAGCAAACTGCTGGCTAAGCTGTCAGCCCGTGGATTGGACCATTACACTCTGTGCTGGGTTAGGAACTGGCTGGAGGGCCGGGCCCAGAGAGTGGTGGTGAACGGTGCCACATCCAGCTGGCAGCCAGTCACCAGTGGTGTCCCCCAGGGATCAGTGCTGGGCCTCATCCTCTTTAACATATTCATTGATGATCTGGATGAAGGGGTAGAGTCAGTCATCAGCAAGTTTGCAGATGACACAAAGTTAGGGGCAGATGTTAGTCAGTTAGAGGGTAGAAAGGCTCTGCAGAGGGACCTTGACTGACTAGACAGATGGGCAGAGTCCAATGGGATGGCATTCAACAAGCCCAAGTGCCGAGTGCTGCACTTTGGCTACGGCAATCCCATGCAGAGCTACAGGCTGGGGTCAGAGTGGCTGGAGAGCTCCCAAAGAGAGAGGGACCTGGGGGTGCTGATCGACAGCCACCTGAATATGAGCCAGCAGTGTGCCCAGGTGGCCAGGAGGGCCAATAGCATCCTGGCCTGCATTAGGAATAGTGTGGCCAGCAGGAGCAGGGAGGTCATAGTGCCCCTGTACTCTGCTTTGGTTAGGCCGCACCTTGAGTACTGTGTCCAGTTCTGGGCCCCTCAGTTTAAGAAGGACATCGAAACACTTGAGCGTGTCCAGAGAAGGGCAACAAGGCTGGGGAGAGGCCTTGAGCACAAGCCCTATGAGGAGAGGCTGAGGGAGCTGGGATTGTTTAGCCTGGAGAAGAGGAGGCTCAGGGGTGACCTCATTGCCCTCTACAACTACCTGAAGGGTGGTTGTAGCCAGGAAGGGGTTGGCCTCTTCTCCCAGGCAACCAGCACCAGAACAAGGGGACACAGTCTCAAGCTGCGCCAGGGGAGGTTTAGACTCGAGGTGAGGAAGAAGTTCTTCACCGAGCGAGTCATTCGGCATTGGAACCGGTTGCGCAGGGAGGTGGTTGAGTCATCGACCCTGGAGGCGTTCAAAGGGAGATTGGACGTGGCACTTGGTGCCATGGTCTAGTCATGGGGTCTGCATTGATATGTTGGACTCGATGATCCTCGAGGTCCTATCCAACCTAAGTGATACTGTGATACTGTGATGATAAGTGCTTGCAAAGTAGGAAAGGAAGGAACATTCAGAGGTAGAGACTATCAGCAAGTTTGCAGATGACACAAAACTGGAGTGGCTAACAGACCTGAAGGCTGTGCTGCCATTCAGCAAGGATGGTCATGAGCCGTAAATGTGCCCTTGTGGACAAAAACCAATGGCATCCTAGGGTGTATTAGAAGGAGTGTGGTTAGTAGGTTGAGAGAGGTTCTTCTCCCCCTCTATTCTGGCCTGGCAAGGCATCATATGGTATACCATGTGCAGCTCTGGCCCCTCATTTCAAGAAGGACAGGGAACTACTTGAAAGAGTCCAGCACAGAGTCGCAAAGATGATTAAGGAAGTGAAACATCTTCCTTATGAGGAAAAGCTGAGAAAGATGAATCTCTTCAGCTTGGAGAAGAGGAGATTGAGGGACGACCTCATTAATGTTTATAAACAGGTGAAGGGTGAGTGTTGGGAGGATGGATCCAGGCTCTTCTCAGTGATGTCCAGTGATAGGACAAGGGACAATAGGTACAGGATGGAACACAGGAGATTCCACATAAACATAAGGAAAAGCTTTTTCATTGTGAAGGAGACATCAGGGGAACAGGTTGCCCAGACAGATTGTGGAGTCTCTCTGGATACATTCAAAACCCACCTGGATACATTCCTGTGCAACCTGCTCTAGATGTTCCTCCTCCAGCATGGGGGTTGGACTAGATGATCATTTAAGGCTCCTTCCAATCCCTAATATTCTGTGATTCTGTGAAATTGTTTTGTCCTAGCTACCATTTCAGTATAGGTTAGTTGAAATCTATAACTTTCTATAATTCAGAGGAAGAAATATGAGATAATCTTGATGAAAGAGACAATTTTCCTTTTCTCTCACAGAGTCTTTGAAGGTCTACTTTACCACAAAATGTATTATCTTTTTAATGAATATTGGGAAAAACACGAGTGTTTGTAAAACAGTGTGTGTTTGAAAAGTATTTTTCTCAACTATATACATCTCAGTCAGTCCAGCTAATATTTTCTCTTGTAACCAAACTAATTTTAGTCTTTTTACTTGATTGGAAAGATCATCCTGAGAGTTGTTACATGGAAAGTAGAATACCATAAAAGCAAAGAAATGAAGAAAGAAACAGACAATGGAATAATTCCAGAAATAGATTTGTAGTGGGAGAAGAATTAGACCTTTATTCTGCATCACTCTTTTACAAGATCTTCCACCAGACTATTTTTTAAATACTAAATGCTCTTCTCACTGTGAGATACAATGAAATTGTATTCTTGTTTCAATTAATTTTCATCATTGGCCCCAAATTCCTAGCTTGGTAAAAATTCATAGACTTTCATCAGTAAACACACTCAGTTCACATTGAGTTGAGACTCCTAACAGTTGTATAGTGATACATGGAAAGAGAATACTGTACTAGCAAACTCTCTGACATCACTAAATATATAAAACATATGCTGTAAGAAAAGAAAAGATAAAATGAAGGAGATTTGCTCATCATTCCTATTACTCATAAACTCTTTTGAGGCCATACACTTTATCTTATGAGTCCATTTTCAAGTATGGCTTTATAGACTAGATCAACAGTGTTCTAGTACAGATGAGGAAGGTTTGAACAAAAAAAGCCAACAAAAATACATTGTAAAACTGTATGACCTGGCAATATGCCACATCCCTAGTTCTCTAGGAAGTTATTCTGATTTCCTAAATTTGTACCCCATTGTGGTGGGTGAAAGGGTAAGGCCGAGAAGCCTCTTCCCTCCCCCCTTGTAAGGTAAAAGGGAAAGAAAAATTGAAGGGAAAGGAAAAAAAAACTCACCAGCCGAATTAGCAAAGCAGTGGAGCTATATTTACAAAGCAGTGTAGGGTTTTGCAGGGGAATATTTACAAATTTACAATATCTACAATATATACAAAGATATACAACAGAATAGCACGGAAATGAGAGTAACCCCCCTCGGCCGAGGGGTTCCCCCACCTCCGCTCTCCCCTCCCTTCCCCCCCTTCCCCCAGAATAGTTCGGAAAAGAGGGAGAAAGAAGAAAGAAAGAAGTTAAAAGCAGGTTGTGTTAATTGAAAGCAGTTACAGGCCTGGTTATCAGTTTTTCAAGGCCGGAGCCTTGGCAGAAAGCCCAGCACAGGGGAGCTGCTGCACCGAAGGAGATGCGGAAGCAAGAGTGACAGAGAAGTGCTGGGAATGCCCACTTCACTCTCAGGCCAGATAGTGCTTCCTCCCACTCGCCCAATGAAAAATTAGTTTAGACCCTTCCTTCCGTTTACCAACTTCCGTCCACCATATTCCCTTTCTTAAAGGGACACCGTCAACCGGGCACACCCATAGATGCTTCCCTGATGGGTTTATGCTTTGATTAGACACTTAAATTGAAATGCTTGCATGTAGGCATGTTTAAGCTTCTATTAACATTAATAGGTTGAAATTTATCTATATATCCTGCTGTCATTTCCAGGACTACCCTAGAGGATAATGCTCCAAATTAAGGTCAAATATGGACTATGATGCACAAGGAAACATATAGTTTAAAAACACATATTTGCAGACAGTGCATATTATTTCAGGGCAGGCTCATTTGTAGAGTAATAGTTTCTTTTAATTGCTGTTAATTTATTTTTTTTAATTCAACATGTCTGGTCTGTGACTCATGATATACACACATTAAGTACCAAAGCTATAACTCATATGGCACTTCCTATTTCCCTGCCCTGCTACCAGAATCATTTTCTTAAGTATTTCACATACTGACCAAAGTTAATCATGTTCATTGTCAAATTGTTGAGAACCTTGCCATACTTTCATTTCCACACCCCTTCCCCCTCCCTCCCCCCCCTATAAATTATGAGACTATGGAAATCATATGGCCTTTATTCAGTTAGAGAAACTGACAAAAAAAAAGAATATGTCATATTATGTAGTCATTAAACACATTTCCTTCAATTCATAGCCTGGCTGCTCTGACTTTCACCTTTGGTTACGCAATGAAAGGACAAAATGAAATAGAAAGCAAAGAAGAAAAAGACTAGTTGTTATTTTCAGCAGTGCGATTAGCCTTTTTAGTTGCCAGTGCTCAGTGATTTAAGAAAATTCTAGGAATTTTCAGGGATTTAAACATGAGTTATTTCTGGAACACACTGCTGGATTTAAGAAGAGGAAGGTAAAAGCAAATATTCAATGGATATTTTTTTCTTGAAATGCAGACAAAGCAAACACTGATCCTCTTTTTTAAAACAACAGAAAGGAAATCCATATATTCACTGTTTTTGGTGTTTAGTAAGAGTTTTGTAGTGAAGTCTGTCTATCAAAATATGGCTGTCTTTTGTCTTAATCCTTTTATTTTTCTTTCTCTTCCAAGTCTTTCAGAACTAAAATTAAGTCAAATGAATAGATAGATACTTCCTGGTAGATACCATTCCTTGTGATTCCAAGAGAATTTTGTCGGTCCTTGATGGTGATCAGTATCATAATCATTTGATAATTTTATAGAAGGTAATATTACAGACATATTAGTGTGTCATATATATTAAGTGTATTATCAGAAGAATGTGCAGATTCTTTGCTAGACTTGTGGAAAATTCAAAAAGTATCTGTTTCCTAATGTTTCTTTGACAGCTGCATGTTTCCCTGATATGTTCTTTTGTTTACAGTATTGCAGCCACCTTACTGTCAACAGATGTTTTCTGCTGTTGTGGCTTCATGAAAGCCAGAGGACGTGTTGATAATTCACTACTACTTAATTTTCAGGTAGAAGTATAATTTGGGGTTGTACCCTTTTCTAGGCACCAACTCCAATCAAGAAGTTTTTTTGAAAATCAAGCTTAACTCCCTGCATTGTTGTCTTTTCATGAACTTTAGATGTACTAGATGCGGTTTCTCTCCTATCCTAAATAATTTCATCATTCTTTGACAGCATGTTTAATTAACCCACAGGCATCTGGATCTTGTGCTTTGTTATAAAATGTAACGTGTCAGCTTCGGGTCAACTTTTGGATTGGGATATTCATCAAACTTATTGTAATACACCCATTTTTGCCCTCTTCATTTCAGATAACATGTAACTTAATTAATTGCAAGACCAGAAAGAACTGTTGTGATCAACTCATGTAACCTCTCACATAAAACAGGGCAATGAATCTCGTTCAGAGTTTTATCCCCCTATCCAGTTATTCTAAGTGTGCCTCTTTCCAAGCTCCTCTAAAATAAATGGGTCACATTTCTTAGACTCTTATCTCTATATTTTTAGGATAATCTGCAAGCTTTTGAGGTTTTGTGGGAGGTTGAAAATTCCCCCCAACATAAAATTGCCAGACCAGCTCAGTTGAAAGTGAATGAAGCATGTTTACAAGCAAAACCACAATCTAAATATTCAATGCACAAAAAATATGAAATGTACAAAAAACCAATATTTACATATATGTACAATTTATAAACATCACAAGAACCCCCCTGGACAAACCAGAGGGCTACTAGTAGCTTCCCCTTCCCTGCTCCCTTCCCTACACCCCTGTGCATGGGACAAGAGAAAGAGCAGAGAATAGCTGCTTGTTAATACACAGCGATGCAATGCAGCCAAGGTCAGCAAAGCCAGCAGGAACCAGAGCTAGTATGTGCTAGAGTGAAGGAAGATAAAAGAGTGAAAGTTAGTTCACAGACCTAACTATTATGTTTGTTATCTGTCCAATGTGATTATTCAGAACTTATCATTATTTCTTTCTTATATCCAGTAGTGATTTATTTACAATCTACTACTTTTCTGCTCAGGATATGTGGAAAATTTTCTAGGCACAGCTTAAAGCTACCACAGGTTTGTTCTCTCTTCAGGAATGATCCTCTATTTTTGTTTAACCCAGCAGAACTGTGCTCCCATCTTGGGCAGTGGCTGTGAATCAGAGATGCATGGATAAGTACCGAGATGTATGGATGAGGCAACCAGAACCTCTATTTGATCATGTGTTTGAATAATGTAATTCCTCATGCCTAACTTTTAAAGTAATGTTTATTTGCTTATGCAAGCGCTGTAAAACAAGCTTTCTTTTCAATTTCTATTTTCATTGTAACGTACTGACCAAAGTGGGCCAGCCTCATGAAATACCATGGCTCTGTTAGGCTTGTCATGACATGTGTACAAGTGAGTAGATTCAAGGGTATAAAATTTTCTAGTAATGGATTCATATGGTAATGAAGGTGTTAAAGATAAAAGGTTTTTTAAATAGATGTACTGTGACAGGAGTGAGGAACATGCTGAATCACTTGCAATGATGAATATTTAAAAATAGGGCACAGATGTCTAATTTAAATACAGAATTTTTCTTGGCATTTTACTAGTTGTTACTACATTTTTTAACATGTATTTTATTCACACATTCAAATTTACTTGCTCTGATTTGCTTTGTCAACTGCAGGAGGCTGACTGATAATCCACACATTGAAAGCTGCCAATGCCTCTCAAACAAATGTAAAATTTAAGTTTGTAGTGTGGACTCCAGAACTCTTGAGAACTTTTAGTTGCTTTGTCATTAAGTTTGGTGGGTAAAAGTGTTTTTTAGATGGATGAGAAAGAAGAGTTAGAGGGTGAAATCTTGGCACCTTTGATATTATGACAGACCTCCGATTGCCTGTATTTGGGGCAGAAGTTCACCTGCTGTTATCTGCTTACCTATCTGTCTGTACATTTTAAATGCACTCATGAAAGTGGAATCTGAACATCAGTTTAAGCTAGGATATGGAAATGCTTCTTCCTAAGTGACTCAATTGATTCTGCAGCCTGTGAGATATGAGTAGCTGCTAATCCTTTTTAAAGTAGCTTCAAATAATGCTATATGAAAAAGATATCATTCAAATAACCTGTTTGTAGTGTGCCTAATGTTTCTTTACAGCTTGATCTTTAGTATTTGTATCCTTTAAAAAATAGGATAAAACAATTTTTGAGGAATTAGGTTTTTTGCAAAATAAATATTTCTTATGTAAACTTTTCATTCTCTTAAGTATTTTTCTTAAAAACTGATGAAAATTACCTTCTTCAATGGTATTTTGTTCAAATTTTTGACAGAACATTTTTTCACAAAAGAAAACAACTTAAACCTCAGCTGGTTAAACAACAAATGAAAATCAACTTTTTTATTAGTTCTTCTCTAACCCACACTCTTGTCATGCTTTTCAATTTGTACCAAAAAAAACTAAATATCTGGAGCTTTTTGACTAACAATGCAATTTGCTATACTTATGATCATATATGTTTATATATGTTTAAAAAACAAAATAGTGAGAGTATAATAGTGAGACCATAATCAAGCTTAAAAAGTTAGTTCTAAAGGGCTTATTGCTACTTTCCTCATCATCCAAATATTAAATACGGTATTTAGTAGGGCCATTATGTTAATGCTCATGAAGTCTCTTTCTGTTCCTAGTGTACGCAGATATTATTATATTCATTTCTCTAGCAGATTAAACTAATTTGTATTTAGCTCATCCACGAAATGCAGGAATTGTTATGGGAAATTTAGTCCCATGGATCATACAACAAACTGGAATAAATATTTATCACATTTGTTTCACAACTGAAAATCTATGAATCTTCATGTATTACATTCCTTCTGAAAATTTAAAAAGGCCTAGGTTTGTTTTCTTCAAAAACATGTCATTGACAGATATACAAGCATTAATGAAATAGCTTTGTGAAGGCCTCATACAGTTACTAGAGGGGAAGAAACCAATGAAATTATATGGGAAGCTGTTCCTGCTCTATCATCAATGGCATACCTACTTAAAAGTAATGGGTGTACTAAGGTTAACTCAAAGGAAGCCAGTAATGGCTTTTAGTTTTGAACTAGATATGGCCATTTCTTTCTGATGACCATATTTCACCATCTTCATAATCTGTAATGTGTTCTCAAAAATGCAATGACTCTGAGCTTGGTGTAGCACCTGATGCACACAAATACTTTTTGGCCTTGATCTGACAAGTGCTTTCTTTCCATTATGCTCACAACTTACTTCTGGCTCTTTAGCTGTTGGTTTGTAACAGAAACTTATGTGGGTGGTTCTAGCTCTAGTGACTAACATCTGTACATTTCCGTTCATGAAACCACTACACTATCTTAATTTTCATGTCATGCAGACTGTGAAGCTAGGTCTTTATTTATTTAACTGATAACCCTCATAAAATGACTCCTCTGGATGCCTACCAAGTGATACTCGTTAATATGAGTAATACATGTAGAAGAGATATTGCGCACTTGAAGCTATACACTCTTTAATTAAATATCATCATATAAAAGGGACAATGAACTATTAATTTTTCTGCTGTTATGAGCTTTGCATCTGATATTGCAAACAAAATGCTAAAATACATCTTCCAACAGGGAAACAAGGAACATTACTTCTGTTTATGAATTTTGTCTATTTAATTTCTGTGTGAAATTACTCTCCAAAACAAAACAAAACAAAACAAAAGAAAAACCCACCAACTGTAAAATGATTAAATAGTATCTGTCTTTATTGAAAATATTATAAGCATAGACATAAGGCAACATATACGTAGTAATATTTTTATTTGTTAGGTAATAGGAAGCAGGGAGTGAAACACAGGGAAAAAAACATATACATGTCATTTTAAAGATAGTAAAAGCATCAAAGTAGCAAAATTATACTGTTGGGTAAGAGTTTCCAGAAATGGGGCTAAAACCTATGTCATGTAAGCTAATTACAATCTTCTAACAAAGTAAATGGTCATCCCTTCAATTTCTCAGGGCCATATTTGTGTTGTAAAAGTCCTGCAAAGTATAAATAAAATAGTAAGTTTTCCTTGATGGAAGCAACAGTTTTTATTTGATTTCAGAACTTGTTTTCCTAGGGTATTATTATATATATATTATGTGTAGGGATACCTATATATGATACAAGCAAAGATATTTTTTTCTTTCTTACAGATTATTCTAGAATACTATTAATTGACATGGATAGAATCCATTAGAAGAACTGAAAATTTTAAAAATTTTAATTTATTTATACTAAGACTGTCTCTTTCTCAGATTATCAGGTGCACTATTAGCAATAATAATTATTCTTTGCTTTCCATTTATTAAGACTGTTAATTCAATTTTGTATGGGGATGAGAACTATTGCACGGTCTGAAAAATAGAGGAGTGTGGTAATGAAACTGTACTGGGGGCTATACCTGGGATCAGTTCAACTGTGTTTTATATGAAATGGAGCATAAACTGCACATTATCATTCATGTGGTATTAAAAAGATGTTAGCTAGTAGAAGATGGGCAAAAATAGTACGAAGAAAATGTAGGTGAATGTTGATGTATTCTGTAAAACCCAATATTTAATTAATGTGAACAAATATCTTTAGTCTCTTCCCTATTACTCTAAAGAAAGAAAGAATTAACATACTGAAATGCAACTGAAGAAAGTAATTTATAAATTTTTGTTGTGAGTTTTTGAACTGCTTTTATGCCAAGCTTTTCAGTTATGGCATTCACAAGGTACCCAAAAACAACCACATTAAACACCAGTTACACTGTAAAGAGATCAAGGGTGAGAGTAATGTTTTTTAACACACAAATTTCAGGCTATTTAATGCAAAACAATTCACCAATTCACATTTGTTACTTCTATTTGATATCTTTGAGATATTGTGAGACTTACTTTGGATTGACTGTAGCATTAGCTTGCTGCAGCCAAAAAACATGAACGTAGGAAGCTTGAAGCTTTCTCAAGTCTAAAAATCTGTCACACAATCATCTAGCTGTAATGTTATTCTGGACGGGTTTCTTCATGAATTATATATAGGTTAAAAGAGTTTGCCATAAATAGTGGGTTCACAGAAAGGACAGGATGAACATTTGAACTCATTGGTAAAAGGGGGAAGCCATTTTTTACGTTCTCCTCTCAACTTCCAGTCACCCATCTAATGCATCCAGCTACAAATGTAACATTAGTTCAACATTAAAATTCAATAAGCCCCTTTCTTACTTTCCCCAGGAGGTCTCAAATATTGCATAGAGAGAAACTACGAGGTTGTCACTGCAGCTCTTGTCAACAACTTTGAGGAATTGGAAGTGGATAACACCATACCTTGGCTTGACTTATGTAAAAGCCAGGTAAATAAAAATAAAAAAAAAAAAATCAAAAAACCAAAACACTAAAAATTAGAATTGTTGTTTATTTCTGTAAGAAATATTTAATCCTCTGAAAGTTTCACTTTGTTTCTGTTGTTATGTTTGTTGGGGTTGGGTTTTTTTGTTTGTTTGGTTTGGTTTTGTTTATTTTTTTAAATTCTCTATCCTTCATGAAGTTTTGCTTTGTTTTGTTCACAAATGCTAGACAGGAAGCAGTTGTTCCCAGTGCTATAAAGGATGTCCACATACACAAATGGCTAACAGTGGTGTGAAATGGTAATTGATCATTTAGTTAGTGAGATAAAGAATGAAAATTATAAGTTTCCAATGAGGATGCAAATAGAAATGCAAAATTTCTAATAAATCAGTTCTTTTAAGAATCCAATCTTGGTTAAATCTGTAAAATAAAATGAAGTTAAGGTGCTTATAATGAGATAGCATTCGTTAATTCTTCTATCTTGAGCTCTCTGAAGAATAGAACTGAAAAAGATAGCTTTCAGGGATGATTAATTATGCTTTTTGAAGAGAATAGACACATCATTTTCTTACAATATTTGATACTAATGCACATAAATGCATCTGAAATGAACTGTGAAAAGACAAAGAGTGATTGTAATCTTCCTATAGTTTTCTACATATCACCTTGAGAACTCTGCCTCTGTACTCTCTCTCTTGAAATTTTGTTTCTTTCTGTCAATCTACATTGCTAAACTTACCTTGCTAATTCCAGAAATCTTAAATTCATTGCTTATTCAGAACCATTTACAACACTTTTATGTACCATGATCTCTCAGTCACGGCAATTTTAAATAGCTAGTTGCTTGTCTCAGGTTTCATAAAGCAGAGAAATATTGTTTTACTTCAGCATATAATTAAGAATTGAATGTGTAAGCACTTTTTATGTGTACTTAACTGCTGAACTGTATAGCAGACTTCAGGGGAGTTTTCCTTATGACTTATTGTACTGATTGTACTGATGTGATTCTGTTTTGTCTTTATCTATCTATACAGAAGGCTTATTTGTCAAGAAAACATGTATTTTGGAATATGCTGGTTCAAGAATGTATAAAAAGGCAAGATTATTTTTTTCAGAAATGATTTAACAAACTACAAATAATGAATAAATAATCTAAGTATTGTCATTTCTGAAATGTACATATGAAAGCTTTCAGCATTTCTGAAAAGGAGTTTGTGAAAATACTAAAACGTATTCTAAGCATTTATCTGAAATACTTCAAGGTGATTTTACTCTCTTGCAAAGTTATGATAAATCTGTTCAGTGAAAACAGAACATTTTGACCAACTCTATATGTCACTGCTCAAAGCATCTGATAAAGAACAAAGAGGTGTCTCTCTAATCTTTCTCTCTCTGTATATACATTTTTTCAGTACAACAAGTATTTTATATTTCTCATTACCTAGTTGGTTTTACAATGTTGTTGCATGGTATTAATTTTATCTTAGCAATGCACTGAGTATTTAAAGTATAACACTGGAGGACTGAATTATAGTTAAATATTTCTATACTTATAAGAATATTTTCTCAGTAGAAAAATCATATATCTTATTAAATATAAGTGAATTTAATTCTTTAGACTCATTGTAGAATCTAAGACATGAGGAGGTCACTTATATGTGTATTACCTTCATCTAATCTAATTGTTGGTGTCGCATCACTTGCGCAAATCTCTACTTAATTTCATTCACATATAACAGCCTTTCCTATTCACAGAAAAGGAGAATGATTTTTCAAGATACTCTAGGTAAAAAGGTGTTGCAAGATATGTTCTTTTTTCTCATCAAGAAACTTATCGGACTCCTGAGACATCTTAATTGTATTCTTTTGCATCTACAAGAGTAATTTTTTTTCTTGCTTTTGTGGTTGTTCCTTTGTTTGTTTGTTTTCTTTTCTTTTATTTTACCTTTTTCTTTTTAGAGCTTTCTTGCCAGGTAACTTTATAAATATCTGTGGCAGTTTAGGCTGGGATCCTCCTGTACCTGCCACATAAGCTATACCTATAGTGTCCTGAGTGTCCAACCTAATAAGGTGGACACAGGGAACAGTGTATTTCATACCCGTAATATCCTTCACCCTATAAATCCATCTGCAAAGTCTTTCTCTTCCTCTTCCCTTGCTGCTCCCATGGGAGATGCTCCCTATCAGATAACGGTGGGGGAGTATCTCAAGGCCTCTTAGGTCCATCTGGGCCTAATAGTATCATAGTATCATAGTATCAGTCAGGATTGGAAGGGACCACAAGGATCATCTAGTTCCAACCTCCCTGCCATGGGCAGAGACACCCCACACTAGATCAGCCTGACCAGAGCCTCATCCACCCTGCTCTTAAACACCCCCAGGGATGGGGCCTCAACCACCTCCCTGGACAACCCATTCCAGGGTCTCACCACTCTCATGGTGAAGAACCTCCTCCTCACATTCAGCCTGAATCTCCCCACCTCCAGCTTCATTCCATTGACCCTACTACTATCACTACCTGAGATCCTGAGAAGTCCTTCCCCAGCCTTCCTGTAGGCCCCCTTCAGGGCCACAGTGAGGTCACCTCGGAGCCTTCTCTTCTCCAGACTGAACAGCCCCAAATCCCTCAGTCTGTCCTCACAGGAGAGGTGCTCCAGCCCTCTGATCATCCTCGTGGCCCTTCTCTGGACCCGTTCCAGCACATCCATATCCCATATAATGCCAGGAGGAGAAGCAGGGTGGCCGTTCTTAGACCTGGCCAGCCTGGGACTAGCCTAGGAGTGGGTGGGGGAAGAAAGTGCCATGGGGATTTTGTGTATACCCTCAGGTGGGGAGATGGGAAGTGTTGGGAGGTTTTTGGGTGTGCTATAGGGGACTCTGTACACTTTGGGATTCTTTTGTCACTATGCTTTATAGCTACTGTAAAACACTTACTGCTTTTTTTCCATTTGACCTTTCCATCACTTTTGCAATCCATTTGTGTGAGTGTCATTCTTTTGTCACTCTCAGGGGCAAGAGATGATCTGCCCAGCCTCAGACCAGGACAATATCCCCAATCTCTTAATCATCTATGAGGCACAGATAGAACTACAGACAAGATGTTTAACATCAGTCTGCTTCTTTAGCTATCGCTCTGTTGTATGCTAGCTATAGGTAGAAATACCAGAAAGAAAGAGCTCAGTGATCTGTCTAGTCCAGAATATTTTCTCGTCACTGATTTTGCAACAGCTTCATGAAGTTTAGCACCATTTGGATGACTCTAGTCTATATTGAACATATAGGACAGTGAAGAAACCCCTGATGGTTAGTTATTTACCCATTTACAGTAACAATGCTAGTAAAAGAGGACTAGAGTTAGCAAGATGAAATGTCACATAAGCAGTTTGAAGCTGCTTATGGCCTGTGGTCTATAGACTGGTTTTCATAGAACACCCTTCTTCTCTTATGGCTAACAGTGAGGGCATAGCTAGCCTGGGTCATTGGCTTAGCCTCACTTGCAAAGCTAAAGAGGAATAGCGACTCTTAAAAATGTGTCTGTAGCCCTAATGAGTTTGGTGAGGAACATGCAAAAGGCACCTCTCTAGCAGATTAGGAAACCACAAAATTAGATCCACTCTTAAGAAGAATTCTTCTCACCAATTACAGGCAGTAAATCATCTCCCCTGATTTTCACCACTGAAAATTCAATAATCTACATAAGATAAACATCTAAGTCCTCTTTTCAAGGAATGGTGTTATTTCTTTGAAAGGAAAAGTCATGGGTTTTGATCCACATGCTAGATTGGGAATAGTTCCTCAAGGGCTCACATGAGGAACACTAGAGTTAATTAAGTAATCTGGAAAGCTTTCCTCTGCAAATGGAGGACAGCTTCTTATCCCAGCTGCTGTGTGGGCCTACCAGGGGTAAGGCTTTGCACGACCTTCTTTTTACTAACAGAGAAGGGCTGGTGGGAGATGTGGGAGTTGGAGGTTGTCTGGGGTCCAGTGACCAGGAAATAATTGAGTTTTCAATATGCAGTCAAGCTAGGAGGGGCATCAACAAAACCTCCACTCTGGACTTCTGGAGGGCAGACTTCAGGTTACTCAAGGAACTAACTCAGAAGATACCTTGGGGAACAGCCCTTAAAAACAAAGGGATCCAGAACCACTGGCTCAGGAGCAGGCTGTGCCAATGTGCTGGAAGATGAGCTGCTGGGGTAGAAGGCTAGCCTGAGCAGGCAACGAACTTCTGGGTGAATTAAGGGAAAAAAAGAGGGTCTATCATCTTTGGAAGAAAGGTGAGGCAACCCATGGAATGTTTAAAGATGTTGCTAGGTCACGCAGGAAGAAATTAGAGAGGCAAAAGCCCATTTAGAGCTTAGACTGGCCTCTGATGTGAAGGACAACAAAAAGTCCTACAAATATATTAATGGCAAGAGGAGAGGCAAGGACAACCTCCACTCCTTGGTGGACACAGAAGGGAACATAGTAACAAAAGATGAGGAAAAGTCAGAGGTACTTAACACCTTCTTTGCCTGAAATTTTAATAGCAGGATAGGTTGTCTTCTGGACAACTGGCCTCCTGAGCTGGCAGATGGAGTCAGGGAGCAGTATAGTTCCCCTGTGATCCTGGAGGAAGTAGTTAGAAACCTCCTTAGCTGCTTGGATCCCAAGTGATTGGCTATTGGAATGGGCTGCCCAGGGAGGTGGTAGAGTTGCCATCCCTGGAGGTGTTTAGGAGGAGACTGGATGGGGCACTTGGTGCAATGGTTTAGTAGATTAGATAGTGTTGGATGATAGGTTGAACTCGATGATCTCAAAGGTCTTTTCCAACCTGGTCTATTCTATTCTATTCTATTCTATTCTATTCTATTCTATTCTATTCTATTCTATTCTATTCTATTCTATTCTATTCTATTCCATTCCATTCCATTCCATTCCATTCCATTCTATTCCATTCTATTCTATTCTATTCTATTCTATTCTATTCTATTCTATACCACATGAGAGACTTTGTTTCTCTTTCAATTTTTTTATTCTAACATTGGTAAGAATATTTTTCTACCATTGTTCTTTTCACTATTCTGGTAGGCAGTTTGCTGCATTTAAGCATGAATCCTGGCACATAGTGTCTTAGAAATTTGCTGATATGCAAAATTTGAAGCTATTACTCCCCTTTTGTGACAGGTGATATGGTTTTATTCTATATTCAAAAATCCCAATAAAACTGTAAATTATAACACACCCAAAAAAAAATATTTTACATTATTGATTTCTATTTCAGAGTAGTAGTCTAGAAAGTTTTTCTGAAAGCAATGATTGTTTTGGCAATATCTGACTCACAGTTATTATATCAAGGTTCAGGAAAGCAGAAAAATTTACTGACTTCCAAGGAGCCAGGACAGGTTGTGATGATAGAAGACAAAATCCAGAAACTGGGAGAAGCAAGGGTTAAGTGAAGGAAAGGCATTTCAGTACCTCAGAGAACTGATAAAAAGAAATTTCAGAAACTGTTTGAAGGGATATAATACAAAGGGATTTGGAAAAGCTTAGCTTGACCAAAGACAATCAGTATTGGAAAAGAGTGCTATGATTCAATACCTTAGGAACAAAACCAGATAACTAAAAAAAGTCGCATCATTATGCTCAGTAAGTGTTCACAATGTAAAACAGTCTCTCTTCAAACTGTGTGAGTGCCAGATCCTACAAGCTATTAACTCTGAAGCTTTACCAGAACAATATTAAACATGACAAGAACTCATCTGAGTGCACTAGAAAAAGAGAAGGGTCTGAGTTGTCCTCCCATTGAACTTACAGTGCTGAAGCAAATAGAAAATGTCATTAACTTGCAGCTATGAGTGTGACAATTTATTATCATAGAAAATACTAGAGAATGCTGTCACTTTCTCGGGATATTAAAATACTTGATAATCCTAAATTAAGTTCTCACCTGTATTATGGTATCTGTTTTCTGAAGAAGGTGACAAACATAAGTATTCCCTGTTCTGGTACTAAGAAGGATCTGTTTGAGCTGAGTCTTACCTGTCTGAATTCAGTGCTCCCTGGTTTGTCTGGATGATGACAGGATGTAGGTTAAAAATAACTTCTATGTTTTTATTATAAACATCTATTATGTACATACAATTACTCGGATTGCTGCTGAAACTGAGATGATCTGAGTTATGAACCCGTTTAGCTGAAAGTTCTTCCTGAGTAAGAGTTTATGGATTTTTTCAACAATGAATAGAATGTTGACTAGTATGATAGCAATGATGAAAACTGAGCCCAAGGTTTAAAAACACCCATAGATTCCAAAGTTTTTAAGATCATCATAGGCAAGTCATGGATTATTTGGTGAAAACCACTGGATTTGGTGAAAATCTACTGAAGAACACCTGACCTGAAGGATATGGAACCCTCAGAACAGCCTGGTCTGAGTTTTACTAAAGGCAATGATATATAACTTATTCAGTTACTTCAGTGAATAGCTTTGTGTGCCACCAGCGGCATTTAAACTTGGTCTAGGCGGTTTTATTTTTCCCCACCAGGACTTGGAGGTGATTTTAAATCAGGTCCATGTACACTTCAGCCCTGAGCCCATAATGAATGCCTTACTATGCCAGATAGTACTATTCTGCAGTCCAAATAGGATTTTCATATTTGCCTTCATGATGGCCTAAACCTTTAGCTCATCTACATGCCAGCTGGGCTGCCCACAGAGTCATTTATAAAGAAAACAAACAAAAACAAAAGATGTTTAGGCTATTTGATTCTGGAATAGATATGTAGTGATTTTGGAAGATGAAAATACAAATCCAGGCATGAACTTTAATGAACTAGTCCATTAGTGAGTCTTCTGATTAGCAAAAATAACCTTGCTTATGTGAATAGCCTGTTCTCTAAATGCGTGTTTTGGCTTCCTGGGCCACTTGAAGCACTTGGCGTATCACACTTTAAGTATGTTGTTTTGGACCAGTGACAATTCCTACAGCCCAAAAGAAAGACACACTTAGAGGAAATTTTGGCAAAGGACCAACTCCTACAAAGAAACAGCAATTTCTTGTCAAAGACACAGCACAACTCTATTCTCATTTCCTGGTAAATGAAAGTGTTCTTGCTGTGACCTGTAAACATATTACACACTCTTCTTCAATTTTGTTGGTTACAAAACTGACCCTCACTTGATAAAACTGCTTGATTTATGGCACTGTGACAGGAGCATGGTAGTGGTCCTCATGTTCCCGTCACACCCATACATGTGTGGATACTAGTAACTAGTCTGGGATTTATTCTACTGCAATTGTTATATTCCCCCTTTTCTTTTTTGAGTTGTTTTCTTTTTCTTGTCTTACTTTTTAATAAAATTTCTGAGTTTTCTCACTGTATCATGCAATGAATTTTGCCTCTAGACAAAAACAAAGTGAGAAGGGAAGTAGAAAATATAACGGTGGATACTTCATGGTATTGCACTGTCTGTGTACATTGGTACTGTTTACAAACCTCTGACAGGAGATACTTCTGTACCCTAGAGGTACAAAGAGAAATGTTTTCCATTTAGCTTTGTGAATGTGAGACATAGAGGTTTTTTTTTGTTTTGTTTTCAACCCACCAACTCTTAGTACTGTTGCAAATATCTTGCAAGAAATTCTTCCAGCCCTTGCCTGTGTCAGTACATCGCTCTGGGATAATTCCTAATTGCTCTAAATCAGACTATGTCTGATTTAGATTTGATGTAAATCTGTCTTCTCCAAGTGAAGGAGTCCATCAGTCTGGGGAAAACTAGCTTAGCTTTGGATACACTTTGCAGTACACATTTATCCTGGTTTGTCTTATGTACTCAGAAGCAATATGATTTTCACACATAATAGCCTTGCATGTAATGTAGGTGATGAAGGATTTTTTAAGCTGTGGCAATGAAAGTAAAAAGGTGAAAATAAACACCAGATTAACTGTAGTGCAACACACTTCTACCAAATAAATGTATACTTTTAATGAACTGTGCATGTGTATCAACAACCTGACTTTGTCTGAAGTATCATTCAGAATTTTGTTGAATATAGAAAAGAACCATACACCAATATCCCAGTTCCATTCAACTTAACGTTTCTTGATGTCTAAATTTATTATATCTCTATGTTGCATGGAAATAAGAATGAGTGTGATATGTAATCTTAAAGGAAATATGTGGTCTGTCAAACCTCACTGTGTTTTCCAGAGCAATGTGAAAAAAAAGCTTGGTGATGAAGGTCTAGTGTAAGAACTTATTTGTAAATGAATGTCCACATTTTGTTGAAGAAAGTGTAGTTTCTTAGTGTTGTGATTTAACACTGCTGAGCCAGCAGTGTGCCCAGGTGGCCAGGAGGGCCAATAGCATCCTGGCCTGCATTAGGAATAGTGTGGCCAGCAGGAGCAGGGAGGTCATAGTGCCCCTGTACTCTGCATTGGTTAGGCCGCACCTTGAGTACTGTGTCCAGTTCTGGGCCCCTCAGTTTAAGAAGGACATCAAAACACTTGAGCGTGTCCAGAGAAGGGCAACAAGGCTGGGGAGAGGCCTTGAGCACAAGCCCTATGAGGAGAGGCTGAGGGAGCTGGGATTGTTTAGCCTGGAGAAGAGGAGGCTCAGGGGTGACCTCATTGCCCTCTACAACTACCTGAAGGGTGGTTGTAGCCAGGAAGGGGTTGGCCTCTTCTCCCAGGCAACCAGCACCAGAACAAGGGGACACAGTCTCAAGCTGCGCCAGGGGAGGTTCAGACTCAAGGTGAGGAGGAAGTTCTTCACCGAGCGAGTCATTCGGCATTGGAACGGGTTGCGCAGGGAGGTGGTTGAGTCATCGACCCTGGAGGCGTTCAAGGGGAGATTGGACGTGGCACTTGGTGGCATAGTCTAGTCATGGGGTCTGTGTTGATAGGTTGGACTCGATGATCCCCGAGGTCTCTTCCAACCTAAGTGATACTGTGATACTGTAACAAGTAAATTCTTGAAAACAAGAGGGGGTTTGCAACCATATAAAGATGTGCATATGTAGAAAATTTTCCATGAGGAAGAGAAATCTAAGTACATTAGAAAATTGTAAAATATAATTTACAATTTACAGTATACAATTACAATAGAAAATGAGAGCATTCTTTCACTTCTTCAAATAATTTTTTCTCAGAAATACTCAAGGGCCAACGTGGTGCCCATCCACAAGAAGGGCCGGTTGGATGAGCCAGGGAATTATAGGCCTGTCAACCTGACCTCAGTGCCAGGCAAGATCATGGAACAGGTCATCCTGAGTGCAATCACACAGCACTTAGAGGATGGCCATGGAATCAGGCCCAGCCAGCGTGGATTTAGGAAGGGCAGGTCCTGCCTGACCAACCTGATCCCCTTCTATGATCAGGTGACCCACCTGGTGGATGTGGGGAAGCCTGTGGATGTAGTCTACCTGGACTTCAGCAAGGCCTTTGACACTGTCCCCCATAGCAAACTCCTGGCCAAGCTGTCAGCTCATGACTTGGACGGGAGCACACTGCGATGGGTTAGGAACTGGCTGGAGGGCTGAGCCCAGAGAGTGGTGGTGAATGGTGTCACATCCAGCTGGCGGCCAGTCAGTAGTGGAGTCCCCCAGGGATCAGTGCTGGGCCCCATCCTCTTTAACATCTTTATTGATGATCTGGATGAGGTCATTGAGTCTATCATCAGTAAATTTGCTGATGACACCATGCTGGGGACAGGAGTTGATCTGCTGGAGGGTAGAGAGGCTCTGCAGAGGGACCTCGACAGGCTGGACAGATGGGCAGAATTCAATGGCATGAGATTTAACACATCCAAGTGCCGGGTTCTGCACATTGGCCACAACAACCCCATGCAGTGCTACAGGCTGGGGTCAGAGTGGCTGAAGAGCAGCCAGGTGGAGAGGGACCTGGGCGTACTGTCGATGGTAGGCTGAACATGAGCCTGCAGTGTGCCCAGGCAGCCAAGAGGGCCAATGGTATCCTGGCCTGCATCAGGAACAGTGTGGCCAGCAGCAGCAGGGAGGTCATTGTGCCCCTGTACACTGCACTGGTTAGGTCACACCTCAAGTACTGTGTCCAGTTCTGAGCCCCTCAGTTTAGGAAGGATGTTGACTTGCTGGAATGAGTCCAGAGAAGGGCAACGAAGTTGGTGAGGGGTTTGGAACACAAGCCCTATGAGGAAAGACTGAGGGAGCTGCGATTGCTTAGCCTGGAGAAGAGGAGACTCAAGGGTGACCTTATTGCTGTCTACAACTACGTGAAGGGGGGTTGTAGACAGGCAGAGGTTGGTGTCTTCTCCCAGGCACCCAGTACCAGAACAAGAGGACACAGTCTCAGGCTGTGCCACGGGAGGTTGAGGCTGGAGGTCAGGAGGAAGTTTTACACAGAGAGTGATTGCCCATTGGAATGGGCTGCCTGGGGAGGTGGTGGAGTCACCATCGCTGGAGGTGTTCAGAAGGAGACTGATGGGGTGCTTAGTTACATGGTTTAGTTGGTTGGGTGGTGTTGGATGATAGGTTGGACGCAATGATCCTGAAGGTGTCTTCCAACCTGGTTTATTCTATTTTACAAGTAAGAACACTGTAAGTTGTCCTGGGTTTACATGTTTTTGTTTGTTTGTTGGCTTTGTTTTTTTTTTTTTGGGGGGGGAGGGAAAAGGGGAAGGCTCTTACAATTGGTTCATAAAAGACCCAGAAATCGAACTCATATGCTAGTATGCAATTTATATGACAAAAATAAACTTTACTGTTCTTATTTCCTAAGACATTGATTTAAAGCCATGATATTTGATGTATTATTTGATAGGAATGCTTGAATCATGATCCTAAGTAGAAAAAAAAAAACTGTTTCTGAACTAGTGTTGTCTTGGAAATGCTCTTGTAAGTGTTCAGCTATTCAGAAGACCTAAACAGATTACGGACTTGACTCTCAAGTGAACTATCCAGTGCATCTCCAGAAGTGTAAGAAATGTCTACATGTGTTACTTGTGAATCAGGATTTATCTGTGATGTGAAACTTTGTTATTCCTCAGACTTAACAGAGTTTAAGAGTAAAAACACACCAACAATAAAGCATTTCGAACTCAAAAGAATATCTTCCAAACCTCCCACAGAATAATGAAGTTCTACATACATAACAGGAAAAGGTACCTGATTCAACTGGTAGTATTTAAATTTTCTTCTTTACAAAGATTTTTTTTTTTTAATCTAACGTCCCTCAAAACACATAAATAAAATATTGGGAAAGCATTAAGGGCTATCAGGACATCTACAGTTTTTCTGTCCAACATCATTGACTGAATTTAGATGTGTCACTTATGGGGGTGTTTATTATGTGTATCTAGAATTATATGTATTTTTTTATGCCAGATAAGCAGAAATAAACTTATAGGTTGTAGTTACATAAGGTCTTTTAAATTAAACCAAACCAAAACCAAACCAACCAACCAACAACAACAAAACCCCCACAAACCAAAACCCCCAACGTTTGTAAAGTCCTTATCTATGGAGTGTCATTCTGTCTATTATCATTTTCTCTTCATTTTGAAATTATTTGTGACAAATGTTCAAGATATTTTTAGAAGGTAGTCATTATATCTTTGCATTTTCATGCATAATGACACTGAACTCACCAGTCTGTAAGAAGAAATATTCTCAGACTAACATTCTTTGTGCAGTATATTCCTCAGTAGATATGAACAGAAAATATCTCTTCCTGTTGAGCTGTACTACCAAGCATTGGTGTCAGATGAGTATAAGGAATAGTCTAAAAACCTAATCTTAAACTATACCTAAGGTGAAAGCTTTACCAGGTTTCAGAGTTATTCTGAGTTATTGTGAGCCTGGTATCTGTACACCACTGTGGAGGCTTATAACAATATAGGTACCATCATCCTAGATTTGGAGCATAAATTTGGGTGATGTATATTTTATATGCAGTATTTTTTTGCTGACTTGTCTCTATGTATGTAAAGAGGTGAATAAATTAGGCTTTCAGGATTCTAATCAATGGATCATGTTTGGAACAACACAGGACTTTATTTTCTGTAGCCTCCGCTGTGGTTCTAGAAATACCCCACAAAAATGTCAGGCCAACTTGCTTTTGGTTTTCCAGTTTATTTTTCTTCCTATGAGGACTCATTTTTAGAAAACAATAAAGTATAGTTTCTGATGTAAACTCCCTTTCCTCAATGATGGGACAACTGTCTTTGCAACGAGACATGTTGCAAGATGATAATTTGAAGATGTGTGTAGACAGGCAGATTTTGCTGCCCCTAGCACAGCATGTGTTAGGTGTGGTGATTTAATAGTTGTGACATCACTGCTCTTAAGCAAGTTCATCATGACAGCAATACTTAGCCAAGGTATGAGGTGTGATTGGCTGAACATATCTCACTGTATAACAGGTTTTTTTTTCTTGTTTTTTTTTTTTTTATTTCATTTAAGGAAAGATATGTTTAGTATAAAAACAGAGAAAAAGAAAGTGAGCTGCTATGCAGGTGTATCAAATGGAGTAAATACCTTGGTTATGCATATCACATAGCCTCCCTTTAAATTGCAAATCCTGAAATCAGAGATCTGGGTGGGATTAAGCTGAAAAAAAGAACAGATGGGACTGTTGATGTGACTGCCAGAGGCTTGGGCAGAAGGCAATGAAAAATAATTCTATTTTTACCCTAAATTGAGAAAGCTAAACTGGTGATCAGTGGTACATTTTGGGCAGATGGGATGACTTGGAGAAAATGGTTGGCAGATTTAGTCACAAGATAATGAGAGTGAAATAAGGATTTTTTTAGGGTGCATCAGGGGATCTTGAACTTCAGGCCATGTAGCCATGCATGCTTTTATGAAGACAATAGTAGACAGATGAAAATATTTTCTCACAATATGTAAGAATCATTCCAGTTCTATTTATCACATAGCATTTGTAATGCCCTGAATACACTGCAGCAAATGTGTACTTTAATCCAAAACTGCACGTTTTTGTATGTATGTCAGTCTGAATATTTCTGTGGCTATTAATAAGCTAATGCGTTTTGCTTTCCCTCACCACATTCTGAACCGAAATCTTCTAGCAGCCCCTCTGCTTCACCCAGTTCCTCACTTGAAATATCCACTGATCATCTGTAAATATTTGTGAATATGGCAAATCTCTCATTATGTAGGGAAAGAAGCAGAAAGGTAAAGTAAAATGCTGCTTCTCGATGATAAACAAAAATAGCTGTATGTACTGCAATAATAGTAGGAAATATTGTAACTCTGCTACACTGAAATTTTACCATCCCTTGTGAAAAATACAGCACTAACTTCAATATGATGGACTAAAATAAATGTAAAAGAATGGATACTCTAGTGAGGGTATTTCTGGAATTTTTTATTCTTTTCTGTCAGATGTTCAGATTAAAGATAATTGTAGAGATTGTTTATTTTGCTTCATTTTAGTACCTTTATTGGTTTGAATATATATATTTAAAGACAAGGAAAAAGGTTTCAATTTATAGCACTTATGGAGAAAATATTTATTATAAAATACTGAAAGGATAATTAAATGTCATTATTTGTTTTGCATGGAATCTGTTGCATGCTAAACAATGATAACAACAAATTGTTAGAGTTGTAATGTAACTCATAGTACAATCAGTACAGTTTGTCATGATTTAATGTCACCATGCCTTTAAATATTGGCAAAAGGCCTCTGTAGATAGACTAAAATGCCACTGAAATGTGATTTTTTTTCCCCAGCGGTTTTTCCACAGGCTGTAGCAGTTCTACCAGTCAAATCTAATCGACTTTTGCAAAGAAATCTCAGTATTCCTGAAAGAGTACCTTTCAGACTTGCTCTACATCGTTTGAAAGACAAGTTGACATCTGTTAACCAATGAATGGAATAGACTTTCATATAAAGTTAAAACTTTAAGGTACTTGTTGAAAAAAATAATTACTGGCTCAGATTGCCTCACAACTAAAATGGAGTTCACTAAGGAGGACTACAGCATCAGGGAAGTTGATATATATATATATACACACACACACTGTTCTACTGTTCTTTATCTTTTAATTGCATGTCTCCTTCCAGAGTCAGATGCTGAATTTGAATACCCTTATCAACCCAGCAACAGCCACAAACTTAGTTGTAACTACATCATCCTTCATATTACTACCTAATCCTAGGAAGATTTAAGTAAGAGTTATTTAGAATTTAGAATAAACCAAGCCAGGTTGGAAGAGACCTTCAAGATCACTGCATCCAACCCATCAACCTATCCAACCCACCTAAACTAACCCATGGCACCAAGCACCCCATCAAGTCTCCTGAAAACCTCCAATGATGGCAACTCCACCACCTCCCCAGGCAGCCCATTCCAATGGGCAATCACTCTTTCTGTATAGAACTTCTTCCTAACATCCAACCTAAACCTCCCCTGGTGCAGCCTGAGACTGTGTGCTCTTGTTCTGGTACTGGGTGCCTGGGAGAAGAGACCATCATCTGCCTGTCTACAACCTCCCTTCAGGTAGCTGTAGACAGCAATAAGGTCACCCCTGAGTCTCCTCTTCTCCAGGCTAAGCAATCCCAGCTCTCTCAGCCTCTCCTCATAGGGCTTGTGTTCCAAGCCCCTCACTAACTTCGTTGCCCTTCTCTGGACTCATTCCAGCAAGTCAACATCCTTCCTAAACTGAGGGGCCCAGAACTGGACACAGTACTCGAGGTGTGGCCTAACCAGTTGTGGTGAAGGCACATTATGCCCCAATACTGAATCTTGTCCCAGCATGTGGGCAAGTTCCCCCTCCCTCCAGGAGGAAGACAAAAGCCAAGGCATTAGCCAGGCTTGCACGCACCCAGCGCATGCAGCACTTGTGCTGACACCAAGTATGGGCATATTCTAGCTTCACGCTTTCTATAGGCTGAAGCCAGTTGCTTATGAGAGTGCCCATTGGTCAAGCCCAGCCTCGAGGAATCTATAAGTGTCACCCCAGTTGGTGAACACGTTGCCCCCTCATTTACTTTGTCTCTGTGCTTGCTCGAGAGAGTAAGTCTCGAGCTTCAGCCTTTGCCATTGAGCTTATTGTTAGCTTCTGTTATACATGCACGCATACTGGAAGCGTCTGCATCGTTAAGAAGCCCAGAGGGAGGACCTTCGCTGAGGCTGAGGAGCTCAGCATTGCTACAACCAGTCGTGCCGATCGGAAGAGCCCATCGTGCCGCCGGAGGACTGGACCAACCCCTGCGGGTAAGATCTGCCCAGTTGCCGGGGAGAAGGGACTTGATTAATACCGAGTCCGTGTATGCCTAACCCCGCCGTGCGGGAGAGGAGCCGCCGAGTGCCACTCTGAGCCCTGTGAATCCCAGGGAAAACCAGAGCATTGTTAATGTTTGTACTGCACCGAATCTGGGACCATTCTGAGAGTCCTGTTGCTCCTTTAACCTCATTAACGAGAGACGCCGCTTAACGCAGCCACATTCTCTCCCTGAGGCTGTTTGCATCAGCCCTGAGAAACGCCGTGGTTGGGCCGACCCCCGTAGCTTCGCCTGCTTCCGTCCTTCAAGCCCGCCCCGCTGTGCGAGCCGACTTTAGAGGGCCGACCCCACGGACCGACCCTGTCCAGGACCGATCCCTGTTGTCTGAAGGGAATTGAATATCGTCCACGTGCTTTCCACCCACTAGCACTCAGTTCAAAGTATCCGCGTCCAGCAGAGTAAGCGCTGACGCATAGAAAGATTGTAACATTGCTGTGTATAGCCAGAAGCCGCCCGCGTCCCGCCGAGTCTCCATCTAGTGGCCAAGCGGCGGAACTGCACCCTTCGTTATATAAATACAGAAAGGGTTTATAGATAGTTTAATTACATTATAATCATAACACTAAGCCAGTTGTGGAATGTATTTCACGAACGTGCATTAGAACATGTATATAAGTTGGTGATTCATCGGTTATTAATAGTTTGATAATTAATAAAATTATATTTTTCATAATTCATATTTCATATTCATAAATTTAATAACCTCTTCACCACACCAGTGCAGTGTACAGGGGCACAATGACGTCTCTGCTCCTGCTGGCCACACTGCTCTTGATGCAGGCCAGGATGCCATTGGCCCTCTTGGCTGCCTGGGCACACTGCAGGCTCATGTTCAGCCTACCATCGACCAGTATCCCCAGGTCCCTCTCCACCTGGCTGCTCTCCAGCCACTCTGACCCCAGCCTGTAGCAGATCAGCTTCTGCCCCCAACTTGGTGTTGTCAGCAAATTTACTGATGATGGACTCAATGACCTCATCCAGATCATCAATAAAGATGTTAAAGAGGATGGGGCCCAGCACTGATCCCTGGGGCACACCACTACTGACTGGCTGCCAGCTGGATCTGGCACCATTCACCACCACTCTCTGGGCTCAGCCCTTCAGCCAGTTCCTAACCCAGTGCAGTGTGCTCCTGTCCAAGCCATGGGCTGACAGCTTGGCCAGGAGTTTGCTATGGGGGACGGTCACTTAAGCTGGATAGAATGTTAATTTCAGCACACTTCATCTGTGTTAATTGTAGGAATACAAATAAATAACCAGTGTGGAAAAACAGCCGCTATGACAAACACATCTGATTTCCCTGTCAGTTTAAGAGTGTGGCAGCTATAAGTAGCTGGCTACAAACTGATATCCTTGAGTAGCCACCTAAGACATCACCTATTACGTTTCAGGTACTGTACAAGTGTGTATGCTTGATAACTTTATAGGACTTGTTTAATATTGTTACTGCTGGAGTTCAATGACAAAACTTTGTCAGCTGCTGTGACAGTTTAATAAAGATAAAGAGGACTTTAAAAGTGTGTTCTACAAAGGAACATTCTGTTTGAGAACATAATGAATGAATAGCTTGCTTGGCTTGGAAACAGAAAAGATGAATCACTTCTCACTGTTGCAGGATGTCAAAATGGCAGTTTGGCCATACTCTCTTTGAAGGATGTCCTTATAAACCAAATATTTTATTCTCATGTTCAGCAACAGAAAACATCTGGAACAGTGGCATGAAATTTGAAATGTAAAGATAGGTGATTTAAATCCATAAAATTTATTTGAGTAATAAATTAAATGTTTATCTGTCATTTTTACCAGAAGTAGTCATCAGAAGTAGTCATCAGATGTCCCTCTTTTGTCAGACTTTGTGGGAAAGAAGGGAAAAGGTAGTCAAGCAAATCAGCTATATAGGTATATTTAGTTAATGACAAGAAAACAAAGGATTTTAGCATACTGATTTTTCATTTCGCATTTGAGAAGTAGGTGTCATCCTTATTATTTGGTTTCATGCAGTGTGAGCCATATAGGTGGTTTCCTCATGTTACGCTGCATATGCAGTGCAGCCTCAGTCTTTGAAACTCAGTTTCTTTTTCTTCCCCCTCTTTCTCCATTTCTGGGGGGTAAAAAAAAAAAAAGTTCACCTGAAAATTTGTTCTATACCTTTATCATTAACCAACACCTCTCACCATATACCTTTCTGACAGAGAGCTGGGTGTGAGCTTCACATCATGCTTTAGTATTGTTCTCACTTGCAATGGCAGCTCATGGAACTGTCAAGACAAATACTTCTTGTGTGTCACTGTTGTGTTGAGCCACCGTTTATTCATATATTTACTGCACCAGACACCCATGTTTGAGCTGGCATCCTGGTAAGTGTCTTTAAGTTCTATAAGCGTTGACAGAAAGCCTTAAGGTTAGGATAACCTGGTTGCCTGCTACCTTAATATTAATTTATCATTCTAGATAATTTAAAACTGAATTCCTGTAGTCTTTGTAACTCTATAAATATTAATGAGAAATGCAGTGTAACCTTGGATCTCTAATCTTCTTCCCCACTGTAAGTCTGAGTAAGAGGATAATTTCCTTTCTTCAAGCATGAAAGAGTGCCGAAACTACATAAGTGAGCTAAACCTTTTACAAGACCACAATAAGTAGAAATTGTCTTCACATTATATTTTAGAAGAAATTTATGTGCTCTTCAGAGGTATGGTACCTCAATTTTTTACTTCCTGTGTGAAAAAATCACCAGGAAAACAATGAGATAGTAACAGAATCAAACTTCAGTTTTGAGAGGCCTGTTTGTTTTGAGACTTGGAGGCATGTATTCTTTGGTTCAATGGAACTGAGTTCTCTGCACAACATTTTCTGTAAAACTATTCACAGAACATGTAACAGTTTCCTTTTACAGTAATAAACTGCTTATATTGATAATCTTATATATTAAACTTACATTTCTTTAGTCTCTTGGAAAGTGTAATAATTAGCACTTGATAACACAAATGAATAAGAGAGATCCCAAGCAACAGACAAAATGATGCCCACAGCATCTGCAATGCTCCTAATGCTACATCACTTTTAAGTGGAGTGTTTTCAACATGAAAATATTCAACACATTGTTACAATACCTATGTCATCATCTTATTATGCAGTTCTCAGGGAAATAAATAATGCAAGAGTCCCATTCATTACAAATGGACTTTGTTCAAAAAAAAAAGTACTATGTAGTAAAATATATAATCGTAGTTACCACAAAAACCAGCTTCATGAACAAAGCTTCTATCCTTCAGATATTATCTCCATTATACTCTGATTCCCAGCCCAAAATGTAGTTATAGTAATGGGATATCATCAACTTATGAATGGCATTCTGCATTCAATATTTTATGTGCCACAGAGATAAACTCATCTAGCTTGTAGCGAACATCACTCTCATGGGTTGAATTGAATCTGCTTGATGTGAATATTCAATACCATGCTGCCATCATGCCTGCTTAAAAATGGAAGTGCAGGCTGGACCAAAGTATCATGGGGCTTGAAGTTCAGACTGTAACATGAGAGGCTTCCTGTTCTGCTTGTGGCTTCTGGTTTCTAGTTTCTGGGGGTGTTGGCCTTTTCCACTGGGCTGGCTGCTGCATACTTGGGGGCTGCTGCACGTTTGGGTAGGGGGAACTGTTTTACCACTGGCATCTGCTGCTGCTTCTGTTTCTCCTAAGGTAACTGCATACTGTATAATCTCAGTAAACTCTATCTCAGCCCAGAGGTCTTTTTTCTGTTACTTTCCCTCCCATCTACGTGAGGGAATGGGAGCTTGTGAGAGTGAGCTGTGTTAACCTAGGACAATCACATATGTAATGTATTCATTGTGATGCTTTGAGCATTTTCAGCCATAAGCCTCTTGTCAAAAGAGGTTTATCATTGGAAAAATGTAGTTAATATTTTACTAATGATAATTTTTTATGAATCCCCCTTTCAGTGGGGAAGAATGTTCCTGAATTTTCTCGTAACACTGATTTTATTTTTAACACACAGCTTTCAGTGTGGCAGTTTGTACAGTGAAAATTGAAAAGCAACAGGACCTGCAGCTTTCATTTCATTCTGCTCAGTATTTATGTTCTGTCTTCTGATAATTATTTTCTTCATCTGCTCAAGGGTAGGAAGGAACTACAGAGAGATCTGGGCAGGTTAAATTGATGGGCTGAGGCCAATGGGATGAGATTTAACATGACTAACTGCCAGGTCCTACACTTTGGTCACAAGAATCCCAAGAAGTGCTGCAGGCTTGGGGAGAAGTGGCTGGAAAGCAGCCTAGTGGAGAAAGATCTGGGGGTGCTGGTGGTGGAAGGCCAGCTGAACATGAGCCAGCAGTGTGCCCAGGAGGCCAAGAAGACCAAAGGCATCTTGACCTGTATCAAAAGCAATGTGTCCAGCAAGACCAGGGAAGCGATTGTCCCCTCTGTACTCAGCACAGGTGAGGTTACACCTTGAGTAAGGTGTTCAGTTCTGGATGCTACAGTATAAGGAAGACATTGAAGTCCTGGAGGGCATCCAGTGAGGCTGATGAAGAGTTTGGAGGGCATGATGTATGATGAGCGGTTGTGGGGTTGTTTAATCTGAAGAAGTGAAAACTAAGGGGAGACCTCATTGCTCTTGAAAGGAGGTTGTAATGGGGACAATGATGGTCTCATCTCCCAAGTAACTAGTGACAGGATGAGAGGAAGTGGGCTTAAGTTGTTCCAGGGGAGATTTAGGTTGAATATTAGGAAAAACTTCTTTACTGAATAGGTGGTGAGGCATTGGAACAGGCTGCCCAAGGAGGTAGCAGGGTCGCCATCCCTGGGGATGTTAAAGAAGCATGTATATGTGGCACTTCAGGATATGTTTTAGTGGTCATGGTAGCTGTGTTATGGTTGGACTTGATTATCTTAAAGATCTTTTCCAACCTTAATGATTCTGTGATCTTTCCAGGCAAACTGACAAACTCTTTTAAAGGTTTTGTTCATATTTTGATGCTGTTTATTTTTTGTTTAGTTATAATAAAGACTGCCATTAAAGAAATTCACAAATTGGATTTGTGTCACTTAACTTTTGACAGATAACAGTTTTGTATCTGGTAGATAATTTGCTAGGCTCCCCCACTGGCCAGGGCATGAAAACTGGTGAGTTGGGGAAGTGAATTCTCAGATCCTTAAATGGATTTCTGTGGGTGCACTTCCTTTTATTGCATGAAGGCTTTTGATAAATGGTTTAGACTAGACACTAATTTTAAGCTGTCCACAGCTGAGTGGGATAAATCCCACCTTGTAAGCTTAATTAAGGTTGTAGATAATGTGAGCACTGAAGTATGTATATAAGATCTTAAATAGCATTACTAATGTATTCTGTTGATTTGAGTCACGCTACCCTGGCCACAATTAACAATGCAATGCTGACTTGTCCTCCCATCACCTAAATGAGTTATAGATAAATCTGTTAACTTGTATTTCTGAGAAACTGCTTCATGCGGTTCATAGACCAATTTACTAACTTCTGAAATCAAAACCTGTACTGAATCCTATCATTTTGTTTTACACATGCAAACTTTCTGGTCTTACAACATCAATTAAAATACTAATACTAAATACTGCTAATCAGTCAGAACATAAACCCAAATAAATATTGTCTTACAAAGAGACTGATGATACTTTGATAGGTAACCTACTTCATGAAGAGATAAATTAGTGCACTTTTATTCCTTCCAAAATTATTCTTATGCTCTTTATCTTTCTTGTAGGTACAATTAATTATAATTAAGAGAATTGTAAGGGTGAAAAGCAATATGAAGGCCACAATGGAAACGCCCTTTCACTGTCAGCCAAGCCAATGTATAGATCAAAATAAATTATAAATATTTTTGGACAGGTAATTTTTTTATTTGCAGAAAAAATTATAATCAGAATATGCAGATACCTAAAGGAATGCAGATGGTCTGGAACCAGTCCTTACGTTTTAGCAAGAAGTGCCTCTCAGAGACTTGACCATATTTACCAAAGTCCACACCTAATGGTAGGATTCATACTTTTTATTTCAATCTGCTCACTCTTTGTCAAAGACATGCCAAACAGTTAGGAATGGCTAGAATCACTAAATGGTTTTCAGTTCTAAAAGTACAATAGATTATACTATCTTTATTTCTGATAAGAAGAAGAAAAAGAAGAAGAAGAAGAAAAAGAAGAAGAAGAAGAAAAAGAAGAAGAAGAAGAAAAAGAAGAAGAAGAAGAAAAAGAAAAAGAAAAAGAAAAAGAAAAAGAAAAAGAAAAAGAAAAAGAAAAAGAAAAAGAAGAAGAAAAAGAAGAAGAAAAAGAAGAAGAAAAAGAAGAAGAAAAAGAAAAAGAAAAAGGAAAAAGAAAAAGGAAAAGAAAAAGAAAAAGAAAAAGAAAAAGAAAAAGAAAAAGAAAAAGAAAAAGAAAAAGAAAAAGAAAAAGAGAAAAGGAAAAGGAAAAGGAAAAGGAAAAGGAAAAGGAAAAGGAAAAGGACCAAGCACAGCACATTCTGAACAAGAATTTCTTATCAGAAAAATATGACAGTGAACCACCCCCAAAAAAAAAAACCCACCATCACAAAACAAAACAAAGTTGGCAAAGAAATGGATGTATTTTACAGACTAGCTCAGATCCTCATCTGCACAGTACCCTGAAGTCAGCAGAACTTTATCCATTTGTCCCAGTTTATGCATCTGATCCAGTCTTGCCTTGGAAAGCATGGTGAGAATGCAGACACTGTTGCTGAGACCAGCAGCAGTTTTCTACATTTACGCAGCATGACAGTGGAGCCTCCCAGAAAGTTGCATGAGCACAATTAACAGATTGGTCTTGAAAATCACACTGTTTCTGTGATAAGTGCCCCTTTGTAGGGTGCAAGCTGTTCTACATTTCTGAACCTCTTTGCTGCTTTTTTCTTTGCAGAAGAAGAATCTTCCACAGTGTGGGACTTAGTGGCAAAGTACTGTTGCCAAATGCACGCTGCTATTTAATGCCTCACTGCTGAGATTTGGGATTTCTTGATGTTCATCTCAAAATGTAAAATATATCTGAATCATAATCTCTGAGAGGTTAAAGTTTCCAGCAGGGGAAAAAAATGTATTTTGTCATCTTGTCATCTGAAATTGTTTTATGTTTCACACTACAAAGTAAAAATATAAAGGGATCATCACCTAGGTGATAAACTGCCAGTTTCCGGACAAACATTTTAACTGATTTACACTTGTTTTCCTCTAGGAAAATCTACATTTTATGTGATATTTTTCTTTCTCAACTGATAAATAACAATGGTGCAAGTATCTTAATCTTGGTGTGAATTGACCCAGATTGTAGACCAAGTTTTCACATTACTTTGTGACCAATCGACTTTTAGAAACATTAAACATTTCCAAACCTTTTACAGGACCCAGCTGGCAGGGTAATGGCCTTAATTCTATACTTTAAATAAGTTAATAATTATTGTATAAAACTACAGGCAAAGGCATAAAAATTATTTCATTGTAATATAACAATATTTAATTTAATGTCAAATAAAAGTCAGAAAACATAGCTCAGTCATATTGTTTTTCATTTCACAGTCTTACCATTCATAAGAAGATTTCCAAGAGCTTTTCAAAATGTGAAGCTGAAAGGGAGTTAAAATAATCTATGCATAGGTTTTCAATAAATGTCTTAAATATTTTAGGAAAGATACATAATGATGGACATACGTATTCATGTTTGAAGGTAATTTTATCAACCATGATCAATCTCTCCTCAAGGAAGAATTATGCTTCTGGAAAGCACTAGAAGATTCTTTCTCCAGAGTGTCAGGATACTCAAAGTGAAAATGAAGAATCAAAGTAAAAAAATCTGCAGATAGAATCATAGAATGTACTCAGTTAGGGAGAACCTGTCTAGTCCAACCTCCCTGCAGTAAGATCAGTGAGATACATGACACTATGCTCTTAGTAACTCGCTTAAAGTTCCTGTTTCTGTGACGAATAGCAAAACTGCTGGGAATACTTACAGTACCGATGCTTTCTTTTGTGCTAAATTTGGCTTATGTGTGCTCTATATCTTTCTGCATCTCTTTATAGGTTTTGGTGAAAATGTATGTCTTATTAAGATTGTCCAGAACTGGAGTACTGAGTATTATGATAATGCTAATAAATAGCCATGATGATCACATATGATATGACCACATATATGCTTCAAGGTATTATATACACAGTACAAGAAGTGATCTTCATCCATAAGCATTTAGCATCAATAAGCATGACTCAAATGTAGAATAAGTAAACCAATGTACTGCATATTGCAATGGAAATGTACCAGGCAGACTTTAGGGCTGTTTGAATTAGTAGTTACATGACTTGAATGCAGTTCTAACAGAATATGTATTACACAAAGTGAATATCAGGTCAGAAAATTTGTAGGTTTTTTGAGTTAGCTTGTTTATATAGTAAGTGTGAAAGACTTAAACAACCTTTTCTTGTTCCCAGAGAAAAGTTCAATAAGAGCAAGTGCAGGGTCCGGCATCTGGGTCGAGGCAATCCCAGGCACAAATCCAGGCTGGGCAGTGACTGGCTGGAAAGTAGCCCTGAGGAGAGAGACTTGGGAGTGCTGGTGGACAAAAAGCTCAACATGAGCTCTCAATGTGCACTTGCAGCCCTGAAAGCCAATCAGATCCTGGGCTGCATCAGGAGAAGTGTGGCCAGCAGGTTGAGGGAGGTGATCCTCCCCCTCTACTCAGCCCTGGTGAGACCCCACCTGGAGTACTGTGCCCAGTTCTGGAGCCCCTATTACAAGAGGGATGTGGAGGTGCTGGAAGGTGTCCAGAGAAGGGCCACAAGGATGATCAGAGGGCTGGAGCACCTCTTCTATGAGGACAGACTGAAGGAGTTGGGGCTGTTCAGTCTGCAGAAGAGAAGGCTCCGAGGTGACCTCATTGTGGCCCTGAAGGGGGCCTACAGGAAGGCTGGGGAGGGACTTGTCAGGATCTCAGGTAGTGATAGGACTAGGGGGAATGGAATGAAGCTGGAGGTGGGGAGATTCAGGCTAGATGTGAGGAGGAGGTTCTTCACCATGAGAGTGGTGAGACCCTGGAATGTGTTGTCCAGGGAGGTGGTTGAGGCCCCATCCCTGGGGGTGTTTAAGCCCAGGCTGGATGAGGCTCTGTCCAGCCTGACGTAGTATGGGGTGTCCCTGCCCATGGCAGGGGGGTTGGAACTAGATGATCCTTGTGATCTCTTCCAACCCTGAATGATACTATAATACTATAATACTATGATACTTTAAGATGGAGATCAACTAATCTTAATTTATATATTGATAATTTAAGAGAAAGTGTGTTTAAACATTACAGTGATGCTGTAATGTTATTCAGTATAAATATTATATGTCCATGGAATTCAGCTAATATATTAGGCTGCCTGATACCCTGTTTGTATACTTCACAGTATCACAGTATCACTTAGGTTGAAAAGGACCTCGGGGATCATCGAGTCCAACCTATCAACACAGACCCCATGACTAGACCATGGCACCAAGTGCCACGTCCAATCTCCCCCGAACGCCTCCAGGGTCGATGACTCAACCACCTCCCTGGGCAACCCGTTCCAATGCCGAATGACTCGCTCGGTGAAGAACCTTTTATGTCCATAGTAGTGGGAAAACATTTGTTCTTTCTTTCCCCCTGTTTTTTGTTGCTTTTTCTTAATAGCAATTTTAGAGATTTGATCCTCAATTAGATTTAGTTAATTCTAAAGAAACAATATCTGCTTTAAAATATATATATATATATATATATAAAAATATATATATATTTTTCTGGTCAGCTTCAGAATAGGCAAGATTTTAAGGAACTAAAGTTATATCTTGCTGTGGAATAAACAAGATCCATTTGAAATAACTCCAGCATCTTGCAAAAGGATTATCTGTGCTGGGAACATCCCATTTGTGTAGCTAGGTAGATTCCTAATGGAAATCTTAGTAGAACTAAATTGAGTAGTTAGGGAATAATCAGATTAGAATTCAGAATTACTTGCTCACTGGTATGGAAAAGACAACAGATTTCATTTTAAGGCATTTGAGAGCTGTTGCGTGTCTGTCTGAGCATCCTCAGGCTACTGACTCTCAGAGATGTATTTTTTTAATGTAATTCTGCAAGGTAAAGGTCTTTTCCAACCTGGTCTGGTCTGGTCTGGTCTGGTCTGGTCTATTCTATTCTATTCTATTCTATTCTATTCTATTCTATTCTATTCTAACATTCCTCAGGGACTGGAATTTGGTAGTTGGGAAGCAGATAATGAAACTATATATAACTTTTAGATGTTGTTGTTGGTAGTAGCATATGATTTGCCCCATGGTGTGGCTCACCAGCCAATGTAGCTCCTCTGAAATGAAAACTTACAAGACTAGGTCTAGCTTTGGAATGATAAATAGCTTTGCTTTCCTGTCTGTAACCTGTAGAGATTAATATCAATACTAATACTAATAAATACTAATAGTCCATTGGTATTATTTTAAGGTGTGATGCAATTTTTATTATATTAGCAAAGAAATATCCTCTGTATAGTCTCCTACTGTTGGAAATGGAAAAAAGGTTATAAGGCAGAATTTTCAATTATTTGTTCTTTTTATATAACAAAATCAATACTTATTTAATCTTTCCATAGTATGGTAAAATTAACATACAAATGCAGCATTAATATATAAAAATTATGACAGTTTTAAGAAAGGCTTTTAAAGTCACTTAATCATTTATCTTCTTTTGAGATGCAGCTACAAAACCCATGTATTTTTTTTCCACACAGAGATGAAAGTAATTAGATAAAAATACATACAGTAATGAGTATCTTCTCCTCTTGACCAAAAAGACAGAAATCATTTGCTTTATCAAGACTACACTCCTCTTTTAATAAAGCAGGGGAGCTCTCCTGTGCAATAACATGTGGACACACAGAGTCTTTTCACTTTCCTCATGAGTTTAAGGAGCACTAGTAATTTAGCTCTCATCAAACTTACTCTATGCACTTGAGCCTCTGCTCTCATATGAGCTTCAGGGAATGTTCAACTTGTTTTCTCCCTCCTCAAGGGAGGCATTGACATTGCTTAGTGATGACACTGGGCAAATTTTTTTACTATGTGGTCCTTCCTAGAAGAGCCTTAAGGTTTCATGAATCAAAGACTGCTGAGGTATGTGATGACATGTACTGATCTGTTCCTGCAATTGCACCACCGCTGCTGTCGTCTTTCACCTGGGCTGCAAGGTTGGAATCTCCTTCCCAATTCACACTTTTGAAAGGCCAGTATGCAAATATAAGTTTTATTACACATATATATGTTGCCTTGTTAAGATTCTTTACATCGCATTCACATTAAAGAAAACATTTGAATTTGATATTGAAGACTATATGGTAAAGTTGCTCCTCTGATAGACTAAAGATTTGGTCCTGTTGTCAGGGAAGGCAAGTGTTCAGCAATTTCAGCTGGTGATTTGTGGATTTTATGGATTGATCCTTCTCAATTAATGCCTTCCTCATCAAAGACTTCTGTTAAAAGATAGAGAAGATTTACTCTACCAGCACATGAATCCACATCCCTTACAGTTTAAGAATGAATATGTCTTTAACTACTTTGAGGTTTCTGGGTCATAAGTGTCTCAGTTTGTCTTTTCTGATGTTGATCTCATGCTGAATAAGAGTAAGTGAAGGCAAGGTTCATGACCACCTGAGGAAACTGAACTGACACAAGTCTGTGAGGCTTGGTGACATGCATTCCAGAATACTAAGGGAACTGGCTTATGCAGATGCAAGCCACTCTCCAAGGTGTGGGAGTGTGCCCACAGAATGGAAGCAAAGCTGGTGAAAAGTCTGGAGAACAGACTGAGGAGCAGCTGAGGGAACTTCCTGCTCCAACTCCCTGAAAGGAAGCTGTAGTGAGGTGGGTATTGGTCTCTTCTCCCAAGCAACAAGGGGTAGGATGAGAAGAAATGGCCTCAAGTTGCACCAAGGGAGGTTTAGACAGGATATTGAAGGCAACTTCTTCACTGAAAGGAATAGTAAACACTTGAATAGGCTTTCCAGGGAGGTGGTTGAATCACTGTCCCTAGAGGTGTTTAAAAGGTGCAGAGATGTGATGCTAAGGACATGGCTTAGCACCAGATTTGGTAAAGTTAGATAATGGTTGGATTTGATGATCTTGCAGATCTTTTTCAACCAAACCAATTCTATGATTCTGATAAGGTCAGGTATCTTAATTGATCAGATAGCTGCAGGTAAGGAAGAAAATTCTCAATTAAAAAAGATTGAAATAGGTGAACAAAAAAATTAATTTTTCATAGTAATTTTTTTCTTCAGCCTGTTCTTTGTCTTCAGGATAGGAAAAGTATTGGCAGAAGGCTGCAGGAAAGAGTTTTTCTGTGTGAAATCCATATTGTTCTTCTTTCCTTTTTTTCTGTTTTTTATTTTCTTCTTTTGTTAATCAAAATCTTGTGGTGAAAACGAGCATCAGTCTAGAATATCTACAATTACCTTGAAATTTCCTATTTGAAAACAGTGAAGCACATAATCATCTTTGGCAGCATTTGCTGAACAAATTAAAATAAGCTGCAGAAGACATTAAAATTCTGTCTTTGTTATAACTATAATTCAGTGATACATGAAGCCACTTCATTATTTTCACATTAACACCTATGTGATATAGCAGCATTATTTCAATATATAAGCATCAACAATGGTATACCATGATTTGACTGGCAATAGTCTTGAAGAAAAAAGTTAAGATAATATTGACTGTTGTTATAGATTGAAGTAGTTAAATACAGTAAATTAATATAAAGCTTGAGAAATATGATTAATTTTTTTTGGCAACATATTTGTTAACAAGTAATAACACATACAATAAAAACAGATGAATGATCAAATTTTATGTTCTTCAGTTCTCCCAAAAGTATGTGGAGTAACAATTTAGAAGTGCTTTGATTTATAAAGCACATCAAACATTTACCAATAAAAATAGATGATTTGCTATTGCCATTTATGTCACTAATAGCTTCTCCTTTGCCCTTATTAATCTTACTGTACATGCCTCCAGCACATGTAATTACACATTTCTCTTGCATTTTTTAAAGAAACTACAGAAAATGTTACACTTCTATAATTGCTGGGGATTTTAATTGTGTGTTACAGAAAAATCTGGATAAATTGCAAAGAACTGACACTCCAATACTTTAAGCCAGGAAAGTGCTGAAACATTTTATAGCAGTAGACTGAAGTTAAATCAGCTACTGAAGTGGAGTTAAAATGCTGTCAAAATGAAGTAAATAGTTTTTGCTGACATCCACTATATTTATGTAAGAAGTGATTATTTTCTAGCATCTAAAACTTTGAAATTAAGCATCTGGCTTTTCCAATGAATCAATTTCTTGCTTCATGCATTAGTGTGGCACTAGATTAAGTATTTCCAATACAATTTTAGAAGAAGGAATTAACTTAAAGTGCAGAGGTGTACATTCAGGTTTTTTTCCCTTTTCCTTTTGGTCCTGTCAGAGCAAGCATCTCTAAACAGATTTGGAATTACTTTGAAGAATTTGTATTTCTTTTGTGCTATATTGTGTCCCTTGCCTGGAGATGGACAACTCATGTTTCTAGTCCACATCTTATTCTGAAGCTCTGTCTGGTGACCTGTAGCTTTGCTATTTTGGCCTGAGGGCTCTAAGAAAAAGTAAATCCCATGGTGAGAGCCAATATGAAGCAGCAGAGGTTATTGAGATTAACTTGATGGATTGTTTTGGGAACTGTCTGAAAAATTCTCCCAGGGCTAGTCTGCAGCAGACTGAGTTGTTTTGCTTTGCTAACCATGAACTGCTCCCCAGATAGGATGAGGAAGGTAAGATACCTTTATCTTAGCACAATTCCAACTTAGTACAAGGCTGTTAATCATTTTACATAAGTTTAGGGAAATGTTTTCTTCTCCTAAAACAGACACTCCAATTTGGTTGACTGGATTAATCTCTTGCTTGTAATGGGAGTGTAGACACATACACTTCAAATATCTAAAGTAAGATAAAATCAGTCACACCCTAGATATCTGTGATGTAGCCATCTACAGCAGGGCTAGTTCCATGGTATTCCTTTATAGTCAATGCAGAGAATAAGCACTTTTATGACCAATTAATTTGATCTATTTTAGACATGTACTTTAGGATGAGATGAATTGCACAGTAGGAACTGTCATTTTTCTCCATTGAATTTAAAGGGAGTCTAGGGTGACCAGTTCAGGTGCAGACATCTTCATTTACATTTAGTTAGCTGAACCCTCAGCAGTGTGTCTGATGCTTCCAAGAAATGTTGGGTGGACTTAAAACACATCCTTGTGGCATTTTTATAACAAGGAATATAAGATTTACTATGTGTATGTAGATAATCTGTTTATTCATCAGTCCAGAGTTTCTTGCAGCTGTTATTTTTTATTTTTACCATGTTTAATGGAGAATTCATACATACTTCTGCCCAATAAAGCCAAAAGTAGAAACATGACAGTTCAAAGCTGAAGGAACAATTAATAGGTTAACAATTAATAGGTTAATAACTTATTTCATTCTCTATAAGTCTTATTTTCTCATTCTAAGTGATAATAAATTGCCATGAACTACATAAAAAATGTGACATTTCTGTCAAGCCTACATAGGATGAACCTTGTTGATCACTTGGTAGAAGGGAAAGGGAAGTTATGAGAAAACATAATTTTGCTTGTGCCTTGTTCTCTTTCCCCAGATTCTCTCTGTGAGTCATAAGGTCCACTCCAACTGCTAGAAATTGACTGGTACACTTTGAATAGATCTTTGTTGCAATCAACAAACTCTGATTTCAAAACTGAGCAACATACCTTAGTGGTCATTACCTTACTTTGTGCTACTGAAAGCAGTGAATTTGTAGCAGCATGGATTTCACTGGTGGCTATGCCTCTAAAGGCACAGCTAAAGATCCTGCTGTACGCACTGCAGAGAAGCTGGCACTGGTGTAAGTGCGTAATTATCGCCCATGTGTGTTTACCTTACAACCAAATGCAGTATAGCCAGATGTTTACATGGAAGATTTTTTCATTTTATTTTGGGAATTTAAAGCTTCTAAGTAATGTGTTTATCTGCAAGTACTGATGGAAATTAAGATTGAGGTATTTGGGAATCTGAAAGGAGAATATGAATCAATCATCTCAGGAATTTGATAGACTCAGAGCTATAGCTTTGAATGAAGTCCATGTTTAGAAAACAGAGAGAAGGTTGTTTGTGAGAAAGAAGGAAGGAAACCATCCTGGAAACTTAAGGATGCTTAAGAACATTCTCATCTAAATCAACAATTCAGAAAATAAATTAGTTTTATCCCTGAAGAAGAATACTGGTTCAGAAGTTTTTTGAGTTATTTTGTTTTCCTGACAACTGTATCACTAGACCAAAATGCAGACTGGATAATGCATTTTGCAATAACTAATTAATATTTGTCATCACAGATCTATTTTTTTGTTGCAACAGCTGTTACAGCTCTAATTAGAGAGCTCTTCTTGTCTAGTTGTATACTTTCATTCAGTGTTTGGTAAAGCTATCTCACATAAAGATTTTTCTTTAAAACTTATATTAATAGAACAATATTTTGAAACATAATTTAGATATTTTGAAGTGTATCAGATCACCCAGCTTTGACACAGCAATTTCTTTAGGTTTTTGTGGTTGTGCTAATAACATCCCTTTCAACTATAGCAGATTGAGTCATCTGAGTTGGAGCAACAGTATCTCTGTCTAATCATGGAGATAATATTAATGCCTTCAGTACCTGATCGATATTCTCATTCATCTTCCTGTTTACATTTCAGTCACTGTCAGTTTTCAAAGTCATAACTTTTCTTCACATCTTATATATTCTTTATATTACCTTATTGTTTTTTTATACTCTCCATACTTGTTCTTGCATCCCTGTCTCTGAAATAGTTGTATTACTTGAACCCTTAGAAAAGGACTCTGTTGTAATAGTTCCTCAGGGAAAACAACAACAACAAAAAAAAGTATCTTAGTATTTATCTTTATATTGATGAAAAATGCAAAATAAATAAAGCTTAAAACACACAAATAAAACAGTAAGAAAAAAAACAGCAAAACCCCACATATAAAACCTCTCTTAAAAAAAAAAAAAAGGATAAAAACACTGAAAATGATCAGTAGTCACCCTTTCTGAATCAGTCTTGATCTAACTTGCTTCGCTATCATTTTTGTATGTCTTGCTGATTTCAGTTTCCAATGAACTCAAGGGGCAATTTAGAGTATCTCCTTGATCATCAGTTTCTCAACCTGTGGCAATGGTTCTAAGAAACTGTTTGCATTGCAATTTAAAAAAGGAAAGGAGTTATAGAAACAATCTACCCCTAATCAGCACTTGTGGCAAAATATATGTTAATAAAAAGATAGAGTTCTCATTCCATTCATAATTTATAAAACAGACAGTCAAAATTCACACACAATACAGTGTGAAGGCAGCAGACTTGTGGCTATAATCCTCTTTTTTTTTAAAAAAACAAAACTTTATTGAGACCAGTGAATGTATTGCTCATTTTACACCATTCTATGCAGGTTGCAAATCAAGCCAGTTACCCTATAAGGAAAATCTTAAGTGGTTTTAAAAGTAACCGTCTTTCATGCCCAGATTTAATACTTGCGTCTTGAATCTCCTCTTTGTAAACAAGGTTTTCACCTTGTTGTTACTTCAACAAAATGAAATTGTTATAGTAAACTGAAAAAAAACATAAAATCATTGAAGTAAGATGATCTGTCCATAATGCAGAAACTCACGACATTTGTAGAAAGATTAAGTTACATTGCCAGGTCCTGTCTCTTAAAAGGACGTCTGTCTCTTGAAGGGACCAAAGGACTATATATTGACCCTGGCGCATCTCAGAACAGATAATATGCTCTGCCGTAGAAGGAGATTATACTGAGACAAAAAAGCAGCTTTGGTCCATTTTCTCTCCATCCATCACATCTATGTCACCTCCTCCAGCAGAAGCAATGTGGTGGGACAGTGGCAACTATAGGAGTTTATCTTGTAGTGGGATGAAAGGGAGGGCCAAGTGAATGCCTTGGAAGTAAATTATCTCATAAAAGAATGCAATATAACTTACAAAAACAAATAGAAGAGACATTTTATGAATTGTAGAATATCTCTTTGGTGCTGGATTCTCATCTTAATCATTTTGGAATTGGTGAGATGGAGCTGCTTCATAGTCTGTATTAGTTGCCCTCCCACACTGCCTGATGATTTCACAGTCTTATTTATCCTGAAGCATTAATATTTTCACTGTATGGACACAGAAGCAGGCAGTTGTATTCAGAGCACCTACTGTAGGGCAGATGAGTGATTCAGATGGAACTTTATGAGCTGATAGTCTCTGGCTTCATATTCAGTTAATGAGAAGAGGTAGCAATGATTTCTAAGCCAGGCAGAGCGCTTGCTATGGATGTCTGAACCAAATGTTGTGATTACCTCCCTTCAGTTTCAATGAGAAACCCAGAGCACACATGCCTTCAGTGACTCATCCCCCACTTTGAATATATATGCTCTAAGAGGTGTTTAAGTGCATTTTTGTCCCTCTGCTAAGTAATTTGACCATGTACCAGTAAGAATAACAATACCCTGATGCTTAGAACAATTTCTGTGGCTGTTTTAGCCTATTCTATAACAGGATACATTTAATGTCTCAGTCATCTTCCTTATTGTTTTTGGACCATATGTCCAAAAGTATGGAACCATTGTTACCTCAAAAGAAAACAAATTGTTAGATTTATGAATCTTTGCAGAATGTGGATGTCTGCTTTTGAGATACTGTTAAATATTCCACTAGAGTAAGCTTCATGTAACTGATAAAAATAGATCACTATATAAGTATTCTGCTGTGATTCAAACCTGTGATTCAGGGTAATACAGATGGGGAAGCCATTGTGACAGTTGGGAAACCATCCTTATAATGTAAGTGCCATCTCCTTGCAATAATGCAGAAATAATCACTGCTTTGTACTAGATCTCATTAACTACATTTAAATGTTTCAACATTTTTCAAATTTTTAGCTTTAAATGGTTAGAATGTTTCACAAAGTTACAGCAGCTCTGGAGGCATTAGGAGACGGGGGTAGAAGTTGAAAATGGAACGGCAGAACAAGGTGTCATTACAATTATCTGTAGGAATAGATGACTCTCAGTCTCACTCTTCTGGACTGACAAATGTACCGTCTGTCTATATGGCATTAATGAATGACAGTTTCTCACCATTTGGTGGATGCATGTGTCATCATTTGTCTAGATGACATCTTGATTTATAGACATCATTGAAAAACATTAGAAAATCTTTCTACAAGTTGATGGGAATTCTGAATATGTACAAGTATGGACCATTTTAATTTATTTTTTTTTTTCCCTGAAGTGTTTAAGAATGGATTGTTCTTATCCCCTGTAGAGTCTTCTGACTAGACATTTCAGTTGGGCCAGGACAGTTCCAGAAAACAATTTGTTTCCTGGCTATCTGAAAAAAAAAATAAAAAAAAAATAAAATCTTCAGGACTGCATTTTGACCCAAATTTTGATGGTTGTTCTTTCTACCTCTCACCTTTCAGCCACATTCCTGGCAACGTACATTTTTCCCTGAACTAGAGCTGGAGACATGAAACCAGAGATTTCATTCCTAGCTTCTTCTCCAGGGACTGTTTCTCTGACCAGGTGGAATGAGTTTTCAGTTGCATCATCCAGCCCTTCTAAATGTGACCCTGCCTTGAAATAAAAACTAAATTTGGTTAAATTGCTGATTTTTTGAGAAGAGCCATGGGACATACCTTTCCTTCCCTTTCTAAGCAGCTTAGGATAAATAGGTACAACTTAGACCAGAATGATTACCTCTGGATGAAGGATTTTTCTTCAGAATAAAATATCTCATTAAGAATTGCCTCCAGGCTGTTTAACTTGCCTGCATAGTACTTTGGAGGAGAAATATAAAGCTTCATCTGCACTGTGAGAAACATTTCTACCTTCCCAGGAGTGACAAGGCTTGACCCCATTTAGCTAGTGAGATCAATCTAGGTCACAGATGGAGGTCAGCCTCTATAGACTGTTCTTGGAAAGTTTAAAAATGACTACACAGAAGTGGTGAGCCATTACGCTGGTCTTGAGTCATCTCTTGCCTCTTTCTGCCAAGATAAGGTAAGTCATATGTAAGAGCACTTTGAAGTGACAGATATTGTTCAACTTTTGGTGGACAGTCTGTTAGCTAGGATGAAAAGACAACAATAGGATATAATAAAGTAAGGATATAAGGTTATATACACTAACTTTCAGTAACAGAATCATATGAGGTCTGATTTTTTGCCTATAAGGTGAAGCTGACCTAGAACATTGGTAAGGACTCATGAATATGAATACAAATTGCACGTCATAGCTGATTAGTGATTGATGATTAAGTAGCATACTCCTCTTTTTCTGAAATTCAAGTCTAACACTGAGAAGGCTCCATGTGGCAGAACTACTTCACAGCTTTTTGAAAGAATACATTTCTTTATTCACACATTTTTGTCATTCTGAGTTTTTGTTGTGTTTTCTTTTTTCTGATTCTTTTTGTATGTGCCCTTTTCTCTTTCCTCTTCTCAGCAAATTCCAGAAACTAGAATAGCCTATATTTTGGTTAGTCTGTACTTACAGAGTAAAGCAATTGAGAAAAAAAAAAAAAATCATTCTTGGAGCACTATTATAATGATTTCAACAGAGGTCATTTCTTGCAACCATGGTCATTGAGGGAGATAAATTATAGACTGTAGAAATGGAGGAGGAGGACAGAAGAAAGGGATTCTTAGTGTGCACCTAACAGATGCAGGATTTCTAGACATGGCTACAAATACAGTATCACAGTATCACAGTATAACTAAGGTTGGAAGAGACCTCGAGGATCATCGAGTCCAACATATCAACACAGACCCCATGACTAGACCATGGCACCAAGTGCCACGCCCAATCTCCTCTTGAACGCCTCCAGGGACGGTGACTCAACCACCTCCCTGGGCAGCCCATTCCAATGATGAATGACTTGCTCGGCGAAGAACTTTCTCCTCACCTTGAGTCTAAACCTCCCCTGGCACAGTTTGAGACTGTGTCCCCTTGTCTTGGTGCTGGTTGCCTGGGAGAAGAGACCAACCTCTTCCTGGCTACAACCACCTTTCAGGTAGTTGTAGAGGGCAATGAGGTCACTCCTGAGCCTCCTCTTCTCCAGGCTAAACAATCCCAGCTCCCTCAGCCTCTCCTCATAGGGCTTGTGTTCAAGGCCTCTAATACTCTAATACTACTAATAGTCACAGTAAACTTTGAATTCAATTATTTAAAGGTTTGGAAAATCAGAAAGAGAAATGATCCATAGTTGGAGTTGGTATCTGTTGACTTTAAAGGAAGATGCATTTGAAGGTGATATTATCTGATTACAAGCTTTTCAAATTTTCTGTCCTATGTTTTATAGATTCCTCTGCAGTAAGTAACGCAAAGTGTGACTCAGAATCTTCACAAAAAGGAGTGGAAACTACTGGTTTGTAATCAAGATGAAGTTTGGCAAACAAATGGGTCTCTGCAAGTAAATACAGCATGCTAATTTTGAAGCTGCAAGCAGTACCTTTGGCTTCAAACATTTGTGCCTTAAATATCTGACTGAACTATGGTCATAGTACAATTTTGAAATTGAAAACATACAGTGTCTCATTAGTTTATGTTTTCTTTTATCTATAGTCTTCTGATGAGTTAAATAAAAAAAGATTCACAGAAAACCAAAATCAAGGCTGGGAATGCTAATCTAATATCCAGCTGGTTACCACAGAGCTACGATTAGTGTTGGCTGTTCTGCCAAAACTGCAGCTTGTTAAATAAGTACATTTTTTCCTCTTGTTCATTTCAGGGGAAAAAAAAACATACAAAAAAGAAACAACAAACAAAAAAAAAAAAGGAAAGAAAGAAAGGAGAGGGGTAAAAAAAAGGCCCTGTCAGATGAGGATTAGCTTTTATGAAGTAGATGATTCAGCAGTACTTTCTAAGCATCTCCCTACAGCCTGCACTTCTCCTTTCCACCTCCCGACCCCCCATCTCTATATTTAAAAAGAGGTAATAAAAGGACATTTTAAGCTATATACTTCCTAAAGATTAGTCTTTTATTAAAACCACTTGCAGAATTTCAAATAGTGGAGGGCATGATGCTTTTATTATGTGAACTAAAGAGATTAAAGTATTACTATACATGTCCTTGTAGAATAAATCACACACATGGACTATTCTTTGGGATTGTACAGTAAAAGGGTCATTTTCTATAGTTTATTCTAGTAACTGACAAACCTTTGGGGGCCCGATGTATGGGTAATTTACACTGCTCACCCACAGTTTTGCATCATAGTTCTAGTAGTGGGAAGCTCAGAGCACTGTTTTATCATACTTTGAAGAAATGAGTTGAATAGCAGTTAGTGTTTACACTCAGTAACAACATATCCTAAAGAACTTTGCATGAAGAGACCTTGGGGCAAATCTGTGTTTGGTCTAAAATATAATTTTCTGTTGAAGTCAATGGATCTATTACAGTTTACACCAGCTGAGTATTTGCCCTTTCTCAGATTATGAGCTGTAACAAAACTGGAGATGCAAACAGATAATAAGTAAAGACTATTTATGCTTGGGAAAGACAATATGTAAGAAGGTTTACCTAAAATAATTGTAAGAGGCATATTATGAATGGCAGGCCTCTGTTTTTAATACATTTGTATTCTTTTAAAAATGACAAATTTTAAGGCAGAAATGTTCACCTATTTATCAATGAGTTTTGTTTTATTCAGTCTTCCTAGTTCTAGTATTATTTTAACCGTATCAAAATATCTCCCTATACAAATTTCACTGTATTAAAACATCTCACTACATAAAATTCACTGTTTTCTGGCACCTGATATACTTCAGACTAACTAAATCAAAGTCTATTTTCTTTTGCACCCTTTATAGCTGATTTTGTCCCAACCATATTGTAAGGGAATAAAATATACATACATATCTAAAACAGACCATGTCATTGCAACAAAATATTCTATATATTAATGATATAATAAAAAGAAATTATTAAATGTATATAAAAATAATAAAAATCTACTGTACCTGTTGAAGAATGCTGAGGCATTTCTATTTAGTTTCAATGCAATGATTAAGGACTTTCACATATATATTTTTTCAATCTCTTTAATTTTTAATATTTTATTATTATACATAATTGCTTAGCTTTTCAGCAGCATAAAAGTATGCATGTTATCCATCTCATCTTTGAATTAGAGATCCTTTTCCATGTGTAATTAAAATGGAAAAGACTAACAGCATCAAATAAATTAGTCATGATGTAATTAAATTAGTATTTCTTTTCTCTGGCCCACATCCTATAACTTGACTACATTAGACTCCCACTTTCTCTTAATTTTATAATTTTTTTAAATTTTATTTTCTATAAGGGTATTATAGTCCCTGGCAAATATCTACATAATCTTTACAGATACAAGTATAATTCTCTTGTGCTGCTGTATGCAGTTTGTGGATCTATTTTGCAATCAATTCAAGGCCAACTCTCATTAATGCAATGAGAGCTTTCATGAATAAATCCCTCATTTTTTCAATAATAGAATAGATTCTTCATTATTGAATTTCATGCACTCAAGTGGGATCTATCTGCATCCAAAGAAAGAAATTCTTGATTTCCTGAATCATAATGAATGCCCCAGTACATTTCTTACCATTTCAGTTCTTCAAAACTGTATCTAATTTTCTGAATACCTTTGATAAACATTGGCTTTTTTTGGCCTTGGTTAATGGAAACTCGGGAATTATTCCTCAAGCCCATTAATTAGGTATGTTAGTGCATTTTTCAAGCTACTCTGAAAAATGAATGATAAACATTGATATACTCTAAGAACCCCAGAAAGTATATATGGGTCATCATTAACGAAATAGCAAGAGTCATTGAGTGTTGTTGGCATGGTATCTACCTAATCAGTGGTAGATGTTGTGCAAATACACATGGATTATATTAAAACTTTTTTTTAATCATCTGGGAGGTGTGCATAATTTACAAAAGCATTGATATAGAAAGCATGTAAAATTAATATGATGGCATAGTATATTGAGTTTCATGCACTAAATTAAATATTACAACCTTATCCACAATATTAGATATATATAAAATACTTCTACTTTCTTAATTTCAGAGATAACATGCACTTTTGCATGGATATTGTGAATTATTTTAGTATTTGGTGCCTTAATTACAGAATCAAAACCACAGAGCATTTAAAATTCCATCACCGATACTGTTTATCAGTAAGGTGACTGAAAAGGTGAAAATGCTGGTTTGTGTCCAATTCTGACTGAAAAAAAAAACATTTCCTATGAATAATATCTAGAATTCTGGAAATCCCACCTTCACTCAGCCACAAACTAAAATCTGTAAAAATTTAGCTAAATCCTCAGCTATGACAGGTGTAGGTGCTGAAAGATCTAAATTGGGGAAGGGACTGGAAATAGTCCTGCAGTAAAAATTCAGTAACAGTTAAATGCAAAGACAGCAACTCTGTCTCAAGGAAATATTGAGACTGACGCTGCTGGAAGCAGGGGAATATTCTCTGGGAAGCATTTCTGTTTGCTTGATCTTCCTTAGGTTCCTGTTTCTGACACCTATAGAGACAGGACACTAGGACTTTCTAGGCAACTTTAATGTTTCAATCTTCTGTCCTTCCAAGGCCATTCTTAACAGAGTCATAATGCAGTGTAATAATGAAGTATTGAATCACCTTCATGGTAATAAGAAAAAGGTTGTGAAATGTTACTAGTTTATAAAAAAGTTGAATAAACACCCACTAACAATTAAGTGCTTTGGATCCTGTCTTAGAATATGACAGTGAGCAGAATGGCTTGCTGAAGTGTCTTCCAGCATATCTTTCTAGGATTTTTCACTGATATTTGAGAATTAGTCTTACTAGGAAGACAGCTCCATCTGGATTAAGCTCTTATTTCGTTGTATACAAAATTACTTTCTGTGTACATTCGTACTTGACTCCCTTAATCAAGGGAGTCTCCTTGACTCCTTAGTCAAGGAAGGATGGGCTGAATCACCTCTTGATGACCTAACATGCTAATTGCATTCCAAAAGGACTTCTATCTCCTGTACAACGTTCAGGCATTAAAAAAAAAAAAAAAAACCAAAAAAACCCCAACCAACTTAATTGTGATTTATATCATTCACATAAATATTTAATTTGAATACATAAGGTTTGAAAGAATTCAGGTTTGCATAAGTAGCAAAGTTCTCATTGCAGCTAAGAATGAACAATGTGTGTGTAGAGGCTTAAAATATTTCTCAGATTTTATTTAATCCTTGACTCAAAAATGTGCAAATGAGATACACTGTAAGTCAGATGAGTTTCTGCTTGTTTATCACTGCAAATTATCACACTTTGTCATGTCTTTTTAAATTTTTAATAACATTTACAGTTTATTTGAGCTTACTTGTGTTCAAAAAAAAGAGAAAAAAAAAGTATTTTCTTTTCTGCTAAAAATATAAAACGATCTAAATCGCATTTCACATCAATCACTCCAAAACACACCACTACTGCACTGTGATCAGCAGTGATTTACTGTCACAGGCCACCTTAACACAGAAGTGCACTTGTGACTCAGAGGGAACTTGCTGCCAAAGGAGATGGATTAGGTCTTCTCTGCTGTTAGTAGAGCAGTGCAAAAGTCTCCTCTACATGGATTAGGGGAAAAAAAATCTCTACTTATGGTCTTATATCCAGCACTTAGGAAAAACCAGTAGGCAAATGCATTTCCTTTGATCCATAAATAATAGTACTTTTAGTTGCAACATTACACTCCTTCCTAAGTCCCTAACCCCTACAATTGTTTCAGATGTACAGTTTTCCAGAATAATTCCCTTTTTTATGTATAAATATACAAGGCCAAGTAATGCAAAAAGGATGTTGGTAACACAAGCCGACGAGAGTTCATGCAGTGCTGCAATGACACTAGAGGATGGTGAGAGGCTCACACTGCAGCCAATAATGGAATATTACAGTGTCATGGTATCACAGTACATTAAAGGTTGGAAGGGACCTCCAGAGATCATCAAGACAAATCCCCCTGCCAAAACAGGATCACCCAGGGCAGGCCACATAGGAATGCATCCAGAAAAGGAGAGTCCACAACCTTATGGGGCAGCCTGTTTCAGTGCTCCGTCACCCTCATGGTAAAGAAGTTTGTCCTCATGTTGCAGTGAAATCTTCTATGTTTGAGCTTGTACCCATTGTTCCTTGTCTTATTACTGCACACCACTGAAAAGAGATTGGCCCCCTCCACTTGACAGCCACCCCTCAGATATTTGTAGACATTGATGAGATCCCCTTTCAGTTTTCTCAAGACTAAACAGCCCCAGGTTTCTCAGTCTCTCTTCATAGGGGAGATACTCAAGTCCCCTGATCATCCTTGTGGCTCTCCATTGGATTCTCTCCAGCAGGTATGTGAAGGTAAACTGCTGTGCTGAACATTATTAATTTCCATGAGTTTATATGCCTACAATAGTTTTCACTTTTCCTGCTACAGATCTTTCCTCTATAAAATAACTTGCATTCAAAATGCGTAGTCTTTGCCTGGAGTGTTCGGAAGTTGATAGTTGTCCCAATGGCTTATGCTATTCAATATTTTACAGTCCCTTGTGACATCACCTTTTTATTGAAGAGTAGACTTTTCATCTAGGTCAATTCTGGCAGTCTATTTGGCAGTTACTTTTATCTGCCTTTTTCATTTTATCCTCCTCCCACCCAGAAGTAAAGATGGAAGTGGATGTGAAAAGACACTAACAACATAGATAACCACAGCATGATATGCTCTGAACCAATGGGTTGCTGGTTTCCTTTTTTATTTTCCTTTGTGTTTGTCTTTTTCTGCATGGTACATAGCAGTTTCCAATGCAGTGAATAAATTATTCACATAATCTTTACTTTTATTTATCAAAGTTACTGATTCATTATTAATATCCTGATGTTAAAATAATACTTGCCCTTACACTTATAACATTATTTTCCAGTATTTCCTATTTTATGAAGAGAAATAGCATAGGATGTGCAGACAAGGTGTAAACAAATGAAGTATACTGGAATCAGCAACTAGAAGAAAAGGGAAAGAAAACTTCTATTGCAATGTGGCTGAATATGTTAACTGCACTGGATTTTAAAGAAATATGACATTTCTTTGAGGCAAATGCACTTTATAAATAATAGTAATAAAACAAAAAATACTATAATGTCCATGTTCAGGCAAAATGATCTTTATGTTATGATGGCAACTGGTTATTGGTTTAATTTAGTTTTGCTGGGTTTGGTGTTCTGTTTGTTTTCTTCATTTTTTCTTCTTTTTTCTTTTTTTAAAATGTAGGCTTCTGTAGAGATTCCTTTATCTGCAGCACATATGCCTTAGAAACTACATATTAGCAGAGTAAAAAGTTTTATTGCAAGATATTGTGAGTTTAAATGTTTGGGATTTTTCTTAGTTAAGAAGAACAAAGTCAAGGGCAACTCTGTATTTTCTGCAAAGTTCAGCAGTAATATTATTATTCATTCAAGTTGTCTCAGCTGTGAAGTCAGTACATTTGTTCTGGATGTCTCTTTATTATTAATATCCCTTTCACCTGACTTTCTACATTTGTCTGAGCAAATGTTGCTCTTACCTGCTGGCCAGTTAACTTATATTGTTTTCATGCCCTGGTTGCCTCAAAGGTGATGCTTTGCTCCAAACATCTTCTGAAAATTTAGTCTTAACTATTGTGTTGATATTGAATTGAAACAGAAAATACTCAGGAAATAGCTCTGGCAAAGAAAATAGTGAAGCACTCGTCCTACACTCAAGGCATCACTCATTCTATCAAAAACGTTTCCCTCATCACAACACCACAGGCTAAAATTCAGCATGAGGTCAGGGTAAATAGTGTACCAAGAACACAGAATATTTAAACCCATTGTTTGCCATCACATTGCATCTATCTGAAGCAGAAGCGGATTTTTAAGTAGGAATTAAATGCTTTTTTGATGGCTCTTTGTAAATGGGCACATTTCACTCAAAGAGAATAATCATAAAATTGTATCAATTAATTAAAAGTTGTGATTGGAGGAAAACAAACAAATGAGTGAACATCAAAAGAAGATTAATCAGGAGAATATTACTTACATCTTGGAAAAGTTATATTTAAAAACATAACTTCTCCTTCAAATATGAGTCAAAATAAGATTTTTTTATCTTTGAAAATTCCCTTTATTTCTGATGTATTTGGATGAAGACATCTGGTCTTCTGTGTACCAGCTGCAAAGGTCTCATAATCTGAGATTTATTTCTAATTTTATTTTCATATGAATCTTAAAATTCTTAACAATATTGCTGAGGGAGAAGTATTTATACTACCAAAGATGTTTATATAAAGATAAGTAACTCTGTCAAAGAATTAGCACAAGCAATCGAGGTCACTGGAATGTGAAGTGCAGGACTCTAACTGTAAAATCAAGAATGAAGCAAAATGAAGTATTGGTTTAGCTTCAGTAGTTTATGTCAAAAAGAACTCTGTATCAAACTGCTATATTTTCATCTGCTTGTCTTTCCTTATTCATAGAGTATCCTTAAGAAGTTACTCCCATCTTTAAAGATAATTTGTAGGGAGACTGAGAATTCAAACCCCCATATATCACAATCAGAGTAAAATAATACATAATGGAAAAAAGTTTAAAAGTCAATAAAAAGTAGCATTCAGATGTGTTCATGTTAGAGTAATATGAAATACAGAGTAGCAAGGTGATAACATGCCACATTAGGACGATTCATTTTATACATCTTAAAATAGAAATGTCTGAGGAATGAGAGATGGAGGTCAGAAAAAAATTCATGAATTCTTCCACCTTATTTTCATAAATCAATGCCTTAGGCCCCACCAAGGCAACTAAAAATACATTTCTCTTTCAGGTGAAGGAGATTAGGAGGTGGGAGGGAGGGCGTGTTGTCTTGCAAACACAGAGGATGCCAGCATTTTCATGAAAATTATGAACATATTGTGTAGGTGTTACTGCACAAGGGATGCACTTCTGCTTTTAGTGACATAGATAATAATAGTCTTTTATAATCCTCTGTGGAATTTGAAAATTCACCTTTTCAGCCTATTACGTTTTCAGTGCACCTCTCAATTGCTAGGAGAGGACAGATGAGATTGAATGGACTGAAGGAGTTCTCTTCACTGCTGTGCAATATCTGTGGATTTCAGGTCAACCTGGTGATGCACTGGTACATAGTGAACACAACATTTTGTGATTCTAGGAAGTAATCACTTTCCTGGGTACTTTGTTTAGAGAAGATAGAATAACCAAGGTGCATTTCATTCTGGATGTCAAAGTAGGAATAGGAATGACTCAGCTATTACTTTGGAACTAACTGCTTTCCAGTTTGTGAAGCAGATCTAGAGACTACAACCATTGCAAAGGCAGAAAATATCTGTAAAGATACACATTTTATATGTTTCTTCATTATGGAATCTACCTCCTATAACATACTTTGTGCAAGACAGAGGGTAAGTACCTGTTGCATCCCGAAGACACTGTAACTCTGATATGGAATGTATTCCAAGTATGGGAACAGAGGTTATAGACAGTTGGATTCATTAGACAAATCTTCATTTTCCTTCAGGAGGTGGAAACCTTGGAGCGTCCAAAACCAAAGGTTCCTTTTTCTCACTTGCTTGTTACATATAAGTTAAGAGTTGCTACCAGACCACCCCTCTATCAAAACATCAATTTCTGTAATCTGACAGATATATTTTCGGATCACAGATTACTTCCACACCAATTTTCTAGTGAATAGCACTATTCACTATTCAATATTTATGGGCATATTCTTATACTCACTTAATTGTTAAGGACTATATTTGTCTTTACATGGTAGCTCAAGAAGGGCAGTATCAAACTCCAAATATTTTCCACATGCTTAAATAGACCTGTATACTTTTCACTGAGATGACTACTAGAGAAACAGATTCTTTCTAACATGCTCCATACTGTAACTAATTGTAAAATTATCTGGTACTCTAGTCTAGTTCTTTCCTAATGCTGTTGTGGGGGGAAGTATTCTCTCTACAGTGATGGAATCACAAGTCAACTATGTATTCCAAGCATAAGTTTTCAGCATTTTTTCCCTTATAGTGTTTCATCACTGTTTTCCAAAATTCCCCTTTCTGTTTTTTCACTCACCCATGATATATGCCCTGTCAGCACAAAGGTCTTCAATACAATCATGTACTTTACCCTACCCATTTTTGGACAGTTCACCATGAAGTCATGCATGAGAATTTAGGAGCAGATTGCAGCCTACTCTTTTCTGTTTGTGTTTCTTTTATGTGGCAATATTTTTCTAGTTGAGGGGGAAGAGGATGCTGCAGGGATGATTTCAGTAAGAAAACACCAGGATATTCCCCTGTGTCTGATAGAGCCAAGGCCAACTGTCTCCAAGCCACTCTCACCACTGGCCAAATCAAAGCCCGTTACTGACAGTGACAAATCCTCTGTGAATACTTATTCAAGAAAAGGTGAAAATGTTGCGAGCAGCCAGAAGTGGATTGAGAATATGGAAACAACTATGTAGACACCATGGTCAGTAAAGAAGGGGAAGTGTGTGCTCCAGGTACCAGAGCTGAAATGCCCCATAGCACATGGAGGTTAGTAATGGAATAGATATCCACTTGCAACCCCTGGAGAACCCCATATTGAAGTAGGTGGATAGGCCCTGGAGGAAGCTGCACACTGTGGAGAATTAGAACAGAACAGAACAGAACAGAATAGAATAGAATAGAGTAGAATAGATTAGAGTAGAGTAGAGTTGAGTAGAGTAGAGTAGAGTGGAATGGAATGGAATGGAATGGAATGGAATGGAATGGAATGGAATGGAATGGAATAGACCTTCGAGATCACTGCGTCCAAGCTATCATCCTACCCCATCTAATCAACTAAACCATGCTGCCAAGCACCTTATCAAGTCTCCTCCTAAACACTTCCGGTGGTGGTGACTCCACAAAAAGAGAGAGCAGGTTCATGCTAGAGCAGGTTTCCTGGCAGTTCCTGTGGGAAGGCACACTGGAGCAGTCTGTTACTGAAGGATTGCACCTCAATCAAAGAACCCATACTGGAGCATTTGTGATGATCAGCAGCTTGTGGGAAGGACCTATATTGGAAAAGTTTGTGAAAGACTTTTTGCAAAGGATGGGGCACCACATTACAGGGGGGTAAGTATGTGAGGAGGAAGGATTGGCAGAGACAATGTGTTATGAATTGACTGCAAAACCCATTCCCTGTCCCCCTGCATCATTCAGTGGGAGGAAGTAGACAAAATCAGAAGTGAAGCTCAGCCTGAGAAGAAGGGCAAGAGGAAGATGGGTTTAGATTTTTTCCTTATTTCTCATTACTCTATGTTTAATTGGCAATAAATTAGATTATTTTCCCCAATTCAAGTCTGTTTTTTGAATGATGTAGTTGGTAAGTGATCTCCCTCCCTTGACCTATGAGCTTTTAGTTCTCTTTTCTCCCTCTGTCCTGCGAATGGAATGGGGGAGTGATAGAGCAAATATGGGGACCCATGCTACAGCATACATAGGCACATAGTACCACTGAGCACTGGGGATGCCTGTTTTGGCAATCACTGCCTTTTGTCCTTATTGATCTTGCAAAGTCTGCATAGCTTATTGACTTGTAAAGGTGAGATCCCATGCATGAAGACCATTCTATGAAATGGTGTAGAGCTTCATGGGGGCATTTACTCTGGTCTGATGAAATCACAACTCTACTGGCTTGGTCTTGTCTCATCTCTGTACTGTGCTGCATGGTTGTGAATGTGCTTCTAGATGGAAAATAAATGTGCAGCAATTTCAGCATTTGATTAAAAAAAAAAAAAAAAGTATAAATATGGTATAAGAACTTACTCAAATTTAGAATGGCTACAAATAATAACTTTAATCTGGAACTGACATTTGATTGTCCTGACCTACAGATGTGAAACAGTTCTCTTAATCCATCCTGTTGTTTTTAACTGATTAAAGACTTAATTTGTCAAATTATTGCATAGTTGTATCTTAGTAATGCAGTATCTGAAAATTAATGTATTCTGATTGTCTGAGAATACAAGAAGAACTAGTCAAAGTGCTGTGAATCATTTAATATTCACTAAGATTTTTGTCATCAGAGACTCAGTTTACAAATTGATTCATTCATTCTCCAGCAAATGCCTCTTTTCCTGTTTGCTTCTACTCTCAGGAATCTTAATCTCCAATGTCATTACGAGTCATGGGAACCCGTTTATCTTCTGACCCTGCTTCTCATCCCAAATCCAGAGATTTAATCTGCCTCAGGCAGAAATAAACACATCTTAACAGCCACAAATTCCCATGGGAAGTGCAGATCAAAGGATAAGAAAGTCTATAAAATTTGATTTAATTGATTATTGGTGTGCAGTGAAGAGGGATAAATGCACTCTTGTTTTTGACAAAGACAATTTTGGAACAGTTTATGTCTGCAGTTATGCCTAGCCAGAATTTTTGCTTAGCTGTCTTACTCTTCCTCCTTGCTCATCATCTCCCCTCTATCAAAGGCTGTGTATTCTTCCTCTGCCTCTGTTAAACTGAGATCTGTTTCACGTCTTTCAGTCAAAGTGCCTGAAATTAACAAAAATGTGTACTTAAGATCTTGTGCTAGTTTGTCCTATTTTTATGGAGAGCAGTGCCTGACACAACTCTGATGAAAAAAATATAGGAAGCAACAATGTGTGTAACACACTTTTCAGATTACTATCAGAATATGGAAAGGGACAGGAGTACAAACCCTGAGAAACCTAGAAGTGTGATATTGGGAAGGAGATATATAGCTACAAAGCAGATAACTCCACTTTAAACATATATGTTCTGAAAGCAGGATGTAATCAGACCAGACTATAAAGAGAATTGATGTGACTGTGTACTACATTCAATGACACTTAGCAATACATGTCTCAGCTTGGCAAAGTTCAGTCAGCTGGAATAAAGAGCGCTGATGTCCAAATACATTGGATTTTGAGACTTGAGGAAATTCCATTGGATTGTATGAAAAATAGTGTTAGTTTTCTACTAAAAGGGTAAACAGGCTGACCTAGACAGCTCTACTGTTGTTAGTTTGAAACAGATGCTAGGCAAAAAAATGGAAAAAAAAAAAAAAAGATAAAAGGTTGACATTAGAAGCAACCAGCACATAATTAATGGAAAGAAATAATGGCAGACACTATGATTTCCATGGAGGGGGGGTGTGTGGGGGGAAGATGAAAGAAATATGAAGCAAAAGTACAAGTAGTCTGAAAAATATTGGTATGGCATTGCATATGACCACCTATAATAGAAACAAAACCTTAAACTGATAATATATTTGGTAGTAACAGAGTGCTGCAAGCTAGAGCATCCATTACTTCAGGTGATCATAGTGTTGTGATAAAGTACAGGACTACTGAATACTATTTTGCTGAGATTTCCTGCAGGAGGAAATACTTACTTTCATGTGAATGATGCTAGCTCCCAAAACATTAATGCCTGAGAAGTTGCAGCTACCTTTGTTTTAAAGTCAGTTTTAAAGTCAGGTGCTCAAGTAAGTTCATACACAGTAGCAAATAGAGTTATCAGACTCCTAATGATCTATTCTCCCATTGAAACTCCTGGGACTTTTCATAAAGCTCTCATTAATGCAAATGGAAATGTGGAAGCTACATGCTGAAATCAACAACTCCCCCTATTGTTGTAAGAGGTGAATAGTCCCCTTAGGCAAAAAGTAATATTACTGAGTTTAATTTTTCCCTGACTATTCCTCCGCCTTATGAAACAAATTAAGTTAAAAAGGTGGTCTTTTGGGTTTGTTTGGTTTTTAAGTAGATGTTGCAGGGAAGGTCAGTGCAGGGGATTTATCAAAAACAACTGTCTTGTTATGACCCAATTCTGACCTGGCTTAGCCAAATCATCAATCACAGTGACAGTGGACTATGTTTATCCCTGGTGCAACCACACTGTGATTGACAGAATTACATTTAGAACAGATTTACCCTATAGCTGTTTAATAAGAAGTCTGGGGTAACAATTAGTTGAAGGTTTGCTATTCTCTGCAGCTTGGACTAATGCATACATTATGCAAAGTTGTATGTATGTTTCAGTTTGCTACAGATGTTGTAGTTAAGAATTCATGGGTGTTTGCACTTTGCTGCTCCAAGATTCATTATAATAGAATGTAGAGATAACAGAGCCACAATCTAGTTACACAGTTGAAAGGCTGACAGAATAACTTGATTGTATTCTACTTATTTATCACAATATTTCAGTATACATTCTGGCTTGTAATAAATGTTAGGCATGAGACAGCCAAAATAGGCAGCACTAATGATATCCAGCAACAAAGAATATTGTTCCTAGAACTTTTATGACTACATTTCTCAAAAACAACACATAAATGATAACTTGGTTCAGTGATTACATGGTTCTAGCAAAAGAAAAAAGCAGAACAACAAAAAACTAACAACCCAAACTTGTCAGTGTCTGAGATGCCTACTCACTTTTTGTATGCTACTAAATTTAGATTCCATTAGTCAACTGCAGTGATCAAAATCAAACACAGTCAATTCTATGACTGGAAATGTTTCAATCAAACTCTGTTAGCAGTAATAGACTAGATCTGTTAAAGCTAGATGGAGCTACCCAAGGTAAAATATGCTTTGTGTTTCAATTTTTTATTTCCTAAACAAGTAATTGGCTTTACATGATAATAACACTCAGCTGCTTACTGGGTAAAATTTTTCATAAACTGATTTAAGGGAAGTCCTAACATTGACTCCACTGGGGCTATGATTTCACCTTTATTACGTTAATTAAATGTAATGTGCCTCAGTAACAGAGCTCAAAATATTGATCAGTTAATGAAAGAGCAAAGATCAATGCCTAATATAGGTGTCACACAGAAAGCAGAGATAGAATAAGCCCTAGTCTATTACAGTTTCACATGCTACACGTTTTACAGTTGTGCTACATCTCTATATAAATGTAGTAGGTAACACTTTCTAAAACTGAAAATATTTATGAATTTGGTAAGTAGTCAATGGGCCATACATGTAAGGAAATAATTTACTATGATAGAGTCCAGCTGAATAACTATCTGCCTTACCCACCAACAGTAGTTGCATATCTCATGCGATGCTACAGTTCTACTGTAAATTTATAGAACTTAGATTCAGAATTAAACACAGTGCTTAGGCACAAAATCCACAAAGTTCTTGGAAGATTTTAGAAGGAAAGATACTGAGTAAGATGTCACTGACCAATTTTTTTATTATTTCCCCCCCCCCCAATTTTACTGGAAAACTCCCTGAGAAGTACAGTTGATGTGATGTGCAGTAACATAAGGGCTTTGTTCTGAAATTCCACGTGGGGTAGTGTTATCAATCAATGCATCCTAGGGATTCACACAGAAATCTGCTAATGGAATAGAGTTAACTTAGAACTGTGCCATCAGTAAGTGTCACTCTCACTATTGGGAGACATTAGCTATCACAGCAGTGGCTTGGAAAAATACAGGATACGGTACATGTAGTTGTGAATTACATGGCACCTCTTTCTGTCTTTCTTTTGTCTACATAATCATGAGACATATAATAGCATTCACACTGTTACCCTGGCACATAAGACACATCAGTTAAGAGAAGAAATAAGCATAAACTGAAGAAATCACTGTAAACTTCCTATTCAGTAAAATAAAGTATAAAATAAAATAAGTGTTGAAGGTCTTGAAAACCACTAACTACATCTGCAACTTAGAGTCTGTGTCAATATTTCTCATTTTGTTGGTTACAACCCAGAAGACATCATTAAATGTCACCAGAGAGCTACATGGGAGTGAAAATGTTATGACAATTAAAGGCATGGAATTTCTCTTATTCCTCACAAATTGTTATCTTTCAAGGCAGCAGTTTTTGCGAATCTCTTGGAACAAACATTGTGACAACTACTTTTCTCACTGTTTAATTTGTAACATGTAGAAGGGGTTCATATTTTTTTTTCTAATATCTAGTCACACTTTCACTAAAATGAGCTGATGCTTGTGATACGTGATACTAGCTAGCCTTTCATAGGCAAAGCACACTAAAATTCCTGTGAGGGCAACTTGAGTGTCACCATATCAGTTGACAGGATTTATTGCAACCAGCATTGACCAAATAGTTTATGATAAAATGTACAGTATGGCTTTAGCACTTTTATGAGACTACGCTAGCCATAGGAGTTGAAATTAACTACTATTTTCTTTTTTTCCTAATGAACACCATAGCAAAAATGAATTTTCATGGCATCCAAAGGCTAACAAAATCATTGAATGTCTTGAGTTTGAGGGTACCTTAAAGATCATCTAGTTCAAACCCCCTGGCATGGGTAGGGACATTTCCTGCTAGAATAGGTTGCTCAAAGTCTCATCCAGCCTGGCCTTAAACAGTTCCAGGGATGAGGAGTCCACAACTTCTCTGGACAACCTGTTTCATTGTTTCACCAAAATTCACTTAGGAACTAAAAAGACCCTTGTTATATTTATATAAAAGCACTAGAATATTATGCCTGTATTTAGAATTTAGACCTGCATTTATCCGTGATATTAATGCAGCTACAGTCTCAGGTGACAACAGTAATTATATTTTCTTTGTGAGAAAAATTCTGCTAGTATCAGCTTTGTTTCGCTGAAGGAATTCTAGCTAATAAAATGGCTCCTGGGTTGTTCCTTGTGATTTTCAATTCAAGAAGTTATTACTGTTTCAGGCTCCTCCAGCTGCTCCTTAACTGCTGTCTCACTGGCTGTTGTACTCTCACATTGTTTCCAGCCAAGTGAGGTGCCTTACCTTCAACAAATTTAATAGCAAATCTGTGGTCACTTGAGTTGGTGGCTTACACCATATGAGTGATGGCCAATCAGAAAGGCTCTATGTTAAAGAAAGTAATACAAAAATGTAAGCAAATTTGCTAGAACTTAATGTAGTTTCTTCTAATATATATAGTCACATATATATATTAAGAGTGTGTCTTTTGTATGTAAAACCATGTTTATATTTTAACTCCCCTTAAGTGGAAAAGATTTATTAAAAAAAAAAAAATAGAATGAAGAGCCACACAACATCTACATCACCTAAGAAGTAATCTTGCTGCACAAAAGACCACAGACAGGCAAAGAAGACTGAAGTAATAGGGATCTGTAATTTGATGGTTATTTGGATTAAAATTTATTCAGAGAAAAAACAGAACAGTCTATGCTTTCCTCTTTGTCTACTATCTTTTTCTCTGCTGGTATAGCAGCTTGTACTGTAACCTAATTTAGGGAGCTGATCTAGCTGAAAAATAACCACCAGTAGACAAAATGAAGATATTTTTTAATTTTTTTTTACTTGAATTTTAATTCATGACTAGGAAGGCATGACATCATGTAAAGAAGGTGTGACATCATGTAAAAGGAGCTAGTAATGCCATCTTTAGTTCATTTCAGACTATGCCTGGAGCTTAATGTTAGAAGAGAAACAGTAAATATGGCAAGATGCCGTACAAGTATAGGACTTGGCTTGTAGGTATAGAAATGTGGAACATTCATAAGAATGCTGAAGAAACAAGTCCAGCTTTTCTAATGTCCTCTCTCCCAGCAAAGTAAGACAGTGAAGCACTGAACAACTACACTAAAAAAATGAATGGTGAAGTGAGAAAAGAGAAAGGAAGGTCAAGCCACTTCATTGCCTTGGGCATTGAACAGATTTTTATGGAATATATTTTCCACATTTACAGGGAACCAGAGTCTGTATTCTACTGTTACCCATCTCTTTCTATTTTAATGAGTGAATACAATGAGACAACAAAGGACCCTGGCAAAGTACTGGACAAAGTATAACAACAGCTAATAAAAGAAGCATAGCCTCCAGATTCCTCATGGGGAGAAGGGAATAACCAGAATTTTTGCTGTCCTGTGGGATGCAATTATGTTGTCCAGAACCAAAGAGTGACCTGTCTTCCTCCTGTGTTTATTGAATGCAAACCTGATGTCTGATTTCATTTCAACTCCCTGCCTAAGATGGATGTCCTAAGGCCAAATTCAATAGGCAGTCAGCCACTATACCTGCCAAGAGCCAGTATTTTCAAAAGATTTCATGCTAGTAGATTATCACGTCTGTTTCAGTTAGAATCAACATTTCTTTTCTAATTCACTTAACATCAAATACACCACAGTCCACAAGATGCATGCCTTAATTCCCATATAATTTACAGCACCATGTATCTAATATGTGATTCTCACATCAGAAGAATTTGGGTTAAATTTTCAGATGCTTTGGTGATGCTGGCTATTTAACTTCTTTGAATCCCAAAAGAAGAAATTTCAGGATTAATACCTGGTTATGTCTTCACAGTGAATAAAAGCAGGAACAGTAAGTTGTCTGCTGAAATATCTGAAATAGAGTCAGTATTTTACTTATCAGAGATATGGTTCTTTCAAGGGGCACTCAGAAAAAAAAAATGTGATGAAGCTTTGAAATCTTTATAGGACTTCCTTCAGTGATGTTTTAAAGGATGCCATTTCAGACAAGGAAAAACACAGCAATTTCTGTGGTCTTTGGAATATGTTTGTAATGAAATGTATAACTAGTAGAAAATGTAGGAAAAGTCACCAATAGAGCATACAGATATTTTCATTCTGATTTTTTTGTGGGTTTGAGGTCTAACTAGTATAGTGTGTCTTCAAAACCAACAGGTTTATTGTACTGCTCAGCTTTGTTAGACTAACAAGTTCTCCTAGACAGCATGACCCAAACTGATACCACTCTTTTTGCTATTGTAAAGATCTCTAGGCAGTGTATATTTCTTCACTGAAGAGACAGGTTTCTCCAGAGAACAATTCAGAGTACCTAGGATCAGCATTGTCCACTTACCAGAATTTATTATTGCAGTATGTTCCAATAAAATAATAGCATCAGGTAAACTAGCTTAGACAGCTAAGACAGTAATTTAGGCATCCTGTTTAACTACTTAAGATCAGATGAAGCAATACAGGCTGATGGCATTGCAAATGGTCATAATAAAATGAAAAACAGTAATAACAATGAAGTAATATTATTGCATATTATGGAAAACTGCCGTATTTTATCATTTGTTTTATAAAATATGAGTAATTTTCTATCAAGTCATGAAGAAATTTAGTAAAATGATGAAAGTGGAAATAATATCATACAGGGTGAATCTGCTTTGTTATAAAGTCAGTTCTTCTGGACATTTCATGAAGAACAATCTATAGGATCCTCATAAATTTAATCAGTAAGCACAGACTGTTATATATGAATATGCACCTGGAAGATTCAGTATTCAGTATTCCTAAGGTTGGAAGAGACCTCAAAGATCATCGAGTCCAACCTGTCACCACAGACCACATGACTAGAGTAGGGAAGACACTACTGCCCACTGCAGGCTTGAACTCACGACTTTCCCATTAAGGGTCTGATGCACTACCAAGCTGAGCCACCCTGCTCCTTTAAGATGGGAAAGCAAATAACTTTTCCAGAAGAGAGAGACAAGCATAGGAAAAAAAGAAGATCATTGATTTGAATCCACATCAAATTATAGCAGAACTGAACAAGATTGTTACATATTCACATATACACACAAAAAATAACATTATGCCATTATACATGCAGAGATCTCTGTGTGGTTGGGATCATAGAAGTCTGGTGATATCACCAACTCACACAACTGAAACACTGTCATAGATAGATAGATAGATAGATAGATAGATAGATAGATAGATAGATAGATATAAAATCCAGGAAGGTGAAGTGAGGTAATTACCTTTTATGCAACAGCAGTGGGGGCTGTGCCCTGGGACAGATAATGAGGTAGCTGGAAATTTATGCATTAGGATTAGGAAGCAAATCGGTATTGGCAAAGTCATGGTGGATGTCTCCAGATCTTCTGATCAGGAGGAAGAAATAAAAATATCACTTCAGAAAATGGGAAGAAACCTCACATTAACAGACCATGGTTGTCTAGACGTCAGCTTCTTCAATAGCTTCTGGGAGAATGGCACAGCAGCATGCAAATGACCCAGGATGTTTCTGAAGTTCATTGATGATAACTTTTTGACAGAGGGAATCAATGAGTTCATGTGAGCAGGTACTCTACTGTAGCTGATACACATAAGGAAGGAAAAACTGATCAGGAATATGAAGGTGAGGGGCTGCCATGACCTAGAGATTTTTCAGGATTCTGAGAGGAGGGAACAATGCAGAAAGCAGGTTCACAGTCATGGATTTTAGGACAGCAAATTTTGGCCTGTTGAGGCACCTTTCTGAAAAGTATATTAGCAGCAAAGTGAAGACTAGGGAAAATGTGGTCCTGCTACTGAATGGGACAAAGAAACTGGTAACCTATCATGTAGAGAAGGCCAAGGTACTCAGTGACTCACTCTTTGATGTTAAGAGTTCTCTTTGAGAATCCAAGGCCTCTGAAGAGTGTGCAAGTGATTAAAATATTGAAGCATGTTTCATATGAGGAGAAACTGAGAGAGCTGGAGAAGAGAAAGTTTAGGGATACCTTGTCCCTGTGTAGAAATATCTGGTGGGAGGGCACAAAGATTGCTGCTCTTTCTGGATTTTTTTAATAAATAATGGGCATATGGGCACAAATTAAAATACAGTAAATTATCCAAAGTGAGGGAAAAAATATAAGGACACTCAAACACTGGAAAAGGCTGTCCAGAGACATTATGGAGTGCCCATCCTTTAGATACTCAAACTGGGTAATGCCCTGATCTGAAGCAGACCCTTCTTTGAACTGAAGTTTTAGACTAGGTGATCTCCAGAGGTACCTTCCAGCCTCAGATATTCGAGATTCTGTGTGACTGTGTGATATATGTTACATTTTGTTAAATTGGAAGGAGTGGTAGCAGAAGTTAATTAAGCTGTAGTACATACACAAAGTCGTGCAATCATGGAGTTATAGCCATTAAGATTTCCTCTGTTATTTATAAGCAATTGAAGTCTGTACCATGCCATTGCCTGTCCCTTTCTATCTATATGTCTGTGCTGAGTGATATGAGTAGAAGGCTCGAGGCAAGATTTTTAGAGAAAGAGGAAGGCTAAGTCAATTGAAAGCAATTTCTGAGGGGAATAAAATGAAATGAAAAAATAAGAAAAAAAGACAAGGAGGAAAAATATTTGGAAAAGAGAAAAAGGGATTGAAGGATATTGAAGATATTATGTTTATGTGGCATTCTGGCACTTTTGAATACCCTAAAAAAGAATTACACCAACAGTAAGTTAGTGAATAATGCAAAAAAAATTGAAGAGAGGTGCAAAGGAAAACCAATAGAATAGCAATAGTATTTGAAACACTTTCCATAAGGAAAATGTCTGAAAAGCCTTAAAAAGAGCCGATGAAGATTCATTTAAATAACTGAGCAGCTCATTTAAGCAGTCAGCCAAAAGCCTCTCTACAGCTTTACAAAATCAGACTGTTACTATGAAATGGTGGCACGGAAGATAAAATAAAAACTGCATCATGTGCATTACTATACTTTGTGTATGTACTATACTTTGAAACAGACCCCACAAAATAGCTAGTATTCACTGCTTGCTAGAGTGTAAAGTACAGATAAAAAATCCCAGACACCATATTTAAAATGCAAAAACTAAGATCCGTTGGAAGTTGTCTTTTGCTTACAAGCACCAAAGTAAGCCAGGAAACCAGAAATTCTGTTGATCCTGCAAACTGCAGAGCCCAACCCTATCAGCCACTGATTGTTCACAGAACATCTGTCAGCAACAGAGAAAGGAAAGGTATTCCTGTTATTCATATCAGATGGAGCACATAGGAAAATTTCTTAGTGAAAATCACACCAGAATCCAAGGTCAAAATGATTCTCTTTCTGTGGATGATCTAGCCTACAAAATGCTAAGATCATGTGTCATGAGCTCCACAACTGTTGATTATCACATGAAACACATGACAGTGAAAATCATAGTCTGAGATCTGGAATTATACACTGGTCTTAAAAGTCTAAGTATTCTTTGTGACGCCTGTTTTCTATCTTCAAATGAACCATTCTGGTGTAGTATTACCTTTGCCATTACACAAAACAATGAAATGTTTGCATAGAAAAAAAATGACAAACCTTAGTACAACTACCATGTTCTGGAGAACAGGGGGAAAAATTATCATGACACTGAAAAAAGATATGTGAAATGATCAGGAGAATAAACTATGGGTAAGAAGTCAGTGGGACACATACAGCAAGGTTCTCTGATATGGAGTTTAGTCCATACAGACCTAAACTACAAACACGGTATATGAGTTCTCTAGATAGCATCAATTTTTTAATTCTGTATTCTAGCTATTGGGTGTAATGTTGGTTTGGACCAAATCGTCATTTTTTGTTTATATATGAGATTTTAATATAAAGGATAACAATACAGAACATCTTAGGATACAGGACCCACAGGAGTCCAAGGAATATCAGCTGTCTTCAAATGTTCTGCAGGTGTTTGAAACAAAAGGATTTAAAAAAAAAAAAAAAAAAAGAAAGAAAAAAAAAAAGTAGTACACACTACTGTACTGTAGAAACATGTGTCAAATTTCAGAACCAGATGAAGAGAAAAAGTAAGGCTGGTACACATGTGACCTAACTTCTACTATCTACAAAAGGGAAAAAATGGTATCTTGACTAGTCTCCATGGGTTTAAAGTTAACAGAGCAAAGGTCCACATGCTGGCACTTGGTTTGGGATTAAATTATTTTCCCCCCACTGATTATATTACCTAGATACAAGCTAAATACAAAGGGAATCCCAGATATCTAGTTTACATTTTCCCTTTGTCAGAACCTACATGTAATTGAATAAACACTATTTTAGCTTTACAGAGAGAGAAAGATAATTTATAGAAATATTCTGGATGCCTTAGTATATTCTAGCCAAAGAAAGATTTATTGTGCTTAGGAGGCTGGAAAATGAGTATTTGAAGTTATGGTTCATAGTTTGCTAGAAGTGCATAGTTTTGGGATTGATAAAGAAACCAGTGAAGGTTTTCAGGAATGTTTACAACACGTGTAGCGTGAATATGCCATAAGTCCTTGAATAAAGCTGAAAGAACTGCACAAGTAAATATCTGTAAAAGAAGGTTGGATGTGAGTAGTCTGTACAAACAGTGTCAGGAAAACATAGAAATTGTTGTTAAATGTACCATCTATATCCAGTGAAAGTTTGTAGTGCAGGACACCAAAGAAATTTTAGAATAAAATAAAATAAAATAAATAATAAAAAGCAGCAAGACAGTATTCTACTTATTGGGATATAGATACACCAACATGGTGAGCTTCCAGTAAAATGGAGATCTATGAGAAGGAAAAGTCTTTCAGGAGCATCTAAAAATCAAGAGTTTCTGTTAGAAACATAATGCTGATTACTCCTCTGTACAATCACTATCACTCATGAAAACTGAAACATATACTTCAGACCATCAAAGTAAATTCCCTATTCATCATCCAAAGAGTGAAACTCAGCTGTTAGTCCTACACTTGCCATTTGTTGTGTAAGCAGCCAATCATTTGTCTCCAGATAAATTGTTATGTTCCAAGCTGAAACAAACATCCTGACTGGCATACTTCACTGTATGTAAGCACCAGCCAGAAAACAATCCCTAAAAAAGCCAAAGCTGACACAGTTGCCAATTGTGTATTCAACTGTCAGGGAGCAACAGGATGACCAGAGCCAATCTGCATTATTTATTAGAGAGACAATATAATTTAGGCAAATCATTTTCCTTTTCTGAGAGGAAATATATGTTAATTCATTCACATAAGAAGTCTAACATTTTGCAAAAGACTGTAGGTAGAGGTAAATAGCATGCATTCTTCTATCTACATATTTCCTGCAGATTATATTTGTCAAGCAATACAAGTTCCTTCATAAAAAAAACAAAATCAAATAGTAAAAAGAAAGTGATTTGGTCTTACTACCAAGTTTTGCTTGTGGGGTTTTGTTTGTTTGTTTGTATTTTTTTTCTACAGTAAGCAATCAGCAAATAAGTGTATGTTTTCCTTGAAGTGATGAGTGCTCAGAAGATGGCCAAGATGACTCTTTAATAGGCAGCTGGTTGGCTGTAGATCTTTTGAATGGACTGTGCTCACTGAAAGATGACCAACCAACTTTATTATTCTTGCTAATTGAGTTACTGTCTGCCTGCAAGAGGATTTCAGGTGGTAAAACTGGTTATTTTATTTAGGAAACAGGAAATGAGCATAAATTAACTGAGAAAGTATCTTCTTTCATACACTGGCAACAGAAACTTGGCTGTAATAAAATACATGTTGGAAGATGCTTTCAATACTTAGGAAAATAAATTTTCTATACTTATATATGGCAGTCTACTTCAATTCTTTAAGCCTTTCAGTATTGCAGAACTAGTTAATAAAGCTAGTATATTGCTTATTAAGTAAAGTATTTTTTATTAAAAATAACTGATTGAAAATGTATTCCACAAATACTAATTTCAGGAATTTTATTAGACTCACTTTTATAGTATTCATCCTCTTTTTCTGCATTTATTCTTCACACAGTTTTAAGTAGCCCTGTTTTACGAATAGAATAGAATAGAATAGAATAGAATAGAATAGAATAGAATAGAATAGAATAGAATAGACCAGACCAGGTTGGAAGAGACCTTCAAGATCATCACGTCCAACCTATCACCCAACACCACCTAATCAACTAACCCATGTAACCAAGCACCCTGTCAAGTCTCCTCCTGAACACCTCCAGTGACAGCAACTCCACCACCTCCCCGGGCAGTCCATTCCAATGGGCAATCACTCTCTCTGTGTAAAACTTCCTCCTGACCTCCAGCCTGAACTTCCCCTGGCGCAGCCTGAGACTGATACTAAGTGTAGAAGGGAAGAGGCTTCCAAAGTCACAGTTGTGAATATGCAGGCTGGAAATATTTGTGCTGTCACTTGCAAAAGAAAGAGTAACGAAATAGTGTGAATTATATCATCGGTTACTACTAAGAAATGCATGTCAAACACCAGAGGTAAAGAAAATCTTGATTCTTTTAGGAAATAAAAAATAAAGAAATCTTTTAAAAATGTAGAATGGAAAATTCATTGAAAGAAAGTGGGAAATGTTCATCAAGCAAGTGTAGGTATCCTGTAAATGAAATGGCTATTTTATGGAGTTCAGGGGAGGTGGTTGTGCTGCTTATATTAGCATAAGTAGTAGCAATAGTTGTAATAATTTCCTTTTTATAAAGCCTCAGCTCCTTCTTGTTCATAGTGAAACCTCAGTGGTTGACAATATAATTCCTAAATATCTTGCTTCATTTATTCATCAAAGCAGCAGATAAAAGCAAGTATGTGACTAGAGAGCACAGTATTCCAACACCCCCATTATCAACACATAACATACTGGATCCCTGGCACACCCTGAAAGAAATACAAGTATTGCTAGGCCTAAATAAAGCAAATTCCTTCTTTAAAATTATGCCTTCTACCATCTCTCTTTCACTGACTGAAAACATTTTCAGGTTGTCTTGTAGCTATACAAAAGGGTCCAGCTAAAAGGATTTTCACCTTGATTTCTGACAGGTTTCAGAACAGAAATGATTAACAGGCTTGATCTGCACAACAGATGCTCAGAGCCATTACAGAGCAGCATATCAAGCGACACATTAAAAAGCACTTTCATGAGAGATAGCACCATAATGCTGCATTCCATTACAGTGTTTTTCCTCCACACAGCTCAGCTCACACAGGAGTCTTCTACCTTGATGCAACCATTTCTTCAGGAGATGAAGATGACTTCCTTCAGGTTTCCAATGCTGAAACTATGCAAAATGCTCCTCTTATTTGTCATCTTTTTCCTAACATATAAATCACTAAAATAAGCATTTTTAAATTGTTTCAAACTCTCTTCACTTGATTTAGACTCTGGGCACTGTGAATTTCACTCTTACTAATATGCACTAACCAAAGCAAGTGTGAGTGTACTAATTAGTAATTTCACATCCTAACTGACAGACATTGTTTACCCTAACATCAGTCATAGAATTCATGTGTTAGAGAAATTTGCATCTAGAAAACATGATGTCAGGATAAGTACAAAATGAAGGACAAAGAAAGGACATGCTTCTGCAACTGTCAGTCTAGGCTAAATGATGAAGAGATTTCCACCCCCCCCTAAAAACACTGTATTGTCAGGCTTACTAATTACCATCTTCAAATGCTCTCTTAGTGAAGTAATAGTAAAAAAATTAGCCACAAAACTATTTTTAGCTGTGTATTTTTTTTCCAATGTGACAGAAACTTCAAAAGCATGCATATTTTTTTTTTCTTTTAAAATGTACCATAGTAAAAATTTTTTTCTACCTACATTTAAGGCCTCTCATTCTTCATTTTGTCATGAATATGAGCAATGGCTAACCTCTGTTTTTCATCCAATAGCTTTCTCCATCCTTTTCACCTTATTCTTCTATCTATAGACCTAAAGTTCTATAGACTAAATATTCCAGAGGAGCAAAGTTGCAGCACTTTGTATTTCTGCTGACTACCACTTTTTTCATTTCAAAGACATTTTTAAAAATTGTATGACTGATCAAGAGAAAAGAACTGAGATAGGAAAGTGATAACAGATATTAAAATACAGCTTAATAACAAATGTCTCATCTGGAAACTAAATAAAGTGAAAACAGTCATTAAAAATATCTAATGAAAAATAGATCAATATTTACATTATTTTATTATTAAAATATTTGAAGTGATGGGTTGCTGTTTTTTGAATACAAAACTTTTGGGACAATTTGTTCTTAAAAAATTGTATAAGACCCCTTTATCACAGCACAATTTTCATGCAGATTTAGAATTGATCAGTAAATGGGGAAAGATATGCAAAACAACCAAAGAATAGCCCCACTTTTCAGTGTTCCTTCTCTCAGTAAAATAGAAAGGATCCTACTTCATATATACTCTTCTTTGCCAGGAAGTTCAAGATGACACTAAGTTGAGTGATGTAGTTGTTTCACCCAAAGGAAGGAATGGCATCTGGAGGGATGTGCTTAAGAAGTGGGCTCATGTGAATCTCATGAAGTTCAATAAGGCCAAATACAAGGCAATGCCCTGTGTCTGTATGGACTCAGTTATAAATGGATTGAAAGCATCCCTGAGGAGAAGGACTTGGAAGAATTGGTGGATGAAAAATTCAACATGAGGATGGGATCTTCAACAGTAGTCATACTATACCAGATGTTCCATGCATACACACACATTAATTCCCACTTAAAAACGTTGACATTCATTTTTATACATGTTCTATTCCTATATGCTTCAAATGGGTTCTAGGAAAGTGACAAAAGGCTGAAATCCCATTATAAAGCCAGTATCTGTGATGCTGCATTGAATTTTTATTGGAGATTTTCCTACAGTAGATCTGGAAATTGATGTTCATATTCCAATATTTGAGTTAAATTGTCCTTCCTTTTCAAAAAAAACAAATATTACCAGCATTTTGTAATTCCTGCTGACAACAATGCACAAATAGATTATTGTTTAGGTTCAGTAAGATTCAGAGGTAGACTAATAGGGGAATAACATGGCACAGTCCCTCAATCATGTACATGTGTAACACATGTAATTAACCTTGTAACACACTGTCGTAGGGTTGGAAGGGTAAGGCCAAAAAGCCTCCTCCCTCCCCCCTGTAAAGTAAAGGGAAAGAAAATTTGAAGGGGAAGGGAAAAAAAACTCACAGCTGAATTAGCAAAGCAATGGGAGCTGTATATTTACAAAGTAGGGAAACACAGGGGAATACACAAATTTACAATATTTACAATATATACAAAGATATACAATAAAGTAGCACAGAAATGAGAGTTCCCCCCCCTGCTGAGGAGGTTTCCCACCTCTGCTCTCCCCTCTCTCCCCCTTTCCCCAGAGCAGGTTAGAAAGAGAGAGAAAGAGAAAAAAGTTAGAAGCAGTTATGTGTTAATTGGAAAGCAGTTAATACAGGCCTTGCAGTTTATCAGTTTTCAAGGTCAAGCCTCGGCCAAAAGCCCAGAAACAGCTGCTGCTGCTGAAAGAGGGGAAAACAGAACTGAACTGGAAAAGTGCAGGAAATCCCAATATACCCTGCTGCACTCCCAGTTCAGAAGGTGCTTCCTCCCAATCTACCAATGAAATTAGTTTAGATCCGTCTTTTTCGTTTACCAACTTCCGACCACTATATTCCCTTTCTTAAGGGGACAGCCTCAACCGGTCACACACACATGTGAACTGTCTGTGACCCTGGCCATCCTATAGGTTCAGCTATCAGGTTTTTCTATTGCCAAAGGGCGTTAATTGTTTTTGGACAGTATTAAAACCAGCCAAGACTTACAGGATGGCCAAGGGATCAGGCCTAGCCAGCATGGATTTAGGAAGGGCAGGTCCTGCCTGACCAACCTGATCCCCTTCTATGATCAGGTGACCCACCTGGTGGATGTGGGGAGGTCTGTTGATGTAGTCTACCTGGACCTCAGCAAGGCCTTTGACACCGTCCCCCATAGCAAACTCTAGGCCAAGCTGTCAGCCCATGGCTTGGACGGGAGCACACTGCGATGGGTTAGGGACTGGCTGGATGGCCAAGCCCAGAGAGTGGTGGTGAATGGTGCCACATCCAGCTGGCAGCCAGTCACTAGTGGAGTCCCCCAGGGATCAGTGCTGGGCCCTGTGCTCTTTAACGTCTTTATTGATGATCTGGATGAGGTCATTGAGTCGATCATCAGTAAATTTGCTGACGACACCAAGCTGGGGGCAAGAGTTGATCTGCTGGAGGGTAGAGAGCCTCTGCAGAGGGACCTCGACAGGCTGGACAGATGGGCAGAATTCAATGGCATGAGATTTAACACATCCAAATGCCGGGTTCTGCACATTGGCCACAACAACCCCATGCAGTGCTACAGGCTGGGGTCAGAGTGGCTGGAGAGCAGCCAGGCAGAGAGGGACCTGGGGGTGCTGGTTGATGGTAGGCTGAACATGAGCCTGCAGTGTGTCCAGGCAGCCAAGAGGGCCAATGGCATCCTGGCCTGCATCAGGAACAGTGTGGCCAGCAGCAGCAGGGAGGTCATTCTGCCCCTGTATACTGCACTGGTTAGGCCACACCTCGAGTCCTGTGTCCAGTTCTGGGCCCCTCAGTTTAGGAAGGATGTTGACTTGCTGGAACAAGTCCAGAGAAGAGCAACAAAGTTGGTGAGGGGTTTGGAACACAAGCCCTATGAGGAGAGGCTGAGGGAGCTGGGGTTGCTCAGCCTGGAGAAGAGGAGACTCAGGGGTGACCTTATCACTCTCTACAACTTCCTGAAGGGAGGTTGTAGACAGGCGGGTGATGGTCTCTTCTCCCAGGCAGCCAGTACCAGAACAAGAGGACACAGTCTCAGGCTGCACCAGGGGAGGTTCAGGTTGGATGTTAGGAAGAAGTTCTATACAGAAAGAGTGATTGCGCTATGGAATGGGTTGCCCGAGGAGGTGGTGGAGTCGCCGTCATTGAAGGTGTTCAGGAGGAGACTTGATGGGGTGCTAGGTGCCATGGGTTAGCTGTTTGGGTGGGTTGGATTGGTTGATGGGTTGGACACGATGATCTTGAAGGTCTCTTCCAATCTGGTTTGGTTTATTCTAAAGTTTATTCTAAAGATTAGGCAATTTGCCTTGGTCTTACCCAGAAAGAAGCAAAAACCAAATGCTACCTGAAGAATTTGCCCAAGCAGACAAACTACACCGTGGCCTTGAACCTGGACCAAGGCAGGCAAGACTCCAAGAGTCCTGTGCTGGAGGCAGAAAGGGGAAAAGCCCCAAGAGAACTGAATCCCAGAAGAGCCATGGAAAGGCTACAGCCCATGAACTGAGCGCGAGAAAGAGAGAGGCCCCTTAGGCCTCTCCAAGACAAGGCAAGGCTACAGCCCAGCAACAGAGCACATGAGAGAGAGAGGCCCCTTAGCCTTCTCTGAGCCAAAGAAAAGCTCCAGACCATGAACTAGGCACAAGAAGAGGGAAGCGCCTTAGCCTTTTCTGAGCCAAGAGCCACTTGAGTTACAGTTACAGCATCTGGGAAGATACTGGACAAAAGAGCAAGCCATGAGTACCCAGATAATTTCCTACAGAATCCTTGTGGGAAACTGTCGATCGCATCATCAAAGCTTCCAGTTTAAATCACTGTATTGGAAATTCTCAGATTTGTGCTTAAATTGTTTAACTGTCTTCATACATGGAGTATATTAATCACAACCAAATAACAGAACCTGTAAATGGATTTTGCAAATAAGTTATGGTGGTGGTTGAAGACACCACTACTGAAAATATTAAATATATGAATATATATATTAGTGCATGTCCTTTGCTGTTGAGTGGTAAAAATAGACTGTGAATAGTTTGCAATATTAAAAACATGACTGTGGTAAATATTCGTAAGATACTTGGTGATAGGAAAAAAAATACAGTAAAGACATGCCCTAAGCCAAGTGTCAAAAGGACAAGTTTATCTAGGCCTTTTTAAAGAGAAAATATTTATAAAAATATGAGTTTTAATCATACCTTCCTGATAATTAGTGCTGTTAGGAAAAAAAATCAAGGAGGGTTGAAAATGAATGTTCATGACTACCTCCAAAGAAAAATAACATGGATTAAATAAAAGATAATTATAGTATTTAGAACTGCTAGGTTTGATTCCAAAAGGCAAATGATTTAAATAAGGATCAAATAAAATCGTAATTCCCAAGAACTATGAGCACATGGCAGACCTGGTGATGGTAGCCAGGATCAGTCACAATCCAGGAATCACCAGCACAGGTGTGTTCATGCTATAGGTCCAAGGTAAAACCAGGAGCACAAATTGGCAAGGTGAGGGTTAATGAGGTACCTGGGCAAGCACAGCCTGAGAGAATGACTGACCTGATCCAGCCCTGTGGATATCCTGAGAGGAAAGTGGGAATATTTGGCTTGCAGAGATGCCAACAAACCAGCATTTCTGTGAATCTGTGAATTCCTGTAACTAGAATGGATGAAATAGAAATGAAACTCCAAAACTGCAGTTAGCAGAAACAGCTACACCACAATGATTTAAGTCTTAAATTCTATACCAAATGACTGGCAGGTCACGTGAACTTTGCTGTATATCCAAACAGCATCTAGACTGTTATTACATTTCAGTTTGCAATGTCCTTGTGATGTTTCTAGATTGTTGTAAAGAAAAAATAATAATAAGGTAAATTATGGATTATTAGGCTTTCCACATTGAAGTAGAAACTGAAGATTCTGCTGGAAAACATGATGGCTATCTCTGAACTGATTAATAAAAGGACTCACCCACTATTCCATTGCTGAAACCAAGTGATATTCCTTGGGTTGTGTCCATACAAGCAAATCTCTTTATCGCAGCCAACAGAGACTCCTCAAACAGACTGTATATAGAGAATGGTTCCTGGGTCACTTCATTCTATGAACTGTGACCAGATGTTATCTAGGGGAGTGTTGGCTTGAAATAGCCCAAAACTGTTATAGGAACTGAGTTAACAATTACTGTGTAAGAATGAGTGCACAATAGTTCTTGATCTCAGATCCTGGCCCTGTTATTTTCTAATATGAAGATGTAAGCAGTGTGCATATTGCTTAATGGAAAAAAAATGAAAAGTTATATTTAAAGCTTACGCATTGCGGTATGTATTTGGGTGAAAGATATAAAATAGTGTCTTGTATTAGGACATGGAAAAATCTAGTACAATGGAAATTTTTCTCTAAATCATTGAATTCCTCCCAGGGGTACAAAACATAAAGAGACACCATTAGTAATTCAGGCCAGACCCACCATATTTTAATGCATATGTCCTCTTGAAGGGTCCCTGGATATGAATTTCCTCACCTCTGTTTCTCAGAAAGGAGAACAAAGAAGATTATTAAAGAAGTACAAAATGCCATATTCATATTGTTTCAATCTAAATTAAATGAGAAATAATCATTTAAATACCCTGGGGGTCTGGATCTAGGTCTTTTACCTGTAGTCATACAAAAAGTCTCATAGAGTACACTTCAGAAGGATCTTCTTCATCTCTTAATAAACTGTATTGATTAGAATAAAGGGTCACCCTCCACAAAATAGAAATGCCAAGAAAAAATATTTTAGTATATTTATTGAAGATACTAAAATCTAGATACTATTTATGTTTTCATTGTTTACATGATTTTTTGTGAGCATAGTTTTACTGGTGCTTTAGGTACCAAGTGAATAGTTAAAGTTAGAATAAATAGATATTTCAGTAGCTAATTGCATTTTTAATAACTACTCCAATCTACCTCACTAAAATTATTTTATGACACACTTTGAAAAATCTAACTGTTATGCTACTGTTTTATACTTTTAAGTTTGAAAGTACTGACCCAAGGATGTAGTCCAGGAGAGAAATTGCCCCTTATTCACAGGCTCAGATACTTAATATCACATGGTAAACATATTTTAATACATGCCTGAAGTTGTGAGTCCAGCTTAAACAGAAGCTAAAGAAACTACTATTGATTTTCATCCCATTTGCTGTTAAAAATGCAATGCGTTTGAATACTAGTCTTTCTGTTCTAGGATCTTTTGTTTCGTCTTGTTTTTAATTATCTTCGTATCTTTTAGCAGAATTTTGTTCTACCCATTCAGCCAGATGGAGCTCCTGGGTTACATTTTGTTAGTATTTTTCCACTCGTGTGAACCATTCTATTTACCTTGCTAGAGTGAAACAAGTTTTCTGGTTTAAAATGTATTTTAATATCCTTGTGTATAACCATGATATGTATGCATATATACATAGATACTTGCAGCATACTTCTATATAATGCACATACATTTACACCCATACAGTTATTCCAAGCATCTGCATGTATTTATTTCTTTTCCTATGTACAAGGAAAGAGTCGTAGAATCATAGAATAGTCTGGGTTGAAAGGGACCTCCCAAGGTCATCTAGTCCAACCCCCTTTGCAGTAAACAGGGGCATCCTCAATGAGATCAGGTTGCCCAGAGCCCTGTTGAGACTTGTTTTATGTATCTCCAGGGATGGGGCCTCATCCACTTCCCCAGACAACCTGCTTCAGAGTACCACCACCCTCATAGTAAAGAACTTGTTCCTAAAATACGATCTAAATCTACTCTTCTCTAGTTTGAAGCCACTGCCTCTCATCCTATTACTACAGGCCTTTGTAAACAGTCTCTCTCCATCCTTCTTATATGCCCTTTCAGGTACTGGAAGGCTGCTATTATGTCTCCCCAAAGCCTTCTCTTTTTCAGGCTGAGCAACCCCAGCTCCCTCAGCTTATCCTCATAGCGGAGGTGCTCCAACCCCATGGTCATTTTGAGGCCCTCCTCTGGACCCATATCATCATGTCCATGTCCTTCCTGTATTGCGGGCTCCAGATCTGCAGTACTCCAGGTGAGGACTCTCCAGAGTAAAGTGCGGAATCACCTTACTCAGTGTGCTGGGCACTCATCTTTTGAGGCAGCCCAGGATATGATTTGCTTTCTGGGCTGCAAGCACACACTCTCTGCTCATGTCCAGCTTCTCATTCACCAGCACCTCTAAGTCCTTTTCCACAGGACTGCTTTCTATCACCTCATCCCCCAATTTGTATTGATAGTCAAGATTGTTCTGCCCCAGGTGCAGAACCCTGCACTTGCTCTTGTTGAACTTCATGTGGTTCACCTGGGCCTACCTTTCCAGCTTTTCCAGGTCCTTCTGGCATATTGACAGCACTAGGGATGGTAATCTTCCAACATTACAGTTATACATTTATCACAGGTCCTATTGTTACCTGAGTATCTAGAGGTCCCTGTTTCCATTCTGTAAAGTGTTAACCTGGGGCTAGATCATTAAAGGTACCCATTGCTGGACATGAGTATGGTTCCAGGAAGGTTGGTGGCACCCAGATGAGTTACTGGCACCAAGACAGTGTTGAATAACATTATACTTTACCTGAAACAGAATCACAAGCATTCAGAGACTTTTAAAAACATGTAGGCACATATAGGTATTTCTGACACTTCCAGTATCACCTAATTTTAACAAGCCCAGTTTGGCAGAAATCACCACCTCATCTTCGTTGAATTTTCTATTCCTCACATTTGCCATAGGACAGATATCTGTATCTCAGGCTTCTACTGTGCCTAACAGAGGTTTGCCATTGCATTTCCTCTGTAGTCAATGGACAGGGACAGTGACTTCAGGATGGTGATACAGAATAACTGTGACCTGAATCAGTTCAGTGGGGTCTGTCCAGACCTGATTATTACTGTGCTGAATCTATAAGAGAAATGCAAATTTCTGCGTACTTAAGGAGGAAGAAATATAACTTATAAGTCAGTGCCTGAGGCTACTAGTCACTTGTGATTTCATTCCTCCTTCCAAAATTCAAGCTCACACACAGGCACTTTTTTCTTTTCATTTTATGAGAAATGAGGGTGGAAATGCCATTTAACAGAAGATTACCAATGTTAGTATTTTGGTTGTAATTGGACAAATTTACAAATTCTCTTGGGTATTTTAAAATAATTACCAAAGGTAGGGCCTGGAGATTTGCTGAGCTCAGTAAGCAGTAGCAGATTCACTTTTAAAGTCTCTAGTGACTTTATGTCTTTAAAAAGTGTATTACAGATGCTAAGTTTTTATTAATGATTCCAGGCTTGGAACAGTTGAAATAACTGTAGAATAATAAAATGTTTCATATGAAGTATTCTGTGACCCAATTTCTCACTCCTCACTGGTTATGAGCTAGTAGTAGGAGAAAATGGAAAAATTACATAAAAGACACAGTGATTTAGATTACCCAACTAAACAAAGTTGAATATAGTTCCTGTCTTTATAGCAGAAAGAAAGCTTCATATTGTGTTTGAAACAGTGTATGAACATTTTCCCTCTGTGGTAGGATGAGTTACACTGTCACTGTTCTGTATCTTCAGCATGGGTCAAAGTGTGATAAATTCATGAAGCCAATTATTTTTTAGATTACCAAGACCTTCATTGTTTGCTAAGCTATTCAACATAAATAATGTCATTGTATCATGAAGAAGTTTATATATATTCTAAATAGTAATAGCAATAGTTAATGGTAATGAAAACAGATGGTGGTTCTATAAAGTATCCATATACATATATACAGTTGGGTTTAGAAATTTACCTGGTTAAAATGTCTCATTGATATTCAGTATTTGTGTGTGTGGGGTCATGTATTTTTGAAGGAGTTTTGGCTGAAGATCTACTTGAGTTCATGAAAGAAGGGTTGTAAGGCTGAGGCAGAAGTTGTCAGGTTGCGGTCCCTTACTTCAAAGTCCAGGAAGCTTATTCCTATATAGTGTGGGTTTTGACAAACAATATCTCTTGGAAACTTCTAGATAACACAGATATAACTTTTCTTCATGACCTTTTTCACACTGATATTACTTAGATTACTCTTATCACTACCTCCCAGTATAGCTCGAAAAAAACATTTTGGAGCAGAAATTCTGCTTAGAAATTTTGTATCAGTTGCACTACAGACTTATGTTTTTTTTTTAGCAGATGTCTGCTTCCCTTGCACTCCTCCTCCTTCACTTGTTTTGTGTATAATTAAAATCATGCAAACAGAAAATGCCACAATTAAAATTTCCTCTCCAGTTCTGTGCAAGGACAAAGCAATATAATTATTCCTTGCTTAAGCTCTGTATGATCTTATTTCAAATGCATTTCAACCCTCCTTAATTTCTTTGGAATTTTGAAATTAAAATTAAAATTAAAGGAATGGAAGGGGTCATTAAGTTAATCAGAGCCCTGAGCCAGGGAACCAAATGCTGGATTACACTGTTGTATCTTTGCCTTCCCAAGGGAGCTCAGAGATGGTCCTACATCTCGCTAGCTGCACCGAAGAGCAAATATATGTACCTCAGGAAAATAATGGAATTAAGTGCCAAATTAGGAGTCTAAATGTGTTTGGTATAATAATATGACATCTTTTGATGGAAATTGAAGAGGATGAAAGAATTGCTGTAAGATGCACTTGCAGGCTGGAAGTGTTTCTTTCATAATTAAAAGCTTAACACAGCTTCTTGAGTTTATAATATAAATGTGGGGATATCCTGTGTTTGGATTATGAGGGCCTTCTCTTGATTTAAGCACAAGTCAGTGGAAATGTTGTACAACTCATGATTCATAACCTGATGCCAGTTCAAGTTTACTAAGCAAAACTGTAGAAACTTGTGAGTGATTGACCACTGTAGCAAAGTTCCAAGAAAATAACCAAATGATCCATAATGTCTATAAAGAGCACAGGATATTTTAGAGAGATGCTTCTTAACAGATCTAAAGGTAGAAGAAATACATTAAATTTTTTATTCCTTTTCCATCTTCTCATAGCTTTGCAACAAGAGATGTAGGTGATGCAGAGGAGACTTGAGCCAAATGGAAAATTTTGAAAAGCTAATCTGTGCCTCAGAATGTTTTTATTAAGGAGAAACAATATTTTCAATACGTTCTTGCCATTAAAAGCAAACATCTGAAGTTGAAGAGAGAAAACAGACTTGAGTAATTTGAAAAAAAAAAAAAAAGAATAATTAAAAATTGGATGAACTATTATTCTTAATAAATAGATTATTTCCTTCTAATACCTGAATAGCCTTCTGACAGCTTGAAGGGAGCCTACAAGAAGGCTGGACAAGGACTTTTCACAAAGGTGTCTAGCAACAGGACAAGAGAGACTAGTTTTAAGCTAAGGGAGAGTAGGTTTAGACTAGATCTTAGAGTTTCTTCAGTATGAGGATGGATGCTAAGACTCTGGAATAGGTTGCCCAGAGATGTTGTGGATACACCCTCCATGGAGGTATTCAGGGCCAGGTTGGGTGAGACCTTAGGCAACCCAATCATGTGGAGAGCCATTCCTCCCCATGGCAGGGTGGTTGGAATAGGTATCTCTAAGGTCCCTTCCAACCGAAACCACTATTATTTTATGATTGTTTGTTATTTTACTTCAGATCTGTTTTGATAACAATGATTGAGGCTTTTATTCTTAAGAAAAATAACTTTTCCCAAAATTATTTATTTAAGTATTATTATCAGTTCCTTTATATCTGCTTGTAATACCCTCTTTTTCCATAACCACAAAGCAAGACAAAATGTTGTTGTTGTGGGATTTTTTTTTGTGTTTTTTTTTTCTTTCATGAGACATTTAGAAAAATAATATCTATATATGGACAACAAACAAGAGCAAGTTTTGATTCAGCTATGGTGTGCATATAACTTTGCTTTAGCTTGTTTTGGAGTAGTCAACAAGAAATCAATAAGAATTTAGGGGTCTAAATAGAAGTTAAAGCCCCAGATAATTTCTTGAATCTTGGCCAAAAAAGATGAAATGGCTTGGCAGAGGATAGCAGAAACCCATGGTCTAGATCCAGATCTTCTAGTGTTTTCCACTTTACGACACATATAGGGCCATCCGTTTCCAGATGTTTTGTTGTGTGATACTTGTCATCCACAACCAAACCAAAGAGTGTTTCAGTTCTTCATTGCACTTCATGTAGAGGTAGGATTTGCTCTGCGGTTTACAGCAGCCTCACTTTTTAATGGTTATTGTCAAAACAACCTAATGCTATTAAATTTTGGATCATCCCTGGGAAAGATCTAACAAAGCTCCAAATGTACATCTCTTTGAACTGCATGAAAACAATTTAAATAAATTAAATGCCTCAGATAGGGTAAGCCTAGCAAAGGTTGCAGAGTAATAGAGAACACAGTCCCCAGAGATATTTTTTTCAGATGATTTCATGGCAGCTGACATCAGTAAGATGCCTGCCAAGGCAAATGAGCTGCAACATTTGAATGATGTCATACGCAATAACAAAGAAAATAAAAATTTAAAAAGAAAGAAAGAAAAGGAAGACACTGACAACCAGATGCCAAAGGTATTGAATTTGGCAGAACATTATCTCCTTATTCTGTTGCAATTTATTAATTTTTATTGTTTTCTTTACTGAAATTCCCTTTTGGGGATGTGCCTTTGTACACCCATGCCATACAGTCCTTGAGTCAGTTTTTATGATTCAGATGGGAAAGAGTCAGAAGATTGAAGGAAGGGAGAATCAAGAAGCAGGCTCTGTCTCTGCTTCTTCTCATGGTTCTTGTAATATTCCTGGTCCACATCTCTGCCTTCTCCTCTTCACAGATTCCTCAGCTCTCTCTCAGGAACCCTGTGGACCAGTTAGGAGCTAAATTGATCTCCCGAATTTATGCTTTTAAAAAATATTTTCCTAATGTACTTGTGACAAACAGCACACTGAATCTAGGGAGTTATGCTTGTGGAAGAATATATATGGAAAAAAAATGGAAGAGCAACCAGATTTATTTGGAAAGTTAAGAATGCTCCAAGATTCTTGTTATTCATATTGGCCCTTTCCACACAAACATCCACTGTTTTTTTGAGTGGAAAGGAGAGAAGAGAAAAGCTGATGGATTTTTTGCTGTGATTTACCAAATATTTGTCAACTTTTTAACTAAGGCCTTATCTGTGAAATGTTTACTTTACTTGTTAGCTTCTTTCCATTTATGCACTGCAGTCACACTCAAGTTGAAAAATTGTAGTCCTTGGTCACTCTACTGACATTTTAAAAATATCCTACCACATGTGAGATAACAGATTAATTCTGTTTTGTCCTAAAAGTTTTGAACTTCATACACTTCTTCACTAAAGTTCTGATGAGTCAAATCCTTTTGTGTAACCCTGACTACAGAAATTGAGATATATACTCACCCAGCAGCATATTTTATTGTGATCGATTCCTTTTTTGCCTAACCTTTAACATTCCTTTTATTAAGGACAAGAAGGGATTGAGAAAATCCCAACATTCAAATTTAAAATATCAGTAGGACATTGGGAAGATGTTTAAGATTTAAGATGGAATCCTCAAGATATTAATTTATTTTCATCATGTTTACATTCATTGCATGCATGCATTTAAAAAATGTTCATGTCTGTGTTCATACTGTCTGACATGAGACATATCACATGAATGTGTAGGAATATATATTATCTGTCTAGTATTAAGCAATATTTTTTTATTCTTATTTTTTTTTTACTTGTAATATTATCTTTAACAAACCCCAGTATTTCAATTGTAGTTAAAAACCAAACCAACAACAACAAAAACACACAAAGAAAAAAAATAGTGAAACCCACCACACACTAAGTAAATGTCTAGTAATCTTTCTCTTATCTGATTTCATAGTTAATGAAGTAGTAAAAATACTGAGAGGTGTGACTAGTTGGTGTTATATATAAAAATGGATTTCTGATGTAAGCATGAGAAACAACATAATTTTACTTTATTTTTTATAATCTATTTATATTTTTTTTCCCAGACATAAAAAGTGGTTACTCTTTACAGTAACTAAAGAAAAATACTCATTAATTCTGACAGCTTAATCATAGTTGTTGACCCACATGTTTGGTTTAAGAAAGGACAGTAGGCTTTGTTTATTGAGTCTGTGCTTTTGTAATTACTGGGAAACAGATGATTGAACCAATGGAAAAATAAACAGTATAATAATAGCTTTTAAATTATATGATTACTCTTCACTGAAAAGGCAAAATCTGAAGTAGACTCTCTCTCTAAAAACACCTTTAATACTTGGTTTCTTAGCTGTATTTCTTAAAAAACAAAAGCGCTGATATTCATAATTGTTCACTTTATGAGTATGAAACGTTCTTTTCCTCTGAATTGCTATAATTACCAAATGTGTTACTTTGTAGGCCTCATACATTGTTGAATTTCCATTTATCATAGCACATTAGGTATACTTTTTCCTCTTTTTCACTTTGCTTATTGTCTGTTTTGGCCCCTGTTCAGGGAATTACTCAGGTTTATGGAGTTCCATCGAGACTCAAGTCTGCACCTAAGTATCTCAGTGAATCATGCTTTCCAGAATTAGACTTCTACTGAACTACCAATGAAATATCTTAAGACAATGTGCAATGGATTGGAGAAAGGACAAATATAACTGGAAGTTAAAGTGATATTTCTGCATGTATAAACATGTCCAATATCTGTACATGACCATAAAGAGCCTCGATGACAAGTACTGCCACAAGTCAATAGAAAGTCTAGGTGAAGAACCTGTAAAACACACTAGTAAGTCAAAGCAAGATTTCTAGCTAGTTACGTGCTTGAAGAGCCTATAGCTAGAATAGATTAGAAAAGTAAATTATTTGATTTTAAAGAATAGGAAAATAAATACTTAAAATAATATTTTTCAACCTCTCACTGCAGCCTCTCTTTATTTGAAAGGCACAAGAATCAAATTATCTAAGTCATAGGAGTTCATCAGAAACAACTGAAAACTCAGAGTTTATTGTATGTTAAAAAGGTGAGTGATCCTTGGAACGAAATTGTTGTAAGAAAGATGTCTACAGAAAAGATTTTCATCAGAGCTAGACAGGTAAAGAAAATCCCATGAAAGTTTTGTTCAGAAGTAAAAAAAATCTTGTCTTACGAAGATTTGCTGAGACCTCCAGGTCCAATCAGATCTCTATAGAATTTTTTATTATTTTTTTTTGCCATAAAGCAGTACAGAGATATCCTAGCATTTATATTTTGATAATGAGAAAAATAGCTAAGATTTAAATCCTGCAGAATTCCTGAAAAAAGTGAAATTATTATTTTTGTCCAACCAAAAGTTTGATCAGATTGGATGTTTCAAGAGAACCTGCCAATTACAGTAACAATTGCTTTTAAAATATATTTGATACAGTAAATTTATTATCTCAATGAGCGGGAATATAGGGAACAACAAATCTTACAATGTTTTAATATTTTAATATTAATATTTTGCTATTAATTCTACACATATTTTTAGAATACCTAATGGATGATAGAGTTTTTATTTTAATATTTGTTATTTCCTTTGTACTTTGAATAGAGAATGTGGTAATACACCAGTTTAAATGTTTCAGATTTTTGTTAGTCCTTCTTAATGTTACGCTGCAACTACCTTCCAGTACATGAAGAAGACTGCTGCTAAAACTACGTGAAGTCTGTTACTTTGTGAGGCAAAATTTACATACATACATCAGAGAAAAGTCACATTTGTTTCCAGATTACACACTGCTCTTAGACTTTCAAAAATCCATCTGCATTGTTTGAACTGAGGAACAAAGATGAATCCAAAAACTACACAAAGGACATAAGAGTTATTTTATCCCAAATGAAACTTAACAGATTTTATGAAGCTTGCGTGAATTGAAATTGTTAGAATTCAGTTTCTGGTTCCATGTGCTTATCTGAAGAATTCATTTAGCCCACAATGTTCAAGGAAGTGTAACTCCATGACTAAATAGCTGTTTAGTAAAGTAGTTTAATAAGAAGCAACAGCAGACCCATTTCTCGGGGAAGAAATATATGCTAATATATGTAATGGTTTAATAATTTTTCAAGTTCATTTTCAATATTATTTTCAGTGCTGTTATTTTTAATGCTGTTGGTTTCAATGCTGTTAGTTTCCTCAGCTTTGGTTTCAGATCTGTTTTTACAAGTGTACTGGACTCTGAAGCCTGCCTGCATATTTGAAGTTTTCAACTTTGTTTACTGATTAACAATGCCAGAAGCTGCAGCTGAAATTTTACTCACTTTAATTAGTTTTACTCGCCCACTGCACAAATGAAATATGAGTTTATTTAATGTGACAGTGTATGTACAGATCCAGTGATTTGACTTTTGCTCTTTAATACATTTCTTCAAGTTGTTATACTTGGTGCTTCATTTATATCCATAACTGAAAAGTCATTGGTCTCATCTTGTCTTTAGAGCCTTGCCATACTTGCTAATGATGTGCATGACTGGTCAGCATAACAAAAACATATCATAGCTTTTTTTTTTTTTTTTTAAAAAAAGGCATTCTGTGAATTAATATAAATAATTATAGCCTTTAAAACCAACTCCTATTAATCTACTGCAATTTGTTTGTTCCCATCAGTCACAAGACTGGACTTTTCCCTTCTCATTCCTAAGAATAAGAAGCCTTGATGTTACTTGCTGTAATAAGACAGGATGATGAGAAAGCAGTTTGCTAATCCTGAATCTCATCCTATGGAGTAAGGATCACTATTTGGCATGATCAAAGACAGTACTAACAGTTAGATTTCTTCAATGTCTGTTGTTCCAGAATATCAAAATTATTTAGAATATACATAATACAAGCTAGAAGGATGATTGTGGAACTTGAACATCTCTCCTATGAAGAAAGACTGAGAGAACTGGGGCTGTTTAGTCTTGAGAAGAGAAGGCTGAGAGGGGATCTTGTCAATATTTTTCTGAGGGGTGGATGTAGAGATGAAGGTGCCAGTTTCTTTTTGGTGGCGCCCAGTCATAGGACCAAGAACCAAGAAACAATGGGGATAAGCACACAGAAAGTTCCACCTCAATATGAGGAGACACTTCCTTACAGTGAAGACAACAGAGAACTGGAACAGGCTGCCCAGCGAGGTTTTCTGAAGACTTTTAAAACTCATCAATGTGGCCTGCTCTAGGTGATCCTACTTTGGTTGGACTCGATCTCCAAGACAACACAAATAATAAGCCAAGCTTAGATAAACAGTCAATATTTTAATTGTGTTATAACTGAGTAAGCTGAAGGTGAAAGTTAACACCAGGTAAAATATGTAACCAGTTCTAGGAATATATCCCTCACATCCCACATTACCTCAAAAAACAATGATCGCTATGACTTGCTATAAACTGCTGTGTTAAGTGAGGTAATAGCTGGTTTCCTTCCTTGTTCAAAGCCCAGAATATTCTATATTTCACTACAAAGATGAAAACAAAGATTAACAAAAGAAAAGAAGAGTACCTGTTAGCTTATGTTATAAACAGGAAGGATTCAAGGGCCCAGGCCATATCTCATTCTGTGTGGGACAGATTTTAGTTATGATGAATTGTATTTATCATTTGCACCAGTGAGAATGAGTAGTGGTTTCCCTGTGCACCTGGCCGAGGACCGGACAATTAAAAGCAGAGATTCTTCATCTGGTAGGAAGAGACTAGGAAACTGCCAAGGAGGTGACCTAGAATCACAAAATCAATAGAATGGTCTGGGTTGGAAGGGATTCTCAAAGACCATCTAATCTTAGCTCTCCCACCCTTGAACAGAGACATACTGTTCTAGATTAGGTTGCTCAAAGCCCCGAAGTAAATAATTTCATCCTTATATCTGATTTAAATCTACTCTCTTTCAGTTTAAAACAGTTATCATTTACCCTACCACTACAAGCGTTGGTATAAAATCTTTATGTTTCTTATAAATCCCATTTAAGTATAGATAATGCCAGTGCCTTTTTGGTGTTTTGGGTTTGTTTGTTGTTTTTTTTCTTTCCTTTCCTTTTTTTTTTTTTTAAATTTTTATTTCCCAGGCTGAATAACATCAATTTCCTCAGCCTTTTTGTGACCCTACTCTAGACTCGTTTCCACAAGTTCATGTGTTTCTTGTACTGACAATTGCAGATCTGAATGCAGTACTCCAGGTGGGCTCTCGTGAGAGAGGGACAGAGGAGAAGGATCACCTTCCTCAATCTGTTGGTCATGATTTTATTTAAATTTGTGTAAATTCAGGCCAAATAGCCACACACAAAATAGATATTTGCAAAAATTGTCATGAACCACAAAAAGAATAAATATTCTTTGACTGAAGAAGAGGACTGGGGAAAAAGACCCACACCCAAGAAGTAAACAGCAAAAACTTTATTCTGTTTGTTTATTGGGATTTTTTTTGGGGTGGGTTTTTTGGGGTTTGTTTATTTGTTTTTCCCCTAATGGTTCCAAGATTTCATTATTTCAAAAATTATTGCCTTGTAGGTATGGAAAATGGAAACCTCAGGAGTATGCAGTGGTTGTTTAAGAAAAAGGTACAGACAGATCCATTCAAAACACTTGACAATTTTGGGTCTGTCACATGACACTTGGGAGAGCATGTATTCACTGATGAGTGACCTTGTGGCTGTCCTCAGCCAGCTGGAACTATGCTTTCCCATCCATGACATGTATTAGAGTGTGCACCACAGCTGTTCTCCATCAGAAGCTAAGTGCAATCCTTTCAGAAAGCTGTCAGCAATTAATTGCCTCCCCTTCTGAATTTGTCTCTATTTATGGGTTTTAAAGAGAAGAAAAGACTGCAGCAGGGAATTAGAAACAGACAATCCAGGGACTTGTGTTGATGTTTGCAGCATAAACATTGCAGAAAGGAAAGAGGAAGAAAGGTATCCAAGACCAAGGTCAAGTCACACCCCAGTATTTAACAAAATACCCAGGCCTGAGTAACATATACTCTATTATGGAAAACCAGTTAGGTTGTAATGTCAGCCCTCAGTGTAAGCACATTTAGGTGTTCAAGTACATATTGAAGTACTTCTTACCTTTCCGTACACCTGAAAAATACTTGCCAGAGTCAGGAGAGATGCTCTCTGCTTCTAGGTGTTGGCTGTATTCAGCTGATTGTACCTATTCACGCTTAAAGTTAAAGCCAGTACAACTTTGGAATTCCTTTGCCTGTTTTATTTAGAAAAATGCATTTAATTTCCCTTACTATATAATGAAGAGGAAAAAATTTTTCCAGTGATTAAATTATTCATGTAACCTGTAGGAAACTTGCCTTCAAATTCTTTCTTAGATGGGGTGGACATGGGTTCAGGTATTCCATTTCCCAGGAACACAACCAAACTCTTCACTGTAGTAGGTTGTGTCTGTTTAATTTCCTCTGCTCAGGTTGTTTTATGGTATGCAAGTCATGAGATATTCACCAAACAGAGGTTAGGTTCATTGATGCCTTAAATACAGAGCTGTTGAATTTTTATTTTATTTCTCCCAAGACTATTCATCAAATGTCCAATTATTCACTACAGAGTGGGACAGGTTCATTGAGTCCACAGATAGAGTATTGTAGGGGTAGCTTATGTGAAAAGTAATAAATTTTTAGTTTAAACTTCAGAGATAAGAAAATTAACTCAGCTTTCATAGCCCAACAGAAGTGGTCCATACAGTCTAGGGTCTATCCTTCATTTCTGTTACTTCTCAGAAAGAGAATGATTAGTTTAGGTGCCAGCAGAACATTAATGGCTGTAAATACAAGTGGAGATAGGTTCTGAAGCTCTTCACTCACTACAAGAGAATTTAGACACTTAATTTGGTACTATGTATAGTCTTAATGGCAGAGTGCTTAAATACAACTCATTACAATTCTGATCTTGGATCCTTTTGTGCATCATGCATTAAGAATTCCTGTTGAGACTAATTTATGTAACTCTTGTTTGTAAGGTCAGGAAAAGATATCTTTTGGGCTTGCCCACTCTCATACTCTACAAGACAGAGGGGAAAAGCTCTCACTGACTCCAAATACAGCCAGTTCAACCTTTAAATAGGACTTACAGTGATAAGTTGCAACACTTACTCAGGAAGTTATAGCTTATTTTAAATATGAAAATGTTTTAAATAGTTTTGATTAGTAATCTTACGAAGATATATAAAGAAAAGATAGGTAATGACAATATTAAAGTATTCCATAAATCAATATTTGTCCTCTCTTGTTATACTATATAGCACTAAATTCTGAACACAGACACTGTAATTAACAAAAGTAATATTGGATGGACTCCTTATCTGGAAAAAAAATAATAAATGATGATGTTTCCATTTGAGTAAGAGTTGAATAAGTTATGTATTAGCATCTTACAGTGCCATAAAGGGCACAGAGACTTTGAATTCAATGCATCTCTGTATTCAGTCCTCATTTTCTAAAGCCACAAGGATACCTAAAGAGACTGAGTGACAAAATAAATTAAAGGACAAGGCTTTTTGCACAACATCAAGGATAATCCATAACTGTATAATACCTGAAGGACAAAAAGTAAAACAGGACCTCAGTGTGCTGGTTGACAGCTGGCTGAACATGAGCCAACAGAGATGACCAAGAAGACCAATAGCATCCTGACCTGTATCAGAAATAATGCAGCCAGCAGAAGTAGGGAAGTGATCATGCCTGTCTACTTGTTTCTGGTATAACTCAAATACTGTGTTCACTTCTGGGCCCCTTGCAACAAGAAGGACATTGAGTTGCTGGAGGGTGTCCAAAGGAGAGCAATCAAACTGGTGAAGGGTTAAGATAACAAGTCTTATGAGTAGTGGCTGAGAGAATGGGATTTTTGAGTCTGGAGAAGGAGAGGATGAGGGGAGACCTCATTGCTCTCTACAACTACCTGAAGGTACCTATAATGATGTGGAGGTTACTTCTCTTCATTATCAAGTGACAGAATGAGAGGAAATGGCTTCAAATAGTGCCAGGAGAGGTGTAGACTGGATATTAGGAAAAATGCCATTATTGAAAGGGTGGTCAGGCAGTTGAACAAGCTGCCCGGGGAAGTGGTCACCATCCCTGGACATGTTGAAAAAAATCCATGTAGATATGGCACTTTGGGACATGGTTTAATGGCCATTGTGGTGTTAGGTTGATGGTTGGACTTAATAATCTTAGAGGTATTTCCCAACCAGCTCAATTCAGTGATTCTGTAAAGGATGAAGAAAATATGTGGGCAGCACATAAACGTTATGTTAAATAATATGCAAAAATGTATAGTAAAATAAATGAACACTAAGGAATGAAGGATTGACACTCATTAGATCATAATTAATCTCTGCAGCATATGACGCTACTCCGTTCTAATCACATCATGAACATTTCTGTGCTTTTACAAGCACTTTTTGGCTGGGTGTATCTGAGAAATTCAGCTATCCTAACTTAAACTACATTGTTGAGGGTATAACTGATACCTGATTAGGGAGGATATAGAAAACACAATACGTAAAATTACACTTTTTCAGATTTCCTACTATATTTCTATAACCCTCTGCAATAGAAGAAATTATATGCAATAGTGGACAAATGTGGACTGAGATTCTGCACTGCTGCACTATGAGACTATCATAACATTTCATTTACTGAGTGAAGGAGGAAAGAAGGTCTTCTCAAAAGCCCTAAGGCCTTCTTTCCAAATCCTCCTTGGGTGAATTCACTTTATGTAATGTTCCACAGCTACTGATGAACAAAGGTTTCTTTTCCACTGAAATGCAGAGCTGGAAAGAGTCTAAAGAGACATATAACCCTTTCATCTTCTTCTTCCAACTCTGGCAATGAGATAACGTCCTCTATATGTACAGCACGCTTATCTATCCTTAAAAATCTCCAGTGGCAGATTCAAAAGGATCACTGGCTTACCAGTTCCAGTATTTTAACTGTCTTTACAGTAAAAGGATTTTCTTAATATTTGATCTGTATCCTAGTTACTAATTAAGCTGATTACTCCATCAATACTGACAGCAATCAACCACTGTCTTGTTTTAAAGTAGTCATTTGCAAATAGCCTAAACTGAGTAGGAACTAATTGAGAGAAGTCCCTAGGCCTGGATTATGTAGAAAACAGACCAGATGATCCCAAGAGTCACTTCTGGATTTATTATATATAACTGTGTGAATTATATATCTCTCCTCAGCAAAAATATCAGGTTTGTCCTTTTGCTTTTGGAGACAAGAACTGCAGTGTTTCATTTGACAAATAAAGTCCTGTTTTCCTCTGCACTTAGACATTCTCTGAACATTCCCATTATATTTGCAGAAAATTGTAAATTTGTTTTCAGTATGAATGACAAATAATAAAATTAGGCTGTATTGTACTGTACAAGGTCACACATGGGAGCAGGAGTTTGTTTATTACCAGTTCTTCTGTTGGTTGGTTTTTTTTTTTTCCTTAGCAGATAGCTCATTATTTCCTACAAGATCTGTTATTTGAAATCTATACAGCTGTCTGTAAGTGTATACTGTTTACCATTCCATATACCAGCCCCTTTTCTCCCTATCCAAATACATAATTACATTTTTCATAGCTACCCTGCTACTTTTTAAAAAAAGCATGTGTATCCTTTCAGAATGAGATTCATCAAAATGAAGTGGGACACTTTGATGTTCATTTGCACACCAATACCTGGAATGACTGAAGTTTTGTTGTAGAGATTTTTTGCTTTGTTTTTCCTGTTTTTATTTTCTCAGCTCTGGAAGTAAATGGAAAGATTGGAGATCAAGTTATGGTAATATTCTTGTCTGTGAATCCTCTAAAATTTGAGAAATTGAGAGGATCATGGAGAGGCAATACTATCTTACTGTTTTTGTGCTCTGAATAATCTGTAGTGGATGATTGTATTAAATCAGAAATAATGCAGGAACTATAATTGTTTGAAGTATCTGTAAGCATGAGACTAGCAAGCAGCTTCCTCTCTGAGATGCACGGACTTAGCATAGTCCCATAAGGACTGTGACACAAAGGTCTGTACTCCAACTGATCTGCTTTCTCTTGGATGTCCAAGATGACAGTGAAGTACTTTCACTTTCCAGATGAGATGCATAAACAGTCCCAGACAGAACTTGGATTATCCAACAGTCCAAAAATTAGCCTTGTTTGTAGCAGGTCAACCAACATAAGCTGGGAGTTACCCTAATATAGCATGCTTATCATTGCCATTTTAGCCTTTAAAATCTGTCTTAACAAAAAACAAACAAGCAAAAAAAGCAACAACAATGACAAAACAGTAAATAAATGCCTAAATGTTAAATGCTTAAATATTAAATCCCTAATTGAAATAGGTAGTATAATTCTATATATTTACACACACAGAGTTATTTGAATGATCTCAAAATGTTGCCAAACATGATATTTGAAACTATAAAAATATATCTGCCCTCATTTGAATGTCAAAATAGAAAGTGTTTTATTTAAAATCTTTAGTTCTTTTTGTTTCTTTCAGGTTTGGTTCCTTTTCTTATCTCATTTTTTTCCCAAATGCTACTTTTCTATATGCCTAAGGACATACCTGTGATATAGGGAGTCGCAGGGAGCAGCTTAAAAACAAAATAGGAGAAAACTCTCTTGGTTTGTGGAGTTTTGGATGGTCTTTAGAGATAAAAAGCTATACATTTCAGTTGCTAGTCCTAACACAGCAGTGTTGAAAAACTCTAAGTATAAATGAATAATGCTTTTGATGGTCTAAGAGGGTAACATAAATTCACATGTCTGTATTAAACAATTACATTTCAGGAAAATGTACCAACAAAGTATCTTTCCCATCTTTAGTGGTTTTGTATTACACGTTTCAAAAAGCACAGTTATGCAGGAAATTAAGAAAAGCAAATAAACCAGTAATTTCCATCAAATGATGAACTACTGTTCATTTCTTCCAAAATACCAGTTCAAGATCCTTACTTAAAGAGAGAAAAATAAGAGAAGGATTACAAATATTCTCCTGGGCACAGGTGAATGTATGACTTTTTTTCTTGTCTTCCTGGAATATTTCCTTACGATGTTGAATCTTTAAAATGGTAAGGAGGTAAAAATCAGATTAATGCAGAACCTGCAAGTGATTCCAATTTGAATGAAAAGTCATGTATTTCAGAGCTAGGCAGAGTAGGTTGCTTCTCTGTAATTATTGTAGAAATCAAAATATTTTTGCCCTTCCAGGGAAAAGAACTATGAGCTGCAATAAATGGTTAATTATATTTTAGCATAACTTTACCTTGAGGTGAGTTTTAAAGTTGTTACATCAATACAACTTTCAATAAATAAATTTGGCTAGCAGCCATAGAAATGAGGTTATTAGGGCTATCAGTAAACAGTATTTTTCTTAAGCTCTGAGTTTTCCATTATTTATTAAGAGGGACTGATATGAATTTCTTGGAGCGAAAAGTTATAATAAAATAGCTGTTAAGAGAAAACCTTTCATAAAATAATAGAGACTTTAGCTATTTTTTTTTTTGTCCATGTTCCAGGTAATGTTTTGTTGCCCACACAATGACAGAGTCAGTCAGAGGGGACATACTAGAGAACTGATGTTTGTGCGTAAGCCTAAAAGAGTAGTTTTGATTTTTGTCTAATGAAAAAAAAAAACAACAAAACCATACCCAAACATATTCCTTAGTTGTATGCTCTGTTTCAGACTCTTTCTAAGCTTTTACTGTGTTGGTTTGTTTGGTTTTTTTTTTCATTTTCTTAATTTTTACAAAGTGGTCTTCTAACAATAACGGCATATAGTGGCTCACCTCCCAAGGACAGTCAAGATCAGTGCTTGCTACATATTCTTTTCCAAGATTAGATAGGTGTGGCCGGTTGACGTTGCCCCCTTAAGAAAGGGAATATGGTGGACGGAAGTTGGTAAACGGAAAGAATAATCTAAACTATTTCATTGGTGAAGTGGGAGGAAGCACCTTCTGAACTGGGAGTGAAATGGGCATTTCCAGCACTTCTCTGTCAGTCTTGCTTCCGCCTCTCCACGGTGCAGCAGCTCTCTGTCTATGCTGGGCTTTCTACCAAGGCCTCGGCCTTGAAGACTTGATAAAAGTCCGATATTAACTCCCTTCCAATTAACACAAAACTGCTTTTAACTTCTTTCTCTCTCTCTCTCTCTCTCTTCTAACCTATTCTGGGGAAAGGGGGGAAGAGAGGGGAGAGCGGAGGTGGGGAATCCCCTCTGCCGAGGGGGGTTACTCTCATTCCTGTGCTACCTTATTGTATATCTTTGTATATATTGTAGATATTGTAAATTTGTAAATATTCCCCTGCAAATCCTACATTGCTTTGTAAATATAGCTCCACTGCTTTGCTAATTCAGCTGGTGAGTTTTTTTTTCCTTTCCCTTTTTTTTTAGTTTCCCTTTACTTACAGGGGGGAGGGAAGAGGCTTCTTGGCCTTACCCCTTCCAACCCACCACTTTTTTTTTTTTATTGGCGTACCCAACGTGCGGCAGATAATTAGTTTAATTTATTACTTGATTGATTTAGTGTTTTCCAGCTGAATTAGCAAACATGAAGGTCTTGTGGTTTGTGGAGCGATTATTCTTTTCAATTTTTGGGGCTCTGGTTTACAGATATTGTTTGGGTTTGCTTTTGGATTACCTGGGTAAATATTTGGTGCGGACAATTTATATGTGGGTTATGTATAGAGTTAAACTATGGTATGGAAAATGTATTAATTTCCTATGGCCAGTGAGATACAGGAATGTTACCTTCACCACTCTCCCAATTGAGATAAAGGGTTTTAAGATTCCGCCTGAGGAGAGAGTAACTTTAGGTGATGCCTGGGATCCAAAAGTGATTTATTTCATGTCTATAATTCTGCTGCTGGTGATAACTAATGTGTTTTCTCTGTATTCCTTGTGGCGAGAGAGAAAGGTGTCCAGAGCTTGCTTTGTTATTAAAACTAGATCAAAAAGAAAACGCCGTGGCTCGAGATCAGTCCCAGAGTCATCTAGTGATGAGGAAGGTGGAGACTCTCTGTCAGTTAAAAAGAAGGCTAAAAAGTCAATTGGTAAAGCAGCTCTAAATGACTTTGCTGATTCCAGCAAGCTACCAAAGGCGGCAGCTGGTATCAACATGGCGCCTACTCCTTCTCCTACTCCTTCTCCTTCTTCTTCTTCTCCGTCGGCCATTAACGGAGCAACGTCACTTCCGCCCAATCCCTCGGTGGGACCGGAAGTCACTGCCCCAGCAGCTGATTTATCTCAGGACCTGTCAGCTTCCATTAAGGTGGCTGTAAATTCAAACACAGCTCCAGTTAAGGTGGCTCCTTTAAAGACTAGAGGTGCAAAGGCCAAAGATGGAGAAGAAGAGGAGCTGGAGACTGATCCTGGTGAGGGGCCCTCTACTCTAAGAGATCCTGCTCAGGAGGAAGAGAAGGTTTGTTTTAAAGATCTAGCTAACCTAGTGAGATCAAAGCAGGATACAGATGAAGTTAGGAAAGCAGCTGGCAAAGGTGGTTCTCAGCTTAAAGAGATCCTTAAGAGAATTACAGCAGGATTATATGGACAAAAAGTTCAGGGAGACAAGGAGGAAGATGATATTTCAGAGTGTTCTTCTCCCCGCGAGGAATTGCATAATGTCCCTAGAGATTTCACCAGGGCAGATAAGGAGCCAGTTCTAGCTTGGCTTAGTAGGTGTTATGATACAGGTGCTCCAGCTCTAACAGTTGGAGACAAGTCAGCAGCTCAGTTAGGAACTCTCTCAAGGGATAATGGAATAGATAAACATCTAGGCAGAGCTCTCGGTAAGGTTAATCTGTGGATACGCCTTTTAATGGCGGTTGCCCTGAGATACCCTTCCCGAGATGATCTTCCATGGAATCCTAAACCCTGGACTACCATAGATGAGGGAATTAAGCGCTTGAGAGAATTTGCTGTTAGAAAGCTACTCTATGGTGAACATGAAACTCTGAATCCTGATGACATTCCTGTGGGTATTGGTCTTGCTAAAAAGATCATCAAACTTGCTCCTTCCAATTATGCAAACATTCTGGCAAGCAGAATTGTGTCAAGAAGTTATGGTGGAGCTTCTCCCACGGTTGGCCAATTCAGTGATCAAATGAGACAATTGGAGGATAGCATGACACATGGTTCTTTGGTTTCAGCCATTGAAACGATGTCTGGTGATATTCAGAATTGCATAAGAGAGTTGAAAGATTCCATATACCAATTGGCACAGAAGGATAATTTCAATTCTTCCTCCAGGTGGGTACAAGTTTCATCTGTGAGGAATACATGTCCTCCAAGGAGGTCATTCCAGAACAGGTCATTCCAAAACAGGTCGTTCCAAAACAGACCGCCAAGGCAATCACGTAGAACTATTTGGATAACTCTGCGTGATCAGTTTGGTGAGAACATGAACCGCTGGGATGGCCAACCAACTTCTAATCTTTTCAGGAGACTGAGGGAACTGAAAAGTGGCAGAACCCAAGGTAGCAATACCAGAAGGGTAGCTGTTACTTCCACAGTTCCCCAGAACGACTCTTATGACTCCAACAGTGGCTCCAGTTATAACACGCAAAGTTATAACCCTGCAAACTATGTGCAATGCACATGTGCGCATGTTCCCCATAAGTAGGGGTGCCCTGCCTCCCGCCAGGGGGAGGAGAGGGATAACAGAGATAATAGAATCTATTGGGATGTGTACATCCAGTGGCCTGGCACTTCACCATTTCGGAAGTACAGGGCCTTGGTTGACACAGGAGCTCAGTGCACCATAATGCCATCGAATTATCAGGGATCAGAGTCTATAAGTATTCTGGGAGTCACTGGTGGATCTCAAGAGTTAAGTAAGGTAGAGGTTAATATAAGTTTAACTGGGAAACAATGGAGGAAGCATACAGTTGTGACCGGACCTGACGCACCTTGTATTTTGGGAATTGATTTTCTGAGAGAAGGGCGTTTCAAGGACCCTAGAGGTTACAAATGGGCATTTGGAGTAGCTTCAATAGAAATTGATGGACAAAAATTGAAGCTGTCTGCCAGACCTGAGCTTTCTGATGAATCTGCAGTTGTGCGACAACATAATATACAGGACATTAAATTGCCGGTTACTTCTCAGACTGTGCATCACAGAACCAACCGTGACTCTTTGTTGCCCATTCAGAATCTGATTCATCAGGTGGAGAATCAGAAAGTCGTCAGCAAAACTCATTCACCTTTCAACAGTCCAGTGTGGCCTGTACGGAAGCAGAATGGAGACTGGCGTCTGACGGTAGACTACCGAGCCCTGAATGAAGTGACACCACCTATGAGTGCAGCAGTACCAGACATGATGGAGCTGCAGTATGAGCTGGAATCCAAAGAGGCCAAATGGTATGCTACCATAGACATTGCTAATGCATTTTTCTCTATTCCCATAGCAGAGGAATGCAGGCCTCAGTTTGCTTTCACCTGGAGAGGAATCCAGTACACCTTCAACAGGCTGCCAATGGGCTGGATCCACAGCTCAAGCATCTGTCATGCAGTGATTCACGATGCTCTGGAGAAAGGCGGTGCTCCAGAACACATCCAGTTCATCGATAATATCATCGTCTGGGGTAAAACTGCTGAGGAAGTCTTCGAGAAAGGTAACAAAATCATTGACATTCTTCTGAATGCAGGTTTTGCCATCAAGAGAGACAAGGTGAAAGGACCTACCACAGAAATTCAGTTTCTGGGAGTGCGATGGCAGGATGGACGCCGACACATTCCAGTGGATGTGGTAAATAGAGTCTCTACCATGGCAAGTCCCACAAACAAGCAAGAGACCTTACGTTTCTTGGGGATAGTGGGATTTTGGAGACTGCACATTCCTGGATACAGTCAGATTGTGAAACCTCTGTATGATGTGACTTGAAAGAGAAATCATTTCCACTGGGGACCTGAACAACAAGCAGCCTTTGACCAGATAAAGCAAGAGGTAGTTCAAGCGATGGGTCTGGGACCTGTCCGAGATGGTCCAGACATTAAGAACATTTTGTACACGGCTGCAAGTGACAATGGTCCAACCTGGTGCTTGTGGCAAAAAGCTCCAGGTGAGACATGTGGACGACCTCTTGGTTTCTAGAGTCGAGGTTACAGAGGTTCAGAGGTTAATTACACTCCAACAGAGAAAGAAATTTTAACTGCCTATGAAGGAGTGAAAGCATTTTCTGAAGTGATTGGAACTGAATCACAACTTCTTCTAGCTCCCAGATCACCAGTTTTGAATTGGATGTTCAAAGGCAAAGGTTCCACACCACATCACGCCACAGACTCAACATGGTCTAAGTGGATGGCTCTGATAACACAGAGAGCTCGAATGGGAAATCTTGAAAGACCTGGTCTAGTGGAGGTGATCTCAAGTTGGCCTGAAGGAATCAACTGTGCTAAACCTCCAGAGGAGAAAGTAACCCGTACAGAGGAAGCTCCTCCTTACAATGACCTTTCTGATGATGAAAAGAAATATGCTTTGTTCACAGACGGTTCCTGTCGTCTTGTCGGAAACAAGCGAAGGTGGAAGTCTGCAGTGTGGAGTCCAACACGCCGAGTTGCAGAGGCGAAAGATGGAGAAGGAGAATCCAGTCAGTTCGCAGAGGTAAAAGCTGTCCAGCTAGCTCTCGACATAGCTGAACGTGAGAGATGGCCAAAGCTTTATCTCTACACCGACTCATGGATGGTAGCCAATGCTCTATGGGGTTGGCTAAAGAACTGGAAGAAGAGCGGTTGGCAGAGAAAAGGAAAACCCATTTGGGCTGCCAACCTGTGGCAGGACATTACTGATCAAATCGAGAGAATTCCAGTGAAAGTGAGACACATCGATGCTCACATTCCTAAGAGCAAAGCTACTGAGGAACAGCAACACAACCATCAGGCAGATCCAGCTGCAAGAGTTTCTCAAGTAGACATGGACTCTAATCTTGATCTCGACTGGAAACACTGAGGTGAGATATTCTTAGCTCGGTGGGCTCACGATTCGTCAGGACATCAAGGCAGAGATGCAACATACCAATGGGCTCGTGACAGATCCATAGACATTTCCATGGATGCTATCACACAAGTCATCCATGATTGTGACATTTGTGCTGCTATTAAGCAGGCAAAACGACTTAAGCCCTTGTGGTATGGTGACCGATGGTCCAAGTACAAGTATGGTGAAGCTTGGCAGATTGACTACATCACTCTACCACGTTCTCGTTCTGGTAAGCAATACGTGCTTACTATGGTAGAGGTAAACACTGGGTGGTTGGAAACTTATCCAGTTCCACATGCAACTGCACGCAACACCATTCTCGGTCTGGAGAGACAGATCCTGTGGAGACACGGAACTCCAGAGAGGATTGAGTCAGACAACGGAACTCATTTCAAGAACAACCTTGTAAAGAACTGGGCCAAAGAGCACGGTATTGAGTGGATATTCCACATTCCCTACTATGCACCAGCTTCAGGGAAGATTGAACGCTACAACGGTTTGTTGAAGACCACTCTTAAAGCCATGGGGGGTGGATCTTTGAAAAACTGGGAAAAACATTTAGCACAAGCAACCTGGCTGGTAAATAGTAGAGGTTCAGTGAACCGAGCTGGACCTGCACATTCAGATTTGCTACGGAAAGTAGAAGGTGATAGAGTTCCTGTTGTTAGAGAAAAGAATCTGTTAGGTAAAACTGTTTGGGTATTTTCACCCTCAGGAGAGGCTAAACCTGTCCGAGGGGTGGTTTTAGCTGAAGGTCCGGGTCACACTTATTGGGTAATGCAAGAGAATGGTGAAATTCAGTGCATTCCACAAAGAAATTTGTCTGTAGCTGAAAGAGGTTAATTTCAAACTGCTGTACAGCTACATCGCGCCCAAAAGAAGAATCAACGAGGAATCTACGGTGCACGAACCCTGAGATCCCTGAGAGCCCTGAGTCAACTAAGAGACCCTGAGAATCCCTGTTTCCCTTTTCTTTGCTTCGTCGTCGAAGAAATGAACTGTTTTCCCTTTTTCTCATTTTCTGATTTTCTTGGACTTTTGAATCATCTACATCTGAACATAGCCGGAATGGACTATGAACTTTACTCACGAACTGTAAATATCATTTTAGATTGGATGGACAGTGTGAACAGCCAATGAAATTGTTTAGAAGGGGTGGACTGTGGCCGATTGACGTTGCCCCCTTAAGAAAGGGAATATGGTGGACGGAAGTTGGTAAACGGAAAGAATAATCTAAACTATTTCATTGGTGAAGTGGGAGGAAGCACCTTCTGAACTGGGAGTGAAATGGGCATTTCCAGCACTTCTCTGTCAGTCTTGCTTCCGCCTCTCCACGGTGCAGCAGCTCTCTGTCTATGCTGGGCTTTCTGCCAAGGCCTCGGCCTTGAAGACTTGATAAAAGTCCGATATTAACTCCCTTCCAATTAACACAAAACTGCTTTTAACTTCTTTCTCTCTTTCTCTCTCTCTCTCTTCTAACCTATTCTGGGGAAAGGGGGGAAGAGAGGGGAGAGCGGAGGTGGGGAATCCCCTCTGCCGAGGGGGGTTACTCTCATTCATAGTTTCATATTTTCATAGTTTCATTCAGGGTTGGAAGGGACCACAAGGATCATCTAGTTCCAACCCCCCTGCCATGGGCAGGGAAACCTCACACTAGATCAGGCTGGACAGAGCCTCATCCAGCCTGCTCTTAAACACCCCCAGGGACGGGGCCTCCACCACCTCCCTGGACAACCCATTCCAGGGTCTCACCACTCTCATGGTGAAGAACCTCCTCCTCACATCCAGCCTGAATCTCCCCACCTCCAGCTTCATTCCATTCCCCCTAGTCCTATCACTACCTGACATCCTGAGAAGTCCTTCCCCAGCCTTTCTGTAGGCCCCCTTCAGATACTGGAAGGCCACAATTAGGTCACCTCGGAGCCTTCTCTTCTGCAGACTGAACAGCCCCAACTCCTTCAGTCTGCTCTCATAGGAGAGGTGCTCAAGCCCTCTGATCATCCTCGTGGCCCTTCTCTGGACACGTTCCAGCACCTCCACATCCCTCTTGTAATAGGGACTCCAGAACTGGACACAGTACTCCAGATGGGGTCTCACCAGGGCTGAGTAGAGGGGGAGGATCACCTCCCTCGACCTGCTAGCCACACTTCTCCTGATGCAGCCCAGGATCTGATTGGCCTTGCGGGCTGCAAGTGCACATTGAGAGCTCATGTTGAGCTTTTTGTCCACCAGTACCCCCAAGTCTCTCTCCTCAGGGCTACTTTCCAGCCAGTCACTGCCCAGCCTGTATTTGTGCCTGGGATTGCCTCGACCCAGATGCAGGATTCCTGTGCTACCTTATTGTATATCTTTGTATATATTGTAGATATTGTAAATTTGTAAATATTCCCCTGCAAATCCTACATTGCTTTGTAAATATAGCTCCACTGCTTTGCTAATTCAGCTGGTGAGTTTTTTTTTCCTTTCCCTTTTTTTTTAGTTTCCCTTTACTTACAGGGGGGAGGGAAGAGGCTTCTTGGCCTTACCCCTTCCAACCCACCACAATAGGATTATGCTACTCTGTTGAAAGAAGTCCGTTCTTCTCTTCAGACTTCAGATCATTATTTTGTATGTTGCTTTCTGTAAATCCCTACATTCCTGTTGTAGAATCTGAGATATGTTCCTTGTTTTAAACTCCCATAATATTAAAAAAGATATTTGTATACATATCGGATTCGAAGGGGGAAGGGGCTGAAACCAGTCTCCCCAGGCAGGAGTCTGGGGACGATAATCCAGAGCCAGAGGTGAAACCAGCAGCCCGGCTGAAGTGCATGTACACTAATACACGAAGTATGGGCAACAAACAAGAGGAGCTGGAAGCCTTGCTGCAGCAGGAAAGTTATGATGTAGTTGCCATCATAGAGACATAGTGGGATGACTCACATGACTGAAGCACTGCAATTGATGGCTACAGACTCTTCAGGAGAGACAGGCAAGGAAGAAGGGGTGGAGGGGTGGCCCTGTACATCAGGAAGGCACTGGATGCCGTTGAGCTGGAGATCAGGCACCATCAGGTTGAGTGCCTGTGGTGAGAATTAGAGGGAAGGACAACAAGGGTGACATGCTGGTTAGAGTCTGTTATAGACCACCCAACCAGGAGGAAGATGTTGATGAGTCATTCTATAGGCAGCTTAAGGCTTTCTCAAGATCGCCTAACCTTGTTCTCATGGGCGACTTCAACTTGCCTGATATCTGCTGGGATCTTAATATAGCAGAGAGGAAGCAGTCTAGGAGGTTCTTAGAGTGCATGGAGGACAGCGTCTTATCCCAGGTGCTGTGTGAGCCTACCAGGGGTAAGGCTATGCTTGACCTCCTCTTCACCAACAGGGAAGGGCTGGTGGGTGATGTGGTGGTCGGAGGGTGTTTAGGGGCCAGTGACCAAGGGATAACAGAATTTTCAGTATTTGGTCAAGCTAAGAGGGGCAGCAAGAAGACCTCCACTCTGGACATCCAGAGAGCAGACTTCAGGCGACTCAAGGAACTAATTCAGAGGGTTCCTTGGGAAACAGCCCTTAAAAACAAAGGGGGCCAGGAGAACTGGTCCTACTTCAAGGAAGAACTGTTGAAGGCTCAGGAACAGGCTGTGCCAATGTGCCGGAAGATGAGCCGCCAGGGCAGACAGCCAGCCTGGATGGGTAATGAACTTCTAAAAGAACTAAGGGAAAAAAAGAGGGTGTATCATCTTTGGAAGAAAGGTGAGTCAACCCATGAAAAGTTTAAGGATGTTGCTAGGTCTTGTAGGAAGAAAATCAGGGTGGCAAAAGCACAATTGGAGCTTAGACTGGCCTCTGCTGTGAAGGACAACAAAAAGTCCTTCCATAAATACATTAATAGCAAGAGGAAGGACAAGGACAAACTCCACTCCTTGGTGGACACGGAGGGGAACGTTGTAACAAAGGATGAGGATAAGGCAGAGATGCTTAACACCTTCTTTGCCTCAATTTTTACTAGCAGGACAGAATGTCTCCCTGACAGCTGGCCTGCAGAGCTGGCAGAAGGAGCCAGGGAGCAGCATAGTTTTCCTCTCTTCCAGAATGGGGTACTTGGTGATCTGCTCATCCGCTTGGATACCCACAAGTCCATGGGTCCAGATGGGATCCATCCTAGGGTGCTGAGAGAGCTGGCAGATGAGCTGGCCAAGCCACTATCCATCATTCGTCAGAGTCCTGGCTCACTGGAGATCTCCCAGAGGACTGGAAGCTGGTCAACGTGGTGCCCATCCACAGGGAGGGCTGGTTGGATGAGCCAGGGAATTATAGGCCTGTCAGCCTGACCTCAGTGCCAGGTAAGATCGTGGAACAGGTCATCCTGAGTGCAATCACACAGCACATAGAGGATGGCCAAGGGATCAGGCCTAGCCAGCATGGATTTAGGAAGGGTAGGTCCTGCCTGACCAACCTGATCTCCTTCTACAAGCAGGCAACCCACCTGGTGGATGTGGGGAGGCCTGTGGATGTAGTCTACCTGGAGTTCAGCAAGGCCTTTGACACCGTCCCCATAGCAAACTCCTGGCCAAGCTGTCAGCCCATGGCTTGGATGGGAGGACACTGCAATGGGTTAGGAAGTGGCTGGAGGGCGGAGCCCAGAGAGTGGTGGTAAATAGTGCCACATCCAGTTGGTGGCCAGTTGCTAGTTGTGTGCCCCAAGGATCAGTGCTGGGCCCTGTGCTCTTTAACATCGTTATTGATGATCTGGATGAGGTCATTGAGTCGATCATCAGTAAATTTGCTGACGACACCAAGCTGGGGACAGGAGTTGATCTGCTGGAGGGTTGAGAGGCTCTGCAGAGGGACCTCGACAGGCTGGACAGATGGGCAGAGTCCAATGGCATGAGATTTAACACATCCAAGTGCCGGGTTCTGCACATTGGCCACAACAACCCCATGCAGTGCTACAGGCTGAGGTCAGAGTGGCTGGAGAGCAGCCAGGTAGAGAGGGACCTGGGGGTGCTGGTTGATGGTAGGCTGAACATGAGGCTGCAGTGTGCGCAGGCAACCAAGAGGGCCAATGGCATCCTGGCCTGCATCAAGAACAGTGTGGCCAGCAGGAGCAGGGAGGTCATTGTGCCCCTGTACACTGCACTGGTTAGGCCACACCTCGAGTCCTGTGTCCAGTTCTGGGCCCCTCAGTTTAGGAAGGATGTTGACTTGCTGGAGCATGTCCAGAGAAGGGCAACAAAGTTGGTGAGGGGCTTGGAACACAAGCCCTATGAGGAGAGGCTGAGGGAGCTGGAGTTGCTTAGCCTGGAGAAGGGGAGACTCAGGGGTGACCTTATTGCTGTCTACAACTACGTGAAGGGGGGTTGTAGACAGGCAGATGTTGGTCTTTTCTCCCAGGCAGCCAGTACCAGAACAAGAGGACACAGTCTCAGGCTGCGCCAGGGGAGGTTCAGGTTGGATGTTAGGAAGAAGTTCTGTATAGAAAGAGTGATTGCCCATTGTAATGGGCTGCCTGGGGAGGTGGTGGAGTCATCGTCATTGGAGGTTTTCAGGAGGAGACTTGATGGGGTGCTTGGTTGCACAGTTTAGTTGGTTGGGTGGTGTTGGATGATAGGTTGGACGTGATGATCTTGAAGGTCTCTTCCAACCTGGTCTATTCTGTTCTATTCTATTCTATTCTATTCTATTCTATTCTATTCTATTCTATTCTATTCTATTCTATTCTATTCTATTTGTATAAAGCAGTATTTGTATGATTGATTGACTGAATACTTTCTTGCAAACACCTGCCAAAAAACCAACAACCCACAACAAAACCAATTAAAAACAATTCTTTAAATATTTGCAAATACTTCAGTGTCAGTTCTCTTAAAAGCAAGATAGTGGGATCTTTGTAAACAATATTCCCATAAAATAAAATGTTGTTTGTTTTTTTTTAAGATAAAATACAGCTGTGATATTTAGGTCTATAGCTCACTGAATTTCCTGTATGTGGATATTGTTTCAGGATAACATCTAATTTCTCAAGAGATTTGGTACTCTAGAGTTTTAAAAGAGTTGAAGGACTTTAATGGTATGTTAGGAATAAGTGAAAAGCCTACAACTCTATTTTAACAGCCCTTACTTTCAAACTTAAATAAATAAATAAAATAAAAAAATTCTGGCCATCTTCCAGTTTGGAGTAGCTGAAACCCATCAAACAACTGAAAACAATTTGTTCAGAGCTGGAGCTGTCATATTCTATTAACATAAAAAACAAATGAAATCCTGCTGCTGACTGCAGCTCACCACTTCATCTGAACAGTCTCCCATTTCACTTGACAGTTGTGGACATTGGAATAATACAAAACATAACCCAATCAACCGACTGTGAAGAATATGAAAGCTAAAGACAGATGTTCAAAAGCTATCATCACCTTTCAGCTTTAATTATATCGACATGCAACAAACAAGTGATAAATCAACTATTTATCATGCAATAAACCTTATTCCACCTGTTAACCTAATACCACTTTGGGTGGTATATTCCAGGTTCACGGAAGACCATGAAGTGTTTCATAGGCAAGTAGTCACAGAAACTAATCTTCCAATAAAATCATATTTAAATGTTGCTGGTTTTCAAGACGAGCATTATATTCAAGAGGATTTCATGGATTTTCTTCCCACACTCCCTCTACCTGTTATACTTTTGAAGCCCTTCATATGTCATTCATACTCAGTCCTACAGTAATAGCCTTAAGAGAAACAAAATGGACAAGGATTTGTGTATTATTTACTTGAAATTTTAGTTTTATTAGCGATTATCCAACATAATTTATGACAGTCCATTATGATCTGTGTCTGTTCATAAAGATGGAAGTAAAGGGAAAGCATGCTCCACAAAGTAGGACTTGGAAGTCATTATTGCTTAAATGAAACTTCTTGATATGTGTTGAGGTCCTTCACCAATATTTTTGAATGATGAAAAAGACTCTTTGATACTTTGCCAACCACATGGAATCCAGTTCCTTAGTTTGATTCTGATTTATAAGGCATATTTTTCACACAGTATCCAGTGCATAGCTGAAACATTCACAGTAGATAAATGTAAATCCTTTCGTTTGAACACTTCTCCTCATCTACATCAGTAGTCTGATGATATGCTCTGATGTCTGGTGAAAACAAACAATTGAAAATACAAAACAGGCTTCAAAATCAAGATATTGTCACTGTGATCACTGTTGACTGTTCTGTACACTGTGTTTCTAAGCATCATACTTTAGTCTTGAGAAGTCTGAGAGGAAATCTCATCAACATCTATAAATATCTGAGAGGTGGGTGTGAGGATGAAGGTGACAGACTCTCCTTGGTGACACCCATTGACGTAACAAGGAACAACTGGTACAAACTAGTACACAAGAGGTTCCACCTCAACATGAGGAGACACTTCTTTATTACGAGGGTGATGGAGCACTGGAACAGACTGCCCATAGAGGTTGTGGGTCTCCTTCTCTAGAGACTTTTAAAACCCACCTGGATGTGTTCATGTGTGGCCTGCTCTAGGTGATCCTGCTTTGGCAGGGAGGTTGGACTCAATGACCTCTGGAGGTCCCTTCCAACACCTAATATTCTGTGATTCTACGATTCTGTGATGCTTTGCTGCCTCAAGGAGTGGGGTGGTTAATAAACAACACTTCCTTCCTCCATTCCTAAATACAAATCCAGAAAACCAGAGCAAAAACATGAATAAGCCATAAGTGACCCAGATGGTTTGGTCTCTTCTTTCACAGAATTTCTCTTTGAAATTCCAGGTTTTCTCCTCCTGCTATCCCACGGCACAACTAGAGGGGATGTCTCAGTTCAGGTGACTGAACAGAATCACCCCTTATTTATTTAGTTTTCTCACTCTCTGGACAGTGTACTGTGGCAAGGCCATGACACAGCAACTTCAGAGTTTTGTGTTTGCTTTATTAGCAGCTTACTATGAAATGTAAGCAATTGAAAGATGTACATAGACAGCAGATTTACACTAACTTTTAATGTTTGTCGACTTAGATTACTTTTATGATAATGCTGCTCTGTTTATTTTGGGGGCTCCTATGTATTGAATATTTAATGATGTTTTAATTGTTGGTTGATCTGATTAGAGTTAATGTGTGTGGCACCTACAGTGTGCTGGCAGGAGGTGCTTTATAAATGAAAATGGTCATTATTTCTTACTGTAAAATACTGAATCACTTATATTTAGGAAAATGGGCTGAAATTTTACAGATGGATAGTTTTATGAGTTCAGAATGAAAAATAATACATTTAGCTTGCTAGGCAATTCTGCAAAGTAATGGTATCATCAAATGACCTTTTCCCAATTGAGTAGACTCCATTTGGAGTAGTATTTGCCCCCTACTAAAGTAGAGGTAAATTTTTGCCATGTCTATATAATTCCTTGGTTATGTGGGCAATAATAGTATTCTTCATACTTGGAGAGCTTAAGTTGTTATACAAATACCTTAGGAATGGCTGCTGCCTTTCAGATCACCTTCAACATCTTCTATGTTGTGTGAGGTACATGTCACATGGATGTATTTACTCTACTACACCATGCCCAGGACTTAGAAAATCGTTTCACCTGCCACATTACAGCAGATTTTTGATTGTTGTGCTTTAACAAAGATTTGTCTCCTATACAGATAACTGTGTCTCAGGGTGATTATGTGATAGTGTATGTATCCTCACATCTGATTTCATTGTGTGACAACTCGACTACTCAAGATCTTGGTAAATAATCTTTCCCTAAGTTCTGCCAAATGTTGTTAAATTTGAGATTACTGATTTTCTGAGCCAATGTAAAATTTCAAGATCTGAATAAGCATTTCCCTGCTGAAATACATCTTCCTGAAGTGCACTCACTGCTACTGTGAAATGCTAGACTGATAAATTTATAAATTAATGGTCTGTCTTTATCCTCAGAGGAAGTACTACACCCTGAATTTGTCCTGCTCATGTGCTTGAGACTCACACAGCAAGTGTAAGATACAAAGATCAGGCTTTGATAAATTCTCAGTCATTTGAAATACCCCTCAGGACAAAATAGGCTGAGAATTTCCTTACTTGTCCAATATACAACAACTGATGTGAAAGGAAGACATATGGGTGAAAAGTTCAGTGTCAAAGAGGTTGGAAATTATTATTATTATTGCTGTACTTGTGGGGTTTATTTATTTATTTATTTATTTAGTTATTTTAATTCTCCAATGTGCCTTATTCAGATGACGGTATCATCGAGAAGAGAGAAGAAAAAAATGTGTGCTACTCAACAGTGTCATACCCGGGCCACCGTTTTTTGGATGTTTCTTCTGAAGTCCTTGACACACTTTTACCATATTGACAATGGTCTGAATTCAACCAAGCACGACCTTGTATTATGTATCTGACATTTTAGGTTAACTAGATACCCAAAATCTTCCAAATGCAAGGACTTACTTGCAAAGTTGTGTTTTCTTTCAGCTGTACACCAAAAACTTGTTCTGAAATCTTGAAAATTTCTGTAAAAATGAGATTTCTCATCCACCTCAGATCCATAGTTAGAACAAAATGTTACAGTGACTTTGAATTCTACTACAGTCCAAAATACTCAGCATCATTATAAAAGCCTATACACAGCAACATCTCTTTCTTCTGATACCCTCTCTTTTCTTCCTTTAATATCTGCCACTACACCCAAACACTTTGAGTCTACGCTTCTGATACGTAACAAAGCAAAGATCACAGCTGCTTTTCTCTGTCTGTGATCAGAAGTATATGAAACAGACAGATCATAAAGCTGACTTTACACTGTTGATACTATTGTGATGTTGTAATTTGCATCAATCTAAGTTTTTGTTTCATTGCACTCTGTGGTCAAAGTAATAATTGAGCTAGATAGCTCTTTAGTTTGTTTTTATTTTGGAAAAACAAAACAAAGCATATTCCCTAAGATCCTTTTAAAAGATAGGAGTAACAAAATCATAAAAAATAAAAATGCTATTAAATAGGCTGTAAATTTCAAAGTGATACATGAATGTAATAACCCAATTGGAGAGTTGGAGGAAATAATAAACCCAGTGTGTTATAGTGCTGACAAGCACAGGCTGCAAAAATCAATGAAGTAAATTTAGGAATCTGAAAAAAAAAAATAGATATGTACTGAAGCATAACTTTAGAGAGACAAATATTGAGGATTCATAATCAGGTCTTGAAGGAAAGCAGAAATTGTTCCTCAATGGGTTCATTGTTCTGTTTTTCATGGGTTTGTAGTGGAGTCTTTAATTATTTGGAACACTTCTCTGTGTTTCAAATGAAGCAAAAACTTGAGTCAGGAATTTGTGAACCTTGCCTTTATGAACTAAAGCTGTTTTTTGGTATGTACTTCAGAGCTGACAAGTAAATGCAACAGTACAAAAGCTTCGAAAGTAATTAAATCACATAGTAAGACTAGTTCAACTCTTAAGATAAAAGAGTTGTGGCTGCTTTCTTGACAAATATTTGTGCATTTATAAAACTATAAAATCACTTGTTTAAATCATCAATATATTTAGCTGTTTCAATAACAGGCACTGGAATACATTTACATGCATTCTCAGCAATAAGTTACCTCTTAGGAGTTTGCATTTACAGTACCTACTCTGTTCTCACATTCCAACAATTTCAGTTTCAAAGTAAAAATCCTGAAGCTGTGTGAACAAAGAATAATTCCTTTTTTGTACTTCTTTGTACTACTTTATTATAATGCCTCCTAAGATTGTGGTTTCCAATATTTTTGTCAGTTAATTCATTTGGTTATTCATAACCTTTAGAGGTGTCTTCCAACCCAATGCATTCTATGATTCTATGATAATTTGAGATAATAGGAATAGTGTTGATTTATCAATAATGTTACAAAAAGTAACACCTTCAATATTTCAATATTTTTATTGTTTTATGATAATACATAATGGGGTAATCCATTTCTACCTGCATAGTAAATTGCAATCTTGGACCAACAGTATCAAATTGTTATTTATTATGTTTTCCAACTTTTTCCTTCTGTCTTCCACAGTCATATCTGATGCTGTGTTCTGCTACATTTCATTTGAGAAGGTTTTCTTTCTTCATTTTTTTTTTATAAGTTTTCTGTAGATGTTGTTTAGGTGGTTGTTTAGGTGTTGTTTAGGTTAGCAAAGAGGAATAGATAAACTTTATCAGAAATAAAAATCGTAAGCCTTCAAAATTAAAATTGTATTTTTAGTACTTATATTGGCAGGTTCATTTTTCTTTGTTTTTGCTCTCAGTTTTGGCAGTACACTTTCTATACCTAATTTTGATGGAATGGTCCGAACCTAAACTTTGACTGCAGGTTGAGATATCCTCCTGAGAAATACTGAGAATACCTCCTAGGAAAGTCTATAGATAGAACTCCTTCAGACTTACTATTTTTTAAAAAAGTGAATTCGATCTTTCTTATACTTTGACCTGAGTCCTGTGCTGTCCAAGTCCATCACTAGGACTCTGAACAGACCTGGGGGACTGTGCTTCACTTGGAATCATTAGAGCCATCCTTAAGAGCTTCCGAATCCCATTTGAATTTGCATGGAGAATGATAGGTAGCTTACTGCCTACATGGCTGTTCGTGCATCCCTGTGTATGGAGGTAACAAAGTAAAAGTCCCAGATAATGGTATTATTATAAGTATATATAACATATTTATGTTACAACCAATTTAGGGCAGAGCTCTCTCTATAACCTTGACAAGAAGCAACTGTTAAATTATCTTGGTTTGTCAACATTTCAGCTCCTTTATGGGAGGGGAAAAAAAAAAAAAAAAAAAGTAATATAAAATGAGGAATTTTTGGTCCCATTAAATAGTTGTTTTTCTTCTGTTTTAGTAAGTGTACAACAAGCAACACAAATCTGAAAGCAAATTTGTTTGACTCTTGTAGACTGAGTTGTTGCATTTGAATTTTCACTGCAGCAGAAATAGGCTGATCTACCTATACTGTCAACTGCTGATCAGTTATCAGCTATTACTCTCTTTGAAAACTTTGAAGCCACACATTGAGGCACTGTGTTAGTTGATGAAATGAGATTCCCGCAGTGGGGCTGAAGGTCCTATCATACTTATGCAACAAATTCCTCATAGCGATTTGTGTCTGGTAAAGAGTGGTATCCTTGGACTGGAAAACCAAATGGTAAAGGAGGGACCAGGATCTGACAGAGAAACTGAAGATACTTTAGGTGAGATGGCATTAATGCACCCATTTGCCCTATAAATACTTGCTCAGTTGCAGCAGCTTGCCATCAGGAAGGAGAAGTGCTACAAATCATGATTTCCCTTAAATTGAGCTCATATCAAAAAGGCACGCGTTATATTTCCACACCATTCCTGGGAAGGTAGTGACAGCTTGATGTTCAGGTAGCATCTCATGCTGACAGAACTTCACTCTTGACAATATCCTGAGCTCTTATCAGTGTCCTAGTTTGTGTGTAGAAGTCAGATTCAATCCCACTTCAGTCTGGCTTACTCTGTGACCTCAGACATATTATCTCCCCTTGCAAAATCTCACTTTCCTCATATCTAAAGTATGTTTGAAGACAGTCTGAGTTCTCTGGGGAAAAGTTTTATTCCACAAGCACCTGGGATCAGTAGTGCTGGTGCTCAGGCAAAAGGTGGCAGCTGCTTTCTGACCTTGCTAAGGTAAGATTTCCATTTCCTCCAGAAAAAGAAGAACCTCTTTAATCCAAGTGGAACAGAAGCATGGAGGTCCTTGGAAACCAAGGTGGCAATAGGATTAGATTAAATCAATTAGTTACATTGAGAAAGTAGGAGACATTGCAAAACTTTCTGCAATGGAATTGCAACAATTTCTGCTACAGTTTACACCTGTCTTAGGATGACATTACTCTATGAATTCTTTTCATGCAGTTTTTATGCACTCAAGCAGCAAGTAAGGATCAAGATTTCTGACAGACTGTTAGTCTGAATCAGTTTCAGAGTTCTTATATTCTTAATCCAGTGAGAAATCATGTCGCAGGAAAAGAAAGATACAGCAAAAGGAAGAGAAGAAATATTGTAACTTCTGAAATAATAATTAAAAAAATCTTCTTATAAATAACACAATTTTTAAAGATCAGAAATCCAAATTCTTTCTCCAGTTTGAGGGAATTTCCAGTATGAAACACCAGAGGTTTTTAGAAAACTAGGAGTACCTGACAAGGTTGGAAGCAATTTAAGCTCAAGCTTGTGTAAGACTTCCCCTTGTATCAGCATTCTCTTTATGTCCCCTACATCTTGTCACTCATTTGCCTTCAAAGATTTGACCACCATCCTATATCAATATCTCTTTCTGCCAATATTTCTTACAAAACCCAAGCTTTTGTTCAGGGCTGAATCAATCATACAAACATAATTATTTTAATAAACACAAAAGTATTCTAATAAGCACTGAGTGAAACATTTAGAATAAAGCAATAGAATTAATTCACCTTTAAGACAAATCCAGAACTTTTATTAAAGACAGTCAGGGTTGCATTTTTTAGTAATAGGTATACTCCATTCATTTTTATTGATTACAATCAAATGCAAGAGGTAAGGGGAAATACTTCCCTCAAAGTTTACCAGTGCTAATGGGAAAGTAGCCAAAAAGTAGAGAGGGCAGAGTAACATACACCATCAGCCTTTCTGTGAACAGGTCTTGAAGAGCCTGAGAAAACCTGCCAGAATGCTACAGAAATTCTGAGGAAGGGAAGCACTCAGAGGAGCATGTTAAATATGGGCTGATACCAACATATGGAAGTTGAAGCGTTTTCTCATTATCTTGGCTGATAATCTGCCAGAAGACACATCTGCTGGACTTCTGCAAGAGCCCTGTGGGAATGTAAACCTGGGCAGTCACATCAGTCTGCTAAACCATATTTATGTAACATTATTAGGTAACTTTTCACATCAGGGGATGCACTGACTCAGAAAAACATTCAGGTCTTATTGGGGGTGCAGGAAAAAAAATTGTGTGGGAGGTGTGTTTGCCGTCTGATTGAAAACTACATAGAGACTGGTAGAGAATTCTCCTCCAAAAAAGATGAGGGATGGCTATTCTTCAAGATTACTTAGCAAGATACTCACATTACTTATTTAGAATGACAATTTCCCTGAGCTGTTGAAATAACAGGTTTAAGACATATGATTGAACTGCTGTTAGATTTGGTAATGGTTATGGTAAACCAATGGCAGTTTCATGCAAATTCTTTAAGCTTTACACATTGTAAAGTTTTAAAACCTTAGGGTTTTTGTAATTTCAAGCCAATATTTTAACATTATTGTCATATTTTTGGTCTTAAAATACTTTATTTTCAGAGTTTAAATATCTCTAGAGGGTTTCCTTTTTATACAGATAAAGGGGTGGGGGGGAACATGCAGTAAAGACACAATGAATTATAACCTTGTCTCTCACCTATTCACCTTGTTTTATGTTTCAGATATTTGGCATGTTAAACTCCCACCTTCACTGGCATGTGCAGAACTCTCCAGGGCAACACCTCTAATATATCCTGATGCACTGCATATGTTGTGGTGGATTTTTTTGTTCCAAAAAGCTGACTTTATGTTAGCATTTCTATATTCTTCATCCTCATTTAAAAAACAGAAATATGATTTCAGCTAAGTAAATTTTAACTCATGGACAAAATTCTCAGAGACTATGAGCTTCATAAGGTACTACATTCTAGTAGTCTTTAAAATCAAAGACAAGATTTGACTCTCAAGATTTGACTTTACTACAGAATTCAGGATTTGTCCAGCTTCTGCAAAGATGACCCAACCAACCAAAACATCTGACAAAGCTCATATAATTGCCCTTTTCAAGGGTAGAAATTATGAAGTTTCCGTAAGTGATTATCAGCATGATCTCATATGAAATGTGGGGCTTCATACTAATACCACCTAGAACAACAGTCAGGTTCTCTAACTGCATTTTATATCTTGAATTTCTCTCTGAAGTTCAGTATTAGTAAATAGCCATTAACCTCTGCTGAAGAATTCTCAAGAGGTAAGTGCATGAACAAAGACCAGACACAGTTTGGTTGGGATCACAGTGTTTTGCTGGATCAAGTGAGAAAAAACACTGAATTTTGAATGCTTAGCATCTTTTTACAAACAATATTCAGCAAAATGTGAGAAGAGGAAGTGTCATACAAGAATTTGACATTTCTGACTTATATAACAAAAATAATTGCCTTGAATATAAAAAGAACTCTTTCTTCATCCTTTTTTTAAGGAAACACCTCATGCATCTTGAAAGATTATATGCCTGTGAACAATTAATTGTTATGTCCTTCAAAGGAGAGAGTTTACTTCTCTTTACTCTTTTTTTCCTTTGCATATATATACATGATATCTCATTATTGAGTGTTTTGGGAGCACTTATCTGCACAAAGCAAAGGTAGTGATTTTTTCCACGTTGTAATGATAAGCTAAAAGTAAGCCTTGCAAGGTAAAATCTATATAAAATGTGGCAATTTGGGAAAATATGTCCCTCAAGCACAGCAAACATACCATCAAAGTGAGTTAGCTCCCAATTAACTTCTACATTTTGCACAAAGTACATTAAATTCTACAGTAAAAATAAGACCAAATGATGAATGTCTGCTCTCTGAACAATAGATCACACAAAATGAGTTTTAGTTGTGATGGGTTTTACTATGTTTTCCACATTCATCTGCCCTTCTGGAAAATACATGGTTTTCTCTTTAAAAATGTTTTTTCCTATGTAACCTTACATCACCAGATACATATGAAAAGAGAAACTGTAAGTTTCTGCAATATATTATGATATGAAATCCTAGGCACAGTCAGACACTATGATACAGTACACAATTTTGTCACCTCTGTTCATAATAGGTAAGTTATGTTGCCCTACATTACCAAGCTCTTGGTCCTGAAGCCTAGATGAAGTAATACAACATACAAGCCAATCTGGTCATAATAGCAAAAAAAAGGGCATACTCAGAAAAGGTGCATTGAAGGGAGCATTAGATTAGACCACTATCTCCTCATGACTGTTTAAGAAGTGAAAGTCAAAGCAGATTTGTCAGGAGCGAAAGCAATCAATGGAGCACAGATTCAGCGATGTGCCTGTACTCTCTCCTGCTGAAACCAGTTAGGAAAGTATAGCATCCTATCAGAGTAAAAGAATTTAATTCTCAAATCCCATGACACTGACAATGTTGAGTGTACATGCAAAGAGAAGTGAATTATCTTCAGCCATGGACATTTGGTTTATACCCAGGAAAGAGCATTTTCTGCATAATGTTTAAAGGCAGTGTAAAAATTGCTCCTGTGAACGGAAAGTTACAGCATAGGCCCTAATTCCTCTTTAAGAGAAAGCAATATAGCAGGTTATAGATTATTGGAAAAAGAACAACTATTTAGCTTTGAAAAATGGCAAAAGAAGGAGTACGAAAATTATGGATAATTGATATACAGAAACTTTGCATATCAGGATTTTAGGATATGTTCTTTAAGACAGAAAAATGTGACATTTTCTCCTGCTTCAGAAGAGCTCTGAGCAGTCTATGCAATTCTTTCAAAGAAAGAAAAACCCAAGGACTAAATCAGTGAAGACCAATTCTTGGAATGCAGCTGTATAATTATTCAAAAGAACACTTAAAAATGCATGTAATCCTGAAGCATACACCTAAGTTTGTCCTTAAAGAAAGAGCTATTCTGGCTAAGTACTTCACTGGCTGTATTTCAGCTCCACTGACTTCCACAAAGATGACAGTACTACAGATTTTTTGAAAGTTTATTTCTGTTTTGGAAACCTACTGGAACAACAACACAACTCAAGGAAAAAAAAAAACAAACAAAAAAAAAAAAACACCAAAACACCCCAAACATTCTAGACTGCAAAGAACAGTTCTGGGCCCCTCAGTTTAGGAAGGACGTCGGGACACTTGAATGTGTCCAGAGAAGGGCAAGGAGGCTGGTGAGAGGCCTTGAGCACAAGACCTGTGAAGAGAGGCTGAGGGAGCTGGAATTGTTTAGCCTGGAGAGGAGGAGGCTCAGGGGGACCTCATTGCTTTCTACAACCACCAGGAAGCAGTTGGTCTCTACTCTCTAGCAACCAGCACCAGAACAAGAGGACACAATTGCAAGGGGAGCCAGAGGAGGTTTAGGCTTGAGGTGAGGAGAAAGTTCTTCACCAAGAGAGTCATTCATCATTGGAATGGGCGGACCAGGGAGGTGGTGGAGTCACCATCCCTGGCAGCGTACAAGAGGGGATTGAATGTGGCATTTGGTGCCATGGTCTAGTCATGCAGTCTGTGGTGACAGGTTGGACTTGATGGTCTTTGAGATCTCTTGCAACCTTGGTGATACTGTGAACTGATTCAAGCATCTCAAGGACTTGCAAAAAATTACAGTAATGGCCTGACTTCATTGTGGGATCAAACATTACCTAACAGAAGACTCATCTACATCCCATTCCATCTTTCAGATTCGTGCAATGCTCATTCAACTGTTACACTCTAATTAGAGAGATTTTCATTATAGACTTTTAGATAATACATTTGAATGAATTTCAGGATTTAATGGTGCAGCCACTAAAATGTTATGGATTACCACCCCCTTACAAATAGATTAAAAAGCATTGGATACAATTATTAGAACGTTGACAAAAATGCAGGAGGGAAGAAAAGACTCATGGAAGATATTTTCTGAGTGAGTACTGCATATACTGTGGTTTACATCTTTAATTCTTTATCAATAAAGTCTCACAATGCAGTATTAAACAAAAGAAACATATTTTTATAAAGTTGCACTACATAACACTTTCTACAAAGGATTCTTGAGCGATTAATAGTTTTTTGAGCAGTTCATTGGGGGTGTTACTATAATACACAGAGGACAATGTTTGTTGCTGCAACTCGGAATTAAGCATGTCGCTTTGGAATTGAATTCTAGGGAGAATGTTTTCAATTAGCAGCTCAGGATTTCCATGGTTATTCGTTGAAAGTATAAGTTAGTGGTTTCAGGCTATATTCTACTTAATACACTTGTTCAAATGAATAATTCTATGAACCAAACCCAAAAGGACAAAGCTAAAGAAAAGTTTCTCACTTTAAAATAGGAGCACACATTTTACGTAGAACTAGAATCTCCTGAGTGCCATCCTGAACCATGAATGGGACTGTCCAGTAACCATTCTACTACGTTTCAGGAACATTAATTTGAAGACAATTTCTTAAATTTAAGGAGGCTTTCTTATTGACTCTTTGGTAGCTACAGTCAGACCTGTTTCCTAATTCTGAGACCTAATATATTCCCCATGTTTTCCCCTTTGCATGATTGGTGTTTACAAATTGGTAAGCACTTCAGGAAGTTGGTCAAAACCAATATTTAACCAGCCTTTTTTATAGGCAAGTAGATATAACATTGGTGTCTAGTAATAATGCGAGGGTTTTACTTCTCCTGTTTTCCTGAGCCATTGGGTAGGAGGCAAGGCAGGCTGCTATTGCTTCTTGATTCTGTTGAAAACACAAAAGTACTTTTTTGCAATAAAATAAGTCAACATTGTTTGGGATTTTTATAGGAGCAGTCCTGTAATTATCTCACCAGGCAGACCCTTGCTATTTTGTGATTTTTCGTTAGTCACTGTGGTGTACCTGTCACCAATTTCACAGTAGAGAAAGTACAGAAAGGTGAACAATGTCAATGATTAAGGTACATTCATCTTAACAAGTCTCCTAGTCAAGGAGCTCAGGACTTTGTCACATTATAAGTTGTAGGGTTCTAGCTCAGATTTCTCATGAGGATCCACTTTTCCATGACAAATAGTCTGAATTCATGTTTGAGGCATGGATTTAGATTAAGCTCAGTTCCCATCACATTTTAAAGTAGAATGGTCACACCACCCAACTTCAAGGTGCTGTTGTACAGATGGACCAGTAGTCAACACATGTTGTGTAATCTGTGATCATATCCAGGAGAGTGAATTAGGAACTCCAAGTGCCTCTGGAAAACAAAAGAGCATATGCTTAGCTGAAAATTATCTCAGGGAAGAATGGCAACAATATTTTGTTACGTTATTTCTGGGAGACTTCTCTTGACCCTCAAGGTCAGATGCAGGCAGAAAGAAATTACTGTAACTGCACTGGTAAAATAAAAGGATCTATTTATTCACAGGTGCAGAGGGATAGAAACTCATCTTCCTACACTCTGAGCTGGCCAGATGCACTGTCTAAAGTTATGTAGGAGTTCCTTGCCCCAAGTTCATACCTTTTACAACATACTAGTATTTCATGGACACAGATAATTTACATACACACAAATTTTGTATGAATTGGGAGGCTTTAGTTTCCAGATAGTAACCAGAAACCAAATGCTATTAATAACGATGCAATCAGATTAGTCTTGAGTGTATAAAGTAGCAAATTGCCTTTTCTTAATAGCCTTTGGCCCTCAACAGTGTTTTGGTGATTTTCAATGCACTATAGTGTAAAGGAAAATGGGGAATGGAATTAAGTAAATAGATCCTAATTTAACATGTGTTCAAGGTTAGGGGTACTGGATAATTTGTAACCCCCATTTCTTAAAGGACTGAAACATGATATTACAGGCCCAAGAGCAAGTATTTTGAATAAATTTTGCACTTTGAGAACAGCAAATTAACACCTATATTTTTAAAAAAAGTTAAAAGAAGGAAGTGGTCTATGCCATCACAAGCTTGTTAATCTAAAATGAAGGATGGATCCTGAGTGGAACATAAAATGATGCACAAAGCTTAGTTAGGAGAAACAGAGCATGCCAGACACCCTACTGAAAGAGATTACATACTCAAATGAAATGGTGGTAGCTCTAATATATATGGATTTCAAGCGAAGTATTTGCTATGGTGTCAATGGCGGGGGAGGAACAAAAACCAAACCTAAACATTTAGTAGAAAGTGAAGAAGAGCAGCATAGATGATGTACAGCTGAATTGTGATAAACAGGGAAAATACTGAGCGGAAGAACAAGTTACCAGTGCATTTAATGAATTTGATTACAGACCAGGAAGCCAACCAGAGCCTGGGCTGCATCAAGAGAGGCACAGCCAGCAGTTTGAGGGAGGTGATTGTCCCCTCCACTCTGGTGAGACCCCACCTGGAGGACTGCATCCAGTTCTGGAGACCCTATCACAAGAAGGACCTGGAGGTGCTGGAACATGTCCAGAGAAGGGCCAGGAGGATGATTAGAGGACTGGAGCTCCTCTGCTACAAGGACAGATTGAGAGTTAGGGCTGTTCAGCCTGGAAAAGAGAAGACTCCAAGGAGAGTTTATTGTGGCCTTGCACTATCTGTGCTGGGCCCTGTCCTCTTCAACACATTCATCGATGATCTGGATGAAGGGGTAGAGTCAGTCATCAGCAAGTTTGCAGATGACACAAAGTTAGGGGCAGATGTTAGTCAATTAGAGGGTAGAAAGGCTCTGCAGAGGGACCTTGACCGACTGGACAGATGGGCAGAGTCCAATGGGATGGCATTCAACAAGTCCAAGTGCCGAGTGCTGCACTTTGGCTACGGCAATCCCATGCAGAGCTACAGGCTGGGGTTGGAGTGGCTGGAGAGCTCCCAAAGAGAGAGGGACCTGGGGGTGCTGATCGACAGCCACCTGAATATGAGCCAGCAGTGTGCCCAGGTGGCCAGGAGGGCCAATAGCATCCTGGTCTGCATTAGGAATAGTGTGGCCAGCAGGAGCAGGGAGGTCATAGTGCCCCTGTACTCTGCTTTGGTTAGGCCACACCTTGAGTACTGTATCGAGTTCTGGGCCCCTCAGTTTAAAAAGGTGTGGTGGGTTGGAAGGGTAAGGCCAAGAAGCCTCTTCCCTCCCCGCTGTAAAGTAAGGGGAAAGAAAAAAAAAATTGAAGGGAAAGGAAAAAAAGCCTCACAAGCTGAATTAGCAAAGCAGTGGAGTTGTGTATTTACAAAGCAATGTAGGGTATGCAGGGGAATATTTACAAATTTACAATATTTACAATATATACAAAGATATACAATAAAGTAACACAGAAATGAGAGTTCCCCCCTCTACTGAGGGGGGTTTCCCACCTCCGCTCGCCCCTCTTTCCCCCTTTCCCCAGAGTGGGATAGAAAGAAAGAAAAGAGAGGAAAAAAAAGGTTAGAAGCACTTGTGTTAATTGGAAAGCAGTTAATACAGGCCTGGTATCTTATGAGTTTCAAGGCCGACGTCTTGGCAGAAAGCCCAGCACAGAAAAAGCTGCTGCCCAAAGAGGAGGCGGAAGCAAGGCTGCTGAAAAGTGCTGGAAAGCCCAGTATACCTTCCTGCTGTCCCGGTTCAGAAGGTGCTTCCTCCCACTCTTCCAATGAAATTAGTTTAGATTATTCTTTCCGTTTACCAACTTCCGTCCACCATATTCCCTTTCTTAAGGGGACAACGTCAACCGGTCACAATCCACCCCTTCTAAACAATTTCATTGGCTGTTCATACTGTCCATCGAATCCAAAATTATATTTACAGTTCGTGAGTAAAGTTCATAGTCCATTCCGGCTATGTTCAGATGTAGATGATTCAAAAGTCCAAGAAAATGAAAAAATGAGAAAAAAGGAAAACAGTTCATTTCTTCACCGACGAAGCAAAGAAAAGGGAAACAGGGATTCTCAGGGTCTCTTAGTTGACTCAGGGCTCTCAGGGATCTCAGGGATCGTTCTCCGTAGATTCCTCGTTGATTCTTCCTTTGGACGCGATGTAGCTGTACAACAGTTCAAAATTAACCTCTTTCAGCTAAAGTTAAATTTCTCTGTGGAATACACTGAATTTCACCATTCTCTTGCATTACCCAATAAGTGTGACCCGGACCTTCAGCTAAAACCACCCCTCGGACAGGTTTAGCCTCTCCTGAGGGTGAAAATACCCAAACAGTTTTACCTAACAGATTCTTTTCTCTAACAACAGGAACTCTATCACCTTCTACTTTCCGTAGCAAATCTGAATGTGCAGGTCCAGCTCGGTTCACTGAACCTCTACTATTTACCAGCCAGGTTGCTTGTGCTAAATGTTTTTCCCAGTTTTTCAAAGATCCACCCCCCATGGCTTTAAGAGTGGTCTTCAACAAACCGTTGTAGCGTTCAATCTTCCCTGACGCTGGTGCATAGTAGGGAATGTGGAATATCCACTCAATACCGTGCTCTTTTGCCCAGTTCTTTACAAGGTTGTTCTTGAAATGAGTTCTGTTGTCTGACTCAATCCTCTCTGGAGTTCCGTGTCTCCACAGGGTCTGTCTCTCCAGACCGAGAATGGTGTTGCGTGCAGTTGCATGTGGAACTGGATAAGTTTCCAACCACCCAGTGTTTACCTCTACCATAGTAAGCACGTATTGCTTACCAGAACGAGAACGTGGTAGAGTGATGTAGTCAATCTGCCAAGCTTCACCATACTTGTACTTGGACCATCGGTCACCATACCACAAGGGCTTAAGTCGTTTTGCCTGCTTAATAGCAGCACAAATGTCACAATCATGGATGACTTGTGTGATAGCATCCATGGAAATGTCTATGGATCTGTCACGAGCCCATTGGTATGTTGCATCTCTGCCTTGATGTCCTGACGAATTGTGAGCCCACCGAGCTAAGAATATCTCACCTCAGTGTTTCCAGTCGAGATCAAGATTAGAGTCCATGTCTACTTGAGAAACTCTTGCAGCTAGATCTGCCTGATGGTTGTGTTGCTGTTCCTCAGTAGCTTTGCTCTTAGGAATGTGAGCATCGATGTGTCTCACTTTCACTGGAATTCTCTCGATTCGATCAGTAATGTCCTGCCACAGGTTGGCTGCCCAAATGGGTTTTCCTTTCCTCTGCCAGCCACTCGTCTTCCAGTTCTTTAGCCAACCCCATAGAGCATTGGCTACCATCCATGAGTCGGTGTAGAGATAAAGCTTTGGCCATCTCTCACGTTCAGCTATGTCGAGAGCGAGCTGGACAGCTTTTACCTCTGCGAACTGACTGGATTCTCCTTCTCCATCTTTCGCCTCTGCAACTCGGTGTGTTGGACTCCACACTGCAGACTTCCACCTTCGCTTGTTTCCGACAAGACGACAGGAACCGTCTGTGAACAAAGCATATTTCTTTTCATCATCAGAAAGGTCATTGTAAGGAGGAGCTTCCTCAGCACGAGTTACTTTCTCCTCTGGAGGTTTAGCACAGTTGATACCTTCAGGCCAACTTGAGATCACCTCCACTAGACCAGGTCTTTCAAGATTTCCCATTCGAGCTCTCTGTGTTATCAGAGCCATCCACTTAGACCATGTTGAGTCTGTGGCATGATGTGGTGTGGAACCTTTGCCTTTGAACATCCAATTCAAAACTGGTAATCTGGGAGCTAGAAGAAGTTGTGATTCAGTTCCAATCACTTCAGAAAATGCTTTTACTCCTTCATAGGCAGCTAAAATTTCTTTCTCTGTTGGAGTGTAATTAGCCTCTGAACCTCTGTAACCTCGACTCCAGAAACCAAGAGGTCGTCCACATGTCTCACCTGGAGCTTTTTGCCACAAGCACCAGGTTGGACCATTGTCACTTGCAGCCGTGTACAAAATGTTCTTAATGTCTGGACCATCTCGGACAGGTCCCAGACCCATCGCTTGAATTACCTCTTGCTTTATCTGGTCAAAGGCTGCTTGTTGCTCAGGTCCCCAGTGGAAATGATTTCTCTTTCGAGTCACATCATACAGAGGTTTCACAATCTGACTGTATCCAGGAATGTGCAGTCTCCAAAATCCCACTATCCCCAAGAAACATAGGGTCTCTTGCTTGTTTGTGGGACTTGCCATGGTGGAGATTCTATTTACCACATCCACTGGAATGTGTCGGTGTCCATCCTGCCATCGCACTCCCAGAAACTGAATTTCTGTGGTAGGTCCTTTCACCTTGTCTCTCTTGATGGCAAAACCTGCATTCAGAAGAATGTCAATGATTTTGTTACCTTTCTCGAAGACTTCCTCAGCAGTTTTACCCCAGACGATGATATCATCGATGAACTGGATGTGTTCTGGAGCACCGCCTTTCTCCAGAGCATCGTGGATCACTGCATGACAGATGCTTGAGCTGTGGATCCAGCCCATTGGCAGCCTGTTGAAGGTGTACTGGATTCCTCTCCAGGTGAAAGCAAACTGAGGCCTGCATTCCTCTGCTATGGGAATAGAGAAAAATGCTTTAGCAATGTCTATGGTAGCATACCATTTGGCCTCTTTGGATTCCAGCTCAGCTCATACTGCAGCTCCATCATGTCTGGTACTGCTGCGCTCATAGGTGGTGTCACTTCATTCAGGGCTCCGTAGTCTACCGTCAGACGCCAGTCTCCATTCTGCTTCCGCGCAGGCCACACTGGACTGTTGAAAGGTGAATGAGTTTTGCTGATGACTTTCTGACTCTCCAACTGACGAATCAGATTCTGAATGGGCAACAAAGAGTCACGGTTGGTTCTGTATTGTCTGTGATGCACAGTCTGAGAAGTAACCGGCAATTTAATGTCCTGTATCTTATGTTGTCCCACAACTGCAGATTCATCAGAAAGCTCAGGTCTGGCAGACAGCTTCAATTTTTGTCCATCAATTTCTATTGAAGCTACTCCAAATGCCCATTTGTAACCTCTAGGGTCCTTGAAACGCCCTTCTCTCAGAAAATCAATTCCCAAAATACAAGGTGCATCAGGTCCAGTCACAACTGTATGCTTCCTCCATTGTTTCCCAGTTAAACTTATATTAACCTCTACCTTACTTAACTCTTGAGATCCACCAGTGACTCCCAGAATACTTATAGACTCTGATCCCTGATAATTTGATGGTATTATGGTGCACTGAGCTCCTGTGTCAACCAAGGCCCTGTACTTCCGAAATGGTGAAGTGCCAGGCCACTGGATGTACACATCCCAATAGATTCTATTATCTCTGTTATCCCTCTCCTCCCCCTGGCGGGAGGCAGGGCACCCCTAGTTATGGGGAACATGCGCACATGTGCATTGCACATAGTTTGCAGGGTTATAACTTTGCGTGTTATAACTGGAGCCACTGTTGGAGTCATAAGAGTCATTCTGGGGAACTGTGGAAGTAACAGCTACCCTTCTGGTATTGCTACCTCGGGTTCTGCCACTTTTCAGTTCCCTCAGTCTCCTGAAAAGATTAGAAGTTGGTTGGCCATCCCAGCGGTTCATGTTCTCACCAAACTGATCACGCAGAGTTATCCAAATAGTTCTACGTGATTGCCTTGGTGGTCTGTTTTGGAATGATCTGTTTTGGAATGACCTGTTTTGGAATGACCTCCTTGGAGGATGTGTATTCCTCACAGATGAAACTTGTATCCACCTGGAGGGAGAATTGAAATTATCCTTCTGTGCCAATTGGTATATGGAATCTTTCAGATCCTTCATGCAACTCTCAATTTTTCCAGACAAAGTTTCAATGGCTGAAACCAAAGAACCATGTGTCATGCTATCCTCCAATTGTCTCATTTGATCACTGAATTGGCCAACCGTGGGAGAAGCTCCACCATAACTTCTTGACACAATTCTGCTTGCCAGAATGTTTGCATAATTGGAAGGAGCAAGTTTGATGATCTTTTTAGCAAGACCAATACCCACAGGAATGTCATCAGGATTCAGAGTTTCATGTTCACCATAGAGTAGCTCTCTAACAGCAAATTCTCTCAAGCACTTAATTCCCTCATCTATGGTAGTCCAGGGTTTAGGATTCCATGGAAGATCATCTCGGGAAGGGTATCTCAGGGCAACCGCCATTAAAAGGCGTATCCACAGATTAACCTTACCGAGAGCCCTGCCTAGATGTCTGTCTATTCCATTATCCCTTGAGAGAGTTCCTAACTGAGCTGCTGACTTGTCTCCAACTGTTAGAGCTGGAGCACCTGTATCATAACACCTACTAAGCCAAGCTAGAACTGGCTCCTTATCTGCCCTGGTGAAATCTCTAGGGACATTATGCAATTCCTCGTGGGGAGAAGAACACTCTGAAATATCATCTTGGTCTTCGTCTCCCTGAATTCTTTGTCCATATAATCCTGCTGTAATTCTCTTAAGGATCTCTTTAAGCTGAGAACCACCTTTGCCAGCTGCTTTCCTAACTTCATCTGTATCCTGCTTTGATCTCACTAGGTTAGCTAGATCTTTAAAACAAACCTTCTCTTCCTCCTGAGCAGGATCTTTCAGAGTAGAGGGCCCCTCACCAGGATCAGTCTCCAGCTCCTCTTCTTCTCCATCTTTGGCCTTTGCACCTCTAGTCTTTAAAGGAGCCACCTTAACTGGAGCTGTGTTTGAATTTACAGCCACCTTAATGGAAGCTGACAGGTCCTGAGATAAATCAGCTGCTGGGGCAGTGACTTCCGGTCCCACCGAGGGATTGGGCGGAAGTGGCGTTGCTCTGTTAATGGCCGATGGAGAAGAAGGAGGAGAAGGAGTAGGCGCCATGTTGATACCAGCTGACGCCCTTGACAGCTTGCCAGAATCAGCAAAGTTATTTAGAGCTGCTTTACCAATTAACTTTTTAGCCTTCTTTTTAGCTGACACAGATTCTGCACATTCCTCATCACTAGATGATTCTGGGACTGATCCAGAGCCACGGCGTTTTCTTTTTGATCTAGTTTTAATAACAAAACAAGCTCTGGACACCTTTCTCTCTCGCCGTAAAGAAATCAGAAGATACACGTTAATTATCATCGAGAGCAGGATTATACACATCAAATAAATAACCTTTGGGTCCCAGGCATCACCTAAAGTTACTCTCTCCTCAGGTGGAATCCTAAAGCCCTTTATTTCAATTGGGAGAGTGGTGGAGGTAACATTCCTGTATCTCACTGGCCATAAGAAATCCATACATTTTCTATACCATAGTCTAACTCTATACATAACCCACATATAAATTGTCTGCACCAAATATTTGCCCAGGTAATCCAAAATCAAACCCAAACAATATCTGTAAACCACAGCCCCCAAAATTGAAAAGAATAATCGCTCCACAAACCACAATACCTTCATGTTTGCTAATTCAGCTAGAAAACACTAAATCAATCAAGTAATAAATGAAACTAATTATCTGCTGCACGTTGGGTACGCCAAGAAAAAAAAATGTGGTGGGTTGGAAGGGTAAGGCCAAGAAGCCTCTTCCCTCCCCGCTGTAAAGTAAGGGGAAAGAAAAAAAAAAAAATTGAAGGGAAAGGAAAAAAAACCTCACAAGCTGAATTAGCAAAGCAGTGGAGCTGTGTATTTACAAAGCAATGTAGGGTATGCAGGGGAATATTTACAAATTTACAATATTTACAATATATACAAAGATATACAATAAAGTAACACAGAAATGAGAGTTCCCCCCTCTACTGAGGGGGGTTTCCCACCTCCGCTCGCCCCTCTTTCCCCCTTTCCCCAGAGTGGGATAGAAAGAGAAAGAAAAGAGAGGAAAAAAAAGGTTAGAAGCACTTGTGTTAATTGGAAAGCAGTTAATACAGGCCTGGTATCTTATCAGTTTCAAGGCCGACGTCTTGGCAGAAAGCCCAGCACAGAAAAAGCTGCTGCCCAAAGAGGAGGCGGAAGCAAGGCTGCTGAAAAGTGCTGGAAAGCCCAGTATACCTTCCTGCTGTCCCGGTTCAGAAGGTGCTTCCTCCCACTCTTCCAATGAAATTAGTTTAGATTATTCTTTCCGTTTACCAACTTCCGTCCACCATATTCCCATTCTTAAGAGGACAACGTCAACCGGTCACAGAAGGACATCGAAACACTTGAACGTGTCCAGAGAACGGCAACAAGGCTGGTGAGAGGCCTTGAGCATAAGCCCTATGAGGAGAGGCTGAGGGAGCTGGGATTGTTTAACCTGGAGAAGAGGAGGCTCAGGGGAGACCTCATTGCCCTCTACAACTACCTGAAAGGTGGTTGTAGTCAGGAAGAAGTTGGCCTCTTCTCCCAGGCAACCAGCACCAGAACAAGGGGACACAGTCTCAAGCTGTGCCAGGAGAAGTTTAGACTCGAGGTGAGGAGGAAGTTCTTCACCAAGCGAGTCATTTGTCATTGGAACGGGTTGCGCAGGGAGGTGGTTGAGTCATCGACCCTGGAGGCGTTCAAGGGGAGATTGGACGTGGCACTTGGTGCCATGGTCTAGTCATGGGGTCTGTGTTGATAGGTTGGACTCGATGATCCTCGAGGTCTTTTCCAACCTAAGTGATACTGTGATCTGAAGGGGGCTATAAGAATGCTGGGGAGGGACTTTTTAGGATGTCAGGTAGTGATAGGTCTAGGGGGAATGGAGCAAAACTAGAAATGGGTAGATTCAGATTTGAGGATCACAGGGCTTGGAAGGGACCTCCGGAGACGCTCAGGTCCAGTCCCTCTCCCAGAGCAAGACCATGGGGTCTTGTGCAGGAATTCATCCAGAAAGGTCTTAGAGAGTCTCCAGAGAAGGAGACTCCCCAAGACCTCTCTGGGGAACATGTTCCAGCATTCCCTCATCCTGACAGTGAAAAGGTTCCTCCTCATGTGGAGATGGAGCTTCCATTCCTGTAGTTCATAGCCATAACTCAAAGCATTCTGTCCCAAATTATCAATCTCCAAGCTGTGCAGGAATATGTGGATAGAACTTGGGCTCTACAAGGAGACTTGGGACTGAAAACCTCAGATCTCCCTTTAAAGAGATGCTGGAATACAAACCCCAATCCTTCCGTGTGTGTACAAACTCTCAAATGCAGCTGCAGAAAACCTTGAAACACTAATTTCTACTAATAAACCATTTCTTGTTACTACACAATGCATGTGTCATTTTTACCTCACTGAGAAGAGCTGCTAAAAATGAAGCAAATTAAGTAATAGTCCTCACATATTTACCTTTATTCCTTACAGAGGCACAGTAGAATTCCAACAAATTGTTCATTTACTAAGGCAGTTACCATTCTTCGAGCTCAGAAGCCAGACTTGATTTTTGAGGTACTATCAAAGTTTGTAAAGGAAGTCTGTTTAAATATAATACTCATAAAACTCTGAGGTAAGTTGCTGAAATTACCACCTTTAACATATTTCAGGGGAAAAACAAATAAAAAAAATCCCTGCATAGACACAAGAGTATTTATTTCCACATATTTCAATCTGTTTGGAAGCAGAGCTAGCTATTGACAAATGCCTGTCACAGAATCAGAGTGGGAAGCGTTGGAAAGGACCTCTGAAGATCATCTAGCCCTACTCTCCCTGAGTACCTTTCCTACCCTTTTTCTGAATCAAAGTTTGAGTCACACTGCAAAATCAGACATGGACAATGGAACTTTCTTTCTAGAAGGTCACAATTTAATGTATCGATAAGACAACCTCTCTTTGAGTGTTTCTGCTACTTACACTGCAGACAAAGACTAACATTGACTCAGCAATGCTATTGAGACAGAAAAACCCTTCCCACAATTTCAGTGGGATTTTAAATGAGTCTTATGCCAGTAATTTTTATTCACTCTTGAGTTTCATGGAATCATTTAATTTCTTGTGTCAGTATACAGAAGACCTTATTTTTAAAATACGGTACCTTCTACTCCAAAAATAGAATAGAATGGAATATAGAATGGAATATAGAATGGAATATAGAATGGAATATAGAATGGAATATAGAATAAACCAGGTTGGAAGAGACCTTCAAGATCATCACGTCCAACTTATCATCCAACACCACCCAACCATCTAAACCATGCAACCAAGTACCCTGTCAAGTCTCCTCCTGAATACCTCCAGCGATGGCAACTCCACCACCTGCCCGGGTAGCCCATTCCAATGGGCAATCACTCTCTCTGTGTAAAACTTCCTCCTGACCTCCAGCCTGATCCTCCCCTGGCACAGCGTGAGACTGTGTCCTCTTGTTCTGGCGCTATCTGCCTGGGAGAAGAGACCAACCTCTGCCTGTTTACAACCTCCCTTCAGGTAGTTGTAGACAGCAAAAAGATCACCCCTGGGTCTCTTCCTCTCCAGGCTAAGAAATCCCAGCTCCCTCAGCCTCTCCTCATAGGGCTTATGTTTCAAGCCCCTCACCAACTTTGTTGCCCTTCTCTGGACATGCTCCAGCAAGTCAACATCCTTCCTAAACTGAGGGGCCCAGAATTGGACACAGTACTCAAGGTGTGGCCTAACCAATGCAGTGTACAGGGGCAGAATGACCTCCCTGCTCCGGCTGGGCACACTGTTCCTGATGCAGGCCAGGATGCCATTGGCCCTCCTGGCCACCTGGGCACACTGCAGGCTCATGTTCAACCTACCATCGACCAGTACCCCCAGGTCCCTCTCTGCCTGGCTGCTCTCCAGCCACTCTAACCCTAGCCTGTAGTACTGCATGGGGTTGTTGTGGCCAATGTGCAGAACCTGGCACTTGGATGTGTTAAATCTCATGCCGTTGGATTCTGCCCACCTGTCCAGCCTGTTGAGATCCCTATGCCGAGCCTCTCTACCCTCCAGCAGATCAACTCAAATCCATCAGTTCATCAGAGCTACCATTTTGTGTTTTGATTTCTCTATATAGTTACAAAAAAAAAAACCAAAAGAGCCCTTGAAGATGGGGACTTGGGCTACTGGAAGGTGTCCCTGCTGATAGCAACAGGGTTGCAACTAGATCATAGAATCACCAGAGTTGGAAGTGGCCTCTAAACACCATCTAGTTTAGGCCCCCTGCTTCTCCCCCACACCAGTCTTCACCTTCCCAAAGCAGGTTCTGTTCCCTCTACCCCAGCCTCCATCCTGCCTAAACAGCTCCTGCTCCTACTCCACGACCACCATTTGTGCACCCATCCCAGAGCCAGGAGCAAGAGCCTCAACCAACCGCAATACCACACAGGGGAACTCAGCCCCCATAAGTAGGCCCAGGAGCAGCAATTGGAGGGAGCAGCAATTGGAGGGAGTAGCAATCAACCCTATCCCTATCTAGCTAGGGGGCCACCAGCCCCCCTGGCCTTTGTTGTCACCATCACCCAGTGTGCACCACAAGCACTCACCAGTGATGAGAGGAGGATCCCTCAGCCCAGATGGGTTTAGTTTGGGGTTTCTGCCTTTCTGGGGGACATTAAAAAGGGTAGCGGGCAGGGAGGGCTGTTTGGTCACACCTGGGGTAGGAGGACACTCCACCAGAGCCCAGGTGCTCTGGGATTTGAGGGGGAAAATGAAGTGGGTGGGGTGGAAAAAGAGCATATGTGATGGAAAAGGGGAGGTGGTGGTGAAAGAAGGGCATTTTAAAATAACTTTGTTTTCCATAAATCTTCCATCATGCACATCTGCAGCTCATGGTTTGCTTTGGTCCACGCAAAAAGAACAAACCCATTAATATTTCATAAAACAGTGCACAATTATATCTATTGCAAAGAAATATTCCCATAATTATCATTTTGCTTGGTGGAAAAATCTGTGCTTTTCACATCAAAATAACAAGTTTTAACAAACAAAGAAAGAAATTTCTCCAAGAGTCAATTTCCTCCCTGGATATCATCAGAATACACCGGCATGATGAAAGGACTGGAGCACATGCCCTGTGAGGAGAGGCTGAGAGCCTGGGTTTTTTTAGTCTGGAGAAGAGAAAGCTGAGAGGGGATTTAATAAATGTTTATAAATATCTGAGGGCTGGCTGTCAAGAAGGAGGGGACAGCTTCTGCTCAGTTGCATCTTGTGATAGGACAATAGGGTCACAGGAGGTTCCACTTCAGCATGAGAAGAAACTTTTTTGCTGTGGAGGTTATGGAGCGCTGGAGCAGTCTCCCCAGAGACATTGTGGAGTCTCCTTCTATGGAGACTTTCAGGACCCATCTGGATGTGTTCCTGTGTGGCCTATGCTAGATTCTGTGGTCCTGCTCTGGCAGCAGGGATGGATTTGATGATCTTTGAGCATGACTTCCCACCCCTAACATCCTGTGATTACAGTCCATCCCAGGAGGAAGAGCTAAGGTTGCATTAGCATGAACCTTGCTTCCTCACTCTGTCTTGCAGAGATCAAAGTGTTACTGAAGTGCACATCCTGAAAGAGCAGGAGGCATGACAGAACAATTCTGACAAGGTGTTAACATATTTTTCTGCAGTGAAACCAAAAGGATTACTGAGCTAATGAGCAAGCCTTTTAAATGTTCCACAAGCTCACCCAATTCCCCTTCACCCTTCCAAATGCAATGCTCTCTTCCCTCATGTGACCATCCCACTCAGAAAAAAAAGAGACAACTTATATTTCCTGTGTCTCTGATGCACTGCTGGCCCTGTTTTTCTGGTCTAAGAGCATATGAATGTGTTTTTCTTGGTAATAAATCATATAAAAAAAAGTGTGGCCAGCAGGTCAAGGGAGGTGATTCTTACTCTGGTGAGACCCCACCTGGAGTACTGCGTCCAGTTCTGGACACCCTATTGCAAGAAGGATCTGGAGGTGCTGGAACATGTCCAGAGAGGATCACGAGAATGATTAGAGGGCTGGAGTTCCTGTCCTATGGAAACAGACTGAGAGAGTTAGAGCTGTTCAGTCTGGAGAAGAGAAGGCTCTGAGTAGGTCTTGTTGCCGCCTTCCAGTATCTGACAGGGGCCTACAAGAAAGCTAGGGAGGGACTTTTTAGGATGTCAGGTAGTGATAGGACTAGGGGGAATGGAGCAATCTGGGGAAGTCCCCACAGACTGGAAAAGGGGAAACATTGCCCTCATCTTCAAAAAGGGTAAGAAGGAGGAACCAGGGAACTCCAGGCCAGTCAGTCTCACCTCTGTGCCTGGAAAGATCATGGAGCAGATCCTCCTGGAGGCACTACTCGCTCAAAAGAATAGTGAAGAGGTGATTGGGAGCAGTCAGCATGGCTTTGCCCCGAGGTGACCTAATTGTGGCCTTCCAGTATCTGAAGGGGGCCTACAGGAAGGCTGGGGAAGGACTTCTCAGGATCTCAGGTAGTGATAGAACTAGGGGGAATGGAATGAAACTGGAGGTGGGGAGATTCAGGTTAGATGTGAGGAGGAGGTTCTTCACCATGAGAGTGGTGAGACCCTGGAATGGGTTGTCCAGGGAGGTGGTCGAGGCCCCGTCCCTGGGGGTGTTTAAGAGCAGGCTGGATGAGGCTCTGGCCAGCCTGATGTAGTGTGGGGTGTCCCTGCCCATGGCAGGGGGCTTGGAACTAGATGATCCTTGTGGTCCCTTCCAACCCTGAATGAAACTATGAAACTATGAAAACTTGAAAGGGGTAGATTCAAATTGGATGCTAGGAAGAGATTCACCATGAGGATGATGAGACACAGGAACAGGTTGCCCAGGGAGGTGGTAGAAACCCCATCCCTGGAGGTTTTTAAGGCCAGGCTGGATGTGTCTCTGAGCAATCTGATCTAGTGTGGGGTGTCCCTGCCCATGGCAGTGGGGTTGGAACTAGATGATCCTTATGGTCCCTTTCAACCCTAACAATTCTATGATTCTATGATTAGTTCCCTCAGCAAAACAGTGCAGATAGTGATGCAGAAATGAAGAGATTAAAGATGGCCCTGGGGACTAGAATAACAGGGATAAGATGAAATTCAGAAGTACAAAATACAAAGCCATGCATTGTTGAAAAGATAACAACAATTTTGCTGTAAAGTGGGATTTCTTGAGCTGGTATTGAGCTGGTAATGACACAGGGATGCACCCTGTAGGACTGAGTAATAGACCAAGTATCACCACTGTGGTGTTGTCAAGAAAAAAAAGGCAAAGGACTTCCCTGAATGTCCCAAATAAGGTAATTCCGATATCCTAAAGGAGTAAAACTCAGACTAAAATGCAAAGTAGCATAGGCAGCAATGACTAGAAAATGAAAAACTTCTCTTGGGAAAAGAGACTGAAACAGCTTGGCTTGTTAGCCTTGTAAAATGAAGGCTAAGTAGGGATTATGATAGCTTTGTGTAAATACATCAGTGATGATAAACATCCAAGAGGGGAAAGACTGCTTGGGGCAAAGATAAATGGAAATAAACTGGAACTGAATACAATTTATGCTGGAAATTAAGAGAAGTTTTCTGAGAACCAGGAGGATAGAAAAGTGTCCAATAGGAGAGGAGCAAAAAGTTTAGTTAAATTTGAAGTTCTACCAGTTTATTAAATGGGATGTGTAACATAATGATTTGCAAAAGCAGAGACCGAACTAATTAATCTATGCAATTTCTTACAGTACCATATTCGTATTTGTGTTGAAGGTGATGTGGGGTTTACAACATATGATAATAATCCATTTGCATATTTAATGGAAACAATCACAGCCGTATGGCCACATTTCTGATGTCTTTTCTTGCAGTAGATTGAAATAATTGGCCAAAAAAATTAAAATCACCCTGGACTGCTGAGTGCACACAATTTGTCATTTAGTCAGTGGTTTGTGCTTATTCATTATCATCATCTGGCACTCCCTATCACAGAGATGTTATTTTGGACAAATGAGTTAAAGTAAGAATGACAATATGCAAAAGAGATTAGAAAAGAGAAAGCCTTTTCCTCCTCTCTTTTACTGTTTGGTTAAGGAGTATGATCAGCACTCTTAATAAAGTATGCAAATGTTTAAAGCCTGTTATTCATGGGTTATTATTTGTGTAGTCTTATCATAATAACAATCCGATAGAAAGTGATAGGGATCAGTTCCCAGGAAGAGAAAGCTTAGAATGACTTTTTGGTTCACCTAGTATCATGACATCGTTAGCTCTAGCTTAGTAACTCTGATGTGGTTTTTGCATTTAGGTCACTGAAGTATCTTCCATCTTGAAGACTTGTATTCTGTTTTTGAATAATTTTAAAGACTTAACTGTGCTTGTAATTATTTTAGCATTTAAACAATGTTGTTACTTAATGCATCCTCAGCAATGGTGTAATAAAAAGTTCCAGTGAATATTTTCAAATTCCTACCTAAAATGAACGCTTGGTTTCTGCCAAAGGGAAAACTTGTTCAGTTCAATGGATTTGAACCAAACCACAATCAAAGCAATTTAATTGTTAATAGCACATAAATAGCCAGCATTCAGTAAACTGTACACTCAGAATCAGTATTGACATAACAACAGAGTAACTGCAATACTAGACACTGTCAAAATTTCTAAATACCTGACTAGAAATTTCTAAACTTTCTGCTGTAACTAAGTTTAATATTTTTTTAGTTAGATCCAACCATGCACAGAATTGTATTTACATGCACACATTTATGTCCCTCACAGACTGCGTGAGTTTTGGGCACACACATCTTCTTTGCGGTTTGCAGTTGTTACTTGCATCCCTCTTCTGTGGGAGATGTGGATGTTCCAGCTGCACAAATGTCCATGATGCTCACTGCAACCCCCCATGTACGTGTGGGGAAAAATACCCACCAGGTTGCACAATGCCAGAGGGTCTCTGCTTCATAGCTTCATCTACCTTTTGTTGGCCAGGTGCAGGCTCTTCATGACATCCCAGGGCAGGATGCTCAGGATGGCTTGGGCAGGGTGGTGACACATATGGGGTAATTTTTGGAAAGACAAAAACAGATTTTTTTTTTTTTTCTGTTTCTTTCTGTCTCTCTTTACTTCCTTGCTCCTTCCAACTGCTATATTAAAAATATACATATATATAAATATACATAATTGTAATAAAAATTTTCAAAAGTTTTTTTGGTGGGTTTTTTTTGGTGGGGAGGTGGTTGGGTGGTTTGGGGTTTTTGTTTGTTTTGTTTTGTTTGTTGCTGTTGTTGGGTTTGTTTGTTTGTTTTCTTGTTTTGTTTTTTTTTTTTTTTCCAGAAGTCCTGCTGCAAATAAACTAGCATTTCATGCCTTGTTGGCCTGACACAAATGTCATTCAGGCAGTTTTGGGTATTTCAGCTACAGACAGTGTTGTACTCATGTTACTGCCTTAACATAATTTTTTAACCAGGCTGTGTTCCCTCAGAAAGGCCAAGCAAGCTTCCCTAGAGATTGTAATTCCAATGCTAAAACATAAACCCCTCCTTAATGAGTGTCTGTCATAAGCAGACAATGTAAATTTTGTAATAAAATGGAGTACAAATTCAGAATATTAGGTATATCATGCTATTCTGAGTTCAAGTAATGAATGTCACAAATAATCAGACAAAATATTACGGTTGAAACAGAATTGCATCTATAAAAGTCTGAATAACAAATCATCTATTAGACAAGTATTGCTGTTCAAAAATGTCGAAAGACAGAGTGCTATTTTTTCTAGTAGTTTCTACTTGAAATTCTGTGGCAGGAGAATTTACCAGTCACTCAGACAATAAGTCAAAAATTACAATTTTTTTGTGAAAAGATCCCAGTTCTGGGCCCCTCGGATCAAGAAGAACAGGGAACTGCTTGAAAGAGTCCAGCACAGAGCCACAAAAACAATTAAGAGAGCTGAATATCTTCCTTGCAAGGAAAGAGTGAGGGAGATGGGGCTCTATAGCTTGGAGAAGAGGAGACAGAGGGGTGACCTCATTAATATTTATAAATATGTAAAGAATAAGTGCCAAGAGATGGAGCCAGGTTCGTCTCAGTGATGCTCAACGACAGGACAAGGGGCGATGGGTAGAAGTTGAGGCATAGGAAGATCCATGGAAACAAGGAAGACTTATTTCACTGTGATGGTGACAGAATACTGGAACAGGCTGCCCAGGGAGATTGTGGAGTCTCCCTCCATGGAGATATCCAAGACATGCCTTTCACCACCACCTCCCCTTTTCCACCACATCTGCCCTTTTTCCACCCCATCCACTCCATTTTCCCCCTCAAATCCCAGAGCACCTGGGCTCTGGTGGAGTCTCCTCCCACCCTAGGTGTGGCCACATGGGCCTCCCTCCCCACTACCCTTTTTAATGCCCCCCAGGAAAGGCAGAAGCCCCAAGCTAAGCCCATCCGGGCTGAGGAATCCTCCTCTTGTCGCTGGTGTGTGCCTGTGGTGCACACTGGGTGATGGTGGTGGTGACGAGCCGGCGGGGAAGGCGACCGGCCTGGATGAGCAAGCAGCTCCTGGAGGATTTAAGGGGAAAAAAGAGGCTGTATCACCTTTGGAAGGAGGGGAAGGCTTCTCGAGGTATGTTCAAGGAAGCTGTTAGATTACGTAGGAAAAAAATTAGAGAGGCAAAGGCCCACTTAGAACCTAAGCTGACCACCTCTGTCAAAGATAATAAAAAGCATTTTTACAAATACATTAACGCTAAAAAGAAGGGCAGGAAGAACCTGCACTCCTTATTGGACCTGGAGGGGAACACGGTGACTGAAGATGAGGAAAAGGTGGAGGTCCTGAACACCTTCTTTGCCTCGATGTTTAACAGCAAGGCAGGAGTTCAGGACGAGTGGCCTCCTGAGCTGGGCGATGGGGTCGGGGAGCAGTGTAGTGCCCCGTTAATCCATGAGGAATTAGTTTGGGACCTGCTGAGCCACTTGGACACTCACAAGTCCATGGGACCGGATGGGATCCATCCTAGGGTGCTGAGAGAGCTGGCGGATGAGTTGGCCAAGCCACTCTCCATCATTTTCCTCCAGTCCTGGTTCACCGGTGAGGTCCCAGATGACTGGAAACCGGCCAATGTGGTCCCCATCCATAAGAAAAGTCAGATGGAGGAACCTGGAAACTCCAGGCCAGTCAACCTGACCTCAGTGCCAGGGAAAGTGATGGAGCAGATTATCCTGGCGGCAGTAACTGTGCACCTGAAGGATGGCCAAGGGCTCAGGTCCAGCCAACATGGATTTAGGAAGGGCAGGTCCTGCCTCTCCAACCTGATCTCCTTCTATGATCAGGTGACCCGTCTGGTGGACGTGGGGAGGCCTGTGGATGTGGTCTACCTGGACTTCAGCAAGACCTTTGACACTGTCCCCCACAGCAAACTGCTGTGTAAGCTGTCAGCTCGTGGCTTGGACCACTACACTTTGTGCTGGGTTAGGAAGTGGTTGGAGGGCCGGGCCCAGAGAGTGGTGGTGAATGGTGCCACATTCAGCTGGAGGCCAGTCACCAGTAGCGTCCCCCAGGGATCAGTGCTGGGCCCTGTCCTCTTTAACATCTTCATTGATGATCTGGATGAGGGGGTCGAGTCAGTCATCAGCAAGTTTGCAGATGACAACAAGTTAGGAGCAGATGTTAGACAGTTAGAGGGTAGAAAGGCTCTGCAGAGGGACCTTGACCGACTGGACAGATGGGCAGAGTCCAATGGGATGTCATTTAACAAGTCCAAGTGCCGAGTGCTGCACTTTGGCTACGGCAATCCCATGCAGAGCTACAGGCTGGGGTTGGAGTGGTTGGAGAGCTCCCAAAGAGAGAGGGACCTGGGGGTGCTGATCGACAGCCACCTGAATATGAGCCAGCAGTGTGCCCAGGTGGCCAGGAGGGCCAATAGCATCCTGGTCTGCATTAGGAATAGTGTGGCCAGCAGAGGCAGGGAGGTCATAGTGCCCCTGTACTCTGCATTGGTTAGGCCGCACCTTGAGTCCTGTGTCCAGTTCTGGGCCCCTCAGTTTAAGAAGGACATTGAGACACTTGAACGTGTCCAGAGAAGGGCAACAAGGCTGGTGAGAGGCCTTGAGCACAAGCCCTATGAGGAGAGGCTGAGGGAGCTGGGATTGTTTAGCCTGGAGAAGAGGAGACTTAGGGGAGACCTCATTGCCCTCTACAACTACCTGAAAGGTGGTTGTAGCCGGGAAGGGGTTGGTCTCTTCTCCCAGGCAACCAGCACCAGAACAAGGGGACACAGTCTCAAGCTGTGCCAGGAGAAGTTTAGGCTCAAAGTGAGAAGAAAGTCATTGGAACGGGTTGCCCAGGGAGGTGGTGGAGTCACCATCCCTGGAGGTGTTCAAGAGGAGATTGGACATGGCACTTGGTGCCATGGTCTAGTCATGAGGTCTGTGGTGACAGGTTTGACTTGATGATCCTCGAGGTCTTTTCCAACCTTGGCTGTACTATGATACTGTGACAACAAAGGCCAGGGTGCCTTGTGGCCCCCTGGCTAGATAGGAATAGGGTTGATTGCTACTCCAATTGCTGCTCCTGGGCCTACTTATGGGGGCTGAGTTCCCCTGTGTGGTATTGCGGTTGGTTGAGGCTCTTGCTCCTGGCTCTGGGATGGGTGCACAAATGGTGGTGGTGGAGCAGGAGCAGGATCTGTTTAGGCAGGGTGGAGGATGGTGTAGAGGGAACAGAAACTGCTTTGGGAAGGTGAAGACTGGTGTGGGGAAGAAGCGGGGGCTTAAACTAGATGATGTTTAGAGGCCACTTCCAACTCTGGTGATTCTATGATCTAGTTGCAACCCTGTTGCTATCAGCAGGGACACCTTCCAGTAGCCCAAGTCCCCATCTTCAAGGGCTTTTTTTTTTTTTTTAACTATATAGAGAAATCAAAACATAAAATGGTAGCTCTGATGAACTCATGGATTTTTGGAGTAGAAGCTACCTTATTTTGAAAATAAGGTCTTCTGTATACTGACATAAGAAATTAAATGATTCTATGAAACTCAAGAGTGAACAAAAATTACTGGCATAAGACTCATTTAAAATCCCACTGAATTTGTGGGAAGAGTTTGTCTGTCTCAATAGCATTGCTGAGTGAAAGTTAGTCTTTGTCTGAAGTGTAGGCAGTGGAAACACTGAAGTAAAGTCATAACCCAAAGACAAGTTGTCTTACCAATGCATTAAATTGTGACCTTCTAGAAAGAAATTTCCATTGTCCATGTCTGATTTTGCAGTGTTACTCAAACTTTGATTTAGAAAAAGGGTAGGAAACATACTCAGGGAGAATAGGGCTAGATGATCTTCAGAGGTCTTTCAGACGCTTCCCACTCTCTGATTCTGTGACAGGCATTTGTTAATAGCTAGCTCTGCTTCCAAACAGATTGAAATATGTGGAAATAAATAATCTTGTGTCTATGGAGGGATTTTTTTTAATTTTTTTTTTCCCCTGAAATATGTTAAAGGTGGTAATTTCAGCAACTTACCTCAGAATTTATATTTATACAGACTTTATATTTATTTATTTATTTATAAGAGCAAGTGCAGGGTCCTGCATCTGGGTCGAGGCAATCCCAGGCACAAATCCAGGCTGGGCAGTGACTGGCTGGAAAGTAGCCCTGAGGAGAGAGACTTGGGGGTGCTGGTGGACAAAAAGCTCAACATGAGCTCTCAATGTGCACTTGCAGCCCGCAAGACCAATCAGATCCTGGGCTGCATCAGGAGAAGTGTGGCTAGCAGGTCGAGGGAGGTGATCCTCCCCCTCTACTCAGCCCTGGTGAGACCCCACCTGGAGTACTGTGTCCAGTTCTGGAGCCCCTATTACAAGAGGGATGTGGAGGTGCTGGAAGGTGTCCAGAGAAGGGCCACAAGGATGATCAGAGGGCTGGAGCACCTCTCCTATGAGGACAGACTGAAGGAGTTGGGGCTGTTCAGTCTGCAGAAGAGAAGGCTCCGAGGTGACCTAATTGTGGTCTTCCAGTATGTGAAGGGGGCCTACAGGAAGGCTGGGGAAGGACTTCTCAGGATGTCAGGTAGTGATAGAACTAGGGGGAATGGAATGAAGTGGGAGGTGGGGAGATTCAGGCTAGCTGTGAGGAGGAGGTTCTTCACCATGAGAGTGGTGAGACCCTGGAATGGGTTGTCCAGGGAGGTGGTCGAGGCCCCGTCCCTGGGGGTGTTTAAGAGCAGGCTGGATGAGGCTCTGTCCAGCCTGATCTAGTGTGGGGTTTCCCTGCCCATGGCAGGGGGGTTGGAACTAGATGATCCTTGTGGTCCCTTCCAACCCTGAATGAAACTTATACAGTTTATATTTAAACAGACTTCCTTTACAAACTTTGATAGTACCTCAAAAATCAAGTCTGGCTTCTGAGCTCAAAGAATGGTAACTGCCTTAGTAAATGAACAATTTGTTGGAATTCTGCTGTGCCTCTGTAAGGAATAAAGGTAAATATGTGAGGACTATTACTTAATTTGCTTCATTTTTAGCAGCTCTTCTCAGTGAGGTAAAAATGACACATGCATTGTGTAGTAACAAGAAATGGTTTATTAGTAGAAATTAGTGTTTCAAGGCTTTCTGCAGCTGCATTTGAGAGTTTGTACACACACGGAAGGATTGGGGTTTGTATTCCAGCATCTCTTTAAAGGGAGATCTGAGGTTTTCAGTCCCAAGTCTCCTTGTAGAGCCCAAGTTCTATCCACATATTCCTGCACAGCTTGGAGATTGATAATTTGGGACAGAATGCTTTGAGTTATGGCTATGAACTACAGGAATGGAAGCTCCATCTCCACATGAGGAGGAACCTTTTCACTGTCAGGATGAGGGAATGCTGGAACATGTTCCCCCAGAGAGGTCTTGGGGGAGTCTCCTTCTCTGGAGACTCTCTAAGACCTTTCTGGATGAATTCCTGCACAAGACCCCATGGTCTTGCTCTGGGAGAGGGACTGGACCTGAGCGTCTCCGGAGGTCCCTTCCAAGCCCTGTGATCCTCAAATCTGAATCTACCCATTTCTAGTTTTGCTCCATTCCCCCTAGACCTATCACTACCTGACATCCTAAAAAGTCCCTCCCCAGCATTCTTATAGCCCCCTTCAGATCACAGTATCACTTAGGTTGGAAAAGACCTCGAGGATCATCGAGTCCAACCTATCAACACAGACCCCATGACTAGACCATGGCACCAAGTGCCACGTCCAATCTCCCCTTGAACGCCTCCAGGGTCGATGACTCAACCACCTCCCTGCACAACCCGTTCCAATGACGAATGACTTGCTTGGTGAAGAACTTCCTCCTCACCTCGAGTCTAAACCTCTCCTGGCACAGCTTGAGACTGTGTCCCCTTGTTCTGGTGCTGGTTGCCTGGGAGAAGAGGCCAACTCCTTCCTGGCTACAACCACCTTTCAGGTAGTTATAGAGGGCAATGAGGTCACCCCTGAGCCTCCTCTTCTCCAGGCTAAACAATCCCAGCTCCCTCAGCCTCTCCTCATAGGGCTTGTGTTCAATGCCTCTCACCAGCCTTGTTGCCGTTCTCTGGACACGTTCAAGTGTTTCGATGTCCTTCTTAAACTGAGAGGCCCAGAACTGGATATAGTACTCAAGGTGCGGCCTAACCAATGCAGAGTACAGGGGCACTATGACCTCCCTGCTCCTGCTGGCCACACTATTCCTAATGCAGACCAGGATGCTATTGGCCCTCCTGGCCACCTGGGCACACTGCTGGCTCATATTCAGGTGGCTGTCGATCAGCACCCCCAGGTCCCTCTCTCTTTGGGAGCTCTCCAACCACTCCAACCCCAGCCTGTAGCTCTGCATGGGATTGCCGTAGCCAAAGTGCAGCACTCGGCACTTGGGCTTGTTGAATGCCATCCCATTGGACTCTGCCCATCTGTCCAGTCGGTCAAGGTCCCTCTGCAGAGCCTTTCTACCCTCTAATTGACTAACATCTGCCCCTAACTTTGTGTCATCTGCAAACTTGCTGATGACTGACTCTACCCCTTCATCCAGATCATCGATGAATGTGTTGAAGAGGACAGGGCCCAGCACAGATAGTGCAAGGCCACAATAAACTCTCCTTGGAGTCTTCTCTTTTCCAGGCTGAACAGCCCTAACTCTCAATCTGTCCTTGTAGCAGAGGAGCTCCAGTCCTCTAATCATCCTCCTGGCCCTTCTCTGGACATGTTCCAGCACCTCCAGGTCCTTCTTGTGATAGGGTCTCCAGAACTGGATGCAGTCCTCCAGGTGGGGTCTCACCAGAGTGGAGGGGGACAATCACCTCCCTCAAACTGCTGGCTGTGCCTCTCTTGATGCAGCCCAGGCTCTGGTTGGCTTCCTGGTCTGTAATCAAATTCATTAAATGCACTGGTAACTTGTTCTTCCGCTCAGTATTTTCCCTGTTTATCACAATTCAGCTGTACATCATCTATGCTGCTCTTCTTCACTTTCTACTAAATGTTTAGGTTTGGTTTTTGTTCCTCCCCCGCCATTGACACCATAGCAAATACTTCGCTTGAAATCCATATATATTAGAGCTACCACCATTTCATTTGAGTATGTAATCTCTTTCAGTAGGGTGTCTGGCATGCTCTGTTTCTCCTAACTAAGCTTTGTGCATCATTTTATGTTCCACTCAGGATCCATCCTTCATTTTAGATTAACAAGCTTGTGATGGCATAGACCACTTCCTTCTTTTAACTTTTTTTAAAAATATAGGTGTTAATTTGCTGTTCTCAAAGTGCAAAATTTATTCAAAATACTTGCTCTTGGGCCTGTAATATCATGTTTCAGTCCTTTAAGAAATGGGGTTACAAATTATCCAGTACCCTAACCTTGAACACATGTTAAATTAGGATCTATTTACTTAATTCCATTCCCCATTTTCCTTTACACTATAGTGCATTGAAAATCACCAAAACACTGTTGAGGGCCAAAGGCTATTAAGAAAAGGCAATTTGCTACTTTATACACTCAAGACTAATCTGATTGCATCGTTATTAATAGCATTTGGTTTCTGGTTACTATCTGGAAACTAAAGCCTCCCAATTCATACAAAATTTGTGTGTATGTAAATTATCTGTGTCCATGAAATACTAGTATGTTGTAAAAGGTATGAACTTGGGGCAAGGAACTCCTACATAACTTTAGACAGTGCATCTGGCCAGCTCAGAGTGTAGGAAGATGAGTTTCTATCCCTCTGCACCTGTGAATAAATAGATCCTTTTATTTTACCAGTGCAGTTACAGTAATTTCTTTCTGCCTGCATCTGACCTTGAGGGTCAAGAGAAGTCTCCCAGAAATAACGTAACAAAATATTGTTGCCATTCTTCCCTGAGATAATTTTCAGCTAAGCATATGCTCTTTTGTTTTCCAGAGGCACTTGGAGTTCCTAATTCACTCTCCTGGATATGATCACAGATTACACAACATGTGTTGACTACTGGTCCATCTGTACAACAGCACCTTGAAGTTGGGTGGTGTGACCATTCTACTTTAAAATGTGATGGGAACTGAGCTTAATCTAAATCCATGCCTCAAACATGAATTCAGACTATTTGTCATGGAAAAGTGGATCCTCATGAGAAATCTGAGCTAGAACCCTACAACTTATAATGTGACAAAGTCCTGAGCTCCTTGACTAGGAGACTTGTTAAGATGAATGTACCTTAATGTAATGGGTTGGGGCAAACCCCCTCCCCACCACGGGCAGAAACAACGACTCAGACAAAGGGATTGCAAAAGTGATGGAAAGTTTAAATAGGAAAACAATTTAAAAAAAAAAACAAACACCAATGAAAGCTTTACAGAGAACCACAAGCACCGTGACAAAGAGAGAGATCCCAGAAACATACTCAAGAACATCCCATCCCCACCTGGGGGTACACCCAAACCCCCCCAGGGCTCTTTCCTCCCCCCCAACCCAGCCTTGGGCCTGGGCAGGCCCAAGGGAGGTGGCTCACACCATTTTACCTAGGCTGCAGCTGGGGACAAAAGAGCACGTGGAGACCCCGCATGGGCATTTTATAGGGGAGCAGGGGCATTATGGGATTGAATACCTGCCTGGGACCACCCCCTGGGCTGGGCCCACCCGTAGGGACCTCCCAGGTGTGTTCTGTGCAGTGGCAGCCGGGCCAGCACCCAGCCTAAACCACCACACGCCACCCCTTATTCAAGACCATAATCCCTGCACCCAGAACATATCATCAAACTGGAACTCTTCTGATGACATGTCCAGCAACAGTCCAGGTCTTCATCTGGGCGTCCTTCCACACAGTCTCTCATTCAGGCTCAAGTATCAGTCCATTCCAGTTCTTCTTCCTCATATGATGGAACCTCCCAGCGACACAGTCATTCTCCTGCAGTGTGAAATCCTTGTGGACTCGTTGGACATCCTGGTCACCTGGCAATACCTCACAACTTCTCAGCCGAGCCTTTGTTTGCTTTTACAGTTAATCAGCGGCTTTTTCCACCCCTGGGGCAAGCTGGTCAGAGCAACGACCGCTTTTCTCCACCCCTCCAGGGAGCCTCAGCCGACCGCTTCCAGCTGCGGTCCGAAACTACACAAAGGCACATCGCCGGCACATCACAGGCACATCGCCGGCACATCACAGGCACATCGCCGGCACATCACCTCCCCCCGGGGGGGGGTTCGCGTACCGAGGCATCACCGCATCCGATTCACAGCCTCCCCCCGGCAGAGGGGCGGCTGCAGCACAACTCGCTGAGAAGAGAAGAGGCGGAGCCCGGTGCTTGGCGCCATTCTCGGAGCATGTCCGAAAACACCAGGGAAAGTTTTACAGCTGCCGCCGCCGCTGAACGCAGCCCGGCTCGGCGGTGCCACTGTCTCTGTCGCCGCGATGCAGAGTCCAAGTCACCTCCACCCCCTCGGGTTTCGGAAGCCGTCGCTTGCCCGCTCGCCGCGGGAGGCCATCCCCCGCAGCGGCCGCGGGCCGACCCTGCTCTGCTTGCCGCTGCCCCCTCCTCCGCTCCACTCCCTGCCGCTCGTCGCTCCGCAGAGAACGAGGAGGAGAAAGCAGGTCTCGCCTTCTTAGGCTAGTTGAGCATTTTTAAGCCACCCCGGGCAGAAAGTCACAGAAAGAGCCACCCCTCGCTGTTCCCAAGCAACACGAGGGACTTCCATGCTATCAGCACGCACCAGGAGTCCTTCTGCAGTCCACAGGAGAGATCACACAGTCGCCCCGGTAACAAAACTTGAGCCCCCAACTTGCAAACCCAAACCGACGCCCAGAACTAAATTTAAACTCTCCATCTTTTGCAATCGATCTGCAGAGTGGGCACCACAGCCAGCCCCACGTTGGGCGCCAAAATGTAATGGGTTAGGGCAAACCCCCTCCCCACCACGGGCAGAAACAACGACTCAGACAAAGGGATTGCAAAAGTGATGGAAAGTTTAAATAGGAAAACAATTTAAAAAAAAAAAACCAAACACCAATGAAAGCTTTACAGAGAACCACAAGCACCGTGACAAAGAGAGAGATCCCAGAAACATACTCAAGAACATCCCATCCCCACCTAGGGGTACACCCAAACCCCCCCAGGGCTCTTTCCTCCCCCCCAACCCAGCCTTGGGCCTGGGCAGGCCCAAGGGAGGTGGCTCACACCATTTTACCTAGGCTGCAGCTGGGGACAAAAGAGCACGTGGAGACCCCGCATGGGCATTTTATAGGGGAGCAGGGGCATTATGGGATTGAATACCTGCCTGGGACCACCCCCTGGGCTGGGCCCACCCGTAGGGACCTCCCAGGTGTGTTCTGTGCAGTGGCAGCTGGGCCAGCACCCAGCCTACACCACCACACTTAATCATTGGCATTGTTCACCTTTCTGTACTTTCTCTACTGTGAAATTGGTGACAGGTACACCACAGTGACTAACGAAAAATCACAAAATAGCAAGGGTCTGCCTGGTGAGATAATTACAGGACTGCTCCTATAAAAATCCCAAACAATGTTGACTTATTTTATTGCAAAAAAGTACTTTTGTGTTTTCAACAGAATCAAGAAGCAATAGCAGCCTGCCTTGCCTCCTACCCAATGGCTCAGGAAAACAGGAGAAGTAAAACCCTCGCATTATGTCTAGACACCAATGTTATATCTACTTGCCTATAAAAAAGGCTGGTTAAATATTGGTTTTGACCAACTTCCTGAAGTGCTTACCAATTTGTAAACACCAATCATGCAAAGGGGAAAACATGGGGAATATATTAGGTCTCAGAATTAGGAAACAGGTCTGACTGTAGCTACCAAAGAGTCAATAAGAAAGCCTCCTTAAATTTAAGAAATTGTCTTCAAATTAATGTTCCTGAAACGTAGTAGAATGGTTACTGGACAGTCTCATTCATGGTTCAGGATGGCACTCAGGAGATTCTAGTTCTACGTAAAATGTGTGCTCCTATTTTAAAGTGAGAAACTTTTCTTTGTCCTTTTGGGTTTGGTTCATAGAATTATTCATTTGAACAAGTGTATTAAGTAGAATATAGTCTGAAACCACTAACTTATACTTTCAATGAATAGCCATGGAAATCCTGAGCTGTTAATTGAAAACATTCTCCCTAGAATTCAATTCCAAAGCTACATGCTTAATTCAAAGTTACAGCAACATTGTCCTCTGTGTATTATAGTAACACCCCCAATGAACTGCGCAAACTATCAATTGCTCAAGAATCCTTTGGTGGAACTGTTATGTAGTGCAACTTTAAAAAATGTTTTTCTTTTACTTAATACTGCATTGTGAGACTTTACATCTTTAATTCTTTATCAGTAAACCACAGTATATGCAGTACTTACTCAGAAAATGTCTGTGTCTCTCCCTTCTTCCATGAGTCCTTTCTTCCCTCCTGCATTTTTGTCAACGTTCTAATAATTGTATCCAATGCTTTTTAATCTATTTGTAAGGGGGTGGTAATCCATAACATTTTAGTGGCTGCACCATTAAATCCTGAAATTCATTCAAATGTATTATCTAAAAGTCTATAATGAAAATCTCTCTAATTAGAGTGTAACAGTTGAATGAGCATTGCACGAATCTGAAAGATGGAATGGGATGTAGATGAGTCTTCTGTTAGGTAATGTTTGATCCCACAATGAAGTCAGGCCATTACTGTAATTTTTTGCAAGTCCTTCAGGTGCTTGAATCAGTTATTTGCAGTGTAGAATATTTGGGGCACTTTGGGGTTTTTTATTTGTGGGGTTTTTGGGTTGTTTTTGGTGTTTATTTGGCTTTGGTTTGGTGGTTTTTGTTTGTTTGGTTTTGGGTGTGGTAGTGGTGGTGTTCCAGTAGGTTTCCAAAACAGAAATAAAACACTTTCAAAAAATCTACAGTACTCTCATCTTTGTGGAAATCAGTGGAGCTGAAACACAGGGAGTGAAGTACTTAGCCTGAATAAGGGCCTTTGGTATAGGTCTGAATAGCTGTAGTGTTTCAAATATTTACTGGAATATTAACTAAAGTTAGATAGCTGCAATATATACTTCATTTGTACTGTGCTACATCATGCCATAAAACGTGTATGACATTCTTTACTCTTTTTTTTCTTATATATTTATAAAATTAGGAAAAAAAATATTGTTGGAAAAAAAAAACTCCACAAGATTAAAAAGTGAAGAATTTCTTGTTCAACTTACTGCCTTCAATTCTTTTTTACAGTTACTTCTCGTATGTATTAAAGGATGAAGGCTGTCTATATTGATCTCAAAAACCAAAAATAAACCATTTAGGGAGCCCAACTGCAAAAAATGTAGAGAAATAGAATAATTAATCTAAAAGGAATCAATATAAAATCAATGGAGCAAGTAGAGACTATGTATGTGGGTTCTTGTTGTTATTGGTTGGTAGGGTTTTTTTTTTTTTTTAGGTTTTCTTGTGGTGACAAATCTCTCCTTTGACTTTTGCATAGAAATGGCCTCTATATATATATATATTTGGAAATATAACCCTTGTTGTTCAGCATGGAATGTTTTATTAATCAGAATTCTTAAAGACTGTGAACATGGGATGGGATAGATCAGAATATAAATGATACATATGTTGCAATTTGAGCTGGATGCTCCCTGCTGTGTTTACTTCCTGGGTCCAGAAGTGCAGCCCAGAGGGGTGGACACAGGAAGTTATGTGTTTCTTACCACAATTCTTTGCACCACTATAAAATCCGGTGCGGAGTCTAGCACTTCCTCTTTTCTTCCTCCTCTGTCAGTCGGTAACTAGGGGAGATGCCTCCTGGCTTTGGGCCTGGCTAGGCCCAAGGCCACGGGGGGATGGGCAGTCTCAGACCTGGCCAGCTGAGACTAGCCTAGCAGTAGAGGGGGGGAGAAGGAGCCCTGGGGTTTTGGCTGTACCCTCAGGTGGGGATGGGATCTCTCTGGGTCTGTTTTGGGATTTTTCTTTGTCACTGTGCTTTTGTTTTTCTGTAAATGTTCACTGCTTTCTAGTTAAACTTTCCATCACTTTTGCAATCCATTTGTCTAAGTGTTTATTGTTGCCAGAGGTGGGGAAGGGGGCTGCCTCAAACCAGCACAACATACAACATAAATGAACCTGAGTTGGGTGGTTCTTCTTTCATTGCTATTACAAGTTTCCATCTCCCAATCCCCTAGGTAAGAACACAGTATTAAATATGTTTAATAATGATCAGCAACAAAAGAAGGGCATTTTAATTTAACATAGGAGGTCCTTCTAAGTCTATCTTGCTTATCATGAGAAGAGTTCTACATCTCTAACAAAATTAGTGAATCCTGGTATATTTTTATCCTTATTACTGGAAAGTGACTCATGCAGTAACAGCTTTGTATCACTTTATCTGGGAAGAAGTTATTTGACTTCATATGAATTATCAATGTCAGATGAAAAAGTGGGGTCAATGTACCATATTGGAAGTTGGAACTAGATGATCCTTGTGGCCCCTTCCAGCCCTGACTGATACTATGATATTGCCACCCAATACATTAATGGTTCTAATATCCAAAATTATGACTTCCAGTCCCTGCTCAGCTTAAGGTACTTTCAAAAGTGGGATAAATATATTTTTCTTTCTGTGTTCTTTGGAAAACACATTCTTTTTTCAATTGAATGTTCTTATGAACACAAATTAATTTATTTCAACTAAAAACCGAAAACAGTGCAAAAATACTGGAGAGCCCTAATGTGGTCCCAGTTCTCCCCCCACTGACATTATAGGATGAGTCAATGTTGAAATAAGGTGCTCTGAATCATACAGCAAGGGCCTTGAATCTACATTTAAAGCATTGTAATAATATTTACAGTAGATGGTCTGATCTCTTCCCCAGAGGCTAGCACTAATTGTGTGAACATAAGAACAGTGTTACTGGGTCAGGGCAAAAATCCATCTAGCTCTGTCTCCAATACTGGCCAATGGCAGGTGCATAGAGAGGCATGTAAGAACAGGGCAACATATGGTGGCAATTTCCTAGTACACTCCTTTGCCAGCAGTGACTTGAGACTCTGAGGCTTTCTAAATGAAAAGGCTATGCCTTTGCATTGAATAGAATCCTGTCAACTTTATTTCATAATTTGGCTCATCTGTTTTGAATCCAGACAAGGCTTAGGCATCCACAATATCTTGTAGCGGCCACAACACATGCGAAAAAGTACCTCTATGGTTCTTAATTTGTTACTTGCTGGTTTCATTTCATAGTATCAATGGTTTGGGTTGGAAAGTACCTTTATAGGCCGTTTAGTTCAAACCCTCTGGAATAAGTGGGGACATCTTTAACTAGATCAAGTTGCTCACAGCTCCATCCAAGCTGACCTTGAATTTTTCCAGAAATGGGACTTTCCTACCTCTCTGGGCACCTTGTGACAGGGTTACACCACTGTAGCTGTAAAAAGTTGTTTTTCTGATATCTAGTCTAAATCTACCTTTAGTTTAAAGGCATTATTCCTTGTCCTATTGCAACAGGCTTTGCTAAAGGAGTTGTACTCACCTTTCTTATAGAGCTCCTTTAAGTATACTGAAAGGCTGTAGTAGGGTCTCCCTGGAGCATCCTCTGGGCTGAACAGCTGAAAATCTCAGCCTTTCTTCACAGAATAGGTGTTCCAGCCCTCTGATAATTTTTGTGACCTGCTCTGGACCCATTCCAACATATTCATGCCCCCCTTCTTTGACAGACTCTAGAGCTGAACACAGTCTCACCAGAACAGAATAGAAAGGTAGAATCACCTCCCCCTAACCCGCTAGGCCATTTCTGATGATAGCATAGGTAAGATAGTTTCTATCCATTTCACCCACTATGTATAACTGTTCTTTTACAGACATCTGTCATACTGTTCTCTTAGTGAGTCCTTCAAGATAAGGAGTGTCATGTTTGAATTTTCACCACCACTGGTCCTCCTTATTGTCTATTTCTGTTATCTTTCCCTGTACTACTGTATTCTTCTGGAGACAAGGAAATACTGAACTATATAAAAGACTCCTGAGGGAATTAAACAGTGGCTTTATGATGTTTTCTATTTTATTTTCTATTCCTCTGCAAACAATTCTTAATTCTGCCTGCTTTTGGCATCCATTAAACACTGAGCTAATAGTTTCATAGAGCTACCTGCTGTAACTTCAATATCTCTTTCCAGAACAGTAAAAGCTAGTTCAGAAGCTGTCACTGTGAAAGTAAGAACACTTCAAATTCATAGTGAAGATTTCTTTTCCACAGCTCTACTTGCCTGTCACATAATTTTTACTAGTGAAGTAGAACGTGGACAGAACTGCTTTTGCAGCAGACACAGCCCTGCAGGTTACAAGATAAATATCTTCTCTCAGTGGAAGGGTCTGTTCCTTCGGAGTCTAAGGAATTAGAAAGGAGGATGCAAAATTAACTGTTTGCATCTGAAACAGTATTGCCAAATGACTGAACATAACTTTGTGAAAGAGAGATGGGAAAGGTAAACAAGAAGGAGCTGTTAAATCATTGAGACAGTTCTAGAGAACAATAGTCTTGCCATAGCTATTGTATCGAAGGAACAGGAGAGAGTCACTGGAGCAGAAGGGGCAGAGGTAAACTATTTAGAGTGCTGAACCAAGAGAAAGAGGTAAATCACTAAAAATGAGTTCTCACAGTCCCTATACCTTCTCACAGAGGGAAGTCTAATCCTGGAGACCCTGTGAAGTGGGAAACATATTCCAACTATGGAACTGAATGTGGTGTGGTAAAGCCACCCTTCTCTTGCCAGCACCAGTCTGCTGTGTCATTTATGATGATTTTCTTTAAATGTGTTAATCAGACATGAAATATGTTCATCTTCTAAATCAAATGAAAAAGGAAGAGCCCTTTTCTGGCACAAGACAAATGAACACTTAGTGATGGTAGTACAGACTGCTACCAAGAAGACTTATCCATGATGAGGACAGAGGATGAATGTAGGATTATATTGCTAAGATTTACAATTCATTCATTACAATTTACAATTTATTCACTCAATGGAGTATTGAAAACTATCACAGATAGTGATATCTCAATCTAAAAGTAGATGTCATTTCATCTAAAATTTCAAAACTGAAGAATTTGTAATATTAGAAAATTAAGTTTGCAGGTACAGCTTGAATTTAAGACACCGAAAGAGTCACTCATACTATAGTTGATGGACAGCCAGTAAGTGGAGCCTACTGAATGGCCTCAGTTGTGAGCCAGCAGATACTTGTTGAAGCTGCCCAAATATAGCAATCTGGTGTCATATGAGATATCCCAAAGTATTCCTAACACCATTGCTGGGATAGTAGATATGACAGGGACTTCTGGAAAGTAGCTAGAGGCTAAGTAAGATACTCTTTAGTGCCTTAAATCAGTCGCAGAATTATAGAATCATAGAATGGTCTAGGTTGGAAGAGACCTCCGAAGGTCATCTGGTCCAACCCCTCTGCAGTAAACAGTGGCATCTTGAACTAGATCAGGTTGCCCAGAGCCCTGTCGAGACTTGCTTTGAATATTTCCACCCTCACGGTAAAGAACTTGTTCCTAACATCCAACCTAAAACTACATTTCTCTAGTTTGAAGCCATGGCCCCTTGTCCTATCACTACAGGTTTTTGTAAACAATCTCTCCCCATCCTTCCTGTAGGCCCTCATCAGGTGCTGGAAGGATGCCATTAAGTCTCCCCAGAGCCTCCTCTTTTCCAGCCTGAGCAACCCCAGCTCCCTCAGCCTGTCTTCATAGTAGAGGTGCTTCAACTCCCTGATCATTTCCGTGGCCCTCCTCTGGACCCACTCCATCACATCCATCTCCTTCTTGTATTGAGTGTTCCAGACCTGGACACAGTACTCCAGGTGAAGTCTCACCAGTGCAGTGCCAGAATCACCTCTCTGGATCTTCTAGCAATGCATCTTTTGATGCAGCCCAGGATGTGATTTGCCTTCTGGGCTTCAAGCACACACTACCTGTTCATGTCCAGCTTCTTATCCATCAGCACCCCCTAAATCCTTTTCCACAGGCCTGCTTTCTAGCACATCATTCCCCAATCTGTATTGATAGTGAGGATTGTTCTGGCCCAGGTTCAGAAGAGGTTCCATCAGCACATAAAAGTATCAGGATGCTAAATAGTTACCTGAGTCTGAGCTTATTTCTTTTTCTTCCTCCTCTCCTGTTTATCTTTTTAATGTTGACAATAATCTAGTGCAAGAATTTTCCTCATTTACACACACACACAAAGGGAGAGATTTTGAATTAAGTAGAAGAGTAGAGATATTGTTCAGAAAATTGTCTTTTATTTCAGCACCACTGTTGACTCCCACATTTACTGTGGTTTAAAATTTGTGCTGTCTAGAAAGGTAATTTTCTTTTCCTAGCCTCAAGATTCTTGTTGCTAACAAAAAACATATTTAAGATGTACACTAAAAAGCAAACCAAATATTCAAATTTCTCCAGTTTGCTTGTTTGTACAGATTGCCTTCCCAAACTTTGTTGAGGAGAAAAATCGTTTTCTTATTCCCAAATTTAAAACAGCTGTTCTGTTTTGCAGGGTCTCTGCTGTGGACAATTTTTTTGTAGGTATACTCCTTGTATTTATTCTAGATTCAGAAAAGGAACGAAAACCAAACAAAACACCCTAGCTGTCTGCTTAGACAAACTGAGGCAGTTTTGCACAGTGCCTAATAGCAGAAGAGTACCCCAGTCAAAATACAGACTGATGAATATGAGTATCCCATTAAGGGACTTATCACAGTATCACAGTATATCAGAGGTTGGAAGGGACCTCAAGAGATCATCGGGTCCAGCCCACCTGCCAAAGCAGGATCACTTAGGGTGGTCTGCACAGGAATGCATCCAGGTAGGCTTTAAAAGTCTCCAGAGGAGGAGACTATTCCTGTCCAGCACTCTGTCATCTCACTGTAAAGAAGTTTCTCCTCATGTTAGGGTGAAATCTTCTATGTTCAAGCTTCAACCCATTGTTGCTTGTCTTATTACTGTGCACCACTGAAAAGACTACAACAGTGTAGTTTATTCAGGAGATGCAAATCTTCATGCAGTAAACTTGCTAGAACAACAGAAAAGTAGTATCCATGTGTTTTAGCAAGGGATCCTTATATCAAGTCTGCATCAAGGAAATTCTGTGATGTGTGTTATCCAGTTAAATCTCTGCTCTATTCTGCTTCACTTGTAATCTTAACTGCATGTGACTTGCTTACAGTCTTGACAGAGAAGGATGAGGGTAACACAAAGCAGGACGTGGAAGAATAGATGAGTAGAAGAATCACACAAAAGGACAAAGAGGGAGATGCTGTTTATTGGATTCATAATTCTCAGTTTGTTTGCTGGAGATTTCTTATTAGGGTTTGTACAAATGAGAACATCCTTTTACTCAGGAAAGAGGTCTTGACCTGTAAAAATTACATGAATAGATGCTTCAGCTCTCCACATTTTCTGGCTTTGTATGTTCCTCAAGAAGAAACACAAAACAAAATACTGCCCAAAAAAGCTAAAATCAATTTTTTATGAGTATTTCTCTGTGGTTCCAAGGTGTCTGATGCATTCCAAAATGGGGATGCATGATTAATTTCTGTTGCTAAGAAAAGTCATACTTTTAACTTGCTTTTATCTTTTGGAGAGTCAGCTAAAGGATAATAAAATGAAATGGAGCTGTTGGGATAAAACCTCAGTAGAGTAAAATCCATTACATCTAAAAGGAGACATGGAAAGATCAAAGAGGGAGCTAAATGTGTCCTGAAGCACCTCAAAAGGTGGCTCGCTTAGGGAGTATTGATCATCTCAGGATAGAAACAGAAAATTGGCCAGCTTTTACTGAAATAATTGAAGAAGCTGTTGTAGAGGAGAAAAAGCAGCAAGTCTGTTAGTCTGTATGTGGGTTTACATGCTGACAAATATTATTTGCAGATATGTAAACTAGTGTACAACTTGGCCATTACCTTACCACTGCTGTTTTCAGCTGCAATCCTTTTTTTTCAGCACCGAAGATTTTTGTTCCTGTTCCTAAATACAGAGATTTCCTTTGTTTCCTAATAATATAAAATACAGTTTGCTGCATTTCATTTATGTCACAATCTGTAATGAGTTTAAAGAGAACAGATTTCTCCTCTTGAACATGAAGGATACAACAAGGACTGTAAGAGGCAATTAACATATATATTTATTTTTAAAGTATGTTTTTTATAGATTTGTATAGAGAGAGATTATGCAGAAACATGTACAAATAGTTAAATATCTAATGTGTTAGATATTTAATATATATGATATACATTTCAATGTAGTTATATTTGATGTAGTCTTGTAGCACTTCCCTTAAATTAAAAAAAATCAAACAAAAAAAATCAAACCCAACAATAAAAACCAACAACCCAATCAATTAATCAAACAAAAAAACAACATAAAGAAAAAGAGAGAAGAAAAAAAATGCAAAAAAAAGCATTTCCAGAAAAAAAAACCAAAAAAAACTCCAACCAAATTAAATCACTCGTTTCCACCTGAATGGAAACAAAAATTACCGTTTGTCTTCTACTAGCCTGAATTGTAACTTAGTATTACTCACTACTTGCAATGATAGTGGATTGACAGCAGCTTCCAGGAGGACAGCTGAAGCAAGAGCACTTGGATATTCTGTGTTCTCACCCCTCCTACCAGCAAGTGAGGAAAAGTGGCCCAGACTGGAGGAGGTAGAGAGCTCAGGTACTGAGAGCCTGCCTGACCAACACTTGTCAAATTTGCTTTCTGCCTGTATAAAGTGAAGCTGACAGAAATCTTCCAGGTGAGGAGCCCTGGAGACCTGTCACTTTGATTTTTCCCAGTAGAAAAATGGAATATTTGTTCATAAAATAAATTAAAAAGAATAATATCAATTTTGCAAGAAGGCCATGTTCTATCAGAAAATCCTTCTGACTGAAATGTTCCCAAATAATTTTAGTGACAACTTGTATCTTTTGTGGAGGCATCATAAAAGGAGTGCAAAATATGTACTCTCTGATAGTATAATTAGAATAGACTAGAATAAACCAGGTTGGAAGAGACCTTCAAGATCATCGAGTCCAACATGTTATCCAACCCACCTAAACAACTAAACCATGGCACCAAGCACCCCATCAAGTCTCCTCCTAAACACCTCCAATGATGGTGACTCCACCACCTCCCAAGGCAGCCCATTCCAATGGGCAAACACTCTCTCTGTGTAGAACTTCTTAACATCCAGTCTAAACCTTCCCTGGAGCAGCTGGAGACTCTGTCCTTTTGTTCTGGTGGTGGTTGCCTGGGAGGAGATACCAGCCCCCACCTGTCTACAATCTCTCTTCAGGTAGTTGTAGAGAGCAATAAGGTCTCCCCTGAGCCTCCTCCTCTCCAGGCTAAGCAACCCCAGCTCCCTCAGTCTCTCCTTCTAGGGCTTGTGTTCCAAACCCCTCACCAACTTTGTTGCCCTTCTCTGAACATGATCCAGCAAGTCAAACAAACTGGGGGCAGGAGTTGATCTGATGGAGGGTTGAGAGGCTCTGCAGAGGGACCTCGACAGGCTGGACAGATGGGCAGAATCCAACAACATGAGATTTAACACATCCAAGTGCCGGGTTCTGCACATTGGCCACAACAACCCCATGCAGAGCTACAGGTTGGGGTCAGAGTGGCTGGAGAGCAGCCAGCTAGAGAGGGACCTGGGGGTACTGGTCGATGGTAGGCTGAACATGAGGCTGCAGTGTGCCCAGGCAGCCAAGAGGGCCAATGGCATCCTGGCCTGCATCAGGAACAGTGTGTCCAGCAGGAGCAGGGAGGTCATTCTGCCCCTGTACACTGCACTGATTAGGCCACACCTCGAGTCCTGTGTCCAATTCTGGGCCCCTCAGTTTAGGAAGGATGTTGACTTGCTGGAATGAGTCCAGAGAAGGGCAATGAAGTTGGTGAGGGGTTTGGAACACAAGCCCTATGAGGAGAGACTGAGGGAGCTGGGATTGTTTAGACTGGAGAAGAGGAGGCTCAGGAGTGACCTTATCACTCTCTACAACTACCTGAACGAAGGTTGTAGACAGGCGGATGATGGTCTCTTCTCCCAGGCAGCCAGCACCAGAACAAGAGGATACAGTCTTAGGCTGCACCAGGGGAGGTTTAGGTTGGATGTTAGGAAGAAGTTCTATACAGAGAGAATGATTGCCCATTGGAATGGGCTGCCCAAGGAGGTGGTGGAGTTGCCGTCATTGGAGGTTTTCAGGAGGAGACTTGATGGGGTACTTGGTGCCATGGGTTTAGGTGGGTTGGACATGATGATCTTGAAGGTCTCTTCCAACGTGGTTTATTCTATGTAATTCTATGTAATATACATATGCATGCATATATATATATATATATATATGCACACACACACATACATAGGCAGAAGATTATACAAAACATCCTTCCCAAACTGAGGGGCCCAGAACTGGACACAGGACTCGAGGTGCAGCCTAACCAGTGCAGTGTACAGGGGCAGAATGACCTCCCTGCTCCTGCTGGCCACACTGTTCCTGATGCAGGCCAGGATTGGCCATTGCCCCTCTTGGCTGCCTGCGCACACTGCAGGCTCACATTCAGCCTATTATTGACCAGTACCCCCAGGTCCCTTTCTGCCTGGCTCCTCTTCAGCCACTCTGATCCCAGCCTGTAGCACTGCATGGGACTGCTGTGGCCAATGTGCAGAACCCAGCACTTGGATGTGTTAAATCTCCATGTCTGAGAATTAAATGCATTGTTCATGCGCGCTAGTATTTACTACCTTTATAATGGTCTGTGTGTTTCTTCTGCCTCTTACTTTTTCATTTACCACATTTCACAGTAGGCATGAATACACCTATCTATCTCCCACTTAGAAGAGTGACTAGCTGTGGAAACAGTATGATTTGGACAAACAAAATCCAATTTTAGCAGGATCAGGAATCCAGAAGAGGAGTCACTGCCTAGGGACAGCTGACAGTGACTCCCAAACACCTTGCAAGGTCTACAGTTTACCAGATGGAGGCATGAAGTCCTATCACAAGAATATATAAGGAGAAAATTTGAAAGTCTAAGAGAAGAGTGTGCACAAGAGTTTCTGTGAAAAGATGTCTACTTAATGTGTGAAATAAATAAGATGACCTGTTTATAGCTCCCATGCAGTACATTTCCAAGTATATGAGTTACAGCAGTTATGGGAATAGGCTAAGTGACTTCAGTGAGTGGAATGTTGCTACTGACCTGGGCAGGAGCTTGAGGAGATTCTTTAAAAAAGTTCTTTTGCACCTTAAAGAACTGAATTTTTAGGTGATGCATTTAGATTATCCAATTAAGAAAGTGAGAGGGGTTTATGTTAAGAATTCATAAATATTCTCTTTTTCTTTTAGTAGTCTTGCTTTTATATATAATCCAGTATGAGTTCATAAATGTCAGAAAACTTACTCCTAGTTTGTATGACTGCAAGTAAAGATAAACTAAGGCTCTATTCACTGCAAGAAAACATGGAACAGGATTTTTTTTATCTCAGATGAATACATGAAATACTTTTAATTTTTGAGGTGCATGTTCTTGACTGCAGAATTAACCTAGAAACACCAATGGAAAAAAAAAAAAATGAAAAGAAAAAAGAATGCACATAGTGGCAATACAAAAACCCTAGTGGCTTTAGGTATTTGGTGTAAGCATGAGTACAGTCCTGCTCCCAGTGGAGTCAATGCTCTTTTACAGGATTAAGTTCTTAATTCCAATGGAACTGCATAAGCAAAAAAGACATGTTGCACTTTGAGCTGTCCTGCTTACATTAGCCATCATCCCATACAGCTTAAATGGGAAATTTTTTATTTACAATATGTGGCATTTTAAAAAAGATTAAAGCTTTCCACAACAGAATTATTAAGAAAATAACCAGTGGTAAGTGTTGAGCTACTTTTTAATATTTCCCATAATAATATAATTAAAGCAATATTCAATTAAAATCCAGTTATTGTACGATGATAAAATGTTATTTTCAACACTGAATTTAGATTATTATTTTTCCAAGTTTTGGGATTTTTCTGAATCATGAAGGCAGTTATAGTAAACATATTACTTCATTGTGTTTTCAAAGCAAAAGAATTATTTTTTTTTCTTCCTTGTTTTTTTTTTTTCACTTTAGAAGGCTGAATTTTTTGAAGTGGTGCATTTAGATTATCTGTTTAAGAAAATCTGATAGTATACATATTAAGCATTCACAAATATTCTGCTTTTAATAGTGTTTAAATTTCAAACTAAAACTGGACAAAAACTTAAAGATTTTCAACTTTGGAAAGAAATTTCTTGTGTTTAGGACAATGTGTTTATCATGTTTCAGGTCTATAAAATGGCAATTGTGTTAGCCCCTGTTGTTGTTAGTTATTATATTTTATTACATTTCAGACAGCCTCATGAGGCCATTCTGACAGTTATGCACTGCTGGGAGACAGTTTACCTTCAGAAAAGATTGTATTCTAAAAAGGACAATAAATGAAGTCAACAAGCAGGAAATATGAGCAGAGAATACATAGAAAACTAGATTTATAGACACTGTTATGCTGATCATGTGAGAGAGAAAAACTGTGAACAACACTCTATTTTCCAGAATTTGTCCTGGCCTTAGCATAAAATAGCAATTATCTAAAATCTGTAAACATCCTGGGGAAAAAAATAAGGATTCTCCATGTTTGCAGGTGAATGCCTGAACAAACCTGGTGTAGCACTGCTCTTTTTCTCTATTTTATTTGGGTTTTTTTCACTCAGAGAGACACACATTCCAATACAGGGAATATCCACAAGCAAAAATGGGAAGATCAACACCTGGCTGCCAGCATATACCAAAAGGAATGTTTGGTCAACAACCCCTCCTCTGCTTGTTCAGTTAGATGCATTATAATGGATTTCAAACGTAGGTATCTCTCAAGATGCTTTTCTTTAAAAGTCCTGATGGAATTATACATAATACATAATAATATATTCCAACCCCACCAAGCCTGTCAGTCTTTTCTGTAGAAACATAGTTTAGCAGATTTACTTTTAGTTAGACTATCTGCATTCCCCATCTCATTACAATAACAAGGAAATATGCTTACAGGAGTCTCAGGTTTCCAGAGATCCATATGAACTATAGATACATATCTCAGCTTTAGATTTCTTCATCCCTAATTGGCCAGTGTGAAATCTACAATATTGCATGTAATTTGTCAGTCTCTGCCCTGTGCTAGAGTTTAACAGCTACTTTCTGCTACCCTGGTATGATTCACAGCTCTGATTGTACTGGTGCAACTAAAGGTGATGTGATCTACCGAGGGCACATGTTGTTACATACACCAAAAAACCTTATCTGCCATCTGTCTGTATATTAAATCACTGGCAAATGCCAATATGAGGTCTGGAAGCTCTGCTGAACATCCAAACAGGAGGTCAGCCTGTCTGTGTACAATACTTTTTCAGGACTGACTCAAATAATGTTCCTTCCTCTTTCCCTCACCCCCCCCCCCCCCCCTTCTCATTAAAAGTCACTGAAGAAACAACCTAGATAGAAAACTACTAGTGTGATTAAATACAGTCTGGAAAGAGTATCCCATATAAGTAGAGAGAAGGAGAGCTGGTAAGGGCTCTCAACTTGCTGCCCTGAGGCAAGCCACGAATGATCCACCAGGACATTCTGTGGAAACCGAGGGGAATTGGCACAAGAGGAGGACAGGGCCAGCCCAGCTGAAGTGCTTCTATGCGAATGCGCGCAGCTTGGGCAACAAACAGGATGAGTTAAGGGCCACTGTGCTGCTGGGATGCCACGACATAGTGGCTGTTACTGAAACTTGGTGGGATGAATCCCATGACTGGAATGTAGGGATAGATGGGTAGAAGCTCTTTAGGAAGGATAGGCAGGGAAGGAGAGGAGGAGGTGTTGCCCTCTATGTCAATAGCCAGTTGGAATCAGTGGAGCTCCACCTGGGGAGGGATGATGAGCTAGTTGAGAGCGTATGGGTTAAAATTAAAGGCAGGACAGGGGAAGGAGATATTACTGTGGGGGTCTCCTACAGGCCACCTGACCAGCAGATCCAAGCAGATGAGGCCCTCCATAGGCAAATAGAAGCGGCTTCCAGGTCACAAGCCCTGGTCCTCATGGGTGATTTCAACCACCCGGACATCTGCTGGAGGGACAACACAGCAAGGCACCAGCAATCCAGGATGTTCCTGGACTGCATAGAAGACAACTTCCTCCTCCAAATGGTAGAGGAATCAACAAGAAATGGTGCTATGCTGGACCTTGTTCTCACCAACAGGGAAGGGCTGGTAAGCAATGTGAGGCTCAGAGACAGCCTTGGCTGCCATGACCATGAAGCAGTTGAATTTAATCTCCTCAGGGCAATCAGGAGGAAGTATTCCAAGCTCACGACCCTAGACTTTAGGCGTGCAGATTTTGATTGCTTCAGGGATCTGCTAGCCAAAGTGTCGTGGGACAAAGCCCTGGAGGGAAGAGGGACCCAGGACAGCTGGTCAGTATTCAAGGACCACCTCCTCTGTGTCCAGGAGCTCTGTATACCAACAAAGAGAAAAGCAGGTAAGAATGCTAGGAGGCCTGCCTGGATGGGCAAGGAGCTACTGGACACACTAGTACTTAAAAGGAAACTCTACAGGAAGTGGAGGGAAGGACAGCTAGAACAAGGGGTATAAAAGGAAGCTGCCCAAGCAGCAAGAGTCCTGATTAGGAAAGCCAAAGCAGAGTTCTAATTGAATCTAGCCAGAGAGATTAAAGGGAACAGTAAGAACTTCTACAGGTATATTAATGGGAAGAAGAAGACTAGGGAAGGTGTGGGCCTCCTCAGAGAGGAAACTGATGACATGGTCACAAGTGATGAGGAAAAGGCTGAGGTACTTAATAACTTCTTTACCTCAGTCTTCACTGCAAGGGCCTCTAGCCACACTCCTGATATTATGGAAGACAATGCCAGGGATGGGGAGGAAGAACTGCCCATGGGAAGTGAAGATCAGGTTCGTGATCACCTGAAGAACCTGAAAGTGTTCAAGTCCATGGGACCCAACGGGTTACACCCACGGATGCTGAGAGAACTGGCAGAGGAGGTTGCTAAACCCCTCTCTATTATATTTCAAAAGTCATGGCAATCTGGTGAAGTCCCCACAGACTGGAAAAGGGGAAACATCACCCCCATCTTCAAAAAGGGTAAGAAGGAGGAACCAGGGAACTACAGGCCAGTCAGTCTCACCTCTGTGCCCGGAAAGATCATGGAGCAGATACTCCTGGAGGCACTACTGACACAGAAGAAGAGTGAAGAGGTGATTTGGAACAGTCAGCATGGCTTTGCCAAGGGCAAATCCTGCCTGACCAACCTGGTTGCCTTATATGAGCAGGTGACGAAATTAATAGATGAGGGGCGAGCAACTGATGTCATTTACCTGGACCTGAGCAAAGCCTTCGACACTGTCCCACACCACATCCTGGTCTCCAAACTGGTGACACATGGGTTTGATGGGTGAACCACTAGATGGATAAGGAACTGGCTTGATGGCCGCACCCAAAGAGTGGCTGTCAATGGCTCCATGTCCCAGTGGAGGCCAGTGACAAGCAGAGTCCCTCAGGGATCAGGGATCATCTTTGTGGGTGACATGGACAGTGGTATTGAGTGCATCCTCAGCAAGTTTGCTGATGACACCAAGCTGTGTGGTGCAGCAGACACGCTGGAGGGAAGGGAGGCCATGCAGAGGGACCTTGACAGGCTGGAGAGGTGGGCACAAGCCAACCTCATGAAGTTCAAGAAGAGCAAGTGCAGGGTCCTGCATCTGGGTGGAGGCAATCCCAGGCACAAATCCAGGCTGGGCAGTGACTGGCTGGAAAGTAGCCCTGAGGAGAGAGACTTGGGGGTGCTGGTGGACAAAAAGCTCAACATGAGCTCTCAATGTGCACTTGCAGCCCTGAAAGCCAATCAGATCCTGGGCTGCATCAGGAGAAGTGTGGCTGGCAGGTCGAGAGAGGTGATTCTCCCCCTCTACTCAACTTTGGTGAGACCCCACCTGGAGTACTGTGTCCAGTTCTGGAGCCCCTATTACAAGAGGGATGTGGAGGTGCTGGAACGTGTCCAGAGAAGGGCCACAAGGATGATCAGAGGGCTGGAGCACCTCTCCTATGAGGGCAGACTGAAGGAGTTGGGGTGTTCGGTCTGCAGAAGAGAAGGTTCCAAGGTGACCTAATTGTAGCCTTCCAGTACCTGAAGGGGGCCTACAGGAAAGCTAGGGAAGGACTTCTCAGGATCTCAGGTAGTGATAGGACTAGGGGGAATGGAATGAAGCTGGAGGTGGGGAGATTCAGGCTAGCTGTGAGGAGGAGGTTCTTCACCATGAGAGTGTTGAGGCCCTGGAATGGGTTGTCCAGGGAGGTGGTCGAGGCCCCGTCCCTGGGGGTGTTTAAGAGCAGGCTGGATGAGGCTCTGGCCATCCTGATCTAGTGTGGGGTGTCCCTGCCCATGGCAGGGGGGTTGGAACTAGATGATCCTTGTGGTCCCTTCCAACCCTGAATGAAACTATGAAACTATGAAACTATGAAAATCACCAACCATTACATAAAGGTCACAAAACCACATTATGGTGAGTTTGGAAAGGACCTCTTGAGATCTATTCCACATTGCATCCTGCCTAAGCAAGGTCAATAAGAGCAATGTCTTTGATCAGGTTTTCTCAACTCCACGAATGTTTCCAGGGATAGAGACTCCACGACCTGTTCTAGTGCTTGACCACTGTAACATTAAACAAATAAGTGTTTTCTTGTGTTCAGCTGGGATTTTCTCTTTTTAAGTTTGTATCCATTGACTCGTGTCCTGCCAGTAAGGGCTACTGGGTAGGGTCTGGCTGCCTCTACTTAATAACCCTTTTATTTTCCCAAGGCTGAACAATCCCAACTCTCTCAGCCTCTCCTCACATGAAAGATCATCTTAACCATCTTTATGTCTCTCTACTGGACTCAGTTAAGTAATTCTGTCTTTCTTGCCCTGAGGAGCTCAGAACTGGACACAGTACTCCAGAAGTAGCCTTTTCAGTAGTGAGTAGAGGGGAGTGAGTGCCTGTGGTTATTTCTCTCCAGATGCAATTATCTACAAAAGGACTGTGTTTATCCATAATAATTATTCAATTATAATTTGGGAGATAACTGAGATAACATTTTCCTTGGTACACAACACCAGTTGGATCAAAATCTGGAATTCTGTTAATTAGGAAAGAACACCATCATGTTGGACTCGAAGATCTTGAATGTCTTTTCCAACCTGGTTGATTCTGCATTGTGTATTCTGTATTCTGTAAAACTCCAGCAATTACAAATTCTAGTATTTTTAGTCACAGATCACAAGAAGGATTCTGGAAATTTCCTACCAATTATACTGTGGTAGAATTAAAATTCCAAATGATTACAAAGGAAACTTATCAAATGTCCTGCTACAAATTATCATAACTCAAAGAGCAGAAGTGTTAATGCTGAGCAATGGATAGGTGGATCAAGAATGTAGGAACAAACCTTTCCTACATCTCCATGACACTGACAGACAATAACTGCTGATTTTTAATGTTTGATGCAGGGATTTTTCTTTCTGCTTTGCATGCTACTTAACAGTGTTCATATTGTTTCTTTGGTACTTCTGGAAAAGTAATTGTGTAGTTGAAACACAAACAAGAAGAAAAAACATATGTTAGATTCTCCTCTCACACATGTGTAATACGACTGATTTCCATGGATTTATGTATAAGCAATTCTAATTTAAGAGGTAAAAGATATGAATAATTGTCTAGAGTACAGGAATTTGGGATATGGTACTTAATGCCCTGAATACAGGCAGGAAAGCAGCGGCAAATGGTCATCTCATCAGAAAAGGCACTGTTATCTTCCTTTAGTTCACAGATTTTCCTTTGCTTCTAATAGAAGGTAAGGTATGTAAAGAATGCACTAATGGGCTCTGAATTACCTTTCAAAAATTCTGTTGCCTGTTGTCCTTAGAGAAATTGGTAATTTATTTCCTTTTCTACATGTGCCTTGTTAGTTTGGTACTGCAGCTCTTAATTTGTTCTCTCTTGCAAGAGATAGTACGAAGTGTAAAGAAGTTTCTAGGAAGCAATTCACTGCTATTCTAGTTCTTTGTGTCTTATTGTTAGCAAAAGTAGCATGACCTTACATAATGTGACACATGATAGAAAAAATAATGTGACAAGACATATCAGACGGGCAGTACTGCACGGGAGATATATGACACATCTCATCTGAAACAAACATTGCTCTTAGTTAAGATAGTACTGTAAAAGGCACTTCACTTTTCTTTCTACCCTTCAGATTGCTGATAGATACGAGGGTCATTATACAGAATAAAGCTCTATCCTGGATAATACCATAAGTCTAAAAACTTTGCTGAAGTTAATGTTTAAAATTATAAGATTAAAATTAGGGATAAATACAAACACAAAAGATGGGAAGATTTCCTTCCCTGTTACAGTATCACAGGATCACAGTATAACTTAGGTTGGAAAGGACCTCAAGGATCATCGAGTCCAACCTATCAACACAGACCCCATGACTAGACCATGCCACCAAGTGCCATGTCCAATCTCCTCTTGAACGCCTCCAGGGATGGTGACTCCACCACCTCCTTGGGCAGCACATTGCAATGATGAATGACTCGCTCGGTGAAGAACTTCCTCCTCACCTCAAGTCTAAACTTCCCCTGGTGCAGCTTGAGACTGTGTCCCCTTGTTCTGGTGCTGGTTGCCTCGGAGAAGAGACCAACCCCTTCCTGGCCACAACCACCCCTCAGGTAGTTGTAGAGGGCAATGAGGTCACTCCTGAGCCTCCTCTTCTCCAGGCTAAACAATCCCAGCTCCCTCAGCCTCTCCTCGTAGGGCTTGTGTTCAAGGCCTCTCACCAGCCTTGTTGCCCTTGATGTTGACTGTCAGATCAGTTGTACAACTAATAGCACAGGGAAAGAGTCCTTGTCAATTAGAAATAACACAAATGAAATTTCATTAATTTGGGTCATTGCAGTTGGAAAAGCACTTTCAAAATCTGGAATTTTGTTAACTAGGAAAGAACACACTGGAAATTGTACCACATATTGTACTATACACTTGTCAAACATAGTTTAAGTTTGTTCAACATTTAATATCATACCTTTGAAAACATGCTGTAGTCAAAGTTTTTAGAATAATCATAATAGATAAATGAAGTAGTATGGGGAGTATTATGTGAGACCAAGATCTAGTGATTAACCCTTGAGCTAATGTGCAGAAAATCCCATGCCTAAGAAGAATGCTAAAGTAGAGGAATGATGTAGATTCTTTTGTATCACTTTATGTATATGTGATCACCTTTTTCTGAAGACTGGAAATAATTTTCAGATAATGAATCCATGACAATTCAAAACATACTTGGCTATCAAAAATAACATTATTTATTCCTACTTAGAATCCTAGAATCATTTTCTTTGGAAAAGACCTTTAAGATCATTGAGTTCAAGCAGTATCCATCAAGTCTGGTGCTAAACTATATCTCTTAGCATCATATCTGTGTTTTAACACTTCCACTGATGATAGTTCACTTACATACCTCGGAAGCCTATGTCAGAGTTTGAGAACCCTTTCAGTGAAAAAGTTTTTTCTAATGTCCAAACTAAACCTTCCCTGGTACAATTTGAGTCTGTTTCCTCGTCCTATCAGTAATTATATTGGAGAGACCAAAGCCCACCTCACTACAATCTCCTTTCAGGTAGCTGTAGAGAGTGAAAAGGCCTCCCCCCAGCCTCCTTTTCTCCAGACCAAGTAATCTCAATTCCCTCAGCTGCAGACGTGTTCTCCAGACTCTTCACCCTCTTTATTGTCCTTCTCTGGTCACACACCAGGGAATGATCTTAAAGGTCTCCTCCAATGTAAATTGTTCTGTTCCATAAGTCTGTGTATGAGGAATCAGTGAATGTGGCAGATAACAATGAAAGAAGATGGCAAAAGTTACAAAAATTCACATCCAGTGAAGGGGAAGTTATGTGAGAAACAGTAAGATATCACATTTTATTGCAGGCAGATGTCTGGGGATCTGCTGATGAAAAAGACATGGTAAAGGGAACCTTTGGAAGCACCTTGGTTAACATACCATGAGTTTATTAAGAAAGGTATAAGAAATACCAAACATAAATACAGCTATAAGAAAAAAAGCTGAGTAGGAAAAGTAATTAGCTTATTTGGGAGGAGACAATCACAGAGATAGGACGGTGCAAGGACAGTGAAAAAGAAGATCAATAAGAAAAAGGACAACACACTATGGAAGTCATATAACCAATACTCTCTGGGGGAATCTGCAGGGCAGCCTTGCACTTCATTTCTGCAGTTTAATCATGACAATAAATAAAACCTGCTTTTCTCACATTGCCATGCAAATCAAGCCTGCTTCTGCCATCAGAAGAACTTGAGAGAGCCTTACCAAATATGGTGCTTTCCCCAGCTTTTATACAACCACTTAAATGGATGCATCCAGTGCTCTGGTCCTACTATGTTATTATCCACTCCAGGCTGACAGATGCACCATCTACCCACCACCTCCTAGCAGTAGCATTAACTGTATCCCAAGCTGTGTCTTCAGGCACAGTTGATGCCATGAGAGATCAAGGAGTGTTAAAGATAGCTGAAGATTGTTGAATTCAATGTGCTCCTTTTTCCCTATTAGATTCCTATTAGTTTTCTTACAGGAGAAGCTTGACATTGTTTCTGATAGCATATATGCCCCCATATTCACGCTTTTCTTTCAGGTTTCCTTTGTTCTCCCCAAATCCTTACATGCATCCCTTTTTATTTTATTTTTTTTTACAGTTGTCTAACGTAGACTTAATTAAAAATTCTCTTGTTTAAGTCTCTTTTAACCTAACAAAACATACCTCTGCTCATAAATAAGTCTTTTCTTCTGTCATCATTTCCAGTGTGCTTTTTCATTTTTCTATTTTATGACCAGTTTTCACACCATACAAGAACCTGTAAAGTGAGATTGGTAGTTCCTCATTGTTTCATTGCAAAATTGCTTTCTATTGCTCTGGATGATACATTGGCCTGGATTTTGGAGATATGGATACGAATTCTGACATAAATGAAAGCTGTGGCAATAATATTGTTCTCAAGTGGGTCATTTATGGATTGCCTGTTGCTTTGAACAATAGTGGGCACATCAGCTTTCCTCCTGCCCTCAGTTTTGCTACCTTATTTGAAAACAAGGATATGAAGCTTTCTTTGAAGAATGTTTTGTGAGTCATGAGGTGAGAATAAGATGAGAACATTTCAAGTAATGTTTTGTGTTGCTATATTTATTGGTATTTAATTTTCCCATTATTAGAGTGAACAAGTTTGGGGCAAAAAATAAGATAGAGTTCTTTATGAATTAATATTTGACAGTAACTTATCAAATGAGACCTTGTCAGAGAGGTTTTTGTCAGGTGCCAGCACCATTTAGATAATGTTTCAAAATGCGAACATTTTAGAAGAGAGATTATCCACAACAATTGTCCTAGATGGATTAAAAGATTTGCAAAGGAAGAGAAGTGAATGGGAAGAAACCCATGAAACTATTCTTTTCTTTTCAAATGTTCTGCTGTTATCACCAGTTTGGCAAACTCCTGTGGGTCACAGCTTGAGTACAGGACTATATTCCAAACACATATACTATGAGAGAGGACAGGGTTTACTCTTCTACATGACACATCTCTCCGGGTTTCTCTCCCCGGTTTTAAATGGTGGAGTCTCCGATTTAGGGAATATAATTCTGGTGTAACTTCAAAAAAGTGAGCTGAGAATTGCACTCATGACTTACAGTCTTCATATTAACTCCCTAATTTTGCTCAAGAAAACATGTAATGATGAGACTGCATAATATTTGTTATGTCTATACCAGAAAAGAATATATATTCTGGTGTGTACTAGATTATATTGCCATTTTTATGAGTAACTTGAACTTCTGTCTTTTGTGTGTATGTTTTCTTTTTATACCTTTGTTAGTCTTTAAATACTCTCTTGAAGATGATTTTCATAATTTTGTGATGCTAACTGGTGGAATCAATGCAGTTAAAGTGGAAAAAAAAAAAAAAGAAGGGAAGAATATAATTTTTAATTGGTATAAATTTAAACCTTACTTCCTTAAATCATACTTCTAAGTCATTTCTCTAAGCTAAACTCTCAATAAACAAGAAAAGAAGAGGGAGAGAAACATGAATGCTTCCCTCCTTCATAGTCAGATCATAATGGCTGTGACTGAATAGTCTTTACCAGAACACACTATTGATTATAGAGTCTGTTTTCACTCAAGTTTTTGTCTTCACTGAAGAACTCATTTCCCTGCATATTAACTCAGATGCAGTGACTTCCAAGAACACCCTAACGAGCTGTATTTCCAACAGTAGTGTGGATTGCTTTGGACTTGACATTGTTTGCTCTTGACATTAAATGTCAAACCAAAGCACCATCTCTTCTCTTGAGTCTTGAGAACCAGGGGTCGTACTGCTTGACAGTTGGCAGCCTGATTCACTGTCTCAGCAGCTGTTGGAGAGTGAAGGTTTTTATTCTTCCTTCATTTTATACTACTTCCTTCTTGCATCTTTTCTTCTTAGTTATATGGTATTTTGTCATTTGAAAACTGAATGACACATTAATTTCAAGCACTAATGGGAAATATTCAACTTGAAATCTAGTCAATTTAAAGGAAGTTAAATGCTGTTTCTGTCAATGCATTTGTCTTGAGATATTCTGCCAGTATTACATTTTTCATTCACATCTTTAAACTGTATTTTTTTCTCCATTGCTAAGTGAAAGACAAAGTCACTGGAGGATGATAGTGGCAAAATGAGTGACTATACAAAAAGTATTCAGAGAATGCTTGGTGCACCACAAAGACCAAGCTGAAAATTTAGAACATTTGTTCTTCCCAGAGGAACTTCAGGTGACATGCAAATAGACATTTATTTTCTAAAATGCCCACTGCTCTTGAGGAGATTTGTTACATAATGAAAATAAAATTTTGCTTCTTTTAACAACAGTTACAACTGAAAATACCTGGTCAGCCTTGGTACAAAAAGTCCTAGCCAACTATATGGATGACAGAAAGAAAGGAGAATTCCTAATCTTTTTCAATGCCTCATAGCAAAAAGTATTAATTCTTTCAACAGTGGTTAAAACATTTTTCAGAATGAAGTATGATTTTTATATTCACAATATCCCCTTAATTAATTAAGCATAACATATTACCTCTGGCTGGATAGCGCTGGCTGAGCTGAGAGCAAATGAATTCCTATCATCTGAGATATATTCATGCTATTTACATGGTTTTAAAGCCATGAGACCTTCTGATTTCCACTGCAGAGAATTCAGGAGCTATCACCCAAGCACAAACCTAAAGTTTGTTTCACAGATTAATACTTCTCTTTAGGGATTAATTTAACTCAATGATTACACGCTACTCACAGAGGTGTGGGGTTTTTTTTCTTATCTGTTCCAACTTGAATTCCAATGTGGTCATATAGTTGCTTCTGTGTGAACAGGAGGGAGTATTGCAGAGGTAGTCAATAGCCTTTATCTTTACCACAGGTAATGAAACAAAAGTTAAGTATCCCAGGACATATAATTTAATTTAGTATTCATTATTTTTAGGATGAAATGCCTATGGGCTCCCATCTGAGATTTTGCTTTATAGGGCACTTCTAGGAAGCTGAACTTGCCACCTGCAGCTCTCTGTTCTTTTAAAACTAACCTATGCAAATTAAGAGATACCAGTGTAACTCTTTAAGTGTATACCAAAACTCCTTTCCTTTTCTCAGATTTTCTTGAATTCAAATTGGAGAAAACTGTTTTGCCTACCTATCCAATACAGACAGAAAGATGGTAGGGTCATGGACCACACCCCACTTTAATCCTTAAAGCATCAGACTGATAAATTTGTGAAAAGAAGGTAAGTTAACAGAAAGAATAGTATTTGCATAAGTTAGTACCGACATCAGTCCTGAAGTTAGATGTCGTAAATTAGTAATTCTTGTAGTTTATGCACTTTAGTGTTTGTTTCAAACACATCATGAACTCTGTCCTAGTTCATTTTCCCTCTGAGAATGAAGCGAGCATGCTGACTTTAACTAAAAAGCCTCAGATCATATTGAATTTTCTTGTCAACAAGGATGCTCTCCATCTAACATATTTGAGTGATTCATCCTTTGCCTGGCAATAGATATTTAATGTAGAAAGATGTGGGGAATTTAGGTAGCTTTATTTTCACTACCTTACCCATAGAAATTTTGTTGCTTTGATTTTTTGTTTCATTTTTTTTGCTTTTAATGTATATCCATCTACAACTCACCCTACATCAGCAGCTATCTCATTATCAAAGCTTTACTAGCTCAGGGCAATGATACCATTGTTTTGCTTTATATTATTGATTCCTCTGACAACGAATATTGGCAAGAACAGTTGATTCCTGCTTTCCATGTGGTTTTCAACTGGCATGAGGAAAATGCAGCAGACTCTGAAAATGTAATTCTTTCTCAGGTCAACATTTGTGTTGATTCATACGACATTCCATACAAGCAACTTAGAGTGGTTTTCACAGAATGAAGGAGCTGACATTAAGGAAAGGCATAAATCTGTCTCACTGGATCACACCAATAGCCAATATGCTCCATGTCAGGAGGTGGGGAGAAAGGGGGAGAAACGTTACAAAATTGACAACTCTCTCTCTAAAGATAGGCACAATGTATACCACAAGCTATGAAAGTTTTGGACGTTGTCAGCACTTTTAGTCTGAACAAATTGCAACAGTCTGTGATTGTAGTTTTTTGAGCTTTGAAATGTTGGCTAAAGATAATAGACAACTTCCCACTGAAATGGGGAACAAAAAGTCCACATAATTAAATGTCTATATAACTGCAGAATGTTTTTCAGACAATTATATTTTTCAAGATTTAGGTTTTTCATTCAAGTTTTAATTTGATTTTTCAAAAGTCCTAAAGAACAGTAAGTAGTATTTTCTGTATTTTGGGGGGTTGTGGGGTGTTTGATTTGTTTTGGGTTTTTTTTGTTTGTTTGGGGTTTTTGTGTGTGTGTGTTGTTTGTTTGTTTGGGTTTTTTGTTTTGTTTTATTTTGTTTTTAAATTCCATGTCCCTCAATATGATCTCTTAGTATTTCTCTTAATAACCCAGCTCTTTACATCAAAATTTTAGAACAAACCATTTATTTAGAATAAACCAAACCAGGCTGGAGGAGACCTTCAAGATCATCGCGTCCAACCCATCTACCAATCCAACCCACCTAAACAACTAACCCATGGCGCCAAGCACTCCATCAAGTCTCCTCCTGAAAACCTCCAATGACGACGACTCCACCACCTCCCCAGGCAGCCCATTCCAATGGGCAATCACCCTTTCTGTATAGAACTTCTTCCTGACATCCAACCTGAAACTCCCCTGGCGCAGCCTGAGACTGTGTCCTATTGTTCTGGTACTGGCTGCCTGGGAGAAGAGACCATCATCTGCCTGTCTACAACCTCCCTTCAGGTAGTTGTAGAGAGTGATAAGGTCACTCCTGAGCCTCCTCTTCTCCAGTCTAAACAATCCCAGCTCCCTAAGTCTTTCCTCATAGGGCTTGTGTCCCATACCCCTCACCAACTTTGTTGCTCTTCTCTGGACTCATTCCAGCAAGTCAACATCCTTCCTAAACTGAGGGGCCCGGAACTGGACACAGTACTCGAGGTGTGGCCTAACCAGTGCAGTGTACAGGGGCAGAATGACCTCCCTGCTCCTGCTGGACACATTGTTCTTAATGCAGACCAGGATGCCATTGGCCCTCTTGGCTGCCTGGGCACACTGCAGGCTCATGTTCAGCCTACCATCAACCAGCACCCCCAGGTCCCTCTCTGCCTGGCTGCTCTCCAGCCACTCTGACCCCAGCCTGTAGCACTGCATGGGGTTGTTGTGGCCAATGTGCAGAACCCGGCACTTGGATGTGTTAAATCTCATGCCGTTGGATTCTGCCCATCTGTCCAGCCTGTCGAGGTCCCTCTGCAGAGCCTCTCAACCCTCCATCAGATCAACTCCTGCCCCTAGCTTGGTGTCATCTGCAAATTTACCGATGATCAACTCAATGCCCTCATCCAGATCATCAATAAAGATGTTAAAGAGGATGGGGCCCAGCACTGATCCTTGAGGGACACCACTAGTGACTGGCCGCCAGCTGGATGTGGCACCATTCACCATCACCCTCTGGGCTCGGCCATCCAGCCAGTTCCTAACCCATTGCAGTGTGCTCCCATCCAAGCCATGGGCTGACAGCTTGGCCAGGAGTTTGCTATGGGGGACGGTGTCAAAGGCCTTGCTTAGGTCCAGGTAGACTACATCCACAGGCCTCCCCACATCCACCGGGTGGGTCACCTGATCATAGAAGGAGATCAGGTTGGTCAGGCAGGACCTGTCCTTCCTAAATCCATGCTGGCTAGGCCTGATCCCTTGGCCGTCCTGTAAGTGCTGTGTGATTGCACTCAGGATGACCTGTTCCATAATCTTACCTGGCACTGAGGGCAGGCTGACAGGCCTGTAATTCCCTGGCTCATCCAACCAGCCCTTCTTGTGGATGGGCACAACATTGGCCAGCTTCCAGTCTTCTGGGACCTCTCCAGTGAGCCAGGACTGCTGGAAAATGATGGATAGTGGCTTGGCCAGCTCCTCTGCCAGCTCTCTCAGCACCCTAGGATGGATCCCATCTAGTCCCATGGACTTGTGGGGATCCAAACTGCTGAGGAGAGTTCCAACCACCTCCTCATGGAACACAGCGAAACTGTGCAGCTCCCTGGATCCTTCTGCCAGCTCTGGAGGCCAGCTGCCTGGAAGACGTTCTGTGCTTCTAGTAAAAATTGAGGCAAAATTTGTTGCTAACCAGTTGTGAGCAAGCCTTATTTTGGTTAAATGACTGTGTTCATTTCTCAGTAGATAATCTAAAAGCAGTGGTGAACCCATTTTTTTTTCTTATTAGTTATTCCTAAAGAAAACCAAGCCACAATCTTCTACAATGGGAAAGAAGATTGTCAAAGTAGCGAGAAAGGCAAAAAGGCAGATACTTTGTTAACATCATTTAACATTTTCCTTATTGACAGAGATAGGGATTATCACACTGTTCGATCTCCCATAGGGGCCAAAGACCATACATTCCTCTTTGACATAATCATACAGAATAGCACAATGGTAGGGGTTGGAAGGAGCCTCTGAACACCATCTAGTCCAACTCTCCTGCTAACAAAGATGCACCTATATCAGGTTACACAGGAACATGTCAAAATGGGTTTAAAAAGTATCCAGAGAAGAAGACTCCACAATCTCTCTGGGCATCCCATTTCAGTTCTCTGTCACCTGCAAAATATTAAAGTTCCTATTTAGGTGAAACCTCCTGTGTTCTACTTTGTACCTGTTGCCCCTTGTCCTTTCACTGGCAACCACTGAAAAGAGTCCCACCTCATCCTCATTACATTCACCCTTTAGACATTTATATGCATTTACAAGATCCCATTTCAGTCTTCTCTTTTCTAGGCTAAAAAGTCCACGGTCTCTCAGCCTCTCCTTGTAAGACAGATGCTCCAATCCCCACAAGCATCCTTGTAGACCTCTGTTGCACACTTTGTTCAGTAGTTCCCTGTCTATCTTGAACTACTCCTTGGTGGACACGGAGGGGAACATTGTATCAAGGGATGAGGAAAAGGCAGAGATACTTAACACCTTCTTTGCCTCAATTTTTACTAGCAGGACAGAATGTCTTCCAGACAGCTGGCCTCCAGAGCTGGCAGAAGGAGCCAGGGAGCAGCATAGTTTTCCATTGTTCCAAAATGGGGTAGTTGGTGATCTGCTCAGACGCCTGGATCCCCACAAGTCCATGGGACCAGATGGGATCCATCCTAGGGTGCTGAGGGAGCTGTCAGAGGAGCTGGCCAAGCCCCTCTCCATCATTTTTCAGCAGTCCTGGCTCACTGGCGAGGTCCCAGAGGACTGGAAGCTGGCCAACGTGGTGCCCATCCATAAGAAGGGCCGGTTGGATGAGCCAGGGAATTACAGGCCTGTCAGCCTGACCTCAGTGCCAGGCAAGATCATGGAACAGGTCATCCTGAGTGCATTAACACAGCACTTAGAGGATGGCCAAGGGATCAGGCTCAGCCAACATGGATTTAGGAAGGACAGGTCCTGCCTGACCAACCTGATCTCCTTCTATGATCAGGTGACCCGCCTGGTGGATGTGGGGAGGCCTGTGGATGTAGTCTACCTGGACCTCAGCAAGGCCTTTGACACCGTCCCCCATAGCAAACTCCTGGCCAAGCTGTCAGCCCATGGCTTGGACAGCAGCACTCTGAGCTGGGTTAGGAACTGGCTGGATGGCTGAACCCAGAGAGTGGTGGTGAATGGTGTCACATCCGGCTGGCGGCCAGTCAGTAGTGGAGTCCCCCAGGGATCAGTGCTGGGCCCCATCCTCTTTAACATCTTTGTTGATGATCTGGATGAGGGCATTCAGTCTATCATCAGTAAATTTGCAGATGACACCAAGCTGGGGACAGGAGTTGATCTGCTAGAGGGTTGAGAGGCTTTGCAGAGAGACCTCGACAGGCTGGACAGATGGGCAGAGTCCAACGGCATGAAATTTAATGCATCCAAGTGCCGGGTTCTGCACATTGGCCACAACAACCCCATGCAGTGCTACAGGCTGGGGTCAGAGTGGCTGGAGAGCAGCCAGGCAGAGAGGGACCTGGGAGTGCTGGTTGATGGCAGGCTGAACATGAGGCTGCAGTATGCCCAGGCAGCCAAGAGGGCCAATGGCATCCTGGCCTGCATTAAGAACAGTGTGGCCAGCAGGAGCAGGGAGGTCATTCTGCCCCTGTACACTGCACTGGTTAGGCCACACCTCGAGTACTGTGTCCAGTTCTGGGCTCCTCAGTTTAGGAAGGATGTTGACTTGCTGGAACGAGTCCAGAGAAGGGCAACGAAGTTGGTGAGGGGCTTGGAACACAAGCCCTATGAGGAGAGACTGAGGGAGCTGGGGCTGCTTAGCCTGGAGGGGAGGAGACTCAGGGGTGACCTCATTACTCTCTACAACTACCTGAAGGGGGGTTGTAAACAGGCAGAGGTTGGTCTCTTCTCCCAGGCAGCCAGCACCAGAACAAGAGGACACAGTCTCAGGCTGCGCCAGGGGAAGTTCAGGCTGGAGGTCAGGAGGAAGTTTTACACGGAGAGAGTGATTGCCCATTGGAATGGGCTGCCTGGGGAGGTGGTGGAGTCGCCGTCACTGGAGGTGTTCAGGAGGAGACTTGACAGGGTGCTTGGTTACATGGGTTAGTTGATTGGGTGGTGTTGGGTGATAGGTTGGACGTGATGATCTTGAAGGTCTCTTCCAACCTGGTTTATTGTAACTGGAGAGCTCATAACTAGACACAATACTCAGGTACAGCCCCACAAGGGCAGAATAGAGGGACAGGAGAAGATCCCCTGACCTACCGTCCACACACTTCTTAATGTGCTGCATTTGAAAATCTTTACAGTATTAAGCCTGGCCAGCAATAGGGTTGAGGATTTTAAATATGATTTCTCATTCCCATCTATACAGACTGCTTTTTTTATGCCTGCATCTGATTCTTTTTTTATTCCATATTCTTTTTTTTTTTTTTACCATTTATTTTTATCAAATGAACATTATTAGAGACAAGATCTTCCTGCAAGTCTGTCTACCATTTCCCCAGTGAAGCCAATCTGGCCTCTGGATAATTCCAAGCCATCAATCATGTTGCATTAGACTCTGTCACAAGCCATTGCATCTCCTACTCTGTGTCAGTCTCTTGCAAAATGAGGAAAAAAAGCCATGTGAAAGAGGCACATCAGAGGCTGTGGGGCTGCAGGGGGTAGAGAGGTGAAATTCACAACTGAGAGCACACATAAAGCTCCAACTGCTGGCATGAAAATGATTTGCAGGTATAGAATATTGTACAATGTTTCTTCATTTAAAATGTCTCCCATGTTAAAAATTACCTGGTTGTTACTCTCCTACAAACACAGAAGCCTAGCAGAGCAGACTTCAGTGCTGGCTCAGAATCTGTGTTTGTGATACAGTGTATGGGTCTAGACATAACAGTCAAATCAATGAAAAGGTTCATGCTGATATAATTTTAGTGGTGGGTTTTTTTTATTTTATTTTAATGCAAATTATATAGGTTTTGTCAGTTTCCATTCTCCTTGACAAAATACAATTAATGTGAAAAATGCTGGTCCAGCTGCAGTCTCCTTAGGATTGCTAATTGAAAAGCTGACTCATGAACTACACTGGGGCATTTACAGTAAGACAAATAAAACATAATTCAATTGGTACTGATTTAGTTGCTTCAAGTTTAGATGGTGTAAGTGAGAGCAAAAACTTGTCCAGATTCCTAATGTACTTTGATTTATGTAAGCCACAAACTTATAGATCTCCCTTTCTAAGTCATTTTAATGATATGGTATTGCAATAGTGTGATTTTCATACAAAAGCCGTAAATGTTCTTAAATTGACATTGAGGACCATTTCTAAAATGAAGAGGGAAGAGTATATCACTCTGATTTCAGTGGTGCTTTAGTTAAGATTTAGAAGTACATCATCACTGATCACACTGAAGGAGATGTTGCATGTAGGTACCTTGGCCTTTTTTAGTTATAAGGGCTTTCCACTTGCAGCCCTGATGCCTGTTTGCCCAAAGCAGTTCTTTCACTCAAGCTTCATGGAAATGATGTTCCAGAGCCCCTGTGGCATACTTCCTTCTTGTTCTTCCTTTGTTCTCTTGTCATTTTCCTCATGTCATTATTCTTACGGCCTTGTACCTGCATACCATGATATTGTTGTTATGGAAAGTGTTTGACACCAGTGTGAGAATCATCCCTTCTTTGCCTACTTTTCCTCCCTTTAGGCTGCTGCTTTTGAGTAACATTAGGGGCCTTAAGAACACAGAAGTATAAAGCTTAGCAGCCATTCTGCTGCTTAATGTTCTTCAACATCAAAAGCAGGAGCAACCAATGGAGGGCTTGAGTGTGTCCTGATGAAAACTATTACCATCAATGTGCTAAAATATTACAAGCACACCCACTGTGCTGGATGGGAACCCACCTTAGCATATGTGTCCAGAGATCCCCAGTGCTTGTCCTTCTCTCTCTCTTTTTCCCTCTTTTGTTTTTTATTTTCTCTAGAAGAAAATTTCAGCCTCAGAACTGATAAACAATATCAGATGTGGAGCTTCCTAATAGACCTTCATGAATGTGAACTTGTCTCAACCTAGTTTGTGCAACAGAAGCACTATAAAGAAAAAACCCCAACCTTCCTGTTAAGACTATGTCTGTACTAAGTAATGTAGCAGTTCATGGGACTGTTTCCTAGCCATGAAGCCAATTACCAGGAATGATCAATACCCATTCTTCTTCCACCTTATCAACATAGTTGCATCTGTTCTTCCTGTTGGGAACAGCCCTGGTGTGAGCTAACAATGACTCAGACACCCCTGAGTATCTCAGACAGTGATTCAGCTCACCATACAGGGGATATCAAAGGCTTGTGGAGTAGTATGTATGTTCACTTACTGCCAGTTGAGCTACCTATAGAGTCTGAGGCATGCTAATAGAGTGGGCAGAGATCACAGAGGGCTTGTGCAGCTTGTGCTGTAAAGGACAGTTGAAATAATACTGGTTTAAATGATCTCTACATTCAAACAAATCAGAGAAATTATATACTTATTAGCAAAGATAAGTCAGATAAAATCTGGCTGTGATAGATTTCCATCTACTGAAATATTTCATCTTATGCACTAACTTCACTGTTAGAACATAAATAAAGGTATTACAGTACAAATAAACAAAGCAAGAAAAGCTGTTTAAAAAATCTTTAATATTTCTAATTTGTTCCATTAACCTTTATGGCTAAATTAAAATAATCTACTCTGTATTAGAATTCATACCTAGGGCTCTGATTACACACCTGAAAAATCTGACCATACAGTTAGCCAGCAGATCAATAATTTTATAATTACTTTTTCCTCAGAATGGTCTAAGAGCTTAATACTGGAAGTAAACTACATGCATATGCACCCTGCTTTTGCCATGCTTTTATTGATCAAGAGGGACATCAGAGCATTTTCATTGTCTTCTTATATGCAAGAGTGTTGAAAGAGAGAGATCATGAGAAATGAGAAGGATTATAAAAGATTTAGAAATAAGCTCCAATTTCATTGAAACAGGTACCTATATTGTTTGTCTTTAAGGAAGTTTAAAATCCTTATCTTTAAGATTCTTGTCACTGCAAAATGAGCTGATGTTACAGTGTCTCAACACCGTGCACAATGTTTCTGAGCTCAAGTGTTCCGCGTTCGTTTTCTGTGTCACACAGGGTTGAGAGATAATAGGCAGCTACTGAGAGACCAGCATGCTCTTGGAGATGTCCTAGTGAAAGTTGTCTGAACTCTCTTCTTGAGCTTTGAGCAAAGTAAAACATGAGGCAGTAAAGAAAAGTGGAAAATAGAAAAGTTGGAAATATGGAGTTAGACGCAATGAATGTGAAACAGAGGAAACAGAAACTTGAGGTCAGTGATAATGAGATGAATGAAAGGTTCTGAAAATAGCTGTTTAGCCTAGGAAATGCACGAGGTAATTTCATGCTAAGGAGGCGGTTATGCTGTTAAATTTTTGGAGGATATATCTAGCTACTCATGATGTACATCCAGAGGGCTGCTCAGAACTATAATACTCTTCAGTTCTGCTTCAGCTCCCTATTCTCAGATCAGACACATCAGTAGATTAGTTTCATTCCCATTCCCATTTAATTTCCCTTGGCACCCTTTGGTGAACTCCAGTGATTATGAGGATAAGGGATTATTTACATGCTCTAGATCCAGGCAGAGATCAGGCTTTGCAAATGTTTATTTTATGGTCTGCAAATTCATTGCCTTCTGTGACTTACATTAACCTAAGCAGTGATTAGCAGTCATGTTATTAACCTATTATATAACCTATTATATAGATAATATGAGCCTGGGTAGTATCTAAAAGGTTCAGCCTCATTTAGCATAGGGGATTTTGTCTTTTTTCTTCTAGTAATGAATTTGGGGTGTTTACAGGATTTTGAAAATTGCAGTAGATGAATCAATCAGAAAGGGTTTGTCAATTCCACCAAAGATTTGGTGAGAACTTACTGAAGTTAAGGGAAATATTTCCATTTAGCGTTTCTCTCTGATTTGTAAAAATAACAATTTTCTACTGAAAGCTTGATCACATAGAGAGATAGTTTTAATTTGGTAGGTAGATTAAGAAGCAGATAAAGAGGGAAATCTAAGAAGAAACAGAATGTCTCCTTAAAATACACAGCAGAAGTACCAAGACTCTATCTTGGTATTAAAGGAATTATGATGTGTTTAATTTCTGACAGGAAAATTTGCTGAGTAATCACGTTGTTACAAGTCATAATCCTTTCTGGGAAGTAAAACTTTGAATAAGAATCAGAGTATTTTCTCATGTCCATTTCCTGTTCTGGACATTATCAAGTAAGTTTGTGAACCATTTGTGACCTACTTTTAGTAACAAATACTACCAGTCACTCATTTTGAGAGAGTATGAGAAATAAAAAAAGAAAAAAAAGAAGCAGCTCAGAATTGGCATAAAAGATTCTGTCTCTCCATTTTTCCCTCTCCTTTCTCTCAAATTTCATTATTTGATTTGTTTTGGATAACAGCTTTGTTTTCTTTAAAAAATATAGAAAGAGCTGTAGAGGAAGAACTTTTGAAAATATCACTGATGTTTGAAAAGAGGAAACTTTACATTTTCACTTTCAAAAGCCCAGCTTTAAAAGGAACATAATTTGCTGAGTATGGGAGAAAATGTTAAATGTAGCCAAAAGAAATAACCTTAAACATTACTGAGTTCCAGTTTGCATCTGAACCTGTGCCTCAGCTTTCCATTTTATATTTAATTCTGATTATTGGGTCTAAGTGCTCCAAAGATGCAATGATGAAAGATAAAGACACTATACTAGTAAAGAAAACCTGTTTGTGGTTATATCTACTAGTTAAACAAATTAATTTCAGTGAAGTTGTTTGTTATGAACTCTCGAAGAAATAAGTTGTTTCACATCCAGAATGCTCTTAGAAGTTACTAAAAGACACCGTAAATGAGAATTTAGTCTTTAAACTGACTTGTTTGTTCTCTCCAACTCTCCATACACATGGCTAGAATTATCTTAGTAGATTGGAGAAAGTACTGGCTGCAAAGTGAATATTCTTGCTCCTTTCCCAGGCTTCATCCCTGTCTCAGAAGACAAAGTAGCCATACACAATCTTTGAATAGGTTCTGTTGCTGCTACAGAACAGCACTCAAAACAAATGTTGATACTCAACATACAGTGTGTATGGGGCAATAAACATGGCTTCAAGGCAAAGCAGAAATTCTGATTTGTTTTCCTCATCTGGCAGCTACTTTTCTACTTTTGAGCAAGTTCAGACTTTGCTTATCTCTCCATAAAATTGATTATGACAAGAATTTCTTGTCATCAAGGCATGTTATGTGGCTAATTAACTTATATCACTAATGTCTTTTTATGGCACTTGTATGAAAATCTTTGCATTGGTGTTGTAATGAGTTCACTTTCTTCCTATCAACTGCAAATGAAGCAATGGCTGTTTTAATACTGAAGCATATTTCTGCTCTTAATTATGGGCTAGATTATTATCACTCTCAGCCCAGCTTGAAGGTACACTCTTTTATTTTTTTTGCAATATCCATTTCTCAGGTTTGTGCTGCTAGGTTCATCTAATTTATTTTTGTAATTGGAAAGGAAGGAAGTTTGAGGAGGCATTACTGTGCTTCATCTTGCCCATCAGGACTGAATAGCTTGTGGTCATTTGAATGTGTTAAGCATCCCGGAGCTCAGCTGGGAAAAATACTATAACATGTAAATTGCATTGCAGTGAAAATGTGGTGGCTGTTAGTAAGAGTGAAGAACAGGAAGGAAAGGCAGGTGTTACAGTTTGAGCTGGGTGCCCCCCTGCAATGCTTACTTCCTGTGTCCAGAAGTCCAGCCCAGAGGGGTGGACACAGGAAATTACGTAGTATTTCCTACCACAATCCTTTGCACCACTATAAGATCCAGTGCGGAGTCTAGCAGTGTCTCTTTTCTTCCTCCTCCGTCAGCCGGTAACTGGGGGAGATGTCTCCTGGCTTTGGGCCTGGCTAGGCCCAAGGCCATGGGGGGATGGGCAGTCTCAGATCTGGCCAGCTGAGACTTGCCTAGCAGTGGGAGGGAGAAGAAGGAGCCCTAGGGGTCTTGGGTGTACCCTCAGGTGGGGATGGGATCTCTCTGGGTCTGTTTTGGGATTTTTCTTTGTCACTGTGCTTTTGTTTTTCTGTAAATGTTCACTGCTTTCTAGTTAAACTTTCCATCACTTTTGCAATCCATTTGTCTGAGTGTTTATTGTTGCCAGTGGTGGGGAAGGGGGCTGCCTCAACCCAGCACAGCAGGTGAGCCTCAGCACAAACTCTGTGCTCTCAAACACAGGTCTCAAACAGGTCTCTTGAACAGGGCACTGACTGCTAGTGTTTACAATACCCTTTTACTTTGGTATTATTTGGAAGTTTGTTACAGTGCTCATCAGCTCTTTTGGCTCAAAAAGATTTCAGTGAAATGCATTCTGGCATCATCTGAGTGTTTACAAGGGAGATTATCAAAAAGTCAGAGAAGTGTAACAAACATGAGATTTTTTTGTTAATAAAGAACTTGATGAAAAGCATTATACTGAGTTGAAATCTTGTTGATGGCAAATGTTGACATTAATTAAAAAAAAACAGCAACAAACTGTCACCAGTTGGGGCTGTCCCCTTAAGAAAGGGAATATGGTGGACGGAAGTTGGTAAATGAAGACAACAATCTAAACTAATTTCATTGGTAAAGTGGGAGGAAGCACCTTCTGAACTGGGAGTGCAGGAGAGTATCCTGGAGACTCCGGCACTTTTATCTTTAGTCTTGCTTCCGCTTCTCCTTCGGGCAGCAGTTTGCAGCTCCTGGGCTTTCTGCCAAGGCTTTGGCCTTGAAAAACTGATAAAGGCCTGTATTAACGGCTTTCCAATTAACACAAGTGCTTCTAACCTTTTTTCTCTCTTTTCTTTCTCTTTCTATCCCACTTTGGGGAAAGGAGGAAAGAGGGGAGAGCGGAGGTGGGAAACCCCCCCCTCAGAAGCGGGGGGAACTCTCATTTCTGTGTTACTTTATTGTATATCTTTGTATATATTGTAAATATTGTAAATTTGTATATATTCCCCTGCATATCCTACATTGCTTTGTAAATATACAGCTCCACTGCTTTACTAATTCAGCTGTGAGGTTTTTTTTTCCCCTTTCCCTTCAATTTTTTTTCCCTTTACTTTACAAGGGGGAAGGGAGGAGGCTTCTTGGCCTTACCCTTCCAACCCTCGACACAAACTAACAAAACTTAGAAGACATTCTATATTTTAGTTGTAAAAATGTAGGTCTCCAACTCACTTCACTAATCATGCATATGACCCTTGTTAGTATAGCATTTGAATATTTCTATCACAATGTTTTAAAGTTAAAAAAAACACAGAAAGCATTATGCGTAAACTGAAAAAAAATGATGAATTATCCACTATGAAATCCACATCTATACACAGTTGCATTCGATCTTACTATTGCTGTTTAGGAATTGTTTTGGGGAAGCTACAGCCTGTACATTATATGCATTTTATCTACTGAGAAGACAAGTATAATGTCATAGTATCATAGTATCATAGTATCTGTCAGGGTTGGAAGGGACCACAAGGATCATCTAGTTCCAACACCCCTGTCATGGGCAGGGACACCTCACACTAGATCAGGATGGACAGAGCCTCATCCAGCCCTCCAGGGACGGAGCTCCCTGGACAACCCATTCCAGGGTCTCACCACTCTCATGGTGAAGAACCTCCTCCTCACAGCTAGCCTGAATCTCCCCACCTCCACCTTCATTCCATTCCCCTAGTCCTATCACTACCTGACATCCTGAGAAGTCCTTCCCCAGCCTTCCTGTAGGCCCCCTTCACATACTGGAAGGCCACAATGAGGTCACCTTGGAACCTTCTCTTCTGCAGACTGAACAGCCCCAACTCCTTCAGTCTGTCCTCATAGGAGAGGTGCTCCAGCCCTCTGATCATCCTTGTGGCCCTTCTCTGGACATGTTCCAGCACCTCCACATCCCTCTTGTAATAGGGGCTCCAGAACTGGACACAGTACTCCAGGTGGGGTCTCACCAAAGTTGAGTAGAGGGGGAGAATCACCTCTCTCGACCTGCCAGCCACACTTCTCCTGATGCAGCCCAGGATCTGATTGGCTTTCAGGGCTGCAAGTGCACATTGAGAGCTCATGTTGAGCTTTTTGTCCACCAGCACCCCCAAGTCTCTCTCCTCAGGGCTACTTTCCAGCCAGTCACTGCCCAGCCTGGATTTGTGCCTGGGATTGCCTCCACCCAGATGCAGGACCCTGCACTTGCTCTTCTTGAACTTCATGAGGTTGGCTTTTGCCCACCTCTCCAGCCTGTCAAGGTCCCTCTGCATGGCCTCCCTTCCCTCCAGCGTGTCTGCTGCACCACACAGCTTGGTGTCATCAGCAAACTTGCTGAGGATGCACTCATTGCCACTGTCCATGGCACCCACAAAGATGTTGAACAGGACGGGTCCCAGGACTGATCCCTGAGGGACTCCGCTTGTCACTGGCCTCCACTGGGACATGGTGTGAGAGACTAAAAGTTTGTCTCTCTTGATGTGACACAACAAAGATAAAATCACTTGCTGCTTGCCCAAACAATTGCTGATATGTGTTGGGCAGAGCCACTGAAAGGAAGGTGCAAAGACCAATCCTGGATGCAAATCAGATTGTGATTGCATCATAATGACACTGGACTACAACAATGGACCCAAGGACCCAGCCATCACGCCTTTAGGGCAAGATAATCTCCACCTATCAAGTACCCTGGAAAGGGTAGACAATGGGTTCACCACCTGTTTCCTGATGTGTAATGAGTGTGGGGGCTTGTCTGGATGGAGGCGGAGGAGGCGGAGGGCCCCCCACCCCCCATCCAGAACCTTGCCCAAACACACAGAAACACACAGAAAGATTTCCAGGGGAACTATACCTGGACATTTACCTAAGGATGATTTCCTTGCCTCTGAATTCCTGAGGGACAATACTTGGACACATACCTAAGGACTAAAAACTGTATTAAAGACTGGAGCCACTACTGGCTACTTTAGAAAAAAAATGGAGATGAAGGAAAACACAGGAGAAAGACCATGCGTCTGAGGAGGAAAAGTTCTGCCTGCTGCAACTCATGGAGAAAAGAGGACCACAGCTCTTCTCTAGCCAGAGCCTCAGCACTGTTCCTGTACCAACCCAACATCTCCCCAGAGGACCACAGCTCTTCTCCAGCAAAAGCCTCAGCACCGTTTCTCTACAGACCCAACATCTCCTGCAGCACCTTTCCTCCACAGACTCAAACTGTCTTGGGGGGAATGAGGGGTGTGGTAATATAATTCCTTTCCTCTTCTCTCTCTCTTCTCTCTCTCCCTCTCTATTTTCTCCCTCTCCCCTTCTTATTTCCACTTTATTTATGTAATAAATAGTCTAGCTGTTGATATTTTGGCCTTGTTTGTGCCTCTAATTTCACAATACGGGAATATTTAAAAGAACTGTGTCTCCGGACTGAGACACATGGACCCATTGACAGCCACTCTTTGGGTGCGGCCATCAAGCCAGTTCCTTATCCATCTAGTGGTCCACCCATCAAACCCATGTGTCACCAGTTTGGAGACCAAGATGTGGTGAAGGACAGTGTCGAAGGCTTTGCTCAGGTCCAGGTAAACAACATCAGTTGCTCGCCCCTCATCTATTAATTTTGTCACCTGCTCATAGAAGGCCACCAGGTTGGTCAGGCAGGATTTGCCCTTGGCAAAGCCATGCTGACTGTTCCCAATTACCTCTTCACTATTCTTCTGAGCCAGTAGTGCCTCCAGGAGGATCTGCTCCATGATCTTTCCAGGCACAGAGGTGAGACTGACTGGCCTGTAGTTCCCTGGTTCCTCCTTCTTACCCTTTTTGAAGATGGGGGTGATGTTTCCCCTTTTCCAGTCTGTGGGGACTTCCCCAGACTGCCATGACTTTTGAGATGTAATAATGTGGGTGCATACGCTTCTGGTATGCCAAAAAAAACTATGCCAGATGCTCAGTGTGTGGCACACCTAGGTAGAGCAGACACAGTTGGCCTAATATTTCCAGGATCATACCTACAGCGCACAATTTTCTAGTGTGAACTGAAACCTAACTAGATTCTGTCAGAGCCTTTCACAATGTAGTAGCTGGAAATTGGTGTATTATCCTGTGTCTTGTTGACTACAATACATAACTCAGAGGAAAAAACTTGTCCTCAACAACTAGCAAGGAGCTTATTTCCAAATTGGTTTTCTCAGTATGAAGCATTTGATTCCTTGCCAACTAATGTGTGTTTCAACCAATATGGCGTTTGTAGGCTGAATAGAGAAGAGCTCACTTCATATTAATTGTTTCACATTTGCTTTCTTTCATGTACTCTGTTCAAGGATTGTGTGAAAATTTATAGTGTATGCATTCAGAATGAACTCATGCACCAGTGCCAGAGCATTTTCATGATTCTGCCTTTTATATTTTTCCAAATGACTGATATAATGCACATATATTTTGCCTCAGGAAAACAAATGCATCCTCACAAACCTCTGTGAAGGAGGTAAGTGGCTTTTTATCTTAATAGTTCCAAATGTAAGTGCTAAAACATCACAGGTTGAGTCCCGCAGAATCATGAAGGTGTGTTAAAGAACACGAGAACAAGAAAAATGCTAATGCCCAAGAACTTTCAAGTTCTCTTTTCTTGTTTCTTTATTTTTTTTTTTACCCACTTTGTGTATTGAGAGACACTTGGAATATATTTTCAATTTTTATTTTTGTTTCATCTATGGAGGCTAGAAACTTGTTTTCTGGGGAAAAAAAAAAAAAGTAAATCTGGTACTTATGTACACATTTCAGTCTCAAAATCAGATTTCAATAAATGTCATTATTTATTTTGACTTTCATACTAAGATCATGATTGTGGCAAGGAGGTATTCATATTTTTTCAGGCAAAGAAATATGACACATAATAAGCAAGTCAGGGAACTGTAACGAAAACTTTTCAGTGGTACATTCAATTCCTTTCTGGTCCCTTCGAAATGCCAACTAGAGGTGAGTTCATTTCACCTAATACAAGTTTGTTGTTTGGGATCTGTAATGGAAGAGATTCATATCACCTAATTCTATCTGTCTTGCATATGTCTAGTTTAAATGAGCTGCTAAGACTTCTCTTATATTTAATGGAGTGTGACAGGAACCTCCAGACTGCAATTCATTCCACCTGTAATAGACACCTATCCTGGGGAAGAACAGCCTCAACTGATTTTGCAGAAAGCTTGAGAAAATTCATTCCCACCCTTACTTTTGAACAACTGATATTAGGAATGAGAAATCCCACCATAAAATCCTTTCCAAGCACTGCTATCTACTGTGTGAGAGGTGGGTTCCAAGTCAGAACTGGAAACAAACTCTGAGTCTCAATTACCACCATCGTAAATGGTAGTTAAAATGTATGTAAACTTTTGTGCATCTATGCATTTGACAGCTTATGAAACAATTTAGTTTGCAATGCATTTATTTAAATGAAAACCTGATTAATTCCACTGTACTGACTTATTAAAACTAATAGATTTTGTTACATGTGTTCCAATTTAAGCATTGTTAATTATTCAGAGCTGAGTGAGTATCACAAAACATTTGTCATGAATATTTGCACACATTTTAAACAAAATTGTCCTTGACAGTGTTTGCAACAGTTAAATATTTGATTTTCATGTGTATTTGGTGAGACAATTTTCTTTTCATGAATATCAGCAGAAAGGGAATCTCACATGAAAATTCATACAAATATTTATTTAAGTAAATAGTTGTACCTGCAAGATACCTGCCAGCATCTTTGAGAATCAGTGAAGTGAATGGGTATGCAGATGGTGAAGCAGTTTGAAACATATTAATAACAACTTCTATAGATGTCACTTTTGAAGAAGATGGGAATGAGTCATTGTGTAGCACCACATTCAGCTGAAAAATGTCACAATTGCCATTTTCTGATATCTCAAGCACATAATAATCCAGAATCTCCACATTCAGGAAAACAAATTGGACTTCTTAGACTGACCTGTCACTGGGACATTCATACTGCACAAAGTACACCCCAGAGTGAAGCTTCAAGTGTTTCCATCTGGGGCAGAGGGATTAGGGGGAAGATTGAACATGTCAGAGAGTGACAGCTTCTGTGACCAGTCTTTTATTTATGCTTGATCTTGATCCCAACAAAATCTGGATTTCTGTTGCGTAGGTATTTGAACCTCAGTTAGCCTACTCTGTTTAAAGTGAATTGGGAAAATAGGCTCTCATACTCCAATCTTGTAGTAGACTTTAGGAATGAGTTATGGGTTTTAAGTGTCTCTATGCTACAAGTGTTCATCTAAGTGTTAAAATTATATGATCAAATAACTCACCTTTCCTCTTTGTTCCCAGAGCCTGTTCCTTTCTTCACCTAAACCAGTTAAATGTCCTTTCACTTCAGATTGTTGGCTTTCAAAATAAGTCTTAAGTTCAGTTCGGGCATAGTAAGCACTACAGACAATTTCATATAGGCAATATGAAATTGTGGTGGACCCAGCTCCCAAGTTCAATAGGACAGGTATTGCAGCTTCAGATCACCCTGCCGAGTGCAGAGTACCTACCATTATATTCCTAATGTTAAAAAATTGTTCCCTATGACACAGGGACTGAGACATTTCATTTCACTAAGTGGAAACAAATCACCTAAATAATCATGGTATTCTAGGGCCAAGTGCTTTAATGTGGGGAAGCAGACTGTTTCTGCTAAACTGGGCAGCTCAGAGAAATGTGGACATGACAAACCCTGGCATCAAAGTATTACACACTTGAGCTGCATAAATGGGGCTCTTATTCCCCACTGTTAACAAAGGAATTCTAGGCATGTACATTATTAATTTCTAAGGACAGGTTTGATACTCCCCCTTGCCTTGTATGACATCTCTCAGTTTCTGCCTTTTCAGGAGGAAAAAGACCATTAGGAAGAAGATCAGGCTAGTGGGATGAACCAACAGCTGTTGTGTGAGGAACGCACTGGCAGTTTCTCAGGACTAAAGAGAGCTAGTGTATGAATCCAATGCCTGCTGCTCTTTGAGCTAGTGCCTGGGCCAATAAACCTCCAGTTAAAATGAGCCTGCTGTGACTATTTTGTTGGTATTTTTAACTTAAACAATAGCTAATTAAATATGAAAGCAATTAGTATTTCTGTTCAAACAGCTGTCATGTAATGTCTGGTACTGCAGTTACATATAATTCGTTAGCAGTATTACAAATTATTTAGAAGCTTTTAGAGGGGAAGGGGAAATAGAACATTTTCTATAGTCATTGAAAACCACTGGCAGGTGCATTTAGCTTTTGCTGCTTCAGTTTACAAGCATGTGGGATGCTTAAAAACATAGCTACACTTTGGATTCTGGTGAAATCTTAGGCAGTATTGTAATATATGTAAGGGACAGAAATACAGTTGCTGATGCTGTCTTCCAGCTTTGACAGTGGAAGATTTTTTAATGCAGGGTCACAACACCTCAGTGGAGAAGGAAAGTAATATGTTCTTCCTGAATCTCTGAGGTTCTTCATACAGTCCAGTCTGAGGACAGTAAAAAAAAAAAAATAAAAATAAAGAGGCCAGTAAGGAACTAGTGAGGCATGAAGCAAGCTGGAATTTCTGTTCTTAGAATAGAATAGAATAGAATAAACCAGGTTGGAAGAGACCTTCAAGATCATCACGTCCAACCTATCATCCAACACCACCTAATCATCTAACCCATGTAACCAAGCACCCTGTCAAGTCTCCTCCTGAACACCTCCAGTGACGGTAACTCCACCACCTCCCCAGGCAGCCCATTCCAATGGGCAATCACTCTCTCCGTGTAAAACTTCCTCCTGACCTCCAGCCTGAACTTCCCCTGGCTCAGCCTGAGACTGTGTCCTCTTATTCTGGTGCTGGATGCCTGGGAGAAGAGACCAACCTCTGCCTGTTTACAACCCCCCTTCAGGTAGCTGTAGAGAGCAATAAGGTCACCCCTGAGTCTCCTCTTCTCCAGGCTAAGCAGCCCCAGCTCCCTCAGTCTCTCCTCATAGGGCTTGTGTTCCAAGCCCCTCACCAACTTCATTGCCAACTTCTTGTCTTGGAATAAGATTGTAATTTATGTGAGAAAATCTTTAAGGCACTCAGCTTTCCTATACTTCTTACCCTGCCCCATAGGACAGTGAAGCCAGCAAGCTTATGCTGTGATTTGGATTTGCTGAAGACACTCTGACAGTGGCAGGATCAAGAGTGGTACAGGTACAGGCAATGTGTAGAGCTCCGAGGTGGTGGAGTTGGCGTCATTGGAGGTTTTCAGGAGGAGACTTGATGGGGTGCTTGGTGCCATGGGTTAGTTGCTTAGGTGGGCTGTATTGGTTGACGGGTTGGACGTGATGATCTTGAAGGTCTCTTCCAACCTGGTTTATTCTATTTCTATATTCTATTTTTTCTAATGCGCATCTCATCTTTCATTCTTCATAACTCCATACATTGGTTCCTAAAGCCCAGGGGCTGTGTTGTAGTTGCAGTCATGTATGTCTAGTAGCAGACTGGGAAATCCACACATCCTCTCTGTGCCATTCTTGCAGAATATTCCTGCATTTGAGTGTGCCCTTCCAGCATTTAAAAAGCCCAGAGTTGTACAACTGCTATATTAAGGTGTATCCACACCCACTGGTGCTATAGACATACCTCTCCTTTTAGCTGTAGTTCAGGCTGTACTTTTGTAATCTGAGCTGCTTAAGTATGCTTAATCAGATATGATTTTTACAAAGGAATAGCAAGGGATTCAAAACATTTTAGGTTCTTACGTATGTAGATTTCTGTGTTGAAAATATGCTAACTTACTGATGTGGTTAAGTAGAATTGCCATCATTACAAATTCTATCCTTATAGGAGAATATAAGGAAGAAAGTATTCTTAAAGTAGACTTCAAGCTAGTGCAGGTCAGCACAGTTGCCTGTAAATTAAAAACTCAGTTTCATTTACTGTGGTATAGAATTGGCCCTACTCTCAGCTTTGACTGGTAAGAAAACAAAAGAATGTCATTACTTCTGGCTTTTTTATTGTGAATAAATAATTAGCATTGATCTACGCTAAGTCACCTTGTATATATTATTAAATACTTGTTTACTACACAACCTTTACAATTTAAAAACAACAACCAAAAACTTCACTGAAAACCATGCAAAATCTCAGTAGAAAATCAACCCAAGGAATTTAGCAGTAAGGTGAGTGAAGTTCATTTAATTAAAAGATTGCTGGAGGGGAGACATTGGCAGATCAATTTTTAAAGTTTGTGGAATTATGCACTGATATGCAAGTTTTAAGCTGCTGCCTCTGATTGCAGAATATAACAAATGGGAAACATTATATATTTATGAACTATTCAATATCTTCCCTCTTTCCTTATTCTTTTTCTTTTTATTTTTTTTTCCCAACTAGCTTATTGGAAAAGAAAAAATATCCATTACAAGCTGTGACAGTCAGAGTAAAACAGAGATTACCAAAATGTGTATAAGAAGGTATTAACGTACATTTCAACATGAAATTCTAATTGAAACTTCCATACAGTAGGAAGCCAGGGAGTAACTTTTATGGCCTGGGGACACATAGAAACTGCTTTACAATAAATTGCCTTTTTTCATAATGAATATTAACTGATTATTTTTTAGGTTCATGTTTTATTAACTAGACTGCTACCATTGATTTGTACTTGGGGTTTTTTCAGAACTTCCTGAAACTTCAAACCTTTTCATTCCTCATTAGAGGAGCTCAATGTTAGAAAATATACACAGTGAAAACATTAAAGATGTTTTAGTAAACTAATGTCCTTTTAACTAACCAGTAGTCTTAGGAGGAGAGGCTTGTCAATGCATATCATTAATTTGTCTTAAGATTTGAAAGCTTACAACACATTGAGATCCAAAGGTTTTGTAAGAGTCTATAAAGCCTACAGCACCACCATAATTGTGCAAAATGCAATGTTGGGAGTCTTAAATATTTTTACAGTGATCATATAAATGTTCTTTGATGGGTTCTTATAAAAATCTTGGTTTTATTAATGCTACCATTATTGGTTTTTATTATTGCAACAAACATTTACTCTGCTTAAAGGTCCCTTAACATTTCCATTACATACCCTGGTTTTGTAGGAGTTTATGACTCAGTCATTGCAATTCTCTGTAGGCTAGAAATTGGCAAATGAGCTCACAGTTTGAAGTAATCTGTTTAATGAAAAAAAAATGGAGCAAAATCAATCTGTTTTGTTAGAAAAATTTTCTGGAAAACCCAGTACCCAATTAAGTAGTTCCTGAAGTTTGTTTATTAGAAATCTATTAAAAGAAAAAAACAAACAAAAAAAAAAGCTGTTGCTTAGAAGCAAAGCCATGTGCCCAATTTAGTTGTTGCAAATAGACTAGAAAGTGATGCGTACCTATTCAAACTTGGTGTAAACCACTTCTTTTGAATTGGTCATGTCTTACGTGTGTTTTGCACATCTGAATTTTGAACATGCAAGACAGCAAGAATGTATAGCTTTTCCTTTTTATAAAAATGACTGAATAGGAGCCATTGTACCAGGTCACATTTGCAACACAGGGACTCAACTAATTTGAAGTTGAATATTTTATTATTTTTTTTCCATAAAGATGATTGTATAGAAACAAACTTTCCATAGCATACCACTGAAAACCCTCAGGCTATTGGAATATATATTTCAAGCACTGATGGCAATGACATTCATGAATTTCAAGTCAATTTAACTTTGCAAATTGAAAAAAAATATGTGTATGAGGAGAGCTATGTGTCTGCACGGTTAAATACTTTTCATTCTATCATTTAAAGATCTTATTACACCAGTAGGAGGAGAAACTACTTATTTTGATACAAGGACAATGGATTGGAAAAGTTTTACTGGCTTATAAGGTGCAGTCGCTTGGTGTCACAGGCATCGCATCATACCATCAATTTCATAATGTGATCAAATCTAAACATTATTTTACACATACACAGTAGTGTTTTTTTTCTTCTTCTTCTTTTCACAATCCTTCTTGTGTGCAAAGACAAGACCTTACCTGGAGTAACACTTCTCTTCTTCAAGTTTCACTACCTCTTTCTTCAAGACGAGTACCATTTCATTGTTCATCTCCTGAACAATGAAACCAGCATTCTTTTTTCTAGCCTAGATATACCTTTCCAATTATATTGTAAGGCACTATTTCATTACCTCATACTTTTCCTGTGACTGACCAGAACTGCAAGCCAGTTTACTTTCTCTGTGTTTTCTAATCACCATGTGCAAGACACTCTTCATGTTAAATTGTAGGTGGATTATCTGGCATTTTGTACATATGTTCAATAAATGTTTCTCACGTCTCAGTAAAGTTTTCAAGTTCCTTTGAAGAACAATGACTTCTAACGTTTGCATTAGTAATAGACTTGTGCCAAGATCATTAATGAATGTATTATGATGAATTTCTTAAGCATTAGTTCTAGAAAAACCTCAAGAATAATACTTGACTCAACTTCTAAGTTATCCCTATCCTGTTAAATCAAGAATACTTCTTCACTACCCTCTTGTGTTGTTCCATTTATTAGCATCTATTTCTTATACTAATCTAATACTTCTGCAGTTTAACCAATTATTTCCCATACGGTAATATGTCACATGATTTACTGAAATCCAGTTAGGCTAAACCTATTATTACCTTTCCTTTATCTAGAAAATCAATTAACTCACCAAAAAGAAATCTCTGTTGAGGCAGATGTGATCTATCTTTGGTGAAGCCATGTCACATTTTACCCTATCACCCATTTACTTCTATATGTTCAATTATTTGTCCTCTTAAAATATCTTCTTGCTCCTGAATAATGTGGTGGTCATATTAATGGCTGTTACATAGGTCCAGATTACTTCCTTTCCTGTTTTTAAGTCTAGTAATAGTAGCAGCAATAATATTTGTAGAGGTAGTGGTAGTATTTATCAACATCATCAAGTATTGAAAAATACTTCAGCATTTCCAAAAAAGCAGATTTAATAAAAGTCCTTACTAGTGGTTCCCTAGGTTGACTACTAACTAATAGAATCATAGGCACATAGAATGTCTCAGGTTAGAAAGGACTCATAAGAACCGTCAAGCCCAAATTCAGGTTCTTTGCAGAACTACCTGAATCTAAACCATGACTAAGAGTGTTGTCCAGGCACGGGGAAGCCTATTTCAGTATTCCCTTAAGATGAGATGGAGGTACCAACACATAGTCTGAAGAAAAGGAAACTAATTACTATTATCTTTAAGTTAAACAAGAATAATACTGAGACTTTTGACCAAGTCATAATATATCTGTTACCAAATCTGTACATTTGTAACTGTAATGACATATAGACAATTATCTAAACCAGAGAGTAGAGATAAAAACACAAAATTGTATTGATTTTTTCCTGTTTAGGTATCCTAAGGAGGTCTTTAACAAAAGATTGGATGTGGCACTTGGTGGCATGGTTTATCTAATATCCTGGTGTTAGGTCATAAGCTGGACTTGGTCTCCGAGGTCTTTTCCAGCCTCCACAATTCTGTGACTCTGTAAGACTATCCTGCTGCAGAAATCACTCCAGATATTACCTTGAAGTGATATTTAATAGCTTACAAAGCTGCATATGAGACATTTCTTGTAACACTTGGAGATATGATGCAATTCACTCTACCATAAACTTTGAGAAGTAATCATAGCTCATTTGGTATACCATTACATTGATTATAATGCTTGAATAATTGGGGGACCAATGCGATGTGAGGGATCTTGTATCTGCCAGGTCTTAGTGCATGCCTCAGCTGTGTCCCATCTGTGTGTCCAGCCAAAATGTCAGTGTAATTTATTCTTCTTACTCTCTCATACTCATGCTTTTGTGAAAAGGAAATCCAGATGCATTGGTCAAAAAGGATATTTATGGAGCAATCATGCACAAATGACATTTTATGGGTCATTTAGGAGGCAAATATGCCCTAATATTATTGGCAACTCTGCTGGGAGAGTTGATGCCATCCTAGGGAGAGAGAGGGAGATAAGAGAAAAACACCAGACCAGAGATGTAGTGGGACAAATATTCTGCATATAAATGTACCTTACTGCAGATCTACCCTTAACAATCTGAGCTGGTTTCCTGTATCTTCACTGCTGATGTGTGGAAATGGCATAAAAACTCTTTCTTATCCCACTGGGTGTTCTGAGGATAATTGCAGTGAAGCTTGAAAAGGCTCATATCCTGTCGCAGTATGGGCTGTACAATCATTTAAGACATTGGGAACATTGCACAGTGTGATAAATACTGACCTTTTAAGTAGCATTAGCAGTACAATCATTCCAGTGTGTATCCAGAATAATGTAAGTCAACACACTGGAGGGTGTTGTTCCAAATACCAAAGGACATATTTCATTGTCATTGAAGTCTGCATGTTGTTGACTTTTGTTTACCAAAGTCTGCAAATAATTTCTCTCCTAAAAATAACTTTTCCTCAATGTATATGCAAGATGATGTATTAATTTTGGCAATGAATAGTCTTTTACTATGTAATTTAATAAGGTAACAAAGTTAATGTTATATAAATATTCCTGATGAACATAGGTTTGAACAGCCAAATTTATGGTAGGACTAGAACTCACAGTTACAAGCATCTTGGACAGAAAACAGGCACAGCTGAAATACCTCTAAATAACAGGGAAAGACAAGAACGTAGCTGTATGTAATGTTTGTTCTCATTGTTAATCACCGACAGCAAACATACTGTATCAGAAGTACTCCCATAGCGCACACTGTCAGCATGCTTTACTATCCAATCACAACTGAAGCCCAATCTCCTGACCACTCACATGCATTTTCAGCTTTTCTCAGGGATTAAGGGGGGAGGGGGGAATAAATTAAAGATCTTTTTAATTTTTTCTTGTCTTTAGTGCAAAGTTAAACATAATTTGATTTTTCAGTCATCTGGAATTGATAAAAAATACAGTTGCAAAATAAAATTATGTTTTCCTCTTTTAAACAGCACTTCTTACCCAAGCATGATGCCTGAGTTACACAGAACAATGAGTGTGCTCTTTCCTCCCATTCTTTCATTCGTTACTTTACTGCACCTCCCAAAAAAACTAACCCATAGTAAGTAAATTATGCTAATGGCAAAAAAAACATATAGGGAGGAAATGCAATCAGACTGGAAATGTGATCAGAGAAGGACATATCATAGTTTACTCTTGTAACACATTGCAATAGAATTTGCCAATAATCTTTACCATTGTAGAGTTACTGCTTTTGTTTGATGTTATGTTTTTTCCCTCTGGGAAATTCATAGGCAGCCTTCATATTATGTCTGTCAGAACAATGATGCTTAGTTTAATCTCAAATCAGATATGCAGCTAGCAAAACTTGCATTGATTTAATACATTCAAAGTATCCTGTAAGAGCATGCTGTGGTCTATACAGCTCCTAAATTGGCTGAAGGAGTGGTAAGGATTGGGGTGAGAAAAAGAAGAAACAGAAGAAGGGAGGATTATTTTTTTGTCTTACCTGAAGAAATACCTCAGACATATTTCTGAGGTTGGATTCTTTACCTCCACGCTAATAAATTAAATGTCCTTGAGAAAATTCCTGGACATACAGAAGCCAGGACCCTACACCTATCCCAAGCCTCAAACATCAGGGTGTCTGCATATGAACTGCCTTTTGGAAATGGTGTCCAGAAGTCATAGAATCATATAATTGTCAGAGTTGGAAGGGACCTCAAGGATCACCTAGTTCCAACCCCTCTGCCACTGGCAGAGACACCTTCCACTAGATCACATTGCCCAGAGCCACATGCAGTCTGGCCTAAAAAACCTCCAGGGATGTGGATTCTACCCACACCCTGGGCAACCTGTTCCTGTGTCTCCCCACCCTCATGGTAAAGAATTTCTTCCCAGAATCTGGTCAGAATCTATCCATTTCTATTTTTGCTCCATTCCCCCTAGTCCTATCACTACTTGACACCTTAAAAAAATCCCTCACCAGCTTTCTTGTAGGCCCCCTTCACATACTGGAAGGCCATAATAAGGTCTCCTCGGAGCCTTCTCTTCTCCAGACTGAACATCCCCAACTCTTTCAGGACCATTTAGAAAATTGCTAGTTGGAACAAACTCCAATCAAGACTGATACTGTTATAACTTTTTAACAGCTGAAGTATAAATAATATAGCTTGTATTGGAAAGCCCAGAAATATGATGGGTGTTACTTACTTTAAGGGCACATACATGGCCCCCAAGTGAACATAATAAACTGACACAATTTAATTTGCGCTGCATCGCAAGAGAAGGATTTGAGATGCCTATAATATCCAGAAAATCTATTCCAAATCACCCAGCAATATGCTGACTATTTGAACTATGGCACTGCTGGGTTATAGGACAAACATCTTGCATTTTGACATTGGTTGTTTTGATGTACAGGTAGTAGTCTGTCTCATGTCTAAAAGAGTAATAATATAGCAAAGGTCCTGACTATAGCACCTACTAGAACTGAAACATTTAAAGTCTAACTAAAAGGAAAATAGTTTTTTATTCTACCTCTGACAATTTCTTCTCTAAAAAACCCTAAACAAACAAACAATATAAAAATTAAAACAAAGCTGTGTTTAGCTATTATCTGTAAGCAGAAGTCTGAGAAGGTATTTTTGGCTTTATTTATTGGAACAGTGACACTACTTCTTGGAAACTGCATGGGAAGGGAAGGGAAGGGAAGGGAAGGGAAGGGAAGGGAAGGGAAGGGAAGGGAAGGGAAGGGAAGGGAAGGGAAGGGAAGGGAAGGGAAGGGAAGGGAAGGAAGGGAAGGGAAGGGAAGGGAAGGGAAGGGAAGGGAAGGAAGGGAAGGGAAGGGAAGGGAAGGGAAGGGAAGGGAAGGAAGGGAAGGGAAGGGAAGGGAAGGGAAGGGAAGGGAAGGGACTTTAAAAAGCCAGAGCAGCAGGCAAAGAGAAGTGTTATTAAATGTGAAGGCTCATGGAGTTCAATACACTTTGAAGAACACTTATCCTGATCTAAACAAAGCAATCATCACTACAGAGGCAAAATTCAGCAGATAATATTACATGAAACAGTCATTTAGATGCATTGATAAATTTTGTTAGCCAAAAGAAGTGAACTAAAACCTTCTGATCATGCAAATTTTATTTCTAGTGAGTGCCACAATTCTGTTACAGTTGGTTTTTTTCTTTAGGAGCAGGACAACCCCACCGTAGTGATTGCTGAGAAGCACAACAGCCACTGCTTGGTTTTGTTAATAATTAATTAACAAACACCTACAGTGCCACCCACAGGCACTTGGTATTTCTCCTGGTGTCTAAACAGGTTCCCACAGTACATTTCAAATCCAAATGGAATTGATAACCATTGGGTTTTTTCCTTCCACTGGATTAAATTGCCCTATAGCAGACTTGAAACTTTGCCCAACAATTAAAAGATTATACAGAAAGAGGGAAAAAATAAGTAAAAGGAGGTAAGGAAAGAATATAGAAGTAGTATTTTCAAGGTCTGTCACTGTTTCCAAGTTTAGTAGTGACATGCCTGCCTAAAGCTTTCTACTAACCTGAGCTGAGTACTCAACATCTGCTCTGAACTTATGTATTTATTTTTTATTTCAGAAAACTGGCAGCCTCAATGTCCCTAAGAGAAGGATAATTGTAATTATCTATGATGTGAAAACTGTTTCAGTGGCTCAGTAGGTATTGAGGGCCTGGAGTTTTTTTCTCTCCTTCGAGCATATTTACTCCAGAGGGTGCATAGATGTGGAAAAAAATAAACTTTAGAGTTCTTTTTGTAAGTTTTAATGCCACTTTTTCCCTTTCCACACTACTTTAAATAGGTTATGCTCTTTTGCTATTTAGTGATTCCATAGCATGCATTTTAAATACACCACTTATTCTTAAACCTGGTGAAATGGTTATTGATCTGATGTCTTCATCCTTCAATATGCTGTGCTTGAAAGGGATATTCCACCTATGTAGATGCCTATGGATGTTCAGGGCAGTTTTCAAGCCAGCAAACCACTGGAATATCTAATATAAAATGTCTGAAAAATTTGCAGAGATAAATATTGTACTAAATTCTAATAAGCAATTATATATAATTAAGAAGTGAGTAAAAATGCCAATCTCTCATTTCTGTCATTTTACAGGAAGAATGAAAGCCCAAGTGTGTAATTTTCCAAGGAAATAATTTCTATTGGTATTTGGTAGAAAAACAAGAAAATCAGAGTGAAGCTTTCATTGGAGATTGGCTCTCCAGCTCATCAAACCATTAAGGAAGACTACTGGAATTCTTATTTCCTGTCTTTAAATAAAAAGTACACGGATTCAGAAGAGAACTGCTTGCTCTAGAACTAAAGAAAAGGAATGAAAAATAGGAAGGCACTGCCTTAAGCATTAAAGGGGGAATCAAAGCCAAACACAGAAGAAAATGAGATATGACATTTTAAAATATCCATGGAGTTAGATAAAAGACACTCGTAACTCCTATAAAGCACTATGGCCAGAGATTATGTTGGTAGGTAATTAGTAACCACATAATGGTGACAGCCAAATATAAGGTCTGATGGGACTAAGGGATTTGAGCTAACAGTATCTGATGGATAAGGAAAATATCAGGAGATAAAGGCTAGATCTGTACTAATAAACTGAACAGTGCCAGGGATCATTCTGCGACATTGAGGCCAATTGGCACAGTCTAGCTACATACATGCTATTAAACTCTCTTAGCCTTCAGCGTAGCATGATCAGATTGGCACTGCCATTTGGGAATGGTCCCTAAACTGTACTAACCCCCAAAACAGATCCAGAAACTCTTTGACTAGTTGATAACGGCCAAGAGCATGGGCATTACAACATTTCACTAGCATAGATGACTGAATTCCAGTGCTGATCCAAGCTCTGGTTCACTGACTTACTATCTATGCACAGCTAGATTTTCCTGAAATCCTTAGATTGTATTAGCGAGAAAGTTTTACTTTAAAATGCACAGAAAGCAGTAAGTGGTACCTGATAATGACTAAATCGTATTTAAGAGACCTTTCTTTTAAATAAGTTTATTATGAAAATGAATTTGTCATGGTTGGGTTAAAAAGAGAACAGTAAAATGGGTCAAAATAGGGAAAGAAGAGATCAGAATTACTTAGTTAAGTTAGCTTTCCACAGATGAAAGATATCCTCAAGTTCTTCAAAATATTAGCCAAAGTATCAAAGATTATTTCCACAAACATATGAAGATTATATGATTTATAGAACATGAGTAAAGCAAGCAAAATACTGGTATTTAGGATGGGAGAAAGGAAACACAAGGACTTACAAAGCATTTGACCTCGTTATGATACCCTTAAAGAACCTGAATCAAAATTGTTAATCTGTTTTGTGCAGCTGCTGGATAATAAGATGCTAAAAAAGGGCAATATGGATTTGTCAGGATTTGGCAAAGCATGCCAAGCCAGTTTAATTTCCTTCTTAACATGTTAACTGGATGAGAGAATATGCAAGAAGCACAGTTTGACAGTCTATCTTACGTGGATGCATAGAGCATTCTTACAAGTAATTGTGGGAAACGTAGTTTAGGTCAAATGCAGTTGATGCAGAACTGGTTGGCACAGAAAAAAAAATAATTGTCAATGCAGAATTATCACTAGTTTCTTCCAAACGTGAATGACAGAACAGTGAATATACTTAACAAATAGATGAAGGACTTCAGGCTGGGAGTGGCTATATCATACTAGAGGACAGAAAATTGTAACTCAGGGAGATTACAGTGTATTAGAGAAATAGTCTGAAATCAATAAGAAGAAAATTCTGAAAGGCAACTACAGAGAATTATGCTGAGAAAGGAAAAACATAAAGCTTTTCTAAAAAGGTATAATATAGAAAATGGGGGTTGTAGGTAACTATAAACTATACAAGTTGAATATATAGAAAGACAATAGCCTTCTAAATTCTATTAACTTCAGAGTTGCATGTAGCACCTAAATTATGCAAAAAGGTAATTGTTTAATTCTACTTGAACTACCAAGATCTTTGATCCAGTTCAAGCTTGTAGAAGTTGCCTTACTCATTAACAAGTAAGCTGGTAAACTCTGCATCATCTAAAAGAAATCAGCAAAGATAATAGAAGACCACAGAATGATAACTTGTTAGAAAAGGATGAGAAAACAAATGCTTAGTCCAGAAAAAAAAGAAAATTGGGATATGTAAGCTGTATTCAAATCTGTTAAACAGATCCAGGCTCACATAGCCATAAAAAGAGTTTCAGAGTCCTATGTATGTAAATCCAAGGTTCTTTCAAGTTTGTGATGAATCTAAAGTTTTTCAGATTTTTCAGCTGCTCATTGAATTAGATGTTACCTGTCAATGCCACTGCTAGTATCAGCTTTAAGGGTCTTTGGCTTCAGGGCACACTTGTCAAAATTGTCTGCACCAGGGCTAGGGGTCCATTACTTTGAGCACCCCCAAGACAGACACACTGTAGTCTCCTTGACTTTTGTCATCCTTGGCCCAGGAACAGACAGCCTGGGCTACCATTTGGTATATACAGACTCTCCAAACACATCTTGGTAATCTGAAGTCTTGATAACAGGGAAATCAGTATAAAGATTATGTTTTCCAGTGTTGAAATTAGGTGAGGAAAACAAAGACACCACATCCTACTGCTGGAGACTAAAATATTCACCATTTTTTTAGGAACATACATTCCTTGTTACAAGGATTTAGGAGAAAGCTCTGTGTATCAGCAATGTGTGATATAGATGGAGCCCTGCTCATTTAGTAACATTTTTTTTCCTAGCCTTGAGGTAAAGGATTTGGAAGCCTTTGAATATATGGCTGTTTGTAAAGAGGCAGGATCTATCCTGAAGGCATAGATTTAAATACATCTATGAGATGTACTCCTTTGGTCTGTGTTTATGCAGCTGTGGTGCATCTCTCCATGCCAGACTAGTGAGGAGGGAATGCAGGACATGCTGGATAAACTTTATGCAGCTTCAGACCCTTCGTCCTCTGTTACACCGGTGGAATTTATGGCTGAATCAAGCCTCTATAGTGTGAAATGCTAATGTAACCCAAATACATGAGCTATAATCCATAGCCTGGAGGAAGGTCTCTTATCCTTACGTCTGGGAGTGTGCTACTTTTGTGCTACTGAGTTGATTTTGCTAGTAAAATAAGGCAGCTCCTGTTTCCAGTCACAGGTGTATATTGGATGCATGGCACTCAGCTGAATTTCATATACCCTAGAGTTCCTCATGATTTTTTTTTTTTTTTAAAAGGGATCAGAACAATGCTACAAGGTGATACTTGATATCATGAGAATTTAGCAAACTTTGGTAAAAGCAACTACATGAGAAATTGTTTTGACTGAAATAGACATGAATGGTGTCATAAGTCTAAAAGATTAGAAGATCTTTTATTCTCCTAAGAAAATGATAGAAGTGGCTAATGTTCTGGCCACCTGCTGTGTCCTTAGTGAAGTGAGATCCAGCTTAGTTTTATTTCAATTTCTTAATTATGGCAGGACTATTTTAACTTTTCAAAGTCCAAACTTTGAGAGTCATAAGACTGAGATTCTCGTGCAAACACTGGCACAATTCTGCACAAAAGAGCAGAGATACAAATACATACTGGCACATTTTAAAATATTTAAGTCAGTTTTCTCCTATAATTTTTATTTGTTGATAGGCAGTATTTAATTCCAGATATCTTTTACCCCCTAGTAACACTGATGAGAAGGTAAAGGGTTGAGGAATAAGGAAATTAATCTATAGCTAATTCCATGTTGAGCTGAGCTTGTTAAATCAGATACTCTGCTCTGAAGCTAAAGAGTTTTATAGAAAGATTTTTCAACTTGCAGAGAGAAGGTAGCAATAAACTGGCTTGATGACCACTGTTAAATTGAGCCCCTTGGGATGCCCAGTAATTTGCTAGTAAAGTGAAAAACTTAGTCTTTAGCAATGTTTGAAGGATTGTCTGGAGGTTCCAACTTTATAGCCTCAAACTCTCTAGCACCTTTGTTTGCAGGGGGACCTATTACGCTGCAACAGTCAGTTGATGAACTGCAGAAAGTTAGGGAAGGCAAAAGGCCATTTTCACTGCATGGGCTCGATTCAAATGCACTAGGAGTAGCAGGATGAAGGCAGAAGACATTCTTTGTTCTTCATCCTTAAAGCAACTGTGGAGTCACAAAAAAGATCTTCAGAGAGAGAACATGTATATAGAATGTTGGGAAGTTTTTGGATATATAATCTGTTTCTAATAAAATTGCTAATTTATCAAAACTAGAGAAAGTTTCTAGTATCCCTTCATATTCTGAGAAGAAGTAGCTCAAGTAGTCTGCTAACACTCCACCTATTAGTGAAAACAATTTTTCCCCCAATAGGTCTGCAGAGTGACTCAGTTTCAGAGTTCCTTTGTTTAACATGTTCATACAGAGATTTTTTCTTTGTATTTCACCACTCTGGTCTTTTAGGTTGTAATTGCTGAAAAAAAAACCCTCAAGGATTTCATTGGATAGTTGCTACTGCAAACAATTTTGTTCTCCCAATAATATTAATTTCTTATTATCAGGGTTGCTAGGAACATACCTATATTCCCATGTAACCATGACTAATACTTCGCATTCCAGCTGTCAAACCAAGAGCAGGACAAGTCTGTCTTCTATGCCTTGGTTTCTGATCTCTACATTGAGAATATCTGTGCAATGTTTTACCTCTTCATTAAGAATGACAGAATAATGGATCTTGTTTGCTACTGACAATTGAGCACTGACCCAGTCTAGTGAAAAGAAATACAATTATAAATTATCAAAGAAAAAGTGATGATGTTTTAATGGTGCTTGTTAAGGATGATTTGAATTACTGACATACTGAATACTTAGGTATTCATTCTGTGGGTATGCACTCAAGTAAAATAATTGAATTCTCTGCAGTAGCTTTTTTACTTCCTTTGTGTTTGCCTTTTGTGAATATTCTATAAAGTGAATTTAATGGCAGAATGCATGCGATACTAGTCAGTTTTAAGAAAATATTGGAAAATATTCTGAACCTATAAATACTGAATTTGGAGATGCAAATATTAAGATTGCAGTTCTGAATATTTTCAATGACCTTGGTGTTAGTATTTTTCCAAACGTTTTTTTTTTCCACCAAAACATCATCATTTCCATTTCACCCTGCATGAGTAAAAACTAGTGGGAGTAAAATGATTGTGGAAGACAAGACAAATACTTTACAACAGAAACAGATGATGTTGCATCAAAATAATGAGATTGATGTTTGCAATATACGATTCATGGACTGTGGCAGCTAAAATTCTACACTCTACTCTCTGGAATCATTCTGCATAACACTTTATGCAACTACCCCCTACTTTCCACTCAAAAAGTCACAAAAATCTATAGAGTGATCAGAAACACTGTTGTTGCACCGCTCAGGTGTACTATTAGAAAAGAGTGATAGGCATTTTCAAGTCTATCTTTATATTTTTGCAAGCAGTGCATGTGTATCTGCAATTTGTGAACTCTGGAGGATGATACAGGGCCCAGGTAGTCCAATATTATATTTCTGACAGGAAGCCAATATCAAACACTTCAGATAAACAGAATGAGAAATCCTCTTATGGACAATTATGTTATAACCTAGCTAGTCCAAAACTCTTTCATTTAGTGGTTGTCTCATGCTCTGAAATGCTTCCAACCATCAGAGGTGACTGTTCCAAAAGTGAGAGTTATAAAATCTTATTTTCTCTTGTGACAGTCCAGGTTTTCACTAGTGTCAGGAAAGATTTGCAAACTGCATTGAAGAAAAAGTAAAACCAGAAATCTTTGTGTAGAAAATGCGAGTCTCCTCTTAATTATTTCACACTAGAGAGGAGGTGTATGGTGTAGAAAATATCGGAGGATAAAACTCATCTTTTCAGAGAAGTAGATTTCATGATGCAAATATATAAAAATTACTGGAACTAGATAAAATTTTGATTTAAACTATAAATTATTTTCTTTAATAATTATATCTTTAAAACTATTAAAAACTTTAATTTAATTGATTTTTAAATAAATCCTCTCTTTAAAATAATATTTTTCATACCAAAAGAATTAATTCTTCTTTATTATTAATTCATCTCCTGTTTAGTTTAAAGGATGATGGTTTCTTCAATTTCAACCCAGAAATTTCGTGCTATTTTTCTCACCTAATTATTCTCACCATCTAAGGAGTTTTTTGTATCATGAGGTAATCTAACACCACAGGTGAAATAAGGCACATTTTTTATCTTTGCTGAGTTTAGGTTAATTATTTGCACAGGGTGGGTGAGATACATTTACAGAAGAAGATTGTCCATGGGCTCTCTAGTTTTCAGTAGATGTCTGAAAAGGCATTTAAAGAGAACAATGGAATATGTGGCTTGCAATGGACAGTGTGAGCCAAGTTATCTCCTGTAATTTTTTTAGATTCTTGCTTACAGGTTTTGATATGGTTTTGAAGGATCTATTATCTGCTCTTTAACAATGTTTTTTTGTTTTCAGAATCTACTGCTCTATTACGTCTTTCTGGTATTTAATGTATCCAATTACCAATACACGTCTTTCAAGTGTCCTGTACAACGTATGACATCAGCAAGTGTTAATTATGTCCCGTATACACAGAGTTTACAGGAAAAAAGAGAGAACATAAATGCACTCCCAGTATTATATTAATTGCTAGGAGAGCAAGAAGCCCATATGCTTTAAATTTTGTACATATGTTCCTTGGCCATTTGCTCTCCCCAGTGCAAGTGTTTCTATTAAAGCTGAATTTGTCATTTTAAAAATTTGTTACTGACAGTTGGCAGGGGTGCTGTTCATCCTGTCTGAAGACTGCCAACCTAGACACTCAGGGAGAAGTAAGACCTCTCAGTGCTCTTGAAAAGATAGTGCTGAATTCCCTCTACCACATATGTAAGATATATATAGAAATACATTCTTTCTTCATCAAATTAATTAATTCCTTTCCTCTTTATTCCTGATAAATTGTCTCTGTACAGCAGGCACTTAATGACATTTATTGAATAGGCTAAACTTTGAAAGCTGTCCTTTCACTGTATATACATACACTCTACAAAAACCTTTGGGTTTTGGTTTTGGTTTTGTTTTTTTTTTCTAGCCTGGCTACAGGGGGAAGTATTACACACACCCCTGAAGAATGATCAGCAAACTCACTTCTGCATCTAATGATGGTCCACTTAAATTTCTTTGCATTCACTTTGAGTTGTTTCTTGGAAGTGTTATTTAATAGCTTACATGAATTCACCTTCCACAGAGACAAATCAGAGAATAGTGATCTTCCAGACAGGATATAAGGCAAAAAATGGAATGCTAATAAGACATCCTTTGAATGCAAGAGTGAAGACAGAAAAACAATATCATTTTCCCCACTGCCTCATCCAGCCATAAATCTGCTTTCTCAGTGATGAGGATAGCAATTGTTGATCATATAGGTGTATCAAGATGACTGTTGTTTAGTCATGTTGAGGATTGTGACCATCCATTTGTTGTTGATTACATCCATACCAATAAAACAGTGTTGGAGCTTATTCTGCTACCGAGTCATACCTTAAGTGAGTCCATACTCTGTTAGATTCCAGATGTGGGGACATGGGGAAGTGATACATGCAAGCTGCCTATTAGCTGCAGTTCTTGAGCCACATTAACTCCTATACTCAGCTGAGGAATTATGCTGGATCTCAGAACAAAGCTGTGCCAGAAGCCTTTCCAGTAATTTGCTAGAATGGACAACTGACTGCATCGCCTGCAGCTGGAGCTGGTTTAACTTCTGACTACTGGTCTACTCTATTTAAATACTTACAAATACACACACACACACACATATATGCACATACAGTATAAGAACTAAATAAGAATGGTCTCTAAGAGACTTTTAAAACTCAGCCTCAAGCTCCATGTCATGGTATCTTCACTGGCTAAATTAAAGTCAGTGTGAATATGCTGATACATGCTGCAATCACACATCTTCTTACAATGCAGACATACTGTAATAATGAGTGTCAGTTAAGCTCTTGGTTCAGCTCTAATCATTTTCCACTGCTATGCAGTACAGTGAATATATTTTATCTGCAAGTAGAGAGTGCTCACAGAAGAGGGAAATAAAAAGTCAGCACATCTAATTCCCACAAATACCTTGTCAACCCTGTGGGATGGACATACACAGGGTGAATAACAGAGCAGAAAGAGAATGTTTCACTCATCTCATAAAAATGCTGTAAGTTAGAAGAGCCCTCAAGCTATTTTAAATGAGGTGATACTACTACTAGTTTTCCTATCTTCCTCTATGAGCACAGGAATACAACCACTATGTTTAACTACAGTTTTTGAGAATGAGGTAAAACAAAGAAAACTCATGTGTATTAACTTTTTGTCTATAGTGTGCTAAGCAGAAATTGAAGGTGGGTGCATAACATATACTGGTTTGGTTTTTTGTTTTGGGGTTTTTTTTTGAGAGAGGAAAAAGGCAGGACAGAATCTCCATTCCTTAATGGAGTACCATCAAGCAGAATGTACAAGACAACCAGGGGATCAGACCCAGCCAACACGGCTTTAGGAAAAAAAGGTTCTGCCTAACCAATCTGATCTCATTCTATGATGAGTGACACAACTGGTAGGTGAAGGGAGGTCTGTGTATATGATCTGAGCAAAGCTTTTGACAGTGTCCCACAGCATCTTCCTGTGAAATCTGGCAGCCCATGGCTTGGACAGGTGCACCCTTTGCTGGGTTAAAAACTGGCTGGATGACTGGGCACAGGGAACAGTTGTGAATGGTGTTGCATCCAGTTGGTGTCTGGTGACCAGTGGTGTCCCCCAGGGAACAGTACTGGGCCCAGTTCTATTCAATATCTTTATTGATGAGGGGATCGAGTCTGCCGTTAGTAAGGTTGCGGATGACACTAAGGTGGGGGGGAGGTTGATCTGCTGGAAAGTAGGAAGACACTTCAGACACTTCGCACCTGAAGGATGGCCAAGGGCTCAGGTCCAGCCAACATGGATTCAGGAAAGGCAGATCCTGCCTCTCCAACCTGATCTCTTTCTATGATCAGGTGACCCGTCTGGTGGATGTGGGGAGGCCTGTGGATGTGGTCTACCTAGACTTCAGCAAGGCCTTTGACACCGTCCCCCACAGCAAACTGCTGACTAAGCTGTCAGCCCGTGGATTGGACCATTACACTCTGTACTGGGTTAGGAACTGGCTGGAGGGCCGGGCCCAGAGAGTGGTAGTGAACGGTGCCACATCCAGCTGGAGGCCAGTCACCAGTGGCGTCCCCCAGGGATCAGTGCTGGGCCCTGTCCTCTTCAACATATTCATTGATGATCTGGATGAAGGAGTAGAGTCAGTCATCAGCAAGTTTGCAGATGACACAAAGTTAGGAGCAGATGTTAGTCAGTTAGAGGGTAGAAAGGCTCTGCAGAGGGACCTCGACCGACTGGACAGATGGGCAGAGTCCAATGGGATGGCATTCAACAAGTCCAAGTGCCGAGTGCCGCACTTTGGCTATGGCAATCCCATGCAGAGCTATAGGCTGGGGTCAGAGTGGCTGGAGAGCTCCCAAATAGAGAGGGACCTGGGTGTGCTGATCGACAGCCACCTGAATATGAACCAGCAGTGTGCCCAGGTGGCCAGGAGGGCCAATGGCATCCTGGCCTGCATTAGGAATAGTGTGGCCAGCAGGAGCAGGGAGGTCATAGTGCCCCTGTACTCTGCTTTGGTTAGGCCGCACCTAGAGTACTGTGTCCAGTTCTGGGCCCCTCAATTTAAGAAGGACATCGAAACACTTGAGCGTGTCCAGAGAAGGGCAACAAGGCTGGTGAGAGGCCTTGAACACAAGCCCTATGAGGAGAGGCTGAGGGAGCTGGGATTGTTTAGCCTGGAGAAGAGGAGGCTCAGGGGTGACCTCATTGCCCTCTACAAGTACCTGAAGGGTGGTTGTAGCCAGGAGGGGGTTGGCCTCTTCTCCCAGGCAGCCAGCACCAGAACGAGGGGACACAGTCTCAGGCTGCGCCAGGGGAAGTTCAGACTCGAGGTGAGGAGGAAGTTCTTCACCGAGCAAGTCATTCGGCATTGGAACGGGTTGCCCAGGGAGGTGGTTGAGTCATCGACCCTGGAGGCGTTCAAGGGGAGATTGGACGTGGCACTTGGTGGCATGGTCTAGTCATGGGGTCTGTGTTGATAGGTTGGACTCGATGATCCCCGAGGTCCTTTCCAACCTAAGTGATACTGTGATACTGTGATACTGTGAGACTTGGACAGGCTGGGTCTCTGGGCTGAGGCCAGCAGTGTGGGGTTCAACAAGGCCAAGTGCAGGGTCCTACGCTTTGGCCACAATAACCCCATGCAGCACTACAGACTGGGGGAGGAGTGGCTGAAGAGCAGCCTGACAGAGAGAGACCTGGGAGTGCTGGTTGACGATCAGATGAACATGAGCCAGCAGTGTGCCCAGGTGGCATGGGAGGCCAATGGCATCTGGCCTTATATCAGGAATAGTGTGGCCAGCAGGACTAGGGATGTAATTCTGCCCCTGTGCTTGGCATTAGTGAGGCCTCACCTCAAGTGCTGTGTGCAGTTCTGGGCCCTCATTTCAGGAAGAAGATTGAGGTGATGGAGTGGACCCAGAGGAAAGTGATGAGACTGGTGAAGGGGCTGGTGGGAACATCTTATGAGGAGAGGCTGAGGGAGCTGGACTTGTTTAGCCTGGAAAGGAGGAGACTCAGGGGGAGACCTTATCACACTCTACATCTACCTGAATCTCTGCCAGGGGTGTTTAAGTTTGAATGTTAGGAAGCACTTCTTCATGGAAAGGGTAATTAGACACTGGAATAGACTACCCAGGGTGGAATCATCATCCCTGGAGGTGTTTAAGGAAAGATTAGATGTGGCACTTAGTGACACTGTCTAATGGAGGTGTTAGTTCATAGGCTGGACTTGACAATCTCAGAGGTCTGTTTGAGCCTCAATAATTCTGATTCTGTGTTTTTTCTGTGCATGAAAGTATCAGAGTTGCTGATGCAGAAATAAAGGGAATATGGTACAAAAGAAGATGGTGAGAAAACTGAAAGTGTGCTGACTTATTCAGAACAGCCCTGTGTCACATTTATGCCTCAGCCATACTTTTTCCTAAGCATTTGAACAAATTGTTCTATGAAAAAAATAATAATAAAAATATAATGAACTCAAGCCTCCTGTTCATTGCTGTCCCATATCCACTCATCTGCTCATCGCAGGTTTACTATTTTGCGTCTGTTGCCCAGATGCCTGTCAGCCCTTCAGATGTTGCTTCTGCTCACATCTGCATCTTTAACCTCTATCTTTTCCATCTGTACTGTCTTATTGCTCCAGTTACCTTTACCTCCTGGATGTGAAGGAGGTGGCATAAACAACTTTACAAGTTGTGTAGGAGACAACAGCCAGTCAAGATTAATGGGATGGTTGGTGAACAACAGTCATAGAATCATATAATCATCCAGGATGGAAAGTGCCTCCAAGATCGTCAAGTCCAGCCATTTCACCCAGTCCATCAAGTCTGTTACTACACCATGTCCCCAGACAGCCGACCTATATGGCTTTTAAACATGTCCAGGGATAGTGATTCACGTTCCTGGGCAGTCCGTTCCAGTGCCTGACAACTCTTTCCATTAAATTTTTGTCCTAATATCTAGTCTAAACCTTCCCTGGCACAGCTTGAGGCCATTCCCCCTCTTCTATTACTAGTTAATTGTGAGAAGAGACCAGTGCTTACGTCTCTACAACCTTCTTTCGGGTAGTTGTAGAAAGCAATAAGGTCTCCCCTCAGCTTTCTTTTTTGTAGACTGAACAGCCCAAATTCCCTCAGCCACTCCTCATAGGACTTATTTTCCATACCATCACCAGCTGGGCAGCCCTTCTCTGTACCTGCTCCAGTGCCTCAATCTCTTTCCTGTACTGTGGTGCCCAAAACTGAACATAGTACTTAAGGTGAAGCCTCACCAATGCTGAGTACAGAGGGCAATCACCTCTCTGGTCCTGATGGCCTCACTATTTCTAATACAGGCCAGAATAAGATCAGCCCTCTTGCCCACCTGGGCACACTGCTGGCTCATATTCATCTGCTTATCAGTATCCCCAGGTCCTTTTCTGCCACACAGCTCTCTAGCCATTTATCCCCAAGCTTGTAGCACTGCATGGGGTTATTGTGGCAGTGTGTCACTAATTTGAACTTTTCTCATTGACTAAGTTTCTAATTTTGCTGAATATGCATGAATTTTCTTATCCTCCAGGGCCTGAGTTCTGTGACAACTGTTGAAACTCAATAATGGATTCAAAAGTTATTAGATGGGTATACCATAAAGCACAAGAGTGTGGTCCTGTAAGGTTCATTTCTTTAGGAAACGAGGCTAAACATGGATTTGCATTTGGTACATTACAGTCACAAGACAGCAAAATAGACATTACAATATAACATCAGAGTAATTGTCTGCTTTATATAACATCCACTGCCAGTGCTATTTGCTTCAGATGATGTTGCAAGAAATACTGTAGTGAGCAATTAGGGATTAACCTCTCCATAACAGAAGTTTCTTAATTCCCATCAGTTAGTGATTAGCTTATGCTCTGAAGCATGAAGGTTTATATCCCTTATGAATTTTTGTTTAATCTAATATAATTGCAGATGTTCTCGTTATCCATGTCGCTGCTTATCCTGGTTTGGTTGTTGTTTTCCCCTTTTGATCCTGCTGTGTTCTTGGCCTCAGTGATATCCCATGATAATAAATGTTATGGAAATAAAATCTCAATCCACAGTATTGTTCCTTATTTTACAGTGTAATTACAGGGAAGTATACAGAATCATGGGAAATCGAGTAGATGGAAATATGTTCTTTGTATATAGGCAGTTTTCTAAGCAGAGCTATGTGAACTCATTCAATATTCAAATCCCAGAATATTAGATTGTTCCATTTACTACAGAAGGTAAGTTTCATCCTGCTTAATGTCAGTATCTGATTTCATAATCTCAAGACTGTTTTGTAGAGAAAAATATACTTTGTGGGGCAGCATATCTGACCTATGATAGATGTCCATATTAAGTGCTGAAACACACATTGAAAGTACCCCTTTCCCTCTATTCACTATGATACTAATTTTAACAACTATCTCAGATATAGAGGCTAATAATATAGATATCTATTTTTAGTCAAATAAATGCTTCTCCTTATGGTGGTTAAATTCTCAAAATCCAGTGCAGGGTCTTGGATACTTGCAGACAGCATAACACAAATCGATCCCTAAATTCATGAAAGTCACCACAGTGTTTTTAGTCTTGACTAGTTGTATCACATTTCCCCATTCTGTATTTCTCAATTTATAGTTTACATACGCATGTACGCATTCACTATAATAAATGTAAAGTGAGTATTTTCCTCAGTTGCTCAATTAGGTATGACTGTTCCTGGAGTCAAAGTGCCATAGAGATTCTTTGCTTCAATTCTGGAATGTCAAGTATCATACCCTTACCCACCTTTGTGCGAAGAACTGAAGGAGAAGCAAAGACAGAAAATTAAGTAATAAAGGTTAGGGATGGGACATCTGTGCTCCTAGCAGTAAGACAATGTGGTGGAAGAAAGATAGGGTAGAAGACTGATTGCAGTATCAATAACTTTCCTGACAATTCTTCATTTCACCTGATTGAAATGAGAATGACAATATAGTAATATCTCTGGCTTTAAAATTCTGGTAAAAAAAGACTTTGAGAGCTAAAGATTTGTGGACCTCCTGTCATCACATGTGCCCTTATAGAATCTCACCTTTTCAGGTGTTTTTATTGTTGTTGTTGTTTTTCTAATCTGAATCACGTACTCCACTTTCATTCCTTAATTGGAGAAAGCTTAACCTTATAAATATCCAGGTGTTTGAGCAGCTTTCAAGTTCACAACAGAAGGATGCCAGAAAGAAAGCTTGCTCAGTCTGAATAACAGTAAAAGAAAGACCCCTAAACTCCTATGTTAAGGCCTGTGATTTGGTAAGAAAAATAGCAAAAAAAAACCCCACCCCTAAGCCTAAAATGACAAGAAAAATATTAACCCCCCTAAAAAAAAATAATGCTCATATTTTTCTGAATGCTTAATGATTCAAGTCAGTTCACTAAAAGGTCAGATGATGGTGAAAGACTAGGAAAAAACAGGTAGGAGATAAACTTCCTGTGCCGGGATCTGCTAGGCCAGCTCAGCTGCTTCACCTGAGAGCTCCCAGAGAACCACAGAGGCTCACATTAACTACACATAGACTTCAACATCAAATTAGAAATCTAAGTTGGGATCCACCTTTGTGGATCTGGGCCAGTCACTTAACATGGCCTCCATGCTTAGACTTCAAAGTAACCTGAGGTCATGAGCTATGACTTGCTGTCCGAAGCTGTTAGCCTGCCTTCTACCCATCTGCTTTGCTAATATTTGTCCTGCAGAACCTTGGAAGGGCACAGTAGAGGTAGGTTTAAAGGTATCACAGTATCACAGTATCACTTAGGTTGGAAAGGACCTCGAGGATCATTGAGTCCAACCTATCAACACAGACCCCATGACTAGACCATGCCACCAAGTGCCACGTCCAATCTCCTCTTGAACGCCTCCAGGGTCAATGACTCAACCACCTCCCTGGGCAACCTGTTCCAATGACGAATGACTCACTCAGTGAAGAACTTCCTCCTCACCTCGAGTCTAAACCTCCCCTGGTACAGCTTGAGACTGTGTCCCCTCATGCTGGTGCTGGTTGCCTTGGAGAAGAGGCCAGCCCCTTCCTGGCTACAACCACCCTTCAGGTACTTGTAGAGGGCAATGAGGTCACCCCTGAGCCTCCTCTTCTCCAGGCTAAACAATCCCAGCTCCCTCAGCCTCTCCTCACAGGGCTTGTGCTCAAGGCCTCTCACCAGCCTTGTTGCCCTTCTCTGGACACGCTCAAGTGTTTTGATGTCCTTCTTAAACTGAGGGGCCCAGAACTGGACACAGTACTCAAGGTGCAGCCTAACCAAAGCAGAGTACAGGGGCACTATGACCTCCCTGCTCCTGCTGGCCACACTATTCCTAATGCAGGCCAGGATGCCATTGGCCCTCCTGGCCACCTGGGCACACTGCTGGTTCATATTCAGGTGGCTGTCAATCAGCACCCCCAGGTCCCTCTCTGTTTGGGAGCTCTCCAGCCACTCCGACCCCAACACTCTACCAGAACTGAAATGTAAGGTAGAAATGTTGTAGCCAATTTATTTTTCTTATTTTCACTATCAAAATAGAGACGTAGTTGTCTTTAAAGCTTTATTTCATTTCCTGTGGTAAAATTATGTAGTTGAGGTTAATAATTTATTCAAACTTTGTTTGTTTTTCTGTTGCTTTTAGTTTTCTAAAGAAAGATAACAGATGATAGATACATAGGTAGATCTGATATTGTTATAAACTTTTCAACTTACCTTTTTATCTGTTACCTGCAGCTCTGGTGGGGGGTCTGCACCATCTACCCCAGCAGTGTCTGATGCTTCCACCCAAATTCTGCTGCTGAAGGGAAAGGGTTCAGTGCAGACCTCAAACTGCAGAAAGTGTCTAGACCTTACCCCTGGGGCAGGCAGGCAGCAGACTTGTTGGCAAAAGGAGTGACTGGGTGAAGGATCTCCTGCAACAAGTGACTGAGCTGTAAGGGGAGATGAGAAGGCTGCATAACATCAGGAAGGCTGAGAAGAAGACAGATAGCTGGTTTCAAGTACAGTCTACAGTGGAGTCTCAGCCCACAATAAAATAGCCCTAAATCTCCCCCACTGATACACATGAAAGGAAAGAAGACCAATAAATACCTGAAAGGGGCCTAGAAGAAAGATGAGAAGGGGCTTTTTAAAAGAAGGTGTCATGATATGGCAAGGGATAATGGTTTTAAACTGAAAGAGTGTATATTGTTTTAATATATCTAAGGAAAAAATATTTACTATCAGGGCAGTGAGGAACTGGAAGAGGTTATCCAGAGAGGATGTGGATGTCTTCTCCTTGGAAATGTTGAAGGCCAGGCTGGATGGGCTTTGAGCAACCTGATCTGGTGAAAGGTGTCCCTGCTCATGATGGTTGGAACTAGATGATCTTTAAGGTTACTTCCAATCCAAATAATTTTATGATTCTATGAGTTTGGTCTTTCTTGATGAGTTTTGCAGTTGCTGTCTCATAATTTTAATTAATATCTAAACATGTAGGATTTTTTTACTGTAATATAATTTGATTGCATTGATCCTGACTTATTTTATAACAATGAGCAATAAGGAAACAGGATTATTAGTAATCTACAAGGATATTAACTGGTGAACCTGGATGCCTGACTGGCTTCTCTTCATTTATGCTAAGCCTCACAATGTGTATTTGAAATAAATGAGAACTGTGACCACATCTTTGTCCATTTCAGCTATGTCTGTCAAATTGACAGGTAAAATGATTGATGACTGTTAACAACAACAAGTTTCACAAGGTATTTTGTGTAGTTTTGTTTTCCAAAAACCAAAACCCCATGCCTGGTTTCAGTAGCAGTGGCTCAATAGTGGTAGATTTTTATTTAAATGTATTTGTTGGATTAAGTATGATCTGTTCTATTTTCATCCAAGCAAAATAGCTGTTATTTTACAGTAACATTTAATAAAATCTTTCTGCAAAATAGTAAATGGTATTAGATTGTATCTCTCTTCAAACATAAGTAATGGAAAAACAGCAGCCTGAAAACTAAGGTGAAATCAAGTGGGTTTTATTTAGAGGAATAATTTTCATTTCCCAGAAAATGGTAAACCCAAAACTATATGTTACTTTGCATTTACTTTTGAAAATGTAAAATAAACATATCGTGTGTATTTGCTTAATTCTGTTTGACAATAGCATGTGATGAAGAGCTTATAAATTATGATTTATGACATATTAATTATAATTTTACTTTTATAAAGTATGATAATATTAATAACCAATTAATCACTATTTCACCTACAGATTCTAGTGCACTATTGTGAAATATATCCCATAACTGGTTTCGTATGTACAATTCGAACCCAATTAGAATATTTGCAAAATTAATTTCAATTAAAGGAACGGAGGGTGCAATTCCTCCTCTTTTCCACCAGATGGCGACTCGACAAGACGTTGGCGGCTTCACCTATATTCAGAGAAAGTGTTGCAATGTGTCAGAGGGTTGAACTAAAAATGTTATGCAGCTGGAGTGGGCTTTGAAGTGAATGTCAGGGGCTTCTGCGCACGTGAAAAGATACACTCTGTCTTTCTTTGTAGCGATGCTAGTTGCTAGGCTAGTTAGCCTGTTTAGTTACGCAGGCTGCCTGCCCGGCGCGTTCCAAGTGAGCGGCTGGCGGGCCCGCGGGAGTACCCACTCCAGAAAGGAGGGTGGAAGGGGGGATGTGGCCGAACATGTTGGGACAAGTTGGAATGGGCTGCCCAGGGAGGTGATGGAGTCACAGTCCCTGGAGGTGTTCAAGAGGAGATGGGACGTGGCACTTGGTACCATGATTTAGTAGTCATGAGGTCTTGGGTGACAGGTTGGACTTGATAATCCTTGAGGTCTTTTCCAACCTTATTGATTCTATGATTCTATGATTCTGTTGGGGTATAATTCTGGGCACATGGTGCCTTCACCACACAACATAAATTTGCTGTTCTTCACTGTTTTCGGAGAAGTTGCCTAATCTTTGATTTGGATTTCAAATATGCCCTTTTTAAAAAACATACCCAGAGATATTAATCTAAAATATAGATAAGAAATTTACATTTTAGAATATTTAATTTTAGTCACTACTCTTACATTAACAGTCACTTGCTGTTTGCTTTTTGGAAATGATAATTTTTATTAGAATTATAATCAAAGTGAGTTGACATTCTCAGGAGTATTTCAAAATACATCATTTTTGCATATTAAAGAATAAGTGCAGAGAGACATTTGAAAGCAAAACAAAACAAACCAAAACAAATCTTTATTTTAGAAATAACTTTCAATGTTCATGGAAGTAACAACTTCTTTGTCATAGAGCCTTTGGGCACCCCAAATTGATAATTATAGCTAACTTTTAAATTACACCTAAATCAAGCTATGCATCACAGTTTCATACATCTGGGAACTTTATTTGCAAACCATATAAAAAAGATATTTTTTTTACGATCACTCAACTAAATAACATTTTGGTGATGGAAAAAAGAGATGGGGGAAGAAGGAGAAATACAGACTCTTTGAAGTATCAGGTTCTGGGATTTCTTTATAGGAAAGAATTTGATATGCTGTTCTCATTGACTGATAGTGGGAAATGGATGGCTAAATATTTATTGAATATACATTATTGTGTATATATATCAGGGAATATGTTGAGAAGCCCATTTAGTGAATTGTATATCATGGATAATTTTTGAGGTATTTTAAGAAATATGATCACGTCTATTGATTCTGGAATACTAATAGATCATGGTTTCCTCATGTATTTTGTAGAATAATATTCCAACAACTGTTACTGAAAACTGTTTAGTGAAATATCAGTTATCTCCTTTGATCAGCACACCTTCAAGTGGCTAGCACACCTTCAAGTGGCTCAGTTGGTAGTGCATCAGACCCTTGATGGGAAGGTTGTGAGTTCAAAGCCTGCAGTGGGCAGTAGTGTCCTCCCTACTCTAGTCATGAGGTCTGGGGTGACAGGTTGGACTTGATAATATCTTTGAGGTCCCTTCGAACCTTAGGAATACTGAATGCCTGAGGTGATAAAAATTCCAGAGTTTTATTGAATGACTGTGAGATTGTTAGGTTGTCATTTCCTAGGATTTTTCTAAGACAAAAGATATATGAACCTGTTCACAGAGATAAAGCAGGAAAACACTTAACAGTGTTTTCGTCCCCAGCAAAAAAAGTGATTATATATTGATAGCCTCTCAGATCTCTGATTGGCTTTCACAATAGCTCTCAGTCTCAGTTTCAAGTCTCGTTGTTCTCATAACATGAATTGCACAATGTCTGTAGGAAGCTGTTCGCAGAGCAATTTGGTAATGAATTAATCCCCTACAGCAAAAAAAGATTTTGGCACCATGAGTTAACAGGAATACTATATGAAAAGTATTGATTTTGCTCATTCAACTGATAAGAAAATTGCTGGATTAAGTGGGTAATCAGCGCTGCCACCCTTAAGCGCTCAGCTTCAGGAAAGAAAATCATCAGCTTGATGCACATTCCTTAAGGTCTCTTTACAGATAAACTGGGGGTTATTTAATGTATCTACTAAAATTGTCGACCTCCACCGTGTTGAACAGTAGGAAAAGTACAGCATTAAGAAATGGAAAGGATAAAAGATTAAAGAATACCAGAAACACTGTCTTTGCCTTTGAGAGGTCTGAGTTAGATGGTCCCATAAAACAGGAAAATGAAAGTCATGTGGACAGCAGGTTGCAGATTCCTTGTTAGGAGAATGTGGTAATAGTAACTTGTTCTCTTTGAACAGTAGTTTAGATTAAGTTCTGATCCTGGAAGGATTTGAAGCTACATAATGAATAAACACATTAACCACCTGGCTGTGGGGTATTACAAAAGAATGTATTTCCATTCCTCTCATTAACTGGCCTCACTGTGCAGACAACAATGCAAATCATGAGGTCACAGAGTGAGAAAAAAGAAGTATATTCCCAATCTGTTGTTAATTCACACAACTAAAAGTGAAGAATCTTAGGGTGTTTATATATTGAGTACCAGCAAAGTACAAATTAAGCAAATCTGCTTCTGGTTAGCTATCAAACTACAAGATTAGTGGAAGACTACAGCTCTGTCATTATTTCTTCTTTTTTTAAAATCTATATTCCTCTAGCTGATCAACACACTACGCTAAAGTAGTAGATCTGCAAAGAACAACAGATACATATGAAAAGTTTGTAATATAAACTATGAAATTTGTTCACACTAGGATATGATATATGAGGAGTATATTGATTGGAGAAGAAAAGTTATTTTGCATTTAATAGAATATATTTCACTAATGTTGGAGCTCCAAATACTGGGGTTTGAAGGACCCTTTTTTATTCAGTAGAAAATCTGAATCTTTCTTCATTTCTGTGATTTTATTTTTTCATCCATACTACCCAATAAACCTATTGAAGTTTACTCAGAGCTGTGACATTGTCCATTTTGCTTGCAATCTGTTAATTCTTAACAAAAATGTTGTTTTGGGGACAGAACCTTTGTGGCTTTAAACAACCAGAGATCTACAGATCAGAGGAAAAGAGGTAAATTTGGCAGTTAACACTATATAAGCACTTGGACAAAAACACTGTTCTTTTGCATAGCTCCGCCCAAAGCAGCACTGAACATACCACACAGCACTGAAATTCAGTTCAGGAAGGTGCTGTATTAAAATGCAATGAGAATTTGTCTCAGAGAACACTAATGAATTCTTCCTTCAGCATGTCGACCCATTTAACATGTTTCTTCTGATTCTTTTATTTTCTCCCTTTCAAATAAGGCAATATTATTCTCCTTAGATAGTTTAAAGTTAACAGCATTCCTTATAGTCTCATAATATTTTGCGGATTGGTTATACACCAATCAATTTTTTCCACAGAAAAACCTTCAATTAACCCCCCAGTGATTGGGAGGTGGAATTTCCAAATTAGTGTTGTAGAATTCCACCTCCTATCACCAGGGGTTTAATTGAAAACTTTTCTCAGAAAAATTAATTGGTTCAAAAACATCAGTAAAATAACCTAAAACGCTGAGGACACTGTTAATTTCATTCTATTTAAAGGGAAGTTTATAAAAATAAATTAATAAATAGGAGCATTAACAAGAAATAAACAAAATTATTGCAGCAATACCCAGATTAAAAGGGAAATTGTGATACGGCCCTGAAAAGTCACAAACTGCAGGAAAACTTACCTTTAGTTTAAATTATAATATGCTAAAAATGAACAAGATAAATTAGCTATTTCACAATCAGGTGATTTACTTCAGATTCAGAAACACAAGTCATATTTTAATAATCTCTCTCCCAGTATGAAGTCTCTATACAATCTAATATGTAGATTATTTTTTTTTTTATTTTAAGTAGATACTTCCTTCACATAACAAGAAGCTGCAATAAATTAAATGAAGCCAAGGAAATCTTATAATGGAGCTGGATAATGAAAGAAGAGATGCAATTTAAATCTACTATTGCAAATGTATATGTATTTGCTAATAATGAGAAACATCTAGTGTTAATTAATGTATTTATGTGCAATCAACCTGTCTGAACATATCTTTAACATTACTTATATCCTTTTTTGGTTGCATTAAGCATAATAGACTTTGACCTGCAAATTATGAAAAAGATTAAGATATGTATCAGCAGAGATTTATGTCTAGTGTTGACAAATTATTCATTAAAGTTTCATGTAAAAGGCCCAGAGAGAGTATTAAATAAGATTATTACAGCAGTTCTTACAAGCGCATTCATTTTGACTAAGAAGAGGTCATGATACAGTTTAGGACTGTTTACTTACAAAGCTTATTTAATTAGGAAAAAATAGAAATAATTTTCTCCATTTGGCCTCTTTCACAAATTTTATCATTATTACTTTTTGTTCCAAATACTGTGAAAGGTCAGCATCAATAAATGTAAATCTGTATCATGATAAATAATTTGTTTAGCCATTGCTAAATATCTATAAAAAATACAGCATTTCTTTCTGAAATTAAAAACGTCTTTTTCCTTGTTAAAATCTTCTGGTTTGTGTAGTGATAGCTTTGTACCTGGAGTGGTCATTAGTAAATAAACAAGGCAATTATCTCTTAAAGGAGGTAGTTTCAGTGAAAAACAGCTGTGTATTCCTACTATAAAACACAGCACTTTGTGGTACTCTGCTATACATTATACTTCTCTGCTGTCAAGTGAAAATTCAACCAATGGCTATCTGATTACTTTGGAAACATTTGAATTGATTTTTATTACCTAATAATGTACATCTATAAGGAAGATGTATGACCACTCTTCTTGTAAGAACTGAACAAATCCTCTGTTGCTATTGATGGAACATGGAACACAGACAAGTAGAAGAGAAAGAAAAACACATTTCCAAATATAGTATTACCGAGTTTGGGGGAAAAGAAAGACAGTACTATTTTTAAAACAGGTTTCTTTTCAACTAATATGATATCTTTTAAGTATCCAGAGGAACAGGAACTTCTCTTATAATTGAGTACTTAAGAATTCTCTAGAAATAGCAATTTCATAATTGCAGTCAATTAGTCATTTAGAGCAATTTATTTTATCTTAAATGTTCAGTATGAATACAAACTACAGAAAATCAACACTTTCTGTCTTTCTCTGAAACACTCATTGGTCATCTTCACTGAGACTTCCATCCAGTAGAAGTCTGTGGAAGTCTCCCTGCTGATTGAAGCTCAGATCTGGCCTGCTTACGTTCAAAGTATTGAAGGAAACACCTTTTCACTTTTTCCTGCTTTTGTTTTAATGTGTGTAATGTTTTTTTGACATGTATTTTATTACCTGCACATATTTAGTGCAAAATCAAAATATCTTCTGAAAGATTCCAGTGGGAAGGATGTAGATCTGTTTTCTCAGCTGTACCATGGATTTCATCCTACTGCAGACCCAGCCTATACAGCCACTTTAGCAATTGCTCATAGGTGCTGAGAGAGTTGGCAGATGTGCTAGCTAGGCCACTCTCCATCATTTTCCTCCAGTCCTGGCTCACCGGTGAGGTCCCAGATGACTGGAAACTGGCCAACGTGGTCCCCATCCACAAGAAGGGTCGGATGGAGGAACCTGGAAACTACAGGCCGGTCAGCCTGACCTCAGTGCCAGGGAAAGTGATGGAGCAGATTATCCTGGCGGCAATAACTGCGCACCTGAAGGATGGCCAAGGGCTCAGGTCCAGCCAACATGGATTCAGGAAGGGCAGATCCTGCCTCTCCAACCTGATCTCTTTCTATGATCAGGTGACCCGTCTGGTGGATGTGGGGAGGCCTGTGGATGTGGTCTACCTGGACTTCAGCAAGGCCTTTGACACCGTCCCTCACAGCAAACTGCTGACTAAGCTGTCAGCCCGTGGATTGGACCATTACACTCTGTGCTGGGTTAGGAACTGGCTGGAGGGCTGGGCCCAGAGAGTGGTAGTGAACGGTGCCACATCCAGCTGGAGGCCAGTCACCAGTGGTGTCCCCCAGGGATCAGTGCTGGGCCCTGTCCTCTTCAACATATTCATTGATGATCTGGATGAAGGGGTAGAGTCAGTCATCAGCAAGTTTGCAGATGACACAAAGTTAGGGGCAGATGTTAGTCAGTTAGAGGGTAGAAAGGCTCTGCAGAGGGACCTCGACCGACTGGACAGATGGGCAGAATCCAATGGGATGGCATTCAACAAGCCCAAGTGCCGAGTGCCGCACTTTGGCTATGGCAATCCCATGCAGAGCTATAGGCTGGGGTTGGAGTGGCTGGAGAGCTCCCAAAGAGAGAGGGACCTGGGTGTGCTGATCAACAGCCACCTGAATATGAACCAGCAGTGTGCCCAGGTGGCCAGGAGGGCCAATAGCACCCTGGCCTGCATTAGGAATAGTGTGGCCAGCAGGAGCAGGGAGGTCATAGTGCCCCTGTACTCTGCTTTGGTTAGGCCACACCTTGAGTACTGTGTTCAGTTCTGGGCCCCTCAGTTTAAGAAGGACATCAAAACACTTGAGCGTGTCCAGAGAAGGGCAACAAGGCTGGGGAGAGGCCTTGAACACAAGCCCTATGAGGAGAGGCTGAGGGAGCTGGGATTGTTTAGCCTGGAGAAGAGGAGGCTCAGGGGTGACCTCATTGCCCTCTACAACTACCTGAAGGGTGGTTGTAGCCAGGAGGGGGTTGGCCTCTTCTCCCAGGCAACCAGCACCAGAACGAGGGGACACAGTCTCAAGCTGTGCCAGGGGAGGTTCAGACTCGAGGTGAGGAGGAAGTTCTTCACCGAGCGAGTCATTCGGCATTGGAACAGGTTGCGCAGGGAGGTGGTTGAGTCATCGACCCTGGAGGCGTTCAAGGGGAGATTGGATGTGGCACTTGGTGGCATGGTCTAGCCATGGGGTCTGTGTTGATAGGTTGGACTCGATGATCCCCGAGGTCCTTTCCAACCTAAGTGATACTGTGATACTGTGATACTGTATTTTCGTACAGAAACTGGTGTAGTGTGCTTTGCGCCAAACTATCATGAGTGGACTTGCTACTGATTGAATGATTTTAACCAAACAATAAGAGGGAGGTGGTGGAGTCACCATCACTGGAAGTGTTTAAGAAGAGACTGAATGGGGCACTTGGTGCCATGGTTTAGTTGATTAGACAGTGTTGGGTGATAGGTTGGACTCCATGATCTCAAAGATCATTTCCAACCTGGTCTATTCTAATCTATTCTATTCTATTCTATTCTATTCTATTCTATTCTATTCTATTCTATTCTATTCTATTTGCATAAAAAAGTAGCTATAGCTTTTATCACTGGTTTTGGGGCCAAGAAGGTAGTGTTTGTCTGATATTTTTTGGTTTATTTTCTTATTTTGCTTTTTTCCCTGAGCCTTTATATTGCTTTTGTGTTTTTCAGTGACTGTCATATGCTTAAGTGTGAAATGTTGTACATAGGAATACTAATTCTTCTATTATGAGTTATAAAAGACAGTATTTCCTTGTACTTTTCTCTTTATAGTAATATTGAATGAAGTTGGAAATTAGGTAAAAATCCCAGTTCCACAGCCTTCTGTCATGTGTTTTAAGGATAAATTTACAAATCTAGTTTTCAACTACATAGGAGTATGTCCTTCTCTAATAAATTTAGTTATAGGAATTAAAAAATCCCTTTGCCTGAGTATTTTGTTGAATACCTTCCTAGTTATAGTTTTTATGAAAATTATTTATTTAAAACCTAAAATAGATAACAGCAGCCCTGGGAAACTCGTGTAGTTTATACTGTGTGGAGATTGCACCATAATCATTCTTCATGATTCCCGCAGTTCTACTTCAAAGCCACATGGAAAGCAAGATTTTACAATGAGATTCCCTTATGGAAAAGACTTTTCATGGGAAAACCCCCCACGTTTATTCTCTGTCTCTCTGGATAGATGATTGTATGCTTGGATAATTAAAATGCTGTCCTGCTATTGTAATTCCATAAGAGTGATATGCAGGAGCAATCATGCATTGTCTCATTAAAGCGGATTCATTTCCAGGAGCTATGTGTTTAAAAAATGGCAAATAAAACTCATCAAAATTAGGCATTCCAGAGCTCATCCTGCAACTATTTGAATAGAATAGAATAAACCTTTATTTAGAATAGAATAAACCAAACCGGGTTGGAAGAGATCTTCAAGATCATCGCATCCAACCCATCAACCAATCCAACTCACCCAAGCAACTAACACATGGCACCAAGTACCCCATCAAGCCTCCTCCTGAAAACCTCCAATGACAGCAACTCCAGCACCTCCTTGGGCAGCCCATTCCAATGGGCAATCACTCTTTCTGTATAGAACTTCTTCCTAATATCCAACCTGAACCTGCCCTGGCGCAGCCTGAAACTGCGTCCTCTTGTTCTGGTACTGGGTGCCTGGGAGAAGAGACCATCATCCACCTGTCTACAACCTCCCTTCAGGTAGTTGTAGAGAGTGATAAGGTCACCCCTGAGTCTCCTCTTCTCCAGGCTAAGCAATCCCAGCTCCCTCAGTCTTTCCTCATAGGGCTTGTGTTCCAAACCCCTCACCAACTTTGTTGCTCTTCTCTGGACTCATTCCAGCAAGTCAACATCCTTCCTAAACCGAGGGGCCCAGAACTGGACACAGTGCTCGAGGTGTGGCCTAACCAGTGCAGTATACAGGGGCAGAATGACCTCCCTGCTCCTGCTTGCCACATTGTTCTTGATGCAGACCAGGATGCCATTGGCCCTCTTGGCTGCCTGGGCACACTGCAGGCTCATGTTCAGCCTACCATCGACCAGTACCCCCAGGTCCCTCTGCACCTGGCTGCTCTCGAGCCACTCTGTCCCCAGCCTGTAGCACTGCATGGGATTTGATGATGTGAGTGGATGTATTGGGAAAACAGTATAAGTGAGCCTAGTTATTTTCTTCAGCTTTGTTGTAATGGAGAAACTGGACAACTGGAGACATCCAGGAAGGGGGAGTAAAACTCTTATCCTGATATAAATCTAAGCTCCATTGAAATAAATGTATGCGTTTTTATATTAGCTGAATATATGTCCTGGAAAGTCACATATAAGTCACATAGCCAAAACCTGTGTATTCTTCCTATGTGAATATTAAAGGACGTTCCAGTTTTGTCAATGGCTATTCTAAAACTGAGTATATTTACTTTTTCATGCTCTCTGTCACACAGTTAAATTTTCACTATTAGCAAAGCCATTTTTGTATGTGCATTCTTGTTTCTGTTTTTCATTCCATCATTTCTTACATTCTAAACTACTCTTTTGGCCTTCCTTTCTCCATTTGCATATATAATCCTTCTTATATATTTTGTTCTAAATCAATTTCTGTAATCCCTTACTATAATTACCAATAGAAATGAAATCCCCAACACATCAAAGTAAAGAGAATTTACAGGTACTGATTTCTAGAAGCAAGTTGTAATAGAAGCATTGGGGAATCCTATTTGCATAAAAAGGTCCATATGTGATGCAAACTGATGCATCATGATGGGTATAAAATTTTCTTCCACCTATGCTCTGTAGGCACAAAGCAGATAATACTCTACAACAGTGTTATGGAATTATTTTTCATAAGCTATTGTCTGAGATACATAAAAAAGGTAGAAGTGTCTTTTCATAGTATCATAGTATCATAGTATCATTCAGGGTTGGAAGGGACCACAAGGATCATCTAGTTCCAACCCCCCTGCCATGGGCAGGGACACCCCACACCCCACACCCGTGCGTGGCACGGGGGCGGTCGCGCGGCCGCCTCCGCGGAATCGACATCAAGAGATTTCAGAAGCACAATTTTTGTATGGGGGGGCCAAAAAAAAAAAAACAAAACAAAAAAAAAAACAATAGCAGTGTGCCCAGGTGGCCAGGAGGGCCAATAGCATCCTGGCCTGCATTAGGAATAGTGTGGCCAGCAGGAGCAGTGAGGTCATAGTGCCCCTGTACTCTGCTTTGGTTAGGCCACACCTTGAGTACTGTGTCCAGCTCTGGGCCCCTCAGTTTAAGAAGGACATTGAAACACTTGAGCATGTCCAGAGAAGGGCAACAAGGCTGGGGAGAGGCCTTGAACACAAGCCCTATGAGGAGAGGCTGAGGGAGCTAGGATTGTTTAGCCTGGAGAAGAGGAGGCTCAGGGGTGACCTCATTGCCCTCTACAAGTACCTGAAGGGTGGTTGTAGCCAGGAGGGGGTTGGCCTCTTCTCCCAGGCAACCAGCACCAGAACGAGGGGACACAGTCTGAAGCTGCACCAGGGGAGGTTCAGACTCGAGGTGAGGAGGAAATTCTTCACCAAGCGAGTCATTCGTCATTGGAACCGGTTGTGCAGGGAGGTGGTTGAGTCATCGACCCTGGAGGCGTTCAAGAGGAGATTGGACGTGGCACTTGGTGGCATGGTCTAGTCATGGGGTCTGTGTTGATAGGTTGGACTCGATGATCCCCAAGGTCCTTTCCAACCTAAGTGATACTGTGATACTGTGATACTGTGATACATCAGGCTGGCCAGAGCCTCATCTAGCCTGGTCTTAAACACCTCCAGGGACGGGGCCTCGACCACCTCCCTGACAACCCATTCCAGGGTTTCACCACTCTCATGGTGAAGAACTTCCTCCTCATATCCAGCATGAATCTCCCCACGTCCAGCTTCATTCCATTCTGTGGTGAAGAGGTTATTAAATTTATTAATATGAAATATGAATTATGAAAAATATTATTTTTATTACTTATCAAACTATTAATATCCGATGAATCAGCATCTTATATACATGTTCTAGTGCACGTTCGTGAAATACATTCCACAACTGGCTTAGTGTTATGATTATAATGTAATTGAACTATCTATAAACTCTTTCTGTATTTATATAACAAAGGGTGCAGTTCCGCCGCTTGGCCACTAGATGGAGACGCGGCGGGACGCGGGGTGCTTCTGGCTATACACAGCAATATTACAATCTGTCTATGCATCAGCGCTTACTCTGCTAGACGCGGATACTTTGAACTGAGTGCTAGTGGGTGGAAAGCACGTGGACGATATTCAATCCCCTTCAGACAACAGGGATCGGTCCTGGTCGGGGTCGGCCCATGGGGTCGGCCCTCAGAAGTCGGCTCGCACGGCAGGGCGGGATGACAGTGGCCGGTAGGTGGGCTCGAACGACGGAAGCAGGCGAAGCTACGGGGGTCGGCCCAACCACGGCGGTTCTCGGGGCTGATGCAAACAGCCTCGGGGAAGAAATGCGGCTGCGTTAGGCAGCGGATTCTCTTTACCGAGCTTAAAGGAGCAACAGGACTCTCGGAGTGGTCCCAGATTCGGTGCAGTATAAGCACGAACAATGCTTTGGTTTTCCCTGGGATTCACAGGGCTCAGAGCGGCACTTGGCGGCGTCTGTCCCGCTACGGCGGGGCTAGGCATACGTGAACTCGGTATTGATCAAGTCCCTTCTCCCCGGCAACTGGGCAGATCTTACCCGCGGGGGTTGGTCCAGTCCTCCGGTGGCACGATGGGCTCTCCCGGTCGGCACGGCTGGCTGCAGCAACGCTGAACTCCTCAGGCTCAGCGAAGGTCCTCCCTCTGGGCTTCTTCAACGGTGCAGAGGCTTCCAGTATGCGTGCATGTATAACAGAAGCTAACAACAATAAGCTCAAAGGCAAAGGCTGCAGCTCGAGAGTTGCTCTCTTGAGCAAGCACAGAGACAAAGTAAATGAGGGGGCCACGTATTCACCAACTGGGGTGACACTTATAGATTCCTCGAGGCTGGGCTTGACCAATGGACACTCTCATAAGCAACTGGCTTCAGCCTATAGAAAGCGTGAAGCTAGAATATGCCCATACTTGGTGCCAGCACGAGCGCTACATGCGCTGGGTGCGTGCAAGCCTGGCTAATGCCTTGGCTTTTGTCTTCCTCGTGGAGGAGGGGGAACTTGCCCACATGCTGGGACAAGATTCAGTATTGGGGCATAATGTGCCTTCACCACACACTCCCCCTAGTCCTATCACTACCTGAGATCCTGAGAAGTCCTTCCCCAGCCTTCCTGTAGGCCCCCTTCAGGTACTGGAAGGCCACTATGAGGTAACCTGGGAGCCTTCTCTTCTGCAGACTGAACAGCCCCAACTCCTTCAGTCTGTCCTCATTGGAGAGGTGCTCCAGCCCTCTGATCATCCTTGTGGCCCTTCTCTGGACACGCTCCTGCACCTCCACATCCCTCTTGTAATAGGGGCTCCAGAACTGATTTTAATAATTAGAGAGATGGTTTCATGTCTTCTGCTATCGGCACTGTAATATTAGAAATTAAATAAAATACTACAATTCCTGACCACAGAAAATTCCAACATTTGGGAGGAGGCAGACAGAAGCTTTTCAGTGTGAAGGGAAAAATAGAATTGTTTCAATGCAATTTTTATAAAATATTTACAATCAACAGGACTTCATCCATGGTGCTAGTATTTTTGTAGGTTCTGTATGACTTACAAGAGGGGGAATCTGGAAGGGCAGAGCATAACTGAACAATAGATAGCTGGATGTATAGGTATACTGTGTGTAAGGATCTGCAATCACTGAATTTACCAATACACACTTCAGCACTCCTCACTTGACTGAAAAAACTGATCTAAAAAATTCCAGTTTCTCAGACTCAAGTCAGTCAAAGACTGAGATTTTCTGGCAATACTCATGGTGTGATTCCCATATCCCTGCATATGGTAAAAGAAGTCAGATTTCCCCACTGAATGCATCAGCAGAAAAGCAAACAGTTTCATTAAGCTCTGGACTGAATTTCACTGGGAGTTTTTCAAAAGCAATATATTTCTAATAAGTATTTCAGTCTTGCTGAATCAGCTTCTTCAGAAAAGAAAAAAAAAAAAAAAAGCCCTAAACAACTTTAATCTGCACCCAATAGATACTTCACCTTGAGAATTTGTCAAGTTAATAGAGCTTGCCCACTTAGAGAAAGAGGAAGGAGGCCTTTATAATTGATGCCTAACAGCTTACACCTAAGGGTCATTAAGACACAGTACTAGAGATAACAGTCTTAATGGCTCCAGCTCACTCTCATGGGGAACACTCAAGGTAGCATGAAGAAAAGGGACAACACTAAAAGATCCCAAGACACAGCAGGATACATGCTGACTAAGAGGCTAAAAGGATGAAGATTGGTTTAGTTCTACCCCAGTAACTTAAGGGGGAAATTTATCTGACTTGTAGCAAAATGTAAGATTAGCTGCAAATAGCTACAAGATGGATGGAGAGACAGAATCTAGAAAAGAATGGATCATTATTTTAAAATGCATGTTTTCTGTTATATGTTACTGACTATTAAACAGAATTGCTTTAAGAGAAGAAGCTGATCAAACCCACCATCTGAAGTTTATGAAAGGAGTAAGACATAGTTGCTTGAAACCCATTCAGCACAGCCCATAAAGTAAAAAGCATTTAAAAAGAAGTGCATAACCCTGTCTAAGGATTGTAGTTTCCATGCTTTGACAAGAAAAGACAAAGATGATTCCCTTTGAACTCCCAGGCCCCACTTGCACACCAGATGCTGAAGTTCAACTCCAGAGCTGTCTCTTTGCTTAATGTGAAATACAAGAGCTTCAGTAACTAAGGAACCTCAGCTGCTCTGGCATCATGCCCCATTGGAGAGCAGTCATGCTCAGGGAAAACTGAGTGGTGCAGAGATTCAGCTAACCCTGTCCTGAGACAGGTTGTTTCTCGTAACTCTTCTCTGTGAATCCCCAAGACAGCTATAAAAAGAGGTGAAGCTGAAAGGTCAGACAATTAGCTTTCCTATTTGTGAAGAAATAGCTTTACTAAGCTTATTAATGTAAAAATACAGGATGAGATCGACACTTGCTATAAATCTGCTGTAGTTTTACTGATTTCAGTGGGGCTGTGCCACGTTATACCAGCTGAGATTATATTGTGTCTAATACTAAGTGATAATAAAAAGCTTTATACTGAAACTATCTTGTTACATTTGTTGAAATACATGCTGAAATGACACATGCTTGCTTTTGTTGGCAAATTAAATTCAAGTTCCATTCATCTTCCTGTTACCTTAAATATTATTAATCTTTTATGAGTTATCTTCCTGTTTCACTTCATCTGATAGATGGTCCTCACTGAATAAGTTTCATATATTTTTGAGCTGAGAAAGCTTCAGCTAATCTGATTTCCTGTCTGATACAATCCTTAGATTTTCATCCATTCCTTCATTGGATATCCCATGATGAGTCCTTGCCTTCACTAAAGCCCAGACATGACAAACACACGCTGCAAAGGACTTTAGGCTGCAAAAACTGGAACATCAACTTGTCCTGTTCCTTTCTTCTGGTATATGACACACTGTGGTAAATATTGTGGGATTTTCTCCTCCTTTGAATTTTTGTGGCCTCACATTCTGCTGTATACCCAGTTTTACACGACTGTCTATTTTATAAAATGTATAAAGACAGGTTATATTTCGTTATTATATTGGCACCATCAACAACTTGATTCTAGCAGTGTTAAAAGGAAATAAGCATCAAGATTAACTCCTTCCGCTTTTCTGCTTTTACCAGAAAGTATCCATATATTTTTAGTGATGAGTATGAAGAATCATTTCAACTCTCAAGTGAAAGTAAAAAAATTATGTAGTTTGGGATGGCCAGTTCCCCTGACCCAAGAGCCAAATCTGAACTATGGCTTAATATGCTAGACCACCATGAAACACATTTCTTAAACCTCAGGTTGCCGAGCAAAGGAGTCCTTGTAACTATTCTCAAGAAAATATTGAAGTAAGCTATGAATCTTGTCTCTTCATTTTGCATGTGGCTGAATCTCAAAGCAAGACTGCAAAGCAGACATTTGAAGTTTTACTGTGTAGTCCCATCTCCAAGCTAATGACTTAAACTGCCCAAAATTGTCTTTCAAGCATAGTTTCCTTCCGTTTTTGTACAGTAAAAGCCTGCTATGGGGATTAAACTCATTATGAAAATGTATGTCATGAGGCTGGAGAACACAGGTTGACTTTAGTATTTTATTTTCCTTACCTTTTTCTCATACAGATACAGACTTGTGAAAAAAGGGATTGAGAGCAGCCCTATAGAGAAGGACTTGAGGATACAAGCTTGCAATAAGTATTCACGGGCCAGAAAGCCATTTGCATCTCAGGCTGTGAAGTTTAGCTATAACTCAAGTATGTTGAGTTACAAGGTGATTTTCCTCATCTACTCTGCTCTTGCGAGCTCCCACTTGGAGTACTGCACCTAGCAATGGCAACACCAGCACAAGATAAACATGTACCTTTTAAAGTAGATCTAGAAGAAGGATATGAAAATGACCAGAGAGGTGGGATGCCACTCCTGTGAATAAAGACTGACATGAGTTTGTTCAGCCTTCAAAAATTTCAGAGGAGACCTTTTTACCAGAATCTGTAGTGGAAGAAGAAGAATCAACATTTTTAAACTGTAGAGGGCAGATTTAGATTGGACATAAGGAAGACATTTTTTATAGTGAGAGTGTTGAGGTACTGGAACAAATTGCCCAGAGAAGTCATGGATGCCCCATCATTGGAAGTATTCAAGGTCAGCCTGGATGGGGCTTTGAACAGTGTGATCTAGTGAAAGATGTCCCTACCCAGTTGAGTCTGGACTATGCCTTTGAAGCTTACTTTCCAACCCAAACCATTCTATGATTCTGCTGTTCTGTGTCTTTATTTGCAAAACAACATATTTGAATTATAATTAAACTACTGTAACAATGACAAAAAAAAAACCAAAATATCATAAACCACATTTTATAATCAGTCCTGACATTTTGTAGTTGCTGCTAATACTTGCACTGTTAACACTGAGGTTCTTTGGTTCACAGCTGGATGTCCAGTTCTGGGCCCCTCAGTTTAGGAAGGATATTGACTTGCTGGAGTGTGTCCAGAGAAGGGCAACAAAGTTGGTGAGGGGCTTGGAGCACAAGCCCTCTGAGGAGAGACTGAGGGAGCTGGGGTTGCTTAGCCTGGAGAAGAGGAGACTCAAGGGTGACCTTATTGCTCTCTACAACTACCTTAAGGGAGGTTGTAGGCAGGCAGAGGTTGGTCTCTTCTCCCAGGCAACCAGTACCAGAACAAGAGGACACGTAGAATACATAGAATACACAGAATAAACCAGGTTGGAAGAGACCTTCAAGATCATCGCGTCCAACCCATCAACCAATCCAATCCACCTAAACAACTAACCCATGGCACCTAGCACCCCATCAAGTCTCCTTCTGAAAACCTCCAATGACAGCAACTCCAGCACCTCCTTGGGCAGCCCATTCCAATGGGCAATCACTCTTTCTGTATAGAACTTCTTCCTCACATCCAACCTAAACCTCCCCTAGCGCAGCCTGAGACTGTATCCTCTTGTTCTGGTACTGGCTGCCTGGGAGACACAGTCTTACCATTGAAATAACACTTACCATTGGTTACCAGAATTTTGTGCTAAGGTTAGTCTTAGAGTTGCCATTGTGATCTTGACATCAGAACAAGAAAATAATCGTAAAGATATTATAGTAAATCAAGGAATCAACTTAAGGAAATCCATTTTGCTTTCACCTTTAGAACAGTAAAACCATTTTTCAGAGTAACTCAAATGACAAAGTCCTTTGTAGTATTCATCTTCATATGTTTCAAGTCTCAGGCTTCACTTTTCACAGCATGCTTATGATATTCATCACATAAATCATAGAAACTGAAAATGGATGATGTACACAAGTAGCTCCTTATGATATTTCCAACACACAGCCTTCATTATGCTTCTTCATTTTAAATAAAAATTAATTATGCTTGGAGTTATGGAATGATGTTGATATACTATGCATATAAAACCAGGCCTAATCTTTCAAAAACATCCATCTATTTTGGATAGCATTAGCTCTGTGCAAAAGACAGGACGATGACATTAATACAAAACTACTTCATTTTTGTTGTTGTTGCTATGTCCCAGTGAAAGTAGCTGAGTGGAAAATTATGTTAGAGGATGCCTTCAAATATGCATGTTTTTAGAAACATTCTGCATCATCCACAAAATACAAGCTATTTGATTTCACTCGGTTTTCTGTTTAAAACTAAAAAAGTCACAAAATTTATGCTTTGTTTAAAAACATACAAATAGTTTGGCTTAAAAAAATGAAAGAGTTTAAGCATCTCATGATTGAATTGAATTATTATTATTATTATTGTTGTTGTTGTTGTTGTTATTATTGTTGTTATTATTATTATTATCACCACTACAATGAAGTTGTCATGGCCTAAGTCCAGACAGCAACTATGTCCAATACAGTTGGTTGATCACTTCTCCCTTGTGGAATGGGGAGAGGGAATTGGAAGAGTAAAAGCAAAAATAACCATGGTGCATTGAGATTAAAAGCAAGAATTATGTGCACAGCCAAAGTAGAATAAGAAAATCTTCTCACTGGAACACTCATAGAATGGTTTGGAAAAGACCTTAAGGATCATCTGCTTCAAATCCCCCTGCCATGGGCAAGGACACCTTCCACTAAATCAGGTTGCTTAAAGTGCCATCCAACCGAGCCTTCAACACTTAGAGAAAGGGGCATTCACAGTTTCCCTGGGCAACTTGTTCCAGAGTCACACAACTCTGACAGGAAATAATTTCTTCTTTAGATCTAAACTAAACCTACTCTCTTTCAGTTTTCATTATCTTTCATTCTATTACTAGGCCCTTTTTAGGTAGTGGAAGCCCACTCTAAGGTCTTCCCGAGCTACATCAGGCTAAACAACCTCAATTGTATCAACCTGTCCTTGTGGGAGAGGTGGTCCAGTCTCCTGACCACTTCTGTGGCCCTCTTCTGGACCCACTCAAGCAAGTCGACATCTTTCATCCACAGCTTCAGATCATCAAGGGTTCATCTCCAGAAGACAGGGCACAGTTACACTTACTGTTTTCTTGTGAAAGAAAAATGACATTACTCTGAATGTCTCTCTCTCCTTCTTTCCCTGGCTTTATATTCTCAGCATGGCATCATATAGTGTGCAATTCTCCTTTGGGTAGTTGGGATGAGCTGTCCTTCTTGTGTCCGCCCCCAGCTTCTTAAGCACCTTCAGCCTACTCACTCATAGGAGCAGGTGCTTCTTTACTTGAGGAGGAACTTCTTTGATTTGAGGGTGGTAGAGCACTGGGATAGGCTGCGCAGAGAGGTGGCAGTCTCCATCTGTGGAGTCATTCAAAACCCTCCTGCACACCATCTTGTGTAACCTGCTCTGGCACAGGATTTGGACCAGATGATCTTCAGAGCACCTTTCCACCACCTATCATTCCGTGATTCTGTGGTGTGAGAAGCAGAAAATGCCTTAACACTGTGTGAGTGATGACAAAGCATCTCTGTACTATAAACACTTATTTTCAGTACAAATCCAAAACGTAACCCCATACTGGTTACTATGAAGAAAATTAACTCTATCCCAATGAAAAAACAGCACAGAGGATCAAACTTTGGACAATATTGATTTTATTTGAATACTCTTTTTTTTTTTTTTAAATAAATTCAGTCTTTATTTTCTCATCTCCTTTTGTACCAATTTATATTTTATCTAGCTTACTTTCTCTCTCTCTTTTTTTTTTTTTTTTTTTTTGGCTAGCAGCCTTCACAGGAACTTTTCATAGAAATAGTCACATTCCTTTGAATAGCTTCTGCTATAAAACATTATCTTTTTACAAGAAAATGACATCAATATGGTTTTTGCTATCTCTACTTTGAAGTTCATAGCTATTGACAATGTGGCTTCAATCTTGAAAGTTCTTCATCTCTACAGATTTCCAAGGAGCACAGAAAAAACCCACACACATTTATGTCCAGAAGAGAACTTTGTCTTGCTCGCAGAATAGATGTTTTTCTCAGCTAGTTACAGCATCGCAGGATCACAGTATCACAGTATCGCCAAGGTTGGAAGAGACCTCAAACATCGTCGAGTCCAACCTGTCACCACAGACCCATGACTAGACCATGCCACCAAGTGCCACGTCCAATCCCCTCTTGGACACCTTGAGGGATGGTGACTCCACCACCTCCCTGGGCAGCCCATTCCAATGACTAATGACTCTCTCCATGAAGAACTTTCTCCTCACCTCAAGGCTAAACTTCCCCTGGTGCAGCTTGAGACTCTGTCCCTTTGTTCTGGTGCTGGTTGCTAGAGAGAAGAGACCAACCCCTTCCTGGCTACAACCACCCTTCAGGTACTTGTAGAGGGCAATGAGGTCACCCCTGAGCCTCCTCTTCTCCAGGCTAAACAATCCCAGCTCCCTCAGCCTCTCCTCACAGGGCTTGTGCTCAAGGCCTCTCACCAGCCTTGTTGTCCTTCTCTGGACATGTTTGAGTGTCTCAATGTCCTTCCTAAACTGAGGGGCCCAGAACTGGATGCAGTACTAATTGTGTGGACTTTCTGAAAGTAGGCTTACCCAAGGCAGCAGATAGATTTGATGCAGTATGCATCTAAAGAACACAGCTATAAGAGGTATGACTTTCCCCCACACTAAAAATACTGATTAATTGTCACTGATTATAAAGAACCTATAAAAGGCTCAGATGGAGTCAGATTTTATGTAGTTATCTCCTGTCCAACAAGTCTCTTGATAAGTGATCATGAAAACTCAAGCGGTTATTGTTTTGATATGTAGAGTTTCCGAATGCTACTTAGAATAACTTAAGACAACTAGATAGATAATAAAAGTACATATGTGTGCATACATATTTTATAAGTATATGTATTTACACACATATTCACATATTTTTCACGTTAACATATATTCTGACTTCTTACGTAGAATGACTCTGTTATAATCCAAATCATGCCCCTGCAACAATTATAAGTGATTTTGAATGCTGCAAATAAGCATTCAAGTCTAATAATACAAGTATGTTAAATGAAATGTCAAATCACTTCCAAAAAGCTCTTAAACGTAATAAATATGTATGAGATAGATGATTCTGGTTGTCAAGTACTCCATGAAGAGATAAAAAATATATTTATTTATTTATTTTTTAAAATTCTTTTGCCACCTGAAGACAAGCATAATTTCATGGGCTTGATCATGTGTCTGCAGCAGAGTCCCCAGGAAAGGAGCTATTCCCTCAAAAGGAGATTGTGATGTCATAGAACTGGACGTCATGTGCTGCAGCTTCTGCAGGTTTAACGCTTAGCTGTGTCACGTGCGTGACCTGGGGCAACAGCTGAAGGAAGGGTATCAAAGTATCACAGTACATTAGAGATTGGAAGGTCATAGAGTCCAACCCCCTTGCCAAAGCAGAATCAGGATACCAGTGAAAGATCCAGATCACTTATTACAAATGCCTGAGGTGTACTTGGGCAGTAGGTAAAACTTCTTTTTGGATTAAAACTTCTATATGCAGCAAAGAGTATGAGCAACTACTAGGGCCTCATCAGGGAATTCCTTCTGCAGAGTTTTCAAGGAGGAACTTGAGAGAACTATAGTCAGGAGTTTCCTACAGGAAAATGGAAATAGTTGTGTTTAAAAACTCTTGTTTGTAGGGTGTTGAAATTCTAATTTATTAAGTGTTCTGTGATATTTGGTTCATTATACCATTCAAGGTGTTACATGGTGCATTATTTTAATGAAAAACCTCACTCAGGTGAGAGGTGGTTTTCTCTTAAAGAAGATAAATTATGCAGGAAACAAACTACTGCAAAAATGAGAACGTATGTATGGATGTGGGGATGCAGAAGATTGTAAGGTACCTTCAGCAGGAAAAAGACATCTTCTGCAAGGTAAGTCAGAGCACACAGTGTCCTCAAAGCTTGTAACCATATGTTCAGTTTAAAGGTTAAAACACTGCTGACAATTTTTCAGGATTGGGCAAATGTGGGACATTTTCCACTGCATATCATTTGGCTAACACACCCAAATGCTTAACATCTTTCCCTTGAGTATAACTTTTGTCTTGTTAATTTGTCTTTTTCCCATATAGAATTACCTGAGTGATTCTATTAGAAGGTAGAGCAGCATGTCACAGAAAGCTTATTGTAGTGGTAAAAATGTTGTAATGGTTAGACACCAACATTTTACTTCTATCTCTAAATTAGGATATATAGAGAAACCCAGAATTTCTCAACTAGACTTTTGGCTCTGAAATGTGGCAGGACAGGTGTCAAGTAAAATAGAACTTATAGATCAGGTTTTTATTGTGTTGTCAGGGTATGAGGCTATGACAGAAAAATTTTAAGTTATTACAGAGTAATAACTTTCTGCTTGTTAACAGTGACTGTGGCAGCTGAAAATATGAAAACTCTTAGTCTAGGGACAAATTTAAATGTGTGATGTTTTGCTTCACCACTGCATAGGAGCATGCATGTGGTCAGCTATGGCCACCCATCTGATAAACTGATAATTTAATTGCATTTAATGGTAAGTGCACAAACTTATGAGCATTCATAAAATGCAGTGAGGATTAGGACTGTCTTTTGACTGCTCACAAAAGAAAAATATGATCTTAAAGGATTTACAGAAATCAAACCTTCAGTGCAAAGAAAAAGCTGTTTTCCCCTTTTCTGTTTGGAAGCTGTATAATAAATATCACTCTGCACTTGCACTTTATACGGCAAGGAAACTGTAACATTCTGAAGCCTGGTTTCCAAGCATTCCTTCAAACACCACTCAGATTCCTGTCACAACTTGATGGGAGAATGAGGGTTTTTTTGCCTACAAAAGTCTCTCCCTTTATGTATTCATAAACTAAGACATTAGATGAGATTTGCCCAGTTGAAGACCACATGGATTTTTTAAATTTTTTTTTTTTCCAGATGATCTACAATAATCTTCATATTATTTCACCTATTAAATACCCTAAAAAAATTAACAACTTTTGTGGATGGACTGTGTACAGGTGTTATGTAAGAAGTCAGACACAGATGTTTGTGAAACCAGTAAAAACATGAGACTTTTTTAATTATTTTTTTTCCTAACAGTATCAGGATTTCATCTTGTTAAAGGCACTGAAAACTGTTTCTGTAAGGAGCTCTGAAAATTATGAACTAGTCAACTTTTAAAGAGTAAATCACCATTAAAATTGGATTCATCAGTAACTGGAAAAATTGTCATCTTAAATACCACTTATTTTCACTCTGAGAAGAAATCTTCCAGAATATCCATCTGAAGTACTCTAAAGGCATTCATCAGTGTAATGTTTAATATATTTTTCTTAATAATTTTTGCTGGATGAAATATTATAGTTTAATAAAGTAATTTAGGTTGAAAAGGACCTGAGGAAGTTTTCTTATTTAACCCCCTGCTTAAACGACATATAATTTCAGAGGTAGATCAGATTGCTCAAGGCTCTATCCATCCATGTTTGAATATTCCCAAAGATTAAGAAGGGGAATCAGAAAAAGAACACCTACAAGCTGCAATGAAGACAGATTTACTGAAATAGCCAAATTGACACCAATGTCAATACAAGATAAAGTTACACTCAGCCCAGCAAAAGTGAAGCTGTCCTCCAGAGCAAGAAGAGAAAGTAGGGTGAGGAATAGCATGAAGAGGAGCCCAGGGAAGCCCAAACACAAGACTCCTCAGCAAACTTTCTCCTTTATACTGAATGTGATGGTATGGGATATACCTGTAAACCAACTCAAGTCAGTTGTCTTGTGTGACTCAAACCTAGTTACAGCCACTAGCCCCTAGCTGGCCTATGACTCTGTCCACCAAAACCAGAACAAAGATCCAATAGCCTCTTTTGGGAAAAAGTTCCATGGTTTGGCCACCCTCAAGTTGAAGAGTATATTCCTTAAATTTAATGACAATTTGTGTTCCTTGCTACACTTTTCACTGCCTGTACATCTTTGGTAAGAGTTTGATACCATCTCCTGTACAACCACTGTTTAGTAAGTGGTAGATAAAATTACCAAATATGCCAAAAAAGGTCATATTTTTCAGCTTCATATAATTATAGAATGGTTTGGGTTGGAAGAGAATGTTCTAAGATTATCTAATTCAACCTACTGCCCATGTGGGCAGGGACATCTTACACTAGATAAGGTTGCTCAAAGATACATTCAGCCTAACCTTGAGTACTTCCAGTGATTGGGCACCTGCAACCTCTCTGGGCAATCTGTCTTAGTATTTCATCACTTTCACCATAAAAAATGTCTTTCTTATCAGAGAATCATAGAATGTTTTGGATTGGAAGGTCACGTAATCCAACTCCCCTATAGTAAACAGAGACATCTTTAACTAAATCAGGTTGCTCAGAGCTCTGGGTAAGCCGATTTTGAATGTTTCCAGTGATAAGGCTTCTGCCACCTCTCTTGGCACCCTGTTGCAGTGCCTCACTACCCTTATTGTAAACAATTTATTCCTTATGTCCAGTCTAAATCTACCCTGTTTCATTTTAAAATTGCTGATCCTTTTCCTGACACTACAAGAGAAAAATATCACAGTATCACAGTATTACAGTATCGCCAAGGTTGGAAGAGACCTCAAACATCATCGAGTCCAACCTGTCACCACAGACCTCATGATTAACCATGGCACCAAATGCCACGTCCAATCTCCTCTTGAACACCTCAAGGGATGGTGACTCCACCACCTCCCTGGGCAGCACATTGCAATGATGAACAACTCGCTCGGTGAAGAACTTTCTCCTCACCTCGAGTCTAAACCTCCCCTGGTGCAGCCTGAGACTCTGTCCCCTTGTTCTGGTGCTGGTTGCCTGGGAGAAGAGACCAACCCCCTCCCAGCTACAATCACCTTTCAGGTAGTTGTAGAGGGCAATGAGGTCACCCCTGAGCCTCCTCTTCTCCAGGCTAAACAATCCCAGCTCCCTCAGCCTCTCCTCATAGGGCTTGTGTTCAAGGCCTCTCCCCAGCCTTGTTGCCCTTCTCTGGACACGTTCAAGTGTCTCAATGTCCTTCTTAAACTGAGGGGCCCAGAACTGGACACAGTACTCAAGGTGCGGCCTAACCAATGCAGAGTACAGGGGCACTATGACTTCCCTGCTCCTGCTGGCCACATTATTCCTAATGCAGGCCAGGATGCCATTGGCTTTCTTGGCCACCTGGGCACACTGCTGGTTCATGTTTAGGTGGCTGTCGATCAGCACACCCAGGTCCCTCTCTCTTTGGGACCTCTCCAGCCACTCTGACCCCAGCCTGTAGCTCTGCATGGGATTGCCGTAGCCAAAGTGCAGCACTCGGCACTTGGACTTGTTGAATGCCATCCCATTGGACTCTGCCCATCTGTCTAGTCAGTCGAGGTCCCTCTGCAGAGCCCTTCAACCCTCTAACTAACATCTGCTCCTAACTTGGTGTCATCTGCAAATTTGCTGATGACTGACTCAATCCCCTCATCCAGATCATCAGTGAAGATGTTAAAGAGGATGGGGCCCAGCACTGATCCCTGGGGGATGCCACTGGTGACTGGCTGCCAGCTGGATGTGGCACCATTCACCACCACTCTCTGGGCTCAGCCCTCCAGCCAGTTCCTAACCCACCACAGAGTGTTGTGGTCCAAGCCTCAAGCTGACAGCTTAGCCAGCAGTTTGCTGTGGGGGATGGTGTCAAAGGCCTTGCTGAAGTCTAGGTAGACCACATCCACAGGCCTCCCCACGTCCACCAGATGGGTCACCTGATCATAGAAGGAGATCAGGTTGGAGAGGCAGGACCTGCCCCTCCTAAGTCCATGCTGGCTGGATCTCCATTTTTCTTGTAAGTCATCTTTATGCATTGACAGACCTCAGTAAGTCTTTCTGGAGCCTTCTCTTCCCCAAGCTGAACATTCTCAACTCTTTCAGCCTTTCTTCATGGGATTGATGCTCCAGCCCTGTGGTCATTATCATGTCCTTCCTCTAGATCTACCTTAAAAGGTCCAGGTCTGTCTTGTGCTGGGGGTCCCAGAGCTGGGTGCAGTACTCCAGGTAGGGTGTTAGAACAGCAGAGTAGATGTGAGGGGATAAACTCCTTCATCCTTTAGACCACATTGCCTTTTATGCATCCCTTGTTATGAGTTGCTTTCTGGGCTGCCAGTACACATTGCCAGCTCATATCTAAGTATCTATACACCAGCGTTAGAAGCACAAAACAATAGAACAGCATAAAAATAATATTATTTATAAGCATATAGTGACTGTGGGGTGAGATTCTGTGTCTGTGCTGCCTTATGCGCTGGGAGTGAAATAGAATATGTGGAGACCTATTCTTCCACTAACTGGGCTTGGGGTCTCATTCCTCCACTGATCACCCACACAATGACCTGAGTGCTTGTGGAACTGCTATGGATCAATGTTTTGACCACAGTCCCACCCTCCATAGTCTACACATTAGTAGATGCAAGGCATAAATATCGTCCCAGTTTTGCGTCTATAGTAGCGATGAAATTTCTATGCCAAGCAATGGGTTTGCCCTCCTCACTCCCCCAAGAAAGGACCCCTTTTGGGTAAGAGTCTCAACCTCAGCTGTGCGTAGTTATTCCCCAGGAGGTTGTAGGATTCTAATTATGATGATAGCTTTAGAACCATCTAGCTAGGCTGCACTTCAGTGTATTTACTGCTAGCAATTGTAAAGATTCTGTGCATGCTGCATGTGAACAAACTGTCCTATTTGTGCACCCAGCTGCTTCTTTTGAATGCCGCTGGACCTACAGCAGACCGGCTGTTTCTGTGTCTGGTGTCAGGCCTATAGTGTTAAATATTAAATTGGCGTATCTGCTAAGAGGTATGCCCAGCCACCCCCAGCCCCTCTAAACTCTGAGGACCAGCTAGAATGTAAGAAAATTAATTTCTCAGCTCCATTTGTTCTTCTCTAAATGCAACAACCAGCACCCCCAAGTCCTTCTCTACTGAGCTACTTTCAATTCATTCAACCCCTGTTCTATACTGTTATGGGTGAATGGACCCAGGATCAGGACTTTACACATGGCCTGATTGAACAAAGTCCAAGAGGTTTACATGGGCCCTCTTCTCAGACCTGATGCCCTCCACATGAATGGCACCCATTTCCACTAAGCTTGATACCATATTCTCTTCATATATGTTATTTTCCATGATCTTAACCACTTTAGTGGCCCTTCACTGCATTCTCCTCAGTCTCAAAGCATCTTTCCTGTATGACGTATAGTGGTCTTCAAAGCAGAATCATAGGTGCTATAAATCAAAGAATAATTGCTTCCTTTCATCTACTAATTAATACAGTTTATTGTGGGGTTGACCACTGTACACTGCTCACTTCTGCTCCGCTACGATGAACTGTTTCTCCTAGCCACTTGCCTGCACTAGCACATGGAGCTATTCCATTCCAAATACAAGAGTCTCTCTTTGCCCATGTTGGAACTTCATGAGATTTCTATCAATCCATGTATTCAACCTTTTGAGATTCCTTGTTTTTCCCTCATCAACAGCTCCCACCCAACCTGTTGTAATCCTTGAATTTTCTGAGCATGGATTCCTCTTGACAACTACTAATTATATTAAAAGTATTTCTCTTAATATTGACACCTCAGAAATGTTATTAAAAACCTTCTGCTGATCACTACTTTGATATGTTTTATGTTGGGTTTGGTTATTATGTCTAATCTATGCAACCACAAACTCCTGGTTAATTATGGTAGATCAAAATACTACATATATGAGTTTCCTCAGATTCTGAAACAAGAATTCCCAAATTCTGCATAAAAGCCTTTATTTATTGTGTTAAGTCTGAGGCAATGAGAAGAGTGGACCAATTAAGTGGCATCAAGAAATATTGCCATATTTCCCAGAAAAATGTGATGAATTTATAATTAAAAAAAACCCAACTATCATATTAGATTTCTAAAAAATATCAGAATGGGTGTCAAAAACTTTGCATTTGTTCCATTTGCAAAAAATCATGTTAATTTTCACCATCATATTATTGAAAATAAGCAAGGTGGCTGTGATTATTGCCAACTGAGCATGCTATAGTTGTGATCTTACATTTACAATGTACTCTGTTAGTTATGGACTTTCAACCAATCTGAAAGTAGAATTGGCTAGAATTACCAAATTAAGCCAGCTGAGAGCATGGCTATTTTCGTCTTTTTGCTGTTATAGGGATCCTTTAAAAGTGGAACTAGAACAGCCCTCAAAAATGCATATTTGTCTGAATCAAGAAAAGCTTGTGATACTACCTCAGAAGATTTTCTGGGAACTGAGATGTTGTAATACAGAAAAAAAATCAAATAATGTAGGTATTGATTGTTGGTGATGGATTGCAATGTCTGGTGAAAGAGAGGGAAGAATTGTGTATGTAATGTTTTCCTGTGATACATGAGCCACCAGAAAACAAATTTTACCATCTACCTCCAGCATTCTATCAGCATCAAGAGAACGCTTTTGCCTCAGTCGTACAACATCTGGTCTAAGTCACCTCATGTATTTCATTAGCTGGACATATTTTTTAGTCCCAGTTGACTAGGAGTGCATCTCAAGAAGAGATGTAGCAGTGAAAATAACTAAATGTCTGTTTCTCTAAATAGATACAGAAAAATCTCCTAGTAAGTCATTTCAGTATTTAATCTTCCTCCCAAGTGAGCAGCTTCTCCAGACTCTCACAACACTGAAAAAAATGAGGAAGTAGAATGATTTGCCCTATCAAGTGAAAAATAGAAGCTATTCTTCTTGAAGTTTTGCACATTTTTAGTATATATGTAAATCCTAGCGTAAAAATTGGAATTATGTGAAGAAATTATTATCAGAGGAAAAGAAAAAGGGGCCTCTTAGCAGACCCCTCAACAACATCACCTTTGCCCACATCTATATCTTGAACATTCATTTGCATCCTAATCTTAGTGGATTTAGTTCTCTAGCCTATTTCAGCTTGTGATGTTTATGCACAAAACTTGCCGTGTTTTAATTAGGACTTTCCTTATATGCAAGTTCTTCTCTCAACATGAGCGAGAGTACAGAACTAAGCCTGTAGTGTTTTCAAAACTTCAAAATACCAGATTCTGTGCAGGGATAGAAGGGTGAAATTTTGCATTAAACAGGAGGTCAGGCTGGATGATCTAATGGTCCCTTCTGGCCATAAAAGCAATGAATCTATGAGAAAAGCACTCTGATATCATATGATGAAAAGCACAATTAAATTGGCAAGTGTTATCTTGATGTTCCCAAGACAAATCCCCTGAGCAATCTATCCCCTTGTCTTCCTCTCTCCCCCTCCTCTACCATTAGATTCCAGAACACATGCTCTGTTAAAGTCATTGTTGCTAAAACCATTTTGATAGCTGGCTCCACAGAGTCTCCTACTAAATCCAGTGTTCAAGGCTGTGGGAGTGCTCACTTCTTAAATGAAGACACATTTCTCCAAGGCATTTTGCACTCTCTTCTTTCAGATTGCTCAGCTAAAGGCTTTTTCAAGACATTATCAGTTATTAATAATTGTGATGATTCATGATTTATTCATAACCATTTATACATTTGCCATATGCTGTCTGCACATGCAAACTGCTTTTCTGAAACACACAAATGTGGCACAGTGCTTCTTACAATTCATACCCAGTAAACAGATGACAGCAAAAGATTAATGAAATGAGAAATGCAATAAGACATCCTGCAAGGCTTCAGTTTTGAACTTTTGAGTTAAATGTTGCAGAGGAATTGTCTTTAGCAGTATCAAAACTAGAATAAGCAGGAGGGAGAATAGCATGAAAGGCGAAGTCTAATGCCACAAGTAACACCTTATTCTGCTTTTATTCTGGCCCCTGTAATGATAATTAGAGAGTGAGACTACATCTACTCATCAGGGAAGACACAACTCAGGGTAAAGATGGCAGTATCTTAGCTGTTTTTTTCTGTCACAGTCCTTGAGAATTGTTAAGTGTGCCAGTGGAGGCACCCACCAAATGCATACATTTGTGAGGGATCATTATGTGAACTTTATGTACTATTTCAGTAAGGAACTTGTAGGAAAAATACCTGCAAGACCTTGACTTTCCAGTGCTACATCATACTGAAATAAAAGCTGAAAAAAAATAGTTTTGAAATTTGGAAACAGGTCTTCTGCGTAAGATAGCTCTGGACAAAAATTTTGAAGCCATCTCTCTATTGCTTCCTCAGAGAAAAAGTCCATTCTTACTGTTCATTTAGCAACTTCCTGGATGTCATATATTTTTATAGAGAACAAGCCTATGATGATTTTACACTCCTTATATAGAGTAGAAAATTACAGTCACCCTACATGATGATCCCTAGCATACTTTTTAAAAAAACAATGTGTAACACAGGATGACAGTGACCAGACTGGAACAACTAGCATCACTTTCCAGGTAGCCCAACACAGAATGTGAAATCATGCTGTCCATGCATATACTCAGACTCCAAACTGAACTCTGAAAGATAACCCTTCTCCTTGCAAACATTAATGCAAATTTGAATGGGTTTGTTATGTGGATCTTGCTAAATCTGTATTAATTCCTGCTGCCTTCAGAAGATTGTTTCTGATGAACAAAATTGGAACACATCAAAACCACACACAAAACCACAAACACATCAAAACCTTGCAAACATAAAATTTCAAGTAATAAAAGCATCAAAAATTAAGATGAAAAAGACCAAAATCCAGAATGTATTTTTATAATGTGGCATTAATTATGTGTTCGCACATTTTTACTTAAATGCCTATAAAATCATGTTTTGGTGGACCCTGCCACTAACACTGATTTAGAAATCTTCTTTAAAGGAGAAAAAAAAAAAAAAAAAGATACTAAAATGCCTTACCTCTTTGTAGTCTCCTATGTTATAAAAAGGATGTATTAATGATTCTAGTTAAATGCATCCAAATACTAAGAATAATGTTAGAGGAAAAATTAAAAAGAATAATTGAAATGACTAATTTCAATTATCAGAAATAGATCATATGTGTGTGGGTGGAAAAATGTTACTTCATTATTCATTTGCACTATATATGTAATGATCATTTCACAAACTCAGGCTGATTTTCATTTATCATCCCTACAATAGTGTTGTACTGCATGTTGGGTTGCATATACAGGATAGAGAACAGTTCATTTAGTGTATTTATTTTGTAATATCATTTTACACTCTGGGAGTTATGCATTAGTTTTAATCTATTTTAACAATTGCAATGCCACAGCTAGAGAACATAGACAAGATATTTGGGCACTAATTGGGCTTTTTGCTAAGTTATGACTTGATAGTTTTTAAAAACATGGTTGCAATGAATTTTCAGGCATTATTGTCTTCTCTCATCCATGCTAATCAGTGCCCTGTAGCACAGTGGGTCTTACATTTAATGGAGCAATATGAAGCTCTTGCCAGCATTCAAGCAATTGATTCCATAGAAGGGGCACTATATAAATCAAGACAAAGTAAAACTGCTGTTCTACAATCTTGGAATAAGAGAACCCTTTTTCTTATCTGAGGCACTCAAAGACTCTCCTGCTGCGCTTATGTTGATTGTACTTCCTTTATCTTCTCTTCAGTTTTGGTTTTCTCACTTTTTTCAGTCCCTTTAGTGCTAGTTTAACAGTGCAGTGCAGCCTCATCTACCCAAGCCTGCTTCCATTTTGTTCCTTCAAAACTTTGAGAAGATAAGGAATAGAGATCTCTTCCACATAATTGCTTCCTGAAATTGTTTCTTTCCCATAACTGCATAATTATAATCTGACTATTAGTAAATGAATTTAGTTTATTTGACCTGACCTAAATTCCCAGGACACCTTCTACTCCTACTGTTTTGATGTGTACACCAAATTTGCACACAATGTATTAGTTAAAACTTGTTACTAACCCAGAAATACCGTTAGAAAAATAAGTCATTCATTTAGGACAGTTTATGTCCCAAAACAGTGTCTAGCTGAGTATTTATTCAATATGTTTTATCAATGATCTGCAAGCAAAATATTAATTCATAACTGATGAAAGGATAACACAAAGAACATAAGATAAACATATAGTAAATGGTGCAATAATATGATGCTCAGCAATATGCATTAATCTGAGGAGAGTCAAATGTAGCATCCACTATCTGGGAAACAAAGACTTTAGGCCATTGATACACAACAGGCTTGAGAAAGCAAAAACTTTTAAAATGACAGAGGCTGTAAAACATGAAAAACCATAATAGATTCAAAGAATGGGCAAACTGCTATAGTTTAAAATAAATTGTTATGAGGAGAAATAGTATTTGCTTTGAGTTAGAGCAGTACTGGAGAAAATCGTGTTTATTTCCAGTGTTCCTGTTCCACTAACAGTACTGGAAAGTTTTGGAGTTTCAGAGGAAAACTGCAGGAATAGTGTATGGTCTGAAAATTTCTTTTCTAAGAAGCTTAAAAGACTCCATCAGCAACATATCCCAAAAAAGGTTACAAGGTGACATAACCACAGTCCGTAGTAACCACATGGGGACAACGTGAACTAGGCTGTAACACTCCAAATACATTACCAGTCCAATCCATTAACAAATGCAGGGGAAGTGGAAATGTTTCCTGAATAAATTATTGCCTAGCCCCCCCACCCCCACCAGCTTACAAAAGTTTTCTACCAGGTCTGGGAGAAAGCTGAAACCAGCAAAATAATTATCAGGACTGAGATGCATATTTAACATTTAAATGAATATCTGAGTAATTTGCCAGGGAAAATCCTGAATTTTCCTGGTGAAAATTTTGCTGGGAGAAACCCTGGTGACATTCAGTCTATCAAACTGTAGGGTGTTGTGTGCATTGACATCTATATCTAGACATTCTTATTAACTACAAACTCTATATTAATGATTTATCTAGTCTGCTTTAGAAATCTGCCCTGCATTACACCCTGGCAGTATCTATGCCTTAGATGAGTAGATCATACATATGTGTTTGACTTATAGATGACAATCTGAAGAGAAATGACTTATCACTTCTGTATCTTTAAATTAAGTCAGGCTGTCAGAAGATCTGGTCTTGGTACAACAGTTACTGGGGGAAGTGATGTGCTTTCTAATATTCACATCACCAAATTGGAATTGTCTCATGTGAGTTAATATATCAAAGAACTCCCCAAGGATCTTATCTCCTTATCATTCTCTAGATGAACAAACTCCCTGCTATTATATTTGTTTCATACTTCTTTTTGTTTTGTCATCAATGTCAAATATACAGCACCTTTCCAGATCTTTCTCTATGTGTTTGCAGTCAATTCTATACAGTATGTTTGTTCGTTTGGTTTTGGTTTTGGTTTGGCTTGGTTTTGGCTTGTTTTATTTAAAGTGTGAGAGGAACAGAGGAAAAATCTATCCTTTTCTGGTGATATTTCTGAGAAAACAAGAAAAAATTAAATGCCAGATTGATGGCATTTTAACCTGAGCCTATGTCACTGGTAGTAGATAACAAATTGTGGTATAATTTGTTTCTCATTGCTCTTACTGGAAAAGAAAATTGCCAGTTTGTGAATTATGAGTCTGCAGACAGGGCCGAATTGGCTTGTATTCACACCAAAGTAATTTAATTGAAATCAGTGAATTTGCACTAATGTAACTGCAGAAATTGTCCTCTTGTGCCTACTGGAACACAGCCCAACAGCCACTTGACTTACTTCTGCTTAAGACTTGCTCTGCATGAATGTCTAGTATTTTGCTTGCAGTGAGCTATGTAATATTCATAGTTTAATAGCACATATTCTACAAATAGGCTGGGTAGGTGCAAGAAGACTACATCCAAGCATTACCACATATTTGCTCTGTTGACCTCTGTACCTGATCAATCACATGAAGTAGTTACAGCTGGGACTCAAATAAGGAATTCCAACTTTCAAAATGTTCCCTCTGCTACTATGCAAATGTTAGCAAAGACCCTCTGTTGTAATTAGCCCAGATTTCCTTACAATATCTGTTATAAAAAAGTACCATGAATATTCATGGCCAATTCATTTGAATTATGAACATTCATGAATAAATCATTTGGCTGAATACAGGATACCGTATGTTGTGTTTCATGGCTCCTGTGATTTATTCCATAGTGCTACAATTTGTAATATTAGTAGCTATCATAAAGTTTATTTTTTAAGCCTTCATTTCCAGCTGTGACCATAGCACTCAGGGAATCAGGTAAGTCATTCCTTATACCCCTGTAAGGTCAGTTCCCAGCCTAGATATATAATGCAGATTCACTGCTCTGCTCTTCTCCTGTGGACACTCATTACTGATTTTGTAAGGTGCCTTTGTTCTTTTGGTGCGTAATGCTAAGCCAGCAAAGAGGAAATACCATGACATGGAGAATACCACACGATACCAGACTAAGAAGTGCAGCTGACTGCCCACAGACATTGTACACTCCATCCTTGGAGGTCTTCCAGGATGGGATTGGATAAAACCTTGAGCAACCTGATCAAATTTGGAAATACAGGGTAAGAACTGGTGAGATGTTAACACAGATGGCTGTTAACACAGATGTACTTTTAATATGGCCAGAGGTAAGGAGGAAGTGCAGAATAAAAAGTTTCATATTCTAACAGATTGTTTCATGTCTCTGGGTTTTGGTTTGTTGTTTTTTTTTTATTCTGTTATGAGAGAAATTAAACATTGTCAATGAAATTTGTGGTTGCAATATTGTCCTTTAGAGAAAACACCAAGAGAGACCATTAATTTTCTCTCCTCTTCTTTCTTTTCTGCATGTATACCATTCTGCATTTTGGCATCTCTTGGAAATAACTGAATTAGCAATGATTTATTCATATGCACTTACTGACCATTAGCTAAGTTTGAAGAGCAGAGACACTATCACATGACCAAACACTTTTCATATGGGGTAAAGTAGGAGACTGAGACATTCACAGGCTATAACTGCTTAGTAATTGAGTTCCTTTATCATGGCTGATTAATAAACAGATGCTAGGAAATCAAGACCTCATTACCAAGAATATTTGAGCCAAAAAGGAGGATATGTGTTTCTGAATAATCTCTGTGGGGACAAAGTGTGTCCTGTTAACTTTGTAGCTAAATTTCTCAGTAGCAGTGATTAGTGAGAAAATAAGCTGTGAAAGGAGATTATGTTCTGTAGTTACTTAATTTGAAGATGATAGAGTGCTTCCTGATAGGTATTGCCATCTAGATTTGACTTGCAAGAGATAGAGATGTTTCCATTAGAAATCACAGATTAATTCCAGCAAAAATACAGGGCAGATGTAAATTATAAACAAACAAACAAACAAACAAACAAATAAACAAACAAAAAACCCAACCCAAAACTTAATACATACAGACATCATAAGGGACATAGAAGATGGAAGGTGGAGTAATTTATGGAGTAATAGATCTATGCAGAAACTTACAGAAGGCAAGAAACAAGACTTTGAACTCCTGGTCAAGAGTGGCAATTATTATCTATTCCAAGACTCATTTGGGATGACTCTCATAACAAATTCCTTTCTAATCAGAGTCAGTAGATTTCTGATGTTGTGGACTTTAAATGCATCTCTGCTATGAAAAGAAAATTCTAATATGGGTTTGATGGGTGGACCACTAGATGGATAAGGAACTGGCTTGATGGCCGCATCCAAAGAGTGGCTGACCATGGCTCCATGTCCCAGTGGAGGCCAGTGACAAGCGGAGTCCCTCAGGGATCAGTCCTGGGACCTGTCTTATTCAACATCTTTGTCAGTGACATGGACAGTGGCATTGAGTGTACCCTCAGCAAGTTTGCTGATGACAGCAAGCTGTGTGGTGCAGCAGACACGCTGGAGGGAAGGGAGGCCATCCAGAGGGACCTGGACAGGCTGGAGAGGTGGGCACAAGCCAACCTCATGAAGTTCAAGAAGAGCAAGTGCAGGGTCCTGCATCTGGGTGGAGGCAATCCCAGGCACAAATCCAGGCTGGGCAGTGACTGGCTGGAAAGTAGCCCTGAGGAGAGAGACTTGGGGGTGCTGGTGGACAAAAAGCTCAACAGGAGCTCTCAATGTGCACTTGCAGCCCGCAAAGCCAATCAGATCCTGGGCTGCATCAGGAGAAGTGTGGCCAGCAGGTCAAGGGAGGTGATCCTCCCCCTCTACTCAGCCCTGGTGAGACCCCACCTGGAGTACTGCCTTCATTTCTGGAGCACCTATTACAAGAGGGATATGGACGTGCTGGAGCGTGTCCAGAGAAGGGCCACAAGGATGATCAGAGGGCTGGAGCACCTCTCCTATGAGGACAGACTGAAGGAGTTGGGGCTGTTCAGTCTGCAGAAGAGAAGGCTCCCAGGTTACCTCATAGTGGCCTTCCAGTACCTGAAGGGGGCCTAGAGGAAGGCTAGGGAGGGACTTGTCAGGATCTCAGGTAGTGATAGGACTAGGGGGAATGGAATGAAGGTGGAGGTGGGGAGATTCAGGCTAGCTGTGAGGAGGAGGTTCTTCACCATGAGAGTGGTGAGACCCTGGAATGTGTTGTCCAGGGAGGTGGTCGAGGCCCTGTCCCTGGAGGTGTTTAAGAGCAGGCTGGATGAGGCTCTGGCCATCCTGATCTAGTGTAAGGTGTCCCTGTCCATGGCAGGGGGGTTGGAACTAGATGATCCTTGTGGTCCCTTCCAACCCTGAATGAAACTATGAAACTATGAAACTATGAAACTATAATATGGCTGCCCTGGTCATAATTGCACTAGACATGGATATAAAATAGCTGGAAAGAACACAGCTTGTAACCAATCTGGATTTGAAAAACTATATTAGAGGAACAAAGAAATTGAAGAACTGTTTTTGTGTTTTACATAATCTCGTTTCATAGACACTGCATGGATATATCAAAGAATGGTTAAATTTTTGAATTAGAAGGAAATAAAGAATAGAGAATGAAATTAAGTGATTGATAGGAAATCATCACTAGACCTGAAAGAAATTACTTGGCCTCCTGTCTGAGTTGACTGATGTTATATTTGCAGAAACTAACTCCTTCAGTATCTATTTTGGTTATAGAAATTCAGGCTAACATTAATTAATAACATAATGGCTACATTATAAAAAGACTGTTCAGATGTAAAATCTTGATGACATAAACTGATGCAAAGTCTACCTGTATCTCATTTCTGTGACAGCTAAACTGGATAGACAATGTGAGAATTGCAGGACAGCTTGCAAGTAGGCTGAATTCAACATAAGACAGATCTTTGATTTCAGAAAAGCAAATGTTGAAGAACTGAGAAATCTATGGCTTGAAGACGCACAAGTCTGTTATTAGTGCTCCTTATTTTCTTCCGTGGTTTTGGAAGAGAAGACCCCAGAGATTTGTTGACTATTAAACAGCTGAATTGAAATTTCCTGAGGTCTTTAGGATTCTGTGTAATCAGAATTCAGTGGCAAGTTATGACAAGGCTTTGGAAGAGAGCAGATTAGAAGGCTAGAGTAGGCAGGACTAAGGGTAAACGTGATAACAGGCTTTAATATGTAACAGAACTAGAAAGTGGAAAGAAAATGTTTCAATATCTGTTGGAGATAAATGGGCCTCAGCTGCAGTAAAAGCAGTTACACATTAAGAATATATTTCAATATAAGGAGCTTTTAAGCTCATTTTAAATGGGAAAAAGGCATCACTCTAAAACAGGGGTGGAGGGTGGGGAGAATGGGGTGTGTAAACAAAAACTGAAAATAGCAGGCAATCAAACAGACATATGGGGGAGTCATCAGAACAAACTTTTGTTTGCTAAGGTTTATGGAGGAATAAAAAAATGTATAAAAGGTAAAAAGATTTATACTCAATGTTTTGAAAGGAGTTGTTAGTAGGTAAATTTTGCTTATGAAAAGCATTTTAATTTCTAAACTTTATATGGTATGATGGAGCAGATCTGTGTGCTTTAATATGTCTTATCATGCTTCTTGAGAATTTCTTGGTAGATCTCCCTCATCTTGGGCAGAATATTTCCCTAGCTTTTTCCTCAAATACATCTGAGAAAATTTTTGCTCCTAGTAGTTGTTTTGTGGTGGAAGGCCATCAGCATTCATATTTAAACTGAACAAATCCTGGAACAACAATTACAGGGTAGTTATTAAGGGAATTAGTCTTACTGGAATTGAGCATCAGAATGGCTGATGAATCATTATGAGAAATAAAAAGCATACAATTAAGAAGAGATGCCAGATATTTTAGTGAGACCAAAGCCAGACAGAAAGAACTGACATTATACCATGGAAGAAGCACTGTTCTTTGTGGAGGATGCATTGTCCCATTTGAAAAACAGACAGAATAAGAGAACTCTACCCAATTTCAACAATGATCTAACAGATTAAAAGCAAAGGTAAAATAAGACATAATAAATTACTTCTAAAAATGCTTTATTTTGCTGCATAGTCAAACAACTTTTTGAAAGAAGTGTCAGTTGTTACAAAATCACATTTTTGTGATTTTTTTGGTTTTCTTGATAATTTGTTTACCCTCTTATGATGCCTAGCCAAGAAAATCACAGAGGTCTCATGAGAAAATTGATTAGTCACTGGGAGGTAAAGAGAGTAAATAAGTGATCAACTATCTACAAGGCTTAGAAAGCATGGGCTGCAGAATCCTTCAGAGGAGTTGAAGCCCTGATAATTAGATGTAGGAATCCAGTTAGAGGAATGAGAAAGAACAAAAGTTAGACCCACTTACAAGAGATGCTGTCATGTTAGGGTTTAACATGTGTCTAACAGATCATGGAAAAATAACCTCTCTTCCATTGTCATGCTTCTAAGCTTCTTTGTTCAACTACCTAGCTAGATTAGGAAGGCTCTTAATAACAAAACAGCAAACTTATAATGGTTTAGCACAAGGGCTAGCCTGCCTGTGCCCCCAACAAAGAAAGTAAGGGGAAAAGTAGCACACACAATAACATATCATAATTGCAATGTGTAATTACCTTAGCTAATAATCTAATTAATCTAATAATACAATGCATAATTACCTTAGCTTAGGCTATTTGCAGAACTGCAGTGAAATACACAGGGTGAAAAAAACCACAGCATTAAACAGACATCCAAAGAAGCAGCTACCCAACTCCCACACCTTCCACCACCATGCCTGCAGAAAGGAACCAACACCCAAGAACCCAGAACCAGCACCCAGAACAGGAAACCTCCCATGTTGCAATCTGAACTTCAAGCCCCATAATACTTTCCTCCAGTTAACACTCTCATTTTTTTTCAAAGCTGGCATGACTGCAGCATGGTATGAATAACAGCAGCAGATTCAACTCAATCCATGGCAAAACTGTACTCTGCTTTCAAGTCATACCATAAGGTGATCTTATAACTAAGGCTGCATTTGCTGTAAATGAATAGCCATCTTATGCATACCAATAAACCATGCCTGGAAACTAAGAAATTCCCTTCTATCATACCAATTATCTTCCTCTTTTAATATAATTCAGTAATTTTATTAAAATAGATGCTATTTTTTTCCCTGGGAAATTAATTTTTCTTGTTTAAGTTTACAAACAAGAAACACTTTTGTGGAGGACGTAATATATAGAATTAGCAAAAGGGAGCAAATGATTTGACACATTAGTGATAGAAATATGTTGTAAGAGTCTCAGGAATAAAAGTCCGATACATGATTCTAAACTTTCTAGTTTTCACTTTGTATAGTATGTTAAATGGACTGTGATTTATTTTGGCTTTGATTTACATTTGGTACTGCTCTGGCAGTGAGCCTTAGAAAAAAAACCCTTAAACTGGGAGTAAATTTATGGCTCACTGTAATTTAAGAACATTTTGAGGTCATTTTATGCTAGCAGAGTGTAGGAAGACACTTGGGCTTCTGGTGTCTAGACTAACAGGGCAAAAAGGCCTTCTAAAACTCTGACAGAGCGAAGATTGATGAAGAAGTGAGACAAGCAGCCACCTCATCCTTAGCCCCCAGCACTTAGGATAAGCAGAAGCGTCTGAGCCAGGCAGCTAGTGCACCTGACCTTGTGAACAGGAGCAAAATCTACTGCTGCTCAGAGTGGTGTCAGACTCTGCCTATTTGTACAGCCTGTCAAGGTCCCTCTGGAGAGCCCTTCTACCCTCTGATAGATCAACACCTACTCCCAACTTGATGTCATTTGTAAATTTACTAATGGTGGACTCAATCCCCTCATCCAGATGATCAATAAAGATATTGAATAGGATTGGGCCCAACACCGATCCCTGGGGGACACCACTAGTGACTGGCTGCCAGCTGGATGTGGCACTATTCACTACCACTCTCTGGGCTCAGCCCTCCAGCCAGCTCCTAACCCAGCACAAAGCACTGCTGTCCAAGCCATGGGCTGACAGCTTGGCCAGGAGTTTGTTGTGGGGGACCGTGTCAAGGGCCTTGTTGAAGTCCAGGTAGACTACATCCACAGCCTTCCCCACATCCACCAGGTGGTCACCTGATCATAGAAGGAGATCAGGTTGGAGAGGCAGGACCTGCCCTTCCTAAATTCATGCTGGCTGGGCCTGATCCCTTGGCTGTCCTGCAAGTGCGCTGTGATTGCCCCCAAGATCTGCTCCATAATCTTGCCTGGCACTGAGGTCAGGCTGACAGACCTGCAGTTTGCAGGTTCCTCCATACAGCCCTTCTTGTGGATGGGCATCACACTGGCCAATTTCCAGTCATCTGGAACCTTTCTGGTAAGCCAGGACTGGTGCAAAATGGTAGAGAACGGCTTGACAAGCTCATCTGCCAGCTCTCTCAGCACCCTAGGATGGATCCAATCTGGTCCCTTGGACTTGTGAGTATTGAAGTGGCTCAGCAAGTCCATAACTACTTCCTCATGGATTTCAGGGAGATTATACTGCTCCCTGACCCCACCTACCATTTCAGGAGGCCAGTTATCCTGAAGTCCTACTGCTTTCCTGTTGAAAATGGAGGTAACGAAGGTATTTAGTACCTCAGCCTTTTCCTCATCTTTAGTTACAAGGTTCCACTTCAGGTCCAATAAAGAGTGGAGGTTCTTCCTGTCCCTCTTTTTAACATTAATATATTTCTAAAAATGCTTTTTATTGTGGCCCGTTTAAGTTATAATTGTGCTTTTGCCACTCTAATTTTTCCCCTACATGATCTAACCATATCCTTAAATGTATCACGAGTTGCCTCCCCCCCTTTCCAAAGGTGATACACCATCTTCCTTTTCTCTTAATTCCTTCAAGAGATGCTTGTCCATACAGGCTGGTCTCCTTCCCCACCAGCTCATCTTTTGGCACATGGGCACAGCCTGTTCCTGTGCCCTGAGGAGTTCCAGATTGAAGTAGGTCCAACCGTCCTGGACTCCTCTGTTCTTAAGGGCTGCTACCCAGGATAGTCTCTGCATTAGTTGATTAAATAAGCTGAAGTCTGTCCTCTGGAAGTCCAAAGTAAGGGTTTTGTTATTGCTCTGATTTTAACCCACAGGCACTCAATCCTTTCTTTCTTTACCTCAAGTTCTGTGGCATCAACAGATTCCCTAATATACAGGGCCACCCCTCCTCCTCTTCTCCCTCACCTGTCTCTCCTAAAGAGCTTGTTACCATCCCGTGCTGTACTCCAATTGTGTGAATCGTCCCACCATGTTTCTGTAATGGCAACTAAGTCATAGTTTTCCTGGTGAACCAAGACTTCCAGTTCCTCTTGTTTGTTACCCATACTGTGTGGATTGGTCTACATGCACTTCAGCTGGGCTGTTGATTTCTCATCTAACTCTAGTTTATGAGAAGGAGCTGGAAGCCTTGCTGCGGCAGGAAAGTTATGATGTAGTTGCCATCACAGAGACGTGGTGGGATGACTCACATGACTGGAGCGCTGCAATTGATGGCTACAGGCTCTTCAGGAGAGACAGGCAAGGAAGAAGGGGTGGAGGGGTGGCCCTGTACGTCAGGGAGGCACTAGATGCCATTGAGACAGAGATTAGGGACGATCGGGTTGAGTGCCTGTGGGTAAGAATTAGAGGGAAGGCCAACAGGGCTGACATCCTGGTAGGAGTCTGTTATAGACCACCCAACCAGGAGGAAGATGTTGATGAGTCATCCTATAGGCAGCTTAAGGCTGTCTCAAGATCGCCTGACCTTGTTCTCATGGGCGACTTCAACTTGCCTGATATCTGCTGGGATCTTAACATAGCAGAGAAGTGGCAATCTAGGAGGTTCTTAGAATGCATGGAGGACAGCTTCTTATCCCAGGTGCTGCGAGAGCCTACCAGGGGCAAGGCTATGCTTGACCTCCTCTTCACCAATAGGGAAGGGTTGGTGGGTGATGTGGTGGTCGGAGGGTGCTTAGGGGCCAGTGACCACGAGATAATTGAATTCTCATTATTTGGTCAAGCTAAGAGGGGTAGCAAGAAGACCTCCACTCTGGATTTCCGGAGGCGGACTTCAGGCTACTCAAGGAACTAATTCAGAGGGTTCCTTGGGATAAAGCCCTTAAAAACAAAGGGGTCCAGGAGAGCTGGTCCTACTTCAAGGAAGAACTGTTGAAGGCTCAGGGGCAGGCTGTGCCAATGTGCCGGAAGATGAGCCGCCGGGGCAGACGGCCAGCCTGGATTGGTTAAAGAACTTTTAATGGAACTAAGGGAAAAAAAGAGGGTGTATCACCTTTGGAAGAGAGGAGGCAACCCGTGAAAAATTTAAGGATGTTGCTAGGTCTTGCAGGAAGAAAATTAGGGAGGCAAAAGCGCAGTTGGAGCTTAGTCTGGCCTCTGCTGTGAAGGACAACAAAAAGTCCTCCTATAAATACATTAATAGCAAGAGGAAGGGCAGAGACAACCTCCACTCCTTGGTGGACACGGAGGGGAATGTTGTGATAAGGGATGAGGAAAAGGCAGAGATACTTAACACTTTCTTTGCCTCAATTTTTACTAGCAGGACAGAATGTCTTCCAGACAGCTGGCCTGCAGAGCTGGCAGAAGGAGCCAGGGAGCAGCATAGTTTTCCACTGTTCCAGTATGGGGTAGTTGGTGATCTGCTCAGCCGCCTGAATCCCCACAAGTCCATGGGACCAGATGGGATCCATCCTAGGGTGCTGAGGGAGCTGTCAGGGGAGCTGGCCAAGCCCCTCTCCATCATTTTTCAGCAGTCCTGGCTCACTGGCAAGGTCCCAGAGGACTGGAAGCTGGCCACCGTGGTGCCCATCCATAAGAAGGGCCGGTTGGATGAGCCAGGGAATTACAGACCTGTCAGCCTGACCTCAGTGCCAGGCAAGATCATGGAACAGGTCATCCTGAGTGCATTAACACAGCACTTAGAGGATGGCCAAGGGATCAGGCTCAGCCAACATGGATTTAGGAAGGGCAGGTCCTGCCTGACCAACCTGATCTCCTTCTATGATCAGGTGACCTGCCTGGTGGATGTGGGGAGGCCTGTGGATGTAGTTTACCTGGACCTCAGCAAGGCCTTTGACACCGTCCCCCATAGCAAACTCCTGGCCAAGCTGTCAGCCCATGGCTTGGACAGCAGCACTCTGAGCTGGGTTAGGAACTGGCTGGATGGCCGAACCCGGAGAGTGGTGGTGAATGGTGTCACATCCGGCTGGCGGCCAGTCAGTAGTGGAGTCCCCCAGGGATCAGTGCTGGGCCCCATCCTCTTTAACATCTTTGTTGATGATCTGGATGAGGGCATTGAGTCTATCATCAGTAAATTTGCTGATGGCATCAAGCTGGGGACAGGAGTTGATCTGCTAGAGGGTGGAGAGGCTTTGCAGAGCGACCACGACAGGCTGGACAGATGGGCAGAGTCCAACGGCATGAGATTTAACGCATCCAAGTGCCGGGTTCTGCACATTGGCCACAACAACCCCATGCAGTGCTACAGGCTGGGGTCAGAGTGGCTGGAGAGCAGCCAGGCGGAGAGGGACCTGGGGGTGCTGGTTGATGGTAGGATGAACATGAGCCTGCAGTGTGCCCAGGCAGCCAAGAGGGCCAATGGCATCCTGGCCTGCATTAAGAACAGTGTGGCCAGCAGGAGCAGGGAGGTCATTCTGCCCCTGTACACTGCACTGGTTAGGCCACACCTCGAGTCCTGTGTCCAGTTCTGGGCCCCTCAGTTTAGGAAGGAGGTTGACTTGCTGGAATGAGTCCAGAGAAGGGCAACGAAGTTGGTGAGGGGCTTGGAACACACGCCCTATGAGGAGAGACTGAGGGAGCTGGGGCTGCTTAGCCTGGAGGGGAGGAGACTCAGGGGTGACCTTATTGCTCTCCACAACTACCTGAAGGGGGGTTGTAAACAGTCAGAGGTTGGTCTCTTCTCCCAGGCAACCAGCACCAGAACAAGAGGACACAGTCTCAGGCTGCGCCAGGGGAAGTTCAGGCTGGAGGTCAGGAGGAAGTTTTACACGGAGAGAGTGATTGCCCATTGGAATGGACTGCCTGGGGAGGTGGTGGAGTCGCCGTCACTGGAGGTGTTCAGGAGGAGACTTGACAGGGTGCTTGGTTAGATGGGTTAGTTGATTGGGTGGTGTTGGGTGATAGGTTGGACGTGATGATCTTGAAGGTCTCTTCCAACCTGGTTTATTCTATTCTATTCTATTCTCTCTCCTCTCCAGAAAGAATGGTTTCCTCACCTACGCCCTTCAAACCTAGTTTAAAGCCCTCCCAATGAGCCCTGCCAACTCTAGTGCTAGAGCCCTGTTGCCCTTTCTAGATAGATTGACCCCATCTAGGTCCAGCAGGTCAGGTGCGGTAAAAGTTGCCCCTTGATCAAGGAACCCAAAATTCCCCTGCTGGCACCATCCTTTGAGCCATTTGTTGATGGTATGGGTTCTCCTGATCCTTTCAGTGTATGCCCCTGCCACTGAAGGAACTGAGCAGAACACCACTTGAGCTCCTGCTCCATCAATCATCTGAGGGTCTTGCAATTGTTTTTGATTGTCCTGGTGCCCTTCTTATCGATCTCATCGCTTCCAGCTTGGATTACCAGCAATGGTTAGTAGTCAGAGGGCTGGATTCACTTTGGTAGTCTCCTGGTGATGTCCCTTACCTGGCCCTAGGTAGGCAGCAGACTTCCCTGTGAGATGGGTCAGGACAATATATAAGCCCCTCTGTTCCCCTCAGAAGAGAGTCACCAACAACAATTACCCTCTTCTTTTTCTTTATAGCACTAGTCCTGATGGTTGGTGGGGACTGATTTGCTTTAGGCATCCTCCTAGAAGTTTCCTCTTCTGCCTTCTCATCCACATTGCCCTCAACCTGCAGGGCCTCATACTTATTATGCAAGGGCAACGGGGGCTGGGATGGATTCCCCATGCTTCTCCTAACAGGAAGCTTCGGGTTGTTCTTGACCTTGCAGATCTCAATTTTATTCTTTTTCTACAAGACCATTGTCAGATGTAACATCGATTGAAAATATTTAATACTTAATGTAAATGAAGGTTGCAAATATTAAAAAAAAATATCACTTTTATTCTGTGTAATTTAAATGGTTTCCCTCATTTTTTATCTCTGAAGGTTGGAAAAAACAACAGAAAACTGTCAAAACATGAACAGAAGCAGTCTTACTATTCTAACACTACTGTTCTCTATAGGATAGCACAGAATTATTCAGTCAAAAGACATTTGGTCATCTCAGATAATGAGGTTTCCTTTCAAATGAGTCCTTTCAGTCATACAGCACACATCTTTGCATCCATCTGTATGGAGAAAACTAACAATCAGTTAGAAGTATCCTCTTCTAGCTTTTTCATCTTAAATTCAGCAGTAGCCTTTTGAGTCTTTATATTCTTTAAAGATTGATTACAGGTGTTCTGGCATATAAGGGCTACTTCAAATAGGGAAAAAACATGCATATTTGAATCACAGTGTTCCAACTATCTCTTCAGTTACCATATGATGAAATGGTAGCTATGACTATCAATTAATAAGCATAATGCTAGTCAAATACTGTCTATATTCTAATAAATTATCTGAAATAAAAGTAATTTAAATGCCATAACAGTGGCAACACTCATGTCTATACAATAAAATATGACATGTAATTCACAACTCAGAACTCCCAATTGCATTTCTCCACTATTCACAGTCTTGTAATATCCAATTACTTTTACAAATGCAATTGCAAATAGTTATGCCAAACAACCTCACATGTTTGTATCCACTGAGGACTTGTTATAAATTTGCCAATCTCAAACACGTCTTTAATCTCATTAAAGAGTTATCTTTCTACCCAGGGAACTTTGGCAAAATTAAAAGTTTATTTTTCTTTATGATATGGCTGCTATTGCTTTACTCCTTGCACAGAAACTTTATTGGAAAATCTCAAAGTAGTTTACAAACTTTAACAAATTAAGCTGCTTATCTCATTTGTCACATAGATAAGTGCTATTATCCTTGCTTTGTAGATATGAAAAAGTGAGCTATAGTAGTCCATGAATTTATTCATAAAGGTAAGCATTCTATATAGCAATGCTTAGAGATTGTGACAAAAATTAGATTTCACAGAAAGCTTTGGTATTTAATATCAAACATACTTTCATCATGAATAAACATGAAACAAAATATCAAGTTCAGTTCATAATTTGGCATCTGACTATGAAATCAAAGTGTATCACCTTGAGAAAAACATGTTTTTCTTCCAAAAATACTATAAGAGAGAAGTCAATCCTTCTTTTGTCTTCTGTAAAATACAAACAAAAAAACCCAAAACACTAAACCAAGTAAGCTTAAATAACAAAGCACTCTCTTTAGCCAACATACCAGAAGATAACAAATTACAGTTTATCCTCCAGGCCCTTAGCCAAAATTATCCATGAATTAGAAAGGTTAAAAGGACAGCATAATTTTTTCAATATTTATTCATAAAAAGCTTTTACAGTTTCAGAACACTAGTAATGGAATAGTCTGTATAACACTACACATGCCACCTCTTCACCTGTGAATTCTTCTTTCTGTAAGCTTTATCAATGTTTTTGGTTGTCCTCTAGACAAGCAATTTTAATTATACCATGTTCTGTTCTGCTCACTTAAAGGTCTTTTAGTTGTCTTGTTGTATTGGCATTTGAGCACTCTGGTCAATGTCTTTGGAAAGGGAGATGGAAAAAATGAACAGCCAGAGGAACTGAGATCACATTCTTATAGCAACCAAGAACTGGATGCTCAGAAAATCATCCTCTCACGGTCTTGGTCAACCGGCCACCTAAATCTTATGGATACAAAAATGGCCACACAGAATCAGACTGCAAGTGAATCTATTTGGTTTGGTTTTTGTTGTTGTTGTGTTTTTGTTTGTTTGTTTGTTTGTGTGTGTGTTTGTTTTCATTCTGACAGTGACCAAAATCATCAGGGTTTAAGGACAGAGCAATTACAGATAACACTTCCTCTGTGTACACTCCCATCCTCCAACCATCTGTTTTTCAGGCATGTCTTGAGTCAGAAGCAATCTCTATTTAGTATACGTCATTTAATTTCTCTTCCATGGACAGAACCTATAATCCCTTGATCCCAATGATGCTTCAGTTTAAGTGAAATCTTCAGAGGTTTAATATAGGATAAGGCTGGTCCTGTATTAAAGAAAAAGAAAAAAAAAAAATAAAAAGGAACCTCCCTCAACCTCCTAGTCACATTCTTCTTAATGCACCCCAGAGTAATTGGCCTTCTGGAACACAAAAGCACACCACTGGCTCATGGTGGGTGAGTGACTAGAATAGCATAATAGAATAATAGAATAAACCAGGTTGGAAGAGACTTTCAAGATCATTGCATCCAACCCATCAACCAATCCAACCCACCTAAACAACTAAACCATGACACCAAGCACCCCATCAAATCTCCTCCTGAACACCTCCAATGATGGTGACTCTACTACCTCCCCAGGCAGCCCATTCCAATGGGCAATCACTCTCTCTGTATAGAACTTCTTCCTGACTCTCAGTTCCTTCACAGCAGAGATACTTTCTAGCGTATCAGCCCCTAACCTGTGCTGGTCTGCAAGGTTGTTCTTCTTGAGGTACAGGACTGTACACTTGCCCATGTTGAGCTTCATTATATTCCCTTCTGCAAAATTTGTCATACAGGTTGTTGATGAAAAATTGATTAAGACTCGACCCTGGGGAACACCACTAGCTACAAGCCTCCAACTAAACTTTGCACTACTGGTCACATTCTTCTGAGCTCTGTTGTTCAGTTAGTTGTCAATCCACCTCACTATCCACTCATCTAATCCAAAGATTACCTTTCAGGATATTATGGAACACACTGTCAAAAGCTTTTCTGAAGTCAGGGTAGACAACATCCACTGCTCTCCATCTACCAGCTAGTCACACCATTATAGAAGACTATCAGACTGGTAAAACATGATTTCCCCTTCATGAATTAATTCTGACTGGTCCTGAGAGCCTTTTCCTCTGCATGCCTAGAAATGACCTCCAGAATGAGCTGTTCCATTACCTTTCTGTGGATGGTGGTGAGACTGACGGGCCTGTAGTTTCCTGGGTGCTCTTTCTCTGCCTTTTTGAAGACTGAAGTGGTATTTGCTTTCCTCCAGTCCTCAGACACATCTCCTATTTTCCACAGCCTTTCAAAAATGATGGAAAATGGATTAGCAATAACATTTGCCAACTCCTTTAGCATTCATGGGTGCATGGATTTGTGGGTGTCCAGCTTCTGTACATGGTCTCTAACCCAGTCCTCAACTAAGATTAATCTAGGACTTCAGTTTCTTACCTGTGAGACATCTATCTCTGTGCACACTCACTATTTGACAACTGCTCACCCACAAATTCAAAAAAATAGCCCTTTTATTTTTTTTTTTTTACAGAGTGCTGTTGTCACTTAGATAACAGGTTTAGACACTTTTAGATATAAGCCTGAATTTCTGGACCTTGGACTGATGCATTTTCCTTATAGTGGTTACTCGCATGGTTTTCAAAAAGATATTTGGGTTGCTTCTGTCAAGGGTACGTGTGTAATTTCTGTTGGCAGAAGCCAATAGTCATTTTTACTGCCTTGCATCAGCTTGAGGAATCATGGATCTACTTTACAGTTCTGTGGATAATCCTGAGGGTTCCTAGGATTCCACTGCAGGGACCACAAAAGGACCAAAGTGCATCAAGTATATATCACCCAGAATATATATTTTCTGCTCACGGATTTTCTTAATCTTTTCCATGACACAGAGTAAGAACTATTTAGAGGATTTCGTGCTCTAGTTCAGTGTCTGCTCACACTGTGCATATTGATCAGATGGTTCTCAGTGCAAAACTGCTCTGCTGGCCAAGAAGTCCATGCCATCATACAGGAAGACAAGAACACTCAGTGTAGGGCAAAGTATAAACATTTTTGATGACCCAATGATTAAGTCTTTTTATCTACCCATTAGCACTTTGATCTTTTATTCAATACTTGAACAGTCTGTCTTTTTCCGCACTCAAATATTTCCTCAGGCTGTAGCTGGTGATACTCTTGATTAGATGGGAGACACGTCTTTAGCGTGATGGATCCAGGAGAATGAACATCTGTCTTTTACTCACTTTCTTTAATTGATTGGAAGTTGTCACTGGGTTGTGCATATCTGTTTGAACACCAGAACAGGCTGCCCAGAGAGGTAGAGTAACATACTGTGTGACACTGTGTTGTGGAGTCTCCTTCTCTGGAGACATTCAAAACCTATTTGGACATGTTCCTGTGTGACCTACTCCATGTGATCCTGCTCTGGCAGAGGGGTTGGGCTAAACGATCTATTGCAGTCCCTTCCAACACCTAATATTCTGTGACTCTGTGATTCTATGTGTCCATATATTAATAGGTATTCCTTTGTTCTGACTTTGCTCGTAATACCTCAGCTGCACATTGAAAATGCAAATATGATGTTTTATGTTTTTATCAACACCATCAGCATAAGAAATGCATTCAAAAACCACATAAAAATTCACCTTGAGTCGGTTGTACTGTTCAGTCCTGACAGCAATGGCATTTTTGTTTCTATTCTTTATCAACCAGAAGTTAAAACTCTTAGCTGTGAGATTACATTGCTTAGTTTGGAAGCCTCAGTAGTATAGTAATTTACTTCAGAGAGCATGTAATTTTAAGTTCTTGCATAATACTGCACATTTTTATGGTATATCTAAACTTTGTAATTTTATTTCCCTTTGACAAATAAGTGCACACCAATGTTATGGAATTTTTCCCTCCATCACATTTGAATGAAATTGGAATGGAATGTTATATGCTAGGTTGGGAGTTCTGATCTCTGGAAACATAAAGGGTTTTCTACTTCCTTGGTTATGTATCCATTTCAAACATAACCGTATCTATCAATCTATTAATTTTCCCCTTCAATGACCTACAGGCTGTAACCAAAAAATTTAACAAAAACATAAAGCACTGGCTGGGTGAACAGGGCCAAAGAGTGGTAGTCAATGTAGTTAAATCCAGCTGGCAGCTGGTCACAGGTGGTGTTCCTCAGGGCTCAGTGCTGGGACCACTTCTGTTTAACATCTTTATTGATGACCTTGGTGAAGACATAACATGTGTCATCAGTAAGTTTGCAGATGACACCAAGTTAGGTGGGAGTGCTGATGTGCACAAGGGAGGGACTTGGATAGATTGGATCAAAGGGCCAATGTTCACAGGATGCCAGGCAGTCCTGCACTTGGGTCACAACAACCCAAGCAATATTACAGGCCTGGGGAAGTGTGGCTGGAAAGCTCTCTGGCAGAAAGGGACCTGGGGGCTCTAATCAAGAAGCAGCTGAATATGAGCAAGCAGTGTGCCCAGGGGGGCAAGAAAGCCAATAGCATCCTGGTTTGTATCAGGAATGCTGTGTCCAGCAGGAGTAGGGAGGTGATTGTCCCCTTGTACTCAGCTCTGGTGAGGCCACACCTTGAGTATTCTGTCCAGTTTTGGGCACCACAATACAGGAGAGATGTGGAGGTGCTGGAGTGAGTGCAGAGGAGAGCAATGAAGTGGTGAAGGGCCTGGAGAATGAACCTTATGAAGAGTGACTGAAGGAGCTGGGGCTGCTTAGTGTGAAAAAGAGAAGGCTGAGGGGAGACCAAATTACTGTCTACAACTATCTGAAAGTATGTAGTGAAGAGGCTAGTGCTGGTCTCTTCTCCCATGTAATTAGTGACAGAACAAGAGGGAACAGCCTCAATCTGTGACTGGACAGATTTAGACTGTCCAGATTTTTTCATTAAGAGTGGTCAGGCCTTGTAATATGCTGCCCAGGGAGGTGGTTGGGTCACCAACCCTGGATGTGTTTAAGGGTCACCTGGATGTGGTGCTTGGGGATATAGTTCAGGGGTGAACCTTACAGAGCAGGGTTATTGGTTGGACATGGTGATCCTGAGGGTTTTTTCCAACCTGACAGTTTCTATGATTCTGTGGTATGTTGAATGTTATCTTGATGGTTTGAGCTAGATGTTGTATGACTTGACCAAGCCAAGGCACATCTAATACTCAGTCTGGTATAAAGCAAAAAAGATCCCATGCACCATCATGCTATGTGTAGGACGATTCAGAGAAAATTTGTGCTTCTGTAGCATGAGACCTTTCTAACTGCAGGTCACATCACATCTTCCATATTATCTCAGAATTAAAGCAGAGTCAGTCATAATTCCAACTTTTAAAAAAAAAGTTAATTTTAGTAAAGATTTTATTTCAACCTTAGTTCTTTTTTCCACAGACATTTATTCTTTCCCTTCTGATAAACCACCTCAAAAAAGAGTTTCAGCCGTAATTTGATTCTGTACATCTGTCTTTTTCATACTGTGTCTCAGATAAAACAATGCAGATGAAATCCTACATATTCATATTCTGTTTTTTGAGCAGGAGGAAATGTGCTGAATAACTTTTACTTGCAGAAAATAATGTAACGGTTATCTTTTCCTGTGAGGCCAACCTAATATGTTATGCTGTCAAGTCACAGATACTCTAGAAAGTGGAACCAAGTCATGTTTAGACACTGTTTTTCCCCTCATTACCTAGCCATCGCATACATTATTCAAAATAATCAATTATACTATGAAAAATAAATAAGGCTATTCCTTTGGGGTGCATTTGCACCTCCAAGTTAGCTAATGTTATACAGTCTATAACTATCATCAGAAGAAACAAAGAGAACAACAACAACAAAAAAAGACCAGGGAATATAAGTCTCTGGGGAAATACTCTGGTAAATCCATTTTAAATGTATGCTCTGCCTAAGGCTGAGATGTATATGCGTACAAATATACATATATATTAGGCACTCAATTTACTACAGTAAGTAGAGAAAGAATTGCAAGTCAGAAAATGTGGAATTCTTTCACTGCAGTGAATATCCATCAGTGTTAAAGAGGTTATACAGTCTTAATAACAATAATAATAAAATTTATTAAAAACAATAAAAGAAGAAAGGCAAATTAGACTTTTGTTTCATTTTTAGTTCAGTTATGATTGTTCTGTGACCCTGAGGATAACATATTCTATCTGCCTAAAATCATAGTATATAGTAAATCTAATAATTAATATAACTGCATATGAATTATAAGTGTGAATATTGTTTGTAAAAATTAAGCTTTCTGAATGAAATCAACATAATTCTTTCACAGCAATAATGACTGACGGAACTGGAAGGCACTTTCTGTGCCTTGAAGTCCAAGCCCCTGCTTCTCTGTCAACTATATCTCATATCTTAGAATGCATGGAGGACAGCTTCTTATCCCAGGTGCTGTGAGAGCCTACCAGGGGCAAGGCTATGCTTGACCTCTGAGCTGGGTTAGGAACTGGCTGGATGGCCGAACCCGGAGAGTGGTGGTGAATGGTGTCACATCCAGCTGGCGGCCAGTCAGTAGTGGGGTCCCCCAGGGATCAGTGCTGGGCCCCATCCTCTTTAACATCATTGTTGATGATCTGGATGAGGGCATTGAGTCTATCATCAGTAAATTTGCTGATGACACCAAGCTGGGGACAGGAGTTGATCTGCTAGAGGGTTGAGAGGCTTTGCAGAGAGACCTCGACAGGCTGGACAGATGGGCAGAGTCCAACAGCATGAGATTTAATGCATCCAAGTGCCGGGTTCTGCACATTGGCCACAACAACCCCATGCAGTGCTACAGGCTAGGGTCAGAGTGGCTGGAGAGCAGCCAGGCAGAGAGGGACCTGGGGGTGCTGGTTGATGGTAAGATGAACATGGGCCTGCAGTGTGCCCAGGCAGCCAAGAGGGCCAATGGCATCCTGGCCTGCATCAAGAACAGTGTGGCCAGCAGGAGCAGGGAGGTCATTCTGCCCCTGTACACTGCACTGGTTAGGCCACACCTCGAGTCCTGTGTCCAGTTCTGGGCCCCTCAGTTTAGGAAGGATGTTGACTTGCTGGAATGAGTCCAGAGAAGGGCAACGAAGTTAGTGAGGGGTTTGGAACACACGCCCTATGAGGAGAGACTGAGGGAGCTGGGGCTGCTTAGCCTGGAGAGGAGGAGACTTAGGGGTGACCTCATTACTCTCCACAACTACCTGAAGGGGGGTTGTAAACAGGCAGAAGTTGGTCTCTTCTCCCAGGCAGCCAGCACCAGAACAAGAGGACACAGTCTCAGGCTGCGCCAGGGGAAGTTCAGGCTGGAGGTCAGGAGGAAGTTTTACACGGAGAGAGTGATTGCCCATTGGAATGGGCTGCCTGGGGAGGTGGTGGAGTTGCCATCACTGGAGGTGTTCAGGAGGAGACTTGACAGGGTGCTTGGTTACATGGGTTAGTTGATTGGGTGGTGTTGGGTGATAGGTTGGACGTGATGATCTTGAAGGTCTCTTCCAACCTGGTTTATTCTATTCTATTCTATTCTATTCTATTCTATTCTATTCTATTCTATTCTATTCTATTCTATTCTATTCTATTCTATTCTATTCTATTATTCTATTCTATTATTCTATTCTGTTCTATTCTATTCTATTCTATTCTATTCTATTCTATTCTATTCTATTCTATAATATTGCTGGGATACTCAAAACTAGAACCTTTCTCATACTAAATATTTTGAAAGGTTGTTGCAGAATCTTAATTTGTATATGGTTAAAAAAGCCCTCTCTGATTATTGATTTTAATGTGCTCACTGCAAATTTATGCATATTTTCTCTAATATATGCATTCCTTTTAGCTAAATTTTCATACGTAAATAACAATAACAACCTTTCTTAGTCTTCCATTTTTCAGGCTAAATGGACACAAGTCTTTCAGGTTTTTAATCATAAAATAGGGCTTCCCTCCACTTCATTACTCTTCACTCCTTTATTCCAGATAAAGGAAAGGATATTTCCTTAATTCCTTTGGATATATCATATGTATTTTGAGTAATGCACCTCCATTTCATAATGTATTTGGATATTTGGATCAGTTAATATGTCCAGATATTTCTCCTCCTCACTCATTTGCAAAGGTTGTCCTCCAAGTAAAGCAGGTAATTTTGTTGCTAATGTAAAAGTGCCTGACCATGCACATAGATATATTAAATTTACCTCTATTTTGTAAGTCTGGTGCTCAAGGTTGTTAAGGAGCTCCTGTATGACAGTGTCATCTCCCACTGCAGTTATGATGCATCTTAATATCATTTCAGATATGAATTTCAGTAGTTCATACCTGTTTTACACACAGTCCTTAATCATAGTATCATAGAATCATAGTATCAGTCAGGGTTGGAAGGGACCACAAGGATCATCTAGTTCCAACCCCCCTGCCATGGCCAGGGACACCCCACACTAGATCAGGATGGCCAGAGCCTCATCCAGCCTGCTCTTAAACACCCCCAGGGACAGGGCCTCGACCACCTCCCTGGACAACCCATTCCAGGGTCTCACCACTCTCATGGTGAAGAACCTCCTCCTCACAGCTAGCCTGAATCTCCCCACCTCCAGCTTCATTCCATTCCCCCTAGTCCTATCACTACCTGAGACCCTGAGAAGACCCTCCCCAGCCTTCCTGTAGGCCCTCTTCAGATACTGGAAGGCCACTATGAGGTAACCTGGGAGCCTTCTCTTCTGCAGACTGAACGGCCCCAACTCCTTCAGTCTGTCCTCATAGGAGAGGTGCTCCAGCCCTCTGATCATCCTTGTGGCCCTTCTCTGGACACGCTCCAGCACGTCCATATCCCTTTTGTAATAGGGGCTCCAGAACTGGATGCAGTACTCCAGGTGGGGTCTCAGCAGAGCTGAGTAGAGGACGAGGATCACCTCCCTTGACCTGCTGGCCACACTTCTCCTGATAGAATAGAATAGAATAGAATAGAATAGAATAGAATAGAATAGAATAGAATAGAATAGAATAGAATAGAATAGACCAGGTTGGAAGAGACCTTCAAGATCATCATGTCCAACCTATCATCCAACACCACCTAATCAACTAACCCATGCAACTAAGCACCCTGTCAAGTCTCCTCCTGAACACCTCCACTGATGGCGATTCCACCACCTCCCCGGGCAGTCCATTCCAATGGGCAATCACTCTCTCCGTGTAAAACTTCCTCCTGACCTCCAGCCTGAACCTCCTCTGGCACAGCCTGAGACTGTATCCCCTTGTTCTGGTACTGGCTGCCTGGGAGAAGAGACCAACCTCTGCCTGTCTACAACCTCCCTTCAGGTAGCTGAAGACAGCAATAAGGTCACCCCTGAGTCTCCTCTTCTCCAGGCTAAGTAGCCCCAGCTCCCTCAGCCTCTCCTCATAGGGCTTGTGTTCCAAGCCCCTCACCAACTTCGTTGTCCTTCTCTGGACATGCTCCAGCAAGTCAACCTCCTTCCTAAACTGAGGGGCCCAGAACTGGACACAGGACTCGAGGTGTGGCCTAACCAGTGCAGTATACAGGGGCAGAATGACCTCCCTGCTCCTGCTGGGCACACTGTTCTTGATGCAGGCCAGGATGCCATTGGCCCTTCTGGCCGCCTGGGCACACTGCAGGCTCATGTTCAGCCTGCCATCAACCAGCACCCCCAGGTCCCTCTCTGCCTGGCTGCTCTCCAGCCACTCTGACCCTAGCCTGTAGCCCTGCATGGGGTTGTTGTGGCCAATGTGCAGAACCCGGCACTTGGATGCGTTAAATCTCATGCTGTTGGATTCTGCCCATCTGTCCAGCCTGTCGAGGTCTCTCTGCAGAGCCTCTCAACCCTCCAGCAGATCAACTCCTGTCCCCAGCTTGGTGTCCTCTGCAAATTTACTGATGATAGACTCAATGCCCTTATCCAGATCATCAACAAAGATGTTAAAGAGCACAGGGCCCAGCACTGGTCCTTGGGGGACTCCACTACTGACTGGCCGCCAGCTGGATGTGGCACCATTCACCACCACTCTCTGCGCTTGGCCATCCAGCCAGTTCCTAAACCCAGTGCAGTCTGCTCCCGTCCAAGCCATGGGCTGACAGCTTGGCCAGGAGTTTGCTATGGGGGACGGTGTCAAAGGCCTTGCTGAACTCCAGGTAGACTACATCCACAGGCCTCCCCACATCCACCAGGCGGGTCATCTGCTTGTAGAAGGAGATCAGGTTGGTCAGGCAGGACCTGCCCTTCCTAAATCCATGCTGGCTAAGCCTGATCCCTTGGCCATCCTTTAAGTGCTGTGTGATTGCACTCAGGATGACCTGTTCCATGATCTTGCCTGGCACTGAGGTTAGGCTGACAGGCCTATAATTCCCTGGCTCATCCAACCGGCCCTTCTTGTGGATGGGCACAACGTTGGCCAGCTTCCAGTCCTCTGGGAGATCTCCAGTGAGCCAGGACTGCTGAAAAATGATGGAGAGCGGCTTGGCCAGCTCCTCTGACAGCTCCCTCAGAACCCTAGGATGGATCCCATCTGGTCCCATGGACTTGTGGGTATCCAAGCAGCTGAGCAGATCACGAAGTACCCCATTCTGGAAGAGAGGAAAACTATGCTGCTCCCTGGCTCCTTCTGCCAGCTCTGCAGGCCAGCTGTCTGGAAGACATTCTGTCCTGCTAGTAAAAATTGAGGCAAAGAAGGTGTTAAGTATCTCTGCCTTTTCCTCATCCCTTGATACAACGTTCCCCTCCGTGTCCACCAAGGAGTGGAGGTTGTCTCTGCCCTTCCTCTTGCTATTAATGTATTTATAGGAGGACTTTTTGTTATCCTTCACAGCAGAGGCCAGACTAAGCTCCAACTGCGCTTTTGCCTCCCTAATTTTCTTCCTGCAAGACCTAGCAACATCCTTAAATTTTTCACGGGTTGCCTCCCCTCTCTTCCAAAGGTGATACACCCTCTTTTTTTCCCTTAGTTCCATTCGTCATAGGAGACTCCCTACTCCTACATAGGAGTTCATCATAGGAGACTCCCTACTGAGGGGAACAGAGGGCCCAATATGCAGACCAGACCAATTTCATAGAGCGGTCAGCTGCCTCCCTGGTGCCCAAGTAAAAGACGTTGTAGATAGAATTCCCAACCTCGTGAGTCCTTCAGACTACTACCCACTGCTGGTCTTTCAGGTGGGCAGTGATGATGTAACAATGAGAGGCTCACAATCTATTAAAAAAGACTTCAGAACTTTAGGGCAAATGCTAAAGGGATCAGGGGCTCAAGTCGTGTTCTCAGCCATCCCTCTAACGTCAGCAATGGATGAGGACACACTGAGGAAGGGCCGACAGATCAATTCATGGCTCAGGGCTGGTGCCATCGACAGGGCTTTGGGTTCCACAATCATGGATTGGTTTTCAAGGCACCTGAGCTGAAAACAACTCATGGGACACACTTGTCCCAGAGTGGGATAAGAATCCTGGGGCAGGAATTGGCAGGGCTCATTGATAGGGCTTTAAACTAGATTTGAAGGGGGAAGGGGTTTATAGTCTCCTGCTGGCTGGTGACAAACAGAGGGGCAGCTCACCAGCAGTAGAGAGAAGGAGAGATGGTAAGGGCTCTCAACTTGCTGCCCTGAGGCAAGCCACGAATGATCCACCAGGACATTCTGTGGAAACCGAGGGGAATTGGCACAAGAGGAGGCCAGGGCCAGCCCAGCTGAAGTGCTTCTATGCGAATGCGCGCAGCTTGGGCAACAAACAGGATGAGTTAAGGGCCACTGTGCTGCTGGGATGCCACGACATAGTGGCAGTTACTGAAACTTGGTGGGATGAATCCCATGACTGGAATGTAGGCATAGATGGGTATAAACTCTTAGGAAGGATAGGCAGGGAAGGAGAGGAGGAGGTGTTGCCCTCTATGTCAGTAGCCAGTTGGAATCAGTGGAGCTCCAACTGGGGAGGGATGATGAGCTAGTTGAGAGCGTATGGGTTAAAATTAAAGGCAGGACAGGGGAAGGAGATATTACTGTGGGGGTCTCCTACAGGCCACCTGACCAGCAGATCCAAGCAGATGAGGCCCTCCATAGGCAAATAGAAGCGGCTTCCAGGTCACAAGCCCTGGTCCTCATGGGTGATTTCAACCACCCGGACATCTGCTGGAGGGACAACACAGCAAGGCACCAGCAATCCAGGATGTTCCTGGACTGCATAGAAGACAACTTCCTCCTCCAAATGGTAGAGGAACCAACAAGAAATGGTGCTATGCTGGACCTTGTTCTCACCAACAGGGAAGGGCTGGTAAGCAATGTGAGGCTCAGAGATGGCCTTGGCTGCAGTGACCATGAAGCAGTTGAATTTAACATCCTCAGGGCAATCAGGAGGAAGTATTCCAAGCTCACGACCCTAGACTTTAGGCGTGCAGATTTTGATCGCTTCAGGGATCTGCTAGCCAAAGTGTCGTGGGACAAAGCCCTGGAGGGAAGAGGGACCCAGGATAGCTGGTCAATATTCAAGGACCACCTCCTCTGTGTCCAGGAGCTCTGTGTACCAACAAAGAGAAAAGCAGGTAAGAATGCTAGGAGGCCTGCCTGGATGGGCAAGGAGCTACTGGACACACTATTACTTAAAAGGAAACTCTACAGGAAGTGGAGGGAAGGACAGGTAGAACAGGGGGAATATAAGGAAGCTGCCCGAGCAGCGAGAGTCCTGGTTAGGAAAGCCAAAGCAGAGTTTGAATTGAATCTAGCCAGGAGATTAGAGGGAACACTAAGAACTTTTACAGTTATATTAATGGGAAGAAGAAGACTAGGGAAGGTGTGGGCCCCTCAGAAAGGAAAATGGTGACATGGTCACAAGGGATGAGGAAAAGGCTGAGGTACTTAATAACTTCTTTACCTCAGTCTTCACTGCAAGGGCCTCTAGCCACACTCCTGATGTTATGGAAGTCAAAGCCAGGGATGGGGAGGAAGAACTGCCCATTGTAAGTGCAGATCAGGTTCGTGATCATCTGAAGAACCTGAAAGTGTTCAAGTCCATGGGACCCGACGGATACACCCACGGGTACTAAGAGAAGTGGCAGATGAGGTTGCTAAACCCCTCTCTGTTATATTTCAAAAGTCATGGCAATCTGGTGAAGTCCCCACGGACTGGAAAAGGGGAAACATTGCCCCATCTTCAAAAAAGGGTAAGAAGGAGGAACCAGGGAACTACAGGCCAGTCAGTCTCACCTCTGTGCCTGGAAAGATCATGGAGCAGATCCTCCTGGAGTCACTACTTGCTCAAAAGAATAGTGAAGAGGTAATTGGGAACAGTCAGCATGGCTTTGCCAAGGGCAAATCCTGCCTGACCAACCTGGTGGCCTTCTATGAGCAGGTGACAACATTAATAGATGAGGGGCGAGCAACTGATGTTATTTACCTGGACCTGAGCAAAGCCTTTGACACTGTCCGCACCACATCCTGGTCTCCAAACTGGTGACACATGGGTTTGATGGGTGGACCACTAGATGGATAAGGAACTGGCTTGATGGCCGCACCCAAAGAGTGGCTGTCAATGGGTCCATGTCCCAGTGGAGGCCAGTGACAAGCGGAGTCCCTCAGGGATCAGTCCTGGGACCTGTCTTGTTCAACATCTTTGTGGGTGACATGGACAGTGGCATTGAGTGCACCCTCAGCAAGTTTGCTGATGACACCAAGCTGTGTGGTGCAGCAGACACACTGGAGGAAGGGAGGCCATCCAGAGGGACCTTGACAGGCTGGAGAGGTGGGCACAAGCCAACCTCATGAAGTTCAATAAGAGCAAGTGCAGGGTCCTGCATCTGGGTCGAGGCAATCCCAGGCACAAATCCAGGCTGGGCAGTGACTGGCTGGAAAGTAGCCCTGAGGAGAGAGACTTGGGGGTGCTGGTGGACAAAAAGCTCAACATGAGCTCTCAATGTGCACTTGCAGCCCGCAAGGCCAATCAGATCCTGGGCTGCATCAGGAGAAGTGTGGCTAACAGGTCGAGGGAGGTGATCCTCCCCCTCTACTCAGCCCTGGTGAGACCCCACCTGGAGTACTGTGTCCAGTTCTGGAGCCCCTATTACAAGAGGGATGTGGAGGTGCTGGAACGTGTCCAGAGAAGGGCCACAAGGATGATCAGAGGGCTGGAGCACCTCTCCTATGAGAGCAGACTGAAGGAGTTGGGGCTGTTCAGTCTGGAGAAGAGAAGGCTCCGAGGTGACCTAATTGTGGCCTTCCAGTATCTGAAGGGGGCCTACAGGAAGGCTAGGGAGGGACTTGTCAGGATGTCAGGTAGTGATAGGACTAGGGGGAATGGAATGAAGCTGGAGGTGGGGAGATTCAGGCTGGATGTGAGGAGGAGGTTCTTCACCATGAGAGTGGTGAGACCCTGGAATGGGTTGTCCAGGGAGGTGGTCGAGGCCCCGTCCCTGGGGGTGTTTAAGAGCAGGCTGGATGAGGCTCTGTCCAGCCTGATCTAGTGTGGGGTTTCCCTGCTCATGGCAGGGGGGTTGGAACTAGATGATCCTTGTGGTCCCTTCCAACCCTGAATGAAACTATGAAACTATAAAAGTTCTTTAACCATCCAGGCTGGCTGTCTGCCCCGGCGGCTCATCTTCCGGCACATTGGCACAGCCTGTCCCTGAGCCTTCAACAGTTCTTCCTTGAAGTAGGACCAGCTCTCCTGGACCCCTTTGTTTTTAAGGGCTTTATCCCAAGGAACCCTCTGAATTAGTTCCTTGAGTAGCCTGAAGTCCGCCCTCTGGAAATCCAGAGTGGAGGTCTTCTTGCTACCCCTCTTAGCTTGACCAAATAATGAGAATTCAATTATCTCATGGTCACTGACCCCTAAGCACCCTCTGACCACCACATCACCCACGAACCCTTCCCTATTGGTGAAGAGGAGGTCAAGCATAGCCTTGCCCCTGGTAGGCTCTCGCAGCACCTGGGATAAGAAGCTGTCCTCCATGCATTCTAAGAACCTCCTAGATTGCCTCCTTTCTGCTATCTTAAGATCCCAGCAGATATCAGGCAAGTTGAAGTCGCCCATGAGAACAGGGTCAGGCGATCTTGAGACAGCCTTAAGCTGCCTATAGAATGACTCATCAACATCCTCCTCCTGGTTGGGTGGTCTATAACAGACTCCTACCAGGATGTCAGCCCTGTTGGCCTTCCCTCTAATTCTTACCCACAGGCACTCAACCCAATCGTCCCTGATCTCCAGCTCAATGGCATCTAGTGCCTTCCTGATATAAAGGGCCACCCCTCCACCCCTTCTTCCTTGCCTGTCTCTCCTGAAGAGCTTGTAGCCATCAATTGCAGCACTCCAGTCATGTGAGTTGTCCCACCACGTCTCTGTGATGGCAACTACATCATAACTTTCCTGCTGCAGCAAGGCTTCCAGCTCCTCTTGTTTGTTGCCCATGCTTTGTGCATTAGTGTACATGCACTTCAGCCGGGCTGCTGGTTTCACCACTGGTTCTGGCTTATCACCCCGAGACTCCTGCTTGGGGGGACTGGTTTCAGCCCCTTCCCCCTTCAAAACTAGTTTAAAGCCCTATCTATGAGACCTGCCAATTCCCTTCCTAGAATCTTTTTCCCTTTGAGGGATAGGCCATTCTCGTACACTCTGATCTTACCCCTCCTCTGGGACAGATGTACTCCAACTCTTGCAGCCCAGGATGAAAGTATTTAATGTGATTAATCCCAAAATAAATTCTTGAAGAAATTACAAGTAATATTTCACCTTTCTGAAATGTCCCCTTCTAATATTATCCATTCTTGTGTCTTTTGGACAGTCTTTTACATGTATTACATTTTTAGTTGTAATCGCTCTGTAGTCCACTTTAACTAAAGATATTGTATCTGACACCATATGAAATGATTTACTGAAACCCAGATAGATTAAATCTACTCTGTCCTTTAACTAAAAAGTCTTATCACAGAAAGATATTAAGTTACAATAATACCATCTCTCTTCATAAGCCTGTGTTATATTTTTATCATATTTAGAAATTGTCTTAATGTATTAAATTATTGCTAGCTTTAAAATGCCGTTAAGTTTCCTTTTAGTATGTAATACATGGTATCAGGGCAGCAGCAAAGTGACCGTACTATTTTCTCCTTTGTTATGTATAGGAGATTCAAAAGCACCCAAAAAAATTGTTAGAAGAAAAAATTTACAATGTACCACTATTTTTATGTGTCAGTGTACCTTCAATAAAAGAAAAAAAAAATAGTTTACACAGTAAGTAACAATTTGTATTAATACATCCTCTTCTTGGAATTTGCCTTGAAGTTATGGGTTAAAAAGTTCCCTTTTTCTACATGCTGTGGAACTGCCAAAGATGCCTTCAAGGTTATATATTTACATGCACTGAAAATGAATTAAGTACACCATTTCACACAGCTGCAAATGTCCATCAGTCCTAAAAAATATGTAAATTCCTAAATCCTTAGTATTTTTCAAAGTATTACATGTAACTTCAACTTGGCTATAGAATAACAAAATCATAGGATCATAGAGTGGTTTAGATTGGAAAGGACCTTAAAAAGAAGCTAATTCCATCACCACACATCCCTCCTCACTGCTGTAAGCAGGGACATCTTCCACTGGACCAGGCTGCTCAAAACCTTTTCTTAATATCTAATCTAAAACTGTTTCAATTTTAAACCATTATCCCTTGTTTTATGACTGCACTCCCTAATGAAAAGTCTTCTGTCCACAAACAACAGGTCCAGCAGGGCATCTTCCCCAGCTTGGTCTCTCACCAGCTGTGGCAGGAATTTATTTTTCACACACTCCAAGAAACTCCTGGACCTCTCTACTGCATTGTATTTCCAGCAGACATCTGGAAAATGGAAATCTCTCACAAAGACAAGAGTTAGCAATTGTGATATTTCTCCCAGCTATTTATAGAATATTTTGTCTGGTTGAGCAGTCTGTAACAGATTCCCATGTCATATATGCCTTGTTCGCCTCCCTCCTGATTCTTACCCACAAACACTCAGTTCTGTTGTTACCATCAATAAGCTCTAGACAATCAAAACTCTCTCTAACATACTACACTGCTCTTTCTTTGTTTATCTGTTCTGAAGAATTTATACTCATCCATTGCAGTGCTCTTGTTGTGCAACTCATCCCACCATGTTTCTGTGATGACAGCTATGTTCACAGTTTTCCAGCTGTTACAATGGCTTCCAGTTCCTTCTGTTTGCTATCTATGCTGTGCCAAAAATGCACTTCAGTTGGGCTATTGATATCGCCACATTTTTAGGTAAGTAGTCTTAATTTCTTTGTGCCCATTCTCATGCACTTCCATGGCTTCTAACACTTTGCTAATGCTTGAATCTTTGCTACCACATGGATCTCCTTCCCTTATGGAGATGGACAAGGCACACCAAAGGACCTCACTAGCAGACAGACCCTCAGATATTGGCATGCCACACCCAGGCTTATCGACAGCAAGCCTATCCTTTCCTCCTTCAAACCAAGATTAAAGCTCTTTCAATGAGCCTGCTATTTCCTGTGTGAAGATTTGTAGGGAATGAAAATGAACTCTGTAGTTCTGAAAATTAAAAAAAAATAATAATTATAATAAATTTAAAAGGACAGAAAGCATAATTCCTTTCCCCTGAGTGTTATTCCTACTTTTTTTCTTTGTTCTTACATTTCACATGAGAGGAAAACTGTTTCCTTCTACAGGTATATTTTTGATTTAGGCATGTGGCTCTTACCTGTGATGGTTTTCTTAACCTGATCTCATTTAATCAGCAGGAGTTTTAAAATCCTAGTCAGATCAATTCTGTTTACATATAGGTAGCTTACTTAAGCAAGTAATTTCTCTTTCTGGTAAATTTCTAAAGACACTGGCTCTTATCTATTTTATAGAACGGAAAATACAGCACTTATTTTAAAATGGAATTATTCTAATTCTCTAATTAGAAGACAGACTTCTCTATCTTTGTGTTATGACATATCTACACAAAGGTGTATTTCTTTTAAATAAATACAATTATGAATTAAAACATTCAAAAACCTTGATCCAATAGAACACTTGATAATGTGATAAACTTCAAACACATGAGCAATATCTCTGAAGTCTGTGGGATTATTTCTGCAAGTGCTTCAATGGGCTAGGAAGAGCAACTGAGTGTCAAGTCACACTATTTCTGTATATTGGATTAACCATTTGAGCATATGTCTGAGTTTTACATTTTCTGCTTTATAAAGAATTCTATTATAAAATGTTAAATGGCCTTTTCAGCTGAAATTCTCTAGGGCTAGGGCTAAGAAGGCAAACCTTTCTGTTAATACTGTATTACTTTCAGTAAAATCATTTGAAGTTCATGTATTTACGGTGACCTGTCTCCAAGCACCTTGCTGAAAAATGTCACAATTAGCAGCAGACCCATGCTGAGGGTTTGATTACACAGTAAGGAACCTCTGGAAGCTTTCACCTCTGGAAATTTGACTTTAACTCTGTCAGTTTCAGTTTATTCCCGACTGAGCCTTTGTCCATATCACAACACTGTTACATAATTTAATGTGATGAGCACAGCAGTTCCTACAGGAGGGAGTAAAAGAATCAGAGAGGTATACAGCCCAGATAAATCCTTAGACAGAAAAGAAAAGCACTTCATCATACAGGCATTAGCACTCTGTAAAAGAAATGACAAAGTGGCAAACTGATAGATAAACAGATGGCTGGAGTCTTAGTGAACAGACAAAACACTTGCCATGAATTTGAAGATTAATGTAAGTGGGGTTTGCACCAGCTTGTGACAACGGCTTTAATTCTGGGAGTTACTGATGTCCTTGAAAAGTGCTAGTATATTCACAAAAAGGATTGTACAGCTGTAGCCAGGGTGTCAATTTAAAGGAAGATATTAAGGATTAAATCTAGTATTTCTTGCATTTTAGCAGATTACTAAGCACCAAGTTAGATACTGTAAATTCCATATGCATATTCTCAGTGTGCTGAAATCATTAAGCAATGCATCATAACCTAGCCTGCAGTAAAAATATCTTGAGACAAATGATTTTATAGAGTTATAGAACCATTGAATCATAAAATATCTCAAACTGGAAGGGGCCTGTAAGGATCATTGAGTCCAATTCCCTATTCCTAGCAGGAGTACCTAAATATCATTGAGAGCATTGTCCAGACACACCTTGAACTCTGATAGGCTTGATGCCATGACCACTTCCTAGGGAAATCAGTTCCAGTGCAGCCCACCCTCTCACTGGAAAATCTCTCCTTAATGTCCAGCCTGAGCTTTCCCTGATGTAGTTTCAGTTCATCTCCTCATGTCCTATTGTTCTATTGTTCATCACTAGAGAGAGGAGATCAGCAACTCCCCGTGCACTGGGCCCGTTAAGGAAGTTGTAGACTGTGATGAGGTCACTCCTCAACCTTCACTTCTCCAGACTTAACATCCCAAGTGACCTCAGCCACCCCTCCAAAGTCTTGCCCTGCACTAGGTCAGTGTAGAGTGAGACAAACATGTCCCTCAACTGGCTAGCTACACTATGCTTGATGCAGTCAAGAACATGGTTGGCCCTTTTGACTGCCAAGGCACACTGTGGACTCACACTCAACTTGACATCAACCCAAACCTACAGATCCCCTTTCTACGGTGCTGCTCTCTAGTCTTTTATCCACTGGAGCCCAGTTCCTTATGCCTTGTTATTACATATCTTGCAGGTCCTCCTTCAGTGTGAGGGCAAATGTCATTAGCTATGTTCAACCTCCACCTAATTTAGTTTGAAACCTAAGTCCTCACAAGTCCTCTGAAGAGACTTTCCTATCATTAGGATGTCTGTTTATTCTTAATTCTACTTCATGAGATACAAAGCATGTCTTCCAATGTTCAGAAGATACAGTCTGGTTCCTAAATTTTCTAAGCACCAGCTGAGTTTTTCTTAGCACCAAGGTTCAGAGATAATTTATTGATATTCATTTTTGCCCGTGTATTTCCCTGATGTATATTCACTGATTCACATAAATTGAGGGGGGGGGGGCGGGCAGAGGGACTAAGAATACATCTCAGGTGAGTGACTGCTCATTAGGATGATGGGGTTGCTGATAGAAAAGTGAATCCACACAAATGAAGCATCAGCATGGTCCTCATGTGGCTGTGACAACTGAAAGAATGGAAACACTGAGGTGGGCAATGCCTGAGGGGTTTTTCTTATCTTTTGCTCAAAAAAAAAGTGAACAGGCAGTCAGTCACTGGTGCTGCACATCCATAATTAGCTGTTTCCATTTGTAAATTAAAGAGAAATCTGACATTCAGCCATGAAGATTTGGTGGTGGTTGTTTTGTTTTGTTTGTTAGTTTTTTAGGTTTGGGTTTTTTTGTTTGTTTGTTTTTGTTGTTAGTGCATGCTGTTGTGTAATCCTGGCCCATGTCAGCAAGCACTCTCCCAAACAGAGTCCAGGTTTGGGTGTTACCACCATGGGACTGTTGTCAAAGACAGCCTTAATGAGGTGCATCACTTCACAGGTAGCACAAGTTGCATGAATATGAGGGTCTCTCTTGTACAGCCAGAGAGCAGGTCTTGGGCCATTTTACTGACTGGTAAACCAAAAACATCCTCTGTGCAAGCTGTGAAACATAGGTTTAAGTCCAAGAACAGAGAAGAGGTACCTGAATTCATGCCTGGCATTTAGTAAATAGGTATGACAACTATTATCTCAGAGTTAATTAAGAATTCTTCCAGAAATGTGACTTGAAGTTAATAGCTTTTCCTCCTGTCTCTGTCAAATGGTTTTCTGCGTGATGTCTACGTAACTATAACCCTTCCATACTGAACACTCTACTCTGCTTTGGGGAGTGAGGGGCTAACTTTGGAATTTTCTCAGGTAACAGAGAGCCTGGAGGCTTCCTTTTAGCACTGGGATTGTACCTTCTCCTGCCCTTGTCAAATCCTGAAGGATAAAAGCTGGTTGTTCCCTATCACTGACATGTGCAAGAATTACAACCAGATATAGCCTGCCTGGATGATGGTTTCATGAATAATTATGGCAGATACAGCAGAGTTCTGCACTGTATCCTAGCCTGATCTACCAGCTTCTCCTTGCCAGATTAAATTTGCCTACTAAAAAAAACCATCCTTCAGTTTATTTAATATATTTTCAAAACAATCAGATTTTTCCTACATTAATTAGCATGTTTTGTTTCATGAGTCTTACAGAGAAAGAAGCTGGGGAATTACTTAGTTTAAGAGAAAATATTAGAACTTGTCAAGATCTTTGCTGCTGTGGTTGTTGTCATTGTATTATGCTCTATTAATGCAGATGAGCAACAAATATGCTTCTATAAATTGAATCTGACTACAGTGTCCCCAAGAATAACCTAAGGCACAAAACTAGGAAAAAAAAAATAGAGACAGGAAATCTCTCTCATTATTTTACTATAAAAATCTTAATTAGTCCCACAGGTTTTTGTTATAAAATTCAGGTAGGTAAGGCATGGAAACTTTTTGTCAAGCAGACTATGCAAAAAGTAGGACATTGACACAAAAAGAGTTGCAAATGAAGCTAGGCTTGTATTCTAACAAGTGAAATATTTATAAACCTACAGAGTTATCTGCCCATGAAACAGGTAGGGTAGTATAAATAAATTAAATTGCAGATATTAATACATTCTTTTAATTGAATTTATCCTTGAAACTAATAAGATTCTACCAGTCTTTGAGGCAAAACCTGTCCACACATTTGCTTCTGTATTATAGAGGAAAGATTATTAGTGGCTTGTAGTATGGTGGTTGTAAAATTAAATCTGGAATTTTGCAGCAGTCTGAGTATCATGGAAATTATCTTTCCTTGTCTATGTTTTTCAGCCTTCATAGCTGTATTATAGATAATCTGAAAGTTATTGTTTTAGAAATGTACAGAACACTATAGTAAACATATGATAGCTTCTGGCATCTCATGACATGAAATCGGTTCTTGAATGTAATACAAAGAGAAATACATCATGAAATTCTGCATTATTTCTCAACTTGACCTTTGTTTATAGTCTGCGATAAGTGTTCATACAGAACTGTGTTCCACTCCAAACTTGTATTCAGTGTATGCACAAGAAAACAAAATGGTACTTTTCTTGCTCAAGTAGTGAAGATATCATCTTATTTTAAATGCAGTCTGGATATCTGACTTAATGTTCTCATTCACCTTTGCTGTGATTCAGCATAGAGTTCTAACAAACTTATCTTCTTTTATATCTTCTTTTGAGACCTAAAACATATACTCTAAAGCTTGAATGTATTTTAAAAATAGATGGGGAGACTCCAGCTGGAGTACTGCCTAACCAATGTGATCTCATTCTATGATAGGTGACCTGCCTGGGTAGACACAGGGAGGGCTACGGATGTGGTCTACCTAGACTTCAGCAAAGCCTTTGACACAGTCTCCCACAACATCACAGCACCTTCCTGGAAAAGCTGGCAGCCCATGGCTTGGACAGGTGCACCCTTTACTGGGTTAAAATCTGGCTGGATGACTGGGCACAGGGAACAGTTGTGAATGGTGTTGCATCCAGTTGGTGTCTGGTGACAGGTGGTGTCCCCCAGGGATCAGTACTGGGGCCAGTTCTATTCAATATCTTTATTGATGAGGGGATCGAGTCTGCCATTAGTAAGTTTGCAGATGACACCAAGCTGGGGGGGAGGTTGATCTGCTGGAAGGTAGGAAGACACTTCAGAGAGATCTGGACAGGCTGGGTCTCTAGGCTGAGGCCAGCAGTGTGGAGTTCAACAAGGCCAAGTGCAGGGTCTTACACTTTGGCCACAATAACCCCATGCAGCACTACAGACTGGGGGAGGAGTGGCTGAAGAGTAGCCTGACCTGAGAGGGACCTGGGAGTGCTGGTTGACGACCAGCTGAACATGAGCCAGCAGTGTGCCCAGGTGGCATGAGAGGCCAATGGCATCTGGCCTTATATCAGGAATAGTGTGGCCAGCAGGACTAGGGATGTAATTCTGCCCCTGTGCTCGGCACTGGTGAGGTGGTGTTAGGTCATAGGCTGGAGTTCATGATTTCAGAGGTCTATTCCAGCCTCAATAGTTCTGTGATTCTGAATTCTGAGATACTGTGTCCACCTCTATGTTCTTTGCACAGGAAATACACAGACTTGTTGGAATGATTCTAAAGAAGGGCTACAAAAATGAAATGAGGGCTGGAACACCTGTTCTACACAGAAAGGTTGAGAGCTTGGAGAGTATTACTTGTCTTGGAGAAGAAAAAGCTCTGGGAGACTTACTGCAGCATTTCAGTGCTTAAAAGGGGCCTATAAGAAAGGTGTGGACAGTATTTTTAGAATAGAATAGAATAGAATAGAATAGAATAGAATAGAATAGAATAGAATAGAATAGAATAGAATAAACCAGGTTGGAAGAGACCTTCAAGATCATCACGTCCAACCTATCACCCAACACCACCCAATCAACTAACCCATGTAACCAAGCACCCTGTCAAGTCTCCTCCTGAACACCTCCAGTGACGGCGACTCCACCACCTCCCCAGGCAGCCCATTCCAATGGGCAATCACTCTCTCCATGTAAAACTTCCTCCTGACCTCCAGCCTGAACTTCCCCTGGCGCAGCCTGAGACTGTGTCCTCTTGTTCTGGTGCTGGCTGCCTGGGAGAAGAGACCAACTTCTGCCTGTTTACAACTCCCCTTCAGGTAGTTGTGGAGAGTAATGAGGTCACCCCTAAGTCTCCTCCTCTCCAGGCTAAGCAGCCCCAGCTCCCTCAGTCTCTCCTCATAGGGCTTGTGTTCCAAGCCCCTCACTAACTTCATTGCCCTTCTCTGGACTCGTTCCAGCAAGTCAACATCCTTCCTAAACTGAGGGGCCCAGAACTGGACACAGGACTCGAGGTGTGGCCTAACCAGTGCAGTGTACAGGGGCAGAATGACCTCCCTGCTCCTGCTGGCCACACTGTTCTTAATGCAGGCCAGGATGCCATTGGCCCTCTTGGTTGCCTGGGCACACTGCAGGCTCATGTTCAACCTACCATCAACCAGCACTCCCAGGTCCCTCTCTGCCTGGCTGCTCTCCAGCCACTCTGACCCCAGCCTGTAGCACTGCATGGGGTTGTTGTGGCCAATGTGCAGAACCCGGCACTTGGATGCATTAAATCTCATGCCGTTGGACTCTGCCCATCTGTCCAGCCTGTCGATGTCTCTCTGCAAAGCCTCTCAACCCTCTAGCAGATCAACTCCTGTCCCCAGCTTGGTGTCATCAGCAAATTTACTGATGATAGACTCAATGCCCTCATCCAGATCATCAACAAAGATGTTAAAGAGGATGGGGCCCAGCACTGATCCCTGGGGGACTCCACTACTCACTGGCCTCCAGCTGGATGTGACACCATTCACCACCACTCTCTGCGCTTGGCCATCCAGCCAGTTCCTAACCCAGCTCAGAGTGCTGCTGTCCAAGCCATGGGCTGACAGCTTGGCCAGCAGTTTGCTATGGGGGACGGTGTCAAAGGCCTTGCTGAGGTCCAGGTAAACTACATCCACAGGCCTCCCCACATCCACCAGGCGGGTCACCTGATCATAGAAGGAGATCAGGTTGGTCAGGCAGGACCTGCCCTTCCTAAATCCATGTTGGCTGAGCCTGATCCCTTGGCCATCCTCTAAGTGCTGTGTTAATGCACTCAGGATGACCTGTTCCATGATCTTGCCTGGCACTGAGGTCAGGCTGACAACCCTGACAACCCTGGCTCATCCAACCGGCCCTTCTTATGGATGGGCACAACGTTGGCCAGCTTCCAGTCCTCTGGGAGATCTCCAGTGAGCCAGGACTGCTGAAAAATGATGGAGAGCGGCTTGGCCAGCTCCTCTGACAGCTCCCTCAGAACCCTAGGATGGATCCCATCTGGTCCCATGGACTTGTGGGGATCCAGGCAGCTAAGCAGATCACCAACTACCCCATTTTGGAACAGTGGAAAACTATGCTGCTCCCTGGCTCCTTCTGCCAGCTCTGCAGGCCAGCTGTCTGGAAGACATTCTGTCCTACTAGTAAAAATTGAGGCAAAGAAGGTGTTAAGTATCTCTGCCTTTTCCTCATCCCTTATCACAACGTTCCCCTCCGTGTCCACCAAGGAGTGGAGGTTGTCTCTGCCCTTCCTCTTGCTATTAATGTATTTATAGAAGGACTTTTTGTTGTCCTTCACAGCAGAGGCCAGACTAAGCTCCAACTGCGCTTTTGCCTCCCTAATTTTCTTCCTGCAAGACCTAGCAACATCCTTAAATTTTTCACGGGTTGCCTCCCCTCTCTTCCAAAGGTGATACACCCATTAAAAGTTCTTTAACCATCCAGGCTGGCCGTCTGCCCCGGCGGCTCATCTTCCGGCACATTGGCACAGCCTGCCCCTGAGCCTTCAACAGTTCTTCCTTAAAGTAGGACCAGCTCTCCTGGACCCCTTTGTTTTTAAGGGCTTTATCCCAAGGAACCCTCTGAATTAGTTCCTTGAGTAGCCTGAAGTCCGCCCTCCGGAAATCCAGAGTGGAGGTCTTCTTGCTACCCCTCTTAGCTTGACCAAATAATGAGAATTCAATTATCTCGTGGTCACTGGCCCCTAAGCACCCTCCGACCACCACATCACCCACCAACCCTTCCCTATTGGTGAAGAGGAGGTCAAGCATCGCCTTGCCCCTGGTAGGCTCTCACAGCACCTGGGATAAGAAGCTGTCCTCCATGCATTCTAAGAACCTCCTAGATTGCCACTTCTCTGCTATGTTAAGATCCCAGCAGATATCAGGCAAGTTGAAGTCGCCCACGAGAACAAGGTCAGACGATCTTGAGACAGCCTTAAGCTGCCTGTAGAATGACTCATCAACATCCTCCTCCTGGTTGGGTGGTCTATAACAGACTCCTACCAGGATGTCAGCCCTGTTGGCCTTCCCTCTAATTCTTACCCACAGGCACTCAACCCAATCGTCCCTAATCTCCGTCTCAATGGCAACTAGTGCCTCCCTGACGTACAGGGCCACCCCTCCACCCCTTCTTCCTTGCCTGTCTCTCCTGAAGAGCCTGTAGCCATCAATTGCAGCGCTCCAGTCATGTGAGTCATCCCACCACGTCTCTGTGATGGCAACTACATCATAACTTTCCTGCCGCAGCAAGGCTTCCAGCTCCTCTTGTTTGTTGCCCATGCTTCGTGCATTAGTGTACATGCACTTCAGCTGGGCTGCTGGTTTCACCTCTTGCTCTGGCTTATCACCCCCAGACCCCAGCCTGGGAGGACTGGTTTCAACCCCTTCCCCCTTCGAAACTAGTTTAAAGCCCTATCTATGAGACCTGCCAATTCCCTCCCCAGAATCTTTTTCCCTTTGAGGGATAGGCCATTCTCGTACACTCTGATCTTACCCCTCCTCTGGGACAGATGTGTTCCATCTGTTGCCAGCTGGCCTGGTGCAGCAGAAAGTTTTTCAAGATCAAAAAACCCAAAATTCTTTTCCCTGCACCAGCCCCTAAGCCACTTGTTGACTTCAGCTGCTGACCTGTTCCTTATGGTATTCCCACCTGCAACTAAGGGTATAGATGAGAACATTATTTGTGCCCCTGATCCCTCAACCAGATCTCCCAGGGCCCTGAAGTCATCTTTGATAGCCCTGGGAGTTCTGGTTGCAACATCATCACTCCCTAACTGCATAACTATCAAGGGATAATAGTCAGAGGGCTGCACCATACCAGGCAGTCTTCTGGTAACATCTCCAACCATGGCTCCTGGAAGGGAACAAACCTCCCTGTGAGTAGGGTCTGGCCGACATATGGGGCCCTCTGTTCCCCTCAGGAGGGAATCGCCAATAACAATTACCCTCCTCTTTTTTTTAAGGGAGGAAGTCCTGATGCCGGGGGAAGGCTGTTTAAGCTTAGGCTGTTTCACCTTAGGTCATTTCACCTTAGGCTGTTTTGCCACAGGGAAAACCCCAGATGGCGTGCCCTCCGATATCAGAATCACCTCACCCTCAACCTCCAATGGCCCGTACTTGTTTTCCAAGGGCAGTGGGGGGGGTGAGGGGGGGCAAGGAGGTTTAACCTTGCATCTTTTGATAGGAACCTGCATCCATTGCCCTCTTCTTTTTGGATGACTGGCCTCTGCTGGGGGGGCCTGCAGAGCCTGGTTACTCAGGTTCGTCACCCTTCTGCAATTGCATACATCTCTAAATCTAGCAACCTTATCCTTCAGTCCAGCCACCAGGCTAAGCAGACAGTCGATCTGCTCACACCTAAAGCAGGAGCCGTCCCCTCTACCCTGTATCTCAAGTGCCAGGTTCCAGCACTGTCTGCAGCTAGATGCCTGGACACCTACCTCTTGCTTATTACACCTACCTATCTGCTTATATTCGCCCTCAGTCTGGGTCGAGACTGACTTTTTAAAGGAGTTATTGCGGCGAGTTACCACCATGGCCAGGCCTGCCCACGGAACCTACTGGAGAATGGTTTTTTTAAAAAAGTGTGGCGGCGCGCTCGTCCGAGCAAGAAGCCGGGCTGAAATGGAACTGCCCCCGAGCTGCCGCGGGCTTTGAAACTGCCGCGGCACGCAGGGACCCGAACGATCCCGAACACGTGGAGAATCGGTGAAAGCCGATTCCTGCCGAGCGCAGAGGCTGTGTGCGGGTCCTTCTGGTCAAAAACAGCAGCAGTCCGTGCTTTTCCGAGGCTTCTGGTCGATGTGTGTCCCCGAAGGAGCTCACCGCTGAAATGGAAGCTGCCCACCCACGAGCTGCCGCGGGCTTTGAAACTGCCGAGGCACGCAGGGACCCGAAGGATCCCGAACACGTGGAGAAGCGGTGACAGCCGATTCCTGCCGAGCGCAGAGGCTGTGTGCGGGTCCTTCTGGTCAAAAACAGCAGCAGTCCGTGCTTTTCCGAGGCCCCTGGTCGACGTGTGTCCCCAAAGGAGCTCACCGCTGAAATTTAGGAGAGCCTGTTGCAATAGGACAAGGGCTAATGGTTTTAATTTAAAAGAGGGGACCTTTAGATTAGATATTAGGATGTGATTTTTTACAATAAAGGTGATGAAAAGCTGGAGCAGGTTGCCCAAGGAGGTGGTAGACTCCATCGCTGCACATGGGGTTGAGACACCCCATTCAAGCTCAGGTAGGATTAGGCTCTGAGCATCCTGATCTCATTAAAGATGTCCCTACTCAGTGCAGGGTGGTTGGACTAGATGGCTTTAAAGTTCCCTTCTAAACCAAATAATTCTATGAAAATTAATAGCAAATCTTATGACTATTTCATGGAGATTTCTCTGCCTCACTGTAGAAAGCTAGCTGTAATCTGGATATGACAAAGTCGTCTGCTTTTATTTAGAATAAACCTTTATTTAGAATAAACCAAACCAGGTTGGAAGAGACCTTCAAGATCATCGCGTCCAACACATCAACCAATCCAACCCACCAACCAATCCAGCCCACCCAAACAGCTAACCCATGGCACCAAGTACCCCATCAAGTCTCCTCCTGAACACCTCCAATGATGGCGACTCCACCACCTCCTTGGGCAGCCCATTCCAATGGGCAATCACTCTCTCTGTATAGAATTTCTTCCTAATATCCAACCTGAACCTCCCCTGGCACAGCCTGAGACTGTGTCCTCTTGTTCTGGTACTGGCTGCCTGGGAGAAGAGACCATCATCTGCCTGTCTACAACCTCCCTTCAGGTAGTTGTAGAGAGCAAGAAGGTCACCCGAGTCTCCTCTTCTCCAGGTTGAGCAGCCCCAGATCCCTCAGCCTCTCCTCATAGGGCTTGTGTTCCAAACCCCTCACCAACTTTGTTGCTCTTGTCTGGACTCGTTCCAGCAAGTCAACATCCTTCCTAAACTGAGGGGCCCAGAACTGGACACAGGACTCGAGGTGTGACCTAACCAGTGCAGTATACAGGGGTCGAATGACCTCCCTGCTCCTGCTGGCCACACTGTTCCTGATGCAGGCCAGGATGCCATTGGCCCTCTTGGCTTCCTGGGCACACTGCAGGCTCATGTTCAGCCTGCCATCAACCAGTACCCCCAGGTCCCTCTCTGCCTGGCTGCTCTCCAGCCACTCTGACCCCAACCTGTAGCACTGCATGGGGTTGTTTTGGCCAATGCGCAGAACCCAGCACTTGGATGTGTTAAATCTCATGAATGACAAAAGGATAACCCCTTTCCTTTTCACAAATCCCATACAGTCTAATCTGTGAGGCAGGTCAGGAAGTTGTATATGCTGGGACAGAACCACAGACAGGCGATGGACTGCAAGACAGTTTTGAGTCAGCCAAGGCAGCTGCCTTCCTGGTTGTTGTGACTGCTGCACTTTTGCTGGGCTGGGTATGACTTTATATATCTTGTACTGACCTTGTTAATTTTCATTTTAGCCTGTGGCCTACTCTTGTTTTTCTGACTTCCATTCCTCTTCTGGGAAGGGGTCATTGAGTAATGGAGTAACTGCTGTAGTTTAGCCACAGGTACAGGGTATATGTAGGCAGAAACATATTTATGGACGTTTGATATTTGGGCTAGGTGAGGTGACAGTTATACACCTAGTGCAAAATCTAGTCCTTAAAACCTCAGTCTAATAATTTATGCATATAGAGTGAATGATAAAAAAAATATTGTTTATAACTGATTATTTATAGCACTTTATAACTCCTTTATTTAAAGTATTTTTTTTAATTCCCTTATGTTGCATAGGGAAATTGTATGCACTTTATCTGCATAGAATCAGAGAACGATTTGAGTTAGAAGAGATATTAAAGATTATCTAGTTCCAACCCATCTGTCATGTAGAAGGACACCTTCTACTAGATAAAGTCGCTCAAAGCCCCACATAACCTCCCCTTGAACAGCAGAGTGGTGTACAGAAGCAGAATTACCTCACTTGACCTTTTGGCCACACTTCCTTTGAAGCCCAGTGTGTGCTTGCATTCTGGGCTGCAAGTGCAGGTTGCTGGCTCACTCAATTTTTCATTCACCAGGTTTTTTCATCTCCCAGTCAACGAAACATTAGATCATACCACCTTCTCAGTTATGGTCTTTAACTGTTTCAAAATGGACAGGGGAGGGAAACAAACAGCAGTAGGAAAAGAGCAATCTTTATTTATGGCAGTACAGATACCAGAATTGCTTTACCCAGCTAGAATTTCAGAGATGCACAAACATAGATCAGTAAAACAGCAGTTCCTGGTAGGTTTTGATACTAAAGAATAGACTTTTCCTCAGGCATTTTCTTCTCCATCAGCTCACACAGCATTTTCAGTTTATTCATTTGGTAGTATTCATTGATCAATTAGTCAGCTGTACTTGGCACAACAGAAGTAATATTTCACTGGTGAATCTGAAGCAGGCAACATGCTTGTATTCAGTCTTTCTGCTATTAAATACCAGTACACTGTGTTTTATTTTCTGTAATCTATCGGATAATCAATATGTTATTTGAAACAAGAAGCATTCATTGCTTCAATTATACTGACAACTATTCCTCTCACCATTGGAGTATATCTTCAGTTACGAGGGTATAAATAAGAAAGTAGTCTTTGATAATCAGCTTAAAAGCACAGACCTGTACAACTGGAATAGATTTATAGGTGTTAGAGATAAAGGATGTATCCTATCTTGTATCTTCCATATGTATCAGTCAATAGTTGTGATGATACTTTTGAAGGGTTACACAGTTACTGAATAAAATTTATAAATACATTTAGAGAGGACAATGAGTACAATCTAGGAATGATACAGTTCTGCTCCAAACAGGGAAGGCTGAAAGCTAAATTGCCCCAGCTATTGTGGGAAAAATGCTAATGTTGGAGTGATAAGATCTATTTATTTTTTATTGATAATTCTGTGACTGTGTGTCTTTATGGAGAGAAAGACAGATCTACCTTAAAGACCTTCTTAAAAATATCCTAAGAAGAATATAATGCACTAATAAATGGAAAAGGGAAAACAATTCAGAAGTAATAGCATGGGCATAATATATCTTAAACATTTCAGAAGAGAATATTTTTAATGTATATACTGTAAAAGTTTAAAAAGCCTTGAGCTAGAGGAAAGCCAATTGCATAGAGATTTCTGAACATTGTATTAAAAATGTAAAACTTTATTATTGTGAAAAAAATATAGCTCTCAAGACCTTTATGAGTAAGAATACATTTGTAGAGTTTGTCCAAAAATCAGGTAACCATGAGGAGCTTGTTTTGGAAGCATAACATCTAGGATGCAGGATATCTGAAAACAGAAAGCTCTAATAAGTCTCTAGGCTAACTATTTTGGTCATCAATTTCAGACATTTTTTAATAAGGTTTGGGTAACAGAATGATAGAGTGATCATGGACATAAATAGGTGATAAAACCAAATGTAACTTTTAGTTGCTTTAAGCTGTTCATACTGTCATCATAATACGAAAACCCACACCTCTTAGCTAGAGAAACCCCCTGCCTATATAAGCCCTATGCCCTCTGAACATACGTAGAGAATTTAAAAGAATTTCAAGAATTTCAAGGTGAAACAAGAAACTAACCAATGGTTAGTTACTAGGTGTTAACAGTAGATGTAGCTAATATATTCTTTTCTATAAATTTGTTAGCTTTGTGTACAGAAACTGTACAGAACTGGAAACAAATGCCTTGGCTGTGTGCCAAGTAGTTTTTGCACACTGAGAAAATACCTCAGATTTGAGAGACAGCAGTTCGCTCATTTGCTGCGCCCAAAATGCAACTCTATCTAGACCTCATTCTCTGACTCTGTGCTCCTTCATCTGGTTTCAAATCTTACCAGTATCCATTTTCTCCTGCTGGTTGGACAGCACATCTTAAAGTTTGCTAGCAGCATATGGACACATAAACAAGGAATAGAGTTCATCAAGAAGGCAGGATAGAGTGCAATGGTGAGATGAAGGGCTTGAGGAGGAAGACACTGACCAAATATTCTCCCTCAGTCCCCCTTTCTCTCAATTTTTCCATGTATATTATATTCCTGATATACCTTGATCCCTGACTTCCATCCTTGCCCCATACTAGGTAACCAACCTGTCCCCTTTTCCCAAAGAACCCACTTTGATCACATTAATACCCAAATTTAATATTTCTAACTTTATTATATAGGTCACCTTGGTCTTAAATGGTACTACTGGTTGGTTATATTTGTCACATTGGTCTTGTAAGACTGATTCCCAAAATGTATGTAAAGCTTCCCTTCAGTTATTTATAAAGTTTAACCATTACTCACATTATTCTCTCTTAAGAGTATGCAAAATTCTTTCAGCCCTCCTGATGTTATCTGTAATATTTGTCTACTGTTTCACCCAGTAACTTTTTAACATCAAGTTCAGTAATAACTTACGTTCTGTTTTCTTTGCTAAATCTCAAGGCAGAGCCTATTGATCTACATGCATGCTTAAATAAAATTTAAACTCTTCCCCCCTTCCTTTGATTTAATTTCTAGATAAAAATTCTTTAAATTAAAAAAGTTGCACTCCTGATTTTTCCTACATTGTTAACATAAGCTGTGCATGATTTCTAAAACAAAATACTATGCTAAGCCACACTAAATCAGCAACTGTTTTAAGATACAGCAGGAATGACAGAGAATAAATAATTTATTTTCTGATACAAATTTTTGGGCAGTTGATTACTTCAAAAACACGTGCATTGATTGCCAATTTGGTTAGTACTCATCTACAATAAAAAAGCCTACATGTGTGCAAAAGCAAGTTCATTTCAAAGTTTATTTTCCTACAACTAATCAAAATTACTTACTGCCAAATTTTGTCTATTGCCTTTGTAATAAATAACTAAAAACCAAAACAAAACCAAGAAACCCCAGATAACATAAAGGATGCTTAATACATTGATGGTTTTGTTTTGGTTTTTTTTTTTTCCTTGGTCAACAACTATCTTGGTTAGTAAGAGAGACCAGAGATACTCCCACAGAAGCCAACATTTATGGGCACAGCCTCTCCTGGTCAGCTGATAATCCAGAATCTGTGCTAATAGTTTACTTTTTAATAATTCAAAACAGAAGACAGACAATGGATCTTTAAAGCTGCTGCTTTGTGATTCTGTGCAGGCTGTGCTTTAAAACTATGTGCCAGACAGGAGGCTGCTCAGTATATAGTCTCTTCTACATGCAAGACAAACTGTGCATTAAATTGGGAAGAACTGAATTTCACAGTGTGAAGAATGCATCAGATTAAAATGATTCATAATCATAGGTGTACATACTGTTCTTAGATGCATAAAATGTTTCAAGAGAATGAAATGTTAAGCACAGGTATTTAAATAATTGTTTATTTGCTTTATCATTTATAAACAGATGAAAATGGGAAAAAAGGCTGGCAATCTCCCTCATTAATTTTCAGCTGAGGGGTCTCTTGCACTAAGTTGATAAGCAACTGGAATTGTACCGCTATATGGAAAGTTAACTATCTAAAAACTTGTAAATCTAAGGTTATCTAGAAAACAAGAAAAAAATCATCTTTATGAAGTGAATAATGACAAGAAATGATAAGTGTAATAACCAAGACAAGTTAACTTTCTAATGTAAGGGACTGCAGAAGTCCTTTATTTGAACTCTAGACCAATGCTAAAATGTGCAATTTGGCTATCTTTTGTTTGGCAAAGCGTTATAGTTGTACAACACTAACGTATTCTCTTTACTAATGGTTATTGTTCAAGCTGCTTTATAAAACCCGCTGTTTTCCTCTAGCATCTGGAAAACTTTAACTTAGGAGGAGAGACAAGTACTTGTTTGTTTGTTTGTTTGTTTGACTACACAAAATACTTTAACTGCTAATTATCAAGAGGCAGGGTTGGATCAAAGAGGGATTTTTCAGTATCAGATAAAACTGATGTGAAATTCCTCTGCCTAACTGTTATATTTGCTCTATGCAGCTCCTTTTGCCTTTGTCTTGCCCAAATCTCTTTATAGGCTATACTTTGTTCCTGTTACCTTCTGGTAGCCTCGTTCCTTATATTTTATTTTGACACAGTGGAAGAATTATGAGAATGATGAAAGTATCAAGAGGCCTGAGATGGTGGAGCTTGTAAACTAGATAGATACCATAGAGCAATGGCTGGAAGCCATATTCCTAAGTCCTGGTGATGTTCTCAACTACTGAAATGGCCTGAGTCCTGAACTGCTCTTAAAGAGAAAGAGAACTTTCATTGTGTTAGATAAGGTTACAGTTTTGTTTTAAAAAACTGCTTGCTGTTCTCTTCCTCAGCTTTTACTTCTTTAATAGCTTCATGCATTATTTCCCCTGAACAAGCCCTGTGTTACCTTCTACAAATATTTGTCTCCTTATGAAAAATTAGACAGATTTCTCAATATTTCCTTCCAGGGACAATCATGAAAAACACCTGTCTTTATCTATATATACTTTTACAGGAAACAGTAGGATAAGAAGATTCTTCAGAGCTTGAGTCACTCATTTCCAGTTCTGCTGTAAGCCTCATGATTAAGTGAGTGGAAATCATAGGGAGACAAATAAGAAAAAAAGGTTATGACAGAAGGAAAAGGAAGCCACAATAACAGGAGAGTTTCTAGTAGTTTAATAGATAGGTGTCTCTTTCCTTACTTGAGTGTAGTCTGATTGGTGTACACTGTAGGAGTCAACAAGCAATTCAAATGCTTCTGTTGAGTAGTTGTATAATCTGCTACGGAAATCCATGTATCTCCCACATTTTTCCATTTGTTTTTCTCCCAACCCTGACTTTTTTCATTATTAAATATCTGTGTATTGGTAGTGCAAAAAAATGTCATGTTTACCTTCACTTGGCTATTGTTTAAGGGACAATATCTTGCTATAATGTTCACACACCACAAAATACTGAAATCAGTAAGGTTGCAGTGGATCTGATTTTCCTAATATGAAACAATGTGAATTATAGGGCTATATCCTAGTGGAGTCATCATGTACAAACACAAAGGTTATCCTAACCAAATTAATTCTCATAACTATCTTCAAGATGATATGTTCTAGTCATATTTCTGAAATAGTATCATAATATAGTGCTTTGAACTACCTGCTCGTCTACAGGTATTGTGTTTGAAAGAGGAAATATTACAGAATTTTGCCTTCTGTGTCCTATTTCTGTTACATTTTGCCTACAATTATTTCACAGCTCTGAGTCCAATCCAAGTAACGTTTTAGCAGAGTATTTTCAAAAGTATGAACACTGCATTGATATGAAGTTGGCCAGAAACCTTCTAATCAGGATATTGCATTCTGGGGACCACCATGAAAAAAATAAAACCAACCAACCAACATAAACCCCCCCAAATATACAAACAAAACAAACCCCAAACCCAAACAAATTCAGACAAACAAAAAAAAATCCCAACCCCAAAAAAAAACACCATCACCAAAAGACTGAACCAACCAGCAAAAAAAACAATGTAGCTTGAGCAATGAATTCCACTAGACATTCTAAACCTCACACAGACCTTGTAGGTGACAATCCACCCTGATTTATCTGACAGGAGTGCCCAGGGCACCAGTGATGGATGAGGTTTCTTGGAAACTTAATTCTGAAGTGTGCTGAGACTTCATGCCAGACAGCTTGAAGCTATAGGTTTAATGCAGGTAATGCTGAACACGCAAACATTTGGTATAAGCTTTCTATTTTGTGTTATTGTTTACTAAATCTGGATATGCAACACAAAGGGTTTTTGTTTCTCCATTTCTTTTCCACATGTACATTCCTAATTTATTGAAGCCCAAGTTAGAGAGGTAACACAACATAAGAGAAATGGATTTGAGGTTTTCAGAAATGTGATCTAGACCTTCATACTCCATACTTGTAACTATGAAAGTAACGAACCCTTCAAACTTTTAGACAATTGGCATACTCAGACATTTGAACAAAAAAGATAAGTACTAGAGTTGTGGGGTTTTATTAATATATATCCAAGTAAACCAGAGAAAGTTTTAATTTTACTTTGTTATTTGTTTTATATACTATGATCTATAAACCAAACAGAAATTTAATGTGAAATATTCCATCCTCATAAAAATACTTCAGAGTTTCTGTAAACAATGGAAATATTCTTCAAATATATACAAAATTATACTATATTTATTTATATATTAATTTTACAGAATGGTTTGGATTAGAAAGGACCTTAAAGATCATCTAGTTCCAACCCTTCTGCTGTAGGCAGAGACACTTTCCACTAGATCAGGCCCAATCTGATCTGGTCTTTGATCATTTCCAGGGTGGGGGCATCCACAACTCCTCTGGACACCCTGTGTCCCCATGTGTTCCCATGTGAGTAAAGAATTTCTTCGTAATATCTAACCTAAATTTACCATCTTTTAGTTTAAAACCATTACCCCTCATCCTGTTACTACAGTATCTGATAAAGAGTCCCTCTCCATGTGTCCTCTAGATCCCCTTTAAGTACTGGAAGGTTACTGTAAGGTCTCCCCAGATCCTTCTCTTTAGGCAGAGCAACAGCCAACTCAGTCTATTTTACTAGGCTACAGCCTTATCATCTTCATGGCCCTCCTCTGGACTCACTCAATCAGGTCCATGTTCTTCTTACATTAGGGACCCCAGAACCAAAGGCAGTACTCCAGGTAGAATTTCCAGAAAGAGTGATTTGCCATTGGAATGGGCTGCCTGGGGAGGTGGTGGAGTCACCATCACTGAAAGTGTTTAAGAAGAGACTGGATGAGGCACTTGGTGCCATAGTTTAGTTGATTAGATGGTGTTGGGTGATAGGTTGGACTCAATGATCTCAGGGATCTTTTCCAACTTGGTTAATTCTATTTTGTTCTGTTCATGCTCCAGGGGACAAGACATTTCCCTTACATAAATAGATGATAAACATGTTCTCTGGCTTCAGATTCAGAAAGAAAAATACATCAAGTTATATATTTATTTTCATAGTGTGAAAATCCGTGATAAAAACTCTGATCTTGACAGGTGATAGCTTTTTTCCTGTGGCTGAATAAGGTATTTGTGAAGATAGCAAACGATTTGTTCATATCTTCCATGTATGTGTTAGAATAGAACAGAATAACAAATTCTTATCAGATGTAAATCAGTGTAGCTACACCCATATACATCGACTTTCCATAAAGTAATTCAAAGCAGAGCTGTTAGAAAATATCTTTCTCCTCATGAATTTCTGTATGCATATATACATACATATTTGTACATAAACTAGTTATTTCCATTTAGCAAAAACTGACATTTTTACTTTTTGAAAGCTTTATGGTGGCAATTATATCTAACTGCTACTCAAAATATTTTGGGTGAAATCACCCCTGTATATTCATGAAGAGAGAAAAGTGTATAGTTTACACTGCTTACTGAATTGATTATTCTTATCTCTTTGTTTTCTTTGTAGTTGAGCAAGTACTAATGGACACATAGATGTGGATGCTATGGATAGAGTCTTTGGCCCTAATAGCATTTGTCTTTTGCTTTTTGGGAAAGAATTTGAACCTTTAAATTTTTTTTTTCCTTTTTTTCTCCTCCCCCCCCCCCCCCACCGACTTGTTTTCCCATAATGTAATCTACACTGGGAAGCTGGCTCAAAGACTGTTTTTCCAATATACAAAAACCCCTATGTTGAAACATGAATCTTCAGGATTGGATTAGGTTTTATAAACACTTACAAGCTGAGAGACAGTGTTTTCTCAATTTCATTGAAGTTTTTAAGACCAAAATTATCAAGTAATTGTACTTCATCAGATGGAATGCTTAGTTTTATCATAAATCAGAAATAAATCCCATGTTATTTATATATGCTGCTGTTATCTATTTAACTCTACAATTGCAATTCACATTAAGCAGTAATGTTGTACTTCATTCTCAATGTCTGTTTCTTTTGCTGATAGACTTAGGTAGAGTGTCTGATTGCTACTTTAAAAAAATCTTAATAGTATCAATCATCTTCTCTGTGAGAAAGTAATGAAATATCTTGTGCAGAAAGAAATATATGCAGATGTTCTTTTGAAATTACAGCCTAAATTCTTGAGGAAGATCTATTAATTTTAAACATTGAGGTGAACAAATTGAAATGAATGGTCACTGTTAGTACCTCTCTTACGTTCCCTGGAAGAGAGGCTGTCTAGAGGGTGATCCAGGTCCTAGATGGACTGAACCAATCCCTTCAATAAACTCATTTTAGAACCTGGACCATAAGGGAAACCTGTGCTATGAGGTATCTAATAGGTTAAATGTCAATTAAGCATCAAAATATCAGGAAGAATTAATCTATATTTCTGTTCTGTGGTGAGTTCTGTTTGTTTTTGTTTGTTAGTTTGTGTGTTTGTTTTAGGGGGGGTGCTCTGTTTTGTTTATTTTTGTTTCTAAACAAAATATTCAGTCTCTGAAGACACAGTGTGCCTATCAAGGAAGTAGTAATTACAAATGCATCAATGGGGCTCCACAGATCCATATTCATCTGTAATAGTTAGATGACCCTTTTGTCTTCCTTACCATGGTGGCTTATAAAACAATTCTCCACTGCTAAACCTGTTCTCCATTACTATGTTGAGATCTCCCTATAGCAAGCCATTCACTCTGCAAAGCATATACTCTTTATTTTGTTGAATGTAGCTTTAACAACTAGATCTCAAAGTTTAAGAGTACAGCATTATGGATCTCACTATAGTCTGCTGCTTTTTGACTTTCCTAGGGCATTTGTCAATTTAGTTGCAGAGTTTCAGTTTGGCTGCTCAGTTAAAACTTGTTCTTCATGTTGTGGTGTTACTAGTTTTGGTTGTGTTATTTCCCTGGGGTGCTGATTTGCATATGGTTGACAGTTTATTTATGTGCTCCTTGTGATTTTTTTATATAGTGTTAGGGCTCAAATCTGTTTGGAGGAATTTGTACACAAGCAGAATTAGTTAGCATCCGACTCTGGATCTGATAATTAGAGATGAATGAGTACACAAGTACTCATGCTCACCTCAGGCTTTCTGAACCAGCAGAATAATTAAGCAGGTACCTCAGGCATGCTTGCCTTAAGAAGAAGAGTTCTCAAGAAACATAATGCTACAGTTCTGTGAGGCTCAGCTGAAAATATGTGAAATCTATTAACTGAAAAATATATTAATATATTCTGTCTTTATTTTGACCAATGCTTGGTTTCTATCTAATTGCTTCTTTTTCTCTTGGATCTTAATCATTTGCATCACATTCTACAGAGAAAAAGATCAAAAATCAGAAGGCAAAAAAATAAGAAATAGGTTTCTTAGCTGACTCATTGTCACGTATAAAAATGAACATGAAAGTTGAGGTCTCTAGGGGTTTGTCTCTGCCTTGGCATTAGAAATATTGGGGCAGCAATAAGACAAGAGGTTATGAGTTTTAACTTTCATGAATAAACTTACTTAGGAATTGCTCTTTATCATGTATTCTGTTCTTCTGTCAGGACAGACAGAAAAAGAGCAATATTATGAAAAATAGATAGAAAAATGTAAAAGATGCTTCCTCTATTATATTTCTGGAGTATTACAGTGTTATTGAACTTACTAGTACTCTAAAGTAAAGTCTTAAATTCATGCATTACTGATTTGAGATTCATGCGTATATGTTGATATGTGATCTCTGTAAATGTGTGTGTGTATGTATAGATTCCTTTGTTGAAACATTTATTTCTACTAGTGGGACCATTTTTCATGTGTTTACTCCACAACTATTGGACATCACTAGATGACACAAATTGTTATTTTACATGTTTATATTTGCTTCTCGAATGGATACTGGGAGTTATAATAGATGAGGGTGTCAGATCAGTGTTTAGAAGCATTAAAAACACAAATTAAACTGCAGAAATTATTAATAAATGTATATAGAAAAAAAACTGCTTCACTTTATAAATTCATTATTTGTCCATGACTTCAGTAGTTTGTGTAGTGTATGGTAAAATTAGAAAAAGTTCAAAGGACAGAACCTGTTATGACAACTGGTTCATCTTATCAATGGTTCATCTTATTTAGAAGAAGCAGTTGAATAGTCTAGGTGTAATCTTCTTGGAAAGGACATGAATTGAGGGAATATAGTGGGGAAGTTTCTAAAAGATAGTAGTATGAAAGAAATGACTGCTTACTCTTATTTCCAGTACAATAACTAGGATTCTTCAAAAGATGAACAAGCTGCCCTGGGGGCTGATAGAGTCTTCCCCTCTGGAGATATTCAAAACCCTCCTGGATACATTCCTGTGTGATCTGGTATAGGCAATTCTCCTCTGGCAGGGGAGTTGGACTTGGATTGTCTTTTGAGGTCCCTTCCAGCCCCTATCATTCTGTGATTCTCTGAAAAGAAGATACAGAAGAGGACAGAGCAAACATAAGATGTTTCTTTCTGCAATAGGCCGCAGACACAAGCAAACACATTTTATTATGAGAGTGATCAAACAGTGGAACAGATAGTCCAAAGAGGTTGTGGAGTCTGCTCTTGCAGATATTTGAAACCCAACTAGATCCACTCCTGAGCAACCTGCTTCAGGTCACTCTTCTGTAAGTAGGGAGGTTGGAATGCACAATATCCAGAGGTCCCTTCCTACCTCATCCCTCTGTGAGTCTGTATAAATATTTCTCAGATAAGATGTGTGAAAAAGTTAATTCAGTTTTAAGCATGCTTTCTGGGTTTTGCCTCTTCATGGTTTCATGACTTCAGCATTTCTCATTTCACTGCCAACAGTAGACTGTGCAGTATGTTTGTGTCTACAAGACAAGAAAGATCTTCCAGATTGTGAAAATTAGTGATTTAAAGATTAGTATGATTTCACATCTCATGGTTGTATCTGTAGGAAAGGTAGGCCAGATACATTGTGAAGCTTGAGTGGCCACAGATATTTGATTTTCTTTCCTTCACGATGTGAACTTTCATATTACGTCTATCATATTCAGCATTATCTTGTCATCAGTAGTTCTTGTCACAGGCAAGTCAATGAATATTTGTTGGGAAAATTTCAGAAGTTGTCTATACGTATTTATCATAGTCACCTTCAGACTGCAGGAAGTTTATTTAGCAAATCTGTTTATACAGATATATATATTTGTAATGTCCATATGTCACTATTAATAGGAGGTAAATAACAAATATAAATGTCATGTAAGATGTTATTTTCAGCCTTGAGGCACACATGGAAATTATCACACTGAATAAAAAAACCACAACAGAAACCAGGTGTGACCAATGTTATTGTGAAATTTCTCTTTGAATTAGCTTGGTTGGGGGTTCTCTAAATTGGATCCAATTTAACCATCAAAATCTGGTAGTAAAAATTAATTCTTATGTATGTCTGTATGATGACTGAGTTAAAAATTGTCCACAGAGGTAAAGAAATGGAGGAGATTTAGATATACCTTTGAAATCTCTTCAGGTTTATTTTTATAGAATTACTTGCCTCACTTTTAATAGACCACATGTTCTACCTTATTTTTCTAAATGAAAACAAGTATTTCAACAGTATGATAAATTTCTGAAGTTGATAGTCTCAGGACAGTTTGAAACTATTCAGAAGCTGTCCAGATATTTTCATAAAATTTCCTATGTATACCTGCTCAAAAACTGACAGTGAGTGCTATCCAAGAAGAATAAACTGTTTGTAAACACTTGGCTTCAAGTTTCATTGACAGCTGTTTCTCTGACTTTCAAAGGGCTGAGACATATGTGTGAATCAGTATCAGATATTTAGTGCCAGATTTACAGATTGAATAAATTGGTATAGTTCCATTGACCACTGGTGAATATACCAGAAATTGTCAGTCAAGTAACAGACAGTGAAGTAATGAAGAGATGAGAATGCTGTTATTGCATTTGCAGTTGAGTGTCAAGCTGGTAGATACTGGGATAAATCAGCTTCTAAATAGCAGTCATTGCTAATTACTCTTGTTTTTGAGGTTATTAATAATGTGATATTTTATTTAATTGTTTAATTAAAATTTTAGCAAATGTTTTAAGAATAAACTACAAAGAAAGCTATTTTGTCTTCTCTCTATTGTGCAATGCTTCCACTATATACAATTCTTGGGGGTCAAAAAAGATAATATTAATGTTCTAATGTTTCCTGGTACTGCACTGCTCACTTTAGACTGAATTTGAATGGATTTGCTCCAGTATGTAGATAGTTGCTCAGGTTTTCAAAGATTGTAAGGTACAACCATGCTATGGCCAAACCCATACTGGTCTTATAGCCATCCATTTTACTCTGATACTAAATACATCCAGAGGAAGAACAACTACAGCACAACAACAGCAATTTGGTATGAGATAATTACACCCCACAATGCATACACAAGGAGATTTGCCAAATGTATATTTGAACAAAGAACCCACAGAGAAGAACTATTCATAGAACCACTCAGAAATACAACTTTGAAAATGCTACAAAGTTACATTATTTGAGGATATTTTTCTTAAAGGAAATGTAGTTCATCCTGGATTAAAATATTACTCTTGAAGTTCTAATCCCCTCTCCAGCACTGCTCTCAACATAAATTTAGGCTGGACTTTATGAACAGTATGATATGGTTTTATAGTGAAGGAATAATAATAGTGAAGGAAAATGATCCTGATCACGAAGAAAATTTAATCAAAAAATATCAACTGCTATAAAAGATTACTTTAACTTTCTACAATACAGCAATCTGTAGGTTTCAGTGTAATTTTGTAGATCACTTTCTGTACAATGACTGATCCTAACAAATTATTATAAGAGCATCATACACTCATTCCATATGCGTATATTTAATGAAAATGTAGTCATTAATTTCAATGCTTCTCTCAAAAAAAAACCATGGTAGAGTTTCTGGTGAGCATATAAGAGAAGAGTTACATTTTTCCCTCCTCTAGGTGACCAACAGGTTTTGGTGAAGGCACTGAAACAAGTAGTAGAATGTTCAGCTGACTTGCTTCTGCTGAGCACTTCCTCCAGGAAAGACATAACTGTTAACAGAAGATGCAAGAGGAGAGTTATGAAGTTTTAGTCTAGTCTGTCTGTTTGGGCATTACTCTGCAACATGGAACAGCACCAAAGCAGAGATATTGACAGCCTAGGATAACAATAAAAATTATCTTGATTTTAGCTTGCACATCTTCATGTTCTTTGCTATGAAATTTCAAAGGTCATGTTTCATTCCAGGGAAGGATGAAACTGTTTGGAAACCACAAGGTTATTTTTTTTAATTTTTATTTTATTTTTTTTAGCAGAAAAGATAATTCATTCTTAACTTCTTATGATACATAGTGCCCATCTACATAGTATCTTTGCAGATTGCTATGAAGATTTTGTGTCTGTGTATGTGTGAGAGAGGGAGTGTGTGTATGCATTTAGAACATCCAAAGTATTTAAGTGCTGATGCTTCATTGCTAATTTAAGTAAGAATTGAGTCTTCTTGGAGTTGTAGCTTCCAGTTAATTTTAGAACTCAGTTGATTCAAGCACCTTCTAACATCAAGAAAAACAATCACTACAGCCTAGAGATCCTATCAATCATAGCAAGGTTTGCATGCATATTTAGCTAGCTTGTAATTAAAGGTAGCTAAAAATATCATGCATGAATGGCAAGTTTCTACTTTTTTATTTAGCTCATCTCCTTCAGAAAGAAGACACAAGTCCCATCAATCACACAGTTAGCAACTGAAGTCATTATCACTAAAATTAAGGCAATTATATACAAATGAATATAAATGAATCTTTCAGTCAAAATCCGGGTCAGTTTCCAAGAATTTTAATAAAAATATACAGAACTCCTCTTTTCCATTTAATCTTTTGTCAAATAATCAGTACTTGAAAGGACACACCTTTTGTATTAAGCTGACATCATGGATTGAGATTTTAATGAAATTAATAACAGTATTTTTCCAGCATGTGCAAAGTGATGTGTTAATTAACATTGTTCTCACAAAATGTGACACAATGTTACAATAACTTCACTTTGAAGTTGTCATTTCCAGTTGTCATTAGCTCTGTTGAAAGGAGAATAAGGATTGTTAGTTCATTGTGCATTATCGGGTAAGTGAATCAAAGCAACATTGTTTTAAGGTATAAAAAAAAAATTGTATGATCTGAGCTCTCACAGATTGATGTCCATTTTCCCTGCAAGAAAGACCAACAGAGAGTTTGTGACTTGAGTTAGATGGAAGGGAGCATTTACTTGCAGCCAAGCTAAAGGTAAGGGAAGAGGGAATAAGTCAGAGCAGCTTCATTTGAACTGTGCTTCACCTCATGTCTCTGGAAATTATCTCAATAGCTTTAAGGTAGGTTATGGCAACTGTTAACTTCACATGGATGCACAGCACCATAGCAGATTCAACTGCATCTCTGAATTTTTTAAGGAAGTAGAAAGTAAGGCATTTTAGGCAGCTATGATCAGACTCACAGGCCAGTGTTTGTTTTTTTTGGTGCTGCTGGATGGTTGGTTGGTTTTTTGATGTGTGTTTTTGTTTGGATGGGTTTTTTTTCATTTTGGCAATACACTAAAAAGATATTTTTATTTTTTGTGTGTTTGCTTATTGTAACTGAAACTCATACTGGTGATAGAAACAATAACAAAGATCTGTGTTTGTACTCCTCCCCTCGTTAAAACAACGGAAAACGGAAAGAGTGAATAACCTGCCATTGAAATGCAAACACCTCTTGACAAATGCTAAATAAGGAGAGTGAGAAAGACCTGGGGTTTAATATTGTTTATAAAATTTATTCTTTTAACTAACCACATGGGCAGATGAAGTCACTGTTATGCTGATGTACACTTGAATAAGCAAGATCAGGTTCAAACGCTTTGTTGTTATAAGGGGAAATCAGGTAGGCAGAAAGTAATCACTCAAGCTGGTATTTTGTTAAATACAGAAGTGAATAAAATCATTCTTTAGCTTGTAAGTCAACAATCCTTTGCTATTGTGAATTTACTTTATATTCAGCCTAGAGAGGATTTATGTTCAGAGTTAACCTTCACGTTAGCAAAAGCATCAAGAAAATAACTTTGAAGTGTGTAGAACAGAGATGGATTTAAGACTTAACGCTTGAGGGTTTTTTGTTGGTGGTGGTTGTGGGTTTTTTTTCCCATGCTAGTTAAAGTAGAAGACTTACCTGTCTTGAGTCTAACATTTCCATGTCTAAAACAATTTCAATTGATTAAATGAAATCTATAGGCTGGGGAAAAAAAAAAAATTAAGTTTCTAAAATCCCAATAACAATTGCAAGTGACCCATGTGTGTTTACACCCTGTAAAAAAGATACTTGGTAAATACTTTCATTTTTCCATTTAACTTGGTAACAAAATAAACGGTATATATTTTGGTTTGTAATATTTGATTATTTTATTCAGTGAAAAAAAAACAAAAAAAACAAACACCCACTTTTCAGAAATACGTATTGATGGTCACAAGTATTCCCGGCTCATTTTTGCCTTTAATGGAAACAATATTTTGTCTTTAACAACAAGATGTACTTATAAATATTGCATATGACTCAGTCCTGCTGAGGAACACTTTAAAGGATATAAAACAGAAACAGATAAAAAAACTTAGAGGGACAGGTTAGAAGTGGCAAGAGGAAACAATAATTTCAAAGTCTAAGGTTCTAGTTTCACAAGTATTTATTTTGGCACCAATGTTTGCTTATACATCCCCCTAAGCCTCACTGACTATCACTGTCTCATCTCACTCTTTCAGACAAACCAGTGAAATTATTGTGTGATGTCACACTGTGAACAATATCGGAGAAACTAATACAGGTTCAAAAATTCACAGCTCTATGCTGTTGTTTTTGGAGGACTATTAGTGATGAGAGAAATGACTGTAAATATGTGGCTTGTTTAAACTTGCCCTGGGATTTCTCTGTTACTTTATGTCATAGCAAGCAAGATGTTGAATGTTAGTGTTTCAGTTAAGTAGTTCAACAGTCATTTCAAATACAGGCAAATTATAGATGATTATGAAATGTTTGCAGCCCCACGATAGTTTTCTCAAAGCCGACATCTCTTTTAGAACCCTGACTTAGACTGTAAAAGTCCTGAAAAATCCAACAAATCTCAATTAACTCAACAGAATTATCATGATTGATATTATTATTACTATTATTATAGGCTTCATTTTGACTACATATAAATTTAATCTTAGCTTTTAAAAATTTTGAATCTATTATACTACTAAGTAAAACTCAAGCATTAAATAAAAAAACCTTCCTCTTCAAAAGCTCAGCAGGATAAGAGTAGGCAGTTCCACTATGAGTGCATAGAATTTTTTTTTCTTTAACTGGGAATGTTGTTAAAATCAGCATTTACCTATAAATTATTTTAGCTTGGATTTGCTATAATACCAGCCACCTGTAACTTCCGTGTTCATGTATTTTATAAAACTGCTGTGCTTCTGTGACTGCAGATACTTCTGAAAAGTATGGTCGCATTTAATGAAGTAGTTGGCTTATGGGTACTGCAACAACAAAACAAGGCTTCACTTATCAAAGAGCCTTGCATTTGCAGTGGACAAAGGTCAGGAACATAGAGAATTACTGGTTAACAGTTGACATGTGGCTACTTGCGGATCTTTGATAATTTCCTTGTGTTTGGTCTCTGCATCTCCTGGTGATCAGCTCATATTTTTATAACAGCGGTATTGGTAATGACTATTGGGAGTGACATTCTGAACTACTGAATTCATGCTCTGGTAAGGTCAACAGCTACACAGTAGTGTCCTTTCAGAAATGCTTTTGCTTGGTCTTAAATGGTTTTGGCCTGCTATTATGATTTTAGATTTTTTTTTTATTGTTCTGAGCTTGCATTTCTTCACATATGATTTGCACCCATTTTACTTTAAATATTTCATTCTCCTACATTTTTCCTCTTTTCTCTGTTTTTTGAAACGTAGTACATCTTTTCTCAGATTCCCCCTTAATAAGCATAAATGACCCCTATACTCTCTTTAACTTCCTGCTGAACCATTAGTTCACAGTTTCATTTTTCCTGAGCCTGCACTTGTATGTCTCACACAACCATGTTATTGTTGGAAATACTTCCTCAGATGCAGCCAAAGAGGTAATTTGATCTTTCCAAGTATACATGGCATTAATGACTCAAAATTTCATAACCACCAAAGTCTTTCTTCTCCTCTCACACTTTTAATAAACTCTCTTACTCTTTGTACTACTGCATTTGTCATAGATTTCAATGATATTTTGAGTATTCAGTACGTTTCTTCTGTTTTATTTTTTGACTCTCTGACAGTCATAACTATTATTACTGTACTTCTTTAGTACCAAATTAAAAAAATATTGTCTGGTTGACAGCTAGCTGAACACAAGGCAGCCCAGGTGGCCAAGTAGGCTAACAGCATCCTGGACTATATCAGGAATACTGTGACCAGCAGGCATAGGGAAGTGATTGTGCTTTGCATTGGTGAGGCTGCACCTCAAATACTGTGTTCATTTCTGGGCTTCTAGGTACAAGAAGGACATTGAGTTGCTGGAGTGTGCCCAGAGAAGGGCAACAAAGCTAGTGAATGTCCTGGAGAACAGGTCTTCTGAGGGAACTGGGGTTATTTAGTCTGAAGAAGAGGAGACTGAGGGGAGAGCTTATTGCTCTAACTTCCTGAAAGAAGTTTGAAGTTAGGGGGGTGCTGGTCTCTTCTCTCTGGTAGCAACTGATAGAACAAGTTGTACCATGGGAGGTTTAGATTTGATATTAGGAAAAACTTCTTTACTGAACAGTGGTCAGACATTATAATAGGCTTCTCAGGGAGGTAGTGAAGTCACCATCCCTGGAGGTGTTAAAAAAACACATAGACATGGCATTTTGGAATATGTTTTAGCAGACACAGTGATGTTTGCTTGATGGTTGCACTTGATGGTCTTAAAGGTCTTTTGCCAACCTTAATGATTGTATGGTTCTATCATTTAGATTCCATACCTAGTTGTGATATTACTGTGACAGTCTTGACAATGCTATATATGGGGAAAAAAAGATCCTCCTTCTTGTTCTGCTGGAAGTTTCCCTTAGTCCTTTTACTCTCTGCCTGCCTTTTCAGCTTCCTATCTCCTGCCCCTAAGTAGCTTTTGTTCCCTAACTAATGATAAAGAAATGTTCTAAATGTGATAATATTACTATAGGAATCTTTTCTTAAGAGTCCATGATAGCACTGATCCACAATACTATTTCTCATCTATTATAGCCAAGGAATGTACCAGGTATGCATCTGAATAATTGTACTTTCATTTAGTTGCAGTGTTCTCCTCTCTGGTTGCATTTCAATGGTAGCCTCAGAGCTCCCTCTACACATTTTGTCAATCAGATAAAACACTTTTGGATGCTACTAGATGAAAGGATCTAGACAAACACAAGTCATTATCATTAACTGCTACAGCTCTCAACTACAGCTAAGAACCAAGGAACTAAACCAAGCTGTTAGAGACCATTTTAGTATTGATAAAAGAAAATAGTTGACATTTGCTGCTGGCAGTTTTACTTAGAGATATGTGTCTGATAGTCTGAAAGAGATATCATCAGCTGTGTGAAGTCTGAGATCTCAGAGGAAACAGAAAGAAGAAAGGCCTGTAAAGGACTGAGGTATTTTTCACTTCGTGCTTAGAAAGGCAGAGAGCTTCTGAAATACTGAAACAACTAATGGGACTTACTGGCAGATACTGGTAAAGGAACTGCAGGAAAATTTGATCTTCCCTGTTACAAGTCATGACCTTGAATGTTACAACTTCTGCATGAGTACAGCATAGCTGTAAAGAGAAGTGCTTCAGATCCAATGTCGCCAGTGTATTCAGCATAGAAAGGGGCAGATATAGGAAGACTTGAGAAAAGATCTGATTTGTCCATGTTATATCTGTCTTGAAAACACTAGACATGAACCACAGGTGAGCTTAGCTCTCATTGTTTAAACTATATATCAGTTACAGCAAGACATACATAAATTAAAGTTGTTAACAGTTTCCAATTACAGAGGAGAAAATATGTTATTATGTGAACACTTGGAAGGAGAAGAAAACTAAATATTTGTTCTTTAGTTGTGCAATGCAGCTGTCTACTCATGATCTTTATTTTCCTGATGCTACATTAAATTACTCATAATTTATTTTCTGGAGGGATACCCATCATTTCACTTCAAAACTCTCAGCAAAGGCTTTCTGCTGCAATTCCGTAAGTGTCTGAATTTCAGGACAGTTCCAAAGCAACCCAGTGAGTACAGTTTTGAGATGAGATGGATGTGCCTTTGAATTCTGCCTACATACAAATCACATTGTGCCACAGCTTTTGCTCCGAGTTTTGGTAGTCTGTCCTATATAATTCTTCATTCTTTGCTGAAGTCTCTGAAGTCTTCTGGATTAAAATTTACTCGCCTTTAAGATATTCTTCCAGTCTAATGTGGAAGCTGCTCTACTAATTGAGGAAAGGAGAAAGGTTTTGCTGCAATCATGCTTTTAAATATTACCTGTTCCAAAAGCATTGAAGTATCCACTCCCTGGTACACTAGTTCTTTTTGTTTGGTTGGTTTTGGGGGGCTGTTATGTCCATTCAGAACCAAGATTTGTATCTGTAGACAGGTGCAAAACATGACCTTCTGGAAAGTAATGTTTTGATTTTCCACATAAAAATCTTCAGATGCAAGATTAGTTTTGTTTTTACCTAGTCTGGTTCTTCTCAGTCTAGATGCCCAATTTTAAGATAAATAAAACGGGCTGAGCTGCAGCCCAAGAGAGCAGCAATAAAATCAGCTACTACTTCCAGTTTTGTGTCATCAACAAACTTGCTGAGGTTAGACTCTGCCCTGTTATGACCCTTGGTGAAGCCATGCTGACTACTCCTGATGAATTTTTTGTCCTTAATGTGCCTGGAAATGGTTTCCAGTATTAGCTGCTCCATCACCTTCCCAGAGTGAAGGCTAACCAACCTGTATTTCCCTGGATGCTCCCTTTTTGCCCTTCTTGAAGATAGAATTGACATTTACTTTCCAGCAGTCTTTGGGCACTTACCACAGTCACTGAGATCAGTGAAAGATTATTGGAAATGCCTTTTCAAAGGCATCTGCCAGCTCCCCCACCACTAATAGCTATACCCCATCAGGACTCATGGACCTACATAAGTCCAATTTGCTTAACTATTCGCTGACATAATCCTCTCCCATCAAGGATACCTCTTACCTGCTCCAGCTATTCCTTTTTTTCTGTGGCACCTGGGATTCATGAAGGCCAGTTTTGCAAAGATGACATTTGGTAGCTCTGCATTTTCCATGTCCTGTCCTGCATAGTCACGTCCTCTGCCTCATTGAACAGTGGGTTTACATTTTCACTCGTTTTGCTTTATGCATTTGCAGAAGACTTTCTTGTCTTAGACATCCCTGGACAGTTTCTATTCTGTTTGGGCTTTAGCTTCCTAACTTCATCCCTGGATGCTTGCGCAGTGGTTCTGTATTCTCCCAGATTATCCATTCTTGAATCCACACTCCGTGCTTCTGTGCTGTTTGACCACTGAGATGAGTAAAGACAAGTGTAATGGTTTCCAGGATTTAAAAAATTTTAAAGTTTGCAAAATATGGTGTGTTTGAAATACTGAAGGACTATAGAGCTCACATCACTTTTTCAGTAAAAGTGTACAATTAAAGACAATGGGAGGAATGTGAATACCTCACTATTGATTCCTCAGCCTCTGCTAAAAATCCGTCTCTTCTATAAAGGAAAATGTAGATGCAACATTCATTAAATGAGCACTGTATGGGAACAGATGGAAGTAACTACTGCCTGTTGCTTTGAAGAAATATTACACTAAAACAGTATCTCATTACAACACCTTTGCAGAGACCTGGTAGTTTGCTGAAAAACAAACTGGATATTTATGTTCATTGAACTTCAGAAATCGTAATTTAAAAGACTCGTAATGAAAGACAGCCTGTGACCTTTTAGCTGTTTCAGTGCTATTGTGGGAACAACTTTTTTATTTCAATGTAATAATTACTTTAGCAGCTTCTGCTTTTTTAATTTTACTTTTTTTTTTTCTAATTGACAGTAGTGTGGTTAGGAATACAATAGCACCACCTGAGGCACAGTAGCTGACTACATGCTTTGTCATTTTATAAATACAGGGTCAAACTTAGCCTTCCTGTGAGTGAGCACACTTTAGTTATCTGTTATTTATTATAAGTTCTAACAATATGCTTTGTACTAATAAGAAAAGAAAAGGGGAAAAAAAAAGCATAAAACAACAACAAAAGAGTCCCACAAAGGATTCACATTCCAAGAAGCTATTTTTGCAACTATAATTTACGTTCTTTTAAAGTATGCACCCAGTGAATTTAATCCTTTCAAAATTGCAGGTGAACACTAAAAATTTGTTCTTACCTTCATATATATTTATCTCAGTAGAAAAAACACCACCACGAATTTCAAGTGCATTGAAGACACACAGTAATTTTCTCAAAAGAACAAAGGTACTAAATGCCTGTGTACTGTCAAAATAGCTAGGAATAAAGAGGCTCATCACAGGATTTTGATGGCGAGAGTCTGACCATGGATGTGGCATCAAGATGTTAAATCAGAGTACAAATGTAATTTAGCTAAGTGGGTCAGATTCGTTACACTTGTAATATCAGAGCATACTCCCTAGAACACCACACTCACAGATTCAGTCAGGTAAACATAGCTGAGAGATGACTGAGTACATAATGTAAAAATGATATAACTTCTGAGGTCAAATGGGAGATCAGTCTGGTTTGGCTGCTGTACTTTCTGTCTTCAATGAGAATCCTGTTGGTGCTTTGCAGGCTATCTCCTGGGCCATAGCTTTTCGTACTCAATAGGGACATACAGAACAAACATCTTGTTCAACATCTTTGTGGGTGACATGGACAGTGGCATTGAGTGCACCCTCAGCAAGTTTGCTGATGACACCAAGCTGTGTGGTGCAGCAGACACGCTGGAGGGAAGGGAGGCCATCCAGAGGGACCTGGACAGGCTGGAGAGGTGGGCACAAGCCAACCTCATGAAGTTCAATAAGAGCAAGTGCAGGGTCCTGCATCTGGGTCGAGGCAATCCCGGGCACAAATCCAGGCTGGGCAGTGACTGGCTGGAAAGTAGCCCTGAGGAGAGAGACTTGGGGGTGCTGGTGGACAAAAAGCTCAACAGGAGCTCCCAATGTGCACTTGCAGCCCGCAAGGCCAATCAGATCCTGGGCTGCATCAGGAGAAGTGTGGCTAGCAGGTCGAGGGAGGTGATCCTCCCCCTCTACTCAGCCCTGGTGAGACCCCACCTGGAGGACTGTGTCCAGTTCTGGAGCCCCTATTACAAGAGGGATGTGGAGGTGCTGGAACGTGTCCAGAGAAGGGCCACAAGGATGATCAGAGGGCTGGAGCACCTCTCCTATGAGAGCAGACTGAAGGAGTTGGGGCTGTTCAGTCTGCAGAAGAGAAGGCTCCGAGGTGACCTAATTGTGGCCTTCCAGTATCTGAAGGGGGCCTACAGGAAGGCTGGGGAGGGACTGCTCAGGATGTCAGGTAGTGATAGGACTAGGGGGAATGGAATGAAGCTGGAGGTGGGGAGATTCAGGCTAGATGTGAGGAGGAGGTTCTTCACCATGAGAGTGGTGAGACCCTGGAATGGGTTGTCCAGGGAGGTGGTCGAGGCCCCGTCCCTGGGGGTGTTTAAGAGCAGGCTGGATGAGGCTCTGCCCAGCCTGATCTAGTGTGGGGTGTCCCTGCCCATGGCAGGGGGGTTGGAACTAGATGATCCTTGTGGTCCCTTCCAACCCTGAATGAAACTATGAAACTATGAAACTATGAAACATCATATGCCAGGTTTGGAGGACTTCTGTGATCCAGTAAAGATTTTTCACTGTTTGTATCATAAGGGAAAATAGAAAACTAGTAACTTGTATAAGATCCCTCCTAAATATACAGATAGGAAAATGAAGCTTGTACCTGTTAAGTTCCTTGTGAAAGCCAATTATGAAATAAGTTGTAGACTTAAAAATGTACACTGCACTTAAGCATTGCATTAACATTTAAACTGGTATGCAATTTATTGTGAGTAGTGCTATTGGTTGACAGACATTAAGCAATGGTTAATTTGGATATTTTTCAGATGTTAGTAACTATATATTAGTTTGCTTTCATTTGCAGGTTTTTTTGAGCTTTTATTTTGTTTCACATTGTCCTCTACATGTTTTCATCTTTTTTTTGTCTGCTTTTTCTGCTACAAGAGAAAAACAGTCCCTGACATTCTTTGCCCTCATCAGCTTTAAAATTATCATAAACATTAATTACAGAAAAAGATACCCCCTATCTCTTTGCTGAGAATTTGGAAGAAATCATGGTGAACTTCTAATCAAATTAACACTTCTATTTCCCCTTCCCTATCCCCTAGCTTTCCTTCCTACCAGCCTTCCCTCCCCTCAGCCTTCCCTGTTCAAACTTTCTTAAACAGAAAAGCCTAGGCTGATAAGACACATGTGAAGATACTTATGAGACAGGTCTTTTATAGATATATATGTGAGACAGCCTAAGTTAAATGGGTTGATTGCTTAAAAATATTCATGTCTGTGCCAACAGTATTTATTTTGTATTTTCTTCTGTATCCTCCTTCTAATTTTTGTTAAATCACAGCAACAGAAGAATTTGAAATGCTGCTGATATGGGTGATAATAATATCTTAAAAACTCAGCAGAGCATGAAACATCACTGTAGTCTGTATAAATCTATGGTGCACCTATATCTTGTGCAATGTAGTTTTCTGGTACACCCACCTGAAATAAGTTATAATACAAAAAGTGAAGTAAAAGAAAGATGATCAGAAAGATGTAATACCTTTCACAAAAGGAGGCAGTTAATAGACTAGAACTTGGTTTGCTAGCAATGTGAGGAAGATATTAATCACAGTGATGTGCTGCATAGCAGTAAGAACAATTATTCACTATGACAAAATACAAGAACTAAGGACAACCCAATGTATTATTAGGCAGAGTTTAAAGTAAACATAAGTGCTTTTCATACAATGCATCATTCAGCTGTGGAATGCATTGCCATAGATTGCTTTAGGAAAGAAAAAACAAAACCAAAAAAACCATTACCAAAACAAAACAAACCCCAACACATCAATATGTTTGAAAATGTCAGGTATTTTCACTGGGAATAGACCTGGTGGTGTTGTTAAAATATGATTCAGATATAATCTCTGTCCCAAATGCCTGAATATCAGAAACTCACAGGCAGTATGTTAAAAAAAAATAAAAATATTTATCTTACATATATGTAGTTCTTTTTTATTGTTCAATTAGTCTCTGTTATAAAACCTTTCTCAAAGATGGAACACTGGACCAGATGGATATTTATTCTAACCTAGAAGTGTTCATTCTATATTCTCTTATTTTGCTACTAAAGTAGTTGTTCTCATTCCGGACTCTATTAGGGAAATACAGATTGAGTTGAATGACAAGTACCTAAACTGAAGTTTAGTAAATTGGAGATGACATTGTTGGTGGCACAAAACATTTGGAAGAAGCAGTCCAATTGAGAAGCAGCTTCCATCAGTAGAAATCCCCCCTATGCCAAACATTTAGGCTAGCAGAGAATATAAAATAAGAAGCAGAAGGGGGAAAAAAAAAAGGAGAGAGATTGTAGATAAATAGGTTAGGTTAGTTTAGATAAGGATCATCTGGGAGTTAATGTTAGAATTTGTTAGATGTTAAAGATGAGACAAGCAGAGACTGATTTGAAGAGAGAAAAGGCAGATAGGTGGGGACTGTGTGGGGACCTAAGTCCAGTTAGGCTTAGGAGTTCATGTACAATATACAAGATTAAAGCAGTGTATAGAAAAGCCAGATTTTTTTTTCAGATAAAGAGCCACAATATTTGTACTCAAGCTATAGAAATACGGCCATTGAAGGCATGATGTTAAATGCTCTTGTTTGAGGAGACTTGTTTGACGATTGTGTTGATAATACCAGCTCAACATCAAGGTTATACGATAATTATGTGAACAATTTTGAACAAGTTCTCTCCAGGGCATGTTACAATTGTGTCTCTTGACAATGTATTAGCTACCATTTGGCTTCAGAGGTAAAACTGTTGATTGGATATAATAGTTTCACAGATTCCAATGTGCTGAGGAATTTGTTTAGGAACCGTGTCAGCTCATGACAGAATCCATATGTTCTGATGATGTTTTTCTGGTCTCAAGGATAACTGGCTAACCTGAGCTCTCTTGGCCTCCAAAATAGAGGTCCCTGACCCATCACAAACTGTGAACTATGCCTTGGAAATGTCTATAAAAATGCTAAGTATCCCAGGCTAAAATGTATATAGTGGCTGTTGATACTAGCTGTATGTCAGCTGCCCACCATGCTGGTCTGTCACTCTCCTCCTTAGATGCAAGGAGAGAAAATAACATGGGAGAAAAAAGCTCAGGGGTCAAGGCAAAGGCACCTTAATAAATCGAAAGCAAAGGCTGTGCACAGAAGAAAAGGAAACCAAAAGATTTATTTCCTACCTCCCATCAGCAGGTGGTATAGAGTCACTTGCCACAAAGTATGGCTTCAGTACCTCTAGTGGTTGCTGTGGAAGATAGCATAGCATAGCATAGCATAGCATAGCACAGCATAGCATAGCATAGCATAGCATAGCATAGCATAGCATAGCATAGCATAGATGTCATCATAATGAATGTTCCTCCTCCTTCTCATTTCTTTCAAGTTTCACTGCTGAGCAGATGTCATATGGTACCGAATATCATTTTGGTCACTTTGAATCAGCTGTCCTGGCTGTGCTCTCTCCCAGGATTTTGTCTAATCCCCAGCCTACTGGTGAAGGGGGAAATCCTGGAAATATGGCCTTAATACTTTGCAAACTCTGGTCAGCAGTAGCTGAAACACCTGTATGTTATCAACAACTTTCTAGCTACCAATACAAAACACGTAACTATCAGGGCCACTACGGGGCAAATTAGCCCCAGCTTAGCCAGACTCTTTACAGTGTGACAACAGCTATTACGAGAATTCAACAATATGCATGTTCAAAATGTTGTTCCAGCATTCCTTTCGCTGATATAGGAAAGGTTCATTGTTTAGTCTACAGTTTATTTTATTTTCTAAAAGTGAATTGAGATCTTGATTCAGATATAGTGAGATCAATGTATTTCTGTAATATTTTAGAGAAAACAGCAGATAAAGACCTAGACATCTACTTTTGTGTGTTTTTCACTGAAATTACTTTAGATAGGCTATGCTATGTGAAAATTTCCCAAGATGTAAGTCTGCTCTAAGACTAAGAAGTAAAAGCAAATTCTAATTTCATGTCTACTCAGACTTCCTGGAAAATTGAATTATTTTCTTATTAAAGTTCCTTTAAAGTCAGATCTGAGTTATGTTTTGCATCCAGAGTGACCATTTGCTTCCAAAAAGTATCTTTAGAAAATTGGTAATGAAAAATGACATTTGCTTACTCAATAGATCGTGGTATTAGACTCATTACATTATTTATTTACTGAAATAATGAGACCATCTGGTCCACATCTCTACCCAAGCGAGATTATTTCCATCCAAATATTTTTTTTCCCCCAGTCTAGGCTTAAAATGTCCCTGGAGACTAATTTTCCCATAGAAAATGTTCTGCGGCATTGTATATTAACCGGGAAAAAAAATATTTTCAGGGGTTCAATTTTCATTTTCCTACTTATTCTCATACAAAAAATTGAACGTTTGTCTTCACTAAAAGTACTTTTAACAGGCATTTACAACTGAGCCATTTCTAATATCTTATATAATTTCTTCATTCTCAGTTGTCCTTTGCCAGTCAATCTGTCTTTTTTAGATTTTTCCTACTCCATGTCTAACAGACTATTAATTTGTTGAAAGACGAATGTATATTTTGCAATGTGGTTTTCTTTCTGCCTAAAATGAATCAGTTCACTCATTTTTTTCTAATGTATTGCACTGTGTGGTTATACACACACAAAATGCAGAGGTTCTCTGTTGAATGTTTGGTTTGGTGTTGTTTTTTTGTTTTGTTTGGGTTGTTTTATAGTAGCAGGCTGTGATTTGTGAAATGTTGTTGGGGTCACAATAGATTAATTTTCACTTTCCACAATCAAACTGCTGTGACAAGAAGACTTGTTTGGTATAGTTATCAGGAGAACAGTGAATAAAGAAATTACTTGTATTTCTTCCCATGTGTGGCATTGCTGAACAGAAACTATAATATTCCATACAAGTTTGATGACAGGGTTCTTGAAAACAGTGTAAAGTCAGCAAAAAGGAAGAGAAAAAAGAAAAACATCAAAGTCAAAATAGATATTTTTTTTAAAGCTCTCAGTCTCTTAATTCATTGAAAGACATGTACCGTAATCTGATATTCTCATAAAAAGGAAACATTAGCTTCCTTCATAAATCAGAGACATGATGAACATCAGTAGATGAACATCAAACCACAATTTTCAATTTAGACTTCAAGTTCATGTTTTTAACTCTGTGTAAATAAAATTAAAATGTAATGGGATAACTGGATATTATGTCTTCCAAAGTCTTCAGAGGGTGAATGCCACTTTTCTGGCCCTGACAGAAAGTGCAAGAAGAGCTGGGTTAATATCTGTGTTGTAGAGTTTGGATAGCCTAGATGTTGCAAACATCTGCTGCCTTTGGTTGCTGACTGATAGCACACGTAGCATCAGGGCTTTCAAAAAGTAGTACTGAGATCTAGCTGGTGTTAGCAATAGGTCTGAATTTGAGAACGAGGAAAATATTTAGTCCTTTTTAGTCCTTTTTAGTCCTGTATAGTTTATTTAGTTTTTTTGAGAACAAATGATAGCAAAGCTGACACATTAAAGTCATTTGAGTGCAATTCCACAGAGGTCCTTTTCATGAATCGTCTCTATTATTGAAACCCAGTTAGCTAGAGACATCTCAGACAGGACTTTCCACACCTCTAGACATATCTTTTGCTTCAGTGGTGACAGCCATGGTAAAGGGCTGGATCCAGAAATCCCCCATGATGTTATTTACATCTGTGAAAATTATTTCAACTTTTTAAATTGTAAACTTGAGTGAAAATGAAGGGGCTGTCAATTGCTTGTTTATCTTGAGAATAAGAATGCAAGCTTACATGAATACTAGCTACTGGATAATAGGGAAATGAAGGCTGTTTGGCTCCCTCAAGATCTGGGCTGCAGACTACCAGCAAGAAAGATGACTCTTAATTATCCATAATTTGAAATATCTCACTTCATATGACAGTTCTTAATCAATTTGCTGTGGAATAAAAGGAAGCCTAGTTAACTTTTAGCTTTGGGTTTTTTTTATTATGGAACGTGTTTTTGTGAGGCACAAAACAATTGAACTGGCTTCAGATGAGATAGGAAGAAACCTAGGAATGTTTGCTCTAGTCCTCTGTCTGTCTTTGATCCACAGTTGTCTCTGCATGAATCATAGCTGTATTATCAGGCTTTGTCTAGCAGGTCAATTTCTTTCTCCTATATTACTTAGTGTTATATGGAAACACCATATATCTCTGCCACTCCTGCTGTAAAGATGTCTAATCTTCTGCCTCCAGATGCATGTCAGCCCTTCTCTTTTGTTTGAAAAAATGCTTTGCTTTAAATGTATCTTTCAACATGACAAACTATTTTTAATTTATCTTAGTGTTGTTGTGGATTGCCATAGGGAACATATGGTATGATTACTGCTGCCCTATCTAGGGTGCTGGAGCTCAATGGTGCCCATCAAAAGTCCAGTCTGGATTGCAGGAATTTAAAATTGACTCTTCTCATCACTAGTTGAACTAAACTTCCCAGACAAAATTATGTATGCACTATGTGAAAGTTGCAAATATTCCTATTATGTTTCTCGACAGTAAGAATCCAGAAGGTAATAGGATGAAAAAAAAATCAGCATAGAAAGATATTGTTGTTTCTGCCTCCACCCCAAATGCCTTCCTCTCTGAAGAACTTGCAGTTGAATCAGTAATGTTGATTTATTTGCTTCTGCCTCTATAAATCTGAAATACTCCATTGAGTCTGAGGAATTTACATCTGAGTATAATTAACAACAAAATATTTAAAGTAACAACAAACTGAAGAGAAAACAAATGCAGATGTGAGCGGTATATAATTTAGACAAGATAGTCAACCCCACATTGAATGTTAAAAATGTGCATAGGTAAGTTTTCCTTTTTGGACAATAAAGACAATAACAATAACAATTTTTCAAGTCAATTTACATTATTAAATGTGTCTATATATGTTCATAATGAAAAAAATTGGTTTAGTGAGTGCAATTTTCTACTACCTAGGGTGATCTGTTTAAATCTTCCTAGTCTGCAGTCTCTCTGAAAGTTCAAAAGTACACTGACAGATAAGGCAATGAAAATAGTCCATTTTTATTAAATTACCTTAAAATTCTAAATACACATTTTTTTTCTGTCATTGCTTCCTGACGACTTTAACTGTGTTCTCTTTCTTTTAAAAACCTGATTTAAAATCTACTCATTTATACAAAATCTGTTGCACATTAGTTGCTTTTGTAATGTTTGTTAAAAAATTTGCATTCCACTTGTAATGAAAGTGGATGCCCAAAATTACAGTCATAAATGCTTAAGCAGCCTATTCAAAACAAACTGCCAAGCACCAAAGCCCACTTATATTGACTTCATTTTGTATGTCTGTGTATTAATTTAAATTCCGTGTCCCCCTTGCTGTATTTTAAAAAGCATATTAAAAAAAAAAATTGATGTAATCATTCATTTTACGTCCTTATATAACCCATGCTGTTATGTGACTTCTTTCTTTCATATATCCTTTGGTGGCTTAAGCAACACAAGAAAAAATGTGTAGATGGGAAAACAGGTATTCACTCTGTTCAAGATTCATGTTTTCACTCTTCTCAAGTAAAACAAAAATGCCTCTAAAGCCTATAAGCCTCCACCTTATTGATTAGGAAATTATTGTCAAATCCCAAGGTCTGCTAGATTGCAGACAATTATTTAAAGTGTCAGTTTAGTCATTTCATCATGTTTTGACAAGATTGCCTTTCTGGTTTTCAGAGAGTTTCATACACACACACACAGAGAGAAAAAGGCAGCTAGATTTCCCTAAGGAACATTTCTAATGAAAATTTGTGACCTGAATTAGTTTCAAGTGAGGTGGGAGATGGAACTCCAATTGCTTCTTTTTAGTCTATCTACAGTCCAATATATATCATAGAATCATAGAACTGCTTTAGTTGGAAAAGGCCTTCAAGATCATTGAATCCAAACACTGACTGACTCTACAAAGTCTGGCACTAAACCATGTCTCTCAACATCACATTTCTGCATCTTTTAAACACAACCAGGGACGAAACATGCTAGAATAGTTTTACCTCTTCTCAGTTGTAAATACATATTGCTTTTGTTTGTCTCACCAACAGTTTATTGTGCTTTACAAACAAACTTAAGCTTTATATCAAGGTAATTTATTTGGTTTTTAACATTTTTGAAGTATACAAGAATATATCTTCATGATTTTTGGAGAACAAACAAAAAATCCATTAACCTTCAAAATAATTGATGTATTTTTCATGTTACTGATTTATTAAGGCACTTTTTGCACCTGTTTCAATAATCAGTGATATATTGTTTCACAGTAAGCACTCATTCCATCTTAGTTAAATAATTTCATTTGGTTGGATTGATTAATCTATTAATTATTAATCTAAAAGCTTGTTAAATTATTATCTGTTACTTTTTCACTGTTTTACATATACATATATATAAAATCACATTTAAAGCAACAAATGGTGAATATAGATTTGCCTGCAGATATTAAACAAAACAGTACTCATGTGTAAAAGTTTGCACTGAAAATCTCTTGTACGGTTTTGAGGATCTTGAGCCACTGGAAAACGTCACCCCTGAAATTCCATCTGATCATAAGTAGATCTCCCAAAAATGTATATATCACGTTTTTATGAGCTTGCATTCAGAAGTCATGCTCTTAAAGGAATAGAAAATTAGGAAAGATACCACAAAATTTTCCAAATAAAGTTTCCTGGAAACTGAGAATCATTATATCTGTACAATTCTTTAACACACTCACTGAAATCTCTACTTTTATATAAGGATCCATTTATATGAAGATTTCCTTCCAACAAGGTGGTAGCCAAAATTAACTATTTCTCAACAGCCTTCTTTGTGAAATAGGTACTACCCACTGAGTGACAAATATTAATTTCTTGTTCTGAATATATTCAAGTGTGATAATTGTCTAAAGTCTAGAAGTGTTCAACTCATCAGTAATGTCTATATTGTACAGAGAAATTTAACATTTCAATTTGGGGTGGAATTTTCAAGGTGATTTAGGATCCAGGTGGTGAGAATGTATTGTGCGGATCTTTATCTAGCATTAATGGATCCTATGAATATTCAGAACAGCATCATAAAATCATTCCAGTTGGAAAAGATTTATAAGATCATTGAGTCCAACCATTAACCTGACACTGCCATGGCTGTTAAACCATGAGCAGATTCGTTTACAATCTGAAGGCAGTGCCACAGTGTCAGTTACTTGTTAGAGAAGGTCCAGTGTCATACAAGTTCTGGTCCTTCTAGAATCATCCCTGAATGGAGCCTCTGTAATGACAACAGTGTTATTTATTTTTCTTTTGAGTACCATGATTTTTTTCCTCTCTTACCCAAAGAAGAGATATTGAAGTTCATAGCAGGAAATTGGTTTAATGTTTTGTAGCTGTCAGCATCTAAGAGTAATGTTCAGATTATGTTTTTCAACTCTTAGGACTTTCTTGAGACATACAGAGTCATTCCACTTCAGTCTGTCATATTTGTTAATCTGAGAAGGAAACAAGTTTGTCAGAATATCCCTAAAACTGCTTTGATACCAGTGAATATTTAAAAGAAACCTCTTTATCAAATCAGGATGAAAAGGTGGTTTGCAAAAGAAGAGATGAAAACTCAATTATAGATTGTATTTACCAGTTGCCTTAATCCTTACCTTGTCAAGTGCTGAACTGCTTTTGGAAATTTCCTTGAATTCACATTTCCTGTTTGTTCAAAATATCTTCAGAAAACTGTGCTTCTATCAAATCAAGACTGAATTATCTCACCTTGAATTTACTTATCCTTCATATAAAAAAGATCCTATTTATTCATCCTGGGAAACAAGAGCATCCCATAATGAAATCACAGAGACATAGACTCAAAGAATCATTTCATTTGGAAAAGATCTCTAAGATCATCAAGTCCAAACATTGTCTAACTCTGCCAAGTCTGGTGTTAAATGGTGTCCTTTAGCACCACCTCTAGGCATCTTTTAAAAACCTCTAGGGATGGCAATTCAACCACTTCCTGGGGAGCCTATTCTAGTATTTCATAATGCATTCAGTGAAAAAGTTTATTCTAATGTCTAATCTAAACCTTCCTTGGCGCAACTTGAGGCCATTTCCTCTTGTCCTATCACTTTGTGGTGAAGGCACACTATGTCCCAATACTGAATCCTGTCCCAGCATGTGGGCAAGTTCCCCCTCCTCCACGAGGAAGACAAAAGCCAAGGCATTAGCCAGGCTTGCACGCAACCAGCGCATGTAGCGCTCATGCTGGCACCAAGTATGGGCATATTCTAGCTTCACGCTTTCTATAGGCTGAAGCCAGTTGCTTATGAGAGTGCCCATTGGCCAAGCCCAGCCTCGAGGAATCTATAAGTGTCACCCCAGTTGGTGAACACGTTGCCCCCTCATTTACTTTGTCTCTGTGCCTGCCCGAGAGAGCAACTCTTGAGCTGCAGCCTTTGCCATTGAGCTTATTGTTGTTAGCTTCTGTCATACATGCACGCATACTGGAAGCCTCTACATCGTTGAAGAAGCCCAGAGGGAGGACCTTCGCTGAGCCTGAGGAGTTCAGCGTTGCTGCAGCCAGCCGTGCCGACCGGGAGAGCCCATCGTGCCACCGGAGGACTGGACTGACCCCCGCGGGTAAGATCTGCCCAGTGACCGGGGAGAAGGGACTCGATTGATAACCGAGTCCACGTATGCTTAGCCCCGCCGTAGCAGGACAGACGCCGCCGAGTGCCGCTCTGAGGAGCCGCTGAGTGCCGCTCTGAGCCCTGTGGATCCCAGGGAAAACCAAAGCATTGTTCGTGCATACTGCACTGAACCCGGGACCACTACGAGAGTCCTGTTGCTCCTTTAACCTCATTAAACGAGAATCTGCCGCCTAACGCAGCTGCATCCTCTCTCCGAGGCTGTTTGCATCAGCCCCGAGAACCGCCGTGGTTGGGCCGACCCCCGTAGCTTCGCCTGCTTCCGTCGTTCGAGCCCACCTACCGGCCACCGTCGTCCCGCCCTGCCGTGCGAGCCGACTTCTGAGGGCCGATCCCACGGACTGACCCCGACCAGGACCGATCCCTGTTGTCTGAAGGGGATTGAATATCGTCCACGTGCTTTCCACCCACTAGCACTCAGTTCAAAGTATCCGCGTCTAGCAGAGTAAGCGCTGACGCATAGACAGATTATAATATTGCTGTGTATAGCCAGAAGCCGCCCGCGTCCCGCCGAGTCTCCATCTAGTGGCCAAGCGGCAGAACTGCACCCTTTGTTATATAAATATAGGAAGGGTTTATAGATAGTTCAATTACGTTGTAATCATAACACTAAGCCAGTTGTGGAATGTATTTCACGAATGTGCACTAGAACATGTATATAAGTTGGTGATTCATTGGTTATTAATAGTTTGATAATTAATAAAAAATATATTTTCATAACTCATATTTCATATTTCATAACTTTAATAACCTCTTCACCACACACTTGTTACCAAGGAGAAGAGACCAGCACCCACCTCACTACAACCTCTTTCCAAGGATTTCTAGAGGGCTATAAGGTCTCTCCACAGCTTCCTCTTCTCCAGACTGAAAAATCCCAGTTCCCTCAGATGCTTCTCACAAGAGCTGTTCTCCAGACCCTTCACCAGTTTTGCTGTTCTTCTCCACACATGGTCCAGCACCTCAATATCTTTTTTGTTAGTGGGGTCCCAAAACTGAATACTGTACTCAATGTATGGCTTCAGCAGTGCTGAGTACACGGGGACAATCACTACCCTGGTCCTGTTGGCCACACTGTTCCTGATACAGTCCAGGATGTTGTTGGTCTTCTTGGCAACCTGAGCACACCGCTGGCTAGTATTCAGACAGAAGCTAACCAACACAGCTCTTGCTCTGCTGGGCAACTTTCCATATGCTGTCATGTTGCATGGGGTGGTTGTGACCTAAATGCAGGACCTTGCACTTTGTTGAGCCTCCTACAATTGGTTTTGTCCTGTCAATCCACCCTGTACAGGTTTCTTTGTAGAGCCCTGCTACCCTCAAGAAGATAAACAATCTCTCCCACCTTAGTGTCATCGGCAGACATTCTGAGGGTACACTTCATTCTCTCATCCAGATCATTGATAAAGATATTAAAATACACTGACCTCTGTACTGAGCCCCAGAAAACACTGCTAGTGATAAGCTGCCAACCGGATTTACCTCCATTCACCACTGCTCTTTAGGCCCAATCATCCAACCAGTTTTTTACCCAGTGAACCATCCACCCATCCAAGCCATAAGGAGCCAGTTTCTCCAGGAGTATGCTATGCTTTGCTAAAGTTCAGGTAAACAACATCGACAGACTTTTCCTTATCTACTAAGCCGGTCACCTTGTCATAGAAGGAGATCATGTTCATCAAGCAGGACCTGCCCTTCATGAACCCATGCTGACCATGCCTGATCACCTTGCTGCCCTGCACATGCTGTGTAATGATCTGCTCCATGACCTTCCCTGACACTTGAGATCAGACTGGCAGTTCCTCTTTCTGGTTCTTGCAGGTGGATATCGTATTTGCCAGTCTTCAGCCAACAGTGACCTCCTTGGTTAGCCAGGACTGTTGTTGAAGGATGGAAAATGGTTTAGTGAGCACTTCTATCAGTTCCCTGAGTACCTCCAAGTATATGCCATCCAACCCCATGGCCTTCTGTATGTCTAAATGGTGCAGCAGGTTGCTAACCATCTCCTCTTGAATTATGGGGTATCCATTCTGCTCCCCTGTATTTGTGTAGACAAATGACTGTTGATGAGATGTCAGAAGATGATGTAAACCCAAATGTACAGCACTTTGCTCACCCTGTCTTTCAAGGGTGAGTCTTTTGTCTTGTTCTCAGACCAACTTCCAGTATTCTAAAGCTGCACAAATGTCCATCTCACTCTGGTTTGGAGGGCTTGTTCATGGGTCTCTTTTTATGAACAGCAAACTCTTCTCTTCTCTACCTGTGCTCCCTGCTTACTGGGTCTCTGCCTTCCTCAGATCCACCCTCAGCTCTTTGAGCTTTTCTCATTTCTCTGCTTTCTGCAAAGTCTCACCCATGCCACAGCTCACAAGCACTCCTGTCATGGCATGAAGGTTTTCACAAAACAAATATACCCACATGTTAAATTAAGAACAAACAGAAGACAAATCTATAATTTTTCCTTCTATTACATATGATGAGACATTTTAAGATGCATTCTTTTCTTTCTAGATTTATCAAGTTTATTTCACTGTGTATGTAGAGTTCATTTATGATTTTAGCACCCAGTCTTTCTTACTATGAAGCATGTTATTATTCCATATAATACATGCTTTTTCTCTCATTTTGGGCAAATCTGCCTCAAAAGTTTGTGGGAATTAAAAACACCTAGTCTGTACATTTCAAACACCCTGAGGCAAGTAATATCATCTCTAGACATGTTCAATGGCTGAGCTTCATGAAGCTGACAGCAGCTAGCTGAATTCGTCAGCATCCTAGCAGAAACATGAAGAGATTTTGCATCTCTTCTTTTGATGTAGATGTCTAATTTCTGCTTAAGTTGCATTTTAAGCTTCTTTGTGTTCTTCATAACAAAACTGACAGAAGAAATCTGTAACTCATTTGGGAAGTACATACAAGCCTTGTGAATCTCAAGGCCTTCTGCAAAAGCTTTATCCTCTTCTTCATAATAAAAAATATCCAAGATTTGCAGAAACTTTTTAAGCAGTCACACAACTCCAATGTCTTTGTGGGTAAAAACCTCTGCTGTCTCTTCTTTGCTGAGGCTATTGTACAAGCCACTAATACTCTACTGGCAGGCAACAGCTTCCAGTTTCAAGAAGGTAAATTCTTCAATCTCTCATGCCTGAAGGCAAAAAAGAAAATCTGAGTGGCTTACCCAAGACTTACTTTTTTGCTGAGAAAGCTTCCCTTGTTATCTGTTCCAAGTAGGAATTTGCACATTGGTATTGTACTCCATTTAATGTAACAATGAACTTTGGTATCTTTGTGATCAGGGGAAAAAGAAGAGATAGGGGGGAAGTGTGTTTTTTTGTTTTGTTTGTTTGTTTTCTAATACCTTCTGGATTAATTTTATTTGTCAAAAATATTAATCTGTGAATCTGTGATAAAAAGCCAAAAGTGATGTTACATCCTTACTTCTAAAGCAAAGTATTAATGTTAGATAACTCTCAAGAAGATTTTGTAAGTATCCATCAAATTAATGACCCTCTCAGAGTATTTGCTACATTTATGGATGCACATGGAAATTCCAAAATATGAGGTCATCTGTGGAAATTCTGACAAAGAGATATGCTTGTTTAAATAGGTGATACCATTTTTTGGCACATTCTCTAGGACAGATTCTTTACTTGAACTCCCTTATATTCAGTTTCGCTGCTACTTTTTTTTTAATAGGAAAAAAATCTTTGGAGGGCTGCATGCATCAGTGAAAGCTCTTGATTTATCTAACAGTATTCTATCTTCTATAGGAAATGTTTTTTTGGGGCAGAAACCATCTATAGTGTTAGTGTAATCAGTGATACTGTAACATTTAATTCATAAGCCCCTCTAAAGAAGAGAAGTAATGAAGAAGAAAAAAGCTGAATTTTGACTGGAATCTTTCTGTTCACACATATGCTAAGAGCAAGGAAAAACAATTCAGGTCCCTGAGAAGGCCAGAATTCAGCTGTATCTGCTCATAGAATCATAAGATTCAATGGGTTGGAAAGGACCTCAAGGTGTCCAACCCCACTGCAGTAAGCCATGACACCCCCAACCAAATTAGGTTGCTCAGAGTCACATCAAGTTTGAATTTGAATGTCTCCTAGGATGAGGCCTCCACCACCTCTCTGGAGAATCTGTTCTAGTGTTTCATCACCCTCATAGTAAAGAACTTCTTCCTAATGTTCAATTTAAATCTATCCTGACCTTTATTCTAGTGCTACATTCTCTAGTAAACAATGCGTCCCCAGATATTTTGTAGGCCCCCTTCAGACACTGGAAGGCCACTATAAGGTCAGCCTGGAGACTTTGCCTGTGAGTGTGCACACTTGCATGCATGAATATGTGTTTCATGTTTAGTTGCACATGATATGTTTTCTGAAAAGTCATTGGCAGAGGGAGCTTCAGTGACTACCTTAGGGAAAAGAAGAGAGTAACAGTTGCTTGAGCCTCAACAGACCTGGAAATGCTCTTATGACAGCAATTACCTCAGGAGGGTCCCAAACTTCCTGTTAGTCTCTATAGATGATATAATAGAAAAAATATTGCTATGTGATGATCAACAGCACAGAGTCCAGTTGGAGCCCTGTAGCTAGTGATGTTCCCCAGTACTGTGTCCAGTTTGTTCAACATCCTCGAGGACCTGGATGAAGGGATAGAGTGAACCCTCATCAAGTTTGCTGATGATACGAAACTGGGACAATTGGCTGATACACTGGAAGGTTGTGTTGCCATTCAGCAAGATCTGGACAGACTGGAGAGCTGGGCAAAGGGGAAACTAATTAAATTAAACAAGGACAAATGTAGAGTCCTGCACCTGGGGAGGAACAACACCATCTACCAGTACAGATTAGGGGCTGATCAGATGGAAATCAGCTCCATAGAGAAGGACTTTGTAGTCTGGGTAGACAATAAGTTATCCATGGGACATCAATGTGCCCTTGTGGCCTAGAAAGCCAACAGTATTGGAGTGTGTCCAGCAGGTTACAGTTCTTCTCCCTCTTTACTCTGCCCTAATGAGACCACATATGAAGTATTGTGTCCAGATCTGGACTCCCCAGTTCAACAGGAACGGGGAGAGAGTCCAGTAAACTGTGAGGATGATTAAGGGACTGAAACATCTGTCTGGTGAGGAAAGACTGAGAGACCTGGAGTTATTTATCCTGGAAAGGAGGTGACAGAGAGGGTATCTTCTTAATGCTTATGAATATCTGAAGGCTGGGTGTCAAGGAGAAGGAGCCAGTCTCTTTTCAGTGGTGCCCTGTGATAGGAGCAACAAACACAAACTAGACTACATCATGTTCCACCTCAATGTGGGTAAAAACTTACTGTGAGGGTGGAACAGGCTGTCCAGAGAGGTTGTAGAGTCTCCTTCCATGGAGAAACTGAAAATCTGTCTGGATGCAGCTCTGTGTGACCAGCCCTATGTGATCCTCTCTGGCAGAGGGGTTGGACTCCATGACCTCCAGAGGAGCCTTCCAATCCCTACCATTTTATGATTCTATGAAAAGCATCATCTGTAGGTGCTAATGCTTCACTTCAAATGTAGTAGCATGTTTTAACTTGAAAATATTATTACTGCAATCCACACATGTTTGTATGTTAGAAGTGTCTCTTTACAAATAAATGAAACTCAAAATGTAGTGAAAAATGGTGATACTTCTTTTCAGGAAAGCAAAGTTCAGAGGCTTAACAAAACAAACAAACAAAAAAAGAGTGACATTCAGACCACTCTGTGTGAGTTGTTCTGGTTCCTCATCTTGGAATATGATGATAGGTTTTTTGGGAGGGCAGTGTGCTAGCAGTACTATTCTTTCTCCTTCATATACCATCATTTGTTTCTCTGCTGTGACACTAATCAGAGAATCTGTATCAGGACATACAGGACAAATAGCAAACAAGTCATCTATGCAGATTAATAAAAGGAGTAACATAGAATTTAAGACCAGAAAAATGTCTGCAACAGCATACAGAGATGAAGTTATGGAGAGGGGATTCTAGGAATAGAATAGAATAAACCAGGTTGGAAGAGACCTTCACGATCATCACGTCCAACCTATCACCCAACACCACCTGATCAACTAACCCATGTAACCAAGCACCCTGTCAAGTCTCCTCCTGAACACCTCCAGTGACGGCGACTCCACCACCTCCCCAGGCAGCCCATTCCAATGGGCAATCACTCTCTCAATAGGAGAGAGTTATAGGAGCTATAACAGGGTTATTAGGATCAGCTGAGAGAAAACTGATTCATATGGTTAGTTGAATTGAACAGAGCTGAGAGAACTATTATTATTTTAATTGAAGACATCTGATATATTTCTTCAGGCTGGAGAGATGTCATATATCATGATGACAAAGTCCATTTGTATCCACATGTATTTCTTTATCGGCAGTAGCATGTCTCATTTGAATCACCTTATGTATAAGTCACATTTAGATGATGTATTTTGTGCAGTGCCTGTAGGGAATTTAAAGACGCCCTGAGAATCATTTTGGCATTCGTTCAGTTTCATTTCCTCAACATACAGATGGGGTGGAAGTCATGCCATAACTGCATGTGGATTGAGGTTTCATAGGCATCTTTGGCTGAGGTGAGGAAGATGAGTTTCATTCATATGCCAGTTTCACATCACTGAATAAGATTTCTATTAACTCTAGCTGGAAAAGTGTCAGACCATAAGATTGACAGTCTGCCAGTCTTCATTTTGTACCAAGAAGGCATTTACTTCCAAATGTGACATTTTAGGTGCCACCAGATGTCACTATCAGTAGTTTTAGGTGTTCATTTTGATTAAAGAAGGTCATGTTCTTTTGGAGAAGTTCTCTTTGCTAGCAGTGATGCAGTTCGCACTAGGAAAGCAGCTGCAATCACTAAGACGCTGGTTCGCCTTTGCCTTTGGAATTCAACTATGAATCTTCCATGCAAAACTGTTGCTTTTAGTTGCACTTCTACTAGCAAATAAAATCTTGAACTATACTGAAATTTAGCAACAGATGCATTAGGCACCTGCCTCTTCCACAGGTACTGTGCTAATTGCCGACTACCAGCTGATCAATTTGCCTGAAGACTTGAGCTTTGTATTTCCATACTAAAGAATGCAGGTCCTCATTCTTCAACAGATCTACTACTCCAGCATAGAGTTTAGCTCAGATAGGGGGATATTTATCACTTTGTAATGTTTCCCTAATCAGTTTAGACCAGGAGGCTGTTTTTCAAATCTGCTACAAGCTCCAGATGAAGGCAGTGGTAAATGCAGATATTTAGCAAAACCTTGAATCCTGACCTTGAACTTATAGGGGAATCTATTTCAATACAGTTTAAAGCTTCCAAGGAGGCAGGACACATAAAAATGATTAAAAAAAAAAAAAAAATATCAGTTATGTTATCTTCAGTGTTCTCTGTACCAGAGTTCCTGTATTTCTTCTTAGAGTGGATAGTCATTTCCTTTATTTCTCTTTTGATTTACTTTGTGTCTGTTTTGATTTACTTTATTTATGGAACTTGGACAATTCATAAGAATTCATTCTCAAAGTAAGAAACATACATTTTTATATATTTATATATATTCTGTGTGTTTCACAGGAACCATGGAGCCCTGCGACTGGCTGGTTAATTACTGCAGTTCTAACAGTTATTGCTAGACAAATGGGCACTATGCCACACATATGGAAGTCAGCCTTCTGCTCTCTGTCCTTTGTGATGAATAGAAACTTTAGAAATGGTTGCAGACAATAGTCCTTATACCACTGCAAAAGCTCACTGAAATCGGAATTTTTCCCTTTTTTTTTTTTTTTTTTTAAACACAGCAGCATCCCAAAATCAGAATCCAAGGGAAGAAAATTTCAGGAATAACATTTTTCTGACAGTAAATTTAAATAGGCTCTTGATCAACTAGATCTGTGCAACTTTGTGTGAAGCATCCTGAGGAAAATAGTCTTGCATCTAGTTTTACCCAGAGAGGCCAAGACCACCCATGGAGCTTTCTCAAGTGCTAGGAGCCATCAAGAAAAAGAGTTAACTATCCTGCCACAATGTACCTGGCAGCAGGAATGGCTCTCCCAGCATTATACCATTTTGAGTTTTCTTGGGCACCACTAACCAGCCATATTTCACTAGGCTTGGACACAACTGCCAATATTTCAGGTGGGCAGAACACACCTGTTAGATTTTTTCTTCACAAGAAGCTGGGAGGTGCTGCATCCAAGACCACCAGTGGAACCAGCCAAAGGAATATCCAACACCTTACTGACATCATGCTTGCTATATAAGAGAAGGGCTGTCATGGAAAAGGTAGTGCTTTGAGCAGGTAGCTGTGATGTGTGGCAATGGGGTGGACGGCACATGCAGACGGATGATCCAAGTCATACAGACCAATGTTGGCATTTATTTTTTTACCACTTGTTGTATATATTATTTTGTTGGTATTATTTTTCTTTCTGATTGATTTTATATCTTTGTGTTGTCCTATTAAATTCTCCTTATCTCAATCCATGGTGTTTTGCTTTTTCATCCTAATTTTCCTTCCTATCCCACCAGAGGATAGGAAAGGGGGGTGGGAGGAGGGGTAGTCATGTGAACAGCTGTGTGGGGCTTGGCTGGGCTGTCTTGAACCACAATAACTACTTAGGCACATCACCTTTTATCTCTTTGCTCAGGTTTCTTTCAACCAGTCTAGTAACATTCTTGGAGCAAAGCTAATAAATTTGTTTTCTTCATTGAAAGGTATTGATCAGTCAAAACTATCAGTTTTATCAAAGTCATACAATTACATTTAATTTCATTTCATTTATGCCAAAACATTTCACTTCACTATTATGTTTTTGTCATATACTGAGCAATAAATTTTAAATATTGTTTTTTCTGTGATATAGAAAACTCTTATGATTAGGCCTTTGTAGTATTTACAAACTTGCTTTGTATTCCACTGCAATTAAATCATAGGAAACATCTCAATATCTTCTCTGTTCCAAGTTAGGCTTAAGGAAAGTTCAAAATATAACAAACCTTGTGGACTTGATCTTCTAGGACTTTGAAATGTTCTTTGAAAAGTAGGTTGGTGTACTGCAAACATGGCATGTGTTTCACAAAACAGAAGTTAAGGTTCCCTTCGTAGACCTGAGCTTCATATATAGACAGGATGAACTTATAAATTCATAGAAAATATTTTGTGTTTGGAGAAAATCCTCTGAATTCTTTACTGGAGACTCATGTCACTGTAAATATGATTACATGAAAATTTGTAGAGTACACCATCACATAAAGCTCACTTGTTTATTTTTCACTCAGTAACACTAAATTAGTATTCAATATGAACTCTCTGACAAATAGGGTTATTATCAACAGATGTTGTAAACATAAATCAGGAGGATATCAATAAAATTGTATTTTTGTTCTGCTCCTGTTTACAGATATTCCTTTGGAATGCCACATAAACACTCCAAACACTCTCAGGAAGCTTGCCACTCATGTTATTAGTTTTATCTAGCTTAAAGCACTGACACTGATCATTTTCTGACAATGTTTACAAACAACAAAGGTGTCCTATTGATCAAACTTTCTCTCTTTTACACTCCTTTATGTCCATGAATGCCTTACATCACTTTGCCTCGAGCCAAATGGAACTATAAAAACACAGTACGCAGCAAATTATGTAAATAACCATTAAGGTTATGGCTTGATGTTGTGAATGACAGTGACAAATCACTGCAGAAATTTGAAAGAATGAGTACTTTTACATTTCAGGAGATAATATTAAAAGGAAAATAAAAATAAAGACATTCATATTTTGTTATGAGCCCCTGAAGTCTCGATTGCTCACTTTTAGGAGGATGCATTCTGCCAGCCTTCTCATGCTGACACACAATATTCTTAAGGCATAACTATCACCTTGAACTAATTTATCTGTGGAGAAAAGCAGATTTTGTCCAAGATACAAATAGGACAAGGACTGAATAGCAGAATCTGTCCCAGAGTGATATGCAAAGCCAGAGACTGATTTCTTTGAAAGAGCTACATCAGTCAGTTTGTGAAAAACATGTGTCTAAAACTGCATTCTCAGCCATCTTGGGGTTTCTCCTTCCATTATACTGAAAGCATTAGAAACTTTTATGCTCCATGATGACTCTTTTTTCATGGCAAACCATACATTATTCCCACTGCCTTTGGATAGACTTGTCTATATTTGAATCTAAGGCTTTATTTGAAGAAATCTTCTGTTTTAGCAAGCAACACATATAATAAGAGGTTTGAATCTCTTGGTAGATTCCTCATTTATGAGGCTTGTACATCACTGAACAGACTTGTTCTTGTTGTTGTTTGGTTTTTCTTTAAAGAATACTCTGACTTTTGAAGGAGAAAATTTCTGTTTGTCAGACCAGCTACTGAGGGTTGCTTAATTCTACCTCTGCCATTATCTTCTTGTCACTTTCCTTTTTTTTTTTTTTTTTGTCTCTTCTGTTCTAAAACTCATCAGATGTATATTAACAAGTAAATGACCACATAAATTTTGTCATTTTAACTCAAGATTTTGACTTTTCCCTGGGATTTTCTAATACAAACCTCTCTTTTTTGAAGAAAATTATTCATGACTGTAACCTCATTTACAAACATTGCAAGAGAGGACAGCATGAAGTAATATTTATGATTAATCACTTGTGAAAGTTCTTCTCAAAATACAGTTTTCTGAACATGAACTTCAACATGAAGTAGTGTAACAATGAATTGGTCTGGTTTACGTCTGATTTAAATTGTCACTTTATCAATTTGGAAACAAATATAAAACATGGTGAAAATATGGTTAAGATAACTCGTAACTGGCTGCAATATTTTGAATCATAGAATCAGTCAGGGTTGGAAGAGACCACAAGGATAATGTAGTTCCAACCCCTCTGCCATGGGCAGGGACACCCCACATTAGATCAGGATGGACAGAGCCTCATCCAGCCTGCTCTTAAACACCTCCAGGGACGGGGCCTCAACCACCTCCCTGGATAACCCATTCCAGGATTTTACCACTTTCATGGTGAAGAACTTCCTCACATCCAGCCTGAATCTCCCCACATCCAGTTTCATTGCATTCCCCCTAGTCCTATTACTACCTGATATCCTAAGAAGTCCCTCCCCAGTCTTCTTGTAGCCTCCTTGTTTCTGAAACTATTCAATGAGTACACAAAAAACCACCATGTTGGGAGAACAACAAAACAAAGATGTTTCTCATACTGATGTTATGGGGACAATACTTCCTTGAATTTTTTAGTATCAAGTCCCTGTGTCTTGTAAGACATATATTGGTTCATTGGTAAATGGGTAAGAAAGGGACACTGAAAGGACATGAAGGGAAAACAAAACAACATTGAATGTAAGAAAAAAGGGATTGTAGAAACAAATTAGTATCTAGTCAGATTATCAAGAATACCTGTGGATGCCCAAAGGAACATACTGCTCACCAAAATCCTTTTCTTTATGGTGTGAAAATGGCAAGACAAGAGCATGTGCATGATTCTAGACACACTTAATGTAGTAGTTTAGGCATAGCCAATGCTATCAATAAGAAAATAAAGATTAAACTCTTTGTGAGGTCTAGACTCCGATACTATTCTGCTCAGCTGAATAGAGATCTCTGTGGTTGGGTTTGAGACAGGAAAAGGATTGGCAGAGAGTTTAGCAAAAGTACCTCACTCTTTTATTCCTTTATTTTGTACTTTAATTTCTGTCCTGGTGAAATGTCTCTATGTTAATTTCTTTTTGATGGATAGATGGATGGATACACAGGTAGATGGAAGAATGGATTCCTATTTTTTTCTCTCTTCAAGTTAGTAAAAACATGGTCCAAAAAAAATCCTAATTCTATACATCCACTAAAAATGATGCTGAATCTCCCTGGAAGAGTAAGGAGACAGTAAACTGGAGCATGAAAGAAGAGTAGCTTAGGAACATAGCTCATTGAGAATTTATCTTAAGAGGATGCAACCTAAGTCAATATTACAGTGTATAAAGTAAGATGATATTTCACCAAACAAAAAGCAATCTCAGCAAAACATGTCATTTCAAGCTTCAGAAAAAGTGCTGCCTCAGAGAGGTCCAAAACCACAGTTTCTATCTGAAATATTTAGAAATACAAGTAAATAAATACAAGGAGGTCAGCATTCGCTTTGCAAAACTGTTAATGGACTGTTTACTATGATGTCTGAGACAGCAGTATGTTATGAAGCTTGAAACATCTCAGAATGTATTTTTGACTAGACTGCACTTCCTTATAGGAAATCTGCTTTGCCTTCTCTTTACTTTGCTTACTATGTGGCACCATGATTTTTTATCAAGCAGTTTCACTGCAGATAGAAACAGTCCCTAAGAGCTTAACTGCAGCACTTTTTAGGAAATTAGGGTTAAGTTGTCTCTTTGGGGCACAATTGTACTCTTTCACTGGCATTTTATATGTGGGATAAGCTGTTACCTAGATCTCATGTTTCTGAGCATAAGATTTGGAGATGGTGTTATATTGAAACCTCACTCTAGTTTGATGTTGTTTCCAAGGTGTCAGTCTTCTGGCTTTGTTTTAAAACTGCAGCATATGTTTTTATATGTTTCAGAAAATCATAGTCCATCTCTGCAGTGCTAGTGGTAGGATGGAGTATTTGGATAACAGCAGGGTGGGGGGGGGGGAAGTAATGCAAAACACACCAGAAAGAGAAATTCAGGGATAATTAGCTGGAGGAAGAGCTGTCAGTCTTCCAAGTGATCATGTTAGGATGCTGGGCAGATTACCAGTCACAGAGGATGGGATGGGATGGGATGGGATGGGATGGGATGGGATGGGATGGGATGGGATGGGATGGGATGGGATGGGATGGGATGGGATAGACCAGGTTGGAAGAGACCTTCAAGATCATCGCGTCCAACCTATCACCCAGCACCACCCAATCAACTAACCCATGTAACCAAGCACCCTGTCAAGTCTCCTCCTCAACACCTCCAGTGATGGCGACTCCACCACCTCCCCGGGCAGTCCATTCCAATGGGCAATCACTCTCTCTGTGTAAAACTTCCTCCTGACCTCCAGCCTGAACTTCCCCTGGCACAGCCTGAGACTGTGTCCTCTTGTTCTGGTGATGGCTGCTGTGGTGAAGAGGTTATTAAAGTTATGAATATGAAATATGAATTATGAAAAATATAATTTTGTTAATTATCAAACTATTAATAACCGATGAATCACCAACTTATATACATGTTCTAGTGCACGTTCGTGAAATACATTCCACAACTGGCTTAGTGTTATGATTATAAAGTAATTCAACTACCTATAAACCCTTTCTATATTTATATAACGAATGGTGCAGTTCTGCCGCTTGGCCACTAGATGGAGACTCGGCGGGACGCGGGCGGCTTCTGGCTATACACAGCAATATTATAATCTGTCTATGCGTCAGCACTTACTCTGCTAGACGCGGACTTTGAACTGAGTGCTAGTGGGTGGAAAGCACGTGGACGATATTCAATTCCCTTCAGACAACAGGGATCGGTCCTGGACGGGGTCGGTCCGTAGGGTCGGCCCTCTAAAGTCGGCTCGCACGGCAGGGCGGGACGACGGTGGCCGGTAGGTGGGCTCGAACGACGGAAGCAGGCGAAGCTACGGGGGTCGGCCCAACCACGGTGGTTCTCGGGGCTGATGCAAACAGCCTCGGGGAGAGAATGCGGCTGTGTTAGGCGGCGGATTCTCTTTAATGAGGTTAAAGGAGCAACAGGACTCTCGGAGTGGTCCCAGATTCGGTGCAATACAAGCACGAACAATGCTCTGGGTTTTCCCTGGAATTCACAGGGCTCAGAGCGGCACTCGGCGGCTCCTCAGAGCGGCACTCGGCGGCGTCTGTCCCGCTACGGCGGGATTAGGCATACGTGGACTCGGTATTAATCAAGTCCCTTCTCCCCGGCAACTGGGCAGATTTTACCCGCGGGGGTTGGTCCAGTCCTCCGGTGGCACGATGGGCTCTTCCGATCGGCACGACTGGTTGTAGCAATGCTTAGCTCCTCAGGCTCAGCGAAGGTCCTCCCTCTGGGCTTCTTCAACGATGCAGAGGCTTCCAGTATGCGTGCATATATAACAGAAGCTAATAACAATAAGCTCAACGGCAAAGGCTGCAGCTCGAGAGTTACTCTCTCGAGCAAGCACAAAGTAAATGAGGGGGCAACGTGTTCACCAACTGGGGTGACATTTATAGATTCCTCGAGGCTGGGCTTGACCAATGGGCACTCTCATAAGCAACTGGCTTCAGCCTATAGAAAGCGTGAAGCTAGAATTATGCCCATACTTGGTGTCAGCACGAGCACTGCATGCACTGGGTGCGTGCAAGCCTGGCTAATGCCTTGGCTTTTGTCTTCCTCCAAGGAAGGGGGAACTTGCCCACATGCTGGGACAAGATTCAGTATTGGGGCATAATGTGCCTTCACCACAGCTGCCTGGGAGAAGAGACCAACCTCTGCCTGTTTACAACCCCCCTTCAGGTAGTTGTAGAGAGCAATAAGGTCACCCCTGAGTCTCCTCCCCTCCAGGCTAAACAGCCCCAGCTCCCTCAGCCTCTCCTCATAGGGCTTGTGTTCCAAGCCCCTCACTAACTTCGTTGCCCTTCTCTGGACTCGTTCCAGCAAGTCAACATCCTTCCTAAACTGAGGGGCCCAGAACTGGACGCAGTACTCGAGGTGTGGCCTAACCAGTGCAGTGTACAGGGGCAGAATGACCTCCCTGCTCCTGCTGACCACACTGTTCTTAATGCAGGCCAGGATGCCATTGGCCCTCCTGGCCACCTGGGCACACTGCAGGCTCATGTTCATCCTACCTAGAGCTTCTAGTCTTTTTCCCTTTCCAGCCCAAGAGCATTGTCGCTTGGTTGTTTTTCTGCTCCTCTGGCCACTGTCCCCTTTGCTGACAGGTACAACATTGTTACCCCTGAACACAATCTAATAAGATGTTCTCTTGATCCAAAAGCACCCATAGTTTGGGAGGAAAGGCACTTTTAATATTTGGTTTTATTCTTCGTTCCTCTGATTTTCTTGTTAATAAATGAAATTGATTTTCCCTGAATCTGTTGAGTCTTGTTTTGCTCATTATGGTAGTTGGTGAGTGATCTCCCTGCCCTTATCTTGACCCATGAGTCTTTTGTTGTACTTTCTCTCTTCTGTCCAAACTAGAGGAGTGATAGAAGCACTTTGGTGGGCAGCTGGCATCCAGCCAGGGTCAACCCACCCATGAAAATGCAATCATAAATCATAGAAACAGGGTTTATATTGGCAGGCAGTGCAATATTTTAAGACCAACTTTCTGATCCTGTTGGAGTAACTACATGACCTTAAAAGTGTCTTCCATTTTCATGGAGTGGCACAAGAGTGCAGCAGCAACCATGACAACTTCTGGATGAGAGAAGCCTGGTATCTGCTTAGTTCAGGGCACTGATGAACTGTGTGTATGACAGCCTGCACATGTCTGTGGAGACATGCTTATTGACTCTGATCAAGGGGATTAAGCTAAGCCCTGCCTGTGTATATTTAAGTTGTTAGCTTCAGTGTTCTGACAAATCCCTTAATTTCTATGAGCTGGCACCTAAAAGGAAAAGAAGGAGGAGGAGGTCTTCAGTTTTGTTTTATCTCCTACATCAGCCTAAATGGTATCAGTGGAGAAATTCTTGCCAGTTTATACTTACATGCAGGACGTTGCACTTTAAGTTACTATATTTGGAGTGAACACTTAAATAAGAAAATACCTAAAAAATAATTTTGTTCTTATAAAATTTATTTTGACAACTGCAGTTTCTAAAATGTTATTATTAATTTAGTGCCTCACATTTCACTAGTTGTTGTTAACCAATGAAATAAACCTTCTTTATTAGAATCAAGTACTGTGTTTCCACAATACTGACTTTTAACTGCTTAATCTTTGCTGAGAAGGGGAAAAGAGACCACCATATTTCATATTAATTATAATGTAGGACAATTAGCTAAATGTATATTAACTTTTTTTGTTGTTGTTGTTTTGTTTTGTTTTTTAGTTTAATTGTGGTACTTTATTAACCCTAGTGAACACTTTGATGAACCATTTATCCTCTAAAAATGCCGCTTTGGATTGATTTAACTCTTCATGGCAAATTCAGCAAATTATTTGAATTAAAATGGAGTATATTCCTATTTGCATTTATATTTACACACTATTGAAGAAATGAAGAAATATTAACCTGGAAGAGCTCTGGCATGTTTCTATATCCATCCAGACTTTGTAATTTCTATTAACTGCTAACATTAAGTCATCTGCCTTACATATCTACTAGAAACACACCTTAAAATACTGCTTAGAATCTTCTAATGTATTTGTCCTGACTAGAAAAGATAAAAAAACACAATCAGAAAGTTACACAGAAATTCACTGAGAGCATCACAAGTGTCTTACCTCCTTTCAAAAGTGGTGATCTTGGTTTTATTTCTGGATAATCTTGGGAAAATCAAATTATTTCCTACTTGGAAGGAAAAAAAACCTTAGCAGTTGGGTAACAGAGCCTAAAAAATTTTCTTCTGGTTCCAGATCTAGCAATCATATTAACTTTATAAATAAGATACATCAATCAAACACCCAACATACTAACAGCATTAGGAGCACCACTCTAGCCCATATAACATGGATATTTTTGATGGCCTATCCAAAATGGTTTAGAAGGACTGGTGCAAAAAACTCCACCGCTGCCCACAATCTAAGTTAAGTATCAACCAGTGGAAAATATGTCATCATAGCTATGAGAATTATTTAGCAGGAAACCCCATTGCTTATGATCTATTTTGATCTAAATAAAATGCAAATAACAAAAAGCAATTACAGATCAAATGTTCCTTTGGTTATGAAATTTGGCAGTCATTACATAGCAATAATTATTTCAAACTTACATTCTAAAAGATAAAATAACGAAGTAAGAGTGTTAAGTCTGTATTTTATGGAGGATGCCTGAAACATGTTTTCTAGTGGGCCAGGCATATTTTTCACTTACTGTTTATCCAGCTAATTAATAAACAAACAAACAAAAAAAAAAAAACCCAAAAAAAACAACCAAACCAAACCAGAAAGAAAACAAAGAATTCCCTCACTTTCTGCCACTGATCTATAAAAGGGTTCAAATTTACACAGAAATTAGCTGAGTTTCCACTGTGAGCTTTAAGAAGATTTGGAAAGGTTGCAGAGTTTTCCAGTTCTTTTTGAAAACTTGAGATTGGCATTTCTATCTCTGTCTTTGAAAATCATTCCTTTGATCCAAAAATCAGAGAAAATTTTGTACCAACATTAGAAAAGAACAGAACTGCGAGCCCCCTGTGAGTTACATACAGGCTTATAACTAATTGTCCCTCATTCTGTCCTTCTGTTCAACTTGAGTAATGATCATGAAATTCAGAAATCTGATAGGAGGGATATTTCTTGAGTTGTCTGAAGTTGTTCATATTTTCAAGTAATAGGATCATTAGAGATGGTATTCAAGGATACAGAGCAGTAAGGTTTAGGGAGAGGAAGGATCTTTTATTAACTCAACTTCATAGTTTCAGATCCAGATATGCTTCAGGCATACAAATGTTTTTCTTATGCCCTGGAAACTGGTATCTTTTTATAACTGCATCAGCTAGTTTAATAACAGATATTGCTTTTCCTTACAAACCTCATCTTTCAGATTTTAAGACACATTAAAGCAAGTGAGTTCTGCACTGCTCTTAGTGTTTCACAAAATTTTTATTTCAAAGAAATAGTCAGCAAAATGCTCTAACTTCAGCAAGTCATATAGACACACAAAAATGTTGACTTCACATTCCTGTGTATCTTTAGACTACACATTCTTACTTTACCCCCCTCATGCCTGCTTTCATCCTTTATTGCCTTTACACAGTGGAAGTACTAATTACATCATCCCTTCTCATCCCTCCATCTTATTGTTACAGATTAAAGCCAGCAGTGTTATGCCTAGTGAGTTCAGTGAGGTCTTTCTTAACAGTTCTGCAAATTAAATAATACGTGATATTGGTGTTTATACTTTACACACATTTACCTATTTCCATGATTTTAAAATGCATATTTCAAAAGTACATTTCTTTAACAATACAATCAAAGTATTTTGAAGTGCTACATTAAAAAACAAAACAAAACAAAGCAAACAAAAATACCCTGATAATTGAGTGGAATACATGTCATGAGGATAAAAAAACCAGTTTCTTTCTGAAGTAAAGATTACACCATAACACTTTTCCTTTCTTCTTAACCTATGTTCTTCTATTTCTTTCCAATATATTGTACTATTCCTGTCCCATGATTCTCACTTGCCCTAATTACATTTATTTCTTACAGCCTGAGAATCATTATGAGTCAAGCATGTGGTGAAATTTTAATTAATGTTAATTTTACATTTAAATCATGCCTTTATATACATGTATAAATAATTATATGAAGTTCTGGAGTTACAGATATTTTTAGCCAAAAAATAAAAGATACCAAGTGTCAGTCTGTGAATAAAGTACCACCTTGGGCAGCTAGAACGTGGCCATTGCATCATTTAAAAATCAGGCAGTTCAACATCTCACTGGAAAGGCCAGAGGAGAGAGAAAACTCAATGGTCTAATTTCTGCCACAGCATTTTTCTAAAAAAGTGTTTCAATAACAATTACCGGAGACGCAATAAGAACATTCTCCATTTGAGAACCCTGCTTAGTAGAAAATGATGAATTAAGATACAATACAATACAATAATACAATACAATAAACCAGGTTGGAAGAGACCTTCAAGATCATCACGTCCAACCTATCACCCAACACCACCTAATCAACTAACCCATGTAACCAAGCACCCTGTCAAGTCTCCTCCTGAACACCTCCAGTGACGGCGACTCCACCACCTCCCCAGGCAGCCCATTCCAATGGGCAATCACTCTCTCCGTGTAAAACTTCCTCCTGACCTCCAGCCTGAACTTCCCCTGGCGCAGCCTGAGACTGTGTCCTCTTGTTCTGGTGCTGGCTGCCTGGGAGAAGAGACCAACCCCTGCCTGTTTACAACCCCCCTTCAGGTAGTTGTAGAGAGTAATGAGGTCACCCCTGAGTCTCCTCCCCTCCAGGCTAAGCAGCCCCAGCTCCCTCAGTCTCTCCTCATAGGGCTTGTGTTCCAAGCCCCTCACTAACTTCGTTGCCCTTCTCTGGACTCGTTCCAGCAAGTCAACATCCTTCCTAAACTGAGGAGCCCAGAACTGGACACAGGACTCGAGGTGTGGCCTAACCAGTGCAGTATACAGGGGCAGAATGACCTCCCTGCTCCTGCTGGCCACACTGTTCTTAATGCAGGCCAGGATGCCATTGGCCCTCTTGGCTGCCTGGGCACACTGCAGCCTCATGTTCAGCCTACCATCAACCAGCACTCCCAGGTCCCTCTCTGCCTGGCTGCTCTCCAGCCACTCTGACCCCAGCCTGTAGCACTGCATGGGGTTGTTGTGGCCAATGTGCAGAACCCGGCACTTGGATGCGTTAAATTTCATGCCGTTGGACTCTGCCCATCTGTCCAGCCTGTCGTGGTCGCTCTGCAAAGCCTCTCAACCCTCTAGCAGATCAACTCCTGTCCCCAGCTTGGTGTCATCTGCAAATTTACTGATGATAGACTCAATGCCCTCATCCAGATCATCAACAAAGATGTTAAAGACGATGGGCCCCAGCACTGATCCCTGGGGGACTCCACTACTGACTGGCCGCCAGCCGGATGTGACACCATTCACCACCACTCTCTGGGTTCGCCCATCCAGCCAGTTCCTAACCCAGCACAGAGTGCTGCTGTCCAAGCCATGGGCTGACAGCTTGGCCAGCAGTTTGCTATGGGGGACGGTGTCAAAGGCCTTGCTGAGGTCCAGGTAAACTACATCCACAGGCCTCCCCACATCCACCAGGCGGGTCACCTGATCATAGAAGGAGATCAGGTTGGTCAGGCAGGACCTGCCCTTCCTAAATCCATGTTGGCTGAGCCTGATCCCTTGGCCATCCTCTAAGTGCTGTGTTAATGCACTCAGGATGACCTGTTCCATGATCTTGCCTGGCACTGAGGTCAGGCTCACAGGCCTGTAATTCCCTGGCTCATCCAACCGGCCCTTCTTATGGATGGGCACCACGGTGGCCAGCTTCCAGTCCTCTGGGACCTCGCCAGTGAGCCAGGACTGCTGAAAAATGATGGAGAGCGGCTTGGCCAGCTCCTCTGACAGCTCCCTCAGCACCCTAGGATGGATCCCATCTGGTCCCATGGACTTGTGGGGATCCAGGCGGCTGAGCAGATCACCAACTGCCCCATTTTGGAACAGTGGAAAACTATGCTGCTCCCTGGCTCCTTCTGCCAGCTCTGCAGGCCAGCTGTCTGGAAGACATTCTGTCCTGCTAGTAAAAATTGAGGCAAAGAAGGTGTTAAGTATCTCTGCCTTTTCCTCATCCCTTATCACAACGTTCCCCTCCATGTCCACCAAGGAGTGGAGGTTGTCCTTTCCCTTCCTCTTACTATTAATGTATTTATAGAAGGACTTTTTGTTGTCCTTCACAGCAGAGGCCAGACTAAGCTCCAAATGCGCTTTTGCCTCCCTAATTTTCTTCCTGCAAGACCTAGCAACATCCTTAAATTTTTCACGGGTTGCCTCCCCTCTCTTCCAAAGGTGATACACCCTCTTTTTTTCCCTTAGTTCCATTAAAAGTTCTTTAACCATCCAGGCTGGCCGTCTGCCCCGGCGGCTCATCTTCCGGCACATTGGCACGGCCTGTCCCTGAGCCTTCAACAGTTCTTCCTTGAAGTAGGACCAGCTCTCCTGGACCCCTTTCTTTTTAAGGGCTTTATCCCAAGGAACCCTCTGAATTAGTTCCTTGAGTAGCCTGAAGTCCGCCCTCCGGAAATCCAGAGTGAAGGTCTTCTTGCTACCCTCTTAGCTTGACCAAATAATGAGAATTCAATTATCTCGTGGTCACTGGCCCCTAAGCACCCTCCGACCACCACATCACCCACCAACCCTTCCCTATTGGTGAAGAGGAGGTCAAGCATAGCCTTGCCCCTGGTAGGCTCTCACAGCACCTGGGATAAGAAGCTGTCCTCCATGCATTCTAAGAACCTCCTAGATTGCCACTTCTCTGCTATGTTAAGATCCCAGCAGATATCAGGCAAGTTGAAGTCGCCCATGAGAACAAGGTCAGACGATCTTGAGACAGCCTTAAGCTGCCTATAGAATGACTCATCAACATCCTCCTCCTGGTTGGGTGGTCTATAACAGACTCCTACCAGGATGTCAGCCCTGTTGGCCTTCCCTCTAATTCTTACCCCCAGGCACTCAACCCGATCGTCCCTAATCTCCATCTCAATGGCATCTAGTGCCTCCCTGACGTACAGGGCCACCCCTCCACCCCTTCTTCCTTGTCTGTCTCTCCTGAAGAGCCTGTAGCCATCAATTGCAGCGCTCCAGTCATGTGAGTCATCCCACCACGTCTCTGTGATGGCAACTACATCATAACTTTCTTGCCGCAGCAAGGCTTCCAGCTCCTCTGGTTTGTTGCCCATGCTTCGTGCATTAGTGTACATGCACTTCAGCCGGGCTGCTGGTTTCACCTCTTGCTCTGGCTTATCACCCCAGACCCCAGCCTGGGGGACTGGTTTCAACCCCTTCCCCTTCGAAACTAGTTTAAAGCCCTATCTATGAGACCTGCCAATTCCCCCAGAATCTTTTTCCCTTTGAGGGATAGGCCATTCTCATACACTCTGATCTTACCCCTCCTCTGGGACAGATGTGCTCCATCTGTTGCCAGCTGGCCTGGTGCAGCAGAAAGTTTATCAAGATCAAAAAACCCAAAATTCTTTTCCCTGCACCAGCCTCTAAGCCACTTGTTGACTTCAGCTGCTGACCTGTTCCTTATGGTATTCCCACCTGCAACTAAGGGTATAGACGAAAAAATTATTTGTGCCCCTGATCCCTCAACCAGATCTCCCAGGGCCCTGAAGTCATCTTTGATAGCCCTGGGAGTTCTGGTTGCAACATCATCACTCCCTAACTGCATAACTATCAAGGGATAATAGTCAGAGGGCTGCACCATACCAGGCAGTCTTCTGGTAACATCTCCAACCACGGCTCCTGGAAGGGAACAAACCTCCCTGTGAGTAGGGTCTGGCCGACATATGGGGCCCTCTGTTCCTCTCAGGAGGGAATCACCAATAACAATTACCCTCTTCTGTTTTTTTAAGGGAGCAAGTCCTAATGCCGGGGGAAGGCTGTTTAAGCTTAGGCTGCTTCACCTTAGGTCGTTTCACCTTAGGCTGTTTTGCCACAGGGAAAACCCCAGATGGCATGCCCTCTGATATCAGAATCACCTCACCCTCAACCTCCAATGGCCCGTACTTGTTTTCCAAGGGCAGTGGGGGGGGTGAGGGGGGGCAAGGAGGTTTAACCTTGCATCTTTTGATAGGAACCTGCATCCATTGCCCTCTTCTTTTTGGATGACTGGCCTCTGCTGGGGGGGCCTGCAGAGCCTGGTTACTCAGGTTCGTCACCCTTCTGCAATTGCATACATCTCTAAATCTAGCAACCTTATCCTTCAGTCCAGCCACCAGGCTAAGCAGACAGTCAATCTGCTCACATCTAAAGCAGGAGCCGTCCCCTCTACCCTGCATCTCAAGTGCCAGGTTCCAGCACTGTCTGCAGCTAGATGCCTGGACACCTACCTCTTGCTTATGACACCCGCTTATCTGCTTATATTCCCCCTCAGTCTGGGTCGAGACTGACTTTTTAAAGGAGTTATTGCAGCGAGTTACCACCATGGCCAGGCCTGCCCACGGAACCTACTGGAGAATGTTTTTTTTTATTTAAAAAAAATGTGGCGGCGCGCTCGTCCGAGCAAGAAGCCGGGCTGAAATGGAACTGCCCCCGAGCTGCCGCGGGCTTTGAAACTGCCGCGGCACGCAGGGACCCGAACGATCCCGAACACGTGGAGAATCGGTGAAAGCCGATTCCTGCCCAGCGCAGAGGCTGTGTGCGGGTCCTTCTGGTCAAAAACAGCAGCAGTCCGTGCTTTTCCGAGGCCCCTGGTCGACGTGTGTCCCCGAAGGAGCTCACCGCTGAAATGGAAACTGCCGCAAGCTGCCGCGGGCTTTGAAACTGCCGCGGCACGCAGGGACCCGAACGATCCCGAACACGTGGAGAATCGGTGAAAGCCGATTCCCGCCGAGCGCAGAGGCTGTGTGCGGGTCCTTCTGGTCAAAAACAGCAGCAGTCCGTGCTTTTCCGAGGCCCCTGGTCGACGTGTGTCCCCGAAGGAGCTCACCGCTGAAATGGAAACTGCCGCAAGCTGCCGCGGGCTTTGAAACTGCCGCGGCACGCAGGGACCCGAACGATCCCGAACACGTGGAGAATCGGTGAAAGCCGATTCCCGCCGAGCGCAGAGGCTGTGTGCGGGTCCTTCTGGTCAAAAACAGCAGCAGTCCGTGCTTTTCCGAGGCCCCTGGTCGACGTGTGTCCCCGAAGGAGCTCACCGCTGAAATGGAAACTGCCGCAAGCTGCCGCGGGCTTTGAAACTGCCGCGGCACGCAGGGACCCGAACGATCCCGAACACGTGGAGAATCGGTGAAAGCCGATTCCTGCCCAGCGCAGAGGCTGTGTGCGGGTCCTTCTGGTCAAAAACAGCAGCAGTCCGTGCTTTTCCGAGGCCCCTGGTCGATGTGTGTCCCCGAAGGAGCTCACCGCTGAAATGGAAACTGCCGCAAACTGCCGCGGGCTTTGAAACTGCCGCGGCACGCTGGGACCCGAACGATCCCGAACACCAAGATGTTCTTCTTTCGCGCAACCTCCTTAACAAGACTCTTGCTGGTCTGTGTCCTTGCCCCACCAAGCACTTCTCATCAGAGAATCAATGGCTCTCAAGCTCTACAGGGAACAGAAATCATATTCCTCTACCTCATGGTATACTGTGTCACAGTCTGGTCTTTTTCTTCCATGACATACAATGACTGAAGGTAGGATTCATGTGGTCAGATGCAGATGTCTACTATGGGATAATTATTTACACCTTTATGATTGATAAAGAAACCAGGTCACTTCAAGAATGAAATTCATCCTAAACTGGGGATACAGAAATGTATCTGATGAACTGTATCCTCAAAGTGTCTATTTTTCACCTCTACACATCAAGGGCACCTGAGTTGATTAGCATGGAGATAGATGTCTTCCACCCACTTTCCTAGAAATATAGATGGATGGTAAGCCTCAAATGTACTAGGTAGGAGAGAATTCTTATGAAATATTCTGTAAATCAAACTTTAATTCTGCCTAAACAACATTTTAACTTCATAATTGCTCTATTTGCTCTAGTTTTAGCTAAGTAACCTCTTTAAACACTTCTGAAAATCTTTGCACATGTTCATCTTCACCTTTCCAAATGTGGTTCATAACATCCGAAGTTCAATTTGAAGTAAATTCTGAATTCCTAAGTTGCTACTGAAAACATTACTTCTGCAGCAATGTTACAGATTAGTAAGTGCGCCAAGAATTTTCTCATAGAATTTCACCATCCTGTTAATAAAATGGAGACATATGAAAACTAGAATCTGATTATTTCTTAGTTCTGCCTTCTGAACAGCACTCTGCTTTTTTTTTTTTTTAAGAAAACCTTGTTTACACAAAGATCTCTCTTTAGAAATGCTTTGCAATCTTTACTACACCAGAAATTGCATTCATTCTCTATTTAAAACATAGGCAGTTAAAGGGAGTAAAAATGTGTTACTGTAATTTTTTTTCTGAAGTATTATCAAAATGTAATATTTTGTTGACATTCTGAGGCTGCATAATATATAGTAGACAAAAGATCACAACAGTATTCTGGGGTTTGAGTTTTCTAATTTTGAAAAAATGGCATTAAACTTGTGGCATATTTTAAACAGATTTACTTTTTAAACTGTTTTTCTATAATTCTGATTCAAAAATACAATTTCCTGGAGCTGAGTAAAAATATTAATTATGAAAATCAGTTATAGAATAGAATAGAATAGAATAGAATAGAATAGAATAGAATAGACCAGGTTGGAAGAGACCTTCGAGATGATTGTGTCCAACCTATCATCTAACACTATCTAATCAACTAAACCATGGTACCAAGCACCCCATCAAGTCTCTCCCTAAACACCTCCATGTTGGCGACTCTATCACCCCCCCAGGCAGCCCATTCCAATGGCCAACCATTCTCTCTATGAAGAATTTCTTCCTAACATCCAGCCTAAACCTGCCCTGGTGCAGCTTGAGACTGTGTCCTCTTGTTCTGGTGCTGGTTGCCTGGAAGAAGAGACCAGCCCCCACCTGTCTACAACCTCCCTTCAGGTAGCTGTAGAGAGCAATAATGTCTTCCCTGAACCTCCTCTTCTCCAGGCTAAGCAACCCCAACTCCCTTAGCCTCTCCTCACAGAGCTTGTTCTCCAAACCCCTCACCAGCTTTTTTTGTTTATTTCATTATAACACTAAGATACATTAAGATTAAAAAATAAAAAATAAACAAATCTTTTAGAATTTTTTCAACAAATCTTTTAGAATTTTTTAACAAATCTTGTTGAATTGCACAATTGATAACAATTTCAATATTCTTTCCTGAAGGTTACTATTGTCATAAGATCTATTTCTGTAGTCTGGTTTTGCTATCTCAAAAGTACTGCAAAGGAGGAATTACAGCACACGAAAACAAAATTTCCTTTTCTTTTTTGCCTCTTTCTCCTACACTGCAGTAACTTAGTCCCAGGGTATGCCACCATCTCATTTTTATTGCAAAAAATGGTAGTAATGTCAAGGGAGGATGATGCTCAGGCACTGTGACGCTCAGGAGTACCAGAATCTGTGATATTTGGAGGATTGGGAAAAGCATTAGAGAGACACCGGGGGAGAACAGAGTTTCAACCACAGATTAGAAACACATGAAGCATCATGCAAAAGACTGGCTGTGTCTCTGTGTTAGCAATGGGACTGGAACAAAAGGCTATGGTAGCAGCTGGGGATGCTGATAGACCTGCAGAGCTTACTACAGAAATTCAATCACAAACTTTGAATTTTGTTAGCTGTCCCTGACTGTAACTCCCATCAATCAGTGGCAAAAATATCATATGAACCTGTGTGTATTTCCTGCTTTCATTTGATAATAATGCATTTATACTATTCCATTAACGTATTTTAATGAGCATGGCTTTGGGACAGTATGCCTGCCAATTTATGTTTATGAGATTGTCAACAGAATTTACATGCCTAAGAAAATATGATACAACATTGCCAAAGCAGGGACTGCCTGTCAAATGTGGTTGTCATGGAGAAATGAGACATAGGAAAGCTCATACATAAAGTGCACACAGAGAATGCCAGGGATTTTTTATTCTCCTTGTTGAGCTCAATAAATATTTATTTCAGTAAAGGAAGGGATAAGAAAATAATGAAATTATGAGACATATTGTGCAGTCATTTTTATTTAGTACTTTCCATTGAAACCATCCCAATACAAAACCACAGCAATAAAGTTCTTGCACTCTGTATCATGTGTTTAAAAAATATTTTAGCAGTTTAAATTTCATCTGGCAAACCCCTAACCTGCCTTGAAAGAGAGCAAATCAGTGACTAAAGGGCATTTCTGAAGTGTGCCTTTGGGCTGCCTCATTACTGGTCACTGGATTTGTTCTCATGAGCTTTCAGAGTTGGTATTAATTAGAAAGCTCCAAAACAGTGCTCAGGACTCTGACTTGTGCTACGGTGTCTCAAGAATTCAGAGATATTTAATGACATTTTTGAATCCTTGTTCATATTAGCACTGAACAATTTGGGATTTCAGAGAAAAAATAAAATGAAAATTCTTATTCAGTCAGACAAACCAGACAATGCAGTGACACTAACTTGACATGTCAAGGAGACAGGAGGTAGTCATGTGCTCTGAAGCTGTTCCACTTATCATAGTTTTAATTACTCCAGGGGGAAGATTAGATGCTGCTTGTTATTTACAGTTGATTCATAAAATGGTGATTACATAATGAAGGAAAATGTTGAGGGTAATATCTCTTCAATTTCCAAACTCTCTAGGTGTAACTAATTCTCCCTATCTTTAACTCAATAAAAATTTATTACCAAAACCTAAGTCAGTCATCTAGGCTTTCTTAACAGAGAGATACAGGCATCTTGAGATAGTGATTTATGATGTTGTAAATGAGGTAAAATTATTCATCCCCAAAAGCTCTTCTTTCCTCCAGTGGCAATGAAGATACCCCAGAGAGAGGTCTGGCATTTAGAAGACTGAATTTCTGAGGATTAAAGGCCACCCTGAGCAAGGGCTGATACCTATCATGTGGATGTAGGCTTGCAGTCTGAGGTCATGTTTATGTCCTTAACTTGCTTCAGCTCCAAAGAGATTAAAGGTCAGTCTGCTGCTTCTTTCTTTTGTATCCAGGGGAACTTCTAATTGCCGATGACTTCTATAGGGAACCTTGACAAACCAGCAAAACCAGATGAATCAATAATAATGTGCCACTGACCTGGACCATACATAAATAATTAGCTTCCAAAGGTCCACCTGTTTTCCAGGTACTCTGCACACATCTACAGGTATTTTTTAATTCAGTCTAACAACCGGACCTCAATCTATCCATTGGAGGCTGAATCTACCTGCATTTTATTCTGCAGACCTCCTGTACATTGTACCAAATGAAAAAAATATCCAATATTTGCAGGCAAGATAAGTTAATGTTTGCCTTATTTTGAAGTTGAATACACCCCTGAGTATGCATCCATGCATTTTTTTGTCATAATTGGCTGCATTAAATATCTAACTAATAAGATATCGTAAATGGTAAGAAATATGGAACATTTCATCCAGTATTTTATAACTTTTGAAAATTGTGGTGGTATGCTACTATATGATAGATACACTAGAATAATATATTTATTATATTCCATTAGTGTGTTTTAACAAGCTTTGCTGTGGGACAGTATGTCTGCCAATTTATGTTTATGAGGCTGTCAAGATAATTTACATGCCTATGAAAATAAACAACATTGCCAATGCAGGGTCTGCTTGTCAAATAATCTTGTCAGGAAGAAATGGAACACTACTGAGCTGAAGAGTAAAGCATATTCATTATTGCTGGCTACACAGATTCTAGGTGACACAATGAAATACATTTATGTCATTTTTCATGCATCATATGAATTAAAAAAATAAGGGAGTGGAATACTTCAGGAGGCCATATATTGTGCTGCATAAAACAGATTTAGCACTCTATCACTCTTGTATCCTCAAAATAGTAATACTACTATTAACAATATGAAAAAAGGAATACCCAAGCACTAGTAACATTAGTGGGCAAAAGAAAAAAAAAAAAGTATTTTTCATCTGTAAAACTGAGACTGCAACACAAAATCATAACTACTTCGCAATTGTTAAACTGAAATAAAATAACTGCAGAGCTGTCTTTGGCTGGAAAAAATTACTGGGAAGAGTTCATTCAGGAGTTCTGACTAGATAATTATTGAGCTACACTGACAAACTCTATACCTGCATGACAATTACACCTTCTGGGCCATGGCTTTTAGAATAATTTAAAGCAGTGAGATTTAGAATCTTATTCTCATAATTCCCCATAGACAGCTAACCCTTCATTCCCTTCAGGAGAAAAAACCCAGAGAGAAAGTTTACTCTCTTCCAAATTATCCCTAAGCATGACACCGTCCTTGGAAACAGCCACAGAGATTAAATGTATCCTGGAGGAAAAAGTGACCCCAAATAATACCAAAACAAAGAAAGAAATCTCCCAATAATGTTTCTAGAAAGATCACTGTTACTGGCAAGTAGTAAGAATTACTTCAGAGCAAAATGGATAATAGGCATACAAAGGGCAGGGCAGGGTGGGGGTGTTTCACTGTTTATCAAAATGGTATAAAAATATTCTTCTTTGGGTGAAGCTTTTTTCTGTATACAGAACAAGCAGCTTGGATGTGGATAACCTCTACAGTGTATAGCACAGAGCATGATGGCAGCTGATGGTATCCATGAAGCAAGAAGACAGACAATAAACGTGGATGATCAATGAAGAATGGAGATATGACAGAGAATTGCAGGACAGATGATAATTCAGTAACAGTGAGATAAATTAGAAGGGTACAAGATGAAAAAAATAACTGGGTGGCATATATATATATATGCACAGAGAGTGAGGAGGTCAGCGGCTGTAAGGAGAGTGCTGCTTAGATGGGGCAACACTGGCTGAAGCACTCGAAAGGGAAGGTGAGCTATCTGCGGAGCTTCAAATCATATTTGAGTACAAAGTCCATCTAGAAACACAAGTGTAGGTCTCAGAATAGGAATAAACTACATATCCAGTGAAACCAATGGGAATCTGGAGTAGGACTGAAATAATTGTGGTGGAGTCAGGTACTATATTGGTGGTGAAACAACACAGACTTGTAGAATCACAGAATGGTTTTGATCGGAAAGGACCATTAAGGACCAGCTAGTCCAGCTCCTGATGACAGGAACAAGGTCACCTTTTGTTAGACCAGGTTGCTCAAAGCCCCATCCAGCCTAATCTTAAATGCTTTTAGCAATAAAGTATCCACAACTTCTCTGGGCAGCCTATTCATCATCTCATCACCCTCATTATGAAAGAAAACCCCCCAAAATTATTTCTTGTATCTAATTTAAATCTACCCTCTTTCAGTGTATAATCATTGCTCCTTGCCCTGTAACTACAGGCTTTGGTAAAATGTCTCTTTCTGCCTTTCTCACAACCCCTTTTATGTATTGAAAGGCCCCAAGCTCTGAAGTTTGTAGCAGATAAGTAGAAACAATGGCATACAGAGGTAATTCTGTGCTTACTGGGAGAAATATTTTCACAAGAAAGCTAGGGATAATTTAATATGGGAACGAAGTAAGATTTGTCCAGAATCCTTCCCAATATACATCAGTCCTGCCCCATAACAACCTTTGCATTCCAGCAAGTGCTTCAAATTGTGTGGCAGCTTCTGGTTTGAGCTGTTATCTCTAAGAAATTGCATCTGGCTTTCTTCATAGCACTCTATCACATCACCACATGTCTCTGTGATTGATTTAATTAACACTTTTCTCCAGTTCTCTCTCCTCTTTGTAAGCTTCCATCTATTTATTTATATTTCCCCCCAGACTGTTGACTCTTGAGTTGTGTAAAATATCTTAGATACATTGCATCTAATGTAAAAATAATGCAAGTCAAGCAGCCTTTACCTTCTCAGGCACACATACACCCTATTTTAACGTGGTCATTTATGCTGCGGTGCAATACATCTTCATAGTGTTGGCTTAATCGCAAATGACAAGTGTTGAAAATGTAATAAAGACAGGGACACATTAATCCATTTTGTATGAAAATGTGGAAAGGTAATCAGATTCTGAATGGCTGTATGCTTGAAAAATATACTGTCTGAGATTTCTTTTTCCATTCAGGATTCTCACCAGAGATTCTGATCAGAAAGATTTCAGTATAAAATTGCCTTAAAATATTACGAACATGCCAAAAATGCACTGAGGCAGGTTTAGAAAATGAGAGATGAATCTCAATCAGAAATGTGATGACCCCAAAGCTTCCGAAACACTTTAAATAATCAGGGAAGTCCGTATTCCTTTTCTTTTTACAGAATCCTGCACACTTTGTCCATGGGTAGAAATATAGTGTCTATCATTATCATTTTTATTTCTGAATATCCAAAACTAATTAAATATTAATTATTCATAATTATTCCATTCTCCAAAGGCAGTCAAAGATATCCTTGTACCAAAATGTATGTAGACAAGTGTGTTCTCTTATGTTTTTTTCCCCTCAAAACCAAGAAATAGATGGAAAAATAGTATTTTTTTTCAAAGAATGCACTTGCAGTATATTCTTCCTTATTCATATATTCATAGAATAGCAGGTTGGAAAGGACCTCAAGGATCATCTAGTCTAGCCTTACATCATTCTGTGGCTTCCATTTCCCTTGCCCTAGAAAATCTATGCAACCTGACATAATGGTTTGTTTTTTTTAATAACCAATTCTTTGCATCTTTCTTACTCTTTATCAACAGCCTACAAGGAGAATAAAATAGTATCCTTGAGATCATTTAATCACACCATCATGTGTGATTAATCACACCATCAAGTAACTGTTCAACCCAGGCTACAATTCAGATATCTGTAGTACTTCAAGGTTCACCTCATCTAATTTGGTAACTCAAAGAATGGCCATTCAGTGGTAATATTCAAAGAGTATCTTCTCACAGGTAACTGTCCTGGTTCCCATTCTGCCTAAGTGGAACATCTCCCACACCAAAGTTACATTTCAAAATGAAATAACTTTTTAATTGTGATCATTCCCTGTTCAGGCTCTAAATGAAATTATGAAATCCATAGAATTCTTGATGAAATGTACTTCAGCTATTTAACTTTAAGTAATTATATTTCAATGTCATCCTAACTCTTGAGCAAGAGATGATGATCTGATTGCACCATTGAAAATGCAGCTTCTCATAGCACAGGATCTCTGCTGCAGTTTATGTGACATATTTCTCTCTTTGTGCTTGGTTATCAGTTTGAAGTATTTTTGCTGCAAAACATCAAGGCCAATTGTTCAGAGGTTTTACACAGTTTACTGCAAGGCCTCAAGCAGACCTGATGGCTATAGACATCTTGACTGTGAATTACACCAATTTAATAATTTCAGCAATCTTCCACTTATGGTTTCATTATTATTTTCAAAATAGCTGAAAGAGTTCAGCAGACATCTTAGATGATTTTCTTCCTGCATGAAACCTTTTAAAATATAAAGGCTTTTCAGCACACAAAAAGCATTTGCAGTATAAAAGCAAGATGTATACCTAAATGTGGAGTGGAAAGGAAAATTATTAGTACATTTCCCACAAGCCTGTGCAAATAATATGAAATCAAGAATTGTGCCTGTCAATCATTTCTCATTTAACACTTTCAATTAACTTGAGATGCTGTAGGATGCCACTTCAATTTATCTACTTAATAGAGTAGGAAGGGGAAGCATTGGCTTCCTGCTGTGGCTAAGACAGTCCAAAACCAAAGCATATTCAGCTCTACCTGCAGAGCTCCTCTGTAACCTAAAGCTGTTCGTCTTGCAGCACAGCCACAAAGGAAGGATGATGGTGAATCATCTCCTACAGAGATGGGTCATGGCCTTGCTTCAGTGGGTATCTCCAGGGAGTTCCTGTAGTGTTAATAGCCTCCTATGCCAAGCATAAGGGAATCCATTTCAGTCTTTACTGGCAGCATAGTTAGCAATATTTTCTCTAAGCTACAGTTCTATCTTAACTTCAATTTTCTTTCTTGTTAACCAATGTTTTAGTGAGTAACACTGAGACCATGTCCATATTTGTGAACTATGGTAATAGTATTTTAGTATTAAAATAAATGAGAAGAACAGTCATTTATGTTCCACAATGATTGTTTATATAAGGTTTTCCAGAGTCACAAAAAAAGTTTATAAATGAGGGAGCATTGCAACAGCACCTCTGGAGCTCTGCTTTGTAAAGAAACTTGAAATAGAAATGAAAATGTTGAATTCATGCACAGTGCATTTCACTCTTCCCCCTTACTTTCTAAGCAAAACTCAACTTTATTGTAAGAGTTAGCACAGTCTATCACATGTTGGTAAAAACCTTAGACAAATGCCAAACACAAAGTTCTACAATTATCTTTGACTCACTGAATCTTTTTTATCTTATGCAATAATTTGGGTGCTCCTTAAGATGATTGAAATGCAGTAGTTGTTAGGGGAAAATTCTCATCTTCTGCCATGCAGGGTTATGTGTTTCTGCCTCCTATACTTCTAGACTATTTCAAAATAGGCAGGTAATACAAAGAGTCTGGGTCAAAACAGATCCTTATGCAGAATAAGAATGGAATGGAATGGAATGGAATGGAATGGAATGGAATGGAATGGAATGGAATGGAATGGAATGGAATGGGAATGGGAATAGAATAGAATAGAATAGAATAGAATAGAATAGAATAGAATAGAATAGAATAGAATAGAATAGAATAGAATAGAATAAACCAGGTCGGAAAAGACCTTCTAGATCATCATGTCCAACCTATCACCCAACACCATCTATTCAACTAACCCATGGCACCAAGTGCCTCATCCAGTCTCTTTTTAAACACCTTCAGTGATGGTGCCTCCACCACTTCCCTGGGCAGGGAAGGCCAAGGACATTAGAAGCCACCAGCATGTCAGGGTATTTTGAACATAGTGACATCATGAGAAGAATATCTGGGCATAGTGTTAGAGGAGTAGTTTTGAATCTTAGTGTTTTTTACACACGTAAGTTTTTTTAGATCAGGGCGTGGTTTCCACATGAAATGCTTTAGCGTTACCTTGAATGTTACAGATATATGTCTGAGTAGGTTGTGGTGAAGAGGTTATTAAATTTATTAATATGAAATATGAATTATGAAAAAATTATTTTATTATCAAACTATTAATAACCGATGAATCACCAACTTATGTACATGTTCTAGTGCACGTTCATGAAATACATTCCACAACTGGCTTAGTGTTATGATTATAACGTAATTGAACTATCTATAAACCCTTTCTGTATTTATATAACGAAGGGTGCAGTTCTGCCGCTTGGCCACTAGATGGAGACTCGGCGGGACGCGGGCGGCTTCTGGCTATACACAGCAATACTATAATCTTTCTATGCGTCAGCGCTTACTCTGCTAGACGTGGATACTTTGAACTGAGTGCTAGTGGGTGGAAAGCACGTGGACGATATTCAATCCCCTTCAGACAACAGGGATCGGTCCTGGTCGGGGTCAGTCCGTGGGATCGGCCCTCAGAAGTCGGCTCGCACGGCAGGGCGGGACGACGGTGGCCGGTAGGTGGGCTCGAACGACGGAAGCAGGCGAAGCTACGGGGGTCGGCCCAACCACGGCGGTTCTCGGGGCTGATGCAAACAGCCTCGGGGAGAGAATGCGGCTGCGTTAGGCGGCGGATTCTCTTTACCAAGCTTAAAGGAACAACAGGACTCTCGTAGTGGTCCCGGGTCCGGTGCAGTATAAGCACGAACAATGCTTTGGTTTTCCCTGGGATCCACAGGGCTCAGAGTGGCACTCGGCGGCTCCTCAGAGCGGCACTCGGCGGCGTCTGTCCCGCTACGGTGGGGCTAGGCATACGTAGACTCGGTTATCAATCGAGTCCCTTCTCCCCGGTAACTGAGCAGATCTTACCCTCGGGGGTCAGTCCAGTCCTCCGGTGGCACGATGGGCTCTCCCGGTCGGCACGGCTGGCTGCAGCAACGCTGAACTCCTCAGGCTCAGCGAAGGTCCTCCCTCTGGGCTTCTTCAACGATGCAGAGGCTTCCAGTATGCGTGCATGTATAACAGAAGCTAACAACAATAAGCTCAATGGCAAAGGCTGCAGCTCGAGAGTTACTCTCTCGAGCAAGCACAGAGACAAAGTAAATGAGGGGGCAACGTGTTCACCAACTGGGGTGACACTTACAGATTCCTCGAGGCTGGGCTTGACCAATGGACACTCTCATAAGCAACTGGCTTCAGCTCATAGAAAGCGTGAAGCTAGAATATGCCCATACTTGGTGTCAGCACGAGCACTGCATGCACTGGGTGCGTGCAAGCCTGGCTAATGCCTTGCCTTTTGTCTCCCTCCAAGTGGGGGGGAACTTGCCCACATGCTGGGACAAGATTCAGTATTGGGGCATAATGTGCCTTCACCACATTACCACCCCCTTGCCCATGGGCATGTATAAGCCTCGAGTATAGATTACCCTTAACAAGGTTTATCCCATATAGGTTCAACTGTATCATACCTGTTTGGTAGAATACATTTTCAAACATAGTGACTTACAATACCTTAGCACTATATAAACAGTATACAAACTTTAAACTGTACTCTTAACAGTGCGTACTGCCTTAGCAGTGTGGAACAAATGTTTGCTCCGAAACCAATATTGGTACTCTCAATTATCTCCTACCACCCCCTTGACTGAGTGATGGGGTTTGATTCCCATAAGACACTGCAACTATCAAAGTGTCTATGGAGTTTGTCAATTTCCCACCCCCTTGATAGGATGGGCTCTGTCGCTATGACAGGACTTCCTCAGTGTTGAGATGAGGAATAATCTCTTTCCACTGCTTCTTTTATCAATTTAGTGAGTACTGTTTTCGCTACTTTCTTTCTCATCCTTGGTTCCAAGCCAAATACAACTTCCTCGGGACATTCCATTTTGAGGAGTATCCAACACCATGGATCTAGTGAGTCAGGTGAATCTCGTGAATTAGAGCGTTCCCTGTCACTCTGCATGTTTTCTTTCCCTCTACTGGGGTTGCAGGAACCTCATGAGCATTGTCTTCCAGTGCAGTATTCATGTCTGCCTGGGTTGGTGGAAGAGGATGCTTGAAAGCGTTGCTCTTCCCTTCTCTGGCCATGCGGTATCGCTTTACGGCTGGCAGTATATACCTTTTGCCAGTGTCCCTCCTTGCTGGGTCTGTGGTCCCTTCTGGAACTCTCCCTTTCGGAGGTCTCTTTCTGGAGCTTTGCTTTCAGGATGCTGCGGGGTTCAGCCTTATTGGCTTCTATAGCAGCTTGGCTCTTCCGCAGTTTGCGGTGATGTTGTGGGCTAGACTCACATCCAGAATCTGAGTCTGATATGGTGCTCTGTGTGTCTCTGGGATCGCAGTAAGCTCTCTTGCTGGGATGCTGTGCAAGCTGTTGTCGAGTCGGCTTGGCTACCTTATTGCAGAAGCTTCTATTTCCCTGGTTATCCCTTGGTCTGCCATGCTGTGGGAAACTCAGTCTGCTGCTGGCTTGGGAGTCATCTAGCGATGCTAAGTTGAATCTCACCTTCTTCTTGGGGATTCGTTGTTGGTTGAAGCTGGTGGCTTCATTGTCATCATTGTCACGGTCCGGAGACATTAGATGTCTCAGTCCGGAGACACAGTTCTTTTAAATATTCCCATGTTGTGAAATTAAAGGCACAAACGAGGCCAAAGTATCAACAGCTAGACTATTTATTACATAAAGTGAACATAAGAAAGGAAGAGGGAGAAAATGAAGAGGGAGAGAGAGACGAGAGATAGAAGAGGAAGAGAAGAGGAAAGGAATTATATTACCACACCCCTCATCCCCCCCAAGACAGTTTGAGTCTGTGGAGGAAAGGTGCTGCAGGAGATGTTGGGTTTGTAGAGAAACCGTGGTGAGGCTTTTGCTGGAGAACAGCTGTGGTCCTCTGGGGAGATGTTGGGTTGATACAGGAACGGTGCTGAGGCTCCTATGGGCAGCCTGGGTCTGTAGAGAAGGGGTGCTGAGGATTTGGCTGGAGCTGTGGTCCTCCGGGCAGCTTCTTTTCTCTGGAGCAGCATTGTCCCGGCTTCTCAGCGGCCTGGCCCGTCTCCTGTGTTTTCCTTCATCTCCGTTTTTCTCCCCGTTTTTCTCCTCTGTTTCTCTCCTCTGTTTCTCTCTACAAACCAGTAGTTGCTCAAGTCTTTTATACAGTTTTTTAGTCCTCAGGCAGGTGTTGGTATGTCAGGTATTCCAGAGGCAAGGAAATAATCCAGGTATCTGTTCCCCCGGAAATCTGTGTATTGCTGTGTATGTGGGCAAGATTTTTGGATGGAGGCGAGGGGGCCTCCGTTCCCCCCATTCAGACAAGTCCTCCCACATTCCTTTACACAGTTGGTGGAAACCCTTGTATCACCCTGTCCAAGGTACTTGATGGGCGGAAACCAGCCTGCCCAGAAAGCCTGATGGCTGGGTCCTTGGGTCCATTGTTGTAGTCCCGTGTTATCACGATGCAATCACAAGCTGATTTGCATCCAGGATTGGTGGACAGGATTCTTTCCACCTTCTTTCCAGTGGCTCTGCTATCACTTTATCTTTGTTGACTCACATAGAGAAAGACAAACTTATTAGACTCTCACAATCATACGGTGATACAGATTCAGTATTGGGGCATAATGTGCCTTCACCACATAGGTATGTGTTAGTAGTTACAGAAATGAGTAGCTTTAGTCATACTAGATTCGTGAGCCAAGCTAAGTCTATAAAATCTTTTTTCTTCCTATAGAGGACAGTGAAGATAGGTGGCACACAGATCGTTCGCTTATGCTTGCATTTCTAATATAGACTTATTTATAATATTGATTGTGAATTTCAATCAATGTTGCTGTCCATTTCCAACATGAGACATAATACTTGACTATGTAAGTGACTTCCCTCCAGTTTCATGGAAAACGGTGTAAGGTGAGCCTTAATAATTTTTTGGGCACTTTAGAATTCTTTCTTCTGATGTGCATCCAAGTGATTAGAGGCAATTACAGTGGAATAAATACAGTACTAAATATAAGTGTCTGGTTCTGAGTTTCTTCTCTGGCCTTTCTTCATAAGGGAGACAAACAGGCACTTCTGCAAAAGATCTGCCTCACATCAAAGCAGACATCTGCAACAAGACTAAACTTGTCCAAGTGGAGCTGTTTTCTCTACATTAACACAGAGGGAGCCAAAGTTGATTAATATATGTGTGTAAGCACCTACAAAGACCTAAATTTAGGGAGATGAAGCTCATACTGTGCATTGCTGAAGGAGTGATAATTAGCAAATGGTATCCCAATAATAGGAAGATGAAAATAGATACTTAACAAAAGCAATTGAGGTCACTTTCAGTGTAACAAAGCATATTTAAAACTGCTAGTGATACAAGAATGCTTATGAAATCTGCTGCCATAAATATTTTGATATCACTGGATAAAAAGGATATAGATGCATAGATAGATGTGTAGATGGGCTATAAGCACATCTCCTGCTGTGATGCTAGAATAAAAGAATGCACTGAGCATTGCAGTAAGCAATGATATCCCCAGCTAGATCAGGTTGCTGAATGACTCCAGGGATGGGGTCATCATATTGTATCATATTGTATGTAATTCTGCAGGCAGATTCTAAGGAATGAAAAAGCAAGACTGAAAGAATAGTCTGCCTTCTCTAGACTGTACTGGTCCTTCTCATAAATTGTGTTTCCTCTATGGTTCCTACAGAGATAAAAGATGTGGGAAAAAAAAAATTGAATACAAATGGCAAACAAAGCTGGGGCTTTATTTGTTTCACCTAGGACTGTCTGATAGGTGGGTTACTAGAAAATGTAGTTAGGTTTTCTACGAAGTAGTCTCAACCTGGAATTCTCAATATATTTCCAACGTTTTCTCTAGATGAATATGTCTTCTCTAACTTTAGATGTTTGCTATGTAAAATCCTTTTCCAGCTAGCTTTCCAGGTGGGTGCAATTTTCTTACCAACCTGTGTGCATGCCTTTGATATGGTTGAGGGTCACAAATAGGACTAGAGTTTTCTGCTTAAACAATTGACTTTGTCTCCTAGCATGAGATTCTCAGTTTAAATTATTGTGGTGAAGGCACATTATGCCCCAACACTGAATCGTGTCCCAGCATGTGGGCAAGTTCCCCCTCCCTTGGAGGGAGACAAAAGCCAAGGCATTAGCCAGGCTTGCACGCACCCAGTGTATGCAGTGCTCGTGCTGACACCAAGTATGGGCATATTCTAGCTTCACGCTTTCTATGAGCTGAAGCCAGTTGCTTATGAGAGTGCCCATTGGTCAAGCCCAGCCTCGAGGAATCTATAAGTGTCACCCCAGTTGGTGAACACGTTGCCCCCTCATTTACTTTGTCTCTGTGCTTGCTCGAGAGAGTAACTCTCGAGCTGCAGCCTTTGCCATTGAGCTTATTGTTGTTAGCTTCTGTCATACATGCACGCATACTGGAAGCCTCTGCATCGTTGAAGAAGCCCAGAGGGAGGACCTTCGCTGAGCCTGAGGAGCTAAGCATTGCTACAACCAGTCGTGCCGATCGGAAGAGCCCATCGTGCCACCGGAGGACTGGACCAACCCCCGTGGGTAAGATCTGCCCAGTTGCCGGGGAGAAGGGACTTGATCAATACCGAGTCCACGTATGCCTAGCCCCGCCGTAGCGGGACAGACGCCACCGAGTGCTGCTCTGAGCCCTGTGGATCCCAGGGAAAACCAAAGCATTGTTCGTGCTTATACTGCACCGAATCTGGGACCACTCCGAGAGTCCTGTTGCTCCTTTAACCTCATTAAAGAGAATCCGCCGCCTAACACAGCCGCATTCTCTCCCCGAGGCTGTTTGCATCAGCCCCGAGAACCACCGTGGTTGGGCCGACCCCCGTAGCTTCGCCTGCTTCCGTCGTTCGAGCTCGCCTACCGGCCACTGTCGTCCCGCCCTGCTGTGCGAGCCGACTTCTGAGGGCCGATCCCATGGACTGACCCCGACCAGGACCGATCCCTGTTGTCTGAAGGGAATTGAATATCGTCCACGTGCTTTCCACCCACTAGCACTCAGTTCAAAGTATCCGCGTCTAGCAGAGTAAGCGCTGACGCATAGAAAGATTATAGTATTGCTGTGTATAGCCGCCCGCGTCCCGCCGAGTCTCCATCTAGTGGCCAAGCGGCAGAACTGCACCCTTCGTTATATAAATACAGAAAGGGTTTATAGATAGTTCAATTACGTTATAATCATAACACTAAGCCAGTTGTGGAATCTATTTCACGAACGTGCACTAGAACATGTATATAAGTTGGTGATTCATCGGTTATTAATAGTTTGATAATAAAAAATATATTTTCATAACTCATATTTCATATTCATAAATTTAATAACCTCTTCACCACAATTATCAAGATATTGGTAACTTGTAATGTAATGTTTTGGAACTTTACCACCACATTAACAAGAAACTCAGCTTACTCGGTCAGGAAAGCAAATGGAAGCTATATTTACAAGCAAAACTACACTCTACAATGGAATGCAATGAATATGTACAAATATGCAGTGTTTACAATATTATACAGATATTTACAATCAGAAAACAGCATGGAAACCCCCCTGAGCCCCTAATGGGATCCCCAAAAGGACTGCTTTCTCTCTGCTGGGTTAAGTTCCCAGCAGATGTCTGGCAGGTTAAAGTTGCCCACAAGGACAAGGTCTAATCATCTTGAGACAGCCTCCAGTTGCTTATAGAATATTTCTTCAACCTCTTCATCCTGGTTGCGTGGACTGTAACATTCTCCAACCACAATATCAGTTTTGTTAGCCCTCCCTCTGATTTTAACCCACAGGCACTCAATCCTTTCATCCTCTACCTAAAGTTCTGTGGCATCAAGAGATTCCCTAATGTACGGGCCACCCTCCTCCTCTTCTCCCTCACCTGTCTCTCCTAAAGAGCTTGTAACCATCCAGTGCAGTACTCCAATTGTGTGAATCATCCCACCATGTTTCTGTAATGGCAACTGCATCATAGTTTTCCTGGTAAACCAAGACTTCCAGTTCTTCTTGTTTGGTAACCATACTGTGTGCGTTGGTGTACATGCACTTCAGCTGGGCTGATGGTTTCTCAATTAAATCTAGTTTATGTCTCTGGAGAAACTGATTTCATCACACACCCCATTCATGAAGTCACAGATGTGGCACAGGAACTATAAAAGGCCTATAGCCACTTGGACTGGCAGCTGAAGGCCAGTGGAGACAGCTTCAAGCATCTCACATGGTACAAGATGCATATGTTGAGGTAACTGAATCAAGACCGGGACTGTATATTTAATGGTGTTTGGAGAATTATTAAGACAGCCTCAAAATCCAGTAAGTGGGTGGTCAGATAAAATAGTTCCAGCTTAGCTTTGAGGCCTGTGTTTTGGGCATGCAATATTATTTAAAAATGGTGTTACTACCTTTGTTTCATGATGGAGGGAGGATGATCATGTGTTGAAGAGGATCTCGGCTACATCCCATGATTAATATGTTGTATAAGCGTCCATGGGAAGTGTCCGTTGGCTGCAATAATGGACTGAACTAGATATCAAATGAAAATAGGCAGCTGCAGTTTGATTGATTAGGGTATTTCTGTCTCTGGTACTAACTGTGTACACTTTGTATACTACTTCAAATTTTATAAGGCAACTGTCACTTTGGTCTGTGTATCAAGCTATGGGTATCACTAGCCGCTCTTTAAATTGCATGAAGATCAAGTTAGAGAAAAAGACCTGTATAGTGTTTAGTTACACAGGACAAAACAAAATGTCTTCTGTACTGTCTAGAGCTACTTGTGATCTTGAAGGCTTTTATAGAAAACACTAGAAAAACACTAATGCTTATTTTCAAAATCTGTCACCTAGAAGTAGATATTTCAGTATCAATAATTACATCTTATAATTTAATAAATGACAGCTCTCCTAGATGACATCTAATTATAGTATAAACTGTAAACTCTGTTTCTGTTTACTTGAATCACTTAGGACTAAAGGGTTATAGTCTTACATTAGTACCTTATTGTACAAATCATCCCACTGATTACTTGTAGATATGTATTCCACTGAGTATGCTCATCAACATTGTTACCAAATCAGAGAAAACAGGATTAGAGGGGACTTAGAGGTCATTCTGTCCATTTTCTTTTCTCATGCCATGATCAATTTTACTTAGAAGAGCCCTAATGGATGAGGGAGGTTTTGCTCTCTGCAAAATTACTTTCAGTGTACCTTATTTTTATACCTAGTGAATGTTTCCCTCGTTTAAACTAATTCTCTTTCACTTTAATAAGGAAGACTAATAAGAACCCCACTGCTTCTTATTGTACAATGGACATAGAGAAACCTCATGTAACTTTTTTTTTCCTCTGCCCACTTGCTGATTAGGTGATTGAAAACCGGTTATAGAATCATAGAACTGCTTTGGTTGCATAAGACCTGAGAGATCATCAAGTCTAACTGCCAACCTGACACCACCATGGCCATTAAACTATGTATCAAAATGCCTCCAGGGACAGTGACTTCACCATTTGCCTGGGGAACTTATTCCAATGACTGACCACACTTTCAGTAGATATTTTTTTCTTAATATCCAATCTAAATCTCCCTTGGCGACACTTGAAGACACTGCCTCCAGTTCTATCACTCCCCTAAGTCTCTTCCAGACTAAACAATCTCTGTTCCCTCAGCTGCTTCTCATAAAACTTGTTCTCCAGGCCCTTCACTAGCTTCATTGCCCTTCTCTGGACATGCACCATCCCATCAGCTCAATGTCTTTCTTGTAGTGAGAGACCCAAAATTGAACACAGTACTGAAGTTGCAGCCTCACCAGTCCTAGACACTCCCCACTCCTGCTGGCCACACTGTTCGTGATAGAGGCCAGAATGCTGTTATCATCCCTCCTTTATGATTTCGTTTTTTCTAAAGAAATAATCCCAGTTCCTTCAATAGGGATGCATTAGTAGGTTTGAATTCCTCTGAGCATACTTGTTAGGTCTCTAAGTCTTAACTCAGGACCACCATACCAATCATACCACATCAGAGTCCTTTCCTGACATGATGTAAGAAAGCCGACATCCTGCCTAGTTTCCTGCTCATCCTGATTTGTTCACTCAGCAGGTTGACCTCAGACTTCTCTAAGGGTCACTGAACAGTCATTGGAAACTGTTACTGCTCAGACCTGACCCTGCATGCACAATTCAGGTGAACAAGGCTACTATCTTACCTGTTCTGTGTTCACCCTTGGTTCCCAGCTTGGCTACATTTGTGCAGTCCTGTTCCTGCTACTCCCAGCTTCCCTCCTGTTGGAATTTTCCTGAATTATTGGCTTTTCTTCAATTTTTTTTCCTGATCATTTTGTATTCCAGTCCTTCCTTCAAATCTTAGTGCAGCCCCTCTGAGCTTGGTGCTGATTAGTAATTAAATAAGTATACACTTCATGCTTTTGAAATAATTAAGGGAAATATCGAGTGGCAGCAGACTGGAGACAGACCCTGTGAAATTCCACTTACGGCATTCTTCCAACTTAGCAGTGAAGCTTAATAGCTACTCCCCCAGTATGATACTCTTCCCTTCCAGTTGTGCCATATTTCCTTAGCTTGTTTAAGACAGACTTGCAGAAGTTTAGCACGTGATCTCTGTTTCCTCTCTCTTTCTTCATGAAAGCTCTTAACTTCTCACAGAAGGAAGCTGAATAGATACGACATTATTTGTTCTTGGTTGTTCTTTGTCTCCTTATAAGTATGTACCAGCTGTATACAAGTAGTTCAATTATTTATTCCAGCATTTTCACAGGAACTGAAGGTCAGCAGCTAGGTTATGCCTTACACCCATTAAAAATGGACAATATCTTTTCCTTTTCCGGGCTTCTGAAGACTCACTAGTCCTTATGAGTTCACAAAGTTGCTGACCCTGAGACTATTTGAGTCAGTACCATAAAGTGAATTTCACCAAGCTCGGACAGTTGAAACTTATCTACTTGCTCTCTAATTGGCTCTTCTAAATGCTCCTCTGACCTGAGGTTTTACCTCTCATCGCTGACAGTGACGTAATGAGCTGCCTGATGGACACTGCTATTGTCAGTGAAAGCTGAAGTAAAAAAATACAGTAAATACTTCGGATTTTCTCTGCACCACCTGTCAATAGCTATCTCTCCTTGTTAAGCAGTGGATCAGCTCTTTGCCTGATCTCCCTCTTCCTTGGTAACACATTCTACTTACAGAGAATTCATGTTTTCATGCTGTCCTTGCTAGAGCATTTGATATATTTTTCCTTTTTAAATGTAGATTTTTCGGTTTTTAGGCATCTGATTCAAGTGGACTGTTTTTTCATGGGTGTTAACTGGGTTATTTGAGTACCTGAAGATTATGTTCAGCTGCTCAAACGTAGATTTATATCTCTAACTTTAAACTTTACAATCAGGAAATGCTGGTTTATATGAACAAGTACACATTCACTTAACTGCTTTCAGCAACAAAGTAGGAGAGAGGGGAAAAAGATACCTACTGCATCCAATTTATCAGACCTTCAATCTTTTTTAAATGTTATTGTTTTCTTAATTTATTTTAAAGGAATAAGCTCCTTCTTTTAATGGTTTTGTTAATTCTTCCAATAAAATATTAAGTTCTTTTCCTTTCACACATGTAACAGTCAGAAGCCCACTTCTTGATTTAAAATTAAAGCAATTACTTACTGAATAATATCCTTAATAGAAAAGCCTTAAATTACCTTCCAATTTAGAGTGCCTCAGTGGTTTCTATAATGTGGTCATCAATGGTGTCTAGATTCATTTCCACTGTAAAACAGAGGACATTTTTTAATATTAACTCATCTTCCTTTTCCAAGCAATCTAAACATCTTTTAATGGCTTGGGTTTGGTTTTGGCTCCCCTTTAAAATATATAGACAAGGAATTATCTATGTTTAGAGCTGCAACTAGATTACTAATAGAAGTAACTCCTCGTGGTCCTATTTTGGAGTGCTTCACAACCAGAAAAGAAAATTACTTATGGCTTGTCCACACAAACATTTTTTCTCTGAACTGCTTAAATGCAAAAGTACTCTGTTACAAAAGTTACTTAAGAAAATTACTGATTCCACGGACTGTAAACCCTATTGTACATACATTATCTTATTTATCTTTGAAAACATGTTAAGGTTCATTGAATGCATAGACATTCTCATTATGTGCCAGAGTAGGACCACACTAAATAGCAATGACTTATTTCAGCTGACATTTATACCACTTATATAAAGAAACCTTATAAAAAAATTTATATATGCTATTCTTAAATATTATTTATTCCACTGGACCCAACTATTTTCCAGACAGATTGTTTTCTTCATCTTCTATACTGTTCAAACTGAATTGCTGTGTCACAGCACACTAGAGCTTCACAGGTGTTTTAGAGCTATATGTGACACAATGTCTGGGATACAATCACCAAATGTTTTGTATTGTTCTAAGAGATAGATACGTTTTCTCCTCTCAATTCATGTTTAATAGGTATAGAGCAATTCTGATTGGGGTTCCAAAAACACTGACAGAAATATGAACCTAGGCTATTTTAATTTCAGCCTGGAACAGTAATTAATGTCACTGCAGTAAAGGAACTGCACAGGGGTGTGTTCCACATTCATAGTTTCATAGTTTCATAGTTTCATTCAGGGTTGGAAGGGACCACAAGGATCATCTAGTTCCAACCCCCCTGCCATGGGCAGGGACACCCCACACTAGATCAGGCTGGACAGAGCCTCATCCAGCTTGCTCTTAAACACCCCCAGGGACGGGGCTTCGACCACCTCCCTGGACAACCCATTCCAGGGTCTCACCACTCTCATGGTGAAGAACCTCCTCCTCACATCCAGCCTGAATCTCTCCACCTCCAGCTTCATTCCATTCCCCCTAGTCCTATCACTACCTGACATCCTGAGAAGTCCTTCCCCAGCCTTCCTGTAGGCCCCCTTCAGATACTGGAAGGCCACAATTAGGTCACCTCGGAACCTTCTCTTCTGCAGACTGAACAGCCCCAACTCCTTCAGTCTGCTCTCATAGGAGAGGTGCTCCAGCCCTCTGATCATCCTCGTGGCCCTTCTCTAGACACGTTCCAGCACCTCCACATCCCTCTTGTAATAGGGACTCCAGAACTGGACACAGTACTCCAGATGGGGTCTCACCAGGGCTGAGTAGAGGGGGAGGATCACCTCCCTCGACCTGCTAGCCACACTTCTCCTGATGCAGCCCAGGATCTGATTGGCTTTGCGGGCTGCAAGTGCACATTGAGAGCTCATGTTGAGCTTTTTGTCCACCAGCACCCCCAAGTCTCTCTCCTCAGGGCTACTTTCCAGCCAGTCACTGCCCAGCCTGGATTTGTGCCTGGGATTGCCTCGACCCAGATGCCGGACCCTGCACTTGCTCTCATTGAACTTCATGAGGTTGGCTTGTGCCCACCTCTCCAGCCTGTCAAGGTCCCTCTGGATGGCCTCCCTTCCCTCCAGCGTGTCTGCTGCACCACACAGCTTGCTGTCATCAGCAAACTTGCTGAGGGTGCACTCAATGCCACTGTCCATGTCACCCACAAAGATGTTGAACAAGACAGGTCCCAGGACTGATCGCTGAGGGACTCCGCTTGTCACTGGCCTCCACTGGGACATGGAGCCATTGACAGCCACTCTTTGGGTGCGGCCATCAAGCCAGTTCCTTATCCATCTAGTGGTCCACCCATCAAACCCATGTGTCACCAGTTTGGAGACCAGGATGTGGTGCGGGACAGTGTCGAAGGCTTTGCTCAGGTCTAGGTAAATGACATCAGTTGCTCGCCCCTCATCTATTAATGTTGTCACCTGCTCATAAAAGGCCACCAGGTTGGTCAGGCAGGATTTGCCCTTGGCAAAGCCATGCTGACTGTTCCCAATCACCTCTTCACTATTCTTTTGAGCGAGTAGTGCCTCCAGGAGGATCTGCTCCATGATCTTTCCAGGCACAGAGGTGAGACTGACTGGCCTGTAGTTCCCTGGTTCCTCCTTCTTACCCTTTTTGAAGATGGGGGCAATGTTTCCCCTTTTCCAGTCCGTGGGGACTTCACCAGATTGCCATGACTTTTGAAATATAATAGAGAGGGGTTTAGCAACCTCATCTGCCAGTTCTCTCAGTACCCGTGGGTGTATCCCGTCGGGTCCCATGGACTTGAACACTTTCAGGTTCTTCAGATGATCACGAACCTGATCTGCACTTACAATGGGCAGCTCTTCCTCCCCGTCCCTGGCTTTGACTTCCATAACGTCAGGAGTGTGGCTAGAGGCCCTTGCAGTGAAGACTGAGGTAAAGAAGTTATTAAGTACCTCAGCCTTTTCCTCATCACTTGTGACCATGTCACCATTTTCCTTTCTGAGGGGGCCCACACCTTCCCTAGTCTTCTTCTTCCCATTAATATACCTGTAAAAGTTCTTAGTGTTCCCTCTAATCTCCCTGGCTAGATTCAATTCAAACTCTGCTTTGGCTTTCCTAACCAGGACTCTCGCTGCTCGGGCAGCTTCCTTATATTCCCCTGTTCTACCTGTCCTTCTCTCCACTTCCTGTAGAGTTTCCTTTTAAGTACTAGTGTGTCCAGTAGCTCCTTGCCCATCCAGGCAGGCCTCCTAGCATTCTTACCTGCTTTTCTCTTTGTTGGTACACAGAGCTCCTGGACACAGAGGAGGTGGTCCTTGAATATTGACCAGCTGTCCTGGGTCCCTCTTCCCTCCAGGGCTTTGTCCCACGACACTTTGGCTAGCAGATCCCTGAAGCGATCAAAATCTGCACGCCTAAAGTCTAGGGTCGTGAGCTTGGAATACTTCCTCCTGATTGCCCTGAGGATGTTAAATTCAACTGCTTCATGGTCACTGCAGCCAAGGCCGTCTCTGAGCCTCACATTGCTTACCAGCCCTTCCCTGTTGGTGAGAACAAGTTCACTCCTAATTCCTGTACAAGGTAATCATCTTTCTGTTATTCTGGGGTGAGAAGGGGAAAAAAACTAAGATGCAAGTAAGTAAATCCCTAAAAGTGAAATAAAATATAACACCATGTCTAGCCAGGATATGCATACTAAAACAGATATATATTGGGTATGTGTAAGGAATTGAAGCCCTTCACACATACATTTTAATATGCTAAAAATAGCAAAGCATTTAATTAGAAAAGCAAGACCTGAATTATTAATTAAACAGATTTTAGAGGATTTGAAATGCCATTTCCCAAATAGTAATTGTTATGCTGAAGGAACAATTTTCTTTTTCTTTTTTGGTGTTAGAAGTATTGGTTGAGGAGCTGTTAATACAGGACATTTCTGGCATCATCTATTAGGAGTTTTCTACAATTGTAGACAAGAGTGTGCTAGCCCCCATGTTACTCACATTTTTATTAGTGGATGACAGTCTCATCTCAGTGGTCCTCAGCAATCTAAAATAGTCAAAGATAGGAAGTGAGCAGCTGTTGAAACAACTGGCATTGTTCATGTCTTACCACTGTTGTGGGTGAGCCAAAAGACTCAGACTGAGGAGCTGCATCTATCTTTAATACAGTTACTCATCAGTATTCACCTTCCACTTGCACTCCCAGTAAAAGCACTCAACCTCTGAGTCTACATATTCTTCTGCTAGATGTATTCAAAGTTCAGGGAATAATTGATTTTATATGGATGGGACTTTTTGGCAAGGCCAGAGGGTGAACTTCAGTCACTATGAATAGGAGCCTGTAATCACTGTAATATCACATTATTACTATGATTATTATTAAATACATCAAATGTTTTCACAAGTGTCATTTTCTGTCTTTTCAATGGCAATGGGGACACAATATCTAGGTGAAGAAGTGTTCCTGTGTAGGACATGCATGACAATTTACAGGCATTCCATATCCTTCAGCAGAACTCACTAGATGAAATGGTTTTGACTTACGACTATAGGCCTCTTATGAGCTCTAATAGATAGATTTTTTTGAACAAGAAATTGTTTGGAAATTAAAGAGTTTATTTGTGATGAAAAAATAACCAGTGCTTTACAAGAGTTTGGTTGCACCCACAAGCAATCTGCTAGTTTATTCAGACTGAGAAGCAGCCAATCTTCAGGAATTCCTGTTATAATCTTTCTGTAGAAAGGACATACATGCCACATATCTGAGCCTACTGAAGACATGGAGAAAGCAAAGAGGGAGAAATCTAAGTATGATTCACAGTCAGAATAAGGCAATTACTCCCAGGAGGCCTGAACCTGGAGCAGTTTCGTTTCCTCCCTACACATCAATCCTAAATGACTTGTTTCATAAAACTGAATTGTAAAACTGAGTTATCTGCCTATCTATGTATAAACTGCACGTCCAATGCTGTCATCCACCATGAAATATTTGTGACTTGGCAACTGCACTTACACATCAAGTGTTGTCTGTGTCTAGAATGGTATCTATGTACAATGTTCCCCTGCAAAAGTTTCCAATGACATTGTTTAATAATGCTGGACATAGAGGAAGTTCTATAGTTACGTTGCATTATACTACTCTCTGTTGCTTTTCTTTGAAAGCCCCTAGATGTGTGTTAGGGACAGTCTCTAAAAAAGCTGTACTGTGAGCCCGTACAACACCCCAAGAGAAGCTGTAAGAAATGCAAGTTCTATCCATGATTTCCCATAATGCAGAATAGCTCAAGTAGATATAATGATGGTCTTTGAGGTCTTTTCCAACCTTATTGATTCTATGATTCTATGAATTGTAAGAGTACCAGTGCTTACAGAATATTTGTTCTATACAAATCTCCTGTTAAAGTTGATGTTTATGTATGGACCTTGACCTTTATCTCACCTTAATCCACACCAAGGGGATCTGCAAATCTTAGTCACTCTGCCCTCTTCACAGGTGCGACATGAAAACACAGTACTCCAGACACTATATCACAAGGGCCAGGTAGAGTGGAACAATTATATCCTTTGACTTACTGTCTATGCTTTTACTACAGCTAACATCAAGCAAGCCCATATCAAAACCTTGGGTAATACAAATTTGTCAGTTATTGACTGATTCACTTTTGTTCATCAGTTATTAAATACACCTATTTTCTCAGAACCACTTGTCCTGGTCTTGTCATAAGATGTTCTCCAGTTGAACTTATCTTGCTTACTAGCTTTCAGATTTCTCCCTGGGTACATCCCTTAATGTCAAACTTACATTACTGAGCCATTATTTCTCTGCATTAGCAACTATCTCTGCTCTACCAGTTATAGATAGGAAGTAAGAAAGCAGCTGGCATTTTCTGAATATTTGGAGGGTAAACAAATCCTTGAAAAAGTAAAGAAACATTTCCAGTTTCTCCTCGGCCCCATCTCTCAGGAGCATGAGTATGCATACTCTGAAACACAGAAACTTTTTAAAAAATAAATCCATCAGTAGCTGATCTACAGATGAAGAAAGAACTTTTCAGAGATAAAAGAGATATTCTCAATGTATGCAACTCCAAGTATTCAGTCTTCTAAATACCTCTGCTTGTTTTCCATGTGTATCTTATCATTCCACTTGCTGCATCTCATACCATAATTTTACTTATCTTCCTTGCCAATCAGACTTACTAGGGTTTTTTTTGGTACTTCCTATCCTTTATCACCTTTAACAGAAGAAACTGTGTATTTAACACTGCACAGTGAAGACAGTACATTGATTCAAGAACAGCATCCACTACAGTTTGCTGGTCTTGTTTCTGAAATTTTGAATACTGCTATAAACAGCCATGACTGTAGCCAGCCACACTACCCTTTCTCCCTCAGTAGTCAGCATGCAGATCATACATCTCTTTGATGAAAAACTGGTTGTAACATTTCAGATGGCTTCTGGGTATGTCTGGCTTTCCACACTGGTTGTAGAGTGTATTGCAGCAAATAATGCAGCTGGGTGAGCGTGGTGTGTAAAGCATGACAATCTAAATATTTCATTAAAAACTTTTGAAGGGCTTGTCTGCAGAGCTGAAAAGCAGTGCTATTCAGCCAGCACTTTTCTAGTTTTCTGGCAGAGGTGAACTGAATTTGGCACAGGTGTTTTTTTCCAAACTTTAAGTGGAAAGTGCAGGTCCTAGAAATTAATCTATTAATTGTCCTTTTTGAAAAGAGAAAAATAGATTTTAAAAGCAATGCCATTGATTCTTCATTATAGTGTAGGCTTATGAGGTCCTAGCCATGAAAATCTAAGGCACATTTCAGCAGGTATTGGATTTATAATCAATAAAATAATTACTTGATTCAATCTCAGGTCCTGAATCAATTAATTATATTAAAAAATTATTTCTGACTTTGAGGATTGCTTTACCTATATTGCATAGCAAAGTAATGATATAATTAGGAATAAATTCATCATTCTGGCAAGGTAATTGTTCCACTTGCACTGAACAAATAAAAAGTAGAACAAATGTGTATTTCAGTCAGATCACTTATATACATACTTGTACACCTAGCTCAACTAATCAAGACTAATCATCATTATAGACGTCACAGGGAAAAACATATTGTCTAAACCATATCAGAATTGAAGCATTTTATGTATTATTATTGGCATGTAATTAATTGTCAATTAGTGAACTATACAGTCAGGATCAATATCCTGACTGGCAACACGTAGGCCGTAACACTACAGAACTACAAAGTGTTAATATATATCTGGACTAATTTCTAAACATCCTTTTACAATTAATTTCAAAATTTATATATGCGCTTATTTACGTAAACAGACAACCACCTTATACCTTACAGGTCATGTGGGTTACCATCATCCTACTCTCTCAGGGTTGCAGTCCCTACTTGCACTTCCCTCCTATGGGAGATGTTGGTGTTCCAGCTGTATACATGCTTGGGGCGCTCCCTGCAAACCCCCATGTTCATGCAGGGCAGCAACCCACTGTGAGACCATAAAGACTGCCGATTCAGTGGCTGAGTGGTGTTTTCCCAGTGTTCCAGAAAAGGATGCTCAAATGAGCCCAGACAGTGTGTCAGTATCACAGGGTGAATTCTGGTAGCCTGAATGTGGGTTTAAACTACTGACTAGTCTTGGTATCTATTTTATTTCTAATGACTGTAACATCAGTTTGTGAGAGACTAAAAGTTTGTCTCTCTTGGTGTCACTCAACAAAGATAAAATCACTTGCTGCTTGCCCAGACAGTTGCTGATATGTGTTGGGCAGAGCCACTGGAAGGAAGGTGCAAAGACTAATCCTGGATGCAAATCAGCTTGTGATTGAATCGTGATAACACTGGACTACAACAATGGACGCAAGGACCCAGCCATCACGCCTTCAGGGCAAGATAATCTCCACCCATCAAGTACCCTGGGAAGGGTGACACAATGGATTCACCACCTGTTTCCTGATGTGTAAGGAGTGGGGGGGCTTGTCTGGATGGAGACGGAGGAGGCGGAGGCCCCCCTCCATCCAGAATCTTGCCCAAACACACAGAAATGCACAGAAAGATTTCCGGGGGAACGATACCTGGGCATTTACCTAAGGATGATTTCCTGGCCCCTGGAATTCCTGAGGAACAATACTTGGATACATACCTAAGGATTGAAAACTGTATAAAAGACTTAAGACACTACTGGCTTGTTAGGGAGAAGAACGGAGATGAAGGAAAACACAGGAGACGGACCATGCCGCTGAGAAGAGAAAGCTGGGACAATGCTGCTCGGGAGAAAAGAGGCTGCCCAGAGGACCACAGCTCTTCTCCACCCAAAGCCTCAGCACCCTTTCTCTACAGACCCAGGCTGCCCAGAGAACTGCAGCTCTTCTCCAACCAGAGCCTCAGCACCGTTCCTGTACCAACCCAACATCTCCCCAGAGGACCACAGCTCTTCTCCAGCCAGAGCCTCAGCACCGTTCCTGTACCAACCCAACATCTCCTGCAGCACCTTTCCTCCACAGACTCAAACTGTCTTTTGGGGGGGGGGGTGAGGGGTGTGGTAATATAATTCCTTTCCTCTTCTCTCTTCTCTCTCTCCCTCTCTATTTTCTCCTTGTCCCCTTCTTATGTCCACTTTATTTATGTAATAAATAGTCTAGCTGTTGATATTTTGGCCTCGTTTGTGCCTCTAATTTCACAACATGGGAATATTCGAAAGAGCTGTGTCTCTGGACCGAGACACAGTTCTAGGGAGATTCTGACTAATTCCATTTACACACAACTAGGCTGGCATATTCAGTTGTGATTTTTTTTCTGTTTTGTTTTAAAAATGGTACTTTTCTACCTTCTAACTGCTTCCTACTAAACTGAGCAACAGCTGCCACAGCTTTGTTCAGGGGTGGCAAACTAGTTTTTCCTCTCAGCACTGATCTGCATGGTGTGATTTTCTTTGCAGACTGCCTTTAGGCTCACATAATCAGTCTCCATAGGACAGCCTGCTGATACCACTGAATGTCAGAAATAGAAGAATTGTGTGCCTGTAAGGAGTTAAGTTTGTCTTCCTCTAATTGCCTCAGCATTGTTTGCCCTCCTGAAGTGTTTTTCACACTATTGTCCCAGAGAGATCCCTGCCTTGGTGCTGAGGCTGGGGCTCACTGTGCCTTGTCACTCTGAACAGCACTCTAGATAAAATAGCACATCCTCGTGTTTGTCTTCACACCATTGTCTCAGAGGGATCCCAGCTTATCTACAAGACCACAAACTCTGTGCTGATAACCAGCAGATGCTGGGACTCACTGTGGCAGGTTTTCACAGGCCATCTCATGGACAGGACGCTCAAAAGATGACTGACACAGCAGTTTCCCAAGGTGTTTTCACACCATCACCACAAGCTCTGTGACAATAGCAGATGATAACCAGAGAAGGCCACAAGTTCAGCTCTCCAGAGTGTTACAGTAGGACCAGAGTTGGCATAGGTAACTAAGAATGGGACTGGTGCTGGCACCGGTCAAACCATGCTCAACTGAATGGGGCAGTGTGATTGTACATGGGACTGGAAAAGGTATAAAATCTCAGAGGCAATAGGGAGAGTTTGAAGCTTCCCCACTGATCAAGACCTTCAGAATCAGTGAGACATCACCTGGATCCATGGTGGTAATTAGCTTTTGCTTTAGTACCCCTTGCTTTTTCTTCCTCCTTTTCTATATTTCTAATTTTTCCTCCTGCATATGTAAGCCAAATAAATTCAGGTGTTTTTCCCTCACCAGCTACTTGGTTCCTTCTTGGGTTCATTCAGGGGGATCCATAGAAGAACCATCCCTTCCACAAAAAACAGGCTGAGACAGTGACAAAAAGTGAGGGGCCTGAAAACGTCAGCCTTGTGAATGTCTTGAAACATGCATTCACCCTAACCTGAAATTTTCAGAAAAATAAAAACATTTGCACAGATGCTAGGGCTCCTTCTTTCTCAGTTTGCATTAAGATAACTAAACTTGTAGAACCAGAAATGTGAGAATTAAGGAAAATTTTACTATAGTTTTGCACCTCATATACTAATGTCTGATGCTGAGGAATGTATAGGCTTTGAACGAAGATTTTCCACAACTGCAAGCACTTCTAATGGGTGTATTTTGGAAGGATTGTCTACTGTCTGAGAAGAAATAAATGTATTCTAAAACATTTTCTCTGAGTAGCAGAACTTGGGAGATTTCTCTATCTAGCTGCTATATTTGATTAAACTTGGAGGAGCTTCATAGGTCTGAGATGTTTACTTTCCATGTAAAACTCCATCAACAGGATTAAACTTTATAAAAGTAACTGAAGAAACAGACAAGCAGACACTTACAAATTGGGCAATGATTTTAAAGAAGTTTGGTTAAAAGAAGATATAAAGGGGAAAATGTTTTGAAGATTTTTCAGATAAACATCTTTTTTCATATTATTGAAGAAACAAAATATAAAATTGGAATTAATAAAAGAAAGGAGTTTTTTTTATCCTGCTTGATATTTTTATCAGAAACAAATAAACAGCTTTACTTTTTAACGATGTTCAGAGCACAAAGCATTCTAGCTTTTATTTAAAACTGTCCTGCAGGGACATCTACTAATGCCAGTATTTTCATTACAGGAAATTTCCCATCATGTTGAAACAATCCTCTATAATTTGAAAGAAACAAATTCTGTCATATATAAGTAGAGATTTAGCTTAACCTCAAACTGCATAAAAATAATACAGAATATTAATATGGAAGTAAAATAATTTTATAGAAAATATTATAGTATTATATTATTACCACAGGCAATGATATCATTATATGTTAAGTGTTCTTTTTCTTTGGAATTTTATAGTAGTGGGAGAGGGCATTCAGAAAATACAGATCTGTTTTTAATAAAATGTCTGTTTTCTCAGTCTTTTTTTCCCTCTAAATTGGCCAAGGTTGTAACAACCTTACCACTGAGTCAATGGAGACTAAGCAGCAGCTTGTTGGGTCTGCCTTTGATTCAATCACCAACTCATTTGTTATAATCGAGCAAACAGTTCAGTGTTGTGGCCTCATATTATGTACTGATACTATGCAGTGATCATTAGGAAAGTACTGTTTTAGTTTCTGTAGAGTAATAAAAGTTTCTTGGAAAGTAGACACTTTTTTTTCTTTCTTTTCTGTTTCCTCTTTAGGAAGCAAAAATTTTCAGTGTTTAATTCAAAAATTAGCTTGTTGTTTTCCAATGCTTAGACCATTGTCATCAGCTGAAATAGTATAGTGGTGCATTCTTTCAATTAGTTTCTAGATATGTTAACGTATATTGCAGCTCATTGGAATTGTGCATTTTCTTCCTTAGCAGATAATTAAAATTCCTTTTTCTGAGACATCACAAATGATTTTAAACTCTTCACTTCATGCAAGTACCAGTGAGCCCAAAACAAAATAACACTAGTGAAATGTCATTAATGGGGTAGCATCAAACTACCATGATCAGTTACTAATCCTGTCAACATTAATTCTCAAAAAGCTCAAAGAATCAGTTGGAAGAGAGTTTCAGTGTTATAGCCCTCCAAATTAAAAAAAAAAAAAAAAATCACAGGATTTTAATGCTTTGTATTAGTTAATAATTTATAATAGCAATATTAAAATTGATAAAGACACACCCAAGTAAGACAAGTTTATCCATCATGCCCTATACTTAAAGCCTGACAGAAATCATGAGATATCCAGTTCCTAAATAATTTCCTGAACAGATGATTTCCTTAATAACAAGAAATCTTACAGAAAAAAATAAAATTAAACCATGCTGTCATCCAGTTAATTCTGAGCTTTCTTGAGTAGCCTGATTGCTAAACTTTTTTTATTTTTCTCTAGCTTCTCAGTAGTATGAATAAAGAAGAGCTACTCAACAGCTTCAAAGCTGAACGTAGAGGTGAAAATTGGTTTGTTTCATGTCAGAAACAGTTGTATAGACCACAGTTACAAAGGAACGAAGGACAGAGGATAAGACTAGGTTGCTTGGGTCACTGGTAAGCATCTCTAATGTTTACATTCAAAAATCATAAGTTCCTGATTTGCTAAGCAAGTGTCAAGGGTTGAGTTTGAATCAGTCACTAGAAAAATGACAGATCATAGAATCATAGAATCAATAAGGTTGGAAAAGACCTCAGAGATCATCAAGTCCCACCTATCACCCAACACCTCATGACTAACTAAACCATGGCTTCAAGTGTCATGTCCAATCCTTTCCTGAACACCTCCAGGGACCATGACTCCACCACCTCCCTGTGCAGCACATTTCAATGGCCAATCACTCTTTCTATGAAGAACTTTCTCCTCATCTCAAGCCTAAATTTCCCCTGGTGCAGCTTGAGACTGTGTCCTCTTGTGCTGGTGCTGGTTGCCTGGAACAAGAGACCAGCTGCCCGCCTGTCTACAACCTCCCTTCAGGTAGTTGTCGAGAGCAAACGATAACTTTATACCCTTTTGGTTAAAGATATTTGAAGCTTCCCGTGAAAAACAGTCTTTGGCTTTGTTTTACTAACTGATTTTATTGATTTTATTAAAACTTGCTGATTTGAAATCAGAAAGGGAGAAGACAGGAAGCATGTTCACTTTTTCAGAAAGCAGAAATTTAAAAACACAAAAGAGATTGTTTGAAAATGGTGAACACCCATGCCCATGCAAATCCAATAAGGCTGAAGGTAAACTTAGGGCTCAGTTAAGTGTTGCTTTCCATTTTATGCATGTAAGGCTTTTTGTCTCTTGTTATTAGAACAGTTTACAAAATTTATTGATTGAGAGCCATATCACTCCGCAAGGTAGACAATTATTATTTTCATTTACAGGTGGGCAAACAAACATTTTGTCTAAATGACTTGTCCAAAGTTAATTGGTGGTGGAAGTGTAACTTCACACTCCTGAGTGGCAGCCCTGTATGTTATACTACTTTCCCAGCCCATCTAATGTTGCCTATGCAAACTGCAGATATGAAGACAGGTTTTCATGCAGCTTTGCTGCTACGCACCTCTACCTATCTTGTGTTTAAATCTACCTGTTCTAAATCGACCCCGATCAACATTTATTATCAGAACAATAGCATGAGGTTTCAACAGAGACCTTGGCAAAGTCAACAAAGAGAGCTCCATGGTGACTGAAAATCAATAAGACAGAGAGAAGAACAAAAACTATTTTTGTATTATCTCCTTTTGCAATGAGTATTTGAGTTGCATGAGAACTCATGACTCAAATAGTGTTGCATGATCTTATGAATAGTAATGAAATCAAATCGTAAACAGAGGTATTAGATTTTAATTGAGCTATTCTTTAAAAGACCTTTTTTCCCACAGTGTCAAGGTCATATTCTCACAGATAAGAAGTTTATTGTACAACAATAACAGTGATAATACACACTGGAGACATATTGAGTACATGTGGCATGCTACATGAAAGAAGAGAGAAAATATACTAAAAGCAACAATTGAAGTATACACAGAAGACATTCCTATTGATAAGTAGTTTAAATTATTAAAACATAGAAGAGGTTATAATGCAAAGGATGTACACATTTTCTGCTGAATACAGCTTTTGTTACTCTCCAAAACTTATTTTTCTTTTTAAATTAATTTTAAACGCAATTCAGCTTTAAAGTATCTTCTGAAAATTACTTTAAGATAGGTATCTTATTACAAATGTAATCCTGACGCATTTCTGATCAGATTACCTATACAAGATTTTATTGTCTTTAACTGGGAGTCTGAATAGCACTGCTTTGAATAGACCAGAGATCTTGGTCTGAGGACTTTCCACGACTACCCTAGACTCAGTGGAGCCTTTAAACACGGCCTAAACATTAAATGTGTCAGTAAATACTATCTTCCTCAAGCATGGTTTAATAATTTACTATTGAATCCAGCAAGATCTAAACAAACACATAAATATTTGGTATTACAGTTCATTTGATTTCCTGTTTTCATTACATCACTCCAAGATTTGTGCCGGTTTATATTGCCCTGTGGAGTTTCTGGCATTTGCTGCTTGCTTTCTGCAAAATTTTTGCCCCATATAGCTGATAGTTTAGCTATCACATCTGGCCCCTCTTTAGATTTCAAAGCATAACCTTTCCTTAGTGTTATTTTTTTTGTTAGCCACTATAGTTCAGGACGGTAAGGCAAGGAGTTCAGGGCAAGGAGTTTTCAGTTCTGCTGTGGGTTGTAGAGACCAGTACACAAAAATAGGTTCTCGATGTTAAACTGGCTATGTCAAAGGATCCATTTTCTTGAAATAAGCCCAGTTATAACTCCTTCCCCTGAACCTTCTACCTGAAATCACACCAAACCATCTGCCTCCTGATTTGCCATGCTTCACAGATAATGCATGTTTTAAAATGTGTGTCACATTGCTTTCTGATTCATTGGTGTGATTTCCATTGTAGAGAGGGTTCCATTGTTTGGGGTTTTTTTCTCATTTAACCTTCCAATAATCATATTTTGTTTATTTCAGCCAGATGCAGCACTAATAATTGTAACACAATGTGCTCATAGGAAAACAAATAGATAATATTCGCGGAACAAAATTAGAAAATACTCATGTGCCTATATGGCACACAGAAATTACTATCCCATTAACTATTAAGTTTCTGGTAATGAAAACTGGAGTCAGCTTACTCCTGACATGTCCATGCAAAAAAACCCTAACTTCTATACTAATTTGTCCATAATTTTTTTAGTCAGTGATCATTTCAAGCACAGCAACAGAGTATTACAAAGCCTGTGTCAAGATTTCAGTTTTTGCAGTCTCCCATCTTCGTTGTTGACATATATTGATAATCATCATTGTCATCAACATCTGTAGAAAAAAGGTTTTATCTCATTCTTTGTCTCATTCCCACTACTTGTAGATTTTCTGCATGTATTTTCTGTAGTTGTTTTTAGTTCAGTATTAGATTTGAAACCGTGTCTACATCAGTTCTTCATTAAAAGTTAAACTAAATACTCAGATGTATTTCTAGCATTCAGCTATTCAGGAATTCTGGGGGTTTTCACCAGCATTCTTCTGGAAGTATCAAAAAAGCATGTTATACATTCAGAGTATTTTTTTCTCTTATATCCAACTTTTAACAGATTTTTTTTAAAAATCTGAATATTGAATCAATTAGTATATACACATCTAATTACAAAGATAAATCTCATGAGTCTGATGACCTTTGTTTCTCACACATCAGAACAGTTAGCTGTTTTGTTTATGTAAGGAATACAAGCATTAATTCTAATTCTCTTAACAAAGTAGAGTAAGATTAACTTTCTTTTTTTCCCCCTTCATTTTCCCTAAACATATAATTTTGTTCTTGACAGTCTGAAAAGTTCATTAAATTCTGAATCAACATACATATTCTCACACCATGCTGAAGACCCTACTTGCTTTTGTAGAAAGCTCTTATCTACTACATTATGGTTATGTACTATTTCTCTGGATCGTTATATGAGGAATATCTCCCAGTATTTCGTCCAAATATTGATGAATTCATGGTGGAAGTCAAAAGGATTCCTACAGACATCACCCCCACTGCTCTGAAAATAGCTGATATTTGCTTCAGATATTTATTTCTCCATTAACCTGTCAGCCTGTAGGTATGTTCAAGCTAGTCACAAGCACTAAATTCATTCTTTTCTTTCTTTCTCTTTCTTTCTTTCTTTCTTTCTTTCTTTCTTTCTTTCTTTCTTTCTTTCTTTCTTTCTTTCTTTCTTTCTTTCTTTCTTTCTTTCTTTCTTTCTTTCTTCCTTTCTTTCTTTTTTTTCTTTCTTCCTTTCTTTCTTCCTTCCTTCCTTCCTTCCTTCCTTCCTTCCTTCCTTCCTTCCTTCCTTCCTTCCTTCCTTCCTTCCTTCCTTCCTTCCTTCCTTCCTTCCTTCCTTCCTTTCATTCCTTTCCTTCTTTCCAATATAGTAGTCTATCACAACAGATCTAATTAACACAGAAATGAGGAAACTTTACAGAAGTTTTTTAATTGCATATTCAGCATTTGCTTTAAAATTAGCCAGAGCTTCTAGCAGTTTTGATGTTCTCATAACTGAAAAGCCACTGTTTGCCCTGAGCTTCAAAATTGACATATGTCCACAATGTCTTATATACTATGTAGTATAAGGATTATTTTTGAGCAAATACTAAATTTTAATCATGATTTTTTTTTCTTTCCTCATATTGTGAGTTCTAGCAAGAGGTTGGATGTGATGATTTCAGAGTTATCTTCCAACATCAACAGTTCTATGATTCTATTATCCTTGAGTACAGTATGAAAGTTTTTGTATTTTTTTGGTTATGAAAGAACTGTTCTGTCTCTTCAATGCTATTTACATATTGCCAGTTTTCCATATTTTATAGTTAACAGTATGGTATTATTAAGAGCACTCACATTTGGATGGATAGAATTTGTAGGAAGTGTACCATAATCAGCTTTTATAGCATAAAGACATTAAAACCTGCAGCAGTCTATGAGACAGAGGAACCATGACTGAAAACATTTCTCCTTATACTAAATCAGGGGTGAATCTTGATAGTAAGCAAGGATCTCTTAATTGGAATGAGTTTGGTCTTGTATCTAGGCCAGATGGAAAACCACTAAGATACATTTCCATGATGCATATGAGAAGTACCGAAGCAGGCATCTAATGAAGACTTTATCTCCACATAGGTTTTCCACTAAGTGCTTGAAGACCAGCATAAAAACCTTAGTACAGCAAGATTTCTATTCTTTCTTTCCTATGTATTTTATAACTTCATTAAAGTTATAGTAGATGTATAAAAATGTAGACCAATTTAGTTTTCAGTAGGTATTATAATATGGATTTGATCTTAAAACTCAAACAAATTAAAACATGTAATAGGACTAGGTGGGTAGTGATATTCACCTTTAAAATAAAAAAATCAGATTTTTCTGCTGGAAACTATGTTTCCTTTCTATATTCCAAAGAAAGTGACATCTCTTCAAAGGTCTACTAAGACAATTGCTTGGACTTTTGGGGCAGATATCTTTTGTTTGTTTGTTTTTTATAGTCCTTAAAACTACAAAAAGTTGCTTTCTGAAGTTGCTTTCAATCAGTTCTGGTGTGCCAAAGACTAATTATATCTGAAGAGTAATTCTTTGACTTTTAATACTGCTTTCATGCATCCAGTTTTAAGAAATTACTAAAGCCCAGCAATTTATCTGGTTCCTAATTGCTCCCTCTAATACCCAGAAAGTGACAGACTTTTCCAGAGAATGGTTTAGGCTGGGAACATAAACTTTGCTTGCAGAAATTTACACAGCTGCACCATCTCAGAACCTGCACTGAATCCAGGGGGAAAAAAAAAAAAAAAAAGTCTCTAAAAGCATGGAAAGAGATTGCAGAGCTTCTGGTGCTCTCAGAGCCCCAACAGCACCTTCCTGTGAGAGCCACTGAGTTCGGAAAGGCTGCCACTGAAGTTGAACCCTCAATTCACTGCTACAGGAATAGAATATAATGAGATAGAATGCAAAGATCAAATGAAAGATGCTCTGCTTCCCACATCCCTTTCAGGTCAAAGGTAAATTTTGCTCTCATGCATTTACAATGGAGTCTTGTGTGTACGATATGCTGAGGTTTTACCTACATGCCTTTCATGTTTCCTGTTATCTGTTGAAGAATTGCAGGCAAATTAACCCTCAATCAATATGATTGATGATATGTAGATTTTACTTTGTTCTCAAGGACAGAAAAAAATAGCCCACAAAGCATGTATTTCCTTCTTTTTTCTTTTTTCTTCTCCCCCCTCACCCCCCCTTTAAAGCTAAAGTCCATTAGTAGTATGTATTAGTATGTAGTCTTCATTTATTTGTTTGTTACAAACAAATCTTGTAGCATAAGGATTTTGTGAGAGCTGTTTGTGGCTACCTGTCAATGTTTGGTTTATGTGATTGATTAACTACTCTGGGATTTTCAGAAGTGGTCAGGACTTAATGCTCAACAACCAGAAATGTGAATGAATTTTGCAAATAATGAAGATGATCATAGTAAAAGAATAAGAAATGAAAGGCTTACTCTACTATTTCATTTGTCTATATGTAATTCAGAATTTTTAATGTTTGGGTATATGACTAATTAAAGGCCATTTTTTCCACAGTGTTCAGCATGCGTTTAAAAATGCTATGATCCAGTTCTGAAAAGAAGATTGCAGCCTCTGCTATGTTCATACCACACTAAAAGCTGGAGGTTAATTTACTTACATAAAAAGGCCATGAGTGTGTTGAAACTGTGGCCTTAAAAGTGGCATTTCAGTGGAAATTTACTGGAAGTACCAAGCAGAGCTCATTTCATTCTCTCACACCTTGACGGCTGCAATTTTTATAAGAAGGCAGAGATCTTAACTAATTCTGTGGGCTCTGTGGAGCATGGGAAAGAGAGACTTTAAAAGGTGCTAACCAGACTATGGAAGAGGAAAGCACAGTAAACCTTTTCCTTTTTCTCTTTTTCCTCCTCATCATTATTTTTTTTTCACTTTTCTATTTTTCTTTTGTTTATGTTTTTAATATATACAAAAACATTATTAAATTTGTGCTTCCCTGACTGAATTTTGTATTTTTCTCAATGTATTTACTCAAAATAATTGCATGAGTGCACTAAATATTTTAAAATGTGATTGTTCACAATTTCTCTTATGTGAACATTTATGAAAAGGAAATAAAAAGTGGTCTTCTTGAATTGTCTGGTATTTTTTGGTGGGTTTTTGGTTGGTTTGTTTTTTGGGCAGGTGTTATTGTTTGTTTAGTTGGTTGCTTGTTTTTTGCTGTTAGTTTGTTTTGGGTTTTTTTCAGGAAAAAATTGTGGATACTGTATCTTGCCACTGATGCTGTAGAGAATCATCAGTGGAATGTCAGACTTCAACTGATGGAATCAGTACACAGAGTCTCCAAATCTCTCTTTCATCTCTTGTGTCAGTCCTTACACGGGTAAGGACTGAAAACTTGTTTACTGAAAGTTTGAGGACTTCAAGTCTTTCTTTGTGTATTGTATGAATACTGTAGCATTCATTAGGGAGGGGAATTAGCTCAAATGGTAGAGTGCTCGCTTAGCATGCGAGAGGTAGCGGAATCGATGCCCACATTCTCCACGCTTTTTAGGAAGAAGTTCTACACAGAAAGAAGTTCTATACAGAAAGAGTGATTGCGCTGCCCGGGGAGGTGGTGGAGTCGCCGTCATTGAAGGTGTTCAGGAGGAGACTTGATGGGGTACTTGGTGCCATGGATTAGCTGTTTGGGTGGGTTGGATTGGTTGAAGGGTTGGACACGATGATCTTGAAGGTCTCTTCCAACCTGGTTTGGTTTATTCTAATAAAGTTTATTCTTACTGTATCTTCTGCAATTCTATTTTTCCCCTCAAGTCGCATTTCAAAACTGTACATTTACAGTGACAGAATGTATGTAAATATATGCAGCTCTGGGAGTAAATGTTGGAAATTTCCTTTACCAAATGCCTTTTCTTGAGAAAATAAAACAGGAATTTCAGGAAAGACATGGGAATTCCTACAACTGTCCACTCTAGTCATCAAATGATACTGTTATTTTTTTGTCTTCATTTGTACTTTGCAGATAAGTTGCATGGAGTTATGGTTAAAGGCACAGACACATTCTGCAAACCTGTCACTTACCTTCTGCTCCAATTTTGACTAGCACACAGCTCAAAGCAGCAGAAAGCAGCACCACTAGGTCAAAGCAAGAGAAACACACAGGCAGGACACACTGGCCACAAAGGGCTAATGGTCATTTTGCAGCCATTATCACTGTAATTCAGTCTCGGTCCTTATATATTGATTGTCTGACAGCTAGGCTTCTGGGGCTTTCATGCTTCCTGGTGTGGTAGATGGGATGCCCACACAGGGACAGGGGAGGAAGGATAAGCACTCTCATCGGCTAGATTACTATTTCCTCATAGCTGTATGAGTTACAAGTTCTAAGTTTTGAGTTGAACGTTATGATTAGAGAACTTGTGACAGAATTCTCATTAAATTATGAGTTAGTGAATTTGTGTGTTAGACTAGTCTGTATAAAGTGGAGTGATGCTGTGTTTGTTTCTTTTCTAATGAGATCATAAAATAAAATTTAATTTACAGAGTATATTATCCCATTCATGGTCTAAATGGACTATGACCATGACAAAACATAACTTTTTTATATACCCAGAAAAAGATTTCATTCCTTTGTCTAATTGATCGTCTCCCTCTGCCTCAGCTTGAATCCCAATTTATCTACCATGGTTCTAAGTCTACAATTACTTGTTCAGAGACTGCCTTTCACGGTGTGCATTTTCTTGAAAGTATTTCTGTCATTAAGGAGATATATAAGGGTAATACTTCCGTGCTACTGTACTCTGTCTTATTCCTCCATTTCTATCCACTATTCAACTATTTTCTCTGTCTCACAAGATTCCTCCACACAGTATCACTGACAAGTACCTCATCATTTCTCTGTATATGGCTAGTACAATCAATAACTATTCTAATATTCTAAATTTGGTACTGGTCAAAGGAACTTCTGATGCAAGTGAAATAGAAAAACACAAAAACAAAAACATGAGCTTCTTGTGTGCATGCAGAGGCCCTTTGTATTCATTTAGGAATTTTGTTGAGCTTCTGATTCTTGTTGAATTTTATTGCTGCTGCTAGTAGCATATTCAGTATTCAGTATCACTAAGGTTGGAAGAGACCTCAAAGATCATCGAGTCCGACCTGTCACCACAGACCACATGACTAGAGTAGGGAGGACACTACTGCCCACTGCAGGCTTGAACTCACGACCTTCCCATTAAGGGTCTTATGTACTACCAACTGAGCCACAGCACATGTTATATTGAAGGGCTACAACCTCTTTTGCTCTTTGACTTGATGACATAAGAACAGAGAATATGACTTAAATGCTCTTTCTCTTTCCTGGCTGACTTCAGGTACACAGATGAATAAACAGACTGATCCTCAGTTTTGAAGAAGTACCACATGGTGAACATCCATGTTCATTCGATGGTTTTTTAGAATATTGTCCTTTACTTCCTCCACAACAGCTGCTCATTTTCCCGTGGGCTTTATGGAGAAAGTCATACTTGCTATTTCTCTGCCAAAACCCTCTTTCCCTCTTCTTCCAATTCTTAGCCCACAGAAAGCTTCTATAAAGGTCACACAAACATGATATATCAATGTTTGTGTGAATACATGCTTGTATGCATATTCATGGCACTTTCACGTTTGAAAGTGTTCCAGTAAACAGATTTTCTCTCATATGAGTGCTCCAAAGCAAATAAATAGGATCATAACTATAATGGAAATATTTTTCTTGAGTTTAGGAAGAAATACTTGCAGGTATGATAACATTTTGCTGGGCAACAATCACTATAAATGTATTTGCCATACAGTGAAAACTGAAGGCAATGAGCAAATTAAGTCCACGGAACTATAACAACATATAGACCAGCCAGATACTCTTAGGAGAGATTATTGAGCATGTACTGTATTCAGCTTAACCTCAAGAGGAGCAGAATTTAACTGTACAGCAGCTCAGATATTTCAAGCCTGTAGCACTCCAGTTTCTTTTTTACCAAGAACCAAATCCTCAGCAAAATGTCATAAATCAAACATCTTTTAAAAATTGATCCCACTACCCTTTCCTTGTTTTCATGAGGTCACAAGAAAAGAGTATAGCAGAAAAAGATGCTTACAGTATGTGAAAAATCCATTTCAAATGCAGTGTCTTACGGGAATTGACCAGGAAAAGAGATAGATCAACAGAAGGCAGAAAGAAAATAAAATGTTAAAAAGACTTTCATTTCTTCTGTAAGATGGTGTAAGATCCAGGAGAGTTTTAGGTAAGCGTCTGCGTAAGGCTCAATAGCTCTGTATGAACTTCAGACAAAGACACATTGTGAATCCCTATAATTTTATTAGATTGCATACTTTTCCACTTCTAAGAATGTACAGAGCACTGGTCTTTGTTGCAAATAGCTAGTGTCATACTTGTGTTAGCACAGTCTGGCATATATGATCTTCAGAAATATTAATTGCAATTTTAATAAAAGTAAATTAACAAGCCTGAGACTGAAAGAAAAGAAATAAATGTTGATACACACTGCAGAGAAGTCATAAGCTAAAAGCCAGGGGATAGGTTTGGCTGTTCTGATGGCCAAAGCATAGACCAGTGACTTCCCTGTTCTTTCTTAACTCCCATTCTTTGTCTTTAATAGCTGTTTAGAAAGAAAGTTTTCTTAAGTATTGTCTAGCATACTAGAGTCTGAGTCTCATTATGTAAATATTATGCAGATTTCTAAAGAACCAGATGCAATTGCCAACTACAGAGAAGGAATATTTAGTTAAATGACTGCTTTTGTATTATGGGGCCTAGAATATATACATCTCTGTATGGTGATTTTAAAAGACAGAGTGGAAGCTAAACTCTGCAAGCTTTCCTCTTCCAAGTATATGGCTACCAATTAGTATGTGACTGAGAATAAATTTCTTTCTTAATTACTATTTTTTTTCTCAATACTGTACAAATAATTTCATTTTATTTACTATTATCTTTCTTCTTTGGCTTTTTCCTCCACTCATCATAAACTCATCAGAGTCATAAGTTTTTGTTATGGTGGTTTTTTCCAATATGACTAATTCACATTCTTCTTCTGAGAACATATTTAGTACTCATTTATAACCACAAAATACAAGCCGATCTGTTGGGTTCCAACAGTTTAAATCAAAGGCAAAAGAGTCTTTGCTGTGCTCTCAAACAGATTAGAAAACCAACTGTTTCACAAATTACAGGGTAAATTCTTAGCTACATTCTCTTAATCCATTTTTACAGGTGAATTTATTCCAGAAAAAGATGATCAAAGCCTAATTTAAGTCTAAAATGTAAGTAATTAAAGCTATAAATTTATTAGATGGGTAACAAGGTGAAACAAAGACTTCACCACCATGGTCTGAGAAAGCAAAAAATGGTCTTCATAAGTCAGGAAGGCTATTTTACACTAACTTGGTAGTGTGTTACAGGTAGTTACCATTATTTCACCAAAACAAAATCATGATGCAATAGAACTTTTGATGCCATAAATCTACATAGGTGGTGATTAATGTAGATGCTAGTATCCTTTTACAGTAATTTGTCTATGTTGCAAGAACAGAGGATTTGTCTTCAAAAAGAGTGGAAAGATCCAAGTATAGTTTTTCTGTCTCTCTCTTGAGTTAAATAACCTGCAGGACTGTCTGAAAAACATTAAAACTTTGTCTTCTCTGAAACAAATCCAACTTTTTTTTTGTCAGTATTCCTCTTCTGCTTTTTAGTAAGGGCAATACCTTCATCCTTTTTTCCCCATGTGAAGTCTTCACCTTGGATTTGTGACACCATTGCAATTTCATGCCAATCAAGGCTGAGCTCTCCAAAAGGAAAAACATTCCTAGGTGTGAATGGTACATGAAGGACTCAAAGATTCCATATCATCCTCTCTTTGTTCTAGTTTCCATGCAAATATTACAGGTGGGGTATCTGACAATTTCGTTGATTAGATTTGATTAGTCCAATAATCTGTACATGTGGATGCTCACTTCCAGTTTAACCGGAAGAGTGAAAGCAAACCAGCTTATCAGAACAACCAGAATTCCCTCCTCAGAAATTGAGGTGTTAGCAGTCCTTTACAGTTAAGATACTGCCTCAAAGAGTATCAGTCACAAGTCAATGCAAATGTTAACTTTTTTCAAGTATAGCTGTTCCTTTTTAGCATATCTCCCACCCATACAGAAGCAGCTTGAAATGAACTGTTAGATCTTTTCTGTTGGGATCATGTTTGTCATTATGCAAGTTGGTATCAAACCAATGGAATACCGAGTCTTATTTCTGTTAAACATGTACATATTGTATGTCCACATTGTTTATTCAGATCAGGATTTCTGGTGCATAGGTTTCTCAGATGAAACAGCTTATTGCTGAAAACTAGGCTTTTCTATTCATGTGAAATAGTTGAATTCTGCCCTGAAATAAAAGCGTGTGCATTTTTTCAGTAATGAAATATTTGTTCATGCAGTGAAGAATGTGATTCCAGTAAGTACACAAAAAGAGTAAAATAGGTGAATGTATAGGAAATAGAAACTCTAACACTGAGTAAGCAGAATTTAAGTTACTTTTACAGTCACTATGACTCACTTACTTGGATGATTTGTAGTGGCAATATTTTTTGGTTTTTTTTTTTAAGGAATAAATATTGTTGTTTGTGTTGTCTGAAAATCACTATGTAGCACATTATTGTTCTAGTTGTCAACTGTCAGCTTCTGTGGTACAGATTAAGGATCACCATAGTGCCTAACTAAAGCTGCACTCTGTCAGGAAGGAAAAGAAGGGATGGGCTTTTGTTCTTTTATGGGATGTTTTTGTTAAAATACATTTAGATTAGGTCAAATGCTATTCAACAAATGCAAGCCAGAGTTTTTGTTGCTTTGTAACATAATTTATTCACTTCATTCTGGTAGTATTCAGACTTCATGAACAGAATACATTATTCAACAAATACCAACAATTGCTCCTTGAATAATTTAGTTGATGAGTATTCTACGCTTGGGTTAAGACCAGCTTCCTGTGAAGAACTAATACTTGTGCATAACTTTTTTTTCTCCTGGACCCTTATGAAAACTTGATGTAAACCCAGCAGCTGATATGGAATATCTTCCGTAGCTTTGGGGTACAGATGGAGGTCAAATGCATTATGATGCATTCTAAATCAGGTAAAAATAAAAATAAAAATAAAAATAAAAATAAAAATTAAAATTAAAATTAAAATTAAAATTAAAATTAAAATTAAAAAAGAGAGAGAGAGATTGGGTGATTAAATTTCTCCTGGATTTCATTGTAGCAAATAAATATCAAACACCAATTACAGGATCACTAACATCAAATGAGTGAGTGTTAAATATGGCAGGAAACTGAAGGAGAAATATGAAAATATTGCCGTTTATTTGAAAAAGAAAAAAATTAATGAGGAAAAAATATGAAACAAGAATTCAGGAAACCTCAAAATGTCAGGACTAAGTGGACCTAAGTTTTAGGATTTCTTTCTAAATAAGATACATAAAGATCTCCATGATTTGACTGCACCTACATCTTCATCTATCAAGTCATAATGTTCTGCATGAGACTAGGTATTCTTGCCTTTTTCCAGATGTGCCCTTTCAGGAGACAGAGGAGATTGAGTACAGCAGCATTCTCCAGATCCGGCAAAAGATTTGCTTGATATAGATGAACAGTTTAATTCGTAAGTGACTGATGCATTTGTCTGTCCCAGAACAAGCACAAACTCTATGTTATACAACAGCAGGAGCATGTGTACTGTTCTCACAGAGTAACACTACTGGAAACACATTCCCAGCTGCGAGGATCTGATCATCTGGGAGCATGCCTTCCGGAAGACAGGACATACATACATACGGCATTCATGTAATTGGATACATCAGGTGCTTGTCAATAGGATCTCCCCATGCTGTAGGTAGCAGTGGGTGGTCTTACACATTGGATCCCTATAACAGTAAAAGGCTTGCCTTCAAGAAATCTGGAAATTAATTAACCTGGAAATTAACAGAGAATTTTGTGAATCCCAGTCCTACAGTGTCATCACAAAATCAATCTTGCTTTCCATGTACTAGCATATGAATTTTTTAAGTTCTTTCAGTGAATACTACATACTACAGGCTTAGTACCTCTTGATAGATAGATGATTGTGTATCTTTCTTAAGTGCAGTGACTGTTGCCTTAAAATGCACATTAAATGTAGACCTTCTTCAAGGTGAGGCTGTCTTCTGTTTAGATAAAATGATTATAAGTATTTTCTTTTGAGATTGTAATACCCTCTGTATCAGTTCTCATGGAGGTACATAATTAACCTGTCATCCCACCCTGCAGTAATAAATGTGATAGACAGGAAATATATTAAGAAATAACCCATGTGTGATATGCTTGCAAGCACTCGTTTATCCTTCAACTATATTTCCTTTTAATTAGCACTCAGGTAAGAGCAGACCTTGAGAATTAGCATATAATTGTGAGCAATAAGCAATAGTTTTTTTTTTTTAATTATTATTCTGGACTGCTTATTCAGATAAGATGTAAAAGACCCATTCTGGCTATTATGGAAAATGAAACAACTTAAAATGAAATGGTCATGTACTCTGAAAAGTCCAGGTTTTCCACCACTTGCAAAGATTTTTTTAATAAATGAGATAAAGCATAAACTGCTAAGGAAAATATCCTGAAGGAAAAAGACTGGTAAAAACTGTCTCAAAAATGTTTACATCAGAAAAAGAAAGTGCTTATGAGACATATGGAAAGTATGCACAAAATCGAGCTTTGAAATTAGACACTATCACAACTACTGGATGGAAAAACAGATATTTGGTGGAATTGGTGGCCTGAAGGTATCTGAATGATGTGAATGTTTGTATCTACTGCTTCTAGATAAAATTTTAGAGGGTTCATTCTGGAGTATCCCTTTTAACAGTCAAAAAAAAATGTCAGTAGAGGCAAAGGTAGGGGTGGTATAAGCTAAATCTTCTAAATCTCAGAGACTACTCTGTCTCCTTATAAGACTAATGGAAACAATAAAACAAAACAAAACAAACAACTATATATATCTTATGATGTGAAACTTTAAAACCCGAATTATTAAATAGAAAGGTTGAAAGGTGTTGTAATCATTGTGAATAAATACAGTCACACGGAACAAATACTTGATACTAGTGGTCTTCCAGTCCTGGAAACAAAGACCTAATAAGATCAAATGGCCGAAAATGGAAACCTGATAAATTCAAACTTGAAAGACCATAATAACATCATTTTGTTATCAGTAAGCATAATTAAGCATTAATTAAACTCGCCAGAGCTTTGAATTACTAGAAGATGATTAGATGGCTTTCTAAAAAGGGATGCTCTCTTGATTTCTTGCAAAAATATATGACCTCAGAAACCCAGAAAATCAAACTTAAGATGGCAGTTTGTGAGAGGTCTATATATGCTACAGTATCCAATGTCTTCTAGTCATAGCAAATATGGTAGACACAAATTGTGAGACCCAGAGTCAATTCTCGTGGGAGGAGAGTCACACTGGGATGGCTACACTAACACAGAAATAGTCCAGATAAATATAGACAATTCTACACATTGCAATACAACCATATGGATTTCTGTATCATAAAAAACCTTTGCAAACTTTTCCAGCAAAGGTGGAGAATGAGTCTTCCACTCTGGGATCTGCTGACAGCATCATCAGCTTTAATTCTAGCAAGTCCTGCCACTATGTCTTGCAGAGCAATTACTGAACTCTTTTCTTTCTACATTAAATGGTGATCAGTCTTCTGAGTTGTTGCACACTAGATGGAGTGACCATCTTTGTGAGGCTGTGTTAGTTCTTTCATGCCAGACCAGGCTACCCTTTACTCTCTCACCTACATTTAAAAATAAAAGGCAATAACTCATCAGGCTTATTCTTTAATAAAGGATCAAATCAAGCATTCCTTTGAAAGAGAGATGGTTTAGCTATTTCTGACAGTGTTTTGTTGATGAAACAAAAGTAAAGACATCTCAAGAGCTTTCTAGAGAATATATGCTGCATTTTGGAACACTTTCTGAGCCTTGATAGAGATCTTGTTTCTTTAAATGAGAGTTTTTATCATACAAATATGTCATGCTTTTTCCTCTGTAGAATTGTGCTGGATGAAGAAGTTATTCCTAAAGCTTACATCTTCATCTGTTTAACAATAACTACCATCTCCTTCCTGAAACTGAGCAGTTCTACTAAACTCAGAGGAAATTGATTAATAAGCTCTTGTCTCGGTCCGGAGACACAGTTCTTTTAAATATTCCCGTGTTTTTTAAATATTCCCCTGTTGTGAAATTAGAGGCACAAACGAGGCCAAAATATCAACAGCTAGACTATTTATTACATAAATAAAGTGGACATAAGAAGGGGAGAGGGAGAAAATAGAGAGGGAGAGGGAGATGAGAGAGAGAAGAGGAAAGGAATTATATTACCACCCCCTCACCCCCCCAAGACAGTTTGAGTCTGTGGAGGAAAGGTGCTGCAGGAGATGTTGGGTTGGTACAGGAATGCTGCTGAGGCACTGGTTGGAGAAGAGCTGTTGTCCTTTGGGGAGATGTTTGGTTGGTACAGGAACGGTGCTGAGGCTCTGGCTGGAGAAGAGCTGTGGTCCTCTGGGCAGCCTGGGCAGAGAAAGGGTGCTGAGGTTTCTTTTCTACGGAGCAGCATTGTCCTGGGCTTTTACTTCTCAGCGGCATGGTCCATCTCCTGTGTTTTCCTTCATCTCCTGCACTGTTCTTCTCTTAATCATTCAGTCCGAGAGACACAGTCCCCCACATTTTTCTTCTGCTTTTTTCTTCCAAGTAGCCAATAGTGGCTCCAGTCTTTTATACAGTTTTTAGTCCTTAGGTATGTGTCCAAGTATTGTCCCTCAGGAATTCAGAGGCAAGGAAATCATCCTTAGGTAAATGTCCAGGTATTGTTCCCCCGGAAATCTTTCTGTGCATTTCTGTGTGTTTGGGCAAGATTCTGGATGGGGAGTGAGGGGGGCCTCCGCCTCCTCCGTCTCCATCCAGACAAGCCGCCACACTCCTTACACATCAGGAAACAGGTGGTGAATCCATTGTGTCACCCTTCCCAGGGTACTTGATGGGTGGAGATTATCTTGCCCTGAAGGCGTGATGGCTGGGTCCTTGGGTCCATTGTTGTAGTCAAGTGTTATCATGATGCAATCACAAGGTGATTTGCATCCATGATTGGTAGACAGGATTCCTATATGATCTTTGTACCTTCCTTCCAGTGGCTCTGCCCAACACATATCAGCAACTGTCTGGGCAAGCAGCAAGTGATTTTATCTTTGTTGAGTGACACCAAGAGAGACAAACTTTTAGTCTCTCACCGCTCTCCTTTCTTCACAGGCTATCAAAACAGAATTTGTTTTCCACCAGGAGAAGCATATTCATATTGCACAGATACTGAAAACCCTAAGAGAGACTGGAATTCATGGCTAGGTTCCCAAATGGTGCTGGGCAAAGAATCTGCAGTCTAGCCTTTGTTGAGTACTGTAAAAATGACCTTTCTAAATCTCAGATGTACAATAATTACAGTATAATAAAAGGAGGAGACTGAGAAGACATAGAAAGAGAAACAGTGTTGGAGAGGGAATCTCATGAAACCGTGCTCCTTTAAGCATTTGTATTGGAGTTACTCTTAATGTATCTACAACAGATCTTGTGAAGTTGAGGGAATTGTAAAGACTATATTCTGTTAATTTCAACTGATGTCTTAATTATTTAATCAAAGGGTTTATCTGAGAGAAGGATGATGAGCAAGAGATGAGTAGCTCATGTACATCCGTCACAATTAAAAAATGTTTGAATTACAGGAAACATAAATGTGGAGTATTCTAATCACAGCCACACGGCAGAGAAGGAAGAAAATAATGGATTATTTTTAGCTATTCCCATAGTTAACATTTGCATTTCAAATTGTGTGGCTTTGTCTTTTTAAGTCTATCCCAGACATGGCTACCTATAGCACATGGTTGGGTAACTCATGTGCTTTCGCAGGATGCCTATTATATTACACATGATGTTTGTTCTCCAAGGTGATTTTATTTTTTGTTTTATTAATCCTTATTAATATTAAAGAGAGAATAGTAATTTTTTTTTCCTGGAATGTATAAATGCTATAGCTAATCATTTCCCAACAATTAGCATAAAACAGCAGTGACATTTTCAGCTCTTCAAAATTATGCAAATTATTGAGTGGGTAAGTACAGTAGCTCTTTTCTCTATTAGAGCACTGCTGTTTAAAGTAGTATTGCATGTCAAGGAGGGCAAGGTGTGAATAGTTTGATTAGAATTATCCATCCTCCACCCCTATCTCTCTGCTTCATGCATCTGCATGATACAGACACCTACTGTCCTTTATTAAGTCACATTTGCATTTGTAAATTCATGGAGATGAAAGAAAAGGGGAAAAAAAAAAAAGAAGAAAAAAACCCCAACCAAATAAATAAAGTGAACAATCCAGACCTGAACTGGTTTTTATTCTTCAGCATCACTATTCATCATGCATGTCTAGTCTCCACGCTTGCTGTTATAGCCTGAAGAAAAAAAATAAAAATATATATGTATAAAATATTATTTGCAATAATAAATCTATGTTGGATTTTGAACCAAGAAGTTCATGTTGTTTTTCATAAGACAAGCTCTTTTGCTTGTCATAAAATTACTCAGCCGAGGATTGGTAGAGCAGAATGATAAAACCACAAAGAGTGAGCCACAGTCTTTTCCTGTTCAGTTCATATTTGGAATGGTGGAAATTCATGTGCACTCACCTGGAGGTCAGTTTCAGAGATGACTGATCAAAAGTATATCTGCTGTTTTCTAGTTTAGCAGACTTAGTGCTGTAGTTCTTCCTAAATTCTCAAAAGAGGCAGGTAGTATCTTCCTTCATCCTTTTCCTTCCTGTAGTGCTTTAGTTATTCAGCCTATGAACACTCACATCAAAGCTGTTGTACTAGACTGCTCCACATCATCCTAGCCATGCTCATCCCACTTGGGTTTCTTCCATCTGTTTTCTCCAGTATTTATTTGTTTGTTTGCTTGTTTTAAAACCATCTGCTGTCTCATACCTTTCTCTTCAGCTTCAGCTCTGCTGATGTCCTGGAATCAAACTCTTGAGCTTGTAATACATTACTGGTGCTTCAGGCAGTTGCTGGGGAGCCTGGTGCTCAAAACCCTGCATGTACTAGTGTGCCACAGCATACAGTGCAGCTTTTTTCAGAGGTATCACCATGAGGAATGAAAGTTGTGCTGGCATTAGATTGTGCTTGTGTGAAAGCCCTGCTCATCCGCAGCACTCTTCAGTTCAAGCTGCTACTGTTAATGGCTTTGCAGTTATCACTACATGAACACATTTGAGGGTATCTCACTAAACTATTATATGCAGCATAGACATACCTTTAAATTCTATACTGTCAGAGATGGCATTTTTATCTTAATTTGTTTATAGGATCTGGTACTATGGGTCCGTTCAAGGAACCTTTTAGTTGACTGTAAGAGCCTACATGGAAATCAAACATTGAAGAAGGAAGTTGTTAATTCTTTAAGAAATAACAACTGGTTGCTTTTCCCGTCTTTCTAAGCCAGTTAAGTGGAAATATCACTCCCTTGAACAATCTACATGTGATCGCTATTAATACTTCTTGGTGTACGTTCTTACTCTCTCTCTCAATGTCTCATTGAGCTCTTCAATATTAATAGCTAAAAAGTCTAATTTCCTTTCTAGCATTTGGAGATATATATATACATATCTCCAATATAAAATATATATCCAATATATATAAAATTATATATATTTTTTTTTCAATAGGAGGAATAAAGACAACTATACTCTTATTTCCAATTTAGCCTCAGAAATTAAAAATTCCACTGCATAAATGAACCAAAATCATCTACAACCTCCCAGTGCTTCTAATTCTGTACAACCATATTGTGATAGAAATCCAAGGCTATGACCAGGTACAAGTCACCTATTATCAGCAAATAGAACATTATATTGAAGTATTTTCCTCCATTTTAACTGCTTTTCCAAACGATTCATAGTCACAATGGACTTCTATGCAGTCTGTCTAAGAAAAATGAAGCGTCTCCCCCAGTGTAATGCTGTAGTATTCATTGCCAGTTCATACAAGCAGAAAGAAAGCTATAACATAAGAGTTCTTCCTATAAAGTACTAGTTCATTCAAGAGATGTAAATATAAGCAGAAAATTAATCTGCACATTTTAACAGGAACATACACTGCATTTTAAGAGTTTTGGAGCATTCTTTTCCTTATTTTTTCTTTCTTCCATGATGAAAATTCAATTTTGTAACACATGCCCTAGCCCAAACACTGGTATATTGTATTTTAAAGATAGAATGTGTCTTATTTGCATATTCTTTTGTGTGCTTTGTGTTATCCCAAAAATTTAATGAAACAGTTGATCTCTACTTTGCAGACATTTGCTGCCTTCCCCATCTCCAAACCCTTAACTACAGAATTTAAACTCAGTAGTGAGATACAAAGACATCATATAGGGATATACAAAATCCACAGAAGCACATCAAGGCAAGCTTATGGAACCAAATCAAACAGTGATAGGGTTCAGATACCAAACAACCCAGCTACACATATCACTAAGCTGTTGAACAGCCCTTGGCACACTTTTGTATGGGGACAAGTTAGCATTCTCCCAAGAACTTCTCAGGGGTGCTCAGAGGGTCAGAAACAAGGAATGGCAATTCCATTAGACAACTGAGGCGTAGGCTCTTGATTTTGGAAGGTGAGGTTTTGGTAGGATGTATGTGGCTAGACTGTGCCAGTTGGTCTCAGAATAGAAAAAGTTTTACCCTTACTATTGAATTTACTGATATAGAGGCTCTCAGACTCGTGCCTGTTTCCGGAGACAAAAATAAAGTCTGTATTTTCCCTATCATAAGGAAACACCACTACTGTTGATGACATTTGTGTTATATGTGAAATTGGCAGGATATAAACAAATAGAAAAACAACAGAAGGTATTGTCCAGGCTACATCACTTGAACAGCTGGTTCAAAGCAAATATTATGCTGTGAATAAAGAACTTCTGAAACTAGTGATATGGAGCTTTGTCTACCCCTCGCAGACAGTCCTTTGAGCCCTGTGCAGACAGAACTGTCATGTTTTGAAAAATAAAAACAAAGTGCTTTTTTAAAAACTTTTTCTTCCATCTAGTCTCCATCCTCAGGGTATGCATTCCATTTTTCAGTATAGGCATGAGACCCTTGTTCTTTTCCCACACCTCAATACTACATCTCCTTGGTGATTTCTACATCCATTGATTGCACTGCAAACAAAATTATGGCAAACCTCCATGTTGGCACCACAGAAGATAAGGCAAGTAATATTATTGCTAATACTAGACATACTTTAAGACATCATAATACAGACACAAGGTTCTTCAATGAATAGAGGGAAAGTAAGAAAAAGATGAAAATGTATCCATCACAAAACATACAGCCAAGGAAGAAATGTTCATAGGAAATTTAATACATAAATCCCACACCTTACAACAAGTGTAGGTACTTTAGAGCAAGAGAGTTGGAGGCTGCTAGGAATATTCTTGATGCTTTGTGTGTGTGTGTGCGTGCAATGATAAAACATTTATTCCAGTTTAAATTCTGTTTGAAAGCATTTAAGTTCTGCTGTCCTGTGTACCAACAGGTCCACGTCAGTTGTATAAGCATTAATAAGGCCAAGTGATGGGTCCTACACTTGGGTCACAATCCCAGGCAATTCTACATGGTTGGGGGAGAGTGGTTGGAAAGCTGCCTGACAGAAAACTGCCTGGTAGAAAAAGATCTTGGGGTGCTGGTTGACAGACAGCTGAACATGGTCCAGCAGTGTATCAGGAATAGGCCTGTATCAGGCATAGTGTGACAAGCAGGAGTATGGAGTTGATTGCGCCCCAGTTCTTGTCATTGGTGAGACTACACCTTGGATACTGTGTTCACGTTTGGGGCTCTCACTACAAGACACTGAGGTGCTGGAGTGGGTCCATAGAAAGGCATTGAAGCTATTGAATGCCCTGGAGAAAGAAGCATCTGAGGGAACTAGAGTCTGGAGAAGAGGAGGCTGATGTGAGACCTTATTCCTCTCTGCATCTTACATCTCACTGAAAGTAGGTTGTAGCGAGGTGGGTGTTGGTCTATTCTCTCCAGTAACAACTGAGAGCAGGAGTAAGTGGCCTAAAGTGTCAAAGTACAGGAATCAGCATTCTCAGATGGTCATCTACACTGTGAAATCAGGACAAATCAAGCTTTTTTTTTTATCCAGGCATGTAATAACCCCCTTCAGAGAACTGACTGTGAAGTATTATTCTCCATCTCTCTGTTTTTCAGCATTGTTTCTCCTCTCAGCTTATACTTATTGGTCCAAGCACTTTGCCAGACATGGGAGATATAGCTGAATTTAGAGGCTGGAGACCCTCATCTTCCATAGGCAAAAGGAGACAAGGGAATGATGAATGGGCAGTGCTGACATCCTTTCTTTTTTTTAAGGGAATCTTCCTCTTAGGGGTTTTCAGTGAAAGGTAGCTCAGGTAGCTCCCATTTCTTATTATCTCTCTGCACTGTGAGAAAAATGTTTTTAATTTAAGCAGGCTGGATCACCCTGTAGCTTTCTTCACTGACTTTATTGGGAATGTAGATTCTTATTGACTCACTGAAGATGAAGTGCCACTTTATCTAGGTGCCTAGGTTACTTATACACCAAGAGTCTCTGCTCACTGTAGACCATATGGCAAAATTCTATTTCTTTGAAACTGTGCTCCTTTAAACTAGCTCCTCTCTTAACCCCACTGATGTTATGAGTGAAACTTGAAAGCTGACCCTCTCTTTCTGCTCCCAAAAGAACAGAAAAAAAAAAAAAAAAAGTACCTCACCAGGTCACCTTTTCACTAAATTCCTGTAGTCACTTTTAGTTTCTGTCTGTCAGAAGCACATAAACTTCATGTACAAAAGGAGAGGAGACCTAAAAGCTCTCTTCAACATTTTTCTGAAATGTTTCTCTTTTAAAAGCTTCATACTATACCAAATGGTCATGAATTCAATCCACTTTTGAATAGGATGTTATGCTAATTTATCTTGAATCAACTTCTCCCAAAAATTAAGTGCACTAGTGACTGAAATCCAAAATCCTCAGAGAAAAAAGTCTAAAATAAAACTAAAGAAAATGTCCATCTCATTTACTGCAAGTCTGGAGTCTGTTTCAGTGAAATTTACTCTATCCTCTTTCTTTGGGCATCAGGAGACTAAATCATTTGCCTTAAAAAACAGTTTTACCTTGATAGATCATTGACCTAGAACATCAAGTTTACAAATTACTGGGCTTTTATCTTTGTTGTGACATTCTGAATGGTTTTAGTCCACAGCCATGTTCAGATCTGTCATCACTGGTCAAAATTTCTTCATAGCTTTTCAAAGAGTTACAGCCTCTTGTGTGGATACTTGCCACTGACACGGATATGAAACAGTACTCACATGAGATTACCTCTGCACCTGACTTAGTGCCAGATAGGTTTTTTCTTTCTAGTGATGGGAAGTGATCTTATTTGAGCTAACATTGTGCCAGTACAGCTCAAAGGGCTTCAATGGAGATCCTCCTGAATTACTTCAGATGAAGTCTCTAAAGGTTATGTTTACTAAATATCACTCAGCCAACAATCTTAAAATACTTCAGTAACATTAGTTAAGCTCCAGAATCTCTCCTTCCATGTTTTCCCAAGTGGAAAATATATTATAATACATCTGGTTTCTGGATATTTAAATAAGCACCAAGGAATATTCCCTAAATTTCTGCAAGATCACACAGCAAATCATCAGCAGGGTCAGACAGAGATTTAAATGTCTCACCTGTTCTCTTGGGCTCTGATATAAGACATTATATTCTCATTTGGAACAATGGAGTTAAACTCTTATAGATTATTACTTTTATCTTACTCTCTTTTTCCTCAACTGGCTGTTGAGTTCTCAGTTGGGCCATTTAACAAAAGTGCTTGTTCTAGTTATTCAGTCCATTAAAACAGAAATCAGACTACATTACCCAAAACACACTTAAGCCTCCCACAGCCATGCTCAGTCAGAGCAGTAGCCTGCCAATATTGTCTCTGCAGACTTTCCTGCTAAAATCAGCTGGGAGTTCCATACTGAAATGTGAATGAATGCATATTTTCATACAAACCAAACAGCCAATATCAGAAGTAACAGGTAATGTAGTTAGGCAGGGACCTACTTAGGCATGTTGAATTAGACATTTCATTAGCCACTGCTAATTCCTGAGATGCTGTTAGCAAGCTGCTTAACTTCTTTCTCTGTCTTCGTAGTGCTCCACTGTAAAAACACAGACTTTTTTTTAAAATTTCTCATTTGGTTGTAGGACATCCTTGTTATTTAAACTAATTTGGCCATGGGGAACACAAGTTACTTGAGGGTATGGTTTCTGGTCATATGAAGATAGTCAATCTATGCATAAGAAAGGTAGGAAAATTTCTTAAACTAATAAATGGGGGTGGGAGGGAGGAAGGAAAAAGTAAAATGAAATTCCCAGCATAGACCTAATGACTGTTTTACTAAAGCCATAAGAAACTAGGTTACTTTTTATTATTGCCAACATTGAAGGAAGTCTGGGGCTGTCCAAGGAGGTAGGTGTTGCTGGGAAATAATGTGTTTAAAGAAGTTGCATAGATGTCTCCTCAAGGCAAACTAACAGTCCTACACTCCCTGTGGAGACAGTGGAACCAGCAAAATGAATTCTGAATTATTCTTCCCTAACTCTTGATTCCACCATTTCTTCTTCACCTGCTGCCACAGTGTGAAAATGACTCAGTCCCAGCTCTTTGTCCTGAAAACAGCAAAATTAATTTTTACTTATACTGCCTTGAACTAACTTTGGACATACATCTGTACTTTGTAAATTCAGCAATCAAGGAATGTGCATGCCTGACTAGTCCACAGCCCTGCTGATATTTCAATGCCCTGAACACTCACATACAAAATGTGTGAATTTGAACGTTCTGAGCTTTATAAAAATAAACATAATCAAATTCAGACAGCATTTACTTGCCAATTACTGGCAGATTTGAACCATTTATGGTCAGTCAGTTATTACACAGCGCTACAAATTGAATTTGTTACAGAAAATGTTAGGAAGGAAGGATCTTTGGCTTCAATTTATCCAGAACAAATGGGCAAATGGAAAAAATCAAATCTGAATTTGCAGTTACAAGGCAGTTTGGCTGAATGTTAAGCTATACTGTCCTATCTGTGGAGCAAAACATGATCCAAAGTATCTCAATGCACTGAAATTATATAATTTGATGATAACATCTAGTAGCATGTGGCACAAATGGCCTAGTATTCAGGACATTCTTGAATTTTGCTTATAAGTTTTTTTTCTTTTAGTTCAACTGAAATTATCTTTGTTGGGGGAAAAAAAAACTATAAAACACTGAATAATGTGACATTTGCACTACAATGCATGCAAGTAATGTAATTAGAGGGAAAGGATGTAGCTTCATATCTCCTCTCGAGGCTAAATATTCCCAGTTCTCACAGTATCACAGTATCACTTAGGTTGGAAAGGACCTCGGGGATCATCGAGTCCAACCTATCAACACAGATCCCATGCCTAGACCATGGCACCAAGTGCCACGTCCAATCTCCCCTTGAACGCCTCCAGGGTTGATGACTCAACCACCTCCCTGGGCAACCCGTTCCAATGCTGAATGACTCGCTTGGTGAAGAACTTCCTCCTCACCTCGAGTCTGAACCTCCCCTGGCGCAGCTTGAGACTGTGTCCCCTCGTTCTGGTGCTGGTTGCCTGGGAGAAGAGGCCAACCCCTTCCTGGCTACAACCACCCTTCAGGTAGTTGTAGAGGGCAATGAGGTCACCCCTGAGCCTCCTCTTCTCCAGGCTAAACAATCCCAGCTCCCTCAGTCTCTCCTCATAGGGCTTGTGTTCAAGGCCTCTCACCAGCCTTGTTGCCCTTCTCTGGACACGCTCAAGTGTTTCAATGTCCTTCTTAAACTGAGGGGCCCAGAACTGGACGCAGTACTCAAGGTGCGGCCTAACCAAAGCAGAGTACAGGGGCACTATGACCTCCCTGCTCCTGCTGGCCACACTATTCCTAATGCAGGCCAGGATGCCATTGGCCCTCCTGGCCACCTGGGCACACTGCTGGCTCATATTCAGGTGACTGTCAATCAGCACCCCCAGGTCCCTCTCTGTTTGGGAGCTCTCCAGCCACTCCGACCCCAGCCTATAGCTCTGCATGGGATTGCCGTAGCCAAAGTGCAGCACTCGGCACTTGGACTTGTTGAATGACATCCCATTGGACTCTGCCCATCTGTCCAGTCGGTCGAGGTCCCTCTGCAGAGCCTTTCTACCCTCTAACTGACTAACATCTGCCCCTAACTTTGTGTCATCTGCAAACTTGCTGATGACTGACTCTACTCCTTCATCCAGATCATCAATGAATATGTTGAAGAGGACAGGGCCCAGCACTGATCCCTGGGGGACACCACTGGTGACTGGCCTCCAGCTGGATGTGGCACCATTCACCACCACTCTCTGGGCCCGGCCCTCCAGCCAGTTCCTAACCCAGCACAGAGTGTAATGGTCCAATCCACAGGCTGACAGCTTAGTCAGCAGTTTGCTGTGGGGGATGGTGTCAAAGGCCTTGCTGAAGTCTAGGTAGACCACATCCACAGGCCTCCCCACATCCACCAGACGGGTCACCTGATCATAGAAAGAGATCAGGTTGGAGAGGCAGGATCTGCCCTTCCTGAATCCATGTTGGCTGGACCTGAGCCCTTGGCCATCCTTCAGGTGTGCAGTTATTGCTGCCAGGATAATCTGCTCCATCACTTTCCCTGGTACTGAGGTCAGGCTGACCGGTCTGTAGTTTCCAGGTTCCTCCATCCGACCCTTCTTGTGGATGGGGACCACGTTGGCCAGTTTCCAGTCATCTGGGACCTCACCTGTGAGCCAGGACTGGAGGAAAATGATGGAGAGTGGCCTAGCTAGCACATCTGCCAGCTCTCTCTCAACCTTTCCTCAATTTAGACATGTTCTAGGCCCTTAATTCTCTTCATGAGCCTTTGCTACCCTTTGCTGGACTCTATGCGTTAGTTCCACAACTCTTCAGAGAAAGAGGTAGGTAGGTAAAGAGACATTCACAGGGAACAAATATATTTGGTACCTGCAAAGAGGACGTATCCCATTACAAAACCGTCCAGAATCTTTGGGTGTATTGTATAGGATTAGTGTCATCCAACTTCATAGGTAGGGTCCTCTTTAAACTAATGACAGCTAAATTCAGCTCCATGTAGAGCAATCTGAATGTCATAGCAGTGTTAAGTGGGTTAAGTGAAGACAGAATCATACTGGACATTAGAATGTTCTATAATTTCTTAATGATGAAAGGAAAGTGTGTTTGAGCTGTTAACACACAAGTTGAGTATTGGAGGAAAAGAGTGTCATCCAAACAGACCTTGACAGGGACCACATAAACCTCATGAATTTCAACAAGGCCATGTGAAGGTTCCAACACCTAGGTCATGGCAATTCCAACCACAAATTCAGGCTGGATGATGAGTGGATTGAGAGCAGCCCTGCAGAAAAGGACTTGAGAATGTTGGTGGACAAAAAAGTGAGTATGAGCCTAAGAACATGTATCTCATCAGAACATATTGACTTGTGTACCTTCAGATTCCTTAGATGGTCTTAAATACAATCATCCAGAGTGGGTGGTTCTTTGTTTTTCCAGTCCCTGCCTTTGACTTCTGTAATTGAGCAGTTTGGCTGGAGCCCTTACTGATGAACATTGAGGCAAAAAGGTCACTTAATAACAGCCTTGTCCATGTCCCATGTCACCAGGTCTCCCACTCCCTTCTGAAGAGCGTCTATATTTTTTCTGGTCTTTCTTTTATCACCAACCTACCTGTGTGAGCTTATTGTGCTGGCCTTGACATCCCTGGTCAGATGGAATTCTGTCTTGATTTAGTTTTCCTAATATGACTCCTGGCTGCACAGACAATTTCTGTATATTTCTCCCAGGCTACTTGTCCTTGCTTCCACCCTCTGTAGGCTTTATTTTGGTGATTGTGCTTGTCCAAAAGTTACTTGTTCATCCATGCTTGCCTCCTGGAGGTTTTGCCTGACTTCCTCTTTGTTGGGATGCATCACTTGGAGTAGGTAATCCTGGAATATCAACCAGTTTTCTTGGTGCCCTCTTCCTTCCAGGGCTTCATCCTATGTTACTCTACCAAGCAAATCCCTGAAGAGGGCAAGGTCTGCTCTCCTGAAGTCTAGGGTACTGAGAACTTTCATTGATTTTTCACATGACACCCTCTGTGCTCAGTTTCCATTTGGTTAGAATTTGTTACTTTCTCTTCCCCTCCCAAAACTTCAGCACAAAAAGAATAATTTTTAGTATTTATCCTAGTTTTTTGATATTATTAAAAAAAAAGATTTAAGGGCTGTATGCACTGAGAGATACTCAGGAAATTACTGTCTTTATGACATTGGCACCAATGGAGAGTTATAGAAGATAAAATATATTAAAAAGCTGTGAACAAATCTGAGTTACTCAATTTAAAAATTGACATCCTGAAAACTTCTGTTCATCTGCTTCTTGGGCTCCAAAAGTACCTGAAATTTCTCTGAGCAAGTTCTTCTTCTCCACATGCTTTGATGTCTTGGCAGAGCTGAGAAACATTTCAGCTATCTGCCATGCAAGTTCAGTTAAGTAAACCCTCTTCTATTTATGTACCTTAATGTTTTATTGTTTAGAATTGGAATAATCTCATACAATCCGAGTATCTAGAAATGAGCCATCTTCTCATTCACCTTAACTCTATATGATGGAGTCAAGCATCCCTGCAGTCTAGTTCATCTCAGCCAAAAATGCCCTTATGAATCACTGTGTGACAATATGTGTCCTCCACCACCTAGAGAGACAGTAGTGTGGCAATGGTATATTTAGCACAATAATGCTGACACTCTAATCTGCTCAAACTCCTACCCTGTCCTCTCTGCTCCCTTCACATGCACTGAAAGAATTTATGTCATTTTGAAAATTATTTTTTCAACTTCGTAGTTTAAATCCATGTTACTGATAAATCAAACACCTTACCAAACTATAGCCTTGGATTTTGACATCTGGCTTGTAAATGATTGCTTAAGTCTTACCAAATGCACACAATAGCATTTTGTGAGATGTATAGAAGTTCTAGGAGTCATATTTTTCTCTGGTGGGTTTACTTCTGATGTCTTTAAATCTCAGTGGTCAAAATCCAAATGACAAAGATTCCTGCCGCTCCAGAGTGGGGACAGTCTCCTAGGTCCTCTTGAATCTCTTCCTCTCTAAAGAAAATAATATATTTTTTTATTTAAATGGACTTTCATGATTAGAAAGAGCAAGGATTCAGGTATTGACCAGTTTCAAACAGTTTCTTGTCCAATAAGCTGCTGTTTGATCTTCCCATTTGAGTCACTCAATTTCTTCAAGAAAAATAAAGGTGATAAATTCATGCTCCATTCTCAGAACAAGGTATCTCAGAGTTAAAAGTATCAGGAGCAAGCTTTACAGTGAACAGTTTCTTTAGGCTTACCCCTGCTTAAAACAGCATCCATATTCAATATCCTAATGTAAAGCCAAAATTTCAAATGCCTGTCAAATATTGGGGCACATCAACTGAAGGATGCAGAATACATGGATCAGGGCCAGCCTAACTCCCTTATTTGGAAAAAAAAAAAAAAAAAAAGTATTAATTCAAATGAACACTAATTATAATTGAGGAAAGATAAGCCATGGATTCAACAGAGGGGAAAAAGGCTAATGCTTTTAAAATGTAGCCTGATTAATAAGGCTGTCATACAATTTATTTATAGGTATGCTGTACAAAGTATCATAATCTCTGGAAAGATTTACAGCAAATTAAAGACATCAGAGCTTAGAAATAAAAAAAAAAAAAATATTTGATTCAAAAGGGTGTTTCACAGAGGCCAATCAGGGGATTATAGCCGAGGCAGAGAAGTTGTAAAGAGCAAGTGTTCTCAAATCTTTGCAGGGTTTGGGTCATATTTCGAACTCCTGCTTTTCGCCCCTGCTAGTAAACACAGAACATTTCAGAACTAGATATCAGCCTTGTGGAACAGCAGCAACTGCCTTCTTTGAGTGGTAGCATTCTGAAGCTATTATACTAATATAGTTTTAGTTGGCTGGAAATGCAGAGGAACCTGTGCTTTGCTAGGCAGTTCTCCATGGACCTCCAGCAATTGCTCCATGAATCACCAATGGTGCATAATCTACAGTTGGGAGCTATTGATTTGAAGAAAGCGTGAGTAAGTAAATAGATAGACCTTGTAGTATACTGTGAAGGTCACCAAACAAAAGAAACAAAATTTCCCCTACATGAAGCATCTGGTATCCTGAAAGCTAGGGAAAAACAAAAAAAAAAGGGATATTTGGGATGCTATGTTTAGCGTAAAGGAAGAACACCAATACAAGAGGCTCAAGCCTTAAGAACAAAGATATAGATCACCTGAAAAGTAGTAAATGGGTGACTCTAAGCTTAAAAAATTAAAAAAAAAAAAAAAAAAAAAAAAGAAGTGAAGTGTCTTCGAGCTAAGCAGGTTTAAATGCTGACTCTCAAGGACCTAACAGGCTGTACAAACTAGGTCAAAGGGAATAGGGGACACATAGACCTTTTGTAACTGTAAATCTGTATTTACATCGGCCACAACAACCCCATGCAGTGCTACAGGCTGGGGTCAGAGTGGCTGGAGAGCAGCCAGGCAGAGAGGGATTTGGGGGTGCTGGTTGATGGTAGGATGAACATGAGGCTGCAGTGTGCCCAGGCAGCCAAGAGGGCCAATGGCATCCTGGCCTGCATTAAGAACAGTGTGGCCAGCAGGAGCAGGGAGGTCATTCTGCCCCTGTACACTGCACTGGTTAGGCCACACCTCGAGTCCTGTGTCCAGTTCTGGGCCCCTCAGTTTAGGAAGGATGTTGACTTGCTGGAGTGTGCCCAGAGAAGGGCAACAAAGTTGGTGAGGGGCTTGGAACACAAGCCCTATGAGGAGAGGCTGGGGGAGCTGGGGTTGCTCAGCCTGGAGAAGAGGAGACTCAGAGGTGACCTTATTGCTGTCTACAACTACCTTAAGGGGGGTTGTAGACAGTCAGAGGTTGGTCTCTTCTCCCAGGCAGCCAGCACCAGAGCAAGAGGACACAGTCTCAGATTGCACCAGGGGAAGTTCAGGCTGGAGGTCAGGAGGAAGTTTTACACGGAGAGAGTGATTGCCCATTGGAATGGGCTGCCCAGGGAGGTGGTGGAGTCGTCATCACTGGAGGTGTTCAGGAGGAGACTTGACAGGGTGCTTGGCTGCATAGTTTAGTTGGTTGGGCGGTGTTGGATGATAGGTTGGACACGGTGATCTTGAAGGTCTCTTCCAACCTGGTTTATTCTGTTCTATTCTATTCTAAATTAGGACAAATGTGAAAGCACACTTTTAATGTTTTAAGGGGCAGAGACGAATGAGTAGCCTTACAGGACAGTGTATAAAGCTGAGTGGATGTGTTACCAGACTTGTAAAAAGAGGAAACTCACCAATTATTACAATCACTCAGAGTTTAATACAAAATCAAAAGAAGTGTTTAGAAACTATTGATTTCCCAGGCTGACATAATGTCTTTGGATACCAATATAACATTTGATGATACCAGTGTTTGCCTCTTTTTCCTCTTATATCCCTATAGATGGTAACTTGCAGGCAGTCTTGCTGGTACAAGAACATAATAGCATATAGGATTTTGGCTCTATTGAGCACTGGGTAATTTTGATGACTTTTAAAACCCTTCAGACCTCAAGTGCTTTAATTTCAGGCTCCGCTATAATTAGTAACAAAGGTTATTTGAGTGAGATGTGAGGCAAGGCTAGAAGATTATTGTCAAAAGAAATCTATTTCACCTACTTTTTCTCTTGCTCTAAGATTTTATTTTTAAATCTGTATCGAAGCAATAGAATATTTCAGACAGTCATTTACCAGCAATGACTTGTTCAGTACTTTCAACAGAAACAAATGAAGAGATTCAGCTGATGCTAGCCTTTGGTTGAATAGTTCACACCTGTCAAGCTGTGTCTCCACCTACCTTACATATTCAAAGCATGGCTAACTTCTTCAGTTTGAAGAGAGGCACTGCTGACCTATATAAACTTCTTACACTAACTGAGCCTTGAGAGCAGCAGCACATCCCACCAGACATATTCATTCTCCAACATGTGAACAGCCTCATACATTACTGATATTCCATAGTTTGCAAGATCAAAAGAAAAAAAATGTTATCTCTAGAAAACCTAGTCTAGTTTTACAGTGCAAGAATTCTAAAACAAATGTAGTGAAAAACTACAGTGCAACCTATGGTCTTAAGTGGGGTGGATGGAAGAGATATTCCAGCAGAAGCAGAGTAATGGAGTCTTGGTTTAAGAATCGTGCTAAAGAACTGAAATTTGACGAGGGAAATAACATACATAATAACATAAAAAGTTAGTCCCCATCCATTTACTCCCTTCTGGTACACAATGCATGAGTGTCACTGTTAATTCCTATTTCACATTCTGAAAGGGCTATGTATTTGTGTTCATTTGCTTGAGTGAAACTTGTCAGACACTGGAAGATATCCATCTTGTGTTCGCATACATTCACATGTGCAAACAATGAGGAATAATAGGATAATTTTAAAGATTAAAAAAATATTACTTTAACAATTATTTAGGTCTGACTAGAAAGGATGTGTGCTGAAAACATATCAATAATTAGTCTCTTGACCTTTCTTCAATGTGAAGTCATCAGCTATTGTTTGCCACTGACAATAATAATAACCTTTATTTTATGGGGTGACTGACAGAAAATCCTTAGAGCCCATGGTCTTTCACCAAAAGGAGCATGCTTAAAAAGAAATCATGTTTAGTAGGTTCAATATAGAGAAATTAATTCAAACATTTTCCATCAAATATTAGAAAAATAATAATAAAAAGAACATTCAAAATTATAAGGAAAAATCTGTATCAGAATTTTGGCCAGAAGAGCAGCAGAGTAGTAAAGTTTACTTCCTCTATACCCCTTTTTCGGTTTCACCTAGAAGGCAGAAAATTTCTGAAAGTCTTCTTTTCCTTTCCCGCATTTTGAAAGGGGAAAAGGAAGGAAAGCTGAGGCTGTACAAACTATCATAGGGAATATCCTGCCTTTAACAATGGGCAGTCCTGAATCCTTAGATATGAGTGCTATTATACTTCATTTAAGAGGAGGGGATTTCTTCCTAATCACAGACAGCAATTGTCTTGTGACCTGAAGCTGCAGTGTCTGCCTCCTTCACATTTCCATTCTTCCTAGTGTAATTTCATGTTACTCTAGACCAGACTTGAATGGAAGTCCCTTTAAGGGAAACCCCAGGAGGTGGAGCTGGTAATAGAGTAGGTGGCTCTCATTCCACAGAGTCATTATTGAACCAATCAGACAATACAGTGTTAAGGGTCACAATGCAACTAGCAGTGCACTGTTCTGAATGAAATGTAAAGCCAAATCCCTGAATAACTGTGACCATTAGACAGAACTTTTTTTTTTTTTTTCTTTCCAAGAGTGAAGGAGCTTGCTCCGGAAAGACCTGACTGGAGTTATTGTACTTTCCCTTCCTTTTAGTTCACTTAGTCCCTTAGATTGTATTAGCATATAGGAGGTCTAGGTGTGTTTAAATACCATTCTCCTTCCCCAGTGTGAGATAGCTACAATTCACCAGTGGGATTTTCAGTTTGACAGAAGAATTTAATGCAACCTATTAAAACATGAGATCATCATTTTTCTGGAGGGCTGCAGTGAATTTGGCTTTAAACGCAGTGTGCTTCCCATGTTCAGTGCATCTACTTGCTACCTCCTAGTGAGCTGTGGAACAGAATAACCAGCATGATTACTGGGAAGATCAGGAACCATTTAGAGAGTTATCTCAAGTATATCTCCTTTATCTAATGATAATGGTATCACAGACTGATGACTTCAAAATGTACAAAACCAGTAACAGCTAAAATGAAGCTATCAGCTCCCAAGGAATCAATTATAGTCAAACATTCATTGATCAAAGATGGGATCTTAAGGAACTTGAAGAACCTGATAACCAAATCTCACTGACATTTAAAAAAAAAAAAAAAAGAAAAAAAAAAGAACATTTCAGACAAAATTTTTATTTTGCATTTGAGGTCAGGTTGAAAATATCTGCTAGCTGAAAAGGCTCAACACTGAGAGAGCCATGTCTGACTTGTATAAAATACTTTGACATACATGAGTGCTGTAAAGATGTCAGCATTGTACTCCTCACCCCATATAGCTTGATAAATATTGAAGTCAGAAGACTCAACCATGTGGCTCATGTCAGTCTCCATGAACCATGACAAATCAGGTAACCAGCACACAGATCATCACCACTCAAGGAACTCTGTTACGAGCTTTCTGCAAGCCAGTTCTTGGCAACTCACTTTCTTTACGTGCAGTAATTGAGGTAAGCTTTGCACATCAGAACTTGAAACAAGATATAACAACCCCATGCAGTGCTACAGGCTGGGGTCAGAGTGGCTGGAGAGCAGCCAGGCAGAGAGGGACCTGGGAGTGCTGGTTGATGGTAGGAAGAACATGAGGCTGCAGTGTGCCCAGGCAGCCAAGAGGGCCAATGGCATCCTGGCCTGCATTAAGAACAGTGTGGCCAGCAGGAGCAGGGAGGTCATTCTGCCCCTGTACACTGCACTGGTTAGGCCACACCTCGAGTCCTGTGTCCAGTTCTGGGCCCCTCAGTTTAGGAAGGATGTTGACTTGCTGGAACGAGTCCAGAGAAGGGCAACGAAGTTGGTGAGGGGCTTGGAACACAAGCACTATGAGGAGAGACTGAGGGAGCTGGGGCTGCTTAGCCTGGAGGGGAGGAGACTCAGGGGTGACCTCATTACTCTCTACAACTACCTGAAGGGGGGTTGTGAACAGGCAGAGGTTGGTCTCTTCTCCCAGGCAGCCAGCACCAGAACAAGAGGACACAGTCTCAGGCTGCGCCAGGGGAAGTTCAGGCTGGAGGTCAGGAGGAAGTTTTACACGGAGAGAGTGATTGCCCATTGGAATGGGCTGCCTGGGGAGGTGGTGGAGTCGCCGTCACTGGAGGTGTACAGGAGGAGACTTGACAGGGTGCTTGGTTACATGGGTTAGTTGATTGGGTGGTGTTGGGTGATAGGTTGGACGTGATGATCTTGAAGGTCTCTTCCAACCTGGTTTATTCTATTCTATTCTATAAACTAAGTGGACCAGGCAGGTATACCAGAGTCAATGAAATTACACAGGTTTATATTATTTAAGTGTATGGCCCAAAGTGATAAAGATTGGAAGAAGAAAAACTCCATATACACACTGCACCTCAAAACACATGGTTTAAAAACTGCTGTAAAATATTATTCTTTCTGGGAAATATGAAGGATATGTCAAATTTTCATACTGTATACAGATTGTGCATTTTTAAATACCTTTGCCAGTCAGACTTAATCTACCCAACCCAAAGACAAGCTGTTAAAATGGTATACTGTACGTCACATTTATGTGTCTCTCTGTGCATATATGCATGTGTGTGAACAGGAGAGAAGTGTATTTAGAAGCATAAGGAAAGCCACTATTTATTTAAACAAAAGTACAACTTTTTCATCAAAATCTCAGATATTTTCTTTTACCATGTATTGTTCATTGCAAACAGTCTTTTCTCTAACACTACCCACAATGGATTTTGCAAATTTTGTGGCTTATGTTGACTATTTTGCAATTTATACCAGTGTGTAAAATATTCCCAGCACATACACTTAATCAAAACAAGCCCAATTAAGCTCAGTACTTTAGATTCCACCTCATTAGCTTTCTGTTCCTAAAATATAACAGATGTGATTGCTGCAGGCCATGAGTTAAAGATGAATTTTTCAGCTAAGCACTTACAATACAACCTAAAGTTATATGAAGATTTAATTATTACTTTCATTTTCATGGCTTCCTGTAAAAGCTCATTTTTCACTCAATACGAATAGTATTCTACTACTGCACTTCACCTGCAGTTACACAGAAAAGTATCTAAATGAGGAAGAAGGGAGAGGTTAGGGGTCCTGTTTTGACTCTTGGCCTCACATATTGGAAGAATGACTTCACAAACTTGCTGTGCTTTTATCCTTTCAAAACTACTAGAATTCACAAAGGACTCAGGATCTCAGTTTGCAGAATATAACTTCTGCCTAAAAACTCTGTGCCATGGTGCAAATGATTTTGCAACATGTTTATTTGGTATGCTTCAAAAAGATCTGATAGCTTAACATACCAGCAATAGATGACTAGTACTTCTCTCAAGTAATTCTTGGCACTTCACTGGATTTTAACTGTTTAAAACTAGAAGCTTTTGTGTAATATCCAATATAAGGGAAAAATATTATCCCTTTTCAGTAGTCAAAAGGCGAAAGAGGTTTACTGTAGGACTGACAAGAGGGATACAAAGGGAAGCACTGCCAGTTGTCAGTAGCTGTATTTCTTTGTCAGTACTCCTGTGTCAAACTGCTGAATCTCTCCCACCCTCTTGTCCTTGTTATGGGAGCTCAAGTGTCTGGTGAATCAAGAATAGTCTCTGTCCAAACCAAAGCAATTCCAAGAATACTCCAGGTGGAATGGTCTGACTTGTCTACAGAACAACTCACCATAGAGCTTTCCAAACATGCTTGGAGCTTGCAATAAATGAAACTTCTTTACAGAATTTGCTGCTCGTGCATTATCTGTATCATCGTCTCTTATAATTTCCCAGAAGAATGGAGAATCAAGAGACTCAACTCCACATAGCTAGGACCTACTTTATCAATCTGTTTAGTCACACTGGCATTTGGCTACAGTGAGTGAGCCAAGAAGACAGCTCTCACAGGATCTGTGCAGTACAAGATCTGTTTGACCATCTCAGCATCCTCATTCTGTGAAGCTAACTGTATATACAATTGGGCACATAATGCACATTTAATTTTCTAAAAACAGGAATAAACCAGTCACACTAATATCAGTAGCAATACCAGATGCCCTAAAAGGCTTTTAGGCACCTTCTTTGCATAAATTATTGCATAAGGTGCAAGGTAGGACTCACAATTAAAATTACACGAACAATCTGATTCACCACTTTCATCATTTTTCTTTGTTGGATGGCTTTTAAGGAGTCTATGGTTGCTCTCTCAGCAGGGTGAGTATCTGGGATAGCTTAATTGAAGTCAATGAAGCTGCACATTGACATAAAACCAGTGCACTTAATAAGAGGTTAATGCTTGGATGAAAAGAGAAGTCAGGCTTTTACTTGAAAGATTTTCTCATGGTTGAAATCTTCTCCTGGTTGCACTTTCCCACTTTCCCACTTCTTTCTTTTCCACTCCCTGAAAGATCCATGGGATTGAAAAAAAAAAAAAAAAAAAAAAAAAAAAAAAGGTACATTTTCTTTGTGGTTTACAGTGAAAATAAAACATAGCTTTTTGATTTGTTAAAATATGGAAGGAAATAAATAATTAACATTTCTAGTGATTAGTCCCTAAGGTCTTTATTTATGGATCTCTGGCACAGACACACTTCAGATAATAGCCCAATTTAATATTTATGATGTGCTAGATTTCTCTAAATACATAAATTTGGCAATTATCATGGGAGTTATCCCTTATTTATCTACTCTTGACTTTTAATTAGTAGGATTGCCATTTAATCATTAACAATCTCCCCTTCCAAAAAAACCCTTACCTGCTACTTCTTTGATGAATGTGTCCCCGTTGCATCACTACTCCGATTAGAAGATCTGTTATTTCAATGACAAGCTTTCATATAAAAATACTAGGTATTCAGAAACAGTATCTTGGCACCCTGCAACTAGCACTCTGTAGACCAGGCATTAGGAGACTTACTTTTTAACAAAGAATATTACTTGTCTTTGAGTGGATATGGGAGGAGGAAGCCTGGCACATGCTGTTTAATTAAACGTAATAATATTCAGTGTAAATATTATCCCTCTTTCTTTGACAATATAAAATAATGTCACAGAAATTATATCTTTGTTAAAAAGTTCTCTCGAACATTAATCAAGTCACTTCCATAGAGAGATGAAACTACAAGCTCTAATATGCTAACATTCAGCAACGTGTTACTAATAGCATCATTAGCACATACCATATATAGCTACATGGAGCGTCTTGTACTGAGATAGTGCCGAGTCCCAGTTTGTTAAGTTGGGACAGAGGAATGGCAAAATAATTTCACTCACTCCACCATCTAATTAAGATGGAGCTTAAAGCATGGAAGCTGAGAACCTTAGCAGGTCTGCTGTGCCATTCCTCCAGGGTGACTTTGTAGGGAATAGTAAAAATACTTAATATAGTCACTGTTGCATATTAAATGATTGTCAAGGAAGTGCAAGCGGTACAGGTTGAATCAGTAAAGGGTGAACACTGCCATCATTGTGCAATATTCAGTCCTCCCTCTCCACTCATCTCTGGTCTCCTGTTTGCCCATAGTACTATAAAAGAATAGATTTTTTTTTTTTTTTCAATACACAGGCTCTTGACATGAATTTTAAAACCAAGTTATCTTCTTATAATGTGCTGTTACCTGGTGTGTATGGCACAATTATACCCTAAGAATGTGATTGGGTAACCAGGACCAACTCATCATTTTTAAGTTTCCTAGCAATTGCCATTATGAAGGAGTATCAGAGTCTTCACATTTGAGGAAGTCTTCTATCAGCCATCTTTAAGTGTAGGTCTTAGCAAATGAATGAACACAGTATTCAGCTTCCTGTGAACTTGGCTCACCAGGTTATCTTTCAGTTTTACACAGATATAGTTATTCTATCACAAAATCTGTCCTGTAGAATCAAATTATAATACACTTTTGAAAACTGTGTGTTCCTCTAATACTTGCAGCAAACTTCTTGTAACAACAGCACTGTCTGATTAGGTCCCAGCTCTGCATCTAATACCTCAGAGTGCTGATGTGAAGGACGGTGTGCAAAATATCATGCAGAGAGAGATGTAGGTCTGCATAATGATAATGTAGTTCCCCTATACCAGACACTTCTTAATCAATCCCCTTGGTTGTTTCTCAGAGCTCTACTTTTTCCCTGAAGAAAGTATTTGAACTGTTCTGTTTTCCAATATTTCCCCCCTTAGTGATGGCTTACTTGAGAACACGCTAAATTGATTTAGTTTCACAAAACTGAGATATAGATGGTAATCACCAAAATAATTCAAGTCATGTAATTCACAACAACACTTGCCTCAAAGTAACACTTCTTTATCTCAGTCTTCACTGGAAAGGGCTCCAGCCACACTCCCAAAACCACAGAAGATAATGGCAGGAGCTATGTTTTAGTTCTTTGCAAAAATGAAATGCACTTCATCTCAGTCTGTACACTTAATATAATAAACTAAAAAGCCAGAATTCTCCTGGAGTCAACAAGAGTCATTATCTTATAAAGCAGTAATCTGTTTCTCACCTTTTTGGATTTAAGTAGAATGAAAAGAAGATACATTTTAAAATCAGGCAGACAATGTTAAGAATGTATTATTAAAAACAATCTGGCAATGAAAGAAAAGTGACTAGCCTGACCTGTCAGCTTCTTTTCCATCTCTAGCTGTTACGATTCCCCAAGCACTGAAAACACATGGTTTTGTAATCTCAGAGGTGAAACTGATTACTTTATTTTTTGGCACATCTGTAATGCAACAAACAAAACATACAAATGTATGTATGAAATTTACACTAGAAACAAACAAAGGCAACTAGAAGGTGGATTCCACTATCAATTAGAGGTATGATTTGCACAGGAGGATGTAATTTGTTGCATGTGCATTGATGTGAAATAAAAAGATTGTGCAAAGAAAATGCAGATGATATGACTATGATTTAAGAGAAAAGAAACAAAGAATCAAAATGAAATTGTAGAAATGGAGAGCAGAGGTGCTTTTGGTACTGCAAAGGACAGGCAGGTATTTAGACTATGAAAGTGTCATTGTGACTTTGTGGAAGTTGAATATGTAAGGTGAGTCACGTTACCAGCTTCTGAATCTCTTGGTCAAGTGGAAGCCAAAGTTGATGGGAAAACATTGATTTATATTAAAAAAATAATGGTATGGCTCTGTGACACCAGCTCTTCTTGTGGGTGTGCAGATCCCACAAGGAACTACCAACAGAACAAGAGGACACAGTCTCAAGCTGTGCCAGGGGAGGTTTAGAAAGAAGTTCTTCATAGAAAGAGTGATTGGTCATTGGAATGGGCTGCCCAGGGAAGTGGTGGACTCACCATCACTGGAAGTGTTTAAGAAGAGACTGGATGAAACACTTGGTGCCATGGTTTTTTTGATTAGATGGTATTGGGTGATAGGTTGGACTGGATGATCTTGAAGGTCTTCTTTCTTTTCTTTTCTCTTTTCTTTTCTTTTCTTTTCTTTTCTTTTCTTTTCTTTTCTTTTCTTTTCTTTTCTTTTCTTTTCTTTTTTCTTTTCCTTTCTCTTCTCTTCTCTTCTCTTTTTTCTCTTCTCTTCTCTTCTCTTCTCTTCTCTTCTCTTCTCTTCTCTTCTCTTCTCTTCTCTTCTCTTCTCTTCTCTTCTCTTCTCTTCTCTTCTCTTCTCTTCTCTTCTCTTCTCTTCTCTTCTCTTCTCTTTTTTTTCTTTTCTTTTCTCTTCTCTTCTCTTCTCTTCTCTTCTCTTCTCTTCTCTTCTCTTCTCTTCTCTTCTCTTCTCTTCTCTTCTCTTCTCTTCTCTTCTTTCTCTTCTCTTCTCTTCTCTTCTCTTCTTTCTCTTCTTTTCTTTTCTTTTCTTTTCTTTTCTTTTCTTTTCTTTTCTTTTCTTTTCTTTTCTTTTCTTTTCTTTTCTTTTCTTTTCTTTTCTTTTCTTTTCTTTTCTTTTCTTTTCTTTTCTTTTCTTTTCTTTTCTTTTCTTTTCTTTTCTTTTCTCCGCATTGAATAGGGACATTCAACTACCTCAAAATAATGGCCAGTACACTCTCTATAGAGGGAACGCAAAGATATTCATTTAGTAACCAGTTGGAAAATACCAGTTCCTGTTCCCAGGGCCATTTCTGTGGGTGAATCGATCAATGATTTGGTATAAATTAATTCACTGCAGTCTGTCCCCTTTCTCTGAGGCAAGAGTTACTCAGATTTGAGGTGCATATCTACCACTACGCTCTTCTTCTTTTCAGGCCTGGAAAACTTAAAATCTTTTATAAAATTTGACATAGCATCAGAAAGGAAAACAGCAAGAAATCTTCATTTAATTTAATAAACATAACACATTCCAGTGGGACATAACACCCTTCTTCAGGCAGAAAAAAAAGAAACTGAATGGAGCTGGGTTACTTGCTTAATGGAAGAATTCTTTAAGAATACTAGACAACTATGGAGCAGCAGATAACGTACTGATCTGATTACAGGGGTTGGCCAGCAGTAGGGACACTTCTAGTTATTAAACAGAAACATGCGCACCTGGATGAACATCTGGAAATACTGAGCAAATATATCAAACCATCCAATTCAAAAACACCTTGTTGAAGGAAGCCCTGAACTCTGAAAACCTACCTATTACACACCACATTGCCTAGATGCATGTAACTGGAACTACTTCTGCGGATCTGCAGACCTCAAGCATGATAAGAATAAAAAGGACACAAAGGGGAGCATCTGGTGTTTAAGATCCTATATGGAGAGGCAGCAGCTAAGAAGCAGCAGAGGTGCTCAGTAGTCTCTCTTCTGTGCTCTCATTTGGCATGCTGTTGTGCCTCTGAAATGCAGAGACAAGGTGAGAATATGGGAAGCAGTTTCTTGTTGCTTTAGTTAAAGACCTTCCAGTCTTCCCCTTCCTACAGTCTTGTTGCAACAACATGCAGGATTCAGTTTCTTGTCCTGTCATTTGTTACATGTGAGAAGAGACTGATCCCCAAATCTCTCCAACCTCCTTTGAGGTAGTCTCCACTCAGCTTCCTCTTCTGAAGACTAAACAGCCCTGGTTTCCTCAGCTGTTCCTCAAAGGACTTGTGTTTGAGTTGTGTTATCTCTCCCTGACATTGAGGGCCACCCCATCACCTCTCCTTCCTTGCCTATCCTTTTTTGAAAAGTTGTTATCTATCAACCACAGAACTCCACTCATGTGAGTTGTCCCACCACATTTACTGTGACGGCTACTATGTTAATTGTCTTGCTGCACAATGGCTTCAAGTTTTCCCTGCTTGTTACCTATGCTGTGTGTGTTGGGATAGATGTATATCAGCTGAGCTAATGGTCCCATCACTTTTCTGGGGAGAGAGGCTCTAATCCCCACCAGGCTGTTCACAGATGTTTCCATAGTGACCGATAGTCATCTAACAGTGCTTAAGTGACCATGCTACTACCTTCAGGCTAAGGCTTGCAGCATCCTTCTTATCAGAGGGGTCCCTTAGAAAATACTGTGAGTAAATACTATTTAGTTTTGATTTAGAAATGGAAGACATTAAAAATAACTTTTAAAAAGTAATGTGCTTGACTGAATCCATATAGACACTCCAGATCTGATTTCATAGCAAAGTAGCTTCATCAGCTAATTGTGCTAAAGGTTAATTAAGATTACATTTGTCAATATACAAATATGGGTATGTACATTTCTGGAAATTTTCACCAACTGTAAGGTAACATATATTATTAATTATTCCTGAAATAATGCTTTGCTCTGTTTGGGAACACATTTCTTAGTTATATTTGACAGTGTGACCCTAACTATCAATCAAGGGAGTACCATTTGTAATTAGAAAATATGCCAAAATAATCCCAGTGCATCATCATTCTTGGAGATAAAATGCAGTTGTCTCTATGAACCAGGTTTAGCAGAATTCCAGTTACTCCAGAATGTAGGGCTTGATATAAAAATAGGAATCTTTTGACAAATTTGTATGTGTGGTAGGATAAACACAATGTTCCCTTCTGCCTCTAAAAATATATTTTCCATTTTCATTTCCACATGAAACTCTGGACCAGAACTGAAACTTGAGGGTGATCAGTCTCATCTGAAAATTAACTGATAGGTGGGGATTGTTTTCCATGTTAGCATTTCAGATTTTACTGAATTTTCTTCAGGAATCTGTCAACCTACTTTAATAGAAGTGTATACAAGGAAACAGTATACGCAGAACATACCACATAAATCCAGGACATATCTAGAGGAAGCATGAAATTATCTTTTGTGATGGAATATTTTGCCATTATTACTTTTTCTGTTTGCAGGTACAGAGGAAAAAAAAAAAAAAAAAGAGAGAGAGAGAGATTGAAGTCTTCACTATGCATACACACACAGAAAACCACCATGAACACCATGAATTTTATTTCATGTCAGAAAATGGAATGTTTTTTTTCTTTCTCTTCATTTTTATGAAGTGCAGAATGATAAAGCCCTACTTTTAACCCTATGCTATAATGAACCAATAAAGGATGTGAAATGAAATAAATGGAAAGCAAAAGTACAGCAAAAATTGTGAAAGTGAATACTTTTCACAGCGTGCTGTCATCCCTTGGAATTAACTCCAGCAGGAGATTATTAAGTCAAATATTGTTGAAAGATTTTTAAAGGGCTGAATAATTTTATGAGTAATAACAACAATATGAATGTTCAAGTAATCTATTACTATGCTTCAGAGAGTAAATTGATAGCTGCAGGAGTCAAGAATGTATCCCCTTTCACTACCTTCCTTTCCACACAACCGGCTAAGTGCATTAAGGGCTTTTCTTCATCTTCCCCTCAAGCATCAGACATTGGTCACATAAGGCAGAAGGCAGTAAAAATGCAAGACTCAACAAATGAGAAGGAACACAGGATTTGTCTGATCCAGTGTGACAAATCCTATGCTCCTTCTCTTCATGATTATCATCATCTGAAAGTATTTTACCTCCAGCATAAAAAGACATCACTTTTCTGTGTTCGCCATCAATATGGGTGCAGCACAAGTACTTGGAAGTTTGCTTTTCTAAGTCACTTAACATTTTACTTCTCACATGTCATTGACACTTCTTTCTGGGACATTAGCTTTTCTTTTCTTCACCTAGTGGATCTCATGAACACACAAAAAAAAAAAAAAAACCAAAAAAAACCCAACTTGATGTAATTTTCTGCTCGTCACTATCAATTTGCCACAAAAAGAGAATGACAATCTCTGTGACACTATTCTCACTCTGGTTTTGAGATCTTAGTGACAAGCAGGAATATCAGGTGGGAAGACACAGGAATAGAACTATACTCATTATAAAATTCTGCTAGTTTCATCAGCCTCAATATCTGTCCCATGATGCATTTTTGAGACATGTTAAAAATCTTATGGTTCACTTTGCTGAATGTTTCATATGCTGGAATTTTATGAATATAATAAAGGAAGTTAACAAATAATTTATATTCTTCAGTAAGCAATTAATGCCCATCCTGAAAACTGGGGCTGGAGGACTTGTGAGTGCTTTGCCCTCCCTGCAAGGCATTTTCCCCCTGGGAAACTGAGTCTGTTCCACTCCCCCCTCCCTACCCAGCTAGGGTATAAAAGAAAAACCACATGGCTCAGTTGGCAGAGCATGAGACTCTGAATGTCAAGATTGTGGGTTCAAACCGGCAGTGGGCAGCAGTGTCCTCCCTTTTATACCCTATTCTCCCTATTTACAATTAGGATAAAGGACTACCAGGAAGGTTGAGCTAAAATCCAAAAATCATAACTTCCTTAGGGGCAGGACCCTGCACTTGCATTTATTTAATTTCATTAGGTTCCTCACCACCCAACTTTCTAGCCTGTTCATGCCTCATGAAATGGCAGAACAGCCTTCTGGTGTTAGTAAGAACTGCAATACAAGATGGGGGAAATGCAGTAATTAGCTGAAAACCTCTAGATCTATCCAAATATTAAAAAAAAAGAAAAGAAAAGAGAGAGAGAGAGAAAATCAGGAGGAGAAGCAAGGCATTTCACAAGTAAATAAGCACTTTTAAGATTTCCTGGTTAAATGTGATTATTTCATGCTTGCAAGTAGGAGGGAAAGGATTGATGAATTCACCTCCTTTTAGTCTTCTATACAACTAAGTTTAACCGATATAAAATTAAGAGGAATATAATTGAACCAAGGTATTTTTGCCTGAAATAATTTAAAGAAAAGATTTATCATACACTTCCCCCTGACTAGGGACTGATTTTTGAACTAATCTAATTAAAGTCAATTTTGGGATAGTTGTACTTCTCTAGTGGTTTCTCAGACATACGCACTAGCAACAGAGAGTGGTATGTTGTTATAGCAACAGGCCTACCATAAAGACTTCAGAAATAAATTATGTGACAATGGTGGTTCAGGAACAGCTGTTGCTGTACAAGTTTGGTTAGGACAAGTTAGGTCTGGCTGCAATAAAACCACATGATGGTTTGTGGATCCTAATTTTAGATGTATGAAAAGAGCTTACTCCCCTCTGTAGGTTTTTGGATTCTTGGCTAAGGTAAAAACATTTTTATAATGGGTATTTCATTCTTAGTATTCTGCAGTTGGTGTAAAATCCTTTCACAGGCACTGATTTTGGTATTTTGCTCAACATTATAACTGCACAAAGTGAATGGTCAGATATATGGTTGAGGACCTCTATACATTCTATTTTTCCTGTGCATGGTCAACAAATACAGGTAGATAAAGGAGTCCACTGCGATCCTTCCAGAGTCCTCAAGTACTGAAGAATAAACAAGAGACTTAAAATTACACCTGTCATATTGAAATTCAGGAGAGCAATGTATTTCATCAAATGAGCTGGCCGCCCTCTTAAGTGTCTCACGATGTTGGGTCTGAAGATTTATTCAGTCTGCTTTCAGATTATCTTTTGCACTGAGCAGGATGCCTGGTTTTACCGTCTCTTGTTTCCTTTCATTTTTGTCCTGAGTTTTGCTGGTTTTCAATTATGATTCATGATCTAGAAAAAGCAAACTCAGTTCAAGATAAAGGGATTTCTTGTTCATTAATCACATGCTATTAACTTGACAACTTCAATTGCAATGTAGAAGGCAAATATCTGTCCAGATTGCAGCACTTACGTTCACAGCATGGCACAATTCTCGTAAAGGTGATTCAGTGTAGTTTATAGAAAACAGGACATCAGATGGTAAAACTAATCTCCAAAACAGCTCCCTTAGTGCTACTGTCAGAAAGGCAAAAGAATGTAAGAGTTCAGATTACTGTAGAAGCCAGGACTGTAAAGTAAGTTTCATTCTGGTTCATATAGCTCCATATCCACAGGTGAACTGAGTATTTCTGAGTTTCTTAGAAGAGGAAAAATAAAAGTGTGAGAATGTAAAAAGGGAAAAGTAGGGTTAAGTATTTTTTAAAAAATAATACTAATGATGAAATGTACATCTGAAACCCCTTTTAAAAAGAGAGGAAAGATATTTAAAAAATAAAACCAAAAGAATCATGACCACAGAAAACTATACATTTTATTTTCCTATGGAGTTATTTCCAGTGTTACCTAGGAAAATATGACCTCCATATAAATTTATTTGATAACTTTTTTTTTCATGCTGTTCTTCCATGTGTATTTCCTACTGTTTAATAAGTGCTGAATTCACACTGCAAACACCTTTAAGTTCACTCCCCAGTACTTAGCTGTCTGTTTTCACAATATGTGTAGGAACAGAGTATCTTTGAAACAACTGTGTTTGTATGAATGTTCATTGAACTTGGTGAGCAGGTTAAAAAAATTATTGACAGGCAAAGGGAAGGGACAGATAGCCATAAAGTACGGTCACTTATATTTTATTTCTCTGTGAAATCTCCTTTGGAAACACAAAATTAAGCAACGAAAAGGAAAACAAATAGCTTGCTGGAGACATCTGAGAAACAATGAGAACATTTCCAAACAAAAGCTTATCATAGGATTAATACTTTGATGTTAATTTTAGGCAAATGTCATGCATTCAAGCTCATCTGTTTTTGTAATAGAAAGCAACAGGCTGTTACAGTAACACAGCACATTTGATGACTTCGTAGCACAGATGTCAGAGCTGTAGACTGGAAACACCTACTATCACTGGGAACTGGATTTGAAGGGACAAGATAGTAATTTGTCTTGGGTTGATTGAATTATTTTCTAAAGGCTTTTTTCTAACACTCTTTCAGGTACTTCACTGTTCATCTGTCTGTCCTGATGACTCTGGTGAGAGAAATTGTATTGAGAGGGTATCATAGAATCATAAAATCATAGAATGGTTTGGATTGAAAGGGACCTCTAAAGGTCATCTCGTCCAACTTCTCTGCAATGAGCAGGAACATCTTCAATTTGATCAGGTTGCTTAGAGGCCTGTCCAACCCTATGTTGAATGGTTTCAAGGATGGAACATCCACGGCTACTCTGGGCAAGCTGGTCCAGTGCCTCACCACCCTCATTGTAAAAAATTTCTTATATCTAGACTAAATCTCTAAGTTTAAAACTATTACCCCTTGTCCTATTGAAGCTGGCCCTGTTAAAAGACAGTCCCCACCTTCCTCATCAGCCCACTTTAAATATTGAAAGGGTGCAATAAGATCTCCCAACAGCTTCTCTTCTCCAGGCTGAACAACCCCAGCTGAGGAGGCAGCAGTACTGACACAGCCACTAAAGCACTGGTAGATGATGATACAGTAGGTTTTGGGAAACTTTGGCATATCCATAAAACTATTACTCCTTGATTGTAGCAGAAATATAAATCACTAAAACATTTGCTTGAAAGAATAATTTTATAGGAATTCTTATGGATATGCTCCATATTCTGGGTTTGAACTTTGCTTGGGTTGTAGAAGATCCAGACTCAACTTTATGTTTCCGTAATAATGAGATGTTCCTGGTTTCATCAAATTGAAAACAGTTTTCCATAGAATTCTTTTCTTCATTAGTGGTATCCAAAACACCACATTATAGTTTCTCTTTCTGTCTGATCTCAAAAGATTCACAGGCCAAAGCACAAGTGAGATGAGTATGGAAAGGGGGAACAACTAGCATCTCCAGTTTCTGCACACATGTTTTTGAAAGAGTCAGTTGCATTTCTGTAGAGTGAAGAGTTTAGTTGGAAACACTTAATAAATGTGCCAAGTACAACCCATGTTTCCCACTGGAACAATTATGCTGTTTAGACAGAACAATTATGCTGTTTAGACCCCTGATAAGGTATGTATCTGTCAGCAGCTATCAATGCATACAGCTAGTCAACTAAGCCCTGACAAAATAAAGTTACACAGAAACACACAGTTCATTGAGCCCAACTCTCTTATTTCAAACACCTTGTGTTTCACGAGCTTTTGCTAACTACAGAGCTGAGTTAGCCGGGAAGCATTTTAGTTCCTGACAGATCTACCACAGGGACGAGGTTCTCAAATCAGATCCATACAGCTGCTCAAGAGCCAAGTCCCCTGCACCTATCTAGGTGGTGATTGGTCAGGAAACACCGATTTGCCCTAAGCAGCTACAGTATCCAAGAGCTACCACTAGATATATAAGGAGACTAAGTGCTTTTGATTAAATGTGAACAGGAAATTAACATTCACTTAAAATGTCCTTTAAACTAAAAGTCCTACTTTTTAGCAAATTCTACACTTGAACTTATTCCATTCCCAGTCTTCCCTAATATATACTCTTCCTGAGAGGAGCTATCCACGCAGAGTATTCATATAGGTGTGTTCATTGGAGCCATAATTATCTAAGCTGCCTTTTAGTATAGATTATATTTCCTTATAGATACACTCACCACTGAGGACAGTCCATCCTACTGACAAAGTGTGGTCTGTACAGAATTCAGAAGAAAGACAATTGTGAATTTTATCATAGATCTGAGCAAAACATTATGGCTAAATTTTACAACAATAGGAACAGTCCCAGAATTACTGTTGATTATCTGCTTATTCTCTCGCTTTAAAACAGTAGCTGTTGGGGTGGCTTGTACAAGTATCAAACTACAGCACTGTTGATGATGGCTCAGATGCGTGATCTAAAGAAGTATGAAGTCAATTCACCAGCTGTCATAACTACAGCCAGTCATTAGACCGGCAACAAGAGGAAATTGAAGGGAGAAAGGTGTAGCAAATGGGACTAATGAAGATTAAAAAAAAAAAAAAGGCAAAAAACAACAACAAAACCAACAACCAACAGAGTAGACATTAGAGAAATATGGGTTGCTTGGTGTTTCTTTGTTTTGTTTTATCTTCTTTGTAAGTGAACACCTATTTGCTCATGAGACATGAAAGAAGCACAAAGGGTAAGAAAGCTGCAAGTCTGGAAAATAGGGAATACAGTCAGTCATATTAAATTCTGTGCAACAAGCTGTCTGGAGGAAATACGACTGTACAAATCTAGCTGTGCTGTGTAACATTTAAAGACTACAGAAAGGAGAAAAATACAAATTTAGGCCAGATGAGGTGGTCTAAGAGAACAAGATTATTAAAGGGTTATAACATTTTTCAATCATTAATCTGCAAAGGCTAAATAGGATCACTATTTAAAAAAAAAAAAATGAAAGGAAGGAAGAAAGGTGCTTTTTCTTACATTTTTGTTTGTTTGTTAACAATATTGAATTTAAAATACAAGAGTAATAAATACAGTCAGGAATTAAAAAAATCCTGTGGAGTTCAAAGTCTATAATCACAATACCAGTTTCTCTGTGATGATTTGTCACTACATGCTAATTAAATACATGGAAAGCTGGATTTGTCATGAGCAGTCTGTCTCTTGCTCAAGGAGCATTGCTGGGTGCTTGAAAATATTGGAGAACTAATTAATTTTCAAAATTCAGCAATGTTTTTGTATAAGTTAGATTCACATTAAGATTCTTGTGAAAATCTGTGTGGTGAGGATTATAACTTTAACAGTACTCCTCCTGCTGCTTCTAATGACAGTAGTAATTAAGAAAAATCATACCCAGATGACACAGTGGATGTAAGGAATTGATATAAATGTTTGTTACTTACCAGATTTTCTGATAGCACTGATAACAGCAGTAGATAGTACATGACTGTTTTTAAGCAGGAACTATCCAAATGTTAATTTTTATATTTGCTAACCATGAGTACATCACATCATGTTTTCTCTGTCATCTCTGCTCACATCCAGTACCCCACTGAGTACCCAGGACTACTCAAAAATTGAATGACTTTGTCCAGTTTGGTAAAAGACTGATTAAAATCACAGCCCTTATCAAAGCAGTAAAACACGCCTCCAGATCTTTCCATTCCTCAGAACTCCTGCTTTCACTCCTATCTTCCACAGGAAAACTTTCTCCCTCTACTTGCAGAACTCATAGTTAACATTTTGAAACCAGCAGGAGCAGGGAGGTCATTCTGCCCCTGTACTCAGCACTGGTTAGGCCACACCTTGAGTCTTCTGTCCAGTTCTGGGACCCTCAGTTTAGGAAAGATGTTGACTTGCTGGAACGCGTCCAGAGAAGGGCAACAAAGCTAGGATGGGGTTTGGAGCACAAGCCCTGTGAGGAGAAGCTGAGGGGGCTGGGGTTAATTAGTCTGGAGAAGAGGAGGCTCAGAGGAGACCATATTGCTCTCTACAACTACCTGAAGGGAGGTTGTAGCCAGGTGGAGATTGGTCTCTTTTCCTGGGTGGCCAGAGCAGGACACAGTCTCAAGGTGCACCAAGGGAGGTTTAGTCTGGATGTTAAGAATAAGTTCTTCATAGAAAGAGTGATTAGCCATTGGAATGGGCTGCCCAGGGAGGTGGTTGGTGTCACCATCACTGGAGGTGTTTAGGAAGAGACTGGATGGGACAACTGGTACCATGGTTTAGTTATTAGATGGTGTTGGGTGGTAGGTTGGACTCGATGATCTCAAAGGTCTTTTCCAACCTGGTTAATTCTATTCTATTCTATTCTATTCTATTCTATTCTATTCTATTCTATTCTATTCTATTCTATTCTATTCTGATACTAATTGAGCCCTTAGCTGCTTAAGCCACAGTTTAGCTGTTACAGTCAGGGTCTGAGTTCTTCATAACAAGTGGGATAGAAAATTGGCATAATAAGAAATAGAAATTATATTTCCAGCCACAATTTAGTTCAAATGAAAACAAATATTGCAAAATGTTGAAGACAGTAAAAATCCTGCCCTTTAGTATTTAGGAATGAAGCAAGATATTCTGACCTCAAAAGCAGTTTACCCACACAAACTCAGAATCAGCAGAATGTTGCCACCCAGATATAAAATATTTTTGTTCAATTTACCCTCAAAATGTCACCATGCTGATTCTTTGGAAGGATGGAGCATGAAGAATATGACTAATGTGTAAGAAACAAACTATTTCACAATTTTTTCTTATATACTATTTCTGAAAATGTCACTACCATGCTGAGTCTACTAATAGGATCATTAGCTCATCAAATCAGGCTCAGATTCTAAAACTGAGAAATAAGAAACGCTCACAAAATTTCTCTGAAGAAATAGCTAATTAGGTGGAAGATGGCGTGGTCTTGGCTCTAAAAAGGTCAAACTAAAAGTTAGGTTTACAGGGTATAATCTTAACAAACAAAATACACATTTTAAATACTAGGAAACAGGGATACAATGGACATTCACAGCCTATATTCTTTTCCATGTAATGTGATATGTGGAGAACCAGATATAAGACACAACAGGGATTCTGTCCCCTGGCCAGCCTATCATATAACTCTCTAGGGGTGCTGTTTTCCATTTTTGGAGATACATGCATAGCATACAACCAGCAGCAACCACTGCCTCCAAGGTCAGTTGCCAAGCTCTATGATTTTGTGATAGCTCTAATTACTGTCAAGAGGAACTAAGAATGAAAGTCTGAATAGGAAATTTAGAGTAGTTAACATGAAAAGGGACATTACACAGTAGGGCTGGGAAAATGCATGCCATTCTCTGAATTATTAATCTGAGCTGTGCCTACATTTATGCTATCCACCTCAGTAAATCTACATCTGTTTTAAGTCACAAATCAGTTCAGATTTATAACATGTTTGCCCATCTATCTATACGTATGTATATATAGAATAGAATAGAATAGAATAGAATAGAATAGAATAGAATAGAATAGAATAGAATAGACCAGGTTGGAAGAGACCTTCAAGATCATCACGTCCAACCTATCACCCAACACCACCCAATCAACTAACCCATGCAACCAAGCACCCTGTCAAGTCTCCTCCTGAACACCTCCAGTGACGGTGACTCAACCACCTCCCCAGGCAGCCCATTCCAATGGGCAATCACTCTCTCCGTGTAAAACTTCCTCCTGACCTCCAGCCTGAACTTCCCCTGGCGCAGCCTGAGACTGTGTCCTCTTGTTCTGGTGCTGGCTGCCTGGGAGAAGAGACCAACCCCTGCCTGTTTACAACCCCCCTTCAGGTAGTTGTAGAGAGTAATGAGGTCACCCCTGAGTCTCCTCCCCTCCAGGCTAAGCAGCCCCAGCTCCCTCAGTCTCTCCTCATAGGGCTTGTGTTCCAAGCCCCTCACTAACTTCGTTGCCCTTCTCTGGACTCGTTCCAGCAAGTCAACATCCTTCCTAAACTGAGGGGCCCAGAACTGGACACAGGACTCGAGGTGTGGCCTAACCAGTGCAGTGTACAGGGGCAGAATGACCTCCCTGCTCCTGCTGGCCACACTGTTCTTAATGCAGGCCAGGATGCCATTGGCCCTCTTGGCTGCCTGGGCACACTGCAGCCTCATGTTCTTCCTACCATCAACCAGCACTCCCAGGTCCCTCTCTGCCTGGCTGCTCTCCAGCCACTCTGACCCCAGCCTGTAGCACTGCATGGGGTTGTTGTGGCCAATGTGCAGAACCCGGCACTTGGATGCATTAAATCTCATGCCGTTGGACTCTGCCCATCTGTCCAGCCTGTTGAGGTCTCTCTGCAAAGCCTCTCCACCCTCTAGCAGATCAACTCCTGTTCCCAGTTTGGTGTCATCAGCAAATTTACTGATGATAGACTCAATGCCCTCATCCAGATCATCAACAAAGATGTTAAAGAGGATGGGGCCCAGCACTGATCCCTGGGGGACACCACTACTGACTGGCCGCCAGCCGGATGTGACACCATTCACCACCACTCTCTGGGTTCGCCCATCCAGCCAGTTCCTAACCCAGCTCAGAGTGCTGCTGTCCAAGCCATGGGCTGACAGCTTGGCCAGGAGTTTGCTATGAGGGACGGTGTCAAAGGCCTTGCTGAGGTCCAGGTAAACTACATCCACAGGCCTCCCCACATCCACCAGGCGGGTCCCCTGATCATAGAAGGAGATCAGGTTGGTCAGGCAGGACCTGCCCTTCCTAAATCCATGTTGGCTGAGCCTGATCCCTTGGCCATCCTCTAAGTGCTGTGTGATTGCACTCAGGATGACCTGTTCCATGATCTTGCCTGGCACTGAGGTCAGGCTGACAGGCCTGTAATTCCCTGGCTCATCCAACCGGCCCTTCTTATGGATGGGCACCACGTTGGCCAGCTTCCAGTCCTCTGGGACCTTGCCAGTGAGCCAGGACTGCTGAAAAATGATGGAGAGCGGCTTGGCCAGCTCCTCTGACAGCTCCCTCAACACCCTAGGATGGATCCCATCTGGTCCCATGGACTTGTGGGGATCCAGGCGGCTGAGCAGATCACCAACTGCCCCATTTTGGAACAGTGGAAAACTATGCTGCTCCCTGGCTCCTTCTGCCAGCTCTGCAGGCCAGCTGTCTGGAAGACATTCTGTCCTGCTAGTAAAAATTGAGGCAAAGAAGGTGTTAAGTATCTCTGCCTTTTCCTCATCCCTTATCACAACGTTCCCCTCCGTGTCCACCAAGGAGTGGAGGTTGTCCTTTCCCTTCCTCTTACTATTAATGTATTTATAGAAGGACTTTTTGTTGTCCTTCACAGCAGAGGCCAGACTAAGCTCCAAATGTGCTTTTGCCTCCCTAACTTTCTTCCTGCAAGACCTAGCAACATCCTTAAATTTTTCACGGGTTGCCTCCCCTCTCTTCCAAAGGTGATACACCCTCTATTTTTCCCTTAGTTCCATTAAAAGTTCTTTAACCATCCAGGCTGGCCGTCTGCCCCGGCGGCTCATCTTCCGGCACATTGGCACAGCCTGTCCCTGAGCCTTCAACAGTTCTTCCTTGAAGTAGGACCAGCTCTCCTGGACCCCTTTGTTTTTAAGGGCTTTATCCCAAGGAACCCTCTGAATTAGTTCCTTGAGTAGCCTGAAGTCCGCCCTCCGGAAATCCAGAGTGGAGGTCTTCTTGCTACCCCTCTTAGTTTGACCAAATAATGAGAATTCAATTATCTCGTGGTCACTGGCCCCTAAGCACCCTCCGACCACCACATCACCCACCAACCCTTCCCTATTGGTGAAGAGGAGGTCAAGCATAGCCTTGCCCCTGGTAGGCTCTCGCAGCACCTGGGATAAGAAGCTGTCCTCCATGCATTCTAAGAACCTCCTAGATTGCCACTTCTCTGCTATGTTAAGATCCCAGCAGATATCAGGCAAGTTGAAGTTGCCCATGAGAACAAGGTCAGACGATCTTGAGACAGCCTTAAGCTGCCTATAGAATGACTCATCAACATCCTCCTCCTGGTTGGGTGGTCTATAACAGACTCCTACCAGGATGTCAGCCCTGTTGGCCTTCCCTCTAATTCTTACCCACAGGCATTCAACCCGATCGTCCCTAATCTCCGTCTCAATGGCATCTAGTGCCTCCCTGACATACAGGGCCACCCCTCCACCCCTTCTTCCTTGCCTGTCTCTCCTGAAGAGCCTGTAGCCATCAATTGCAGCGCTCCAGTCATGTGAGTCATCCCACCACGTCTCTGTGATGGCAACTACATCATAACTTTCCTGCTGCAGCAAGGCTTCCAGCTCCTCTTGTTTGTTGCCCATGCTTCGTGCATTAGTGTACATGCACTTCAGCCGGGCTGCTGGTTTCACCTCTTGCTCTGGCTTATCGCCCCCAGACCCCAGCCTGGGGGGACTGGTTTCAACCCCTTCCCCCTTCGAAACTAGTTTAAAGCCCTATCTTTAAACTAGTTAAATGTTAGTTCTCATCAAGATAGGCATATATATAGACATTGTGAACAAATATGAACATATAATAGACCTTGTGATCTTATAGGCTTAAGTACTTTAATTTAAATGTGAATTTCACTGCATTAATCATGTTAGCCCCTCCTTCCAGTTTCTAGCTTAATTATTTAAATAAGAGAAAAGGAAGTGACAAACCATGCCATTGGTACATCTTTAATAGGAAAGGAAAGCAAATCTATTGTTCTTGATGTGTGAAAGCCTAGAAGAAGTGGAGCTGCTGCTTGGGTATATTGGGAAAGGAAGCTTTTTACAGTAATGTGGACATGCTAAGAATTTTCTTTGTTGAGCAGTGAGTTCAATATACGACCAAATTTAAACACTTTTGAAGGAAAAACTGACTTTGCTTAAATCCAGAACACAATAAAAATATATTACATGAGTTGAAATGATGGTGACAATAGAATTTGCTTTCTTAAGTAGGTCAAATTAAGGTAGTACTAGGAGTTCAAAAAACAGCTTCCTGTCCATTGACTCTTAACATGTTACAGCAGAACTCAGTGCCAGTAGTAACAAGTACTGGGAGTATGAAAAGTGTATAGCATTACTTTACAACATAGGGACTATGATGATAGAGAAGACTAAGCTTTCTTGTAAATGACATCTTGTCAGCTAGCCTGTAACTGATAGAAATGCTGGTGAGTCAAGAGTGAACATTAAAATCACAGCTATTTTAAAACTGAAACAACTGGACTCTACTCGATGCAGTGATTGCAATGACAGATCATAATTAAAGCATATTTTAGGACAAGTAAGTTATAAAATCCCACAGAGAATAGAGAGAATTGAGACACTAGCAAGTTCATTTGTTCTAAAGACAGAACACAAACCTGTTCCTGACAATTCTATACCTATTGAATTAGCCACAATGAAGATATCAAATCATTCTTATTCAGTTAATTGTCCAGAGTCTATGTCTTGGAGAAAGGTTAAAAAAATATATATAGTAGATATTCATTTAATCTGTTTTAACCTCCTGTTTTAACATGGGACGGACTGAGTTTTGACGGCATTTAACTCTTGTTGTTCACTATGAACAATAGTCTCAAGATAATGGCTAATTTATAGGTGGACAGAAGTTGAATTTCATCCACATATGACTTAGTAAAATAAGATTCAAAACCTGAAACTATATATACATAAAGCATCAAATAGCATATGTTTTTATTATGCAGAAAAAGCAAGAATATTGTTTTCTTGAAATTTGCTGCTCTTGGTGGTGCTGCCATATGCTTTCCAAACATTAGTCAAATGGCTGCAAGACTTAACCTAAGAGCTGGGAAATCTGACTTTAGCCATCCGTTCTCAGGGTAGTGTAAAAAATGAAAGTGTTCTGGATAATTGAACCTTTCCTCTCAGATATTATACAGGTCCAGACCTAGAGAATTCAGGACCCAGAAGATGGATTTATTGAAAAGATTTTCTAGAGGAAAAATATATGAAACATATATGATCAGGATTCTATTCCTTCCTCCGACTGATTTCACTAGTTGCTGGGCCACAAATATTAGAATTCTGCATTTGTACTCTTCTTTTAAAAGGAAACAATGTTTTCTAAAGAGGTCTCTAGAAACTCCAGTGTAACATTCAGATGAGCAGTGCTAGTATCTCAGGGAACGTGCATGTATCTCAGACAATAATAAACAGCTTGTTCAAGTGGCAAATCTCTGTTCAGGCAGGTAGAGCACAAAGGTGCTGCCCTGGGTTGTTGGGATGCTTTCTGTTTGATGTATTGTTTATACACCAATAACAAAGACAAATCAGATTTCTCTACTCTGAAGCTGTGAAATGAAGCTGAATAGCAGTATGTGCATGCTACAGAAAGGAACAAAAGAAACATATCTCTTCAAGTGCAAAACACACTCAGCTTTTCTTCATATGTGTGAAGCACACCAGTAAAATGCAAGCTAGCTGCCTATGGTTGGTGAGGCTTAAATTAAAATTCTTCAATTAACTTTTCCCAGAAAAACAAAGCAAACAACAACAACAAAAAAAAATCCCCAGAAATCACTCAGACCTATAAAATTACTAGAAAAATGTTACATGCATCAAGACAAATGTAGTAACTTGAACTGCATATTCAAAGGACAAAAAAAAAAAAGGTTTTCTTTGAAAAAGAAGAGGGTTTAAAAAAGCGGTCCAGTGCTCGTTGTTTTGGTGGCAGAAGAGAGTGACAGTTCCACTAACCTGAGCACAGTTAATACAGACTACTTAAACACCCCGTGGACTCCTTTGTGGCTCCTGAATTCTTATAAAACTTTAGACATAGGTTGAACACAGTTGTAAGTCTAGATTTACATTGAAAAGGCTTAAAAATCTGATAGGTTTGCTGTAGACAGGACAAGAAGGAAAAATAGAGTAACTTCTATTGTTGTTTCTACTGAAAGTTCACAATAAATTTCAGCTGTCACAAAGCGAGATATCCCACAAAAAGTTATAATTATTCCGCTTTAAAAAATAAAAGAAAAATAATAATTTTTTAAAAAGGAAAAGAAAAAAAGAGACAATAGTATTATATATTTTAGCTTAAGGGAAATAAAATGTTTAGAGAGCACAGCAAGTAGAAGCTCTACAACTCTATAGCTATAGAGCTCTATAACTCTATGGCTACAGAATTTGCTACAGAAAGAGAATGCAAAACTTGTCTGGCCTTTTGTCAACAGAAGTTCCTGGAGGAAAGTTGCAATTAAATCTCAATGAAAAGATGTTCTTAGTCTCTTGCCCTTTACCTGAAATGTAGTAGCTATGTCAAAATGTCATCAAAAGAGCTAGCCTTTTGGAAGTAAATAAAGATAACTTTAAAAGTAACTCAGGCATATTTTGAATATGTATTAAAAAATATTCCTAGGTCTGAAATCCAATTTCACCAAATACCAGCAGTACAGAAAGCAGAGTAACAGCTGGAGATTCAATAGGTTTTGGAGAAAAGGATAGAACACAGCACTGTTGATTGTCTATGATAACAGGAGGACTATATAGACTCAGTAACACCTTTTATATTAGTTTAGTTAATTCTTATTACCATAGCAAGATGGCTACAAAAATTGAGGAATTCTTAATAGTAGAAATCCAGAATGTCAGTAATAAAAAGGAAGCACTTCATTACTAATTTCATATCCACAAAGTCCTTGGTCTGGCAGAGCAAATGAGCAGCAGATGCTAAAGATATGTCTTGGGCAAAGTGACAAAGAACCAGCATTCAAAAGTATTCTATAATTCAATTCAAACTATGCAATTTACATATTCATTTAAATCTATGTACAGCAATGCCATCCACAAAGACATATTATTCTACTTAAGTATCTTAAAGTGTTTCAAAACCTGTGGTGTGAAAATAGCCTAGCCTGCACATGTCGTTTCAAGATAAACATTTCAAACCTGGAAATCAACAGTCAAGAATAAACTAATAGCAGGTGTATTTGTGAAGATAGCCTGGGCCAGGAATACTTCTCTTTAGACACTATAAATGTGACCCCCTGTTTTAGAGGCTAAGAGAAATGAGTCAGATGAATATGCTGCCATTTTTCTTTAAGGCCAGAACGTAAATCTTGGCACTATTTGGTAATTAAAGTAAGCATAGCCACAAGCCATAACATTTTATATTCCAAGTGTTTTCACCATCGCAAAAATATCACCATCTATGGATATGATTGTCAAAAAAACTGTACACCTCATTAGAACTAGATTATAGAACATTTCCTTGTTAGAGGAATTGTGTTGGAAAGTTTTCAGGAGACTCAATGAGTAGAAAGACGTGGCATGTGTCATTTCTTCTTGACATCAACCACCCAGTTATTTCAGAAAGGAAAGAAATCTGTTATCAAGCTTATATGCATATTATAAATAATGGACTTGAGTGTGATCTAAGCCAGGGAAGGATTTAATAGTAGTCTTTCTTAAGAGTGATAGTCAAGCAGTTGTACAAGTAGCAAGAGGCTGAGTGTGTGTGTGTACATATATATATATATATAAAAATATCTGGGAAAACTCAAAGGCAGTCTTAAAAGTGTTACATGGCTACTCAGAGAGTTAACAATTCCATCTGTTCTGCCATTAGAAGATCCAAAGGCTTAAATGGTGATAGAAGAGTGTGTCTCATTATACAGCCTGGGAACATACAATAAATCATCTTGTGTATCTTTGACTGTAATGATAAAATGCCATCAATTTGCCATGATTTCCTGAGGCCCAAAAGAACAGTACAGTGATATTTGTATATCATGGGAAAATATTCTTGTGGGTATGCAAGCAGATTTTCCTCACAACATGAATTTAAAGTTCACTGTTAAAGCAATTTTCAAGTTTTAATTAGTCTTTTTTGAGACAAATCCATGCATGAACTTCTGCTTGCAAGAAGAACTCGAAGAACTCCTTTTTTGATAATACACATTTCCCATCATACATATTAACATCAAGAGAGTGAAAGAGAAAACAGAACACTAAGAAGCAAGTTCATGTGAGTACCAACTCTGGGACAAAACTACAGATAAAACTAATGCTTGGCCACAGCTGACAAAACTATTATAACAGCAACAACAACAACAAATATCTCCTACAGAAGAGCCTTGCCACAAAGAAAAAAAATAAATAAGTAAATATAACTGAGATAACATCATGAAAGTTTTATAGCAACATTTAGGATTATCTGAAATGTCTGATTTGACCAGAACAACTTCTCTTACAATTTCTCAAGACACCTATTCACTAAAGCCACAGAAGTATAGAATCACTCAGAAAACCCTGATTAAATTCTCCCTTCTGTTGAGAAAAGTGAATAGATTTATTCAGGGGTTCTGGAGATGCTACTTATATTTTTATATCTCCAGTATAAAACTTGATTTCTTTATAACTTTTTAAACAAACTTCAGGCTTTGATCCACTATAGTCCCCAAAACCATTTTTGTGGCATTATTTCAGTCAGTTCTCTCCCATCCTCTATCTGTATGCTTGAATACTCTTACTTGAGAATGACATCTTTTACTTGTTCCTACCAAATGATGCATTTTTTTTCTGAGAGAAATACTGTCCTGTATTGAAATAATTTTGACCATTTTTTGCATAATATAGTGACAATCTTTTTTACCTCAGTTGCTGGCAGTCTTAATATGTCCACTTTTTGGTTTAGTGTTTATTCATAAAAAGTATTGATAACTACCACACTAGATTTTGGCAGGAACTAGCTTGGTGTGACCTTGTATTCTGAATATGAACTATTGAAAATTGTTCTTTATATTCATCCTTGAAACATCTTTCCAAATTATTTCCATAATAAACTTTTAAGATTGCTACATGAGACAAAAAAACAAATAAAACTGCTCAAAAAAAGTGATGATATATGGCAATGGGATCATATGAAAATAAATATGACTGGTTTACCTCTTGCCTGATACAAAAGAGCAACTAGACTGGTTAGATACATATCACACTGGATGAATCCATGTTGGCTGTTATTCACTACTTTATCTTCTACAAGTGTTCTGTTATCATTTTAAACTATGTTTACTAGAAAATTAATAAAATCTATCGAGTAGTCTGCATTTCTATGGTTCTTCCTTTGCTTCTTTATTAAACATAGACACTTTATTGCTTTAGTCAAGCCTTACAGGATTTAGCAGAACTCCATGGACTTTCCAAAATAGCTACTCAGAGCTCTGATATTGTGTCAGCCTCTTCTTCATCTTATATGGCATTGTTGTCTCAGAAAAGTAAATAAGCAGTGAGCTCCTGCTAGTCTAATCAAACTTTAGAGAGATGCACAGTATGAATCCAGAGCATTACATTCATCTAGAGAAAATAAAGAGAGAGAAAAAAAAAAAAAAAAAAAGACCTTTTCATCAGATTCAGACATTTAGGTTATAGATTGAAGAATATTTCAAGTGTATTGTTCAGACAACGTATGCATACTTTTTGCAATTTGTAAGTTACAAGGACACTCAGAAGACTAGTGGCTTCTGCTGTTTTGGCAAAATAGAGTATGAGGATCTAGGACAAGGTAACACTGGATAGTTTATTAAATGATTTGAAGAAACTCTTACACTTGCTCAACAAGAAGTAAAGAGAGAAAGCAAGGAATATTTGGCCTAACAACATAAAAATCTGAAAATTGGAATAGAATTGCGACAGATTTAATGCACTTTTTACTGTGGAGTTTCAAGCAAGAAAATTTCCAAAGCGAATTTTTAGAAGTAGATGCATGTGTGTAGACTGAGAGGTGCATACACATTTCTACACCATTTTTTAATTATATCACTTAACTTCTGTGGTAGTTTAGGCTGGGTGCCTTCTGCTGCTACCACACAAGATATACCTTTGGTGCCCTGGGTGTCCAGCCCAGTGGGTGGACACAGGAAGCTGCATATAAATGTCCCTAAAATGTCTCTAAAATTCCATCTACAAGGTCTTTCACTTCCTCTTTCTTCCCTTGCTGCCCTTGTGGGAGATGCTCCCTGTCTGGTAACGGAGGGGGAGTTATCTTAAGGCCTTTTAGGCCTGGCTAAGCTTTATGCCAAGAGGAAAAAGGGGAAGGGCAATCTCAGATAGAATAGAATAGAATAAACCACGAGATAGTGAAGTTTTCAATATACAGGGAGATAGGGAGGAGCACCAACAGAGACTTCACCTTGGACTTCTGGAGGGTGAACTTCAGCCTGTTTAAGAAACTTATTTGTAAAGTCCCCTGGGTACCAGCCCTCATGAACCAAGGGGTCCAGGAAGGTTGGACCTACTTCAAAGAGGAGCTCTTGAAGGCACAGAAACTGGCAGTTCCCACGTGCCGAAAGATGAGCTGGCAGGGAAGGAGATCGGCCTGGATGAGCAAGCAGCTCCTGGAGGATTTAAGGGGAAAAAAGAGGTTGTATCACCTTTGGAAGGAGGGGAAGGCTTCTCCAGGTATGTTCAAGGAAGTTGTTAGATTATGTAGGAATAAAATCAGGGAGGCAAAGGCCCAGCTGGAACTGAAGCTGGCCACCTCTGTCAAAGACAATAAAAAACATTTTTACAAATATATTAACAATAAGAAGAAGGGCAGGAAGAACCTGCACTCCCTAGTGGACCTGGAGGGGAACACGGTGACCGAAGATGAGGAAAAGGCTGAGGTCCTGAACACCTTCTTTGCCTCGATGTTTAACAGCAAGGCAGGAGTTCAGGACGAGTGGCCTCCTGAGCTGGGCGATGGGGTCGGCGAGCAGTGTAGTGCCCTGGAAATCCATGAGGAGTTAGTTTGGGACCTGCTGAGCCACTTGGACACTCACAAGTCCATGGGACCGGATGGGATCCATCCTAGGGTGCTGAGAGAGTTTGCAGATGAGCTGGCCAAGCCACTCTCCATCATATTCCTCCAGTCCTGGTTCACCGGTGAGGTCCCAGGTGACTGGAAACTGGCCAATGTGGTCCCCATCCACAAGAAGGGTTGGATGGAGGAACCTGGAAACTACAGGCCGGTCAGCCTGACCTCAGTGCCAGGGAAAGTGATGGAGCAGATTATCCTGGTGGCAATAACTGCGCACCTGAAGGATGGCCAAGGGCTCAGGTCCAGCCACCATGGATTTAGGAAGGGCAGATCCTGCCTCTCCAACCTGATCTCTTTCTATGATCAGGTGACCCGTCTGGTGGATGTGGAGAGGCCTGTGGATGTGGTCTACCTGGACTTCAGCAAGGCCTTTGACACTGTCCCCCATAGCAAACTCCTGGCCAAACTGTCAGCCCACGGCTTGGATTGGAGCACACTGCGATGGGTTAGGAAATCCATGCTGGCTAGGCCTGATCCATTGGCCATCCTCTAAGCGCTGTGTGATTGCACTCAGGATGACCTGTTACATGATCTTGCCTGGCACTCAGGTCAGGCTGACAGGCCAGATCTCAGCTCAGATCAGCCTAACAGTGGAGGGGGGGAAGAAAGAGCTGTGGGGGTTTTGGGTATAGCCTCAGGTGGGGAGAGGGGAGGCTTCTGGGTATGCTTTGTCATCTCCTTTTGTCACTGTGCTTGTGGTTCTCAAAAATACTCACTGCTTTTCCATTTAAATTTTCCATCACTTCTGCAATCTGTTCAAGTCTTTTTTTCTGCCCCAGTGGGAGGCAAGGGAGACTCTGACTCAAACTGGAACACCTTTACATAACACAAGAAAATATCTTCAAGTTCATGAAAAGGAGAGATTAGAAAAGCTGACAAAGTCCTTGATGTAGAGTCATATTTGTTTAATATTATGAAAAACCTAAAATCTTGCAAATACCTGAAGTCCTATAATTATTGTTACTAATGTTATACCATTGTAAAATCATGAATTCACTAAAATCAGACCTTGTTGTAGGAGGCGTTTTCTGTCCATTTAGTGATAGACAATATCCCTTTCAAGCAAACTACAGTCAAACCATATGAGACAGAACCAGGAATGGGAGTGGAAGTCTAAACAGAAATGTAAAGTGACTCTCCTTACCTCAGCTAGTAGGTTGACCTTAACTTTGGAAATTCAGTCCAAATTTTCTGAATACTCATGCCATGCATTTTCCATTGTACCACACTGCATATTTCCTGAGATGTAAGAATGTGAACTTTCATTCAGAATATATTTAATTAACTTTTAATGTCTATTATTATTTTATATCCAGAGAGGTTCTGTAGCATAAAATTTTATTTGACAATTAGAAATAAATATTATAATCATCAGAAGAAAATAATTCCTATTAAAACAAAGACAAGCAGTGCAGTTGAAATATGTTAGTAGTCCAGTTTGTATTATACATAATTATCATGTTTTGCTAAAATCCTTCAGGATAATTTAAGTCACTTCCTTGAGAATACAGGTCATTAAGCAAGATAACACATTTTTAAGGGGGCTACATAAGTTGATGCACCAACTCAAATCAACAGGAAAAAATGTAGGATAAGAACCAGAACTTTTATATCTTGAAAATTTCCTCACTGCATATCACAAGAAAATTTTAGTACAACATTCATTAATATTCAAGCTAAGCAAAAACATCATTAGAAATGCATTGAAGGTCTTAGGCTACACCTGGCTGCAAGTGAATGCTTAGGCAACTTATGAGCCTTAAAATGGAATGAGCAAAGGAATGAAAATTGGTTATAATCTGGGTTTGGGTTTCTGATTCCCTGTATTAGAGCTGCAAATTAAATGAATGCAATTTCAAGTATTTAAAAAATGTCAACATCTCCACAATCCTCTGAGAATTCTTAGGTGAACTGGCCCACAGGAATACTCTTTCCTGAGAAATCATATTTACTTTGAAAAGAGGTATTATGGATGTTACAAGTTGTTAAGTGGTGTACTTTGGAAGGTGACCTGCCAAATAGCATTTGCTTTCTTTTCTATGTGGTATGTTCATTAAGAGCAGGACAGTTAAAAGAAGGTCTGTAACATTAGGACAAGCACGTGTATATCAAGAGAAATAATTTATAGCTATTATCATCTCCTTTAATTTACTTTTTTCTTCTCCTTCCTTGTTGCTTTTACTCTTACCTCCTCATCTCATTCAGAAAATGAGTTCTTCAGGTTCTTTAGAACAAGAGCAGCATGCAGAAGGAAACCTGTTTGCTGTGATACAGCTTTTGAGAGAAGACAAATTGGTGTCCTAGAAGAAACTTTTGAAAGATAAACAACTTTGGTAATGTAAAGTCTAGAATGAGTAATAGCATCAGTTCTTGAGTTAGCAAGATTAACTCATTTTTCTTTATTTTTCTTAATTTTTCTTAATTCAGAAAAATAGAAAAGTTGACTGGTTAGCAGAACCAGATATGTTGGACATAAATTCCATTAATGCACCTCTTGCCTTGATATGCTTACTAATAGTCCTTATTTCACCTTCCTTTCATTATGAACTCACTCTGACCACCCTGTGTATAAGAATTTCAATAGGGTGAATTAAAGTCTGGTTAATTATCCTGAAGGGAGAAGGCAAGAATGCAGGCCCACTCGCTGTACAATTTTCTTCTTCTCAAATTATAGCAATTCACCATTTCTCTCCTGGTCCACATTTACCTTTACCCAAGGCTTGCCAATGAAGCGTTCCCTCTATTCACTTCAGGTACTCCCTCGTCTACATAACATATCCCCTATATCAGCTCCAAATGATGACTAGCTGTCACCACACCTTGTTTCATTTGTCAGTCTTGGTAGAAAATGTCAAGGGTGACACCTAGTTTAACTTCACAGACTGAAATATGAGAGGCTGAAAGGGAAGGGAGTCAGAAGATGACAACACCTCTATAGAAACAATGTATTATGCCAAAAATCACAGTGGGAAAACAGATTGGAAAGCAGCTGAATCATAACTTTAGAAAATCTGAAGCAAGCAAACAAATGAAGAAAGAAACAAAGAAAGCAACAAACAAGATCAAAATGAACAAAATCCCCAAAACAAAATCAACACCAAAAAACCCCCACCAACAAGTATTAAATAATTAATTAAGTTTTAAAAAATCCTGACAAAACTTAACTGTACTTCTAACAAGGAATGTGACAAAACATGATAACCCTGTCCAAAATCTATTTCATTCAGGCAATGTTAAAAATTGGATGAACAAGTCACTAGGTAGTTCTAGCTTAATGTCCATCTTTCAGTGTTAAAGGACAAAACTGAATTCATTTGAACACTTAGAAGCACATATACATAGATATGTGTGTACATAAGTTTATTTGATGTATGTACTTTGAATGTTCCTTCTCTAAATTGTTCCTACTCTTAGTCATATCACTGAATTAAAATTAAAATAAAATTTAAGCAATGGGGTCCCCAGCTGTGAAGCTGGTCATGAACAATCTTTAATGCAAAATGTCTTACTTCAGGAAAGTTGAGCTTTAAATAAATTATTAAATATTTTCAATAATATGTAAAAAACACCAAAAAAAATTTAAAAAGACCCTGAGCAACTAAAATAGTTGCATATTATCAGAAAGACATGACATGTTGATTTTTATTTAGGTTTATGCAGACAGTTGGAGTCTTTTTCAGTTCCTATTTGTTGAAACAATTTATTTACATCGCTATGTAATTAGAGTTGTCTTTTGGGATACTGTGATTAGGCTATTTGGATCAACTAAGCAACCCCTTTACAAAATAAAAGGGATTCTTTTGACACTATAACCACTGGAGAGAGTACCCTGCAAGGAAGTATGTCTGATCTCTCTGCAAGCTTTTGTGTCAATCTAAAAGAATTTACTCTTCCAGGAAACCTTCAGAAAGTGATAACTTTCTGAAAGGCACTACTTTTATTCTCTTACAAGGCAATAAACTTTGATTTGGGAAAAATGAACAAACAAAGAAACAAACAACATTTAGAGTAAATCCATAGTCATTGTATTTTAAAAGCATTGTGAAATTAATAGCTATGAAATTAAGTTTTGAGGATTTTCAAACTTTTAGATTTGATACTATATGATAACAATTTCTAAGTTTAATAGGTCTAGGAATCAATGCTCTTTTTAAATGTTTGCTTTGTTTTAAGCCTCAGATGACAAATACAGTTGTCTCTCTGGCTACACAGAAGTATCACATCATGTATTTTAGCACATTTTTTTGAGTCAAACTGTAGAAGAAGTGAAAATGAAAAATGAATTTTCAGCCATAAAAATTCAGTATTTTCTGTGTTGGAAGTCAGATAACATTTAAAAAGTGTCAAATGCTCTTCAGGTCAAGCTTATACAGTTCTTTTGGCTTTGGAACCTTCAAGCCGCCACTTCAGTATCTCTCTTGTAACTTTGATGGGTGGACACACAGAATCATAGAATCGGTCAGGGTTAGAAGGGACCACAAGGATCATCTAGCTCCAACCTCCCTGCCATGGGCAGGGACACCTCACACTAGATCAGGCTGGACAGAGCCTCATCCAGCCTGGTCTTAAACACCTCCAGGGATGGGGCCTCAACCACCTCCCTGGACAACCCATTCCAGGGCTTCACCACTCTCATGGTGAAGAACTTCCTCCTCACGTCCAGTCTGACTCTCCCCACCTCCAGCTTCATTCCATTCCCTCTAGTCCTATCACTACCTGAAATCCTAAGAAGACCTTCCCCAGCCTTCTTGTACGCCCCCTTCAGACACTGGAAGGCCACAATTAGGTCACCTCGGAGCCTTCTCTTCTGCAGACTGAACAGCCCCAACTCTTTCAGTCTGTCCTCATAGGAGAGGTGCTGCAGCCCTCTGATCATCCTTGTGGCCCTTCTCCGGACATGTTCCATCATGTCCATATCCCTCTTGTAATAGGGGCTCCAGAACTGGACGCAGTACTCCAGGTATGGTCTCACCAGAGCTGAGTAGAGGGGGAGAATCACCTCCCTTGACCTGCTGGCCACACTTCTCTTGATGCAGCCCAGGATCTGATGCTGTACACACTATAAATTTTAGGACAGGGAGCAATAAAACCATCTGCATTTCAGTTTCTTTGGTAACCATGTATGCATATGTGTGTATATATGTATATGCACCGTATCTACCTGTCTATGTACATATTTGTATTATTTGTAATGACTGTTCCTAATATAAGGCTTATACCTTGAAGATATCGCAGTGTCTGAACACTTTTCAGCTCATTCTTGCTATTGTTACTGTATGTTAAAAATAATTGTGCATATAATTACCCAATTTTACTCTTTTTTCATATATGGTTATGCTATTAAAAATTGCAATAAAAATGACTGAACTGAAAAAAGAAAAAGAAACCAATTTAAATTACACTTCTAAATTAGATATCTAATACTGATAAATACACTTCCTTTCAACTATAACACTCAACAAGAGAAACAGTAAAAATGCAAATATTATTTCTTTTTATAATGAGATTTCATTGCACACTAGTTCTTTGCCTAACCCTGGAATTGCCATAGGCATTACAGTTGTTTACTTACTCTCTTTCCTTCCCACTGTTGTGTCCTTTATTAAGCAATACTAATTAGGCAATACTTTTGAATACTTAGTGTTAAAATGTTTAAGTTATTTACCTTATTAGATTTGAAGAGAAGTAGACATTTGTTTCATGATTTGTGATTTTTTCAATGCTAATGTCCAAAGCTTTGAAAGCACTTCACATCAGTAAATTGTACACTGCTGCTATCTTTCCTTCTTCGTTAGACAATATTCATTTAATTTATGCATTAGGTGAACAAGAACAATAAAAGTCTCTGAAGACAGGAAAGACATGCTTATGTTAGGAAGTAATTCAGAGTGAATCAGGGACGTACTCTAGTCCCTTGGACCCTAGTTATTTCAAAGCTGTCTTAATGATTGGCCATAATTTCTTACTCTCCAGTGTCCATTAAGGGACAGCAGATATTAATCACCCTTGTGGAGAGGAATTTCTCATTTAGTTGCTTCTGACAAATACCTGCTTCTTATGTATTCCTTGCTAAATACACCAAAACACAGAAAGTAGATGTAGTTGAGGTATTTCAAAATTGTGTATTGTTCCAAAGCAAATCTCTAATAGAGGTGTGGAGGCTGCTGGAAGTCCTGTCAAACTCAGGGTAGAACTGAAAAACACCTGCCCGAGGTTCAGACAGAAATCAGTGATTCCCAGTTTGGTATTGCTGAATAGTAAAAAAGAAATTAGGAATGGGATATGGTTACAGGATAAGATCATCCCAGATCAACCAGTGATGTGAATCACTAAAGCAAAGGAAAAGATTTGAAGTTAACAGTAAGTACCTTTCCCTAACTCACATTCAAGCTTCTTCAAAAAAAAAAAAAAAAAAAGCCCAAACTTCTGGAGTAAAATGTCCAGCTAATATTTCATATAATCATAGAATGGTTTGGGTTGGAAGGGACCTTAAAGATCACCTCATTCCAACCCCTAGCCATGGGTAGGGACAACCACTAGACCAGTTTGCTCAAGACCTGTTTCCGCCTGCATTTGAACACTTCCAGGGTTGGAGCCTCCACAGCTTCTCTTGGAAACCTGTTCCAGTGCCTCACCACCCTCACGGTGAAGAATTTCTTCCTAATGTCTAATGTAAATCTACTTTCTTCCAGTTTGTAGCCAATACCCATCACAGATAGGCTGAATCATCGGGCTAATCAAGAAGCACAAGTGCCAGGTCCTGCACTTCAGTCACAGAAGCCCCATCCAACACTACAGGCTTGGGGAAGCATGTCTTGAAAGTAGCTTGGCAGAGAGGGATCTGGGGGTACTGGTTGACGGTCAAATGAAAATGAACCAACAATATGCTTAGGTAGCTAAGAAGATAAATAGCATCCTGGCCAGTATCAGGAAAAGTGGGGCCAGAAGGACCAGGGTAATTATCTTACCCCTATACTCAGCACTGGTGAGATCTCACTACAAATACTGTGCTCAGTTTTGGGCCCCTCACTACAGAAGGACATTGAGGTGCTGGACTGAGTCCAGAGAAGGGCAACAACACGAGTGAAGGGTCTTGAACACGGGTCCTGTGAGGAGCAGCTGAGAGAGCTGGTATTGTTCAGCCTGGAGAAGAAGAGGCTGAGGGTAGACCTCACTGTTCTCTACAACTATCTGAAAGGAGGCTGTAGTGAGGCCTCCTCTCCCAGGTAATAAGTGATGGAATGAGAAGAAATTACCTCAAATTGCACCAGAGGATGTTTACACTAGATATTAGGAAAAATTACTTCACCAAAAGTGTCATTGGGTACTGGCATAGGCAGCCCAAGAAAATGATGGAGGCACCATCTTTGGAGGCATTTGAATGACATTTGGATAAGTAGATTAGGGACATGGCCTGTCAGTTGTGTACAGGGAGATGTTAACTTATGATTTGACTCGGGGGTGCTAATGTCTTTTCCAAAGAAGTGATTCTGTGATTCTATGATCCTATCACTACAAGCATTTGTAAAGAATCCTCTCTCCATCTAATCAGTAGGTCAGCTTGAAATACTGGAAGGCTGCTACAATGTCTTCCTGAACCCTTCTCTCCTCCAAGCTGAACAGCCCAAATTCTCTAAACCTGTCTTCATAGGACAGGTACTCCATGCCCTCCTCTGGACCCTCACTAACAGTTGTGGATGGATCTCACCTGGTCCAATAGCTTGTGCACCCCCAGATCCTTTACTTTGTCTCAAAACTGATCTTGATTTTTCCAGTTCCTGCATTTGCCTTCTGTAATTATGGCAGTGTGGTTAGAGCCATTGTTGATGAAGGCTGAGGCAAAAAAGTAATTGAGTGCCTCAGCCTTCTCCTTATGCCAAGTGACCAGCTCCCCCATTTCCTTCTGGAGAGGGCTGATTTCTTCCCTAGTCTTTCTTTTATCACATACCTACAGAAGTTTTTCATATTGTCCTTGATATCCCTGGCCAGATCTAATACTGTCTGGGCTTCCTCAACTGATCTCTGGCTACTTGAACAACTTCTCTGCATTTTTCCCAGGATATCTGTCCTTGTTTCCACCCTCTGTAGGCATCTTTTTTGTGTTGAAGAGTTTTCAGGGTGTCTTTTTCGTCTATGCAGGCCATCTGGCATCTTTTCTTGCCTTATTTTTTTTTTGGGGGGACACAGCACTCCTGAGCCTGGGTGATGTAATCCATGAATGTTAACCAGATTGTTTGGGCCCCACTTCCCTCCAGGGCCTTATCCTATGGTACTCATCATCTACTGTTGCTTTTTTTCCTAATCTGTTTTCACTATCCTGTCCTAGAGTTGAACCTCTTTAAATAAGATCTTTGTCGGTCCTTCTGGAAAGCAAAACACTTAACACATATGGTGTGCTGCCATAAAGAAAATAACAAAATAGATGGCATTGTGGATCTAAAGTGAGATAAGGATGTTGCCATTCATTCCACAGCCTGATTTATCACTGCAGTCATTGTATTACACAGTACCATCAATGGGTTTTCATACACAGAGGTGGCTGAGTAGTTTCAAAAAGGAATTTCATTAGTAATTGAATCAAGATTGGTTTGCTGTATTGCATAAGGTCAGATGATTGATTACTCTATGGACATCAGCTGAGTAGGGGAAACACTTTCAAAACTTCCAAACTTTTTCTCTGCAAATAACTCCTTTGCAGTGCTCCAATTATGGAAGTTTCTGTCACCTACTTAGTAAGCAGAAGCAGTATAATGGTATTTAGATGATCCAGCTGTACCATAAATGCCAGTTAGAGGAAGCAATCAATTCACAGTTACTCCAGTGTCTGAAAATAATTCATCCAGCTTTCTGATGCATACAAGGAAGTGTAAAGCAACAAATGCTTGACAAAGGCAAAAGGAGATGTAGCTCAATGAAATGGGGAGGAAGAATTCAGCCAGCTCCTAACTTATTACTTGATATCTAATTTGTTTTTCAAAGAAGTAATGTTTATTTAACACAGTAGCATTTTACTACATGTGATGCTAATAGAGGTTAAATAAAAGATACAAGGGCAGCAAAATCCCTCACTTACTTTTCACACAAGGACAAAACTGCTGTGTGAGAGAAATACAGATTAATTTCTCAATCCTCACAGTGCTTTTTGACACCATTGGATATGGGTTGCCTCTTAAGTATTTGAAGATTTTACTAGGGCTGACTGATTTAGATTTGGATAGGTTTAAATCATACTTGTCATTGTGCTATTAATTTTTAACCACAGTCATTTTTTTTTTCCTAGACCTCTTAATATGCTAGGCAGTCCCAGAAAGCATAAAACTTTGACCCATGCTCTCCAAGATTTGCATACAGCACTTTCTGTAGATGCTATATGCTGCAATCAAAATTCTAACTAGCTCCTCAGCAGCATACAGATACAGAAATCCACAAACCCAGATAAAAGGGCCTTCAAACTGGCCATAGGGTTATCAGACATATGTTATATTAACTGGTGTTTTCCTATTCAATTCATATGAAACATAAATAACTTCACATGACTACTAAACTGCAGACAACACTTTTTCTCTGGAGGTGCAGTGTGATGGAATATATTTTTTTCCCCTTACAACTCACCAATTACTTCCACATCTTTTCTGAACCTTGAGATCTCTTTGGGAGCCATGTTAGAGAAATACAGTAAGGCTAAGATCATTCTTGCCTCAGCACAATGCAAAACTTGGCTTGAAACCTTTCTGACATACCTTTTGAGAATGAATGTAACTCTATCTTTTCAGAATTTCAAAATGGATCACTACACAACCCCAAACTGTCTAGAGTTTACAAGCTGAGAAAAGTTTGCTGAAATAACAAAAGTATTTTGTTACCATTGGTCTGTTACTGATGTTATTTTTTAAAAAAGCTTGATAAAATATACTTGCAGACTTTGAAACTGTCAGACTTCCACTTGGAAACTCCTGCATTTACATGATCTTGCTCAGAAAAAAAATGAACTTTTAGTCCCTGTAGTTATGACTCATGCTAACAAATCAGTGATATGAAGTCTGTCGAAGATACCTGATCTGAGCTCTGCAAAACTTCCCTATTGGAAAGCGAATTCTTTATTATGTTAGGGGACTGCTGTATATGCGTGTTGAGTCAAACCTCGTGGACAACAGATGCCCACCAAACCTTTCTACCATCCCCTCAGTTGGACAGCAAGACAAAAATACAATGAAAGGTTTATGGGCTGAGATAAGAATAACAAATTATTCACAAATTACTTTAAGAAACAAAAAAGGCTTGACTTTAGGAAATTAATTTATTGTTCCAGTACAGGGTATTACCTATGGTCTTACTCAGTCTTCCACAAACTTCTCCAATGTGGGTCCTTTCTGTAGGCTGCAGCTCTTCATCAACTGCTCCAGCATAAGTCTTTCCCATAAGGTCACAATTATTTCCAGCAAACCTGCTCTACTGTGGGTTCCTCTCTCCCATAGGGCCACAGGCACTACCAGGAGCTGGCTATAGTGCAGTCTTCCCACAGCCACAGCCTTCTTCAGATGTATATATCCACTCTGGTGTGGGGTCAGACTTGAGCTGCAGATATATATCTGCTCCAGCATGGATGTCCAAAAGCTGTCTGCCTCACTATGGCCTTCAGTTCTGCAGAGGAATCTCCACTACAGTGACTGAAGCACCTCCTCTTTCTTCACTGACCTTGATGTCTTCATACTTGTTTCTCTCGCTTACTCTTGTTCCTCTCTCTGGCTGCAAATACCATTGCATAGAGACCTGTTTCTACTTAATAATATTTTATCACAGATGTGCTACAACCATCACCAAATGGTCTCAACCAGTGGCTGGCCTGTCTTGAAGTCAGTTGGTTTTGGCTCCATCTGATAGATGGGGAAGCTTCTGGTATCTTCACACAGAAGCCATTCCTGGAGCCCACTCACTGCCAAAACCATGAAGCTGTCAAACAGTCCTATAGCTGCATTGGTCAGACTTAGAGTGAAGTTAGTGAAACACAGTTTTAAAGCTGGACATACTGTAATAAGTACTCAGTTGAGACATATAAGGGCAATCTGCAGTCTCCAGCAAGCCCTTTGCCATACATTTTTGTAGTCACTTGGGAAACTATTACAGAAAAAGCAGGCAAAAAAGTTTCCTGCAGGGAAACTTCATTTCACCTGTAGAACTAAGCATTTATCTTGGGATTTCTGATAAGGATTTGGACTCTGTATTAGCCTTCCTTCTACCACAGCTCTCAGTTTTTCTTTTCTTTCCAAAATTTATTTCTCCGACAAAGAAATACAATCAGAGAATCAGAAAGCTGTGAAGAACTCAAGTAAATAACTTTTTTCAGACAATGTCAATAATGCCCTAACTACCTAGACATGCTTCTTTAAATTTATCTTTTAAAAAAATCTCATAACACAGATTCTGTAAAATTCTGACCCAATGTTTGGTCATATATTTGTACATTAAACAGATTTCTTTCCCCTCCTTGAACCTTGGAAAACAAGCAGTTATTTTCCTCTTCATAAAAAAGGAAAATATTTCATTGAGGAACTGCCAATCCATTAATGTTCTCCTTTCCAGACTAATCAAACAACACTGGATTTAAAGAGTTTTATTTTTCCTTATCTTACGTAATTTCTTCTCCATTTACTATCATTACCTCCTTCACTCTTTCTCTTTTTCATTGATATTGATTATTTTCAGTATCTTTATCTAAATTAAGACTGAATCCTCCTCCATAGTTACTATCTCAACTAAAATATATTTTTTAAAAAAAATAAAGAACATCAAGTTGTCTTCAATGGTTTTCTAAGCACTAAGCACATCCAGATATCTACTTAAATTAAATATCTATCTAATTATAATTAGAATCATAGAATCAGAGAATCAACAAGGTTGGAAAAGACCTCAGAGATCATCCAGCCCAACCTATCACCCAACACCTCATGACTAAATAAACCATAGCTTCAAGGTCTCTTCCAACCTGGTTTATTCTATTCTATTCTATCCAATCCTTTTTTAAACACCTCCAGGGACAGTGACTCCACCACCTCCCTGGGCAGCACATTCCAAGGGCTAATCACTCTTTCTGTGAAGAACTTTCACAGTATCACAGTATCACAAAGTTAGGTTGGAAAGGACCTCGAGGATCATCGAGTCCAACCTATCAACACAGACCCCATGACTAGACCATGGCACCAAGTGCCACATCCAATCTCCTCTTGAACGCCCCCAGGGTCGATGACTCAACCACCTCCCTGGGCAACCCGTTCCAATGCCGAATGACTCGCTCGGTGAAGAACTTCCTCCTTACCTCGAGTCTAAACCTCCCCTGACACAGCCTGAGACTGTGTCCCCTTGTTCTGGTGCTGGTTGCCTGGGAGAAGAGACCAACCCCCTCCCAGCTACAACCACCTTTCAGGTAGTTGTAGAGGGCAATGAGGTCTCCCCCGAGCCTCCTCTTCTCCAGGCTAAACAATCCCAGCTCCCTCAGCCTCTCCTCATAGGGCTTGTGTTCAAGACCTCTCACCAGCCTTGTTGCCCTTCTCTGCACATGTTCAAGTGTTTCGATGTCCTTCTTAAACTGAGGGGCCCAGAACTGGACACAGGACTCAAGGTGCGCCCTAACCAATGCAGAGTACAGGGGCACAATGACTTCCCTGCTACTGCTGGCCACACTATTGCTAATGCAGGCCAGGATGCCATTGGCTCTCTTGGCCACCTGGGCACACTGCTGGCTCATGTTCAGGCAGCTGTCGATCAGCACCCCCAGGTCCCTCTCTGTTTGGCAGCTCTCCAGCCACTCCGACCCCAGCCTGTAGCTCTGCATGGGATTGCCGTAGCCAAAGTGCAGCACTCGGCACTTGGGCTTGTTGAATGCCATCCCATTGGATTCTGCCCATCTGTCCAGTCGGTCGAGGTCCCTCTGCAGAGCCTTTCTACCCTCTAACTGACTAACATCTCCTCACCTTGAGTCTAAACTTCCCCTGGTGCAGCCAGAGACTGTGTCTTCTTGTTCTGGTGCTCGTTGCCTGGGAGAAGAGACCAACCCCCTCCAGTCTACAACCTCCTTTCAGGTAGTTGTAGAGAGCAAGAAAGTCTCCCCTGCGCCTCCTCTTCTCCAGGCTAAACAACCCCAGCTCCCTCAGCCTATCCTCACAGGGCTTGCGCTTGAGACCTCTCTCCAGCCTCGTTGCCCTTCTCTGGACACGTTCAATTAGTACAAGTTATTAATTACACCTTTAAAACTCACTCTTGATTGCTTAGTACCACAATTAAAGGTTCCACTTTAGTAGCTTTATATTCATAATTTAACATTTTACCGCCCAAATTTTATTGTTCATGGCCAATGGTTTTATCTTTACAAAAGTCTCAGTGAATCTTTGATTTTGTAACCACAAAGTGGCCTTTTGGTAAAATTAGAGAATCATGCTTTCATTTCTTTCATTTTTTAGCTTGGTTTGGTTTTCTCTGGGTTTTGTTTTGGCTTGGTTGGTTTTGTTTGTGGTTTTGTTTTGGTTTGGGTTTTGTTTTTATTGGAAACTCTTTGGTGCAAGAAATGTCTCTTACTATGTTTATGAAGTGCATTGCAGAATGAAGCAGAAAGAATCTCACTTGGGGATTCTCATCTTGTAATGTTGCCAAAGAAAATATTTCAGCTCTAAAATCTCGAACACAAATATTTCTCTTTCTAGTCTCACCAATAGTCATTTCATGAAAGACAAAAAAATTAAAAACCCAGCAAAAAAGTAAAAGGAATTTGGTAACACATTCAATTTTATATCTTGTTGGTCAAAACCCAAAAGATTTAATCTGATAGAAGACATCCTTTGGGGAAATAGCAAATGAATATGAAATATGACTTGAAAGCTCTTCTGTTAGAGGCTAGAGAGGACACAAAGCTCTTCAAGTGTGTGGGGGGAGTACTTTCTGTGCCATTAGTGCTTGATTAGATAGTGTAACAGATAATGTAAGAGAAAATTAGACTCTGACAAGGAGCAATTGAACCTTGAGTTTTGACAGTCATCTGTTGGACACCTTATCACTTTTATTCCATAGGGCCTCTTAGATGACACAAGAGGACTTTGTTTCAGTGGATAATTATCATAAGTGCATAGTGAAATGTTATGCATTTTTCCAAAGATGTATTGGTAGTCCCCAAGCACTGCCATAGTGAAGTCTTTTTGAGAGCCTGATTTTGTATACTGTACAGTACAGCAACTGTTGCCTTTCTTTGCTGGGCTCTGCAAAAACACTAAGGTCATAAAATAAAGATTTTGAAAAGCAGAATAGCTTGCAAGTCTTGACCTGCTTGATTCATAGTATCATAGTATCAGTCAGAGTTGGAAGGGACCACAAGGATCATCTAGTTCCAATCCCCCTGCCATGGACAGGGACACCCCACACTAGATCAGCCTGGCCACAGCCTCATCCAGCCTGGTCTTAAACACCTCCAGGGATGGGGCCTCAACCACCTCCCTGGACAACCCATTCCAGGGCTTCACCATTCTCACGGTGAAGAACTTTCTCCTCACATCCAGCCTGAATCTCCCCACCTCCAGTTTCATTCCACTGGTAGACGATTTTAAACTTTCTAGCATAGCTATTGCATTCGACTTGTAAAGAAGGTGTGGCTCTATCTAGGATGTTAGCAGCATCTATCTAAAACAGTTTGCCATGAAAGGTTTGCATTTCACTTTTATTATCACTTGGCAAATTCAAATGTCATTAATACCACTGTACACTGTATTAGATTGAAATTCTAGGGAAATTTCCACTTCACTTGAGGAATTTAAGGCTGAGTTTAATCTCTGTCTACACATACTTTTTGCTTTTCTCTGTCATCATTGAAACAAAGGATAAATGTATAAAAACTGATGCAATAGTTGAATTGTTTCTTAATCATAGAAGTTCCAAGGACAAACATTATCAGACTGTTGTGATTTTCAATGGTAAAATAGTTACAAATACAAATGTAAATTATCTACCCACTTAATTTATTATTATAAACAGTATTATCTTTATATTTTTTTCAGAACTGTGTTTTGGTTGTTGGGAGGTTTGGGGTTGTCTGCTTTTTGTTTTTGTTTTGGTTTTTTTTAACTGAAGGGTGAGTGTTGGGAGGATGGAGCCAGGCTCTTCTCAGTGATGCCCAATTGTAGAACAAAAGGCAACAGGTGCAAGCTTGAGCACAGGAGGTCCCACATAAACATGAGGAAAACACATTTCATTGTGAGGATGACAGACCACTGGAACAGGCTGGCAGAGAGTTTGTGAAGTCTCCTGGTGATACTCAAAACCCACCTATATGTGCTCCTGTGTGATCTACTCTAGGTGATCCTGCTCTGGCAGTGGGATTGGACTAGATGATCAGTCAAGGTCACTTCCAACTCCTAACATTTTGTGATTCTGTTAAAATCTTGGATGCAAGTCGCTCATATTATAATTCACTCTGCAGTAGAATCCACTAATACAAATTTCTTTAGTTTGAAAAGTTTCAGGAAGGGCCCACAGAGTTCTGGTATGTAACATTTCATATGTTGATGAACTGAAGCAGTCCTGAACAGAAATTAAGCAGTAGACAAAAGTCATATTACTGATCTGTGTAGAATACAGGTAACTCTTTATTTATATTTAATTTTTATTTTGCATTCTGCCCAACATAGGCATTTAGTAAGAAAATTGGTAAATTTATACAACAAAAAATAAATTGCAACATAATTTTGCAAGGTCAGAATAACCGGGAAACTATTAAAGGTGAATTCATTGTTATTCATTTCACTTCAAAGTTAAATGTCAGTTCCTATGACCCAGTAAATGGAGTGTAATTACTGAAAGTATGTAAATGATATAACTGTGAAAAATCTGACTCCTGTAGATGTTCTTCAGAAAGGGTTTCTTTCATACATCTGGGTGATTAAAAGATTGAACTCATGGACAGCAAGATCGGTCAAATTACTTCCCCATCTCCTGACAGCAAAAATACACTTTGAGGGGCCTTATTAAGCAATCTATCTCTATTGAGCTCATTAAGTTCTGGACAGCTAATAAGAATATAATAGAATCTTGGATGTCCTTTATAACGTAATCTGACAAGTTGAAGCTCCACTCCAACTTCATTTGGATGGGCAAACAATGAACCATATGCTAGTTTCAAATTCAGCTTAGCTTCCTTCTTGTTTTAGTGGGACTCATGCATTTGTAAAGATAGTTTAAAAAATCAGAGTTTAGCTACATTCCAACTTCTCTTTTTTTCCTTGTGAATGCTGTCAAAATTCATCTCATTTCTTACTCTACAGAAGGCACTATAGCCACTTCTTAAAAAATGCTTGTAAACAACTATGCAAAAAAAAAAAAAAATAATTCCAGTTTAGTGAATAACAACAAGATGATTATGGCCCACAGAGAACATACTGCTTAACTATATATTCATGATCAACATGGGTAGCCCCGTCTAGTTGGAGGAGTCCCTGCTCACTGCAAAGGGAATGGACAAGATGACCTTTGAGGGTCCCTTCTAACCCAATGAAATCTGTGAATCTGAAAACATCTACTGGCACCTGACATGCTGACATACGAAGTTGGTGAGGGGTTTGGAACACAAGCCCTATGAGGAGAGACTGAGGGAGCTGGGGTTGCTTAGCCTGGAGAAGAGGAGGCTCAGGGGTGACCTTATCACTCTCTACAACTACCTGAAGGGAGGTTGTAGACAGGAGGGATGATGAGCTAGTTGAGAGCATATGGGTTAAAATTAAAGGCAGGACAGGGGAAGGAGATATTACTGTGGGGGTCTCCTACAGGCCACCTGACCAGCAGATCCAAGCAGATGAGGCCCTCCATAGGCAAATAGAAGCGGCTTCCAGGTCACAAGCCCTGGTCCTCATGGGTGATTTCAACCACCCAGACATCTGCTGGAGGGACAACACAGCAAGGCACCAGCAATCCAGGATGTTCCTGGACTGCATAGAAGACAACTTCCTCCTCCAAATGGTAGAGGAACCAACAAGAAATGGTGCTATGCTGGACCTTGTTCTCACCAACAGGGAAGGGCTGGTAAACAATGTGAGGCTCAGAGACAGCCTTGGCTGCCGTGACCATGAAGCAGTTGAATTTAATCTCCTCAGGGCAATCAGGAGGAAGTATTCCAAGCTTACGACCCTAGACTTTAGGTGTGCAGATTTTGATGGCTTCAGGGATCTGCTAGCCAAAGTGTCGTGGGACAAAGCCCTGGAGGGAAGAGGGACCCAGGACAGCTGGTCAGTATTCAGGGACCACCTCCTCTGTGTCCAGGAGCTCTGTATACCAACATAGAGAAAAGCAGGTAAGAATGCTAGGAGGCCTGCCTGGATGGGCAAGGAGCTACTAGACACACTATTACTTAAAAGGAAACTCTACAGGAAGTGGAGAGAAGGACAGGTAGAACAGGGGGAATATAAGGAAGCTGCCCGAGCAGCAAGAGTCCTGGTTAGGAAAGCCAAAGCAGAGTTTGAATAGAATCTAGCCAGGGAGATTAAAGGGAACACTAAGAACTTCTACGGGTATATTAATGGGAAGAAGAAGACTAGGGAAGGTGTGGGCCCCCTCAGAAAGGAAAATGGTGACATGGTCAAAAGTGATGAGGAAAAGGCTGAGGTACTTAATAACTTCTTTACCTCAGTCTTCACTGCAAGGGCCTCTAGCCACACTCCTGATGTTATGGAAGTCAAAGCCAGGGACGGGGAGGAAGAACTGCCCATTGTAAGTGCAGATCAGGTTTGTGATCACCTGAAGAACCTGAAAGTGTTCAAGTCCATGGAACCCGACGGGATAAACCCACAGGTGCTGAAAGAACTGGCAGATGAGGTTGCTGAACCCCTCTCTATTATATTTCAAAAGTCATGGCAATCTGGGGAAGTCCCCACAGACTGGAAAAGGGGAAACATTGCCCCCATCTTCAAAAAGGGTAAGAAGGAGGAACCAGGGAACTACAGGCCAGTCAGTCTCACCTCTGTGCCCGGAAAGATCATGGAGCAGATCCTCCTGGAGGCACTACTCGCTCAAAAGAATAGAGAAGAGGTGATTGGGAGCAGTCAGCATGGCTTTGCCAAGGGCAAATCCTGCCTGACCAACCTGGTTGCCTTCTATGAGCAGGTGACAAAATTAATAGAATAGAATAGAATAAACCAGGTTGGAAGAGACCTTCAAGATCATCACGTCCAAGCTATCACCCAACACCACCCAATCAACTAACCCATCTAACCAAGCACCCTGTCAAGTCTCCTCCTGAACACCTCCAGTGACGGCGACTCAACCACCTCCCCAGGCAGCCCATTCCAATGGGCAATCACTCTCTCCGTGTAAAACTTCCTCCTGACCTCCAGCCTGAACTTCCCCTGGCGCAGCCTGAGACTGTGTCCTCTTGTTCTGGTGCTGGCTGCCTGGGAGAAGAGACCAACCTCTGCCTGTTTACAACCCCCCTTCAGGTAGTTGTAGACAGCAATAAGGTCACCCCTGAGTCTCCTCCCCTCCAGGCTAAGCAGCCCCAGCTCCCTCAGTCTCTCCTCATAGGGCTTGTGTTCCAAGCCCCTCACTAACTTCATTGCCCTTCTCTGGACTCGTTCCAGCAAGTCAACATCCTTCCTAAACTGAGGGGCCCAGAACTGGACACAGGACTCGAGGTGTGGCCTAACCAGTGCAGTGTACAGGGGCAGAATGACCTCCCTGCTCCTGCTGGCCACACTGTTCTTAATGCAGGCCAGGATGCCATTGGCCCTCTTGGCTGCCTGGGCACACTGCAGGCTCATGTTCATCCTACCATCAACCAGCACCCCCAGGTCCCTCTCTGCCTGGCTGCTCTCCAGCCACTCTGACCCCAGCCTGTAGCACTGCATGGGGTTGTTGTGGCCAATGTGCAGAACCCGGCACTTGGATGCGTTAAATTTCATGCCGTAATAGATGAGGGGCGAGCAACTGATGTCATTTACCTGGACCTGAGCAAAGCCTTCGACACTGTCCCGCACCACATCCTGGTCTCCAAACTGGTGACACATGGGTTTGATGGGTGGACCACTAGATGGATAAGGAACTGGCTTGATGGCCGCACCCAAAGAGTGGCTGTCAATGGCTCCATGTCCCAGTGGAGGCCAGTGACAAGCGGAGTCCCTCAGCGATCAGTCCTGGGACCTGTCTTGTTCAACATCTGTGTGGGTGCCATGGACAGTGGCATTGAGTGCACCCTCAGCAAGTTTGCTGATGACACCAAGCTGTGTGGTGCAGCAGACACGCTGGAGGGAAGGGAGGCCATCCAGAGGGACCTTGACAGGCTGGAGAGGTGGGCACAAGCCAACCTCATGAAGTTCAAGAAGAGTAAGTGCAGGGTCCTGCATCTGGGTCGAGGCAATCCCAGGCACAAATCCAGGCTTGGCAGTAACTGGCTGGAAAGTAGCCCTGAGGAGAGAGACTTGGGGGTGCTGGTGGACAAAAAGCTCAACATGAGCTCTCAATGTGTACTTGCAGCCCGCAAAGCCAATCAGATCCTGGGCTGCATCAGGAGAAGTGTGGCTAGCAGGTTGAGGGAGGTGATCCTCCCCCTCTACTCAGCTTTGCTGAGACCCCGCCTGGAGTACTGTGTCCATTTCTGGAGCCCCTATTACAAGAGGGATGCGGAGGTGCTGGAAGGTGTCCAGAGAAAGGCCACAAGGATGATCAGAGGGCTGCAGCACCTCTCCTATGAGGACAGACTGAGGGAGTTGGGGCCGTTCAGTCTGCAGAAGAGAAGGTTCCGAGGTGACCTAATTGTGGCCTTCCAGTATCTGAAGGGGGCCTACAGGAAGGCTGGGGAAGGACTTCTCAGGATGTCAGGTAGTGATAGGACTAGGGGGAATGGAATGAAGCTGGAGGTGGGGAGATTCAGGCTGGATGTGAGGAGGAGGTTCTTCACCATGAGAGTGGTGAAACCCTGGAATGGGTTGTCCAGGGAGGTAGTTAGGGCCCCGTCCCTGGGGGTGTTTAAGAGCACGCTGGATGAGACTGTGGCCAGGCTGATCTAGTGTGGGGTGTCCCTGTCCATGGCAGAGGGGTTGGAACTAGATGATCCTTGTGGTCCCTTCCAACCCTGAATGAAACTATGAAACTATGAAACTATGGATGATGGTCTATTCTCCTAGGCAGCCAGTACTAGAACAAGAGGACACAGTCTGAGGCTGCGCCAGTGGGAGGTTTAGGTTGGATGTTAGGAAGAAGTTCTATACAGAGAGAGTGATTGCCCATTGGAATGGGCTGCCTGGGGAGGTGGTGGAGTTGCCATCACTGGAGGTTTTCAGGAGGAGACTTGATGGGGTGCTTGGTGCCATGGTTAAGTTGTTTAGGTGGGTTGGATTGGTTGATGGGTTGGACGCGATGATCTTGAAGGTCTCTTCCAACCTGGTTTATTCTACGTATTCTATGTATTCTATGTATTTCTGTGCTTTCAGTCCTATGCTCCATTTACAAAGCTCCACCATTACAGGTTAAATACAGATTTAATCTGCTCTTCTGCCCATGTATTACGCTTTGTTTATTTATTTTTAATATATGATGTGTTGTTTTCTTGTTTCTTTCTTTTTCCTATTGGATCAGGGATCTGTCCTGCTGCGTTTATTGCTTATTCTACTACCAAACTATTTGGTAATAATGATGCCATAAACCCAACACATAAGTCCGCCTAAGTGACTAGCATAGTGTTTTTTTAAGGACAGTAGTAAAATAGTCATAGGCATTCAAGGGAGAGAAATAATGTCAGCTCTCATCCACCTGTAACTCCTTAGATCAAATTATCATATGCTAATTCACAGCAGCAAAGCTTGTTAGTCTTCAAGACAAGTCTGAAGAACACTCAAAGTCTCACCTCCAAAGTGAGAGATAATTTCCCTGATCTGGTAGAAAAACCCTCCTTCTTTTCCCGGAGAGAAAGCTCTCTCATTGCTCTGAGTGTCCACTGTTCTTTGTATCCAAACTTTACAGATTACATGAAGACTCTGCTTCTCCTCTCTCTTTCTAGAAGTTAGAACAGACTTTGAGGTGTAGGAAATTTTTCGAGTCACTGATACTGGAAATTGAATACTCTCTCAGAGCTCATTCTCCTCCCATCCAAACACTCATATGGAAGTGTAGTGCTACAATGACCTCAAGGACAACACTGACAAATAAAGCACTACAAGGAGGGCTTCAGCCCTTGTGTCACTGCAAGCTTTTCACTATTAATTCAGCCACTCTGCTCACCAGATACCCTGTATTGCTCATTAGTTCTGAATGTACCTTTCTGACCTAAGTTTTTGCATTAGCAATAAAGCCTTAGGGTACCTAAAGACATGAAAGTGTAGATTAGGCTATGTGGTGTTTGGAAAGTAACTATTTATAAAAGCAATTCAAATAATCTAGTGGCTCAGAGGGAGAAAACTGTCATCAGATGTCATCCAAGCCTCTTGTAATGTCAAGAGCTGGTATAACAAAGTGAAAGATTCTATCAATAGTAAAAAGTATTTACAGCTGGAATTATGTAAATTCTTTTGACTATAATAAGGTGAGACTGGTGTCCTGCCTTGGACTATATTTGTGAGTCATTGGGACTGAGTACAGATGGAAGAAGGAAGTTTTATTATCATCATTGCTGTATTTGTCTCCCAGGTTTCTTGGATCTTCCACAATACTACACTGACATTATCAGGCAGGTCATGAAATGAGCCCTGACTAGAAAAGGACAGAGAAAGGGAACAGGGTGCTACAACACCTCATTACATGTGCTAAACATTGAATGTCAGCTGTAACATAAGACTCACCCTTTTCCACAGTTTTCCATCAGCCAAGTGTTTCTACTCACCTACCCCTCCAGCTAATGCATTTTGTTTTCTTAGAATTAATTTTATTTTGTCCAGTGCTGCTAATCAGTGAATAAAGTAGAAGCATGTACCTGTTTATATGACCTAGCAACTCAACAAGTGTGTCAGATCTTGATGTGCATCATCTGATTCTCCCACAGAAGAGTCAGCCTGAGACAGGACTTGCCTTTTATATCTTTATTGTTCTTTTCTTTCCTTGTTTATGTTCATTTATTTTTCTTTATCGAATAAAAGATACGATCAGACTTCTACTGTGAAATCTCAAGTTGCCCCAAACTCTCTTTATTTTCTTCCTTTAAAGCGAAAAGAAAACAATAACAAAAAGACAACAAATGTGACCTTTGAGTCCTTTTAAGCACGAGTGTTTATTCCAGAGGTAACACGGGTTGTTTCTTTTCAGGCTTGAACAGCCAAATTAATCTCTCCTGTATTAGAACATCTATACTGCAAGATCATACTCAAATACCCTCACTATTGTTGCCTATTCTTGGTCAGTCCTTTGGTATTCCGGAGATATACTCTGTGTCTCAATTGCACATTGAGGATGCTTTGCAGTTGAATTTATATTTTATTGTGGAGCCTGCTGAGATACACCCCCAGGACCCTTGTCCTATCTTGACTTATGCAACAAACCTTGATACATGCCTAGAGCATACGTGTGGAGTTCCATTTTTTTGTAGATCATATTATATAGAAGTCTCATATGAAGAAGATTGATGTTAGTGTTTGAGTGTAGCTCACACATAAGCATGTGCACCTGCTAACGTGAGCTGCCTGAAGCCCACTAAGAGATGTCATCTACCATCCTTTCCCATTTTATCATGAAACACCCTACCCATCCTGTGTGGAGATATTAGGCCTATGTGCTGTGGTTCTAGTGGGTTGTCAGCTCTAGAGACAGCAGAACCCAGTCTAGCCAGTCATCCCAGACAGTATCATCAAGACGCTCATGTGAGAAAGGTTTGTGTGTAAACAGGATGACATTGGAATCTAATATAACAAGAGCTATGTAACAATGGGAATGTAATGTTTAGCTATGTCTCACAAGGACTTCTGAGCAAAACAGAAGATAAATAGGAAATGAAAAAGGAAGAATTATTTTGAAATTTCTTCTCCTTTCAGATTTGTTTCTTTCCTTTTGCAAACCAATGACAGATAACAGTAATTTGAGCTGAAACCCTAGACCACTACTGATTACCTAAGTTTATGGCAGTAAGACTTTTGTTAATATACTAGATTTCAGAATCCTTACAGAACCATTCATCTGTACTTGTGCCAAATAGCCATTAAAAAACCTCTGGTTCCAAGCCACAAATATGTTACACTCAATTTAAAAGATGAGACTATTACTATGCAATTCTTGCCCAACTTAACAAACAATTCATCAAGAGCAGAAAGAAAGCCTTCTTATTTGAAAGCAAACAAACAAAACCTCAGCCACAAATAGAGTAAAAGACTGAGATACACTACACAGCTATTGTTATTTTGGGGTTGGTTTTTTTTTTTTTGGTGGTCTGCTTTCTGATACCTCTGTAACAAATTTACCAAGAAATGACACTCCACAGCTGACCAATCATGAGGACAATCACTGATTTAAACCATATTAGGGTTTTGTTTCATTTTGTTTTGATGGGATTTTTTTTTTCAACCTATTATATTATCCATTCCATATAGCCCCTCAGACAGTGAAAAAGGTAGCTCACTCCTATCTCTTGATTATGTCTCTGGGTTAAATATAATATGAATTTCTTCTAATTTTGGTTGGGGTTTTGGTGTGCTTTTTGTTCTGAATATTTATTTTGCTGTTATTAGAGGAAATTAGACTAGACTAGACTAGACTAGACTAGAATAGACCAGGTTGGAAGAGACCTTTGAGATCACTGTGTGCAACCTATCATCCAACACCACCTAATCAACTAAACCATGCAACCAAGCACCCTATCAAGTCTCCTCCTAAACACCTCCAATGATGGTGACTCCACCACCTCCCTGGGCAGCCCATTCCAATGGGCAATCACTCTCTCTGTGTACAATTTCTTCCTTATTGTCTTTTTCTCCAAACAGCTGCTCTTTCAAAAGCATCAGATGAATCCCATAATTCCACCTGTCCGTACATACATATACTAATACAGATATTTAATTTTTTATACAATTCCTACTCCTTCTAACAGAGTGCACTGTACCCAGTGAGATCTGACTAGACAGCACAAGCAACTTCATATCATTTTACATGATGTACCATAATGGTTCTGCTTCCTGGAGTACAAACTGCAAAACCAACCATCCAAACAAGTAGCTGGCAGAAAAAATAAAATAAAAAAAAAAATCTCAGAGACAGAACTTGACAGAAGTAAAACAAGGTGGTTTTATGACTTTGTCACTACTTGAACTTATGGGCATGGTTTTCTGAGAAATCAGAATGTCCCTTTTCTTCTACTTGACATGGAGCAATGATATGAATCATGCGATGGTTTGTATTACATGAAATAATCTCCCATGGTCTTCTGGGAATGTCAGTGAGCTCTAACCAGTACTGGGATTGTTTACTGAAATTTGCAATTCTGAGTGAACAGCCCCTTACATCTGCTATACCAATAGCCCTGGACAGTTACTTAATCCTCAGTGTTGTGGCTACATAGCCTAGCTAGCTGAATTCCTTTCAGTCACAGTTCAGGGGAAAAAAAATAATTAAAAAATCTCTTGCCCTCCAGAGGATAACAACTTTCAAAACCTGTTATCTTACAACAAGGAAGAAAATAAATATCTGCTTTTGAAACAGGGACTGCTATATCTTATGTAAATTTTAGGAACACATGTAGATTTCAAGGTTTATGCAGTGTGTATATATATATGTATATATATATATATATATGTGTGTGTGCCAGATCCACCAGATCCATATTTTAAAGGTCATCACTGTGCAAACAACAAAAAATAATGCACCAGAATTTTAAAAGTGTTTAAGCTCATCACCGTGATCTTATTGGCACACATTACACAGAACTATAGGCTGTGATCTCTGATTTATACCCTGAATTTCTACTGCAGTATAATAACAAGTTTAATTTTATTTTATTTTAAATAAAATAAAGATATAAAAGTATTACAGAAAAAACATGCAGTCTGGCTGAAAATGTAGTGTTATAGAGATCTGTATCAAGTGAATTAAAGACACATGCATTATAAAATTAAGTTAGTATTATCAAAGAAAGTACTTGATTTAGGTAGTAGCTACTTATAGATTTTTTTTGTCAATTCCAAATTAAATGTCTGTTTCTTGTTAATTATGCTTCAAGCCACATCATAATTTTGATATATACAGCTACTCCTCACTGCCCCTGGTAATCATATGGGAGTCTCTTTTTGAGAATCTCAAAGTCTAATACTCTTATCATTTATTTATGTCTATTTGCATTTAAATTCCACACATTTTTTAGGAATTAAGATTGAGACAATAACTCATACCCCTAGGTATATTCATAAAAACCTAAATTTCACACTTTAGGTCTAGTGTAACCTCATAATCTGCTGTCAAAAGCTGTTCAACAGTTCACATGATTCAGAAATAATACATTACAAGATCAAAAGGTGAACATTATGTTAGAACCCTCTCCCAAATGAAACTTCTTTCCGTACAAAATTCAAACTTTAAATGTGTCTCCATTTCTAAAAGGGAACAAAAGTCAAAATCTAAGGTTTCCCTGCAAGGCACAATGTTCCAAGAGAACTGTTCTGAACCATTACATTTTGATAAGGTAGAAATATGCTGTTCTGATGAAGCTGGAAAACTTACTTTATCTCCTTTTTTTTTTTTTTTTTTTTTTTTAATTATATATTAAATGATAAAATAAAAGTCATAAGAAAACATTCTGACCATGTCAAAATGTTACATTTCCATAATTTTCCCATCAAGGTATCAAATTATATCAGTACCTTCTTGAAAAATATTTGGGTGGTGTTACATTGGCATTCTCTTCTAGCAACCTGTTACACTGGAAAAGTCTTGACTAGTTCTCACCAACAGAGAGTTTTCTCCTACATGTCTATTTAGTTTCTTTGAAAACCTTTTTGTGAAGTAGATTTGTCTTCAGCAAATAAGTTGAACTGGTTACTTTTCTTCTAAGCAGTGAATGGAAAGTTTTAAATGGAAAGATGCTGATAGGAGCTGTAGCTTGCAGCCAGCTGTCTATCTAGCCCAGCCCATTATGATGCTCTAGATAGTCATCACCATCTCTCCTCTCTCGTATTTATCCTTCCCTTGAGCTCTCTCAGCATATGCATAGATGGCTGTAGGCTGTAAAGGCTCTTGACCACATGGAGACTTCAGTGTGCATCTCCTAGTATGACTACTGCTGGTGCTGTTCTTGCTTCAAGTTGTTTCACTGTTCTACCTACCCGGAAGTACGGCTGAGGCACAAAAGCTGGGATGATCAAATAGCTTAATTAAATATATCTAATGGACTTTTTTAAAATGCAATTATTGGTTATCCAAAAGTTATAGTCAAAGCACCCAGAACTGAAATTCCTTCAAGTGAATCTGCAGTCTGAGCCATTACAATTCCTTCTTCATAACAGCCCGTTAAGTTGATTTTATGCTCTCCTGTGGGGCCCAGAAACAAAAGCCAAAAAGTTGTACAAAGGGAAAAATCATGCAAATCATGGCTGCATGCAGAAAACAGTGATATCAAATTAAATCCTTGGCAATGGCTGATCCTTCTCCCAGTGTTGGTAGGAAGCTAAAAATCTGTCACGAGCAAACATTTACTATAAAAGACACTTTTACTATACTCCTATTCACTTCTAACAACTGCAATCTGCTTCCTATCTTGGTTAAAGACTATCTTCCATCTTCACAAATGTTTCAGTTGGAAAGTTAAAACTTCTGTTCCTGGAAGGACAGGATTTACTGTTACATTAACTTGTCTGCAAATAGGAGTAGGGGGAGGGAGGGGGCAGGTAATAAATAAAGGGATGACAGAAAGCAAGGACCTGAAGAAAATTCTTAAGTAGCAGCATTCATGTGGAACATTCAGGATATATATTTTGAGCATTTTGTTGCTCTTTTTCATTGTGTGCAGAAAGTTCTTCAATTTTATGCCTTTGTCCTATGCGAACCTTTTACAGAAAATAATATATTAAAGCATAGATCCAATTCCCCTTAAAGTAAAATACTAAATACTCAACTTAATTCCTTATTCCCTGAAAACCTATGGTTTGACAGTAACGTGACTGAAATATACTTGGGTTTCATCACTAGTACAGGAGTTGGGGGTGGAAAACAATCAATTTTATTCATAAATAGACATTAGAGAAAAACAATAATTTAGATTCTCTCCTGGCTTGTTGAATCTGTAAGCAGGTATGCTTTCTGTTGCATTAACATTTTGATTGAATAAGCAGAGTCAAAACTATCACTTTTCTCATCTAGTGAAGGAAAACTATTCTGAAGCCAATCATCAATCAATGTATGTAATCAGCCTTTTAAAAGTACCTTGAGCTTTACCCATAAGCAACTTTCTGTCATCATAAAATCTAAACATCAAATTTTTTTCATTCAATAATCCTACCACATCTGCAATAAAGGCAATAAGGACTTGAAATATATTTTGCTGTTAACAAGATAATATCAATGGATTCACTCCTAAGGTTGCACCATCTCAACTCCCTGACATTTGGCATATTAATTAATTTGCTTATAATTGATTATAGAGTATTGTAAGACACTATATAATCTTGCTGCTTTATTAATTTTCTTGGAGTTAATGTTTTTGTGTTTTGTTTTTTTTTTTTTTTTAATCCAATAAATTAAAATAAAATGTCACTAATATCAACCCACTATGCCTTTCAATATAACAGTCACTGACACCCTATAAGCCATGGATGATTCTGGTTTTCAGCAATGTACCAAAGCCATCCAAAATTATCTTGGTGGCAAGAATGAGAGCAGTAAAGGTAGTTAATAATTACATGGCAGCTTTCATTTGTAGTGCTTCACCTAGGATATTCAATTTGACACATGGGAAATGAAGAAACTAAGGGTTAAACAACTTGCCCTGGTTTACACAGTGAATCAATGGCTAAGCCATTTCTAGAGGGAGAAACTCAGTTGTTTATCTCTGCATTCTCATCCCTTCAGTCTTGACATCCTCTGTGTGTGATACCTGTAGAACATCTGCTCTACAGACTGGAAGTTTACTGGAACGGTATCTGGTTGGTGGGTAGGATGAGTTCTGCCAAATGTACCAGGATCCGGCTTGTAGTAACCACAATGTCATTACTTCCCTTACTTCCTAAAGTGTGGGGCTGGTGTGGTTTATACACTTTAAACAATGTCTATCATTATCAGGTTGTGTCTGTTGTTAACATGGAAGTCACTTGTAACATAATTTTACTGCTACACAAACACATGCCCAAGCAACAATGAAAGAAACTACACCAATTTCAGTACATCTAGGTGAGCACGGTGTGTCTAATTTCAGACCATGGTTTTCTTGACTATTAGGATATCTCCAATGGACCAAATCACTCCTTCTGTTAACTTATGAACTCATAAGACATGCATAAAAAATACATGTCCAGTGGGAGCTTATTCACTTTCACAGGCCAGTGTATGATCTAAATGTCTGTCTGTGGAGTATGTAACAGTCTAAGCCAATTATTTTAAGGTCTATGAAGCTCATATGGTATTACCTCTTCTTTTTGGACTCACTGTGGAAAACAGTTCTAAAATAATGTTCTGTTCTCTGCTACAAATAGCGTGATTGCTGAATGGTATGTCAAACGGCACACTACTAGGTATGTCTCTCACTGTAATTGCAAATCAGAGAATTTGCTTGTGATAGATACTGAATATCTTGGACTTGCTCCAGGTCCAAGGTCAGAAAGTAGACATCTGATCACTACCCTGCAGTTCTTAAACCCACATGCAAACATTTACCATTCATCCCTCAGAGAAATAGCATAAACATTTTAATAGAAAAAACTTTAAACACATTACAGTCCACACTAAATGTGAGATCATCCCTGTCAGGTGAATACCTATATCCTTGGAAAGTTCGCAGAGCCATTACTTGGCTATTCAAGAGAGTAATCAGATTTTCTGAGCATCAATCAGCAATCATAAAGTCAGGAACATTTTATCATGAAGTCAGGAATACAGAGGGTTTTCATAAGCTAATCAGCAGGCATCAAATAGACAATCAATCTAATTAGTGGTTCACACTTGCGTGGCAATCACAGCTGCCAAACCTAGACGACAAATTTCATTAGTAATGAAATCTGAGAACTATGATTTGTGAAACCTATCATCAGACTGGAATTGTGGCTGTTTTAAAAGAAGAGTAATTTTGGTGGCTTGGAACATTCGAGGAATTCAATTTGCATGGCGGCGTTCACTTCCTGGTGTCTTTTGTTTTCAGGGTCACAATTTTCAGAGAACTCACCATTCAGTGCGGATCATAGTTTCATACAAAGCTAACATTCAGCATTTCTTTTGTTTCTAAAAGCTTCAGAACCATAGCTTTTGCATCTCCTGATTTCTCACAGAATTCTTTGAAAAATAGTAGGTCAGAGCTAGTTAGACTGAGAGAGAATCTACTGAAGTAAATATTTCTAGAGATGAAAATATAGTACACACACACATGTATATTAATGCATAAATTCACTAATGAGAAAAGAAAAATCCAACAACAATTAAATTGTGGGAGGGGAGGCAAGGGGAGGCAAGGGAAGGTGAGGCGAGGAGAGGAGAGGCGAGGGGAGGTGAGGGGAGGGGAGGCGAAGGAAAGGTTTTTTCATTTGTTTGTTTTTTTCTCAAGGAAGAAATGTCTTTTGTCCAGTAAACAGATGTTTGCTGCATTACTTTCTTTAGAGATAAACTGTATTCCAGTCTTCAATGAATTTTAAAATTGCAGGTGTTGCTGGCCTTGCCTTAGAGCAGACATGAAGTCTTCTCAAACCCTGATACCATTGTAGACTAGAGCATGTCTAGAGCATGTACCAATTCCTCTAATCAAGCAGCTGAAAATATAATCTCTTATGTCTCTGGGGAAAAAAAAGAAAAAAAAAAGAAAAAAAAAAGAAAAAAAAAAAAAAAAAAAAGAAAAAAAAAAAAAAAAAAAGAAAAAAAAAAAAAAAAAAAAAGAAGGAAGAAACGCCAGGTATTTCAGATTGTTAATGCCCTATGTGTTGCAGCTGTGGAATCTAAAAAGTGACGGTGACCTTGAGGAGGACTCCGTTATGATGCTTGTTTATGCATTTAGAGTCTATCAGCCACATACAATACACTGTCATCTTATCCAGATTCATATTTAATTGCAGAGCCTATTTTAACAGTAGTACTTCTTTTGGCATTGTACTCACAGAATATGGGAAGTATTTAATGCACACAGAAAAGAGAGGTACATACTTAGGCTACTTCATAAAATGCAGCAAAGCATCCCAATGAATCAGCATTGAATATTGAATCATTGTCTTGTTTGAAATATACCCTGATTTTGGTGGGAACAGTCCTGTATTTCTTAACACAACTAACTCAAGTACTGCTGACAACTGTCAGGATTAACACTGCAATGAGCACAACGCTCACCATCACTGTAAGGTAAAAATGAAGCTTTATGTACTTCCATGCAACCTCATCTCTGTTGCTACAATTTTAACTGCAATGACAAAAGTCCTCTTTCTGCACTAACAATAGCTAAATATTAAAATTAGACCAATGCTTGAAACAGATTTAAATGGATGGACACTGCCTGGAGGCTCCAAGGACCTGAGATTAACCATGAACCTAATAAAATTCAAGATAAATCATCATTCATTACCTTCTGTATTTTCTCATTTTGAAGGTTAATCTTTAGTGGCAAAATCAGTATTTACTTACAAATGCAGAATGTTAAAAAAAAAACAAAACAAAAGTGCAAAATATTAAGTAAAAGTTGCTGTAGAAGGGAATATATAAGCAGCTTGGGCTTTTTTTTTTTATCCTTTTTTTTTTTTTTCCTTCTTTCAAGCTAAGAATCACAGTGTGAATTGGACTAAATGCCAAGAATAAAGTAACAGTTTAAAATGAACAGTTGAAATTAACAGGTGTTAAAGCATATGCTGGATTTAACTGCCAAGTATTTCACACCTTCATTAAAACCTTTCATGTCAAATTTAAGGCAATGCTCAAATAAAGAGCATAGCTTAAAAATGAATAGCTAATTGTTAAGTTTCAGAATCAGGATATATGGTGGCAGAGAAATTCTCCGTTCATTTTGTGTAGGGATTTATTTCAACTGGGAAGACACTCAACTAGAGTGTATCACATCCGATTTTAACTCACCAGACAGTGTTTAAGAGTTAGAAATTAATGCAACCTGAAAAACGTTTCTGTAGGGGAGATAATAGAACAACAATGCAGTCCTGTTTCATGGGGTATAATAAAGGCAAAACAGACCGAAAACAGAGAGGTGCACAGGCTGAAAGATTAAAAGATCTGGAAACCTGTAGCCCAGAAATTCAGTGTGGTTTTTTTTTCTAATAACAAGTATACTCACTAAACCAAATTTGCAAGATGTCAGGACTTCCTGCAAAGTGACTATAGCTAGTTAATTTTGTTATGTTTTGTTTATTATTGTATAGTACAATGAAATTTCTATTCAGATATGAGCAACAAGTAGCTATTCTGTGCATAACAAGGTATTACTGATTCCAACAATATAATAGAGAGGAATACAGAATTAGTTTTGTAGCAGAGGCTTTTAGTAGTGGAGAGACAGGTTGTGGTTTATAAGAATAATAGCACTGGGCTTGGCACTAAATATCTCACAACTGTAAAAAATCACTTCAGGTAACAAAATACAGACCTGGACCACATTGGTCTTAGGAGGAAAAAAAAACCCAAAATCAGAAATATATTATCTAATGTACATAACACTTACCATATACAATAAATTGAATTGTAACACAAACTTGCAGAATCAATGAGCAAAAAGCAAAAGTGTATCAGAAAGAATGCTAGCAAATATATAAAAATAACAGCAAGTGGATCCTAGTTATAGAGTGAAGGACCTAGCTGGGAGTGGAAGTGTGAGCAATAACCCCAGGAAAAGCAGTAGAACCTGAGAAATGTGTGTATTGCTATACTAACTTTATTATTATCACAGAGATTTTTTCAGCATGGCTGTTCTTCTCATTTATATAATAATTAGGTCTGAATTAAGACTAATTATTGGATGAGGTTAAAATTTCTCTTACAGCATAAATGGATTCTTAGCTTTATGAATAAGAAGTGTTCTCATTTTTCCCGAACATAATATTTTGAGTTTAAAAGACTGCATGCAGGAATATATCATCAGCTCTCTGAAACTGATACTGTTTTCCCATCCATAGCAAGACCTGTCCAAAATTTCTGCTTGAGTTTTGTATGCAGTGAAATCATCACCAATGTAGTTTTAAAGAAACATTTCCTGTGCAGAAATGTTTTCCCTAAAGTTTTTGTTTGGTTTTGGTTGGTTGATTGTTTTCAGCAGAGCATATTGTTAAAAATGTCTGCATCAACGGGCAGTGCATGTCTACATTATTTATGTCCTTTTATCTGCAGATTGAAATCACAGATAAATCTAACATGCAACAGATTGAATCCCGGAGACATTGAGACTGAGTTGTTTTCATTATGAGATTTTTATTCTGAGAAAGAAATGTAAACTTCATATTATGTCATACAAACATGGCTTTTCTTTTTTTTTCCCTTTTTTTTTTCCTTACTCCCCCCACCCCCTGATACATCTAATAAATGTAATATGGAGTACTATAATTTATTTGCACTCAAGTAACACTTGAAAGATGAAAGCTGTATTATTGCAGTTATTGCATGAATAGATAACAAAAATATGCCCCCCAAAGTTTATAATTATTCTAGGAAGAAGTTCTTCATAGAGAGAGTGATTGCCCATTGGAATGGGCTGCCTGGGAAGGTGGTAGAGTCACCACCACTGAAGGTGTTTAGGAGAAGACTTGATGCTTGGTACCATGGTTTAATTGATTAGATGGAGTTGGATGATGGGTTGGACACAATGATCTCGAAGGTCTCTTCCAACCTGGTCTATTCTATTCTATTCTATTCTATTCTATTCTATTCTATTCTATTCTATTCTATTCTATTCTATTCTATTCTATTCTATCCTATCCTATCCTATCCTATTCTATTCTATTCTATTAATTCAAGTAATGAAACAGGATTTGGATATTCCATACAAATAAGATAGGCACATGGGAGAAGTGAGACTTTGATGGATATGGGAATGTGTGTCACCAGCTCACCCAGGTTGCTTAATCAATCCAAATATTTCAAAATTTTAGAAATAAGGCAGTCCTTAAAATTATGAGATAATTAATAAATATTTGAAGTATGATTTCCACATGAAAGAAAAACTTTAAAGGAAATAGAAATATTTGAATATATCATTATATATATATTATATATATATGTATTTATATATATAGTTTGTTGTACTACTCACTTTCTGTCTTATGCAGTTATGTCAAAGGACAAATCAGGAATACAGTATTGAGCATCTCCCAAAAACCTGAGGATTCAGTAAATGTTTATTCCATTTTGGAAGTTGCTATAGAACTTAGTTACTCTGGTAATTTTTTGACTACATTATGATATTGACTACATTGTGATAGTCTAGAATACTTATTGCAGCAAACATCTAGTCCCTTCGATCAAACACAAATTGTGCTGAAGTGTGTTGTAAAGAAGATGCTGGGAGTGGAATCAGAAAAAAAGAAAGAAAAAAACACCAAAAATAATAATGTTAGTCATTTTGGATTTTAAAAGAAAGTAATTTTTGATTGCAGATGGATTTTTCTAAAATATATTGTCCTTAGTAAATGATGAGATGTGAGAGAAGTGTTTAGATATGTAGCCAAGCGTGAATGCATATCTCTGCCACTAATAGAGTGGGTTTGGGTTTTTCTATTTCCCTATTTTTGATACAATCATAAGACTGCAAGTCTTAAAAGGTGATTGAGCAAATTTTCCCACCGTCCCCATTTTTCTCTTTGGCTAGTCTTTTAAAATAAATATGTTATGACAGACTTTTTCTGTTATGGAGGGATATTTGCCCTCTTATCCCCTTTCCATTCCCTGATTTCCTTAAACTGCAGAACTGAACAATTATTTCAGTCAGTGAAGTACTGCAGCATCTGCATTCTTTTTGTTGAAAAATTACTATCTGCTGAGGTTGAAAATGATTTCCATTTAATTTCCCCTATTTTCAATGAAGGTGGTAAACAAAAAATAGTGATTTTCCTGTTCAATGTCTATCTTCAGCTCCACTGCTTTTCTTCTCTTTTCCATTTCACTTTTTCAACTGGTAAATGGGAGGAATAAAGGAAATAGACAAAAATGAAAGAAACAAAAAACTGGATAAAAATCATCAAAAATGAAATGTGCATACTTTGTATATTAAAATAATTTCAGTCTTTTACATTCTTATTTTTGTCCCACATGCTTTTAGAAAGCACATGGTTCAAGTAGCCTACTTATCTACAAGGTTAAAAAAAGAAAGCAAGAACTGGGTTAAAGCATCGTTAATAATACAGATTTTTTCTATATTTTTAATCAATGTCCTAAATTCTTATTCACTGACTGAAAGTCTTTGCTACATTATCATTGCACAGTAAGCTTAATAAATCAAATTATTTGCCTCTGCCTACTTTGTAGAAGATAAGGCATGCATCACATCAATCTCCTTAATAAATAATAAGAACTCTGCCAAGAACTGTACACGAACACTGCCAAAGTACTATCCACAGAGAGGGCTCTTGATGGTCAGGTTTACAAGCATTTATACCTTTGGAGATTTGAATTATGCTTGCTTGTATAGCACACAACAAAACAATAACTTAATTCCATCATTATACCTGTGTCTTGCTAATTGTCAGCACTACATTTACAAAGAAGGGAAGATTATGATTTTCATGTTCTCCTTTTGGCTTATTTCAACATGAAAACAAGATCTGAGCCATGGAGACAAAGCATCCTGACAAGTTTGATAGACTTCAAAACACAAGTCTGCGTGGATGAAGATTTCTGCTTCTATGTATAAAAATACAGACTGGAGCCTTCTGTTAAAATCTAACTGCCTAGTTTCTTTCTCTTTCAAAGAGAAGCTGGACAGAAGAGCTGATCACAGTAAAACAGAACTTCACTGATGTACTGTCAATTCAAATTCATCATATGGAACCTATCATTTAATGTATCTTTCTAAAGGCAATTAAATCAGAGGACAGAGAATTCACATTTCCTAAAGAATAGAATATAATTCTGCATCTTAATTTTACTATATTCTTGATTGTTCTGTATCTGGCTTTAACAATTTAAAAAATAAATAAATAAATATATGTACTTATAAAATTTTAGATTAAAAAAAAATAGTTCTACCACCACACTTTGACCTGCAATAATCTTAGACACTCATAGAATCTATCACCTTCTGAATAGAAAACACACCAGACAAGCATCCTCTATATTACAAAAATGATTCACAGGCTACTCACAGCTGGATAGCTTGATGCTGCCAATTTTTTTAAGATTATTAGATTCTAGTTAGATACTGGAAACACCACAATTCTTTAACCCAGCTTTTGTGTGTAAATTATATGTTTTCCAAAATATCAGCATTTTCTATTTTGAGTTTGGATGAGTAAACCTGTGTTTAACACAGTAGGCAGACATGGTGCTGTCAAAAGCCAAAACATACTTAGTTCACATTTTACTTCTTTGGGAAGAATATTTCACCATAAGGCCCTCAAGGAGCACTAGTACTTTGTAAGGGACCAGCACACAGCCACCTAATAATGTAAGATTGCTCATTTTGTAATACCTGAAATGATTTCTCATTTTTTTTCAGTGACCCATAAACCAATTCAGTGAACTGAGTCCCTGAGTTCCTCTACCTTGGGAATCTGTGGAAGGAGGTCTTGACTTCAAACTGTCATTTCACTCAGCTGAAGATCCCAGAAAGGAACTTCCTATTAGGTGACAGAGGCTCCCTACACAGCCCTCCTCCTCCCACCTCCAAGAAAGAGAAAGAAAGAAAGGAAAGGAAGAAAGGAAGGAAGGAAGAAAAAAGGAAAGGAAGAAAGGAAGGAAGAAAAAAGGAAAGGAAGGAAGGAAGGAAGAAAAAGGAAAGGAAGGAAGGAAGGAAGGAAGGAAGGAAGGAAGGAAGGAAGGAAGGAAGGAAGGAAGGAAGGAAGGAAGGAAGGAAGGAAGGAAGGAAGGAAGGAAGGAAGGAAGGAAGGAAGGAAGGAAGGAAGGAAGGAAGGAAGGAAAAGAGAGAAAGAGAGAAAGAAAGAAAGAGAGAAAGAAAGAAAGAGAGAAAGAAAGAAAGAGAGAAAGAAAGAAGAAAGAAAGAAAGAAAGAAAGAAAGAAAGAGAAAGAAAGAAAGAAAGAAAGAAAGAAAGAGAAAGAAAGAAAGAGAGAAAGAAAGAGAGAAAGAGAGAAAGAAAGAGAGAAAGAGAGAAAGAGAGAAAGAAAGAGAGAAAGAAAGAGAGAAAGAGAGAAAGAGAGAAAGAAAGAGAGAAAGAAAGAGAGAAAGAAAGAGAGAAAGAGAGAAAGAAAGAGAGAAAGAAAGAGAGAAAGAAAGAGAGAAAGAAAGAGAGAAAGAAAGAGAGAAAGGAAGGAAGGAAGGAAGGAAGGAAGGAAGGAAGGAAGGAAGGAAGGAAGGAAGGAAGGAAGGAAGGAAGGAAGGAAGGAAGGAAGGAAGGAAGGAAGGAAGAAAGGAAGAAAGGAAGAAAGGAAGAAAGGAAGAAAGAAAGAAAGAAAGAAAGAAAGAAAGAAAGAAAGAAAGAAAGAAAGAAAGAAAGAAAGAAAGAGAAAGAAGGAGAGAGAGAAAGAAAAGAAAGAAAAAGAAGCAACTGAACTGTGGTATATTGGGTTGGTTCTCTGTTTAATACAGAGTAGAGGAAAACAATCAACTGTCCTTAAGAAGTAGATATCTTTTTTAGTATTCAAAGTTTAGCCAGAGGAGTTTTGCAGCCTACAAGAGCTGTTGATCTCATTTTCAGATGTACAGAGAGGGAAATGCATGGTTTATCTTCCATAAAGGTGCAGAGCTTCAGTTCTGTTTTTAAACCCTTGTTCATCCACTATAAGGAGGCTGAGGAAGTTGCTGCTTCCATGACAGTTCAGACAGCCCAATTCCAGACACATTTCAGTATAAGTGCAAAGCTCACACTTAGCCATGTGCAGTGCATGCTGCCATCAGGAATAACCCTGGACTGGCAATTTATGAAGACCTCATCATGAGCATTGAGATCTGAGTCCTAAGATACACATATGCTGGGGTTGTTAAAGGAAAGAAGACCAAAGTAAAAAAAAAATCTTATGCAGACAAGAGGAGACTCCCAGCTTAAAAGCACACATTAAAACTCCATTTAAAGCATATTTTCCATTCTCAGACTTTCTGTAATGTTTTTCTGCCTAAATGGAAAGGTTGTATACTGGCTACCTGTATATATTGCTTATTTTAAATGTGTTATATTCAGTCAAATTTCTTAGTGTAAACACTATTTTCTTGTGGTTCCTCTTTGCCTTCTGAGATGATGAAAGAGGCAATCCTGGAAAGACTAGCATCACTGGACAAAGATACCTATTTCTCCATTCCTGAGTGTTGCTGTAAGCAGCTGAGTTGGCAGTTCATGTGCCTTGAATCTTTTTAACAGATCCTGCCTACAGATGCGTAGCTTGACCCAGAAATAGCCCTGTGAGTATGGAAAAAAATGAGTTAATCTTCATGTCTTGTACTTGTCTTGGGGCTCATACCAATTTCTGTGCTGCAGATTACATGGCTGGGTACCTCTGGGATCCCTTCCCAATTTAGAAAGGCCAAGAGAGCAGTGTATAAAAAATTAACTCTCCCTGGCATGTGATTCATGACGTTGCTTAGCCATATGTTCCTCCTCCATCTTTGTCTCCAAGACAGAGTAAGAGAAATATTCAGTTCAGTAGAATCTGTGTATATCTTTACTGTCAGCTGAAATTTTCCTATTTTCTGTGGTACAGAATTGATGCTTTGCCCACCAGCTCCATGAGAACGTGTCCTAGAAATATACTCACTTCTGTAACTGTACTATCATTTTATTACAATTAATTTTCACTATCTTTCTGCTTTTCCCTCTTGTCTCTACTTATCATATCATTAACATCCAGTAATACATGTTTTTCAGTCAAGTACTTTGGTGAAAGATACACCTGTGACTATGGGAGACCAGCTATGTAGGATGCCAAATGTGGGAAATATCACAGCTGTTGCATACATGTGTTTGTGTTGTTGCATGTGTGTTTTGGTGTAAATCATATCCTAAGATTATTTCAAGTATTCGGCCTTGGTCATTGCTGGAGACAGGATACTGTACTTTAAAAAACTATACTGGATTGGTTTGACTGAGTAAAGCAGTATTATGTAATTGTGGACAAAATAAAAAGGGCAAAATATCTAATAACTCTTTCAGCTTTTGCTTTTTTATTTACGTGCTGCCAATTTGTGGTACTGTCCGTTGTGAAAAAAGACACAGTAATGTCTTCTGTGGGAAAGGTATCCTGGTAGAAATGGCTTCATCACTGAAAATTTCAAAATGAGCCACAGGTCTGTAGGTTTCTATTGTCCTTCCAAAAAAATGGTAGGTAAAGAAAAGAAATGTCATGCCCTATACTTTTTTAGACAGGAGAAAAGCAGAACTGGATTTTAGTCCTGTTTCTCCAGCAGCTCCTCTGCCTAAATTATGCATTTTCTTAAATATCCGCATTTTCTATTTCAGGTTTCAGCTGATAACCTGTGTTTTTGCACAGCAGGCAAACCTCATGCTGTCACAAGCAGCAGTGATACAACCTCACATTTCACTCCCCTCCATCCCAAGGAGCTCTTTGCTATTCTATTATACCACCAGAGATAATGCAAAGCTTTGAATTGAAACACCATAGATGGCAGTGATGCATGACAACCCTTCTAACCAATGAACTATACTGCACAATTGGGCCTACTCAGCCACATCAGCCCAAGTTGAGATGAGATAATTTCTGTAGAGAAGTGTCAAGCTGTAACACCTCCCCCAGCTAAGGAGCTGAAGGATCTGTGTGTTTCTTCTTTGAGAAGATGTAAATGCACATGTCAAGATTGCAAAAATTTATATATGCACTAAGTATCCTTTGTGCTATGCAATTCCCAAAACACCTTGGATGGGAGTGGGATTGCATGTGTTCTATGAATTGCTTGCATTCTAGAGAACAGGATCTTGTGGGGAAAGGTGCTGTCATGACTTTCTCATTGCAGAGCCCAGAATGGCTATACACGCTGTGGGACCGAGTGCACAGATACATGGCAAAGTAAATCTTAGAGCAAATGATGGCTATTAACATATTTTAAATCTTTTATGAAAAATACAGATCATAAACAGACAAAGTATTTGCTATGTAAAGTATTCAAGGAGACTTTCATTTTAATAGCATCCATTACTCCCCTCTTTTATCTGCAGAGCATTTTTATGAGGAAAATTCCCTGGTTGATAATGTCTTTTTATACAGTATTAAGATGATATTAACTTCTCCTTTGTGAGAGAAAAAAAGAAAATAAAAAGTAGCTGAGATGGCTAGAGCTGTATTTGTTGTCTCTTTTATTGGAATTGGGGCCTGTTCCCTCACAAGAAAAGCCGCACAAGTGCATACACAAAAGGAGTGGGGAAAACAGCAGAGATAAAAAAAAACAAGCTTCTGTTTGGACTTCTGATTGACTTTGATTTGTAACACTGCTGCTCGAGAAAGCCAAGCACAACACATAGTCTTATCAGCCACTCCATGACCTGGCAAGGTTGAACTAATGTCAAGCTGTTTAAGACATTACTATTACCTGCCTTTCTGGTCACAGGGTTAACAAAAAAAAAAAACCAAACAAAAAACCCAACAACCAAAAAACCAACTAACAACAACAACAAAAAGAACCAACTAACAAAAAGAAAAAAAAAAAAAAGAAAGAGAAGAATAGCTGAGGTTCAGCAAAGCTAAGCAGATTCTATTTAAACAGAAAAAGGGAGGTGAACATGATGAAAGAGAGGGCTGAGAGTTACATAAGGGGCATGAATCTCATCCTGTAACTGACTTTAAAGACTCAGTCAAAACTTGTGGAGGAAATTCTGTTGTTGCACTCTTCTGTGACTCTCTTGTCCACTCAACCCATCTCTGCTCCTCTGATTTCTCAGGATCACAAGCACATAAATATAAAAATGTAACTTGCAGATTCTGAGCTCCAAAAATATGGTAAGCCTGGCAGCTGAAATGTAAAATGTTGTTCCTTTCTATTTCGTTGTCCTCTCAGCAGTACTGTCAAACTATCATTGCCAAGTATGGCAACTGGCATAATATCCCATCTTCTCATCTTTTTATTCATCTGTTAAAGTTAATTTTTGATGTGCCACTATTGCTTCATTTCTTTCTCATCTTTGTTCTTCTAATTTACCAGAAAATAAGACTCATCATCCAAGTTGTCAGGAGTTCTCCTTGTGGGAACGAATTTGTTGCTTATGTGTGACTTTTATTGACTTTTGGAAGAATGTTTTATAACATGTTGCATTGGTCTTTTGCTGTCTTGATTGAGACCGTGGATTTCTTTGCTGCAGCCCAAGTAAAATGAAAATTCCAGTCTTATCTGCAGTCCTTATGCAGTTTACCTAAGATCCTCTTACACTGGGTACCCATCTTTCATTTACCTATGAGAAGTATGACTTTACACAATTATTGGCAGGATGAGAAGTGGAAAGAGTGCAACTACAAGAGAGGAAAACAAGAGGCTCTATCTCTCCTTATGCATTTCATCCTTCAGCAGAGATGAGTTTATTTTGTGTACCTCTTTATTAGTGTGTTACAGAGAATGCATTAATAGATAATGTATTTCTAAGGACAGGAAAGCATGGTGGACAGCCAAAAAAAAAATATGCAAGAGACTCCAGACTCTTTTGTGTGGTACTAACTGACTGTAATGTCAAACTGGGAGAACCAAACCAAACCAACAAAACCAAACAAACAACAGCAACAGCAAAAAAAAAAACACCACACAAAACAAGAAACAAAAAAATAACAAAGCAACAAACCTTAAAGAACCAGGTTTCTATTACGTCAGGCTTAGGGAGCTCAGATGCCTTGGTGGGAGCTGTTTAGGAGTTTTTTAGAGAAGTTGGTGTCTCCTGGGTAGAGCGGATCTCATTCCTCTTCTAAGCAGATCTTCAAAGAGCTGTCAATTCTCAGGGACATTATGTCCTTCACATGGCAAATATTTTATGTGAAAATGCAATCCCACTATACTGAAAAACAATCTTGTCAGAAGATTCAGATAGTTGTGTATTTCTTACTTTACCTCAAGTAGGGAGGCGGGAAGTACATTCTATTTCAGGCTTTATGTTTAAAAAAAATTACATTTCCACCTTTGTAGCAACTGGGGAATAATTGCTTAAATTTTCTAGTCAAGTGCTTCAGTACTGAATCTTTTGTCCTAGCTTTTAAAGATTTAGATTTAGAGCAATAGTCACATATTTAATCACTTTGTAGTGAGCTATCTCATTTAGTTTTTTCTGATAAGTAAGACTTTTAATATCTTTACCTTTCTTGTTGTTCCTTGTTCAAAAGAGAGTAATTAGGATCCGAAATGAGACTGTCATCACATAAAAAATAGCCTGTTTTTCTTAGGACATTTAGCAGTTGTTTTCCCATTTTCATAGACCTACCTGACAATAAGGAGAAATTAAGTGAAAGCAGGAAAGCAGTTAAAGGAGTAGGTCTGGATCACATAGTACATTTCTTGTTACTACAAATGACTACTATAAAACTGGCATTGGATGACTTTAGTCCAGCATCTACTTAGAAGACAGAGGGGGTCAATAAAAGGGAATGGGTCATACATATTTATGCATTTCTAAATGTTAAAAAAAGAAACTGAGTAGAAACATTAATCATGTAGTAACTGTAATAATTCCTGGTCTACATTGGTTGTCAGACTAAACATCAGTTGTAGTAGGTAGCTGCAGAAAGAAAGATGTCAGAGTATGATTCTATGAAAATAAACATGAAGGAGTAACATAAGAAAGGGGCAGACAGAGAAGGAAGGGAAGACTTATATGAGACTCTCAGAACATAGTAACTATGACTATTCCTTTCTCATTTCTGTCTAAGGAGTGGAGTTTTGTGTTGGCTACATCCTGTCAGTCCTGTTTCTAAAACCACACAGTGAGGAGACTCCTTCTTCAGTAGGTGAATTCTTTTTCTACATTTTTCTTCATCTTGAAAGAAATCTGGAAACCATGTGTAATGGAAAAAAGCAAAACAAAATAAAAGTTAGCAACATGACTTGTTCCACTGCACTTTTCAATATTTACCTTTTTATTCTTTAGTTGCCATTCTTACTTGACTAAATTTGGGTTTTTTTTCAGGAAAGGATCACATAGTCAGACTCTTATTTAGAGTCGTTCAGAAAGCTGTTGAGATTTGAATGTGCTTCAAGAACTTTCTTCGATATGTGCATGTTTATTGTACTGAAATTACTTATTGAAGGGCATGATCCAAATCCTGTTGAAGTCAGTGGAAGTCATTCCAATTATTTAACTGGAGCTGGATTCAGCCCATAAGACACTGACCTTTTGAAATTGTTTTTCAGATGTTGAATCTCTCCTTATATACAAAGCACAGACAGTAATGAGCAACAGGTTGTAATGGGACTGAGGGAGTATATAGTGTACATATACAGCACTTAATGAAACACATCATTCTATACCTTCATAAAGCATTTCCCACACTAACTGTTGTTCACATAACTCACAAGAAATTTAGATTTTGGAAATCCCCCCACAAAAATATCCCAGCTGTTCTATATACTGTATCTTATAGCACTTGCCATTGTGTGTAGGAACGGTAATTAACCCAAAGAACATCATATTTCACTGCCATAAGTTAAATGTCAGAATTATGAATTTTAATAGCATAAACAACATACTTAGAAACAGTAGGAGAGTTAGAGATGGAGTATTCTTTGAAAACACATTTCACTAAGGGACTGGAAAGCTCAGGCAATTGTTACAAGATACCTTGAAGTCAACATTTCAAATTCTGTAGTGTCTAACAAATAAGTAGTATCCAGCTGTGATGGGAGGTACTCAAGGACATAATGTGGTAGATCTGACTGCACATGGAAGTAGTCCTGTCTTTTCATAGTCACTCACTATTATTCATGAAGAGCCTAATTCCTTTGTGAATTCTATTCTTGAAATAATTGAAATACGGAATGTTTGTCCATTGAGACATTTCAGGGTTTTTAACAAATCTATCTCAAGTTATAATGAAAAAGAATACTGCACAGCTTTCAGTAGTTTATGTGTGGGTTTTTGTGTGATGTTACTGTTTGTATTTACAGGTTTTGTTTTATTTTAAAAAATAATTGAGCAACATTGTTTTTGTTCTCTGAAGTCAACCTTGAACTTAGTGCTTTTCAAGTATTCCCAGTCTCTCTCCTGTTCCACAAATGTTAACTGAACTTTCACAGATTGCAAGAGGTTTTGGCAAGTTAAATGGAGTTCAGTATTTCAGAATCAGGGAGCACTCTGGCTATTGGAAATCCACACCTCAAACCGAGGTGCCTCTTACTCTGGACATAACTATTACAGGGTCAGGAGAGCAACTCAGGAACCTCTGCTCCAGCGTAAACACTTGAATCATGAAGGATCCTGACACTGCAGAAGGCTGATGAGAAGCTCTGGAGTTCATTGACATCAAGTTTGGTGAGCCTCTTGCAGAGATGTGTATTCTGAAGTCCAGTATTCAGCAGGAGTTAAACTGACCTGTCAGACTTCAACTTATCATTTCACTGAAATTAAAAGTGCCTTTCAATGAGAAATATCCAGCCCACTCTGTTTGCCTTTTATTACTATGTGGTCTTTGGTATCTTTACAGGAATGGGGAATATGTTTCTATATAGTACTATCAGAACTGAGACTAAAGTAATTTGGTAGCCACCAAAAAATGGCCTATGCACTTAGGGACACATTGCCTTATTTTCCAATACAAAGCCTCATCAGAATTCAATGATGAAAGTGTAGATGATTTTAACAGATCTTGCATTCTAAATGAGCAATTCTGATTTCTTGCCTAGTACTTCAGAGTGCTTTACCTAGACAGCAAAGAACTCAGGGCAGAAAAAGAAGACCACGTAGATGTGAAGGAAAGGATAAAAGAAAGAAAGATTCTTCAGGGAGAACTTTGGAGGTCTCTTCCAACCAAAATCATTCTGTGATTTTACCATAATGGTAGGGGCATTTATACAGAAGGCATTTCAAACTCATTCTGGAAATCTCTGATAGAAGATTAATGTTCTTTCCTAAAGTTTTATGCTTTAATTAAATGCTCTGCTTTCTGATTTTGAAATCTTCAACTTGAAAAATCACGACTAAATACCACCCACTGTGATGAGGCAATGTACATTTTGCCAGTGGCTCTCACAGGAGTAGTTCTGAACTTATGACTGCTTGTTCTAAAAAAAATCTCATTTCTATATTTCCGTGCAACCTTTGAGAAGCAATTCTTAAGACACAGGTCATCACAACTTCCCTCTAACAGCAACATGGCACAAAAAGCATTAAACATGACTTGGCAGTGATCCCTTTAAAGGAGGGGACATGCAAAGTCTTCAGTCTACATTTTGAATTTCTTATTTTACTTCTTTTATTACAATTCTCACTTGAGTTAGGATTTTGAAAATGAGAATTCTGGCTACTGATAACAGAAGCAATTATTACTGTGACTTCTCCAGGAAAACAAAACAACAACAACAACAAACCCAAAACCAAACAGATGCATTGTTTTGCAATTATTCACCTGGAGAAAAAGATTTTCTCAGCATCATGAAAATTATTTGCAAGATGAAAATTACTAAGTAGCACATCTAATTTTTCCAGTGATAATTTTATTCATTGTCTTTTTCTCCTTGCAGTTTCTCCTTGCAGAAAGTACGTTTCTAATATGGCTTCCGGTTCTGTCCTTATGACCAAGTATGGAAGAAACCACTACAAATCCTCTCTCCAATTTTGAAAATCACATGAAATTCTTAGCACAAGCTTATCACATGAGTTTCTTGTGACTGTTCCATAATTTTTGCTAGAAAGAGACCATAAAACATATTTCATGTGGATAATGCTGTAATCAAAGAACTCGCAGCATTATTAACTGATTTACAGAGGTTTAAAATTTATATTCTTGAAATAGGATGTTTTTATTACAGAGATAATAGAGCAGAATACGCCATAACAAAAAGAGAGGGGTTTCCAGTTTTATTAGTTACAAAACATTGACAGGTCAAGCTGTACATTTAGAATTAATTTTAACACATAGTATTAAAGAAAGAAGAGAACCTTGAACTCCTTCATTTTGATTTAAGTGGAATATCTGTGAAAAATGCACTATGAGTACATTTTCTCCATTGAAAGACATGCAGTTTCTAAACACTGATAAACCCTTCTGATCCTACCTACAATGTTACATTGCAGAGGTTCCCAGTGGCAACCCTTTGTGCCTAAGTTCTTGCTATTTACTTACAATAAGGTGAGATTAGGTTTTGAGGTTTTTTCCAAAAGTCATTTTTTGTAAAATACATCAGGAAAAGTAGCTTAACTATGAGTCAGGAAAGTGCTGGGTTCCTCTAGGAAATTTGAGGATTATGCGTGTGTATAAGTGCATAACCACGTATTTGATATTCACATGTATTTTGTGGTGATCTTATCAAAATACAGTTCCTGGTTGATAAAGCAATATAAAATTTTGTATAGCCACAAACAATTATTCTTCTTTATAACTAATGACTGTTATCCTCAGAATTTAATCCTTGTTTGAGAAAATGATCAGATTTCAGAACAGAATCAGATCCTTTTCTGTTAAGATTATATCCTTTTAGCAACGGTAAAAAAATGATCAGCTGCATCACACATTTCTGATCCTGTTAATGACCAGTAGTTATTTCATTCCAATGGTTTATGGGAAGACCTAGATGCCTCTACAGTGTGTATCATAGATGTCACCAAGGAGCATCACGCAGTACCTGATATAGTATATTGTCTTCTATGGAGGCAAATAAGTAAGAGATTTTGAAAGCTGTGCTGTGGATATAAGTCCATTTCCATAAGCTTTTGATGAGACTTTGAGCCTGTAATTGTAGTTCTGATTTTGGTTTTTTTTTTTCTTAAATAAACCCTAAAATATGATAATAGGGATCTTTTCCTTCAAGTTAGAAAAGTAAGGTGTTCTTAAGTACCTGTTTAACTTCATTGCTGCAAGAGAAACTTCTGGAATTTTTCAGAGGCTAAGTTACTGTAATAATCAACTAAAGTGAAGGGAGTGGGTATTAATACATTTCCATCCCAAGAGTGACCCGTTTATCAGAGAGTTATCCTGGGAACATAGGTCACTGTGAAATCCCTTCTCATTTTATTTCCCCTATATATTAAAATTTCTTTTCATCATAAGAAGACTTAGTAAGAGCAAAGTTATGCATCCACTTAAACGTTTTGCAAGACTGAGGACCTCTTCACTCCTTATTTAGCCTAAAAGTAATTCAGGCAGATCTGAAAAACTTAGAAAAAGAAAAGCTGGAATCAACAGGGTTCTTAGCTTTCACACTGAATAAATTTATGCTGGAACATGGGCACTGACATTTCATTCTTAGCTGTTGTCACACAATACTGCATATCAGATCAAATGTAGCAATTAAAAATGTTTTGAAACTGCATTTCCTAATCCATAAATTACCTCAGAACAACCAAGTCAACTTCCTGTTTGTGCTTAAACTATTCACAGCTTCAGCCGATGTCCTGCAGTGTCTTTTCCAAAGGTCACACCGCAGTTTTCGATTCACACAGTTGATTAAAAATATAAGAATCACAGTGTCCTGGGAAATGATCTGCAGTAAAAATAGATCAAACTACCTGCTGCTTCCAGAATAAACCAAGTTACTTTCTCTTCTCCCCATCCAGCTGGCATTGATGATCTCAGAGGTCTTTTCCAGTCTTAATAATCCTGTAATTGCAAAAAGAGCTTATATGCATGTCTGCAGAAATCATACCACTAAACTAGTGAATTGTATATGAAGTATTTGGTTTATGATTTACTCTTTTTTTTAGAGGACAGCTTCTGTAACTGATATAACTATGTTCAGTTTAAAATATAGTTTAGGGAAACCGAGCTACAGAAAACTAAGAGTACCTACATTTTACAAAGACTAAGCTCTCCTCTAATTCTTCTTCAACTGCTGAAACATGCTTTTGTATAACTGCTTTCAAACCAGATTGTCATAACGTTCTTCATACTGATGAGCATCCTCCCCAAAGATCTATTTGCATTTAATGAAGTTACTATGCAAGAGACCATACAGAAAAATCTATGTAGTCTTTTCTGTCTCTCAATATTACGTCCTTCAACATGTGTGGCAGGATAATTAAACGTCTGCTTCTATTCTCAATAATAAAGTTGGTGTCCAACAACCAGAAATTTTGAAACAACATTTACAGCATATGGTGCAAATTTCTGGCCCCAAATTAGTGAAGAAGACATGCCATGGTGAAATACATCTCTGTCAAATTACAAATTCCTTTCAGAATTCCTTTCCATTTTTAATCCAGGAACTTCATTTTATGTCATGAGATCAACTCAACTAATCACATCCAATCTAAAGCAAGATTATTATATTTTCCTTAAGAGATATTCACATGAAACCAGATTACTATAAATAAGAATTCACAGTTTTTATCTTTCTTTCTATGTTGTTCAAGGAGAGGTTAATGCAGAATCTCCTAAAACGGAGATATCCAAATAGGTGAGTGAGAATGTGGGGTGAGGGTGAATTTTTGTAGTTCAGAGCCTGATCTGTTGAGTGATTCCTTGAAGCCTCTGCTTCCCAGAGAAAGATTTAATAGACTGAAAACTGGAAAATCCTGACTAGACTTTATCCAGATCCTGTAGCTACACAAATTAAAACAGGGAATGTAGTCTTGAAACAATTTATAACAGACTGGTGAGCATTTTGAGTGGGAATGGGCCAAGTTTTAAGAGCAAATCTAACACATGTTCTCTCAAATGTAAATTGGATCAAAAGATGTTCCATTTTACTTACTCTACTGCAAAATGACATTCTGGTTTATTAGCAATGCAGGTCTTGACTAAAAATTTAGTATGATTTTTATCTTAAGAGTGACTCTGTGGGGAACTTTACATTTCTTTGATGACTTTCATTATAGCTTCAGCTATATTTAAACTGAATTATCATGTACATAGAACATTGCATTCTTCTTTAAAGCACAAAGATGTTAGAACAGATGGAAATACATTTTTTTTTTGTTTTTTTTTTGTTTTTTTTTTGTGATCCCTCACTGTTACTATTGCTTGGGCCACTGGAAAATAAAGTAAATCCATGTACTGGTAAACAAATAGTGACTTTGATCTACTCAGGTCTGCTTTTGGAAACACATAATAATGGTCAATTTTTGCTTTCAGTGACAATTCAATCCCCTCAATTACATGCATCAATCCTGCTGTGGGATCTGTCAACGCAGAGCTCCACAAAATCTCCTTCACCAGGCCTCATTTTATCTTGATTGGAGCTGAAACACCCAGTTTGCTAATGAATATTATTAAGCTGATAGACTAGACGTTAACACAATCATTTACATGGGTATTTGGTGAAGCAAATGTAGTAATTTACTCTAATGACTCCATTACTGTGCTGAACATTGGCAAAGTATGCTCTGTCCCTTTCAAGATCTTTGCCTCAGAAGAAAAATAACTCCAAGTGTTGATATTCTGGTCTAAATAACCATTCTTATAAGTTATTCTCCTAAAAAGTATGGATTTTTTTCATCCCCATTAAATATATTTTCCTTGGTTAACACAACATCTCAACTTGCAATATTGGAAAAAGAAGCTTTGTAAGCCTCTACTTTTGTAGTCTTACAGCTTAAAAATAGCCACAGCAATCTTTTTTGCCACTATATTTTCTGAAACTGTGCTGTGTAACAATATTATATTGTTTTGATAACTCACAATTGCAAGTCTACTTTCCTGATCCAATTTCAGCTTGATATTTCTGCAATAGATCATATCACAGAAGCACTGCATTCAGAGTAAAGAGTTAGCATAGTTTCTGTATTCAGGGTTCTGCCCACAGATGTTGAAAATACAAATAAACTCTTTAAAAACAGAAGTTGTGGTAAACAGATATTTGTCTATCAGGCCTGGAAGCATGGCTGGTTGCATGGCTTGCTGGAATTGCATACATTAGTGTTCTTGAATTTCAGCTGTACATCCACTAGCATACAGTGATGCTGCCCAGAGAAATAAATCAGTTTGAAAGTAACCTACTTCTTTCTTTCAGATTACCATTAATAACATTTTGCTATTGCAAGATTAATGCACCTTAGCAGACAGAGTCAGTGAAACAAATTGTGTTGTCTGTGCTTCAGCTTCCAGTCATGTTACTGCCTTTTTCTGAATTACTTATGTATGTATATATTTCCAAGCAATTTTAGAGCTAGGATGTACAGCACAGAAGATAGGGCAGATATAGATGAAGCAGTAGCAGCAAAGTAGTTTTCCCAGTATTTTCCTTCTAAGATAAAGGGAAATCTTTGTGATTAAAAAGAATGTCTCTCTTCCCACTGAAAACTAGAGTTAATTGGATACATTTTTTTTCCTGAGAAAGAACAGAAAAATACCAAATCACATGGAGAGTATCATCCCAGTACTTTGTGGATTTCCTAGTACTTTGATGAATAGCATGTGAATTTTCTGACAGTTCTGATTTCTAGTGTCCTGGTATTACCACCGTGCAGTCCTAGGGCTCATAGACTTGTTACAGAACAGTCAGGACTCTGCTACTAGGAAAGTCTTTTTAATCAAGTAAAGCTCCAGATATGCCAGTACCTTGCCCAATTTCCTGCCTTAATGTCACTGTAACATTTATGAGCATTTTTCTATCTTTTTCAACTCTACTTGCTCTTGATGTGCAAAGTCCTATTTAAATAAGAACACCTCTATCTGAGGTGTTCAGTATGCCCAACAGTGCCCAACAGTGAGGGGTTCTCTGTACCTTCACAGAGGCTGGCTGGCCTCCAAAGCTCACAGCTCTAAAGCTAGAATTCATGGACTCTTATGGGTTTTCATCCACTATGAAGTATTTCAAGGCTTCCAGACTGCTTTTTGTGACATCAAGACTTGCTGGCAAAATTGGTCATACAAGGTTCCATGGCACAATTCATCTGAGCAAGTGTGGAGCAAGGATTCAATTCAGGGTTAAGGACATCTAAATGAAGGTGCTTAGAGGCACATTTGAGGCCTCACCTTCCCTTGTGTTTTATGGAGAACTACTCAATAGATTTTAGCCTGCCACACTCCTTTAAAACATTTCCCTGATCTAGATTATTTCAAATCTCTTGCTGCTATCTATTCAAATACTGATCTTCTGTATGCCTTCAGAACCATATTGGTCTCCTTATCTATGTAACTTGTCACTTCTCCCGGTCAATATGACCACCACTGCAGCTGCAAGAGGACAGCAGACAGTAAAAGGCTCTAAAATTAAATGGGTGAGAATGAACACAAAAGAATATTTGAATCACTTTGATGTTGTAGGTAGCATTTCTAATTTCAAAAAACCTTCCAGCCCTTGGTAAAAGCGCTTCTGTGAAAGAACAACAGACCCATCTGTGTTGTTACAAATGTTAACTCTATTTGCAATGAAGGTCCAAGAAAGGCTGGGTAATATTTGTAAGAGAGGAAAATAATTAAAAAAACATAAATATTTTCTTCTACTGGCAGCAAATTTCTAGAGGTTCATCATCTCATTGGATTACATAGTTAGGCTCTTCTTTCCTTACTCTCTCACTCATTCCAGAAATCTTACATTTTAATGTGATGTAAGAGTCTTACCTACTGAGACTGTCTTCTGGGAAATTTAAGATGTGGGTCTGTATTGGGGCTGAGCTGAACCTCAAACATATATTCTCATCTAAATAAAGTTAGTCTGATCTTCATAGAAAAGACAGACACTCTACTATTTGTTTTGTAGGATTTTTCTTGGGAATTTCAGTGCAGCCTTCCTGTCCATGACTCCTGACTCCTGATGATTTTTAAGTGTCAGTTAAATACCTAGATGTTATTTGGTTTATAACTGACCATGAGTCACACTGATGACTATGCTTAGGCTGTTGGGAGAAACTAATACCCTAAAACGGAGGTGTTACTAGGTTTTCATCTTTTGAGGACAGACTGCTCTAGATTATAGCTTACCTGCACATCTAAATCCATCCTACCTACCTCTCTATTTATCTGTCTATCTATCTATCTATCTATCTATCTATATAAATCCATCCAAACTATCTATTGACACAACAGATAGTTTTCCCAGAAAATAAAAAGAAGAATTTAGGAATTTTTAATAAGTTTAAGGAAGTTACATGGAGAATATTCTGCCTTCTAGAGCTATGTGAAATGTAATTAAATATGAAAAGACATATTGTCCCATTTTTAAACTATGCTTTTCCCCAATACCTTCTCTACCTTGCCCAAATTTGCATCTTTCTGTTTTTATGCATTTCAGGGAAAATAGTTACCATTAATGCAGATGTCCAAATTAACATGACTTTTTACATCCAAGACATATAGACTCAATGCTTCCCCCCTCTTTTTGGGATACAACATCTAATTTTACTGGAAAGTATATGCACTTACTTCACTCAGATTAGCTTATATTGATGTCTGTAATAAAATATCCCAAAACATGAACTGCTACCAGCTTTGCATTTCATTAGGACTGCTTTGTGTGCCTCTGATAAGTGTTTGCCAGCCTAGATTTTACCCAGACTGTTAGAGTCAATGCCTCTGATATCTTAAAAAACAAAACAAAACAAACAAAAAAACCAACACCCAAAACCAAACAAACAAAAAAAAAAAGGGTGGGGAAGCAGAGAGGGGAGTAAAGTAAAAAAGGAGTGTTAATCTTTATTAATAACATGTCTCCAGGCACCAGGTTTATGTCTCATAAAACAGCTTCATACTTCCAACAAGATCATGCACTATGGAACAGTGCTGTGTCACTGACTTAGTGCCTGCTTCCCCCTAATTGCAGCAGCAGTGAGCTGCTTTGCAGTTATGCTATCTTCTGGTGTGAATCAGAACTCCTTGCAAATACAAAATTCTCAATTACTTCACTTTTTATGAAAACTGTTATATTTTCTATAACACATAAAGGCCACAGTCAAGAGACTGTTGCAAGTTATGCATCTCATCAGGAATTCCTTGTTCACTTCTAGTAAATGTTTTCAGTTGCTCTAGAACCTTACAATACTCTAGCAAGAGGCATCTTTTCTCTAAACAATTTGTGATGCCATTGGAGAAGACAGACAATAGGAAGCAGATAGGCCCAAATAATTCACAGGATTACTAGATATGGGTACAAAACTAAACCAATATGCACTTCAAGCCACTTATAGTTTCATAGTTTCATAGTTTCATTCAGGGTTGGAAGGGACCACAAGGATCATCTAGTTCCAACCCCCCTGCCATGGGCAGGGACACCCCACACTAGATCAGCCTGGACAGAGCCTCATCCAGCCTGCTCTTAAACACCTCCAGGGACGGGGCCTCGACCACCTCCCTGGACAACTCATTCCAGGGTCTCACCACTCTCATGATGAAGAACCTCCTCACATCTAGCCTGAATCTCCCCACCTCCAGCTTCATTCCATTCCCCCTAGTCCTATCACTACCTGACATCCTGAGAAGTCCTTCCCCAGCCTTCCTGTAGGCCCCCTTCAGATACTGGAAGGCCACAATTAGGTCACCTCGGAGCCTTCTCTTCTGCAGACTGAACAGCCCCAACTCCTTCAGTCTGCCCTCATAGGAGAGGTGCTCCAGCCCTCTGATCATCCTCGTGGCCCTTCTCTGGACACGTTCCAGCACCTCCACATCCCTCTTGTAATAGGGGCTCCAGAACTGGACACAGTCCTCCAGGTGGGGTCTCACCAGGGCTGAGTAGAGGGGGAGGATCACCTCCCTCGACCTGCTAGCCACACTTCTCCTGATGCAGCCCAGGATCTGATTGGCCTTGTGGGCTGCAAGTGCACATTGAGAGCTCATGTTGAGCTTCCTCAAGGTCTGTCATACCTCACCTCTCCACTCTTTTATTCCTACTTTCACTTTGTTTTTCACATTACTGACATTCTCCACCCACTCTCATGTCACCTGAGTTAGGTACTATATAATTATATTCAGTGCTCAAAAGTTTAGGAAACTCTGATGTTTGGTAGTCAGGCTCTTAATTTCATAAATTCTGCTTCCCTTTCTAAACATTGCAAGATTGTAAAATTATGTCTTTGCTATACTAGTGACATCAATTTTATTGGTAATGTGCTTTGGTAATAACACCAAGAGCGTAGATGTTTTTGTGTGTGAATGTCAAATGAGAAGCAACATGTGCTGCTCATGAACTGCTCAGAAATTGGTAAGCATGTCTAAGTGTACAGATGTATACAGACACCTGAAGATTATTTCATATATCTCAGCTCTGGATATATACAGCAGTGAAATGTGGAGTAACTTACTATGAAATAATTCAAACTTAGTACTTTGCAAAAAAAGGGTGGGTGGAAATCATTATTTCAAGTAATTTTCTAAGTTAGCCAACTTCTACTTTTTTTTTGTGTGTTTTTAAATACAACTTTTAAGCAAGGGTTTTTCAGTCTCATCAAGATCAGAAATGTTACTTTAACCTAGGTTTTCAGAACCTTTTTAGAACAAGAAAAGAAATGAGACATACAACTTCTCATGATAACAACATTGGTTTTTAACTAACATCTTATAATTTAACTGCTCTGTGTGAGAAACAAAGAATCTTTTGCATCCATATAATTCAAATGAATGTTACTGCAGCTAGCAATAGCAGAATTCCTACCAATAAAATAATAATTGTAGAGTGCACATAAAATTTCAGCTGATAGATACAGATTGAAAAACAGTAAAAGCTTCAGGCTAAATCCATCATTATTTATTTGAAAGATGTGCAGTCAGATTTATTGAGCTGATTAGAGTGATAGATAATCTAAGATTTGGTAAGACACCCTCAAATTTTCAAAGATTTACAAGTGGATTTAGCTCTTTGCAGCTCATAGGAGTCACACAGATTGAACTGCATGCACTGCTCTGAAAATGTTAAAGAAATGGCCATTGAAAGGGAAATGGCTCAGAGAGTGCTGTATAAGGTGACATGTTGTTTGCATACTATTATATGGAATCACAGGCTCTGCAGTAACTCCTAATGGGGGAAATTTATCACTGCAGAGAGGACCTGTCAAAGCAAAGATGAGGACTGACAGACTGTTTGACAGGGAGGAAAGAAGTGACCAACCAAAGCCTGTTCCACAAATGGAGGACAATATGGAAGAACAGCAGAAAGATATTTATGGGAAAATATGGGCATCAAAAAATATGTCACTGAACAGAAATCACTGTAACAGTGTGGGGAGGGTGGGAGCAATGCACCTAGAATATGCAGAAGGACTGATCAGAGTGAGAACATAAGGACTGCTTTATATATAATGCAGCAAAAGAATATGAGAGGTACAGACCTGACAAATCTGATGTAATGGAGATGAGATTTGCCCTTCTAAAAATTGTGGTTATGCTCTTAGCTGCATGAAAATATCTTTTCTACCCTCGCCCAGGCCTGATCCTACTGCTTATCACCTAGCTACAGGTGTTGTGTCCATGGTGGGTAAACTCCAGGCAGTATCCAAGCACTACACATTTGTTTGCTCTCTCCCTACCCCAGTGAGACTGTGCAGAGCATAGGAAAAGCAAAACCAAAACCACTTGGGGGATGAGATAAAACCAATTTAATAAGAGAAGCAAAGAAAGAGAACAAAACAAACAATATCTCTTTGGTCACTTTGAATCAACTTTCTTCTCAGCGTCTTGTGTCCCTGCAGTCTACTCACTGGGGAGTAGGAAAAAAAGAAAGTCTCAGTGCTAAGAAAGTAGTGATCAGCAATAGCCAGAACACTGGACTGCTATCAGCACTCCTTTAGTCACAAATTTAAAGCACAGCACTATATTGACTATGAAGAAAATTAACTCTGCCCCTGACAGACTCACTACAATCAGGTATATTCATATGGACAGTACCTGTAGCTGGCTACTGCTTTTCATATCACTCCAGCTAAACAAGAGAGTGCAGTTCCAAGCTACATCTTAGCACAGATCTGACATGACTGGCTTTCTACCATTGCCCTGTCACACCACACTGCACTCACCTCTGCACTCCATTCTGCTTTAGAGAAGTCAGTGGAGAGGTTATGCTGCTCAAAACACAATCTAATGTGAGCTTTGACCAAGTATAGGTCCATAGAGGAACATGGAAAAGTCAGGAATGAGAAGGGAAAGAAAGGCAACATATCCTACTTTAACACACATATGAAGCTTGAGACAAAGGAAGCATGATGATATTCTGAGCCACACACCCACAAAACAAAAGCAAGCCCACACATACACAAAAATCCACACTCACAAAACCCAAACAACTACATTAGCTTTCCATTTAATTTGCAACGTGTTACATTTCAGGTAATGGGGAAAGAGTTAGAGGGGGGGGGGGTGTGAAAGTTACAGACTTAGACAAATATGTAAAACACATACTGGATTTGAGCAGAGGGCAGGACTGAGATCAGGAAAAGAATTTGTGAGACAGTATCAAAAAGATGGCAACAGAATAGTGTGACCTGGTGAGATTATGAAAAGCAGAAGTGTAAAGAGAGTTATATATTCTTTTCCCTTTTGACAAATAGGGTTTCTGACTTTATATAGTGTCTGCAAGAGTGCCATCTGGTGAGCCACAATTACATTGCAAAAATGACCTTCCCAAGCAAGCTAGTTAGAATACAGATATTTCAGTAGCTGAACCCTCTGCTTGTTTCTTTAGACCTAAGCACTACTATATGCATTGCACTGAGAAAATAAAATTCATTAGAACTCCCAGGGGAAAAGGCTGGAACAAACATACCCCAAATTTGAATAAAATACAAGCACACCTTTAGCAAACCTTACATAGAACTTACACATGCAAAACCCTGATTATGCTATAGGCATGGAAAGGTGCTTTATACAATAAGCAGAGTTTGGAGGAGTACTTAGATAGGTTTTTAACACTCTAGTTAAATCTTCACTCTAGAGTATATAAAAAGTTAAGTAGTAAGCAGTAAAGGCAGATTCAGTAAGGCTCACACTTTGTCTTTAGAGCTCTTTCTAAATTTAGCTTATTGTTGTTCAGTTTGCCTTCTAACCTTTATATCTAAAATTTGCTGGCACTTCCCCTTCTGACTGCCTGAAACAAATTCTCAGAGCCAAGCTAATTATCTTTGCTGGTTTCATCCTATACAAAGACTGAGAAGAAAATCAGAATTTTAATTAGTGTTGATGATTTCTTCATTATCACAAGGGTAAGTCCTTGTTTCTATCAGTGTGATACAGAAGACTTGTTTTATGTAAAAAAGGAAAGTTTTCATGCAGAAAACTGAAATAGAATTACTATGCTAAGCATCTCAAGAAATGGTGTTGAGAGGAAAATTCTCTTAAGGATTATACAAGTGAAACCCCTGATCATCTCTGGTACCTAGAAAGTAGCGACACCATGTTTACAGCAACATGAAAAGCTAGATTAGGGTTGGACTCGCCCCATGAAATACCACCCTAAATAAGATCCACTGCACTTTAAGCTTTCCTTTACTGCAGGAACATCAGCTGTGAACACACATAAGGTATCCAGATGGGAGAAACAGAGGTCCCATGTTAACCATTTTAAGGAGAGGGTTTGGTAGCTCATTGGTAAACACGGCGATTATGATGCCACTCATATGAATGGAGACACAGAGAGAAATTTTGCCAAATATGATAAGGCAAGTGCTTATCAGAGTGAGGAATAAAGCACACTTAATCTTCCAAGTGTGAGACTAGCCTTAGAGATTAAGCCACACTGTCTTTTCACAGAGACCTTTGACATTCCAAAGCAGAGTCTGCATCTGGGTTAGGAACTGCAAACACTTGAAAAATAATTTCCATAAACAACACTAATGGTCAAATTAATCATATTTGTCTTCATTTGAATGAAACTGAAGATTGCATAAGGGGGTAGAACAAGGCTGAAGCAAACACAAAGTGTTGCCTTTTGAGACACAGTCATTCATTAAAACCATCTATATTGCAGAAGACTAGGAAGTAGCACATGTTGTACCCAGACTGAAAAAGGAATAGATTCTAGCAATAGTAGTCATCATAGGCTTTCCTCAGTACCTGGTATAAAAGATTAAATACTAATTAGAGTAACCAAACTGCATGCATGAATAGCACTTAGGAAGAATTAAGCAATAAAGTTTGGAGGCAAATTCGCTCTTTTGTTAATGCAATAAAATAATTATAGTGTATATATGGGGCTAAAACAGTTTGTTGGAACTTCCTGGAAGACTTTGATACAGTTTCTTACAAATGTGAAGTACTAACAGACAATGGCAAGTCCACTGAAAACCAGGCCAAAGTGGGAATTTGACATAGAAAAAAAGTTATCGGTGAGATACTGAACTTCTGGGTTTGGTCCAATGCTGTTGAGTTTTCTATGTGAAAGGACTACTGGAAATTCTATCAATGTCAGAAATATTTAGGCTCATAGAAAATAATTTTGGAAAAAATTGTGGATATCTAGTAATGATACAGAAGCAGACATAAATATTAGATAGCTTAACTTACAAATGGTTTCCTTGAACCTTTTACTAGGTTTTAAATTAATTATCACTAAAAATAATGAACCATTTAGGAATAAGGATCACTTCAGGTCCCTGAAATAAACGGGACCTCAGGCAAGAATTGTGTTCTATTTCCATTCTCCTTCATTGCTGTACTAAATTTTCCACTAAATCTTTCCACTCCTAGTAATAAAAATAATTCCTGGTTCCAGAATACATTTTGCAGTATCAAAAAGACTGTAGACTCACAATTTTGTTTACAGTTACCAGATTGGCACACACCCTCAGATATTTGCGCATAGAAGTTCAATGTATGTAAATCTTCACTACATGGTTAGGATAGCAGAACTGTTTCCTTTTCAGAGGAATTTGCAGCAAAGTATGGAATGAAGACAATAATGGCAGGGGGACAGAAAACTATAAACTTTAAGTACAAGTGAAGTAGTACCAACTTCATCTGCAGAACAACATCAATGATATCAACAAAAATCTCTTTTTTAACACCTTGGAAATACTGCTAGGATTCATTTTTGCCTCTGAAATCTCAATTGTCTGCTTCACAACTTTGTGCTGGCACATCTGAGTTATTGGAATGGACCAGTATAGAGTTGTATAATTTCAGAGAGAAAATCCATAGTCTAAGGAAGTGATCTCAGTGTTGATGTAAGTTCTCTGACAAAACTTTGCAAGGTAAAAGACTCCGTCATTCAAGTTAAGCCTTAGTTTTGCAATAAAGGCCTCCTATGTAAGAACTGATGAATCTGGTAATAAACATTAACTCTGTTTAAAGAATTCTTAATCCAGTTTGAAAGAGCAAATTACTGTGACAGAAAAAAAAATCATAAAAAAAGAAAGAATAAAGAAGGCTCATCAAGAATAGTGTGGCCAGCAGGAGCAGGGAAGTCATTGTGCCCCTCTACTCAGCACTGCTTAGGCCACACCTTGAGTACTGTGTCCAGTTCTGGGCCCTTCAGTTTAAGAAGGACATTGAGACTCTTGAACATGTCCAGAGAAGGGCAGCGAGGCAGGTGAGAGGTCTTGAGCACAAGCCCTATGAGGAGAGGCTGAGGGAGCTGGGATTGTTTAGCCTGGAGAAGAGGAGGCTCAGGGGAGACCTTATTGCTCTCTACAACTACTTGAAGTGTGATTGTAGCCAGGAGGAGGTTGGTCTCTTCTCCCAGGCAACCAGCACCAGAACAAGAGGACAGTCTCAGGCTGCGCCAGGGGAGGTTCAGGCTCGAGGTGGGGAGAAAGTTCTTCACTGAGAGAGTCATTTGCTATTAGAATGGGCTGCCTGGGGAGGTGGTGGAGTCACCATCCCTGGAGGTGTTCAAGAGGGGATTGGACATGGCACTTGGTGCCACGGTTTAGTCATGGGGTCTGTGGTGACAGGTTGGACTTGATGACCTTTGAGGTCTCTTCCAACCGTGGTGATTCTGTGATTCTGTGATAAGAGTTCAGTATCAGATAGCTTTATACATAAGCTGGTGTTTGCACCTTATTTGAAAGATATTTGTTTCCTATGTAGATGCAAGTAAGTTAGAACTAAATTTTATTGCTAATACTGCCTAAAAAGGTCTGAAAGGGAGACAGAATCAAGAACAGTGAGTCGCCAACACAAGTGTTATGAAAATATATTCACAGTTGTTATAATTATTAATTCCACAATTCTGTCGTGGATGTATACAAACACACCTGTTCTATGTGTATGTGTAGGGTGTCTGAGCACAGGTTTCTTCTAATTCCAGATGCAGTCAACCATGCTGACAACCCAAACACATGGTCATGTCTGTATGAAGTGCTCAAACAGATGCCCTTTTTATTCCTGAAATTTTGTGAACATTTTTCTGGAGATCTGAATCTTCATCTTTCTCATGTGAAACTAGTTTTGAAGAATAACAACTGCCTCAAAATGAGTGAAAAGGAATTCCAAAGCTCATAGTGGTACTGAATAATGGCAATGGCTAGCACTATATGTTTTTCTTTTCTCTTTGCTCAAATCCTCAAAATGGTGATAAGCTGAGAGCTCCCCTGAGAGCTATTCACAGGGACTTTATTTCTGTATTGTTATCACGCTGTACTTCAATCTCAGCAAGCCAAAACTACCATCATCCTAAAGTTAATTGGATATCATTGTGCCTGTTCTTCATCAAGAGCGAGGTTCATGATTGTTCTCATGTTGTTAAAAGGATAGTTCTCAGAGTGTTTATTTTTATGAAACATGTTTTCACTGCATGAAAGGTTACTGACCACAGTTTGAACTATGCCCTATGACTCAGAGAGTCCTTCACTCATGAAAGGTAAATGATTTCTTAGTAGTTGAATATTAACTCCCTACTTAAAATTTGCATTTATGTTCAGTAAAGACTCATTTCCTGGTATTTCTGTCTTGTCAAAGAGACATCAGCACTTCTAAAAACAGAGTTTTAGAAGGCAGCCCTTTGGAGAAGTGTTAAAAATTGATATTTTCATTAAGGTCAATACCTTAATAAAGTTAAGACTTTTCTTAATGGGAAACTGAAATCTCATTAAACAGATGGGTCTTTCCTAAAAAGAAATTTGAGAAAAATAAAGGCTCCTACATGAAATAGGATTCCTTTTTGGTAGAAAGTACGTGTGGATATTTCCACACACACTTCCACCTCCCCAGCCCCCCCCCCAAGGATTAGAGACTTTATAAGAGAACTACCAGTTGAAAACAAACTTTACCTTCACTACTCTTATCCTTGGATTTTGCTCAGTCTTTTATATCTGCACCTCCATCATGACACACACTCCACTAAGCTCAATGAGAGGAAGACTGCATATTGAAGCCATTTCATGTAAAAAAAAAATCATTGTTTATCCTTAACTGTTCCTATAATTCAATTAAATTATTTTATTTACTTAGTGTTTTTTAACACACAGGAAATAATATCCCCTATGATATTTTATTCCAAGTAATAGAATTGTTTTGGTTGGAAAATACCTTTAAAATTATCAAGCCCAACCATTATCTAATTCTGCCAAGTCTGTTGCAAACCCATGTCTGTTACCACCACATGGCTGGTCTTCCAAGCACCTCTGGGGACGGTGATTGAACCACCCAGTGACTAAACCAGTTCCAGTGTTGGTAATCATTTCAGTTAAAAAGATTCTTCTATTATCCAATCTAAACCTTCCATGGTGCAACTTGAGGCCATTTCTTCTAGTCCCATCACTTGTTACTAGGGAGAAGAGGCAAATCCCCACTTCACTACAACCATCTTTCAAGTAATTATAGAGAGTGAGAAGGTGAGCCTCAGCCTCCTTTTCTGCAGACTAAACAGCCCTACTTCCCTCAAGCCTCCTCTCACAAGACCCATTCTCCAGACTGTACTCCCCAGATCCTCCTTCTGGCCCTTCTTGTAGATGGCTGTCATATTTGCCAGTCTCCAGTCATCAGGTGTGTCCTCAGCTAGCCAGGACCACTGACAAATAACAGAAAGTGGCTTGGTGAGCACGCCTGCCAGCTCTCATCATCATTTCCAGGTAGCTAAGAACAGTTTAACAAACAAACATTTCCTGAGATGTTTAATCACTTATTTAGTCAGGAAGAGGCAAGAGCTACTGTTATAAATTTAATCCCAGGTACCAAGTTAAAAAACAAAAGAGTGACCAGCTTAATGCCTGCATCTATTCAGTATCATAGCTAGCATGAAAAGCTGTTAGGCTGTCTTTACATTGATTGCATATATATATATATATGCGCATCATTTTTCACAAAACCATTGCCATAAAATAATCTTTTAATATCCCTGTAGAAAGCATTCCAATAAGTGCAAAATAGGTATGTTTGTTCTAGGAAAAGGCAAATTTGGCTGCTCTCTAAAGGAACAGCACTGCGCTATAAATCTTTTTGGAGAGAAAAAGGCAAATAATTCCCATTCATTATGCTTTCCCTGTATTCCAGTCTTCCTCCTGGAGTTAGGTAAGAAAAAGAAGACAGGTTTGGCTGCCAGCTGTGAATTAAGAGAGGTTGTACTTTGAACAGATACAGAGTTCAGAAAATGTGTTCTCCCCTAAATTTGTGAGACCTGGAACATTGTATATGGGGAATTAGTTCAAATTAGTTTTCATTTTTGAGTCTTTGGGAGGAAACAGAAAACATCTTTTTATATTTCCTCCATAAGGATTGAAAATATGAACATACATGCTTAGACATCTTGTTTTAATTGATGCATGCACATATGCCTTACTCTCTCATATACAAACACTTCACATAATGAATAAATCTTTACGTTAACATCATTCACAAAGATTAAATTATGCAATTCCCTAAACTGCTGCTTCAGAAACATCTCAAATTATTGAGGTTTTCTCTTCACATTTCTATGACTGATTTTTATTATTATGAAAGCGTGTCTAGGCTCTACCATAGGTAATATCTGCATTATAAAATTGGTAGTCAAAGGTAATTCTTGCCTGAAGAGTTTGTAAGATAAACTAATAAGATCAAAAAGAAGGCGAGAAATAAGAAGTCTTGTCTCTGCCCTACAAATGAAAAACAGGAGTAGAAAAATATTGTATTACTTCTGTGTGGGACATATATGACTGAGCCTGAAGAGAAGCTATGCTGAGCACTGAGGATTTATTAACTAAAACACAAGACCATCCTGAATCTCACAACTTAATAAAAAATAAAAATAAAAATTCTAGTCCTTCTGCCCAAGTCTTGCTTTCAAATCTGCCAAGGTTCAACAACTGAAAGCATAGAATACTAAGAAAATTATTTGTATTCTTTCAGCTCAAGGAAAAACTTTTAATGACTCTCTTATAGATTAAATTTGTGACGCAATTTTGACCCTATTTTAAGCACTTTATCTAAGAAAATATCCCGAGATTTCTTTTAGTTTTTCTATACATCTTCTTTGTATCAGTTCATTGTTATGCCTTTTTTTGTCCATGTATGTTCCCACAATTTCTGTAAATCTCAGTATGAAATTCAGAGGGCTAAATCCAGGGGAACAAAGAGTAATAGCTAAAGCAAACATGTCTTCATGTGATTATGTAATAGATAATGAGATATGATAGAATTCTGATACGTATCTATACTTTCCTTTACATATCTGTACTATTGAGGTATATTTTTTAATGTCACTAGTCTTTGCTGTAGGATCCAGAGACTGAATCACGTCTATTTCACCCCTGAAAGCAGTTGTGTCTATTATTGTAACAAAAAAGATTTTTGGGTAAGTTTTCCACAATTCTATTGTAGTTTGGATTTACATTTAATAATATCAGCTACACCATTGTGATTTTCTTTTAAAAGATTGAGCTTCTAGGTCAACATAACAGGCACTAATTACTGATTATGAATTTTTCAGACACAAGCAAGTCTACCACAAGCTTCTAAAACTCATAATAACCTCCATTCTCATTCAATTCCATGTACTTTTCTCAGACTTAAAACCAGCTGGGCAAATGAGGACAAGATACTCATCAGGAAGAAAAAAAAAAAAACCCAAACATTTTGTACTGGTCTAAAACAACATCAAAGCAGGAAAACATAGGAGGAGGAGGAGTAGTGACACCAGAGGTCTGGGCATCTCTTTTAACAGAGCTCAGAGGAGCCTAAAGACTGTACCTTTCCGTAGCTTTAGTGCATCACTGCAATCATACAGGTAGATAATCCTATACTTGTGTAGTCATAAATGATCACACAGGAGTCACCATTGCTATTTTGCTCAGAGCAAGTCTGGAAATTGGTTAGATCTCATCAGGTCTCCAGACTTAATCATAGTCAGTGTGAGTCATCTCAGCCAGTGTCTGTAGATATGAGCTAGTTGTCCTAAATACCATTTATATTTAAATGAGGATAAACAGGCACTTCTAGGTTGCAATTAAGATGGTCTGCTTGAAAAGTCTGCATTTAATCAGAGTTGTGCATTTGCAGGAAGTGTCTGATGCAATGAAAATAAGGATTTGAAATGCCAGAGTTGAACCTCTGGGAGGCAGAGGCAGCCTATCAACTTCATCCTTGCAAAGAAAGGTGAATAAAACTCCCTGATTTCTCTTTCCATGGGGTAGATACCAGTGGCAGGATCCCTGCGATGGTCTCGCTGCTGGCGTACATGAGTGAACAATTTTCACTAGAAACTAATCTTTACTGTGTCAGAGTCTCAGTGTCAATTCTATCTCTGTTTCTTGCTGTCACTGCTATTTTCCTCAGCAGCAGTGCTACTAGCCCTGCTATTAGCCACTGTTGGGCTTTATTTCAGAAGAGGCCAATGTCTTTTTGCTCAAAAAGTTTCAGAAAGGGGCAGCATTAATAAAACAATGTTAAAGGCATTTCTGCTTAAGGGCAAAAGAGATTAACTCAGCAAAGTTATATTGGCCTAACCTAGGCAGGATCCCAGTAGCAGGCTTGGAGTTCACTGATTTACATTCACATCTTAACCTGTGCTTTACAACTGGAGCCCATTTCCAAAAACCTGTCTAAATAGGAGCAATCAGGAAAATGAACCTGACTTAACTAAAAGTGTGACTTGAAAGTGGATTAACTGAGGTGCATTTGAGAACACTCCTAGAAAGAATAAAATTGGACTTGTTTCTGTTTAATTTAGTTCACTTTGGGGAGAGAACTAATTAAAGCTAATATATTTTTGTTCTCAGAAAACATGTTAGCTGTGGAATTTAATGCAATTAAATGGAATAACTTTTAGGGTTATTCCTTGTAAATGAAAGCTATTTTTAAAATATCTACCAGAAAGTCTTATTTCCCAATGTCTTTTTTGAATCATTCTTCTGCAGTAACCACAGCTGATACCTTGTATTAAGTTCTCTTGAAGGACAGAGGCAGTGGGAAGTATTTTTGCTAAATTGAAATTGTAACAAATGGAGAATAGAGAAATTAAATAATCTGGTGCAATAAAGAATGAATGACATTTGTGGTAGCTGAATTAGGTTCCATAATAATGTTCTTCTCCAAACTCCAGAAAATTAGGATTCATACTTCTTGTGGTAGCTTGTAGTCAGATTTGCTTTCAAACTTCTACTAAAGTAAAGACCACAAGGAACTGTCATTACACAGTTGTTTGTCTGTGGGATCTGCATAAATCACTTGTAATGATAATCCCAAAGGAAACTAAGTACAAAGAAAGTCATCCATCCCTTTAACAAATAGAAATGTCCTTGTGTTGAAAGCCACAACATCTCTGTTTTCTCAATTATCCTACCACTAATTTATTACACATCTTTCCCCCTTTGTACCTGAGCTTCTCCCTATATAAGAGCAGTGTTGTACATGTTCTTATCTTACAGAGCCTTTTTGACAAGTATCACAGTATCACAGTATCACAGTATCACTTAGGTTGGAAAGGACCTCGAGGATCATCAAGTCCAACCTATCAACACAGACCCCATGACTAGACCATGGCACCAAGTGCCACGTCCAATCTCCCCTTGAACGCCTCCAGGGTCGATGACTCAACCACTGCCCTGGGCAACCCGTTCCAATGCCGAATGACTCGCTTGGTGAAGAAACTCCTCCTCACCTCGAGTCTAAACCTCCCCTGGTGCAGCTTGAGACTGTGTCCCCTTGTTCTGGTGCTGGTTGCCTGGGAGAAGAGGCCAACCCCTTCCTGGCTACAACCACCCTTCAGGTAGTTGTAGAGGGCAATGAGGTCACCCCTGAGCCTCCTCTTCTCCAGGCTAAACAATCTCAGCTCCCTCAGCCTCTCCTCATAGGGCTTGTGCTCAAGGCCTCTCACCAGCCTTGTTGCCCTTCTCTGGACATGCTCAAGTGTTTTGATGTCCTTCTTAAACTGAGGGGCCCAGAACTGGACACAGTACTCAAGGTGTGGCCTAACCAAAGCAGAGTACAGGGGCACTATGACCTCCCTGCTCCTGCTGGCCACACTATTCCTAATGCAGACCAGGATGCCATTGGCCCTCCTGGCCACCTGGGCACACTGCTGGCTCATATTCAGGTGGCTGCCGATCAGCACCCCCAGGTCCCTCTCTGTTTGGGAGCTCTCCAGCCACTCCGACCCCAGCCTATAGCTCTGCATGGGATTGCCGTAAAGTATGCAGATGCTGTTTATTAAGCTACACTTGCAGTAGTTTCAATGCTGCAGTTTTCCATAATAAATAATTTTAATATACAAAACCAGTCATATGCATCAAAATGTTCTTTAATTTGTGATATAAATATTGGAATGGAATGGAATGGAATGGAATGGAATGGAATGGAATGGAATGGAATGGAATGGAATAGAATAGAATAGAATAGAATAGAATAGAATAGAATAGAACAGATGAAGTTGGAAGAGACCTTCAAGATCATCGCGTCCAACACATCATCCAACACCATCTAATCAACTAAACCAAGCACGCTATCAAGTCTCCTGCTAAGCAACTCCAATGATGGTGACTCCACCACTTCCCCAGGCAGCACATTCCAATGGGCAGTCACTCTCTCTGTGTAGTATTTCTTCCTAACATCTAGTCTGAACTTCCCCTGGCGCAGCTTGCAACTGTGTCCTCTTGTTCTGGTGCTGCTTGCCTAGGAGAAGAGACCAGCCCCTGCCTGTCTACAGCCTCCCTTCAGGTAGTTGTAGAGAGCAATAAGGTCTCCCCTGAGCCTCCTCTTCTCCAGGCTAAGCAATCCCAGCTCCCTCAGCCTCTCTTCATAGGGCTTGTGTTCCAAATCTCTCACTAACTTTGTTGCCCTTCTCTGCACATATTCCAGTAACTCAACATCTTTCCTAAACTGAGGGGTCCAGAACTGGACACACTGTCAACATTTACAAAAAGATAAAAATTGTCCAGGAATATAGGAAAAATAATCATCTCAGTATAAAACAGAATAATGACAATTATGTAGAAATGTTCATCTTTAATCTCTTTCAGGAGTTTCTGGTAGGTTGCAGAAGTCAGACTATTGTTTTTCTCTCTCTTCCTTTTCTTTTTCCATTTAAAAATCTTTTGGCTTCATCATAATCAACACAATGTATGTGCAATCATGAAAAATAGCCTGCAGCTCTGCTGGATGAAGCATATCAGCTTGTTCCACAATTTTAGAAAATTCTATTTTATGGCTATCACAATTGCAATAGAGAAGCAGCATTGCAATGAGAATCTGTCTGAGAAACATGCATACCTCTATCTTGATGAAAAGACTAAATGATGACAAAACAAGGTCCTTATCAAATCATTAAAAAAAAAAAAAAAAAACCCCAAGACAATAAACGGGTATGATTCACCAGGAAAGCACTTAGATTGTATTGTAATGCTTGTTGTTAGAGAAAGTAAATTGGCAAGTGGAGAAAAACACAATCTCTCATACACAAGCAAATCTGGGGTTATTTCATGGTGTACAAATTGATCCTTGTCCCTGTAACACCAAAATGTAAGTAAATACAGAAACAAATTCCTGACCTTTCATCCTCTTATTGCAATCTTCTGACTTGTAAACTTCCTGTCATCCTGTTACATTTTGGGTGAAAAGCACTATTTGGGTTGATAATAAAGACTTTTCAGATTCTTCACCTCTGTTTTCAGGGCCTCATTATCCTTATTTATGGTATGTAAGGTCTCTAACTTGGCAAGACTCAGTAACATTTTACATTTTACAAGTCTGGAGACAAAGCATCCTGTTTTTCCTCTACACATGTTTAGTACTGTCAAATCATTAGAGCTCTCCCAAGGGTATCCCTCCTTGCCAGGTTTGAGATCTTATTAAGATTTGCAGGAGAAGTTTGAGACTGGTGAACAGCAGTGGAAGCTTATTTCCCAAATGAATTTGCACCACACAGCTAGGTCCCCATATTAGAAGTTAGTCTTATTTTGCTGAAATTGTTGTTTCTTAGGTCTCATAAAAAATGATAAAAAACAGTGATCAAAAAATGAGCTGAAAATAACATGGAAAACTAGACAATAACTGAGAAAGGGATTAAACTGAAAAGTACACTGGTCTGATTCAAACTTCACTGAAGACAAAAGGATGCCTAGGTTGAGTTCAACAAACTCTGCACCCAGCTACAGGGGCAGAACAAGTGTAAGAGGCTTTGAAGCCCACTGACTGTGTGGAACTCATACTGAAAAACATTTCAGTCTTCACTCCCATTCCTTATTCCCTCCTGCCATGTGAATCTCAAAACAGCTCTCAAGTCTCTGCAAATGTAGACTTCTATAATCTCCCCTCTTCCAGAGAATTACTCAGACAGAACTCAAGATACAGCAGGAAAAGCCATCCAAGTAATAATGATCATAGAAAAACATGCCAGGAAAAAAAAAAAAAAAAAAAAAAAAAAACCAAACCCAACAGCCACTTCCCCTTGCAAGATCACATATTTCTTCTTCCTGGATATCCTTAAGAAACCGAAAATGTAAGGCTGAAAGTGACTAAGATTGTTAACACAAATCATAGTGGGAGGTAATTCGATAGGACAATGATGAAATCAGCAGGTCTGGGAGAAGATGCAGCTCTCCATCCTGAAAGAAGTAGGACAGTGTAATAGTGGTAGATGCCCAGCTGATGCCCATGGTTAAAAGCAATGTGACTGCTGAATACCAGCATATGAGAAGGAGGAATGAAAGGGAATCCTAGCAAATGGAACTGAAGTGGGGGGGTGCAGATGCTATTTTTTTAACTCATTCTGTCCTTCATTGTGCTTACACCTTCTCTCACTTTGGTATCTGCATATATTCATGAAGACAACAAGGCACTGACTCCTGCTTTCTGACTACAGTCTAACAGCAGATATTCATCAAATATTTAGTAGTTCATTTTAGATAATATTTCTGCAGGTTGCATATACAACTGGCATGTAAAAAAAGCCCAGATTAAAGAGATTGAAACAGAAGATGTCTGCTGATTTTCCTGTGCCCAATATAGAAAGTTCTGAAGCTGTGGGAAAAACATGGAGACAAATCTATAGTAGGCTGATGCATTAAAGAAGGAGAAGTGAAAATTTCACTGTGAAATCAAAGAAACACAAAGAAAGTGACCTTTCAGGACAGTGTAAGATGATTTCAAGTTAAACTGGAAGTCCATTTCACTCTGCTGTAAGATTTTAGCCTGGATTGTTTCATTTTATAGTGAATCTGACTGCAATATGCCTTCATAATATACTTAATTCAATGTAAAAAAAAAATCCCCTCCTTCATTCCTGGATACCAGACACCTCTTTAATTCCTTACACTTCCAGGCCCTGAACTTCAGCAAGTGATAGAGAAAGCCACTAGAACAGTAGCTGATTAAAGTCCATTGGAAAGCATCTGTTCCTGTACCTGACCCACTAAGGGCTCAGCCATGGGCTCTGTCACTTAGCCAGTTAACTAATTTTTTATGATGTTAAATTCATGCTTAGAGGGTCTTGCTGTCGATCTCTCTTTCAGCTTCCCTCCTCTCCCCAGAACCATGAGGGAGTCTGCTTCCCCTTTACCTTCACTCCATCTCTTGCAAGTGTCAGCTTTGTCAATCACATTGAGATGATCCAGCTCATGAAAATGTGTCACAGCAACCAGAGTTTCTGCTCTGACCTTCAGCCCTGCCCTCTGCTGTGACAAACAAGTTTCATTTTCCACTCAGAGAAATCTGTTTATTTCCAGCAAAATATGACTTCTTGCTTCCTAGGAGTAAGAAAAAAAAATAAAAAAGAAGAAAAAAACTCTAGCTGAGGAAACACTAATTTCCTGATTTTACTTCACTTGTTGTTCAGGTCTAGGTACAATTTCTTTGGATACCAGAATAAAACTTTTATATGAATCATTAAAATTGGAACAGGAAATCGATCTTCCAATTAGTTTTTATTCCTTATTTGCTGGGGATGTGAGTTTTCATACAGAAAATGTACTGTGCAGAGCAGATTACAACCAGTAACAAAGAAATAGATTTTTGTATAAAAAAAGGTACTATCTTTTCTTTGATACACTTATGCAGGATCTTGTTATTTGCTGTCCATGAGCACTCAAATGGCATCTGTGTATTTTGTAAATATCCTGCAACTGAAGATTGTTCTTATGCATGCTAATATGTCCAAAATTCATGATGATATCTGTACCAGTTAGAGGGCAATGATTGTGGATAGCTACTATACAGCACTGTAAACTGAAAGTTTCAAAGTGTCCAAATGATTCAACAGCTGAAGGGCCAGACCCACCTCTGAAAGAGATAAAGGTCCAGGAACAGAGCTTGAATAGATGAGATGTATTTGAGAACCTCACTGAAGGCTTAAACACTGAGACAAAACTACTTCTCATCTGGCTTTAACCTGGAAGTTTCCCTTAAAGTAATCAGTTCCACTCTGCACATATGCTATGCTGAACATGTGGAAGCTTTTATGCCACCATAAGCTATTGTAAAATGTATAAACAAAGGACAGTATTATCTTAGGAGGAATGGGAAGTGTGGACAGATAAGCCAATACTTCCTTTTTATCTGGATGAGCTCTTTCTTTACTAAGCACTCAGCCTCCAAAACTGTCCTGTCCACTATGTTTCTGTCTAAGCCTATTTTAATAACTTTGGAGCAAAATTCTGTATTCTCCATAACAAAAATGCATTTACTAGTCATTCTTATATATACCTCCTCTATGGAAGACTTACTGAACTACATGGTGAAAACTGGATAGTTCATACATAACCACTGCATGTTGTGATTCCATAATCCATGATCACACCATAAAACTGTTTTCTGAATAGTTGCAGATAGCCTCCTCTTGAATTTCCTTGGGTAAAACATGTTCTAAAGAAATGTATAAATATCCACTGAGCACCTACACATTGCTGTTTCATTACTTCTGAATCCCAGCACCTAATCTTGCTTGTATGTCATGTACTGTATTACAAGGAAATGAAATGCAATTCAGTAAATTATCCACTTCAAGTTGTAGCCATTTCAGTAGATAAAATAAAGGCCCTTTATCTTCTATTTGTTTTAAATCCCACTAGAATGCCAGCTTTATATTTAGTCTTAGCATGGGCTTTGCTGTGAATCTTCAAGAAGGGTCCTCAAGTAGAGTTATAATGTGCAGAGCTGTGTCAAACAAAAGTAATCTCTGACTCTTAACACAAACATTAAATATTGCACATCTAGTGGCAGCAGCACTGTGTCTAATTCCTGGCATCTGAGATTTTAGTAACTAATAGTAGTGAACCTTAAAATTTTACTGTTGGTTTTAACAATTATCTAATCAGAACACTCCAGAAAAAGGATTATCCTTAAACTGGGAAACAACAGCCTGCAATGTGTGAACAGCTGGAACCCAGCTGAGTCATGCTACATCACATCACCTTGGACTTTAGGCTACTTATCAGAATATTAACAGAGTGGATTTCTTTTTAATCTGTTTGTTTTAAGACTCCAGAATTATTAGCAATTGTTTGATCTACCAGTTAATACCAGTCACTATGAGAGACTTTGGGCACATAGTGTTCCATATGAGTGCATTATAGCCCCTTGTCTTTGGCCCCTGACAGTGTACACAGATCAGTACTTTTCTGCTGGCAATTCTTGATGTCAGACACCTAATCCTGTGCTTAAGTAATTCTGTTAGTTCTGGTCTGATGTACAAAAGTGCAGAAATTTCATTTTGAACCTATCCACTCCTCCTTGAAACCAGCCTGCTTTAAATGAGATGAACAAATAAAAGATCAAGTGTGCAATTTTATGCACCCAGACTTGGAAACTGTTTATTTTTCCAGAAGAAGGATGCAGAAGAAGGGTGTAGTTTTCTGAGTGCACACTATTCCAGATAAACAAACCCCTACCAGCGCTTATCTTCTTGAAATATTTTACAGAGAAATTTAACATTAATAAAAGTGCTTGGCATTCAGCTCCTCTGAGAAACCCCTAATTAGTTAAATAATTACATCCTAATACATAACCACATACATGTTTTGAAGAAAAAGAACAGACAATATTGCCAACTAATTTCCTCATCCATCTGACCTTGACATTAAAGGCCTTTCATTTTCCTGGCTTACTCATCTTGTATATTTCAGAGCAGCACTATTACCAAAGTCAATGGAAGCACTGATACAGGTAAGTGATACTCAAGATATAAGACTTGCACTGTAAAGCCCTAAAATTATCAACAACCTATGGGTGAAAAGTAATGGTGTACATAGAATGGTGAACTAGCTTTGACATGAGAATTATATGTTTCCTCTGATGAAGATGTTCTTCTAACCTACTTGTGGAACAGAAATTGCTGGCATCAAGAAATTTTTGGTGGCTAAATTCCAGATTACTGTATACTACAGTTTAAAGGGAAAAGTATATGTTCTCAGAAAACAGTAGTTCACAATTAAATAGTCTTGCAAAGTTCACACCTGTAGTGTATTAATAATTAGTACTGTAACTATTCAACCCCTAGGAGAGAAAAGTAATTTCCTCTTTTAAACATTAGTTGACTTGATCCTAAACCAGACATTTCTGACTAAGCCTAAACAAAAGAATTATATTATATACATTAAACAAGGAATATTTAAACTTATATCTGATTCTTCACTAGGAACACTGCTGCAAGTGGACTAGAAAATTAAGCTTTTCATATTTTCTTCCCGGTGGAAGCTATGTAAAACAGAATAATAAATGATTGTCACTTCATTTCAGAACATAAAATTAATCTCAGAAAACAGAAAAGTCATGAACAATATTGCAGCAGTATTTCATGGTTCACTGGTTATTATCACTTGCCAACATTAAGGTCACAAAAGAACATTTCTCATTTGTTGCCTAGAGTATCTGTGACTATATTTCTATTGTCAAACCTAACCTTTCAGAGAACCACAGAGGGGAAAAAGGAGAGGAAAAAAGAAACTATGTAGAAGTACATTTTCTTTTGCTGCAGTATGTGTAAAAAAATAATGATAAAATTAAAAGCCTCAAGCTTCTGCAGATAGAGCAGGTCATAGACTTTAAATATTTAGTCCCTGTTGAGAGTAAAGCATTAACAAATAAGTTACCAGCAACACTAGTTGGATTCCCTACAGCCTAAACCATAATTTCTCAGACCATCACTGTTAGCCAAGGCTTCATATAATTCAATGCTTTGTTAAAATTGGCAATGTGGAGAATAAATTACTTTGGGGTAGGGGGAGCAGGGAGGTGGGGGTGCAGTGGTGGTATAACACAGAACCAATTATATCTTGGTCAATGATTTGACATTAACCGTGGCTGTTGGTGTACACAAATAATAAATATCATATTTATGGTTAATCCAGAGCACAAGTTCAAGAAATTTGTTCAAGAGAACAATTATCTATGCATCAGGTGTACACAGTTCTGTCCTTCTATGCCTCTTGAATGAAAGACTGAAACAAATTTATTTTATCAGTTTTATGCCTAATGGAAAAGTTCCCCTTTCATTCAGTCATGGCATTTATCACTAATTGGTCATTTTAGGTTTTGGGAAGGACTCTGCATGGTGAAGATCCTGTAAGAACTATAGCTTCATTTCTACTTGTAGTTACTCTGGAAAGACACTTTCAGTCTCTGTAGAATGCTCTCAAATGAAGACATGTGAGTAATAGCAATATGCACCCAGTCCTTCAAAGCTTAAGAGCTATCTAGGTCATGTAATGCAACAAAGAGACTATGTTTACATTAGTAAAATTACACTTTCTCCACATTATTCACATGTCAAGAAATAGCCTGAGTTAATATTATTAAACTCTTTTGTCCTTCAAAACAAAATGTTTACATGCAGACAACTGTTTGAGAATGGTCCTCAGCTCATGTTAACTCTCAAAATAAGCACACAAATTATTTGGTAGAGTGGTAGCTTGCACAGACTACCAGCATGACAGAAACACTTCAAGCTATCTAACAACATGCTCAGTTGAACTGCAGTGTCTGGGAAGGCTCACTAGCACTCTTTCCTTTACTAATACAGCTGCAGACAGAGTCCTCCAAACTTTCAGTGGGGTCCTTTATAATGTCTTTAAACAGTTTTACTAAAGAAAAGCAAGTACAAAACAAATCCAATCCACACTGTCTCCCAACAGAAACTACACCAAACTGAGAATTAGTGAACAAATCTTTCATGTTCTGCATGTATAAGTAGACGTAACTCAAATATTAAAAGGTCATACTTGAGTTTGTGATACTAGAACTTTAAGTATTTGGTAGACTAAAGTGTCTATTTCCCCACTGATGTGTGGGTCATTTATGAGAATCATTCCCATTTCACCGTATCACTGTCAAACTCCTACATCATAGAATATTGTTATTAATTCAAATGCCATCTGTGAAAAGACCAGTCAACAGATTATGCTGCAGTTTGAGGATTGGAAATAAATCCCTGAATACTAAACAGGCTCCCCTGTTTTGATTATTTATTTATTTTTAATATACTAGAATATTCTCCAAAGTGACATCCTGACTGAGATGCAGCAGTGGAAGGATAGGGGGAAATAAACAATTAGGCTTCTCCCTCTTAGCTGTTTTCTATTGTGGGGTCATGAACTCTTTCCCCCTGACTAGCCTCACTTTGAGATGAAGTGATTGCCTTGGATATAAAGAGTGTTTGTGTTTTGACAGCTTTCTTGATCTGCTTTTTCAACCTGAGCATAATGAGCAAACAGCAATGAGTTGGCAAAGTGTTTCCAATTAAGCATAGAGGGAGTTTCTTTGCCAGTCTCTAGCAAGCAGTCCTGCCTGAAACCCCCAAGTGCTTTCCTTGGCCAGAAATTGATTTTGAAAGCAAATTAATTCTTGCATTCAGCCAAATTTTAGACTTTTTTTTTTTTTTTCAATGTACTATTGCTGATGTAGCATAAGTGTTCAAGAAGGAGAGGCTGAGGGAGCTGGGATTGTTTAGCCCGGAGAAGAGGAGGTTCAGGGGAGACCTTATTGTTGTCTACAACTACCTGAAGGGAGGTTGTAGCCAGGTGGCGGTTGGTCTCTTCTCCCAGGCAAGCAGCACCAGAACAAGAGGACACAGTCTCAACTGCATCAGGGGAAGTTTAGGCTTGAGGGGAGGAGAAAGTTCTTCACAGAGAGAGTGGTTAACCATTGGAATGAGCTGCCCAGGGACGTGGCGGAGTCACCATCCCTGGAGGTGTTCAAGAGAGGTTTGGACGTGGCACTTTTAGCCATGGTCTAGTAGTCATGAGGTCTTGGGTGATAGGTTGGACTTGATGTTCTTTGAGGTCTTTTCCAACCTTGTTGATTCTATGATTCTAAGAAGGCCACAGTATCAACAGTGATAGCTTTTTCAATTCTTTACTTTTACTTATTTATTTATTTATTTATTTATTTTATATTGAGTGATCTCCAAGCAGTTTAAAACAATTAACCTACGATGGCAATAGCCAGCACCACAGGTATGAAGTACAATGTTTGAATGAATACCAAAGATGTGTCTTCCACACTCTTCCTGTTATTGATTTAAAGCAATGCTCAGTTTTGGGAAATGAAAATAAATGAATAAATACATTTAGAGTGTGTTATATTAAAAAGAAAAAAAAAAATCTCTTAAGCCCAAGCAAATGAAGCTTTGCAGGATGCCGTTTTCCTGTAGCCACTTCGAAGTCTTTGCAGCTGAGCAGCAGAGGAATAAACATTTCCCCATGTTGGGCACAGAAAGCATATAAAAGTATACCTGACCAAGAATTCAGTTGGGAAAGATATTTCATAGAATCATAGAATCAATAAGGTTGGAAGAGACCTCAAAGATCGTCAAGCCCAACCTGTCACCCAAGACCTCATGACTACTAAACCATGGCACCAAGTGCCACGTCCAATCCTTTTTTGAACACCTCCAGGAATGGTGGGTGACTCCACCACCTCCCTGGGCAGCCCATTCCAATGGCAAATTATTCTCTCTGTGAAGAACTTTCTCCTCACCTCAAGCCTAAACTTCCCCTGGCACAGCTCAAGACTGTGTCCTCTTGTTCTGGTGCTGGTTGCCTGGGAGAATAGACCAACCCCCTCCTGGCCACAACCACCCTTTGGGTAGGTGTTTTCCTGAAAATGACATCAAAGTAATCATAAGAATGATTGATCTTTTTAATAAATAAAAGAAAGGTCAGTGTATCTTTCACCATCACATTTCAGAAACAGCTATGCATAATACTGACTTTTCTCTGAAACTTAAGACAGACCATGTTTACCCATAGGTCCATGTTCTTGATATTCATGTTTACTGATAGGTCCAATAGGTTCATGATATTTTCCACAAATTTGTACTGATATTTTGGGTTTCTTTCAATCAAAGAAACAATGCCAGTGTCTTGTCTCTCCAAAACTGAAATGGAAAGTAGTAACTTCATTGAGGTTTTTTTAAACTATCCACAAAGAGATGATTAATTGATAAATGATTGATTTAATCCAAATTTTGTGTCAAACATTTAGGGGCAGTAAGAGTTTTCTCTGCTTTCGTCTAATATTGCATCAGTAATGATCAGGAACCATTTTTCCTCTCTAATTGGATCTAGCCATAAAGTGGGTCTGATTCTTTTGTGCATTGATTAGAAAACCATTCATATTTTTACAAAAAAAAAAAAAAAAAATGTCAATAATGCACATTTCCTGACAATAAAATGCAGATAAAATTATTCTATAATGAACCAAAGAAGAAAACAGAAAAAAACTGGGGCAATCACATAAAATGTTGTCTGAAATGCTATAACTAAGCCAGGTAGGTAAGTTCTGGAAGGATGATAATTAATACTATCAACTCTCCTTCCTTTTGTAAGCCATCCCCTAGAGGATGTTGAAATTCACATGGACACCAACTCTAGTGACTGAATATGTTTTATTCAAAAATTTATGAAAGACCTCTCCATGGACTACATAGGATTAATAAGTAAGTCTCAAGCAGCTAAAAAAATCAATGAGAGGCTGTTCAACTGACCAGAAAACAAGCTTTAAGAAACAGAACAAAACAAAAAAGGCATTTTGCCCTGGAGATAAGATATTCCTCTTTTCTCTCTTCACAAGTTAAGACAGTTATAATTCAACAAGTTCCTATTAAATTATTAATACTGGCTCATAGTAGCAATTGATAAAGCAGCTAAAATGGAAAATTGGTAAGAAATTCATTAACAGCTTGGCTTGAAGCATTGTTTTCCACTGCGAATTTATACCTCCTTAATCCACAACCTGCCAATGTATAGAAGCCAAGTGCTCTAACATCAAATGCCTGTATATTTACCCACCCCTTGACACTGCTTTTGCTCAAGTAACTGTTATGGCAGGATGGAGTTCCCTGATGGAGCCTCAGATTCTGCTAAACTGGTAGCAAATAATTTGGAGATTATTTTCTTTTCCAGTGATTTTCAGGTATGCAGTGGTGAACATAGCCCATGCCCATGTATTTCTCTGCAGGAGGCAATGGACTGGGACAGCCTAAACTCCCCTATGGACCTGCCTAGGCCAGCACCTCTGAGAACACAGTCTCTGAACTGGTGGAAATAGGACCTTGCTCTCATCTCAGGAAAGTAAGACATGTTTTTGAGTGGGTAAAATGTTTCAGAAAGTATTGCAGTTTTGTCAGTGCAGTTGAAACTGCTTGGCTGGCAAGACAGAGAGAGACATATCTGTGCAGACAGTCAATACTAATGGCATCCATACTGCCTTTGCTACGGTTTCAAATGGAGCTTGAGCACTACACCCTGACACAGAGATATAGAGGAAGCTTTTACCATTTCTTAATTGCTTTATCCCACACATCTCTTCCCAGTCATTGCCCCTCCTGCAATATTGGCACCACTTCAGCAGCAAAAGGAGTGAGTTAGTGAGATCTGATTTGGAGTTAATGAATACTTAATTCCCTTCATCTCTTGTCTGCTGAAAAGACAGGACTGTGTCAGTTTCCTCCTGCTGAATAAATTCATAATCCTCAAGACTGCTGGAATAAGTAGGGTTATGTGGCATAAGAGTGGGAGTTCTCCCTTCTTTTGTCCCACATGCACCTGTAGTGAAGGCACATTATGCCCCGATACTGAATCTTGTCCCAGCATGTGGACAAGTTTCCCCTCCTCCAGGAGGAAGACAAAAGCCAAGGCATCAGCCAGGCCAGCACGCACCCAGCGCATGCAGTGCTCGTCCTGACACCAAGTATGGGCACAATTCTTGCTTCATGCTTTCTATAGGCTGAAGCCAGTTGTTTATGAGAGTGCCCATTGGTCAAGCCCAGCCTCGAGGAATCTATAAGTATCACCCCAGTTGGTAAACAAGTTACCCCCTCATTCACTTTGTCTCTGTGCTTGCTCGAGAGAGCAACTCCCGAGCTGCAGCCTTTGCCATTGAGCTTATTGTTGTTAGCTTCTGTTATACATGCACGCATACTGGAAGCCTCTGCATTGTGAAGAAGCCCAGAGGGAGGACCTTAGCGACGTCTGAGCTCAGCATCGCTACAGCCAGTCGTACCGACCGGGAGAGCCCACTGTGGACTGGACCAGCCCCCCAGGGTAAGATCTGCCCAGTTGCCGGGGAGAAGGGACTTGATCGATACCGAGTCCACGTATGCCTAGCCCAGCCATAGCGGGAGAGGAGCCACCACATGTGCCGCTCTGAGCCCTGTGAATCTCAGGGAAGACTAAGGCATTGTTCGTGCCTATACTGCACCAAACCTGGGACCACTCTGAGAGTCCCGCTGCTCCTTTAAGCTCAGTAAACGAGAATCCGCTGCCTAAAGCAGCCGCATTCTCTCCCTGAGGCTGTTTGCATCAGCCCCGAGAATCGCCATGGTTGGGCCGACCCTCGTAGCTTTGCCTGCTGCCGCGTCGTCCGAGCCCACCTACCGGCCACCGTCGTCCCGCCCTGCCATGTGAGCCACGGGCCGACCCCGGCCAGGACCGATCCCTGTTGTCTGGAGGGAATAGAATATCTTCCACGTGTTTTCCATCCACTAGCACTCAATTCAAAGTATCCGCATCTAGCAGAGTAAGCGCTGACGCATAGAAAGATTGTAATATTGCTGTGTATAGCCAGAAGCCGCCCGCGTCCCGCCGAGTCTCCTTCTAGTGGCCAAGCAGCGGAACCGCACCCTTCATGATATAAATATAGAAAGGGTTTATAGATAGTTCAATTAAGTCCTAATCATAACACTAAGCCACTTGTGGAATGTATTTCACGAACATGCACTAGAACATGTATATAAGTTGGTGATTCATCGGTTATTAATAGTTTGATAATTAATACAAATATTTTCATAATTCATATTTCATATTCATAAGTTTAATAACCTCTTCACCACAGCACCAAAACTGAATTTGCATATATGTATGTATATTTTTTCCCCCATATGTACACATGCACTCACACACACACATACATATATATATACACACACATCCATTTTTACCCTCATAAATCCTTGACAGATAGAAATGAGACACTGTATGAGTAATCACTTCTCCAATAGGGCAAAATGAACTTTTTATTTCTGATATCCATGGCTACTATGTCTTACTCACATAACCAGGATGAAACATTTACAGATTTAGTGCCAATAGGGGGTTTCCCTTAGGTAAGGTTGTTAGGGATTCAGCAGTGTAGGATACACATGCCCTGTAAGCTCATCTAGATACATTTTATCCAATTGATTCCTTGCCATTGCAACAGCCTCTGGCATCGTTGGTATTTCAGTTTCACCTGAGCTTACCTACAGTGCATCCATATTTATATCCATCGAGAATTAAGTGCTTCAGCTTATGACTGAAGTCACTGAGTTCAGTATCGGGACATATTTCATGTCATTTCAGTTTTAAATCCCTTGCAATATATAGTGAAATACTTTCATAACTTGAAACACCATGCACTTTCTAAGGCAAAACCTTCCTACAGTTCATGTTTTGACAGTGAGGACAGGAATCCATCCAACAGGAATATTTTTTCCAAATGTGGAATTCAGAAGTTAATGCAGACTGATTTCTTTCCATCACTTTCATATTTACGTCTCATACTGTCTCTCTCTATCATTTACTTCACTTGTCCTTTCCTGCTCAATATACTAAACTAAGGACAAAATAGATTGTTAGTTAACTGTTTGTAGCAGTGGAAACAACATAATGAAAGGACACCCTTTCATTAATGTCTTTTCTGACCATACCTATTGCTTTGCTAATAACATGGGAAACTCTTCGGAGGTCAAAACTCATCCTGACCCTACAACTACTGTGTTGGCTTCAGACTCTTTAATATTCTATAGAAACAAGGAGGGAAGCTGGTTGAAAGTGCTGCATTTCTCTCACATAATTTTCCTTTTCCTCCAGTCGTTGTCAAAGTCTTGGAAAGTATTGCTCTACAGTTGAATATACTTTGGACTCTATTTCTGAACAGCTTGCAGAGACTTCCACATAACCTAATGAATGTTCTACTTGAAGGCTTAGCTTCATTAATTGGCGCTGTGATCTCTTCCTTCCTGCTTCCCTAGAGAAGTGTCAACATTTAAAACTCAAGATTTGTCTGCTCGTATTTTTAGAGATAAATAATTTAATTTAGAACACTGTGAAGTAACTATTCAATCAGAAATGTGATTACAACAGAGTTGATCTCTGTAGCGGGAGGACAGAAAAGCCAAAAACCTAATTGAGGTTTCAGGACTACTTATAATCAGTCTATTTCTCAGTTATCCTGAGCAAAGAGCTAAGTATTGCGGTGACACCTGAGACAGCTTGCGTGTTAAGTTCAACATCGATAGGGTAGGATAAATCTTGTATGCCTTATGACAACACCTGCAGAATAAAAATTTCTGTCTAAGCTATTTATCATGGCTTTTTACGATCAACAGGGGAAAGAAGGCTTTCCAAGGGCTCAATTCATCTGATCTCTTTTAGGTGTCTCTTCCAGGGAAGGATGAGTTACTCCCTTTAAGGAGAATCAGAGACAGATTTCCATGTTGCAGAAGTTCAGTTCCATTCCTGGGACTAGGTTAAGGCTGGATTGCTTCTTCAGTTTATCCACCACATCATACTGCATCCCTCACTGCCATAGTCACACACCCTCTGTTTCTTACTCAGAGAACTGTTCTGGGCATTGCTCTGCAAAAAACACATAACCTTTGTGGTTTTAACATTATTCTAGTAGCTCAGGAAGGAACAAAAAAATCCCCAGCAAATCCACCTAGTCTAACAGCGCTTATCATTCTATGCATGGCTAAAGTGACAGTTTGGCTTTCTAAGGATACATCTAAGAGCACACCAAAAAAAAAAAAAAAAAAAAAAAGAAGATTAAGATAATTTCTGATAGTTTCTAGACACAACCCAGGGTGCTTCTAAAGCTGTCAGCAGCTCTTAAACTGGTTATACTTACAGGTATTTTGTTTTTTAGAAAAGTTATTACTTGCTATTTCATTTTAAGATACTTAAAAAAACCCAAATAAACCACACCTTATTACATTTCTTAAAACTATTCCTGCTTCAGGTGTTCACATAATTCAATGTATAAAATAGGTTAGCATCCTTTACTTTCTTTATTTTTATTTTTATTTTTTCTTTTAAATAGGTTTTAAATTACTGAAGAAGGAAAAGCCGTATATAGAATTCAGGTGATTGAAGAATATACAAGTAAATGCCCTTTGTAGCATAGTGTCAGAAATATAAGGAAGTTACAATAGAGAAAGGAAGGCTGCTACCGGTGCTTGATCAATCTAACACCATCTTGCAACTTTTTGTTTTTTCATGATACATCCTTATGACCTACGAAGATCTCAGCTGTATAGATTGTTTTCAGCTCTGCCACTGTCCACAAAGAAATCTAATGGCATAACAGTCTGGGGCATCTTATTGCAACATGTCAGCCTGCAAAATATAAACGAGAAAGTTCACTGGAATTTATGGCCTAAAGGAAAAAATTCCCTTGCAGAAGATGGTTTCTGCTTGCAACCATGTGTCTCAAATATTTCCCAAAACAAAAATCAACACAGAAGATAGTATGTCATGATATCTGAGGGGGAAAAAAGAGTATTTTTCAGGCAAGTGAAGTAACGCAATCAAAGACACATTTATGAAAGGCAAAAACTATCTGAGCAAAAGCACTGATGTTCGAAGGCACGTGAAGCATTCCATTTTTCAAAATACCAACAGCATTCTCCCTAGATCTACATACAATCAAATAGGATTAAAATGTGCTTGTCAGGCTCATGCATTTACTCCACTGAAATCAGAAGTAAAGCAGATGAAACATAAGCCTCAGCCTCAATGAATTCCGTAGTTATTAGCTAGGCTTTAATTCACAGCAAAACTCTCCCTAATATACTGACAATTAATTATTCTATTTGCTATTCAAAAATTATGGCAGATTACTGTGCGGTAGGAAATATATTGAAGTTCACAATTTTCTAGCTCAAAAATTATATTGAATATGTTTACTCCTTCTGCCCACTTAATATACAATATAAAGTGCAACATACAGTTTTAGATGTCCATGATAATTCAGTCTCCCTGCCACTCTATGGTCCTGAATAAGAGGATTTCATTCTAAACGTGAAAGTATGTTTTTGGTTTTGACATGGACATCACAGAGCTGTCTTAAGACCCTTTTACATCTTCCAAGTGTGCATCTCACAGCCAGTTACTATGTAATCTTGCACACCACAGTCTGGTCACATATATATTCTCAACTAGCAAAAAAAATTAATGAAATAACTATGTCAGAAACTTGCAGAATATATAATTCACAAAACATGACCAAAAAAAAAAAAAAAAGCAAGCATGTGTTTTCACAAGATGCATACTATGGAAAATGAAAATTAATGGGAATTAAGGTCTCCATTAACAGTTTCCTTTTTCTTGCAATTTTTTCAGGTTCTGATATATTCCATTCACTTCTTAACTCCATATATAGAAAGACAGAAGTGTACTCTCTACTTGCTGTTGTTTTCATATCCCTTTCCTCTACAGACTGATCTCCATCTGTTGCTCACAATCCACTGAATCTCACTTTTTCTCTAAGCCAGCATCTTTAATATGTAAGAAATCTTTTTCATCCCGAGAGCAAGTATAAAAGGGAATAAACCATACAAGCCTGATGAGAATCATAGAGAGATTCCCCTGCTGGCAAGACATTCAGTATATCCCAGACTAAAGGCTATCTCAGTACTAAAATGCATATACAGCCACTCACACTGAAAGCATCCTCTGATTTTTCTGCTTAGAGTCAGTTCAGATGCTGTCATAAGGATAACCTGTTGCACTTAATATACATTATTTTTACATACAACATTTTAACCTCCCTTAAAGGGTCTAAGTTTTAGAAAGTTGGTTACAGAGCCAAGTACTTTGAACACAAAGTAGTAATGACTGCAGTACAAAGACGTGGTCCTCCACATTCTATATAAAGAGCAATTCCAAAGTATAAAAAGGCAATAAAGTTCAATGAGATTCCTGAAGGTGACAAATATCTAAAACCAAATAGACTGTTATATTGTAGAATATCTGCACACCCCAATGATGTAGTCTCACACATTTCAGAATATCTTTCCCTTCAATATGTCTCTAAACTAGAAACTTCTTCTGGGTTGTCTGCCTTTCTGACAGATTCTGAACCTCAGCATGGAATTTCCAGAAATCAAACGCTGATCACTTCCACAAATCCATCCTTTCTGGAAAACAACTCATCATTTCTTAAGTACAGTTTTCTATTCCATTTTATTTTGTTCCAAGGTTTTATTTTAAATTAAACTTTTTCCATTGCCAGGGTAGATTGTGTTTCTCTTGGAGATAACTGAATATTCAAGAATCTCAGTCTTTGTTTAAAGGGAAAAAAAGTAATTCTGGATTCAGTGATAAATACTATAAAATTTGTAGGCTCAGAAGTCAGAGGGCAGAATGAATGTTGGGTTTTTTAATGAGTCTTCTTTTTGCCTTTCTCTTTTTTTTTTTTTTTCTACAGAACTGGATTTTGAACAAATAAATTTGGCAAATTTAGCACATATTCCAGATTTATTTTTTTTTCAAATCTGAAAAAAAAAAAAAAAAGTAGTACCTTTCTGTAAGGGGACTCAAATCTTGTAAGAGCCCAGCTTTTGTTGCCAATTTAGCAGGAGCCTGGAGGCTTGACTGCTTCATGCTTTGGCATTTACGGTTAAATTGACATATTTTTTGTCATTATGGATATTTGCTTCAACCTGTGTGCTGTGTGAGACAGGAATAGAAGTCTGATTGTCCAAGTTCCATATGAAAGCAGATTCGTAACAATCACCTCTGCCCTTGCCCTCAGGGGTAGATAAATGTCAGAGAAAGGACCAATTTTAGGCATGTTTGCCCAACACAGGTGCTGAAATATAAACTAAATCGACATGCAATATAACAGTGCTTCTCAGACACAGCATCTTTTGGATATGTGAATGGTTTAGTAGCTATATGGTATGGAGGGTTAGAGGTGTTATGGGACATCCTTATTCAAACCTCTAAAACCTTCTTCATCCTTCTTCAGACCTTGGGCATGAAAATAAACAATGGGTCCATATTATACCTTATCTTGTTCTTAAACATTAACTTTTTGAAGCATATTTATTTCCAACTGCCTTTGAAATTCTGAATGTCCTTTTCTTCAAGTGACAGAATGAGGATAGCTATGAAAATCTGAATGTATATGCGTTCTCCACAAAGCTGAAGGACAAAAATGATGAGCTGTCGTCATTGCATTATCATGCAATTGCGGTGCAGCTTTCTTTAGCCTTGTAGTGCAGGGGGTCAGATAAAACGGGCAGGAAGGTCCTTTTTAATTGGAAAATCCATTAAATAGACAGGAAGGAACGGGAAATGTGTACTATGAGAAATAATAGCATTAACCTAATTTTTGCTGCAGGATCTTATGCTGCAAAATATTTACCAGAAATACAGAAAGCTCAAGGCAAGGGTCAAGCAGCACAGATCTGAACAGACAGTGTACCATTAATATAAAGGATTATAGTCAGCGTATGACTGAGAAAAATACTGTGGATGCTCTGGCAGGACACATGTACAAAAGGCCTCTAAATGAAATCAATGAAGCAAGGGTTTGATAGCTTAGCAGCACACTCTGGCATGGTGCATCTGAAGAGGGGGAAAAATTAAAAAAAAAAAAAACAACAACAAAACACTAAAGGAAAAAAGTAATAAACTCTTGATACCCATGGGCAGATTCCACAGCACTTGAATAAGACAAGTAGAAGAAAGTGTCTGCTGCTGCCCAAAGGGAAATGTAATGACCCAAGTTATGACCTGCCATAGAGAGAGCCTTACAGAATATGACATAAGCAAAAACCTGAGAAGTTATGTGAAACTAAAATAGGGTCTGAATTAAGTGAGGGTCAGCAGAACATGTTGAATTGAGAGAAAATTTTGATCAATAACTGCTGCTCCCTTCCCCCACTCAAAGATAAATTATTGCCCAGTCCACTCAAACCCGAAAATAATAGGTAATGGGAAAAATATTGTGACTGAATTTTTACACTAGCATTGTTTATGCAAAAAAAAAAAAAGGATAAGGAGTCTCAGAGCAGACATTCACAATGGCCAAGCTATTATATCCACATACCATTAACAATGAGCCACCAAGACCATTTCTAAGACACTATTTTTTAATGTTGTCTCTGCAGTACAAGTCCTCAAAATTCCTGAAGGCTGTAAAACTTTATTGTCCTTACTGAAACAAATCACTGCTGTGAGAGAAGTCAATGCTTGTGGGAATTTCAACTTATCTTAAGAATTGTGTTGGTTGAGGGTTTGTTGGGATATTTTGTTTGTTTTCTTCATCAATATCAGGATGTGCAGGCAGGGAAGCTGTAGTGGTCTGAGCCTTAACTGGAGTTTAAGAGCTCAGATGGTAACAAAAAACCGAGAATTCCTACCCCCCACCCTCTGTGTGTGTATATACATATATATATATATATGTATGTGTATATGTATATATATATACGTATATATATATGTGTGTGTGTATATATATGTATATATACATTGGCCACAACAACCCCATGCAGTGCTACAGGCTGGGGTCAGAGTGGCTGGAGAGCAGCCAGGCGGAGAGGGACCTGGGGGTGCTGGTTGATGGTAGGCTGAACATGAGCTTGCAGTGTGCCCAGGCAGCCAAGAGGGCCAATGGCATCCTGGCCTGCATTAAGAACAGTGTGGCCAGCAGGAGCAGGGAGGTCATTCTGCCCCTGTACACTGCACTGGTTAGGCCACACCTCGAGTACTGCGTCCAGTTCTGGGCCCCTCAGTTTAGGAAGGATGTTGACTTGCTGGAACGAGTCCAGAGAAGGGCAACGAAGTTAGTGAGGGCTTGGAACACAAGCCCTATGAGGAGAGACTGAGGGAGCTGGGGCTGCTTAGCCTGGAGAAGAGGAGACTCAGGGTGACCTTATTGCTGTCTACAACTACCTGAAGGGGGGTTGTAAACAGGCAGAGGTTGGCCTCTTCTCCCAGGCAGCCAGCACCAGAACAAGAGGACACAGTCTCAGGCTGCGCCAGGGGAAGTTCAGGCTGGAGGTCAGGAGGAAGTTTTACACAGAGAGAGTGATTGCCCATTGGAATGGACTGCCCGGGGAGGTGGTGGAGTCGCCGTCACTGGAGGTGTTCAGGAGGAGACTTGACAGGGTGCTTGGTTACATGGGTTAGTTGATTAGGTGGTGTTGGGTGATAGGTTGGACACGATGATCTTGAAGGTCTCTTCCAACCTGGTCTGGTGTATTCTATTCTATTCTATTCTATTCTATTCTATTCTATTCTATTCTATTCTATTCTATTCTATTCTATTCTATTTATATATACATACATATAGCAGTAACAGGGAGGATTTACAAGGGTAAGGAATACGGATGAATAGAACAATATACAAAACCAAATTTGGATGGCCTTTTATCTCCCTTGATGTATGTGGATTTCAGTCCTTTAGAGGAGTGTGAATGCGGCAGGGAGAAGATCAGGCCCGACCACGTGGCAGAACCAGGAGGCTGGCAGCGGCTGTTGGTCCTTTCAGACAGGTGAGGCAGAAGCAAAGAGGGGAAATGGCTGCAGTGTCTGTGTGAGGGGGAGAGGAATAGACCACCTTCGACCCAGGTGACCGCTCCTCCTGGGAGGGGGAAACCAAGCCCCTCTTTGTTCATCTGGATCAGATTTCTTTTGTCCCCTGGGGAAGCAGGGCTCTTGCAGCCCTCCCCTAGGGTGGGTGTAACCCAGCACAGAAGCTTTAAAAATAGAAAGGATTTCCCTGTGTATAAGATCCATGTACATCTTTGGCTGGAGTTCCTCTCAAGTAACAGGCAAAGAATACAGAAATTACTTGAGTTATGGGTTAGTAGAATAGTGATTCTTCTATTTTTAAAGGTCTCCTGGGTTTATTTATTTTCTGAAAATAATAGAACTCATTTTTCTTCATGCAAGGTAGTTTAGCTAAGCATCAGCATGTGCTCATTCTCTACTGTTCTCTCTTTTTCTTTCTGGCAGTCTTTACCTATTTGACAGAAATGATTAACATAATTCCTTTGAAGAAAAGTGTTTGGCACAAGTTTTTCTCCACAGTCTCGCATCCTACATCTCCTTTTAAAACCAGACTGAAAAAGTGAACTTTTCATGGAAATGCTAACATGAAATATGTTGACCCATCCTTCCTCTTCCCCTTGAATTGCTGAAATATTTGTTGACTATGACCTAAATGTGTCAATCATTTGGCAACTTTAAAGTTATATTTTCCAGTGCAGGAAGTTTCTCTGGAAATAAAAGGAACATATCTCCACTCTCTCTGTATTATAATCTGAAGACTATGATACACCACCTCAGTTTACCTCCTTTATATGATTCCTTCTATATTTTTACATCACAAGGCTTATTGATCTCCTCATTACATATAACAAATTCTTAAAATTGGCCCTGCTGACACCAAGATGCTTACCCAAAAGATGGGAAAAGGCATAAAAAGAAAGTACTTATTAGCTCCTTTATTTGCATATGTGATAACAGCAGGGGAGAATTAGCTTCTGAATCAAGATTTATTAACACAAAATACACCATGCTATAAGCAGGAAAACAAAAATAGGGCTGAGGGATGGCTTTTCATTCTTTCTTTTTTTTTTTTTTTCTTCATCCTCAGTAATCTTGTAGGAATCAAACTGTATCACCCTCCTTCCTATCAACCAGAAAACATAATCTTGTTTCTGCCTTCAGTTTATTCATTGGTGATCCATAAATATTTGTTCTTCTAGTGATGTTATCCTGGGTCTTAAACAACTATTTCCCTTCCCTGTTGTTTATTCTGCTGGGTTTGCTTAGAAGAATTAGTTATGTCCCTTTTCAGTCTTTGTTTTAAGAGACTAACTCTCTTGAATATGTCTATGTTGCCTTCTGTTGCAACGAACTGCAGTCCTGAGATCTCTGAGCTACAAGAAATACAAGCTAGCCTGCCTATGTGATTCGCTGCAGCATCCCATGGAATTACAAGTTTAGGGCTGAAATTAATACAGCTTCTCTTGTGCAATACTACATGCCTGCTAATAATTTAATTCCTTCTGTCTTCTAACCTTCCTGTCTTCCTTCTCTGCCCTGAATGATCAACTTATGCACACATTTCTTTCTTTGTCTTTTTTTCTTATTCCTCAATAATGTTCATCTCCCACCAAAAAGACTCAGTGAATTAGGGTTTGAATATTATCAGTGGAGGAACAGAGAGTGCAACAGAGAAGAGGAATGCTGTACTCTTAAAAGGGATCAATTGACTAATGTGGTGCCCAAAAGGCAGAATGGAGTTAAGATAGATGATGTGGATCATTTTGGATTTATTGGGCTGATAATGAAAGACACTGAATGCACATCACATCTACTAAGCTCAATAAAAGTTGAGAACATCATTTGTTAAGTGCTGGATGGAAGAAGGGAAGGCAAAGGGAAATGAAACAAGTAATTAAGATACTGTGAGGAAGCACAATGAAGGCATAGAAATTACGAACAGAAAGGATTTTAGGACCAGTTGCCTAGTTCATTAATAGGCAAAACAACATTTTCCCTTGTAGCACACATTTTAAAAATTATAAAATCAAGTTCTAAACATGGTCCATGTCAACAAAACAGTTCTAAACATGGTCCATGTCAACAAAACAAAACAAAAGCAACAAACAAACCCAACAAAACAAACAAAAAAACAAGCAGCCAAAAAAACCCCACCAAACCCCAACAAAAAAAAGCAACCAGCAAACAAAAAAACCCCAACCAAACAAAAAACAAACACAAAAGTAACCACTGAACCAAACCAAACCGAACCGAACCGAACCAAACCAAACCAAACCAAACCAAACCAAACCAAACCAAACCAAACCAAACCAAACCAAACCAAACCATCAAACAAAACCAAACCCTAAAACCAACTTAAAACACAAATGACCATCCCTGTCCTAAATGGCAGACCAGCTGCTCTGGTACTGGTTTGTGCTGATAAAAGAGGTGGTTTGGGAGGAAAAGAAGAGAGGGAAAGGAATTACGTAGTCTTCATAAAGACAAATTGAAAACTCTTCTGAGCAGCACCATGGTGGCCATTTGCTGTATTTTGAATTGTGGGTGATAAATAACATGCAACTGTGGAATGGTGGGTCAGGCACTTTCAAGCTCTTCTCATCTCCACATATCACAGACTTGCTTTTGTCAGTTCATGTCTACAGACATAGCTAAGCACACGTTTCACACTCCTTTGCTGATTGTCATTATACATTCTTTTCTAATCCCTTCCTATAACACCTGAGATTGAAAAGATCTCAATGAAAATTGACCTAAATGAGTATCTTGAAAATTTTCCTGAAGACTGTTTAAGTGGGAGTCAAGCTACTTTGGTTTGTGTCACGGAAATCAATTCAGTATTTCTTGAAACACAGGAAAGTGCATTATGATTGCTTGGAGTTTAGAGCTATCTTTTCAATCTGAAAAACAGGCAGTCAAAGGGTTATAGGTGAAATGTGCAAGTATTGCAACCTAACTAATGTACTCCCGTAAATAAATTTAATTTTAATAGGAATTTTTACCATCTAACAATTTACTAAGGATCACTGTGTAAAGCCCAAAGCTAGTAGATAGTATTTCAAGGACATGTTTTTCTTCTTCCTGAAGGGGATTGCACTATATAACATCTACATGTAGCAGTTATGACATATATGCAACTGGGAAGGTAGAGATAGAGAATACAATAGTGAAATGACTGCATTTGCATGTGTCATGCCAGTCCCTCATTTCAGTACATATCCTCCCAAGCAAAGAGCAGAACCAATAGTCACACAAGTTTAAGTCAGAAATCATGTTTCAGAAGTGGCTTTGAAAACCTAAAAAAATACCCAAATACCCAAGATCTAGTGGAGGAATCAGGAAAGGAAAAAAAAAAAAAAAAGGAGAAAGAGAGAGAAACAAGAAAGCAGGAAAAATTATCATGAATCTGTATAAACATCATTGTGCCAATCTAGGATTTTAGAAACCCCAGATTCTCTATGAATAAGCTTAGAAAAAAAGTGCTTTAAAAAGAATTAAAAAAAAAAAACAACCAAACACCAACCCAAAACCCAAAACAGTAGCAGATAAGAAACACAAAGTTCCTACACATCAGATTCTTAAGGTGAGGAGGGTTTAACAGACAGGGGAAGGGGAGGGGGGGAGAAGAAGAAGTTTGAGTTGAAAGTTTTGGCTGTTGTGTTGCTTTTCTTCTCAAAAAAAAAAAAAAAAAAGAACAAAACTAAGCAGCTAAAGGAAAAGAGTTTTTTTTAATCCAGGGCATGGGACATACTGTCACAGCCTTATAAAACAGAAATGCACTAGATGGAAATTCAGGGGGGAAGCCCAGGTGGTGGCAAATTTTTAGTGTCATCCTCAGGGTCAGCGTAGTGGCTGACGTAGTTTAGCATCTTTGTTAATGACTCAAGCAATAGGGCAGAAGGTATTCTTTGAAACTTAGGTGAAGTTGATGTGCTGCTCTTCAGAAGGACCTTGGCAGGCTGGAGAAATGGTATGATGTGAAATGCTAAGCCCAGAATTTGAGACAGAGTCACCCCATGATGAAGGGCAGGTAGGGGCTGGCTGGCTGCAGAGAGAGCAGATGGAAAGAAATGGAAATGTGTTAGCAGCAGAACAAAACACCGTGGCTAGATTTTTCCTTCCTTTACGCAGATTTCCATTTCTTCTATTTCATCAGTTTGGAAGTCTGAGTAATATCGAGAAAATAAAAAAAAAAAAAAAAGAAAAGAAAAAGAAAATTTAAAAAACTGAAGGGTTAATACACTTGAATATTACATAAAGCCCTGCCATGTGTTGTGAAAGCCATTTGACAACACAGAGCAGGAGGTGTGGTACCCTGTAGTTCAGAGGGTACATTGTTTACCATAAAATGCCGGATTTGCATATGGTAAGTACTTTCTTTTATTAAAAAGCAATGCAAATAGTCACACAAACTCCTCTGTAAATAGCAAAGGAGAACAGTTAGCCACTCATACAGAGGATTTACACCAAGTGAAACTGCAGCAAAATACGACCTAGACATTGAACACCACCCAATTTATGTTTAAGGAATTTCTCTTAGCAATTTTTCTTCCCTTTGATGACAGCTTTGTTCCTTTATTACCAGTACAAAAATCAAAAAGAAGTGAGCTTCTCCTGCACATGACAAAACCCACCTTATTTAAAAATAAGATTTCAGTCTTTTGTGGCTTATGAAACCCCACTGCCAAATGAAGCTTACAGAAACCCTTAAAACCTATAGGATACACAGCTTATCTTTGATCTGATTAGATCTTCCAAATGTTTTAATCTCTTCTCTTTCTTTACACATTTTATAATAACACTTTCTTCAAGCAAACACTCTTTAATCTTATAATTTGAAAACTAATTCTATTCAGCTGTCTTTTTGGCAAGTGACCTTTTCTTCTTTTCCTACAGGTATAAAAAATTAAAAAAAAACCAAAACCTGTCTTTCTGATTTTTATCCTTGTTCAGCTTTCTGCATCTCAAAACTGTACATCCTCTGAGGCTTTTGTCAGCAATTATATTTCCTATTCTGAATTTCTCAGTGAACAAACCTTAGAAAATATACCTCGATGAAAGCTGTTTGATTAATTTGTCTAAATGCATTTCTTTTGTAAACCAGGTTGATTATTTCAAAATGTCAGGGTGTGGGAGCAGATTTGAGAGATATCCTGGCAAACACTACTGACCAGACTAAAAACAAAACGTAGAGACATGACAGCAAGGTGGACCAATGACTGGCCTGCCATCTGTCATGGGTGGATTAAAAGAGTCTTTCTGTACTGATATTTAGGAGACACTAATTCTAGTCCAAACACATGAATTGGCTCATGCAGAAGGAGATTTACTCAGAGGAAAGTTTTGTTCCGAGTGGTTGAAAGTCAGCTGTCCTCTTAAGAACTCAAACTGATCAGCCTGATTACAGGAAAATTGACATGTTCTAGGTACTATATTCTAAATGCTTTCAACAACACTTCAGGAAAGCTGAATTTTAAATAGTGGCTGGATTATTTGCTGTTTCTGAACAGTAGTTAAAGGGCCAGGAACTTCTCTCAGTACATTTTCTGATTAATATAGAGGCCTGTTACATTTCTTGACTAACTGAGATGCTTTCTTCATTTACTATAAAGAGGGGAAGTGAAGGAAGATTTCACCTGTTGCTGAGCAAAACCAGGGTAAGGGTCTCAAATCACCGTTCTGCACCAAAACTCCTCTACAACCATCTAGCAGAGAAAGCCATGGCAACAAGTCAATCATTATGCATGCCTGCTACTCAATGCCTGTGCAAACCAACACGCTTTCACTCTACTTGCTCCTTCCTTCTCTCTTTACTCCTTGCCTGTGCCTTATCTAATCTGGGTTATAGCCATGCAAGTGATCTCAACAGCAGCAGGGATGGTTCTTTGGTTTTGAGCCAAACTGGCCTAGTCTGACTGTGCCTATTTAACATCCTTTGGTATAAGGTGGCTTTGTCCCTAGGTCCCTTTTGGGAGTGTGCCTACCCCTTGCTGGCTTACAAACTGTGCTGGAGAATTGTTGGGCCATACTGTGCCAGGGCCCATTTAAACAAATCGATACTGTAGAATAGCAAATTATAATGGTCAGACCACAGGCCCACCATTGTTTAACTTACTGTAGTAGAACTAAACTGGGTATCTGAATGCCCTGAACCCTCAGAACTAAACTAGGTATCTGAAGGCCCTGCACCTTCAAAAAAACAAAACAAAACAAAAAACAAAATGTGTCAGATTAAAATTTGAGGCTGATGTTGATTAAAAAATCCTGTATATCTCTTTTTTAAGCCTGCTTGTGAAATGCTTCAGCTAATATTATCAGGAAAACAGCCTAAACAGATGAATCTACAAAATGAGCTGGTGGTGGCATCATGTCATCCTCACTATAGGCTTTTTGGAGGATTTAGTCTAGTACCGGTCCAGCACAACTGACTGAGCTTTTGTTAGTGGATGGACAGCATTAACTGGTTTAGTTTCATCACAAAGAAATCCATTCTGGGTACTCCAAGGCAAGCATGTGAAACAAAGCATGATAAGCTCTTGCTTCAGTGGTACACACTTTCTCTGCACTAAAATGATAATGTAAAGTATGCAAAAGATCCCAAAACAAAGATCTTGGATTATCATAATTTAAAAAAGTCTCTCACTGCTGACCCTGCACTGATCATTAGGTTGCACTAGAGACCTCTTTAGCTCCCTGGTGATATGAGTGAGGTTAAGATACTTAGATGTATCAGAACTGTAGCAACTGGCATACTGTTGTTTCAATATTTCTCAGTCATGATGACAGCACACTAAATGGCTCATATCATCTCACTCTGGCCAGAAAGTATACATGTGCATATGTATATACATACCTTTTTATACATGTGGAAGAAGGAAATTAACACCTTAACAGAAGAGGGTAGAACATCCTGTTATTCCTTGTCATGGAAATCACTAAGATTTTTCATAGCACAGTTGGAAAGTTTTGGTAAATACTAAGTGGACAAAGATGCCAAGAGCGCTAAGACCTTAATTATTTCCCATTTGAGGGCTGTTTGTTATAATCTACATGCTACATTTAACAGTTGCCTTGAAATGATGTATATTTATGTAATAGTATTCAATAGCATACACTTAGCTGACAAAAAGATGAATCACATCATTTTTATATGTTAAAAGCATTCTCTAGCAAGTAGGATGATTAAGCCATTTGGAAAAAAAAATAATAAAAGATTCTATTTTCTTTGAGATGGCTTTGATAGCTACTTTTTTCCTCCTCTAAGGACCTTTCAGAGGTAAAGCCAAACAGATGGTCACACTGATCATTTTAGATGATCCACAGCAACAGGATAATAAAAGTATTATGATCAGCGTGACCCACACTGAGGGAAGGAGTCATACTCTGCCCAGCTCTGACCCTGTTATTCTAGTCTGTGACAATGCAGGAGGAGTTATTAGATTTCATATAGCCTCAAGATCTCTTATTGATTGCAAAGGCAGGTTCCTCTTCTTATTGACCACATTCACTTTCTGTGCGGTAAACTCTTCCTATTTGTGCTTTCTTTGGATGAGAATTTATATAGGTTGCCTATTTCATTGTTCTGATGAAAGGGGCTTTGGGGAAAAAATCTTGGCCTACAGATATAAGAGTAATGAGCTAGCAAGCACGTATTTCACTGTAGTTTAACTATCTCTCAGATATAACCTTAGGAACCCTTCACAAGGACATTTTTTGCTCCCTCACCTGTGCTTTTTTAATCAAAGTTCCCATTTTGCAGGCCTCACTTTGCAGAATTTTTACTTTTCGAGTCTTTTTAAGCATTTCTCAGGTAATTATGTAGAGTGGAATTAATCTAAAAGTTCCATGCCATATCCAGGCTAGTCATCTAGGATTTCTCTCCTGACACTGGTAACAGACTGACACCTCCAAAGAGTGGATTTCCATAGCATCCAAAAATAAGTGTATAAAAGACTGTAATAGGCATGAAATTAATTCTAACAGTAATTTTAAATCTTGAGCTTGGATACAATTTCTACTAAATTCATCTCCTATCTATACCCTACCTGAACTTCATCTATTGCTTCATGTGTTAATTATTCTCATCTGTATTAAACATTCTGTATAACACTTCTGAAAATTATTAGGACAGGCCAATAACTAACTCTAAGAGCTTATCATGTTTTTTAAATGTCCTTTGGGGGATTTTTCATTGGAAAATGTTGATTAATTGAAACTGATCCTTTGGTTCAGGACAGAATTTCTTGTAAAACATACAAAAAGACAGCTATTCTTCTCAGAATAGCAGGTAGTCTAGTTGTAAAACTAATTAAGTGTGGAAATCCTGTTTTAGGATGGGAACTTTATCCAATCTCTGCCATTTTAGGTAACTTACCTATTCCATTGGGATATGAGGTGATTTCATGGTCTAATGAATCTTTAATTAAGGATAGAGATTTGGATAATTCCAGCAAATAGTACTGAGGACAGTGAAGAGCTTACTGTAAATGTAGCTCACCTGCATCTCCTGCATTTCCAGGAAGTTTCTTGGGTATTTGAGGATCCCTCAACTTTTCCTTACTTTTTATTCCCCAAAACAAAGAAACAAAAGGCCTTCTCATACAAATTTGTTTTCTTTCCTAAGGAAACAGGACTACATTTTAAAATCTTTAAAAATTTGAACTTAAAATAATTGTTAGACTTATCAAACTTTTATTTTAGACAGAAAAGATGGCTAAAAGATGATGTGGTCATCTTCCAATGATGGCATTATAACACACAAAAGTAATTAAAAAGAAACTTGTTTGAAAAGTAAGATTTACTAGCATGATATTAATTCTTTCACAGAATAATGATGCAAGGAGAGAGGTAGCCAGGTAGGAGTTGATTAGTGGAAAGACAGACACATTTGTTACAAGAAAGAGTGACAGAGGATGAAAAAAAAAATTAAAAGAAAAGAAAAAAAAAGAAAGAATAGGGTGTGTCTTAGACAGGAGTGAGTGAAGTTGACTGGGAGAGATTGATGAAGCATAGGGCTGAAGAATCATCCAGTCAGCAGGGACCCTTTTCAAAATTGTGGTGGGTTGGAAGGGGTAAGGCTAAGAAGCCTCTTCCCTCCCCCCTGTAAGGTAAAAAGGGAAAGAAAAATTGAAGGGAAAGGAAAAAAAACTCACCAGCTGAGTTAGCAAAGCAGTGGAGCTATATTTACAAAGCAGTGTAGGATTTTGCAGGGGAATATTTACAAATTTACAATATCTACAATATATACAAAGATATACAACAGAGTAACACAGAAATGAGAGTAACTCCCCCTTGGCCGAGGGAGTTCCCCACCTCCGCTCTCCCCTCTCTTCCCCCCTTTCCCCAGAATAGTTCGGAAAAGAGGGAGAAAGAGAAAAGAAAGAAGTTAAAAGCAGTTTGTGTTAATTAGAAGGGAGTTAATACCGGACTCCTATCAAGCCTTCAAGGCCGAAGTCTTGGCAGAAAGCCCAGCACAGAGATAGTTGCCCAAAGGAAAGGCGGAAGCAAGACTGACCGAGAAGTGCTGGAAATGCCCATTTCAGTCTCAGTTCAGATGGTGCTTCCTCCCACTTGACCAATGAAATTGTTTAGACTATTCCTTCCGTTTACCAACTTCCGTCCACCATATTCCCTTTCTTAAGGGGACACCGTCAACCGGCCACAGTCCACCCCTTCTAAACAATTTCATTGGCTGTTCACACTGTCCATCCAATCTAAAATGATATTTACAGTTCGTGAGTAAAGTTCATAGTCCATTCCGGCTATGCTCAGGTGTAGATGATTCAAAAGTCCAAGAAAATCAGAAAATGAGAAAAATGGAAAACAGTTCATTTCTTCGCCGACGAAGCGAAGAAAAGGGAAACAGGGAAATTTCAGGGTCTCTTAGTTGACTCAGGGCTCTCAGGGTTCGTGCACCGTAGATTCCTCGTTGATTCTTGTTTTGGGCGCGATGTAGCTGTATAGCAGTTAGAAGTCAACCTCTTTCAGCTAAAGTTAAATTTCTTTGTGGAATACACTGAATTTCACCATTCTCTTGCATTACCCAATAAGTGTGACCCGGACCTTCAGCTAAAACCACCCCTCGGACAGGTTTAGCCTCTCCTGAGGGTGAAAATACCCAAACAGTTTTACCTAACAGATTCTTTTCTCTAACAACAGGAACTCTATCACCTTCTACTTTCCGTAGCAAATCTGAATGTGCAGGTCCAGCTCGGTTCACTGAACCTCTACTATTTACCAGCCAGGTTGCTTGTGCTAAATGTTTTTCCCAGTTTTTCAAAGATCCACCCCCCATGGCTTTAAGAGTGGTCTTCAACAAACCGTTGTAGCGTTCAATCTTCCCTGAAGCTGGTGCATAGTAGGGAATGTGGAATATCCACTCAATACCGTGCTCCTTTGCCCAGTTCTTTACAAGGTTGTTCTTGAAATGAGTTCCGTTGTCTGACTCAATCCTCTCTGGAGTTCGTGTCTCCACAGGATCTGTCTCTCCAGACCGAGGATGGTGTTGCGTGCAGTTGCATGTGGAACTGGATAAGTTTCCAACCATCCAGTGTTTGCCTCTACCATAGTAAGCACATACTGCTTACCAGAACAAGAACGTGGTAGAGTGATGTAGTCAATCTGCCAAGCTTCACCATACTTGTACTTTGACCATCGGTCACCATACCACAAGGGCTTAAGTCGTTTTGCCTGCTTAATAGCAGCACAAATGTCACAGTCATGGATGACTTGTGTGATAGCATCCATGGAAATGTCTATGGATCTGTCACGAGCCCATTGGTATGTTGCATCTCTGCCTTGATGTCCTGACGAATCGTGAGCCCACCGAGCTAAGAATATCTCACCTCGGTGTTTCCAGTCGAGATCAAGATTAGAGTCCATGTCTACTTGAGAAACTCTTGCAGCTAGATCTGCCTGATGGTTGTGTTGCTGTTCCTCAGTAGCTTTGCTCTTAGGAATGTGAGCATCGATGTGTCTCACTTTCACTGGAATTCTCTCGATTCGATCAGCAATGTCCTGCCACAGGTTGGCTGCCCAAATGGGTTTTCCTTTTCTCTGCCAACCACTCTTTTTCCAGTTCTTTAGCCAACCCCATAGAGCATTGGCTACCATCCATGAGTCGGTGTAGAGATAAAGCTTTGGCCATCTCTCACGTTCAGCTACGTCGAGAGCTAGCTGGACAGCTTTTACCTCTGCGAACTGACTGGATTCTCCTTCTCCATCTTTTGCCTCTGCAACTCGGCGTGTTGGACTCCACACTGCAGACTTCCACCTTCGCTTGTTTCCAACAAGATGACAGGAACCGTCTGTGAACAAAGCATATTTCTTTTCATCATCAGACAGGTCATTGCAAGGAGGAGCTTCCTCAGCACGAGTTACTTTCTCCTCTGGAGGTTTAGCACAGTTGATACCTTCAGGCCAACTTGAGATCACCTCCACTAGACCAGGTCTTTCAAGATTTCCCATTCGAGCTCTCTGTGTTATCAGAGCCATCCACTTAGACCATGTGGAGTCTGTGGCATGATGTGGTGTGGAACCTTTGCCTTTGAACATCCAATTCAAAACTGGTAATCTGGGAGCTAGAGGAAGTTGTGATTCAGTTCCAATCACTTCAGAGGATGCTTTTACTCCTTCATAGGCAGCTAAGATTTCTTTCTCTGTTGGAGTATAATTAGCCTCTGAACCTCTGTAACCTCGACTCCAGAAACCAAGAGGTCGTCCACGTGTCTCACCTGGAGCTTTTTGCCACAAGCACCAGCTTGGACCATTGTCACTTGCAGCCGTGTACAAAATGTTCTTAATGTCTGGACCATCTCGGACAGGTCCCAGACCCATTGCTTGAATTACCTCTTGCTTTATCTGGTCAAAGGCTGCTTGTTGTTCAGGTCCCCAGTGGAAATGGTTTCTCTTTCAAGTCACATCATACAGAGGTTTCACAATCTGACTGTATCCAGGAATGTGCAGTCTCCAAAATCCCACTATCCCCAAGAAACGTAGGGTCTCCTGCTTGTTTGTGGGACTTGCCATGGTAGAGACTCTATTTACCACATCCACTGGAATGTGTCGGCGTCCATCCTGCCATCGCACTCCCAGAAACTGAATCTCTGTGGTAGGTCCTTTCACCTTGTCTCGTTTGATGGCAAAACCTGCATTCAGAAGAATGTCAATGATTTTGTTACCTTTCTCAAGACTTCCTCAGCAGTTTTACCCCAGACGATGATATCATCGATGAACTGGATGTGTTCTGGAGCACCGCCTTTCTCCAGAGCATCGTGGATCACTGCATGACAGATGCTTGAGCTGTGGATCCAGCCCATTGGCAGTCTGTTGAAAGTGTACTGGATTCCTCTCCAGGTGAAAGCAAACTGAGGCCTGCATTCCTCTGCTATGGGAATAGAGAAAATGCATTAGCAATGTCTATGGTAGCATACCATTTGGCCTCTTTAGTTCCAGCTCATACTGGAGCTCCATCATGTCTGGTACTGCTGCACTCATGGGTGGTGTCACTTCATTCAGGGCTCGGTAGTCTACTGTCAGACGCCAGTCTCCATTCTGCTTCCGCACAGGCCACACTGGACTGTTGAAAGGTGAATGAGTTTTGCTGACGACTTTCTGACTCTCCAACTGACGAATCAGATTCTGAATGGGCAACAAAGAGTCACGGTTGGTTCTGTATTGTCTGTGATGCACAGTCTGAGAAGCAACCGGCAATTTAATGTCCTGTATCTTATGTTGTCCCACAACTGCAGATTCATCAGAAAGTTCAGGTCTGGCAGATAGCTTCAATTTTTGTCCATCAATTTCTATTGAAGCTACTCCAAAAGCCCATTTGTAACCTCTTGGGTCTTTGAAACGCCCTTCTCTCAGAAAATCAATTCCCAAAATACAAGGTGCATCAGGTCCGGTCACAACTGTATGCTTCCTCCATTGTTTCCCAGTTAAACTTATATTAACCTCTACCTTACTTAACTCTTGAGATCCACCAGTGACTCCCAGAATAGTTATAGACTCTGATCCCTGATAACTTGATGGCATTATGGTGCACTGAGCTCCTGTGTCAACCAAGGCCCTGTACTTCCGAAATTGTGAAGTGCCAGGCCACTGGATGTACACATCCCAATAGATTCTATTATCTCTGTTATCCCTCTCCTCCCCCTGGCGGGAGGCAGGGCACCCCTAGTTATGGGGAACATGCGCACATGTGCATTGCACATAGTTCGCAGGGTTATAACTTTGCATGTTATAACTGGAGCCACTGTTGGAGCCATAAGAGTCGTTCTGGGGAACTGTGGAAGTAACAGCTACCCTTCTGGTATTGCTACCTTGGGTTCTGCCACTTTGCAGTTCCCTCAGTCTCCTGAAAAGATTAGAAGTTGGTTGGCCATCCCAGCGGTTCATGTTCTCACCAAACTGATCACGCAGAGTTATCCAAATAGTTCTATGTGATTGCCTTGGTGGTCTGTTTTGGAACGACCTGTTTTGGAATGACCTGTTTTGGAATGACCTCCTTGGAGGACGTGTATTCCTCACAGATGAAACTTGTACCCACCTGGAGGAAGAATTGAAATTATCCCTCTGTGCCAATTGGTATATGGAATCTTTCAACTCTCTTATGCAATTCTGAATATCACCAGACATCGTTTTAATGGCTGAAACCAAAGAACCACGTGTCATGCTATCCTCCAATTGTCTCATTTGATCGCTGAATTGGCCAACCGTGGGAGAAGCTCCACCATAACTTCTTGACACAATTCTGCTTGCCAGAATGTTTGCATAATTGGAAGGAGCAAGTTTGATGATCTTTTTAGCAAGACCAATACCCACAGGAATGTCATCAGGATTCAGAGTTTCATGTTCACCATAGAGTAGCTCTCTAACAGCAAATTCTCTCAAGCGCTTAATTCCCTCATCTATGGTAGTCCAGGGTTTAGGATTCCATGGAAGATCATCTCGGGAAGGGTATCTCAGGGCAACCGCCATTAAAAGGCGTATCCACAGACTAACCTTACAGAGAGCTCTGCCTAGATGTCTATCTATCCCATTATCCCTTGAGAGAGTTCCTAACTGAGCTGCTGACTTGTCTCCAACTGTTAGAGCCAGAGCACCTGTATCATAACACCTACTGAGCCAAGCTAGAATTGGTTCCTTATCTGCCCTGGTGAAATCTTTACGGACATTTTGCAATTCCTCCCGTGGAGAAGAACACTCCAAAATATCATCTTCATCTTCGTCTCCCTGAAGTCTTTGCCCATATAATCCTGCTGTCATTCTCCTAAGGATCTCTTTAAGCTGAGAACCACCTTTGCCAGCTGCTTTCCTAGCTTCATCTGTATCCTGCTTACATCTCACTAGGTTAGCTAGATCTTTAAAACAAACCACCTCTTCCTCCTGAGCAGGATCTCTTAGAGTAGAGGGCCCCTCACCAGGATCAGTCTCCAGCTCCTCTTCTTCTCCATCTTTGGCCTTTGCACCTCTAGTCTTTAAAGGAGCCGCCTTAACTGGAGCTGTGTTTGAATTCACAGCCACCTTAATGGAAGCTGACAGGTCCTGAGATAAATCAGCTGCTGGGGCAGTGACTTCTGGTCCCACCGAGGGATTGGGCGGAAGTGACGTTGCTCCGTTAATGGCCGACGGAGAAGAAGAAGAAGGAGAAGGAGAAGGAGTGGGAGCCATGTTGATACCAGCTGACGCCCTTGGCAGCTTGCTGGAATCAGCAAAGTCATTTAGAGCTGCTTTACCAATTATCTTTTTAGCCCTCTTTTTGACTGACACAGGTTCTCCACAGTCCTCATCACTAGATGACTCTGGGACTGATCGAGAGCCACGGCGTTTTCTTTTTGATCTAGTTTTAATAACAAAACAAGCTCTGGACACCTTTCTCTCTCGCCGCAGAGAGACCAGCAGATACACGTTAATTATCACCAGCAGCAGAATTATAGACATGAAATACATCACTTTTGGATCCCAGGCATCACTTAAAGTTACTCTCTCCTCAGGCGGAATCTTAAAACCCTTTATCTCAATTGGGAGAGTGGTGGAGGTAACATTCCTGTATCTCACTGGCCATAGGAAATTAATACATTTTCCATACCATAATTTAACTCTATACATAACCCACATATAAATTGTCCGCACCAAATATTTACCCAGGTAATCCAAAAGCAAACCCAAACAATATCTGTAAACCAGAGCCCCAAAAATTGAAAAGAATAATCGCTCCACAAACCACAATACCTTCATGTTTGCTAATTCAGCTAGAAAACACTAAATCAATCAAGTAATAAATTAAACTAATTATCTGCCCCACGTTGGGCGCCAATAAAAAAATGTGGTGGGTTGGAAGGGGTAAGGCTAAGAAGCCTCTTCCCTCCCCCCTGTAAGGTAAAAAGGGAAAGAAAAATTGAAGGGAAAGGAAAAAAAACTCACCAGCTGAGTTAGCAAAGCAGTGAAGCTATATTTACAAAGCAGTGTAGGATTTTGCAGGGGAATATTTACAAATTTACAATATCTACAATATCTACAAAGATATACAACAGAGTAACACAGAAATGAGAGTAACTCCCCCTCGGCCGAGGGAGTTCCCCACCTCCGCTCTCCCCTCTCTTCCCCCCTTTCCCCAGAATAGTTCGGAAAAGAGGGAGAAAGAGAAAAGAAAGAAGTTAAAAGCAGTTTGTGTTAATTAGAAGGGAGTTAATACCGGACTCCTATCAAGCCTTCAAGGCCGAAGTCTTGGCAGAAAGCCCAGCACAGAGATAGTTGCCCAAAGGAAAGGCGGAAGCAAGACTGACCGAGAAGTGCTGGAAATGCCCATTTCAGTCTCAGTTCAGATGGTGCTTCCTCCCACTTGACCAATGAAATTGTTTAGACTATTCCTTCCGTTTACCAACTTCTGTCCACCATATTCCCTTTCTTAAGGGGACACCGTCAACCGGCCACAAAAATACAACCCTTAAGTTGTCCTGTATCTACCTGGGAGGCTGGTGACTGAGTTTTGGTGAAGTATCCTATTTTGCCTGTTTTCCCTGATTTCTTAACTCATACAGCAGACCTCATCTCAACTTTTGACATTGCAGGTATCTCCAACTAAGACAGACACCCAAGGCTCCTTTCTGAAGAAAAATAGCTTCTGTTTGGTTGCAATTCGCCTGGCCTATTTTCATCATATTATGAATCACACACTAGAGAATGACAGTGATGGACTATCCTGGAAGCCAGAATCACTCTTAATTAGAACATTGCTTTGGTTTCTCTGCCTTTCCTCCACTACCTAACACCTGCATCACAGAGAACCCCTTATTTGTCCTTCCAGTCAACTTCTCCCTGATAGATATACATATTTAAAACCTTTATAGCTTAAACTCTAGTTTATAGTTTCAAGAACGCACATGAGTAACAGTATTATTTGTACATGCAGCTGTCAAGCCGATGAGCCCTCATTTATTGTTAGCTTTCTATAGAGAATACAGTTCACCTCTGCAAAAACACCATTGAAATGGCAATCAGATATAGGAATAAAGTTATTCTGGAAGCAAACCATGCACTCCAAGCCAGTCTCCTATCAACATTTGGATGTTTAGAGTTAGACAAAGCAAATTCTGTGACCAGAAGTCTGACAACTTGACATCTATCCCCAAAATTTGCTTGAAAGATTCTACCCCTTCTGTTACAACTGCAGAATATTTCAGACAGGTCTGTGGTTTAGAGTATATTTAAAAAAAAAAAAAAAAAAAAAAAAAGAACTTCTAGAGTAATTAGATACAATGGAAAAGGAGTTGAAAATATACAGCTCTTTGGAGAACAAAATATGTGAGAGTGGGAGCAAGAACTAGAAATATATGTATTTAAATCTTATTTATCATCTGCAAGTAATTTAAACTCTCTTACATCACATTTTAAAAAAGGTATAAGAAAGTTTAGACAGTTACTTTTGAGTAGCTGTCATGAAGGTTATTTAGTGACCAGAGTCTTGACAATGTTATATGGTTAAGAACTCCACATTCCACATTATGTAGCCTTGACAAAGAAAGGTGGAGAAGTCACTTACCAGAAATTTCAACCCACTCAGGAACAGAAGGGATATAATCTGTTGCTATATATTTTTGCTAGCTGCCATGTCACTGCATAAAAAATATTTTCTTGATACATGTTGTGTACCTCAAATAACATTGAGCTGAGATTTTGAACTGCTCCCTTTTGCTATAATGCTTATTATGTTGTGTAAAATATTATCAAACATATCGTGAAAGCAGAAATTGAAATAGGTACCACTGGGGGGGAAAAAATAAAATTAATTATTATATATTGTTATGGTTTGACTCAGCCAGCTCTCACAAATGTTCCTGATCGGGAAATGAACCTGAGCCACCTAGGCCAAAACCAGGAATCTTAACTGGTAGAGCACCAGGTACCAGCAGCATGCAGGACTGTGCTGTGGCAGCCACGGGAGGCTGCAGCAGTCCATTCCCTCACCAATGCCCCTCCCATCTAGGACAGGAAGGAGCATTTGGGAGCAAAAGAATAACAGAAAGCCTGGTGGCTTGGAATAAGGAGAGTTTAATGTAATAATAATAATAAACACGCACAAAAAAAATCCACAAAACCAAACCAAACTAACCAACCAAAAACCTGATTTTGTAAGAAGTGTGGGAACAGACAAAATCCAAGCCAGCAAGCTGCAAGTGGAAAGGGGAAACACCCAAATCTGAAAGCAGAAAACCCAAAAAAACCAGAAAATAGAAAGTATCAGAGGACACCATCTGAACTCTAAATTCCATAATTCTTTCCTTATACAGTGGGTATGATGTCAGCATCGTTTCAAATATCCATCAACTGGTTCAGACGGATGTCCCAACAGGTCCCTCCGGGCCAAAACATGGACAATATAAATGTAGCTTTAAACACAACAGAAATAGAGGAACTGATATATGTGTGTGTGTATTTGTGTACATACATTCAAAACTTGGACAAAATCAGACGATATGTAGAGAAAATAATGTTTAGCATTTTCTGAGTCTAGATGAATATATTTTCATACATTCTTTCCTATATGTATAGGATTAGTTGGCTATCTGGCTACACCTTTTAGAGTTTATTCATCAAATACACTAATAGAAGCAATCCAAAAGAAACCAAAGACTTACAAAACAGTGTGAGAATGTCATTCAACTTTTTACCTCCTTGAGACAAAGAAAACCACAAGAAACACAAACAGTAAAGATACAGTATCATTCAATATCCCCTTGAATGAAGCAGAAATTATTATTTTTAGCTTCACTTAGCAGCCGATCAGGCTCAGAAAGAGGGGAAAAAACAGTGTCTAGTGTTGCAGGAAAACAAAAAAAGGATTGCTATTCTATCCTTCAGTCAAATTTGGAACAATAGACCAGCAAGATTTATTAATGTCTAATGTAGCCATTAAATCATGTGTTATACATATTAAACTGTGCTGGATATATCCCACTCCTGACAGTTGCTTCTTTGGCTGGTCCGAAGGTAGTGGGGCATCTCAATTGATTGTTCACAGTCAGTTACAGATTGATCTCCTCGTTCTCTCTTTGGGGAAGGGGTTGAAACCAGTCCCCCCAGGCTGGGGTCTGGGGGTGATAAGCCAGAGCCAGAGGTGAAACCAGCAGCCCGGCTGAAGTGCATGTACACTAATGCACAAAGCATGGGCAACAAACAAGAGGAGCTGGAAGCCTTGTTGCAGCAGGAAAGTTATGATGTAGTTGCCATCACAGAGACGTGGTGGGATGACTCACGACTGGAGTGCTGCAGTTGATGGCTACAGGCTCTTCAGGAGAGACAGGCAAGGAAGAAGGGGTGGAGGGGTGGCCCTGTACGTCAGGGAGGCACTAGATGCCATTGAGACGGAGATTAGGGACGATCGGGTTGAGTGCCTGTGGGTAAGAATTAGAGGGAAGGCCAACAGGGCTGACATCCTAGTAGGAGTCTGTTATAGACCACCCAACCAGGAGGAGGATGTTGATGAGTCATTCTATAGGCAGCTTAAGACTGTCTCAAGATCACCTGACCTTGTTCTCATGGGTGACTTCAACTTGCCTGATATCTGCTGGGATCTTAACATGGCAGAGAAGTGGCAATCTAGGAGGTTCTTAGAATGCATGGAGGACAGCTTCTTATCCCAGGTGCTGTGAGAGTCTACCAGGGGCAAGGCTATGCTTGACCTCCTCTTCACCAATAGGGAAGGGTTGGTGGGTGATGTGGTGGTTGGAGGGTGCTTAGGGGCCAGTGACCACGAGATAATTGAATTCTCATTATTTGGTCAAGCTAAGAGGGGTAGCAAGAAGACCTCCACTCTGGATTTCCGGAGGGCGGACTTCAGGCTACTCAAGGAACTAATTCAGAGGGTTCCTTGGGATAAAGCCCTTAAAAACAAAGGGGTCCAGGAGAGCTGGTCCTACTTCAAGGAAGAACTGTTGAAGGTTCAGGGACAGGCCGTGCCAATGTGCTGGAAGATGAGCCGCTGGGGCAGACGGCCAGCCTGGATGGTTAAAGAACTTTTAATGGAACTAAGGGAAAAATAGAGGGTGTATCACCTTTGGAAGAGAGGGGAGGCAACCCGTGAAAAATTTAAGGATGTTGCTAGGTCTTGCAGGAAGAAAATTAGGGAGGCAAAAGCGCACTTGGAGCTTAGTCTGGCCTCTGCTGTGAAGGACAACAAAAAGTCCTTCTATAAACACATTAATAGCAAGAGGAAGGGCAGAGACAACCTCCACTCCTTGGTGGACATGGAGGGGAACGTTGTGATAAGGGATGAGGAAAAGGCAGAGATACTTAACACCTTCTTTGCCTCAATTTTTACTAGCAGGACAGAATGTCTTCCAGACAGCTGGCCTGCAGAGCTGGCAGAAGGAGCCAGGGAGCAGCATAGTTTTCCACTGTTCCAAAATGGGGCAGTTGGTGATCTGCTCAGCCGCCTGGATCCCCACAAGTCCACAGGACCAGACAGGATCCATCCTAGGGTGCTGAGGGAGCTGGCAGAGGAGCTGGCCAAGCCGCTCTCCATCATTTTTCAGCAGTCCTGGCTCACTGGCGAGGTCCCAGAGGACTGGAAGCTGGCCAATGTGGTGCCCATCCACAAGAAGGACCGGTTGGATGAGCCAGGGAATTATAGGCCTGTCAGCCTGACCTCAGTGCCAGGCAAGATCATGGAACAGGTCATCCTGAGTGCATTAACACAGCACTTAGAGGATGGCCAAGGGATCAGGCTCAGCCAACATGGATTTAGGAAGGGCAGGTCCTGCCTGACCAACCTGATCTCCTTCTATGATCAGGTGACCCGCCTGGTGGATGTGGGGAGGCCTGTGGATGTAGTTTACCTGGACCTCAGCAAGGCCTTTGACACCGTCCCCCATAGCAAACTCCTGGCCAAGCTGTCAGCCCATGGTTTGGACAGCAGCACTCCGAGCTGGGTTAGGAACTGGCTGGATGGCCGAACCCAGAGAGTGGTGGTGAATGGTGTCACATCCAGCTGGTGGCCAGTCAGTAGTGGAGTCCCCCAGGGATCAGTGCTGGGCCCCATCCTCTTTAACATCTTTGTTGATGATCTGGATGAGGGCATTGAGTCTATCATCAGTAAATTTGCTGATGACACCAAGCTGGGGACAGGAGTTGATCTGCTAGAGGGTAGAGAGGCTTTGCAGAGAGACCTCGACAGGCTGGACAGATGGGCAGAGTCCAGCAGCATGAGATTTAACGCATCCAAGTGCTGGGTTCTGCACATTGGCCACAACAACCCCATGCAGTGCTACAGGCTGGGGTCAGAGTGGCTGGAGAGCAGCCAGCTAGAGAGGGACCTGGGGGTGTTGGTTGATGGTAGGCTGAACATGAGGCTGCAGTGTGCCCAGGCAGCCAAGAGGGCCAATGGCATCCTGGCCTGCATTAAGAACAGTGTGGCCAGCAGGAGCAGGGAGGTCATTCTGCCCCTGTACACTGCACTGGTTAGGCCACACCTCGAGTCCTGTGTCCAGTTCTGGGCCCCTCAGTTTAGGAAGGATGTTGACTTGCTGGAATGAGTCCAGAGAAGGGCAACGAAGTTAGTGAGGGGCTTGGAACACAAGCCCTATGAGGAGAGACTGAGGGAGCTGGGGCTGCTTAGCCTGGAGAGGAGGAGACTCAGGGGTGACCTTATTGCTCTCTACAACTACCTGAAGGGGGGTTGTAAACAGGCAGAGGTTGGCCTCTTCTCCCAGGCAGCCAGCACCAGAACAAGAGGACACAGTCTCAGGCTGCATCAGGGGAAGTTCAGGCTGGAGGTCAGGAGGAAGTTTTACATGGAGAGAGTGATTGCCCATTGGAATGGGCTGCCTGGGGAGGTGGTGGAGTCACCGTCACTGGAGGTGTTCAGGAGGAGACTTGACAGGGTGCTTGGTTACATGGGTTAGTTGATTAGGTGGTGTTGGGTGATAGGTTGGACACGATGATCTTGAAGGTCTCTTCCAACCTGGTCTATTCTATTCTATTCTATTCTATTCTATTCTATTCTATTCTATTCTATTCTATTCTATTCTATTCTATTCTATTCTATTCTATATAGGCAGTACAGAAAAAAGAATCTGCTTTATACTATGCACTTCAAGACCTTTGTACATGCGGTTTTGAGTTTATGCAGACACATGTTTTCTGTATTATAATATTAGGCCTCAATGCTCAGGGCTTTGAGGAATAAAAGAATTTCCTGAACCACACTAGATGCAATCTTCCATTTTTCATGGCTTTCTGAAGTAAGCGTTCATAAAGACACCAGCTTCCCTTTAGAGATCATTTATATTTAGTGTGAAAAGTCATTAAAACCTTCAGTCACTGGATTTTCCAATAAGCCAACACATCCTAATGATTAGTACCACTTCATATTTGTGTTTCTGCTCTTTATCATAAGTTTTGAGAAGCATAGCACAGTCCCAAAATTTAACATACAGATATATAGAAAATACTAATAAAGCAATTGAATAAACCACTTTCCTTATCAGACCACGAAAATGTATTCAGGTCTGAGCACTTAACTGAGCTTCCTCCCAATTACTTATGGAGGAAAATAGCTGATTATTAATTAAAGCCTTGTTTGCTCTGGAGATTTTCTGCACCAATTGCCACCATGAGTGGCTAAATAACAGAATCATTGCAGCAAGCAGAGAGAGACAAGGCTGATATTTGCATTAGAAGTGTTTACTCCTTTTTCCCAGTCTGAATAGATCCAGCAGTGCAAACAGCTGCTTCATTTGATTACACTAAGGATTTCACAAGGGTAACTATGCTGATAGTTCCAAATAAAAAAATTAAGACCTCACCCCCTTGGGTTTATGACTTCAGTTTTGCTTTCTCCCATCCCCTTGCATACAGAAATATTTTAGTTCAAAAAAAATTAAACAGGTGCATGAAAAATGGCAGGTGTTCTCTCAGATGAGCCCTTTTGCCTTGCTATGCATCTGCTGTTTGAAATCTCAAACTCCCTTGCTGTTTGGCTTCTCAAGCATCTGTCATTTGACTTCCCAACCTTACCATTAGATGTTTCGGTATTATATTTTTTTTTTCTAGGATAGATGTTTCTCAAATGTTATCTGTGTCCACATGAGAGACTGCAAGGCAGGAAAACTGCAAGTAAAGATTTTCTTTCATTCTTCCTGCAAGCAATACAACCTATTAATGTTAACGTTATGCCCAAATGCTCCTTAGATCCCAGATATTTTAGCTGCTTGTTAGGAGATCAGGCCACAAATGCAAAAGCCTGGGTATGTAAGAGCAGATCTTTCTCAAAACTTTTAACCAATTGCACTGTAAGTATCTGTGTTGCTTTCAGGCTTCCTCGGTTTTTCATGAGACCTTTATTGATTTTGGCTGAATATCAGTCAACATTTTAAAACCTTAGAGACATCTATCTAGTTTACTATATAAAAAGGTCTCATTATCAGAAGCAGGGAAAAGTCAGAGATTTCCCAGATTTTTATTTTTTTTTTAACAATAGGTCCTCAGTTATTTTGAAATTATGTCCTTTATATCTAAGTGGTGATTCATGGAATCTAATCTATGTACAGTCTATATGACAGCTAATGAGAGGGCAGATTTCCTGCAAATAGCTTACATGTTCTTCTTCAATATATGGTTACCTGATTAATTGCTACCTATTATTGTTTCAGCAGTGGCTTAAAGAGTCCAAAGAGTCTGAGCTCCTGGTGCATACACTTTGTAAAAGAAACTCTCTTCATCCAAAATTTGGAGACACAGAAGTACGGTACTGTGCATAAAGTTGTCCAGGCACCATCCAAATGAGTTTCACAGTCTGTGGTTGAGGAGGCAGAGAGATGTAGTGAATGGTGCATTTGCTCTGCCTAGTATTTGATATTCCTTGGCAAAGATTATGCAACTGGGTCGTGACTGCATAAACCAGGTGTGAGTTTCACTGTATCAATTTTTATGAAAGGCTGAGATCATTCAATACTTTTGTTTGTGATTTGAAAGTCAAAAAACCTGTTGCTGATAAAGCTTAGAGGTGGTGCAAAGATGGTAAGAATGCTTAATAGTGGTAAGGACACAGAACTGAGTTATTTAGGTAATTTATTAATGTGATATGTTAAAACAAAATAGCATTTAAATCAGTGAACATACCTTATGTGCTATATTAAACACATACAAACAGAAACACAAAACAGAAGAAAATCTCTCCTATATATTTCTTACTATCTAAAAAGTAATGCCTCTGGACTGAAAAAAATAAATAAATAAACAAAAGAGTTATTTTTTTATAGAACTAGATTGGGGGTGGGGGAGGGGGGATGAGTTTACTGAGGGTGATAATTATGTGCTGGGGAAAGAAATCTTTAAGAGCACCACAATGATTTCTTTAAGGCTGTTTTTCAAAACTTGCAAACCCAATCTTCAGACTATGTAAGACAGCTGCCGAGAAGTAGAATGCTCATGGAAAATAAGGAGCAGAGGGCAGGGGGGTGGTGTGTGGGGAACAGTGAAGAGGAGAAAATGAAAAAATAAGGACATTTCTGCTTATGGCCACTCCCCAGGCTGCTGCATAAATGTAAATCTTGCATATGTACTACACAATGAGAATTTTGGGTGTGCTGAATCATATTATATTGACAATAGAATGCGTTGTAAAGTGTTTTGAAAAAGTCTTTTTTTGATAGTTATAGTAGCCTGACCCTAAGATTTTGTTACACAATTTGATTGGCATCAGTGCAACAAAAAAAAAAAAGAAAATTAGCTTTCTATATTTTGAGGAAGTTAGAAAGACAAAAATGCAACCGTGACATTTGAGGAAATGAAAAGTCAACGTATAACAATGTAAATCACACACAGCAAATACAGCTATAATAAACATACCTTTATCCATCTTAGATACAATGACAAATACTTCCAAAATTCAAATTATATTTTACAGCCTAAGTAAATATTAAAAGGCCACCAAACCTTGCTAGCATAAATCCCCATGACCTCACAAGTTTTCACCATGTGTATTAAATAAAATGAGAATGAACCATGAAGGCATTTTTGATCTGCTGAGAGAACATAGAGGTAAAAAGAGAGTTTTAGCAGATGCTTTCACAAGTGGTGTGAAGACCTGCAGAACTGGGGGTTTGTCTACAGACAGGTTTCTTATTATTCTCCTGCTGAAGTTATAGAAATGATCCTAAATTATTTGCAAGGTGGTGGCACCTGCAATGTAGGAATGGCAATCACCAGTTACCAGCAATAATATCTCAAAGAGTTTATACGTTGTGAAAAAACATTCCACTGAGAATAATTTATACTGGAACAGCTGTGGCCAGTCTTGTTAAGTGTATCACTCACCTCAACTGGCTAAGGTGTTTTTGCAGGCCATACTAAGGAAAATACTGAGCATGAAAGGTCAGTTTGAACTAGGCTCTGAGCAACCTGATCTAGTGGAAGATTTCCTGGCCCATTGTAGTGGGGTGGGAACCAAAAGACCTTGTTAGCTTCCTGCAGTGCTGGCATAAATACATGCATTTACCTCCTCAGCAATGCAATGAACTTCGCAGCAAGATATGTGTGTGGTGTCATTAGGGGTGAGCGTGAGCCCAGGTGACTACACAAAACCAGTGGAATCACAGAATGCATCAAATTTGATGGGACCCCTGAAGATCATCTTGCAGCAAGGATCAAATTTGACCTTGAATGCCTCCAGAGGAGGGTTCTCCACCACATGTCTGGGCAACCCATTCCAGTATTTCACTACCTTTGCCAAACTGAAGGATAGTTCGTATCCTAGTTTTCCACCATATTTTAATGCCATGCCATTAGACCATTTCCTTTACTGTTAGCAAACTCATTCTGTCTGTATCAATGTTTGAGTGAGTCTTGCAGAACTGCAGTAGTAATCAGTGTTTCAAGCCATAATCCTGACTATACCATATAAAGAAGCTCAAAATTTCTTTGACAATTTGAAGCTTTATGTATAATATTTATTGTAATGCATAGTCTCAAGAGATGACAGCAGATGCATGATAAATATGTTATCTCCCCCCCAAACAAACAGACATCCATCTGTCTATCCAAAAGACAGTACTTGCCAGCTGTGCATATACAAAGAGTAAATGTAAAACCAGCTGTTCAGTCAGTTCATCCCATATAGTGAGGTTGTTACTGTAATCACTTCGGCTGGCAAAATTTCCAGTCATCACACTGCTGGCTCCTTATGAATCACACTTGTCGGAAAAATGTCAGCAGCTTTTCTACAGCATTTGGTTATTTTTAGGATGAATGCTACAAGTGTATTTAGAGCAATTACTTTCAGGACTTGAGAGAAATCAATTGATAACACTAAAAAACATATGTCTGGTTCTCAATTGAAGCAGCAGACTTGATGTTTGGATGAAAGTATACAGTTATCCTTCTAGTGTACTCCATCACAACATGAAGCCTCAATAATAAACCCTCATACAGTTTCCTGAATTTTTTAAAAAAGGACAAGTTGGAACATTCTTGAGAAAAGCAGTGACAGTGACTGGTCAGAGACCTAGAAAATGTGGCTAGGAGAAGAAATATGAACAACTGGTTATTTTAAGGAAAAAGGAAAAAAAAAATCCCTGAAGATTAAAAACAGATTTCAAACAGGTTAAATCAGATTTCAAACAGGTTAAAGTCTGTCACAAAATAAAAGCCTATAATTTGATCTTGTTGAAATTTACCAGATAGAGTGTGGCAGTAAAGATTCAAGATGAACAATAAATGAAAATGTCTAAGAATTAAGAATAGGTTAGATATCTTAAATTTAATCATATGCTATGTGCCTAAATACTTGGATAGAATCCCATGAAAACTACTTTTAGAAAATTTTTAATTCTCTTCAGAGATACACAGATATAAGCTATAGCTTTTATAAATGCACAGCAGTATGATAACAGCTTCTCAGTAGAAAATGAAAAGGTGTCTAATGAAAGCTCTGTGGCTGTTAGTACTGCTAATCTACAGATAATAAGTAAAAACTTGCATTTTTAACTGAAACCAGAAGTTTTGATTAGGCAGAGGTACTGCAATGTCAGGGAAAACAAGTGAACAGTGCCTTCATCTGGGACCAGCCATGTCAGATGTGCCTGGTTCAATTTTTCATTGATGCTTTACCTGATAAAGAAGATTTTCTACATCCTGCAATTGTACTGCAGGCCATGAATTGCACATCATTTTGTTTTTCTCCTCCTAACTTTTCAGCACTCCAACAGTTTTCCAAAGGATCTTTGTTTAAAAGTGAAATATCTTTAATGAAATAGTACGTGACATTTTGCAAGAGAAAATTGCTTCTGTACAATACTATTTTGCTGAATTTGTTCCACACAAAAAATAGTTTTGAATGTTTCTTTAATTAGCTACTGGTTTTTTGTCTAATCAAAATATTATTGGCTATAGGCTGGAAGATCTGCACCTGAAATTATTAAGTTTTAGAATGCAAGTTTATTTCAATTTGTTTTGACTTTCAAATTATATTTATATTAATTTGCTGCTACAGCTCTTTACTTCATAATATAGATGAATGATTCATACAATGTTTGAGATTATCCAGACAAATTCAAAAAAGCTAAGCCATTACCATCATGGCGGGTCAATGTTTTCTAACATAAAGTGTTGTGAAAGGCTGTTTGCTCTATAGGAAGCATCAACATTTTGTATCCTATTCAGAGCTGCATCATCTCAAAGCTCAAGTATAGATTCTTTTTCCACAGGAAAAATGGAAAAATGCTCTAAGGATATGAGGAAAAGCAGATGAAAGACTCATTTAAATTAACTCTAGTTCAGATAAGCCTCATTACAGACAACGATTATTTTTGGATGTCAGTCTCTGATATTTTCTGACCCACATGACCCAGTCATAAAGCAGAGCTAAATGACTGGGGTTTGTTTTGTTTTGTTTTGTTTTGTTTTCTTGTTTTGGTTTACTACTACCACCCCCCCACCCTCTCCACTCATACCCACTCCACTCACCCCCATCCCCAATTTTTTGACAGTCCCTTTGCCCTTTGAATTAATTCCAATTTTAAAATAGGATTTCCCTGGATTTATCATCACTAGCTTGTACAATGTAAACCATTCCTCTGGAGTTTTTAACATTCTGTTTAGCATAGCATTTCTAGTGAGCATACAACCAGGTGAGTTCACAGTTTAATCTGCTTGCATTCATATATGTGCACATCTGGCTAGTTAGTTTCACATTTAACAGGGTATGGCTAGGAAGAGTTGTGAGGAACAAAAGTTAAGAGATCATTTATTGAAGTCACAGACAAGATTTTCGAAGGTCATTCCTTTTGTAGACTTTGCAATCATACTTCACACTGAAACTTTGTTTTGGTGGGGAGCTGATTAACTGCATCTAGAAAACTCATCTATGAAAACCCTATAAAAATTGTGGGATGAGCTCTGAAATTTGTTTAATAGTTATTGGAGTCAAGCAAACAGCTTCACACTTGCTTAGGGGACAGAGTTTTAAAAATCCTTCAATTACTTTAAGGGTATTCTTCCAGAGTCTTCTAAGCATCCTATCTAACTGGCAAAGCCTGAAAACTTCACCTCCTGTTTCAGTAGCCTTTTAAACTACTTGCTAGTTTAGATGTGCAAAATGCATGCAGTCTCTTTTTCTTTAACATTTTCCGTTCAACAGAAAACAAAATATCCATCTTCGAGGCAGGGATTCAGAGATATCCAGAGCCAGTCAACCAAAAGCTCACCAAGATGGTCAGTTCACTGCTTTATAAACTATGCTAGGACAAAAATCCATATCCATAGATAACCAAATCCATAGATAACTAAAGAGCAAATCAGTCATTGTCTTTTGGTGTGTTATCTCAGAGAGAGGTTAGTGTATTGATTACCATAGAGGTTTATACCACTAGGTGTAAATTCATTGCATATACGGAAAAAAGTGAGACAAAAAAGTAAACTATGCTTTTATGAGCGCAATGGTAGCAGCTTTATTATATGTTTGTTAGTTCTCCTTTAAATATCATGCTATTTTTAAAAGAAAGAAGTGTCAGTGCCATGTGGAAATATCTGTACCTCATACTCTTAGAGAACAATGTAGCGTCCATAAAGTTGAAGACCTTCAAAAGTTCAAGGTGTGGTAATCAAAGGGTGAAATTCAGGAAAAGCATGGGAGCCTGTAGATTGGCACAGTGTCTAAAACTCTGCTGAGAGAAGCAGGAACAGATACTTTCAGAAAAGAATCCCTGAAAGTCACTGAATACTTTGGGACAACTAGAAAATCAAGCTGTGTAGTAGTTTGAGCCTTAACTGGCGTTTAAGAGCTCAGATGGTAGCAAACCAATAATTCCTTCCCCCCACCTTTTCCCTGATAAGGAAAAATGAGATAAATTAAAAGAAAAAGGGGTGGGGGGAAAGAGAAGAAGGTAAATCTAACAAAAAAGAAAAAATCTAGAGTCTGTTTGGAAGTAGGAGAAGTAAATTTTTTAACAAAATATATATATCAGTAACAGGGAGGATTTACAAGGGTAAGGAATAAGGATGAATAGGAAAATATACAAAACCCAATTTGGATGGCCTTGTATCTCCCTCAGTGTATGTGGATTGCAGTCCTTTAGACAAGCGCGGATGTGGAAGGGAGAACACCAGGCCTGACCACGTGGCAGAACTAGGAGGCTGGCAGTGGCTGTTGGTCCTTTCCAACATGTGAGGCAGGAGCAAAGAGAGCAAGTGGCCACAGCAGCTTCCTTTTTAGACTTGCTGGACAGGAAGGGGGAGTGGAATAGAACTCCTTTGACCTGGGGGACCCCTCCCCCTCTCTATTCACCTGAATCAGGTTTCTTTTGCCCCCTGGGGAAGCAGGGCTCTGGCAGCACTCCCCCAGGATGGGTGTAACCAAGCACAAAAGCTTTAAAAATGGGTTTGGAAGCAAGGAATTGCTCTGCAAGGTCACAACAAAAAGTGAAGATGTGTCTGAACTGCTTTACACTTCTGTCTTCTGTAGTCGGTTTGTGAGCACTTGAAGTTTTATAGAAGCTAGCTATTCTAGTTCAAACTTGAGTTTGAGATTGTCACTCGGTGTGTTTGGGTATGCTCTTTAATAAGAAAAAATATTTAGATAGAATCACCTTAGATCTCTGAATCCTGTTTTAAACCCACTTATACATTTGAATTCCAGTACATTCTCTGGCAAAGATAACCACCATCTAGTTATGCATTGCATTCAGTTTATCAACAGCATTCTTGGTCTTACAGACTCCATCATCTTTTTTTCAGTCCTTTTGTTTTTCTTATATATGGAATACACGCCTGTGACTGTTCTTGTAGCCATATTTTTTTATGGCTTCCTAAATCATTACATAACCTGTTTGAAATGAGGTTTTCAGGACTGCAGGAAGTATTGAAGATATAGGAATTTTAGGGATTAATGCACTTACATAAAGATGTGCTCTATTTTGGTAAAACAAACTGCTGTGATAACTTTAAAAAACCAATCTGTTGTATTTGTTTGTGTGATTATAACTTGACTTCAAGAAGTGCTAATAAAATTATCCCCATCAACAGTGAACTGGAAACAAAAATATCAGTGATATAAATGAGTGGGTAAATGAGGATTTTTCCTATTTCTGGAGACAGACTGAATACTGTTCTGATGAAAGCCAACAATAATGTTAATGACTAGCTTGAGAAGAATAATTTTGAGTGAGCAAGGCAGTGTTTCTGTTAGAGCAACGTGGTAAGACATCTTTGGGTATTCTGGGAGGACATAGTTCATTGGAACATCTTATTGCTGCCTGATCTGAGGGAGAGCTTTTATTTAGTCAAAGTGAGATTTGCTATATACTTTGTTAAACTTCTTGCTATAAGATACATAGGTAGGTCTCCAGTCTGTGGTGACAGGCTGGACTTGATGATCTTTGAGGTATCTTCCAACCTTGGTGATACTGTGATACTGATACTGTGACATATAAATAAAATTGATACTGTAGTCTTCCTTAGTAGAGTTTATTATTCAGTTAAGTTGATGTAACAAGTCCCACAAAGCTTCTCTGCAGGATTTTTGAAGCACCGAATGTGCTTTATGTGGAGAAATTTACCATTTGTTTTAACAAAGAACCATGAATGAACATTATTTAACCAAAACAATGGGCAGAATCCATGAAAACAGACACTAATTTATTAATTTTTTTAAATGTAGGCAGTGAATGTGGTGGCATACACGACTAGAACTTTATTTTAGAAGTCTAGTACCTCTGCTGTCAGATGTTGAATATAACTCGGCCTTGGCTGAAATTATTGTGTACAGTATGATATTCCTTACAGACCCACAACTGTAAGAACAGGCTGATTGCATTTACACATTGATTTTCATGCTAAGATTCGTTCATTCACCTCTCAGATGGAGAAGGACTTTTTCTGAAACTAGTACTCTTAAACTAGCATGAGCAATTGTCAGTTATCAACATTCTAACTCAGCTCTCTATGAATTGGGTTTGTTACATCACCTCTGCAGTTATTTATTTCTTGAATTTCACAATGCTTCCTTATGCCCAACATATACAGAGAAACTGGAAGGAAGGAATTTGGGAGGAAGGAATTAATTCAGAAGGAAGGAAGAAAAGAATTTGGAAGGAATTTGGAATGAAGGAATTCCGAAGGATTTCAGAAGGAAGGAATTTGGAAGGATGGAAATTTGGAAGGAAGGAAGGAATTCAGAAGAAAGGAGGGTGAAGGAAGGAAAATAATTTTGTAACTTCTGTGTGGCAGAAGAAACCATTTGGGAAAGATTGTAGAAATTAGTTTTACATTTGGCCTGTGAAAGGTTCACCTATAGAGAAGTTTTTGGTGAGAAAAATATTCTAAAGAAATATAAATACATGCAGCATAGCTGAAGACTCCTGTAAGAATAATATATTCTCTTCTCAGAAAGGTCAAATTGTGCCTGCCGTTCTTAGGCAGCTCTGGAGAAATCAAGCTTGGCTCCATGTGTTATCACAGAAGCTTTCCAGAATATTTTCCCCACTTAAAGAAAATAGAAAAAACACTAATTGAAATAAACTGTCAGAAACAATGAAATGCTCATTAACTCTAATTGTCAGAGCTTTCATTTCCCATGATAGTTATGAAATGATAAATCAAAGGAATCAAAAAATTTAACAAACCGGTTAAGAAATCCATACATGTTGAGATTCCCTGCCACCTTCAGCCCATGCAAGTAGCAGAAAATGAGATCCTTGCTGTGTTTCTCTAAAAAGAAAAAGACAAGAAACAGCCAGCTTCCACTGACCTCTTCACCTCTATTAAGCACTGACTCCATCTGAAATCTGTAAGTAGCTCTGTTCTATATGAGATGGTGAAAATTTCTAGCTTGGAATACAGACTACACACTTAGTTTTCTGGTTTTGTATCTGTCTTGCCTTGGCCTAATGAAATCGGACACAGGTGGGTTGACTTAATTATATTACATTGTGATCTACAAGGGAGAAAAGGTAGGCCAGATCCCTTTCCTTTGATCAATCATCTGTTTATCAATTTTCTGATAGGGAAGACACTTGATGAGCACTATTATAAGATATGGCAGAATCTATCCAAAGAAAGCTCAATGTCTCTATACTAGAAGCAGTGGATAATCTACCAGATAAATAAAAACACTTGGCCAGGCTGTCACAGACCAATCTTAGGTCAAAAATAATTTGGTTTATTGCTATCTCATCTTCTATAGCCCTAAAAAAATCCTTTTGCTTCTTTCTGCTGTTTTTCTTTCCAGGTCTTCTCTTATTCTTCTGATTTATCAACTTTTCAAAATTAGTAGTTTTTTCTATTTCATGTATTGTAGCAACAACCACAGATAACAAGATCCCTGTATTTGTTTAAGCAGTCCAAAATGTTGGAATAATTAAAAATAACACAAAGAGAAACATCAAGTATTTTGATTTGGAAGGGACCTTTAAAGGACATCTAGTCCACTCCCCTTGCAGTGAACAGGGACATCTTTAACTAGATCAGGTTGGTCAGAGCCCTGTCCTACCTGATCTTGAATATATCCAGGGATGGAGCCTCTAACAGCTCTTTGGACAACCTGTTCCTGTGTTTCACAATCCTGGTGAAAGAGGACTGGTAAGCTTTCTTGAACATATCTTCACACTGCTTTTTCAGGTATTTATCTTTGCTGAAATAAACTTCTCACATGACTACACCATGATTTTAAACATTATTATTTTCTGACAATCCAGTAATGACTACAAAAGGCAGAAAAATGCCTGAGTATAGATCACAATCTGTTAGTTATGACTGACAAGGAGTTTCATGTGGTAAATGCTCAAGAGGATAAAAGATTATGGTCACATAGAATGTTTTAAGTTGTTACAAATTATTTAAGGGATGTAAATAATACTTCCATATGTCCTCAATATATATTTTCACTCTAGACATCTATCTGAGAATTACCCTGCACCCACAAATTTAATTTTGTCAGAAGCATTAGTGGATGCCAAATCCCAATTTTAAACAAACCAGTTCAGTGGAACTGAAAAGTATGAATGCATCATTTTGAAAAAATCCTGAATGACTTTGAGGAAATCATGCATTTATCCCAATACTTCAGTGACTCAGTTCCACACATATATTCAATGGTCTTTTTGTTCCTATTTATGGGAGGGATCCAATTTACAAGCATACAGTTTCAACAGTAGAAGCAGATGTTTCTGATAGCCTGGAAGGATAGATAGTGTGCTCCTAACCTGGATACCTGAAAAATATCAATCTTGAGAGCTTCAAAGACACCCATCTCTGTGTTACCTCTATAGTGAATGTCAACAGTTCCTTCATCAGGTCAGTTAGATGCTCAAACTGAATAGATGGGACACTAGATCATGATTTTCTGTTCGTCATGTGGTCTGTGCATGTGTTCAGCCCTTCAGAGTGCTAAGACTTCAAAAGGGAGATTAAGTCCTATAACCAGAAACTCTACAGTCAAAACAGAGAAGACAGAGACTTGATGGGAGGGAAATGGATGTAGGGTAGATAATTTGAATTTTAATAACATTTTAGATGTGAGGCTTAAAAGAGAAATCACATCTGGAAAGTCTCAGTCTAGTAACTGGATCTGCAGACTATATTACTGATAACACCATTGCTGTTCTTCCCCCTATTTGGGGGCCATTGGATGATGAATGAAGGCACAAACCCTTTAGCTGTATAGCAACGAGATTCCAGAAATGCAGAGAGCAGAGAATCTCAAAAGTTCTCCCCAGAAGTCCTTTATTGCTGCGTTGTATAATCCCTTGCATTACAGAGTCTTAGAGTCCTACTTACAGCAGTCCCAGAAGCCTTTAACAGACAAAGCAGCAGACAGATGACCTGAGCATGTCCCTAGCAGCATCTCTACGACAAAGCCCTACCCAGAAGTAGCTAACAGAAGCCTAAGTCCCTAGCATCCTTAACCAAAGTCCCTAACCAAAGATCCTAGAGAATCACTGAAAGAAGTGCCTATTGCTCAGACTGGCTACTTTTTATCAATCTCTTAACCAGTAAAAGTCAACCACATATATAAATTAAAATATTTTCCTAATAAGAGGTGCCAGCATGTCAATGAGGTGGCTTCTGCAGCATGTTACAATCAAAGGGTGCCAACGTGAGTATGATGTTCTTGGCTCACATGGAATGGGCTGCCCAGGGTGGAGTCACCATCCCTGGAGGTGTTCAAGAGGGGATTGGATGTGGCACTTGGTGCCATGGTTTAGTCATGAGGACTTGGGTGACAGGTTGGACTTGATGATCTTTGAGGTCTCTTCCAACCTTGGTGATTCTGTGATTCTGTGATTCTGTGATTCTGTGATTCTGTGTCATTGTTTTGCTCTACCCAGCATGCTAAGGAATTGATCAGCTAAGGTATCATGCACTCTGCATGCATCCAGCATTTGCCCTCTGAGCAGGGCTAGAGACAGAAGAGAGAGGGCACATTAATGGTGACATCAGATCTACGATGATCTACTTTGGAATCCCCAAAACAGGTTCATTCTGGGAATATGAAAGAGAGATTGAAGACCCTGGCTGGGTAGATAATGTAACAAGGAGAGAAAAGCACCAAACAGATATTCTGTTGTGAATACAAAAGCATTAAAAATTTTTTACTTTGTTTTCTTATATGGTAAAATAAACTTCCAATTATATCATTTGCAGACAATCTATAACAAGACTTATTTGCACTGTTAATAACTTCTAAAACACTTTTTTCTTTTTCCCTTTTTACTGCAGAAAAGCTACTTTTTTACACAGTAGAAAAAAAAAATAAATCTGCTGCTCAGGGATGTCTAGGAGCAATCTGCATCAGTGATTGGATTATGTACTAACAGCATTACTTATCCCCATCTGAGAGGTACCCTACAGGGAAAAGCTCCAAAGAAAGACACTGCATTAAGAGAAGATTTGGAAGTCTGATTGCATTCTGTTTCCATCTCTCTGCAGGGCTGGCTGTCAATGGCATTCAGAACTGTGCAGCCGAAGAGGAAAAACAACTCCCTTTCTTTAGCATGTGAGTCATCAGTGATTGAAAGCATCTTTAGTCCAGTTTAAGGTCTGTCCAGGGGATGTGATCCAGAGTTCACTGAGAATTTGCTTTGACTTCATACAAGTTCAGCTATGACTTGTATTATTTATTTGGAAACTGATTATTTTACAAGTGTCATGAATGTGAATGAATAAAGTGTGCAAATCTTATAGTGAAGATGCAGTTCATCTCTATAAACATTCTCTCAAGCAGTGAATCTAGATCCAGATGGTATACAATATCAAACCAGAGAATCTGGATCCAGATGGTATGCAATATTAAACTAGTGATATCTCTCTGAGTACATTTTAAAATAATTAATATTACCATGGATTTCCTCCAGATTTATTTCTTGTCATGAATACAGAACATTACACTCCCTTAGCAGGGGAAAATTGCAAAGTTTTTTGTGTTAACCACTAAATAACTTCTTTATTTGTATCATCCAGTAACCCAGTAGCTCAAGGCTTGAATTCTAAGGGTTGGAGCGACTGGCAGATGTCAATAGTTTTCTGCTGACAGGTTCATGGAATTTAAGTTTCTTAAATGTGGAATAGCTTTCCTAAATGTTTTAACTCTCTTGAAGAACCACCTAGAAACAACACCTCAGATAATATACAGATTTTAAAATAGAGACATGAACGTGAGAAAAACCTGAGTTTCAACTTTCTTTGTGGCATATGATTGTACAACATGGAATAGAAGCAGATCTCCACACTACAAGGATTCTAGCTTTTATGTCAGAGTATTTTTTATTCTATTTTTTTAAAGTTAGAACAGAGGGTTATAAGATTAGAAAACTCCACTGTTTTGGCATTCACGTCCAATTGTCTATCTAACTTTTATCTGAATGAACAGGAACTATCTGCATTGCTTGCCAAAGGTAGGAGCAATTTTAAAATCTTCAGTCTTTTAATATCATGTCACAGAGCAGCAGCTGCATGGAAAAACACATTAAGATGAAGAATGCAAATACATATCCAATTAAACCCAAGATTTTTTCAACAGAAGTTATTGCTCATGAAACAGGGAAATTGGTGCTTATTTTAACACTCGAGGGTCAGAACCTCCAGATCTATCAGATCGTTTAACTCTAGTAAAGTAAAAATGCAGGAACTGGCTCTCTGCCTTCAGGATTTCATAAACATAATTTGTATATTTTCCTTTACATGAAATAACATTAACATAGAATAATTTCTGTCCTTGGTCTATGTAAAATTGTCACGTGCTTGTGCTTTCCATTGTCAAGCACTGGTATTTGTCCTCAGTTTTTATTCAAGGGTTTTAATGCTAACAATTTTCTAATGTCCTAAGGGACTGATAAATGAGATTTTACTTTGCTTAGCCAGCATCTTTAGGTAGATAGATAGATAGATAGATAGATAGATAGATAGATAGATAGATAGATAGATAGATAAATTTTACTGGTGTCACGTTTACCACAATTACATTGATGTTTTTTGGTTTTGGCTTGGTTTGGTCTTCCATTAACATATTTCCAAGTTTTTCCATCACTCAAGATTAATAGAATATAATCTAGGAAGATTCAAATATGACATATTTTTAATTACTTAGCATAGTTGTTTAGCCTGTTACAGTGTGTATTAGGTTTTTATATTGGTGGGGAAAAAATCCAAAAGTTTTAATTTGACTGATACTTGGGGTTTTATTTAATCTGGGCAAGTCACTTAATCTTCTCTTACTGCTGTGGCTAGACTGAGGATTGCTGAATTTCCCTAATAGCTTATAATGTCACTGCCATCAGAGCAACAATAATAGCAAACAGCACTTAATTATAAAAATACCTCAAAAAAGCAAAAGTGAGAATTTATATATTGCAGTTTTAAATACTTAAACAATTGACAAATATTTCCCTTGTCTCTGAAGCCCTACAACTTTGCAAACCTGGCTAGAATGTTTCAAAGGGAAACAAAAGCAATACAAAAAACTTCACATAGATTAAAATGTGACAAGGCAATATTACTAAAATGTTAGGTATATTAAATATCTACATAAAATGTATAATATAGTCTTTCTTTGAAGCACCCTCTCACAAGATCATGTAAAGATTTCAAAATAATGGAGACAAGTGCCAGGATATTTGAAATTCTTCTTGACTGTTAGCAATGACATGAGATGATCTTGCTTCCAAAGTCAGAAATAAAACCAACCAATTGCAAAGGCATTTCCTTTACATATTTTCTTTTCTTTTTCATCTACCTACTTCTTGCCCTTCACCTTACTGTGTCTTATCTTACTGTGTCTCACTGATGAACAATATAAACTTGAAAAACAGTTCTGCATTCTTTATTCACATACTTTGGTTCTTTTAACATGTAGATGCTTTTACAGCCTAGGATAGAGATATTGTAGACTTCACCTTCATAGAAACAGATGCTGTATTTTGACGCTATTTCATCATGACCTACATTTCTTTAACACCTCTAAACTGTACTCCATATTTACTTCCTTGCTTTCCCATAAGCAAAAGCAAATATGAACCTTGAATGAGCTTGAGGGAAGAACACTAGTTGAGCTAGAAAGTTGTGACCATGTATGGCTCTGCTTATATAAACACCTCTCACCCTCTCACCTAACATCCCCTTACTAAGTAATGTAATATGAGGGGAAAAGGACCAAAGGAAGAACTGCATGCAAGAATAGATGGAATGTTCCTGGTCACACAGTGGGATGTCCCCTGTTACAGGAGATCCACTGAGAATGGGGTCCCAAGATGAGGTACAGGTCAGGCCATCCTGGTGTGGATGATGTATAGAGGAGCTGAGCTATGAATGCATGGGCGCTAGGCACTGCCCATGATTAGATAACACGAACTGGAAGCCAAACAGACAGATATGCTGTGAGGAGCTTGGCAGGTCTCTTGCAGCTATCAGCCAACATGTGCCCATTCAGCTGACTCTAGGACCCTGCTGCACATTTTTTAGGCCAAATGGAAGAGTCAGAGGTCCAGATGATAAGCCATAAAAACCAGGAAAGACACTGGGGAGCCCTTAGGGGCTTTCTGTTATTGCAACTCATACGAATGTCCTGGTGTTAGTTGCAGGCACAAGCTGGATGAATGGTAATAAAATTTCATTTTTATTTTCAAACTCATGGCAGAAAATGGGAGGAAGGGAGATTTCTGCTTGTTTCACTGGATCCTCAGAGAACCATAGAGATCATCCCAACAGGCAAGAGATCAGCAGTATTCATTATTCCTTTATAATGTCTGCCAATGACATATCCAGCATGTCTAAGCTTCAATCAGCATTCAAAATCCTGTATGTCACTCATCCAGTATTACTCATTTAACAACACCCATTATCCAACTCATTAGGGAGTGATACATTTTGGCATAAGTAGGATCCCTGTGTGTTAGGTCCAGCCAGTTAAAATCCCCATATAGTGTCCTGTCCTTTTTGCAATGTTTAAGCACCTCTTGAAAATCAGCTGTGACAAGACAGAAAACTGAGCTTTACACAACTCCGTGTATGTCAATGAGTACTGAAAACCATGAACTCATTCATCATCCTTCGAAGTTTAACTCTGAGATTAGCATAGTCTAATGACTATCTCTCATCACTAAAGTCACTTGCAAAAGATATACTCTCCCTTTTGGTTTCCTACTAATATGCTAATCTAATGCAATGTAATGAATGCAGAAATGTTTACTTTTCTCTTTTTTTAAAAGCTCAAAGTGTTATATTTTTAATTCAGATTGTCAGCTGAATTCATTCAGTGATGATCAGAGCATGAGCAACATTATGTGCCTATTAGTGATGTTCTCTGCTTCTCTTATGCACCCAATTAAATTACATTCATTGATGCAATTATGCCAGAGAGAATGGAACAACTTGGATATATTTCAGCTGAGGATCCACCCTACTGAATACATTTGAACATGGGGGTTTCAGCTAACATGTGATGTCAAAGAATAGAGAGCACTTTTTTAAAATCTGGGATTGAAAATCCCCTTAAATAATGGGCCTCTCCACACAGCACTCATTTGTGTTAGAAAAGGACTCTGATTTAATCAAGCCATATCTAAATCCCTACCTGAATGTTGCATCTAATTATGGTTTAGAATTATGTTTTTTTATTTCACTTACCCCACCCCTACTTAAGATTCAGGCAGCAAAATAATGAGCTTTAGCAGTAGGTAGGTGTTTAAACCTCTTCTGATCTTGAAGAGGTAGAAACAGGGAAAATGAGACTCTCTGCTGTTGAGCTCTGATGTGTGCAGTGGCACAAGCTCTCGGCAAGGGATAGTTCTCATCCTCTTGATTTGCAGAGCATGACATATGCAGGAGCACCTACTCTCTTCACATTTGTTTTCTTGATTTTGATGAGATACACAATGAAATGGAACATCTTAAGGAAAGATATAAAGCTTTGCCCATGGGGATTTTGCACCTAAGCCAGCTATAGTAAATTATACCAGAGACATCACGGACAGCAAGGAAGGCAGCAGTGAATGCCATGAGCTAAAGATGTCAGCACATTCCATTCAGAACTTGAACTGAAGCCCTCTGCACACTTTCTAGTCACAGCTAAAGGTTTTGGAATGCCCTGCTGAATAAATAACTTGTAAAGATTTTTTCCTTCCTCTAGCTCACTTCTTTGCCCAGCTGACAACAGCTTAAGAGGAGTACATTCTCATGAAGACAAGATCATGTGCTTCAGTTGCTTCCAACTATGAAAGAATATGTCATAATCAAGCATTTTAGAACAACCACATTTCAATATTCATTTTATTCAGATCTTTTCCATTACCAGAAGTATTGCCATTTTTGTATTGGTCCTGGCCATAACTAACATCCCATACCATTTTTTCAGAAAAATAATAATAATAATAATAATAATAATAATAATTTCAGACCTACAAGCAGTTCCTTAATAAACAACATTTTAGTTCACATATCTTCATGTAGCATTTTAAAAGCAATTCCCTAAAAATCTGTACTGATCCAATGCCTGTTTAGCAAAGTTTTTTAGAATACTATCTGATCACTACATATACTAGTAGAGAAAAACCAAGAAATACATCACCCAAGAAAGATTAACATTTCAGTACAGTTTCTTCAGTTCCAACAGGAGCTAGTAAAGGAGTGAAAACAATTGGATATGCCGTTAACCTGTGGTAAATGTCAGTCTTGCTTCATCTGTGCAGTATTGAAAGAGGGTTCAGCTAAGTTACATTACCTTGCATTTGCCAAGGACTAACACTGAGATCTTTGAGACCTACCATAACTCAGCTGGCCCTCTATAATCCAGATTAATATATCTGTGGCTTGAGCCTTTGTTTGCCTTGTGCTGAGAATCTTGAGGATGAGGATAAACAGTGAAAGTTAGATATTAAGTAACTTTTTTGGAAATTGTCGAGGGTTGAGGGCAAGGCCTTTGCCTTCTCCCTCCCCTGTGAGTGAGGGGAAAAAAAAATTGAAAAGGAAAACAAAAAATCACAGCCAGATTAGCGAAGGAGATGTGCTGTATTTACAAAGCAGTTTAGGAAATGCAGGGGAATATATATATATATACACACAATTTACAGTATTTACAATATATACAGAGAAATATACAACAAAGTAACACAGGAATGAGATTCCCCTCCTCCACCAGGAGGAGAGTTCCCCCCTGTACCCCCTTCTCTCCCCTGTCACAGAAATGTCCCCACAGAAATGTCTCTCCCCTGTCACGGTCACAGAAATGTAAAACATGCAATCTTGTAATGGCAAGGAGTAATCTTACAGCTGGGGCAGGGCCAAAAATACAGCAATATGGTCAATGTATGGAAAACTGCAGAGGGAAAAAAAAAAGAAAAGAAAAAAAAGGGGTGGGGGTGTGTGTGCAGAAATCAAAGAGGAGGAAACTGCTGAGACAAATGCAGTTATAAGTATTGTGGAGTACTGAGTCCATCTCTGGAGCCCTCAAGACAAGGGCTCAACACACGGAAGGACATTGACCTGATGAAGTGGGTCCAGAGGAGGGCCACAAAAATCATCAGGGAACTGGACACTTCTATGAGGACAGGCTGAGAGAGCTGGGGTTGTTCAGCCTGGAGAAGAAAAGGCTCGGGGGAGTACCTGAAGGGGTCTTACAAGAAGGCTGGAGATGGTCTGTTTGCAAAGACCTGTACTAATAGAATGAGGGGCGAAAGTTTTAAACTAGACAAGAACAAATTTAGCTTGGATGTTAGGAACAAGTTTGTTAAGGAAGGTGGTGGAACACAGAAATGGGTTGCCTGGGGGGGTAGTTGAGGCCACATCCCTGGAGGTATTCAAGATCAGGCTGAGCAAGTCTCTGAGCAAACTTATCTAGAGGAGAATATCCCTGCTCACTGCAGGGAGATTGAAATAGATCATCTTTGGAGGTCCCTTCAAACCAAAAGCATTCTATGATTCTATCTTGAATATTGCCTATCTTGAATATAGGCTTTTGCAAAGTTCATACTCCTATTTTAAAACCTTTTTTTAGTTCATATTTCTTCCATTTTAGTAGACTAGAAGTTCACATTTTCAACTAACATTCTGGACTTTTACCATTGCAGTGACCACCCTTTGGCAAACCTGATATAAATAACAGCAAAATCCCTCTAGGCAGCACATACTTTCCTTATACTCACTAGCTGCTAGCACTTAGCCCTTAGAAAAGAGGCACTTTGCCTCTGAACACAGTGAGGTCTGATCCTTCAACTAGTTTTAAATAGGCTTAGTGCTCTATGCACTTTTTATTTTTAACAGATTTTCTACCTACCCACATTTCAGTGCTGCCATTCCCTGCAGAGCAGCTGACAGATGAAAACCCACAGGTTTTGTGTTAGTTGTAGACCAAGTGATTCCTTGTACTGGTGTGCTGAATACCCAAAGAATTTTGACATCCTCCAGGATGAAACGTGTGATGTTATATGATTATCATGACTGTACCATCTACCCCTCCTGCAAGTGTCTGAAGAATCCTTTATGACCTTGTCAGCTGAAGGAGTTTGACTTTTGCTATTTTAATTATCATCTTCAGTTTCTTTTTTTTTTTTAGATTTGTCAACCATGGAATTATCTGGCCTTTCAAAGCAGTTTCTGCTGCAAGGAGAATGCAAAGAAACAGGGGAAAAGTATGACCAATGCAGCATGCAGGGTTCATAGAATCATAGAATGCATTGGGTTGGAAGGGTCCCTCAAAGGTCATTTTGTCCAACGCCCCTGCAGTAAGAAGGGACATGACCTAGATTGGATTGCTCAGGGCCCCATCAAGTTTGAACCTGAATGTCTTCACAGATGGGGCTTACTCCCTATCTCTTCACAACCTGTTGAAGTGTTTCACTACCCTCATTGTGAAGAAATTCCTTCTTATGTCTAACCTAAACCTACCCTGCTGTGGTTTAGAATCACTGGCCTTCATCCTATCACTACAAGCCTTTCTAAACAGTCCCTCCCCAGCCTTCCTGTAGGTTCGTTTCTGATACTGCTGCTACTGCTGCTACTATGTGTCCCCTAAGCCTTCTCTTCTCCAGGCTGAAAAACTCCAACTCTCCCAGCCTTTCTTTGAGACATGCTGCAGCCCTCTGATTATATCTGTGGCCCTCCTCTGGACTCACTCCAGTAGGTCCATGACATTCCTGTGTTGAGGAGAGCCGGACGCAGTTCTTCATGTGAGGTGTCACCAGATCAGAGTGACAGAATCACCTCTTTTGACCTGTTGGTCATGCTTCTTTTGATGCAGCCCAGGATACAATTTGACTTCTGGGCTGCAAGTGCACATTGTTGTCCAGCTTCTCATCCACCAGTAATGCCAAAGTCCTGTTCTGTAAGGCTGCTCTAAACCTCATCATCCCCCAGTCTGTATTGATATTGCCCTGATCCATCTTCATGACTTCACACTTTGCCTTATCAGTCCTCATGAGGTTCTCCTGAGCCTACTTCTTTAGCCTGTCTATGCCCCTCAGTCTTGTCAACCACACTACTCAGTTTAGTATCATCAGCAACTTTGCTGAGGGTGCACTCAGTCTTGCCGTCTGTATCATTGATGAAGATATCGAACAGCTCTGGTCCCAATACAGACCCCTGAGGGATACCACTAGTCACCTGTCTCCATCTGGATATCAAACCCTTGACTACCCTTAGTATGTGATCATCTGAGCAATTCCTGAAGAAAGGAGAGGAGAGGAAAAGGTATGTCACAAGAATAACTGTTATACCATATATCCATGTGATACTCTTCCCATTTGTCAGAAAAGCCTTTGAGGGGGAAATCAAAGACCTCTGAACTCTGTTATCCCTTTCCTCAGAGGAATACAGTGTGCTGATCTCAGTGTACTGCTCTGATTTTTCCTCTTTGCGTCACTCTGGTTTTGCCCTAACAGTCATGACTCTTTCAAGTAAATATATTAAACTTTGTTTGCAAATATCTGGGTTTAGATTATTGAGCCTTCCAGCAAGGTTCCCAAGGGCAGGATATGAGATTGTCTGCTTAGGCCTACTCAGTAGCAAGCTTTTCCTTCATTTTAACACATCTTTTTATGATAGTGATAAGAAAGTGGAGGGGGGAGGGAGAAAATTTATTAATTGGAAATTGAACTAAAGCCCATGAAATAAAGCTCTTCAATATCTACTAAAATGCATAGCTTTGATAATGTCTTTTAACTTAAGATTTAACATGGTATCATTCATCTTTGACTTTTCATTTCTTCAAATAAGTGCCTAAAAATAATGGTTTTCACTTTCCAAAGGAAGCAGGAAACCCAGCTGAGTACTTACTTTAGCCTTCACTTGCACAAGAATGTCATAAAGGCAATAAAAATGAGCAGAGATACCAAATGAGTAAAAAGTAGAATTTCTCAGATGCACAGTAAAAAAAAAAAAAAAAAAATTAAAAAAAATTATAGCCTTAACACACCAAGTGAAATTCATCTGTCCTGGTATTGGTGTCAGAGTTAGAGGCATAATTCTGCACTGTCAGTAGAGTCAAATAGGTACATCCAGGAGACAATTGTTTTCATCCAGAGATAGATGCGTGTGACAGATCACATGAATTGCCCTTTGGAGATAGTTATTTCTCTCATTAACTATGGAGGGACTCTACAGCAACAGTTTGATGTCTGATTATTCCATTATAGATACCTTAAATCAAGCTAGATTAGTCTTACCAAGAATGACCTTCCAATATGAAATCCAGGTGTCTAGCTGATCTGTTAAAATGCTCTAGAAGCATCAGAAAGCTGCAGTTAACACCAATCCAAGCTCAGAAAGGAGAAAATAAAAAGGTAAAAGACATTATAGCAATTTAAAACAGAGAGTAAGAATGTACAGGAAAGAAAATTATGACATTAAATAGGAAATATTAGGCTAGAGAGTAGCAAAAAGCTAACCTCAGCCAATATAATGTCACCTTTCAATAGTCACGGACAGTTAATGCTGCAGGGAATAAATTCCAGAGTCTGAAAATGTCACTTTATGCATTGTTAAAAGCACCTGTCTTCAACACAAATATAAACAATCCAATGAAAAAACACTAGGTGCATCACAGCAGAAATGAACTGAGTGTTGGATTTTTCATTTTTCAGTGTTGAAAATGAGTGTTCAAGGCATCTAACTATTAAGAGAAACTGAATATTGATTTCATTTATATGTCATTAAATCTTCCACTGGACAAAATTGACTGTCACTTATCAAAAAATAGCCAATGACTTCTAAAATGCAACATCCACAGTAGCATCCATTAAATTTACCTTTATCTTAAAAATAATAAAGAACAGCAAATTCTCAATTACTCCACTGGCTTTGGCCTTTAAGGAGGTTTGGAAAAGGACTCTGGGAAATAGTAGCTTTGTCAACAGAACCTTTCAAGTGCTAAAATCAAGACTGCTATTACCCCAGATATTTCACAAGTGTCATGAAATAAAAAACGTGTTAGTAGGCCAGACATTTTGAATGCAACTTGGATCAATACACAGATGCTTTCTAACATCCAACTCATTGAAAAACCCATAGGGAATTTTAGTGTGGGCAAAAGAATTATGGAGAAGATCATACTGGGTACTATTGAAAGGCATTTAAAGAATAAAGCTATTATCAGCTGCAGTAGCCATGGGTTCACAGTGGGAAAAAACATGGATATCATTTAGATATATTCTTCTATGATAAGGTCACTCACAAGTGGTTGAAGGGAAGGAGGTGAATATATTTTTTTCTGCATTTTAGTAAGGCTTTTGATACTGTCCCTCACAGTATCGTTTTGGACAAGTTGTCCAGATGTGAGAATGGAAGTTTCATGGTACACAGGGTGGAGAACTGACTGAACAGCAGAGCTCCAAGGATTGCAGTGAATGGAGCTACATGACCAGGTGACTCATTTGGTGGATGTGGGGCAGGCTGTGGATGTAGTCTACCTGGACTTCAGCAAGGCCTTCGATACCGTCCCCCACAGCAAATTCCTGGCCAAGCTGTCCGCCTGTGGCTTGGACAGCAGCACTCTGTGCTGGGTTAGGAACTGGCTGGAGGGTTGTGCCCAGAGAGTAGTGGTGAATGGTGCCACATCCAGCTGGCAGCACTATCCCAACTTGAAGTGGTCAGGCAGTCTTTGTAGGACCCTTCCAAGTGAAATCATTCTCTCCTATTCTATTCTATTCTATTCTATTCTATTCTATTCTATTCTATTCTATTCTATTCTAAAATCCTGGGAATAGAGTCTGTAAAATATGCTTGGGGAGCTGGACCTGCAACCAGCCAGCAATAAAAGATTTCTAAGACCAAAGGACAGCAAACAAGAACAAGCCTAACTCCTACGTTCTCCAATTTGGACAAGATGTTAGGAAGGGGTAAATCAACAGACAATACAGGAGACAATTCCATCAGAGTTATTCCATACCAACATGGTTACTACATCCCTCTGGGAAAATGGTGAAGCCCTTGGTCTAGTGTGGTCTCAGACCAAGTATTCTCATGAATAATATAATGAATAATGTCACTGCATTTCAAAGATGAAGGGTGTTCAGCTTGTCAAGGTCATGGCATGTCGGAGCATCCAGGATAAGTGTCAAGCTACCTGTCTTTGATGCCTATATATTATTAGTGTGAAAAAGTGTCTGAGATTCTGACTTGTCTTGCCTGAGTCATTCTGATGGGGATAGACGTTAACGTTTTAAGCATCTAAAAGGGATACCTGAATATCAGGTCCTGACAGTATTCAATGGGACTGTACTGATTATGCACCAAACTCAACTTAAAAATTAGTTTTGCTGTATTTTCCAGAGGCCTTTTAAAACCTCTTAAAGGTCAAATACCATTTACTTGAGTGTATCAGGGACAGATGAGTACAGCTTTACAAGCTGCCTCTTAAGACTGTTAGTTTTAATGTCATTTGAATTTAGACGCAACTTGGAACTACATGCTTGTAACATCAGAATAAATTCATTGTAGTGTCCTCTTAAGATGAAGCTGTAACTCAGTTGCTGTGCAAATAGATTTCTGCTGGTGACTTCAACAGGAGTTTAGGCTCCAGATTTCCAAACTGTATGAACTAAACAACAGTATCATCAACAACCTGATGGCTCAGGTTGCCTCCTTATTGTTCAAACAGTTTTATTTGTCTGTCTCCTACCTTCACTCAATAATAATTATAATGTCTTATGAAAATTAGTTTTCAAAAAAAAACACAAAACAAGGAATGAAAACAGGACCTCCTGCTGCTTCTCCAAGTAATCAAAATCCAAATCTAAATAGTTCTATGACAACAGGCTGAGAAAAATATATTTTCAATTACTTTATTTCCATGTACAAACTGCACATCCAAAACATACTTTATGAATAAATAAACAATTTAATTTGCTTGATGGTTTTTGGAGGTTGTTTTGTTTGGGTCTTTTTGTTTGATTGTTTGTTTGTTTTTCAGGTGGGGGGTTGGGTTGTCTGTTTTCTTTTTCATAGGAAATAAATGAGAAGAAATAGGGAATAATCAAACCCACCCTGCATCAGCAAACTTTTCTCATTACACTGTGAGCAACAGCAAGATGGGGAAAATAGCAGATCATTATGTCTGATGAGTATAATTATACTTTTTCAAAAAAAGGGGGAAATTCAGGTTTATTACTACACCTGGTTTTTTTTTTAATAGGTACCTTTAAATTCGCTGAACATGCAACAGCAGAAAAATTATTCCTTCTCACTGTTTGATGGCCTCCAGTAATGCTTAAGAAAAATTGTTTTCCATTCCACTGAACTGTAAAATAAACAAAGCAAACCCTTCACTAAATGCTCTAAAGGCCAAAGGGTCTCAGTGAATGAACTTCAAATGGCTGCTTTGCTCATCATAGAAAAAATCCATTATGTGATTGTGTTTGGAAATGGTGTAGCATATTTTGGGTGCTACAGCATTTTAAAATAATAAGGTCTGAAATAAATAATAAACTGGTGAAGAGGCAGAAATTAAGTTGCTCTGTAAATCTAAACACAAATGTATTTCAATGTCATTTTCTATACACAGAAAAATGCATAGAACTAAATCAGTTCTATCATTTATAGTCAGCATTATGTTTTCCTGTACTTTTCAGCTTACTTTCATTCCTTCCATGAAAGAGAATCTCATGACCTTTTCAGTATTAGCCTCAAGACATAGCCGAGCTATTCTTTTCATATAGAAACCTAAGACCCCAGCTGGCTAGCATGAAAGATAACTTGGCAGACAAATCTCTAAGAAAACATGTGATAATGTTCATCTGTATTTTGGGGGATTTTTTTTTTTTCTTTTCTTTTTACACAAGCTATCAATACACTTAAATATAATGGCTTTCTATAGGTTCTCAGGTTTAACCAAAACCCAGTGAGACCAAGTATTAATTAACAGGCTGCCCTGAATGTTACAGGCTAATAAAAGATCGAATATACAGCAGAATCCTAAGACTTTCTGGTAACTGTCTCACTTTTACTACATCTGTTAGAAAACATATTATTGGTGGCTTATGATTCCTAAATTCTTATTCATCGCCAGAAAATAAAATCCCTGTAGTACCTGTTCTGTTGTAAGCTCCATTAGGAGATGATTTCCAGCATCTCAGTAGGATTTCCAAGAGCTTCAGTGAGAAGTTTACTTTTTCTAGGGGATTTCCTTATAACAGACTAACAATTAGGACAGATCTTTTACTTGGAAGTTCTGTCTTCTCTTTGTCAAGCAGATTTATTTTACTGGTGTATATAGTCCTTAGGATTTTTATTAACAGTGCTAATAGGCAATTAAATACAGAAGACATACTTGAAAATACAGGGATGAAGTTCACATTATACGCCTCAGAAAAGGCTTTGGAACAGTATCTAAGACTTCTTCAGGGGCTCTTCAAAACCTCTCCTTGTACCAATCCTCATTCACAGATATTCAAATTCAACAACTCTCTGATTCCAATCAGTTCTTCTGTCTGACAAGACAGCCTTATCACCAAACCAGATACAGCTACTGAAGAAGCCTGTTTGCAGGCCTCCAGATGTAGCTGCCAATTATGCAGTCCCATTGAAGCTCTTGGTAAGAACAGAAGCCATTCAGGCATGTGGGTTTTATAGAATGAGGCATTTAGCAATTGGAGTTGTGTATATCTTTTACCAGTTGCTGACCATCATTTTCAAGGAAAACCAGCAGGTCAGAAAGGATTTAATCCACAAGATGTACCCTGGAGCACACTAACAGAGGACTACAGAATAGTACAGCCTTTCCTTGTACTTTGGTAGTAGTGACTATGATATAGGTTTCAATTTTTCCAGTTCTGGGCCCCTCAATTTAAGAAGGACATTGAGACACTTGAAAGTGTCCAGAGAAGGGCAACAGACTTGTGAGAGGTCTTGAGCACAAGCCCTATGAGAAGAGGCTGAGGGAGCTGGGATTGTTTAGCCTGGAGAAGAGGAGGCTCAGGGGAGACCTAATTGCTGTCTACAACTACCTGAAAGGAGGTTGTAGCCAGGAGGGGGGTGGTCTCTTCTCCCAGGCAACCAGCACCAGAACAAGAGGACACAGTCTCAAGCTGCACCAGGGGAAATTTAGGGTCGAGGTGAGGAGAAAGTTCTTCACAGAAAGAGTAATTGGCCATCGGAATGTGCTGCCCAGGGAGGTGGTGGAGTTACCATCCCCAGAGGTGTACAAAAAAGGATTGAAGCCATGGTTTAGTTAGTCATGAGGTGTTAGGTATTAGGTAATAGGTTGGACTTGATGACCTCTGAGGTCTTTTCCAACCTTGTTGATTCTATGATTCTGTGAATGTTGCCTCATCACAGACCTTATATGGTGCCTATATTAATGGCATTGGACTTTCTATCAAGCCAAATCTTGTTGCACTCTACCCACATACAGCATGCTTGTCTAACATTAGATACTTTGAAGAGATTCTTCAGAAAATTACCATTAAAACCTCTAAATTGAAGAAGTGTCAGATTACCTGTACAACTGCCCTGCAGAGAAGTATATTCTAGATCAAATGGGGTTCAGAAACTACAAGGGATCATGCATTCAATTTTTATCTCAAAAATACCAGACTGCTCACACCATTAGTAAAATTATTTTATCATTTAAGATTCAGAATTATGTGACACTGCAGTGGTTAGATGTGGTGGATGACTCAAAATACAAAGGGAAGGCAGTGATGAACATGTCAAAATATGACTTGGTCATGGAAGTACACCTCACACAGACTGGTGTTACTGGAAAAGTGGTACAATTTCTTTAGTGTGTATGCCTAGCTAATTTGTACTTAGCAAATCCTGAACTCCTATTGTTAGGATAAGACTGTACCTGCTTCCAGCATTATGCTGTGTGACTGTATTTGGACACAGAGCTATAGGGAAATTAGAAGATGACTTTTAAAACCACTGCAAAGCAGTCACATGAAAAATTCAGAATTAATTGATGCCTTGTGTACTTTTTCTAATAGTCTGAATTGCTTGGGTTAATCCCATTAGAAGAAGTTGCTGAAGCAACTGCCATCAAATGAAACATCAATGACATTAAAACCATATAGATACCATTCTTCAAGCTTTGTCTCTAGCAGTAATGAATAGCTATTGAACCTGCAATACAATCTTCCCAACAAGTGTGTAAATAAAGCCATACCTAATAATGTTGTTCTTTCATGACTTGCCATATGAAATTCTGTTTCTGTAACAGCAGATATGAAACTTTTCAATCATAATAAACATATGCTAATTCCAGAAAGCTCTCTCTGGCATGGAGGTTCTACTAATAAATTCAGCTTCTATACAATACAATATTTAGAATTGCTACCAAATGCGAAAGCTGATAATTTCTAAAGAAATAATGTCTGTCATATTTTTCTCTTGGGTTATGATGCCATTTGGCAAGTAGGAGAGACCTTTAAAAGAGAGAAGAGCTATTGAAGATTATTCTTTCAGTACTCCTGCAGAAGTCAAAACCCAAGCAGTTTCTTCAATGTTGACAGTAGGCAGTACAGGACTAGTTAACACTTCAGCACATTTCTAATGTACTTTTGATCTAAAAGCTTGCTATGGAACGCAGAATAGGATTTATACCCACTCAACAGAAGGTAAGGGATAGAGATAGTAGCAGTAAGACCTCACCAATGTTTCCAGAAGAGACTTCACATCTAAACTAAGCTCATTCAGACAATATTAAATGTCCTGATGGACTACGGAATTTTGATTAAAATTAAAGATACAAGGTTTATAGTCTATAGCTATATCAATATATCAACCTGCAGCAGAGTATAGGTACTAGTTTTCAACCATGCATACTATTCAGACTAGAGAAATGGTTAGACACACTATTAACTGTGACTAAGATAATTTTCATGTGTCTACATCAATTCACATTTTGAGACAATCTGTCAGTGTGGACAGTATCCAGCCTTGAGACTGAACATAAGGATAGAAGATGCCTAAACAAGTCTAAAGTATATTATCTGCCTATCTATAAAGCCTGTGATGCTATGCATACAACAGCAACTTGAGGGTCACTAGTGGTGTGCCCCAAGGATCAGTGCTGGGCCCTGTGCTCTTTAACATCTTTATTGATGATCTGGATGAAGGCATTGAGTCTATCATCAGTAAATTTGCTGACAACACCAAGCTGGGGGCAGGAGTTGCTGGAGGGTAGAGAGGCTCTGCAGAGAGACCTCGACAGGCTGGACAGATGGGCAGAGTCCAACGGCATGAGATTTAACACATCCAAGTGCCGGGTTCTGCACATTGGCCACAACAACCCCATGCAGTGCTACAGGCTGGGGTCAGAGTGGCTGGAGAACAGCCAGGCAGAGAGGGACCTGGGGGTACTGGTCAATGGCAGGCTGAACATGAGCCTGCAGTGTGCCCAGGTGGCCAAGAGGGCCAATGGCATCCTGGCCTGCATCAAGAACAGTGTGGCCAGCAGGAGCAGGGAGGTCATTCTGCCCCTGTACACTGCACTGGTTAGGCCACACCTCGAGTACTGTGTCCAGTTCTGGGCCCCTCAGTTTAGGAAGGATGTTGACTTGCTGGAAGGAGTCCAGAGAAGGGCAATAAAGTTGGGGAGGGGTTTGGAACACAAGCCCTATGAGGAGAGGCTGAGGGAGCTGGGGTTGCTTAGCCTGGAGAAGAGGAGACTCAGGGGTGACCTTATTGCTGTCTACAACTACCTGAAGGGAGGTTGTAGACAGGCGGATGTTGGTCTCTTCTCCCAGGCAGCCAGCACCAGAACAAGAGGACACAGTCTCAGGCTGCACCAGGGGAGGTTTAGGCTGGATGTCAGGAAGAAGTTCTATACAGAAAGAGTTATTGCCCATTGGAATGGGCTGCCCAAGGAGGTGGTGGAGTCACCGTCATTGGAGGTTTTCAGGAGGAGACTTGATGGGGTGCTTGGTGCCATGGATTAGTTGATTAGGTGGGTTGGATTGGTTGATGGGTTGGACACGATGATCTTGAAGGTCTCTTCCAACCTGGTTTGGTTTATTCTAGTGACAAGAGAAGACTATTCACTAGGTATTTGGGGCTGCTACACTCTGATTCTTTTGCTTTACTGAAGTGCAATATTAACATTTTCATACATAACAGTTCTGCCAGATCACAATTCATATTCTCTCAAAGCTTTCAGTTCCAAAGTCTTTATGATCCTGGAGATCCATAATGCTCCCAGACTAAGCATTCCTGTCTTTATCAACACACCTAGGGATGTTTCTTTCAACTCTTCTCATTCATCTTATCTGAGCTTTCCTCTCTCATGAACCCCAAACACTCTTATTCCACTCAGCACCACAATCCCTAGCTTAGTGTCTCGGGTTAATACACTATACACTCCCAAGCCAGCCGCCCACACAAAAATCAGGAGGGAAAGTAACACAAGAAGCCCTGTGGTTGAGATAAGGAGTTTACTGGAAATAACACAATGTGCAATTACCTTAGCCTATTTCACAGAAAAGCACAGAAAAAGCAGAAGCAGCAGCAGAGGCCAGGTGATTAAATGACCCCACCAATCCCCAGGCTCACAGCCAGCCCAGCAGAACAGACCAATACCCCATAACCAGAAACTGGAAGCAACAATGGAAACAGGAAACCTCTCATGTTACAATCTGAACTACAAGCCCCATGACACTTTACTCCAGCCAGATACTTTGCTCCAGCCAGCACTTTAATTTTGAAGCTGGCACGGCATTGGCATGGTATTGAACTCTCATCATCAGATTCAATTGCCTAAACTCATGATTTTCTTTGACCCATTCTATCTTCCACATTTTACTCTGCCATGTTCATTTTGACAACCACTTCCCAATGATGTCACATACAGGATAATCTATACAGCCAAGCCTGCTCTATCTTCTTGTTATAGCATACCTGTAGCCCAACTTTGCATTATCATACAATCATAGAATCAGTCCAGGTTGGAAGGGGCCACAAGGATCATCTAGCTCCAACCTCCCTGCCATGGGCAGGGACACCCCACACTAGATCAGGCTGGACAGAGCCTCATCCAGCCTGGTCTTAAAACACCTCCAGGGATGGGGCCTCAACCACCTCCCTGGACAACCCATTCCAGGGCTTCACCACTCTCATGGTGAAGAACTTCTTCCTCACATCCAGTCTGAATCTCCCCACCTCCAGCTTCATTCCATTCTCCCTAGTCCTATCACTACCTGACATCCTAAGAAGTCTCTCCCCAGCCTTCTTGTAGGCCCCCTTCAGGTACTGGAAGGCCAATTATGATGTAGAACTGTAAAAGTCAGACTTTATGTCTGAATAGAATAAACCAGGTTGGAAGAGACCTTCAAGATCATTGCGTCCAACCCATCAACCAATCCAACCCACCTAAACAACTAAACCCATGGCACCAAGCACCCCATCAAGTCTCCACCTGAACACCTCCAATGATGGTGACTCCACCACCTTCCCGGGCAGCACATTCCAATGGGCAATCACTCTCTCTATATAGAACTTTTTCCTAACATCCAGCCTAAACCTCCCCTGGTGCAGCCTGAGACTGTGTCCTCTTGTTCTGGTGCTGGCTGCCTGGGAGAAGAGACCAACATCCGCCTGTCTACAACCTCCCTTCAGGTAGTTGTAGACAGCAATAAGGTCACCCCTGAGTCTCCTCTTCTCCAGGCTAAGCAATCCCAGCTCCCTCAGCCTCTCCTCATAGGGCTTGTGTTCCAAACCCCTCACCAACTTTGTTGCCCTTCTCTGGACATGCTCCAGCAAGTCAACATCCTTCCTAAACTGAGGGGCCCAGAACTGGACACAGTACTCGAGGTGTGGCCTAACCAGTGCAGTGTACAGGGGCAGAATGACCTCCCTGCTCCTGCTGGCCACACTGTTCCTGAACAGACACCTAAAAGGCAAGAAGAGGCTGACATAGCTGAGAAAGACAGTCCTAGCTGTATTTGAAATTTTCTCTTGGACTCTGATCTTTAGTCAATAGTTGTATGAGTTGAACATTGATTTTAAAGAATAAAATTTTATTTTATTGTGAAATTTTTCCTACTAATTACTTGGTAAAGAGAAAGAGCGTGAACAAAAACATTCTGAGAGTTGCATGATTTCTGCTGGGAGCTCATACTGCAGTCTGGGACTTCTATTAGCATTAAACATTAAGGGCTTGAATTTTAGAACTACCTATACGGGCACCTCATTTGCTTGCCTTATTAAGAAAATCTGAAACTATCTACAGCATACATACAAGTCTATGATTTTGACACATTCAAATGATTAATATAAAATGGGGGAATATCTACAAAAATAATCAGAAGATCAATTTATAATGTTACACTTAAGCAATTTTGTGACTTGAGTCAAAATACTTAGATCACTCAGAGGAATATTTCCGTAATAAACAAGGCTTGCTTGCATTTTATGAGAAGAAAAAATAAAATAATCCTTTGCAATTGATTTCATAGTGTGGTTGAGGGCAAAACAAGAGACATTACCTTCTCAAAAGTTTTAAAATTTCATTTTAGAAATATTTTTTTAACCTGCTCTGCTAAAAAAGAAAAAAAAAGAAAGAAAAACAAGCCAACAAAAAACATCGGGTTAAATGAAAATCAGGCCTATGTGCAGAAAGCTGGAAAAAAGTGGTTCTAATACATAATAGGTAGTTTTTGTTGAGCAGATAGCATCCCTGGTCAGTTTTGTGTTTATGGCTCAGTACTAGTGAAACATTTTATTTTCACATCTTAAAAGATCATTTCAGGGGTGAACAAACACAGCAGATTCAGCATCAGCTGGAATACAACTACTACTGTTCACCCTTTGGAAAGTTTATGAAAGTGCTGGCATGGTTCTGAAATATTAAAAGGTCTTCTGAAACTCAGAGAGAAAACAGCAATGTAAAATCAAGGTCTGGTCTGGCTGAGTTGACAAAATGTCATCCTTTTATGCTGGAGACCTATATCTTTCAAGTCAATATGTGGCATAGAATGGTTTTTATGGTCATCGGCTAGTGGCTGTGAATTCATATCAACAAAAGTAACATAATTCAGACCAGGACAGAGGAAGAAATCAAAGTGTAACAAGGCTTGTGTTATAAAAAGGCAGAATCACTCACTTGGAAATAATTTTGAACAGCAACACCTGACCCAAAACTCTTGCTCCTGGAAGAAAGTTCAGATCACAATTTGCATTTGGATGTTTCAGCTGGACTTAGTTTTATACATCTAACATATTTTACACTTTACATGTTTACATATTTTAGATGGCTTCACCATGCCACCTCAAATTTGCTGCATATAGCTTTTTAAACCTGAGTAGTAAGGAATTCTTGGGCAGAGACATTACTTACATTTCCACAGACATAGTAACTTCCAGCCAGAATACCCAGAGTGTTTAAACAAGCTGGCATTAAAACAGGAAAAGCATTAGTCCATAAAGTTTGAATTTCAGCATAGTAATTCTGGCAGTCTGTGGGAAGCAGGCCAGCACTCCACATCTACCTCAGGGCATGCCAGCTCATCTCATGCATGTATTCCAATCTCAGTCCTAAGAGAAGGCAACTTGACACTGCACACAAGATCCGGGCTCAGGTCAAAATGACAGAAGAAAAATCATTCTGTTTCTCTCATGCCCTCAAGTCCCTCAGCCACATTTTCAAACACCTCTCCATAGTTTCATTGCAAGAACTTGTAGATATTGGGTAATATTCCTGTACTTCATGCCTGTTACCTTTGGCTACCTTTACAATTTCCAAGAAAAGAAAAAACCTTTATTGTTGCTCCAGTGAATCCACAGTCATACCCATTTGAAGTGAAATAAGGGAACCCCAGGGTTCAGTACTGGGGCCTGTCCTCTTTAATATCTTTATCAATTATCTGGATGAGGGGTTGAGTGCACCCTCAGTAAATTTTCTGTGTTGATCTACTAGAGAGTATGGAGGCTTTGCAGTGGGACCTGGACAGGTTAGGCCGATGGGCCAAAGTTACTTGCATGATGTTTAACAAGGCCAAGCGCCACCTGGGTCTCAACAACCCCATAGCAGGCTACAGACTTGGGGATGTGTGATCGGAAAGCTGCAGCTCTGAGAGGGACTTGTGGATTCTGGTTGACAGTCGATTAAATATGAGTCAGCAGTGTGCCCAGGTGGCCAAGAAAGCCAATGGCATTCTAGCTTGCATTAGAAACACTCTGGCCAGCAGGAACAGGGAGATGATTGTCCCACTATACTCAGCACTGGTGTGACCACACCTTAGTTTCATAGTTTCATTCAGGGTTGGAAGGGACCACAAGGATCATCTAGTTCCAACCCCCCTGCCATGGACAGGGACACTCCACACTAGATCAGGCTGGACAGAGCCTCATCCACTCTGCTCTTAAACACCCCCAAGGACGGGGCCTCGACCACCTCCCTGGACAACCCATTCCAGGGTCTCACCACTCTCATGGTGAAGAACCTCCTCCTCATATCCAGCCTGAATCTCCCCACCTCCAGCTTCATTCCATTCCCCCTAGTCCTATCACTACCTGACATCCTGAGAAGTCCTTCCCCAGCCTTCCTGTAGGCCCCCTTCAGATACTGGAAGGCCACAATTAGGTCACCTCGGAGCCTTCTCTTCTGCAGACTGAACAGCCCCAACTCCCTCAGTTTGTCCTCATAGGAGAGGTGCTCCAGCCCTCTGATCATCCTCGTGGCCCTTCTCTGGACATGTTCCAGCACCTCCACATCCCTCTTGTAATAGGGGCTCCAGAACTGGACACAGTCCTCCAGGTGGGGTCTCACCAGGGCTGAGTAGAGGGGGAGGATCACCTCCCTCGACCTGCTAGCCACACTTCTCCTGATGCAGCCCAGGATCTGATTGGCTTTGCGGGCTGCAAGTGCACATTGAGAGCTCATGTTGAGCTTCTTGTCCACCAGCACCCCCAAGTCTCTCTCCTCAGGGCTACTTTCCAGCCAGTCACTGCCCAGCCTGGATTTGTGCCTGGGATTGCCTCCACCCAGATGCAGGACCCTGCACTTGCTCTTCTTGAACTTCATGAGGTTGGCTTGTGCCCACCTCTCCAGCCTGTCAAGGTCCCTCTGGATGGCCTCCCTTCCCTCCAGCGTGTCTGCTGCACCACACAGCTTGCTGTCATCAGCAAACTTGCTGAGGGTGCACTCAATGCCACTATCCATGTCACCCACAAAGATGTTGAATAAGACAGGTCCCAGGACTGATCCCTGAGGGACTCCGCTTGTCCCTGGCCTCCACTGGGACATGGACCCATTGACAGCCACTCTTTGGGTGCGGCCATCAAGCCAGTTCCTTATCCATCTAGTGGTCCACCCATCAAACCCATGTGTCACCAGTTTGGAGACCAGGATGTGGTGCAGGACAGTGTTGAAGGCTTTGCTCAGGTCCAGGTAAATGACATCAGTTGCTCGCCCCTCATCTATTAATTTTGTCACCTGCTCATAGAAGGCCACCAGGTTGGTCAGGCAGGATTTGCCCTTGGCAAAGCCATGCTGACTGTTCCAAATCACCTCTTCACTATTCTTATGAGCGAGTAGTGACTCCAGGAGGATCTGCTCCATGATCTTTCCAGGCACAGAGGTGAGACTGACTGGCCTGTAGTTCCCTGGTTCCTCCTTCTTACCCTTTTTGAAGATGGGGGCAATGTTTCCCCTTTTCCAGTCTGTGGGGACTTCCCCAGATTGCCATGACTTTCGAAATATAATAGAGAGGGCTTTAGCAACCTCATCTATTTAGCAACCTCAAGTATTGTGTTTAGTTCTGGGCCCCTCGATACAGGAAGAACATGGAGGTTCTGGAGCACGTTCAGAGAAGGGAGTGAGGCTCATGAAGAGCCTGGAGCACATGGCCTATGAGGGGCATCTGAGGGAGCTGGGGTTGTTCAGCCTGGAGAAGAGGAGGCTGAAGGGAGACCTGAATGCTCTCTACAGGTACCTGAAGGGATGCTGGAGGGAGGAGGGGGCCTGCCTCTTCTCCTTGGTGGCAAGCATCAGAACTAGAGGGCAGTTGCATGTGGACCTGGCACTTAGGGACATGGTTAAGTATTGACCCTTCAGTGCTGGGTCAAGGGTTGGACTGGATGATCTTTGAGGTATCTTCCAACTGGATGTTTTATAGATTGGAACGGACCTCTAGAGATCACTGAGTCTAATCCGTCTGTCAAAGCAGGGTCACCTAGGGCACTCCACAGCTTCTTTGGGCAGCCTTTTCCAGTGCTCCATCACCCTCACCATAAAAAAGTGTCTCCTCATGTTGAGGTGGAACCTCCTATGTTCTATCTTCTATCTCTTTTTCCTTGTCCTATTGCAGGGCACCACCTTAATCTTGACACTGCCCCCTCAGGTATTTATAGATGTTGATAAGATCTCCTCTCAGCCTTCTCTTCTCAAGACTGAACAGCACCAGATCTCTCAACCTTTCTTCGTAGGAGAGATATACAAGTCCTGCAATCATCCTCATAGCTCTCCATTGGACTTTCTCCAGTAGATCCCTGCCCCTCTTGAATTGGAGAGCACAAAACTGGACACAGTAATTTTAATTAGTTTCAGTCTTCCCACCTGCTAAAACATAACAAGCAGCTATCACCATCACTGCTCTGTTTCTCACTGATGGGTGGGGTGAACTGCCTTTTAAGAAACATATTGCTCCCACCATCTAATCAGATCATGGCCTACACCGATCTGTTTCTTATTGGTATCATTGATCTCCCCTACTTTTAATATATCTCCACAAATATTTTAATTGCCAGCAATTAACTGCAGATAGAGATAGAAGGAAGAAAGATTTTCAGAAATGGATACTTCCATGCTTCCAAATTAATGTAATGCTAGACAAGACACAGGGCTTCAATGTGAATCTAATGTGAATGATCCCACACTGAGTTTATGTCTAAAGACATGTCCCAAAACACACCTCTATTGTTCTATGCTCTAAGGATTTTTTCCTTGTCAAGTACTTATCCTCTAAATGAATCACAAATAATGTCCCTTGCATTCTTATTTTAAACGAGATAGATTAAATGTATCACTTTTAAAATTTATTTTCCTTTCATGGAAATTCTCCTCAATTCCCCTCAAATTCCCCTACACTTTCTGCAGACAGGGTTTAGTTCTGTGATGTAGCAAATGTCATATTGAGTAAAACCAGTTCCTTAGACCCAACAAACCATTCTCTGTAGTGTAGAAGTTACTATCCATGGTTGTTTAAAGAAGCATGAAAAATATTCCTTCTGAATATGAATAATAAAAACCAAAACATTGTCTAGAATAAACATTGATGGTCTTTTCTTACAGCTAATTTTCCAAACCCTTTTGAAATCTACTTTATCCTTTGAGCACTAGAAAAATCTTCTGACAATGAGTTCCAGAGTTGAAGCATACTGTGTGAGAAAAGTATTTCTTTATCTTTACCTTGATCTAGCAGCCTAATTTCATCATTTGGCCCCCACTACTTTTATAGCAAACATGGTAGTTCATATAATCTGTGCTATACTCCATAGTTTTGTCCCTCAGCCATTCTTTCTCTCTGAAGTCCCATAACCTTAGTCTAATTGCTGTATACAGAGGGAAAACTACGTCTTCTATTCTGTTCTTGATGCTTTCTTTGTTATTCCTATGATCTCCAGCTTTCACTGAGCACCTCTGAAATAACTCTGAATGTCTTTCCAAAATACCTCATTTATGAACTCATGGGAGTGTAAAAATTGATAGGATTATGCTTTCTTGCATCTATTACTTTTCATTTATCAGCACTGAATTTTGTCTCCTGTTTTATCTCCAGCCACCCAAAATCACAACATCTGTTTACCCTTTTGTTGTCAGTTTCTGTCAGTTTGAAGAATTCTGTAGTATCAGCAAACTCAGTCACCTCATACAGCACCTGCTTTTCCAAACAGTTTTTAACTGTGATGAACAGTATAGCTTCTATCAAAATTTCCTCTTTATCTGTACTGACTACCTCTTTGCATTTTGAAACCTGCAAGTCTAACCTTACACTTTCCTCCCCACCTTTTCACCTACCATTCTGCTTTTCCCCATAACTAGTTAATCTTGGATGCAGCTGATAATAATTTCATACAAGATTCCAGGTCTTTTTTTCCAGTTTCAAAAGACTTGAGTGTAGTTGCTGTTCTTTTATAAAAAAAGGAGATAAAGTCACTTCTTTGACCTTTCAGAGCCCAGCAGCAGAGCAGCAAATTGAACCTGCATCTTCTGTCTACTCCTGACCATTAAGCTGTTTCCTTCTTTGTACCACTGCTGTTGAACGTAACCAGGACACACTTATACTGAGTTCAAACATGTGTTAACAATTTTTTTTTTTTTTTTTGCAGAAAATGGGAGGACAAATGCAAACGTCAAAATAGACACCAGTAAGTATCTTAGCAGCAATTTTCTTGGCTGTCCATTCCTGTATTTCCCCATAGCCTTCCAATATATCAGAAAACCCTTAATTATCTCTGTTTTATATCTTAAGTTCCTATCTCATTTCCACTGAAATGAATTTTGTTTTCTAATTCTGACTTACACACACATCAGAGAGATACAGAAGTTAAATTAATATTGTTAAACTTTATGGGACAGCTATTTTTCCTTTTCTCTGATCTAAACTTTCTCTTTGATTATTGTATCTCCCTGCATTTTCTACAAAAAAATTTTTAGTTTCATGTGCCAAGTAAATTGTCTTTCAAATTTGGGTGAGCTCATCCAAAATCTGAATGAAAAACTTGTAGATAAGAAAACCTTGTTGTTTAGAAAATCAGCACTTTCCTTCATCATATAGTATCCATTCCTAATCAAAAGGAGCATTTTAACTAGCTGAATCAAAGCACATCTATGCTTATTCCTGCTCTTCTTTATGGCTACTCCATTTCAGCAATTCACATTTTTACTAAGTATGTTGAGTCTATGAACAGACATTAAATGATAGTGGTGCGACAGAGTTGGGGAGGTGTATTAGCTTAGGTGGCTTTCATGCTGACTCTGCAGTGATAAAAATGAGATGAACCAGTGGGTAAAAAATACATAGAGATATAATAACCAATCTGCTTGTTTCCTACTCATCTCTGGCTTCATGATGCTGAAAATCTCACTGTCTCAGCCTGGGGAAAGAAATCTTTCCATAATCCTACAAGAGTTTACAATCTACCATACAAATCAAAGTAATATGGTAATCAGCAGATAAGCACAATAACACATGTGGCGTTAAATGAATTCTCTTGTTCTCTCATGGGGAGGAAGAGAGAGCCTTATTTGTTCAATATACCATTATAAAATTATCTAGTTTTAGGAGGAAAAAAAAAACAACAGAGAATACATTTTAAATTATTTTTGTGTGTGTGTGTGTGAAACATTGATGAATAATTTAGAACTGTGTCTTAGATATTCTCCTCTCTATATAAAAATGTAATCCGACTTAATTATGTGTCATCATTGTAATAATAGTAAAAGAGATCCACTCTGGGGATGAGTAGAACATATAGTGCCTTATGAAAAGTCCAAAAGACATTATTTTAATTTATACAAAGTGGGTTTTAGCACTTGAAATGCTTTTATTCATAAGATAGTTTTCAAGCATTTCAGTGGCCTCCTACCAAGTAAAGGGAGTTGCGCAGCAGATGAATACAAAGGGTGGTAGCAGCCTTGGTTAAAGGCTGACAAGCTAATCATGAGGATTTTATGCACTCATTCGTGAACTTAAGGTTGTTAAGAAGTATTTTAAGTACAAGAAACAGAGAAGATGGAAAACTACTATTAACCCAAGGAAAATCTATTTAGTTGACCCCTATCCATGCCGCGTCAGCAAATCCATGCTGTAGAATTAATTAAAAACAAAATTAGCAACAGCTTTTGCTGCTGCTTCTTTAACAAAGTAGAGACATTTCAAATGAGGCCACAACAAGACATATTTAAAGCTCTCTCCTAAATCCAAATTCAGGCACACATTTTCATCAGAAGGGAAGTAGATTGGACACATACAAAATGACTCAGAGGTGTAAGTCACAAACAGTACAGCCAAGAGTAACAAACATTGCATCATCTTGGACAGAGGATAACATTTTAACTTTGTTAAGGTATAGTAGCATATATAACCAAACAGATACTCCGTTCCTAAATTATAATAGACACAGTGGCTGAATCTAAATACTGTATTACTGAGATGAGCAAGTAGAGAAGCTTTCCTCCTTTAGATGTACATCCTTTCTCACGAGAAAACTTGAGCTTCTCTCTAAAAAGGCATATTCAGAACAATTTGCATCATAGTTGTATAACTATGTAATGCAACTATACATAGTTGTATCTTTATGTCCAGGTCACACACGCCTAAGTAGTTTACTGTATTTCCTGACTGAGAAAAGACTCACAGACAGGCAACAAAAATGGCCATGCTGTGGGGAAAAAAAAAAAACAACCAAACAGGAAGTTTAACCATCAAACAGTAACCCAACTCATTAACTGGAATGAAGCTGGAGGTGGGGAGATTCAGGCTGGATGTGAGGAGGAGGTTCTTCACCATGAGAGTGGTGAGACCCTGGAATGGATTGTCCAGGGAGGTGGTCGAGGCCCCGTCCCTGGGGGTGTTTAAGAGCAGGCTGGACGAGGCTCTGTCCAGCCTGATCTAGTGTGGGGTTTCCCTGCCCATGGTAGGGGGGTTGGAACTAGATGATCCTTGTGGTCCCTTCCAACCCTGAATGAAACTATGAAATAACTGCAATTGCTCCTGTCCTTAGAGACCCGACACGAAATAGCCTTGTTTCCTAGCACAGAACATCTACCTTTTTTTGAGACTCAATCTCTAAAATGCAGAAGGTTAAAATTTCAAGTATTAGTGCAGGAAAATCTGATTTATACATAATGTATGATCATTGTTGTTTACACTTGCCTAAAACTACATGATTTGTTTGTAAGAGATTTCATACAGGGCTGATTTAAAAACAGACGTTGCTGGAAAACTGTATTCAAAGTTAATTTTCCCTTGTTATTCCTTTGATCCTGTAAGCTTACACCAGATATCAGCTGCTCAGTGGACTGCAGTTATTACAAAAGGCCTGAATTTTGTCCAGTAATCTAAGTTACTTTAAGCAAATGCAAAGACACCAAGATAAAAAGTGAAGCTCAGCTGACAAAAATAGACGATGATCTGAGGCAGATGATTCAAATCCCCTTTAAATGCCTTGGTTTTAAGAAGGAAAAATGATCAGAACCTCTTGAAGGCTAAATCAGCAAGCTAGTGCAATGAGCAGGCAACTGCACAACAAACCTCTTTAATCACACTGGGGCAGATGTTTAGTGCCAAGCTGCTTTACTTAAGAGCTTTTTGAAGGTCTTCAAGTTATGTCACAACTGCCAGCTACAGCTTCCTCTCTTCTCATTTCAGAGAAAAGATAAATTATTCTTTTGTCACAGTTAAATAATTTATGTACTGGGCTCTCTATTCATGTCACAATCCCAGTAATGGCCTTTGTAATATTTCTTCTACTGGCATTGTTACAATATAGATTAAAAATTGGTTTAATCCAAACTGAAATTGCTTTACATATGATCTCTCACAGTCAATAGTCCTGTTGGAGGTTTAGAAGCAGATTGTAGTTCATATTGTGGTTTTAGAGAAAAACTCATGGGGGTTTTCATGATATTGAAAATAGTTCAAGCTACATTGAAAACTTGCTTTAATTTATGACAAAACTGATTCTGTACAAACGATGTGTAATTTCCTTAGTGAATCAGTCTTCTACACATTCAGTGGGAATGAAGGAAAATGTGAAGTATAAGACATTTCAAGTTTGGGGTGGTTGGGGCTTGATTTTTTGGTATTTATTTTTTTAGGTTCATAAAAGGCATCTTTATAAAAAGTAAAAAATCGGAATAAGTGTAACTAACTATGCTAATTGCACTGTGGATTTCACCACATATCACAAGGGAAAAACGCAAAGATAAAAATGGCATAAAACAATAGGCCCAGTAAAAGAGACTTAAAAAGATGCAAAGCACTACAATCTAAAAGAGCTGCTGTAGCAGAAAGAAATAATTCACTGAGAAGCTGATGCTGAAAAGAAACAGAAATGAGTGGGTTGAATTGATGGGCATCCTTTATCTCTTTAGCAATGCAGAGTTCAGCTGAAGTAAATTGAGTGCAGACTGTAATGTCAAAGGCATGCATAGAAAAATGTCTCAAATACTCAGTTGTCTTCCCTGGCTCCACAATACTCTTTCTTTCTCCACTTTTAGCTCAGAATCTTCATATATTGTTTGACTGGTTTGGTGTTTTAATTGACATGAATGTGGAAGTAAGGCTAATAGGAAGCCAAACTTCATCTCCAGTGTTTATAAAATAGGAGATTTCTGGAAATCAGGAAATTGGTATTTTTTCTCTGCTGGGATATACTCTTTATAACCACATTTTACTGATGTAGGTTGGCAGTCAGTAGACCGCTGGACAAGTAAGACCTTGGGCATCTAATTTAGATACTAATCTTAAGCAACAAGAATTTCCTTCATAAACTTCCAAAGGCACCTATTTTTCTATAGCTTGCTAAAATGAGAGACTAAGCTCCTACACAGCCACGTGGGAAATCATGCGTCAGTATGAGTGTTGCTGGTATGTTGCCTGGTATGCTGATATGCTTTATGAGAAGAAGAACCAGCAGTTATTTCACATGTTCTAAAACATGCAGCAATCTATATGAAATTTTTATTTGATTACACTAATTTTTTTAAGAAAAATCATTCAGCTCAAGAAATTATCATAAGAAAGCATGATTTTTAGCAGTACAATCCCAGTTTGCTTCATAAAACAGTATGCAGAGATAGTTTACCAGAAACTGATGCACTTAGTATTTGCAGCATCTTTCTAGAGCTGTGGGAATTGCAGGGCACAATAAATGTAGGCCACCAAAAGCTTCCACGGCTAAATGTATGGATCAGATTTCCAAAACTTTCTGCTAATAGGACCACTATAGTTTTAATTATTTAATGTGGTTGCTCAGATTCTCACAAGGAACCTTCCAATGCTCATTACTAGTAGATGGGAGATTAATGTTGTGGAAAAAGGAGAAACTTCATTGAATTTATTAGCTTTCATGAGACATCTCTGAGATAGAATGAGAAAACAAAAGGGGTTAAAGACTGCTGCAAAGACTCCTACTGAGATAACTTGTTATACAAAAGGGTAAGTGCTAAAAAGCTTTCAAGCACTGCCTCTCCTGACAAGTATGGGAAAATATATGTCTGAAAGGCAGATCATGCTTTTGAGAAGTAAGGACTATGATCCTTTTCTGACTTGGAAGTGTCTACCTATCAGACAGAAGGGGATATAAATGCGAGTGTTCATTTGTCTGCTGCTGAAACAGCCTTGCTGGGGACAATTTTAGTAGGCAGCAAAAGGAATTAGAGTAGCATGAGTTCATCTTTATTCCATTACAGAATGTCTCGTATACTTTTTTCTGATTCTTCTCCCAAAATAATAAATACTTTAAAAATTCTGAAGACAATTCTTCATCATCACTATGAGCTGTTGGGTTCATGCTAGTTTTAAAGTCAGCATAGTTATCAAACTTGTCTTATTAAACTCATGGGATCAGAGCCTTTAGGTCATTCACTTTAGGCCAGAAGCTTGTGGAGCAGCTGGGAACAAGGCTGTGGCTTAGAGTCCAGCATTTGGAGCTTTATAATCCACAAAACCAGGCAGTTCTTTGGGATAAAATGAACTATTTATGAAGTAACACACCATATATGTTGGAGTTTCTCACGTTCAGTTTCAGTGCCAAGCTACTGTCTAAAAGGCTTGGGCTACCTTGCAAAGAATGAATTAAACCAGGAAATTACAGGAGGTACAGCACATGGGACAAGTTTGCAAGTGAAAAATTGTGACATTGTGTGTATCTCTTGCCAAGGTATTGTTGTAACTGTATCTTCACAGAATCTCAGAACATTAGGGGTTGGAAGGGACCTTGAAGATCATCTAGTCCAACCTCCCCTGCCAGAGCAGGATCACCTATACCAGATCAACAGATCTTGTCTGGTTAGGTATTAATATCAGAGCTATATCAGAGGATGATATATCAAGTGCTTATCAGAGGATGGTTGTGTCTGCCAACAAACACTTGAGATTGCCTAATCCAACCACTCCCTGAGGCAGGATCAGCTGAAGCAGAACTGTATCCAGTCAGGTTTTGACTGTCTAAGAATGGAGATTCCGGTAACACTCTGGGTAACCTGTTCCAGTATTTCACCACACTTGCTTGTAAGTTTTGTCTTCAGATGTAATTTAATCTACTGTAATTTTTGCCTGTTTCTTCCTATCATGTCACTAGGCACTAACAGGACAGAGTCTGTCTCCCATCTTTTTATTACCTCCATATATATACACACACACACACATTGATAAGAGGGCCCCTCAAGACTTCTACAGGTTGAAGAGTCTGAACTGTCTCAGCCTTTCCCCATATGAAAGATATTCCAGTCCAATAATAATCTTTGTGGCCCTGTGCTGTACTCACTGCAGTATACTCATGTGTCTCTTTTGCTGAGGAGCCCAGAACCAGACACAGTACTCTAGCTGCTACCTCACCAGTGCTAAGAATAGGCAAAGGATCACCTTTTTCTGCATTTTGCTGTGACAATGGTCATCTGCCTGTCCACCAGGACATCAAGGTTTTGCTCAGCAAGATGCTTTCCAGTCAGTCAGCCCTCCTGCATGTACTGGCAGATGGAGTTAAGCCTCACAAGGCACAAGGCTTTGCATTACTCTGTGATGAATTTTGTAAGATTCCCCTCTGCCCACTTCTCCAGCATGTCAAAGTCTCTCTGAAGGCAGCACAACCATTTGGTGTACCACTCAGTCCTCTCAGTTTTGATCATCCACAAACCTGCCCGTCTTTTCCCCAGAAAGGTTATTTCAGATTAACTCCATTCTACGTGTGGATGTGCTCGCAGCATCCACCTTAACGTGACCCTGAACTTAATGTAGATATATAGCTTGTTATAATGTAACTTAATAAAATAATAACAACTATGTTCTATAAATCTTCCTTACCCCTCAAAAAGTAAAGTTCAGCTCCTCTGAACCCCATCAGAGCAGAAGAGTGACAGTCAAACATCAAGAAAAGGAGAGAAAGAAAAAAATTTTAGGCTGGAAGAAAAAAGATTTTTCCTATTAAAAAAAAAAAAAACCAAAAAACCAAGCTCTTGTTTACAAAAGACTCAGGAAATAAAAGACAATAAAAAGCATGAAGCTAAAATGGATTTATTAGATCTCACAAATTTTGTGTAGACACAATTGTTCAAAATTGAAGTGGTTAAATTTGACTTAGCTTAATTAATTTCTAGTATGCATCAAATTAAACAAAATTAAGGGCTTCTTTACTTCTAACAAGGCTTTCTACACAGGGATTTAATGCAGGTCAAGTGTGAACTTTAGCATTTAATTTGGATTGACTTTCCTAAATGTCCCAATGCGGAAGAGTCCTACTAGCTTTCAGAGTGGCAAAAATTAAAACCAGAGAACAGACAATGGATGCTAGCCAGGTAATGGTGAAAAAGTAATTAAAAGAAGAAAAAAAGTGTTTCCAGAAGGAATTATGTGAAGCCACAGATTCTGGCCATGAGGTGATCAAAGCCATTACCAACATACAGGAAGAGAGCCAGCAACAGATGAAGGGTACACATAAAACAGATAAAATATTGCCAGTTTGAGACTAGCATTACAGAGGATGTGGAGCACATGAAAAGAGACAGAATTACTGTTTTTAAGCGCCCGGATAGAAGATGCTAAAAAGGAAGAGAAAAAGATAACTAGACTGTTACAGGTAGCCAAAGAAATTGAAAACTTTTTAATACCAGAGGATTCTCTTAGCTCTTAAAAAATATTAAAAGACACATGTAATGAGCCTTTAGAGATGTAGATGTGGTGAAGCCGGAAGACAAATTACCTTGTAGAAGCAAAAGACACTTTGGTTACAATAATGACTGTGGGTCCTTTCACCTTTATTTCAGGGCACAATGACAAGACACTGGAACACATATTGTGCCTGCTCAGGTATTACAAGTATTTTGTACCTGTAAGGCAAAGAGGTGACTGACCCACAGAGTGCTTGCTATCTATTTTCAGTAAGTGGCAGATTGTACAAAAGTGAAAACTGAGCAAGATTTTTAATAGATACCAAAAATAAAAGCAATTCATAACCAGACTAATCATACAGCATCACAGATGTATGATTTGACATCTTATGGAATAGTTTTCTATGTCTGTACAGAAAGACCCATTACAAAAAAATTACAGCTTCACCTGCTCTCCAGATGAGTCACAGCGGCTGAAAAGTAAAGCTACAGCTCCACTGATGATCTTTGTTGTCTCCTGCTGCAAATGGCCTAGGGGAAGCTGAAGTAGCCAGCTGACACACTGAGTAGCTTCTTTTTATGACACTCATCATTCTTCTGTATATTAAAAACTTCTGAAAATGCTATTTTTTTTCTTTTTTCAACCTTAGCAGACAAATAGGAGGACCCATTTGAGGGATTGTCCTTTGTCTTAAGTCTCCAGATGGAAATACTTTCTAAAAGACACATTTTTTCCTCACAAATTTTGGAAGCCATAAGATAAAGCCTAATCAAGCAGAGCCAAAGTGAGCAGATAAACAGGTTTCCATAAAGCACCTATCTCCTCCTTCTTATCTTGTAAGCTTAGGTCCAAAGCAAAGAGATGAACAAAGGCAAGCTTCAGTTTGGAGACTCCTTTTAGAAAACCACAGCAAGATGTACAAAAATCTCAGACTTCAGGTAGAGAGGGACCTGGGGGTACTGGTCAATAGTAGGCTGAACATAAGCCTGCAGTGTGCCCAGGCAGCCAAGAGGGCCAATGGCATCCTGGCCTGCATTAAGAACAGTGTGGCCAGCAGGAGCAGGGAGGTCATTCTGCCCCTGTACACTGCACTGGTTAGGCCACACCTCGAGTACTGTGTCCAGTTCTGGGCCCCTCAGTTTAGGAAGGATGTTGACTTGTGTGGTAGGTTGGAAGGGGTAAGGCTAAGAAGCCTCTTACCTCCCCCCTGTAAGGTAAAAGGGAAAGAAAAATTGAAGGGAAAGGAAAAAAAAACTCACCAGCTGAATTAGCAAAGCAGTGGAGCTATATTTACAAAGCAGTGTAGGATTTTGCAGGGGAATATTTACAAATTTACAATATCTACAATATATACAAAGATATACAACAGAGTAACACAGAAATGAGAGTAACCCCCCTCGGCAGAGGGGATTCCCCACCTCCGCTCTCCCCTCTCTCCCCCTTTTCCCCAGAATAGGTTAGAAGAGAGAGAAAGAAGAAAGAAAGAAGTTAAAAGCAGTTTTGTGTTAATTGGAAGGGAGTTAATACCGGACTCTTATCAAGTCTTCAAGGCCGAAGTCTTGGCAGAAAGCCCAGCACAGAAAAGAGTTGCTGCCCAAAGGAAAGGCGGAAGCAAGACTGACCGAGAAGTGCTGGAAATGCCCATTTTCACTCCCAGTTCAGAGGGTGCTTCCTCCCACTCGTCCAATGAAATTAGTTTAGACTACTCCTTCCGTTTACCAACTTCCGTCCACCATATTTCCTTTCTTAAGGGGGCAACGTCAACCGGCCACAACTTGCTGGAACAAGTCCAGAGAAGGGCAATAAAGTTGGGGAGGGGTTTGGAACACAAGCCCTATGAGGAGAGACTGAGGGAGCTGGGGCTGCTTAGCCTGGAGAAGAGGAGACTCAGGGGTGACCTTATCGCTCTCTACAACTACCTGAAGGGAGGTTGTAGGCAGGTGGATGATGGTCTCTTCTCCCAGGCAGCCAGTACCAGAACAAGAGGACTCAGTCTCAGGCTGCACCAGGGGAGGTTTAGGTTGGATGTTAGGAAGAAGTTCTATACAGAGAGAGTGATTGCCCATTGGAATGGGCTGCCCGAGGAGGTGGTGGAGTCACTGTCATTGGAGGTGTTCAGGTGGAGACTTCATAGGATGCTTGGTGCCATGGATTAGTTGATTAGGTGGGTTGGATTGGTTGATGGATTGGACGTGATGATCTTGAAGGTCGCCTCCAACCTGGTTTATTATTATTATTGAACAGTCAGCACGGCTTCGCCAAGGGCAAATCCTGCCTGACCAACCTGGTGGCCTTCTATGAGCAGGTGACAAAATTAATAGATGAGGGGCGAGCAACTGATGTCATTTACCTGGACCTGAGCAAAGCCTTCGACACTGTCCCGCACCACATCCTGGTCTCCAAACTGGTGACACATGGGTTTGATGGGTGGACCACTAGATGGATAAGGAACTGGCTTGATGGCCGCACCCAAAGAGTGGCTGTCAATGGCTCCATGTCCCAGTGGAGGCCAGTGACAAGCGGAGTCCCTCAGCGATCAGTCCTGGGACCAGGCTTGTTCAACATCTTTGTGGGTGACATGGACAGTGGCATTGAGTGCACCCTCAGCAAGTTTGCTGATGACACCAAGCTGTGTGGTGCAGCAGACAGGCTGGAGGGAAGGGAGGCCATCCAGAGGGATCTTGACAGGCTGGAGAGGTGGGCACAAGCCAACCTCATGAAGTTCCCACAGAGAAGGGCCACAAGGATGATCAGAGGGCTGGAGCACCTCTCCTATGAGGACAGACTGAAGGAGTTGGGGCTGTTCAGTCTGCAGAAGAGAAGGTTCCGAGGTGACCTAATTGTGGCCTTCCAGTATCTGAAGGGGGCCTACAGGAAGGCTGGGGAAGGACTTGTCAGGATCTCAGGTAGTGATAGAACTAGGGGGAATGGAATGAAGCTGGAGGTGGGGAGATTCAGGCTGGACGTGAGAAGGAGGTTCTTCGCCATGAGAGTGTTGAAGCTCTGGAATGGGTTGTCCAGGGGGGTGGTTGAGGCCCTGTCCCTGGAGGTGTTTAAGCCCAAGCTGGATGAGGCTGTGGCCAGGCTGATCTAGTGTGGGGTGTCCCTGTCCATGGCAGGGGGGTTGGAACTAGATGATCCTTGTGGTGCCTTCCAACTCTGGCTGATAGTATGATACTATGATAGTATGATAGTATGATAGTATGATACTATGATAGTATGATACTATGATACTATTATTATTATTATTATTATTATTATTATTATTACTACTACTATTTAAAAAAACACCCCAAAAACAAAGATATGCAGTGGAACCTACACTGGTATGTTTAACAGGAGAATTAACTTAAATAAATTCTCACTGTTTGAGATAGAATTACCCCAGAAGACTGAAGCACAGGCGGAGTTTGAGAAAAGTGTAATTTGACTTCTCTGTCCAAGAGTTAAAAATTAGTTTTGCCTATGGTCTCACTTTAGCTGAAAGCTTGGGTTACCACTTATGAGGCATAGATGATGTGCACGTGTATTTTCTATACAAACCACTACAGTACCAGAAGAAATAAGAGTTTTTAACCATATTTATGTGAATACCTGCTCTCAGAGCCCTCACCTGCTACTTTGCTAAAATTTCACTCTTCATAAAGTAGGAATTCAATCTAGCCACATGCAATGCATTCTTGCCTAAATTAATTTACAGCAAAAGAATTATTTATTTCCTGCCCTTGGTATAATCTGATTGGCTTTTGTGACAGCTGTAAAAGGAAAGCTGCTAAGAGAGACAATCGCATCTGACAAAGAACATGCTAATGAAATCAGGCTTTCTAAAGGGAAGTGATTCTGACAGATTAGAAATTACAGCTTTATATGGTTACTACACAAGTTTTCAGCCCCTCATCCCACAGTACCAGCAGGCTCTGTTAAATTTGAGGAACACTCTGTCTGCTCATCATGGTATATAAAATCAACCTCTACCCATATCTGGGTGATTTCCTACAGTGAAAGACTCAGAAACAGAAGGTAAAAATTCCCCATTTGGCATCTTAATCTTCTATTAATGATGCAACCTGTACTGTACCATCTGAAAAAAATGAATCAAAGTTGAGCCCACCCTTCCACAAATAGAGCTCTTTACCCTATAATGTGGTGATCTTTCTCTTTCTAATTGCTTCTTACAGATTTTTAAAAGGCACTTTAGTCCTTAAGTGTAAAATTTGCATTCAAACTACAGTACAAAGAAATACTAACAATGACTTTGAAGTAATTCCTTCTAACAAAGAGCACAGACTTCTGATCACACCCCATCAGAGAAGATGGAAGTGTACATGGAGCATTTTTCTTATTTCATTAGCGGCCATTAGAAACCCACAGGGGGAACATAATGACCAGCAGAAAAAGGGCAGAGCAGACTTCAGTGAACAAAACAGATGTTTAGTGCATATAGATATTATCCAACACCAGCATCAAACTAGTGAGTTTGGCCATTTAGGGCATCTCCTAGGAAACCATCAGATAACATTAAAAGATATTGACTAACATAAAAAGAGCTGCAGGGGAAATGGTGTATATTAGATAGAAATGGGATGTGCTTCTAAATGCAGCAGTTCTAATTTCTGCTGAGGAAAAAAACTGTATCTACTTTTCTAGATACATATGGTGGTTTTAATAAAAAAGCTAAAAAATTGCTGTATGCTTCCGTATCTTGACATTGCAGTCTTTAACTAAGCAGTGTATAGAATGCAGTGCAAATGTACACTGAACAGCAAAAGCATACAAAAAATATATCTGAAATATGTTGCAGTTTGCACAACATATAACATTGTTTTGTTGTTCTTCTTGTTACTTTCTTTTCCCTGCCAGTTCTTTCTGCCTGGAATTTTTCACATAGTCTGAGAGTTGTAAAACTGGCAAAGGTATTGGGCATCTAATTTCCTTTATTGTCCTTTGAGAAAACCTTCTTCACATTATGCCAAAATTCAGTTTAATTGACCAGGAACAAATGGTAATATGTTCATCACACCAAGTAAAGTACTCTCACTCATAACTACAACATTTCATTGCGTTTTGCCCAGGAAAGAGGGCATTTGATTTTCAGTTATTTTTTCACAAATTTTCATAGTTTCATAGTTTCATTCAGGGTTGGAAGGGACCACAAGGATCATCTAGTTCCAACCCCCCTGCCATGGGCAGGGACACTCCACACTAGATCAGCCTGGCCACAGCCTCATCCAGCCTGCTCTTAAACACCCCCAGGGACGGGGCCTCCACCACCTCCCTGGACAACACATTCCAGGGTTTCACCACTCTCATAGTGAAGAACCTCCTCCTCACGTCCAGCCTGAATCTCCCCACCTCCAGCTTCATTCCATTCCCCCTAGTTCTATCACTACCTGAGATCCTGACAAGTCCTTCCCCAGCCTTCCTGTAGGCCCCCTTCAGATACTGGAAGGCCACAATGAGGTCACCTCGGAGCCTTCTCTTCTGCAGACTGAACAGCCCCAACTCCTTCAGTCTGTCCTCATAGGAGAGGTGCTCCAGCCCTCTGATCATCCTTGTGGCCCTTCTCTGTGGGAACTTCATGAGGTTGGCTTGTGCCCACCTCTCCAGCCTGTCAAGATCCCTCTGGATGGCCTCCCTTCCCTCCAGCCTGTCTGCTGCACCACACAGCTTGCTGTCATCAGCAAACTTGCTGAGGGTGCACTCAATGCCACTGTCCATGGCACCCACAAAGATTTTAAACAAGACAGGTCCCAGGACTGATCCCTGAGGGACTCCGCTTGTCACTGGCCTCCACTGGGACATGGACCCATTGACAGCCACTCTTTGGGTGCGGCCATCAAGCCAGTTCCTTTTTTCATTTCCTCTATCTGATTTTGCAATGTTTATTGCCTCAGAGTTTCTTTTTAGAGTATTAAGGACACTGTTTTGCCCTCTCTGCAGTCAGCAAGTGGAAAGGTTAGCTCCAAATTTGGCTAGTGAGAACTTTGCTGATCTGTTCAAGTTGGCTGTTACGCCTGTTGGGCATGATTAGCCAAAGCACAAATTGTCAGGAGATTTGCTCCAGCCCTGGCAAATGATTTCTTGAGGTCTACCAGACCATCAGTTCTCTGCCCAGTTCTCTATATCTGTGGCAAGGGACAATGGTAAATACTGAACTCTAGATAAATCACAAGGTATTCATGAATATTATGCTTTGTCTTCAATTTAATGTATTTGCTTGATGTGTTTAGGTCAAATTGCATCATCAGTTTAGCCAAATTCATTAAATTACAGCAAAGGTCAGAATTTAAATGCAGGGATAGAGTATGAAGAAAGGAATCACTCCATGAACACTGGTGTTTTTAGTTTTTTTTTTTCTGAATTGAGAATTATCTAATATACAGAGTTATCTACATATAGCTGCATTGGATCAATAATGGAAGTTTTAAAGGCAATCAACCAGACCCTGTATGTCATGGAGTTAAGCTTGTAGATTTGGTGAGAATTGAGTAGCATATAATATATTCACCGGTGAAAAGATCTACCCTCTAAATCCCAGCTTCCCATAGCTCCTGTATAATACTCCTGCATACAACCCCTATCTTCCTGGGAGGCTGTGCATATCAGTGTGCAGAGCATCAGCATAGCACCAACACTGTGGTTAGGAGTCCCTGTTTGGAGACATGATTGTTATCTGGCTAACTCAAGGATCAGAGGTTTATGAAAGGACAAAGGTCTGCCACCTTCTAATTTGACCCAAGAGGCTCTGTTATATAACAGACAAGCTATCAGACAAAGCTCTCTGAAATATAAACCTAGCTCAACTTCTTTTGATGTTTTTGTTGTTTTTTTTTCCAGTTGGAGCACTGCCAAAGAGCACCTGCACAGACAGTTAAGCTTGATCATTTACAGAACTGCAAAGGGTTTGATTGATCAGCTTATATGTCAGCAATTTTGTAATAGGTTTGGGTACCAAAGGCACAGAGTGTGTTGGAAAGTGCAATGAGGAAAAATATTATAAATTCTAAATGTGTCCTTCACACAAAATTACAAGCATTTTTAACAACAAAGTAATTCACTTCATCCCATAGACGGCCTGCAAGTTCAGGACAATAAAACTGAAGAGCATCTTTAACTGACAATTTAAGCTCAAATAATTTTTGACTGGCAAGGTGTGGTATCATCCAGAAGAACTGATGCTATAGTAGTAGCTTCAAATTATGGGGTTATAGTATGTCTATTCAACATGCAGGTCTTATCAAGAGAGATAAGGGGAGGGATAGGAATGAAACGGATAGCAAAAAAGAAAAATTGCTTTCTGTAAGCTCTAATGCTAATTAAGGATAAGAATTTGTAATCATATTTAAATATAACCCATAATGAAAATTAAAATGGACGATTTTGACTGGCATTGAGTACTTCTCCTTTCAGTTTTCCTATTTAATCCTCTGCATGCTTATTTTTTAAGAAAGGTCTGGGGAAAAGATACATCTCCCTTGTCAGCAAAGGAAATTTAAAACAATGTTATTTTCTGAAAATGGTGGTTTACAGAAATTACATGTTTGTGATAAGCCAACCCATTCCACCCCCTACCCAAAAATAATTCAAGGAGGGTTGTTGTGTCAGCAGTTGTCAGTCTTCGTTAGTAAGCATCAGGGCTGAGATAACCACTAATGTCCTTCTCTAGCTGATGAGTATAAAGGGCATTAAAAGCAGAAACTAATACTCAGTATTTGGAAATAAAAGAAGTCAAACTCTCCCACAGATTTTCTGTGTGTAACAGAACTGTCAGCACATTTTGTAATGAGTTTCTCACTCCAACAGAGCTAAATAATACTGCAATAACTGTAATCTAGAAATCCATTCAATTGTAAGTTAATTAAATATTGCAATGAATCAAACAAAAATAATTACATTGAAGATCCCAAGCAGTGTGAACAGAAATGGTCCACTAATGATAGCACATATATCTAACAAGTTACAAACACAAAATTAGAAATCCCTGCATCAAGATGAATGGGTTAAAAGTCATAAGCAGTAATATATAGTATAAGCAGTAATAATACCCTGATTATTCTACCCAAAAACTACCTTTTTAACATTTTTAATGGCTTTGGGGACTAAAACCATCAAATAGATAGCCTTTAAAATTACTTCTTCACATCATAAAACCTGGTCTTAACTGATAACCTTTACTCACTGGAACATTCATATCTACACAAATACTCCCCACAATCCTCACTGGATCAGTAAGGAATACCAGAATGACACATACAGGAATCCATTTTGGTTTATGTTCTGAGAGCACTGATATTGTTTTTTCTCAAATCACTATCAGAAGGATCATATTGCTTTTTCAGATGTCTCTTTTGTCAGAAAGAAAAGTTTTGCAAAGACTGTTTCAAGATTTAACATTGAAAGTAAGTGCCATTTCTGAGTATCTTTTTACAAAAGGACACACATAGACAATGATTAATTAGATCAATGTTTTCATAATGCTACAAGTGTTGTTTAATAGAATCCTAGAATAGTTTGGCTTGGAAGGGACCACAAAGATCATTTAGTTCCATTTCCCTTGCCACTGCTTTCCACTAGGCAAGGTTGCTCAAAGCCCCATCCAACCTGGCCCTGAACCCTTTCAGGGATGGGGCATCCGCAACCACTCTAGACTACCTGTTCTAGTGTCTCAACACCCTCACAATGGAGAACTTCTTCCTTATAACTGATAAATCTGCCTTCTTTATTTTGAAGCCATTATCTCTTGTACTATCACTACATGCCCTTATAAAATGTCCTTCCAGCTTTCTTGTAGACCCCCTTTTAACTACTGGAAAGCTGCTAGACAATCTCTCCAGAGCATTCTCTCTCCAGACTAAATAACTCCAATTCTTTCAGCATGTCCTCAGAAAAGAAGTGCTTCAAGAAGTGCTTCAGGCTCCCCGATAATTTCCATGACTCTCTTCTGGACTCACTCCATCAGGTCCCTGTATTTCTTGCACCAGAGCTTAATGCAATACTCTGTGTGGAGTCTCCTGAGGACAAAATAGAGGGAGATAGCCATCTCTCTCAACCTTCGGGTCACACTTCTTTTGATGCAGCCTAGAATACAGCTGGCTTTCTGGGCTGCACATGCACATTGCTGATTTTCTCATAAACCAGTACTCCCCAAGTCCTTCTTCACAGGGCTTCTCTCAATCCATTCTCTGTCCATACTGTAGTTGTGGTTGGGATTGCCCTAACCCATGTGCAGGGATTTGTACATGGCATTGTTGAACTGCATGTAGCTTGCATGGTCCCACCTCTCAAGCCTGTCAAAGTTCCTCTGAGCAGCACCCCTTCTTTCTAGTGTGACAACCAGACCACACAGCTTGGTGACTGGCAAACTTGCTGAGGGTGCAGTTGATCCCACTGTCCATGTCTCTGACAAAAATGTTAAACAGCAACAGTGCCAACTCCTGAGGAACGTCATTCCTCATCGGTCTCCACTTGGACACTGAGCCTTTGCCTGAAGCTCTTTGAGTGCTACCGTACAGCCAATTCCATATCCACTGACTTGCCCCTCCATCAAATCCGTATCTCTTCAAATTAGAGACAAGAATTTTGTGCAGGACTGTGTCAAATGCTTTGCAGAAGACCAGGCAGATTACATTAGTTGCTCTTCCTTGTCTACCAAAGCTTCAACTCTGTTGTAGAATACCACCAAATTTGTCAGGCAATGCTGGCCCTTCATAAAGCCATGCTGGTAGCCACCAATCACCTCCTTATTTTCTCCGTGCCTTAGCATAGTTTCTAGGAGGATCTACTCCATGACCTTACTTGGAACAAGGGTGAAACTGACTGGCCTGTAGTTCCTTGGGTCTTTCGTTTTTCCCCCTTTTTTTTTTTTCTTTCCTTAATTCTTCTTCTTTTGAGCACTTTTAAATTTTAGAAAGTGTATTTCTTTTCTTCAGTATAAATTTTCTTGTGTTCCTGCAAGGTACGGTGGTTGAAGGGCTCCTTACTATAAATCCCTAATCAAGTTTAACAGTTTAATGCTGCACGGTAAAAAGGTTGTGTTAAAGCAATCGACCCTTCAGATCACTGGATTCCATGGAAATTATAAAAGCACTTCTTTACTCCTTCCCCTTTCCACATGTCTCACCCAAGCATAGCCATCTCAAAAGGAGGCTTCTATTCTAGAAATTTGGGTGAATAGCAAGAAATATCACAATTTACCTTACAATACTTATCTCAGGATAGGGTCAGTTGCCCTCTGCACTCCTTACATCTCTCTGTTGACTTCACAGGAATCTTATAAGAATTCACTTTGAGAAGACATCTAACTTTTAAATGGATAATGTTAATAGAGGTGAATCCTTGCTGGATGTCAATATGATTGCAAAATGCTGGCTGCCTTATCTGAAATGCCACCTTCATCTCCATTGTCATATACGACTCTATAAAGTGCAGATCAAAAGATACAGCATACTGGGATGAGTTTTCTTTGCAACATGGATTTGCCTGGGAGATACTGTGATTACTGTATCTATACAAGTAGTGCTAAAGATACATTTGTGTGCTATTAAGAGGAGTTTTAACTCAGAATATTTCCTCAGAATGTTTCTGAAGACTGGCAGTTTTATTGTATTAACGTTTGTATTTTATCTATGATATTTCCTTTCATAAACAAACTACCAGCCAAATGCTTCTTGAATGATTTTGCCAGAGCTTGACTATGTCTGCCTTTCAATCACAGTTTCACCATCTCTCTGAAAACATTCCTGGTCTTCTGGGTAACGCAAGCCCTGTGGCAGGCTAACCTATTCAGAGAAAAGGTCGACTAAGTGTCGAAGCATAGCACGAAGAAAGCAAAACCCACTACACAGCTGAGAGCTGTAAAGTTGCCAGGAGGCTGGGGAGCTCATGCAAAGAAACTCCCTGCCTTCTATGCTACACTGTGCTCAGGTCTCAGGATTTTTAAACCTTCAGATTTCCAGACACCCTTCTCACTTTAAATAGTAAATGGGAATCAATTTAACTGTCAGCTGGAGAAAGCACTCCATATGTGAGACAAATGGGGATTTGGTTTTGGGCCCAGGTGTGGGAGGAAGTTGCCTGAGACAACTTCAGCAGACAACTGCATAAATAATGCAAAGACTTTTTTTCTCCCTATTATATATCTAGGTTTCCCAAGGAAGTCATCAAGGCAAGTTTGACAGCAATCATAAAGCAAGGCCTACACATGGTCTGCCAGGGTGTGAAAAATTGAGACACACAGCACTTAGGAATATCTGACAAGGACAATCCTGACATGGCTAGGAGGTCTTGATCTTTCCTGCAGCCAGTTCATGCCAAGGGACAATCCTGTTCTGCAGCAGCTGGGCCTGCATGAACCTGCCCTGGCTACTGTAGATCCATTCAGGTCCCAACAAGACCTTCACAACAGCTGAGCCCTGGCAGTAGACTGGGAATAAAGAAACTGTCAGAAAGCCATTTTGATGGCCAACACTCTGACACAACCTGGTTATAAGTCATACAGGAATTTCACAGTGTGTATTAGTAATATGCACATGGTAAAAACTTTAAGTCATTATCAGTATAATTTATTAGCTAACTTGTGCTAATGCCTGTCAGTGGGACTTTAAGGCTGATTCCAGAGAGGTTTTTGATCTTCTTCATACTGCTTTGCTTTTCTTCTTCCATGGCAGCATTAGCAGGTGACAGTTACATTATACATCTCCTTAGTGCTCTGGTGAGAGACCATTATGTTCAACGATCATTAATGACATCCTGACATTTGTCATCTCCTTTCATAGCAGTTAAATCTTGCTTTATCTGTAAATGTCACCACGTCATTTATTCATGAAAAGGGGTCACATTCCCAAAATAGTACACTCAGCTTTTAAGAGGGAAGTTGGTTTTATTCACTGTGATAATCCTTGGACAAACTTCACTCCTGCTAAGTAGTGATTTTTTCCCTTGTGCAGTTGTTTACGTCTCCACATACATCAGGTTTGTTTGGGGTTTTGTTTTGTTTTGAAATTAAGACCCTAAGAGAAAGGCAAATGATCTGGATGAGAAAAATGAGTGTTTGTTTTTTCAGCTTCCTACATTTAATCTATGTGGATTTATCGGCACTGAATTTACTGTTGCAAAGCATAATTTTAATTTGACATTGTACTGGCTGAAAACCCACTAGTTGACTATTTTTACTAAGGTTTTGGAACACAGTCTTCTGCTGGACTGTATTTCAACCTCACAGAAATGTAGTTCAAATAATCCTTGATAATAATACTTTCTCTTTTTCATCTTCAAAGGTCTTGAAAGTTTAATTAATAGAAGTCTAGCCCCACTGTATGAGATATACAGACATTCTTGTCTAAAACATAGATAAAAAAAGTGGAAGTTGAGGCAAGCAAGATACATAAAGGACCCTTAGTGTGTTCTTAGAAAAAAATAATTCATTCCACATGCAGAGTCTGAATTTAGGAGAGTAGGGGCTCCCTCTTACACTGTTTATGTACCAACACACATGCTTCTTGCAATAGGATTTCCTTTATCTGCTAAGATTATATCTTGCTTCTCTTTTATACCTGTTCATATACTGGCATTTTAGTGGATGTCCTGAGGTGATTGTATTTTCTTGACATTTATGGATTTCTATTTCTTCAGTTTTCCCTTGCAACCATCTTAACAGTCAGGTATGTCATCTGGAGCTCCATCTTACTCAAGTTACCACTGTAGCATTAGCACCCTTTCTGTTAAAAAAATGAGCTGTGGACAAATTTTAAGACCAGATTCTAAGGTAGTATGAATAATCTTAGCAGTTGGGATCCATATGCGTATGTGTATATGTATATACATATTTATATTTGTACATACACACAGCTTAACTAGTGATCTGCCATCTTGAGCTTTTTGATAGTGATAAAAAAAAGCAGCTCACTTCTCTACAGCAATTTCCAAAATCATTTTACAAGCCATATGAAGTATATGCAGCAATTACTTTTCACACCACTCACAGCAGCTGCTTTATGAGCTCAACAATGTTACACAATGGCTGAAGGTAGAAAAACATAAAAACTGAAGCCTGAGTTTACCAGGGGGCTAAAAGGGCTGCAGCTCCTCCATTAACGTTGCCCCCTGAAGCATAAAATCAAAAGCTGACTGTCATTTCTCTTTGAAAACAAAGAGAGTAATTTAAGTAAACTGAACAGTATCATAGAAACACAAAATAATTCAGGTTGGGAAGGACCTCTGGAGGTCAATTTTGCTGAAGGCAAAGCCACATTAGATTAAGCTGCAGAGCTTTCTCTAGTTGAGTTTTGAATTATCTTTAGAGACCATCAACAACTTCTACTCCTGTTTTTGACAATCCCCACATACCTTATATCTGTTCTGAAATGTCTTGAAAGTTTCTGACCTTTTCTTCTCATCTTTTCTCTATGCAACTCTGAGAATACCTTAGCCTTTTCTCCCACAAGCTGAGCCTATGTGTCCTTTATACACTTCTCATATATCTTGTTCTTTAACCTCCTGACCAATGGTGTCCTTCACTGGACTCACTCCAGTTTGTCCATGTCCTTTCACTGGTGTGCTCTGAAGAGCATGTGTGTGGACACTGTTTGGGTTGCCATCTCATACATGCCAAATCAAGAGGAAGCTATTTGTCTCGCTGCATGACACACTGCTGAGGTGAAACCCTGGTCCTCCAGGTGTCACTGGAAAGAAATACAGTACATTTCATTCAACAAGTAATTCAGGTTGCCATAGTTTCTGCTTTAAGTTTTCCGTCTCTTTTCCTGCCAAGTTTCCTGCCACTATTTTTCCCCCCAGCATGTCTTTACAACTTCCAGTTATGTGATTTTTGAGACCAGCTGGAACATAAATGCTCAGAGCTAAAGAATAAACAGGATGGTTACTTTCAAAAAGTTAACTGAGTGAATTCTCCTCCACGCCAGGTATCTGTTGAAGTCAGGGTCATTACACCTACTTAAACCAGCTGAGAATTTCATCAAGGATTTGACCACTGCTTCCAATCACACCAGGTGCAGGACCAGCTTTCCCGGGGAATTTCCAGTTATGCTTAGTACTCAGTTTAAACACACACTTACATTTGACTGTATTGATGATATTGTATTTTCCAAGCAACATCAGCTCATCTCCCCTGCTGAAGACTGGCTCCTGAAATTTGTCTCTATAGTACTTTTTGCCATGCCAACAAAGGAGGTCATTGAATAAACTTTTATGAAGAACAGAGTCTGCCCAAAAAAGTTCCTGAAAATAGTTTCCTGAATGTTCTAAAATAACCCCTACTTAATGCAGGCCTAGGCTTCAGGAAAAACTTTTCCTTCAGGAGGTCTGCTTCTCATATTCTGGTAGACAACAGATTTATTCCATGTAAACATGCAATTTTTTCCTCTTGAGAAAAAGTGCAACATACTGTTCAAAGATTTCACTACAGTAAGGCAGAGTAAGTAATGATAATCAAAAGGAGAGGGACTATGGCTGTGATAGCTTATTTTGCTGTAGGTGTATTTTACCATATGATACAATGGACACAATTCTGGTTTCATGCAAACCATTGGGAGGTGTGCCACAGGCTTGAGTGATGTCAGTAAGTGGCATAATTTCATGAGTTGACAGAAGTTTTGCAGTATTCTTGGCGTGAATTGAGAGATCTTACAATTAACTGCACTTATTCTACAGAAACACCTCCCCTCCCTCCCTTTCTCTCTCTTTGCTCTTTGTGTCTGGGTATTTCGTAGCATTCCTAAATACAATGGAAAGTCATATATGCAGAAGATATTTTTATGTGAAGCTTATTCCTAGCATATCCTTGTTCTGTATATATATGTGTGTGTGCATATGCATTGCTATATGTATGTGTACAGAATCTTTTATCAAACATTAAAACAATATTTTGAACATTAAGTGAATTCTATTTTCTCTACTCACATGAATCCTGTTTTCTCCTGATAGCTACAGTAAATTCTACTGACCTCCAGAAACTTGCACTTACATTACATATTGCCTGTTAAAACAATTGGGAAAACAAGTCTTCATGTAAGCAGAATCTGCCCTGATTCTTGTGAGATTTTGTTTTTGAATACTGAAAATTAATTTTGAGATCAAGCTAAGAACTGTATTTCTTATTACCAGATTAAACTAGTAAAGATTACCAATGTCCCTTTCCTACACAATCCATTTTGTTTAAAAAACTGGTCTTACTTTCTCTCAGCACCTTTAATATCTATTCCTTTCAGAAATATCCTTCTTTATGTACTCATGCAAATTAAAATCATTGGCTTCAAACATTCATCTGCTTTCCTGGTGTTACTCCTAGCCTACAGTGTGTTTGTATTGCTACATTCATCTAGCCAGCCACCAACCAGTTGTTTGACCAAGCACCTCTAGTTTATGGTTTCAAAATGTTTGTTTAAATCAAATGCTGGCTGGTGTCAGTGCTGCATGTTGAACAGTAATGCCTATCATGTACAAAAACTGAATCACAACGAAGGATGCTGAAGCAGGGATAATCCACTTTTTTTACTGACAGCTGGCTTATAGCTGTGGCTCACATTTCAAGCAAAGGCATCGCTTACAGTGAAACAGAGTGAATGGTAGGTGACAAACACTGGAAAGACTACTTTATAAATTCAAGGTTTGGTAGATGTTCTCATGCCCTGCTTCACAAAGGTACCTACACGTGTCACGGGTATTCTGGACAACGTTAATTACACACTGGAATACTAGATGTGACTGAATAGAAAATGAAGGCAATATGTCGTAAGACATAGTGAAAGATTGATGGTCTCATACCACATGGCAGGCATTTAACAGAAGATACATACAGTGAGGTTTAGCACAGTGACAGCTTAAAGTCAGGTGCCCACAGACAGGTAAGAAGTGGTGATGTTATCTGAGACCTCCAGGTATGTCCGTGATCACCAAGGACACAAGCTAGTTTCCCCTAGATGTGGTTCACAACTGTTATGAGTCACCAAGCACAGTGATGTCAGAGCCAACCCACCGGGTTTGCCAGCAAGGAATGTATCTCAGAGCCACTACTTGGCATTTCTGTGAGATTCAGATGCAGAGCCTGAGCACATTTCTAAATACAGACCTGTAGCTGTTCGTATGTCTAGTCAGTCATTAAAAGATTTGGCCTTCAATTACAAAAGCTAGGGATTAAACTATTCCCAGTCTGTGGGAGAGCAAGCAGACCGCTCCTGTGTTCCAAGAATACCCAGATAGCTGGCAAGGAGTCTGCCTGTAAGAGCTAAATCATGCATATGAAACCGAAAGGAAAGAAGCCAAGACTTACACCACACTGTCTAGGACTTACAAGGCAGTAGGAGGAATATCTTGTCTTCTCCAGACTATCCAGCCGTCTGCCATTGTGAAAATTGCGTTAATCCATAGTATCTAACATCACTGCACAAGTTTTAGTAAAGCTCAACACAATCCAGTATGTTCACTCAACAAACTGGGCTCTAGAGAGATCCTAGGTATATGAATGGTTGATTTCTGTATTACTCAGGGGAGAGACTTTCTAAGCAGCAAGCATAATAAATATGTGATCCTGCTGCGCATTCCCTGTGTTGAAATTTGTGTGTGTTAGGAAAGGTTTTTGCCAAAGACTTGCAAAGGCTGGGACAAATCTGTCGACAAGCAGTCTCAGAGATGTTTTCTTCAATTTTACAGAATTTAGACTTCATAATTTTTCTCAAGTCACAGATTTCATTTTGTCATGGCTTGAACCCAGACAGCAACTAAACACCACACACCCACCTTCCCAGTGGCATGAGGAGAAAAAAAACCAAAACTCATAGGTTGACAGAAAAACAGCTTAATAACCGAACTATAATAATAACAACAACAATAATTTTAAAATATAAGAATTACAACACGAAGGAATATAACAAAAAGAAGTAGAAATAAAACCCGAGAAAATACAAGTGTTGCAGAATTGCTCTACCACTCGCTGACCAATGCCTGAGCAGTGATTCCTGCCCCTGGCCAAATTCCCTCAGTTTATACACTGAGCACAAAGCATGGGATATCCCTTTGCCTAGTTTTGACTCAGCTGTCCTGGATATGCTCCCTTCCAGCTTCTTGCGCACACTAGCAAGACATGGGAAGTTCTTTGATTTCCTTGCAACAATGGAAAATATCAGTATGTTATGAACATTCTTCTTATACTGAATCCAAATCACTGTGCTATTCTAGACACTAAGAAAGAAAATTAGCTCTATCACTATTGAAACCATGGCAGATTTTTAAGCATGATTCTGACTTCCCAAATGTATCATAGACGAAATCATTTTGATTCCCTGTAGCTGCCAATGGAACACAGTGGCAGCATGACAGCTCTGCAGAAGACAGGCATTTCTGGAATGCTTCAGAAACAGTTCATTTTTTTCCGAGCAGAAATGTATTCCACACAAAACCCAACATTCAGTGAAACTCAGTTTCCTATTCCTCTGCAGAATATACAGTAGCATCAAAAGGAGTCACTTACATTCACGTAGAAAAGGGGGGGGGAAAAAGCTGTATGTGAGAGAACCAGGCGGAGAAAAGCCAACCTTGATATAAATGTAACATCAGTGGTTCACTCTCCCAGCTGCAGAGTGTGTATATGCTGAGGACATTTGACCTGGCACACACAGGACATCAAGCCTGCATAGTACTTTATTAGAAGTTTTTGTCTCAGCAGAATATGTTCAATTAAAGGGAAGACATCCTAGAATGAATTTTATGTATTGAAAGGAGCTATGTAGGTGGGCACACAAGGTACATTTTATTTCACCTTTTGAGACATATGTTATGGTCCTCATGCTAAATTTCGAGTAAAGGGAATTTGATGTGGGATGAAAGATTTGAATAATCCTAAAAATAGCAGAAAATATTATTAATTTGCTTCATTATCTCTTTTATAATCATATTTCTTAAACATCCCCTACCTGTGCTCCTACCACACCATAAAAAGTTGGCTGACATTTTCCACAGTGACAATCAAACCTACTATATTTCAAGACACTTTAACATAGGTAACTGCATGCCATAACTTACTAAATCCTAAATGAATTCCTCTTCTCATCCTCTGAGAATTACTGAAAATCCAAATAAACCATCTGGCTATTACACATTCATTTGCCTAGCAAGTATTTTGGATATCCTCCCATTAATATGTAATTTGAAAGAATATTTAGTTGAGTGGGAGATGAAGCATCACCACACAGGTCATGCCTAAATCAACAGAACAGCTTGTCTCTCTCATAGCCATTCTACATATAATTGATTTTTCAGTATCCATATTCAGTGAAGAAAACTGTTTCTTTGAGAAATTTTGAGTGCCACATTTCACAGCTCTCTACCCAAAACTTTGGGTAAGGTTCAGCTTCCACTGTTACGGCATCAATGAAAAATTATATGCTGCAGCATTTCCAGATGATGTTCTGTCTATTGTAGCTGGGCAGAAAGTCATAAAACAAAGTTAGAAAAATAACTGAATTTATTAAAACCTACTTTTAACCTCCTCTTTTCCAGTGATTCACACAGACTGTCAACCACATGGCACCATGTTCAGCGTTAGTGAGAGGCGTGAAGCAGACTTGATTTGCTCTTCTTCTGTACATTCTTGGTTTTGGGAACAAAGACATTCCCACATAAATTTAACATATGAGCAGATATTTAACATCATCACCAGTCTGAGATACTTTCCATAACAGTAAGCTGCCACATGATAGGAGCCTTGGCCACAGCACTAGACCTGAATTACACAGTATCAGTGGGTAATTCAGATTCCAGTGTGATTACAAATTTTAACACATAGTTACTGCATTACTAACAAGGCATCACACCATTTTGGTACAAACACCCACAAAACTGTGAACTATCTGAAATAATTTGGACAGAAATTTGTAGGGTTTGGATTTTCCAAGTTCACCCACAGATAATTGTGCAGATACATGTACAGATTATTCCCTCCAAGAGATATAGGTTGCATAGCCAGGATACAGCGCCACTCTTTGGAAAAGAAGGCTCCTGGATAATATGAACTGCGGGGAGGAAACCCCAGAGCGCTTTTCACTCAGCATTCTGATAACCTAGACTTGAATCTGCTCCAGCTGCTATTGGTGTCAGTGGAAATCCTTCCTGTTCTTTCAGCAACAATGGGATTATGTGAAAAAAGCTTCTCCGTCAAAGACTGAATACTCTTGAACAATTTGTTGTTGTTCATTTTATATTCTTATTATATTCATTTCAGCACAAGAAGTGCAGGAGGCAGGCAGAAATGTCAGAATTCTTGAGCCACAGATGAAAATCACAGAAATGTAATCTTACCTGCAAATTAGGAAGACATAAAGAAACTACAAATGTTCATTTAATTTTATCCTGTTATCCAACATTACAATAAAGCAGTGGCAGTCAGTACATATTGTTTTTATTTTAATTCCTGGGAGATAATTATTATTTTACCTGAATAATCTATGAGTCATTTGAAAGGAACACTGCATGAAGGAAGGAAGCTTTATGCTGTAATATGCGTTGCTATCAATGGATACATAATTTGTGCTTCGAGTCCACAGACAGTAAAAACACAAAACCTCAGAAACACACACATACACACAATGTAGTTTGTGGCAAATAATGAACTGCAAATCAAAGACTACAGAAAATACTAGGGATAAACTTTTTCCATAAGTAGTGTTCAAGAGGGAAGAGGAAATGGGAGAAAAAAATTACTGCTATGAAATGTAAGATGTGTCTTCTCATGGGTACCATTAATGGGACAGCAAGAACACTGAAATGTATCACACTTTAATATCCATTCTCTTGGTCTTTCTTCTTCCTTTATTCTTCTAGAGACATTCATCAATGAGAAATGAGTCCATGTTACAATAATTTTCCTAGTCATTAACATGTATACTTTTAAATATAGACTAAAATAGTATTATGGAACATCATGAAGTAACTGCAGTCAAGTTATCTTTTGAACAGAATTTGGGTTAAGAAACAAATGTAAACAACCTATTTTAAAAGCATTCTTTCCCTTCAAAATCAGCTGTGAAACACTGGCTAAAATATATATCTTGAGGAAACAGTTCTCTGGAGACTATTTGTAAACACATTTAATCTTGGAGGTTAAAGCCATCGTCTCACTATTTCCTGGTAATGTGCATTTAAGAACCTAGTAGATCCCACCATCACAGCCATTCTCATTAGAATTATTGCCAAGTGGACAGTGGGGAATTGAATGGTGGGTTCCACCACAAGACTTTATAGAAGGCTGACTGACATCAAGCGGGCCACATACAGAAGTGCATTGCAACATCTGGGCTAGTATGTCCAGACCTGAATCCTGGGTATCTTGGACAGAAACTGAGCTTTTAGAAAAGAGTGGAGATTTGACAGACTGCTCAGTTCTGTAATACAATTTCTAACGCCATTTAAATGCTTTTCAAAACATAAAAGACTGAACACAATATGACTCTGTAAGTGAACTACAACTCCAGCAATGGAAAAAGTCTGGCTTTAAGAATCATAGGATTGTGTTAAAAATAATTTAAATGTAGATTAAAATGTAATTGTCTGTCTCACTTGCCCTCTTTCTTTTCCTCCACACCACCCTCCTAAACACAAACACATACTATAGTTCATTAGCCTGGTTTATTTTTCTCAACATTTTGTCACTGGATTTATTTCCCTGATTTTGCTTTAGAAAAAAAAACATCATCAGACTCACTGGTACTATCAGCTTAAAGTAATTTAATATATTTCATAATAGTAAAGAAAGCCTAAGAGTTGGCAGCTTTAAAGGAAAGGGACTTAAAACCCACATTTTTTCTGTCTTTTGAATATATTCATGCATTTCCCTCTTCCTGACTAGTCCCTTTTACCCTGCTCAGAAGTTTCTCTACGCTGCAGGCTGACCTGGCCATGTCAGGAGCACACGCTGTACTGCACACTTTGTTGTTGCTTTCTCTTCCCAGCATCAAGGAAGCAGTTGTTGTTCTTTGATCCTTCTCTCAGCTGCATGACTTTTAGTTCCATCTGTCCTGTCTGCTGTTTATAAAACAACATTTTTCCCCAGTTCTTGCCCAATAACTATATTTTGATATTTCTCTCTTTATGCTGAATGCCCAGACATACATTTTTCATAACTGCAGGGTGTGCTTGGTTCTCTAGGTGGTAATTGAAGGCCTCGCTTAAGGCCAAAGGGTGAAAACTTATGTTGTTGAGGGCAATTTATCTGCATGAGTCCTGCTGTAAGTGAATGGAAGGCAGGTGGCTAAACCCCAATATAGCTCACAAAAAATACACAACTGACTCTCCATTCCTCAAAAATAATACACTGGATGTATTGTTAATTGTACAGCTGAATCTGCAGGGACTGAAATACAGAGCTCTTTAATTTTGAAAGGTTGCTTTATGTGGTTTTAAAAGTAAAAGGTCAGTTTGCTGAAGATTAAATAAATAAATAAATAAAAACCTACACAACATAAAGTCAAGAGCAATACATCAAAAACACGAATGCACCCTACACCTAGACAGCTTTAATAGTCCTTTATACACAGAAGAACTTCAACATTTGTTCTGTTCAGGTTATTTGTCTGAATACTGACAAATATTCCTGCAATGGAAGCAACTGGCGTGCTGAAGATTACTAAGGACAAAAACATCCAAGAACTTTTTTATTTTTTTTTTCATTTCCAGTGGTCAATAAGGGAAGCTTACAAAGCATAAAAATTAGATTTTACACTTCTGAGGTATTTTTTTTCTTGTCATTAATAACTGACTTTTATGCATTGCCCTACCTTTTACTCTTGCCTTTGTCTATTTTATCTCCTCAATCTTCCATTAATTTGTAACCAGTTTTTCTCCTCTATTTTGCATTCCAAGATTCACATCCATATTCCAGTTCATTAAGCTGTATGATCCTTTCTTAATCCAGCTGCTGCACAGAGACACAGTACCAGAAGGAGTCTAGTGACAACCAAGGGAGGCAACAGGTTGTAAAATGACCTTTCAGTCACACCATGTACCACAAAGAGGCCAAAGCCACCTAAATTGGAAAGAAGAAGCTACAGATAAGAGCAGAACAAATAAGTAATTCATGAGTACCAATATATATCTGGTGTTTGTTTGCTATGCAAGTGGCAAGCTTTCAAGTGCCATGACTAGCTACAGAATACATTTCTGTGCATCCAAATGTCTAATAATTGCCTCCTATTAAATAATGATGAGGAATATGCTACATGATCCCTGCATTTGGTTGAAACAAATAGCTTTTGACATTCTCATGTGATGTATGGCTTCTGGTGATTGTACTATCACCTGAACTCTTCATAAGATATTTTCTATTTTCATTTTTTGTGATGGTCAGCAAAACCACTGGTTACTCATCACGACTGATGACCAGCACTCCATCTGCAATGCAGTTGTATGGGGATATCTATGAAATGGAGCTTTTTCACAGCTTCATGAGCAATCTAAGAAGAGACTGAACAACTGGAGACATACATTAACAGAAGGCATGGGCAGCAGCCAGGATGGCATCTCCAGGCACTCCATATGTGGACTCTCTGTTGCCTACAGCAAATAAACTTTTGAAGCCAGCAGTGGTAGGAAAGCTGACAGAATGAATTAAAAAGTGGCAGCAGGGAGCCAAATTCTGCTGTAACAGAGGTATCAGGGAACTCCCTGAACTCCGGGTAGGACAGGCAGTAAGAGGGTTGCCAGTGACAGAGAAAAGCAGCAGAGGACAGGTATAGATATATGAAAGGTATTTTCAAGGTCACACAAGGCAGAAGTAGAATGCCATTTCCAGGAAGCCATGAAGTAACAGCTTCCCTTGAGGGATGATGAAAATATAAAATCCCTGCATGGAAGTAGGTGTGGGACAAAGAACAACAATGTATGTATTGGGATGATGTACTGAAAATGTTCCAGAGCCATCAAAGAACTGTCAGAAACTACATCAGGATAGAAATCTGCAAAGAGTGAATGACAAGGGGAAATGAGGTTCTGACTGGAGAAAATGCAAACATGCTAAACTTGCCTAGAAATTCCTGAAATCCCATACTTCAGTACCATTACTTATTTTCTAATAATGGAATGCAAATGTTTTGAGTATGCTCCATATTCGTATCAAAAGCTGATAGAAGAGAACCCAACACATGACAGTCATGAACCCTTATCAAAAAATCCAGTAGCACGCAACCAGCAAAACGCCTTGTGCATGAGATATGGCTTCGTGCATGTTATTTTTCTATACATAATCATTTTTAACACCACTGTCTATTTTCTCATGTTTTATTATTTACCCTGTGAAGTGCAAATTTCTTCTTCTGTTCTGGAAGTCTTGTCACATGTATACAGGCACTGTAAGATAAAGTGATAGCTTTCTACGCAGTTCTATTATAAGAACTTGAGCATCAGCCTAAATAACCTGTCATCAGCAGTTCAAGTTTTCTTTCCATTACTGACAAAACAAATGAACAGCTGCTTGCTCCACAAACCTGTGCGCTGGAAAAAAAGGCACTCTAATAAAAATGGTTGTAAACAGCAAACAATATATATATATATAAAAGCTCTAGTCATAATACCAAGTGGGTTAAGGCTGCCTGCACTCCTAGCTAACTAAACATAAGAGCCTCCTGTAAAATGCTATTTTATAAAATGGTCTCATTTATAAAAGCATTTCAGCAGCAGCTGATGTATAAAGATGTAAAGAAACAACTTAATTCTTCGTGGATAGAAACCTATGGTAATTTTTTTCTCAGTATTGGGAAAAAAAGGTAAAAGTGCACGAGTATCATGAAAATCATTTAATCATGAAATATTAGAACATGAGTTTCTATTTATTGGGAGCTGGGGGTGGTGGTTTAAAGACATAAGGTTAAGAAGAACAAAAACAAACAGAAAGTGGCTGGTAAATAAAAATATATTGTTTTTTCACAAAACTTAAATAAATTAGATAGGAAACAAAGAAAAATAAACATTTTAGATCCAAAGACAAATGAAAATTAATGTAACCAGTTGACTGTAAGTGGGAATGAAAATCCTACATGATAATTTTTCATTTTCCCTCTTTATAATCTCCCCCATTTTTCACCTTCTTTTTTTCCTTAGTTAATAATTTCTCTCAGGACTCCTTGGAACTTGAAGCAACACTGATAAATGCACAATGCTTCTTTTCTACCTTATGAAAACAGGTTTTGAAATTCACACGTTTCAAAGCCAGAATGAATAATCGTGAGTATTCAACCTGTTGCTTGGTGCATCCTGAGCCACAAAATCTCACCAGGAATTTAACCAAGCTCATTTCTTTGCTTTGCATGGTAGCACATCATCTAGATATGCACTCAAAGGCAATGAGAAGCCTCTATATCCTGAGATAAGCTTTTGCAGTCACTGGCTGTGACAGTCACACAGCTTCCTCCATACAGCTACCTCGACTGTAAATAATGTGTACTTTAATTTCTGCACTTACTTTGTGCTAGTTTCAGATTTCAACTGTTGAATGTTATGTTGGGCTGTGTGTCTTTTTTTTTTTCCTTAATTATCTCTGGAAAATTAAAGAGCCTCCTACTATCAAATACTTCTACTTCAGGGGTAATCATAGGTTGCAACCTCTTAACCTTTGTGGACAAAGAAAATTGATTATACTTTTTCAGTTTCACACTACTAAACACTATTTCCAAACCCTAAAATGCTTCAAGAGATCTTTTTCAAACTCTTTCCAGATTGTCAGTATTCTTATTATACTGCATTATGTTGATGTCATCTAATTTCATTTTCACCATCTCTCTCCAAGGCTTACAGAGGGAATTCATCACCTTACAGCAATGGTTACCTCACCTTTCAGCTGGGTCAGCTGAAGGACACGGTAAGGTGCCTGTTTTTTCTCTTGAATTTAAAAGGAATTGTGTTCCAGTTCAAGCACCTTAATTTTTGGATGCCTTTAGCAAGGCAGATGAATCCCACTCAGTGAGGGCACTAGGGGACAATCCAGCTGTCTAAACACAGAGGTTCTATGCAATTTCAGGCACCTCAGGCATCACACCTGGCTCCTAGCTGACACTGCACCCATGGATGCCATGTCACATCTGCCAGCTGCACGCAATGTCTCTGAAACTTTAAAGCATTTAGGTGCATTCCATCAGGGTAATTGCTTTACAAAAAACATTTTCCATGACACAGGATTAGGATTATTAAAAAAAAAAAAAAAAAAAAAAAAGATTTTCCCTAACACTGTGTTGGCTGGCATTAATTAAATCTCAGTTCAATTAATCCAAGAATTTTTTCCTAAGTAATGTTTGGGCTAACTAGCAAATTGTGTTGAAGGCCAGTGACCTTAATGTTCGTTAATGATGGGCCATGATAATTTTCTTCAGGCCCCTGGAAGCTCCTAGAGAATATTTTGATTTACAAAAAAAATTGATTAATTCAGGCAGGTCTATAGATAAGTAATCCTCTTGACTGTGAATTATTTAATTCTGTAGATTTAAAAATATTTAATGTTCTTTAGTGCTGTTCCTCAGAAGTGAGATAAAACAAACTATTTCATTCAGATGTACTTATTTAATTCTGCATTTTCTCTACCAAGATGAACAATTTTACTATCCATAGTTCTGTAGTACGGTAATCATTTTGTTCCTGCTTAAAGAACTTCTTGTTATCTTTGCCCTACTGCCCATAGATTTTTACCTGATCCCTTTAGTTTTCTTTATCAGTTCTTTCCTTTATCTAATGCTGATTTTATTCATTGCTATCAGGCTCTAAATATTTTCCATTATTTTTTATCACGGACTTCACCTCCCTCTTAGCCAAGACTGCTTTTTCACTGATGAAAACACCTTTTGTCAGTGCAAAACTCCATTTCTTCAGGTATCCAACACAAATTAAAAAGACTACCGTCACTGATCAGCCATACTTTTTCTTAAATAGTTTTCCACTCAGCTTTGCTGCCAGCAGTTTTTCTTTTTTGTCCATTCTGTAGTTAGGGAATGAAGAAACTTGAACTAAGATGTGTGTATAAAGATGTTCAAGTCAGAATATTATAATACATCACAAATCTTCAGCTTCTGGAGAATGAAAAAAAAAAAATATTTTTCAATTCTTTATTTTCTAATTAGGATTTTAATTCTAAATTAACATGAAAAATTTTTTGCTCTCAAGGCTCTTTTTAGCACTACTGTAACAAATAAGATGAAAGAAGGATAATCTAGAATTATGCAGTCATGCATGGGATCCATTTCACTTGTTCCAGCTTTCTTAGACACCTATTTGGCACCCTAGAGGCATTTACCTTTCCATGTCTGTTCCAGAAATCTAACCAAAGAGGTTACACTGGCCAGATAACCAAAGTTAAATAAGAATACATCTTGGGTTGGGATGTCTTTAAATTTCTTCCTTTCACAGACCTCCAAATATTTTCTCACCCATTTCTTCACTAGGCATCAGAATACAGTCATGTGGAATGATTGGGGATCACCAGGCTTAAAACATGGACTAAGTGAACTGATCAGTGAACTAAGGACAGATCACAGCATGAGTGGCTATGATTACGCACTTAGACATCTAAAGAATTTGTAGAAAACTAAACTAAGATGTCTGCATTAGAATTTGAATCCTTTCAGAGGCCAGATTATAGAAATGCTGATAAATTTATTAAATTAGGGACACATCTGAAAAAAAGCAGGAATGGACCCATACAAATGTTTGTTGTTATTCACTGAGCCACAGAAACTCATGTGGAAATTAAGGAGGGTCAAAAGCCTTATATCAAGCAGTAGAGAATGCTGAAATCAAGCAGTAGAGAAGTATGCAATCACATTCATATTGCTTTACATAGCTTCTACTACATCATTGAATTTCTACTTCAAAAGGATGACAATGAGGAAGGAAACAAACATATAAAATGGTACCACTGTGTTTCAAACAGCCTCAGACAGAACCCTTCTTGCTTGCTACCTCTATCAAGAACTGCTTCATTGTATACTACTCAGGTGTTTCAGGACCCAGCAAATAGCGTAAAGGAAAACTAAAATACAAGTAACTGTTTCATGTTCACATTTGGAAATTCAATTATCTTTTTCTTCGGTTTGTTTCCCTGTTTGTCCAGGAGTACAGCTGGGAAAGGTTTGCAAAGATGTACTCAGGTTCACTTTTTTGCTGTTTATTAATTTCAATATTTGAGAAAGTCTGTTTAGACTATCACATTACCCTCAAGGGAACTACAGTGCAATTTATGCCTCTTGGTTCAAAAGTGTGGCAATGCTGTTTACACAGCATACAGAACTGTCTTGGGAACTACACATCAGTTAAAGAATCCATGACAAAAGAAGTTAGCATGACTCTGAAGCTCATCAATAAAGCATTCATGTCCTTGAATCAGATTTTCCATAACACACTTAAATTTTTTAAGTCCTTTGACCATGGCATTTAATGGCATGACCTGGCAGAAGTAGAAATTGTTCTACATTTTAGCACTATGGGCACAGTAATGAGAAGATGGAGAGGAAATTACACATATTGAACAAAAGCAGTTGAACAGTAACTGCTAGACTTTGGGTTTTCATATCTTTCCACAGTGAAAAGACCTCCTCTTGGCTACAGGCTGGAGAAAGTCATTGTGGGCTAAAGCAGCATCATTTTACAGTGTCTTAATTGAGTAACTGCTATGGCAGGAATATTTAACAGAGATTAAGAAATTTTCCAATCTAAATCTAAAAGCCTTCCAAACACCCTGGGTTTTACACTTCAGGTTAGAAATGAATCTTCAGAATAAAATGTAGTAGTGACTAATATGTGTAAACATTAATTTTCTCATAAATAAGGAATTAACAATATTTATTGTTCTCTTGCTCTGTTTACATGTATTTCTGTTACCATGGTATTATTTGCAGCATTCTCATGGATTACAACCCTAATAGACTAATGAAATGACAGAACAGAAGACAGTTTCTACCAGTTAAGAAAAGCTCGGCACCACTACTGTTTGGGCCATTTAGGTAAAGCGAGCATAGTAAAGGTAACGAAGCCCTGGGAACAATGCCTACAGAGAGTGTGTCCATAAATGTCACAGAGTAGGGATCTTTTCAAAACAGTGTCACAATTGCACGTAGTGAACCCTACACTTGATGTGTTTTGAAAATGTGGTCCCTGTATTGATAATCAATATTTTCCATTGTGACAGAACAGACATATAAATGAATGCTTTCAGTTTAGATTGGATTAAAGGAGGCTGCAAGAGCAACTGGGCTGTGTGGCAAATGCTGTTTCTTTTCTAATTGAGACACTTGCTTTTGAAATAGTCAAAGATCTCCCTGGTGGACATAACATAGGGTGCACTAGAAGGAAAAGTCTAAAAGAAAGGAGGCTAAAGGAGTTCAAGGCACTATTTATTACTTCTGAACATTTCTGAATAAAAGGAATGTTAGCTTTTCAGTGAGGAGAATGCAACAGCCTCACTGACTGTACTGATTTGTAAGAGTGTCTCTCCCTTAATCTTATTCTTTTCTCTTTAATCTGTATGTTTTATAAATCTTATCTTTTCTTTGACCCTACCTTTTCAGTTAATCCCTAGTGTCCTACGCCTCTATGGCCATCTATGTCTATTCAGTCTTAAAAGCACACTCATTGTGGCCAGCAACATCACAGACATCAGAAATATGCAGCATCCATTCTAAGATCTATCTATTGCCTCTTCAAAAGCCCCATGTTCTGTATTCACAACCAGAAAAGATAGCACTTTACTAAAAATCAAGACGAGAGATATATAGAGAGAAAGAAAGACAAAGAAAGTGAAAGCTGGAGGATGGGGAGGTGGGGAGTAGAGAAAAAGAGAAAGAAGGCAAGGCAAAGGAGAAAGACAGAAAGAAATGGAGGGAAGGGAGTAAGAAAGGGGAGAGAGGAAGGAAAGTATGAATTCAAGTAAGGAATTCAGAAGGAAGGAATTGAGAAGGAAGGACTTCAGAAGGAAGGGAGGAAGGAAGGAAGGAGGGAGGGAGGGATGAAGGAAGGAATTAAACTCAAATGACATTGGAAAATGCTAGATGCAAAATACATTCACACTCTGGAGGTAAAGGCTTCCTGGGCTCAGAGTATGAGAGGTGTCGCTTATATTTTTAGGTATGTGTTAAATAACCAGCACATATAGCTACATTTTCTAAATTAATGTGGGAAGCAGACAAAAGTTTAATTAAACATAAAAATAACCTGCGAGAAGAATGATGGACAAGAGATTACGAAATTACATACAAATCTGATTAAACTGGAGATTAGTTCAAGACTGGAACTGCACCAGGACATTGTCTGGTAAGTAAGAGAATAGGATAGGTAAACCATGTTGCTGAACTAGACATCTTTCATAAACAAATTAATGAGAGGATAGTCCTTCCTTCCCCATGTCCTTTTCTTAACTTTCAAAAAAGCAAGACTACACAGAACAAAAGAGCAGAGTGGATTCTCAGGGTTGCAGAAGCTGACATTTTTTTCAGGGCTAGGATCTTCTCAAGATGATCTTTCAAAGAACCAAACAGGGACTATTATTTGCCTAAAATTTGCAGCTATTGAAGGACAGGCTATGCCTAAACATAGCCACTTTTTTTTTCTGTAGTAGATTCACGTATAAGCTAGGGAGTTTGGGTTCCAGGCCTGTAACACACATTATACATTGTTTTTCACTTGTATATGACACAACTTGTAAAACTCCTTGTGGACCACCCAACAATTGCAGCTGTGCCTCTTCTGTCCAGTGTATGTTGTGATTTCTAGCATGTGCCATTGCACTGGAATATGCATTATTTTCTCTTACCACCAAGTGCTTACCAGTTTTAATATGCAACTTGAAATGCTGAATACATAAACAGCCTTTCTGCTAACATACTTGTCTTATTATGAGGGATGACAGCACAGTACAGAAGATTGAGATTCAGAAGCATTCACTTCGTAGGAAAAAAATAATTATTCTTAGCTCATTGCAATTTGATTTGTATCAGAGCTTGCTGGCTCGTTCTGATCTGGATTTCCTTCTTTTTTTCCCCATTTTATACTGCTGTCTTGAAGGCATTCTGGATGATGAAGACACAAGTGGAGATCATCAGACTGAATGCAGTTGAAACACATTTTTATTCCCTGTTCTCCATCTTTCATACTTTCTTCTGAGACAAAAAGCAAAACAAAATAAAAATTTATTTCCTCTGCCACTGTTGCCCAACTCTATGAAACACATTAGTGGCAAAGGGCATAACCTTTCCTTACATTCTGTGATTAGGACTACCAAGCTGAAGTAGTAAATGATAAACAGTAGTTTACCATTACTTATCAATTTTTGCTAAGTGTGAAGGCAAAGGGGGCAGTTGTAAATATGCTGGCAGAACACAACCTTTCCAGAAAGACACCCATCAGTGAAAGAGAGCACAGATCCAGAACATGTCAAGGAGATGAGCTGTGGAGCAAATAATGCCATCTGTACTGCTCATGATGTTCTTGGACCAAAGTAGCAGGAAGATGTAAATGAATGCCACATTTATGTTCCCAGAATACAACCATGATTGATAATAAGCTCCCAATATTAATGTGATTTTTTTTTTAATAGAGGGGAAAATAAGTGATTTTGGATTAGAAACTTTCATGTGCTTTATCAGAAAATAAATAGCAGTCTGCAGAATAACTCAACCTATAAACTTTCACTACCAGTCACTATTACCAAGGGAAAACAAATTTTTATAGATGACTTCAGTAAATTCTTCCATTTAGCAATGTACTGTATTCACCATCTGCAGATGAAGATTCTTCAGGAAATATGTCATGAGAGGCCAATATTAATCTCCTCAGGAGGATTTGGGACATCTGACAAATATGTCCCAGAAATTTCAATCACTGAGAGAACCTAATTCCACATTTTCAAAAGAATGACCATTGCACAATTTATTCTAGATCAAGGGTAGGAGAGGTAATAGGCATGGCTGTCAGCATGCTTGTTGCACTGATAGGGAAAAGCTAACCAAGCCTGCCTGGATCTCCATGGCATGGCTACTGAAGGCATGAGGTTCACTTCTATTTCTATGGGATGTAATTTGAAGCATTACAATAAAAGAGACAATTGTTAATTTCAGAGGAGGACAACTTACTTAGAAGCTACTTCAGTGTTTTCATTTCAAAACATATCATCCTTTTGGTTTTCACCTCCATAACACCATATTAAGATAAAGTTAATGCAGACCGTGTTACGCATACATAGTCATAGTCACCTCCTAATTAAATGATTATGGATCTTATTGTGACTTGATAGAGAAAAAGTCCAGGCAATTATTCTCCTGAACAATTACCAAAATAAATCCTGGTAATTATTGCTTCAAAATTAAATTAATCAACTGCTTTTGCTAATCTCAGAACTGAGGCTTTTTCTGGTTTTGTGTGTCATCCCCCCAGATTATGTAATATTGCCATATGAAGAATATACTAGCCCTTATTGTATTTGGGATCAAGCAAGTTGTATAAATGAATGTTTTCCACTGAATTTTATGTCTCATTTTTTAAGGCCGACCCAGAACTACTAAGAAATGGAAAAAGAAAGTACATCTAGAGAAAGTTGTAAGGGGAGAAACAGGATAAATATTAAAATAAGCAGTATAGGACCCTTCAAAGTGAAAGTGCCCACTTACAAATATATTCATCATCACTACAGAAACACTTTGAGGCATATTTAAGTTTACTGTTGGTCTCAGCCTGTTACAATTGTTTATTTTCCTGTTCATAATGTGATTCTCCAAATTATCTTCCTCCTCCTATTTCTCCATCTTAGAAATGGTGGAAAAACATCCTCAGGAAAGCAGCAATTAGTAAACAGAGATACTTCTGAAAATAAATGTCCTCATATATACTCATAAATTTGTATGAGTTATCTTTTAAATAAGCATTAACATCAACAAAATTTAAAATGAATGGTTGCAGGTAGAAAGCAAAGGAGATATTAATACAGTTGAATTTAAAAACAAAGAAATTCAGCAGAATATTTGCATGCCATATTTCTAATTCTACTACACACTACATACAGCTTTAGTGTAATATTTATACATGTGAGACATAAAAAATTACTTCTTGCTTTAGAGAGAGAACAGATAGCTTCTGACTAGAAAAGAAACCACACAACACACTTTTGTGAAAAGGCCAACACTTTTAGTAAAATTATACTCCAAATTCTAGTATGAGGGAGTCACCAACATAAACGAGTGTTCAGTTAGTACACAGAAATTCTCAAAAGCAAGAGGTGAGGTTCAAAGACTTTTTCTTTTAGAAAAACATGACAATCCTTTAAAAACTCTATTCCCAAATTAGTTGAAAATTAATAATTTGCTTTAAAACTTTTTTTATGATGGCATTCTTAAAATCTTGATATTTAAGGAAGAAAGCTTACTGGTTACTGGAATTAATCAGTACATTTTCCAATTAAGAACATAGTCATATAAAAGAAAAGAAACCCCAAGGTTAATATTGCTTTTACAGATTACCTACAATGAAATTCTTTATAGCATTTGTGAAAACAAGATTCTGCATTATTTCAAAATTAAATCATGAAAATCTGCTCAGGGAGGCATAATATTGGTTAAGGCAGAAGAACCAAAGAGTACTGATGTCCATTCAGATATCTGCACCTTCCTCAAGACTGTTTAGTTTTTCTGCTGTGGTACAAGTGCCAGCTGTTGGAAATTTTGTTCCCAGCCTCATTCCATTTAGAGAGAAAACAGAAAAACCTCAGCAGTCGTTCTTCTAAATGTCAGCAAGTACTCTTTCAAAATAGTAAGTACTTTAACAGCATAATGAAATGAAGTGCCAGTGGCTATGATTGTATCCATGCTCTTTGCATTGCTTGGGAAAAGCTGCCCAAGTCACTATTATTGACGATGGGCCTGCTCATTTCTTATCCCTGACTGCAGCAACAGCTCAGAGAGTAGACTATATAGATGTCTAACTAGTAAACAACTGAAACCAGAAAAAATGCACCCAAATTTATGCCTAAACCTCACTGATGCAGCATTCTTCTTGTTGGGATATCCACCAAAGTTCAGTTCTATTTAGATAAGCTCAGGGTACATAAGGTATTATTCATAAGCAAAGATTCCTATTCTGATGGATTTTCTGGCTGCTGTGAAACAAGTAAACATTATCTCAATGAACAGTGCTTTCAAGAGCATTGATTCATTAGCATTCAGCAGTGATGCTATGGAATTACAAATGGAGATCATAAGAACACAGGAAAATAAAAGAGTGTCTGGAACATCAACTATGGAAGGAAATTATTCTTTGTTGGCTTAAAAAGATCAATATTCTGTCCTGACAATTCTAATTACAACCTTCTACCAAAAAGCACTAATTAATTACAGTGTCTTTTATGGTAATTATTTCAGTGTCAGATGTGTAGATGATGAGGCCAGATGATATTTTTGTGGTCACCTAGAACAGTTTCTCACAGAAGTCAGCCTTTATTCTTCTGTGAACTCTTTATTCAGATATATCCCAACAGGAAGATAGCTTTTAGAAAAGAAAACCCAAACCTGATTTTAAATTTACTGCTGATGAAGAATCCCTTCATAAACTACATTAAAACCAAACAATTCTTGTTTCAAAGACATGTTTACATTTCCAGTCTTAGCTTGTCTACCTTCATGTTCTTGATGAAGATCCAATTTATATTTTGCAGGTTAGATTGAAGAATGCACTATTACAGCTTGCTCACCAAAGAGACATTGACTCCCTAACCTTCTCTTTGATAAACTAAATACATGGAACTAATTCAGTCCTTCAGTATAACATGTTTTCCAGTTCATTCATCATTCTCATAGCTCTTCTCTAAATCTTCTGCCATTTTATAACACTCTCCACTGCATATCAGAAATTATTCTAACACAGAAGGGTCAGTGTGGAACCCAACAATACAGTAATTTAATCTCTCTATAACTTCTCATATCCTCTTGTGAATTCATCTAGTGATCTCATTAACCTTTTTTGCCACAGTGTTATCTTTAGCAGCTCATTTTCATCAGTTAACACCCATGACCTATAAGTCTTTCTCACAATCCCTGCCTCCAAGAAAGTAGTTCCAATCCTCTATGCATAACTGACACTTTATTCCTGCCTCTATGATTATGTATTGGACAATACAGGGAAATAATTTGCCTGTGCAAATATGAGGACACCAATCAAGGTGTCTGCATTTCAGTAACCTATTTTCTTCATTACCTACCTCTTACCCTATATTTTTCTCAATCACAAGCTTTAGCAGTACAATTCTGTATTTTGCAAATTGTGAGATAATGCATGTGTACTGAAGAAAGGATCTTACTGGGACTTCCCTGAGAAGACAGCTGCTTCCTAATAATTTCCCATTTACAGCTTGTGGTGGGTTGACCTTGGCTGGTGACAGATGCCTACGAAGATATATTCTCACTCTCCCTCCTCAGCAACACATAGGGAGAAAATAAGATGAAAAAATCATGGGCTGAGATAAGGCAGTCTAACAAAGGAAAACAAAGGCTGTGTGTGGAAGCAAAGCAAACCACAGATTTATTTTCTACATCCCATTAGCAGGCAATGTTCAACCACTTCCTGGGAAGCAGGGCCTCAATACGCAGTGTGTTGCTTCAGAAGACAAATTCCTTAATAACAAATGCTCACCAGCTCCCCTCTCTTAGATTTTATTGCTGAGCATGATGCCCTATGCTATGGAATATCTCTTTGGTCTGTTTGGGTCAGCTTGTCCCAGCTGTGTACCCCCAACCTCTTGGCCACCCCCAGCCTAACAGCCTTTGGTGAGAAAATGTTAAGAGACAGCCTTGATGCTCCACCAGCACTGCTCAACAGCAGGTGTTACCAACACCTTTATGCCTGCAAATACAAAGCACAACATTGTAAGGGCAGCCAGACCCAATATATAACTGCATTTTAAAGCACATGAATTATTTTTTTTAACAATTTTTTATCCATTGAATAACTTTGCACCATTCTTCCTACTTAATGAAATATTGTTCTGTAGCAAATAAAATGCCTTAGAGATGTCTAACTATATTAAGTAGATTTCTCAGTCAAACTTGTAATCTTATAAAAATGTAGCAAACTAGATTAACAAAGCCTTATGCTGACTACTGGTAATAAAAGCAACTGCTTTTAGTGCTTTATTAATTTGAAATGCATCAACCATTTCACTAGTGTTCCTAAAATCAATGCCAGGCAAATAGGGTCATAATTATCACCATTGTTCTCTGCAGCTTCCCCAAATATCAGTGCATTTATTTTCTGCCAAGCCTCTGTTTTTTTTCCAGGCTAAGGTTTCTGAGACTAGTGGAAAACAAGCAAAAGTACTTCAGAGAGAGATCCTGCCAACTCTTTCAAAACTCTTCAGTGGGAACAGTTAAATCCATCTTAATAAAAAGTATGTAACTTATGTTTTGTATACATCAGCTTTTCTGCTGAAAACCAAAATGTGTTGGTACAGAACAATATATTGATATGGTGTAAGATGGACAAGCCATTCTGTTTCTCCAAGAAGCAGCAATATTTATATAACTTGTCATAACCAACATCCTGCATTCATCTAGGATTACATGCAAAGGGAGAAAAAGGAGCACATTTTTCCCTCTTAATCTGTATGAGAATCTAGCAACAAGAACTTTTTTGAACCTCTACCTGAGAAGGATGGAAAGATGAGAGGTTTTTGACTCTGTGTCTACCTTACAGGCCCACATAGCAGTGTTATTTCTTATTAACGTCAATGAGGATTACAGAAACGTGTGGGGTGACTATGTGAATAAATAAATTTTCATTTGATTGTGCATACATTTCAGAACATAGATTATTCAGCTTGCAATAGTCATACAGCAATCCAAGATACTTGCACTTATTTACTGAAAGAAACAGAAAATTATTGTCTTGCACAAATCCTTCTCCATGAGGGATGGAGCTAGACTCTCTGCACTCACTGCTTCTGAGTCACTACCAGATTCTGTTAGTGTGGAAGAATTCTAATGATTGTTTATTTGCTCTTGAGTTACAGACTCCACTAGTATCATTACTTTTTGCATGCTTTCTAATTGCTGAAAGGCTTGGGTGTTTGTGTGTTGATTAATAGAACTGAATTGGCAGCTTTATGTTCTGCAGTCTACTCCTAATACATATTTACTCTATGTTTACTAAAAGTATCTAACCAGCCAAATGTACATTTAATTTCCCAATTCCCACAATATCATCATGATAAGCACTGCCAGATTACTTGACACCACTATGTATCCTTTTCACTTAGACTGGGGCTGCAACTGTTTCTTGCAACACCATGAACCTGCCTGAGCTGCCCAGTTTACAGAAGGGATATACAACTATTTCTCTCTTGGCCACCAATACGTTCTTTTCAGCTCAAGCCACAGAGGCTTCTGGTTTTAAGTTCAGCTCATTCCCAGGCTAAGTCTCAAATGACACCTAAAATGGCAGCTGTCATCCTGTTACCAAGCCAGCAGTCTGAGGCAATGCTTCTTGCACTCACAGTAAGGGAGCATGAAGTGATTGAGCTGTTGATCTTCCACTAACACCAAGTTCACCTTAGTAGAAGCATGAATCCCAGGTTTTTGCACCATGTCTATCTCTGAGCACAGGGACTGACCATCACCTCTTCCAACACGTGATAATTTTGATGCCGGGAAGGGATCAGTTTTAAGTATTCTGTTACACAGACTGTGTCTAGACAAAGTGATGAGTCATATCTGAGAACTAATGGATTAAGGAAGGTGTACATTGGTATGCAGAATATTCCAGGGCTTTGCTGTTTATCTATCCTTTGTCTAATAAATGCACAAAAATTGTGAATTATTCTGCAAGGAAAACTCTTTGACTCCACAGAACTGAGCCAAAAACCAATTTGTGTTTAATGGTAGCCTTGACTGCACTGAGAGGGACCAGTGAATTTATTGCAGTTTTGTAAACAGACTCATCTTACTCATACAGCATAGGAAACCACTCATCACAATTACAGTTGAAAGAGGCCTTATAGTAACAGAATATAGGACAGAAAGCAGAGCATTTAATTTTTCAGTTATGTCCTTGTTCAGTAAAATTGAACTTACAAATGTCCTACAAGGTTCTTCCAACTTGCTCTGCAAATCTGCAAAGATAAAGATATTGGACACAATGCACTAACAGTGTCATACACAAGTTCACAACTATGTCAAATTACAATCTAAAAGGAGGAACTTTTTTCCTGTGTTGATAAGGATTCAATCAGAAAAATAAATGCAATTCAATATAACCTTGAAAGCTGACACCAAGTAGTTACTTACAAAATTGAAATAAATTACACAAGAGTGAAATAAGAAATTCAACAGAAAAAAAGCCTCCACAGATATTCTGTATTTCAGTCATAGAAATGTAGTCTTGTTTAAGCCATTCACCAAGGACTAACACTGAGCTACCATCCCCATTTCAGAGATCAGAAATTGCTGCAGAGCAGTTATTTGCACTAAGATGTAAAGAAAAGAAATTTCAGGCAATATTTATCTGGCTTCTATTCCTATGCTTGGGCAAAATCTTTCTACTCTACTTCACCTGCATTATAAATACAAAAATATTACATCACCTTTATCATCAATATCCTCTTAATGGCATGTAGAGCAAAAACTATATACTCATGGTCATTTCATATCAGTAATATAAATGATGCTAATATGAAGTCATCAATAATATAAAATGTCAACATAAACCATGATCACATATGGTTGCTTAATAGAGGTAAGTTAACTGAAAGAACATTTTGAATGTCTTTAAAATTATGTGAACCAGAAGAAGGAAATACTGAGCAGTTCCTTTCTGCTTTGTTTTCCATATTCATCATTCACTCCTATTCTGCTGCCTTTTCTGTAGGGATGTGGGGGCTGCAAGAGATGGAATTGATCAAGAATCACACACAAAAAACCCCAAATCAAACAACTAAAACCATAAAGGAGCTCACCAGTGCAGAAAGAAAGCTGTTGCTAAGATCCCTTCCTTGCAGACATTCCAGAAACTAGTTCAGCCAATTCTTACTGTCATGTCAAAGTGTCCTCTGAAAGACTGATAAGGAACTACACAGAAGTGAACAGATAACAGCCTTGTTATTATACTATATCATGTTCAATATAAACCCCAAATATTTAAATTCATAAGCTTCCACAATAAAACTGCACAAGTTGCATGTGAGATATATCAGTTGGTGAGATGAGATAAGCAGAAACATATAAATAGGTATTGTGCAAATTGAGTGTAGAAAGAAACAGAGTACAATAGAAAGAGACATTGCATTGTATCAGGAACCTCACCCTAAACCCCTTCTTCGTGTAACAGTGGCATCAGGGGAGCAGATGACAAAGTGCTAATGGAATAAGAAAACATATCACAAACCTGGGGCAGGAATCTGCATTACAGTCAGGTTATTGTGACAGATCATATAAAACACCAAGGTATGTGCCAGACTTTATCAAGTGAAGGGTAATCATTCAAATTGGCATGAAAGGAAAATCTTCTTTGTTTTTATTCAAGAACCAATGGCATGCATATGTCCGTGCATACACACAGACACGCACACATTGACACACACACATGCTCATATTTGTAGCCAAGCAGAGCAGAGACTTGGATAATGTACAATGCATACATCAAATTCTAGTCAGGTGCAGGAAAAGAAAGGACAGGAAGATGTAAATTCTACAAATAAAAAAGAAAAAAAAATTCATTATGTCACATAAAAAAAAAAAATCCCAAGCCAAAATAAACAAAAAAAACCCAGATCTGAAGGAAACTCCAACATTAGTAAACATTTAAAGACGACTGAAGTGTTACTGTGTGCTTTGATCAACTTACAATATGATTGGTTTTCCTGACTTCCAGCGTGAAGCAAGTATGAGAGAGATTCACATTTCTCTGCACATTGTGCCTCTAGGGACATGTAAGGGAAGACAGTCTTTAAGGGGACGGAGATGAAATAAGTGCTGGAATAAATATCCCAAAAGTAGGGAAACTAAAACAGTGAGTTTGAACTGTTTAAACATATTGGTGGTACAAAAAAAAAAGTAGATTTTGCCCTGCAAAACAGACTTGGGCTTCAGCAAGGTGACCACACTGTTACATGACAAGCTGCCTTAAAATTATACCACACTATTAACTGAACTACTTCGCAATCATCCTTCAGAAGCAATTTTAAAACTGGCTTTAAAAAACAGCCCTTTCCTAGACTTGAAATGCATTCTGGAAGACAGAAGAAGAGAACTCTAGCTAATTTCTGGCCACCGGTAACATCCTTTGTTGCACAGAAATAGATACACCATACACAGTCATGAATAATTGCTGCACAATTCATATTTCCAACAAAAAATAGCACTAAAAACAATGGTACACAATATTAAACATTACAAGAGTCATAATATAAATCATGATTAATTTCTGTAAAAGAACGGGCTAAAGCAATGCAATATTAAATCTTATCATGTAACTAGAACAAAACCTGGCCATTTGCTCATAGTGATGTGCACCATCAAACGTTAAAAAAGACTTTCCAAGTGCCAAGTCCTCATCGAATCGCAGTATTCTGCTTGTATTGGTATCATCTTCATGGACTTTTTACAGGCTGGGTTTTATCTAATACAGGTATCAGGAAAGCGAGCAGGAAATCCAACCCTTGAAGTGACTTTCAATCTTCCAGTGACTAGAGGGACACTTGAAAAGCATGCTTAAATTCCCACAGAATCAACAAGGTTAGAAGAGACCTCAAAGACCAACCTGTCACCACAGACCTCATGACTAAACCATGGTACCAAGTGCCACATCCAATCCCCTCTTGAACACCTCCAGGGATGGTGACTCCACCACTCCCTGGGCAGCCCATTCCAATGGCTAACCACTCTGTTGAATCTAACATATGTATCTGGACTAAATTAGACTCTTCACTTCCTTCTGAGGTCAAAAATTTGTTATAATACAAACAATGTTTTCTTCTTCTTTATTCTGTCACTATACAAAGCAGAAATTATCCAAACATTTCATAGGTTCCTAAGTACAAGAGGGCTCAATGATGCACAGATGGACAAAGAGTAGAATGTAGGGTTTTCTTTCAGTCTTTCCTTGATACAGCGCCTGTGATTAGATGTCTAACACAATTAGCATCAATGACAAAAGGGTAAGAACTCAGGATAGAAAAGGTAAAGCACACGTTTAATTCTACTTTGAGAAGCTGGATGTTTTTAAACTGGCTGGCCCTGATGAAATTCACCTGAGACTACTTAGAGAACTGACTGAAGTGATCTCAGAACCTTTAGCAATTATTTTGAAAACAGTGAGGACAGTTAAAGTTTCAGTAAACAGAAAAAGAGAAAATGGCAATCATAATTCTTATCTAAAAAAAAAAAAAAAAAAAAAAAAAAAAAAAAAAAAAAGAGTTTCAAACTAATTTCAATTACCTAAAAATGTCTTGTTCAAATATTCGAACATCTAGATAGTAACAATCAACCAAACAAAACTTAGGCTCTGCCAGACGGCAGGTTGCCTTGGAAAGGGTTTGAGCGGTGGTGGGCAGTCCCACGGCGAAGTTGTGGCTGCCCGGGGCTGGTCGCTGCTGGAGGCTCGGGACCTGCAGGGCCAGTGCGGGCTCCGTCGGGAGTGGACCTGGCGGGGTCGGCCCGGCGGGGCAGGGCGTCAGTTCCCATAGGCGGGCTCGGATGTGGTATAAAATGAGACCTTTGAGGACAAATCAACATTAAGTCAAGTTGTTTAGCGTAGGTAAGCGGCGTTTGAAGAGTATTCTGATGGTCTTCAAATATTTTAAGATCACTGAAAGCAAGAGTAAATTCAAATAGGAAAGGAACAAATGAACTAGTCTAAATTGCAGCAATGGAGATCCAAATTAAATATTAGAGGAAAGAATGGTGAGTGTTCTTAAACACTTGAATTAATTGCCTAGAGAAGTTATGAACTTTCCAGCACTGGAGATTTTTAAAAACTGGTAAGCTGAACATCTGTCAGGCATTTTAAGATGAGTTGAACATGACTTGCATCAAGAATATGTACTGGATAACCTCTCAAGATCTCTTGCAGAAATGTGATTTCTCTATGATTTTTATTGTGTCTGACTCCTGTGATAACACAGACATGGAATACAAGAAGGAAATTTTTCTAGGATTATGTATGGCAGATTTAGTTTACTTATATGAATGTAGTACCTCTGGAAAACATTTATTGATGTGATCATCTACATCTCTTTGTCACACTTTTTATTTTACAGTATCTTTAAAATGGTCAAAAAAAAAAAAAAAAAAGAGTGCACTGGAATTTCTAAAATGAAGTGACAAAACTTGCCATGAGCACATGTAATAGAGAGCATGTTACCACAGAAGACACGGAAGAGTGCTCTAAATTGCCTTAATGGGTTGAGGTAGACAAGTATCTCAAATCAAACTAGTAACACACATGCATTTGCCAGTAGCTGTCAGTCTCTCTCTCAAAAAAAAAGGAGGGGGAAGTAACATATCCAGTTGCTCCTGACATGATTTCATTTAACTCGCTAGGTCCCTGACCTTTCAGCGTTGGCGGAAACAGAAGTGGAAATGTAACACTGAGGGGGGGAAATTCATGCAAATAATAACCTTTAAAACCACCAAGTGGTTTTATTTTTTTCTTTTTTTTTTTCTTAGGAGTGAAATCTGATGATCCAATTATGCAAGTCATTAGGAAAACAATGCTTAAATTTTGTGGCTAATGGGATTTTAAGATATATTGACAGCAAAAACCAATTATACTTTGAAAACTTTTTTTTGTTCTCTTTCTGAGATTGCATTATTTTAATAAAATGGCATGTTAAACCTCAAGTAGCCAAATGAATGTTAATTATGGAAATAGTTAACAAGAGAACCCCTCTCTTTCCATGACCTCATAATTTCACAAGTCTGAACAGAAGCATAAAGTCATTAGTTTTGCCTCTAAACTGTTTGATGTTGTAAATATAGCAATCTTCAAACTCTTCAGAACTCCTACTTTAGAATAAAATTTAGATTAATTTTCTTAAGAAGTACAGAGGAATCAGAGCTCAGTCACAAGATGAAAGCAATTCCAGGACTTGGGAATATTTAGATAATGACCCAATTCTTCCAGGTCAGAACCAATTCTAGTTTAACACATTAAAACTTTTCTGCTTTAATTGATTTTTCCACTATCTATTTATCTTTCTAATTGGATAGTAAGGTACCAGGTAAAAAAAATATCTGCCAAATCCAACCAGTTCATGTAAGCAGTTTCAATAAACGAAAGGAACAATGGGAAATTCTGCAAGGTTACTAAATAATTAATAGAAGTCACAAAATTAAAACAAGTTTTTGTCAGTTGCTAGTGTCATCAAGCTAACAGCAGAATATAACTTTGATTTTCTAAAAGAAATTCCTAGCTGCATCAAGCAGTTTTAGGTTTTTGTTGAGCTCAATATGTAGATAATAAAAGAATCCTAGAATAGGAGAAGTGTCAGAGTGGGAAGGAATCTTTGCAGTCTTCCATTAAAAATAGACCATAGGCTGGTTTATTAAGGACTCTGCCAAACCAAGTTTTCAGTATTCCTAGCTTGTGTCCATTGCCTCCTGTCCTGTTACCATGCATCTTTGTGAAGTGAGTGCCTCTATCTTCCAAATAATTATGTTTCAAGTATTGAAAGATCACGATTAGATTCCCCTGGAGCCTTCTCTTCTCCGGGCTAAACACTATTCCTTCAGTTTTTCTTCATATATCAAGATCACCAGCCCCCTAATCAACTTTCTAGCCCTTCAGTAAATGTGTTTTAATTTTTTGACAGCTCTCTTGAACTGCGGAATCTTCATCTAGACATGATAGTTCACATATGGCCTACAAAGTGCCAAATAGGATCTTCAGGATGTACTCTTGCTAATACAGCCCAGGACACACTGCTGAAAGGGAATGTGTCATGGGAGCACTGAAGCCTTGCCTTTAAAAGTACTGAGTGCCTGATTATAATGACAGAGCAGGGCAGCACAAAGAAGTAAGTGTGATGAGGCTCAATACAGGCATGGATCAACAAGGCACGGGAGAACAACATCTGAGACAACTGAAAAAGTATACTATAGTATCAACATGGGCTGACTCGCTTAGCAACCTGTGCTAACATTTGGCTATAGACACACACACATCTCCCTCCCAATCCATGTAACAGAGATCATGAAGAAACGTTTAGATGAGGTTGAGGACATCTGACACCACATAGATTAGTGCTGAAAACACTTGCCGGTCAGTCTCCTCCTGCCTTGGTGGCTGCTCCTGCTCCAGGTGCCAGACTTAAGTTTGTGTATATATAGATAATAACAGAATAAACAAGGTTGGAAAAGACCGCAGAGATCATCAAGTCCAACCTATTATCTAATACCTAACACCTCCTGACAACTACATCATGGCTTCAAGTGCCACATCCAATCCTTTTTTGAACAGCTCCAGGGACAGTGACTTTACCACCTCCCTGGGCAGCACATTCCAAAGGCAAATTACTTTTTCTGTGAAAAACTTTCTCCTCACCTCAAGCCTAAACTTAAGTCAGGAATGAGGTGGGTTTAAGTGCTCTGACTGCTCTTTTCTTAACCAAACAATGTGCAAGAATCTAAAAATCTTATCCATTTGCCATCAGCAGTTGTATCACCCATGAGAGAAAGAAGGGCTTCCCTTCAGTGCAATCGCAATTCATGTCTTCTGCCAAACAAAAACTTTCCTATTAAAATGTGCCCAGGTCTGCAATGTTAACAGATAGCTTAGTGTCTCCTGTTTGGCATATGATTTTGGCTGTGAAATTTGTCATTTGGCTTCAAAAAATATTTTTAAGGCTAAATCTATTTGGATGCAAAACAGTCAGGAGTGAACAGAGATTACAAAACAGCACCCATGAATTAGAAAAAATATGTTTCCACCTTGGCCATAGAGCTTTTCTGTGAATGCGGACAAATTATTCATAGGTTTTTATGGTTGTTCTCCCCATCACCCTTGAGCCGTTTATTATACTGAAGTGTTTTGGAACTAGTATTATCCTGTAACAAAAAAAGAGATAGTACTGCTGCAGTGATTGTAATTTTGTTCTGAGACATGAATGACAAACTGGGAATGGACCCAGACACCTCACAGAGGTCAAAAAAACCTTTTCCTTATTTTTAAGAAAAGTATTCAGAGAAATAAGTATTCTGCCAACCCACTGAACAAATTATAGGCTTATAGATAATTTATGTTGGAAGTGACTTCCAGAGGTCAGCTAGTTAAACCGCCTCCCTCTTCTTATCACATCATTTGTGGTAAACTTTTCTCCTGTGTTAATAGGTAAGTTCCTCACTTCAGCATTTAATTTTTGCTCTTGTTCTGAGTATTGTGTCACTCTGAAGATTCTAGGGGACCCTGCTCTGGCAGGAGAGTTGGACTAGATGATCCTTCGAGGTCCCTTCCAATCCCTAACATTCTGTGATTTTGTGAACATCTGAAAATGAATGTGAACTTGTTAGATCCCTGTGCCTAAGCACACTTCCTGAAGCAGCTGTAAAGATTGCCTAAGATGATTTGCTTTTTACATGAGAAGGCACTTCTACTAGTGTCTGGAGAGAATTACACTTCCAGAGCCAGGCTTCGAGATACTTGGTAGATCACACGCATTTTAGATTTACATACTAATTAAACTGCTTCCAAAATTTACCATAATTATTTTGCATGCTAGATACTGCTGTCTCCATGTGCAGATATGACACTTCATTTATGATGTGAGAAAGAGGTAGTCAGAACACATAAAAAGTGAGGCATCCTGAAAGTGGAGGGATCTGCTGAAAGAATAAGAACTTGCACTGGCAAGAACCCAGGGGAAGATCCAGAATAAAACCAAACCAAACTATACATGATTGGGTATTAGTCTTGTCTCATAATGCACAACTGGAAGGTGGTCAGAAATTATGGTGATCAGAGGAGGATGTGAAGCAGTATTGAAGGTAATAGGAACAAACCCCAAACATATGCAGAAAACACGGTAAATAGTTCACCTGAACTAGAATAAAAGCAAGAGGCTGACTGAACATCCTAGATTAAAAGGGCAATGTATCTGGTGTCCATGTCTGGGAAGGCTTCATTGAGCACTGACGCACTGATACACTAAGCCTAGGACTAATTAGACTTTTCTGGAAGTAGGGTTTCCTAGTGTACTAGGAAAGGAGATGTGTGTCTTCAAGGATGTCTGCAATTCATCATGAAGAAACGTCTTGTTATTGATATGGTTTTGTGTATAGATTGCTCACTGGATGCAACAAAACAGGGATCCTCCTTTCCACCAGACTGCAAATAAAATAAATATAAATATTGGTTTTGATTTTTTTCTATTTGAAACACGTATTTAAATAATCTTTATTATCTTTTGCTTTACATGTACAAATACATTTCTTCACTGCAGGCTAGAAGATTGACTTGCCTTTCATAGCAAGAGCTATTTAAAACTCATACATTTTGATGAAAAAATAGGTGACAGCTGCTTTTAACATTCTTTTTAAGAACATCTATAACAATGGCTAGAGAATCAAGGTAATTCTGTCAGCCAAGAGAAGCAAATCAAGTTGTTTATTTCAGTCTCATCAGTTTCATCTTTGATTTTAATAAAATCGTTTGAAATGGTTGATTTTCCCCGGAGAGCTTGTAGTAACTCAACTTGGCCTAGATGCCCTCAGTTGTTATCAAAATCAAGAGAATCCAGGCATCTTCTAGCAAGTTTCAGTGTCCAAGACTCCAAACAGATGGTTTTTGTATATTTACTGAGATTCATACCCTAGACAACTTGCACAAGAGCATAGTTCATAAGACTAACATGAGCAAAGTATGCAAGATCTGAGATGTAGGCAGTGTTGCCTTTTTCCAACAGCAAAGTCAATTTAAGTTTCCACTTTATACTAAAAAGTAAAATCGATTTAATACTGGTGGGTTTGTTTGTTTGTTTCTTTGTTTGTTTTCCCCAGGATACTTAAAAACCTCATTAAGGAAATTTAAAGGAAGGAAACCAAGAAAACCTAACAAGCCCAGAATTCCTAAATCTGCCTCCAGTTTTATATCAAGCAGTGTGACAGAATATGTAAGTTCAGTCCTACTAACATCAACCTGTTTGCTTTCAATTTGTGCTAATTTAACTGTGCAATGAATCTAAGCACCACTGTCACACCAATGGCAGAATAAGCCCTGCATGTAACTGTGTGGAGGAGAGAGAGGACAATATCTCTTCAGAGCAGCAATAAACAATGATCAAGTTGAATCTGCAAGGCGAGAAAAGATAATCATGGGGGGAAATTTTCCACCTTATGTTTTCCACACTTTATGCCTGCTTTTCCAAATGAAAGAGAGAAGCAGCATTGACTCCCAAGACCAGGATTTAACAAACAAGGTGTCTCTCCAGACCGAGAATGGTGTTGCGTGCAGTTGCATGTGGAACTGGATAAGTTTCCAACCATCCAGTGTTTGCCTCTACCATAGTAAGCACGTATTGCTTACCAGAACGAGAACGTGGTAGAGTGATATAGTCAATCTGCCAAGCTTCACCATACTTGTACTTGGACCATCGGTCACCATACCACAAGGGCTTAAGTCGTTTTGCCTGCTTAATAGCAGCACAAATGTCACAGTCATGGATGACTTGTGTGATAGCATCCATGGAAATGTCTATGGATCTGTCACGAGCCCATTGGTATGTTGCATCTCTGCCTTGATGTCCTGACGAATCATGAGCCCACCGAGCTAAGAATATCTCACCTCGGTGTTTCCAGTCGAGATCAAGATTAGAGTCCATGTCTACTTGAGAAACTCTTGCAGCTAGATCTGCCTGATGGTTGTGTTGCTGTTCCTCAGTAGCTTTGCTCTTAGGAATGTGAGCATCGATGTGTCTCACTTTCACTGGAATTCTCTCGATTCGATCAGCAATGTCCTGCCATAGGTTGGCTGCCCAAATGGGTTTTCCTTTTCTCTGCCAACCACTCTTCTTCCAGTTCTTTAGCCAACCCCATAGAGCATTGGCTACCATCCATGAGTCGGTGTAGAGATAAAGCTTTGGCCATCTCTCACGTTCAGCCACGTCGAGAGCTAGCTGGACAGCTTTTACCTCTGCGAACTGACTGGATTCTCCTTCTCCATCTTTCGCCTCTGCAACTCGGCGTGTTGGACTCCACACTGCAGACTTCCACCTTCGCTTGTTCCCGACAAGACGACAGGAACCGTCTGTGAACAAAGCATATTTCTTTTCATCATCAGAAAGGTCATTGTAAGGAGGAGCTTCCTCAGCACGAGTTACTTTCTCCTCTGGAGGTTTAGCACAGTTGATACCTTCAGGCCAACTTGAGATCACCTCCACTAGACCAGGTCTTTCAAGATTTCCCATTCGAGCTCTCTGTGTTATCAGAGCCATCCACTTAGACCATGTGGAGTCTGTGGCATGATGTGGTGTGGAACCTTTGCCTTTGAACATCCAATTCAAAACTGGTAATCTGGGAGCTAAGAGAAGTTGTGATTCAGTTCCAATCACTTCAGAAGATGCTTTTACTCCTTCATAGGCAGCTAAAATTTCTTTCTCTGTTGGAGTATAATTAGCCTCTGAACCTCTGTAACCTCGACTCCAGAAACCAAGAGGTCGTCCACGTGTCTCACCTGGAGCTTTTTGCCACAAGCACCAGGTTGGACCATTGTCACTTGCAGCCGTGTACAAAATGTTCTTAATGTCTGGACCATCTCGGACAGGTCCCAGACCCATTGCTTGAATTACCTCTTGCTTTATCTGGTCAAAGGCTGCTTGTTGTTCCGGTCCCCAGTGGAAATGGTTTCTCTTTCGAGTCACATCATACAGAGGTTTCACAATCTGACTGTATCCAGGAATGTGCAGTCTCCAAAATCCCACTATCCCCAAGAAACGTAAGGTCTCTTGCTTGTTTGTGGGACTTGCCATGGTAGAGACTCTGTTTACCACATCCACTGGAATGTGTCGGCGTCCATCCTGCCATCGCACTCCCAGAAACTGAATCTCTGTGGTAGGTCCCTTCACCTTGTCTCGCTTGATGGCAAAACCTGCATTCAGAAGAATGTCAATGATCTTGTTACCTTTCTCGAAGACTTCCTCAGCAGTTTTACCCCAGACAATGATATCATCGATGAACTGGATGTGTTCTGGAGCGCTGCCTTTCTCCAGAGCATCGTGGATTACTGCATGACAGATGCTTGAGCTGTGGATCCAGCCCATTGGCAGCCTGTTGAAAGTGTACTGGATTCCTCTCCAGGTGAAAGCAAACTGAGGCCTGCATTCCTCTGCTATGGGAATAGAGAAAAATGCATTAGCAATGTCTATGGTAGCATACCATTTGGCCTCTTTGGATTCCAGCTCATACTGTAGTTCCATCATGTCTGGTACTGCTGCACTCATAGGTGGTGTCACTTCATTTAGGGCTCGGTAGTCTACTGTCAGACGCCAGTCTCCATTCTGCTTCCGCACAGGCCACACTGGACTGTTGAAAGGTGAATGAGTTTTGCTGACGACTTTCTGACTCTCCAACTGACGAATCAGATTCTGAATGGGCAACAAAGAGTCACGGTTGGTTCTGTATTGTCTGTGATGCACAGTCTGAGAAGCAACCGGCAATTTAATGTCCTGTATCTTATGTTGTCCCACAACTGCAGATTCATCAGAAAGTTCAGGTCTGGCAGATAGCTTCAATTTTTGTCCATCAATTTCTATTGAAGCTACTCCAAAAGCCCATTTGTAACCTCTAGGGTCCTTGAAACGCCCTTCTCTCAGAAAATCAATTCCCAAAATACAAGGTGCATCAGGTCCGGTCACAACTGTATGTTTCCTCCATTGTTTACCAGTTAAACTTATATTAACCTCTACTTTACTTAACTCTTGAGATCCACCAGTGACTCCCAGAATAGTTATAGACTCTGATCCCTGATAATTTGATGGTATTATGGTGCACTGAGCTCCTGTGTCAACCAAGGCCCTGTACTTCCGAAATTGTGAAGTGCCAGGCCACTGGATGTACACATCCCAATAGATTCTATTATCTCTGTTATCCCTCTCCTCCCCCTGGCGGGAGGCAGGGCACCCTAGTTATGGGGAACATGCGCACATGTGCATTGCACATAGTTTGCAGGGTTATAACTTTGCATGTTATAACTGGAGCCACTGTTGGAGCCATAAGAGTCGTTCTGGGGAACTGTAGAAGTAACAGCTACCCTTCTGGTATTGCTACCTCGGGTTCTGCCACTTTGCAATTCCCTCAGTCTCCTGAAAAGATTAGAAGTTGGTTGGCCATCCCAGCGGTTCATGTTCTCACCAAACTGATCACGCAGAGTTATCCAAATAGTTCTACGTGATTGCCTTGGTGGTCTGTTTTGGAATGACCTGTTTTGGAATGACCTGTTTTGGAATGACCTCCTTGGAGGACGTGTATTCCTCACAGATGAAACTTGTATCCACCTGGAGGAAGAATTGAAATTATCCCTTTGTGCCAATTGGTATATGGAATCTTTCAGATCCTTCATGCAATTCTCAATCTTTCCAGACAGAGTTTCAATGGCTGAAACCAAAGAACCACGTGTCATGCTATCCTCCAATTGTCTCATTTGATCGCTGAATTGGCCAACCGTGGGAGAAGCTCCCCCATAACTTCTTGACACAATTCTGCTTGCCAGAATGTTTGCATAATTGGAAGGAGCAAGTTTGATGATCTTTTTAGCAAGACCAATACCCACAGGAATGTCATCAGGATTCAGAGTTTCATGTTCACCATAGAGTAGCTCTCTAACAGCAAATTCTCTCAAGCGCTTAATTCCCTCATCTATGGTAGTCCAGGGTTTAGGATTCCATGGAAGATCATCTCGGGAAGGGTATCTCAGGGCAACCGCCATTAAAAGGCGTATCCAGAGACTAACCTTACCGAGAGCTCTGCCTAGATGTCTATCTATTCCATTGTCCCTTGAGAGAGTTCCTAACTGAGCTGCTGACTTGTCTCCAACTGTTAGAGCTGGAGCACCTGTATCATAACACCTACTAAGCCAAGCTAGAACTGGCTCCTTATCTGCCCTGGTGAAATCTTTACGGACATTTCGCAATTCCTCCCTTGGAGAAGAACACTCCAAAATATCATCTTCCGCCTCGTCTCCCTGAATTTTTTGTCCATATAATCCTGCTGTCATTCTCCTAAGGATCTCTTTAAGCTGAGAACCACCTTTGCCAGCTGCTTTCCTAGCTTCATCTGTATCCTGCTTTGATCTCACTAGGTTAGCTAGATCTTTAAAACAAACCACCTCTTCCTCCTGAGCAGGATCTCTTAGAGTAGAGGGCCCCTCACCAGGATCAGTCTCCAGCTCCTCTTCTTCTCCATCTTTGGCCTTTGCACCTCTAGTCTTTAAAGGAGCCACCTTAACTGGAGCTGTGTTTGAATTTACAGCCACCTTAATGGAAGCTGACAGGTCCTGAGATAAATCAGCTGCTGGGGCAGTGACTTCCGGTCCCACCGAGGGAGTAGGTGGAAGTGACGTTGCTCCGTTAATGGCCGATGGAGAAGAAGAAGAAGAAGTAGGAGAAGGAGTAGGCGCCATGTTGACACCAGCCGATGCCCTTGGCTGCTTGCTAGAATCAGCAAAGTCATTTAGAGCTGCTTTACCAATTAACTTTTTAGCCTTCTTTTTGACTGACACAGGTTCTCCACAGTCCTCATCACTAGATGACTCTGGGACTGATCTCGAGCTACGGCGTTTTCTTTTTGATCTAGTTTTAATAACAAAACAAGCTCTGGACACCTTCCTCTCTCGCCACAGAGAGAACAGCAAATATGCAATCACCATCACCAGCAACAGATTTATACACATCACATAAATCACTTTTGGGTCCCAGGCATCACCTAAAGTTACTCTCTCTTCAGGCGGAATCTTAAAACCCTTTATCTCAATTGGGAGAGTGGTGGAGGTAACATTCCTGTATCTCACTGGCCATAATAAATTAATACATTTTCCATACCATAATTTAACTCTATACATAACCCACATATAAATTGTCCGCACCAAATATTTACCCAGGTAATCCAAAAGCAAACCCAAACAATATCTGTAAACCAGAGCCCCAAAAATTGAAAAGAACAATCGCTCCACAAACCACAAGACCTTCATGTTTGCTAATTCAGCTGGAAAACACTAAATCAATCAAGTAATAAATTAAACTAATTATCTGCCCCACGTTGGGCACGCCAATAAAAAAAAATGTGGTGGGTGAAAGGGTAAGGCCGAGGAGCCTCTTCCCTTCCCCCTTGTAAGGTAAAAGGGAAAAAAAAATTGAAGGGAAAGGAAAAAAAAAACTCACCAGCCGAATTAGCAAAGCAGTGGAGCTATATTTACAAAGCAGTGAAGGATATGCAGGGGAATATTTACAAATTTACAATATCTACAATATATACAAAGATATACAACAGAGTAGCACAGAAACGAGAGTAACCCCCTCGGCCGAGGGGATCCTCACCTCCGCTCTCCCTCTCTCCCCCTTTCCCCAGAATGGGATAGAAAGAGGAAGAAAAGAGAGAAAAAAAAAATGTTAGAAGCAGTTTGTGTTAGGTGAAAGCAGTTACAGGCCTGGTTATCAGTTTTTCAAGGCCGGAGCCTTGGCAGAAAGCCCAGCACAGGGGAGCTGCTGCACCGAAGGAGATGCGGAAGCAAGAGTGACAGAGAAGTGCTGGGAATGCCCACTTCACTCTCAGGCCAGATAGTGCTTCCTCCCACTTGCCCAATGAAAAATTAGTTTAGACTCTTCCTTCCGTTTACCAACTTCCGTCCACCATATTCCCTTTCTTAAAGGGACACCGTCAACCGGGCACACAAGGCATATGTATTTATTCTTTCATCTGCAATGGTACACTGCCAATAGATTAATGAGATGTATAGCATTTTTTTTTTTCAGCACATCCATTGACAGGCAATAGATGTGCTTCCACATTCAGCAACACCACTGTTTGTGCAGAACCTCATTCTGGCAGCTCAATTTAGCCCCCTGGGAAAGCAATCTTAGCAATGTTTTGCAGTTACCCATGTCAGTTCCCCAAAACAGCATTGCAGAGAGCACAGTGCAGATGCAGGCATAAGACAGAAACAAAAGAGTTAGGCATTGCCAATAGAGAAACAGAGGATATCAAGCATGAGATGGAGAAGGGTGCCAGAGCAGCCCATGCCTGCATCTAACATTCCAGCTACTGCCCCTCAGGTATTTCTGTGATACAGAACAGTGACACCAACATCAGCACAGTAATGCGATGTATAAGCAGTCTTGTGTAAAAAGCAAGAACTTACTTCACTATTCTTCTGAACTTTGTTTTAACTCTTTTCTGAAGATCAAGACCTGATCTGTGCTTTCATAAAACATTATTAACCTTAGACCACATATGTAAAAACTCATAAGCAGTTATCAGTAACTCCAGCAAGCTTAATAGCCTCTGAGTGAAACTCATTTCTATTCCCAAACCAAAGAAGTACATACAATATTCAGAGTAACACTATTAGCAGAAAAATAGCTGTTCAAGCAGTAGACTGTACTTATTGCTATTATACAACTATCTTCAAATGAAGGACTTCAGCACAAGCACTGCAGCTTAGTGCACCTCCTCTCTTACCTCTGGCTAAGTGCACCTGAACAGCACCCCTGGTCAGTGTTGGAAGTTTGGCAGTTTATTTACAGAAAGCATTCTGTGGCCAATTAAGACCATGGGACCACCTCCTTCTAACTCTTATATTTGTTCTTCCCTTCAAAGCCTGGTTAATAATCGAAACTTTCATGAAATTTAATGAAATTTCAGAAATTTATTAGGGCAGCAGGCATAGTTACACAGCTCAGCCCTGGGATGATGGACTGTGATGGCTCTCTCTTTCTCCTCAACAGATTCTTCTTCTTCCAACCTAAGGAGATCAAATTCGGTCTTGTTAGGTGAACTATTCCCTGTTTCTGCAAAATGCCACTGGACTGTTCAAGTTTCACAACAAGGTGACATGAAGATCTCATCCCCTCTTCCACCATCAAGATAGAGGATGCAGATGGAGACTCAGTTCATGTACAGTCACTTCTTCCCAGTGCTGAAGCAGAGAGACTATGCCATAGCTTGAGGCATAAAGCATAAAGTAGAAAAGGAGACACAGGATTTGGAGAGCAGAAAGAAGGTCCTGCTCCAGTAGGATGGAGCATAACAGAGCATCATCAGACCAGAGTGGTATTCAACACTAGCATACTTCCAGATCTTTGGACTGAAGTCTTCATCTCCTGTACCAGAAACACAGACTGTTCCAGGGAATACCACAACTTCCTCCTCTCTGCTGCTTTCTCCTTCTCCAGGCTAAAAGTCAGTATAACCATTGTAGAAAATGTGTGCAGCTTTTGTGTACATGTCCAACTGGTGACATATCTAATACTGGATGTATAAAACACCTCTCTGAAAGACAATATATACCAAGAGGAAGTTATACTAACCTTACAAATAAAACAGGAAGAGTTATCATTTTGTTTGTCGATAGAGCAAGAAAGCACTAAATGTCTGCATGAAGGAAAGGCTTTTTTTCTTTCCCAAGCAGGAGGGAAGCCTGCCTGCAGCTCCAGACGGCTGGAGCACAGCCCTTCTGCTGGCTGCCAGGGAAGTACATTTTGCATACTGCAGCGCCATCTAGCCCAAGGAAACAAAACACCACACTGCACAGCTCCTGCTGAAGGGACACTCCTAGCGCTAAATGTTAAGTTCATAAATAATTTCCGACCCTAGATGAAACGCAGCTTTTGGCTTAGGGTATGACATTTTAATATTTTTTTTCTTCTACACCGTAAATGCAGCCGAGCAGTAAATAAGCTCCTCTGAAAGCTAGCTGCTACAGGAAATAAGTGACATATGCTATTTTCATTATTTCTCAAGCAAACTGAAACTTTGGACAACCTGAAATAATGAAATAAATTTAAATCCAGGGCACGTATATTTTGGTGCATGTTTTGGCAGAAAACTGAGAACTTAATAGCAGGAAAAATAAATAAAAAAAAAAAATTCTAATAATGAAAGAAAGCTCTTGCCAGTTATGCTAGCATAAGGGAGAAAAAAAGTCTATAGTGTATTATGTGATTTCTTTTTTTATTTCTAGAAGTGTCAAATTAATTCCTTAGCTATTCCACACAAAGTTCAATTCACTCATACCAGTTTGAAGTTTATCTGAATTAAACATTGGTGTTTGGATAGAATCCACCTGGGAAAAGAAAGCAAGGTGAAAGTCTAGGTGGCTTCTTCACGATGATGTTCACCTTAGTCAATTCAAAATGTGATCACAGGTCTTCTAAAATGTAAGTTTCTAGAGGCAGCACTGCTGATATTGTTTCACTGATTTTCCTTCACTGTCCATACTCTGTAATTTCTGAGGATTTTGAGTTGTGTTCATATCAAGTGAGAATAAATTTTGACATGAAGTAAGGGTTCATCTACCTTTGAAATTTATTACAGAAAGAATTGTTGTCTCAATTGATTATGAGGGAGCCTACATAAAGAGCTTTTGTAGTGTACCCCTCAGTTTTCCTAGGATAGACCTGCTTCTTCAAAGAGTGTACCTATGTCCGAAGATATTTTTTGCTTATCTATCAGGAAAAAAAATAAATCATAATTTATTCTTTTTTAGCTATAGACATGGCTTTCTACACAAAAGATAACCTAAGTCCAAACACCAGATGCATACCACAGCAGTGTTACAAAGTGGTACTCAGTCAGCCCCGAGAAAGCCAGCTCAGAAGTCTGAAACCATGTTGATCCCCTAAAAAGAATCCTTTGACAGTCTAAGGCACTGTTCCTCAGCTAAATTACACAGATAATTCAGAGCTTGTGTATCACCACAAAGCACTGTACCGTGACACAAAGATATACTCTAACTCTTAAGTTAATGGATAAAAGCTTCTCCTCCAAGAAAAAATATATCTGTTGCTTCTGAATGAGAAGTTGACAGCAAACACACTCAGATGAATTTTAAATAGCACATTTCTGTTTTTTTTCAAGATAATACTAAAAGCACACTTCTGCACAAGTAGCCTAGCACTTTTTTTAAAATTCTGGGAGAAAACATTAGGAAGACATGCTGCCACAAACAAAAACAAACATGTCAAGAAAAGGCTCAAGATTTTTTTGATGGTCTGCAAACTCTCACCAATTGAAGACCATGCTAAACCACACAAGCTTTGCACAACTGGAGCACCCCTGGGCATGAATTCTGATCCAGGAACATGCTGTGGAGCCACAGTACTATGGTGTTTCACAAATACCCCAATTTGTTTGTAAGTTTTTTCTTCCACAGTGCACATAACATCCTACTTGAGGACTTTTATTGCATATATCTAACAATCTACAAGTTATTTCTCCTTTTCACAATACTATTGTTACTGAATAATTCCAGTTAATTAAGAGGTAATGATCAAATTTACTAATAGTCAACTTCATTTATCTGATGGTCAACTTTACCGCCTTTCAAACTAGAAACTGTTAAGATCTGTATGTTTGTGCATATACACATACACGTTTATGCTTGTACTGGTTTGCAGAGCAAACATATAGTCAAAACACATCCTCTGTGTTTTCCTGCATGCAGTATTATATTGCTGTGCTTTCACTTCCCTCCAGTGAAAGAGGGACTTCATTACAAATCACTTATTAATTAGAAATGCTGCATTCACACATAATACTGCTGTACTATTCAATGTATACACAGTGTTAAGTTGGAAGGAGGAGCTCTATTTTGCATATACTCAATGTCTAATTAGGTTTCATATTTGGGCTTTTGACCCTGCTTTCAGCTGGGAGCCTGAATTAGCAACTGAATTTCTGTTGGGCTGGTGACCCTATCTGCAGTGTCACAGCCTGAGACAGGAGAAAAAGTTCTTTGGGAACTCTTGGCTTGCAGTTACATGTTCTCCTTGTACTTACTACGACTCCCTGGGAGACTCAATTAGAGTAGGATCCAGTTCACCTTTCTTGCGCCAAACTCCTTCCTAAATTTTAGAGGCCTAATGAGGCAGACCTCCAAATATAAGGTAGGTGATCATAGAGGCTTTACAAGGAGAGAAATCATCTATGTAATGTGGTACCAAACACATCACTGGCAGATTCTCCCTCTAGAGTCCTTCAGAAGCACCTCCTCTGTCTGATGATCACTCAAGCAATTTACACATTTACCTCAGAAAGACTTACTGGCAAGGCACATGAGTCTGTGTGATGGGCTTGAGTCTAGCTTTGTTACTTTATTTTAATTCATATCTCCTGTAGGCTACCAGCATATACATTTCACCAATTCTGACATCTTTACTTATTGAAAAAACAGGCATAAATAGGTGGAAAAGAGAGATGAGTTAAGATGAGGTCTGAATTTAAATGACTGTCATGTATGAAAAATTGAACTTATATTCCCAGTGGCATCACCTCTGAATTTTGCCCTTAGAATTTACATTTTATCATCCTCATCAAGATCCAAAAAATGCTTCCCTCTCTTCCTTTCCAAAACAACTCTAAACCTTGCAGAATAAAATATAGCATAGCCACACAGGCACCAGGCATAATAAAATCTAGTAACAATAACTCAAATATGTGTCTCCTTGTCTGAGTCACTTTAGAGACATCCAGAAACATAAATATATGTTTTCCCTGAAAGGTAACAGTTTTCTTCCTCTTAATCTCAAATCAAATTCTGTCCCCATCTACCAGGGAACTAAAGGTGACAATAAGAGCTTGACAATGTTCAGGAGATGTGCTTTTCACATTAACATTGCCAACAGCTGCACCATAAATACTGGGTATAAGGAAAGTGCATTCAATCATTACAGGAGATGCAATTTAGAATCTGCAATTCGCTCAAATAAATCATTAGAAATGAGTTAAGGGATCAAAGTCTCCAAAACCTAAAATGCACCACTTCTGTGTTCCAGCTTTATTTGCAAGGAATTCTAAAATCTACTGGAACAAAATATTCCCCTTAATGTTCTGTAAACCATTTACAAAATACCAAGCTTTGTTCTGTTCATCTTTCCTTTTCCTGTGCTATCCCCTTGCCAGACATCAAGAAGCTTATGCCAAATGTCTGTGAATTCATGGCTTATGAAGGACAGGACTGGATGAGTGAAGAACCATACACAAAAGACAAATATATTACCCTTCCCCAACCTCCTCTCCTTTATCACCACCAACAAACAGCTAAAGATATTTCACACCGAGAGATGGGAGCCAATATGAGCATCTTGTAATTATCTGAGATATAACACATGCGGTTGGACCTCCTGCAGTCAGCCCTGAAGGTCCTCTGTTCTGTTCCTGAGGATATTTGATATGATGACAATGGCTGCATTCTCTCTGCTAGGTTTGCTCTGCACACTGGAGACTCTAAAGAAGGGCTACAGGGATGAAGACAGTAGTGCTTGCCAAAGACACCCTGTGATTGAAATAATGCTTATGCCCTGCTGGCACACAAAGGAAGTGCCCAAAAACCTGTAGGGGTGCAATGAACTGCAGTACTTACACAGGTCAATATTCTTTCGATGCTTACAGCCTCAGATACATGGTAAAAGAATATAAGGAATGAAGCAAGTATAGGATGCAAAACCTTTCAAAAAGCCTACAGTGAAGACTCCTGAGCTTGCATCCAGGACACACTAAGAAAGCCCAGTGAGCCAGATGACATTTCTGAGGTAGACATGGTAACTACTTCAGGAGCAGATGGGTAATACCATACTCCTTAGTGGACTGTTTACTACAAAACAGCCTGAGACAACACTAAAATTATTATTCACTATCTAAATTTCATAAACAGAGTTGGATTTGTACCACAGATATTAAAAATTCTTATATCAATTTATCAGGCCCACATATAAGATTTTTTGCTTTAACATTCTTGAGAGTCTCATGTAAGATAATTGAGGTAATTTCCTAATATCCTCCTTTAACAAAATTAGTTCCATTAAACAGTGAAGATAAAGATGGAGGGAACAGAGGAAGATATAGAAACTGCTATAAAACATAACTGATTGATTTATACTCTCTTTAATAGACTGATCTAATGTGTCTAATATGACTGTCTAATTCCAGCCTCATTTGAAAGAAAAAGAGAAAGGAAAAAAAAGGCGTTGCCAAAGCATAGCCCATTTTATGAGCCAGAAATTTCAAAAACAACTGTATCCTCACACACATCATATACATCTTCATGTTTGTCCTTAATCTATTAATAACTACCATAGGAAGTTAAAAAAGAGCGCAAGAACTGGGAAGTACAGAATTAAAGCCCCAAACTCCAGTAGTCCCCCAGTGTCAGAAAAATCTGCCCTGAAGTCATCACTCCATTCAATTCAGAATTGTAAAAGATACAATTGTTACGTATTTACAAATCTAGAACAAGCCGTATTTTTTTCAAAAACCAGTCCCAGACTCTAAAAGTCACCCCGATGACTCTGCTGGATCACTGAAAAGAGGGTTAAGGATTAAAGCAGGATGAAAACATTTTCCGAGGATTGCCTCAGAAAGCAGTCCTTGGGGAAGTGCATTTGTAAATAAAAGCAAAAGTATAAGGAATTTGTAATTCTGAATCTCCTATTCAGTTTTCCCCTTTATTGAAAATAGTGTATCAAATGCACAAACTGGCTCTGCAGCCTGACATTCACTTTCAGTCTCTCGGTGCTACCGGAAAGGAACGGCCTTTTGATTTATTTTGCCCTTCAGAGTCTATTACTCTTATCCACCTAAAGCACACATGTTCCTTCTTTCCAGTATACAGAAATGTCTCGTTTCCAAAATATATGGACTTCTTTAATGAAACTCTACTTTTCACAATATTTGCTATTTCTTAAGCAATTCTAAATGAATGAAATTAAAATCAGGTATATGTAGGAAATTTAGGGTGCATTCAAAATAGCATATAAGCTGCTGTATTTTACACGACCATTTTATAAGATGATATAGTCCTGTTAGATATAGATAAGATGATATAGTCCAGTTAAAAGTAAAATAAAGCCATTTCCTGGTTGATTTCAGTTGGAATTGGAGATACTTTTTCAATATGACCCTTGGTAGTGCTTAAAAAAGTGGGGGAAAGAGGCAGATAAGGCACTGAATAAAATAAATGGATCCAATCTGAACCCAGTTACTTCAGAAGCTGATAGCATATTGGAAAGGCAATGTGCAACCAGCAACCTCAGCCATAAGAAACTTAATGATGGATGAAAATGAAAAATGTCAGGATGCCTATTTATCTATGAGAATTAGAATCCTTTAAACAAGTTATGAGTGAAAGAGCTGTAGCTAAACCAGATTTTAAGCCAATTAGAAATGAAGGAAAAACCTAATTTAAAATGACACCATCTTTGACTATTATTAGAAGAATACTTTTTACATTTTATTGAAGGAGATAAATTTATTGTGACACAGGACAGTTATTTCATACTACAAGACAGTTTCTTCTGCTTAACAAATAGCCAAAACTAACCCACACTTTTAAATTTTATTTCCTAATAGTGAACATAATTGAAGATAATTTCTGTTACTTTTGCTTATTATGAGTTGGTCAAATGGAGCTTTTACTGGCATAATCATTAAAAATACTTTGGGCTTTACTGCTTCATTATAGCATTATATCTAGAACAATTCTGCCTAATAATCCAAAAGTTAAAATGTTAATCTCCTTAATGAATGTTAATTAGAAGGTGCTAGATTCTGGTCTCCTCTTATACCTCTGAAAAGTTACATTCAAAGTGATGTAACTGAGACAGATCAGGTCCACTACAGCTAACTTTGCAACATGTTTTTACACCAGTTTGCCGTTATACTGTGCATGGCATTCTTACAAATTATATTGCCATATATTATCCTCTAAAAAAACAGAAGTGAGATAAAAATCTGGTTATGAACTCACTTTTCTCCCTTCCTACAGATATACACACTGAGTACAACAGAGAGAAGCAAAAGAACCTGCAAGGTCAAAGACTTTCTCACATTGCCTGCCTGCAGAGGTGGATCTCCTCTTCAAGGGCTGGGAAGAACATGCATGGTGAGGAAATTAGGCTTTTTTACTGCAGCTAGAAAGGACAACAGTGAAGAGACAAGCCCTTAAACTCTGCTGATCCAAAGGTTGGAACTTAGTGCAGAACATCAAATAGAAAGGTAAGAGACAATATTCTCTCTTATCCTCTTAGTAGATAATAGATGAACTACATGCGGAAGATACCTTACACAAAGACGCAACGTGATTGCAGAGATGTACTTTCCTATCGTCTAATGCAGTTCAAACCTGCTGATTTTATGGACGTATCTGTGACATAAATGAGAGCTGAGAAATGCCCTTCTGTATCAGAATTAATATGCTGCTTTCCTTTCAAGCTGTCATTGCACACTGCAAGCAGAAATGGTGCTAGATGATGAGCAATGATACCTCCAATCCACAAATATATAGAGTACTCAGTATTGCTGTGATCTATGCTATATCATTACACTGAATTGTTTTAAGGTCAAATAAAAACTGTAAGATTATTTTTAAATGGATAGATATGAATTGGATCTGATCATAGGATTTTTTTTTTTTCCAAAAAACTATTATAATAAATGTAATCTTTCTTTTCACTATGGGCTCTGATCTGATGCAACCTTTATTTATACAGAAAGACCCAAATTATGATATCCTTAGTATCTGCAATATCACATAACTAGAAAATAAGTGAATCTGTTTGACAGTAAATAGGACAATCACATTTTTCCTCAAATACGCATTCCAAAACATAGCCATTAAACTGCTAAAATTAAAATTTTTAGCTTTAAAAATTTACGCTGTCACCTGGAGTAAAGCGTTGTATTTCCAACCCTCAGTCATTACCAAACTTTTTCCTTAGAAAAGTAAAAAAAATAAAAAAAGTGCTTTCCTTCTGAGAGAAAATAGAAAAATAATAGCTTACAAGAATACTGCCACTTGAGTAATTGTACAAAAATTGCTTTTCCTATCCATAATATATGCTTACTTTAGCACTGAATGGAAATCTTCAGTTGGAATGCCACAGTGCGTTACTTTAATTCCAGATACATAGCTCTTGCCTATTGTCACTTTGCTAGTATAGCATTTTCTTTTTTCCTACTGAGGATATTTAACCCAATGGTAGGAGCACTTGCCTGGAAAAATTACAAAGACTTCTCTTTGAAAGAGAATTACCGGTGGAAAAAAGATAATTTAAAAACAAAATCTATACAGACTGTAAATCTCCCAGAAAGTTCTTATTCTCTGTAAGTTCCCATTGTTTCCTTACTCCAGATTTTTTTAATAATGTTACATGAACAGATATTCCCCTGTACAGTTTCTTAATATGCTGAATATTCATAACTTGTTTTAAAGGTCTTCAGGAAGATCTCGTTATATAACTTTCATTACTGGCATCCACATCTCTTAGTTTTGAATACATTCCTCCCCACAAGAGGAGATGAATAGGGCTGGCCTGCAAGACGTAGAAAACTGCTGGAGGTCCATGGCTACAGAGCACCCCTGGGCTCAGAAGCACAGTCAGGTAATAAGGGTGCGAGATGGGGAAAGGACAGGCCAAAATCTAGCTTTTATTGATGGCCTTGAAGACCATAATGGTGGCTTTGTCAAATAGTAGGGAAAACTGCATAAAAAAACTTTGTTCTGTGGAGCTCTGTGAAGGTAACAGAAGGAAGGAAGCAGCTCAGGGCTAAAGAGAACAGGTTGCTAACAGTAAAGAAAAGTGATGTTTTTCAATCCAGCTGAATGATTCAGGCTCCTATCAGCATTTGAAAAAAAACAAAAACAAGCAAAAAAAAAACCCAAAAAACAAGAGACTATGAGAAAAAAACAAAAACCCTGGGAAATATGAAGAAGGTCCTCTCATGTGTTAATGTGATCCTTAGTACTGTGTCACATGCAGTAGACTGCCTGTTGGCAATTTCTGAAAATTATGCTTCTAATTGCTGTCACATGCAGAACCATAATCCAGGTGGTTTTAGATGAGCACGTAGCATTAGGCTGATGCAAACTTTCCTGATAGAGAATTTCACTATCTGCCAATGTCAGACTTACAGAAATAGACATATAGAAGCTCTTGCAGTATCTTCCAAGTGGTTGATTAAATCATGGCTAGATGAAAAGGTACTTGCTTCCCTTGGCAGTTACAAAGCACTACAGTAAAATCTCAACTCCTTAACTTCTCTACTAATATGAAAGTGCTCTAGGACCACATCTGGGAGACAGTACACTGCACAACCAGAACTATGGAAAAATGGCTCTACAGTTTTCCTTCTTGAGCAGCATGGGTATCACTTTTGTTACTACTGAGCTGTATTTCTAAACCCATAAGGAGTTTTAAACCATGCTCCTGATCACCAATTCTATTGAACTGAGCACTACAGAATTCATTTAGCATATGCAAGGCTAATTAAAATGAAATTCTAATTAGTACCTTTCTGGTTTTGAATCCATACAGCATCATATTTGAGAATTAATTAAAAAATAAAATTAATTATGCATTGTTATTTGTCTCAGGTTATCAGCAGACAATCTATGTAAAATACGGTATCTGGTTAAAGACAGGTCACCTATTAATTAAGAACATTGTGACCAAAATCATGGATAGAGGTTTTAGTAATTCTTAATAATGGCATTAATGAGAGTTATGATTTGCATCTTAAATACATTAATGTGTACTTTGAAGAAATTATGGTATCAGAGCAGCATTCATTTACTCTCATCAAATCCAAGCCTTGTCATAAACACAGGTTATTCTCTCTTGAAGTCAACATATCACTAAATTCTCTTCCTGATGACCCACACTCTCAACCTGGCACCTTTGGAGGAAAGACCATGTCCTGTTTTATTTCTCAAGTTCTATTAATTATGTTTATTTGTAGAGGATGGGACAAACGTATTTAAAAAGCAGTGAGTGCAATCCTGTTCACATTCTTCAGCTTTGAGAATGATGTCAATGTAATCAGCATTCTTAATTATGTCCTTGAAATGCGAGAAGTTTGCAAATCACTTAGATGTTAAAAACAGAAGAAGAAGAAAGAGGCAAGGGGTCATCTGAAGTAAGAATTCATTCCATAGAAAGAAAACTTAATTTACTGAAGGTCTTGATTACTGTTGCTTTACCAGGACCTTGTTGAAATACAGAAATTATGTATTTGTGGCATGACCTTGACAAAGCTACTCTTTTTTGCAAGGCGAAAATTGAAAAGTAATAGCTGGCAGTGAGACATTAGCACTGAAACTCAAATCTGTGTACTTGGATTACTGTCATTGTTTGTGGTTTTCACTTTTTTTCTGGAGCAGGGGGAAAATGTCAGGTAGAGAGCAGGGCTAGAAGATGTTGAGTACAATGAATTTTTTTCCACCATCACCACAACCATCCCTTCTGAGAGATGAAGAAGTGTTGGCCCAGCTTCCTGCAGGATCTCATCTTTAGTAATTAGTTACTTGATCCAGCTCCCTGTGAAGTCAGTGGGGATCCTTCTCTTCATTTGAGTCAAACTGGACTGAGTTCTCAATAGGTTCAGTGTGAGTTTCATTTGCATAAGGACTGCAAAGTTTGCCATTAGATTAACTGCTCTTTTTTGAGGGGGCAGATTTTATAAAGTGAGGAATTCTCTCAGCTCTCACCGAAATCAATGGGATTCACAGGAGGTGCTAAGCTGCAAATTCAAGACCCCATCTGTATCCTGTCTTTTGCAGCAGTCATGAAATTATGTTAGAAGACTGGATTATGACAGTCTTGTGCAAGCATATATGCTTAATGACTATTTTAGCTAATCTGCACAACTGCCTCAGTACATAGGACATAGCTCTTAAAAATACTTGCCAGTGTGCACAGCAAATGCTTTAACTTAAATATATCTAATTAAATACATGAAATGGGGCTTAGAGGGAAACAAAGAGCTCAGAATACAATTAGCATTCTCTAAAAGTCTGAGGCATAGCAAGATGATCATATTCTGCCCCAAGACAGCTCACATATTTCTACCATTTTGCATGTCTCATATTAATAGGCCAACTGAGTGAGAAATAGAATAACAGCGGTCAAATCACAGATAAAACTCCAGGAGAATTTCTGACAGATTGCAACATAATTCCACCCTTTTAGTTTGTTTGTTTGTATTTTAGTTGCCAGACGCTTTCACAGATCCATTTTTAATGCAGAAATCTATTATTTGTTCCTTTAATGATTTAATAAAATATTTACCATGGTCTGTTTAAATAAAGGAATGACATCATGCATAAAAAATGAAAAATACTGTCTCTGTAATAAGCTAGAGGTTACATTTAATGAAACAATGCCCATAAATGAAATTTCATTGTGAGTGCTGATGATGCTCATTTCAGATGAATGCACTTTGTATTTATTAGTTTTAAGCATGTTCATTCTCAGCTTCTGTAATCAGAATTACAATATCCACTCAGATGAGGTAAGTAATTAAATCATTAAGACTGGGTGATTCTATGGATATGCAACATTTGGCTGGCTCCTGTCCTAAGCACCTTGTGCAATAGATTAATTGTTTCTCATTGTTTTTCAGGGACTATCTATCCTTATAACAATATGCATGTACAGCCTAAATAAGAAAAGGCTATATGCTTCACGTGCATTCCAGCAACATGCAGGCTAACTGGCACAAAAGGCAGCAGACTCCTGTATGATTAGCTGTGTAGAATTACTTGCCACATCATGCTTGAGGCAAGGTTCATGAATGGACATGATCAATATGGATTGACATTGTCAGTTGGACGTTGTCAACATTCTGGCAGACACTGGATTCTGATTGTATTTGTTTAACTTATATTCAGTGAATTAGATACAAAACTGTACATATAGAATTAATTTTACATACACGGTTTCAGTAAAATCCACTCCACTAAAGGATAAATTATAAAGCCTGCATTCCTATATTCTATTACTCCATCATGTGTTGCAAATTTTCCAGCAAATGGCATGGAAAAGTTTAGGAGATTCAAATCCCTTTAAGGTCTGCACAAACATTATAAATGAGTCTAAGGCTGCCTGCCCAGGATGGACTATCTCTATTGAGAATATTATCATGAGGTTCTTAACAGTATCAGCTCTATGCCACAACAGAAGAAAGTCACAGTATCTCCCACTTGTCTCCATCTTCCACATCTCAGTCTCATGCTGTTTGCATTGCCAGTGTACAGATACGAAAAACACTGCTGAGGTAGGAATCAGATAATGTCATCATCACAGTTGGGTAACAGGAGCTGACAGAAGAGATAAAAGCTTTCCAGCATTTCTTATAAATACATTCTTTATTTTGGTGCTTCAGTCACTCCTTAGAGAGGGAATTTCCAGAGGTTGCCCTGCTAGAGTTAAGCTCCTAAGTGGTATTCACACGTATCCCTAATTCATACATGGAAAGTCATGTAAAGTTTTCAGTACTGGAGTCTGAAGTCATCTAATTTTATATGTATACAATGAAGATACTTATATTTTTGTTAGTCACCTCATATTCTATTTATAGTCAATGAAATTACATGGAGCTGTGGTTTGTATACGCAGGGAAAGGATACAAAAGACCAAAGAAACCTCAGTTAGAATTAAAACTGCCCACTGACATGTCATATAATAAGAAGGGCTTTTGAAACATTGGACTGATAATTGTTGAAGATGGTCATCTGATTAATAGAGATGAAGTAAAAAGCAGAGACATTCAATGTATCATTTTTATTTTCCTCAGTCTTTATTAATAGTGATAGAACTATGGCTGCCAGGTTCCCTTAGTCAGAGAACCATGAATGTGGACACTGAAATTGTAAGGGACCAGCTGTATCAGCTGAATGTTATAGGTTGGACTCAGTGATCTCAAAAGTCTTTTCCAACCTGGTTAATTCTGTATTAACAAATCCATGGGACCTGATGGGATTCATCTGGAGCTAGCAGATGTTAGAGACGGTCCTCTCTCAATCATCTACCAAAGTTCTCGAGAATCTGTGGAAGTCCCTGCTGACTAGAAGCTAGCAAATCTTATTCTGATTACAAGACGGATGTGAGAGAAGACCCATGAAAAACCAGCCCTGTTAGTCTTACCTCAGCTGCCAAGAAAACTTTGGAAATTATACTGGGTACTATTGAAAAGCATTTAAACAATAATGGAATCATCCAGCACAGGTAACATGGGTTCACAAACAGAAAGTTCTGTCTAACTAATTCGACATCCTTTTATGATGAGGTCTCTCATCTAGTGGGTGAAGGGAAGGCAGTGTATATGTACAGTTCTGGGCCTCACAATTTAAGAAGGATGCTATAGCCCTTAAATGCACCCAGGGGACTGCATGTCCTCTAAGGAACAGTTAAGGAATCTGTGCTTGTCTGCTTTGAAGAAAAGGAGGCTGACAGGTGATCTCATTGCTCTCTACAGCTTGCTGAAAAGGGAAGTAGAAAGGGAGGTGCTGACCTCCTCTCCCTAGAACTGAATAACAAGTCACAAGGTAAAGGTTCAAAGATGTGTCAGAAGGCATTCAGACTGGACATCAGGAAACATTTCTTTACAGAGTGGGTGGTCAAATACTGAAACAAGTTTCCTAGAAAACTGGTTAATGTCCCAAGCCTGTCAGTGTTTAAGAGGCATTTAGATAATTACCTTAATAACATACTTTCACTTTTGGTCAGCCCCAGTTGGACTTGGACTAGATGATCTTCGTGGGTCATTTAAAACTGAAACAGTCTAATCTAGTCTAGTCTAATCTAGTCTATTCAATAAGACTTTCAGGAAGTGATTCATCTGATCCTAAAGCACACTTCTAAAATGTGTCAATGCTTTATTGATGTCCATCTTGTAAGATCAATCCTATTATAAAGTATTATCTGCTTCTCCTAATTGTAAACCTATTTTCTATCTACCATAGGCCTATCATAATAGTATTTTTTCCAGTGGTGATTAACATTTACTGAAAATGTATGAGACTTTTGAAACTAAGGTGCTTAGACCTTTACTATTCTACCTGACTGAGAAGTATGGAAAAAAATAATTGTGTGAATATCCTGATAAGGTGGCAAAAGCACTATTAATGCAGACACCATCCATAATGTGTAATTTTTCCTTTAACTTCTAGGCTGGAAGCTGTTTTCCTGTCCCACAGACTATTTCCACACTTTTAAATATTCCAACTCCACACAAGGCCAAGATAATATTATCTGAAGGAGACAGAGCAGAAAGGACTGGTATACACCCACTGAAGCAAGACAGTAAAACCAGTGATTAGGCCTTTACCTTAGATGAACATGCCTCCATCCACATCAATAACTTAAGCCACACATGCCAAAGATCTGAAAGTGCATATTCTTCAGTTGTCTAGGCTATTGACTATTCTCTCCTTTTGATGAGAGACTCATTTCTGAGCCTAAGAAACCATTTTCCAATAAAAGATTAGTCAAAATTGTACTTGATTCCCGAAACAGTTCTGCTTGCTACATTTTGCAACTTAAAGCATTAATAATCTATATAGTTCAGTAGGAAAAAAAAAAAAAAGGAAGCTGGAGTAGTTATTAGAAACTTTCTTTTGTATTGCGTTTTGACATTTCAGTGGTGAGGAACTTAAAAGTTAATAGCAGCTTATTACCAAATATTTTATTCCTCTGCTAAGAAAAAGAAAGGAGGGGGAAGAACCCTTGCATAGTAAGTTGATTTTTGAATGTTCTAGTTAGAATTTGAAGTTCTTCATTCACACAGTTGAATATTAGTGAGTAAATTTACATTTTCTGTGGCTTTGTGTTAAGCTAGGCAAGCAAGAAATGTTTTTTCAATCATGTATGACTCTCTATTTTTATTTTTCTCTCCCACTAAGAAAAGAACTTACGCCTTATACAAAAGAACCTATGTGTGAAGATATGAGTTTCAAGCTTCAAACATTTTGCTGCAGTTCTGTTAAAATTAATAAAAGAAAATGCAGTTATGTGTATTTTTAAACAATAGAAAACTGTTCTTTCAACACAGACCTATAACTCAAAAAATAGCTGAAGGAATTTTACTTCAACAATCGCACCAACATCTCAAAAACATAATTTTTTCAGACACAAACAAGCATGAAAATCATCAAGCTCCTAAATGAAGGTTTCAGAAAGACAATTTTTTAGGCCCTCAGTTACTACACACATGACCAGTGACTGCTATTAAAGAGCAAGAATAAACCACTGGTCAAAACAATTCCATTATGGAATACGCCTTGCTTTTAGTCATCACTCTGACATCTTATAGATACAAGGCATTGATTCGACAATGAAACTTTACATTCAGACCATTAAAATTTCATTTCTGATAACAGCAAGAAAATCAAGCTATTCTGGAGTCAGATTAAGTCCTCTGATCAATATGCACCTGAAAGATGTTCTTCCAGAGATTAAAAATATTTTTAAAGGAATTTTGCTATTTTCATTTATTAACTCACGAATTTAAATCCTGTAATAAGAGTTTAAGCATTTTGTAACCTGCAAGTAATTTGTCTCTGAGTCTTTAAATAGTGCTAACTAAACAGTATCACTTTCTGTCAAGTGTAGACACAACTGACTTTTTTGATAATTTTGAAATTTGACAAAAATACTTTTACAATTTTGTAGGGAGCTAATAACTTACATTGTGTAGACAAACCATTTTAAGATTGGCCACTATTTTAAATGCTGTTAAATTCTTCATGATTCATGACAGTGAAAATGCTTCCTGATCTTTTGCAGTATTTTTGAGCTGGTCTGGTGAAGCTGTTACCTTTGAATGGTAAGAAAAGCTGCAACAGGAACAAAGGAACACACAAGTATTGAAATAGCTACAATGGGTGAGCTACAAAACATGTGGTGATCAAAAGCAATAAAAAAACACAGATGGATAAAAGATTAAAAAGGAAGACACCACAAGGAACATGGCATGTTGTTGAAGGCTTGCACAATGCAGAAGGTAGTATGTCAAGAAAATCAAATTGCTATTAAGAAAACAAACCTTCATCTATTCTTTAGCATGTCTGAGGAATTCTGAGAGTGGACAGCTGTGACTGAAACAGTAACAAATAAAACAGGTTTAGAACTTGTCATTGAAATTTTTTTCTAATACTTTTCATTTGGGAAAATTAAAAATTATGGCTCTGCAGATATTGCCCTGGGAGGTTCCCAACCATTTTCCTTTCTCTCAGCTGACAAAATGCTTCCACGGCCATAGTTGGAAAGCTGAAAATTTCCACTCCAGCTTTTTCAAATGGAATTTTCCATAAGGTCTTAATCACAAAAATTATGCAGACTTCCTTTTTCCTCTTGATAAGTTATTTTTTTACCATTTTTTTCCCACAGGAAATAATGTTTTCTTATCAGTCTTAATAACAAATATACTGTAGTTTAAAACATGATTTCTATTAATAAAAGTCCAGACAGAAACAAGGGAAAACCAAAAACACTGAGGCCTTAAGTAAAGGAGAAGCTGCTGTGTTGCATGTGAAAATACCATTTTTATAGTAGTGGTAAGACTTTCTAAAGAGTGCCCTTTACAAAGCTATACTTAGACATCTATGTCAAGATTCCATTTATGTATAATCTGAACTACATCCAGATATACATGACAGGTAGCACCATATTTTATATGACTCTTTAAATTTTAAAGAAAAATATTACATTCATGTTGAACAAGAAAATTACACTTTTCTCAACAAATTATTAATTCAATAAACTTTGCCCTATCAGATCATTTATGAAGCAGTCAGAAAGATTACAGGTGACTTTATTAATACTTACTTAATATGAAAGCTGAATGAGGCAAGCCCAAATAAATCCAGTTAAATTATTTTATTTGTAACTTGTTACAATTTTAGTAAAGGGGGAAGAAAAAATATTTTCCAGAAATTGAGAAGTAATTTGCATGAAAATTTAGATAAATTAATTCCCAAAGGTGTTAAAGTTTTATCTATTTGCAATTGTTGACTATACCAGCACAAAGGCTACTGCACTTCACTACTTAACTACTGCAGCTTCATGAATAGTTATCCAAATCATGCAATAAATAGCATTGCTCTCTCCTGATTATGAGACCTAACTGTGCTAAACTGTATTTCACCTTGTCACAAATAAAGCATTGATTAAATCAACCTTTTGTGGAGATTTACAAGTCACCACCTCCAAAGAAAGTTTTATGGGTAAAACAAGGGGAGAATACGCTTAACTGAAATCTATTTGGACAATTTTTCAGTAGATTTCCATACAGTATCACAGTATCACAGTATCACTTAGGTTGGAAAGGACCTTGGGGATCATCGAGTCCAACCTATCAACACAGACCCCATGACTAGACCATGGCACCAAGTGACACGTCCAATCTCCCCTTGAACGCCTCCAGGGTCGATGACTCAACCACCTCCCTGGGCAACCCATTCCAATGACAAATGACTCGCTCGGTGAAGAACTTCCTCCTCACCTCGAGTCTAAACCTCCCCTGGCGCAGCTTGAGACTGTGTCCCCTTGTTCTGGTGCTGGTTGCTTGGGAGAAGAGACCAACCCCTTCCTGGCTACAACCACCCTTCAGGTAGTTGTAGAGGGCAATGAGGTCACCCCTGAGCCTCCTCTTCTCCAGGCTAAACAATCCCAGCTCCCTCAGCCTCTCCTCATAGGGCTTGTGTTCAAGGCCTCTCCCCAGCCTTGTTGCCCTTCTCTGGACACGCTCAAGTGTTTCAATGTCCTTCTTAAACTGAGGGGCCCAGAACTGGACACAGGACTCAAGGTGCGGCCTAACCAAAGCAGAGTACAGGGGCACTATGACCTCCCTGCTCCTGCTGGCCACACTATTCCTAATGCAGGCCAGTATGCTATTGGCCCTCCTGGCCCCTTGGGCACACTACTGGCTCATATTCAGGTGGCTGTCGATCAGCACACCCAGGTCCCTCTCTGTTTGGGAGCTCTCCAGCCAATCCGACCCCAGTCATCCCTGTTAGTTTGTGGCACACAGTGTCTGACAACTGAAAATTACGCAAATTGCTCTATACTTGTTATGAACACTCCTCCAGATTTTGTTCAAAAGCTGTAACAGACTGGGGTGCTCAGTATAATTTTTTGAAGCATTTGCAAAGCTGGTACCAGATCCTGCCCTCTTTCCATATCTATACCCCTCATTTGATTTCCATGGGAGAAACACCCATTTAGCTACATGAAGAAAGTCATTTAACCCCCAACTCCATTTCCCTCAACTCTATTTTCCTCCCATTATACACACACACTACACAGAAATTTTCAGTCTTGGTTATTATTTATGGAGAGCTTTCAGAATTACCTTTTACAGCTGATTTATAAACGTAATCACCTGCCTCAGACCAAAATGTAGCACTTGAACTTAAAATGCTGCTTCTGATTTGAAAGATGTCATCTGCTTGAATAAAACCCTTCATCTGAAGCACAGAGAATCTTCTTGTGATACAAAACCAAGAAAATTCCAAATTAATTTAACATTCAAAATAATCTGAAACCATTTGAAGATGCATACAGCTTGCAATGGGTAAATATTGCATTTTTAATTGTATTATGAGATGTGTGCATTGTGAAAACACATATGCACGTTATCATTTCCTTAACAGGCATGTGAACCAGTAATAGGGTTCAGTGAAGATTCTGTTCTTTAAGTGCATTGTATGGGAAGACTAGATCCCATTTTAAAGAGAAATATTACTAAACAAAATTGATTCAACCAATGTCAAAAACACACTCAAAATCTGCCTCTCAGATATACAGGGCAGGTTTCAGATCTCACAGAGAGTTCTGCTCTAATGCTCTCTGCCCTACAAAGGACCCTCTAAAGCCCCCGTCAGCAGTATAAACTTGACTGCCTGGTCAAAAGAATAAAACATGCCACCTCTGAAACTTTTGATGTTCACTCCCAGCTTTTTAGTCACTCCCAGCTTTTTAGTTGGCACCTTGACCTGTAAACCTCTGGGAATATTCCAGCAGCCACATCATAACTTTTACTTTATTGGTGTCCAATGCTTTGGGATCTGAAGAAGCATTCGAAGAACAGACCCTTCTCAAATTAAACCAGTCAGTTCAACTGTATGAATTTTACAAGTGGAGTATTTTCCTTCTCTGTAGACAAGCCTGCATTTATTATATAACAGAAGGTGGCATTCCAGATTGTTTGCATGATGTAGACACAAGGGTTTCATTTTTAGCACACTTTGTAAGTATTTTGCATAGACAGATGAAGGTGCACAACACACTCTAAGCAAAAGCAACATTTCCTGCCTTTGTTTCCTAATTAGGCTTAGCTCCTAACAAGCCACATTCTAATTCCCACCAAGCAAGTATGAAGAGGGCATCTGATCTCAAATACCTTATTCATGCAAAGAATAGGTTCAGCTAAAGTGCAACAATGAATAAAATATGGGAAACGTGTTTCTGAAAGGTTATTTTACTGTGTCACCAAGTTAATTCTGGCACAAGATGACTCAAACCATCTGTAGCTTGAACAAGAAGAATTAAACATTTTGACAGGCCTGAAACCTCATACTTTGATTTTCCATTTTTTAAAATCCCAGTTTAATTCCAGCTCACTCCTCCCCTTTCCTAAGGCATTCCTTGCCATTATCTCTCCATTAAATTCAAGTTCTGAACACCTCCCACTTTTTGACACTCTTAACCATAGGCTGCTAAGGTTGAAATGAAGTACATGTCGTTCAAAAACAGTCACCTTGCTCAGAATTTTTGCATGGCTGACTTAAAGCAACCTTAACATATTACCCACAGTTTGTGTGGGTTTGAAATGCAAATGTTTACTTTCTACTGTAACATAAACATGATTTGTTATGCAGGGCACTGACACTTCTTATCATACCTCTAAAATATAGTATAACTGCCACTCTGAAACACATTTCTTAACACCAGGATGCTTGAAATTTATACTTTGGATAACAACAATGTATAACAGTGAATGCATAAACCAACATACACTGACCCTCGTTTGAAAAGCAAGGCTCTAATTCAGGAAAAACATCTGTGGCTTATTCTTCTGTTTAAGAAAGTATTTAAATATTGTTTTTTATGAGGACAAAAATTCTTAATATACTTACAATGTAAGAGAGTGTCACTGCATCCCAACCTATGCATTTGTCTTCTTCCCCTGCCCCTTTTCCTTGCCATCTGCCTTTCAGTGTTAATTACATTTATCTGTCTAAAATTTTGCCACATGCTGCATTTGTTTATTGAGCCAAATGATACAGTGCACATGCATTTTACTGGCAAATTTATGGCTAGAGGGCCCTCTTTTTTTCTGTCCTTTACAGAGAACAATCCTAGCTCTAATGCTTTGGTACATAAGCTTAATAGCATCCATGCATCTGCTCTTGAGCTCCTAACTTAAGCTCCCTGTGTATCATCCAAGATGGAAGCTATAAAGCAGATAGAACATTTCTCATTACTCTATTTTCACACTTGCTTCCCAGTACTTTTCATTACCACTGAGCACCTAGTCCTAAAATCTGAAAGATAAGGGAAGATACAAAAAAACAAGACTTAACAAAATTTAACAAAAAGCCTTGGTGTTTCAAACAGTAAGAAGCAGTGAGAAGCAAAGCTTCCAGAGACTGTCCCACTCACACGTCATGTCTGTGTAGAAGTCTCAGTCTTTCCTATTTCTGAGTTTCTGGACTCTGCATGTGTGAAATTATTTCGTTCTGCTATTCTATTTCCAACCTTTAAATATCAAAATTATACATAAGAAGGGAAAATAGGAACAGCCTTAGCCAAACAATTATGGGCAAACAGTTTTGTTTTTCCATTAAAATCTAAATTATATTCTTCTAGGACTTATTTCGGGATTCATTATTTTTGTGATTATTGCTTAATTCGTAGTTGATAGATCCAAAATGCTTCTTCCAAATTGGATGCAATTTCTACACTAAATAAAAAGCAGCCCACATTTTAAAGAATATTCCTTAAATGTATGGTCCAATCCAGTAATAAGTTATAAGGAATAAAGCCATTAACATTTTATAATGGCAACCAGTTCGGTTTTTTGTAAACACATTATATGCTTCTGTTTGAATTTAATCACTTACTAAGCAGCTAAATAATTATTTCAAGCTAATGAGAATTAGTTTTGAAGTTGTTAGTATTAATGAGAAATCACCATATCCATATTAGTGTAGCGTAGTACTAAATAATTGATACCTCAGTTCACATTACTGCTTGGAGGATACTAGCAGCAAACAAAATTATTAGTTTCATTTTGTCAGCTAAAATATATTTTTTATTGTTTCTAAAAGCAAGTATTTTGAAATTAAAATAGAACTATATTTCATTACAAGAAAAAAAATATCAGCCTCCAGATTTAGAAGCACAATGTTGTATACTTGTTTTTAAGATATGAGAGAGGAAGGACAAAACATAAGAATTAAATTGAAATCTGGAGCACTCTACACTTCCTAGGAGATTTTCAGCTCATTTTAGGAGTAAGCTCTAGAGAAACTGTTTCTTTCTTTCTTTCTTTCAAAATATGCCCCATTCACTTCCAATGAAAGCAGTGCATGTTTTGGACCTTTCAAGACTGGCTTATCATTCTCTGTTCATCAGAATTTTAAATTAGTTTGTATTTTGCTGGTTTTGTGATGTATTCTGTTTGGTCAAACAGATTTTTCATTAAACTAACAGGAGTGATAGATGGCACTTCCCAGGCTGCCAACTATTTCACAGTCCAAAGTATCTTAAAATTCAGGAAAACATGAGTATGAATGTCTCTGGTCCAAACAGTGCTAAAAGGATAGTATGAGAACACAGACAGCCAGCCAAGTTCACCTCTGTTTATAAAACACCAGAATTCTCACTGCAAAACAAATCTGCTGATTTGCTCCAGGTGAGAAATGTCTATAGAAGGAATGTAATTATAACGTACTACCACTTTTGGTTTAATATTCTATGACTTAATGCTAAATGCACTCTAATCTCCTATCTTTTTATGCAATCTGCCGTAGTTTAACAATCAATATCAAATGTCTCTCTAGACACAAAAAATGATAATAATTTTTTCTTGTGATCCAGATGACATGCTTTGGAGTACTGCTACTCCAGGTTGTGCAACTTTCCAGGACTCCAATTTATTCACCTCTGTCTTTTCTCTGGCAGTTATAGACAAGCTTCTCGGGGCAAAATTTTCCAGGTAGCATAGTTTTCAGTCCTTTTCAATTTAGTTGTTGTACGCTTACCTTGCCAGCACCAAAACACCACACAGCTGCTCCCTCACTCCCAACAGGATGGAGAAAAGTATCAGAAGTGTAAAAGTTAAAAATGTGTGGGATGAGATAAAAGAGAGTTTAATAAGAAAAGGAGGGGAAAAAAACAAGTTATGGAAAAACCCCAATCATGCACCACTAGCCAAATGATGCATAGCCAGTTCCCAAGAAATAGCAGCCCCAACAAAATCACCCCCATCTTGGGTTTATTGTTGACCACAATGCTATATGGTATGGAATATCCCTTTGATGACTTTGGGTAAGATGTTCTGTTCTGTAAGATGATCTGTTCCCTCTCCCAGCTTCTAGCACATCCCTAGCCTACTTGCTGGGGGAGCACAGTGAGAAGCAGAAAAGGCTCTGATGCTGTGTAAGTGTTGTTCACTAATAACTGAAACATTCCTGTGTTATCAGCTCTGTTTTTTCAACAGAAATTGAAAGCATAGCAACACACAACCTACTCTGAAGAAAATTAACTCAATCCCAGCCAAAATCACTATGGTTGTACAATCTGTAGTTAGCACAGCTTTCTCCACTTTACCTGAAAAACTATTTCACGGTCTATTCAAACTCATTGTAGGGAAGCTTTTCTTTGCTGTATTTTTCCTCAAGCAACACTATTGCCTTTGGAAAAAAAGTCTGTTCTTTGAAATTCTTGATGTCTTTTCATCCATCAGTCTATCACCCCTATGTCCACATAACCAAAATGTTACATAGTTGGCACTGTCATCTGCAATCACACTTGAAGTAGCCACACAACCATTTTCTTCATTTGACAGAAAATCTTTCTCCTGTGATATTCTTCAGTGAACATCAGCTCCTTGTTCAACTTGACCTGGTCATGTTTTCTACACCAACCTTAGCTACCCAGTTGTTTCACACCTACTTGATTCTATGGGTAGGCACACAGTAATTTATCTGAGACAAAGCCCCTATCTTCTATTTTCCTAGCACAGTATAATATGGCTTTTTCTACGTTAATGAACTAACCCAGAACAATCAGCTTCATGCCCACGCTAGAACCCCACCTTGTACTCCAAAAAAAGGGCCACATTTAAACTGCCAACAGGGAATACTCCCTGTCACAGGTTTATTCCTGGGCTATCCCTAGGAACAGCCTGGAGGAGCACTGGTTAGCTCAAGTCAGAGGCACACCAAGAATCCTTGAAACCATACAACAGTATACAGTCAAGTTAGAATACCTGGGCTCTTGACCTCAATCTGTTCAAGTACTTGGATAGGCTCACCCTAGCAGTTTAGTCATCTTCCAGCTAAGAAATTATATTGTTTTAATCTTCCAATTTAGAAATCCTCTATTTATAACAACAACAAAAATTATTACTGTTTTCTGAGTGTTTGGTATTGTAATTCAAAACTCTCAAGTTTCATCTCATACTTTTCAGTTGCCCAAGCCATCTGATACTCCATGCTACCTTTTAAAGCATGCTTACCTGCTCAGCCCCATTTTGTATTTATTTAGTTCTCTACATTTGGGTCATTAATGAATACATTAACCAAGGTCTGTCATTGGTTGATTCATTGAGAATATGAACCCTTTTTCCATCCCAACATTGTTGTGGAATGGGTATTAGTACATCCTGAGGTTGCAGCAAGGTGGGTGTCGGTCTCATCTCCCTAGTTACAAGTGGTAAGATGAGAGGAAATAGCCTTAAGTTCCACCAATGGAGGCTTAGACTGGAGATCAGAAGAAACTTCTATATTGAAAGCGTAACCAAGGACTGGAATAGGCTTCTCAGAGATGTGGTTGAATCCCCATCCCTGGAGGCATTTAAAAGATACAGAGATGTGGTGCTGCTTTTGAACCAGACTTGGTAGAGTTAGATAATAGTTGGACTTGATGATCTTAAAGGTCTTTTTCAATAGAAGTGATTTTATGATTCTATGATCCCCTTCTGTATATCTTCTCAACAGTTCTTTAATCCATGCCACATTCTCTATTAATTGCCATTATCTACACCTACAGTACCAATTTCTATGCATTGTAGAAAGTGCTTTTCTGAAATCTAAAGAGATAAAGCCACTCATCTAACTTACATGAGAAAAAAAAATAAAGATAATAGGTTAATCTGTCGAGAAAAATTTACCTTTGATAAAAGTCTGAATTTTCTATTTGCCTTTATTCATTAATTATATTTTTTGTGTCATAAGCAAACTTGCTGACAGTGTACTCTGTTCCTTCAAGCAAGCTTTTGATGAATGTATGGAACAGTATTGGCCCCAGTACCGACCCCTGAGAAAAAGGGGTCCTTGAGGAAGGTAAAGGGATATAGGTAGGAAGGAAAGAAGGGATATAGAAAGGGCAGAGACACAGAAATCAATTATTTTTATGAATGTGCTCCATGGAAGAGATGAATCTTTGGGGACCTAAGAAATCTGGGAGCTACAGTCCTTACTTCTCACACCCAGAAAGGTAGACTCTAGTATGTCCTGAGCACACGGTCCATGCTAAGCGTGGGTCAGCATTCATTCTATGGGGTGAAGGCTCTCTCTGGAAGAGACCAGGGATTTGACCAGCAGGGTCAGGACAGAGGAGAAAGCACCTCAGATCAGTCTCTTTCAACTGTCTCCATTTCACTAGAACTTAACAAAATATCTTCAAGCTCTTTATTACCTACTCTGTCCTTTCCAAAATCCTTCTTTGCTCCATTACAAAACTGAAATGGAACCATAAACAATAGTGACAAAATAAATTTCTCAGATGCTTACCCACACAGTGGCAAAATTCAGTTTTGTTCACACAGTTAAGAAGCCTTGAGTTGGTTCTGGTGAGAAGTAAAAGAGCAGAGGATTGTGAGGGAAATGGGGGAGCTATTTTTAAAAGATTGTTACTCTTTTGGCAATCTATAGTCATACAATTCTACTGTACCAAAAATGTTTATTAAAACTTCTTGTTGTTGGACTTGGTATTTCGTGCACTAGTTCTCTCAGTAATCTAAATGGAGATTATTTGGGTTTTGTCATACTTAGCAATCTAAGCACTGCTTTCTACAGCTATACTTTGCTCTTTCTGCTTTGCTTAGATCCACTGCATGCAGTGCAGTTACAATGACTGATTTATAATTGTGTCAGAGATAGTGTACAATATATAAACCAAAGGGTTAACATGCTAATCTTCTTGCATTCAAACAGAAACACGCCAGTGGAGCCAGTCACTGAGATAATGAAATTATTGGTAAACAGGAGGATCCTGAGAAAGGAGTGTAATAGTTTTAATGAACAAGAATTGCTGATGTTGAGGAGGAAGGATTTCTACAGGCTTAATTAATCAAAATAGCTAGGAAACACCTAAGCAACCACTATAAATACCGCAAGTAATTGTTCTTTATGTGAGTACTTTACCCACCCAGGATGTAACTTCCTAATTTAGCTGTGGAATAGCACAGAAAGTGTAGATTTTATATGATGTCTACACAATCATAAAATCATAGATATGTTTTAAATCATTTAATGTTGATTGACTAGGAAATGTGGTTAGGAAAGCAGAGTCTATCACCTAAAATGAGATGTCTGTTTTATCACTTTCCTGTAGAGGGACTTTACACTAAGAACTGATAACTGGAGGTTGCATCCAAGGCAACATCTTAGACAGTGTCCTGGATAGTGCATTTTCTTTCAAGTTTAATAATATGTGATTGCTATATCCTACAGGAGGGAAGAGTCATTCAAGCATATACCTAGTTCAGAGCAGCATTTCCTCCATGTACCCATGTGCTCTCCATGAGAAATGTATCACTCTAACAGCACTCTTTTATGACATCTCGGCATCAGCGGAACCAGCTGTCGAGGCTAATGGAAGTACACAATCTTCCTGATGATTTCTGGAATAATCCAAAGGAGAAGATGATGACAATTACCTTTGAGACACCTGCCTCTAAAATGGCACATGCTCATTTTAAACAGCCTGTAATCTCACCTTGAATGACTGCCAGGCTTCATTTGGATCCTTCCTGTTTAATATATTATTTAGATTGCATGGTTTTTAGGCCTGAAAGGAAGCAATTTAGATTGAAATTAGCAATAGAGTGTGGAATTATACTGACGGCAGTGTAAGTTTAGTTATCCCAAAAATACCACTCTCTTCCCTATGTGTACCTCTATGGAACTAAAAAATGTTTAGAGAATGTTAAGACATCACAGTTACATGCTCAGAAATAACAATTCTTAAGTTAAAGTGTCGGGCTCTGATTTTGCTCCTTTCTTTGTTTCCCAGGGCATTACCAGCACTGGAATATTACACACCTCTGGCTGTTGCCTGTGATCAAAGTGGGGGAAATGAAGGAAGGCCTCTAAGGCTGATCAAGGGAAAGGAAAATGTACTTCATGAGACGAAAACAAAGGAACGCTTGTTGGCTTGTTTGGGCTAGACAAATCAAACTTGAGTAGGAAGATTAGAAACATATCACAGATGATACAACAATAATAATATAATAACTATTTAAATAAAAAAATAATGCTATAAGAACAAAATTATATACATCTGCCCCCAACAATTTTAAGCTAGAGACTGGAAGAACGTCCTGTTGGATGAGCCTCTTGATGACAAATGTAACAACAAAAGCCTTCTAAATTTTAGCTTTCCAATTGCAGTCTTAACTCCTAACACTGGAAAACATTGAGCAGCTTCTCATTTTAGACCATGTGAAATGAAGCCCTATGTCCTTTAAGACTTGTTATGGGAAGAATTGTAATTGTTTTTATTTTATTCCTGCGGACAAAAGGGACAGGAAACTTTCAGCCAAACTGTTGAAAGTTTCTGAAAGTAGAACATAGTATCAAGAACACCTTGACATCCAGAAGTGTATCTGCTAATGGTGTTCACTACATGTCATGATATATGGAACTGCCATTCATCTTAACCAGAAGGCAGTTATTCAAGTAAACTACAATTTGCAGATACTGACAAGCTCTCATGCATGAGTTCCAGCTTTATTTCTTTTGCTTGCTGGGGACCACATACCAAAACCAGATTCCTATGAATCAGTTACATTAGTCTAATTTTGAGATGAAACAGGCATGGGTACACATGATGAGCCTTACAGGCAGGCAGACTTGCTAGTCAGCATTGAGTTTAGTTGCTTGTCTTACTCTAGCAGCATTGTATTTGATTTATCAAAGTGCAGTCAAGTGGCATTTATCATTGAACCATGCTTTGTAGAGTGGCATTGACATTATATATGCACCAATCTTGGTTAGATCTTCTATGTGCCTTACATTGTGCAGTTGAGTTCTACAGAGACTGGAGAAAAAAATTCAATTACCACTATCTTCTAAATTTTATTGGTTTTGGTTGATTATTTATATACAGCAGCTGCTACACTTTTTTCTACTTTAGACAATGTGTCCCTTCAATCTAGCCAGCCTTCAGTGGCAGTGTATATTTTTAGGAAGTTGTACAGCAATCTGGAAAGGGTTTTTTTTTTTTTTTATGTTTATCCCTTGCACTTTTCAGATTTCTATAAACATCCACAGTAACAGCTGCTGTAATACTCTCCATTCTTGTGTGGTTTGAGCTGCACAATCCAATGTGGTTTGCAGTCAACTTCAAGCAACCACCAATTTGTAAACTCAATAGCTGGGTGGGGCTTTTGGCCTTCAGACACTATTATATAGATGTCATAGGTGTCATTTCTGTGTCCTTTTTCCTCATGGTTTATTTCAAGAATGGGTGATCAGAAGGCCATGCATTAGTTTTTCATATACATATCTGTGTATGTATATAAATGTATATAGCATCTACAGATACATATAATATGTAGTATATAGAGATATATGTATACATAATTCCTGAAAATAGTGACTTTTACATTACAGGTTTTGTGTGTTCTGTTGTTTGTTTGTTTTCTCTCTACTATCATCCACCTTGTAAATGATATTATTTTCCTTGTTTAAGAGAGCAGAAACTCTGAAGTATTGCATTTCATATATAACTGTATTTTATTTTTCATGAACAGCAATTACTTGCATAAGTACACAAATATTCAACATCTAGACTTAGAAAAAGTGGTATCATCTCCAGGTACAGACACAGTAACTTTTTCAACAGGTAAAAGCAGTAAATAAAGCAAAGCATTTAGAAAGTACTGAACCTGAGGGAGATATTTGTGAATCACAGAATCACCAAGGTTGTAAGAGACCTCAAAGATCATCAAGTCCAACCTGTCACCACAGACCTCATGACTAAACCACGGCACTAATGCCATGTCCAATCCCCTCCTGAACACCTCCAGGTATGGTTGAACTTGAAATGTCTTGACTGGTAAAACTGCCAAAAATTACCTAGTGATTGCAAAATATTTTGAAACAAACTCTATAACCATTTATGGCTATTATTGAATGGAAAAATATTCCAATAATTTCCTATCCTGGATTCAAAGGTGATGGTTTCTGATCTGTATTCACAGATTAAGTTACTTGCTGAACTTTTCAAGGCCTACATCCCAGAGAGCATCAGTATATCTGAGAAGGATGTGTGGCTACTTGTAGCAGCCAGCAAGCTAGCAAAAAGTGACCTGCATAACCAACAGCAAATACCAAGGTGGGATTTCTCCTGAAGACATGCTTCCTGAATGCTTAGATGTTTAGCCCTAAATTTAGATCATTCATCCTTATAGGTATGCAAGACAGGTGCCCTACCTAATCTGGAATCTGATGCTCCTTTTGTAGTCAGTGGAGAATATGCAGGGAGTGATTCATCCCACTCTAAGACTTGAATATGCATTTAAAGAAACGTCACTGTACTGTACAACTTCTGTATACCTGGGGTATTACATAAATATTTTAATAACTGTGTACATGGAATTCAGTGCTTAATTTCAATCTCCTAAAATTCAAGTTTTACAGGAAGGCCTGTGGACTGCTACATTAGTCTCAGAGCCCTGTCTGTCCAGGAAGGATATCAATACATCCCTCACTTTCACACAGCAAGTTTAGGAGGAGAAATGTATTTCTGTGCAGATTTTGCAGCAATGGGTCATGTAGGTGGCCTAAGAGAGATATTTCACATCAAAGGAAAATTGAGATTCTTACTTAGAACCTGCCTTCCAGCTAACCAGCTCTTCAGTTCAACAGTGAGGACTTTAGCCTTGCTTTACACACACTAAACAGCAAAGCCAAATTGTGGCTAGCAAATATTCTCTACCTTATTCTACCTCTGTATGGCATACATCTACTAAGCTGGATCCTCCTTAAAACATATAACTTTCTGCAAAGTTTGACCAGTTTTAAGAAATAGAGAGAAAAAAAGCCTTGTGAATTACTACCCAGTACAGTGTGTTGAACTGTAGGCCCAGCAACGTCAGCAAATCAAGGAAAACAGCTCTAGGGAACTCTAAACATCATCCAGAAGAGAGAAATTTAGTATACAATGTAAATATTGGACTGCCTGTCATTCTATATTGTTATTGCTAAGCTCTTTACTGTTTAACCTGTGTGGTACAGTACCTGTCAGTCTCTGTTGTACCTGAAAGTTCCTGTAAACAAACCGCATGATGATAAATCTCTTGAGTTTCCCTGAGGCATTTTTGCTTCTGCTGGAAGCCTGAGGTCACTGTGCAGTCAGTCCTGCAAATATCCCCCTTGACTATCAACTAGAAGGGCACAAGTCTGGATGCTGTGATGCTGGAATGCTTTAATAAAAATCTCACAATACAGAACTTTGGGAATTAGCATCTCTAGCAAGTCTTAGAAACCTTGTCATTTCTTGTAAGGATCAGGGAAAAAAAAAAAATCATGCCTGTCAAGCTGTCAATGTGCAGAAGAAATTGTCCCTGAATGTATGCTGTTTAGTGAGCACACAGATCTAGCAGTGAGAATCCTCATACTTCATTATGATCCACTGACAATTCACACTAAGGTCTTTGACTCCTCCAAAGCTCAAGCTACAAGGAAACTAATTAAACAGTTTGGATTAAATAGAATAGAATAGAATAGAATAGAATAAACCAGGTTGGAAGGGACCTTCAAGATCATCGCGTCCAACCTATCACCCAACACCACCCAATCAACTAACCCATGTAACCAAGCACCCTGTCAAGTCTCCTCCTGAACACCTCCAGTGACGGCGACTCCACCACCTCCCCAGGCAGCCCATTCCAATGGGCAATCACTCTCTCCATGTAAAACTTCCTCCTGACCTCCAGCCTGAACTTCCCCTGGCGCAGCCTGAGACTGTGTCCGCTTGTTCTGGTGCTGGCTGCCTGGGAGAAGAGGCCAACCTCTGCCTGTTTACAACCCCCCTTCAGGTAGTTGTAGAGAGTAATGAGGTCACCCCTGAGTCTCCTCCTCTCCAGGCTAAGCAGCCCTAGCTCCCTCAGTCTCTCCTCATAGGGCTTGTGTTCCAAGCCCCTCACTAACTTCGTTGCCCTTCTCTGGACTCGTTCCAGCAAGTCAACATCCTTCCTAAACTGAGGGGCCCAGAACTGGACACAGGACTCGAGGTGTGGCCTAACCAGTGCAGTGTACAGGGGCAGAATGACCTCCCTGCTCCTGCTGGCCACACTGTTCTTAATGCAGGCCAGGATGCCATTGGCCCTCTTGGCTGCCTGGGCACACTGCAGGCTCATGTTCATCCTACCATCAACCAGCACTCCCAGGTCCCTCTCTGCCTGGCTGCTCTCCAGCCACTCTGACCCCAGCCTGTAGCACTGCATGGGGTTGTTGTGGCCAATGTGCAGAACCCGGCACTTGGATGCATTAAATCTCATGCCGTTGAACTCTGCCCATCTGTCCAGCCTGTCGAGTCTCTCTGCAAAGCCTCTCCACCCTCTAGCAGATCAACTCCTGCCCCAGCTTGGTGTCATCAGCAAATTTACTGATGATAGACTCAATGCCCTCATCCAGATCATCAACAAAGATGTTAAAGAGGATGGGGCCCAGCACTGATCCCTGGGGACTCCACTACTGACTGGCCGCCAGCCGGATGTGACACCATTCACCACCACTCTCTGGGTTCGGCCATCCAGCCAGTTCCTAACCCAGCTCAGAGTGCTGCTGTCCAAGCCATGGGCTGACAGCTTGGCCAGCAGTTTGCTATGGGGGACGGTGTCAAAGGCCTTGCTGAGGTCCAGGTAAACTACATCCACAGGCCTCCCCACATCCACCAGGCGGGTCCCCTGATCATAGAAGGAGATCAGGTTGGTCAGGCAGGACCTGCCCTTCCTAAATCCATGTTGGCTGAGCCTGATCCCTTGGCCATCCTCTAAGAGCTGTGTTAATGCACTCAGGATGACCTGTTCCATGATCTTGCCTGGCACTGAGGTCAGGCTGACAGGCCTATAATTCCCTGGCTCATCCAACCGGCCCTTCTTATGGATGGGCACCACGTTGGCCAGCTTCCAGTCCTCTGGGACCTCGCCAGTGAGCCAGGACTGCTGAAAAATGATGGAGAGCGGCTTGGCCAGCTCCTCTGACAGTTCCCTCAGAACCCTAGGATGGATCCCATCTGGTCCCATGGACTTGTGGGGATCCAGGCGGCTGAGCAGATCACCAACTGCCCCATTTTGGAACAGTGGAAAACTATGCTGCTCCCTGGCTCCTTCTGCCAGCTCTGCAGGCCAGCTGTCTGGAAGACATTCTGTCCTGCTAGTAAAAATTGAGGCAAAGAAGGTGTTAAGCATCTCTGCCTTTTCCTCATCCCTTATCACAACTTTGCCCTCCGTGTCCACCAAGGAGTGGAGGTTGTCTCTGCCCTTCCTCTTGCTATTAATAGACAAATGAATAAAACTGGGCATTGTTTTTTTCACTGAGAGAGGCTGAAGGCCAAACTCAAACAACCTAAGGAAACTAACACCTAAAAATGAGATGCTTAGATTTAGAATCATAGAATCATTTTGATTGGGAAAGACCTCTGAAATCATCAAGCCTGACTATTGACCTAAAACCACCATGGTCATTAAACCATCTTGAAGTGCCATGTCTGGATGCATGATGATTCATGAAATTTGAGTCATCTCAGCCTATTAATGCAGAACTACTTCTGAAGAGCAGCCCTTGTACCCTACACATGGACTGCGGAGCCTTCGAGAGCTGCACAGTGACTAACTGTCCTGTCTGACTCAAGACTATGTGATAGAGACAGGATAATATTTCCCTAACTTTATGCATCTAAAAGTCAGTTTTGTCTGTAACTAACTCTGCAGTCTACATATAAAAGCAGGATAGTTAAATCACTTTCCAGGAGACCTATTCCATGTGATGAGTGTTTCCCTAGAAGTGCCTATACACCTAGGATGTTACAAAGAAGTTCTTCACCATGAGGGTGGTGAGACATTGGAACAGGCTGCTCAGGGAAGTGGCAGAGGCCCCATCCCTGGTGGTTTCTAAGGCCAGGCTGGATGTGTGAGGTGTCTCTGCCCATGGCAGGGCAGTTGGAACTAGATGATCCTTGAGGTCCCTTCCAACCCTAACAATTCTATGATTCTATGATCTCCACTGACAGGCCTACAGAGGTAACTTTTGAATATGTGTATTTCAGAGAGATGAAAGTCATCATAGCTGGTTTAGTCAGTTTCCCATCAAGTCACATAACTGCATATAGAGACACAGTACTATGAGAAAGATGTCACTTATTTGCACTGGCTGAACCATTCTAAGCATTACTAGTGTTCCCTATTTGTTTATTCATTTGTATCTGATTTAATTATGTGCATTTTTTGGATTTTGTTTGGGTTTTGTTTGTTTGGGGTTTATTTATATGAACCAAAAGAAATAGCCTGTATTTTCCCTAGTTGTCAATGCAGTTCTGCATTTCTCAAAGTAGATCTCCCTAAGAGAAACCCTGACACTCTTGAAATCAGAACTCGTGAAAAATTTCTAACTTGACCAGGAAAAACTAAGTCTTTGCTTATGTGAAGCATATGACTTTATCCCAGTGACAAGTTTAAATGGCCATGCTGCAGCTCTATTTCCTTCCTCTCAATTCAAATCAAGATCTCTACAGGAAGTCAAAACACAGTCTTTCAAAACTATCATATGTCACAGAATTGCTCACCTTTCCAATTTTTCAATGGATGTGTACAGCAAGAAATACTATATCGTACATCATGGTACATATGAAAATTCTAATATGTTCTACTGACAAATCTTAACCAAAAACTATCAAAGTTTCATTATCCCATGTTTCATTATGAGGACATCTGCAAGATCAGTGCAAAAATTGTTCCCACTTCTTGGGATGACTTATAACAGGCAGATGAAATCTGATGATCAAGAAAGATTCACTCAGTCTGTGCTTGCAGGCTAGCCTGGCATAGAATGAAATACGGAATCTGTTCTGAAACTCCAGAGTCTCCAAGAGAAAATCTGAGAGGCTTTGCAATGCTCCACAACCCATCCATCTCTGTGTCCTTGTCCTCATCAGTAAAGTGTTCCCAGGAAACTACCCATGGAAGAGACAGAGATATAAACTGGTTATATAGCCCAAATTTTTATTACTGCTGCTAACAAAAATTTACACAGATCTAAGCCCTTCTCCTATCCTCACATTTTTCCATGACTGTTCATTACAGACCCCATGGGATGGATGCTGAATGAAATCCAGAGGTCCCTGAAATCTACCCTAAAAATGTCCATGGTGTCCTTATAAACAATGTACATTTGCAGTCAGTCAAAAAGCCCAAACAGGAAGCTGAAGATGTCCCAGGGACTTGCAAGAACTTTTGGTCATCTTTACAGCTACAAGACAGAACAACCAAAAGCTTTGCTACACGTTGTGGCAGATACAGATGACCAGAATGCAAGCATCTACTACTGCTCCCTCCCTGCAACTCAGTTAACCCAAAGGCACTTGAATCAATAGCAGAAGGTGCACCACTCAGAAGGTGCTTTCTTGACCAAGTATGATGCAGCCAAGCACTCCTCTTCAGCCAAGTTCTTCGGGGTGGTCAAGAAGTTTCCTGCATCCATTGAGGAACAGTAAACTCACATACAAACAACTTCTATGCACGGAGATGCTGTTCACATTTCATGCCTAATAACAGGTGTATCTTTTTCTTTACAATCCAAGAATAAATAGATGCACAAAATAAAACATGTATGTCCCTCTTCGTAAATATAGGTCAAAACATTATGTCAGTCAAGTCTTGTCCTGTAATACAGGAAATATGAGCCTTCCCAGAAAATGGTGTCATGCATATCTCTAGTATTGAATATCTCAAGTGAGATGAAGTTACTTTTATTCTCCACACAAAAGTGGGTGCAGTAAAATACATGAATTGCCAGCACTTTTGTGTTTTGAATAGCAGGTGAAGTGTAAAGAAAAGGCTCCAGCTGTTTCTTATTTTGAATTCCTCCTTGGTGCAAACACCATGAGTAAATACTGGAACAGGAAAAGTTAAAATTCTAAGTGTTACACTCAAACAGAAAAGAATTAAAACTCTTTTTTGTTGGTGTGCTATGCAGTTCTGCAACACTGATTTTATTCACACATAGTGCACAGCTGTTTATTGAGTCTGACCCTTGAGGGGACGCCAAAGAAACATTGGAAATGAAAACACTCAGAAAAAGACAGTTTTCTTTTCCTGTTTATTTGACAGATGTTTCATGTTTAAAACAAAAATCAGGAATAAAAGAAGGAAGTATCTCTTATCTAACACTGACTTGCAAATCATTGTTTCAAATATTAGCATAATTATTTCAATATTTCTGATGTTTTCCCCATCTCATTCTCCAGAACAGTTGATTTCACCAAAAATTAAAATAGTAAAGAAGTTACTGTGTTTATTGGTCAGGAGACTAAAGTAAAACTAAGCAATGCTATCTTTTATTAGAATGATTTAGTAACCAGACCATCTCACTTTTTTCTACTGCCTTAAAATGCTACTATAACCAGCCTTAAATATGTCACTCCTATTCTCTTTGATTGCTTTGTCAGAAGAAGAAATATAAAATACATAATGGATTCAAATAAAGAGCTAGAAATGCAATGAGCACATTTAAATCCCTGCAGATCCAATTCTGAGGGTAGGGAGGATGACTGGGAAGCTGTTGCCTGAGTACTTTTAGCTAGACTCCTGCAGAACCTCCTTTACGTAATATAATGCTTCTTGAATCAAACAGTATTTTTATATACCACTCCTGGAATATAAAAATTTAAATAAAAATATAAGCCATCATTTTGCACTGGAACTTTTCTTTAAATTAATAATACTGAAGACAATAAATATACAAAATATTATGTCTTCAACTCTCCTTTCTCCCTAAGTGCCTCTAACCTGCCAGTGGCAAGACCGGCACAGCTGAAACCCATTTCCACAGCCATCAATTCTGTATTCAGTGCTGGGCAATTCATCACAACAAAAGAAAGGGAAATTCTATCAACTTGAAATGGCAGATGTCTGGACTTAAGAGACTCTTGGAGGGATTCAGATTTAACAACTCCTTTAGTTTACTTTATATTGCTATAGACTCAGTTGTAGTATGCATGTAAAAACATGAAATTCTAAGTCTTTGGGGAAAGAGACATGAGTGATCTAGTAAACTGAGAAAAGAGAAATGTTCTTTTCCTGAAGGACAGCATGATAAAATCATAAACTACTGTGAGAATGCTACCAGCAAAACCTTTGTTTGAACCTCCAGAAGGTTTAAAAAGCCAGGTCAAGGGAACTTGACAGAACACAGAATCCAAGACATAACCAGAGACAGAGCTGTCAAGAGCTCTGAAGACAGTTCATACTCTGTTGTTTAAAGGAAGAGCCAGTGAAAGATCTGAATGATGAATCAACTTCATATATCAGAAAAGCCATTTCTAGATTTTATTAAGCACATTAATTTAAGTACGCTGAATAAATATTATTCCTTTCCAACAGGATGGTCACAGGATTGGTATGAAAAGTGCAGATCTGAATTTTTGAAAAAATAATTGGAATATCCAGTTCAGAGTTAGTGAGAAATGTTTCCCAATGTGTTAGCTTCCAGACTACTGCACCAAGACAAAAGGGTACAGGTTTTTCTTCCTCCTTTTTAAGCCATCTAAGCTGGAGGTCAAATGTTTGGATAAAAGTAAGTCTATGCAAAATTGCCTTTTCTTCTATGCAGACTATCTTTCTCCTATTACATTATTTCAGAGTTTTATGTTAAAAGCTATAATGCTCTTAATCTTCTCTTCTGTGGTATCTACAGGAACAAGGACAATGGCAGAAACCTTCAGCCTGAATAGTTCAGCAGCTTAGACCAGCACATGCATTGATCGAATGCAAATAATGTCCACGACAGTCTATGTTATTCTGATTTATTTCAACAAATCTCAAAAGCTGTATTTTTTAAAAAATAATCTCAATAAGAGGTTTAATATTTTGCTGTAATTAATGCTCCTCTCTGGCTTAAGTATAATGTCAAATCATTTGAAAAAGCTCTACCAACCTCAATGCCCTTTAAAGAATCTGCTGAAAGTCTTTTCCTCTGAAATACACAGAAGAAAATAGTGTATATTTTAAAAGAAAGCAAAAGAGCCATTAAAATCTGCAGATTATATAACAGTTCCCTTTTATAAATCAAATCCATTATTAGAAAGTTGAAAACTCACCTTGAAGAACTGTGGATTGCATTGTCATAGAAGGTCTAATGTGCATAAGAAAATTAATCCTACGGATGTGAGCACAAGGTTTCCTCCACTATCACTGGCACCAAAAGAACTGCTTCTCACATACAATAGTATGAGGGGCACAAGGTAATTCTCAGATCTTACTTTGAGGGGTAGATTCTCCTCTTTTAAACAATGTTGGGTGAATTATGTTTTACTGCATAAGTGGTCCACTACAAGATACTGATGAAGCAAAACAAAAGCAGAAGAAACTGCCATTATAGTGTTACATATCACTTGTGTACAAACAGCACTAAAATACAGGGGTTTACCATGAATTATGTAGCTCTATTTCCATTTCAAAACTCTTTGGGTTTTTTTTTAATGATTCATAACTAACTTATTAGAAAGCCAGACTGCCAAGCACCAATGACCATCAGTAGCTGGAAGTCTAAAAAGGCCAATTCATGATTCTATGAGAATAAAACGAAAGATGTACATTTTTAATGACAAATGGTACATTAGCCATACTGAATGCCACATGACAACTTCAAATTAAGGTGAAAGGCCCTTCCATTATTTGTTCTGTATCTCAAGTAAAAAAAAATCAGAAGATTGATATGGATAATAGAGAAACAAGTTCGTAGTTCTGTACTGAAAACTGAAATTTCACCCAGACGTAGCTGGCCTAAGGCCCTCCAGCTCTTTTCACAGCATTCAAGACACAAATGTGACCTGACATAATATTTAGATGCAGCAGTAACCTTAGTAGAACTCCTGGGTAACTATTCCCAGCAGGTACCCATTCCCAGCTTTATAAGGAACTGCAGGTTTCATACCAAATAAAAATGTGTAGCAAATTCCTTAACTGCCCAGCTGCCATGAGCTGGAAATCTAACTACTTGACCATAAAAGTCCTTCAGGATCTTTAAAACTGATTTTTCTATTTGTTTATTTAATTTTAATTTCCTATCTTTTGAGGTACTGATATTTACCATTTTTCTACGAGAGCATCTCCTTCCATTCCACAATTCCCATTCACTGCCCCAAATACTGTGTTTGCTCCCAGACCCAAATCGGGTTCCACTGGCCCTGGATTAAGCCTTAACCCCTTTTATTCTTTCTTCCAAATGAAGAGTCTTCAAATGTATCCACTCATTTGACATACCAGAATAAGCAACAGGGCTGGCAAACTCTTCTTTTGCCCAAAGCCCTTCATGATGAAAATCAACAAGCACATTAAAGTGTACAATAGCAGAATACTGTTGCAACCCCTATGAGAGCTTTCTGCTCATTTCCACTGCACCCTCATTTCTCACCTGCCTGCAGCTTTCATCATTGTCACCCAATACTCTCACACATGGCCTTTTAAACCATGTCTATATGGATTTTTTACCCATCCAAGATCAGCTCACCATTTTTTTTTTTTTTTGGCTAAGCTTCTGCACAAACTAAATTATCTGATTCACAGTTTCAGCCTTTAATTCCCTTTATTCACTTACAACTCAGCACACACACTCACTTACTTATCATCCCTTTATGACTAACAAGTCTGTAGCTGAAAAATGGTATTATTGCTGATCAGAGAGGAACAGAATTGGTTTTATGTTTTCTCCTCTATTATTGAAATTCTGCAGCCAGACTAGTTAGATTGCATCTTCACCTCTATCTGCATCACCTTCATTACATAAAAATCCAAAGGAAGATGATGGCACTACAATTTAACATTATTTTCCTCCATATAAATAAATAGCTAGCCTGGAAAACCAATTTCCTCCATAAATGTAAAGATTATTATAGATGATATTGCCTATTAGTATTTGCACTTAGGGACTCTGACTCACAGAAAAGCATGCAATTATGTCTTTGTTATTAACCATGCTATACAAAGAAAAATATTATTTAAACCTGCTGCAAATTCTAAAGGCAAAAGAGTTTTCATAACTAGGTCATTTTTAATGACAATTCGAGATTGGTCAATTCTCTGTCATTTGAAAAGGAAAATCAAGCAGATGGAACAGATTTAACAAATTTTATCATTTCATGAAACAATTCAGCATTGTGTTGCTAAAATCTTTGCTTCACTTTTTCCAAATAATTAAGATTTTGTGTCCTCAGATCAGTTAGGGAAACTTTTCATTGCAAGGATTATCTACCATATGACCTGAAAAATAAATGGGATTATTTCATTTTTTTGTGCAGATGGTTTCTTATGCTGGTATCTCCTTTTGTCTTTTGCAGCTTCAGTTTAGGAAAAGTTAATGCAAAGTCTCCACCTCGTGGCCAATTATATTCACAGACTCACAGATTCAATCGGGTTGGAAGGAACAGTCAAAGGTCATCTTGACCAACCCACCTGCAGTCAGCAGGGACACTTCCAATTAGAACAGGCTGCCTGGGCCACATCAAGTCTCAATCACATCCCTAGGCAACCTTTTCCAGTATTGTACCACTCTCACTGTAAAGTACGGCCAAACTAAATCTACCCTGCTCCTTTTCATCCTATGCCTACAAGGCCTTCTAAAATAGTCTCTTCCCAGTCTTCATGTAGGATCCCTTCAGATACTGGAATGGACCTATAAGGTCTCCCAGAGCCTTCTCTCCTCCAGGCTGAAAAGCCCCAGTTCTTTCAGCCTGTCTTCACAGCAAAGGTGCTCCAGACCTGTGATCATCTTGGTAGCACTCTTCTGGACCCGCTCCAACAGGTCCCTGTCTCTCTTGCGTTGGGAGCCCCTGAGCTAGACACAGTACTCTAGGTGAGGTCTCACCAGAGCAGAGCAGAGTGGCAGAACCACCTCTTTCAAGACCGTATTAGTCAGTTATGATAAACACAATCCCTAAGAAGCCCAGGCAGGTGGAGAAAAAAGTGGGGATGAGTTTGACTGAAAACCCCTATGACTATTTCTCATCAGAACTATCAGGCAGTTTTAGAGATAAGGAATGGAACACCTTCTGAGTTAAAGGAAACTGAGCAAACAGAAATGTAATTAGAGGAAGAAGACAGCTAGTCAAAGAACACAGTTCATTGTGCTGGGTTGACCCTGTCTGGAAGCCAGGTGCTCTCCAAAGCTGCTCTACCATTCCCCCCTCATCTGGACATGGAAGAGAAAATATAAAAGGCTTGTGGGTCGAGACATGAACAGGAAGATAACTCACTAATTACTGTTGTGGGCAAAACAGGGCTTGGGGAAAATTAATTTCATTACTAATCAGAGTAAGACAATGAGAAGTAAAACACCTTCCACCCAGGGATTGGACTGCTCTAGCCTGCATCCCCCACTGGGCCACAAGTCCTACCAGCAAACCACCTCCAGCATAGGCTCCCCTGCAGGCTTCCCACAGGGTCACAGCCTCCTTTGGGCATCTACCTGCTCTGGCATGGGGTCACCCACAGGCTGCAGGTGGATATATGCTCCCCCTTTAACCTCTGGGCACTATGGTCTTCACCACAGGCTGCAGAGGAATCTCTGCCCTGGCACCTGAATCAGCTTCTCCCCTTTTCTTCAATGACCTTGTGTCTGCAGAGTTCTCTCACTCCTCTCTCCCCTCCATGTGCAACTACTGTTGCACAGGTACTCCAGAGGTGCTGCCAGTGGCAGATCTGTCTTGGAGCTGGCACTGGCTCTATTAGACACAGGGGAAGCCTTGGGAAGCCACTTCTACAGCCCCACCACTACCCAAACTTTGACACACACATGCAGTATCACTGGCAGTGGTGAAATTTAATCACAGTTTTTAAAAAACCTGTTTTGTGCATTTGCCATGCATGATGGTTGAATGGTCACTTAGCAGTGCTGCAGTGGATAACAATGTAACATCTGATGATGAGGATATTTCTGTAACATTGAACCTGTCTAATTATTGGCAAAAAAAAAAATAATTGTCAGTAAAATTTTTGGCAATTATAGTAATTGTTTAGACATACAGAAACAATAGTTTTTTTGGTTTTGTTTTTTTCTTGATGAAAGTATTGCAACTATATTGCAAGGGTAATGCAAACACTACATAAATATGTTTCAAACAAAAACTTGTTTTCCCCTCTCTCTAAATCTCCCTTGAAATGTTATTGTGCATGATCCAGCTCTTCATTAATCTTCTGTTTTGAGCATGTCTGGTCAGCTAAGCCCATCACAATTACAACTGTTCATTGATTTTGACACAAACAAAAATAATAGCATGTCATAATCACCAGGACAGCTTTGAATCTAATGATCCAAAATTAAATGTATGTCTACACTCCCTTTGGCATCAGCTATCAAATTGTAACTTGTTGGAGTAGTTACTGTGGATTCAAACTGTAGAACTGTAAACTTACAGGCCACTGGTCCTTCAGCAATTTTAAGAGTTTGCACTCAGATGAAATATTTGCCCAAAAAAGCCCAGATAGAATGCTATAAAGACTAGTAATTTTTTATTTTTATTTTTTAATAGGAAATCTTTCCTAAAGCCACTGTAGAAGAAACTGTCTCCTCTCAGGGAAGTGAGCAATTGTCAAGGGTCAGGGCTGCACCAGTCACTAAACAAGTGATAGACACTTTCTGTTAACATTTCTCCCTTCCCAACAGGAAAGAGAAAGGGATTATATTTTAAAAAAACCCAAAACTGTATTGAACCTAACCCTGATGGCAATTAGTCACTATCACCCCTGATGCTGTGACAGAAGTCCTAGACTGGACTCAGCAGCAGATGGGAACCAGATTCAGGAACGGGATTCTGGAATTCCGGAACTCATGCATCAGGATTGAAGGCAGAATGAACAAATTCATCCTTGGATACCAACAACTGAAGAAGAGAGGCTCTTGTGATCCCTCAGTTTTATACTATAGCTACACCTTGCTGTTCAGTTTAGGGTCATCTAATCTGTCCACCCTTCCCCAAAGATGTGGCCTGTACTCCCAGTGCAGTATAAAGATTTAGCAGTGACTGATGTTTTCATGGGAATGGGACAGAGAACATCTGTGAAGTTACTCCTGATGTTGTAGTAAAAAAGCTATTACTTGTACTCATGTTCAGTGTGATCAATACAAAGAGCTATAAACTCCTACTACGGAAAAAAAAATCATTAAAAAAAATCACACAGAAGTATTGTAGAAAGAGGAGAATCTACAAAACATTCCCATGTAAGAACAAACAAGAGCTTTCCAGATGCACCACACCACAGAATAAAATATTTCAGAAGAACTACCTCTGAGGTCATATCCTTCAGCCTTACAAGAAACAGCCCAAGCTTACTCCCTTCAGGCACCTCATCTAATTTAGTTTTAAATAAGTCACATAATGAGGCTTCTACAGCTTCCTCTGGGAAGTTATTCTACAGTCCAATAGAAGTCATTTTCAGAAAGTTAAAATTATTTTTAATTTTCTCTGATCACTTCTAGTTTTATATATATATATATATAAGCTTTTTTGAAAAACTGTAAATAGCAATTTCTCTTTGTAAAAAAGTAACCCTTGCCATCATTAAGACTCCTAATTTCAAGAAGGCTTTCTTTTGCAAATTAATTTATTTCTCTTAGAAGGTTGCAAATAAAAACCTGAGTAAAAATTCTTCTTGCTTGTAGCTATAGTAATGTTTTAAGATATCCTACAAATGCAGGCCATTCCAAAATTAGGGTTACCAGTACCATGGATTTAGGCGAGAGTCCACTCCCTGAAATCAAAAACCTCCTTTCTGAAATATACTTGGAATAGAAGAGTAAGAGGGAAGTGGGCAAAAAATCACCATAATTTCTTACTGCCAGGATTAACAAAATTACCTACCTGCTTATTAATATGCCCTTTTAGCTCAGCCAAATTTACACTCCTAGTCATATATACCCACACAGGGCACTTGCTGGGAAAAAGCTGTTACACCAGAAAATGTGTATAGAGTTGTTTCACCCCAGGCATCTGTCTCTTGGACTTCCGTGTCCAGTTTGCTCAAAAATGTTCCCTAATTCACTCTTCCTAATCCACCCTCAAATAAGAAAATGTCAGTTCTCAGTAGAAACAAAACAAAATACCAGCATTAAGTTTAACTTTTCTATCAATACATTAAATTATTTCTGAAAAAAACTAACAGCACGAATTACAGTGCATGGACTAAAGGTAATGAAATCCTAGAGCAAGCATTATGCAGAATTGTACTGTCCAGGTTCAAACTTACTGCTGTACCTGCAGGCACCTGCAATCACCAGATGCCTCCCTGTCTGATTTCCTGATTCCACAGGCACCAGGAACTGTGCTCCTGAGCACACCCTGAGCTACTTCAGTCTTAATACATCAGGGCTTATCTCTCACATAAACCCACTTCGAATCCAAGCGCAGCCTTTTATCAGCCTACATCTTTTAGGGTGTATGAATCCAAAAAAAGCAGATGTTCTTAGTTTCTAGCCCTTAGGGGTCCCCAGTTATGAAAAGGCTACTCTGAGAGACTATATAAATCATGGGGCAATGTTACCAGCTTTTTTGGTTTTTTGTTTATGAGTTGCCAGAGAAGACAACAGCAAATACTTAATACTAAACAGGTTAATGGTTAAGTCATTCACCTAGAAAATGAGAGATGTTTACAACTTGAGAAAGTAAAAAAAAATTCCTGCCATCACCAAGCTATAACTGCACTAGGAACCTTTTCATTCCCTCCTCTTGAAACTGTTCTACTGTGGATGAAACAGTGGACAAGTCACTGAAGCAAGATTTTAGAACACATATCCTAATCCCTCTTGTTCTGTACCCTAATAATTAGGCTGCAAAATTGTACTATTTCCTCGTTAGCACAAGGAATCCCAAGTGCCTTACTGCACTGTTGCAAGGCCTTGGAAAGAAGGGAAACAGTTTTCTCAAAATGCCATACAGCCTGTACATGCTTTCCCTCGGTTGTGGCTATGGTTTAGTAGAAACTTTTTCCTGGAATTCCTAAAGCTGAGCAAGTGATTTAAACAGTGTACAGTGTATGAAAAAATCAGCATTATGTTCTGAAGTGGTGGATTTGTTTTATGAATTAACTATAGATATTTCTAAATCCCACATTGAAGGCAAGACAATTCTCCATACAATCTACAGGAAGCCTTTGCATTCCCCACTGGAAAGCCAGTGATTGTATGTGTCCCAAGTCCTTTGCTGGATCTAGTGCCATAAACGTTTTGTAGGGAATTACTTCTCTTTAAATCAGGCACACAAAGTTTCAGCCAGCTTTCCAGGATGACTATCAGAGCAAACTCGACAGCCCACACTACAGCACAAGGCAGATGTTTCAGCATAAGCTCTAAACGTCTCATAAGTCTGAAAGTAAAAACGTATAAACCATAAATATCGAGTACAGGTACCCTTCTTTAGTCAACTTACGTAGCAGGTATGTTCTCCCATCCACTCACTTACAGCCCAATAGCTCCTCCTAAAATTAGAATCCTTATTTGCCTCATGCTCTTATGTGCTTTATCCTTTAAAACACAAAAGGAGGATACACTCTTTTATGAAGTACACAGGTGTATTCAATCTAAGTGAAGAAAATGCAAAGTTAATTCTCTATTTCAGACCAAGACTGTTTGGGTGGGTTTTTTTCCTCTTATTTCTGTTTTCTTTTCTTTTAGGTCTGTGCTTTAATGCCAGAGCTATCAGTCATGTGATCGCGCTTGATGAAGGTGTCCTGCAGAAAAGGACTCAAGATTAATGAGGGAAAATAAGAGGTGTAAAATGCAGGGAACATGATTAGATGACAAAAGTCTGCAAGTCTGCTCCCAAAGTTGTTTAATCAGGAGATGTTTCATATAAAAATGTTTAACAATTCCTTGGAGGAGAAATTGGAGCATAGGTTTCCCCATGCCCAAGAAACTGACTTGACCCCTGTGGCTAGAAAAAGAAATATATCACAGCTCTCTAATACTTTTTGTACAGTAAAACAGCTTCAAGGGGACAAGTACCAATCTTATACCTTGAAGGTGGGAAATGAGTGAGAGATGAAGGCCTGAACCCTTGGAGGCAGAAGGGGGAATACTGGCTTAATGCAAAACTAAGTGAAATTCCACATTATATTGAATGTCAGATCACAGATCAGTGGCTCCATGGCTTAAAAGAAAATTAACATAATTAAATAGCTTGATCCTATATCATGTGCTAAGTTCAAACTCCTAAGAAATCAGGGTGATTAAATGATAAAGAATTAATCAGAATCAAAGTCTGTCAAATAAGAGTCTTCTCTCTTAACACCTTAGTATTCATTTAAAGTACAAAAAAATTTCACAGACCTAAGTCTATTTATAGTTCAGCGGCATGCAACTGAATTCCTAATGTTCAAACTCAATGAAAATTATTCTGCAGTCACAGTTTTAATTCCTCCAATATGCAGACCTAGGTGTGACAATCATAGAAACATTCTTATTAAATCTAGAGGAATCAAGAAAGCTATCCCTAAAGTCAGTTCAGAGCTGAACATTTGCATGATTTTTTTTTTCCACAGTGTTAATTATATTAAAAAAAAATATTATTCTGGAAGATAAAAAGAAAAAAACCTGTGATTTTCAAATGTAACTAAATAATAGATGCTTATTGAGCATTAATGGGAATGTACATTTCTGAGTGCTTTTGAATACCTAATCTGCAAATACAGTATCTACTGCCACCAAACTTCTGCTTACATGAAGCCTGCCCTAAAATAGTATCCTCAAACACTGTCTACAGGCTACTCTGCTTATTCTGACGTTTCATCTTTTCTCAGAACAAAAGCAGAAAGATCATCACTTAAAGGAAATAAAGGGGTAAGTACCCTGCAAACACCTGCCCACAGCCATGCCTGATGCGCAAAGCCACCAGGTGTCAGTGCAGCTCTAACAATGCCTCAGAAGCAGGCGAGCTTCTCAGCTTTTAAAAGCAGCATTTGATGATGTTTCCACTCTCACCATTCATGCTCCCTTTGAAGTAATTCAGCAAAGTCGTGCTTTGTGGGAGCCACTGAACTCAATTGTTTATTTTTGTTACCTATTTCAGTTCTGATATTTAAATGCATCTCAAACTAACTTGGGGCAGAAGATGACAATTTTAGAAATGCCTCTTTTGGCTGAGCTGCTTGATAGCTTCCCCTGCATATGAGGAAGATACATAGGATCTTTTCATGGTGAGAAACCCCAACTGATACGTGGTCTTCTAACTGCTGTTTGCCAAAGTGATGGGGAGACTAAGTAGAAAACTATGAAATGACCATATTGCAAGCCGTTTTCCTGTATCTCTAATATAGGTGCATGTGTGTGTGTCTACACTTCAAGTATAAAGACCTTAGATCACAATGTTAAAAACTTCAAGTCAAAATGAGTGAGGTTTGGTTAGTATTCAAAATATATTCTCAGTAAAAAAAAAGAATTGGAGTTCTGAAATTTATTGCTATATTGTACTTTGTTCAGCCAGTGTTTCTTATCTGTGGTATTGGTTAGCAATGGTGGCAAAATTCTGATTTAGCATAGACTAGAGAAAGAATAGACTGTATTCCCTTCTGAAGGAGCAGCAAAAGAGAGTTTCTTGACTTTTAAATACAGAAGCCATTAATCTTTTGTGGGGGTTAGAAAGCAGGCAAATCATCTTGTGCAGCACTGTCACTATTAGGTGGGAGTCTTGAAATACTACACCCTGGTTAGAGCCTATCACATTCAAGCTGTTACTATTCTTTGATCAGGAACAGAGTCACAAGGCATGTCCAGAAGTTACCATGGCTAGTGACATTAACTTAATTTCCCATAACTCGAGTCTCATGCCTTACTGCAATTGTTGCTGGTTTTAATCGCATCAACTAGCTTGTTGGCATAGATGCTCTTTTATCACTATGCCAGGTGGACCCTGTCTCTGCCCAGCAGTTCTCAATTTTCAAAAGAAGGTTCCTGCTGTCATAGAAGCAAAATATTTGATAAGGTCAGCTGTGTAACCAGGTATTAGTGCACAAGACCAAAGTGCTCCTCTTTTAGTCTCTTCTCTCCCATCATGAGGACTGTCACCTGGATCACCAGATACAAGCAAAAGGTCCTGGCAGACAATGAAGATTGTTAACGAGGCTTTTGGTGGGAACTGGGATGGTGGTGAAAATTGTTTAGGATTATAAAAACCTTCAAAATATTCAGAATTACTTAGGCAAGTTACAAAAGATAAGCATTTTATTGCTCATAACAAAAAGGCAGATTACTGAATACATCAGCATACATGGGAACATCTTTCATTCCAAACAGATGCAACTGGTTCTCTATAAAGTAACGGATGACACAGTATAAACAAATTCAGAAATACACTTTGGAAATACAACCAAATGAAAGCTACTAGTTTCCAATGAACTTTTACCAAATCAAACTGCTCAGAACTATGTTTGCCAAAGAATAAATACAACCCCTCACACTAAATTTCCATATCCTAAATCACCATTTCTTTCAACTAGATTACATTGCTTCTAGTAGGAGATTCACTCTAAGTCACTTTTACTTTTCTTATTAGCACAATGCTGAAAGAAACCAACTTCTTCACAATATTGTCCATCTTTTGCAACTTTTCTTACAGTGCTATATGAAATCAGATGCTTTATTACTGATGTTCCAGAAGCCACTTTACCAGACTTAGTTGAAACTTCATCACAGATAGTACTGCTTCAGATACCGATACAGATACAGTACTTCAGATACTGTTTCACTTCTTTTTTTCCTGTCAGTAAAATGACAGAGAAGTCAAGAAAGAGTTTCTGTCACAATTATAATCTGGTTAACAAAAGGAAGGACTGAAACTATAATCTGGACACTTAGGCTGCAAATCGGGTTTTCATATTATTCTGAAGGGCGGAATGAGACAGCACCTAATTTTAGGGCAGACGGCATGGCCAGCAGCAATTAAATCATGAGCTACACTGTACTCCTCATACAGAACATCCACCTCTAATTTCATTCCAGGGCCACAGTGTTTAAAATGAATTATCAGACCCGGTTTACTAAGAAGCCTGTGAAACAGCACCTTAGCTTCATCACTCCAGCATTCCCCTGTGGCAGGAACTACACCATGTAAAGAGCAAGGGTGTGCTAAGTGTGGTAAGTAAGACAGACTGTCCGGAATAACTTTAAGTTTATGGATATCAGAGTAAGGGATACTCTTCAGAAAGCCATAATCAATAAATTTAAGAACAATAGACTGACTTGTTACTTCACTAATTTCTGCCCTGTTCCACCCTGCTTCCAGTCCAAATTTGATCAAGCAGCTAGTACCGGGAGATACAAGGTCATTTGGCAAAGCTGGCAAATTGTCTGGAAGGTCAGAGAGCAACAAAGACAAGTTTTGCATTACATTAAATAAGATTTCAAACTGGATGCAAAAGTTTGAAGGATCAGTAACTGCAGTTGGAAAACCAGGATGCCTTCTGTCATTGTGCAGTAGCATCCACACGATTGAATTTATCTTGAATGATGGATTAAACTCCTTACAGTCCGTATTACTGGATTTTTCTGGTTCAATAGTCTGAAAGTCACTTAAGAGCTGGTTCAAATACTCCTTAAGCAGAATTTCCTCTATTAAAATATCTACTTCCCAGATATGAGAGGATTCCAAGTACCTCAAAAACAAGATCCTTATTTCACAATTCTGGAGCGCATTCACCACATGAACAAACTGAATTTTCTTCAGGTTTTTAAACCAAACCCATTTGCAAAACACAGCTTGTTTAGGAATATTTTTTATCTCCTTGCTGAGCATCTTTGCATTATTTAAGCACACCATCTCACAGTTTCCATAATCCACTAAAAAAACTAGCATTAACTTCTCCCTGATAAATGTCTTCAGGACTTTTGTTCGGTACCACTTCAAGTCCATTTCCGATTTTGTCATGCATTCCAACCCTTCTTTGATGTCATCCACTCTAAGACAATCACTTCTTTGTGCTTCTTCAATAAGCATCACATTTAACTCCTGTAGTATCTGCAAATTCCTATGTAACTGTATATGAAATTCTCCACTTTCTGAAATACTGGTTACTTTTGCTCCTTCTACCTGCCCAGAATTTATATCCTGAGGAAAGCCACTTAAGGGCATTTTGGACGCAGTTTTCATCTCAATAAGCTCTGTTTTACTCCAACCACCTAACACATTCCTACACTCCCTAATTTGAGGATTACCATTTTTAATTAGAATTTGTTTGGGCCAATTTTTCTGATTATGCATTGGTGTGTCTTGCCACCTTGTCCTGCCTTTTTTCTGCAGGTCATCAGATACAGACTTTCCATCACAATATACATCTATTTCCAAACATTCTATATGTTGCTGTAAGAACTTGCCAGTCACTGTCTTGTTACTCATTTTCCTTCCAACTACTTCCTTTGAATTCAAAGCAGGATGACAGAGTGAGTGAGAATCAGGCTTTCCAACTGGAGATTCCTCTCTGTGCCCCAGTAGAACATTGACAGTATTTCTAAAACATGGTTCTTCACTGTTCTGTAAAGTAAGTAGTTTTGAGAACCCACAACACAAATTTTGTGTACTAAGTGCAGTTTGCTTTTCACCTCCAAAATTCTGCTCAAAATTTGTCTCACAATACTTATACACTTGGGATTTCACTTCGGTTTTCAATTGGACTATTTCAGCTACATTCAATTCAACTACTTTAAGTTCTTTGTCATCTTTTCTGTGATGTATCACTATTTTGTTACTTCCAGTATGTTTTTCTGTATATTTCCTCAGTGGAAATTCTTCCAATATTTTTTCTTCAATTTTCTGACTTACACTGACCTGTCCATCATACAAGTCCACAACAAGCTGTCCATCTGATTCTTTGGATACAATTACAGCCTTCAGCAGTTTACCATGGAATGTTTTCTCAAACCATTTAGTAACTTTTGCTGGAATTTCTGTCTCTCTAAGACCTGACTGACAGCACTTAATAGCCTGCATGGGTGTGAATAGTAGGTCAGTGGCAATGTCAGGAATAGGTATCAACTGGTCTCTCTCTACCATACTCTTATTTCCAAAATCCACAAAGTTAGCACATAGATAGGATGTTGATTTCACAGGAAAAGCCAAAGCTCTATAGAAGAGACCATCTTCAAAATATCTGGCTACACATAACCGTGCACTGCTGGTATCGTATTTTGCATTCTTTGACATTTCACTTACGACATTAACCTTTTTCATCAAAGCCTCTATTGTTTCACTGTTTCGATTCAGCTGACAATAGAATTTTGACGGACTATATATGTGAGTTATATAAACCTCCTCTTCACTTCCAATTTTTATATTAAAAGATGAGTAGCAAAAACTGTACAAAGAACCCAAAGATGCAAGGTTTCTCAGATCAATAGAACCAGACTGCGTGAGACCACATTCTTCAAGGAATTCCTCAGCTGTAACAGAGGGAGTCTGTAAGTCAACAATATAGCATAAACAGTTGGGGCTCACACGAACAACAGCATAAATGATGCAAGTCAGTGGTCCCCTGGAGGCAGAAATTAAGTCTTCAAAATGTCTGCACACTTCTTCAGACCACTGAAATGACTTAGTCTGTAAGTGTGCATTTTTAAGTCCACACCAAAATGCTTGACTTTCCAGAGTTAGAAAATCTGGAATAACAGCTTGAAGATCTTTGAGATAAACTCTTTCTCGATAACCATAGTCTACAAAAACCACATCAGCTTCATCTGTGGATACTTGCTGCATAACAGTTGCTCTGTACCACTTCCCATCCTTGGCATATTTAACAACACAGGCAACCTGTCCACTTTTATAAGGACTGGTATGCTCTTTATAGTAAGTCTGAATTTGTTCCATTAAGTCATTTAGCTCTGGCAGTTTGCTTTGCAACTGACATGAAAAATCTGCTGGAGAAACAAAGCAAGAACATACCACTTCAAGAACTGCTCCTGGTTTAAAAACAAACTCTTTGTAAAATAATTTTTCCTCAGGTACCAATTTATGCCTTGTAGAGATATTACCTTTGCCAAAACAAGACAGTACAACAGGTTCTTTCAGCACTGAAGATATGCTTAATGTTTTTTGCTTCTGAAATACTTCTGTATTTCCAAGCATCTTCTTTTTATGAACATTAGATATGCTCTGTACATTTACCTTTTTTTTTTTGTATTTGTGGGTATTAAGATTTTGCCTTTTTTTCCTTAAATTTAGAACTGAATCTGGTGTCTCTCCCAAGAATTCAGCATATCCAGCTTGAACCATACGTTCAGCAACATTCACTTGCTGTAAACCATCCCTATATAATACATTAACAATATGCTTGCCATTTTCCTTTCCAATGACATGAAGCAGCAGAAGGTTCTTAAACACAATTTCTTTGAAGAAATCAATCGCCTTTTTAACCCACACATGATTAACAGGAAATATGTAAGCAAGCGTACAACACATAGCTAAAGCTGGTAAACGAGAAAACTCTGGAAGCAATGTTTTCACATTGTAACTGGGTACTCTATCTCTATTTCCAAAATCCAAAAAGTAAACAATAATGTTTACATGAAGCACTTCAATAACAACAGCTCGATAATAAAGCATATCTTTGCTATACCTGGCACAGCACAGAACTCCAGGTTTGGGGGTTTTAAGGGTCATTTCATCAGCTCCACATTGGGTATATGTGTCTGCAATATTTCTCATCAAAGCTTGAAATTCATTCAGATATTCACATCTTTGAATGAAGAAGTCAGACGGATTTATGACATGTACCACAGAAGCAGTATAGCAAGAACTCACTCGCATTTCAACTCTTCTGCAACAGTTTGACAAAGGAATACCCTGCTCAGGTAAGCGGTTTCCTACATGTTTATTTCCATTACAATTCTTAAGTGAACTGCACTGCTCACGACAGGGTTTGTTGCTTTCAGCAATACTTGTGATTTTTGTGTCTGAAAGAGAGACACATGGTACAGCTACCTCATCCAGGTTTTTTGGATGTTCAGCTTTAATTGCAAGTTTTTGATTTTGCAGTGTAATGTAATACAAGTGCTTAACATCACTGAATATGTCAATACGGACACAAACAGAAGTTTCTCTTACCAAAGCCTGTGTGAGTTCTTTCAGCTGAATTTTAATCACATTTTCATCTCGACTACTGAAGCAAGACAGTGAACATGGAAAGGAAGTCATCGGTAATGCCATGAACTCTGTTTTAAGTTTCTGAACACAACTAGATGGCACAACTTCAGTATTGCCAAAATCCATGAACCAGACTTCCATATAATCAGAGAAAACTTTTTTTATCACTCCCCTGTGCCATTGTCCAGTCTGCCTTTTGGCAGCACACAGTAGCCCTAAACTATCAACAGATTTTTTATCTTTGGTATTGATAGCTTCATAGTACAAATGCATAGCTCCTGTCAAATCTTTCAGCTCTTTCAGCCATTTCTGAATCTGACAGTAAAATCTGTTCTGGCTTATTTCAACAGTTATTTTTACATTTTCTTCACTGCCAACAGGTAGACGTGGAAAGAGATTATGTGGAACTAGCCAAAAATCTGTTGGTTTCTCAAAATTTCTGAAAGCAAGCAATCCTTTGACTGGATACTTCTGCTGCAACACCTGTGGCACTCTCTTACAAAGCATTTCTTGAGGAAATGCTCTTAACATATCCACAATAAGACAAAATGAATCTCCATCGATATGTTTTCCTAGCTTCAGTTCAACAATGTCACTAATGATCTTTGGCACTTCTAGAATAAACAGCTGGCATGACATAACAGTTTTCACATGACCTCTAATTTGTAATCCTACCAGAGATGAAAAGTAATTTACAGCTTTTGGATCCCACTTTTCTCCAAGAGGAAGTATGCTTGCAAAAACACCCAGAACCACCTTTGGAGGCAGCTGAAATAATTCATCACTAGCAGAAGCAAGATGTGTTTCTTCAACAATTAGTACTTGTCCAGTATCTATAAGATAAACCTCATAGCCATTCTTGCTCTTTTCCAGAACTCTTCCTCTATGCCATGTTCCTTCTGCATCTTCCACCAAACAAGATTCACCAATGTAAATATTACCCCTGACTTTGAACACACGATGTATTTCATTTTGTAGTATGTAATAGTCAAGTTCACATCCTGCCTTGTATTGACCCTGAAACACTACAACCAAAGATTCAGGATGGCATTCTACACCAGTTATCTTCAGATTTGTATTTACTCTGTTTGGTGAGAAAGTCAGAGAATCCATCCTGTCTGCAACGAAAAGAAGTAAGATCAGCCTAATAATTTTCCATAGTTTTTGTGAACTAATTCCATACATAAAATTTGTTCTCACAATGTTGTAATAAACACAATTACACTTATATAAAATGCATACCAAACATTGAACAATGTCTCATTTTATGCAAGTGGAATAACACTCCACAACTGTTTGTGAAGATACATTCAGGTAACGTCTGGGGTGGTGGGGGGAACAAAACCACACAACAAACCACCTTTAGACTTGCTCTTGTGGCTACAGACTATTTTTATCACTTGACAATGATTCATTATCATAAAGCCATTCCCAGAGTAACACACATAACAAAAGAGATGACACGGGGAAGACAACAGATAGAAGGTAGACAAAAGACAGAGGGTTAGACAAGCAGGGATGTTAAACAGGACAGGCCAGACAACCAGGAAGATAAATGTAACTCTTCTCAAACAAAAGAGTAGAAACCAATTGATGTAATTTATACAATCACTGCTCATCTCACAAAAGTTACTGGCATCCAGTAAATTTAACTGCAAATCACTCCAAAGGATATCCAATCCAGTTACTCATTGCACCAGACCTGGCACTTACAAGGAGAGTTTACCTGCAGACTTATTTCCAGCCTGTTTCTATCCTCCTTTTTGCTATGAGAAAGACCAAGGACTCTGCCTTTACTCATCCTGATTTTTCTGTGTACATCACTTCAAATCAGTGACATGTTATAGCTCTGTGTTTTACTGTTTACTTAACCTGGCTGTCTATACACTGTAATGTGTAGATGCAGCACACTGTAAGTTTTTATAATAACATATTATCTACCTCCAACATTCCTGTACTACTCATCAGCTAATGATGCTGCTAGGTGCTTTGTATTGTCTCAACACATCAATTTTGACAGTTGAAGTATCTTCAAACCCTTCAGATACTTCTCTGACCTTCATCTATATTCTGGTGTTCAAGATCACCTTCCAGTTTCATTCAGATTTGTCAGTGGCTCTATGATTTCACATCTTTTAAAAAGGCTGTGCGTGCCCATAACTTAATCAAGCAATTCTAAGAAATAAACTTCTGTTCTACCACAGCAATTAGAAACAGACAATATTTTTAAAATGCAAAGACATTGGCTATAAAAGATAGACTGGACAAAGCATATGCCTAATTGATTATTACCATTTCATAAACATGTTAATGTATAAAGGTAAAAGTGAAGTTTACAGCTGAAATTGAAAGTTATTAAAGCAAGATCTTCCTCAGCCTGTAAAAATAAAAATCTTCAACTGAAGTGGCATGATACGTACTCGTGACAAAAAAACTGAAGCAGTGAGCAGGTAAATATTGATCCTGATTATTCCAGTCCCACAAAACAAACAGCAAAAAAAAACCCTGCACTTAAACTGTAAATCTTACCAGAACATCTCAGGAGATGTTACACAAGAAAGAGGAAGGGTAGAGAATGAAGACTATGTGAGTTCTCAAAACCAAAACAAAGTCAAACAAAGAGCCCAAGCAACACCAAATGAAAACAAAACACTACCACCAAAAAACCCCACCAGCCATTCAAAAAAACCCCAAAATCTAAATAAAATCAGTCTGAGAGCCCTGGTTGCAGAAACACGTAAGAAATAAAACCCAATCTGCGCATTAACACTCACTTGCCTGTTCTCACAGCCCAAATAACAGCATTATGCTGACAAAACCACAACTGCACTATCTATTGAACAACCGGCTTTGCTTTTTACTCACCTATATACCAGTATGGATGGATTCATTCAGAACACACCTCAGCCCTCTTATCAATAGCTCAGCATCTCCACAAGGAAAAATGACAGAAAAAAAAAAATCATGAGGAAAGTATCTGTACATTACCTTCTTGTACCACTTCTCTACATTCTTCTCCTGCACAACAAATACAGGCTGGAAGAGGTCCTCATATCCAGTTTAATCTCCATACTACAATTAAAAAAACCCCACAGTATTATAAAACTGAAACCCTAAACTTAATGCCACAGTAAGCCCATTCTTCTTCACTGCAACTCAAAACGCACAATGGTCAGAACACCACACCGGCAATCTACCATCTACTTTTAAGCAAGGGTGGTTACACACCTGATTTTCGCTTGCAATGCTTCACCCATCAAAATCTACACTCTTATGGCGCATTACTACTATACAAATACTGCATAAGAAAAAGGCTTTAAATGCAACAAAACTCAGGACACATATGACATGTTTCTGCGCTGCTCTGCAAAGGAGCAGCTTTGACACGGGCTGTCACACGCCCCAGGAGGCACTCGCCAGAGCGAAGGAGGGGGCGGTCGGCCGGGCTCCTCTCGGCAGGGCGCGGACCGCGGGCAGGTGAAATCTGAAAACGAAGCCTGCCACCGCTCAGCAGCACTAGCCAGAAGCTCCCTTACCGCTCACAGGCGCAAAAACCGTCACTGCCAGAGCACGATTATTTCACACTAGCCCAAAAGCAACTAAAAAACACCGCAGCCGCGGCACCCTCCAGAGTCAAAAAAAAATGGCGTCGCGGAAAGCAGCTGTGACACGCGTGTGGACATGGCGCATGCGCTACTGCACCGCCGGGGACTTACGGGGAGGACAGGGTGTAAGGTTCGATGGAGAGGAAGGCCCCCCCCAGGGCCCAGTCAGTCGACACACGCAGCGACGACAGAGGTCCCGCCCCGGGCCCCGAGCAGGGCAGGGCGTTGCGGCGCAGCGGTTGGGGGTGGGGTCCTGCTGCTTTGCGCCGTGGTAACCTATGCTGGTCAGTTTTCCGTTTGGAGTTGTGCGCATTGTTTGTTTGTTTGTTTTAAGGATTCGTTTGTTTGTCTGCTTCGGTTTTATTGCCTTTTATAAATTTGTGCTTTGTATCTGGCTGTTATTTCTCAGATGGGCTCTTTATAAGAAAGGTGCCTCTGGGTCACTGAGTCTTCTCCAGCTATGAAAAGATGGTTTGCGAACTCTGACTCATTCCCTCTTACCAGAGAAAAATTCTCCACGGTGGGAGGAGAACATCTTAACACGGAGGAAAGAGATGACTCACTTGCTTTTGCATGCAAGTCTGAGTTTTCTGGGAGGATGGTCGTTGGGATTTTTTTAGGGAGAGGTGTTGGGCGATGTTTTGTGACGTTCTGGGTTTTTTTTTTTACAGCTAAAAACAATACAGAAAATAGATGTGAAGTACAGTCAAATAAATACCAACTTATGCTACCTGTTACCAGTTTAACTTTTTTGAATAAGTTCAGATGTGTCTAATGATTTCTAAGGATTTACTTTCTCATTTTTATGGTTGGAGTTACTGCATCATGATTCTACTTTGCAAAGTTAAAAAAAAAAAAAAAAGCAAACCTACTCTTGCAGTTCTTATAGATAATGGTTGTCTCAAAATACAGCTAGTGTATTGAAATTTGGACAGTGTATGTTTAAAGCAGAATCATAGCTACTTGAATTAACCCTAGAATTTACAGTCGTTGAATTTGCAGGCAAGCAGGAATACTTGCCTTGCTCAAGTATTTTTTGTAAGAACTACTCTGAACAAAGATTGTACCAGTCTATCACCAATACACGTTTAGCTTTATGTTTCTGGACCAAATGTCTAGTTTATTCTTGCATCTTTATGTTGGCCAACGTAAATCCACTACTAGCAAATCTGAAATACTGAATTTTGCCTGGTCTGATTATTTTTTTTAACAGAAAATAACAGTATACATACTCATTCTGAACTGTGAAGTTATGTACTTTTTTCCACAATGCAATGCAGAAATGTTCTCTGTGCTCCTTCTGTTCCCTAGTCTTCCCATGTTGTATTCAGAACATCTCCTCTTCCCCCTGCCCAGATAAGAGCAATATGCTTCAGGGTTTATACATACCTGCTTTTCTTTAGGTAACTCCTTCAGAAGGCCACAGAAGGTGTCTCAAGTACCTCTGAGAGACAACACAGACTTCAGGAATATCATAAAACCAGTTAATAAAATAGATAACTGTTCTACTTCTTTTTTAAGAGGGACAGCCTGTCATAACAAAGTACTTTGAAGTTATCTCTTACAGGGTTTGATTCAGTCATGGTATGTTGAAGTGGAAGAAGCAGAGGAATTTAGGCTCCGTGGCTTAAGTCAAACCCCCTCAAGCTTGAACCTTGTGCAAACCTAAAAATTCATGGGTGATGTGTGATGCCCAAAACAAGGTATTTTTATTGCATATAAACAAATTACTTTTCTAAAAGGCATTACAGCATTCCATGTAATAGTATTTGTCTTTGTCCTTTAAAATATATAGCTTTGACAGGGAAGATATATGTAACACCGAGGTACAGATTACAAGTTACTGGCAACAGCAGAAATACAGGACATTTCAAAGCTCTAAAAATTTGAGTGAAAGCACCTCCACCTAAGATAACTCTCACAATAAATGGATTTTTTTTTTCCAGTTTAGGAAAGCCCATATTTATTGTTTAAACAATTACATTAGAAATAATCATATCTTGCTATCAGCTTTCACTGAAAAAAACAGTGTCTCTTCAGAACCTTTCACAACACAAGATCGGCATAATATCTTTTTTGTTTGTTGGGCTCGTTGGTTCTTTTCGGGTCAGTCAAAAAGGTTTGCTGTAGTAGTCAACAAACTCGAAAAACAAGCGGGACTCAAACAAAACTTTGTGCACCTTTTACTATTTTATTCTGAAAAGTGTGTCCTCAATGTTCTTCGTTTGTGTTTCTGTTAATTTGAGTGATCGCCACTAGGTGGCAGGAGCAACCATAAGTTTAGCTGGATGCTTGAAAATGTGCTTCTATTGTGCCGGTAGAAAGGATCACGGGAGCGGTAGTTCAGACCTCGAGTGAATTAGGAGGGTGCATGTGCATGTTTAGTTTCACTAAAAGGATCATCACATTTATCACACTGTATGAAACCATTTTAAGTGTTTTCAGAAAGGCTGAACTAATTCTTGAAGTATTTTCAATCTGTTAACAGTACCTATTAATAAGCAGTTTAATTTCAAATGTTTTCCTAGATCACATATCAATCTTACCACTGCTATCTTTTTCACAATTATGATAATATCATCACTTATACTATCATCACTTATGTGAAATTAGGCATTAGCTTGTCAGCTTACATATGAAAGGAAAATGGTGACCTGGTCACAAGTGATGAGGAAAAGGCTCAGGTACTGAATAACTTCTTTACCTCAGTCTTCACTGCAAGGGCCTCTAGCCACACTCCTGATGTTATGGAAGTCAAAGCCAGGGACAGGGAGGAAGAACTGCCCATTGTAAGTGCAGATCAGGTTGGTGATCATCTGAAGAACCTGAAAGTGTTCAAGTCCATGGGACCCAACGGGATACACCCACGGGTACTGAGAGAACTGGCAGAGGAGGTTGCTAAAGCCCTCTCTATTATATTTCAAAAGTCATGGCAATCTGGGGAAGTCCCCACAGACTGGAAAAGGGGAAACATTGCCCCCATCTTCAAAAAGGTTAAGAAGGAGGAACCAGGGAACTCCAGGCCAGTCAGTCTCACCTCTGTGCCTGGAAAGATCATGGAGCAGATCCTCCTGGAGTCACTACTGGCTCAGAAGAATAGTGAAGAGGTGATTGGGAACAGTCAGCATGGCTTTGCCAAGGGCAAATCCTGCCTGACCAACCTGGTGGTCTTCTATGAGCAGGTGACAACATTAATAGATGAGGGGAGAGCAACTGATGTCATTTACCTGGACCTGAGCAAAGCCTTCGACACTGTCCTGCACCACATCCTGGTCTCCAAACTGGTGACACATGGGTTTGATGGGTGGACCACTAGATGGATAAGGAACTGGCTTGATGGCCGCACCCAAAGAGTGGCTGTCAATGGGTCCATGTCCCAGTGGAGGCCAGTGACAAGCGGAGTCCCTCAGGAATCAGTCCTGGGACCTGTCTTGTTCAACATCTTTGTGGGTGACATGGACAGTGGCATTGAGTGCACCCTCAGCAAGTTTGCTGATGACACCAAGCTGTGTGGTGCAGCAGACACGCTGGAGAGAAGGGAGGCCATCCAGAGGGACCTTGACAGGCTGGAGAGGTGGGCACAAGCCAACCTCATGAAGTTCAATAAGAGCAAGTGCAGGGTCCTGCATCTGGGTTGAGGCAATCCCAGGCACAAATCCAGGCTGGGCAGTGACTGGCTGGAAAGTAGCCCTGAGGAGAGAGACTTGGGGGTGCTGGTGGACAAAAAGCTCAACAGGAGCTCTCAATGTGCACTTGCAGCCTGCAAAGCCAATCAGATCCTGGGCTGCATCAGGAGAAGTGTGGCTAGCAGGTCGAGGGAGGTGATCCTCCCCCTCTACTCAGCCCTGGTGAGACCCCACCTGGAGGACTGTGTCCAGTTCTGGAGCCCCTATTACAAGAGGGATGTGGAGGTGCTGGAATGTGTCCAGAGAAGGGCCATGAGGATGATCAGAGGGCTGGAGCACCTCTCCTATGAGGACAGACTGAAGGAGTTGGGGCTGTTCAGTCTGCAGAAGAGAAGGCTCCCAGGTGACCTAATTGTGGCCTTCCAGTGTCTGAAGGGGGCCTACAGGAAGGCTGGGGAAGGACTTCTCAGGATGTCAGGTAGTGATAGGACTAGGGGGAATGGAATGAAGCTGGAGGTGGGGAGATTCAGGCTAGATGTGAGGAGGAGGTTCTTCACCATGAGAGTGGTGAAACCCTGGAATGAGTTGTCCAGGGAGGTGGTTGAGGCCCCATCCCTGGGGGTGTTTAAGAGCAGGCTGGATGAGACTGTGGCCAGGCTGATCTAGTGTGGGGTGTCCCTGTCCATGGCAGGGGGGTTGGAACTAGATCCTTGTGGTCCCTTCCAACCCTGAATGATACTATGAAACTATGAAAAAGCAGAGGGTAGAAACAGCTCTTAAAAAATTCTCTTGACAGTTGACAGTAGTTACTATTGCTTCTTAAAATACACAAATGCACATTGCACATTTTGGTGGCAATAAGTGTTAGAGAAGAGAGAAGATATGCCCATTTTACAGGTGAAAGAACTAATTGATATTTGTTAAACAGAGAGAAGATACAGAAGGTAGGATTTCTGTCAGTAAGACCCTCCTAGAACAGGTGAGCTGTGCCATACAGACTATGCTGTAACAGTACAGCTGTGCAGATACTCAGCCTTAGCACTTGAGACTGTGTTTCTCTGCAATTTGTATGGTGCTGTGTGGTAAGGCAACACCACTGTGCCATCTCAAACATCTGTTATGCAGAACTGTGTATAAGAAAATCCTACACTGCTATTTTGCCCTGGACATCTGTATTTGCTGTGTGGTATGAAAGAGTGTTTGGTTCCATCTATGTTAGCAATTCCTGTGGCACAGAGTAGATCTGTAAAGATAAATGATTGATGCTGATGACCCAATATCTAAGTCGACATGTTTTAAGGGAAGGAGGGTTATTTAAGACCAGCTCTGGTGCAGTCATACAGACTGGATGTCTACTAGCATTTCAAAAGCATTTCTTAAGTTAGTTTCATTTTTAAATAGTGTGCTGTGGTCACAAATGACCATACAGGAAAAGGAGTAACCATCTTTGTAATAGAACTTCAACCATTTCAATTATTTAGATTCAAATGGTTCCATTTTGTATAGCAAATACTATATTTCTAAAGATCTGTAGATCAAAAAGTTTGAAAATTTGGGGTTTTATTTCCTTCTAAGATTAGTTCAGAGGAGGAAAAGAAAGTTGCTTATGCAATGGTGATTCTGTCATTAGGAATACTGAAATGTTTCTGATTAGTAGTGAAACAAACTTTGCATGTAGTGATGGTGGGTGAGCTAATTGGATTGTGAGTCATGAAATCACAACAAATAAGAGGTGTAAAAAGACCTGTTAAATCATCTAGATGTCTCTGAAGAAATAAACTGAATGATCTAATAGTTTTTTAACATTATTCATTTTTATGGTCCATATCAATTAAGTAAGTTCTGGCCCCAGCCTTATAAGCTGTACGTGAAGAAAGAGCTACCGCCCCTTGCTGAGTTTAATGAACACCGTGAGTGTCTGCAGAGTTATACATTTTGGATTATGCATATCTGACAGCACTTGTTTGGTCTTAATTCATATTCACATAATTGTGAACCATTTGTGAATTTTGCACATTCAAGTAAAAATGAAGCTCTTCACACTCTCAACAAAAGAATTCTTTTTGTTTAGATACTGGGTTATGTATCCACTGGATACATAACATTTAAGGAGCATAGCCTCACCTGGCATCCTTAGGTACAGTTTTGATTTTAACATAGAAACATATGTCAGAAAAGGCAGTGGCTTTGTATGCTTAGGTTCCTCCAGTTCATTGTTTAGGTTTATAATCTGTTAAAGGTCCTTTTATATAGGAATATGGAAGATCTACCTCTATTTCCCACTGCAGCACTGCTCAGCATCTTTTTCAAGCTGATTTCCAGTCCCTGGTTTAACTTAATCCTATGTTTGTTTGGGTTTTTTCTTTCTTAAAAGCCTTACAATATTAGACTTCAGTGTTAATCATTATGTCCATCTTGTAAATATTTTACATCTTGTCTCTGTTTACAAACAGAATGAGTTCTCTAAAACTCTTTTCTGGCATTTGTCATTGACAATTTGTAAGGATTTTAAAATTACAGTGCAAACAATAGCAATGTTCATTACCACGTGTTTGCTTTTCATGCTTTAAACACAACCTGTTCTTTCATCCTAGTGCTCTCAGTTGTTCATGCATATGCGTGTGACCTTTAGCCTTAGTTCTAATTTTAATTAATTACTAAATCCTACCCTCAGGTAGGTAGAGGTTTATTTACTATGTATAGTAATAACTGCATAAATAATTTTATTCATTTAAAGATTGTTTAAAATCGATTTTAAGTTCAAATATTTTAGAACTACTTTTGGTTTGGTTTTTTTTTTATGGGCTTTGTGGGTTTTCTGGGGGGAGGGGGATTCTTGGTTGATTGGGGTTTTTTTGGTTGGTTAGGTTTTTTTTGTTGGCTTTTTGGTTTATGCAACAAAGCAAAAATATTTCTGTTCTATGATCTTCCAGACAATATACTGGGAAATTATGATATACTACAGTGGTTTTAATTGCTGTAGGATGCTGATCCATCCCTGGAATTGAAGTACAGGATTTTGTCATTACATCTATTAAAAAGGGAAAGACAGGCTGAAAATCACACTAGCACAGAGTGAAAACTTTGCTCAATGGCAAAACTCCCACTGAATTCACTGGGACAAGGATTTCACTCCATATATTTAAGCAACAAGAGAAGTAGTCTGTGTGTTATTAATACTGTGTGGAAAGTAAAAAAACTAAGATTTTCAGTATCTGTTTGGCTTTTCACTCTTTGTGCTGCAGATTTGTTTTGTTTAAAGTCCCTAAAGCAAAAGTGATACACAGGAAGTTTTTCAGTTTCAAGTATCTGCTTGCAAAATCAAACTTGCACAAGTGTACCCATGCACCTGAGAGTGTTTCACTGAGTTTTTCATCTGTAAATTTGATTGTAGGATCAAGATTCCAAAGATGACAGTACCACAACTGAAAAACAGAACTTACTCAGTAGCATAATTTTTCATTTGAAATTCGCTCCCACTTGACCCAGAGTTTGGCTGTATTTGAGAAATTATGTAAGTCACACCTCCTGATCCAGACTTTGCGTTAAGCTCTTTTCCCAGCATTCAGTCTACTCTAAAGTTTTCCCTTCTCTGTCATGTAAAGTGGTATTTCTGGGCAAGTAGAGATTTCTGCTTCATATACTTTACTTTTACTTGCAGTCTAAGCCATGTAAAACATATTCAGTCCTTGTACATAGTAGGGTTTTGGTACCAGCTCAAATGCCTTAGTGCAAAATGTAGTCCCCTTGTGCGCAACACAGATGTGCTATGAGGTTTACAAGTGCTTCATACCTTGGTTTCAAAACAGCAACCTCTAAAATAGTGACTAAATAAGGCTGAAAAAACATCATTCCAAATATTACCCAATGGATTTCCATATAAATTTTTATAAATACTTTTTTTGCATATAGATTCCTTTATACAGTAACAAGGAATGTTCCAAACTAAGAAATTAACTGATTCCCACATCCTGCTGAACATAAATATCACCAAAGTGCTTGTAACTGATGTTTTACATAATGCACAGTCTTGCTTTGAGATACCTAATGTGGTGAGACCAACATTTAAGATAACTGCTGTGCTCCTGAACAATAAATGATGATGACCTGATCATGCTGTAACTGCAACATACAGAAGTATAGAATGTCAATAAAAAAACCTCACATGTAAATTGCTTTCATCATATTCTAAAGAGGTTTTTGCTTTCATTTTATATGAAGAAAATGCATTACTGATAATTAGCAAAAACCTGGATGCTTTTTGAAATAGAGGCAAAGTGACAGCTCCTCCACCTGCAACCCTCAATATCAATACAGGCTGGGAAATGATGAAATTGAGACCAGCCCTGCAGCAAAGAACTTGAATGTACTGGTGAATAAGAAGCTGGATGTGAGCCAGCAATTGCACACTTACAGCCCAGAGAGCAAATCACATCCTGGGCTACGTGAAATGAAGCATGGACAGCAGGTTAGGAGAGGTGATTTTGCCACTTCACTCAACTCTGGTAAGGCCTCACCTGGAGTACTGTGTCCAGCTCTGGGGCCCCCAATACAAGAGAAACATGGACCTGCTGGAAAAGTCCAGATGAGGGCCACCAAGATGGTCAGAGGTCTGAAACACCTCTCTATGAACAAACTCGATGTGGCCCTGGGCAGCCGAATCTAGTTGGAGGTGTCCATGCTGACTGTTGGGGGTTGGACGAGCTGACCTTTAGGGGTTCCTTCCAACCAGATGCATCTGTAAACCTGTGTGAATAGAAAGGCATCTCCTGATCTACAAATCTAGTCTGTTGCTTCTCACACTGTTTTACATGTGACTTAGTTCTTAGTTTACCTGCTTCATACTAAGATTATTTGGTTTGAGGATTTTTCATCTCTTCTTCTGACCTTTTTCAAATGTTCAGATACAAATTTTTTTTTTGGTGGGAAATACAGTATCTCTACCCTTCTTGATATTTGCATGTATAGAACAATGACCTTCTATTTTGTTTAAAACACAGCAAATGAAGCATACCAAATGAAATATGTAATTGCTATTACTTATTGATTAAAGGAAACTCACACTTTCATAGCACTGTTGCAGAACATATCTTCACCACAAAGAAAACATAATACTTTAGTATACCTTTTTTGTCTGGATTTTAGGTGAGATTTATGAGAAGAAAATTGTCTTTCCTTTCATAGTTTCATAGTTTCATAGTTTCATTCAGGGTTGGAAGGGACCACAAGGATCATCTAGTTCCAACCCCCCTGCCATGGGCAGGGACACCCCACACTAGATCAGCCTGGCCACAGCCTCATCCAGCCTGCTCTTAAACATCCCCAGGGACGGGGCCTCGACCACCTCCCTGGACAACCCATTCCAGGGTCTCACCACTCTCATGGGGAAGAACCTCCTCCTCACATCCAGCCTGAATCTCCCCACCTTCAGCTTCATTCCATTCCCCCTAGTTCTATCACTACCTGAGATCCTGAGAAGTCCTTCCCCAGCCTTCCTGTAGGCCCCCTTCAGACACTGGAAGGCCACAATTAGGTCACCTCGGAGCCTTCTCTTCTGCAGACTGAACAGCCCCAACTCCCTCAGTCTGTCCTCATAGGAGAGGTGCTCCAGCCCTCTGATCATCCTTGTGACCCTTCTCTGGACACGTTCCAGCACCTCCACATCCCTCTTGTAATAGGGGCTCCAGAACTGGACACAGTCCTCCAGGTGGGGTCTCACCAGGGCTGAGTAGAGAGGGAGGATCACCTCCCTCGACCTGCTAGCCACACTTCTCCTGATGCAGCCCAGGATCTGATTGGCCTTGCAGGCTGCAAGTGCACATTGAGAGCTCATGTTGATCTTTTTGTCCACCAGCACCCCCAAGTCTCTCTCCTCAGGGCTACTTTCCAGCCAGTCACTGCCCAGCCTGGATTTGTGCCTGGGATTGCCTCGACCCAGATGCCGGACCCTGCACTTGCTCTGATTGAACTTCATGAGGTTGGCTTGTGCCCACCTCTCCAGCCTGTCAAGGTCCCTCTGCATGGCCTCCCTTCCCTCCAGCGTGTCTGCTGCACCACACAGCTTGGTGTCATCAGCAAACTTGCTGAGGGTGCACTCAATGCCACTGTCCATGTCACCCACAAAGATGTTGAACAAGCCTGGTCCCAGGACTGATCGCTGAGGGACTCCGCTTGTCACTGGCCTCCACTGGGACATGGAGCCATTGACAGCCACTCTTTGGGTGCGGCCATCAAGCCAGTTCCTTATCCATCTAGTGGTCCACCCATCAAACCCATGTGTCACCAGTTTGGAGACCAGGATGTGGTGCGGGACAGTGTCGAAGGCTTTGCTCAGGTCCAGGTAAATGACATCAGTTGCTCTCCCCTCATCTATTAATGTTGTCACCTGCTCATAGAAGGCCACCAGGTTGGTCAGGCAGGGTTTGCCCTTGGCAAAGCCATGCTGACTGCTCCCAATCACCTCTTCAATATTCTTTTGAGCGAGTAGTGACTCCAGGAGGATCTGCTCCATGGTCTTTCCAGGCACAGAGGTGAGACTGACTGGCCTGGAGTTCCCTGGTTCCTCCTTCTTAACCTTTTTGAAGATGGGGGCAATGTTTCCCCTTTTCCAGTCTGTGGGGACTTCCCCAGATTGCCATGACTTTTGAAATATAATAGAGAGGGCTTTAGCAACCTCCTCTGCCAGTTCTCTCAGTACCCGTGGGTGTATCCCGTCGGGTCCCATGGACTTGAACACTTTCAGGTTCTTCAGATGATCACCAACCTGATCTGCACTTACAATGGGCAGTTCTTCCTCCCTGTCCCTGGCTTTGACTTCCATAACATCAGGAGTGTGGCTAGAGGCCCTTGCAGTGAAGACTGAGGTAAAGAAGTTATTCAGTACCTGAGCCTTTTCCTCATCACTTGTGACCATGTCACCATTTTCCTTTCTGAGGGAGCCCACACCTTCCCTAGTCTTCTTCTTCCCATTAATATACCTGTAAAAGTTCTTAGTGTTCCCTTTAATCTCCCTAGCTAGATTCAATTCAAATTCCTTTTCAATTCAATTCCTTTTATTACAGTATATTATGAACTTTGTTAAGAGCTCCCAGTTAACAGAAGCTATGTGAATGTGTTCTCTTGGTCAGTGCATCTATAAATTAGCACAAAACTTAATGATGCTCAATCTGCACAGGAAAGGTAGGACTGTGTTTATTTCAAGTGGAGATTTTCAGATCTAATTGTTTCAAGTTATGGTTGATAAGTGCTGTGACATTTTCTGGTTTTTCTAGATTAATGTAACATTATAATGTTTCTATGGAAACTTTAAGACCACATATATTGTACTTAAGAAGATCCTTATTTATAATCCTGAATCTTTCCCAAATATCTTATTCCCAATGAACACTACTGTGAAACTAAAATTTATGCTTCAGAGAGTTATTGTAGGCTAAAAACCAAATAAATCATTGAAGTTTAAAAAAAAAAAAAATTAAGCTCTCATGCATTTTTTCGATTTTGAGTTTAATCAAATGTTAGTATTTGTGAAGGAGATGATTGTTAAATTCTTAGCAGGTTTGTAGTGTATAAGTCACAGCTCACCCCTGGCAATCTTCATAAAATATTACTTGTTATACATATTAAGCTATATAATCTATGGATAGATATTGTCAATTAAAACCGAGACACAAATAAACAGAAGGAATACTTTGGTCCTTCTATTACATTGTAATATTAAGAAATTATTGAAAGGCTGTACTTAACATTTTATGACATTTTCATATACATCATTTGCAAAATGAAGAAAAAAATTTACCTTTATGAAAGACAGTGATGGGTTTACCACTGAATCTGGAAAAGTCTGGAATTATTTAGTGGTAAGTTTGTCTGTTTTATGTAAATGAAAGGATGAGAGTTGTTATGGATAGAGTACTCATTGCTATGGTTTTCCCAGAAGCCAGCAAACTTTCAAAAACTTCCTCAGCATGTTTAAAGACTCCATTTGAGTCAAGGACTATTCTACAGTAGAAAGTTTGGATGCATTCACTTTATATTGAAAAGTAAGTTTAATATTGAGGGAGCAACTGTATTACACTATCTGAGTGAAGGGACAGAGAATAATCCCAGGTGCTGTTTGGGGCACATATGTAGCCTCTATGTGTGCATTTCTAATAGCCTGACTTCATTCCCACCAAAAAGGATGCACAGTGACTTTTCTAGATATTTCTACAAACTGTATTGTCACTTCTGTAATGTAAAAGAAAGATTATTCAAAGCAGAAATTTCTCTGTCTCCTCTACAGAGAGCACATCCCATTGTAAGAAAGCGAGCAATTTCTGTTTTGTCCAAGCAAAATCAGTTTGAAGCTTAGCTGTTTCTCACTGCAATTTTCACCATCACATGGGATAATGTGGAGGACTGGAACAGGTATGAGGTGCCTGAGGATCACATTCATTCAAACGGTCATGGAAGTGATTCATTCTCTCATATGTTCTGTGTCAGGGTGATCTTTCAGCTAAACAAGTCAGTGTGGTCTGACACGGAGCATTATCTGTTGATCCAAGCACTAAAGTGTTTGCTTTGCACCATTCTTATCATTCCCCCCCCCAAAAAAAAAAAATTACACAATGTGCAATACCTCTAAAAGGTCTTATCAGGAATCTTTTGTAGCAAGAATTGCCATGGCTAAAAGTCAAAAATATAAGTAATTGACAAAATATAAAATTATTCAAGAACTACATTCTATTGGGAGTACATATCCAGAAAAATAGAAGTCAGAACATTAATATGTGCTGCATATCAGAAGTTTATACAGATAGTAGCTTTGAACTGGCTTCCATGGGTAAATATCACAAAAGAGAAGATTGTACAGACTTCATTCATTCTGCAATTACATTGAGGACCTGTGCATATTCTTTAATTGCTCTGACATCCACTGTCTTCAAATAACATATTTTGTACTAGCTTAAAGCATTCTCCGCTGTAGTCACACCTTCAAGTACAGAGTCAATGTACATCATAGAATAACTGTGGAGATTCTCACAAAATAACTAGACTGAAAGTCAAACTGTGCCCTAAGACCTTTGAGTTTCAGTATGCACAAATGTGTAAAAAACCAAACCAACCAAGCAAACAAAACAACAAACAAAAACACACACACACACAAAAAAGTAAGTTGGATCCAAATATTGTTTCAGTATATAATTTTGAAGATTTATGTCTTTCTTAACAGGCTTGACATTTTTTGCAACTTTCCCTCCTGAAGAGAAGAGAACCCCATAAGTACATACATGGAAGCAATTAAAACATTACTAAAACTGAAAATATTAAAAAAAAAAAAAAAAGAAGTTTAAAATCCCCTGCTCTTTACAATCCAGAAACTTGTGAAGCACTTTAGCAGATAGGGGTAATTTTCTGAAAAATAAAAGAAAAAGAGCTCTGTTAGGATTTTTTTGTGCCAATTCTAAATTTCTCATGAGTACTAATTAATACATTTCTGTAATGTTAGTTACGAACTTCTGAAATTCATCCAGAGCTCTTTCCTAATCTGCCTTTATCCTTGGCTTTGATGCTTACCGTGAAACTAGAAAATTTTAGCATCCAGAAGTATCTAGCACACTGATAGAGGTTTAGAAGGTGCGTAAAACTTCATAACTCAATGGGTTTTGAGAGAATTCTCTCTTAAGCAATAAATTCTGCATTTTAAATGCCAAAACTTTCTTCAGGGGAGCTTTTCTCAGTTATGTCACTTTACTAACGCCACATCAAACTTAACGTTTATTTACCACATCTTCTGGCTTAGAATATTCAAAAGAGATGCCTTCAAAATCACAGGTGTGGAGACAGCCCAGTGCTGATGAATTTCTTTTCATTTATAGTTTCGATATATATCAAAAAACTCTAATGATATCAGGTTGAATCAGAAATCTGATGTAAATCCTAAACAAGGGATAGGGAAGTGCTGTGATACCATGGTTCTCTTAAGATCAGGTTGTCTCACAAAGCTTCCACCTTCCATCAGGATTGAACTTGTGTCTCATAAGCATTTTTTTTCACCATGGATAGGAAAAATTCCACTAGAATAACCACAGGTGACACAGGTACCATGTAAAGTGGTAAGTATCATTTTCTATCCAAGTAGAAACAATCTTGGGGTGGACAGATCCAACTCTACATCTTTGTTTCCAGCTACTTCAGAATTGAAGACTTGATAAATGGTATCTCTTAAGTATGCCTGATTATCAGTATACTTATATCTGTGTCGCATAGGTATGTTGCAAGCATGTGAAAGAAAGTCTCAGTTTATAAGAAATATACAGCTGCTTTAGAAGTTTACATTTATCTGATTGCCTTTATTTTTCCCTCATAGGAAATAGTGAAACTTACTCTATGAATTAAGTATGTTTGCCCAGATGGACTGAGGCCATGTTTCAAGAATGATCTAAGACTTGATAAAGCAATATTTGAGAAAAGGGTCTTTGCAAACAAACCTGAAAGGCAAGAAGGAAAAAAAAAACAATTTTACAGACAAACTTCACAAACAGGTCTATGGAAAATAATCTAAAGGGTAAGGAGCTAATCTATGTGATCTCTCATGGGAACCTTTCTTAGGAATCAATAAATTAAGCAAGAGTCATAGTCATTTCAGGGAGTAAATCACTGAAGATAAACAATATATCTGATCTACTGATAAAGCAGAGTGAATGAAGGTTGTTCAATCTGCAAAACATCACCCTAAAGCTTGGGAGACTGTCCATTAAATTTAGTAAACTCATAGTCTTTAACTCAAACTAGAAATTGTGCATATTTAGAAAATGCAAGTCCTGAATTTATCTTGAAGATTTCTATGCTACTGTTGATTGTATATTATTACCAGGCAATTAATGATTGTGTTAATTAGATTCATTACCTTCCTCAGCCTTGGTAACTTCTAATTAGCATTTTTCTTTTTTCATTTAATTTTTAAGTGGCAGTAACTCAAGTATTGCTAACAGCATTGTAATTCTTCTTGGTGCTTAATAACTAAAATATCCAATGCCACATATTTATAGTGTATCTTTACTGTCTTTAGAGTGTATCTTAATTGCTTCAGGTATCAGTTGTTCTTAACTGCCAGTTCCATGTAGAAATGATAAATAATTGCCTGTCACAGGAATAGCTTCTCAAAGAGGCAGTAATTTACTTTTGGCCATTTCCAGTAGCAATCTAATGCTTTTTTAGAGTGAGGCCAAGGTTTTGTAGCTCTTTTTTTATTTTTTTTTCCCTGTTTACTTGATTCACACCTGGCGGGGGGGAGTGGAATGGGGGGAAACCAAACATGTGCTAAGTCTATCTATAGGTACTGCTAGAAAACTGGTAGTGGGGCAGAAGCAAAACTGAAACCCATTTTGGCCCCGTCAGTCTTTTACATAAGCACACATATGAGCCATGAAACAGCAGTGGGAAGAAACACCAGTGTGTCATCAGCTGTCAAATAAATTAAAGATAACTTATTCTCTGAAGTAGAAAGTTTTCAGTACCAATTACTTACAATGCATGATGGTCTTGCAGGTTATATAGCAAACATCACAGTGACAGCTCTGAAAACTGAAAAATGGGCACAATAATGGTGACATTTTAATAGATTTGTACAGTTTCCTGGTAACACTAAGACTATAACACTATAACCAGGTAACACTATTATCGGGGAGTAGAAACTAAATCAGTTGTTTTCTGTACTGTCATACTCAGGAGTGTGTGCATTTAGACAGCTGTTGATGAGTGTGTACTTGCTCACTCGGCTATCTCATTTTTCTGGATAGATTTTATAGCTTTATGATCTAGTGGAGAATGAGGTGTCAGGTGTATTTGTAATGTCTAGTTAATAGTAGAACCATAAAACTGTCCTACATACAATGGTTCAGATTCAATTTCATTGAAGGGACTTGTCTGTTGTATGGACTCAGAGGAATTCAGGTAAGTTAGACTCTATAGATGCAAGTTCAGTGTAGTAGGTTCTTAGTCAAAACCAATTTTGACAGGCACCCTTGTGAATTTTTTCAGCTGCAGGACCTGTGTGGTATTTGTGCAGGGAGCAAGTCTTATCAGTCGTGCTGACTCTACTACTGTTTATCAGTATTGTGAATGTAGGTTAAAACTGGTGTCAGTGAGTGAATGAACTCAGGCCTGAAACCAGTGTCTGCCCGTACCTCCTGTTTACCCCAGTCCTTATCACAGAAGTTATAAAGAAGCTGTTCTATCTGAACCCATTTGGATTATAAAGAAGCAGCAAGAAATACCATGCTTTAATTACTAAGATCCCAGATACCTGGACTTTGCACATAGCAAATCTCTGTTGGCTGCAACCTTTGCACAGCATAATAAATACATCTGCTGCGTGGCAGTGAGCTCATGGAGTTAGTAACAGAAAAACAAAAAGAGTTTGAAGTGAGTCATGTAAAAATACTCTTAAATGCAAAAGGAACCACTGCTTTACAGCAAGTACATGTTCTAATTTAATTTGAATAAAGAAATTGCCTTAATAGAGGAAAAAGTCTTTGTCTGTCAGTACTGTTAATTAATCATAGTTTTATAGTGCTAGTTGAATTACTGAAACAAAAAATAGTACCTTTTCACAAGAAAATTTAACATGTTCCAACTGTAATACTAGATGTACTCTGATATACTTCCTGGAAAACTAAAAGCAGATAATTCAAATTCTATTTGTTTTCATGTACTTTCTACCTGCTAGGAAAAGCAGAGAAAATACATATGATATTTTCATACATTTCCCCTTTGCATTTTTCAGTCAAGTTAAGAGACTCCAGACAGTGTTAAGAGTCAGAATTTGTAAGAGAACTGTGCCTGGAAGAGCATTTCTTAAAACATCCAGGCAGCAGAGTACAAGTAATATAAATGGGATTGCTTGAAGTAGTGGCATGAGCTGGTATTCACATTAGATGCCTTTGTGTATTCCAGGATTCTTAAATGGTCTTGGAAAGCTTGCTCTAGCCATTATTCTCTTTTCATTAGTTTTAATTGTTTTAGATTAGAAAAAAAAATGCAAGCTCTTCATAAATCACTATTCTTTCTTCTATAAAAAAGCAGTCCAGATGTAAATTTCAGAAATATGAATATTTTGTTATTTCCCAGTGTTCAAACTCACCAGGTTATTTTTAACATGTGTTTTACAGAGATATAGTATAGAATACAGTGTGGGAAATTATCTGAAGAAACACAAAGCCTGCTTATCATCCATTTGCTTTCAAAGGGCAAGATAAAGAAAAAAAAATACCTTTGTACACATGAAATTCTGTGCAATTAGGATTTTAGGCAATGAGTTCATTAGAGTTGTGATATGAATCTTTTTGGGGCACCTAAAATTTTGTGAGTGTATAATATTAGTTATGAGTGCAAATTTAATTTGGTGCCCAAATATCTTTTGCTCCCTGAAGAATCACCATTTTTGCTCCTCAGTGCTGCTTTCTTCTTTAAGGTAGCTTATGATTTACAAAGAAGGCATTTCAACATCTCCTTTGAGAAGTCAGTTCAATCAGTGCTCTCTGAGCACCTCTAACACACATGGACAGCATTTATTTCAACACAAAGTACAACAGTCACAGATAGTTGCATCCAAAAGTACAGCTGGAGGAACCATCAAGCTTGTGTATAACAGTCTAGAGAGTTAAACCAATTGTTCAGGAAATGGAAGTCAGGCTTTCCAGGCTCCTCAGTCCATAGATGTTCTGACTTTGCTCAGCTTTCAGGTGACTGTTCTGTCCCTTAGCTGACAGACAAAAATGTAGTGTGAATGAGTCAACACTCCTCTTACTACATGATTTAGTAAGTAAATTTGAAGAACATTTTATTTTTACTTTTACTCAGAAGTTTATCTGTGTAGCATAGCCCAGCATTTCATGCTCAGTCAAAATTCCAGCCTGGATAAAAAGTTCTGAGCAAGCAAAGAATACAAGGCTAAGTTCTGTTTCTTATGAATATAACATTGGCAGGATAGCACCATCTTTTATTATTTCTAGGGAGATGATAATAGTAGTAATACTGATCCCTTGAATTAACCTCAGCTTAAAAATATTGCTTTCTGAGAAGGGATGCTTTATCATATGTGCTCTTTAGTGGAAAAAAATCTGTAACCATTTTGTTTTCCAAGGTACAAAAAATAAAAATAAAGTAATTAAAAAGAAGCAATGAGCTAATTGAACAGTCAAGAAAGTAGACAGATAAACTTATCCAGGGATATCTGATAGTGTTGCAGGGGTAAGAGGTGATACAAGACACTCCTTTAGGTTATGATTCTAACTGTCTCTATTATGAGGAAGAGACAAGGGAATGAGAAGTAGGGTGTGATGCAGGTAGGTACTCAAAGGTGTGAATCCCTTCAACTTTGTGTTTTGTTCTGCTTTGAATCACACTTGGAGAGCACAAACTGGATTCTTTTCAAAAGAGCTTAAACCAGGTGTGCATCATAAGCTCTCCAGTCTTAACTTGTACTGTCTTTAGGATCAGATCAAATTAGTCTGAAGTCCACAAAAAATGGACTAGCCATGCTATGGCTATTAGGTCATCAGCATGACCAGTTTTGCTCTGCATGTCCACCCCTTTTGATCTGCAGTACTTGTTAGTGAAGGTAAAGCATGATGAATACCCAGAAAGTCTATAGGTAAATATGAAAAGATTTGCCAGATCACTGCCTAGGTGACTGACCAAGATCAGTGAATATCTTTCTCTTTCTCTTTCTTTCTTTTTCTTTTTCTTTTTCTCTCTCTTTTTTTTTTTTTTTTTCCTTTCTTCCCTTAGTTTGGGCATTAGCCACCACATAAACCTCTAGCTCCTCACTGTCAATGTGTGGCAAATTGAGAGTTCAGTTTCAAATTTGCTCCATATTTAGTTGTTGTATTCCTCAGCATGCATTATTAATTTTTCTCCTGGACCATTCATTACCACTTCCATGCTTCCCTTAGAATCCATTCTGCTGGGTCAATAGAGACAGCAATAAGCAGTATTGAGCTCTCCCACAGTTTTCATGTAAATCCCCAGAGGAAGACTGATCAGAAGACAAGATATGCAGAAGGGATTACAAAAGTGAACTAAATATGCCAGCTCAAAATAGTAAACTCATATGGCAAGATAGAAGACCAGTGTCAGATAATTGCTGACAGTGGCACTGCAGAGAAAAACAAGCTCTGTAAAAGATACTTGAAGCAATGTCAGAACTGACATGAAAGGCAGTTTGCAACAGAAATTTAAAATATATGTGTGCCTCTGTAGTCAGAATACTCTGTAGCTTAGGAAAAAAAGGTAAAATATATATAAGCAGATAGAGCTTTGGACAATACCAGTAATCTAAAAATGTTAAAATTTATGTGGCTTTGAGGAGCAGTAGATGTGAAGTGCAGACAGATCAGAAGTATTGTAACTATATGCTGATCCATTTCAGAAATCCATGACCAAAGTACTGTATTTATTAAATAAAAATAAATAAAAACTAAATATTAGCATTCAACTTTCAACTCAAATATAAGTGCAATTTATTCTGGCTTCTGAAGTTATTTCACATCAGCTAAGTTGATCTAGCTGTCAACATACCTATGCTTAACCCTAAGGAGATGTGAACTTAACCTGACATTGAGTTTCATTTGCTGCAAGCTAAGAGTGAGCACATGGAGGATTACTCTGGTATCCTGGCTCTTTGGCTAAAACTTCATTTTATTCCTAGTGGATAAGCAGTCAACCATATTAAAAAAAATACAGCCATGCACCTTTCATATTATTACTTCTTTTCTATGGGGTAATAATGACTTATATGTTTTATAAGTCACAATAGAGCACTGGAAATGGCTCATGACTTCAATTATACTGAGCTGCAAAAATCCAAGATTTTGAATCGTGAAAACTAGTTTTCTAATTTATTATTAACAAACACTAGTGTGGCATTTACTGGGATTCAGAGAAACAAATGGTTAATGGTGAGGATAGCAAAATAACCTTTGAAGAAAGAGTGTTCACCAAATAAATGTTTAACTAAAATAAATTTGCCCTAGATTTCTTTGGAAAAATAATCAGGACACTGAAAAGTACACAGAAGTCCTCCCAGTAATTTTCTTTCCCTTTTTGTGGAAAACTGGTTTAAAATTAAATAAATACTTTGCTTTCTATTCTTTTAATGAGAAATTCTTCCTCAATCATTGGAGGGTTTTCTAGGAAATGTTTTCTGTCTGTAAAAGGGTTTGAAAAACTCATTAAATATATTACTTATAATTTATTTATTTTTTAATGCTACATCTTTAACTGTAAATATCTGTGCCTTACACATAGTGTTGGAAGGGAGCTGAACTGCAAATACACCACTGGGAGGGTCCATGACGTGTAGAACATGATAGCTTTCAGCAAGAGGAATCTAGTAGAGCTGTGAACCCAATAGACCCTGACTGCAACTTGGAGCCAAAAACTTTGTATTTCAGTAGCCTTTACCTGGTGTCTGTGAGGAACTTGAGAGTCTCAGTCTGACTATGTTCTGTGCCAACCCTTGTCCAAATCAGAGATCTATGAGTGTGCTGATAATACAGACAGAGCAACTGGGATTTTTTAGCTTAACTTCTTCCCTTAGCAGATTTTTTTAATAAGGAAGTCATGAAGACTTACATGACAGAAAGATTTTTGAAGTGCCTGCCTAGGGTGAGCTCTATTTCTCTCTGTGAACAAAAACTCAAAGGATGAAATCCTGGCTCTCTCGTAGTTGATGGCAGAACTCCCATTGACTTCAATGGGGATAGGATTTCTTCCAAAGTGCACAGAGTATTCCCAAGTCAAAATGTAAGCATGCTGGCTTATTAATAAATGCACAATAATACAGCAGCCAAAGGCAGTATAAATACTCCGACAGAGTGTGATTCAGTTTAAGTGCCAATATCAGACTTACACTTGGAATCTGCGAAGGATCCAGATGCCATAAGTAAGATCTCTCACATTCAGACATCTGGATTCACTGATTGCTATTTGAAAGGAAATAATTAATAAAGAAAAAGTGGCAGAGTGGTGCTATATATCTAATGGCACAAGACTTTATAGTGATTATGAGCTGTTTTTTAATGTTTAAGTAAGTGAGAGCTGGATTCTTTTTATACAGTCCTTGTTCCACCTTTTTCCAATAGAAAGTAAAAACTAACAACTGAAGTTAACAGAGTGCATATGTAAGTGTCAGGAAATTTTGAAACTGCTTTAAAAGTATGAAAGAAGATAAAGATTTTAATTAACTTGCTTTCCATTTTATGCTTATCTCCACAAATTAGTTGGCATTTGCATATATGCTTGAGCTAGAGATGAGTATCCCACATCGACTAGTTTCTTAGTTGCTTACAAAACCCCCAAGTCATACATGTTTAGCAAATATGATTTAGTATAGAGACAAGAAGAATGGAAATACAGTTTGCATTCTTCATCCTAGTGGGAGAGGTGTGGTATGAAAATCTTGCATCAATTTTACCAAATTCAACAATGAAGAATGCATGGGCTCTGCATCAGGTTATTTCACTGTGGACCCAGTGCAGCACCCTCTACTCACACATGCTTCTGAAAAACAGGCTATAGTCTTTGAAATTTTGTGTGCGTGATTTTTCAGCATGCTGAACAGTTTCCTCAATGTACTATTTGCTTACTCCTCCACTCCAGACACAGCATCTACTGTCTTCAGCTAGGATACCAAAGAATCTGCATGGAAGCAGCGATCACATTTGTTGGCTTTGATTTGTCAAAGTGCTCAAGTTATGTTTTTATAAAATAAGAACCCTATAGTTCACAAAGCAAACAAATTCCAGAGGTTTCAGTAATGCTTGAAACTCACTTGGCAAAAATTACTGTAGAAAGAACCATAATAAGTCATTTAGCTACCCACATATTTTTAGGACACACAACATCCTTGTCTATTTGTATGGAATATACTGGTCATGCCATGAAAGTGTGATAATAACATATCAGCTGCAACGGAGCCTACCCTGATATCCCTTGAAGTTCTTTCCATCACGTTTGGCTGGTTTTTATCTAATAAAAAAGATATTGTCAATCAATTATATCATGGCAAACCCCCTCTTTTTTTGTTTTCTTTTTTTTTTTAATGCCACTTTTATCTGTTAGGTTAACAAGTTTATGCTGAGTTTCTTTACTTTGATCTTTCTTCTTTTTATCTCATGTGCTTTGCTCCTTGACCCCTTCCTTGGTTAGCTCTACTCAGCATATATCTGTGTAATAAGGGCCACAGTGCCCTTACCCTTGGTAGCAGGGGTTCTGTTCTCAAGCGGATCCAGAGCAGGGCAAAGCTCAGCACAACTTCACTGCCCGGTCATTCACCCAGCTTCTAAGATGGTTTTTGCTACTTCCTCTCAGCTTTGTTTTTATGATTCAGAATAACCTAAAATTGCCTTTCCTTCTATTTGCTGTTAAAACCAAATTGTTACATTTATATAGCAAGACATTACAAAATTATCTTAGCAGCTTTACTGATGCAGAAGTAAGTGATGCTCTGCATTTTGATGTCTGTAATTGCAGAAGTGCATTGTGCTAAAATGAATGCAAATTCAAACAGCATTTTGGATGGCACTGCTTACTTTTTTTTTTGAGACAGTCCATAGAAGCAGCTCCTGCTGTATCCAAGAAGCATGTGTTCTGAGCGTATGCCCCTCTCCAGGGTTTCACATGAACTCCCAGTCAACACAGGGCACACTTTTCACATGCAGTAAAATGGCATATCAGGAATTATTACTTTTAAGCAATTTCAGATGCTGCTGTTATGGCCATGGACTCTGGGAACTAATTTATGCCAGAGTTTTCCAGATACATTAGTGATCACAAAGCATCTCACTAGTCCTTTTGAAAATCCACCACAGGGGAAAAAAAAAAAAAAGAAAAAAAGAAAGATAAAAAAAATGAAAAATATATTAAAAAAAATAAGAAAAAAGAAAGAAAAAAGAAAGAAAAAAGAAAGAAAAAATAAAAAAAGTACAGGTGAATGGCTATGAGTTAGTCTAACAAGATCAAATGTTCACTTTTTAATCATTTTTAAATGATTTTTAATCATTCTTTAAAAATTTAATGTAGCCTGATAGATTCTGATAACACCTCTGTGGTGTTTATTTTAATGGGCTGATATTTAGCACAGTTAGCATCTTCTATTTCTTAAATTTTGGCTCAGGTCTTTTTTGATCACCAGCATTTGTGATTGTCTATATCAAACACCAAAAAATAAGCAACATGCCTTTTTTAACTATGTTCATGACAATGAGTTTTTCACTCCTGAATTTATGCCTCTGCTGGTGAAATACAGCATACATGTCCTCCCACATTACTTGGAAGTCATTCCTTAGCTGACAGAAGTAGCTACCTGTAAACTAATGGAAAGAAATCTTTAAAATACTATTAAGAATTATAATGGCTTATGACATCTTAATAGATTAATAGGCTCTCCCCCAAATATAAGAATAGTTGTTAGTGCTTTATGAAGATCTTTACATAGCTAGCAAAAAGATAAACTTCATAGAGAGCTTGATGAGTTTTGCTGTCATTCACCAGTTCATTGAACTCCCTTCCATTGCTCACAATTCTTTTCTCGCCACAAGATGATACAAATTATCAAGCATATTTTAATTAACAACAATCTAAAACATTGGTTTTACTTAATAAAAAGCCTTTCTGTAGAGAAAAAAAATGTATAAGCATTTTGAGAGAAAAAACGGTGAAGGGTGAAATGGAACCTGGCACGATGTGATTGTCAGTAGAGGTGGCTTAACCCTCCTGCTAAAGAATGTTGGAATGATCCATGGGTGTATTCTTACAAGGCTGAAGTCTGTATCCATGGGAGTAATTCTCTTTAAATCCTGACCACCACTTATTCCAGACTTTATTTACACTGTTTGAAGGAAATAATTTTAATTATTCCTCTGCTTTAATTAAGACAATAGAGTGTTTAATGAACACAGTATTTTATATAGGCAGAGATCTTGAGAGCAGACTAACGAGGATTTATGAGATAATTTAGAGAAATAACATCACATAAAAATAGATGCCTCCTTGAAAACTGAGGTTTTTTACCAGGTCAACACTGTGGAAAAGGAGGCCTGTTGTAATATACTTTTGCAACATAAAAGTATGGACTTTTGTCTGAGGTGCAATGAGGTCAGTATCTTTAATCAAGGCAATATTTGACTACAGCTTTTTAAGGGAAAGAATCTCTGAGAGAAAGAATGTATCTAACTGCAGAACAGTTTCTCTGGCAGAACTCCCAGATTTATTACTATGATTGCATGCATTTTTGCATATACTGCTAGTCCTATGTACATCATTGATTACTGAAATGATCAAATCTGTATTCAAAAGGGTAATAGCCCTTAGGTACTTAATTTCTGTTGATAAACTCTTCTCGGTGCCTTTGAAAAATCTTGCTTTTTGTTTTCCTCTCTGTTTATGCATTCCCTAACATAATCATGCATCTAATGAGAAAACATAGAAAGTACAATACTAAACTGGAGTATTTCTGTTTCATAACAGTTTAATAATCTGTGGTTTTTCTGCATAGTTGTCAACCCTTGACAGCAGGCACAGCTCTTATTTTATAAACAACATTCCTGAAGTCTTCCGTGTAGGATTTTAGTGGCAATTTTTGTCATTTTGTTTTTTAAAAAAACATTAGTGTTTGAGGAAAAATACCATCTGATGTTGCAATGAGGGGCTTCAGGGTAATGTTTAACCTTAGGTGTAAATGTACGCAAACAGAACAGTTTTTCGTTAAGAACTCTAGATGTAGTCTACTAATCTTATCAAAGAAGTAACCACTGTGCATTTTCATTGTTCTCACAAATCATTTTTGCTTAGCAAAGTCCTGCAGCATTTCTGACAGATAAAGCTGGAAAAGAGTATTCAAATCCTTAGGACCAAAGACCTGCCTCCTGTCACAGCAACTGTGTTTTCTGACTTTAGTCAAATATGTATTATACTATGCTGTAAATATACTAGGCTTAGTTTTGGCCCCCTAGATACCACCATTTCTGTCCAAAGGCTTGTAGATTGATGCATAATTTTTTGTCTTCAGCCTTGATGTACCTTTTATTACTTTATTTTGGGCCCGTGGATTTAAAGAGCTCAGTTGTAGCCCTCTCAGATATTCTAGGATAGAAATTTCTCCCCTGTCTGGTATTGAAAATGCACTTTCTTTTCCATATTGGTTCAAATAGTCCTTACATTCTCATCTAGTTTGAATTGATATGTGTTGAATATGGCAACTGCTCTCCACTTATGTCTCAGCTAATTCATGGTTATTCTGCACAGAAATTATATACATAAATTCTTCCTCTCTTTTTTCCCCAATATACAAAGTGTCTAGCTTGAAGCAGTAGTTCCTCCTATCTGTTCTTAAGTGAATGACCTTTTCCTCCATACTACAGTAATTCATATTATTGCAGAATCACAAAACATTAGAGATTGGAAAGGACCTTGAAAGATCATCTAGTCCAATGGCCCTGTCAGAGCAGGATCATCTAGAGCAGGTCACACAGGAATACATACTGGCAGATTTTGAGTGTCTCCATAGAAGGAGACTCCATAATCTCTCTGGGCAGCCTGTTCCTAATGTTCTAGTTCTTCAGATCATTTAATTAATTGCTGGGTGCCCTTCTAATCCCTTTTGTGTTGATTATAGCCTGGATCCACAGAAAGATACAGTAGGATTCAGACTAAGTTTTGGATTTGCTCTTTTTGCAGAGTAGCTCACTATCTCTGATGGCATTGCCATCGCTAAGTTCCTCTCTGTACCACTGGAAAATAACATTGCAGTTGTGTTCCTGCATGTGGCCCAAGCTTTGGCAGTGAGAATTGAGGTTTATGTCAACTTAATTTTCAAAGCAAGCATCTTTCTGTCAAATCCGTTCTTCCTAGTCTTCCTTTGATGAATATATATATACACATATACATATATATACATATATATATACATATATATACATATATATATACACACATATATACATATATATACATATATATATATATATATATACACATACATATATAAATATATATTTTTTTTTTAACAACACTCACACTTTCCCCTGGAGTTTTTACAGTTTTCTATTAAACTTCTAAGATGGGGTCAGAGTGGCTGGAGAGCAACCAGGCAGAGAGGGACCTGGGGGTACTGGTCGATGGTAGGCTGAACATGAGCCTGCAGTGTGCCCAGGCAGCCAAGAGGATCAATGGGCATCCTGGCCTGCATCAGGAACAGTGTGGCCAGCAGGAGCAGGGAGGTCATTCTGCCCCTGTATACTGCACTGGTTAGGCCACACCTCGAGTACTGTGTCCAGTTCTGGGCCCCTCAGTTTAGGAAGGATGTTGACTTGCTGGAACGAGTCCAGAGAAGGGCAACGAAGTTGGTGGGGGGTTTGGAACACAAGCCCTATGAGGAGAGGCTGAGGGAGCTGGAGTTGCTCAACCTGGAGAAGAGGAGACTCAGGGATGACCTTATCACTCTCTACAACTACCTGAAGGGAGGTTGTAGACAGGTGGATGATGGTCTCTTCTCCCAGGCATCCAGTACCAGAACAAGAGGACACAGTCTCAGGCTGCGCCAGGGGAGGTTCAGGTTGGATATTAGGAAGAAGTTCTATACAGAGAGAGTGATTGCCCATTGGAATGGGCTGCCTGGGGAGGTGGTGGAGTCGCCATCATTGGAGGTGTTTAGGAGGAGACTTGATGGGGTACTTGGTGCCATGGGTTAGCTGTTTGAGTGGGTTGGATTGGTTGATGGGTTGGACACGATGATCTTGAAGGTCTCTTCCAACCTGGTTTGATTTATTCTAAATAAAGGTTTATTCTAAATAAAGATACAATCTTTTGCTGATTTACTCCTTTTTCTTATTAGTGGTTAATTTTCTTCTTATTTTATTAACATTTTCTAACAGATTTATTCAGTTAGTCTTGAAGTTCTCCCTTTCAATTTTTCCCTCTTATTTAATATGGACATTCCAAAGTGATACTGCATTAAAGAAGCCACATGCTCCTTCCATATACTTATGATCATGCTCTTCATTTGAATTTTTTTTTCCCCTGAGAATATTTCTCTTTTCATAAATGCTTATTGGTGGCTGAACATTTCTGTTTCCTAGGAATACCAACCAGTAATCTACCTATTTTCCTTCCATTGTCAAATCTTTATATTCCTCTTTTGGGATAATATTTCTCTGAAATTCTACTAGAAGAATCACTAGAAATGTCACCAGTTTCCTGACTAGTTTGCCTAAGCCCTTTTTCAGTATGATACCAGCATATTCATTGCTTTCCAGCATACCTAAAAATTGAGTGTTTTTCAAGCTTCTTTGGATCTGTATCTCATATCCTTACTTTTCACAATTGTTGCATACTTCTGTTCACTGGATGCGCTTTGATGACATAATGTAATGCATTACTAAATATTGCTTGGTAAGATACTTTCTATTTTTTTGGCCTGACCTTTCCTGGAGTTGCAATGAGTCCCAGCAGGTTTCCTCCCAGCTTTTCTTCAATTCTTATATATAGCATTCCATTTAATGTTGTAGTTCTTTGAATATTATCTTCACATCTCACTGGACTCTACTTTCCCAGGCTAAACCCACACTAGTAAACTAATGAGAACTATGGTATTTGAGGGAGAGTCACCTCCTCAGCCTGCTGGTCATGCCTTTTTTCATGCAGCCTAGGAAACAGTTGCCCTTCTGAGCTGCAAGCAGACATTACCATCTCATGTCTATCTTTTCATCCACAAGTACCCATAAATCCTTCTCCACTGGGCTGCTCTTAACCCCTTCATCCTCCAGCCTGGATTGATAGTGAAGATTGCCCTGACCCAAATGCAGGACCTTGCACTTAGCCTTGTTGAACCTTGTAGGGTTCACATAGGTCCACTTCTCAAGCTTGACTAGGTCCCTCTGGAGCGCATTCTGTCCCTCAGGCATATCAACCTCACTACTCAGCTTAGTGTTGTCTGCAAACTGAAGGAGCACTATGTCATTGATGAAGACACTAAACAGCACTGGTCCCATTATGTACCCTTGAGGGACACCACTTGTCTCTAATCTCTGTTTGGACACTGAGCTGTTGACCACTACTTTTTGGATGCAACCGTCCAACCAGTTCCTCATCCACTGGACAATCAACCCATCAAATACATAGAAGGATGTTTTGGGGGACCTTGCTGAAGTCCAGGTAGATGACATCAGTAACTCTGCACTTGTCCACCAAGATAGTTGTTCCATAATAGAAAGCCACCTGGTTGGTCAGGCAGAACTTGCCCTTAGTAAAGCCATGCTGGCTGTCTTGAATCACCTCCCTATCCTCCATGTTCCTTAGAATAGTTTTAAAGGGATCTGTTCCATGATCTTCCCAGGAAATACTTCCCAGTAGATCCAAGGGTCCTCCTTTCTGCCCTTTTTTAAAATGGGTGCCCTGTTTCCATTTTTTCCACTCACCAGGGACTTCACTTAACTGCCATGACTTTTCATATATCACAGAGAGTGGCTTGGCAACTACATCAACCAGTGCCCTGAGGACTCTGGAAGGCATCTCATTGACTTCCAGACTTCTTCATGTTCAGGCCCTTGCCCTTTTGAAGAGGTGACTGGAAACCACTAGTAAATGAAATTAATTAAATTGTCCAAGTATTATCAGATACACACAGTTGCATAATTTCAGTATTCTTGTATTATTCAACCTGCCTGTTTCATTCTTTTCAGTTTGTACTTGGATTGCCAATTTAGTGAAGCAAAAAAGTACTTTTTTTCTGTCTTTGTAAAACACTACTGTGAGAGTTCAGGTAGAATAAGATATCCATGAGATAAACTGAATGAATAAACTTAAAATAGAGTTCTCCAAAGCTACCCATCTATGATGTTTAATACTTGTTTTTATTTAGTTTGTCTAGGTTTTACATTCAGATTTATTTCCAACTTTCAAATTCACTGAAAGCTATACTAAATATACTTGAGCACCTAGTTTGGGGGTGGACTCAGTGGATTATCCTCTGACACCTTTAGTTGATAACTGTAAAAATGCAAATTTCCTGTAGGATCTCTGCCTTATCTCCAACCACTATTCTGATGTCCTTGATAGCCAATACTATGTTTCAGGAACTGATTCCACATAGAAGCGCTGCCCCAATGTGTTCTAGTGCTGCAAAAAAGACTCAGTACTTTTCATCTTCCTCTACATTTATAATTGGTTTCTTAACTTTATCTTATCTCTTCTTATCTCCTGTTCAGAGCAAATATTACAGTCTCTTCAATCTCTCTCAGGCAGGAATATTTTCCATGGTCTCTTATCCTTCTCGGTTTCCACTGTATGTTCTTTGAACTGGAACTGCAGGAGCTGAATAATAGCTCTGTTTGCTTGTATTATTACTATTATTGATACTGTTGAGAACATGCTGTTGTTTGCATTACTGGGATACTGTTCTCCATTCTCTCAGACCTACCTCCTTTCTCATCTCATTTCTTCCCTTTTGCTTATTAATAGGGTATTTTTACCATTACCTATTAGTGGTATATCAAGTACAAAGGTATCTAGACTCCTAGAATGTTTTGGGTTGGAAAGGACCAGTCCAGCCCCCCTGTAATGGGCAGAGACATCTGTAACCAGATCAGATTGCTCAGAGCCCCATTCAGGAGTGAAAGAGCACTTAGAAATAAGTAAAAGCTCATACATGTGAGCTAGAATTATGAGAATTATGCTGCAGAGATATAAAGTCTTTAAAAAGACTGAAAATAAGGTGTCTTCAGAGAGGAGTTTCTGGAATTAAAGCAATATAGGAAGAGGATTTATCACTGTGATTTTGCTGGACAGAAAAGGTGTAATAAGAAATTAATGATGAACAGGAATGCGAATACTACTAAACTGAAAAATTAATGGTGCATACAAAAATGCTGTACTTTAAAAATTACATTAAAAATGTTTAAGATTTGACTGGACATTTTAGACAGGTCTTACCTGCGAGGAGGAAGTCTGTAGTATTTTCCTGCACCACAACATTGCTGCATATAAGATATAAATGCTACATATAATAATTTTAAAATATCTCAAATGTCTCTTTAAGATACGCATTTGGTTCTTATCAGTTGTGTGTTAATCTAGGCGGCTGTATTGAATTTAGAAAAGAACCCAGACAGAAGGGTAAAAAGACCTTTCTTCTCAGAGGACTTTTCTAAAAATCAAGAATTAGAATTATGCTGCTTAATCACTAAAATACTCAGTTGGAAGTGCAAGTTGCAGGTACTTTGTTTATACAATGCAAAGCCTCTTTAGAAATAAAACGCATGTCTTTTTCTCAAAACTCAGTGACTTATGGCCTGTTCTAGAATTTAACATCATAACCACCACAATGACATTTCTAATTTTGAAAACATTTTTACCCTGTGAAGGAAACTGAACCCCACTGCTCATTAAGGTGGTATTTACAAAGGTGACCAGAAAGTGAAAAGACTTTGAGGTCAGTATGAATAAGATGAATGACATCTCTCTTTCCTTTCTAACTTTTCAGAGCCTCAAGCCTAACAGGTGCAGTTCATCAGCCAGTAATGAAATTTATAACCAGGTCTATGTATAGATTAAAGTTCAATCCCCACCTGACAGCCATATCTACTATCATACTTGTGGCTTCATAGGTTTCATTATTGTTTCTGTCAATGTCAAGCAAAAAGTACTGACTCATTTTTTCCCCTTCTTCCTTGTATAATATCATTGCCTTAGTAAAAGAAAAGAATAAACAACAACAGCCACCTCTTTCTCCTCCTCAGATAAGGCACTGGTTAAATTTATTTCCTTAACTATTATGTGTGATCTTAGGCACAAAGCCGCCTTTGTGATCTTCAAGGAGCTAGTATGTCACAGCAGACATCTGCAGTATTAATTATATAACTTTAAGAGAAATCTTGTAGTGAGGACTTCCTATGCTCTGTAAGGCAAGTTAACCCACTAATGGTTCTATTCCCAACTGCTAATGTGAAGTTAGAATTTTGTTCCCTAAGGGGAGAACACTCCCTTGAAAAGGCTCACAAAAGATCTAGCAAAATTCCATGTAATATTGTGTAGAAATACATGTTGCAAATTACCAATCAGCTAAAACTGATCAGTTTAGACACCAAGTGAAGCTGACCTGTCAGACTCCTTGATTTTGAGTGATTATTAAACAGCACTCAAAAGCAGGAAGAAAAATTATCTGCTCAGAGTAGTGGAAAAAATACCTCCCAGAACAACTGGGAAAAATTTAAACATTACTCCTCAGTGTATTTGTGAGCAGCAGAAGCCAGCAAAAAGAAAAACAGCAAGGCAGTAGTTCTGTAAATGGTAATTCCTACACTCAAAGCTTCCATTTAATTGAAGTGATGAAGGATAAGTATTTAACTGTAGTGTATGTACCTATTTGAGGAACATGGTATTGTGTACAAAATTAATATGTGACAAACAAATATTTAAGAGAAAGGGGAGAAAAATTGAAAGAAACTATTTCTATGTTAGTGAACTCAGCTTGTAAGTCTGGAAAACAAATTGAGTCTCTGAGAAGTGGCCAGATGCGGGGATGAGGAAAAGCATCATAGAAAGCACAGTGGTGGCGTGAATTAATTTTGGGAAAGCAGTTGGAATTTTGCAGGCAGAGATGGCATCCTGTGTACATGAAAGCCTGTGGAGACAGCATGAGCTCTGGCAGTATGAAGATGATGGAGAGTTGAAACCCTGGGAGAAATGAAGTCAAAAACTGCACAGATTTTCAAGTTGGAGTTCTCAAAAACATGGTTCACTGACCCACTTGTGTCATAACACTCTACTGAAATAAGATATTTTGGCAGGGCTGGCTGTACTGGAACACTGCAACCTGGACAAAAACGGTGAAGAACATGCCAGTGATTCAGTGGAAGTTACTAGAACAGCAGCATGCAGTTTTGCTATAGGAAATCCCTAGATTGTCATTGTAAAAGCCAGCAGATTATTTCCCAGTCTTACCATTTTTGCAGATGAACATCTGTACCAGAAATGGTGTTGTTAGTACAAAAAGAGACAGTAGTAGATCAATCTTCCAGTGGTGAGCTTAGAAGGGAGCATCTGAATGGAAAGCATGGGTGAATAAGAAATTGGGAAGAAACAACAACAACAAAACTGGGAAACATGCTGGGTTAGAAATACATCAAGTACTTCACCATGTTATCTTGCTGGTGAGGGGTTTGCAGTATCTTTTCAGGAATCTCTTGGCAGAATTCAAAACTGAATTTAGAAATCTCAACCTACCACAGTTCAAAAGTACATTTCTTTGCCTAGGGACAAAACAAAATGAAGAAATTTAGTACTTGAGACTGTGAATGAATGGTTCAGCAGAATCAGTAGATTTTCGTGTTAGTGCAGGAAGCAGACAGATGATTTGTCCAGGAATAAACTCAAAAGAACTAAATAAATATGTAAAAAGGAAACATTTTCCACTACCTTCAAGGACAGAAATTCTGGAGGAGATGGCTTATGCTAAATATTTTTCTACTCTTGATGCCTCAGCAGGCATCTGGCAGTGATTCTTAGACAAACAAAGTGTATGTTTATGCACCTCCAACACCTCCTTTGGGAGACACAGTTTCCTCCAATTGCCATTGGGTTATAGTTAGCACCATAGGTGTTTCGCCAGAAAATACAACCATTTTTCTCTGATGAGGGACATGCTAAAACCTAAACAGATGACACTGTGATATAGGAAACACAGCAGAAGACTAAGACCAATGTTTCTAAGGAGCTCCCAAAGAACCAGAAGTGCTGGGCCTCAACCTGAATAAGTAATAATAACAACAAAAAAAAAAATCTTGTAGTGGGCATGTTTCTTAGCAAAGAAAAGAAGAAAGAAAAACAGCAGAAAAGAAGGAAAGAAAGAAGGATGAAAAAGAGAAGGGACAGAGAGATGGAAGGGAAGGTGCACAAGGATTCTTAAAACTATAGGTAACTTAGCAATTGGCATAATTGCTTCCATAAACTATATTGTTGTCTTGCAAAGACATTGACTGAAAATTAGATGCAAAATCTAATCAAGTATATAACTGAGTTATTTAAAGAGAGCCTTACCCTGAGACAAGGAAGTAACAAGCGCAAGATAAGATTTCTAATGGATGATTCTAGTGAAGCTGTTACCACATCCCTCTCTTAACAGTACTGTCAAAACATTTGACCAGTCACCAGTAGCAGAAAAAAAACTTCTCAGTTTCATCAAGCAGAATAAAAGACCATGGTCCATAATATATCGTGTAATGTTTATAGTATAATATACTGTGTAATTTATACATTATATCTATATATATGCATGCACGTATGCATATGTGCATATATATATATATAAAAAGTATAAAATATACAATTAATAGTTAATGGATTTTTAATGTTTGTATTACTATTAGGAAAGCCATTGTTGGCGTTGCCAGAACAGGCATGGCAAAACAAATCCCTCACTGGAAAGCACAAGTGTAGGAAGGAGGGGATCCATTTTCAAACAAGTATTTTGATAACAGCTTCCTCTGTGTAGCTGTGGAAAAAAGTGTAGTGAAATAAAGTTTAAAGATAAAATTTGATAAATTAAATTGCTCTTTCTAGATTCAAGTCCAGACTCAGTGTCAGAACTCGTATGGCTAATACATTACAAAAAATAGTGTTATGGCTAAGAAATAAATTTGAAGCCTAAATCTCATCAGTTTAATAGGCTCAGTTAGAGTTCAAGTGTTATATGGGTTTGATGTTTGATGGATTTCATATGACAATCCCTAAATACAACACAAATTCTACAAAGATGCACACATCTCTATCCATCATTTTTGAAAAGTCATGGAGAACAGGAGAGGTGCCTGATGACTGGATGAAAGGAAATGTCACTCTAGTCTTCAAAAAAGGCAAGAAGGAGGACCCAGGTAACTACAGAACAGTCAGCCTCAATTCCATCCCTGGAAAAACGATAGAGCAGCTCATCCTGGAGGTCATCTCTAACCACATGGAAGACAAGAAGGTTATCTGGAGTAGCCAACATGGATTTACTGAGGGGAAATCCTGCTTGACCAATCTGATAGCCTTCTATGAAGCTATGACCAAATGGGTAGATGAGGGAAGAGCAGTGGATGTCATATACCTTCAGTAAAACTTTCAATACTGTCTCACGTAGCATCCTCATAGAAAAGCTCAAGAAATGCAGCATAGATGGCTGGTCTGTGAGGTGGATTGCAAACTGGCTCAACAACAGAGTTTAAATGGTTGTCATCAGTGGCACAGAGTCAGCTTGAAGGCCTGTGGTCAGTGGTGTTCCCCAGGAATCAGTAGTAGGTCCAGCTTTGTTCAATACCTCTATCCACAATCTGGATGAGAGGATTGAGACTACCTTCAGCAAGTTTGCTAATGATACAAAACTGATACAAAACTGGTGGGTGGCTGACACTCTGTCAGGCTGTGCTGCTTTCCGATGTGACCTTGACAGGCTGGAGAGCTGGGTGCAGGCAAACCTCATGAAGCTCAATAAGGACTAGTGCAGGGTCCTGCACCTGGGGAGGAATAATACCATGCACCATTACACGTTAGGGGCTGCCCTGCTGGAAAGCAGTTCCATGGAGAAAGACCTTGGAGTGCTGGTGGACAGCAGTTTCTCCATGAAGACTGAGAGGGGATCTCATCAATGCGTATAAATACCTGAGGGGCATTGTCCTGGTTTGAGGCCAGGCAGATCCTCTCTTGCCCCTGAAAGGGGCAAAAGAGTGACACTCACACAAATGGATTGCAAAAGTGATGGAAATTTTAAATGGAAAGCAGTAAATGTTTTTCCGAAGCTACAAAACATAGTTTCATAGTTTCATTCAGGGTTGGAAGGGACCACAAGGATCATCTAGTTCCAACCCCCCTGCCATGGCCAGGGACACCCCACACTAGATCAGGCTGGACACAGCCTCATCCAGCCTGCTCTTAAACATCCCCAGGGACGGGGCCTCGACCACCTCCCTGGACAACCCATTCCAGGGTCTCACCACTCTCATGGGGAAGAACCTCCTCCTCACATCCAGCCTGAATCTCCCCACCTCCAGCTTCATTCCATTCCCCCTAGTTCTATCACTACCTGAGATCCTGACAAGTCCTTCCCCAGCCTTCCTGTAGGCCCCCTTCAGATACTGGAAGGCCACAATGAGGTCACCTCGGAGCCTTCTCTTCTCCAGACTGAACAGCCCCAACTCCCTCAGTCTGTCCTCATAGGAGAGGTGCTCCAGCCCTCTGATCATCCCTGTGACCCTTCTCTGGACACGCTCCAGCACCTCCACATCCCTCTTGTAATAGGGGCTACAGAACTGGACACAGTCCTCCAGGTGGGGTCTCACCAGGGCTGAGTAGAGGGGGAGGATCACCTCCCTCGACCTGCTAGCCACACTTCTCCTGATGCAGCCCAGGATCTGATTGGCCTTGTGGGCTGCAAGTGCACATTGAGAGCTCATGTTGAGCTTTTTGTCCACCAGCACCCCCATGTCTCTCTCCTCAGGGCTGCTTTCCAGCCAGTCACTGCCCAGCCTGGATTTGTGCCTGGGATTGCCTCAACCCAGATGCAGGACCCTGCACTTGCTCTTCTTGAACTTCATGAGGTTGGCTTGTGCCCACCTCTCCAGCCTGTCAAGGTCCCTCTGGATGGCCTCCCTTCCCTCCAGCGTGTCTGCTGCACCACACAGCTTGGTGTCATCAGCAAACTTGCTGAGGGTGCACTCTTTGCCACTGTCCATGTCACCCACAAAGATGTTGAACAAGACAGGTCCCAGGACTGATCGCTGAGGGACTCCGCTTGTCACTGGCCTCCACTGGGACATGGACCCATTGACAGCCACATAGTGACAAAAGAATCCCAAAGCATACACAGTCCCTTATAGCACACCCAAAGGTCTCCCAACACTTCCCTGTTCCCCACCTGAGGGTATACCCAAAGCCCCAAGGGCTCTTTCTTCTACCCCACCCCCCCCCACTGCTAGGCTAGTCTCAGGCTGGCCAGGTCTGAGACTGCCCCCTCCCACCCCCCCCTTCTCCTCCTGGCATTAGGCCCACACAGGCCTAAGAGACCTTGAGATATCTCCTCCATCATTACCCAACCCACCATTACCCAACAGAGAGTATCTCCCACGGGAGCAGAGAGGGAAGAGGAAGAGAATGACTTTGCAGATGGATTTATAGGGTGCAGGATATTATGGGTATGAAATATGCTATTTCCTGAGTCCACCTTATTGGGTTGGACACTGAACACTGGAGGTGTAGCTTATGTGGCAGGAACAGGAGGCACCCAGCCTAAACTGCCACAGGCGTGTGTCAGCTGGAGGGGGCCAATCTCTTTTTGGTGGTACACAGTAATAAGACAAGAAACAATGGATTCAAGCTTGAACATAAAAGATTTCACCTCAACATAAGGAGAAACTTCTTTACAGTGAGGGTGACAGAGCACTGGAACAGGCTGCCCAAAGAGGTCATGGAGTCTCCTTCTCTGGAGTCTTTCAAAACCCACCTGGATGCATTCCTGTGCAGACTACCCTAAGTTATCTGGCTATGGCGGGGGGGTTGGACTTGATGATCTCTTGAGGTCCCTTCCAACCTCTAATATACTGTGGTACTGTGGTACTGTGACATTTACACAGAAAAGAAAGGGATCACTGAATGCACCTCTGTGGTACTGTTAAGGCCATAAAGACATGCTATAAGTAGCCTAAATATAGGATACTATAGCCTGTGTTGACTTTTCCCTGCTGTGTCCCAGCTGTATTCTAGCATTCATTTACTGACTCAATTTCCCTAGCTTTTATAGATTCTACAGGTTACTGTGACCTTCAAATCCATTTTTCCATAGTTTCGTGTGTATGATGTTCCGCAGCTTACAAGTGACAGTTTCAGCAGTTTGAAAGTAAGCAATACTTGTAGTCAGTCCTGAACCCTGCTCCCTAGTATGTGTATTATGTTAGTGTTTAATCCACATATACAATACACGGATAGCTGAAGCTAGGACATAGTACTCTCACATACATGTCCCAACATAGGAGCTGTTTCGTTTTTTACTTCTTCGATTTTCTAGCTCTACAGACTTTGAACTGTGGCTACATAGTAGCCCAGGTTCATCAGAAAGGCTGCTCACAACCAGAATTACATGTAGCCTTGTAGATAGTACACCTGCATAGGATCAAACCCCCATGATGGCAAAGGAAGAAACTTGGTCATCTACTTCTCAAACAAGTGTTGTAGTTCCAAGGGAAATGCAGCTGTTCCGGTCATTTGGAGTACAGTAACGCACCTAAGTATATAACTTCTTCATGTGCATGTGAGGAGACAGTAGCCTGTTAATACCACAGGTAGGCTAAAGTCCATGAAAGACAAAATACCAAATGATCTTGTGTTCATCAATTGACAGGACTCCACTGTACAAGGCCCAGAGTGTCCTGTTCTACTAAGGTCTGTTTTGAGTGTGGGATTGGACTAGGCCACTTTAGATGACTAGATAAAATTAGTATGTGGCATTTTGTGTCACCATGAAAAAAAATTATGATTCTTGACTAGGTAATACAGCAATATAAACCTGTCATAGCAAAGTGATTCACCCATGTTACCTGCATGCTTATGAGACAAGCCATAACTTCTGTAATCTGTTTATGACCATATGATGTTATATTAACATAATCAATTAGCCTCAGCTTGTGCTCAAGTAAGCATCTGAAAGCAGTGAGGAGTAATAGGCAAAAGAGGGAAATAGACAACAACTCTCTGAATGCTGGGCACTCCAGAGCTCTATTTATGTGCAGTAATAAGTGAACAAATAAGTACATTTTAAATAACAGTCAAAACCAGAATGAGACCAAATGCTATGGGCAAAAATAAGATACTTTTGTACAGTGCCTTTGGTGGAATCATATTACAAACTAAAATTATTGTTATGTACCACAACACATACTGAGGCAACTCAATACGCCTCAACAAAACCCTGTGTATCTTTTTGGAAGTAAAAGATTATAATCTCTTGGCTGTTCTATTATATATATGATTGGTATAAGTAAAGGACAGAAATCAAAACAGAAAAAAAACTAAGAAAAGCCTCCAATATTGCTGAATCCACAATAGAAATTTCTGCAAGGAATTTTTGAAATGGCAAGCTCTGGTTAATGCCATGAGACAAAATTTTAATTACAAGGAAGATGTCTCCCTTATTGGAATGTACACTCCACCATGTGTCAATGCTTACCGTTTAAAGATCCTATCCAACTCAAATCACTCTATGATTCTATGTTGTTGAACTGATGTTAGGATTTTCATAATCAGAGTGCATGTTAGGAAATGTATGCCACTATGAGGTCCAAGGAGAAAGAGTATGAATAAATGAGATTTTAAGGATAACTACCATGGTAAAATTTCAAGGGAAAATAAATTGCTGCTTAGCTAAGCCAACAATTTATTTCTGACTCAACAATATAAGAGGAAATATTTTGATTTGGGCATGTCAAAACATTTCCATTTGATCCTGTATATAAAAGTTAAATTTACTGAACAAAATGTTCTTAACTGCTGCTGTAGCAGTGGGGTTTAGTTATTGTAGTTAGCTCAGATTGATATAAGTAGAGAAATAATGCAAACTGCTGTAATTTCCTATTACATAAACCTGTTTTTTTTTGTTTAATATATTCATAAAAACATTTTTGGTTTAGCTCTGATAGATGTAAGTAAAGAGTTCAAACTACTGTAATTTCTCATTACATGAGCCTCTTTTGTGTTTTATTTTACCAATATGCATATTTGTAAAAACATTTTTGTTTGCTTGTATTCATTGAGAAAATTCTGTAATTTATTTTCATATTTTTGCTATTATTAGCAAGCAAAATAAATTTAATTTAAGAATAAGGAAAGAGAAGAATTATACAGAGCTTACTTTCAACATGGACATGACCTGATCTACCAAAATATTGCAAGTAAATATAAAATTGCTTTTCAAATGGTATATGATATCTCAGATTTTCATTATCTGCCCTGTAAAAGGGAGATGTTTAAACTGCACAATACTCTAATTTCTTCAAGTACTAGTACTCTTAAACCTCTTGATATCTGTACTGAAAGTGTTGCTGCCGTGTTAATTTCTTCCAGCTATAATTTATGTATTTTGATTGTTCATCTGTAGACGTGGGAAATGTATTCCTTGCATTGTCAGAGGTTGTAGCTGAGGAATTTTTGTTTTAAAACTCCTTAAAACAAACAGTGAACTGGAAGAGTGATTCTTCTCCAATATATGCTCAATCTTTTGCCTTCTGGGATTCCCAGTAATTAAAGCAAGGCACAGTGAGGATCTGGGACTATCACCTTTGGACCTTTGGCAATTGCTCTGAGCTTTCTAAACCATTGCCTCAGCTGCTTGCCACAGTCTATATAAATGAAGGTTCAAATCAGAAGGCTCACTCTCCCTCTGAGGTGGTAGAGAAGAGGTGAAGAGGGGAGTGGAAAAGAAAGATCAGCAAGAGGGTTCAGGGCTCACGATGGGCCCTGTACAGCTTTTGCTGTTCTTGCTGTTGCTCAGCAGTGGTGTTCTCACACGTAAGTACTGCCTATACATTAATACTTTTTGCTACTTTATTTATGAAACTGTTAAAACAGTAATAATGTAAAGATAACAGAAAAAAGGCTTATAGATTTAGAATGGGTAAGTGTGGCAAATATACTGTTTTCTCCTTTCTAGGACTGCGCAGTCCTATGAGGATCACAATGCCAAAAAGTCACAAATGTCACCTGATGTCTTTTGAACAGATTTAGTGTAATTTGCATTTCTAATGAATTAATGTAATTCATTTTGGCCTAATAATTTTTCTATAATGATGTTCCTTTTAAACCCCCATGGAGATAGCTGTGGCTAGGAGATATCGCACAGACTTATCCAAGCTGTTGCTATCCAGCTTTGTGGCAAATGCGAAGACAGAGAGCAATACAGCAAAATATATCTGTCAGGCAATACTGGCATTTGAAATACAATTTTCTGCTGAAGGAACATAGTCATTACTAGTTGTAATATAAGAATTAGGCCAGTAGAGGCTTTTTTTTTCCTAAGATTAGAAAAGACAACCTAGATCACTATGGTGCTGTGGACTATGAGATATCCAAGAAGTTGTTTTTTGGAATACAACACTGTAGTGTTGTTTAAGACTTAAGGAACCTTAAGGAGGAAAGTTAGTCTGGGCCAGTTATGCAGGTCTGGTTTTAAATTCTTTATACATACATCTTTGTTGAACTACTATTCTGTTTTTAACTGAGGTTTCGTTATTTTAAAGGATGGACTAGTTTGTAATGGTTGCTAATAATAATATTATTATTACTATTGTAATAGCAATGGTGTTAGTGTTGTCATGACTGTTACTGGAAGTAATGTTACACTCCATTTCTATAGAGTGGCTTACCTTAGAATTCCCATAGTGAGAACCTGGCAAGTGTGTAGAAAATACTGTGAAAAGTGACGCTATTCATGTGTGATATCCAAAAAAAAAAAGCTATAGCATCACGTGAATGCAACAAATTTACTAGATTTTATTTCATTTGATTTTAAATTGAGTTTTATGGGACATACTTAAGACAGATAGGTGCAAAGTATTCTTAATTTGAACAGGCTTCCAAAATGTGTTCTTTTCCTCCAGAGAATGAGCTCTCAGTATTCAGAAAAAAAAATCAGTAGCAGAGAATTGTAGTATAAATCATCATAGCTGTAATTTTTAAATGTACAAAAGGAAAACATAGCCATTCATCCATTATGCAGTATTTCTGTGTGCTCAAATACTTTAAAATTTTAAAATAAACCATGTTATATGGTACATTTAATGTGTCTACCTCTACATTTTGTGCCCATCATTTATAAACTTTCCACTTCATATAACATGTTTTTTTAAAAAATACTTTTGACCTAAAAGGTGATCCTTCTCAATTTAAATCAAAATAATTTCATTCCATCAATTAAAGATCCTATTCTGAGGTCTTAGTTTACAATAACAAGGCAGTCTGTAATTCCCTTTATATTTGACTCTGTACTGTCAATGTTAATAATAGCTTTGTTATTTGCATCAGTGTGCCAAAGTACATCAAAAGTTTGTTTAAATTTTAAAATTGTACAGTAAATGTAGTATTTCCATTTAAATTTCCATAGCCCTTGTTTCATAGCTTTAAATTGCTTTTCCAGCTTATAATTCTTGTTTTTATTCTTTACAGAGGAAGAAGTGCCTGAAAATGGAAATCCAGAATGTTCAAGTAATTTCTTGCCTCTGCTTTGTTACCTTGTTTTTCCTGTAGTAGCTGAATGTATCTTTCAAAGCTTGATCTTTCTCATAAATCCTCAGAAATAACTGAAGCAAAAGTGATGGCAAAATTCTGAAGTCTTTCTTTACATTTATTTTAGGTATTTAATTATCCATAAGGTTTGGCGCAAATAATTTCAGAAGTCTCTTGAGACTGAAGAAGCTCAGATTGGGTTTCTAAACTTCTAAAAAGTTCCCATTAAAAACTACTTTCAATCATTTTGCTGTTTTCTTAATCAATAGGTGTCAGATGCAAACTCCTTAATCTAGAAATCTCCATTTGTCAGATGTAAGGCTTTAGCAGTGAGGTTATTCACATCACACTTTACCATGGGCTGAATCTCACTTATCGCAGTGGCTGCTAAACCCACAGAATTGCACTTGGATATCTAACTAAATACCTGAAGAATAAATCATCAACTCCTTCAGCAAGGACAGCAATTTCTATAAACAAGTCAAGACTCAGGAAGTGCTGACTTCATGCCCTATCTTTATAATGAACTCTGACTGGCCCTGACTTCTTGGTTAGATACATAATGTTCCGCAGTCGGGTCAAAGTACCAAGCCAGTTGTTTTCTTGTTTGTCGTCAGGGTTTTTTTATCCCATTTTTCTTGCTTTAGCACCATCTCCAGGTAATTTGGTCTCTTTCATCTGTCTGAAACTTCTGGGATTCGATGCCAGTTTCTTGAATATTTTTGATCCAATAATTTTTGGTATTTGCATTTCTAATCATACCATTCCTTTTCCATTTATTTCTGCTTAAAATCAGGAAATTAAGCAATAATTAGCCTTTTCTCTTTAGCACAGTAGATACTGGCATTGTGAAAACTTATGAGAATGTACAGTTAAGCAATGTTATAGCCAATAGTCATGGGGATAGTCTTGATTAGTTTATTTAGAAGTTAATTTTAATTAAGATTAATTAGATCATTTAATTCAGTTTTCAAATATTTACAAGATGCTGATTACTGTACAATAGGTAGTATTAATTTTATTCATTCTATTTAGCAATTATGTGACAGTAATCTCAAACACAATTAAAGTATGTAAAGCTCATAAAAGCAATAAAAATGAGCCAAGTGATAAAAGGGAGAAATTTGAGTTTTATAGCACTATTCTGTTCTCCTCTCTAAATATGTAATTTTGTGACATACAGGAAGAGATAACATGTCCGTTAGCCTCTGACATGACAAATATTTCTTAAGAGGAAGAATAAGATACCTTCATGGCAAGTGTAGGCAGGCAAAATCATATGGATTTGATGGTGGGCATGTGGGGTTACACCAAGATGACTTTACCTTATTTTTTCCTGTAAAAACATTCAGACAGTCACAAATAGCCACAGAGAAGTAACTTAGAATTTGCTTTTCATTCAGCATCAGAACAGTGAGTTGCTCAGTCTACACAGAAGGAACAGTGACTTCTGGTATAGACAGAACTAAACTGCTTTAACATAGTCACTTAAAATGCCTGATCATCATTATTTAGTTTAAAATTATACTTGTAGTTATAGTGGGAGTGGATTGTAATTCAGTACATTGTTTGGCCTGTGTCATGCATTCCAGACACCAAAAGAAGATCTTATATCCCAATATTTGACACTGAGACAAATTTATTTTTCTTTATTTCTCTATTACCATATTCATTCCTGCTTTTAGGGTTTAAAATTACAAATTTGTTTCCTCTGAAAGCAACAGGGCTAGATTAAACACAGGTGAAAATCGTCACTTTGAGAAAGCCCCTTATGTTTTGGGGCTTCCTTTGATAAAAAGAGAAGCACCTCTATAAATGCTTCCTCCTGCTTTATTCTTGCTCATAACTTGGTGCTTTTAGCTTGTTCTGGATTTTCTTCTTGTAACTCAAGTTTCTCTCCATTAAAACTAACCTAGTAAAATTTGCTGATCTAATAAGTGAATTAGAGATCATGTTTTGGGAGACTCTGGGGCAGAGAGATACTCTGTAGATTCAGCTGAAATGGTGTTGAGGAATGCTCGTTTTGGTGTTCTGTCTCTGTATTTATTGCCTTTTAGTCCCAGTTATGTGACTTAGATCAAGCAATTGCTTAGATGTGAATTATGGTGGGAAAAACTGAGCTGAAATGACTCATTTCATTACCAGTTTGAAAACTACCATGTGATTGGTTTAATTTAGAAGCAATAGAGTCATTCTAAAAACAGTTCTGCATCTGAAACTTTCTCTCATTTTTTGTCATTACCTCTAATGGGGCATGACTTGAGGATCTTAAAGGTCTTTTCCAACCTAAAGAATTCTATGATTCTATGATTTGAAGGCCAGATGGCATCATATTGTCAGAGCAGTGGACCTCAAAACTTGTGCTTCCCCCACAGATTTTGTCTTACACTTCAGAAAGCATCCAGCTAACATGAAGGCATTACTTCTTCTGAAAGCTATTCTATAAAAGGAAATAGTGGGAGAGTCCTTATAGTTCCTTTATATGTGGTATTCACTTTGGTTACACAGCACAAAGCATGTATTGTAAGCATCTACATATGCATATCTTACCCAAGTCATGAAAGCATTCTTGTTTTCCAATTGCAGAAGATGCAACCAGATTTAAACCCCTCAGAAAATATGTTTACTCATACGAAGCAGAAACATCGAATGGCATCACGGGTACAGCAGATTCCCAAAGTGGTTCAAAGATCAGTTGCAAGGTACGGAAAGAGGAGTAAATACGACTGATTGGAGCTGTAAAGTGATTAATGTGGGAGCTGGCAGCTGGGGACCATCCTTCAATCTTTTTTCCAAACTAAAACCATTCTTTTGCAAGGCACTTGTTAAGATTCCTTAAGACTAAACCCTCCCTGTCCTAGATAGCAGGCACTGAGGATTACAGAAGTCCTTATTACCACTGTGCCAATGCACTTAAAACCCTGATCTAGTTGTACTTTTACATGGGGGGGGGGAGCAGGAAACTGGGTAGTTCAGTTTGAGTCTACCAATGTCCATCAAATAACTCTGGAAGTTAAACTACACCAGCTCATTTATGGGATGAAAACCATGTGATAACCTGTTGTAATCAAGCCAGGATCAGGGTCCTGCATCTGGGTCGAGGCAATCTGGGTCGAGGCAATCCCAGGCACAAATCCAGGCTGGGCAGTGACTGGCTGGAAAGTAGCCCTGAGGAGAGAGACTTGGGGGTGCTGGTGGACAAAAAGCTCAACATGAGCTCTCAATGTGCACTTGCAGCCCACAAGGCCAATCAGATCCTGGGCTGCATCAGGAGAAGTGTGGCTAGCAGGTCGAGGGAGGTGATCCTCCCCCTCTACTCAGCCCTGGTGAGACCCCACCTGGAGTACTGTGTCCAGTTCTGGAGCCCCTATTACAAGAGGGATGTGGAGGTGCTGGAACGTGTCCAGAGAAGGGCCACCAGGATGATCAGAGGGCTGGAGCACCTCTCCTATGAGAGCAGACTGAAGGAGTTGGGGCTGTTCAGTCTGCAGAAGAGAAGGCTCCGAGGTGACCTAATTGTGGCCTTCCAGTATCTGAAGGGGGCCTACAGGAAGGCTGGGGAAGGACTTCTCAGGATCTCAGGTAGTGATGGAACTAGGGGGAATGGAATGAAGCTGGAGGTGGGGAGATTCAGGCTAGATGTGAGGAGGAGGTTCTTCCCCATGAGAGTGGTGAGACCCTGGAATGGGTTGTCCAGGGAGGTGGTCGAGGCCCTGTCCCTGGGGATGTTTAAGAGCAGGCTGGATGAGGCTGTGTCCAGCCTGATCTAGTGTGGGGTGTCCCCGCCCATGGCAGGGGGGTTGGAACTAGATGATCCTTGTGGTCCCTTCCAACCCTGAATGAAACTACGAAACTATGAAACTATGATCAGGGCCTGAAATGGATCAACTGGGAAAAATATTTTTTATTTAGCACATACTCTTCCGACAGAGTTTAAACAGTGATCCATGCCATAAATCAAGTTTTCATGCATTTCTTCTAGTACTATAAGTTTTCAGAACCTAAGGTGATTGTTTACTGTGTATATAGTATACTCTGTGCTATTAATCAAGCAAATACCTACATTCATATCTTCTCCCTAAGTTACCTTAAGCTACTTGGAGTACTTTGGAATCTTTCCCAACACCTGCTAGTAGGGTGATTCCAACACTTCCAAAACTATACCTAGATAATTCGGGATAATATGTGATAACAAAAAAAAAAGAATGAATACATCATATTTCTGTTTTCAGGTTGAACTGGAGGTTCCACAGCTGTGCCACTTCATCCTGAGGACAATGCATTGCTCCCTGAGGGAGACATTTGGTGTTGATACTGAAGGAAAGACCATTCTGAAAAAGTCAAAGGTCTCTGAGGACTTTGCAAATGCCATGTCCGAGTAAGCAATATCAATTATCATCAGTACTCGTACCCTTATTATAGAACATGCTGCAATGTTACAGTGCACCCTGACTATGTTTTCCCAAGCATAGAACACATTCCATCGTAACATGGTAGATTTATAATCTGTTTCACAGAAAACTTCTCCCTGATATAGTTTAGGGCTAAACTTTTGCAGTTTTTGGTTGCTAGCTGGAAAGGCTTTTGTTATTCTCCATCCAGAATTTTCACCTGAAATCTTTTTGTCATTTATATCATCTACATCAGGGAACTGTTTGGTAGTCCCCTAAATGATTATTGCAAGTGGAATGTTTTCTTGTTAGCAAATTCTCCAATGGCAGCCATCTTAAGATAATTTTGCTTTGCTGACGAAGGACAAAGACTGTGCAATAGAAAGGCATTTGAGACTGAAGTCCAGATTTCCTATCCCAATCTTTAATGACCTATAAAAGTTATTTTTTCCTTACTTATCTGCTTTCATAACTTATTGCTACTCCTCCCTCCACCCAACTGCTCTCTATTGCTTGTGAGTATGTTTTACTCAAGCTTCAAGTTTCAGTGTCTCAGTACCCACTCCGTCTTGTTTTGCAAGTAATAGATCTCAAAACAACTTGAGACTGTTAAAATATGTTTTGCAGAAAATGAGCAGGGTTTTATTTAAACACTGCAACTAGTAGAGAATCCTTCCCATCATTGTGTAGCCTACTTCAGTAGTTAATAATTACCTCATTCTAATAATGTAATTATCTCCTCTTTGAATTTGTGCAATTCTGGTTTCCATCCATTGCTCCTGGTATTTGCTTGTCTTTAAGTGACGTAGTCTGATGATATCAGAATGTCCTTGGTTCGAGTTTTTCTGCTTCAAGGGTAATGCTTTCTAATATCAACAACATTGAGTAGTGAATAATGATAGTCCAAGATAAGCATTATGCTTTATCTATAGCACAATAGTTTATTGAAAACATGTTTTCACTAGGTGACTTTAATGTGATTTCATACTAATGTTGGGATTTTTGGGACAGGCATGAGCTAAAATTCAGCATTCAGGATGCAACAAATGTCAAGCTGTATCCAGATGAGGATGAACCTCTGAATGTACTGAATCTCAAGAGAGGGATCATCTCAGCTCTGCTTGTGCCAGCAGAAACAGTAGAAGATGTAAAAACACTTTCAATGGTAGGTGTTTTGAATGCACTCACTTTGCTTCTTTAAGAAATGGAAGAAAGCTCACCTAGCTTTCACCTAGTTTTCAGAAGACCTCAACATTCAGATGAGAAAGGATGCCTAGGTCAGAAAATACATAATAGCATGAACAGACACTGATTTCTTTCTTCTTTGCAGGATACTGTATATGGAAAATGTGACAGTGAAGTTGAATTCAAATCTAGAAAAGGAAATGTTGCAGAAGATATTTCAATTAACAGAGACCTGAAAGCCTGTGACAACTTCAGTCCCATCAGAAATTACATCAGCCCTATTGCCATTGCAAAGGGACTAGTAAGTATACCAGTAAACAGTATATAACATTATTCTCTGTATCACTTAATATGATAAACAACTACTAGAAGAACTATTTTTCTCTCCTTACTTTCTGAAAGTTTAAATAGGTTTTCTTACCCTTGAAATAGGTCAGGCTATAACACTCAATAGAGAAAAAAAGATGCAGAGAAAGAAATTACCTTCTTTCATGTTCTTCTTGGTGTTTTTTAAAGGGCAGCTTTTTATAGATGGCTTTGGTAGTATTGATTAGACTCTAATCTATCCAATTATATTCAGATTTTAGTTTTGTGGGTCAAACTTTTCGACATTCCAATTTCATGTTAAGTGTGTAGTCCACCAAACCCCTGATGGGTCTATGGTGTGTGGGAGGAAAAGGCTTGCTTGCATGAATGCTGTTGATTTCTTCCTGATGTCATAGCCTCTGTGCTTGAGTATGTTTTTCCTCAAAAAAAAAAAATAAAATTAGGATTTCATATCCCACTAAAACCATATTTTATAATTTCTGCCACTTCTACAGCATGTTGCAAAAAAATTTAAAATGTATATAAACAGTGAAATTAGGAAGAGCATCAGCTGTTGCAAGGTACTTGAACCACTGTAAAAGTTACATATTTCTATGAAGGAGTCCTTTGTTGCATGCTAAAGGGGATCAGTCATGAAGTAACTACTAGGCCAAACACCTCAGAGAGGCCTGAGGGAAAATTTCAGTGGGATTTTTGTCTGTGAGGAGACATAAGACTAGAGATTGATACTGACACAATTTTTTTCTTTGTGTGAGAATGACTCAGTTATGCATCAGTTTCCAATATGCTGTAGTTGTTAATACTACTGTAAAATGTGCCAGCCTTTAAAACTATGCTTGTTTCTATACTATTCAGTAAAATGTCTGCCAAATTATTTTACAGAACTTCCCACTATCTACCCTTCTAAGGAGCACTCAATTCTGTCATTACAATATTGATGCAAAGAAAAGGCACATCCGAGATGCTGTCTGCAGTGAAAAACATCTGTTTCTGCCTTCCTCATACAAGTAGGTCTCTTACTATTTGCCATTACCCATTATAAATATTCATTTTAAACGTACCACATTCAGCCCTGACTTCGTCTCTAAATGTGCATAATTTTTTCTCAAGAAGGGAGGACTCATGATAAGACCCCTCAAAGTTACTAAGACTCAGCTAAAGCACTGACTTTTTCCTTGCTAGAAATCGCTATGGTGTGATGACGGAGGTCAACCAGACACTGAAGCTTGAAGACACCCCAAAGATCAATAGCAAAAGTTTCGATGAAGGTATAGTTGCAATTCCCCATCATACAAGTGCAGGGACAAAATAGCAATACAGGCCAAATTAAAGAACAATTTGTATTTTTGAATCAATTTACTAGTTAAAGATGCAGTTGAGGAGACTATGACATTTCATAATTTTTAAAGAAATTTGATCAGTTTAGGCAGGAAAAAGGATGGAGCATAAAATGGGAAAGCCTGAACGTTTTATTATGCTACTTTTAGCTTCAGCCACCAAGTCCATGATTATTACGTATTTGGTTCTGGAACACACTTTCTTGACACGCAGTTATTATTCCTAGTCATAGCATGTTTCTCCTAAGATATATTTATTAAAGGTTGAAAGCACAAACTATGCTAGTACAAAAGGTGTTAGTTCAGGAATCATTTTCGTGAAATTTTAGAAGAGTTTATGCAAATAGATATTATTCTGCTTTTGGGGACAATTCAATTTAAATTCCACTCCATTATTTTTAGAAACTGTTACATTGTTTAAAGTTCAACAGTTATATGAAATAATCTGCAGAGTTAACACTGAATGTATGACAGAATATAAAAATTAGCTTAGCTCCTTGATAAATGCATAAAGAATGCATATTTTTTTTTTAATTGATAGATTCTCTGGAAGAAAAGGGACTTGCACTGGAAAGTACAGATACCAAATTCCCCAAGCAGGGGGATGCTGTTCTGAAAATCCTACAGGAACTGCAGGAACTTACAGCCTCCAATGACAACCAACAAAGAGCAAGACTCTTTTACAGATTTGTTTCTGGACTTAGAAGTCTACATAACAGCACTCTTAGCCCTCTTGTACCAAAGATGATGGAAACTTCAAGGTATGTTATAACAGTTCATTGTGCAAATGTACCACATGCCAATGCCATAGCAAATCCATTCCAAAGTTGATTTACTGCATGTAGCTTTAAGTCAGAGGTTAATTAGATATAAAGGGTGTTTTTTCAAGAAGATAAGTGTTACCAGAATTATCTAGAGAGATAAGTAAAGAAGAGAGCAAGGACCTGTGGATTTCATATTTTTTTCCATTAGAAATGCTCAGTTGTTAATTGTAACCAGAACATTAAATATATGAGAGCAGTATAAGAATTTCACAGAATCACAGAATCATTCAGGTTGGAAAAGAATTCCAGGATCATTGAGTCCAGCTATTAACCCTACTATACAAAGTTCATCCCTTTAGACACGTCCAGGGCTGGTGACTCAACCACCTCCCTGAGCAACCTATTCCAATGTCTGATTTAAATAGATCTGAAAGTTCTAGCCTTCTATGAAGAACTAATATTGTATTGATCATTCCTTCATCAAATCTACTGAACTTAGTGGAGAAGATGAACTATAAATTAGGTTATAATACAGCCCAATACAGGGCTTTTCTCCCTCACAGGAGCGTATGCCAGATGCTGTCCTGTGTATATTAGGATAGCAAAAATCTTTCATGCAGTTTTGCTCAAGGGCAATGACTGTAATTTCAGACTCCTAAGTCTGACTTATAGCAAAGAACGCAGTTTTGATGGTGAAAAATTTGGAGGCATGGAAGGATACAACTCTTTAGTCTGAGCCTGCTGTCCACTCACCTGCCTGACTTTTCTGTCCTGACTGGACATGACTCAAATTGCACATACTTTGTATCCTTATTCTGTAGAGGGACGAGAGCCTCAGTCTGGTTCAGCATTTTGTATCATGATACTTAAAATTGTGAGGAAGTCTGTTGTAGAGAAAAGATGTGTCTGTGTAGTGACAGTATGGTTAGTACTTTCTTGCTGTTCATAACTAACCATATTATCAGTATAACTTGTAAAACTAAGATCCTTCTTTGTGATAAGCAATTTTCTTCTAGTCATGCATAAGGATATGCCATTTATATTAAAACACCTTGGTAAAACCTGTCAAATGTTTATTTCAAACATACAACATGCAGCAATAATTCCAAACAGGGAATTAATTAAATTCATCCCTTTTCCTTTCAGTTCCATCACAGTTCAGGGCCTTATTCAGTGTGGGACTCCAGAGTGCTATGGTGCAGTCCTTCAAATTCTAAGAACTGGAAATGTGAATCCACTTGTGGTAGACCTGATCACTTATACCCTGGGACTGCTGCCTTCTCCAACACCAAAAAGAATAAAGGAAATTCTTAACATGGCCCAGTATCAGCCAAGCAGAGCTTCTTTTTATGGCTTGAGTCATTCTGTTACTATGTAAGTAATGATAGTGTGCAACTGTACAAAATAACCTTGAGATAACATCACAATGCTCAGAGTAAATCCTAAAAGTAGTCACTTTTTTGAAGATTTTTATAAATTTTCATTAATTTGCTCTTAGGGAATAAAAAATAAAAATACATTTATTTTCTGCTTTTGTTTGTAATGTATTTCTTTTTTTAGGTTCTACAATGAGAAGAGGATTGTGACAGAGGAAATAACAGATGTTGCAGACTTCATGATATCACTGCTTGGTGCTGATTGTTCTGGGGAAGATGAACTCACATACCTCACACTTCGGGTATTTTTATTTCCTTTTTTCCTTATGCAGACTGTTAGTTTAAATGGCAATGCGTGTATTAGTCTACTTCTCTTAGTAGAGAGAAAAATGTTTATCATCTTTATTTTTATTGCTGACAGGCTATTGGAAACATGGGTGCAGTAATGGAGAAAGCTAAACCCAAAGTGAAATCTTTTCTCAAGACATGTATCAGAAATGAAGCTGCATCGCTTTCAGTTCAGAAGGCAGCTATCCAGGCATTCAGGAAAATGACTGTTACTGAAGAGGTAAATTTGGGCACAAGAAGCAAACTTCTTCAGTTTGTATTCAGTTCACCTTCAATCTTCATAGAAGTCATTGAATATGTAAAATCATTCCCCATTATTTCACATTTTTACTATCTCCCTTGTAGCTGTCTCCAGCATTTTTAGAACCCCTTTTCTTAGTTTAGTTTCCATACACATATCTGAGAAGATCTGAAGATTTCTTAGTGGGTGTTGCTCCTTTGAGATGCAGTTGTTTTCTATAGGTAGTCTCAGTTTAAATGGAATATTTGGATTTTTTCCTGTTAGAATGTCTTAAAAAGGATTATTACTAATTAAAGGGTGATTTTTTCAAATTACTCCAGATTTAAATGGATTTGATTAAGAAAAAATCAGGTCCCTATTTTATAGTGGCCTTTTGTTATCATTGTTATTAATATGGCTGGTTAGGTTTGTGTTTATATTACAATGATATTAAAGCACCTCCCTCAGAATGAATGTCATTTTATAGAGCACTTCAACTTAGTATAGTAAAAGAGTTTCAATGTCAACAAGTTTCTACTCTAAGAGACATGCTCTTTTATTTCCAGGCAAGGCTTTAAAAGTCTGGATCCTGAAACACACAGAGCTCACATCCTCAAATTCAATTGAATTTAAAGCCTTTATTTTTAAAAAATATTTTCCAACTATAGTTTTACTTTTTCTACAGCAAAAGATTATTATCATATTTTCCTAAGTTGAATTATATTTTTTCCCCCAAGATCTGAGGGTTTTTCAGTAGACCTGCCAAATATAGAAGTAAATGAGTTTTAATAAAGCTGTAATTTCTATGACTTTTTCTATAAAAATAAATTTTATCAAAATAACTTCAATAAAATGTTTTAGATCAGTTATAGAAATAAGGTCTAGAAGCAGTTATGCAGTCCTGAAAAAAATTGCATCCTGAAAATCAGATGCACCAGGGGAGTTTTAGGCTGGATATTTGGAAGAAGTTCTTCACAGAAAGAGTGATTGACCATTGGAATGGGCTGCCCAGGGAGGTGGTGGAGTCACCATCACTGGAGGTGTTTAGGAACAGATTGGATGGGATGCTTGGTGCCATGGTTTAGTTGATTAGATAGTGTTGGATGATAGGTTGGACTCAATGATCCCAAAGGTCTATTCCTGTTCTATTCTGTTCTGTTCTATTCTATTCTATTCTATTCTATTCTATTCTATTCTATTCTATTCTATTCTATTCTATTCTATTCTATTGTATTCTATTCTATTCCCAAAAGAGTTTAGTATTATCATGCACTAGCCAGCTCATCAGTGCAAACCATTCTCTAACTATTTAGGACCATTCAACATTTTTGAAAGTCTTCCAAGAAGGGGATGCACCTACAGAGAAACGTCTAGCAGCATATCTCATACTGATGAAAAATCCTTCCCCAAGTGATCTTGCAAAGCTTTTGAGAGCCCTCACAAAGGAGCAGAATGAGCAAGTGAGAAGCTTTATTGCCTCACACATCTCCAACATTCTTAACTCTGAAGAAGTAGGCATTGAAGAGTAAGTAAACTTTAGTTACATACTGACCTCATAAGAAGAACAAAGTTATGACCATGATTGCAGGGGTAGTTAATCATCAGAGCATTTTTTTCTTGCTGTTTGTGTGTTTGCTTTTTATGTTTTCTTTGTTTGGCTTCATCAGAGCAGTGGCAGCTTACAGTGTTTCCCTTAAGACTTATTTTACCATTAAGATGTGCAGAGAGCTAGTCATTTATAACCACCTATGTTGTGTGAATGTTTGCAAGTGACATAAGAAATCTCTTAACTTAGATGAAATGAGTTTCTGGAATTCATACTAATCATATATGCATTTTAATCCCCTTTCCCAGTCTAAAAAGCCAAGTTGAAGAAGCTCTGAAAGGAAACCAAGTTCCCACAGCCAAAGATTTCAGAAAATTCTCACAAAATTATCAGATTTCCAAAAGAGTTTCTGTACCTGGACTTGATCCCATCTCGGCCAAAGTAGAGGGAAATGTGATATTTGATCCAAGCAGCTATGTTCCTAAAGAGACTATGCTAAAAACCACCCTGGATGTGTATGGATTTAGCCCAAGTGACATCTTTGAGGTACAATGATTATCAAAATCTTTTGCTTGTATTCATCTGTTTTCTTTCTCATTTCTGTTTTCTTATAACAACTTTCTCTGAATAATGTATTGCTTTTACGAGCTTTGGGAGAAGTCTTAAGATCACTGTGCTTATTTACAAGGGGATTTTCATTTGATCTCAATGGGCTTTAGAGCAAGCCCTTTGTTATGTGATGTCACTTGCCACTGACTGGATGGACAACCCTGTTGGAGTTATTGAAGGCCTCAGCCCCGGTAAAATGAACCCATCTGTAACAAATTGACTTCATGCTAATGAATCATTACTGGCACAGTGAGGTACTCACAGAGAGATAGCCTGTATGTAGGGTTTTTGTTACCTCACCACAAAGATAAAATTACTTGTAAAACCTAGTGTTTTGTATCTTATCTTAAGAATAATAGATTTGTAGGCTACATGTTGTTTGTTCCCCAGAAAGTCTGTTCCCCAAAGAAGTGGGGGAAATGTCTCAGTTATTGCATTGTCCTGTTCATTTTAGCTTGGCCTAGATGGAAAGGGGTTTGAACCAACACTGGAAGCTCTGTTTGGAGAGAAGGGATTTTTCCCAGATGCTGCAAGCAAGGCCCTGTACTGGGTTCATGGAAAAGTGCCGGAGCCAATTTCCAAGGTGCTGTTTGACTATTTTGGCTACTCCCTGGATGGCAAGCAGGATCAGGTACAGCTTGAAAACATTCTTTGCACAACACAGCATTCCTATCTTTACACAATAATTACAGCACTCCTCCTTTCATTGTTCATGAGCCTTCTCCTCTTCTGGTAAGCTAAACTAGAAATAATTAATTACATTTAACAACATTTTTCCTTATTCTATGTGGGAAGAGTGTCTGGAGACAAATCAGTAAAGAGTGCATGTGCAGATTACCTAACATTCACTAAGCAACTCTTCTAGAAGTAACTGTTCTAGATGCAGCTGTTCTCAATGTATGATCTAACAGATTTTTCATGAATCTGTTTTACTGCTCTGACTAAATTTTCAGGACATCATGAAAGGAATAATGCTTAACCTTGAAAAACTGATAAAAGAATTGGGAAAAAAAGAAGCTCCTGAAGGAAGAGCATATCTGAGAATCCTGGGAGAAGAACTTGGGTACATGAAACTCAATGATTTCAAATTACTGGGAAGCATGATATTAAAGAGTGCTAAAATTCTTCAGAGTATTCCTGAAATGGTATGTTTTGGATGCACCAATGTGTATTATTAATAAGGGGGTTTTCTACAAGATTTTTTTAAGATTCATGTTGTGTTTATCTATTATGTAAAAAATGGATATTTGATTAGCAAAATGAAAATAAAATTATTTTTAATGAAATATCCAGGTTTAGTCTGAAGGACTCTGAGAAACCCATGAAGATTCTTCAGTAACCAAGTGGAGTCCTCCTGGAAGATGGTGATAGGATGGAAAATAGGGAAGGTGTAGAACTGATTGTATGATACTGGAACAGTGCCCGGTGTCTTACTGTTGGTCATTATGTTATCCCACTAATTTTTAATAATTAACTTAATAATTGTAGTGTAGGAATATTTGGTAAAGTCTTTCTTTCACTGAAGCCAAAAAATTCCTTTGCGATTGACTTTGGGAAGCAAGAATATTACATTATCTAAACTAATTTGTCTTTGTATGTATATACAAGGTAGGCAATTTGTGTGTATCACAGCAGGTAATAAAATCCTGTATTCCTTTAAAGTGAAGATTTTGATAAACAATCTTTAGCTAATTCTTTGAAGCAAGAAAACTGTAGATTCTGCACTCTAAATGAAATTAAGTTTTTGGATTATGCAGTTTCAGTAATTCCATGATCCATTTTTAAAGTGCAAACTGTATATATTCCAAAGCGTACACTTGTTAGTATTCATTTCTTTGTGTGATTCACAGATTGCACAAACCATCTCAAAAGGTGTTGACAGGGATTTATTTGTTCACTACATGTTCATGGACAATGAGTTTGAGCTCCCAACTGGAGCAGGTATGCAACTGAAGTTTGCCTTGTCTGGAATAGCAACACCTGGGGCCAAAGTTGCTATGAAGATTCATCAAAAAAGCGTAAGCCATCTATATTTTGTCTCCTCCTAATAATCTGCAATCTCATTTATGGGAAAAACTGTAACAGTAAAAGAATTTTTTTTAATACTTTTGAAATGAAAAAAAAATAGCTCTCCAGCTAACTTGTGGGTGACACTTAAATTAAAAAGCAGTAAATATAATAAATTATGAGACAAAATTAGATTTATGAATTAAAAGTATTTTAATCACTCTTGAAAAAAATAATCCTTTCAATATGTTTATGTCTCTCTTCCTTCTCTCAAATGAGAATAGTACAAAAGTTATAGCATCTGAATTTCCTTTTCAAAACAAATATTCAGGAATTTTAATGAGGCCAACTTAAAGCAAAAGTTTTGATATTGAAAATTTAATTAAATAAAACTTATTTTTTAATCTGAAAGGAAACACTTTTAAATTGTAACAATTAAAAAACATGACACAGTATTAATCATCCTGTTAAATCTTTTTATGCTTTTAATAGCTATTTTAATAGCTATTTTTGCTCTAATTTAGTCATTTTGTATCAATTGCTCAATAGTTTCAGTTCACCTAAGTTTTAATTTTCCACCACACAATGATTTAATTAAAAATAATAGTAATAATAGTAATAAATTATTCTTTAAATTTAATATTGATTGCCTTTTAGTTACCTTTGGTAATTTTTTCCAGATTTTTGCATTCTGCTGTTTCTTTCTGTAATTGCCAAACCAAAAGCTTGAAAATAAGGCAAGGCATTTTCTATTTAGAGAAATTCAAATCTTGGATCTGTTTCTTTTTTGTCAGATACTTTGCTCATTGTTTTTGAAAATTGCCCTTTGTTTTTTACAATGGAAAACTGACTCTTGTCTTCAGATTTATTACATTCAAATAACTCCATGTACAAAATCTTTCTGAAGCATGAGTATTTTCATGTTAAAGTAGGCAAGATTCCATGGTATTATCTTGCTGAATTTGTTACATTACAGCTTCCACTAATGTGGTCTCTCCGCTTGCATGACTTTGGAATCAAGCTTTTTGTTTAGCAACATCAAATTATATAAAATCTACTTTTAGATTATCAAGAATATCACATTTGTTTTATAAACCCAATGAGAAGTGTGGCTAAATAAAACACCTCTTTTACTTTTTCATTTCCTTTGTCTTTTTAATTTATTGAATAGATGCAAGCAGAACTCATTGCTAAACCTTCAGTAGCAGTTGAGTTTGTAACACACCTGGGAGTAGATGTGCCTGAGTTTGCTAGAAGTGGTGTGGAGATTAATTCTAATATATTCCATGAGTCTGGAATTGAAGCATATATTAGTATGAAAGCTGGACAGCTGAAATTCAGCATTCCTGCTCCAAAGACTCCAACAAAGCTCCTCAGTATCAGGTAATGAGAAATGAATGAGAACTTTCAAGGCAGTGTTCTTCCCTTAACCTTTTAGGGTTTATTGTAATGGAATTAAAAGGCTAGGGCAAGCATGGAGAAATTTTCAGTTCGAAAAGATCCCAGACATCGTTAAGCTGGGATCACTTAATTTGTAAGTTGAGCAAATAGCCCAGTTACATTGCAAATGGGAGTCATGACTCCTAGATTCTTTGATTTGTCACTAGTTTCTGAAATTTGCATCAAGATTCTTACAATTTTTATTATTTGGGGATTTTTTTCAGAGGAAATTGTTATAATAGCAATGAATATTTTTTTATTTAATTTAAATTAACTACTTGCATTGATTTTAGAGAGGGTAAATGTCTCAATACACATAGTTTTAATAATACCTACAGTAGTAAACCACCTGATTGTTTAACCCCTACATGTTATTTCATTAAACTCTCACCTTAAAAAGTTATTTTTATTCACAAAACAGCATGGTTAATAGGCGAATGTTTGAACACCTGTCTTGGGAACAAATGGCTCATTTTTGTGTTCCAGCAATACACTACATTTGGTGTCTCCAGCCAAAACTGAAGAGATTCCACCTCTGATTGAGAACCAAGAAACCTGGACTTCTTGCAAGCCTTTCATTGTTGGTCTAAACTTCTGCACCAAATATCTCTACTCTAATGCCAGTGCCACAGAGGCAGCTCCATATTTTCCCTTGACTGGAGAATCTAGGTTAGTCATAGCAGCTTTAACTATATTTTTTTTATGTTAACTAACCTTCTCTCTTAGGGCTTAGTATCTACAGTACCCTCTTACTTAAAGCTTACCTTAAGAAACTGACTAGCAAGAGCAGCTATTGAGAGCTGTGTGATTTCTTCTGTTTGTGATCATGGTACAAGTAGTTATTTACTAGATTCTTACTTATTTCTTCTTTAGATTTGAAGTTGAATTGGTGTCCACAGGAGAAGTGAAGGAGTACTCTGCAAGTGCAAACTATGATCTTCAGAGAAAAGGAAGTGATCTGATAGACACCTTAAAGTTTGCTGTCCAGGCAGAAGGTAAGAGTCTGAAAAACCAAAGTGATTTAGCTCACTTTTCAACTATGTCATTTAATGGGAAAAAGTTCTCGATGAATAAACCATGACAGAATTATTCACACTATAAAATAGAACTTTGTCACAACCAAACATGACAACACTTTAACTCCGTTTCATTTACAGGTATGCAATCCCAGTGTAAGATTTCCATAACCTGTAGCTAATTTTGTATCTCAGAATGCTTCCCTGTGATTGAAATAAAAGTGTGACACTGGTGAATGGCATCAAGGAAGAGAAGTTGACAAGTCCTATATAAGGGAAAAAAATACTGTTTCTGATAAAACGTGGAAGCAAAACATACAAATTGAGAACTGCATAAACAGCAAATTGTTCAAAGGGAGAATATGTGGGATAATGAGGTTACATAACAAAAGCAGTGACAGCACTATTGGATCAAATTTCCCAGTTTCTGCTTCAAATTCATCAAAGATTGCATTGGATCTCCAGAGTGATATCATTTCCAGTTAATCTTTTTTTTATTTATTTATTTTCCTTTTATAGAAAGTCCAAACAGATTCCATAGTTACAAATAACCAATGTACACTGTATTTTCCAGGTGTAAATCAGCATGAGGCCACACTGACCTTCAGGTACAACAGAGACAGAAAGATTTTGACCAGTGGTGTCCACATTCCAGATATTGATGTTGACTTTGGTACAAGCTTCAGAATTACTGATGAATCCATTCCTGGGAAGAAAGCATACACCTTTGTCTTAGACTTCAACAAGAAGAAGATTTCTGAAGTTACTTTTACTGGCCAGATAAGGTAACTCAGAAAACCACTTGGACTTTTATAGGTATCTTTGATTAAGACAGTGGAAGGTTTTATTGAAGACAGAAAATTCCAGGAAATTTTATGCCATTTGGGAGAAACTGCTTATGTAGAGAAACATACACTTTTCATTTAAAACTTCTTTGAAAATCCTGGAAGAATTTTATGCACAATCAAATAAATACATCCAGTACTCCAACTGATCTTTCCTACTATATGTGTATATATATAATTTCTATTACAAGTTCCTTGAGCTGATTCTTCCATTTCTGCACACACATAGCATTGTACTAGTGTTATTGCAGGTGTGACAATCCAAGATATAAACAAGGGTAGGTTTGTTCAGAGATGTATTCTCTTTTACCAAGTATGTTTGGCTCTAAAAGAAGTTATTACATCTCCCTGTGAAGAAATCTAATGGCACTCAACACGCAGCAAAACCAAAAATAACTGAGAGCTTCCTGTAAAAATTCCCACGCTTCACGATGAGAATATTTCCGGGAACACCTACAGGGGAGCTAACAAAAATGTTCAGCCTGCCAGGGTTTCTAAAATTGTCTGCCTCACAAGTCCATAGTGAAATGAGCTGATCACATTCTTTAATAAACCTCAATCTTCCATGGAATTCTGTGATCTTGATGGTGCCCCAGGGAGTCTTTGTCTTTTCTGTTCATGTAGAATTGCCTCTGATATCAGTAGGAGCTTTGCACAGATGTCAGGGACCTCAATTCCCTTTCATTTGCCCTAGCATAATATTAGAAGTTTCCTCAAGTCAACAAAGTTACAAAGATATAAAATAAATGTGGATAAAGGAAAATGAAGCCCAGTGGCATAATATATTTCATCAAGTGTTTTGTTTCTATGTGATTCATGGCCACAGTCTATATCCTTAGTAAAGAATTCAACTTGAGTAAACAGTTCAAAACTTGGTTCAAGTACAACTTTACCAAGACAGGTACAGGTTTCTATCCATTTTAGGATTATGAAATAAATACAGAACAATTATTGTGTGTTTCTGCCCAGTAGCATTGTAGTAATATACCGCAGATTTCCAAATGTAACAAGCAGAAGCTGAAAAACTTTCAATGAGTTGGTCCAGAATTTACAAGTTTAATTCAATCTGTGTTTTAATAACATCTATGATGCCTTAACATATTGAAAGTACTCCTGAAATGTAGGTGAAAAAGTAGAGGGAAAGGTTTCATATTCACATTTGCTTTTTACATTTGTAGATATGCTGGAATGGAAGAGGCAGTGTTAAGAGGCTCCGTTTTAGTTCCTCGCCTGAGAACTGAACTTAGAACTGAAGCACTGGTTAATTGTACACCAGCTAAAGGATACCTTCAGCTGAGCTCAGCTGCAACAACACATGGAAACTCCATTTCAAAAAGAGTTGTTTTCAGATATGGTAAGGACAAAAGAATGATCCACTTGTCCAATCTATAAATTTAAACATCTTGTTATATTCATTTATAGTATATCCCCAAACAGCATAAGAATATTATTAATTTTACCCTTTTCTTTTTCAATTTGTGATTTTCAGATTCTGAGAAAGTTGAGCTAGAGTGGAATTCAGGCATCACTGCTGCTGCAAAAAAATTGTCTTCTGGCTTCCCAGTTGACTTTTCAGGCTACCCAAAACTTTTACAGAAGCATGCCAATGAACTACTGGATCGGAAAGTGACTTATACAGATATGACACTGCGACATATTGCATCACAATTCATTGTGGTATGTTTCAACTTGTAGTAGATATCACAGCTTGACCACAGAGCCCTTATGAATTCTTGCTTCCCTCAGAGAAGTCAAAATGGGAACTACTTGTAAAAGTACTCATCAGATAAAGTAAAATGTACAGTTCAATTTTTTACCTAGCTAGTCACTTTATCAGATGCCATGGGGTCATTACATGAACAGTTAGAATAACTTCCTGGGAAGCCCTAAAACTTATTTACTTTGAAAAACTTGTCTCTTCATTACAGGCAACCAACACCTGGCTGCAAAAGGCATCAAAAGATGTCCCTTATGCCCAGACTCTGCAAGACAAACTAAGTGGACTGCAGGAATTCAACATTCAGAAAATGAAGCTGCCTGTTATCACCATTCCTGAAGAAATTTTCCTGAAAAGGTATGGAAATTAGGAAAATGAAAATAGTTGTGTGTTTGGTTTGGTTTTTTTTTTCATATTTTTATGTTCTTTTGTTTTACTTTCTTTTATAAAACAGAGTGGAATTGCTGTAAGCTTTAGCAGAAGATAGGAATCATAACAAAAAAATTGAAGATCAGAGATGAAATTATATGGAGAAAATTATGCATGTCTTTAATACAGAGTTGACTTTACAGTGGTCAGTCCTACAGTATATGAATATATCCTTAAGTATTTATGTTATGTAGTAATGAGAACTGAACAAATATACTGCATTCAGTAATCTATATTGTAAGCCACAGAGCTAATGAAACCAGGTTTCCCATTCTGCATCCCTACAGATCCTTTGCCTTTGGCCTTAACCCTAGTGCCTCTACTTCTTCCTGTGCGGTCCTATTGGACAGTTCTTCCCATTCTCCTTCACACACAAAACAAAAGGCTTTGACAAGCAAAAAGGGAGACTGGAAGGCAGATAAGCCATACATTTTTATTTTTTTTTCCTTCTGCCAGGATTTGCTTTCATTACAGTTTCTAGGACTTATTGTTTTTGCCATTTAGTGTTCATAATGCATTGCTGCTCTGCATATGTATAAGAACTCAAGGATTCTTCAGAATAAACCCCCAGCTACCACTGTGATCAATAGAAACCATGTCTGTATTAGATTTCCCATGAGCTAGGGAAATATTGATGGCTGAAATGAATGTGAAGGACACCAGAAGCTAGTGTAAGATTGGAATACAAAATGTGGATGGAGAACAGACTTGCATTGTATCTCTCTTAGCACTATTTTCTCCATCTTTTCCAATCTTTATTTCCATCTTTCACTATAGTGATATGACACTGTATGTTAATGATACACATCTCATTTGTTTCCATTGTGTCCCTAAGTTAAGGATAAGCAAGGAAAACAATGTTTTTTCTTTATATTTTCATCACAATTGCACATTATAATTAGAATAATAGGAATTTCTACTGCTGTGTGATGTTGCTCTTGAACCATTTGATGTAAGGGAGAAAATTTCAAAAGTGTTTGCTTAGTTTTAATTTTAGGATGTAGCTCTAAGAGCAAAAAAGAAGATTTTGTAGTATAAAAGGCCAGATAGGCAAACAAGAAAATCATATTTGCCAGCTTATTGTTCATACACAAATTAAGGCCAAGTTTCCTCCTGTTTTGCATTTGCATAATTACACTTTTTCCCCCACAAGCTTTTCAGCTGGCAAACCATTTTTTTCCATTCCTAGGTCCTGGTCAAATGGTTAGATTTTTATTTATTTTTCTTCATAATTAAATAATATTTGAATATTATTTGAATAAAACGTTTGAAACACATCATAAGAAAGATAAAATCTATATAATTTATGGGTTTAGGTTCTAGTGAAGCTGGTGTTGGCCTCTTCTCCCAAGTAACTAGCAATAGGGTGAGAGGCAATGAGTTGTGCCACAGAAGGTTTAGACTGGACATTAGGAAAAACTTCTTCCCTAAGAGAGTGGTGAGGCACTGTAGCAGGCTGTCCAGGGAGGAGGTGGAGTCACCATCCCTGGATATGTTCAAGCAGCATGTAGATGTGGCTATTCAGGATATAATTTAGTGGTCCTGGTAGTTGGGTTATGGTTGGACTCTATAATCTTAAAAGTCTTTTCCAATTTTAATAATTCAATTATTCTATAATGCTCATAAGTCTTGTCATGAATTTCTGTAAGAATCCATTCCTTTTTCTAAGAAGAATATAGTTGCTTTTCTCTGGTATTTAACATGCTGTACTGAACAAGCACAGCAGTGGTTTTGGAGGATTTTTTTTTTCCCCCTATATGTCAGCTAATTTAATTCTCATTCTTTCATTTTAAGGATCATTCTCATGACAATACATCTTTTCATTCATGTTCATAAAACAGATTTGGATCCTCAGACTAAAAATTAAAACACAAGAATCACAACCATTGTGGATTTAGCCTCTTGAATGACACTTTCCACCTGTGAGCTCAAGTTAGCCAAGGTCTGAACAAAAGAGTCAGGAGCCTTTGAATTCTAATTCATGGCCTCCCAGAATGAATCTGTTTCTGGACTACTTGACCTATGAGTTTCCGACTACAAAATAAGAGGAAAAACATTGACATGATTCACTGATACTGAAAGTGCTTTTAGTAAATCCTGATAGATGAGTGCTTAAAAAATTATAATAATAAGCAATAATAACATTTCTTTCTAAGCGTAAAGTTAAGACATTGATATAAGCGTGTAAGTAAGCTCAGTATCATGGGAGCAGTAGGAATCATGGAGATTTCTTTATATGCTTCTTGAACATACTGTTTCTAATACTCACTTCTGTTTTTCTAGTGATGGCCGGATCAGATACAGATTCAATAAAGACAGTTTTCTCATTAATATCCCATTGCCATTTGGTGGAAGATCATCTCATGACATGAGGGTGCCACAGACTGTTAAAACACCTCCTCTGGTAATGGAGTCAATGGGAATAAGTGTGCCATCGCAGGAATACAGAATCCCAACATTCACTGTTCCAAAATCCTATCCTCTCTATGTGCCTTCACTTGGATCTTTAGAGGTCTCTGCTAATGTGCACAGCAACTATTACAACTGGACAGCAACATACACATTGGCTAATAACGCCACAGAGAAAGCATCCAGCGTAAGAACTACTTATACCACAAATGCTGATTCTGTTTTTGAGCTACTTTCCTACAGTGTGAAAGGTAACCATGTATGCTAATACTGTAATGTTGGCAAAAAGTGTTTTAATTACTCTTTCCTGTGTATTGAGTACAGTACATTAATTTTCCTATTTAAACACTTCTTAAATCACTTTCTCTTTGTTTTTATACAAAGCATTTGTCTATTCAGGCACTAAAGGAAAAAAACAATATTTTAAATTTTTTTTCATTTTATTTTATTTTTATTACTTCTATATGTTTGTATACTGCCATAACTACATAGCAGTTATCCTGGATTCAGACTGGATGGGTCTTAAGACTGGTATTTTCAAGTTAGTTCCTCCAAAATTGCAGTTTGAGTTCTCAAATTGCAAAAGAACAAGCTAACTTTAGTCTTTTTCTAAACTCCCCACTCTAAATGAAGCATGATAAAGAAAACCTTAAACCCAAGAATATTAGATATGGGTTATTCTTGAGAGTCCATTATCTTAATCTACATTTTAATAATGATATAAGTTTATGCAACCTTATATAATTTTATTTAGTAGAGTAGGATAGAGATTTAGCTTATTCACAGTTCAGAACATTGACCCCAAATATTAAAACAGTAAAAATATGTATGTAAATATTCAGGATTTACTGAAATATTTTGGCCTTTAGAGTAAAATGATATAATATCAGTAACTGCAATTCAAGCAGTAATATAAAAGTTTATTAACATATTCTTCTCCTTTCTCCTATTTCAGGTGCTGGAGAAGCATCATATGATAGAACTGGATTCACTTGTGCATATGAAAATCACCTGAAGCACAGACTCTTAACATCAGATTTTAAGTTGGCCAGGACAAAGAGTCATGAAACTAATCCTGTTGCAAACTACACCATATCACTTACAGCATCCAGTACTCTTGGTGCTCAGCTTTCATTTTCCAGTGATATTGTTTGTGAAAAGGCAAATAATGTGAACATCAATAACGTTAAAATGGAGGGACAGCTGGAAGTGGCTTCTGTCTTTGCAAGAAGCGTTTACACTCTCTCAAGCTCATACAACGAAAAGAGACAGATTTGGGAAGGAAAATCAAATCTGAAGTTGGATTCTTCTTACCTTCAGACTACCAATCAGATATCAGGCAAATACAGTGATGATTCGTTTTCCATTACTTCCATTTCTGATGCACAAAATGGACTACTGAAGAACACAGCTTCACTGAAGTATGAAAAGCACCAGCTGAAAATTACCTCTGAAACAAATGGGAGATATCAACATATTGCAGGCATCCACAAGCTTGAATTAATTTTGTCAAAGAAGCTGGCAGCACTCCGATCTGAGTCCCAAGCTTCTTACAAGCAAGCCCAGTACTATGCCTTGTTTGCAGGTTCTCTCAATTCCCAGGATCTTGTTTTCAATGTTGATATCTCTATGACTGATCAAAGGAATCGAGTTGCACATAAATCATCACTCAATGTCAATCAATACGGTCTAGCTAGCAGTGCAACCACAAATGTGCAGTTCAGTCCCTTGACAATGCAGTGTGAAGTGAATGCCAAACTTGATACTGCTGGAGGCTCCATGTCACTATCCTCCTCTGGGCGCTATGGTAAAAACAGCGGAAAATTCAACCTGGGTGGAAGAGCGAGTCTAATGGAAATAACAGTGGGAAGTGAATATCAGAGTACAGTCCTAGGTGTGGACACCAAGCATGTTTTAAATTTCAGAGTTAATAGAGAAGGACTCAAGTTTTCAAATAATTTGCAAGGATCGTTCAAAGAGGTCAAGCTGGATTATACAAATGACTTGAATATTCCTGGCTTATCCTTAACGTTTGCTTCAAAGTTAGACAACAGCTTCAGCTCTGACAAGTTCCACAAGCATGCTTTTGACCTGCAACTGCAGCCTACCTCACTTACAGCTAAACTAAGCAATAACATTAAATACAGTAAAACTGAAGTTTCCAACAAAGCAGATCTGCTTCTTGAGTTTCTGAAGCTGAACTTGGGTGGCAATATCAGAGGAGCCTATGGAGGAGATGAAATAAGGCATACGTACACCATTTCATATGCTGATCTAACCTCAAACCTTAAATCAGATACAGTTGCAAATATTCAAGGTGCAGCAGTGACTCACAGGATTAATCTGAATGTGGCAGGACTTGCTTCCACGGTTACTATGAACACAAACTGTGATTCCAAATTTCTCCATTTTGCCAATGTCGTGCGTTCCACCATGGCCCCATTTACTATCACTACTGATGTTCATACCAGCGGTAATGGAAAGCTTATTGCTATGGGTGAGCACACAGGAGATGTCTACAGCAAATTCCTGCTTAAAGCAGAGCCTCTTGCTTTCACTTTCTCCCATGATTACAGAGGATCTAGCAGTCATAGCTTGAAGTCTAGAGGAAGATACACTACCCTGCTTGATAACAAAGTTCATGTGCTCTTTACTCCATCCGAGCAGTCAAGTGCTTGGAAATTCAAAAGTCAGATAAACAATAATGTTTATACACAAGATCTCAGTGCTTACAATGATGCAGAAAAAGCTGGTGTGGAGCTTAGTGGAAGAGCTTTAGCAGATCTCTCTGTAATGGATACATCAGTCATATTACCATTTACATCTGAAAAAGTTAATTTAATTGACATATTTGGCCTCAGGAGCAGTGTGTCAGAACCTCAAGAGTTCAGCATCTCTGGCTCTGTGAAGTATGACAAAAATAAAGATATCCATGTTATTAACCTGCCATTCTTGAAACATTTGCCAGTTTACTTTGAACAAATCAGAGGCACCATTCTTTCCACACTGCAGGCCATACAAAGTTACCTGAAAAGCATTAACATAGAACAACATATGAGAAAATACAAGTCAACTTTGGATAAACTCCCCCAGCACATTAATGATTATGTGGAAAAATTAGATTTGAAAGGCAGAGTTAAAAGCATGAAAAATAATTTGGTTGCTTTCACAAAGGACTACAGAATAACATCTGATGATCTCCAAATTATGCTGGAAAAAACCATGGACAATCTTCAAGAAATTCTATTTCAGCTGAAGGCCTATCTGATACAAATTGAGCAATATATCAAGGATCATTATGAGAAATATGACATTAAAGCACTTATTGCACAGCTTCTTGACCAAATAGTTGAAACCATGGCAGCTTTAGATAACAAATATAAGATAAGAATTACTGTAGTTGACACTATTCAAAAATTGCAATTTTTTTTCCGCCAGTTTCACCCTACCAAAATTGGAAGCAGCACTTTGGCTTGGATTAAAAATGTAGATGATGAATACCGGATTACAACTAGGATGCAGGAAAATCTGGAAGAACTCAAGATTCAGATTCAGAATATTGATGTCAGGAGCTTTGCAGAAAATTTGAAACAGCAGATTAAAAGCTTTGATGCTAAAGAAATTTTAGAAAAATTGAAGCATTCATTACCAGTTGAAAAAATTAGTGAGGTTCTTGAACAAATCAAAGACTTTATTCTGAACTGGATGGAGGAGTATGAAGTGTCTGAGAAAATCAGCACTTTTCGAAGTCATGTGCACAATCTGATTGTAAAATATGAAATAGATAAGCAGGCGCATTTTTTAATGGACAGAATGATAGAACTGCTTAACCAGTATGGAATAAAAGAAACTGTCCAGAAACTGACCATCTACTTGAAAAATATCGATGTGAAAACATGCTTCGATAAAGTTGTTGCTTTTATTGATGATGCTGTCAAGAAAGTGCAAACCTTTGATTATGAAGTGATGATAAAGGAAGTCAACAGGTTCCTTGACATGATTATTAAAACACTCAAATCATTTGACTATAACCAGTTTGTTGATGACACAAATAAAATAATCCGAGAAATTACCCACAAGATAAATGAAGAACTCAGGAATCTAGAACTTCCACAGAAAGCAGAAGCACTGAAACAGTATATGAGAGATTTTAGAGCTGTGATTTCAAAGTACATGGAACAGCTAAAGGAAACCAAGCTTGCTGCAATAATTAACTGGTTCAGGGAGCTCATAAACTCAACAACATTTGCAAATCTTAAAGCCAAGGTGAATGAATATCTGGAAGACCTGCGAGAGAGGATTTCTGAAATGGATATTTCCCAGGAATTCCAGTGGTTTCTTCAGAAGATAAGCCAGTTCTACAATTCTGTTGTTGTACACATTTCTGACCAGTGGAACATAGCTTTGAAGAAAATCATTGCTTTGGCTGAAAAGTATGATCTAAAAAATTGGGCTGAAAATATAAAGCAGTTTGTTGAAACAGGATTTAGAGTCCCTGAAATCAGAACTGTTATAGTTACTATACCTGCCTTTGAGGTTAGTCTCCGAAGTCTCCGGGAAGCAACATTTCGAACACCAGACTTCATTCTTCCACTGACTGATTTGCATATCCACTCCTATGAGATAAATTTTAAGAAACTTAAGGACATGAAAATCCCAATGGAATTTACTACCCCAAAATTCACAGTTCTAAATACCTTTGAAGTTCCTTCCTGGAAAATTGACTTGAATGAGATTAAACGTCAGATAGTGGCACTAATAGACAAAGTAATTTCTGGTGAATTTCAGTTGCCTGCAATTGGTTTATATTTTAAAGATCTGAAGATGAAGGATATGCCTTTTTCTGACATTTCTTTTCCAGAAATACGAATGCCTCAGTTTCAAATACCTGAACTGTTGGTTCCAAAGCTAAATCTACATGACTTCGAGATTCCTAACATGAAGATACCAGATTTTGAGCTTCCACACATCCCACATGATGTGACTTTCCCTACATTTGGCAAATTATCTGGTGCTTTCAGAGTCACCTCTCCATTCTTTACACTATCTGCACATGCTGAGGTTCATAATACTACAAAATCAGCAAACAGTCCAGAGTTTGTGACCTCCCTTTCAGCTCAAACAACATCCAAATTAGACTTTCTAGTTTTTAGTGTTATTGCAGATTCACGTCTCTTGGCTCCTGAGATGAGGCAGCTGAACCTTAAAAATTCCATGAAGGTCAACCACAAGTTCCTTAAAGCTGATCACACCAATGAAGTGGTATTTTTAGGGACATCAGTAGAAGGTGAAGCTGAAACCAGAGCAAACTTTTATACAGCAAAAAATTCAATAGAACTACAGAACAATTTAATGGTCAAGATGCAAAGAAAAATTTGGATGCAGAGTGGAACAGCATATTCCCACAGACTGAATATTCCACAAGCTGATTTCTCCAGCCAGGCTGATCTGGTCAATAATATGACAACAGAGGTAGAAGCAGGACATATATCTTTTACCTCCACCGGTAAGGGGAATTGGAAATGGGCTTCTCCTAATTTCTCTGATGAAGGCACTCATGATTCACATGCCACTTTCAGAGTTGAAGGCCCCATTATTGCATTTTCTGCTAACAACAGAATAAATGATAAGTACCTGAAAGTCAACCAACATATCAAGTATGAATGTGGTTTTCTAAATTATGCAACAATTCAGATTCAGTCTGAAATTGAGTCACAGCGTGTGGGACGCAGCGTTCTCAATGTGAAAGGCACAGGACAGCTTGGAGGAATGAAAGTAGAATTAACAGGCTCTCACAATGCTCGTCTCAATGGACGGATTACTGGAACTGTAAATAATGAGTTATCCTTCTTGGCACAGCCTTTTGAAATTCGTTTATTAACAAACAATGATGGAAATGTGAAAATCAGCTTCCCAATGAAGCTGACTGGCAAAATTGACTTCCTGAATAACTATGGTTTTGCACTGAGCTCCTCTGTTCAACAGATCAGCTGGCAAGCTATTGGCAGGTTCAATCAGTACAGATACTCCCATAATATATCTGCTGGCAACAATGATGACAAAATTGAAGTTCACCTTGATATGAATGGAGATGCCAACCTTGACTTCCTAAATATTCCTCTAACCATTCCTCAGCTTCAAGTTCCCTACACCGGAATCAAAACTCCTCAGCTAAAAGATTATTCGCTATGGGAAAAGGTAGGCCTGAAACATTTACTGAAGACAACAAGACAATCCTTTGATTTAAATTTAAATGCTCAATATGACAAAAACAAAGATATGCATGTAATCCCACTTCCTTTAGCAGCAGTGCATGAAGCACTTAATAAATACATAATTTTTTTTAACAGGTATTTTGAGAAAGGAAGAAACACTGCTTTAGATTTTCTCACTAAGTCGTATAATGAAGCCAAAACAAAATTTGACAAATACAAAATACAGACATCACTAAACAAACTACCACGGACCTTCAGGATTCCAGGATACACCATTCCAATTGTCAATATTGAGGTTTCTCCTTTTACTGCTGAGATGCCAGCCTTCGGTTATGTGCTCCCAAAAGAAATAAGCACAAAAGGTTTCACAGTCCCATTTATTGGCTTTTCAGTACCATCTTACACACTAGTCTTACCTTCTCTGGAACTTCCTGTTCTTCATGTCCCACAGGATCTACGCACTCTAAAGCTCCCTAGATTCAGAATCAACAGCCCATCAAACCACATCTTAATTCCTGCCATGGGAAACATCACTTATGACTTCTCATTTAAATCTAGTGTGATTACTTTATCTGCAAATGCTGGACTGTTCAATCAGTCAGATATCGTTGGGCACCTCGGTATCTCATCCTCTTCTGTCATTGATGCATTGCAATTTAAATTGGATGGTTCAACAAGTTTGACCAGAAAAAGGGGTTTGAAGTTGGCCACAGCATTGTCCCTGAGTAATAACAAATTTCTAGGAGGAAATCATGACAGCACTATTAGTCTCACAAAGAGGAACATGGAAGCTTCAGTGGCAACAAATGCTGAAATCAACCTACCAGTTTTAAAAATGAATTTCAGCCAAGAACTTTCTGGAAATACTAAGTCTAAACCCACTCTTTCCTCAGGGCTAAAATTGACTTATGATTTTAATACTCCTAAATATGGCACAAGTGCTAAGGGAAGAGTTGCTCACAAACTTGCTTTGGAGAGTCTTACATCTTATGTATCAGTAGAAACTTCTACAAATGCAGATATTGATGGAGTATTTTTCTCTGGAAATGCATTTTCTGGAAGTCTAGACCATGAGGCAAACAGCTATTTGAATGCCAATGGAGCTCGGTCATCTCTCAAGCTTGAGGCTCACTCCAAAGTAGATGGCCTCTGGAACAATGAAATGAAAGAAATCCTTGCAGTTGAAGCATCTACACGTCGTGTGTATGCGGTCTGGGAGCACAATGGGAAGAACTATGCACGTTATACACCTCTTTTCTCAACAACGGGAGCTCAGAGATGCAAGGCCACCTTAGAGCTGGCTCCTTGGGTTATATCAGCAGACCTTCAGATTCAGGCCACGCAGCCAAATTCCTTCCTGGACACAGCCTCAGTTAAGGAAGTTGTTGTAGTGAAAATCAGCACTGCAAACCAGAAAGTTGGATGGAAGGGTTCAGCCCAAATTCAGTCACTATCTTTCAGTCATGATATGCAGTTATTAAATGAAGAATCAAAGGCAAAGTTTGATATTTCTGGATCCTTGGAAGGGTACACGGACTTCCTCAAAAACGTGAAGTGTCCCATTTCTGAGAAGAGCTTATGGGATATCTTGAAGTTGGATGTCACTACCAGTCCTGACAGAAAACAGTACTTAAATGGTTCAGCAACCCTTGTGTACACGAAGAGTGATGATGGTTACTTTTTCCCCATACCTGTGAATAAGTTGACTGATGGCTTTACTTTCAGTATTCCTGAGCTACACCTAAAGGCTCCAAGCCCCGTTCTCAGCACTCCAGGGTTCAGAGTTCCTTTCACCACTCTCCAAGTCCCAGCTTACACCATTGACTTGCGCAACATAAAAATTCCACAGACACTAAACACAATGCCATTTGATGTCAACTTACCAACACTGCCGAAACTAAGATTCCCCAAAGTGGATGTAGGAGCCAATTATATTACATTAGAAGAATATAAAATACCATATTTTGAGGTGACAATACCGGAATACCAAATAACTATGTCTCAATTCACTCTTCCGAAGATTATTTCTCTTGGCAATTTCCAGGTGGATCTGGATGAAATAGCCAATAAGATTGCAGATTTTGATCTGCCTACAATTGCAATTCCTGAACAGAAAATTGAGATTCCCCCTCTCAAAATATCTTTGCCTGCTGGAATTTATTTCCCATCATTTGGTGCTTTGGCTGGATCTTTCAAAGTTGCTTCTCCTTTGTACAATGTCACCTGGGCAACAGACTTAACAAACAAAAAGGACTCTTTTGAACAGTCCATTGACTCAACCTGCAGCTCAACATTGCAATTCTTGGAATATGACTTGAATGGTAAGACATTAAAATTCTGTATGCCATAATTTGGGGATAAAGACCACATACTATGTCTTTTCAGAATTTATTTTCTTCCCCAAAGAACTTTGCATGTGGTAGCGCTGCTGTCTATCTAGCATTAATGCTAGATTATAGTTTTACTACCAGCATTTATTTCATAAATTATTATCAGAGTCTCAGTCAGTTGCCTTGAAGGCTGTTGTCTGTATATATGGCATGCTAATGGAATATTGTGGGGGAAAAATAGAAAATACCTCTTTTCTGTGTAGAAGTTTTTTACTTTGAATTGTGAACAACATAACATTCCCCTGTTACTTATGATAGCAGGGTGGATTTTTATCTTACTCAATTCAGATAAAGAAATGCCAAAACTTTCATTAGAAACTAAGAATGTTTGATTTAAGAAATTGTTTCAACTCAGAAAACTGTGAAGTCCTATATATCATTGAGTTCTAGACTTTCTGATAATACTAAAAGTACACATCTGAATAAAATTCTAAGCTCTCAAGAAACTAGAATCCCCATTTAAGATCTGCACGAATGCAGTCATGTTGCTCTAAATTCAGAGAAAATCTGAATTTTAAAATGCCCCACTTGAACAAGTATTTTCATATCTTTTTATCCGGGGCTTTGTGAGCATTGAGCTTCTTGATGCACATTTTTACGTACTACTGAAACACCACACAACTGGCCATCTAACTGACAACTGGATATGTATTGTGTATTGCTTCTTGCTAAATTCTGGAAATACACACCTTTGAAATCTTTTTCATAGTTGTTTCAAACTACAAATATGAAGAAGGCAAGTTCATTGTGAAGACAACTGGCAGCTTTTCACATCGTGACATGAGTGCAAACTATAAGGAAGATCTTGCTCTTTCAGGAATTAGGTAAATATTTGCTCTAGTAATATAATTTATATCAGAAAGATTGTCAATGATCTATTGTTGCTTTGATCTGTAATGCGCCAGAGTGCTTTGCTGTAATTAGTAAGGACCTATGCAGGTGTCATTTTTTGCTGTGCAGTCTTTCCTCTTGAAGTAGCTGGAAATCTGTTCCTTCTCAAAATTTCTAGAATACCTTTTCTAAGCAGTGTCTTTTCACAAAACTGCTGTGATATAAGCGAAGTATTTTACAATCAGAGCAGTTCTAGATCTGATCATTGACATTCGGTTTTTTAACAATTGATTGCTCTGTTACCACAAACCATTAAAGAGTAAATTTTATTCACAAGTATTGGTACTAGGGATGCCAGAGTTGGTGATCTAACTGACTATTTTGATCTCTAAGTGTTGTGTTGATACTTCCAAGGGACAGAGTCTGTAAACACAAGAACAAATGCAGATTAAAAACGCTGCCTGTACATGTGTTGGTGGAAAAAAAATGCAGTCAGCTTGTAGAAGCCTGTAAAAAGCTGACAGTGGTACAGCTAGAGGTTTTGTTTTGCTGCACTAATTTAATGAACAATCTCAACAGAGCTCAATACAATTTTATCTACAACTGGAAAATTGAAGTGACATGACAGTTTCAAAGTGTTAGACTAAATCCTAAGAAATGTGGCTAACAAAGGCCTACATTTTCTTTTGATGACAAAAGCATCGTTTATGTACCAATAGATAAGATAATAGGTGACATTGTATATAAACATGCTGCATTGAGCCTGTGCTTTGTGCATTCCTTCATAGCTGTGTATGCATTGTCATTGTAGAGTCATAAGCAACACTGCATCACTAGACATCATCAGCCCAGCTTTCACGGACATTCATATAAGTTATCAAGAGACTGGCAGGGGCATATCCATGTCAATATCATCACCCTCTTCTGGGACCTTAGGCTACGTCATTGAAACAGACACTGACATTCTAACAGCAAAAGTTTACTACCGAACTCAGGTAAGTTTGATATGAACAATAAAAATAAAAAAAATTGAGTATGGTCAGAGAAAAACATCCCTTTCAAAGATTTAGTATGCTTATGTTAAGATATACATTAACCATCCATTTGTCCACAGAAAAAGAAGTGTATTATCAGGAATTAAAATGTTTATTTCCTACACTGGACTTTCCAGTACTAAAAGTAGTGTCTGTGCGAAAAAGCTGTTTCAGCTCCTTCATGTGGTTAATTTTGCCCTCTCCTATAATGAAGAAGACACAGCCAGTGGCAGTTAGGTGTAAAGCCACATTCAGATATGCCACCCATAGGGTTTAATGTACATCCAACAGGCTACATATAATTACTACAAGATTCACCATTGTAAGCATCAGGACACTGGAAGACATCAGACTGTCTGCAGAACACCTTTTTTAAACCATTAATATATCATAATACATCAAGAGAATAAAAACCTTACTAGATTTGCTAACACAACATGCTGTTATTACTGGCATAGTGCAACAATTTCAAATTTAAAATCTTACCTTGAAAGACTATATACTCAGTTTAGAAACCACAACCAATTCATAATTCACAATTTACTACTGAAAGATGGAAATGTTATTTATAAATTTATTTGTGTTAACATTCTCATTGAAGGATCTTTAATTACTTTGAGTAACACTCTAAGTAGTCTCATTTATTTAAATTATTACAAAATTGAATCCTCTTTTTGAATCCACTTTTTGAATTCACTTTAATAATGAGTAGAAAACTCATTTTCCCACATAACACACATGCTTTATGAGCCATGGTAAGGATATAATACAAAGGAAGGAAAAATAAACCAGACTAGGTTATGTTCTGATCTCGTTGTTTGAAGAGGGAAAAAGCAGCTTGGTACAAAAGAATTTCTTCCAAAATAACCTTTCAAGATGAGAACAAACATGCAGTAGACAAAAAAGGCACAGACAAACAAAAAGACACACACAAAAAAAAAAAAAGCCAACCCAGAAACACACACACAAACACCAATAGTATGGCTGTCCTAATATAGAATAGAAATTAAGATGCAGAATGAGAATGTTTAAATACATTAATAACTAATATTGAATTTGTTTTACATGCAAGCTACCGTTTTCTTCCCCTTTTCTGTATTTTCAGTCTGCTCCTCAAAAGGACATTGACATACTAAAAGGTGAGATATCTTTCAAGGAAGGTGACCGGATCCTGATAAAATTCAACTGGAAAGATGATGCTGCCAAAGACTTGATGTTGGGTCTAAAAGAAAAACTACCCAAGATGACGAACACAGTCTATAGGTATGTTAATCGGTATTATAAGGAGCATACGGGACTGGAAATTAGTGCTGCCACCTTAAAGATGAAGAATATCATGCAGAATAATGCTGACAAAGCATACACATTTGCTGTAAAACAAATAGATCAAATAGATGCTCAGTTTCGCACAGCTGCCAGTGAAGCCTCTGGCAAATATCAAGAGTTGAAGGACAAAGCTAAACAGCTGTATCAAAAAGCAGCAGATCAAGCTGAACGCTTTGACTATCAAGGAATGAAAGCAAAGCTTTTGGCTGCTACAATTGACATAATAGAAGAGTATCACAAGAAAATAAAACACTTAATTGACTCAGCCATTGAATTCCTGAAGACCACAAAATTCCAGGTCCCTGGGCTGTCTGACAAGTACACTGGTGAAAAAATATACCTTATAACTACAGAAAAGGTAGCAAAAAGTGCTGATTTATGCCTTTCAAAACTTCAGGAGTACTTTGATGCCTTGATTGCAGTTATCAGTGATCTGGAAGTCAGAGTTCCTGCTTCTGAAACAATTCTTAGAGGTCGTAATGTACTTGATCAAATTAAAGAAATGCTAAAACAGGTGCAGGAAAAAATCAGGCAAACATTTGCGACTCTTCAGGAAGTGGACTTTGCAGGCAGGCTTAAGCAACTGAAGCAAGTAGTGCAACAAGTTTTCCAGAAGGCAGAGGAAATGGTTAGAAGCTTGCAATCAAAAAATTTTGAAGATATCAAAGTCCAAGTGCAACAGCTGTACAAAGATGCAGTGGCTTCAGATTATGCACAGAAACTGAGATCCTTGGCAGAAAAAGTTAAAAAATACATTTCTCAGTTTAAAGATTTCAGCCAGAAGACATTCCAGGACCTTTCAGAAAATCTGCTCCAGCTGCTCCTCTATGTAAAGGCATTGCGGGAAGAGTATTTTGATCCAACTACACTAGGATGGTCAGTGAAATACTATGAAGTGGAAGACAAGGTACTAGGATGGCTGAAGAATCTCATAGATGTGTTGGTGGACTGGCACAGGAAGTATGTTGGAGATGTTGCTGACTCTGTTACACGCCTAACAGAACAAGTAAGAGAGACAGTGGAAATCTACAGCCAGGAATATTATGACCTAATAACTGATGTTGAAGGAAAAGGAAAACAGAAGGTTGTGGAGCTCTCATCTGCTGCTCAGGAAAAAGTCCAATATTGGTCTGCAGCTGTTAAAAGGATAATCAATGAATATAACAAGCAAGTCAAAGAAAAACTGCAGGAGATCTATGGGCAGCTTAGTAATTCCCAAGAAAAGCTAATCAGTGAGGCCAAAAGGTTAATTGATCTCACTATAGAAAATTACTCTGCAGTCCTACAGTATATCTCAGAGCTTCTTCGTTGGCTTGAACAAGTAACAGCTGAAAGCGTAAAGCCATATATAGCTACTCGTCAAGGAGAGCTTAGAATAGAGATGCCCAAACCATTTGACTAGCAGTCCATTTACCAAACATCCCAAAAAACCAAAGAGGCACTCAGGAAAAAAGTGTAACCAACATGCACACTGATTCAGAATGGCATTGAGCAAGGCTCCAAGAAATGGAAAGAAATGCAAAGATCATTAATGAACAACTTGCCTCTGAGCAACTGAGTCTTCAGCAGATTATGGAAAATATACAGCAGCGTGTGAAAACCTGAGTGGACACATAGAAGAGGAGAGGTAATAAGTTTGTACCACAATCTATTTAAAACAACAGCAATCAGCGTACTGGAGCTTCAGGTAGATCCTGTTTGAATCAGAATTTGTAAATGAAAACTGAATAATCTACACTAGGTTATTTTAATAAGCTTAATAAGACAATAAATGAGTTCTTTATTACATTTTTGTGTCGTTCATTACAGCTACTTTTACTTGGGCCACAGGGCTTAACCCAACAATTGTGTAGGTCAATGGGAAGTCTTTGCTTTGATTTCACTGTATGTTGGATCAAGCAAATAATGTGCAATACATATTGTAAATAGTTACAGAGAGCAAATAAATAGTACAGAGAGCAAACAGGTTTTCAGATAAAGGTCACATTCATCAGCCAGCTGAAGAAAACTTGGAAACACATCTATTACATTCATAGATAAGTTTGAAAGAAAAGAGCATGTACAAAAATGCAAAGAAAAAAAATAATGAATTTTTGAAATTACATTAAAAAGGAAATCCCATAGAAATATAAACTTATATAGAAGTATTAGTCCTGGGAAACTGCAGATCATAATACCAATGTTCTGTTAAGAAAAATAATTTTATGCATTGGTTTTCAGAAAACTATGTTATGCATTGTAGATGGGTTTTCTTTCTACTGGCTAATTTATAATTCAGAAATACAGGGGTTTCTTACCTGTTTACCCATGATATTTCTGGATTTACATCAAGTTATCTAGCTTCAACTTACCATTAATTTAGTTAACTGTCAAGTTTTCACTGACATTACTGTGTATGCTAGGAGTCAAAAGGTTTTCACCTCGTCTCCTAGACTGAAGCTAGAGCTCATTTAAATGAATTTTCTATTTCAGCAATGAATTTAAATAATGTTGAAGAATTCATTCACAAAATAGAACTACCTTTGAGTGGAAAAATGTGTTGACCTGTTACAGTTTATTTTCAGCTGTTGGAATGCTATATAGATAGTCCTTGAGAAAGGCATGCTCAGGCTGAAATAGTGTTACCTTTTTGAGAATAAACTCTTTACCAAACAATACTAGAAATGTTGTGTATATGTCTGTGTGATGCAATCAATACACTCTATAATACAATGGTTACTTGTTCATTAATGGGCAAACAGAGTCTCTGGCTTCATCCCATGGTGTGATTGGTTAGAAACATGAAACAAAGGAGCTCCAGTTTACACAGATTAACAGATTTAGAGATTGCAGGGGGTTGGAAGGCACCCTCAAAGGTCATCTTGTCCAAACCCCCTGCAATGAGTAGGGACACCTCCAAGCAGATTAGGCTGCCCAAGGCCACAAGTCTGATCTTGAACGTCTCCAGGGATGGGGCCTCAATCACATCCCTGGGCAACCTGTTCTAGTATTTTACCACTCTCATTGTAAAGAAATTCCTCCTTATGGCCAACATAAGCCTATCCTGATCCAGTTTAAAAACATTGCCCCTCATCCTATTCCTAAAAGCCATTCTAGACAGTTCTTCCCTAGCCTTTCTGTAGGTCCTCTTCAGAGAATTAAATACAGTTATAAGGTGTCTCTAGAGCCTTTTCTTCTCCAGGCTGAACAGCCCTAATCCTTTCATCTTGTCTTCACAGCAGAGGTGCTTCAGACCTCTGACCATTAAGGTGGCCCCCATCTGGACCTGCTCCAGCAAGTCCCTGTAACTCTTGTGTTGGGGGCCCCAGAGCTGGACACAGTACTCCAGGTGAGGTCTCACCAGAGCTGAGTAAAGTGACAGAATCACCTCTCTTAACCTGCTGGCCACACTTCTTCTGGTGCAGCCAGGATATGATTTGCCATATCTGGCCAGTGCCCACAATGAGTTTATAATGTTCCTACCTCCACAGCTGGTCCACAACAATCTAGGCAGATCTCAGAGCAAGCTGGGCTACACAAATTTGTTATCCCTATTTCCAGAAAATATCTGCCAGTAATTATTTTTATCACATGAGCTACATTAACTCCAAAATCAGAATCCAACAATCACACACACCAATCTAACTGTTTGTGGAGGAGGCAACTCTCAGGGAAAAAAAAGGTAAATCATTTTTCTCTTTAGAGCTTTCAGCCATCACAAAATAGCATTATCAAATAAAGAGATGGCGTGGTCCCCTGTCAACTATAAAATAAGGAGTTTTCATTCTAGATAGAACAAATCTTCCAGGATGACTATGAGCCAGCAATGTGCTCTTGAGGCCAGGAAGGCCAATGCCATTCTGGGGTGGATTAGAAGGAGTTTGACCAGTGCATCAAGAGATGTTCTCCTCCCCCTCTACTCTGCACTGGTGAGGCTACATTTGGAATATTGTGTCCAGTTCTGGGCCCCTCAGTTCAAAGACAGTGAACTACTTGAAAGTGTCAGCACAGAGCCACGAGGATGATTAAGGGAGCAGAACATCTATATGAGACGAGACTGAGGGAGCTGGGTCTCTTTAGCTTGGAGGAAAGGAGACTGAGAGGTGAACCTCATCAATGTTTATAAATATGTAAAGGGTGAGTCCCAAGAGGATGGAGCCAGGCTCCTCTCATGGTGCCCAATGACAGGACAAGGGGCAATGGGTGGAAGTTGAGGCAAAGGAAGTTTTATGTAAATATGAGGGGAAAAAATTTCACTGTGAGGGTGACAGAGCACTGGAACAGGCTGCCCAGGGAGGTTGTGGAGTTTCCCTCTCTGGAGATATTCACATCTCACCTGGATGTGCTCCTGCGTAATCCAGCGTAGGTGATCCTGCTCTGGCAGCGGGGGTTGGACTAGATGATCTTTTGAGGTCCCTTCCAGCCCCTGAAATGCTGTGATTCTGTGATTCTGTGAAATGTACATATGTCACTCTGCTTAGGGGAACCAGAGGTATAAAAAACTCTGTTTACATGTCCTACAAGATACTAATAAATGATGTTGGCTGCAGAGCCCTTTCACCTTAATTCACAAGGAAACTGAAGCCTATGGGTCATCTGATCTTTGTTTGATGACAGATTACACAATTTGTTTCCCTGAATTTCACAAATGTTTAAGCATAACCAGATTTCTCAGTCACTGTCTGATTCTTGCTTCCTTTCATCATGACAAATAGCCCTGTGAAACAGAGGACAATAGAAAATATTACAAATGTTTATGGGAGAAGACAGAATTAAAGTTTTGTTTTCTTTTGTTTTCCTCTTCATGGCTATTTATTTCTGTCTGTTATCCATATTTCTTGGGAGGTTTACAAATTCTAAAACAAAAAAAAATGTATTTACTTACAACGAATGGGTTAACTGAATAATAAATATGCCAAATATAATAAATACTGTCTGTCTTTGGCAAGAGTGAAGCTTCCCAAGAGAAAACACAATAGTTTGCACACTAAATTGTGGTTAGAGGTTAGAGGAGATTTCCAAATCTCATAGCAGCATTGCTGCCAATTGGATTAAAGCTCTCAGTCCTGTAATCGATGTGATATCCATCTTGTAGTCACCCCACAGTTGGTTTTGGGAGAGTCTGGAAGCAGATCATTGTTCTCAAAAAATAGACCTGGCTGGAATTTAGCCGTTGTTAAATTGTTACACCGGAGGTGTCAACTAAAGCACCCCTTTGAAGCAAGAAGTTGTGTATGTTTTCAGGTATGCATAGGTACGTCCCTCAGGCACATGCAACCAGCTGGAACTCTGTTTTCCATGGTTTTTTCTGTTTGTTTCAGGTTCTAGCAAATGTTAGCCTTCTTGTCCATGTAATATGTATAGAAATGTAGGCAAACCCACAATTTTTCAAATTATGCCTCCACTTATGAAACATTTACAATATAATAATTAGTTCTATTTTGGCCTCTTTTGAAATCTAGTTTATACAATAAATAATATTATATTTCATTACATTAAATTGTGTGTGAGATAACAGTGAATCAACAACTACCTGGGCCTCAGTGACACTGTTTTGTTTGGGTTTTTTTCTATAGCGTTCATCATCTGAATTCTCATAAATTCCAGGGGGGCTTTTCATTTTAATTTACAGCACGTATCAGACATGGAGCAGAACTGGTTGTAAAAGTTTAATTATGTGAAAGATTTTAACAAGAATTTGGGAGAACAATATGCCCTGCTCTTACTAAGTGATTGTAGAAATAGCATTGACAAGAAGTGTGTGTGTTCCTAAATGAAAAGCTTTTGCAGACATAGGGCAGCAAAAATGTTCCAGAATTTTAGATTATGCAACCAAATAGAGCTGATCTTTTACTAAGTGGTTTAAAAATACATGCATAATTTGCTGCATAGACAGAGATTCTACATACACATCCACATTCACACACACCACATGGTGCATCATCAACCTCTGGCTCTAAATTATGCTATTGATACTTTTAGAACAACTATCATTATGGCCTACTGCTACCTTACAAAGTTTATATTGAAACATTTAGTTGTTCAGTAAGTGACACCAAATTCTGTACTGCTCCTCTGCTGGCAGATTTATTACTCAGGTGGGGAACCAGAATTTATTAAAGGCCATATAGACATAGAGAATTTCTTGTATTCCATTTCTGCACAGCCAGGTCCTGGCCCAAATGAAACCAATGGCAAAATGTCTATTGGCCTCAGCAGAAGTAGGCTTTGGCCAGTTAGGAGCATAATTTGAGAAGCTCTTTGGGATCCTGTAGGACAAAGGCTATATTATAATCTATTAAAATCCACACAAAAATATCTTTAAAAAAACATGTAGACAGGAAATTAGTCAGTAACAAATTCAAGACAGGCCAGAGTGAAGGTCGCTTGTGCAATACTAACCAGGGTCTCTTTGTATATTTTTACCCAGTTTTACCTAGTATCACAGAGAATGTCTGCCAGGGCCAAGAATCCTGGGTTCTATCCCTTGTTTTAAACATGGAAATATCCATATACCTCTCATTACTCTTTCCCTTATTTCATGATCAGTCCAAGGCCTTAAGCAAAACTAGGACCATGTAGAACAAAAGATTATATTAGAGGTTTGCAAGGACCAACTGGGCTGTCCAAAGCAATACAGTCTGAGTGAAGGTTGCCCCTACTTATAGCAGCAAGTTGCACTAGAGACCTGCCAAGATCTCTTCAGTCTGACTCACTCTCTGATTCTCTGTGACTAAACTGATAGTTTTAGACTTCCATGCTTAACACTGTACTTACCCTTTGGTAAAAGGTTTATCAGCAATTGTCTTCATCATAATTCTAAATTTATGGCATCCCTTTATGTAAATGCATTATCATTCTGATTACAACCAAGGCATAAACCCCAATACCAAACTCGGATACAATCACCAATCTGAATACTTTCTGTCACTACTCTACCACTTCTCTGGCATCATTGAACACCATACATATACCAGTGTATTTCTGATAAAATATTTGTATATATCATTTAACAGTCCAGTTAGCAGACACCAGAAGTTTTCAGTGCTATTGAACTGGTATGCCAAAGGCACATTCAAATAGCAGGAGACTGAAATAGTGTGGTCACATCCATACATCTTTTCTCTCCAGTTCAAGCAACCTGATAACCAGTCATGGCCGAACTAAGTATCTGTCAGGGTGAGTTTGCTAGGAGGCCTGAACTTGTGTCTTTAGATTGATGGTAAGATATTGCAACAGGTGATATCCCTGTCTCTGAAGTTCAGCATAGGTGTCAACTTAATTTATTTCAAAATTAGGTGCCAATTTAATCTATTTCAAGTTTACTACCTCTGAATGTTCTCAAAGATACTTTTAATTTTTAAAAGGTCTCACAAACACCTACTACCTTTGTGCTGTGTGACGCTTGAGACAGGCATTTCACATTGTTAGCAGGCTGTCTCTCCATAATTCTCTTTCTTGTTTGTTCTTATATTTGTTTCTTTAATAAACCTTTGTTTTTTCTCTATGGCAATGACTGGCTTACAGTTACTTACAAACAATATGGAATGTTATGCAAAAGCATTTAATTTTAAAATTGCAGAAGAAGAAACCAGCCAAATTTGAAGGAACACATATCCCTCACACGTAGCCCATATACGCAAAGCTATGAACTCAAGTGCATTACAGCAGTACAAAGCCCACCTCATCTCTCTCTCAGACACATCTGTCTATATGTGCACACATCCATGCAAACACAGGCACACTTAGAACTTACATTAGCATCAAGTTAAAAGTCTAAAACTAATCCTTAATCCTTAGGTCATCCCCTTAATTTCAGCACATGGAGCCAGCCAAGTCTTCCCAGCATTTCTGTCACCGGTTAGCCAACATAAGTCTTCCCACTTAGGTCTCATTAATTCAGCAGCCTCACCAATAGTGTTCCATCAAGTTCATAATCTAAAGCTTCAATTTTTGTTTAAACAGAAAATTAGAAAATAATTTGATGTATAGTTTTGTGAAGTGATACAGCTGATCTTACTCAACATTGGCCAGTTCCTCCTCCAAAAGTTAAGAACTGAAATTTTCCAGTCCTTTTACTTTGTTAATATTTGGCTAGCCCGGTAACAACCTGAGTGAGTTCTTTGTGGCCATTTTATGTATGTGCCTTCTAGACTTCTATGTCTTCCTTCTGAAGGTTTCTACTGAGACTATCTTTCTGCTTTTCACCAATCTTCTTAATACATGCCCCATATTTAATTACCTTTGCAATGTATTACCCATTACAGAGAGAGGATCTAGTTTCAACAGCTCACCTTCTGGACTGGGGTTCAGTTCCTAGGCTGGTTTTGGATCTACTCCATGATTTGGTCACCTCATTTTCTCATATGTTATTTTTCCAGCAGTTGTCAGAATAAAACTAATTCATGACCTGGAGATAATCTAATAACTCTAATGGTGCTGAAGTCCATGAGGTAGGAGGACACACTGTAAAGGCAACGAGAAATCAAGATACATGCATTCACTTCCCTCTCTCATCATCATGTTTATTGTTTCAGAAACTTGGAGTTGATCTCATGTGCTAAATCACTCAGAAACACTCTAGTCCACCCCATAACCATCATACATACCAGGCATCAAACATATAACACTCTCATACAGATAAATGATCCGAGGAATGGACTCAACAGTTGCTAGCAGTTAATTTATATCGTGGTTTTGCCGTAAACTTTTAACTTTGGAAATAATCTGCCCCCCCTTTTCAATTTTTGGCTGCCACATAATGTACCTTTGTGAAGTCACTTTTCTGTCTAATAGAGATGTTTCTTTTTATGGGTGGGTATTTGCTTAAAAATAACAAACAGTTATCTCATTTACCCTTCACAAGAAACATGCCACTTAACCATATGCAACCAAGCCCCATTTCATCTGGTTTAATGTTTAGCAAGGCATGCAAACTGGTCAATATTACAGGGAGAAGATGATTTATTTAATAAAATTACATTCCTTTTTTTTTTTTTTTTTTTTTTTTCCCCATTGAAAAACTAAGTAATTGCAACAAGAACAAAAAAGTGTTTAAAGTAGAAAAGCATAGCCTGCAAAGACTGATACTGAAAAGTCAGCACATACTGGAAAGTCTGATGCTAAGCTCAGCTGCCTCTTCACCCCATCTCCACTTCTGCTCTCTATCTGGTGTGTAGCCAGTCTCTGTTTCTGAAGTCAAGTACTCCCACAGTGATTACTGATATCCACCATAATGTAGTTAGCAGAAAGCCCATTTGTTCCGCTGTGGATAAGGCTGCAACAGAACTTTTTTAAGCACACTTTTTTCCTTTGGGGAGGATAAAGTTTAGTATATATAGAGATATCATATTTAATATGCAATGTGCAATATGTGCATTTACATGTATGTGTATTTACCTATCTGCAGTCTCCTTGTAGACAAGAAGTTGAACAGGAATCAGCATTGTGGTCTGTTGCCCAAGAAGGCTAACTTCTGATTGGGCAGTTGTAACTAACAGGTCAAGAAGCTCCTTGTCCTCTATTTGGCATTTGTGGGAGCCCATCAGGATTACTGTGTCTGGTTTGGGGATCCTCAGTGAAAGAAAGCCAGGAACACATCACAGTGAGTTAATCAGTGGCCAGCAACCTAGTCAGGGGGCTGGAGAACACAACACGTGAGCAAGAGGGAGATGGGGGGTTTGAATCTTAAGAGAAAAGGTTAAGGAGAGACATTATTGCTGTTTTCTGTGACCTGTTGCATGGTTATAAGGAAGACAGAATTAAATTATTCTAAGAGTGAAAAGACAAAAATCAATAGATAAAAGCCATATGAAAGGAAAAAACAACAAAACTATTAAAAACAAAACAAAACAAAACAAAACACAAGAAATCACCCAATGAGTGATCAAACACCAGCACATATCCCAGAGAGCATGTGAAATCTGCTTTGGAGAGGTTCAAAACTCTGGTGGTCACAGTCCATCAGTCCATCTGACTTCAAATTTCAATATAACTTCAATATTAGCCCTGGTTTATGCAGGATGTTGGACCAGATGATCTCCACCTAAATTACTCAATTTCACGGTAAGACCTAAATCCTATAAGTACCCCCCAAAAAGTGAAAGGCTGAGGAGTTCACATCTATGTAATGGCAAAGATTCCTTGAAGAAAAGATTAGTTACAAATGCCCTAACCACAAGAAAAACTCACAGTGGAACTCATGATCAACCATGCCACACAAATGTGTATTAAATCTGGCTTCAGCACTTCTTGTGCTCCCCAAACTATTTAGTGTAATGTAAGTTAAGGAAGTTCATGTTTCCTACTCAATCTGGAAGTCACAGAAAATTGCTCAAGATGACATTTTGTGGTCATAGACTCCCTGCTTGGCTGCTGTTGTTTATCTTCAACACATGAAGAAATTGTTTTTGGGAAAAGATAAGCCAATAAATGTGATCTTTTGTTTTGACGTAATGCATTCCACTTACTCATTAGATGCCTTTTCGAGATTAATCAAAGAATGTTGCTATTGCAGTCAACCAGATAAGGCTTCTTTTTTTCTTTTGGGGAAGGGAGGGGTTGGGATGTCTACAATTTTTCTGGCTAGAGCAAGACTGATATTTTATTCAATTTGTTCTTTTTTTCCTAAAATAAGCACATAAAGTTGGCTTACAATAAAAAGCAGTAGAATTTGTTTTTTATAGAATGCACTTACTATTAACAAACTCATTAACCTGCACCTGCACTTTTGCACTGTGTGACATGACCACACTTTCCCCACATATTGTGGAGGACAAGAATGGCATGTGCAGTGATGCTAAGGATGTTAGAAATGTTGAGGATGCCTTTTAAACTACCTTTACTGCTTTGTGTTTCTCCAGTCAAAGAAGCACTATAAGAAAGCAAGGAGACTCTGAGGAAGACAAGCAGCCTATTCCAAAATGATAGCTCTGAGTTTGTCTTATAATAACAGATTGTGATGCATGGGGCTTTGGGGATAGTGCCCTCTGAGAAAAACAAATCACACCAAAAAAGACTATTCATGGACACTTGCACATTGTTCTAGGAGAGTCTGTAGCACTGCAATATGTACAATAACAGAAATGAGGACACCAGAGTTTGGGAACCTTTTTCAGGGGGCTGTAATGACTTTAAACCCTTTTATTCAGAGTTGTTTATTTCATTTTCATATTCCTTCAGATTCTGCCCTAAAAGTGTCTGGTAGAGAATATGGGAATTTCTCCATATTCTACCCTTTGTTTAGGCTACTTATCTGGCTGCCAAAAGGCACAGTGAGTGACTGTCAGACCATGTGTCTGTTTGTTAAATGCTTTCCTAGAATCAGAATCACAGGATGGTTGAGATTAGAAAACACCTCTGAAAGTTGCCTTGCCCAACATCCCTTCTAAAGTAGGGGACACATATCGAATTGCTAACACCATGCACAAAGGGCTTTTGAATATTTCCAGGGAAGGAGAATCTATAATTTCCCTGGGCAATCTCTGCCACTGTTCAGTCACCTCCACAATAAAAAAGTGTTTCCTGATGTTCAGAGGGAATGACCTGTGCTTCAGTCACCTCTAGTCCTGCCAGTTAAAGAGGATACAACTTTTTTTCAGTGAAGCAAGGAGATGGAAGCTAATTTATGCATTTTGTTCCAGTGTCCAACTGAAGTGCACAGCACAAGACAGTCCCTGGCAAAATCTGTTTCTTGGCAGGGAGAGAAAGATGTGAGTCTTGCAGTTTTCACTGAAACTTACTCAGTGCCGTCAGTAACTCATGGATGCAGCGTTTGGAAGTAGACATGTCTTTTAATTCCACAAGAGACAAATGTTACCTTCAGTCAACTTGATAAGAATTTTGCTTCCAGAATTCAGCCTTCACATGCACACATCTCAGCAGCAGGAAGCAGAACAAGTCTTTAAAATTGGGCAATGAACAGGACCTGCTTTAAATTCTTATTTTAACCTGTGCCAAGCTACTTTAATTTCCATCCCCAGCATTATCTGTTGTTAAAAGAAAGTGTGACTGCAACTGAAGAAAATATCATTGCTATATAGAATTTAGAGTGCAATACTCTTGTGCAATACCAGTCAGAAAAGCACGATTCAGGAAAGCAGTGCAGCCCATGGAAGCCAAATAGTAGCCTTAAGAAAGGAGTATTATCCAAAAGGTCAGTCTTGATTAAGGGCATCTCGTGCTGAAAAATGAGACAGCAATGTCTCCAGTGAGAGCTCTGGCCTTAGCTAACACCTTATAAATATATGAATGTAATGGGAGGAGAAAGAATTCTCTTAAATCGGACTTTTCTCCATATTCAGTATATGCACAGACCTCACATTGTGTCTTGACCTTCACTGGTCTAAAACACTTGAAGTACATTACTTTTGGCAGCTCTACAGTGGGGTCAGCAACCTCCAGCAAGAGCCAGTAACAACGAGCTCAGGTGCAATAACATCTTAAATCACCACAGCTGCTTGTTTGGTGTATGTGAGTCACAGGTCCAAGTGGATGAGTCTAAAAACCTAAAGGTTACAACTATATTAGTAAACTAAACAGAGTCAGGGCCATCAAGCCATCTGGAACAATCTGATCACATCCATAATATTAAACTCTTTTAACCTCTAGAACAGGACAGATGTCTGCATGTTGTTTGCTGGCAGTGGTCCCTGACCTGTACTAACTCACAAACCATACCTAAGAATTGTTTGGGCAATTGTTGGCTGATCTGGGCCAGAATTACACCAAGGACTGATCTAACAATTGAACCATGTGGATGAGTAAGTTCCAGTGCCTGTGCCCATGCTTCGACACTGTTTAATTTATCAGCATACATGTATCCAATGCTGTCCCTATGTATTTTAGCCTCTGAACTGAGATATTTAAAACATATGCAGCCTGACAGCACCTCTTTACACACTCATAATCGGTGTGTTGGCATGCTGTGTCCAAGCTTTCCTCCATAAATATACACTTTTTGATGACTGCAAATGAATACATCTCTACTTGGATAAACCCCCCTGTGTCTGGTCAAGCCAAACATACTTTCAGAACTGGAGCAGTCTGGAATGCACATCTGGAATGTATGATGGCATTAAGGGATCCTGAATACCAGAAGAGAAAGAAATTGGGCTTCTGGACCATGGCATTGACTATATTTCTTGCACAGGCTTTGATTTTCTCTGGTTGGCAGGCCTCTAGGTTCACTGCTTTGTTTTTGGTGCTTGGTGCTTTTAACCCATCAGATCTTGGTAGAATAAAGCCAGATCTCTGGCTGTGGTCCCACAAACACATTCCAAAGGTAGACTCCTGGTACAACACTTCTGGAAAAGTGAAGTCTTTCCTTCAACCACCCAAAATGCAAAACCATTCTTAGAAACCTCCTAAAATGCACACTCAAGCAGGCTGCTTATGCACAGATCTACTTAGACACCAGCCAGGTATTTCAGCCACCTACCACTGCACTTTAAGAGCACACAAGGTCATATACACCATGGTCCCTTCTGTAACTGCAGCTGTTGCCCAAGCAAGAAAAGGCAACAGGCTTCCATATCCTTTCCACACCCAGCTTGTTTCTCATGCTTCCTGCCTCAGCCTGGGAAATAGGGATAATTTATCTTGCAGGCCAGGGAGGGTCCTGAGCACAGGTAATGTCACCCATCCTAACATCAGAAATTCTGTGGGAGGGTGTAGCATCAAGATTAAGCTTCTTCAGATGCAAGGACTCATTGTCCCTGAAAATTGTATAAGGTTACAGAAAAAGAAAATTCATCCTCAGACCCTCAGAATTTTCCAGATAAACAAAATTATGCAAAATTTTTTTTGCCTATAGATTTTTGCATTTACTACAAAATCCACCAGTGGTTTGAGCACTGCCTGTTCAAACCTTCACTGTTTCTACCTTATCCATGGAGAAAAGCATGGGGTGTTAAAATTTAGGGGCAATAAATGCTCAAACATGAGAATCTGCGACACAAGCCTCAAATAGAACTTTTCACCTTAAAGCTGTTGGTTTCTTCTTCATTCTTACCTGCTTTCCTTCCAAATACAACGTGGCTTTTTGACCATCAGCATGCAATATGTTTTGTTAACATTTACTTAGCTCATTCTTACTCCAGATCCTTAAGAAGGTCTCAGTTCTTTACACATGAAAATTCACATTTTGCAGAAAAGTCACTCCCCACTTCTCTCAAGATAGTTTCACAAGCAGGAAGATTCTACCATTTTAAAAAGATGATTTTTTTTTTTCCTCCTTAGTTTTTTTGACAAGAATTATTTTTAATGTGGTGTAAATAATTCATTCAGATTTGGAGTAATCTTGGCTTGAATAAACAAGAATAATTTCAAAAATAACCTTTCTGTTGTATATGCTCCAATAAACAAGGTCATGTTATAATTAATAGCAATTATGAGATGACCTTATAAATTATAGTTCAATGATTAATGTTATTCTATGGACTTTAGGTCATACACTCTATTTCCAGCTGAAAGTGCTGCAAAAGATATATTAGGCTCTGGAGGAAACAAGGAAAGAATATAGTGTACACTCCATATTGGTATCATGGGAGACTTGGCTGTGAGAAAGCGCTTTCCAGCAAAATATACTAAAATTACTGCAGTGAACCTGAGCTGAAGAAGCAACTGGAGCGCATGTTTCCCTACTGACTTGAGAGAGGGAGGTCCTCAGCTTGTCAGCAGGAGCAACGACTAGAATTAAATCTCCATAAGTTCTTTGTCTGCTTAGTGCTAGACAGAACATTAAGTGTAATAACATTACCATGGTTTTGCTTCACAACACAATTTATGATGGTGTGACACTGTGTAATAAGAATTTACATCATTTCCTCATAAAGTTTTCTTCAGTCTACCTGAAAACTCTTTCTGTAGAAGGCTTGTGCACCTTAATTTTAGAAGCTGGAAAGAGGCATGAGCAATTAAGCATCCCACAACCAGTTAGAAGCCCAGACATACAACTGGAAGTGTGTGGGCCAAGGCATGTATTATGTCCTTTTGATTTCCTGACCCATGTTTTTCTGTATCCAACCTGTATCCGTTAGATGAATCATTGTTCCTGGAGTAACCTAGACAGCCTCTCTCTGCTCCATTGGTGTTGAAAAAGAAACAAATTTACCTCTTTGAGAATCAACAAAAGCTAGCAGGAGGAGTAAGGAAACCCTTCACTAAACTGGTAACTCTAGGTTTGCCCATATTGATTTTTTCGGTTTTGGAGTTCCCTGAATCTGTGCTTTGCCTTAGCTTTTAATTAAAAGCAGGGAGATGTGTCTTGTTTCAGGAAAATATCTCTTTTATCAAAGGTAAACAGGTCTGATTCTCTTTCTGCAAACACTACACACAGCCAACACTCCCTTTGCCTCCCAATGTCAGGACATTGAAAATGAGTTTTTTCTGTGTTGGTCCTGTCTAGCCCATCTTATCTGTGGGCTGTCCAGACACTGCTGTGGGGAATTGCCTGAAAATCAGATCAATTGCATCCCAGCTGGTATCTTCCTGTCTGTCTCATACCTCACTAATGTGCTAGTGTGCAATACATAGAATGGGAAGGACTGAGAATTCCCACTGAGGATGACAGCTGAAGTGGGCTGCTTCAGATACAGTAGTTCATCCAGCCTAACCTTTCTTCCCACCCCCAATGCTTGCCAGGCCCAGGAGATGTGAGCTTCCCTGTAACAGCATCTTGCTCTCAGGGATTTATCAGACACTATCAGAGCCAAGCAGGAAGGTGTACATCCATGAAGGATCCATGCACATACATGAAGGATGACACATCTCTTTATTTTGGGTTAAGGCCACAGACTCAGATCAGTTTTAGTACATACATGCCCACGTTGCTCACTGCATGATGATGGAACAGTGGAGAAAGATCATCTCCCAGTACTTCCAGAGGAGTCTCTCAGCCACCAGAACAAGATGTTTGGGCACCTGCAGCATGGTAGAAATTTTGCAGTCTGGAGGTTTGTCCTTTTCCCTCTAGCTCTTTCAACAGCCTGCTCTACCAATCCACTTACCAGACTATCTGAGATTTCTTTCTTGTGTTCATCTCCACTTATTATGCAGCACACAATAAACAGAAAACTTTTGTCTGTGTATTGTTAGAGCAGTTGGTAGGCTGCAGGATGCATCATGGTTAGTGGTTGCTGTGCTACTGTAATATTATTGCTTATATCTCAGTGTTAAAGTGTTGAATATAATGTGAGAAGTAACGTGGAGTAACAACTTAGTAATAAGGACTGTTCTTTTCTGTGTAAAATGATTCATTACTTGAAGACAGATTTACTTTTCCCTTTTCAAGAGGTCAAGGAGTTTAGGGCAGGTGTGAAACCTGCTGGAAAAAAACAAAAGCAGAAAACAAAAACAAACAAACCAAAACAAACAAGCAAAAAACCAAACCAAAACAAAAGAACCTCCAAAAACCCAACAACATCAACACCTAAAAACAGCTGAAAAAGTTTTTAGTGGGTGGTCCCGCCAGATATTTTTGCACTGGGCTTTCAAATTTGCCCTAACATGGTTTCCAAAACAAGGTCAAGTGAATACTTTAGAAACTACTGCTGCCATCATTTAAGAAGCAAATATAGCATCAAAAGATTAAAACTGTGGAGTAAAATGTACCATATGTTACTGCTGTAGCTGCATCTAGCTTTACCTCTGCAGCTTTAGTAGTAGCTCAGAAGATGGAGGCAATACAAGAAACACCTTGGCCGAAATGCACCGGTCAGTCAGACGATGGCACTACAGACCCAGCTCCACTGGCTGCTTTCTCTGCTCATTAAATGTCTGCTCCGCCGTTCATTATTCTGGTTTCATTCTCCATCCCGGTTTTCCCCTGGTTACCTGGTTGGAAACTGTACCCCCTGATAATTCATACACTCGTGCAGACAGCCCATGGCAACGTTGCTAAGAGAGGGACTGCCACCTGTTAAGAATCCATGGTTTGGGGATGCAGTGAAGTGTGCTCCTTTCCCACACTAGTATTTTAAAAGGTTATAGATCATGTGTGCATAATAGGCAGAACATTAGGTCACTTGTCTCACTTACAACAATAATCCATTTTGATATGGGTCAGGTTGACACAAAGGGTCCACCCATACCAGATCTATTGACAAAACTGATCCCTTTCCCCCAAACTAATGAAATTTTCAACTAATGGATACTTAAGTTAATAAAGTGTGCCACACATCTGCTAGAAGCCATTTGTAAAATAAAGCACTGGAGTTCAATTTTGAGATCATTGACATAATGTTTGAGTGGCATCCCACAGGGACCCAGCATGGCACCAAATTAAGGAGAGTAACACAATAAACGTGTGAGAAATAACGTTAGTATATAAACAGTAAGTAGAAGCTTCTCTTTCTTTAAAAGAAGCGTAATACTGCTTGGGGTTCATACCATCACTAATGAATTGAACAGGACAAATCCTGAGCTCCCCTCACAGCCAATGAGCATTTGGATAATGACTTCAATAGACTGTGATTTAACCTGGGGAGTTACTTTGACGGAAATCAGAGACAAGCTGGTTCTTATAGCTAAAAAACACCTTTTCCCTGAACTTGTGTATGGTTAAAATTCTCCACTCCACTCTATTTTTGTCTTTTGTGGAGGAAATTGGAGGGCAGAACCATTTCAGCAGAGCCTGAGAAATTCCTGAAGTTACCTAGCTCGATACAATTCAAGCTAAATGTCTCTTAGTAGTATACAAAGTTCTGCTTTTCTACAGCTCCTGGAGCTTAGACACAGGAGTCTTTCTAGAGTATCAGCTGAATTTTAAGTTTGCTTTCCTATGCCACTCACTGCAAACCAAGGAGCAGCCTGGAATATCAGTGACTGTTTTATCATCTCCAGTGGCATTGCTTTTTCAAAAAGGTACTTTTCAAAAATGGCATTATTATAGCTGGTCAATATTTATGCATGAAAAGCATTTTCCATTGAAATATTGTTTTGAACATTTGAAAACTTGAAAGTATAGACACAATGATCCATTTTCTTTTTAAAAAGGTAAATTAAATATCTTTAAAAAAATATAGATTTCTTCTGAGCAAAGAAAAATCATGTTTTTCTAGTAGTTCTGTGATACTTTGAAGAGGGGACTATAAAAATTGCTATATTAGTGCAAAACTAAAACTTTAATTCAAAATAGTGAGAAGGATTTACACCTCCATTTAGTAGTTACTCTTTTTCTTAGGATTTATACAGAGAAGAGATATGTTTGGTTTCTGAGCAAGGCCTTTAAATTTCCTCATTAACATATTCCTAAAGCAGTGTTTTCAGTGAAATGGACAGATGCCAGGTGATGTGGAAAGGTTATACTGAAGAATCAGAAGAGTTTGTGCCTTGGCTTTGCCACAGTTTAATATTTACAGTCCCATTACAAATGGGATGAAACCTGGTTGTAGAAAAGAGCTCCAGGCCTGCCTTTGCTCTGCACATCTTGCAGTATAACTCCTCAAATGATGTTGAACTGTGATTGTGTTTACAGCAAACATTGGAAATGATTCAATGCATATAGTTTTTTTCAATAATGCCCTACCATTTTTAACCTGCTTCATTCATACCCCCACATAGATTAACATCATAAACATGTCTCTTTCCCTCTTTTAGCTCTCCCAGCTTTTAGCTTTGGAAAACAGGAAACAGATACCCATCCAAGTTCCTGGGCTGAGCCTAAATCTGGCCTTAATATAAATGTGGTTAAAGTTCCCTTAACCACTCCATGCTGGCACACGTTCCCCTCTCATCCCTCAGCACATGCATATGCTGTTCCAAGAACAACGTTTCTCACAATATTTCTAAGCTTTCAACACTGAGTCCAATTGTCTTCTACAGTACATATATAAGGAAGTGGGGAGGGGGGGAGGGAATAGCTGGGGATGTGCAGAGAAATATCCCACTTGACTGTCACTGCTGTGAGGCTGTTTTTCCCAAGCTGGTTCACTCCAGGATACATTCATGCAGTAATGCCATTTCCCAAAACAGACCGTTTCTGTATTCATCATCTTGTATCATGCACATATAGGAAAGCCTTCTGAGCAACTGCTGTGGGGTTTGACCGCATCTTATTCTTTTCAATAAGGATAACTTGAGTGGAATCAGGTGTCTATTGTGGCTGCAGTGGCTGCCCACAGCTGAGCATATGGATGGGTGGATGTGGAACCAAGTTTAACTTTGGCCGGGCAATATCTGTGCTCCCTTAGATCACTCAGTTGCCAACCTTAACTGTTTTACCCTGCTCCAGATATCACCCTATGGCTTCCCTCCCCCAGTGTCTATCAGTGCAAGTACTAAATATTGTTTTACTGAACTCCTCAGCAGCTGAATTTGGCAACTTTGAGTTGCCTGGCTCTGTCATCATGAACACTCTGGGCTGTTAGGGACGACGGAATCTGGAAGGCCAACAGAGGAGGAACTGCAGTAGCTCCAAGCTCCAGATCCAATTAGTGGTGGATCTGAGCATGTATTCTCAGTGAGCGCACACATACACACACACACACACGCACACACACACACTCAAAACACATACAAATACAAAGACTTCCCTCTCTGACTGATCAGGATAAAGGTCTGTTGGTGGAAAATGCATAATGTGTATCTAAAAATCTGCAATTCCTATCCCTCCAGCAACTGGACTCAGACACTCAGTCATCACAGTAGTGATCCCAGCCTCCTCAGTTGTTCACATATGGGTGTACAAGCCCCAAAGGCAGCAGCCCCCACCCACTCCAGCAGCTGGTACAGACCAACTCCTAACATACACATAAGCTCACACATATATGTGTGTACAAATATAAAATCATAGAATCATAGAATTGTGAGGGTTGGAAGGGACCTCAAGGATCATCTAGCTCCACCCACCCTGCCATTGGCAGGGGCACATTACACTAGATCAGGTTGCCACAGAGATGAGCTAACCACACCCACAGAACAGGTCAAGGATAGGCCAGAAATACATCCACAGCTTCCCAGGTACCTGGAAGGGAGGAAAACTAAGCTAACATATATCTTCACTCTTTCATTTGACTTCACCTGAAATTTCTATCTGTTTTTCAATCTGATTACACTAAGCTGTTTTGATGCCAGATGAAAGCTGATGCACTTCTCCTGTATTGGAGACTTAATTATTAGTTTGTTTGTTTTCTCTGCTGGTGGATCATCTGTTCATTTTGTAATTCTTCCCTGATTGGGGTCATCATTAAAAAGAACAGAGAGGGGAAAAAAAAAAAGGAAATTAAAGAAAAAACCCAAGAGAATGAAAAAAAAACCAAAACCAAACCTCTGATTTGACTTGTGACTTGCTCCCATGACTTGCACTTTGAATTAATTTAAGCATGTGATTTTATTTTGTAAAAGGGGACAAAAAGGAATGGAAAAGTAATGCAAAGTGAAGAAATTTCTTTCCAAGACTGCTACTTACTTACCTCCCTTACAGTGACACCTTAGGAGGGACTGGGCTGGATTGCAGTTGTGCCAAAAGGCAGAGAAGCAGCTCTTCAGGAACACAGAGGAGAGAAAAGCATGAAGATGGCAGAGAGAACTGAGCAGGTTTATAGGAGTTAAATTGTGGTGTATTTTGGGTAATACTTGTGAGGTGAATAAAGCAGCCAAGTGCAGAGGCCAGCAGGAGAGGACAGGCAGCTCAGGGTAGCTACCTGCAATCCCATTGCCATCTGTGGCCATGAGAGGTCCTGAACTGGTAGAGACAATGACATATTTTGGTTCTTCTTCCTATATATTACTCTATTTCCCTTCTCTCACCTTTTTCTCCCTCCTTCCAAAGAAGTTACTCCTACTCACTTTGTCTTGCTTCTTGAAAAAAATTGCCAGACATTTTGATTCACTCTTCCTTGGACTTACGCATGTGTTGGAGTGAGGATCCTCAGATGGTAACCCATGTCTTGCTTGCCAGTGGTTAAATCCTTGCCAAATTATGAAATATGCAGCCTAAAATTACATTCTTATGTATATATAACCTACTTTGCATTATTTTATTTCTGGAATAGCACAGTCCCCATCTGCCAGTATTTTGTTCTATTTTTTTCACCTGAAATCTTCTGTCCTTTATTCATTTATGTTTCTTCCTGTGTATTCCTGGTCACCTTTGGAATGTTAAGGACAATACAAACTCTTCTTTGGCCAGAAAGATGAAAAGTTTGTGATTACCACAGAAGGCATTTGTCCATTCCCTCAAAGCCTGAGTCACTTCACCACTAATTAGATTGTCCAGCCACCTGACAGCCACATGCTTGTAGAGTGAAATCTGTATCTGCATACAACATCACAATCCAGCTCATATCCAGAACATCCTGGTAGCCACCACAGACAAAATTCTGAGGAATGGAGAGAGACTAGCTGCTTCGTGATCCAAAGTCTTCACTTAGCACTTCTGGGAGTATGAAACCATTAATGGCAGCAAAAGTAATCCTGGCTGATGTAGGTCCATGTAAAACTAGACAGCTTTCATGGACAAAAGGCCCTTACTTTTTCTTTCATTTCCATTTCACTTTCAAACCCCCAGTGACTTTAACTGATTTATACTGTTATTAATGAGTGAAGATGCAACCTTATAGGATATATAGTTCTGCATTCTCTATCAAGGTATGACTTCAACTAGTGACCTTTGGGGAGAAACCTACTGTAAACAAAGACAAGGACTGGTCAAAACTCATTGCAAAAGTCTATAAGTCTATGCTATCTTTTGGAGGGAAGAAATTGCCATTATATCAACTCTTCTTTTTTAGGGAAGCACATGAATAATCTGCCCAAGAAAATCTGACAGAACTCCACTACAACCTCCTACTGTCTCACTGTTAATATTACACCTGAGGTTAAATTCTACTGGCAACACACATTTATGTTCTAGAAGCAATTTTTGGTTAACACCTATGGTAGCTCTTAGTGTCAAATTACTTAACATGACAATTAGTAGAAATCACAGTAGTGGTGCTCTTGTTTATGCCAAATTCCTACCAAGAGCCTGAAAAGGGAGAAGAAACATTATTTAGACATCATTTAGAATGAGGACAAAGGTGTCAGACTCCATGCATCCTGTTATAAATTTATTTGTGCTGTTAATTTTACATGAATAATGCTTAGACATCACATATACGTCATTTCATGTTTTAAAATGGAACTCACATGTCTCTTTAGTCCTTCCTTCCTCCAAGATGGGGTAAGTTTTTGCATTTCTACACCTCACACAGTTTTTCTTCTGAAAGAACACATTTTTCTAATCAAAGAATATTTGCAATGAACCTTGCAAAAGAATCATACATGCCTGTAACAGATAATGATGTTTTCAAGTTCAGCTCTTATCTCTCTGAACAAATGAAGCATGGACATTAGACATACAGAAAGTGATTGAGATACTTTTATTAGAATTAGAATAAACCTTTATTAGAATAAACCAAACCAGGTTGGAAGAGACATGGGGACTTCAAAATTTGTCCCCTGCACATCAAATCAAATGGAGTTACAGTGTGCTAACTGCACGCTGCCAATGGCAATAATGCAGATCTCTGGAGTAGTGTTAATTACCACATTGGGAACACAAGATGAAAACCCACTGCAAACCCATTCATGTACCTAGTATGGCATCTTTGAATATAAAGCCACCTTGAATGACTACACTTCAGAGTATTTGACCACAATGTACTGGTACACAGAAGCAAGAGTGGAACCCAGATGAGAGCCTTTTAAGGATGAAGTTTCAGCCTTAAATTATCAATCTGTTTATGCGGTAGCAGACATGAGAAAATTACAAGCATGAAAGAAGATGGCTTCAAGAGATCCATAGCTGGATCCCATGAGGCAGTCCTGGCCTTGACCTTCAAATACATCCTGATGCCTAAATGCCTTTGTAAATTTTGATCTCATTGTCAACATAAGAAGACAGAATCTGTATTTCAATTAATAAATTTCCTAATTGGACATGCATCTTTCTAAAGAGAAATTGTCAATTTCTTAGGGAAGAAGGGCAGAGTGACAGATACATTCTGCAACAGGGGAACTGGAATCATATTGTGCAAGTGGCATTAGCAAACTCCATCTGTAATTGCCATCTCCCTGTTGGCCCACACTGTCAAGCATCTCCAAGGTCTGTCATGGTCTCTTTGCTCTGTGGTAAATAAGGATATTCATCAAGAAGCTCCAGGTTCCCAGCTTTCACACATGGGTGGTTCCCCTTTGGAGTGAAAAAATACAACTGTATTGGAAAAGAGTCACATTATAACCTCAGTAAAGGAAGGGATTTTGCAATAAACAGGGAATATCAGAGACAAATGAGAAATAAAAATGTAAAGTGCCCCCTCCAGTGTCGCCACATATGTGATTAATGAGACTTAAGGAATTCGCCCATAGACTCTCCAAGCAACTGAGTCTTGTTTCAATGGTATGCAGTGAGGTTGTATTTGTATTCAGAAATCCCAGCTGTACTCGGTACCCAGGACTATTCCATACATATGAAAGGAATTATACGCAATTCAGCTAAGAAAAATTGGAATCACTCTTCAAACGTAAGATATTTTAAGGTGAAGATATTGCTGTGGGCATTTTTGTTATCTAACAGGTTTTCCCATCCTTCGTTCAAGGGGACTGCAGAGAACTTAGAAAGACCTGAATTTATTTGCAAGTTATAAGTTTACAGTGGTCTTCAGAAAAGCATAGTTGGGATGGTACAAAATTTAATTAATATACTTTTTAAAGGAACAAAATACAATGTGGTAAAAATTTAAGATAATGAGGTTCTGTCTGCCTGACTTTTGTTTCATGTAATTTTCATGCTTAGCTTCTCCTTGAACCTGATCTCACTGTCAGTGGAAAGAAGACACACTTTCCCCAGGTACTTTATTTTTCAGAATGCTGGCTTGAGATCTGAAAAGTCCCCTGTGCATCTTGCACATTGGTCATCTTTCCATGTGTATAGGGGCCACACACTAAGTCTTTGAGATTGTGGCAGTAAGACTGAAGACTAATCGACTTCACATCTGTAGAAAACTCAAGGAGAGAAACCTGAATAAATATTTCAAGGGGTGGATAAAGTAGCATTTATACAATTCTGGTCCATTTCTAATACCCACTGAGATCCCTGGCTGTTTCAGTGTGAAGCCAGAAGTAAACTATAGCTGAGATCCTTTCCCATTCAGAGTTGCTCTGTCTCTATTTAAAAACAATATTTTAAAACATTTAAACCATATGGTCTTTTTATAGATAGTTTACATTTTTCTGCAGTCAAAAATGTATAGATAGTTTCCTATTAACTGGTAATATGATATGATGATAATATCTTAATAGTTGGATAAGAATTAATATATAAACTAAGAATAGTACCTAGCCTGAGAAATAAGAATCCACATCTTAGAACAATGCAGAAAGAGCTATGGTGGTTGTATGTGGTTTGGATGGAATGTTCTATGAGGAAAGATTATGTTTAGTCTGGCAAGGATTCACTTGAAAAGTGGTTTAATGATAGTATACAAAACAGACAAATGAAATCTGGACAAAAGACAGAGGTATTAGAGAACCTAATTTCTTCAAATACTGTAAGATGATTAAAGTTAAAAAAACAAGCAGATCTTATTCTAACAGACAACTGCTGGTCTTGTGTAGCCCTTTAGCCTTTTATAAATAACCAGGAGAATTGCAGAACAATTAGTAGAACAAATATTTGTTCTTACGAAAAGCATATTGAATAGATTTGGAACACAGGATGCAAGTAATTATTAGAATCAAAATAGGCTAATGTTCTCCTGATGCTATTTGTAAAGCAATTTGAGTTTCATTATTAGAATGTGTATTTAACATATCATTTTGAATCTCATTACATGCTATTTGGACTAAACTTAATAGGATTATTATTTTTGGCATTCATGGTCATGCAATATCCATAAACAATATTTCCAAACCCTTTAATACAAGAAACAGACATATGGTGTCAAGAAATGAGCAGACCTCTCTGCATTTTTAACAGCACACTTATAGCATGCTTTTAATTCCTACATTTCTAGGAATATTTGTGAACGTTTATCTACTCTGTCTTCTGTGGATCAGAATAACCATGCCTTGATTAAAAACCTTTTATTACTTATTGCCCCCAGTTATGGTTCATTTTGATTTTTTTTCCTAGCAAATTGCTGGAGAATTACTTAATGCTTATGAGGTGATAAAGAAAAAACATTAGCATTTATCTTGTTCTAAAAGCGCAAGAAAAGGAAACAACATAAATCTTATTTCTCAAATATGAAAAGTCAAATTGTCTCCTCCTAACATATTTTCCAATATACACTGCAAAGTTCCTATGACTGTCAGTGGGCTACACAAACAGGGACCTGCACAAAGAAGCAATGTCAACAGAGATATTTGAGATCAACCTTAGGTAGCCCAAAGTCAGAACAAGATGAAAGTTGCTCTACCCTTCAGATACGAAACCATCCGACAAGTAGCCACAAAGTTTAGTAGTTTTTATATTTATCCACCAGAGGACATATCAATAATTACTTCCAAGCTAAGGGCAAGAAAAGAAGGAATCAGAGTGCTCCAGAGCAAGAGGAAGAACCAAGAGACTGTTTCCTGTGCTTGACCACTGCAGCCACCTGTGAGATCAAACACAGGAGGAAAGCTGTGACAAAATGAATTCATAAATTAAAAATGAACATGACTTTCATTTTAGACTGGATGTCTATCATGCATAGGTGTTACAAATAGTCAATAGCTTCAAGATGAACATTTATGAATGGATGTGTAAATGCAGAAACACAGAATTCACAGAATCACAGATGATTTTGGTCAGAAAGGACCCTTAAAGGCCATCTAGTCCAATTCCTCTGCCATGGGCAGGGACATTTTTCATTAGATCAGATTGCTCAAAGCCCCATCCAATCTGGCCTTGCATATTTCCAGTGATAAGACATCCACAACTTCTCTGGGCAATTTGTTAAGGTGTCTCACAAACTTAATAATAAAATATTTTTTCCTTATGTCAAATCTAAACCTATCCTCTCCCTATTTAAAAGCATTACCCCTTGTCCTGCCACTACACCTTTGGTAAAAAGTCCCTCTCCATCTTCCTTAAAAACCCCCTTTAAATAATGAAAGGCTATAGTAAGGCCCCAAGCCTTCCACAAACCCCAAAATGCTTGTTTTTTCCATATCCCACCAATCTCTACTTGCTTTTCATCGCCCATCCCACAGCATCTTTTAAGAAAGGCTGAAAACCCACTTCTGTCACTTCGTTCTGCATTCTGGGAAGTATCTAACTTGGCCAACTGGGAGTCTGCCACGTTCCACTGGACATGCCAAAGAAGAACAGTGAACTTGAATGGACTAAACCTTTTGTAATACGCCAGTAATAGATGTTTAGTGGTTTCATCCCTGTGAAGTCACTCATGATTGCCTTGACAATTTGTGTTGAAAGAAGGGAATGAATCTCTCAACAGGGCATCAGAAGGAGCCCTTTTTACAAGAAGTTGCATTTTACTTGTTTATTCCAAATTATTTAATTCGGTGTGATGTCTGTTGTATCTCAAAACATCTGTCAATGGATTTTGTGTGAGAGAAGTAAAGACAAAAAATGGAACATGCATAAGAATAAGACAATTTTCATCATCAATAAGAAATCAGGAAGAAGATTGGAAGAAGAACTGAAAAAATTACAGTAAATGGTGCTGCCTGACATAATGTGTACCAACCCTATCCAAGTGATTTACATTTGCCTTTTTTCTTTTAACCCTGCTTTGACTGACTTCTTGTGCTAGTCACAAGGTCTTTAGAAGAGACTGTGCAAATGTTTAAGGAACACTTACTGCAAGAGGCTCACAATTAGGACTTGGCAGCATGTAAGAAATAATGAAGAAAAGAAGAATGAGAATTACTCTGTTCAAATGGCATTGTTCAACCTTCAGTATCCCACAAAGATACAATTGAAAGTGACTAAATAGTAGGCTTAGTCCCACAGGTCTGAAAGAATTCCTGAAAGAATTTCCAGTCTCTTCAAAACAACAAAGGAAGCTGCCAGTCTGGCATGTAAGGGCAGATTGGTGCCTGGTGGAAGTAAATTCCTTGTCTGAGGCAAACGTTTCAATTACATAGCAGGAAATCCTATAGCAAAGGAGTTTCTACCATGTTCAGGAAGATTATAAGGGCCTGACTCTATGCTTTGCACAGAAAAGAGTGCTGAGGAGGTTTGTCTGGTTTTTCTGAGTAAGAAAAAGGGTGGTACTGATAATTTACTGACGTTCATCCTCAAATAGGTCCTGCAATACAAGATCATACCCAGGTACTAATGCAATTTAGCTCATGGTGAAACCGCAAGCAAGTAAACAGGAAGCAGGGGGGAAGAGATGCCATCACCTCTGGAACTACAGAGGAGTTCGCCTGCAATTGTGCAACCCAAAACTAGCCAAGGATGTGAACTTTGGTAATTTATTGTTTCCCACAGTTTGTTAATACGTCCTCCATGACCAAGCTTTGCAACAATTGTTTTCATCAGAAAATTTTAATTGCTTTATATCCAAACTTAGGATTTTGTAATTTAGTGCAAGATTTCAATTGAGTTTTTAAAAAAAAGGTCTGTGATTTTAATTTCTTGTATTTCAGCATAGTGAAAAACTAAAATATTAAGAATTACCACAGAACTGTGCTCTGCTCAGCACTCAAGTTTTTGTCTTACATCTGAGACATCCTGTTCAGAACTGAATGATAACTTATTCAGTAACTCATTGGAATAATGGGCTTCCAAGTGGATTTGAACTGGATATTGCTGCATTATTTGAAAGAGTAATTTTCCAACACTGCTTTAGCATGAATTCACTTACCTAATCAAGTATGACAGAAACCAAGGCAAAATAATACTAATACTACTAATAATAATGTAATAAATTCATTGAATTTATGGGCAAAAAGAGAACATTATGATGGTCTTTTCTGACTCCCTGCAAATATGAGCTAGCATGGGAGAAAAAAGGACAAAGACACAAGAAATGGGTCAAAGACACCAGTTTGCAATGGCTCAGTTCTCATGGACAAATGGTATGAAACACAGGAGAACAAGGTTTGTTCTTTATCTCTGCAAGGTGGAATTTTTAGCTGGACAGCTCTGATCACAACCAAACTCTTCTTAGAGCTTTCAACATGCTAGTTTGGAGGAAGGCAGAGAAATGGATATTTGGGAAAATATTTTATGCAGTTAATGTCAACTAAAATGTCTTAACAGGAAGATGATTGAAAATAAGAAAAAATACCAAAAAACATGCCCAAAAAAAAGCATAAATGATGATCATAAATAGAAATATTTTGGCATACTTTTATGATTTAAAGTATATTTTTTATGGTGTTTAAATGCCTAGAACATTTGTGTTTAAAAAACTAAAGAAGGTAAAATCATAATTAAAATAACTTTTGAAGCTTTTGAAGCTTTTTCGGGCTTTAAACTGGAATAGGGCTTTAAACTAGATTTGAAGGGCTTTGTCAAGGTCCGGAGACATTAGATGTCTCGGACCGGAGACACAGTTTTTTTAAATATTCCCGTGTTGTGAAATTAAAGGCACAAACGAGGCCAAAGTATCAACAGCTAGACTATTTATTACATAAATAAGAAAGAGAGAGGGAGAAAATAAAGAAGGAGAGAGAGACGAGAGATAGAAGAGAGAGAGAAGAGGAAAGGAATTATATTACCACACCCCTCATCCCCCCCAAGACAGTTAAAGTCTGTGGAGGAAAGGTGCTGCAGGAGATGTTGGGTCTGTAGAGAAAGGGTGCTGAGGATTTGGCTGGAGCTGTGGTCCTCCGGGCAGCTTCTTTTCTCCGGAGCAGCATTGTCCCGGCTTTCTCTTCTCAGCAGCCTGGCCCGTCTCCTGTGTTTTCCTTCATCTCCGTTTTTCTCCCCGTTTTTCTCCTCTGTTTCTCTCTCCTGTTTCTCACAACAAACCAATAGTTGTTCCAGTCTTTTATACAGTTTTCAGTCCTTAGGTATGTACTCAAATATTGTCCCTCAGGAATTCCAGTGGCAGGAAATAATCCTTAGGTTCTGTGGATTGCTGTGTGTTTGGGCAAGATCCTGGCTGGAGGGGGGGAAATCTCCATCTACCCCGTCTCCATCCAGACAAGGCTCAGGAAACAGGTGGTAAAACCCATCGTATCACCCTGCCCAGGGAACTTGATGGGTGGAGATTATCTTGCCGTAAAGGTGTGATGGCTGGGTCCTTGGGTCCATTGTTGTAGTCCCGTGTTATCACGATGCAATCACAAGCTGATTTGCATCCAGGATTGGTGCACAGGATTCTTTCCACCTTCTTTCCAGTAGCTCTGCTATCACTTTATCTTTGTTGACTCACATAGAGAGAGGCAAACTTATTAGACTCTCACAGGCTTTAAACTAGATTTGAAGGGGGAAGGGGTTAATAGTCTCCTGCTGGCTGGTGACAAACAGAGGGACAGCTCACCAGCAGTAGAAAGAAGGAGAGATGGTAAGGGCTCTCAACTTGCTGCCCTGAGGCAAGCCACGAATGATCCACCAGGACATTCTGTGGAAACCGAGGGGATTTGGCACAAGAGGAGGACAGAGCCAGCCCAGCTGAAGTGCTTCTATGCGAATGCGCACAGCTTGGGCAACAAACAGGATGAGTTAAGGGCCACTGTGCTGCTGGGATGCCACGACATAGTGGCTGTTACTGAAACTTGGTGGGCTGAATCCCATGACTGGAATGTAGGGATAGATGGATATAAACTCTTTAGGAAGGATAGGCAGGGAAGGAGAGGAGGAGGTGTTGCCCTCTATGTCAATAGCCAGTTGGAATCAGTGGAGCTCCACCTGGGGAGGGATGATGAGCTAGTTGAGAGCGTATGGGTTAAAATTAAAGGCAGGACAGGGGAAGGAGATATTACTGTGGGGGTCTCCTACAGGCCACCTGACCAGCAGATCCAAGCAGATGAGGCCCTCCATAGGCAAATAGAAGCGGCTTCCAGGTCACAAGCCCTGGTCCTCATGGGTGATTTCAACCACCCGGACATCTGCTGGAGGGACAGCACAGCAAGGCACCAGCAATCCAGGATGTTCCTGAACTGCACAGAAGACAACTTCCTCCTCCAAATGGTAGAGGAACCAACAAGAAATGGTGCTATGCTGGACCTTGTTCTCACCAACAGGGAAGGGCTGGTAAGCAATGTGAGGCTCATAGATGGCCTTGGCTGCAGTGACCATGAAGCAGTTGAATTTAATCTCCTCAGGGCAATCAGGAGGAAGTATTCCAAGCTCACGACCCTAGACTTTAGGCGTGCATATTTTGATGGCTTCAGGGATCTGCTAGCCAAAGTGTCGTGGGACAAAGCCCTGGAGGGAAGAGGGACCCAGGACAGCTGGTCAGTATTCAAGGACCACCTCCTCTGTGTCCAGGAGCTCTGTGTACCAACAAAGAAAAGCAGGTAAGAATGCGAGGAGGCCTGCCTGGGTGGGCAAGGAGCTACTGGACACACTATTACTTAAAAGGAAACTCTACAGGAAGTGGAGAGAAGGACAGGTAGAACAGGGGGAATATAAGGAAGCTGCCCGAGCAGCAAGAGTCCTGGTTAGGAAAGCCAAAGCAGAATTTGAATTGAATCTAGCCAGGGAGATTAGAGGGAACACTAAGAACTTTTACAGGTATATTAATGGGAAGAAGATGACTAGGGAAGGTGTGGGCCCCCTCAGAAAGGAAAATGGTGACATGGTCACAAGTGATGAGGAAAAGGCTGAGGTACTTAATAACTTCTTTACCTCAGTCTTCACTGCAAGGGCCTCTAGCCACACTCCTGATGTTATGGAAGTCAAAGCCAGGGACGGGGAGGAGGAAGTGCCTATTTTAAGTGCAGATCAGGTTGGTGATCATCTGAAGAACCTGGAAGTGTTCAAGTCCATGGGACCCGACGGGATACACCCACGGGTACTGAGAGAACTGGCAGAGGAGGTTGCTAAACCCCTCTCTATTATATTTCAAAAGTCATGGCAATCTGGTGAAGTCCCCACAGACTGGAAAAGGGGAAACATTGCCCCCATCTTCAAAAAGGGTAAGAAGGAGGAACCAGGGAACTACAGGCCAGTCAGTCTCACCTCTGTGCCTGGAAAGATCATGGAGCAGATCCTCCTGGAGGCACTACCCGCTCAAAAGAATATTGAAGATGTGATTGGGAGCAGTCAGCATGGCTTTGCCAAGGGCAAATCCTGCCTGACCAACCTGGTTGCCTTCTATGAGCAGGTGACAAAATTAATAGATGAGGGGTGAGCAACTGATGTCATTTACCTGGACCTGAGCAAAGCCTTCGACACGGTCCCGCACCACATCCTGGTCTCCAAACTGGTGACACATGGGTTTGATGGGTGGACCACTAGGTGGATAAGGAACTGGCTTGATAGCCGCACCCAAAGAGTGGCTGTCAATGGCTCCATGTCCCAGTGGAGGCCAGTGACAAGCGGAGTCCCTCAGGGATCAGTCCTGGGACCTGTCTTATTCAACATCTTTGTGAGTGACATGGACAGTGGCATTGAGTGCACCCTCAGCAAGTTTGCTGATGACGCCAAGCTGTGTGGTGCAGCAGACACGCTGGAGGGAAGGGAGGCCATCCAGAGGGACCTTGACAGGCTGGAGAGGTGGGCACAAGCCAACCTCATGAAGTTCAATGAGAGCAGGTGCAGGGTCCTGCATCTGGGTGGAGGCAATCCCAGGCACAAATCCAGGCTGGGCAGTGACTGGCTGGAAAGTAGCCCTGAGGAGAGAGACATGGGGGTGCTGGTGGACAAAAAGCTCAACATGAGCTCTCAATGTGCACTTGCAGCCCACAAAGCCAATCAGATCCTGGGCTGCATCAGGAGAAGTGTGGCTAGCAGGTCGAGGGAGGTGATCCTCCCCCTCTACTCAGCCCTGGTGAGACCCCACCTGGAGGACTGTGTCCAGTTCTGGAGCCCCTATTACAAGAGGGATGTGGTGGTGCTGGAGTGTGTCCAGAGAAGGGCCACGAGGATGATCAGAGGGCTGGAGCACCTCTCCTATGAGGGCAGACTGAAGGAGTTGGGGCTGTTCAGTCTGCAGAAGAGAAGGCTCCGAGGTGACCTCATTGTGGCCTTCCAGTATCTGAAGGGGGCCTACAGGAAGGCTGGGGAAGGACTTCTCAAGATCTCAGCTAGTGATAGAACTAGAGGGAATGGAATGAAGCTGGAGGTGGGGAGATTCAGGCTAGATGTGAGGAGGAGGTTCTTCCCCATGAGAGTGGTGAGACCCTGGAATGGGTTGTCCAGGGAGGTGGTGGAGGCCCCGTCCCTGGGGGTGTTTAGGAGCAGGCTGGATGAGGCTCTGTCCAGCCTGATCTAGTGTGGGGTGTCCCTGGCCATGGCAGAGGGGTTGGAACTAGATGATCCTTGTGATCCCTTCCAACCCTGAATGAAACTATGAAACTATAAGCAGCATTCATATTACACAGTGTATAAACTTTAATAACACTTCCATATCAAACCTATTTTGTAAAAGGAACCTGTCAGAGGAAATGGAGTCTCCATGACAAAGACTGTATCTCTGCATGAGAAGAAACAGGATCACACAAACAGAAACTTCTTGGAGGAAGACAAGGGCCCTATCTGCCTGGCCAAATCTTGCCATCATTAGCATATGAGAAGCGTGGAGACAGACAGAGAATCAAAGGTGTTTGAAGAAATTGGATGGCTCTAGTTTGGTTGCTAGGGATGAACTACAATACTAACATGGAACAATCTCCACTGACAGTGAACACACATGAGCCCCTTGGGTCTTCATGGGAGACAGGTGATGCTGTGATGAAGATAAACACAGCCTCAACAACTTAAACTAACCCTCAGCAGAACATAGATACTATGCCAGAATCTTGGAGCCCATGTTTTATGTATGTTGGTAATATAGGTGAAAGCAAAAAGGACAAGGCTGCCAAAAGGCATAAAACAGAAATCACAATTTGCTGAGCAGTCAAAACTATGTTAGCACTTTAATTTTTATTAGAGCAACCCATTCATTACCATGTTTCACTAGACTATAAACAGGGTTTCCTCCACAAGAAGTGTTCTTTCAGACTAGGTACTGTTCCATCTTGTATCATGGACAACTGGACTCATGGACACCAGAATCTATTTCATGGTCACAGATGGCCACCAAATTCATATCAACTGGATCAGAAGTGACTATATCCAGAAATAAAGGTGTATCCCACACAAACTGACTTGTTCCAGCCTTTACCACATTCATCTTGCATCCTTCCACAGGTTTACTTTCTAATGATTGCTTGTAGCCAAATGTTAAGCAAACATATTTGCTCATCCTACTCCTCATTTGAAATACAAACACAAAGAGTGCGATCCCAGAAGAATTCATAAATAATGAAGGAGGTCAAAAAGTGACTCCATCTTAAGACCTGTCTCAATCTCCTCATGGGGAGAAAAGACCCCTTGCTGATTGAAACAGTTTAGAGAAACCTGCTTCTGCTACCCTGGGATCTGCAGAGGGGTGCCCTATTCATAACACAAGCCTGGCTTGTACAAGAACTGGCAAGACACTAGAGAGCTAGGCAGCCTTCAAAGTGGACACACTCTGCGTTTCCAGTTTACTTTACCATTCAGTGAGAAAGAAACACAAGTCAGTCATTTTCAAATTAAGCCACCAAGTCACAGAACCTGTGTTTTATACACCTCCACAGACTGTTGTGATTCCCCAAAGGACTGGTTTCTTGGTGGGGCCTTCATGAAAGGTTGACTTTTTGAAAGATGAGGGGTGCATAAAGAAAGAAGGAGAAAGTCTTTTTGTTTTCTATTGCTTGCTTTTGTGTTTGGGGGATTTTTGGTGGTGGTGGTTTTATTTTGGGGTCTTTTTGTTTAGTTGGTTATATATATATATATAGAGAGAGAGAGAGAGAGTTTTGTGTGATTTGGGGAATGTTTTTGTTTGTTCACAAAGTATGCCTCACTACTTGTTTCCTATTACTTAATCTCAGATTCAAGCCATCTCATTTCGGGCATTTAGCTCTGGGGTCTTTATGTTCCTTCTCTGTCCTGTGGATGGAATGAAGATTTCAGAGCATGGCAAAGCTTCCAAATTGTCCCCTGAAAGAATTGGTTTTTTCACTGGCTGTTGGAAGTCTAGAGATTCCTAACTGTTAGATGGCTCTGCACAAGCAGGATGGATCTAGGCTGCAAATGGTGTATCTCAGGATACACATCCATCAGGCATCAAAATGAGGGCATTCTTTCTCCTTCACATGATTTTCACCTTTCTTTCAGTCTTACTTTACAACTGTATTCAGCCGGTAGCTAGGTTGGAAATAGAGCTTGAACCAAATATTAAATATATATTATCCATCAAACGGTTTAAAAAAACTGTAGTTAGGGTGCCAAATGACAAGTATGGACACATAGATGTATACAAACCTCATATATACCAAAAGAAAGTGATGCCAGTTTGATTTTTAGTCTCTCAGACTGTATAGTAATGTGATGAAAGACTATTTTGAATGCACATTCAGTTCCTGATAGTTCATCAACATTCATAGATGGTGACCTTGCTTTATTGCTAGGGGTTTTTCTCTTTTTCCTGGAGTCTGATGAAGTGAGTACCTTATTGACATTTATGAGGCAACTTCTTTTTTTTCCTTATTTAAAAACTGTCTTCCATGCAGGGCTGACCTTGCCAAAATACACATCTGATTTATGTGGTGGATTTGTTGTAGCACAATTACCACTGCACATAGTCATAAATGATGCAAGAAACCCATTAATATTTCCAAATCAGCATTCAAAACTGTTTATTTAGATGTAGCCAAAGCCATGAGATGTCTGGATAGATCCCAGCCTGGACAATGAGTTCAACCATAGCTCTGCCAAAGACAAACTTCTTCTTTGTTTCCAGGTGCTTTTCTACCACAAAAATTACTTAACACCTAAGCTGTCATGCAGCTATGCTATGAAAACATCCCAGTTTCTTTAGCTCTTGTCTGTAGAGTGTAGATGGCACCAGCTTAGTCCATCAAAGCAATGGAGTGAGATTTTCCACTGTGCTCATTTCATTGGACTGCTGTAATTACATTCAGAGGAAAATAAATCTTTCTAGAATAATCGTTTAGCTCAACAAGCTTTAATCCAGCAGAGCATGCTGGCATCACCAACTTACATAATAAATATCTGTCTAATAAATAAATGTCTGAAGGAGGCTTCATAGCAATAGAATCACATTAACAGGGGTCAGGGTTTTACATTGGTGCCTGTTAGAGCCTCTCCAAAGCAGTAGGCTGCTTTTCAGATCTACTGTGAAGGTTTTGCTTTCTTATGCAAGTGAATGTGGTTCACCTCAAGGGAAAAGAAAACAGATCATTTGATCGTTCACAGTAGGCCTACAAGACGCACTGCTAATCATGAAGGACTCATGGAAACACACCAGGTAGAAGGCACCACGGTCTAGTTCAGCAGACCTTTCCCTGGAGCTGGCTTTGGGGATCAAGTCCTTCAGAGAATAATAAAACAGTGAGGGAAAATGCAAAAACAAAATGCAGAAAGATTAATTAAATAAAGGGCATCCTTCCAAAAAAACTGTAAGAACTCTGTGAAATGTGTTTTCAACACCACAATACTCCTTCTCTGTTTTGTTTCACAGTGAAACCATTACATGTAAGTGTTGCCTTTGGAACTCCAGAGAAAGACACTGATGAATGTTACACAGCAGACCAAAGGCTGCCAATACTAACAGATTTCTGCTTAGAGACCCTAAGAGTGAAATCTCTGTGAAGTAGCAGAGCTTGAAGAGTAATTAGCCACAACCATAACAAAACTGTGAGCTACTCACCACTCAAATCTCTATTACTTCTCTGTTGTTATAATTGACATTGATCTTGCAGGTTACTGAGACTGCCCATGCTTAGCATAAAATTAGCCAATGAATAAGATGCAAAAAGGTCATTTGTTATGATATACCAAGAAACTCCAAACAAAAAAAAAAAATCACCCACAAACAAACAAAAGAAGCAAACAAAACCCCAAAACCACAAACACCAACATTACAGAGCACAATTTTATGTGTTAGAACCCTTTAAAGACTTACAATAAAATTAATCTAAACACAATCCCACTTATCCTGGTGGAGACAACATCAGGCATGACTGTCTCAGCAGCTATCATTTCATCATCAAGGATTAATACAAAGGCCTTCTGCATTCTCATTAGCTGGACAAAAGAGATTCTCTCCTCAATTTTTACACCTTGCTCTGCAGAGTTGTCCAGGGAAAGGGTACAATAGATACAAATAGGTACAAATAGATACAAACCCAGTATCAAAACCAACATCCATTATCGTAATTATGTCACCAACACCACTGATGGCTGTGGGCAGACAGGGAAGTCCCAGACTCGACTCAGCAGCAGACAGGAAAGAGATTCTGGAAATGGATTCTGGAACCAGGTTCAGAAACACAGATTGGGATAGAAGGCAGAACTGACATAGTCCTTGTAGGATGTCAGCCATTGAAGAAGAAAGCTTGACACTTGTGATCCCTCAGATTTATATATACTGAGTATGATGTAAATGAAATTACAGTATCACAGTATCACAGTATCACTTAGGTTGGAAAGGACCTTGGGGATCATCGAGTCCAACCTATCAACACAGACCCCATGACTAGACCATGGCACCAAGTGACACGTCCAATCTCCCCTTGAACGCCTCCAGGGTCGATGACTCAACCACCTCCCTGGGCAACCTGTTCCAATGCCGAATGACTCGCTCGGTGAAGAACTTCCTCCTCACCTCGAGTCTGAACCTCCCCTGGCGCAGCTTGAGACTGTGTCCCCTCGTTCTGGTGCTGGTTGCCTGGGAGAAGAGGCCAACCCTCCTGGCTACAACCACCCTTCAGGTAGTTGTAGAGGGCAATGAGGTCACCCCTGAGCCTCCTCTTCTCCAGGCTAAACAATCCCAGCTCCCTCAGCCTCTCCTCATAGGGCTTGTGTTCAAGGCCTCTCCCCAGCCTTGTTGCCCTTCTCTGGACACGCTCAAGTGTTTCGATGTCCTTCTTAAACTGAGGGGCCCAGAACTGGACACAGGACTCAAGGTGCAGCCTAACCAAAGCAGAGTACAGGGGCACAATGACCTCCCTGCTCCTGCTGGCCACACTATTCCTAATGCAGGCCAGGATGCCATTGGCCCTCTTGGCCACCTGGGCACACTGCTGGCTCATATTCAGGTGGCTGTCGATCAGCACCCCCAGGTCCCTCTCTGTTTGGGAGCTCTCCAGCCACTCCGACCCCAGCCTATAGCTCTGCATGGGATTGCCATAGCCAAAGTGCAGCACTCGGCACTTGGACTTGTTAAATGCCATCCCATTGGACTCTGCCCATCTGTCCAGTCGGTCGAGGTCCCTCTGCAGAGCCTTTCTAACCTCTAACTGACTAACATCTGCCCCTAACTTTGTGTCATCTGCAAACTTGCTGATGACTGACTCTACCCCTTCATCCAGATCATCAACGAATATGTTGAAGAGGACAGGGCCCAGCACTGATTCCTGGGGGACACCACTGGTGACTGGCCTCCAGCTGGATGTGGCACCGTTCACTACCACTCTCTGGACCCGGCCCTCCAGCCAGTTCCTAACCCAGCACAGAGTGTAATGGTCCAATCCACGGGCTGACAGCTTAGTCAGCAGTTTGCTGTGGGGGACGGTGTCAAAGGCCTTGCTGAAGTCTAGGTAGACCACATCCACAGGCCTCCCCATATCCACCAGACGGGTCACCTGATCATAGAAAGAGATCAGGTTGGAGAGGCAGGATCTGCCCTTCCTAAATCCATGTTGGCTGGACCTGAGCCCTTGGCCATCCTTCAGGTGCACAGTTACTGCCGCCAGGATAATCTGCTCCATCACTTTCCCTGGCACTGAGGTCAGGCTGGCCGGCCTGTAGTTTCCAGGTTCCTCCATCCGACCCTTCTTGTGGATCTCTTCTCATCAGTTTAGGGTCACCTGTCCTGTTTGCTACTCCCCAGAAGTGTTACCCCTTACTTACTGCACCCCAGCATGGTATACAAGATTTAGCAGTAACCATGGTCTCCACAGGAGCAAGCACAAGCATAAGCCTTTCTGCACATCAGTCCTCAGTCATAAGTATAAATATCCGTTCTAGAAGTGTCCACAAAACCCATAGAATCACAGAATGTTAGAGGTTAGTCCAACTTCCCATGCCAGAGCAGGATCACCTATCCCAAATCACCCAGGAACACATCTAAAGTGGGTTTTGAACATCTCCAGAGAAAGAGACTCCACAACCCCCTTGGGCAGCCTGTTGAACTGTTCTGTCACCCTCACAGTGAAAATCTTTTCTTTATGTTTCCATGGAACTTCCTAAGCCTCAACTTCCACCCATTGCCCCTTTTCCTGTCATTGGGCATCGCCAAAAAGAGCCTGGTTCTATCTTCTTGACACTCAGCCCTCATGTATTTATAAATAGTTTCCTCTTTTCCAAGCTAAAGAGACCCAGCTCCCTCAGTCTCTCCTCACAAGGGGGTAAGGTCTCCTTGGAATTTAACCTTGCAAGGGAGGTCAAGGACAACAGAAAAGGCTTCTTCAAATACATTGCAGGAAAAATTAACACTAGAGGCAATGTAGGCCCACTGGTGAATGAGGTGGGTGCCTTGGTGACAGAGGATACAAAGAAGGAGGAATTACTAAATACCTTCTTTGTCTCCAACTATACTGCTGGAGACTGTCCTCAGGAGCTCCAGACCCCTGAGGCGCCAGATGAAGACATGACAAAAGACTGGTTTTCCTGGGCTGATGAGGACTGGGTTAGGGAAGAGTTATGTTATCTGGACATCCATATACCCATGGGTCCTGATGGGATGCACCTGCAAGTGCTGAGTGAACTGGCAAAGGTCATTGCCAGACCACTCTCCACCATCTCTGGTAACTCATGGTAGATAGGAGAGGTGCCTGGGGAATGGAGGAAGGCAAACCTCACTCCAATCTTCAAAAAATATGCCTTTAACTTCACAAAGTACAGTTACTTAGAAGAGACTGAATTGAAAATACAAATCACTAAGTAGAATTAGTTCTGTTTGCATATTCACAGACCCGACATTTAATTTACTCTGCTTAGTATATCTGCTGTGTGTGCAATGGGAGATTGAGAAAGTGCAGATAGATGGTTTAGATTTGGTCATCCCAGACTGGCTGTGATCAGCAATGTTACATGTCTAATACAGTATGTGAGAAAGACCTTTAAAACCTCTTAAAACCCAGAACTACCTTTTTGGTTGCTCAAACACAAACACAGACTTGAACAACATGAGAAGAGACATTTTCATTACATTAATTATGTAATTAACAGTAATTAGTCATTAGAGAGGTAGAGGCTTCTTGTTTCTGTGCTTTTGCTCTATTTTATTGGTTATTTGCTCTATAATGTTGTTTGTAAACTAACAAGAATCTGCCGTTTACTTTTCAAATAACTGACTGATCAAAAACATAATAAATCTGAAATGTAAACCCTATAGAAATGTGAATTGAGTAAATTAAGTCCATAGTGAATAAAATAATAGGGATCAAATGTTTTAATATGACTGACTGCTATATTTGCTAATCTTCAGTGAGGTAGAACCTCATAAGAGAGCGCCTTTAAATTTTGCAGGAATTCCAAGTGAGATTTAAGCGCTGATCAATATACTCATCAGTGACCTGGATAGAGTGTTCCCTCAGCAAGTTCACTGATGATGCAAAACTTACAGAAGGCTGTGCTGCCAGCCCATGTGACTTTGACAAGCAAAGGAGTTGAGAGTAAGTTTATGAAGTTCAACACAATCACAACAACAGGATGACCATAAACCAGCAACATGCCCTTGTGGCAAGAAGGCCAACGGCATCCTGGGGTGCATCTAGAAGATTGTGGCAAACAAGTAGAGGGAGGTTTTCCAGGAGGTTTTCCTACCCCTCTACTCTGCCCTGGTGAGGCCTCATCTGGAGTGCTGTGTCCAGTTCTGGGCTCCCCAGTTCAAGGACAGGGAACTGCTTGAGAAGGTACATCAAAAGCCTACAAAAATGATTAGGGGATTAGAATGTCTCTTTATGAAGAAAGGCTGAGGGACTTGGGGCTTTTTAGCCTAGAGAAGGCTGAGGGAGAATCTTATCAGTGTTTATAAATACTTAAAGGGTGGGTGCCAGAAAGATGGGGCCAGCCTTGTTACAGTGGTGCCTAGTGACAGGACAAGAGGTAATGGGGACAAACTTGAACATAATAAGTTCCATCTAAACATAAGGAGGAACTTCTTTACTTTGAGGGTGACAGAGTACTGGATCAGGCTACCCAGAAAGGTGCCCAGAAAGAGTCTCCATCTCTGCAGTCATTCAAAATCTGCCTGGACACAGTCCTGTGCAGCTTAATCTAGGTGAACCTGTTCTGACAGGGGGCTTTAACTAAATGATCTCCAGAGGTCTCTTCCAATCCCTATCATTCTGTGATTTCCTAACCCTTAGGAATCTTTACCTAGGACTTCCAAGAGAAGAATGAAAAAAAAAATCAGCCAGATATAGTTAAGTTGTCATAGGCTTTTTGTAGAGATGAAAATCAAACAACAGGGTAGTATTTTACAGAATTTAGTCTACTTTTTATTGTACATATTTCAGCCAATTGCCATTTTGACTATCCTGGCCACCCTTTTGACAATTTGGTTTTTCTGTAATTTCAACACATCAAGAGAGCAAGCTTCGAGAAATGCCTTTCCCACCTAAACTACCCACAAATTGCAGAATCAACACTAAAGTATTTTGTAGTCATTATTCCAGCGACAGGATTTGAACTTAACATCCTCTGATCCAGGGGACTAAGATAATTTATTCATTCTTTATGAAAATAAAACCCAGCAATGTCCAAAAGAATTACCCTCTTCTGTAGGCTGAAACAATTATGTAAAATGGTTTCCTTGTCAGCCACAGGAACAGTAGTCCTTTTGACATCACCATTTTTTTCTAATGCTGTCAAATATCAGTCTAAATGGAAATGCTAGGATTCAGCACCACAGCCTCAGACCTGCTGACTCGTGTCAGTGCGACCGTATCATTCTATTTGACCGTGTCTTTCTATTTGAACTGTTGTTCTGTTTTATATAGGAGTTATTGGTGTACTGTGACCTTTGCAATGAAAGGCACAAAAATCCAAGTTTCAGAAAAGTCTGGTTTCAGGTCATTTTGAAGTGGAATGAGAACTTTGTGCATTATGGAAGTTTTAGGCTATGCCTTTAAAAATTTTTCACAGATCTTGAACAGAAAGTAGTATCTGCTAGAGGGTAGAGAGGCTTTGCAGAGAGACCTCGACAGGCTGGACAGATGGGCAGAGTCCAACGGCATGAGATTTAACGCATCCAAGTGCCGGGTTCTGCACATTGGCCACAACAACCCCATGCAGAGCTACAGGCTGGGGTCAGAGTGGCTGGAGAGCAGCCAGGCAGAGAGGGACCTGGGAGTGCTGGTTGATGGTAGGATGAACATGAGCCTGCAGTGTGCCCAGGCAGCCAGGAGGGCCAATGGCATCCTGGCCTGCATTAAGAACAGTGTGGCCAGCAGGAGCAGGGAGGTCATTCTGCCCCTGTACACTGCACTGGTTAGGCCACACCTCGAGTCCTGTGTCCAGTTCTGGGCCCCTCAGTTTAGGAAGGATGTTGACTTGCTGGAACGAGTCCAGAGAAGGGCAACGAAGTTAGTGAGGGGCTTGGAACACAAGCCCTATGAGGAGAGACTGAGGGAGCTGGGGCTGCTTAGCCTGGAGAGGAGGAGACTCAGGGGTGACCTCATTACTCTCTACAACTACCTGAAGGGGGGTTGTAAACAGGCAGAGGTTGGTCTCTTCTCCCAGGCAGCCAGCACCAGAACAAGAGGACACAGTCTCAGGCTGCGCCAGGGGAAGTTCAGGCTGGAGGTCAGGAGGAAGTTTTACATGGAGAGAGTGATTGCCCATTGGAATGGACTGCCCGGGGAGGTGGTGGAGTCGCCGTCACTGGAGGTATTCAGGAGGAGACTTGACAGGGTGCTTGATTACATGGGTTAGTTGATTGGGTGGTGTTGGGTGATAGGTTGGACGCGATGATCTGGAAGGTCTCTTCCAACCTGGTTTATTCTATTCTATTCTATTCTAAAATGTAAATAAATCACTATTGGGTGGAACAAAAGGGAGAGGCTGGGAGGGAGAAGCTATTAGCTTCCCTTGGTCTTTGGCCAGGGGGATTCTTGTGCTGTTTATTGATTGTAAATATCTGTAAATACTGTATATTTTGTATATATTAATTGAATTTCATTGTAGTTTTGCTAGTAAATACAGCTTCCATTTGCTTCCAGCTGAGCTGGTCTGGCAAATGTAATGTGGGGGAATTTTCAACTCACCATATGCATTATCTGCAGAAGTTTACCACTTTACATAGTTACACCAGTTTCTGTAATCAGACTGTGATAAATCCTGTCACTCATTTTAGGACTGATTTTGACATTACAAGACTTTGCCATTTCAGATCCATGTGAGGAGGCCTTTACTCCCTTAGGCAATTTATGGAGACTTTAGCATAAAATTGGCAAAATCCAGAGCCTGAGTTGTGTCATTAGCACAGCGTGTATCTGTGGCTGTAATTATATAAATTACTGAACACAGATGTGTGACTCAGATAGCATGGTGGCAAAATACGTCTGTCTTTTCCATGTTGCAGCTCCTCTTTCACCAACACAATGGCTTTCTATATTGCGTATTGCACTCCTTAGCTTCAGAATGTCTCTTGCTGAAAACACCAAATGTAAGAACTGCTCCCTTACCACTGATAATCCTCTTTTCAGCTGCCTTTAATCAGTAGCTAGATTATCCCATTAATCTTCTCTATGAGAGAGGAACCATCCAACCTTCCAGCTCACAACTCATTTCCTCTGGATCCCAGTGGACCACCAGTCCTTCCAGGAGCTTCTTCCTCTGATTTCTCTTGGTAATTCCTTATAGCAACTTTTTCCTGACATATCTTACTAGACAACAAGGAATAGCTCCAGCAGAGCTGCAGAGAATAGCTATGATTTTGCTGGTAGATGTGTGACTGGATTATTTTAAGACCTTACTGAATCTCCATATTCAGTGAAGATGAATTTAAGCTGTGACAGGAACAAGGTCTTTTTTTAAAGGGAGATGGATTCAGCACCTGTTCAGTCTAGAACTTGTTGATCTAACTGTAAAAACAAGGAGCAAAGATGCAATTATTCTTTAAATTTACAGGAGCAACAGAAGCATCAGGAAACTAAATCTGCTTGAACCCAAAGAAAATTTTGACAGAAGAATAAATGGATAGAAACACTCTATAAATAAACTCAGAGAGCAAACTGAAAGCAAGTGAACAACATTTTAATCTTTGGAGTGGAGAAATGTTGAAATGAGAAAAGTGGATTAAAAATAATTTCCACCTCTACTCAAGAGTTTCTAATTTTATGAACAGAGCTCTCTGATGGGATTGTCTATGGGAATAGTGGGCTTGGTAGGGTCTCTTTCAATGCATTTTTCATATTACTTCATCCGGATCCCCTACCTTCTATGGATATCAATTAGCCAAAACCCCCATGCAGCCTAGGAAGGACAGAGCAGATGACAAGCAAGAAGTTTCCCAATTCTTTTCATACTCTTTTGCCACTTACTTGTAACATGCCATTGATGAGTAGCACTTCTTATTGACTTGAATTTTGGTCATAGTTTGCAGTAAATATGTCAAGACTTCTTTTACAGAAAGGAATCTGGGATACAATTGTCACTGACTTGTGTAAATAAACCTGACAGCCTCTGCCAATTTGTGTCTCCAATAGGAAAACAGAGAATGCTTTCAAAAGGACAGAAAAGAGAATTTGTTACAGCTTGATTTTCTATTTGCTAGGTAACTACATTTAAAAAATATTTCTGAAACCTTTCCACATTGCAGTTCTCATTTATCTAGCCAGAGGACACAGGAAAGTGATAATTAGGTGTTAAACACCAGCCATGCTCCTGCAGATAGCCCTCCTGCCAGCCATTTAACACTTACTCTGGTGCTAAAGCTCTGAGTGATGCGTTTTTCAACAGCATTTTGGTGCTAATAAATTATCTAACAATCTGAAAGCAAGGGCCAGCCTAAATGAGAGAGTTTAACCTCTGAGTCCATGGGAAGTGGTCTCCCTGACCTACAGAAACCAGAGCCACCTCATCTAGAGAAGGCTGGGACAGGTTTGTTACTGAAGCTGATGTTACTACAGCAGCCGAGGCATCATTGGACAAGTCAAGGGTGACTGTCTGACATTCCAAATACCTTTTCTTAAAATGGAAAGGTAACTTATTTGTGGGATTAAATTCTATCTTGCACCTCTTGTGTGCCCAGAATTTTATACTACCAGATGGGGTTACCCTATGCAGATACAGTCGTCTAGACAGGTAAATGCCACTTTGTCCTCTCACTATTAAATGCTCCTTAAGTACAACTTACTGAAATATTTTCTGAAGCAATATTAAGCCAGAAATGCTACCTGCCAGCCAGTAAAAGGATGTCAAGAGTTATGATTCTTCTGGATTGTGTATATTATATTCACCTCCTTAACTTATAGCAAATACATTCTCCACTAGAAATAATGTTTATGTGGATTAAAAGTTTAAATTAAGAACACCAAAAGTACTTCAGTGTCTAAATTCTTATCTGCCTGCTAGCACACGTTTCAGAGGTACTAAAAGAGTAGACATAAAGATGTCATATCAAAACTGCCCTTCTGTGCTAAACACACCAAGTCCTGTTTCAAGACTGGAAAAGAGTTACCCCTTTATGCTTTTTTGCCTGTGTGCCTTGTACCTAGGTAGAATTTGCTGTGGACAATGCATAACCTCTATAAGTTCTCTACAGTGTGTGATGCCCTCTGTCAAGGTTAGAAAAGGCTCAACTGAGTTAAAACATGATTATGAGTGGGTATATACATAAATATCGACATGTACATATCATCACATGCATTTTCCTGACAAGTGCTTGCTATGTTCTGAAGCTGGGTGTTTTTTTTCACTCAATAGTGGTATGAATCAGGGAACACCACAATGTAATAACATGGCTTCATAGGAGGCAAAAATCTGACAGGAATGACATAAAGGCAAGACCTTAAAGGGATACATAACACAGGTATGCCTAAAATAGGTATCTATTTTTGCCTTGGCTGTTTTGGGACATCCTACATGGCAATTTCCTGCTGCCTCAGGAGGCTGCAGGCTTTGCAGGTCCTGTGTCTTACATGCTAACTTCCTGTGGGTACCTTGGTGTACTGAAACTGACTGGGATGGAGGTAAATTTCTTCACAGCCAGCTTTACAGTGCTATGTTTTGAACTGGTGCCTGAAACAGCACAGACAGCACACTGGTCTTTTTAATGGTTGTGAGCATGACTTGCACCATCAAGCATCAAGGCTTTCTCTCCCACTCTAACTTCAGTGAGTAGGCTGGGGCTGCAAAGCAAGGTGGAAGAGAACACAGTTGGTACATCTGACCACATCATGTTTTGCTCAGCAATGGATGCTCAGAGAAAGCAGAAGGAAGGGGAGTGCTTGTGTCATTTGTCTTCCTGAGTAGCTCTTACATGTGACCAAGCCCTGCATTCTTCAGAATGGCTGAACATCTGCTTGGAGGAAATAGTGAAAAAAATTCTCTTTTAGCTTTGCTTGTGCACACAGCTTTTGCTTTCCTATTAACTCATACTTACATTGATCTGTGAGGCTTTTTGCCTTCTGCTTTCCATCTTGCTGGGGGAGCATGAGTGAGTGGGTGGGCATTTCATAGTATCATAGTATCAGTCAGAGTTGGAAGGGACCACAAGGATCATCTAGTTCCAACCTCCCTGCCATGGGTAGGGACACCCCACAATAGATCAGGCTGGCCAGAGCCTCATCCAGCCTGCTCTTAAACACCTCCAGGGACAGGGCCTCAACCACCTCCCTGGGCAACCCATTCCAGGGTTTCACCACTCTCATGGGGAAGAACCTCCTCCTCACATCCAGCCTGAATCTCCCCACCTCCAGCTTCATTCCATTCCCCCTAGTCCTATCACTACCTGAGATCCTGAGAAGTCCCTCCCGATTTGGCTGTTGGTTGAGACAACTCATCACATCCTGACTTCTAAGGAGATCACAAGATATCTATACTTAGGCATACAACTTGGTCCCCTATTGTTCACCCTTAAGAAATTTTTGTGTCAGAGTATAACATATACAATATCTGAAAAGGAGCAGGAAGAAATAGAAATGAAGTGGAGTTAGAAAAACTTAGAAAGCACTCATTGTCCCTTTTTACTGCGGTTACCCAAAATGTGAAGAATTTGATGGGCTAGAAGCTTATACAGTCCAGCTCCATCCATGTCTGTTTCCCTTCCTGGTATTTGCTCTAGAGTTTTGACCATCTAACAAGAATTAAAAAAAAAAAAAAAGAAAAGTGCTGGCCTTGTTCATTGCTGAGTTTATTTGGGGATTCCATTGTAATGGCTAGCCCAAGGAGAATTGCTCACTTATCTGCTTCTGGAAGAAATTGAGACAAATGCCATACAAATGTACATTTGTACTCTGCAGTGGCACTGTCTTTGATAATCAGAGTTCTCTGCTGGAAACCAAACATCTCACATACTGCAAGACTTCTGTGAAGAAATGAAAACAAACAGTTAAGAAAAATCACTTATGAAAAATTTTAGCAAAACTGCAGTAAATTGTTTAAGGCTCATTTTTCTCTGTAAATAAAGTGGTGAAGATAATGAGATGTTTCAGTGAAGTGCTCAGCTTCAGCAGAGGTACAGATGAATGAAACCAATATATGCACAGCTAGAAAATGTTGAGTAGGGAAATTGTTCTACAAATGCCTTTCTTTCATTTCTTCTTATCCCTTTTGTACATGCATTCCTCAGGAAGAGTGTTGTTTTGTTATGCAAAATTATTTTGCAACTATTCAGCTATACCTTAACAAAGGAAATGCTTGAGGTACAATGTAATTTGTACCAGTGTACTGAATTAGTCCAGCCAATTTTGTGCGAAGACACTGAATGATTCAGGACATACACTCCCTGACAAAGAACATTTCCCATCCTCTATAAGTAAAGGCTTTAGAATCCAGTACATGCACTCTCTTTCGCATTAAAGATCTTTTAAATCTGCTATGCCAATGTAACAAGATCTGAAATAAGTGTAACAGGCACCTTACAGCCTCTGTACACCACTGGATAGATATTTTATAGAATATTTTATAAGATACAGGCTATGTAAGATCATCACTATTAAGTGTTAAGAACAAGCATCTGTCAGAGATTACATAGCTAGAGCTGGTCCGGTGTCAAGAGAAAAGAAGAGTTGACATTATGTAGCTACAAATTTTGTGGTGTCTTGCATCTTTCATATGGAGAGTATGAGGCAGTTTTCTACTATTTTTACACACCCTCAGTGTTGCTTACAGAACAAGTATTTCAAGAACCTGGAAAGGGAAGCTGGATGGTATCAGTGATGGCATCTCCTGGTGGGAGATAACTTCTGACTGACTTTCTATTCTAATTTGTAAACATGATAGATTGGTTGGAATCATGGTGAGTGAAATTGACAGGAACTAGCTTTCTGCAACCCATCTACAAGAAATTTTTAAGAACACATGCACAACAGAACAGAAATCAAATTGTTTAAACTGTGGAGCAAAGTACTTCTGTTTTTTCAAAGCTGAATAAGACAGTGTAGAAGAGAGCTCAGCAAACTATGGCATAGATGAGTAGCTAAGTTGCTGTTCTACTAGGTCGAAAGAAAAAAATGCTGGTTTAACCTGAACAGCAATCCTGACCTTGGATTTTACACCTTTTACTGTATTTCCTACTATTAAAATAGTGCCCAATACACTACACAGATTGGAACTCCACTTACGGATTTAAGTTGTGAAGATGTTTCGAATTATTCCAATCATTCACTTAACAATAATCTTTATACGTAACCCTGTATCATTTTTGGAGTGCAACTCCGGATTTTAATAGATAAAATAACAATTTTATCTACCAGGTTAAGGTTTCAGAAAACTTTGCCAATTTATGACAATTGTGGATTAGAAACCATTTTGGATTCAGGTCCACTTTGAGGAGAGAATGGGACTAGATGACCTGCATATCTAAATTATCCTGAGAGTGGCAAAAGATAATTTCTAAGCTGCTGCAAACTCCTGGCCAAGCTGTCAGCCCATGGCTTGGACAGCAGCACTCTGAGCTGGGTTAGGAACTGGCTGGAGGGCCGAGCACAGAGAGTGGTGGTGAATGGTGCCACATCCAGCGGGTGGCCAGTCACTAGTGGAGTCCCCCAAGGATCAGTGCTGGGCCCTGTGCTCTTTAACATCTTTATTGATGATCTGGATGAGGGCATTGAGTCCTTCATCAGTAAATTTGCTGATGACACCAAGCTGGGGGCAGGAGTTGATCTGCTGGAGGGTTGAGAGGCTCTGCAGAGAGACCTCAACAGGCTGGACAGATGGGCAGAATCCAACAACATGAGATTTAACACATCCAAGTGCCGGGTTCTGCACATTGGCCACAACAACCCCATGCAGTGCTACAGGCTGGGGTCAGAGTGGCTGGAGAGCGGCCAGGCAGAGAGGGACCTGGGGGTGCTGGTTGATGGTAGGATGAACATGAGCCTGCAGTGTGCCCAGGTGGCCAGGAGGGCCAGTGGTATCCTGGCCTGCATCAAGAACAGCGTGGCCAGCAGGAGCAGGGAGGTCATTCTGCCCCTGTACACTGCACTGGTTAGGCCACACCTCGAGTCCTGTGTCCAGTTCTGGGCCCCTCAGTTTAGGAAGGATGTTGACTTGCTGGAATGAGTCCAGAGAAGGGCAACAAAGTTAGTGAGGGGCTTGGAACACAAGCCCTATGAGGAGAGACTGAGGGAGCTGGGGCTGCTTAGCCTGGAGAGGAGGAGACTCAGGGGTGACCTCATTACTCTCTACAACTACCTGAAGGGGGGTTGTAAACAGGCAGAGGTTGGTCTCTTCTCCCAGGCAGCCAGCACCAGAACAAGAGGACACAGTCTCAGGCTGCGCCAGGGGAAGTTCAGGCTGGAGGTCAGGAGGAAGTTTTACACAGAGAGAGTGATTGCCCATTGGAATGGACTGCCCGGGGAGGTGGTGGAGTCGCCATCACTGGAGGTGTTCAGGAGTGCTTGGTTACATGGGTTAGTTGTTTGGGTGGTGTTGGGTGATAGGTTGGACACGATGATCTGGAAGGTCTCTTCCAACCTGGTTTATTCTATTATTATTCTATTATTATTCTATTCTTCTATTCTATTATTATTTATAATAACTGGGAAGAAATTGAAGAACTTAGCTTGCCCTTTGGCATGCAAACTCCTAATCAAAACTTACTGTTTAGAAGTATTATGTTCTCTTGTGATTGTTTAGGGAACACAAGCTGTGTGACTTGGGATTTTGGGTTTCTTCTTCTTCAAAATCTTTTAAGAGGCCACTACCTGTATGTATGGCCAGCAGATCACTGAGGTACTCAAATCCCTAATGGTAACAGCAAGTTGAGAGTTCAAAAGGCATCAATGGAACTGAAATTCTCCCTTACTGCAATTATGATGTAATTTTGCTTTAAATTCTCTGTCCCTGACAGGCAAGCTGCATTACTTTGCCTTTTCCATAGTATGTTCACAGGGAGCACCTCAGAAGAAACAGTGACATGATGATCTATATATGAGCCTTCCTGTGCTTCTTTCTGAACTTTGAGTACTTTAGTTATTAGCCTCCTTTATTACTAATCTACTTAAGAAAACAAGAAAGAGTGACTGAGTAATCATGGAAAGGTGATAAACTCCCAAAGCAGTTCTTCAGAAGGTCTAATGAAGCCTGAGCATCAGTCAGATTAGCAATTTGGCATGCTGACAGCTCCAGGGTGCAGTTCAATCTCCCTTGAAATTTGTGAAAAGACTCTGGGAAATGGATGATGCCTGAAATGAACAAGGGCTCTTGTTCCACAGATCAAGTGACATTAAGTATTCCCAAAAGGTGGTGGGTTTTTTTGTTATTAGATTATAATCAGTTCTTAAATCACTATATTGTGTGGAAATTTCCCATTCCAGAAGTAAGAAATATTCAAGAATGTATATATATTTTACTTAGGAGTTGCCACAGAAAAATATACATAGTGGGAATTTGCTAAATACAAAACCTAACTGGATATAAAAATATGTTCCCTTGACAGGTCTGTTTCCTTAATAGAGTTTCATTAATGATGGCACTATTGTTTCATAGAATATCCTGTGATTTAATATATAAATCAAGCAGCCATTTCAATATAGCTCAAAAAGTTCAGCATGCATTGCATTTTTTTTCATCAGTATGAGCTTTCTAATGATTTTCTGTAAAAAGGCTTTCCTTTGCTTTAGTGCTTGTAAAATGTTTTCTTTGATTTGGTTTATTACCTCTGAGTGAGGACAACAAAAGGTCCTTCTATAAATACATTAATAGCAAGAGGAAGGGCAGAGACAACCTCCACTCCTTGGTGGACATGGAGGGGAACGTTGTGATAAGGGATGAGGAAAAGGCAGAGATACTTAACACCTTCTTTGCCTCAATTTTTACTAGCAGGACAGAATGTCTTCCAGACAGCTGGCCTGCAGAGCTGGCAGAAGGAGCCAGGGAGCAGCATAGTTTTCCACTGTTCCAATATGGGGTACTTGGTGATCTGCTCAGCCGCCTGGATCCCCACAAGTCCATGGGACCAGATGGGATCCATCCTAGGGTGCTGAGGGAGCTGTCAGAGGAGCTGGCCAAGCCCCTCTCCATCATTTTTCAGCAGTCCTGGCTCACTGGAGATGTCCCAGAGGACTGGAAGCTGGCCAACGTGGTGCCCATCCACAAGAAGGGCCGGTTGGATGAGCCAGGGAATTACAGGCCTGTCAGCCTGACCTCAGTGCCAGGCAAGATCATGGAACAGGTCATCCTGAGTGCAATAACACAGCACTTAGAGGACGGCCAAGGGATCAGGCTCAGCCAACATTGATTTAGGAAGGGCAGGTCCTGCCTGACCAACCTGATCTCCTTCTATGGTCAGGTGACCCGCCTGGTGGATGTGGGGAGGCCTGTGGATGTAGTTTACCTGGACTTCAGCAAGGCCTTTGACACCGTCCCCCATAGCAAACTCCTGGCCAAGCTGTCAGCCCATGGCTTGGACAGCAGCACTCTGAGCTGGGTTAGGAACTGGCTGGATGGCCGAACCCAGAGAGTGGTAGTGAATGGTGTCACAGCCAGCTGGCGGCCAGTCAGTAGTGGAGTCCCCCAGGGATCAGTGCTGGGCCCCATCCTCTTTAACATCTTTATTGATAATCTGGATGAGGGCATTGAGTCTATCATCAGTAAATTTGCTGATGACACCAAGCTGGGGACAGGAGTTGATCTGCTAGAGGGTTGAGAGGCTTTGCAGAGAGACCTCGACAGGCTGGACAGATGGGCAGAGTCAGATTTAACACATCCAAGTGCCGGGTTCTGCACATTGGCCACAACAACCCCATGCAGAGCTACAGGCTGGGGTCAGAGTGGCTGGAGAGCAGCCAGCTAGAGAGGGACCTGGGGGTGCTGGTTGATGGTAGGATGAACATGAGCCTGCAGTGTGCCCAGGTGGCCAGGAGGGCCAAAGGCATCCTGGCCTGCATTAAGAACAGCGTGGCCAGCAGGAGCAGGGAGGTCATTCTGCCCCTGTACACTGCACTGGTTAGGCCACACCTCGAGTCCTGTGTCCAGTTCTGGGCCCCTCAGTTTAGGAAGGATGTTGACTTGCTGGAACGAGTCCAGAGAAGGGCAACGAAGTTAGTGAGGGGCTTGGAACACAAGCCCTATGAGGAGAGACTGAGGGAGCTGGGGCTGCTTAGCCTGGAGAGGAGGAGACTCAGGGGTGACCTCATTACTCTCTACAACTACCTGAAGAGGGGTTGTAGACAGGCAGAGGTTGGTCTCTTCTCCCAGGCAGCCAGCACCAGAACAAGAGGACACAGTCTCAGGCTGCGCCAGGGGAAGTTCAGGCTGGAGGTCAGGAGGAAGTTTTACACGGAGAGAGTGATTGCCCATTGGAATGGACTGCCCGGGGAGGTGGTGGAGTCGCCGTCACTGGAGGTATTCAGGAGGAGACTTGACAGGGTGCTTGGTTACATGGGTTAGTTGATTGGGTGGTGTTGGGTGATAGGTTGGACGTGATGATCTTGAAGGTCCCTTCCAACCTGGTTTATTCTATTCTATTGTATTCTATTCTATTTATTCAATTCAGATAGGTGACAGTAAAGGTATAGTGCACTAAGAGTTGACTAGAACCTTGGGACTTAATTCTTACAAATCATGAGTTTAGGAACACACTAGCAGGGACTGAAAGGGGTCCAAAGTGCGAAAGATGAGATATTTGTGAGTTTTGCAAAATACGTTGGTTGTTTCATACTTTTTGCCTAGTAGGCTGGTGCTGAAGACAGTAAAACTAAATCAGGCTGTGACACATTGTAAGGATATTAATTCCCTTATAGCAAAAAGAATAAGATTCACAAAGTCCAAGGTGCTTTAATTTCATGTCTACTATAGTCACCTAGTCAGCCCATCCAAAACCTGAGTACAAAGACAAATCTGTAGCTCTGAACACACATGCAATAACAGTATTTGCAGTTAGGCCACAAAATAGGTGAATATGAAATGTTTCCTGCTGTAGTCCAAGAGATGATGCTTCTCTGCCACACTGAAAGGATGTGAGAGAACAAAATTTTTTTTTTTAGATTAAGGATTGTTTACCATGTATGTGGAACTATAGGTATAAGGGAATTCAGAAATATGGAAATATACGTCTGTTGTACAGATATATGTGTATTAGGGACAGGGAATTATAGAAGCATAGAATCCGTAAGGCTGGAAAAGACCTCAAAGGTCATCAAGTTTAACCTGTCACCCAAGACCTCATGACTACTAAACCATGGCACCATGTGCCACGTCCAATCCCCTCTTGAACACCTCCAGGGACGGTAACTCCACCACCTCTCTGGGCAGCCCATTCCAATGACTAACAACTCTGTGAAGAACTTTATCCTCACCTCGAGCCTAAACTTCCCCTGGTGCAGCTTGAGACTGTGTCCTCTTGTTCTGCAAAAGACATGTAATGCAAATGCATTGTTACAAGAAATAGGATGGAATAGAATAGTCATGGAGGCCAGGAACAGCTTTATTTTCATTGCTATCCTCTTTTATTGATACTTTAAAATAAGTTTAAACAGGTAACATAAATTAGCCTAAATGTTTCAATTATTTCTGTAGCTCTGTATGTGTGCTGACAACTTACACATTAGCAAAAGGGTGTGAAAGACTTTATGTAAGTGGGACATCCCAGGAATGATGAAGGGGACACAATGCTATATGTCTGTTCTAGAAATGCTCAGCTCCACCTGAGAAATAAATACTTGAAGTGCAAATGAACTTCCAGCTGAAAAAATCTCTGCCATTAGTAAGAGTAGAAGTGAGACAAACAGGATATGTGCAATATTAATTCCAGAGGGACCTGGACAAGCTTGAGAATTGGGTCCATGTGATCCTCATAAGGTTCAGCAAGGACAAGTGCAAGGTTCTGCATCTGGATCAAGACAATCCTCAGGATAAAGGGATTGAGAGTAGCCCTGTGGAGAGGGGCTTCAGAGTGCTGGTGGATGAAAAGATGGACCTCAGTAAGCAATGTGCTCTCCCAACCCAGAAAGCTGACTGTATCCTGGTATGCATCACAAGAACTATTCCAGTAGGTTGAGGAATGTGATTCTTCCACTTGACCCAAGTCTCATGAGACCATATCTGGAGTACTGCATCCAGCCCGAGACTCCTCAGCACAAAACAACACAGACATGCTGGAGCAGAACCAGATGAGGGCCACAAAAGTTATTAGAGGGATGGAACAATTCTTCTATGAAGAAAGGCTGAGAGAGTTGGTGGTGTTCAGCCTGGAGAAGAGAAAGCTCCAGGGAGACCTCATTACAGCCTTTCAGCATTTAATGGAGACCTACAAGAAAGATGGGTACAGTCTTTCTAAGCAAGGCTTGTTGGACCAGGATAAGGATTAATGGTTTAAAACTAAAGGGTGGTAGATTCAGAGTAGATAGAAGAAAGACATTTTTTTAGGGGGACAGTAATGAAATACTGGCACAGATTGCCCAGAGAGGTGGTAGATACCTCGTCCCTGGAAATATTCAAGGTCAGGTTGTATGGAGCCCTGAGCAACCTGATCTGACCAAAGATTTCTCTGCTTACTGCAGTGGGATTAGACTAGACGACTTTTAAAAGTCCCTTCTAACCCATAGCATTCTATGATTCTACAGTCTTTTAGGATACTTGGGTATGGCACCTCTGTGTCAGACCTGTCCACTTGCAAGGTAAAACCACTTTAACATTTATCAGGAAAAAAACAAAACAAACCAACCCCTCAAAAAACCACCACAAATGAAACAGGATTGTTTCACCCAGTGCACTGTCACAAAATTCTTAGGTTTGCACAGTATTGAGGAAAGCTGCCAATTTTAAAAATATATCAATTTACATGTGTTAGTTTATTAAATAACTTGGCAGTATTTCAGACAAAATACCTGCCCTTTTGTTTCTCTTTCTTTGTTCTGAAGGCTTATGATCATGGTTTTCTTCATTTGACCTTCAACTTGTCTAAATTCAATTAACATTAATGGAGGTATGTTAATGTCCTCCAGCTTGGACCTGACTCACCAAGAGATTTGGAGACATTCCACAGAAGTGGTTTGTTTCCTGTAGAAATGGAAAAGGCTGATTGTGGAAGGGGAAAATTAAACCACTGCACCACTTCCACACGCTGCTGTCAAATAAATTAATGTTCCTGTCCCAGGAGGCAAATTTGTTGTGCAGCCCGGTAAATGCAATCGGTGCCCAGTAATGCAAACAGAGGGACAATGAGCAAATTGTCACTTGCCTGCCATAACCCATTATTATCCTCTCTTTCCCACTCTTTCTCCACTGATGCTGTGGTACTTCTTAACAGTTGTGGTGTTTTCAGGCTCTTTCCATGTACTGCTAAATTTGTGCAGAGTGCAGGCATAATTTTCACATTGCAAAGAATATAATACTTGTACCCTGGCACACACACACAGGCCTAAGTGTCCCAAACCAGTATTCCATACTCCCCTTCCTACAAGACAGGGCAATAAGACATATAAGCATGTGTCTACTGTATGTATAGCTTTAATGAGAAGAGGAGACAGTGTAGATCAGCTATGATAGAGCAATGATGACAATTTTTCTAGCCAGTGCAGGATTCAATAGCATAGACTTGCTCATTATAGTAGCAGAATGTCACAATCTCTCTCACATCATGTCAAAGAATGTGATGCTGCTTTCCCCCTCCATTCCTGACTTGAACGGTGTTGTTAAAAACATAATAAAAATGGTACAAATGCCTCCATCAGCCTTACAAACAACTTCATACCTGGTTTAGCCACACATACCATTGCAGCAGCAACAGTTTGCATCGCCATCTCTTTGCCTGACTATACTGTACCATAGTAATAGTAGCACTGGAAGATAGCAAAAAGCAGTGTTTCTGAGACTGATAATTACTGTAGGGTTTTTCTCATTACTGAAATTCAAGTTTTGAGAAGATGGTACCTTTATTAAAGCAGCAATAAGCTTCTATTAGCAACAGCTGAATGACACTCCTGGTCTTCCATTCATATGCTTGTTGTGCCACTCAATAGAATAGAAAGCTCCCTAATCTGTTAATTTACTTTATTATGCACCTGGAAATGGCACTTCACATCTGCTTACATGGGTGGCAGTACTCAAAAGCAAAGTCAGCCATAGACAACTTCTACAGGAAAAATCAATAAGGTGATCATTAAGGAAGTGGAACATTTCCTCATAAGGGCTGAGGGAGCTGGGTGTCTTTATCTTGAAGAAGAGGAGACTATTGCTGACCTCATAAATGTTTATAGATATGTGAAGGGTGAGTATCAGGAGGATGGAGTCAGGCTCTTCTCAGTGATGTCCAATCATAGGACAAAAGGCAACAGGCGCAAGCTGGAGCATGGGAAGTTCCACCTAAACATGAGGAAAAACTTTTTCACTGTAAGGGTGACAGAGCACTGAAACAGGCTGCCCAGAGAGGTTGTGGAGTCTCCATCACTGAAGGCATTCAAAACCACCTGGATGCATTCCTGGTGATCCTGCTCTAGCAGTGGGGTTTGGACTAGATGATCTTTTGAGGTCCCTTCCAACCCCTAACATTCTGTGATTCGGTGATTCACCTATGCCATGTTCAGGCTCTTTTTCCGCTGTTTTAAATACAAGCCGACAAGGCATCAGAAGTAAACCTGAATTCACAGAAAATCTAAGCATCTAGTTATCATCTACTGCACAAGTAATGCAACTGAAGTCATGAGGAAATGTTTGCTGAATTCTCTTTGGCTTGATGAATCTGTGTGTGGAACAAAATCTAGTTTGTTGTACTAAGGCAATGTAGTTAGTGGGGTTTACCCATTGAAGATGAGTTATAAGACCTGATGCCTTACTCTGCTCTGAGCTCCAGCATGACTCCTAACTTAATCACAAAGTGAAGGAACAGCACCTGCCTGGCTAGATGTTGGCAAAGCCCCAGCCCTTGCTTTCAAATGTAGTTAGTTTGAAAGTTGATAATTTTTTGTGTTCACTTTTCTGTTATGCAAAATGGGAGCTCCTGACTCTGTTTCTTGCTACCGTTCTCATGCAAACCTAAGGTTCAGGACAGCTAGATAGGGCCTTCTGTGGGGAAACATAGCAATAACAATAGTAAAAAGTAACCACCCTGGTAGAATGCTCACAATTTTCATTGACCTTACCTCTTGCTCTTGTAAGTCAGGAAAATTGCTTGACACTTACCACCACACATTATTTACTCTTTTTATGCATTACCTCTCTGTCTTCATTCCATGTTTGTCATGTTTGGAAGGATTGCTACCTCCTCTACCCCAGGTTTACACTTGGAGTACACAAGCATAGTTCATAGTTGGTCCTCAGATGCCTAACTATTGATATTCAAATTAAATAACAACAATGACACTTTGCAGTTCAATTTAACTGCCTGATCTCACATAATAAGCTGAGCTCCTTGTAGGTCAGTGGAAAGAAAGAAACTTTAATACCTAACTGCCAAAAGCCTGAGTGAAGGCATGAATTCTCTCACAGAAGTTCTAAAACATCTATGTAAAATCCAGACCACACTGCAGAGGCCAAACTTATATTAACTTCAACAGTGCCAAGATTTCACCCTCAGCTTTACATTCCAGCAGGGTAGAAAGCTAGCTTTGAAGAAACTGATGTGACTGGGAGAAAGAAGGAAAAATTAGAAAGTTGGGAGTACAATGACAATTAAAAACAATAATGACTTTCAAATGAAGCAGAACTGGGGGAAAGTGTCAATATTGACAGTACTCTTTCATTTTGGTTTAGAAGCTACTTATTTTATGAAGAGTATTTTAGCAGAACAAGAGTGACTTAGCAGTGTCTTCTCTGCAAACTGTCTCCATCCTTGGTCTAATACAAAACCTGTCCTTCCTTTTCTTGCATGCTTTTTTAACCTATTCACTTGTTTTTACCTTCTACTTACAAACAGTTTCCTAAGTTGCTTAGCTTGGTTCTTCACTTTCTCCATATTATGAAAGCTTTATTGTTCCCTGTGAACGCTCCATCACTTATCCCTCCCTGTTCCATGTTTTGGCACAAATGGCCTCTTTTGAGCTTCTGTGTGAAGACCACCTGCAGCAGATCTTGAAATGACTAACATGGAAGCAGGCTGAGATCAGTTTAAACTTGAGTTTCAAATGTACTCTACAACTCTTGCTGTTTCCTACTCCCTAAAACGACTTCATTTCCTACACCAACTGCTAAAGCAATGGTCCTGAAAGAGGGAGCAATAATTTACAGTAACTCATCTTAATACATGAACATTAATTTTATTTATTGTGCCAAGAACCAAATTTACTAGAGACATAGCCCATGATTGGCATTTTGAAGGAAATATGGTAAATTACTCAAATGTATGGATATAGCTGCAGAGATTTATAAAACTTTGCCTTCAATAGTTAGAACATGATATATGACCAGTGCTGAGGTCATGACCAATGTTAATTTTGCTCATTTACTTTTGCAGGTGGAGTTGAAATAGATGTCAATTCTCAAAATAAAAGGGTGAGGTGTGCTTTTTTTTTTATAATATATTGAAAAGTGAAGATTGAATGGAAAGTGTTACTTACTAGCAAACACAAACTCAGAAACAGCACAGACTATTTCTGATGTTTTGTCCTCAAAAAAATATATTTAAAAAAATTATTAATGGTCTGATCCTATGAAGTTTGAAAGGACATGTATTTGGTGTGGTTGAGACAGAGTTGCTTCTCCCCATAGCATTTTACATAGTGCTATGTTGCACAATGGTGTAGCTGGGCATTGATAACGTACCAGCATTTTGGCCACTGCTGAGCCAAGCACCAAGGCTGTGCTTTTCCAACATTTCCCCCCACAACAGTAAGCTGAGGGATGGGCAAGTTCTTGTGAAGGGACACAGCCTGGCCAGCTGACCCAAACTGACCAAAGGGGTATTCTATGCCATACGACATCATCTCAGTCATAAAAGCTGAGAGAAAGAAGGAAGTGTGGGAGGACATTTCTTGATGGCATCTATGCTCTTGAGAACCTGCTACATGTATTGAAGCCCTGCTTCCTTGTGAGCATCAAGATATCATCTGCTGATGGGAAGCAGAGAATAACTTGACCCAGAGGCCTGTTGTTATATTTTCCCTCTGCCCTGTCCATCTGAGAAGGGGAGTGATAGAGTGGCTTTGGTGGGCATCTGGCCCTCAGCCGGGGGCAAACTACCACAACTTATTACTTGATTAGTCCCATGCCTGGCAGAGAGTGATGAAAGGGACTACTCACTGTGGCTGATGATATTCACAGGGTCAGTAACAATAGCTCAGTTTTTCAGCTATTTTCTTACTCAGGTAAGAAATACAGTAAAGTTTTTCAGTATTAACAGAAAAGTGACTCAATTTAGAATCAGCCCCAGTAGGAAAATTTTTACAGTTCATTGTGCAACTAAGAAGACAAGAAAAAGCAGCTGTTTTCAAACATCCCAGACACACGACAGCCAGACACACGCACACATGCATGTGCTGGGAAAATGAAATTAGCAAGTGGCGTCATTTGTTTTAGCATATGATCGCATCTGACAGGCATGAGCTTGTCTCTGATGTGTTTTCTTATTGGTGCTGGAAAGAAGAAAAATGTGAAGCCAGTTAGGAATGTTTCTGAATGTGATGGTCTCATTTTTTCCCTTCCTTTCTTTTTTTCTTTCTTTCAGTAAAAACACTGGAGATGTATAAAATCCCTAAATCACATACGGCATATTTTTAATATCTTGTACTAGGGATAACCTTTTTAATAGTGCTGGAAATCCCCATATCCCATACCTAGGTGTACCCAGATGGATTGCTTCCATATGAAGCATTTTTTTTTTTTTGCCATTTTTCATTCTTATGTACATCTCTGTAACGTATGCTTTTTATAACGCAGGGTGACCTTGTATTTTGTTTTTATTATTTTTTTATTTTTAGAAAAAACAGATGTGATGAAGTGAATGAGAGATACTGGTTTAATAAAGCACAGTCATCTTCCTTCAGATGTTACCATAAACCAGATTAGATAGAGCTCTAATGGAGAAAGCTCCGCTGTTACTACTGCCATTGATAAACGGTTTGAATCTGTATCTGTACCTGTGTATGTGTGCCTGTGTTTAACAGTTTAGAACCTGGCCACTGTAATGACATGAAAGCAAAATCCCCAGGATCTCAAAATAGCTCGTTATAGAAATTATGATTCCTACCTGATTGAGAGAATTGAAAGGTGACAAATCCTTCCCCCACAATTAAATTTCTTTCATGAGAGTCTTCAGTACATTTCTTAGTATCATGTCAGTCAAGCAATAACAGAAGACTCGGTGTTATTATGGAAAAAAAGACATTAAAATCTTTATAGGAGTGGAGAGAGGGGATATGTGAATGTACTTCAAAGAGAGGGTCTTGTTTTCCTTTTATTCCCTCAGTATTTCCATGAAACCTAAGGCAATGACATCACAACAAAACAAGGTTGCCAAGATATACTATGCAAAAACATGTTTTCACATGGTTACATTTTCTGCAAATTATAGTTCTTGGAGTATAAATCAGAATAATTGTTTAAATCAGAGTGACTGTTGAAACAGATTTACAGAGATCAAATCAAAAATGTAATAATTCTTGTGGTTTCACTAATGCTCAGAGCACCAAATACTTCTGAAAATTTTGGTTGTCAGTTATATATAGTGTTTACATTAGCATGCTGCTTGAACAGAGAAAATATATATTTTAAGATGAAAATGTGAATCCAGGGTTACAAGAATGTTTCTGAAACAGCTAAGTCATCTTGTTTCAAGTAAAACCAGATGTTTGCTTAAAGTGAAAGGCAATCATTTCTTTTAATTATGTTCACTGGTTAGGCCACCAGGAATATCCATATGTGCACACAATGATCCGATTAAAATCAAAGACCTTACGATGGAGAAAGCAATCACCAACTGAAAGACCACCAAATGACATGTGAGGCACTGACCTGGATTCCACTACCTCCGTTCACTCATTTTCACTCAGCAAGTTGAACAGGAGAGACTGCTGGAGTCCACCAAGGTCCCCTGAGTGAGTCATGTCCCCAGGACCCAGATCAATGGCCTCCTAAACAGTTGTTGCAAGTTGATGAATCTGGACTTAACACATATCTCATCTTAGCGCAGGGTCAACACCTGGAAAGAGTGGTCAGTATGCAGTAAGGAAACAGCTGTATGGTACTTCTCTGGTCATTTCAGCCTTTAGTGTGGTGAGCCTAGTGGAAGAGAGAAAAATACAGAAACTCGTAAATTATTTTGCAAGAATATTTCACCAGAAGAGATGTGGATGGATAAATGTATCAGACAAGGGTATTTTTGTGTCCTCCTGAAATCTTACCTGTGGATACCTTGCAACTCTGCTTAGCAGAGACCACAAGCAAGAAACATTATCATGAGGCTTCTCAAATAACCCCAGATCTTCCCATTCTGAATGTTTCGCATGCGCTTATCACCTGAATTTTCATTGGTGACTGACTGCTTTGAAGATTTTTTCATAGTTGGAAACTTCCATTCAAAACTGTGTTGTTTATACAAGGCTTCTTAGACCTCCTGTGAAGAGATACCAAAAACTCTGGCCTGTGGGAAGATCGGCACCTTCTGCTGTTTACAGAACAGTCAAATACCTTCTGGGAATTGGCATTTTCCTCTAGTAGGACCTTTCCAGCTCCTCTGTGATCCTACCAGCAGACAGGTACAGCTCTATAACCATCTATTTCAATGACAGCTATGTACTCCATATCAAAAATAGTGCATTACACTTATAGACTATATTACATACATATAATATTCACTTCAACACATGTGCACATGAGCACCACGTATATACAATACATTGCAGATGGATATAAAATAGCATCATGTCCTCCAATATTTGAATAATATTCTTCCTGGAGCTGAACATTTTCTCCAGGAAGACTTGGCCAGTTAACTACTTCTGCACACAGTTTTCAATTGGTACTACCTCAACTTAAAGGTACAGGACCTTTTAAAATTATTATTCTGTGCCACCTACGTTTACATTCTTCTGGAGGATACTCAATTTTCTGGGGTTCTTTTATGTAAAACAATTTATTCTCCAGGTTATGGGAGAGGAGAGGAGAGGAGAGGAGAGGAGAGGAGAGGAGAGGAGAGGGAGAGGAGAGGAGAGGAGAGGGAGAGAGGAGAGGAGGAGGGAGAGGGAGAGGAGGGAGAGGAGAGGAGAGGAGAGGGAGAGGGAGAGGGAGAGGGAGAGGAGAGGAGAGGAGAGGAGAGGAGAGGAGAGGAGAGGAGAGGAGAGGAGAGGAGAGGAGAGGAGAGGAGAGGAGAGGGAGAGGAGAGGAGAGGAGAGGAGAGGAGAGGAGAGGAGAGGAGAGGAGAGGAGAGGAGAGGGAGAGGAGAGAGGAGAGGAGAGGGACAATATATAGTAAATCTTAAAGTAAGTTCAGTCTCTACCCTGTCCTTTGATAAACAGGTATATGTAGACACCCATCTCCATGACAACTGTATGTTGGTCTTGTGAGTGCTGTGACTGTATACTGACTTTTAAATGTTCATCTTTCACATGTCAGTGTTCTCAAAAGGCCTTTAGTGCATTTCATCCAGTCCCCTAAAGTTCTTCTCATTGTTTTGACCAATAAACAATTACATTAAAACTTTAGGCAAGGATATTTAGAGGAAAAAATTCATGCAGACCCTGCAAATTTATCAGCAGACGCTTGACCTTTTATGATTAGCTTGTAGATAATGTCACCAGCAACATCTTCTCCAAGGCATACTCCTGTCTTGAAATACAACATCTTCACCAGTTTCCAGCATAAGACAGGAACTGAAACTAGTTAGCATTGGAGTGGATGACCTCCAAGTACCTCTGGCACTGCTCAGTGGAAAGTAGATGGCATTAATGCTGATATAGAAAAGCAGCAGGAAGTATAATTTGTAACCCAGAACGATCCCAAAATATGTCCAAAATATTATTTATGACTAAAAGTTATAAAATAGAGTCGAGGCAGATTTTATTGTTTACTTATCCAAGTCATAAAATATACAAGCACAGCAAATATAAACAACAGCAAAACGAGCTGAGCAAAGGCAAGCTTTCAGCTAGCTTAATCATCTCTAAATTCTAAATATTATCTCATGACAAATGGTTGCTGGAGTCCACAAAGAACTATATCAAATACTGTTTTCTATTCCATGCAGACCACCCCTATCAAGGACACTTCCATCCAACTTTATTATCACATACCCTGCCTTCAAACAAAATTTCAGTTCCTCATCACCATTTGGTGAGCCTTCAGTTGGAATAGGTATTACTGTTTTCTTTTCTCTGGACCAGCTTTTGCAGATGGATTGTTCTTCTTCTTCCTGCGTCTTTGAAGGAACAGTGAAGAATATCTCCCTTCCTTATGCTGGTCTGGGTGAGGTTTTCTAATCTAGCTTTTATACCCTTTCCATCACTAAATTCTAAACATTTCCCAGTTGTATGTTAAGCAATACAAGCAATATTTGTTTCATATACTGTGAGCTCCTGCTTGTTCTCATTCATTCTTCATTTCCATATTGCTTCAGAAGCAATACATATTTCCTCCTGTACATAATTCTTTCCACTGCCCTACTGTTTATCTGAGAGTGGCTCAGGAAAAGGGCATAAAATCAGAGGACAGCATACAAACAGGTCATAAATTATATAAATAGAACATCTAACATATCTGTGTGCCCATGACACAGATGTATATCTGGTTTTAAATCCTGTGGTGATCAGGGCTTTTCAGCCTCTCCAGACAGTTTATTCCATTCCTTCATTGTGGATTTGTTGTGGGTTTTTTTCCCCCTAATAACAAAATTGTTCCTCAATACAAGTTAAACTGATTACTTCTTGCATCATGTCTGTGAAAAGCAGGCTGAGAGGAGTGGATTTGCAGATATTAATAATTTCCCCTTTGTCCTTTTCATAGAATTATAGAATCATAGAATCAATAAGGCTGGAAAAGACCTCAAAGATCATCAAGTCCAACCTGTCACCCAAGACCTCATGACTACTAGACCATGGCACCACATCCAATCCCCTCTTGAACACCTCCAGGGTTGGTGACTCCACCACTTCCCTGGGCAGCCCATTCCAATGGCTAACAACTCCCTCTGTGAAGAACTTCCTCCTCACCTCAAGCCCCTGGCACAGCTTGTGACTGTGTCCTCTCTTTCTGGTGCTTGTTAACTGGCAGAAGAGACCAACTCCTTCCTGGCTACAACCTCCCTTCAGGCAGCTGTAGACAGCAATAAGGTCTCCCTCAAGCCTCCTCTTCTTCAGGCTAAACAATCCCAGCTCCCTCAGCCTCTCCTCGTAGGGCTTGTGCTCAAGGCCTCTCCCCAGCCTTTGTTGCCCTTCTCTGGACATGTTTAACAGTCTCAATGTACTTCTCAAATTGAGGGGCCCAGAACTGCACATAGGACTCAAGGTGTGGCCTAAGCAGTACAGGGACATGATGACTTCCCTGCTCCTGATGACTTCTCTGCTCCTGCTGGCCACACTATTCTTGATGCATGCCAGGATGCCATTGGCCTTCTCGGCCACCTGGGCACACTGCGGACTCATGTTCAGCCAGCTGTCAATCAGTACTCTCAGGTCACTTTTTGTTTGGCCTCTCTCCACCCACTCCAGCAGCCTTGAGAAGAGAAGGTTTAAGGGAAACTTTATTACTATGTATGAGTACATAAAGGGTGGCTAGCAGGATGATGGAGACTCCTTTTCTACAAGCAATCACATGGAAAAGGCAAGGGGCAATGGTTACACTGACTCCTGGCGAGATTCTGATTGGAATCATGAAGAGAAATTTTCACCTAGAGAACAACCAAACATTGGAATAATCTCTCAAGGAAAGTAGTGGATTACCCTACATTGGACAGTTTTAAGATTCAGCTCAATAGGGTGCTGAACCATCTTGTTTCAACTCTACTATTACATTGAAAGGTTGGACCTGATGATCCTTGAGGCTTCTACCAACTTGTGATTCCGTGATTATTATACTTTCCTGTTTTTAAAGACTCCTGGAAAACAAACACTTGGTTTCTTATGTTCTTATATGGGTTGAATTTAGCAGATCTGGAATGATGTAATTAACAGAATTAATACCATATGAGTTACCTGACCAGTCTGAACCAATCATCCTTTTTCAAACTAGCCAGGAAAAAAAATAAAATCTTGAACTTGCAGGCAATTGTATTTTGAGGAGAAATGTCACTGTAAAATATCAGAATTTTGCAAAATGAATCTATTTTTACAACTATTTTGTGAGCTTGGAAAAAATGAGGCTCGAATGAGAAAGATCTAATGTTTGTCTTTTTCTCTTCCGCTTCTCATTTCATTCAGCCAGGAAATTAACTCAGTGTTCAACAAAAGCATGCTTTATGTAAAATAATAGATAATTACTACATCTGTTAAATAAAGATTAATCATTAAGCAGCCTGAAACACAATCAATATTATAGTTTGCAGATAAGAGAAAAGCATTTAAAAGAAAACTACAGACGGTATCTTACGAAGAAATGAAAATCCATACTCTTTGTTAGGCCATGGTCTGCTGGCAACACATTTGCAATTAAAGTAGTCTGTGATTTATGGAAGTCAACAAGGAAATTACTCAAAGACATCTAGGCTGAATGCTTGTAAATAGCTCTCACCCTCCCAAAGGACAGGACTTTGGCCATTGCCATGGCTCAGATGGGAAGATCTTGAATTGCTTTGCAAAATGTTTGCTTGCCTTCTTCAACTTCACCACTTAAATGTGCTTAGCTCAGTAAGATAACTGGCACACAAAGTTATACATGACTTATAATTACAGTATCAATCCTTGTAAGATATTTTGTAACAAATGGAGTCATCGATTTTTATTCTATTTTCATATCCCTTGAGGACACTCTTTAGAATAATTAACTTCTAACAGCATCTAGAACTCAGTATACCAATAAACAAAATTCTGATATTTTTCCTTTTAAAAAGTTTTAGACTATTTAAGATTGTTCTAGTTGTTTTAAAAAAACTATCCAGGATATGGTAAAATTGAAAACTTTTTTGTTTGTTTGTTTGTTTTTCTGAAAAGAATGAAAAATTCCATAGATGAATTGAATTGAATTGAATTGAATTGAATTGAATTGAATTGAATTGAATTGAATTGAATTGAATTGAATTGAATTGAATTAACCAGGTTGGAAAAGACCTTTAAGATCATCGAGTCCAACCTATCATCCAATATTATCTAATCAACTAAACTATGGCGTCAAGCACCCCATCAAATCTCTTCCTAAACACCTCCAGTGATGGTGACTCCACCACCTTCCCAGGAAGCCCATTCCAAGGGCCAATAACTCTTTCTATGAAGAACTTCTTCCTAACATCCAGCCTAAACCTCCCCTGGCACAGCTTGAGACTGTGTTGTCTCATGGCAGGTAGCTCATCAATACATTTTTATCTAACATATTATGAAATTTCTGAATGGATCCTTGAACTCAGAAAGTTTTCCCAGTAAAATACAGTAGAACGTGAAAACTTAGAGTATTTTACCCACGCATGATATGGATGAATTTAATTATTTATGAAAATTATGGGGCTCGGAACATAAGCCCTATGGGGAGAGGCTGAGGGAGCTGGGGTTGCTTAGCCTGGAGAAGAGGAGGCTCAGGGGAGACCTTATTGCGCTCTACAACTACCTGAAGGGAGGTTGTAACCAGGTGGGGGTTGGTCTCTTCTCCCAGGCAACCAGCACCACAACAAGAGGACAGACTCTCAAGCTGTGCCAGGGGAGGTTTAGGTTGGATGTTAGGAAGAAATTCTTCCCAGAAAGAGTGATTTCCCATTGGAATGGGCTGCCCAGGGATGTGGTGGAGTCACCATCATTGGAGGTGTTCAGGAGGAGACTTGATAGGGTGCTTGGTTGCATGGTTTAGTTCATTAGGTGGTTTGGATAATAGGTTGGATGCAATGATCTTGAAGATCTCTTCCAACCTGGTTTGGTCTGGTCTGGTCTGGTCTGGTCTGGTCTATTCTATTCTATTCTATTCTATTCTATTCTATTCTATTCTAGAGTCATCTGTATTATTTTGATGGCTTCCTCAATCCTTTTAGCTCCTAGAACACATGCTCTGACATCAGTAATTGCTCATTGCAATGGCTTTTGCTATGTTTTTAAAAGCCAACATTTTTAAATTTGCCATACTAAAATCTATTGAGACCATCTTGATAGAATAGGTAGATTATAGTCAAAAAAGAATTTTTGAGAACTTAAGCAAAGTATTGTTTAGTCATGAGTTTTATTTAGCCATGATAATCCGCCAGAAATTCTGATTGGACAAAATGCAATAAATTAAGAATAAAGGCAACTTGAATGTAGGTTGTGCTCAATTTGTTGATCCTGCTTTAATCGTATTTTATTTTAATAGGAAAAATAGGCCACTAAGTGGTGGCTATTTAAGAACAAATTGTGGTTCAACGCTTATGTCAAAGTGAGACCCTGATTTATGCATATTTAACTGTAATTTTTGGTCTTCATGATACAATGTATCAATTCTGGAGTTAAAATAGCAGAGCTGATTCAGAACATTGGCATCATTAGTCTTAGCTGAGGGGTGGGAGTGATTTTATAAGGAAACAAACAACACTGGCTTTGCAGGAAAAACAACAACTCAAAAAAACAACTAAACAAAAGCAATAAAATCCACCCAGAAACACAAATAGAGGATTCATGACATTCCCTGGCAAAAAAGAATTCTGTAATTTAGATTTTATTCTAATCATCATTAGAGATATCAATGCATTCCATATTCAGAGTACTCCAATTCCTAAACTTTAAAATTCCTAATACATTTTGAAAGAAATACAAACAGTTCCTTAGCATCAAAAGTATCTCTCCATTATCTTCATTTTCATCTTTCCTGATATTTTTAGTCTAATAACCCACTGATACTCAATTGTGACTTGTAACAGTTTGAAACCATCTTATGGGACATTTTCCTTTGAAGAAAATATACCTGTTCATGAATTGTCAACTTATGGAACATAGTACTTGACATTTTTCTATAATTAAATTGACAACATTTTTTTTTTTTAATTATCATAGAATCAATGTTTTGCTAGAATTATTAACAATCAGTTCTTTTTCATGCATTCTTCATCTAATCTCTTAATACAGATATCTGATTCACTTTTGTACAGGCCACTTTGTAAAAGCCTTACAGATATTTTTACTGATACATGCAACATCATCTCTTCTTTTCTTCGGGACAGAGTAGCATTTTTCTTTAAGGAACACACTGATAAAACATTGTGACCCAAACAGTGAGCCTGATGTTATATCCTTAACAGACATTTCAACCCACAAATATCTATAAATAGTACATTAAACACAAACTTCAGTCATTATCACTCCTTATTGTCTTTACCTCCAGTCTTATATCATCTTTGGGCTTGGATTCTGAGACCCAAACAGATGGGTTTAGCCCCTGAGATAAATAAAATAATATCAATATATCAATAAATCAAGCTGTAATTATTTTAGGCAGAATCATTCTATTTCAGAGGCAGTAGAATTATGTCTACATAAAACTTGTGAAGAAATTTAGCATCTTTGATTTTGATGTGGCCTGAAACTTTGATTTATGCATGCAAGTATTTGCAAATGGTTATACACCAACTCTTTGTCTTCCTTCTCATGAAAAGACTTGACTTCAGGCAAATTCTAAGTTCTTCAGAAACTGTTTTACTCCCTAGTGCTCTTCTTTGACTCCATGTGATTGTTCATAGATCTTGTTACTGTGGACATCAAAATAAAGTTCCAGGATGGTTTGCACCAAATATAAGGAGCTATTGATGACTGAATACTTCCCTTCAATATATTTGAATATCATGTTCAACTTTGTGTCATCAGCCCACAATAGGAGTCTGTTTGCAGCTATTCAGCCACTATGATTCTTTACCCTTTTAAAACGCATGACCTTCTTTTTAGAATAGAATAGAATAGAATAGAATAGAATAGAATAGAATAGAATAGAATAGAATAGAATAGAATAGAATAGAACAGAACTGAACAGAACAGAATAGACCAGGTTGGAAGAGACCTTCAAGATCATCATGTCCAACCTATCATCCAACACCACCTAATCAACTAAACCATGGCACCAAACACCACGTCCAGTCTCCTCCTAAACACCTCCATTGATGGTGACTCCACCACCTCCCCAGGCAGCCCATTCCAATGGACAACCACTCTCTCTGTGTAGAATTTCCTACTAACATCCAATCTGATGATGCCTGGGAGAAGAGACCAATCTCTGCCTGTCTACAACCCCCCTTCAGGTAGCTGTAGAGAGTAATAAGGTCACCCCTGAGTCTCTCTGCTTAAAATAATTTCTTGGGATCTATTCCTTAGGTAGATTAAATTTCTTTAATATGTTATGCCTTTATACGCCAAGGGAAAAAAAATCAACCAATATTAAAACATACAAGCCTAAGCCTTTTCTCTTATCATCAGTATAATATATTGCTGCAATGTTATTGCTACATAGAAGTATTTTCACATCTATTTCCATAAGCAACTGCTGGCTATTTTTAATTAAATTAGTCATAATTAGTGTGAATCAGGTTGACTAATACATATTCCATGCTTTTGGATGTTAGGAAGAAATTCTTCATAGAGAGAGTGGTTTGCCATTGGAATGGGCTGCCCAGGGAGGAGGTAGAGTCACCATCACTGGAGGTGTTTAGGAAGAGACTTGATGGAGTGCCTGGTGCCATGGTTTAGTTGATTAGTGTTGGATGATAGGTTGAACTTGATGATCTCAAAGGTCTTTTCCAACCTGGTTAATTCTCCTCTCCTCTCCTCTCTCCTCTCCTCCCTCTCCCTCTCCTCTCCTCTCTCCCTCTCCTCTCCTCTCCTCTCCTCCCTCTCCTCTCCTCTCCTCTCCTCTCCTCCCCTCCTCTCCTCTCCTCTCCTCTCCTCTCCTCTCCTCTCCTCTCCCTCCCTCTCCTCTCCTCTCCTCTCCTCTCCTCTCCTCTCCTCTCTCCTCTCCTCTCCTCTCCCTCTCCTCTCCTCTCCCTCCTCCCTCCTCTCCTCTCCTCTCCTCTCCTCTCCTCTCCTCTCCTCTCCTCTCCTCTCCTCTCCTCTCCTCTCCTCTCCCTCTCCTCTCCTCTCCTCTCCTCTCCTCTCCTCTCCTCTCCTCTCCTCTCCTCTCCTCTCCTCTCCTCTCCCTCTCCTCTCTCCTCTATTCTATTCTATCAGCATCCTCCTGACAATCTTGTAATCACCAGCATCATATTTATTCCTTTTACTTTTAGACTCAATACTACCTTTCTTTCATCTGTCTGATATTTCCAAAGTCTTGAAATACTCATTGAAAGTGAAAGGTATTGATTCTAAAATCTTCTTTGTGCACCTATTTTAAAACTCTCAAATGGAGAAAATTTGATCTAATGCTGATTGCTATTTAAGAGCTTTGATTATTACTAGATAATAATATTTTATGTAAATGTTTTATCTACCTCTTAACTTCATCCAAAATAAAAATATTTATTAAACACAGATGTCTTCTTATGCATTGTTTTTTTGTTGTTCTGAAAAATGAATCAATAACCCTGTTCATTTTCTTTTTATTCCCCCAAAACTGAGCTTTCTTCATCTCACCCTTGACACTGCCAGGAATATTTTATCTTCACAGAGTTAGTTTTCTACAGCTTCCAACATAAAAAACCCCAACTAAATCCACAATATATATTGTTTCTTGCTACACATATTATAGATACATGTTTTGTTACTGCTCCTTTCAATGGTAAGCATTTTGGTACTTTTAAACAAGCTTTTGAGCTGCAGGATTACACTGTTCAGGGTTTTAAGTAAACAGGTTCTGATTACCATTCACGTTTTTCTGATTAAATTTTTCCTCCCAGATGATTTGATTCATAATTGTTTTCAGCTTTGTGCGACTGATCTTTTTAGAGCACAAAGGGTACGCACACACGCACATACACATGCAGCAGCATTAATACATGCGTGTGTGTGTGTGTGTGAACACTTAGGGGTGCGTGAGGGTGTGTGGCTGTATGTGTACTGTGCAGCTGTGCACAGATGGTTAGGATTTTATTGTGTTTATACGAAGCAACTATAATCAAGTCACAAACACTTGAGCTGAACCACAAGTCCTGGAAATTCTTCTACTAACTTGATGGCTAACGCAGAATTGTCCTGCACTGTATGCAACACTTTCTGACTTAGAAAATCAACATGTACAATATTTTGAAATCCTCGGGACATTCAGTACTGGCAGCTTGCAGCCACCAGCCAGCACCTCCCAGCCTCCTGATGTCCCCTAAAAGATATCCTTCATCCTTCCCTAAGCAATGAAGATCACTGCTGCTTATCTGTTTTGGTTATAGTGATCAATACTGGCAATAATTTAGAAAGAAATTAAAGAAATTAACATCACAATGTGAGTAGCATCATAGAAAAACATAAATGCAAAATACAGATCTTTCCATTATTGAGTTATGATCACATTAATACTAAATCAGATGATCAGAAAATATTGCAGAGGCAGAGCTAAAATAAGCAGGTAATCTCCATGGGCAGACATAAAAAATATGACATGATCAAACCTGAGCAAATGTTCCACATTCTGTGATTTCAGATAGAATTATTTCATACTAGTAGTTAGAAATAAATTAATCTCTCTTATGCAGATGGGATAGAATCAGTGGTACCCAATTTTCCTACATGTAGTGGAACAGAAGTTTCTAACTTTGAAGAACTTCTAAGAGAAGCATCACCTTCATTGCTACCAGAAAGGTTTTCATTTTGCAGAGCCAAGGAGAACTGAGGACCTTGATTGGTCATCACAGGAACCACATACATGTCAAATGTGCTTTCACCCCACTGTAATTTTGAAAAAAAATGTTTACTTAAAAGGCTGTATCTTTATCGATGGACCATCTTTTCATAGATGTTAGCTTAATCAAAGGCAAATATAGGCACGTTAAACATACATTTGCAGTATAATCTTGGTGAGGGGCCAGGAAAAAATGAGTAGGTTCACTTAAACATACTGTCTTGGAATCACTCAATAGTCATCAGAAAAAGATGAAGGAATCTCCAGGGATGTTTTGTTCCACTCATTTCAGGATGGAATTAAACAACTTTCTGATGTGTCTATTTCCCTACAGGGAGCATGTTGCTCTACATGTTAGATGCTCAGCATGTAGCTGAAGGTAGCTTTTCAAAACTGCACATTAAAGTGAGAAATCCCTTTTTCTCTAGAACATTATTAATGAGCATTTAAATAGTTATATCTAGCATCCCTTTTGTTAAGAGCTTGAATTACAACAACCCTTAGGACATTATCTACTTAATCAAGTCTGTTACCTAAATTTATGATGTAACATATCTCATGTCCAATGTTAGAAATATGAAGGAAAGAATAGTTAGTATACCTTAATGTCCTATGTGAACACAGTTTTCATGTAGGGTCTTGTGATGCTCTAATCTGCAGTCAAGCACAAGTTGTGAAACCCAGGCAGCACTTCATTTGCAATTGACACTTGCAGAATGACAGATTATGTGCCTATCTCCATCTGTAATCCCCTGCCTTTCCCTGATTAATCTCTAGGACTGCCTTGGGCCTTATTTCTTGCTCCATGTTTGCTAATACCTTTCTCTTCAAAGCGCGTTTCTCCATACATTTATAGAGTGAGGACAACTACTCTGTTCTGAAGTGGCCTTTCCCTCCAAGGATGGATCAGAAATAGAAAAACACAATCATTTTGATGAAACTTGTGTTGGATAACATGTTTCTGCTTGTTTCCTAGAAAGAGCACCACATTAGAAAAGCATGGAATAAGTGACTGCTCCAAGTGTACTTCATTCTACTCTTGAAACTGTAAAAATGGGTAATTCTTCTCAGTGTTCTAAATCAGAGGGTAGTATGAGTTACTGAGCTTCTTTGTGACCTTGTATATGTATGTATGTATACATTGCTTGCTTGCTTGCTCTTTCCTTTCTTTTAATGCCTTTTGATTTATGTTTGAACAATACTTGGTACCTCTTGGCTCTGATGTAGGATGGAGCTGTAGGATGAGTTGCTGTAGTATCATCATCCTCATCATCCACAACCACACACACTATTTTTTTAACCATGTGTCCCACAATATGCCTGAACATCAATGTGGACTCTATGAAAGCTGATAGACATGGCCATAACATACATGAACATTACTCTCCCTGAAATCTCTGGGAGTTATATGTACATCTGAGGGCAGAGTTCAGACCATAAAGTTTAAGTACGAGCATCTGGGCACAATTTGCTTGAGTGAGAGGATTCCAAGTTTCTGTAACATCTGCTGTGGGAACTATAAGTACTTTATATTAATGTTTTACACTGTGTTAGCTATAATCACCTTTTTAATGGGAAAAAATACAGTCATCTCCACCTGGTGATTCCAACGATGGGGACACCTGTCTGCTAGGAATTGGACTGAGATCATCAATGCATTTCACACAAGCAGCTGAAGGGCTATGAGATGCTAATGGCCGTAGATTATAATTTGCAAGTGACCTGTGCATGTTGGATTTTTTCCAACAAACATTTTTCAGATAAGCTCTCATTTCTCTGCAGGGACTCAGCTAGTTCTATTGCTTCATATTTTGCAAACTGTTTAGTAAGAGGTAACAAATACGTTCACACAAAGGAAAGGAAAGAATCCTTTAGTAGTGCTGTTCATACAGAAATCAGAACAATGCTGTAGAACCTATTATTACTATTTTAATCTGTTTCCCGTTCATGTATTTAAATATACAGTTATTAGTAATAATGTTTTCCAGTACCATCAGTAGTTCTCAAAACTCTTTGTGGTTTCTTGATGTTTGTTGTCAATCTCATTATACGCCTGATCCTGATCCTGATTAAGAAGAAGCAGTTGACTACTTTTTATACTTAAAGCTAATTTTCCTCATCTATCTAATTAAAGAGAAAGTGAAAAGACTCATTCAGGTGTTTGTCAGCATTTGTGGACTTTTACTGATACTTGAGTCAGTTAAATTAAAAGAAGCTGGAATAAATCTGCACTGTCACATTTTACTGCAGTTGTAAAATGTCATTACAATAAAAGACAAGCTATAGTTGAACTAAAGGCTGCCCAGGGAGGCGGTGGAGTCACCATCACGGGAGGTGTTTAGGAAGAGACTTGATGGGTTGCTTGGTGCCATGGTTTAGTTGATTAGATAGTGTTGGATAATAGGTTGGACTCGATGATCTCAAAGGTGATCAGAGGAATATTTTACCTGTCCTTCTCTTATGTTTACTTTCGGTTTTTTAAACCATCCAAAAGGCATTGTTTTCAGGTGCATCTTTTGGCAAGTTCTTACTGCTTGGCCTGTGGAAAATGAGTTGAAGAAAAGGTGAAATTTAGCAGTAGATTTTTCCCATAGTTTCTAATTGTTTTTCTGTGATGTCCTGCAGATAATCAGCATAACACTTATGAGAAGGAAGAGTGTATTTTCTTGTGAACCATGGGGATTCAGTCTGTTTCAGTATAAAAGTAAATCAAGCCATAGATATCTATCTAATACCGTATGAGGACCTACCCTGGATTAATGTTAGCATCAAGAGAAGGGGTTTCTGAACATGCAAAGATAGCTGTATGGATATTATACATAGGATGTATTATGTATGTATTATACATACAAACAGAATCTTTGAGATGGAATATGCACATAAATCCCAGTGTCCTATGAAATGGTCATGCAAGGAGTCTTTTTACCACTGATAAAGGGGAAACCACTGAACAACTTTTGTTTCCTCTGAATGAACTCCAGTATGAAGATCCTGGAGATAAAATCAGCCTCCCACAGAAGAACGGTGTAAAACACTGGGGAGAAACTTTTCCTCTGCAGTTGTAGCTCTCAGGTCACATCACCTCAATGCAGTTTATCCTTTCCACAGCACCTCAATGCAGGTTTTCCTTCCGGGATGAACATGAATTAGTCATTAAAAATTTTTAGTCATGCACCTAGTGTTTGCTGAGTTGTAAAGCCAAATGACAGAAGTACTTCTAATGCTTACCTCTGAGTCAAAGATTAGTAGACAAGATATCAATATAGCTGAAAAAGGTTGGTTACCTACAGCCAACTTAAAGTCAATATGGGAGTATAATTTTCCTCTGGTGATTTTCTTCCCACTTACTCCAGCTGAGCACTGAGATGGGCTAATGAATGAATGTTTTTACTGGATAAGCAGGTAGGGAAGTCACAGGAAAAAAAATCCACAGAATCTTTATTTTTACCATACTCCAATTGTTGCTAAGGAGGAGTCTTTCTTCCATTAAAAAAAAAAAAAAAAAAAAAGAAAAAAAGAAAATAAAAGGTTTAAACTCTCCAGCTTAAAGTACATGTTATTAGCACTGGCTAAGAAAAGTCCTAATTTTCTGGCACCTTCAAGCAGTATGTCTTCTAAAGGGATATTTAATAACTTGCTTCTTAGCACAAGAATGGACCATTAAGTGGTATTGCCAGTCATCAGCTTTAAGCTCTTCTGTTGTCCGGATGTGAACAGCCTACAAGAATCTTCCTGGATTCACCAACATTGTGGGGACCTTTCACTTACACTTGGCTTGGGAAGTGTGAATTCTTATTTTGCAAAGAGCCTGGGGATCTTGCCAAAGCTAATATTCTGGGGTCCATGTGTGTTAAGTGATTGACAGTTCTAGAATAGAGCACCAGGAATTCAAATGGGGGAAGCCTCTCAGAGACCTTTTAGCCAAGGAAAGGAATTTGGAGTTTTTTTTAAAGAATAACTTTAAAGCAGAGAAATGGCCAATAACAGATCATTTGAATCTTGGAAAAATGTAAGACAAGAGAATTTTTGTCCAGGCTCTGTGCATCACAAGCTGTCTGAGGGGGTACTTTTGACAGCAGTTTTCTGTGTTTGCCTAAGCAGCCTACACTTTCCTTAACACTGTGCAAAATGAAATACCACTGCCCTCAGGGCTGTGTCACAATAATATACATTCTTGACTAAACCTTTTCTACATCCATTGGAATGACTATGTGTCAACTGGTACAAGAACACTGGCAGTGATAAAGCACCAAATAGTGACAGATGGTAGCTGCCCATTCATTACTTATCAAGCATCATTTTGGTGTACTTTCTAATGGTTTACCAGAATTTGGCTAGCATTCCAAAAACCCAAACCCCAAAAAACTCCTGTCTCTTTTTCTTTCTCATTTGTCCACCAAATCTCCAGATGTTCTCATATATAATGCTAGGTCTCAAAGTTGAAAACATATACTCCTAACTTCTCTTTTCCTGAAGTGATGTTCCCATTGATGTGAATGCATGCAGTGATGGAAACATTTCTAAGCACTGTTAGACATATATTCTAAAATATTGTTGAGATGTTAATATCCTTGATTTCATAGAAGTAGCTAAAAATGGGATAAATTAATCCAGTCCATGGCATACATATAACAGCTCTGGTGAATATCCTCAAAACACAAATTAAGTGATTTCATCTCATTTACATAGTAGTCAATTTAATCACACTTATTAGTATTCAGATTATTTTCACTGAAGCTTGATAACAATATCTACTCTAGTGACCACTGCTTTCCTGAATTCCAGGAAAAGTAAATTGTTCTTAGAAAAGCTCTAATGTTAACAGTGATTTTGATATTTGTGTTTAATGTATGCATTTTAATACACTGCTGTGTCACTCTGCTACCGTGTTTCTTGATGACAGCTTTCTTAATGATTGATGTCCTCTGTGTAATATTCAGTAGAATTTGATTAGCAAGGTTTGACATATCATTCCATTAAAATGTATAGTTTCATGAAAACCAAACAAACAAAAAAAAAAAAGGTCTCTCTTTAGCTATCTACTTCTTCACACGCAAAGAATACTTCTACTAAGGAAACAACGAGTGTTTTTAAGAGAAGTCAATGTAAACATGGTAACAAGAGGAAGGGTCGACAAGCACATGGTCTTCTGACTTCTCATTTTAGAGCTACTGTAGCAGGTGTTGAAAAAGGCTTCCATTCTCCTGTTGTAAAAATGTGGGGAAAACAGCTCTTTAGAAAAACCACAGAAAAGAGTAATGACTGTATTCTGTCATCCATCAGTGGGAAACATTAAAAAATGCAATTCCTTTCATGGAACTGATTAATATTTCAAACAAATGTGTCCTGCACAAAGGAGATGTAGCTATTCACAGTGGCTATAAATTACTGCAGATTACCCCAGAGAAAGGTCTGGGAAATGAGCGCTGCTTTTCACAGGGGCCAGGATGACGGCATGAAAACAGTTTGTATTTACATTCTAGCATTTTCAAAACTTCAGATCGAGCCATTTCAGAGTAAGTGTTCTTCTGATTTTGTTGGATTGCAGCCTTCTGTGTTTTCCTTGGAGACCTCCAGGCCACTTACCACAATACAAGTGCACATACAAACACACACACGGTCAGAGCTGGGCAAACACAGAAGCACATTGCATCCAGTTGTCAGGGAAAATGCAGAATTCTCTGACATACAATAGCTATGGGTATTCAAATAAAATGAATTTTAGTTAATTATTTTCATAGCTAATTATTTTCTTCCTTATTTTTCACAGAATGGTAAGGGTTGGAAGGGACCTCCAGAGATCATCTAGCCCAAGCCCCCTCCCAGAGGCAGGTTTTCTTAGATCAGGTTGCACAGGAGCACATCCACATGTTTACTTGGGGGAAGAATGTAAAGAGCATGAGGAAGGAGAGAATATATTCAGAGCGACAACACAAAAAGAAGTTCTCCCTTCATAAATTTTTTTCAAGTCTAAAATCCAAACAAGGTTCTGCATTTCTCATATTACTTTTGCAAAACATTATTTTATGGTCATCACACCCCTTTCTGAGATCTAACATACACTCATGAGGTCAGCTGGCTGGAGAGAAGACACAGTTCCTTCATTTTATTGACTCCATAAATATAGTCTCCTTTGATAAATAGTCAAATAAGAATGATTGTGCTCAAGTTTCAGGGAACATCCAGTTCACACCAGATAGGCTTAGCAGATGAACATTATAAATCACACTCTTTATTATTTTTCATCCCAGTATTTCTATAGTTAATCTTGTAATTTGAGAATCTGTCTCTACCACACTGAATATCTGAATAGGAAGAATGCACTTTAATAGTCTAAATAACTGATAGCAATTTTATTAGCCTTCATTTAAATTGATTTCGAATTCCTTTAAATCTTGCACTTACTCCAGTCACTGCCTTACACTTACTTGTGCCCATAAGACTTTCAGAAATAAGATCTGATTTTGAAGGTCTCTGCATATCCCATTTGAAAAACTCATTTTTTTGTTTTGTGGGCATGCTGATGTATATGCTGCTTTTGTTAACTGCAATTGAATTACACCTGACTAAAGGTGCAACAACAAACTCTAATTTTTAAAAATATAATTTAGATTAATTCAATTTAAATAAAATTAATCCAAGGCATAAAAAAAAAATTGGTATGTCTGTAATACTCAGAATGAATAATTTACTTTACAGAGAAGAATGGAACATACAAACTAAAATTAATGACTCATTGGAACCTCATGAAGCTTGACAAGAGCATGTTTTGAGTCCTGTACCTGTGGAGGAATAACACCATTTACCAGTACAGGCTAGGGGTTGACCTGCTATAAAGCACCTCTGTGGAGAAGGATCTGGGAAGGCTGGTGGAAAAGTTCACTATAAGACAGCAATTTGCCTCCATTGCCAAACAGGCCAGTGGTATTCTGGGGTGCAATTAAGCGCAATGTGGACAACAGGTCCAAAGGAGGCTGTCCTGCCCATCCACTCTGCCCTGGTGAAGCCACACCTGGAATATTGTTTGCAGTTCTGGGCTCTGCAGTTCAAGAAGGTCAGGGAGTTACTGGGGAGTCCAATGGAGGACCATGAGGAGGATGAGGGGACTGAAGCATCTCTCTCTCTCTCTCTCTAGAGGCTGAAAGGCCTAGGGCTCTTTAGCCTGGAGAAGAGAAGACTGAGAGTAGATCTTCTCAAAATGCCTATAAATATCTAAAGGGTAGAGGTTATGAGGATGAGGCTAGGCTCTTCTCAGAGGTAACCACTGATAGGACAAGGCACAGTAGGTACAAATTAGAAAATATGAGATTTTACTTGAACTGAAGAAGAAAATTCATTACTTTGAGAGTGTTGGAGCCCTGGAGCAGGCTTCCCAGAGAGGTTGTGGAGTCTTCTTCTCTGGAGACTTTAAAAACCTGCCTGGATGTGTTCCTGTACAACCTGATCTAGGTATACCTGTGTTAGCAGAGCGGTTGGACTAAGTATCTCCAGAGGTTCCTGTCCAAACCTTTTATTACTCTACACTTCTATGAATTCTCTTTCTTAGGAAGAATCATTAGGGTTTCTTTTCTCTCTAAGAAGAGTGGAAATGCACAAATTTAGATATATCTGGTGTAAATAAAAGGCAAAAAGTTCAAATAAGTAATAAAATATATTCTTTTCTGCACTTAGAAACCTCAAGTACTAATAATCTGTGAGGGAGAAAACAAGTTTCCATTAGCTTTATCTCCTGTTTATAATCATAGACTTATAGAATAAGTCAGCTTGGAAGGAACCTCTGGAGAGCTCTAATCCAACTTTCTACTCAAAATAGGGTCATTTTAGATCAGAATGCTCAGGCACTTATCCACTCAAACCATGAGTAACTCCAGGGATGCAGGTTCCAGAGATTCTCGGGACAACTCGTTCCAGTGTTTGACTGTCCCCATGGTGAAAAACTATTTCCTAATACATAGCTGGAATTTTCTGTGGGTTTTTTTGCTCAGGGCTTAATCACTGAGTATCTCTGAGAAGAGTCTGTTCCTGTCTTCTGTATATCATCCCTTTAGGTAGCTGCAGGCAGCAGAAAGACCCTGGCTCCTCTTGCCTGGGTTTACTCCAGCATGTCCATGTCTTTATTGTGCTGGGGAGCCCAGAACTGCATGCAGTATGCTAGATGTAATGACATAAATGCCAGATATAACACTATATTAACAGATATTCTGTCTTTTCCTTTTCAGCAAAGCAGTTCAGTGAAGAACAAAGGAAATTATAAATTTACTCCTAGGAAAGCATTGGCTGTTAAAGTCAGGTGAAGAATGAACATGACATGAGGGTAAAAAATATTTGAAAGATATACACAATGGAGATGAGAAAAACCCATTCAGGAAGTTATTATGTGGCATGTATTTGAAAAAGATACTATTTAAGATAGTCATCTGCAAAACCAGATTGTTGTGATTAAATGGTCTGCAAGTTTCCAGCTGAATGGAAGGGAAGGTCCATCCCTTAGAACAGACAAATAAATGGGACAACAAAGACTAGATCCAGTGTTTTCTGAGGACAGCAGGGAAAAAAAACTAAAACATCAAAAAAACCAGGATTACAACTGTAAGGAAGAACATTCTCGGTCCTGAAATTAACTGGCATATCACAATTCAGCACATGTCCTTACAGCTAGATATTCAAACTCCAGCTCTCGGTGGTTTCTCATCAGACTTCAATTTGTGAATGGCTCCTGACCCATGGCAACCCTATACTGTAGCAGATAGTGTCTAGGGAAATGTTGTCAGCCCAGAAATGTGTGAATAACTTAAGAATATGGGTGATTGATTGCCAGTGCTTGAGTCAGTGTTCTGGATCTGTTTGGTCTGCTAATGTAGCCAAAGAATCCTGTGCAGCATCTCAAGACTTCTTGTCTCTACCTTCTACCAGGTGATTAAATCCAGAAACATTTAGTAAAACAGATTAATTAATCTAAGTCACGAAGGCTTCAAAGTAAAAATCAAAATCTATGTCCCACAAACAAGTGACTTACGTCCTTCTGCCAGGAAAAGTAAGTGAATAAATAAATAAACCAGAAAGAATGTTCCAAAGACCTACAAATCAGAAAAAATGTGTTTCAGTGAGGGAAAGAGAGTATTAGTAACAGTCCTTTATCTTCCATCAGAGAACAGAGAGCTGGAGTGTCCCTGAAGGAAAGAGAGACTTCTATGTGGTAGCCAAAATGCAAAACATCTTCAGCTCTACAGGGAGGAAAAGAAAGCATCTTCAACCCCCAGTCTGGACCTAACCAGTAATCTGTGAAGTTGCATCAATGAATTCCTGCGCAATGCACCATTTGCCATAAGAACAGATGTACTGGGTCAGATCAAAGGTTCATCTAGTCCAACATTTTTTCTCTGACAGTGGCCAGAAGTGAAAAATCTTAAAAAACAGGCATGACTGAAAACCAAAAGCAGGGATCTAAGTAGTCATAAACTTTGAAATCCAAATCCTCAGTCAGGTCCTTATTTATTCAAAGAGTTTCTATCTCTAAAACGGGTCCAGTCAATCCCTTCCCACCATCAAACTATGTCTGAAGGCACTGAATTTGGTGTCTGTCAGTGAATGTGAGTAGAAAGGGGCAGGAAGCTATGAATTCCACAGCTTGAATTCCATGCTTTGCAAAAAACACTGCTTTTAAAACATTTTGGAATTAGCCAGAAAGAGTTCAATCATTCTGCTGCCTGTTTCAATAATCTGTTTAAAGACGTACATGCTTGCATACTCTCTCACTCTCTGTCGTTTCATTTTCTGACCAGATGGCTAAAAGTTGGTAACATAGTAAATATTTTTATTTTTAAAAAAAGCTCCATACCTCATGGATGTGCATTTATAGGATTATTGGACCTCTTCACAACATAGTATAAGCTCTTCTGCCAAAGGATGAACTTGATGTGAAGGCCAAATTTTTAACAGAAAACACCTTTGGCTTTTTGCAGCAGAAACTGCAGCCACACACTGTGTGTGGGAAGACACTTGTCCAAGTCAGCCTTGCAGGGATTGCTGAAATAGGAATGATGTTCCTAAAGAACTACTCCTGAAAATACCCTGATAACTTGTATAGTTGTGGATTAGTTTGATTAAAAGTACAGGTGAGCATCCATCCTCTCAGTTATGTAGTCAAAGCAGAAAGGTGCTCCTGGTGCCATTATTTACATTATAACCATCATTGCAGAGCTTCACTTTGAAAGATCACACCCACAAATCGAATCCAAGAGTGTTCAAGTTGTTCACCCAATAATGAATTAAGTAATGAATATTAGTCTTAACTCCAAGCATGAATTGTCTTCTCAGAATAAACCAATGACATCCTCCTATTTCAAACTCAGTAATGATCACAATGTTTTGCACCTGCAGAAGCAAAGGGGCATAAGGAAGGCATTTTCACCTGAGAAAGCAAACCCACTATGGCAAAGTAATGGAAGATCTATTCACATGAGTGAGTGAGCAGCAGGCAGGCATGAGCAAGGACAGGTCTCAGACTTCCCTTGCTCTAATAGTCCATACAGGTTGGCCACAGGATCAACCTCTTTAGGAATTATTGAAGGTGCAGGTACAGGCTGTGCCAATGTGTCAGAAGATGAGCTGCCGGAGCAGACGGCCAGCCTGGATGGTTAATGAACTTTGAATAGAACTAAGGGAAAAAAAGAGGGTGTATCACCTTTGGAAGAAAGGTGAGGCAACCCATGAAAAATTTAAGGACGTTGCTAGGTCTTGTAGGAAGAAAATTAGGGAGGCAAAAGTGCATTTGGAGCTTAGACTGGCCTCTGCTGTGAAGGACAACAAAAAGTCCTTCTATAAATACATTAATAGCAAGAGGAAGGGCAAGGACAAACTCCACTCCTTGGTGGACATGGAGGGGAAAGTTGTAACAAAGGATGAGGAAAAGGCAGAGATACTTAACACCTTCTTTGCCTCAATTTTTACTAGCAGGACAGAATGTCTTCCAGACAGCTGGCCTGCAGAGCTGGCAGAAGGAGCCAGGGAGCAGCATAGTTTTCCTCTGTTCCAGAATGGGGTACTTGGTGATCTGCTCAGCCGCTTGGACCCCCACAAGTCCATGGGACCAGATGGGATCCATCCTAGGGTGCTGAGAGAGCTGTCAGAGGAGCTGGCCAAACCGCTCTCCATCATTTTTCAGCAGTCCTGGCTCACTGGAGATGTCCCAGAGGACTGGAAGCTGGCCAACGTGGTGCCCATCCATAAGAAGGGCCGGTTGGATGAGCCAGGGAATTACAGGCCTGTCAGCCTGACCTCAGTGCCAGGCAAGATCATGGAACAGGTCATCCTGAGTGCAATAACACAGCACTTAGAGGATGGCCAAGGGATCAGGCTCAGCCAACATGGATTTAGGAAGGGCAGGTCCTGCCTGACCAACCTGACCTCCTTCTATGATCAGGTGACCCACTTGGTGGATGTGGGGAGGCCTGTGGATGTAGTCTACCTGGACCTCAGCAAGGCCTTTGACACCGTCCCCCATAGCAAACTCCTGGCCAAGCTGTCAGCCCATGGCTTGGACAGCAGCACTCTGAGCTGGGTTAGGAACTGGCTGGATGGCCGAGCACAGAGAGTGGTGGTGAATGGTGCCACATCCAGCGGGTGGCCAGTCACTAGTGGAGTCCCCCAAGGATCAGTGCTGGGCCCTGTGCTCTTTAACATCTTTATTGATGATCTGGATGAGGGCATTGAGTCTATCATCAGTAAATTTGCTGATGACACCAAGCTGGGGGCAGGAGTTGATCTGCTGGAGGGTTGAGAGGCTCTGCAGAGAGACCTCAACAGGCTGGACAGATGGGCAGAATCCAACAACATGAGATTTAACACATCCAAGTGCCGGGTTCTGCACATTGGCCACAACAACCCCATGCAGAGCTACAGGCTGGGGTCAGAGTGGCTGGAGAGCGGCCAGGCAGAGAGGGACCTGGGGGTGCTGGTTGATGGTAGGATGAACATGAGCCTGCAGTGTGCCCAGGTGGCCAGGAGGGCCAGTGGTATCCTGGCCTGCATCAAGAACAGCGTGGCCAGCAGGAGCAGGGAGGTCATTCTGCCCCTGTACACTGCACTGGTTAGGCCACACCTTGAGTCCTGTGTCCAGTTCTGGGCCCCTCAGTTTAGGAAGGATGTTGACTTGCTGGAACGTGTCCAGAGAAGAGCAACAAAGTTGGTGAGGGGCTTGGAACACAAGCCCTATGAGGAGAAGCTGAGGGAGCTGGGGCTGCTTAGCCTGGAGAAGAGGAGACTCAGGGGTGACCTTATTGCTCTCTACGACTACCTGAAGAGGGGTTGTAGACAGGCAGAGGTTGGTCTCTTCTCCCAGGCAGCCAGTACCAGAACAAGAGGACACAGTCTCAGGCTGCACCAGGGGAGGTTCAGGCTGGAGGTCAGGAGGAAGTTTTACATGGAGAGAGTGATTGCCCATTGGAATGGGCTGCCCGGGGAGGTGGTGGAATCACCATCTCTGGAGGTGTTCAGGAGCAGACTTGACAGGGTGCTTGGTTGCATGGGTTAGTTGATTAGGTGGTGTTGGATGATAGGTTGGACACGATGATCTTGAAGGTCTCTTCCAACCTGGTCTATTCTATTCTATTCTATTCTATTCTATTCTATTCTATTCTATTCTATTCTATTCATGCTCCTTCCTTAAGTGCCACGTATGTCTGTGTGTATCTGTGTGCACATTTGTAAAGATGGCATCTGGTCACAGTCCTGCAGGTGTCTTAGCATTGAAGTTGCAGTTTTCACTCATCAAAAAAACCCTTCCAATAGTTTTCTTTCTCACTGTTTCCATTCTCCCACAGCTTGTAGGCCTAGGAGGCTGAAAACCAGACACCTAGATGCATTTCAACAAAATGTTTACTAATGCAAAAAGCCTAACAAGAAACCTTGTGTTTTTATGTAATGCCCATGAACTCAAATCAATGAAAACTTCAGTTCCTCTATAAAAGTTTCCGCCAGCTCTGAGCAATATGTAGCTGACACTTCCTTTACTCCAGGAAGCACTAAGCATCAACAAAGATTTTAATCCAACTATTAACAGAACAACAGAGCACTGTGCCATCTAGCTAACTTCTAAAGGTCCACTCACTGCCCCACTTGGCAAGACAGTTTGCATCAATGTGGCAAAGATAGAAAACTTAGGATATGAGGGATCAACTCCCAAGCCACCAGGCTAAGGACAGGGTTTTCTGCTCTACAGGTCTATCCAAAACACTGATGGTTCTGTTTGAGCCTCTAGAAGTTCACTTTCCCCCATTTTCAGTGGAATCTGAAGTTTTTTCATCGCTGTCCTTAACCGCTCTGTATAACCAGTGGGGGAATGACTCGGCTTAACTTATGTGAAGGGAACCGGCTTTCCAACCTGGCAGTGGGTCTCTTTCACTTGCTGAAGCCAAGCACGCTGCCAGCAAGCCCCAGGTGTGCACCACATGAGCAGGTGAAGAAAATAAAAAATGTTTATGTGCATTGTGATGACAGTATTGAGTCCATATAAAGAATAATACGTGACAAGGAGTGCAATTATCCCAAGATACCAACATACCTCATGTGCACAAGCAGGCAGAAATCCAAAGGCACTACGCTTTCGTCTTGGAAAATTCATTGGAATGTTTCTCTTTTGCATGGATTTTTATTTTATTTTATTTTATTTTATTTTATTTTATTTTAATTTTATTTTAATTTTATTTTATTTATTTTCTCTGCTAAACTTTTCTTTTTTTTTTTTTTTTTTTTTTTTTTAAGTAAATTCTAATTTTTCTCAAAATAAGCAGAAAGGAACAGCCTTACAAGAAGACAGGATCTCATGCTGCATTTATACAACTGCATCAATTTAAGTGAGTGGCCACAACTTGAGTACTGTGTCCAGTTCTGGGCCCCCCAGTTCAGAAAGGATGTTGAGTTGCTGGAACATGTGCAGACAAGGGCAACAAAATTGGTGAGGGGTTTGGAGCACAAGCCCTATGAGGAGAGGCTTAGGGAGCTGGGGTTGCTTAGGCTGGAAAAGAGGAGGCTTAGGGGGGACCTTATTGCTGTCTACAAGTACTGAAGGGAGGTGGTAGACAGGTGGGGGCTGGTCTCTTCTCCCAGGCATCATCAGACTGGATGTTAGGAGGAAATTCTACAGAGAGAGAGTGATTGTCCATCAGAATGGGCTGCCCGGGGAGGTGATGGAGTCACCGTCATTGGAGGTGTTTAGGAGGAGACTGGATGGGGAGCTTGGTGCCATGGTTTAGTTGATTAGGTGGTGTTGGATGATAGGTTGGATGTGATGATCTTGAAGGTCTCTTCCAACCTGGTCTATTCCATTCTATTCTACTCTACTCTACTCTACTCTACTCTACTCTACTCTACTCTACTCTACTCTACTCTACTCTACTCTACTCTACTCTATTCTATATCAGAATTGACCACAGACAGAGCCTTTGAAACCAAAGTTTAAATTGGAACTGTCCATGTGACAAAACCCTCCCTGCTTATATAGCTCAACCAACAGCTTCCTTTGAGACAGTATGTGACATTTCACCAACTTGTAGGAAATGTTCCATGTTGATAGTCTGTTCATAAAAAGCTTATGTATAATCAAAGCCAAATTAACCTTAAGAACAAAAAGGCACCTTCTCTTCTCCCAGGCAACTAGCACCAGAACAAGAGGACACAGTCTCAAGCTGCACCACAGGAGGTTTAGACTCAAGGTGAGGAGAAAGTTCTTCACAGAGAAAGTTGTTAGGCACTGGAATGTGCTGCCCAGGGAGGTGGTGGAGTCACTGTCCCTGAAGGTGTTCAAAAAAGGATTGCATGTGGCACTTTTAGCCATGGTTTAGTTAGTCATGAGGTGTTGGGTAATAGGTTGGACTTGATGATCTCTGAGGTCTTTTCCAACCCTGTTGATTCCATGATTCTATGATTCTATGATTTGTTGTTAGGTATAAAATCTTTCTTTTTTTTTATCTTAATGGATATTGTGAGACTTTTTTAAAAGTATCTGAAGTAGTCATACACCTGCTTGATTCAATGCCTGCTTCCAGTATCTTTGTTGGCACAGGGGTGCATGTCTGTGCATGAGTAAATGTGAGAGAGAGCACAAAACAGCTTGTGTATGTATATGACTTTCTCCTATCTAAGCAGGAACATAAATTTCAGCCACAAGAATGGAATCATAATAGGTTTCAGTTGAACAACAGAAAACAAAACTGGCCTCTGAGGTTTTATTACCATCTTCACTTTTTAAAAAAAAAGAATACCCTTTAAATTTTAATCTACAAAGTAAATTGAGTATATATATCTAAGAACTGTATCTATTTTAGAAACATGAAACAGCCCTACAGTTCAGGTTGGGAGGTAGAGAGCTGGTGGCTTCCAACCAAATGCGTTACTAGCTACATTCTCTTTCCTGAATGTGCACTGCCTGCTCTACTCTGTGGTTTGTTACCAGCTTCAGCATTTTTAAAATATTTCCCACTACCCTTTATTTGATATTTTATGCTTCCCCTCATAAACCCTTTAAGCAGATTAATTGTGCCTGTGATGTTTGTTTGTAAGTACAGCTGCTCTTCCTTCCAGTTTGTTTTATAATTGTGATGTCTCAAAGATATCCTCGTAAAACTGACGGGTGGATCTGCAAACAAGCAGAGATTTATCAGAAAGGAAATCCAGATTAAAGCTATGGGAGAAAACATTGAGTAAGTTGTGCTCAATGTTCCCATCCCCACCACCCCCTACCCTCTCGGGAAGGGAAGGGAAAGGAAAGGAAAGGAAAGGAAAGGAAAGGAAAGGAAAGGAAAGGAAAGGAAAGGAAAGGAAAGGAAAGGAAAGGAAAGGAAAGGAAAGGAAAGGAAAGGAAAGGAAAGGAAAGGAAAGGAAAGGAAAGGAAAGGAAAGGAAAGGAAAGGAAAGGAAAGGAAAGGAAAGGAAAGGAAAGGAAAGGAAAGGAAAGGAAAGGAAAGGAAAGGAAAGGAAAGGAAAGGAAAGGAAAGAACCCCACAAAATAACTGCATCACAAAAGAAAACTAAAAGAAAACAGAAAAAAAGAATTTGCATCACTGCTTCAGCTGAATGTTTATTATAGATACAGAAATAAGTCTAATCCTGTAAATTCATTTTGTTCAAAATATACAGTTCTGGTAATGCATAACGTCTTAGAACAAATAATAAATCCAAACTCAAGAGTCTAAGAGTAATAATAATTGTTTCAGGAGTTGTCATGCTGTACCTCCAAAAAGTGTTATATTTCATGGCTCTTTTGGTTGTTAGTTGGAAATGGTGGGTGAGGCTTCAGACCAAAGCAATTGCTAACTATAAAACCAGATCAAATAAAGGCTTCAGTTTGAAAGAGCACCTTTAAAGTCCATTTGTGAGATACACTGTTCAGCTGTTAAATGTCTTGTAAGTTTTCCAAGAACTTTAGTGAGCTTTCTTCATAAAATCTATATTATTTTCATTGAAGATTAATGATAGGCTCATTAAAAAAATCAAAAACTTGGAGAGGTTTTCTGTGATTATGAGCAGGGGTCATCACACTACATTACTTTGGAATGTTTTTATAAGCTTTGTCAGTAGAACTACACTTCCAAAAAAAAAATCTATATGCCATTTTTTTTTTAAACTGTTCTTCATTTTTAAATGATATAATATGTTTTTTCTTGCTTTCATTTACCAGTATGTGCATAATAGCAAAATATCATTCTCGGTTCCATCCATGCAGTATCATTGTATCTAATTTCATTATTGGTTGTAAGTGAGCAAATACGGTCACATCAACATGGCTATGCAGGTATAAGACAGGGAGCACTTTGCATCTGGGCTAGCACTTTGCAAATGAAGATAGAACATATACAGACTCAAACCAGATCCCGATCCTCCACATCATAGCACAAAGGTAATCTGCTGCCCTGTGTTGGTCTGTCCCAGTGCAGTACAAAGGGTGCAGAGTCCCATAGGGCTGCCAAAGCTGGTGAGAGGCCTGAAGCACAAGCCCTATGAGGAGAGGCTGAGGGAGCTGGGGGTGCCTAGCCTGGAGAAGAGGAGGCTCAGGGGTGACCTCATTGCCCTCTACAACTACCTGAAGGTGGTTGTAGCCAGGAAGGGGTTGGTCTCTTCTCCCAAGCAACCAGCACCAGAACAAGAAGACACACTCTCAAGCTGCACCAGGGGAGGTTTAGGCTGGATGTTAGGAGGAAATTCTTCCAAGAAAGAGTGATTGGTCATTGGGATGTGGTGCTGCCGAGGGAGATGGTGGAGTCACCATCACTGGAGGTGTTTAAGAAGAGACTGGATGGGGTTCTTGGTGCCGTAGCTTAGTTGATTAGATAGTGTTGGGTGATAGGTTTGACTCAATTATCTTGAAGGTCTTTTCCAACCTGGTTAATTCTATTATATTCTAATCTATTCAAAGTGGATTTGTGTTTCAGGATATAAAACTTTCATAAAACAAATGAGAATCCATTTGGGGCTACTATAGGTAGTAAAGAACCCCACAGGTAGCAACCAGCATGAACCAGGGAATGAATAGTCCTACATGTCCTGCACTTGCTGTGGTGTTTTGTTTTCCTGCAGAGTACGAAGCATGAAAGTAGTTAATATCAACTCCTGTCATAGCAGAGGCAAGGAACAGAACAAATGAAAAGAAATTTTCGGGATGGGGGCCTGGCTAGCCACTTGACTTCTCCTTGTTCCCTGCCTCCATGATGGAGGAAATGATTACTCTGCTTTCTACCAGGCAGCTGTCTACAACTCTTGATTGTGTTAAACTCATGAACTCCACTTATCTGTGAGTCAGGAATCAGAAGGAGTTTTAGGTAAAAGCATAAGCCAAGTTTTCTGTGACGTGCAAGCTGAGATACTCTAAAAGCAGTTGAAACCCAAGAAAGTCAGCTTCTCTAAGATATAAAAAATGTGCACTCAGGATGTATCTAGCTATCTAGTAGTCTTGGTCACAGTGGTCCATGTTTGTGCCACACTGGGGCAGCACCATCATGAATGGGATTGCTTTTGCCTTCAACCATCAGTTAGTACAGACAGTTTATACAAAGCAATTCAGGTGCTGAAGGAAACTGAATTACTCCTGGTGGTGTCTATTTCTCCAATAAATAGAGAAAAAAATGTGGCTTTGATCCCAACTCAAGCCCCTTAATTCAGTTACCTGAATCCAGGCCTCTCTGTTTAAATATCTTTCTTTAAACTAACACAACTTAAGTCACCAACTGTAATGGTATGCATGGTTTTGAGCAGCTTCTTAAAGTGCAAAGTCATCAGTCATCACTAAAGAGTACAACATCTGACAAAGAAAGAATAAAATTTTAAATTAAGACTTCTATCTCTTTTACTTGGAGGAAAATTAGGACTGAAATTGTAGCAGCCCACTGGATCATTTGGGGCAATTCCTATAAACAGTGGTGTCAGGATACCACCTCTGTTGTTAAGTATCTGAACTTGACATCAAGGAACTATGAACAACCTAAAACCTTTTTCTGTGCCCTTTCTGGAAGATTCTGCAGTCATCAAGAAGCCCCTCCAAACAGCCTTTCCCACTTCGCCAAAATCAAGGGAAGAAAAAATTTTAAATACATTTGAAAGAGGAAAAAAGCAGATGTAAAATGTGGTATGTAAAACCTGGGTTGTTTTAGAGGATAGAAAACTTTTATTAGCTTAATAATTAACTAACCCTTTATCTATTAGATTAAAATTTCTGAACACTCCCCTGACTGTTATGCCTGTCCTTATTCAAGGATCTTTCCCTGAGTGTAAGGATCTATGTGCGCTTTCAATTCTTTATCTTTCCCTTTCCATCTTGCCTTTCTTCCTCTTCACGTATTTGGGTTTCTCCTCTCTTCCTCAAGCCATGCTAGTCTGTGTGCTCCTTCATTTCTCCTCTCTTCCCAGACAAACACTCCATCTGACCCAGGAGCCTTTGTGCCCCTTCTCTGTGCTGTGGCAAACTCACAGGAGAAACTTGAAATAAAATCATCTCCATCCGCAACATCAGTGTCTTCCTTCTTTTCCATAACTGTTAGGTATTTCACAGCAAAACCAGAAAGGAATAACTTTTTAAATGCCCAGTATCTGCCTGTTTTCCACCTGACATCAGTAACATTCTGCCCATTCACACTTTGGAGGCTTTGGGCATTAGCATGTGTCAGAGACTATTGCCTTTAAGTAGTTGTATTATGATATCCTGCTCTGGTGAGCAAGAGAACTGAGGAGTGTGGATGTGAGGTAGGCCATGACAGCTGGTCTTGATGGTATGAAATGTTTAGTTTCACAGTTAACAGCATGGCCACAACAGACCAGGGACAGATGAAGGTCTTGAACAGATGTAACCCTCTATACATCTGAAATACTCAACTATGTTCATTTTCAAGTTTAAAAACTACACCCCTGATCAAAAACTGTTCTGTTGCTTCTCAAACTCAGAACAACATATAATAAAATGAGTTAAACTCTCAAACTTAAGCTTGTCTTCTGATTACCCCTTACTAATTATGCCACTCAATTCTCTGTCAGTGTGGCTGTTGCTATGACACTTCACAACGATATGCATGTTTGTTAACACTGACATTCAGTGATGCACATTCTGCAGAAGTCTGTCCTGTCTCCACTACTGCTGAGTTAGAAAAAAACTCCTGACAGGTTCCTGGAAAAAACCAAAGGGAGTCAATTGCACAGTTCTAGGCATGAAGTGATAGTGAGCTGTATCTTCACAGCCACTTCCATGGTCTTTGCTTTGGTGACACTAATTCCTACAAAAGTCACAATGGCCTGTGGTCACCATGCCAATTTAGTCATTATAGTGATGGAATCAGAAAGCTATAAAGCACCAACCTAGTCACACAGTGTAGCAATCATTTTGAGTTACTACCAACCTAAGCCATATTTGAACTCCTGACCAAGAAGTGAAAAGCTTTGTATCCTATTACCAGCATGCTAAATCAGCCGGCCTCCCCTGCAACGATATATTTTTTTATTATTATGTAAGAACAATAATAGAATACCCCATAAACAGGTTCTTTAGATATTCAAACATGTCAGGTTGTACTTTCTACATTTTCAGATAATTGTGGAGTAAATATTTGTTAAATGAAGTATTTTACATCTGTCTTGGACCAAAGCAATCTTTCTGTCAGTAATACCACTGAACACTTGTAAAAGTATGCCGGCCATTACAGAGTTATGCACTCTTGGCAAATACAGTCTTTGAACTCATGTTACTGTGCTGCCAATAAAAAATAAGTTCTTTTTTTTTATCAACTGGAAGTCTTTCAATTATACAATCATTGTCTGACAGAAAAGCAGTTCAAATAGATTTTTCTAAATCCTTTTTTTTAATTTTTTTTTAAATTTCACACCAGTTGGCAAAAGGTTGACATTTGTTTGCCTAACTCTCAAGGAGACATTTGGTGTAGTTCAGCAGTACAGAGAAAACACTGTATAAAGATCAAAAGGAAAAAAAGCATGTACACTTTCCTATGAAAGACAACACATGGTCCTTGCAGAAGGAAATGCTTCATTTCTTTCTCATACATCAGAGCTAATCCTTCACCTCATCGTTATGTTCTTCTGCAGTCAAAGTGAATGGTGCTGGAGCTGGAAGCCTGGACTGACCAATGTTTTCATAACCCATTTTAATCCTAGAGAACACCAAATGCTAACATCTCAAAAGCAACTGTGCTCATAACCCCTGTCTATTAGAATAATAGCTGGTTCAGTCTAAGCTGCCTTTACACAGATATGTATGCAGCATAATTCCGACTACACTAGATATTGCTAAATTATCTTTCCTACCCCTGTAACCATAGTGAAAGTCATTGAAATCACTGAATGCTCACTTTTCAAGGAGAGAGAGCTGGGATTGTTTAGCCTGGGGAAGAGGAGGCTCAGGGGAGGCCTTATTGCTGTCTACAACTACCTGAAGGGAGGTTGTAGCCAGGAGGGGGCTGGTCTCTTCTCCCAGGCAACCAGCACCAGAACAAGAGGACACAGTCTCAGGCTGTGCCAGGGGAAGTTTAGGCTGCAGGTGAGGAGAAAGTTTTTCACAGATATGACAGCACGGATGCAGTTTGTGACCCACCATGCTACCACACTATCCATTCCAACACAACCTCCAGCATTATCAAATAGCTGTAGAAACTTTACTTTATGCATAGGTTTACAACAGACAAAATACACTTCCAAGACTAAAGATGTGCTGAGGTGTCCCCATTGCTGGAATACATGCAGCTCCTTTGTTTTTTACATGCAGTGCTAACTTTTGTGTTTGCACTCTGAAAGTTAAAGCTGTCCCTCCTATGAAGGACGTGCTTTTAATTGTAATCCATGATATCATCTTCCCTGTTTACTCTACTTTCCATGTGCAGTCATGCTACTAATTACCTGATGCGATTGCACTAATGTGGCATACATTTGATCACCGTTTATTGTAAATTTGGCTTAATGAGGGAATTTCTCTCTCTTTATGAGCTGTTCCTCTTTTCAGTGCACAAGAGCATCAAGAAACTTCTTTTCTGCTACATATATTGCTTTATTTACCTTTCTCATTGTTTCACGTGAAAATTCTCTCTTTCGCTATGCAAGGTCCCATTTCATTTCTTCTTCCCAACTCTTCCTACATAGTCAATACTTCCTCATCAGCTGCCTGCTTTGGTAGTGTTCTGGCTCCTCTTTTTCCCTTGTATCTTCCTTTTTACAGCTACTATAATTATATTTTAATTATATAATCTGTAGAAGGTGTGAAGACACCTCAGATCATGCTGCAAACTGAGCCCATTTGTGCTAGATAGATTTATAAGTCAAATCAGATACTTCCCTTTTCCTTACAGTCTTGTTCTCAGATAAGTTATGTACATAGACAACTTTCCCACATGGTGTCTATTTCACTGCACAGAGACAGTTAAACAGGTTGCGGTGAGCTACCAGCATGGGAAATACTAATTACAAAATATCAGGCAGCTCTCACATGTAAATCCTGATGAAAAGGGGAAGCATTGCTATGTGCTGCTCTGTCCACTTCTCACCTCTCCTAGCAAGAATTACTTAGAGGTGCTTACACAGACTCAACCTCATCATTTAGCAGGATTCTTTAGAATAGAATAAACCAGACCAGGTTGGAAGAGACCTTCAAGATCATCGTGTCCAACCCATCAACCAATCCAACCCACCCAAACAGCTAACCCATGGCACCAGACAGCTAACCCGTGGCACCAACAGCTAACCCATGGTACCAGACAGCTAACCCATGCAGTCTTCTGTCTCCTGGGAAGATGGGGCTGTTTCAAGGGTAGTGAAGATTCTTGAAAGAGGAAGGAAAGTCTTCAGAAGCCCAAGACAGCCACCTTTCTTCCTGCCTCTGCTGTTATGCATGGGAAAACTATATTTATTTCCTTATTCCACTATGGCATCTTACCCTAGAGCAGGGAATGACTACTTCATCCACCTAAAGATATGGGAGAAGAAGATGCTATAGCTGAAGCAGAGGTAAGTCAGAAAGAAGGATGGGTAGAAGGAGTAGGCTGAACATATTTGGATTTACTAAGACACATGTAAGTTAGGAGACTATAAGACCCAAATAGTTCCACGCAAAGATTTTTAATTCATAGTTTCATAGTTTCATAGTTTCATAGTTTCATAGTTTCATAGTTTCATTCAGGGTTGGAAGGGACCACAAGGATCATCTAGTTCCAACCCCCCTGCCATGGCCAGGGACACCCCACACTAGATCAGGCTGGACAGAGCCTCATCCAGCCTGGTCTTAAACACCCCCAGGGACGGGGCCTCCACCACCTCCCTGGACAACCCATTCCAGGGTCTCACCACTCTCATGGGGAAGAACCTCCTCCTCACATCTAGCCTGAATCTCCCCACCTCCAGCTTCATTCCATTCCCCCTAGTCCTATCGCTACCTGACATCCAGAGAAGTCCTTCCCCAGCCTTCCTGTAGGCCCCCTTCAGATACTGGAAGGCCACAATTAGGTCACCTCGGAGCCTTCTCTTCTGCAGACTGAACAGCCCCAACTCCTTCAGTCTGCTCTCATAGGAGAGGTGCTCCAGCCCTCTGATCATCCTCATGGCCCTTCTCTGGACACGTTCCAGCACCTCCACATCCCTCTTGTAATAGGGGCTCCAGAACTGGACACAGTACTCCAGATGGGGTCTCACCAGGGCTGAGTAGAGGGGGAGGATCACCTCCCTCGACCTGCTAGCCACACTTCTCCTGATGCAGCCCAGGATCTGATTGGCCTTGCGGGCTGCAAGCGCACATTGAGAGCTCATGTTGAGCTTTTTGTCCACCAGTACCCCCAAGTCTCTCTCCTCAGGGCTACTTTCCAGCCAGTCACTGCCCACTTCAATTCACTTGAGGCTGAGGCATATATAATTTACATCTTAAGAGTTCTCTTTAGACAACTCTGATATTCTGACTCAGAATGTAAAATCCTCTGGACCCAGGTACCAGTCATCCATGATCCATTAATTCCATACATTAATTCCACTTACCTAAGGTACCCATATTGTCTCTGGCTTAGTCTGTTCCACTGTCTTGTACAGGCGGAAAGTCTAGATTATTATATTTTAAATATTTATCTTAAATTGTCCTGTTGACAAAAGAAACGGATTCTTTCAGAGAATGATTCACTTAGAGGTCTGGTTTGGTAATTGCATCCTAAAAGTCTCTGTTCCTCTCTGCTGACTATATGAGGAATTTTGATGATTTGCTCAGACTTGTCTGTGTTATAGCTACCTACATTTGGCTACATGAATGTTGTCCGATGTATCTACATCCTTTGACAGGAGCCTTGAGGAATTTAAAAAGCCATATAGCTCCTCATATAACATAGTGCAGCTCTACCAATAAATCTATAACCATAAAGGGCCCAGATCCAAACTTGCCCTCATTCTTATAGCTTCACTGTAACTAAAAAGCTTTTCCATCCTTGTAATATAGTTGTGTCATGAATCACTGGATATCCTACCTTTCTTGTTTCTTTTATGGCATTTGTCAAGAGGCAGACTCCTTGATAGTACAGCCCTCCATTCTGCGTCTAAATGGATGTAGTGGTCGCCTAAATTATTAGACCACACAATTAATTAATGATTAGGCATGTTCCTCCTACCATAATTCAACACAAAGATTCAATTACATAGTGGAAAACAGAAAAAGTTTCAAATCGTGTTCTGATCCATTATGTCTTCCACAGGCACTTTCCATACTTCACTCATTAGATATGAAATGTCCTCATGGTGGAACAAGGAATAATACAAATGCAAAGCATAATCCTGCCAGGTGCTGAAAGATGTTGGGTATCCAGTGAGGTTTTACAGCAAATGATAACTATGGACATTCCGCATCTATCAAGACTAAGCTCGTATGAAATATACTTAATCTCTGTCTGTGTAACCTGTGAGCACACAGCCATCAAGTTGCAGGAGAACACAATCACTCCATAAAATTGTCTTTCCAAGAAATGCACAACAGAAATGCTACTTCGAGTCTTTCATTCCCATCATTTTGAATAGTGAATTGATCTCAGTAAATTTAATGTTAATGAGAGATACAATATATGGAATGGGGTTTCTTTTCCCTTTGTCAAGCCCCAAATGAGGGCAAAATGTGTCAATTTCTGAATAATAAAAATATTAATTGTGAGTTATTGTGAGGGATTTTATAAATGTATTTTACCAATAAAAACAAAAGACAGCAAAATAAGAGTAAATGGACATTCTAAAACATTGATATACTGTCTCTTTGCCAACTTTAATAATCTAGCCTCTGTTTAAATTAAAATATTGTGTCAGCTTTTAATACAAACCCTACATGAGTTGCAAATTCACAATATGTGTTAAGTCTAAAAAAATCATCATCTATCATTGTACTATTTCAGCACTGGCAGCTGTGTGTTTTTAAAAGGTTACTATGAACACAGATCTTATTTTAAATGCAATATTATGTTATATTACTCACACTTGAACTGACCTTCATAAATATCAAATCCTTACAATTATAAGTCCTGACATTTAATATTTTCCTGCAGACTAAGTGGGACCACGTTACATTATAAGGTCACTTGTCATTTGCAGCTTTTAGAGAAACTTATCATTTTAATGAAGACACTAACTCAGACACATACAGTAATGAAATTGTGGACAAACATACTTGGCTCAAGGGTGCAATATTGTCCCCGCATCATACAGCACTAAAAGAATTTTACAATGCCTTGCTAGTTACTGCCCATCTATATTAACAAGCAGCATATGCTTTGCATTGTTACCATAGGAAATTATTTCTTATAGTGGTCCTAGTGAACACTGAAGGGTTAACCCTTCCTGTTCTTCTGTGATGGATCTAATGAGCTTCCCCAAAGGGCTGCTATTCTCTAAATCATAAGTAAGGAAGCTGCTCTTGCTCACTTAACCATTCAGCCAAGCAACTGAGCAAACTGTGATTGATCTGAGAACATGTTGTATGCATAAACCAAAACTATGCTACTTTAAGCAAGTGTTTTACTGAGACACCTGCAGCCTGGGCTCCCTCTAGAGCAAAGGGCAAATTTGAGAAATCTCTGGGCAGAAATTCCACCAAGCTAAAAAGTAACACCTTGAACAAAAGATTAAAAATTTTAGCAAAATTAAAGTCAAAACATGGTTAATTTTCACACATACACATTGAATCAAACCCCAGAGATGTGCCTGTAATATTCATGTTTCATAGTTTCATTCAGGGTTGGAAGGGACCACAAGGATCATCTAGTTCCAACCCCCCTGCCATGGGCAGGGACACTCCACACTAGATCAGGCTGGACAGAGCCTCATCCAGCCTGCTCTTAAACACCCCCAGGGACGGGGCCTCCACCACCTCCCTGGACAACCCATTCCAGGGTTTCACCACTCTCATGGGGAAGAACCTCCTCCTCACATCTAGCCTGAATCTCCCCACCTCCAGCTTCATTCCATTCCCCCTAGTCCTATCGCTACCTGACATCCAGAGAAGTCCTTCCCCAGCCTTCCTGTAGGCCCCCTTCAGATACTGGAAGGCCACAATTAGGTCACCTCGGAGCCTTCTCTTCTGCAGACTGAACAGCCCCAACTCCTTCAGTCTGTCCTCACAGGAGACGTGCCCCAGCCCTCTGATCATCCTCATGGCCCTTCTCTGGACACGTTCCAGCACCTCCACATCCCTCTTGTAATAGGGGCTCCAGAACTGGACACAGTACTCCAGATGGGGTCTCACCAGGGCTGAGTAGAGGGGGAGGATCACCTCCCTCGACCTGCTGGCCACACTTCTCCTGATGCAGCCCAGGATCTGATTGGCTTTGCGGGCTGCAAGTGCACATTGAGAGCTCATGTTGAGCTTTTTGTCCACCAGCACCCCCAAGTCTCTCTCCTCAGGGCTACTTTCCAGCCAGTCACTGCCCAGCCTGGATTTGTGCCTGGGATTGCCTCGACCCAGATGCAGGACCCTGCACTTGCTCTTCTTGAACTTCATGAGGTTGGCTTGTGCCCACCTCTCCAGCCTGTCAAGGTTCCTCTGGATGGCCTCCCTTCCCTCCAGCGTGTCTGCTGCACCACACAGCTTGCTGTCATCAGCAAACTTGCTGAGGGTGCACTCAATGCCACTGTCCATGTCACCCACAAAGATGTTGAACAAGACAGGTCCCAGGACTGATTCCTGAGGGACTCCGCTTGTCACTGGCCTCCACTGGGACATGGAGCCATTGACAGCCACTCTTTGGGTGCGGCCATCAAGCCAGTTCCTTATCCACCTAGTGGTCCACCCATCAAACCCATGTGTCACCAGTTTGGAGACCAGGATGTGGTGCGGGACAGTGTATGTCTGTATGACAACAGAACAACAATGAAAGAGAGCAAATGTTTCCTTTCTTCTGTGCCCCACAGTCAAGTTTCCTCCAGATCTTCCTCATATAAACTCATGACCAGGTTTCTGATCCTGTATTTGCATTGACTTTAGTATTTCTGTAAGAAAATAATTCACTACCTAGAACAGTTAAGTATTTTATATTATAGGTGATGAAGAATATAGTAGAAGCACAAATACAAATTACTAGCACACTAGCACTACAAATGTCATGCTAGATTGCCTCTTCTTCCCAAGGGCCCTTCCACAGCAAAAACTTTCTACTATGTCTGCTTTTTAACAGAAAACTTTCAAACAACATTATCTTCATTCAGCAAAAGCTTGCCCAAAACTCCAAAACACATCTACTAAATAAATGTATGATATGGAAGAGAAAGAGAGATAAATCAACTAAGCTACCACTATTTTTCAAACTATTTTCTTTGCTTTCCAAAATTTCATCTATCAACAATTACAGGAGTGGAATGGATAGCAAAGCAGAGCAAAAGGATGTCAGAGATGTGACTCCTGTATGAAACTATTCTATTCTATTCTGTTCCAAGTCAGTGGCAGCAATATCTTAAAGCAATATCATTCTTTTCACAATAACAATAATAACGGGACTTTCTGATGTGCTTAACTGGTTATAGGAAAGTTTCATTGGTTCAGGCATGGAGTCTCATCAACGTTCAGACATGACAATTCTTTCATATAATGATCAAAGGGATGATCACTATCATTTGAATAATGTAGATCACCCAGTCAGATACTTTTGGAAATACGTAGGACCCAGATATAAATATATAGATATAGATATAGATATAGATATAGATATAGATATAGATATAGATATAGATATAGATGATATAAAGATAGGTAGATAGATAGATAGATAGATAGATAGATAGATAGATACATACATACATACATACATACATACATACATACATAGACAGAGAGATAGGTAGGTAGGTAGGTAGGTAGGTAGGTAGGTAAGTAAGTAAGTATCCCATTGACTGTGTACACCTGAATCATTTCCTTAATAAGCATGTCAGTCATCCTGGGATCACTCTCAAGTCAGTGAAGAGAATGAAGTGCCTCTACTCTACTTCTATACAGAGTCAGAGCATGAACATGTGCACTATAGCCTGACTATGCAAATTATTGGTTCTTGAAGTACCCTCATCCAGATTGACTTCTACTCTCCTAGACAATTTGAGAATTACTACAGGCCAAGAACCAAATTGCCATGGGCAGCTTCAAACATCCATCTAGTTTTGGAGAATAAGAGAATTTAGTAATATGTATATTACAAAAGAGTACCAGCTGGCCTAAAGGCCAAAGAGGGAATCTTGGCATTATTTACTTTACTAGTATACATAGCCCTAAGAGGGCAGTTCAGATGAGATGCTTGCTGTTTATTTTTTCTCTGAAACCACCTAGTCCTTCATCAGAGAAGCCTAACTAGATCACTATTCCAGCTTAAACACTTTAGATAAGTAATATAAGAATTCCAAATCATGAAAATATAGTCTGTAATTAGATCTAATACATCTGGTAGCTGTCTTCCCAAACTGGGACAGAGTAAATCAGGAAGGATTTCAAGCATGGAATCCATTTCACAGCATCTTCTAACTGCAGTTCTTAAACTGCCAAGAGAAATCTCAGGGAGGATCGTTTTTACAGCATTTTTTGTTTTCCCACTTTCAGAGATGGGTTTTTTTGTGAATCTTATTCTGGGCTGCCTACCATTCCTCTTTACATATTTTAGCAATGTTGGCATGTACCACAATATTTTGAATAGCACTCCTATGTATTACTTTGAACTATCACAACAGTGGGTTCTGTAATGACTCCTTTCCTTTCTGGATCTGGTCCCTGGTATCTGATGATGAGAAATCAATTAAGAGCAATTTATTACCAAAGGATGGCTTGACCAGAAGCCAAACTGGGGCAACCAATTGACTCCTTTCTCATGACCTTCCTTTCCCCTGAATAGGAGCTAATTGAATTGGTAAGTAGAAAGTAGGTTCATGCTCCTTACAATCATGTAAACCCCCAAAGCAAACTACTCAGGAAAGGAAAAGGTGTACATCAACTTTTGTTCAGACAGAGTACTCTGACTGGGAAAGCCCTAGGAGTTTGTGGTTACAGTGTTATCTCTCAAAGCTTCATTTTTAATGAGGTACAAGGCATGATCTATTCCTCAGTGTGCTGTACTGTGTTGTGTTTCAACAATGAGGAGGGATGGCATGTTTCAGGTCCTATAGGTGGTTGATATCTGTGCAATTTTATACTGCTGCCAATAAAGCAAGTTCTGTGTCTGAAAGTTTTCAGATGAATGTGTATATGGCTACCTATTCATGAAAACATACCCAGAAAGGCTGGATATGTATTAAATCTTGCATGTTTTATGTTGTGCATTTAAAAAATTATTGTCATTGCAGATAAAAGATTGTTTTGATCCTCAAGCACTCACCAGGTTCTAAATGGAGGTAACATGTACCATTTGTATGAAGAATAACAGTGCTTTGACACAGACAAAACACAGATATATTGATGACACTGTTTACTGTAGTATTTATTATAACAAAACTAAGGTTCTCATTCATTTATATCTGCCATTGAAAAGATCCATTAAAACTCAGCTCAGAATGAAAGCTATCAAAATAGTGAAAGGAACTGAAATGAGATGCCTTAGGTTGTAATAATTACACATTATAACATTTATTGCAGACTTCCTGATAACTCTTACTTAGCTCCATTTCTCACAATTTTCCATTATTATTTCTATCGCAACATGTGAAATTTGTTCAAATAAAGCAATTCAATATTTTGTATAATTAAAATTAGATGTACTTTATCATCAGTATTTACAAGCCTCTATGTCTTATATCAGACATGAAATCTGAGTGACACTCACAGGCAGGTCAAAGAAGAATGGGGACCCCCAAGAAGAAGTGATGAATTCCTCACAATGGATATGACCCTTATCAGTAATGCTGGTCTTCCTATCAGACAAGGAAAAACAACAAAAAACATACAGCTAAAAATTCAGATTCCTTCAGTTTTTGTCTAGCAAGCCTATTAAGTCTGCCATTGTTAATAGTCATCAGACTCTGAAGATGAACAAAATTTCTTCTTTTGGCTGTAATTCAAAAAGCATAAAGATAGTCTGACTTACAATCAGAATGGTTAATCAAAAACCATTATCCAGTGTCTTATACCTTTGGAATGTCTCAAAGCTATCTCAATCAACAAGACTCTTTGTTATAACCCCGAGTTGCCCAAAACACCATCTGCAGGATAACAAAAGTATATTTGTGCTTAAACATAACTCTTTTTCTGGATGCACATGTGAAAAGATACAAAGTGGACTTTAAGCATGCTTAACCCTGCATATCCTACCCTTTCTTCTTTTGTTTTCCATTTTAAGTAGTGATGCTGTGATGTGAGATCTTGCAATTCCATTCACAGCAGACGACTCCATGGAGTGTTCTGACTTGTTACCCTTCTCTGTGACACACATCCTTGCTTAGAAGCATGATCACTTTGGACAGCCTGCTGTGCCCCATACTGGGATTTACAGTAGCACAGACTAAATATTATCCATTTAAACTTATACCTAGAGATCTCCAGCAAGCAAAGCTGGAGACATTTCCTTCTCAGCTTCTACAATAAACTAACATGGACTTTTGAAAGATAGATATATAGATATATATGCACACAAGTTGTATTGTCTGTCTCTCCTTTATGGGCTACACTGGTGGCAGTTTTTTCTGTTTCTAATTGCCGTGGCCTTTATGATACTGTACTTAATGAATTATGCTCCTCAGGAGGAGGTCAGTGAAAGAATTAAGCTAAAAACCCCTAACAGTGTTGTTGGCCAGGATCCAGCTCTTTCGAGGCTGTGTTTCTGCATGAGGTCTGCCACAGCTGGAGTGAAACGACTTGCAGGTGGCTCAGTGGGCAACAGATCACACAGTACTGCTCTGTCCGCCCTTCAACAGCAAGGAGGGAGTCACCTATGCCTGCCGTTGGTGGCTGAAAATGAGCAGGAAACATCTGACAATCTTGATTAAGAACTCCCAAGCACTGAACTTTCCATAAGGAAAAGGCACACTCAGATCTCTCGCCTTTGACATTCCAACTTCCAATTTAAATACTGCTTGGGGTCCAGAAGAAAACACTAATGCTTATGCTTATGATATTAGGCAGTGAATGCCTTAATGAAGATGATGGCCCAGTCAGCTCACCAAAGCCTGGGTAATGAAGCAGGTATGCTCTGTTTTCCCTCAAGTTTCATTCACAGAGAATTTACAGGTTTTATTTTAATAGTAGCTGAAACACACTAAGTAATTTTCTGGAGTGCTTTTAAACTATTAATTTCTAAATTACATGAACAGATGCATAAGCACAGTGGAAAATAGCTTGGTGAAACAGAGAAGCTCAAAGACCAAGCCAAATAGTTAGGTTCCACTAACAGCCTGTTTGGACAACTCCTTTCACATCCCTGGGAACCCCACCACTCATCTTTGCAGCTTCACTTTCTTGCAGATGAGCCATTTGTGGTTTTTAAAATATATAAATCTTAAATGTCTACAGAAATTGAGGGAAGAAGGTTTTTCCACACATCATTGGACACAAAACCTACTGTCTGTTTGCTGCTGGACTCATTTGAAGCTCTATGGCAAAACAGACATAATCCTGGTGTTGCAGCAGCTGAGGATGACCCTTCTGTAAGAAGACTGGGAGCCGGTCAGGCTGTAGGGTAGTGATAAGGGAGCTTGGGGATTGTGATCATAATAATACTTTCTCTTCATATTTCACAGGGACGACAACATCCCTGTGTACTCAGCACTTGTGAGGCCACACCTGGAGTACTATGTTCAGGTATGTGCCCCTCACTGCAAGAAGTACATTGAGGTGCTGGAGCATGTCCAGAGAAGGGTAATGAGGCTCTTGATAGGTCTGGAAGACATGACCTATGAGGAGCATCTGAAGGAGCTGGGATTGTTCAGTCTGGAGAAGAGGAGGCTGAGGGGAGATATCATCACTCTCTCTAACTACCTGAAGACAGGTTGAAGTGAGGAGGGTGCCAGCCTCCTTCCTTGATGTCAACTGAAAGGACTAGAGGAAACGGTTTCAAGATGCACCAGGGGAGGCCCAGGTTGAATGTTTAGGAAATATTTCTTCACTGAAAGGGTTATCAAACATTGGAATGGTCTACCCAGGGCAATGGTGGAGTCACCATCCATGGAGGTGCTAAAGAGACATTTGGACCTGGTGCTTTGGTACATGGTTTAGCGTTGATGCTTCAGTGCTGGGTCAAGGGTTGGACCGGATGATCTTTGAGGCCTCTTCCAACCAGATGTATTCTGTGATCATTAGCCATAGTTAGGTGGATGACAAATGTCACCACATTGGAAAGTCTGTCTCTCCTAGGAACTTTGCAAGGCTCCTCATAAGAAGAAGCAGACAGCAAACAGCACAGATCAAAACTGACTGCATGACTGCAATGTTACTATGTGAAGACAATCAGGACCGCAAATGTACTGCTGCTTTCAGCCACTCGTCTGTTTCTAACATACCACAAGAGAGAATTTTATATGGTTCTAGAAATACTGTGGCTTAGAATCAACACCACTAGTGATCAGAAAGTTGGTACTTTTCTCCAGAATATACCAAGTCAGTCCCATTCTAGAAATTTTAATACACTGTGAGGGATAGGCGTTACTGCCCTTGGATGTTGGGATTCCTTGGATTTGGTGGGACAAAAAAAGCAGATCTCTATGTTTGGAATCAGGAAAATATTTTGCTCATCCTCCACAAGCTTACTCAGTTCTGTGTTCCAGCTACAGTGATGCAGGCTGGCACTGAGGGCATGATACAAAAAAAAAGGGAAGACTTTTGTAATTTCTGCCATACTTTTCTAATCCTTAAAATGGCTGCTACTCCTTCTTCAAAACTAAACAGTGAATGGCTTGATCTGTGGCCTCTTGTTCTTTATTTTCTCTCCTTACTAATCACATTTATCAAATTAGGAATGAGAAACAGTAGTATGTGATTAGGGTGACCATAAAAAGGTTTAAAAAGAAAAAAAAATTAAAAAATTAAAAAAAACACACAAAGAAATTAATGGAGATTGAAAGTAAAAGACTGAATATTTTATCACCCAATATCACTACCAAGTAAGTTAACTATGAGATAACTAAGTCTACGTGCAAAGAACTGGGTTAGAGTATATAGAAAGTAACACACTTGCCCAAATCTTAATGAGCATCCTATTCTGGCTCCTGATTCAGTCACTAATTCTCATGCCTATAGCACAGTTTCTTCTGCATTTCCTTTGTGCAAAGCCATGCCAATTCACAAGGACCCAACCCAAATTCCCACCCCTCCAAGAATTTTATTGTATTGCAGACATTCCCACACAACCTGGAGAGAGTCAGGTAGAGCCAGAAGAAGCTAATACTGCTAGGTGTAGTCTTAATTATCTTCACACTCATCTCATACTGCAGTACTTGCAGTGCTTATGTATAGGCCAGGCTCTGGGGTTAATGACTAGAGTCAGTGGCACAGCATGGAGAGCAAAGGGCCCTCAACTCATCCCATCTGGTCTTTAATCCTCATTCCTGCACTCTTGATCATTAAGTCTTAATTTATTGCCATTTAAACAAAATAATATAATGAGAAACATACAAGGCTCATGTTTCTGGTAGCTCTCCTATAAATTCCCACTACACCTAGGAAACTGTGGTTTGATTTTCTGTATTGCTAATTGGTGAGTGGGTGAGTGCAGCCAAAGAAGTTCCTAGCAGGTTTTCATCTCTTGAATTTATTTACAACCATGGAAAGGGAATGGAACCATTCCTCTGGGAAGGAAGGAGAAACTGGAAGGATTACATTATTTTGACCTTACATTTGAGCTGACATCTAGCACAGTACTAAATCAATGACTTGGCACAGGAGACAGGATTAGCACGGGTGGGTTACAGGCAGTTTGCAGGACTGCAGCTGTCCTGTGGCTACCAGTGGATGTCAGTAGAGGCTCCACTTGCAAAGGAGCCAAAAAGAAAGACAAAGGAAAGAAAACCCTCCAGGTTCACGTAGCAGAGGCAGTGCACAATGCACAAGTACTCCAACATGGCTAGTCTCTCCCAGACAATGATTTAGGACTACTAGCAAGCAGTAGGAGACTAAAGGATGTAGAAAAGTTGATTGGGCTGCTTGTAATTCTTTATGCTTTCACCTTTAAAAAGCATTTTTAATAGTTAATTTAAAAATAATAAGTAAAGTCAGGAAGCCCACTGTTGGTGTAGTAGAGATGCTGGATGACAGAGTACAAAGAAACAAAATGTTTATCATCTGCTCCCTCTCCTCCAGCAGAGCAGCCACTGCTCCAGGAACACTTAACTGCAATAAAAAACAAAGTTCTCTACTTAATGCTTTGCAGGGGTTGGACTGCAACCTTTCAGTAAGGCAAACAATCTGAAAAAGCTAAGCACAGGGTTTTACCTCATCTCTTGACATTTTTTTTCTAGAACAAACAAACAAACAAACAGCACACAAATTGAAAGGATTTCTTTTGTTAAATTATATCCCATCACCTTCTACAACCAAAAGCTGATCTTACTTCCTCAGGGAACATTCCTGGTAGGGAAGTCACTAATAAGAAATGCTGAACAACCCATTCAGGGATAAATACAGATGCCATCACTTGTGCTGAAGAGCATGGTTCTTAGGAGCAAAGAGATTCTACCAAAGAATAGAATAGACATCTCACAGTTTAAAAAGGTTTCATCCAAGGAAAGTGGCAGAAAAATCCCAACATGGTAAGACTTTTCCTCAAAGTAAATGTGGACTTTCCAGGTCTTTCTATCCTGAAGTAATGCAAATAAGTTTATTTATTGGATAGAAACCTGAAGGTATAAATTTCTGTGAGTGGAGGAAAGCTTTCCTACTGCCAGATGACAGAAAGTTGTGAGATAAAGACTGAGAATCCACTTTAGTTGTTCTAGCTTGGTTTAACATTTGTGCTCTCTGGTTTAATATTTTCTTCACAATCTGTAAATATATTATATTCTCCTGGAGCTGGTCAAGTGTTTCAATAAAATATTTTTTCATTAGGAAAATACCAATCCTAAAAACTTACATGTTTCATGGGAATATGCCAGCTTTAACAAACTCCTGTTGGGAAATTTTTTTGAGTCAAATAGAATTTTTGGTCAAAACTGCAGAGATGAAGAAAGATCTGTCTCATAATAACAAATATCACCACGATCAATTTCCCTCATAAATCAATCCTTTGAGGCTTCTAACTATTTTTCAGTCTGCTTTCCTATATACGAATGAAAGTTACATGAATGCAGGATTTGTCTATTTATCTCTCAGTCTTATGTTTAAACAAATGGTCAAATTCACTGTTTAGGAGTTTTAGTAAAACCAGGGGCTGAGTAGAGGAGAGGGATGAAGCTACTCTTCCCACTGTGGGCAAGTCTTCAGAATGAGAACAGACGTGATGTTTTCTTGTTAGTTTGGGAAAGAGTCCGGCAGATGTGAGGTAGGGAATTGGAGGTGCTCCAAAGACACAGACGGTGAAGGCAATCACAGAAAAAATGAAGAAAGAATCTGAGATAATTGCAGTGGATGGGTCATGAGACATTTCTGTAGAAAATGTAGGAAATGTGAATTCTCTAACAGTTTTTCCCAGAACCACTCACACTATTTTTCTGGAGATTGGCCATGTTTTCCTGATGATGCTGTTTTCAGAACTGAGCAGCACAGAGGAGAAAGCATAGAGCTGTGCAAAGATCTGCTACTTTTCTCCTTTTTGAGCCTGAAACTAATTTCATGTATCTTTCAGCACTGACTCTTCATAGGCATCCCTGTCTGCCTCAGGCATTTTCTATATTATTTTCTGCCATGTGTTTTTTCTTGATTTTATAATGTTGGTATTCAAAACTATCTCTCATATGCCTTGAAAATATCAATTTCTGCTTTTCTGGTTGCTTTTCTTTCTTCAAATGTGAGAAGGCTCTCATATCTGAACTGTGTTTCTCCTCAATTATTTCCCTTCTCTCCTTTTGTGATTGTAGGAATATACTTACCATGGATTATGATGCATGAATATATATCATTAAGGGATATGACAGTCTTTTAGATGGATGAAGTGTGACTTGAGAGACCCGACAAGTCTTACTGCAAGAAAAAATCAACAAGGTTTTGATTTACTGAGAATGAGGAAGCTTCTGTGGAAAAAATACTGAGGAAAGGTATTAAACACTAGTAGGTGTATTGCTGTGACACTTCTGACACTAGTTTAATCAAAGGCCATGGAGATTTAGCTTCAATCTGTACTTGGACTGAAGCAACTTGGTCTAGTGTGAGGTGTCCCTGCCCACGGCAGGGGGATTGGAACTGGATAATCTTTGAGGTCCCTTCCAACCCTGACAATTCTATGATTATGAACAGATTTTGCAAAAGCAGGCTGAGCCCCAAACAGTCACAGTATATACTCTATTCAGGTTGTAAATGAGCTTATTTTAAAATGTGACTGACGTGTATTGGTATCTCCAGAGAAACCCAAATAAAGAGAAGATAGTTCTAGAGCCTACTCCCTACTGGTTCATCTGAAAATATTTTTTGATTTGAACAGAGGTGTTTTTTTTCAAATCCCTCTGCAGTAGAGTGGATGCATTGTCCCTCAACTAAATTTATCAAAGGGATGTGCAAATCCAAAATAACATGAAGAGAAAACCAGCATTGTTCATAATGAGTTATTTTATAGGGTGTTTCCCACCTTTAACTTCAGTGTTCTGGTAATTTAACACATGAAATAATACCAACTAGTAATTTTGGCTTTGAATGTTGTTATTTTATGTCTTATGAAAAGTTAATTGCATCTTAGACAAAGTCAAAAAGGAAAAAAAAAATATCCCTGAGATATGGAGGAGATTTCTTTATATTACTGCTTTCTATTCATCAGCACCAGTCTGTGCTAGACCAAGCAGAACTGAAAGTGAGAGGGAAAAGAAGTGGACACAGCAGGTGTAACTGAGAGCTCAGACTACAAAAGGGTGCTATCATTTTATAACATGAGCTAGCCTTCCATAGCGACCTGCAAAGAATGTGGCCTTTGAAATTGCTTCACTAGAATTAGTAGCCTTTCAGGAAATATTACTATTGTTCTGAATTCCACTTGAAAATTTAATTTGCCCCCTGTTATTTTCAAGCAAATTCCAGCAGAGCTTTATTCTATGAAATCTGCGTAGGTGCATAAGACACATTGTCTTGATTCAGGAAATTCATGTGCCTTTGTACTCAGAGTGATCAATTTATCACATGTGTGTTTATCAGCTCATGAATAGAAAGTTCCTACAGATACAATTCATGTGTAGGAGTGTCTTCCATACTGAAATCTTACTCATTGTATAATCACACTGCATTATACTATGAAATGTATAATTATCTAGGAAGTGTTGAATTGTTAACTGGTAAGTACTGAAATTCAAACTACTAAGTATTGAAATGTGAAACTCTAGCTTTTGATCTGAAACACATGCATAATATGAATTGTGCAGTACTGAAAATTCATACAGCTTTCGCAAAAACAACATACCAGCAAAGCAGCTGCCTACTGGCCAGACGCTGGACGCTGAATGCTCTCGCTTCTCTGACCAGGTACCTCTGGCCTGAATCCACTTGTGGCTATCTCAAAGGAGTCAGATGTGATACCCATGCTGCTGTGACTGCAGTCACACTGGTAGAGTGCAGGAAGCCAGGGTAGCCAGGCTCCAGTTACAGATGCCATGGCCTTTTACTTTACTCAGATTTTCCCAAAATTGTAGGGGAAAACTTCCAACAGCTAGATTAGTAACCCATTAACAACAATTTCTTAAAAAGTATTGATTTAGCTCACGGATCTAACTTCTTATAATAATAAAGCAAATATGAGGTGTAGGATACAATTTGGAAACCAAATTAATAAACTGCCACATTTCTTCACTGAAGGATGTCAATGGAAATTACGATGATCTGCTTAATTCTGAAACATACTATATTAACACAAAACTGATTTTGGACTGGATTCTGCTGAAATCATTGAAACTGTCAAATTTATCACTGTAGCAACATATAAAGCTGAACAGGTCTTTCTTTTATTCTGCAAGATCACCTTGTTCAAAGTCATTGTATAATAAGATTACCGGATTTGTATTTTTGTGTCACACTACCTTTAGTTTTTGCTATGCAACAAACTTCAAAAGGAGATGTGGAAGTCTCTTTCACCTAGCTATATAACTTTTCAAGTTATGACTAGCTACTGGCAGTGTGTTATTTTATATTGCCATGTCTGAAGAGACTTAACAAAATATGGCAAGACCTGTCAGAAATTGAGGAGCTGAAATACACATTTGGAAAAGAAAAAGGAAAAAAGAAGAAAAGAAAAAAAGAAAAAAAATTAAATAAAAATTAAAAAAAGAAAAAAATTTAAAAAAAAGGAAAAAATATTACTAGTGCTATGCAAAATCTAACAAGTAGCAAATATGTGACCAACAAGTTGACAGCCAATTTAGAAAGGAACATCTACCACTTCCTTCCCTCTCTATACAATTAGTGGGTGAGAGGGGTCTGTCATCAGGGGAAGAAAAATGTGAAACTAAGGGCAAGAAAGTCCACAAGAGCTGCTTACATGGCCTCCACTTTGTTTTGGGGTTTGGTTTTCTTTATTTTCCTTTTTTTCCTCTGGGTAGATAAATTAATAGCTTATGTTATTTTCTTTTTTTACTGTGGAAAACGTTGGTCCAGCGAGACCGGATATTTTATGACTTCTAATCAAGTTCAACAAATTGTTCATTAACAGAAAAAAAAAAGTGGAAAACGCCCTAGAAGTTGAAAGATTTCTGGTTTCCCATTTGAAATGACTTTTAGCTTTGAAATGTATTTCAGATATATTTTTTTTTTTATGTCAAAAAGTAAAATGCCTTAGGAATCAAAATAATTTATTTCAAGTGAAATAAAGCATTTTTTTAACTCAAAATATATTCATTTTTTTCTCTCTGAATGAAAAGCACAAGAATTTAAACTGTTTTGACTGACAATTATTTCCCTTCCATGTTTTCTGAACTGCCAGGCTAAAGTAAAATTAATTATTTCCACTGCAATGTACTAAAATATGCATAAATCTGTCTAGTTTTTTGTTGGATGTCAGTCAGGAAAAGCAGGAGGAAACTCAAACTGAGTCTGTACAGGGAAGAAAAGAGGTTAACCAATAATCTGTTATAGATAATATACATTAATTGGGGGAAGTATAACTTGGAAAAGAGCTTTATCTTAAAAGATCTTTCTATAATTATTGATAGAATAGAATAAGAACATTATAGAATAGAATAGAATAAACCAGGTTGGAAGAGACCTTCAAGATCATCACGTCCAACCTATCACCCAACACCACCTAATCAACTAACCCATGTAACCAAGCACCCTGTCAAGTCTCCTCCTGAACACCTCCAGTGACGGCGACTCAACTCCCCAGGCAGCCCATTCCAATGGGCAATCACTCTCTCTGTGTAAAACTTCCTCCTGACCTCCAGCCTGAACTTCCCCTGGCGCAGCCTGAGACTGTGTCCTCTTGTTCTGGTGCTGGCTGCCTGGGAGAAGAGACCAACCTCTGCCTGTTTACAACCCCCCTTCAGGTAGTTGTAGAGAGTAATGAGGTCACCCCTGAGTCTCCTCCCCTCCAGGCTAAGCAGGCCCAGCTCCCTCAGTCTCTCCTCATAGGGCTTGTGTTCCAAGCCCCTCACTAACTTTGTTGCCCTTCTCTGGACTCGTTCCAGCAAGTCAACATCCTTCCTAAACTGAGGGGCCCAGAACTGGACACAGTACTCGAGGTGTGGCCTAACCAGTGCAGTGTAGAGGGGCAGAATGACCTCCCTGCTCCTGCTGGCCACACTGTTCTTAATGCAGGCCAGGATAACACTGGCCCTCTTGGCTGCCTGGACACACTGCAGCCTCATGTTCAGCCTACCATCAACCAGCACCCCCAGGTCCCTCTCCGCCTGGCTGCTCTCCAGCCACTCTGACCCCAGCCTGTAGCACTGCATGGGGTTGTTGTGGCCAATGTGCAGAACCCGGCACTTGGATGCATTAAATCTCATGCCGTTGGACTCTGCCCATCTGTCCAGCCTGTCGAGGTCTCTTTGCAAAGCCTCTCCACCCTCTAGCAGATCAACTCCTGTTCCCAGCTTGGTGTCATCAGCAAATTTACTGATGATAGACTCAATGCCCTCATCCAGATTATCAACAAAGATGTTAAAGGGGATGGGGCCCAGCACTGATCCCTGGGGGACTCCACTACTGACTGGCCGCCAGCCGGATGTGACACCATTCACCACCACTCTCTGGGTTCGGCCATCCAGCCAGTTCCTAACCCAGCTCAGAGTGCTGCTGTCCAAGCCATGGGCTGACAGCTTGGCCAGCAGTTTGCTATGGGGGACGGTGTCAAAGGCCTTGCTGAGGTCCAGGTAAACTACATCCACAGGCCTCCCCACATCCACCAGGCGGGTCACCTGATCATAGAAGGAGATCAGGTTGGTCAGGCAGGACCTGCCCTTCCTAAATCCATGTTGGCTGAGCCTGATCCCTTGGCCATCCTCTAAGTGCTGTGTTATTGCACTCAGGATGACCTGTTCCATGATCTTGCCTGGCACTGAGGTCAGTGTTCCAGGTTGGAAGTGATCTTCAAGATAATCGTGTCCAACACCACCTAATCAACTAAACCATGGCACCAAGCACCCAATCAAGTCTCCTCCTGAACACCTCCAGTGATGGCGACTCCACCACCTCCCCAGGAAGTCCATTCCAATGGCAAATCACTCTCCCTGTGTAGAACTTCTTCCTAACATCCAGCCTAAACCTCCCCTGGTGCAGCCTGAGACTGTGTCCTCTTGTTCTGGTGTTGGCTGCATGGCAGAAGAGGCCAACCTCTGCCTGTCTACAACCTCCCTTCAGGTAGTTGTAGAGAGCGATAAGGTCACCCCTCAGTCTCCTCCAGACTAAGCAGCCCCAGCTCCCTCAGTCTCTCCTCATAGGGCTTGTGTTCCAAGCCCCTCACCAACTTTGTTGCCCTTCTCTGGACACACTCCAGCAAGTCAACATCCTTCCTAAACTGAGGGCCCCAGGACTGGACACAGTACTCGAGGTGTGGCCTAACCAGTGCAGTGTACAGGGGCAGAATGACCTCCCTGCTCCTGCTGGCCACACTGTTCTTGATGCAGGCCAGGATGCCTTTGGCCCTCCTGACTGCCTGGGCACACTGCAGGCTCATGTTCATCCTACCATCAACCAGTACCCCCAGGTCCCTCTCCGCCTGGCTGCTCTCCAGCCACTCTGACCCCAGCCTGTAGCACTGCATGGGGTTGTTGTGGCCAATGTGCAGAACCCGGCACTTGGATGTGTTCAATCTCATGCCGTTGGACTCTGCCCATCTGTCCAGCCTGTCGAGGTCTCTTTGCAAAGCCTCTCTACCCACCAGCAGATGAACTCCTGCCCCTAGCTTGGTGTTGTCAGCAAATTTACTGATGATCGACTCAATGCCCTCATCCAGATCATCAATAAAGATGTTAAAGAGCACAGGTCCCAGCGCTGATCCTTGGGGCACACCACTAGTGACTGGTTGCCACCTGGATGTGGCACCATTCACCACCACTCTCTGCGCTCGGCCATCCAGCCAGTTCCTAACCCATTGCAGTGTGCTCCCATCCAAGCCATGGGCTGACAGCTTGGCCAGCAGTTTGCTATGGAGGACGGTGTCAAAGGCCTTGCTGAGGTCCAGGTAGACCACATCCACAGGCCTCCCCACATCCACCAGGTGGGTCACCTGATCATAGAAGGAGATCAGGTTGGTCAGGCAAGACCTGCCCTTCCTAAATCCATGCTGGCTGGGCCTGATCCCTTGGCCATCCTCTAAGTGCTGTGTGATTGCACTCAGGATGACCTGTCCCATATCGTTCCACCTTCCTGCCTGGCACTGAAGTCAGGCTGACAGGCCGGTAATTCCCTGGCTCATCCAACCGGCCCTTCTTATGGATGGGCACCATAGCAATGCTAAAACTATAGAAATGTTCTATATTTTGATCAGAATTTAAACGAAATCACAATATGCCAAAAAGTAGAATAGAATAGAATAGAATAGAATAGAATAGAATAGAATAGAATAGAATAGAATAGAATAGAATAGACCAGGTTGGAAGAGACCTTCAAGATCATCTTGTCCAACCTACCACCCAACACCACCCAACCAACTAAACCATGCAACCAAGCACCCTGTCAAGTCTCCTCCTGAATACCTCCAGCGGTGGCGACTCCACCACCTCCCCAGGCAGTCCATTCCAATGGGCAATCACTCTCTCCGTGTAAAACTTCCTCCTGACCTCCATCCTGACCCTCCCCTGGTGCAGCCTGAGACTGTGTCCTCTTGTTCTGGTACTGGCTGCCTGGGAGAAGAGACCAACCTCTGCCTGTCTACAACCCCTCTTCAGGTAGTTGTAGAGAGCAATAAAGTCACCCCTGAGTCTCCTCTTCTCCAGGCTAAGCAACCCCAGCTCTCTCAGCCTCTCCTCATAGGGCTTGTGTTTTATCATATATATGTGTGTGTGTATATATATATATATATATGTATATATATATACACATGTTTTAATTACACTTGAGTCTCAGCTTTTGCAGTACAGTTTTACTTCAGCACAAGCAAGGGGCAAACTTCCAGACACCTGGGAAGCCATGTCTAGCCCTGCTCCCTTTCTCTTCTGTAATGAGGTCATTACTCACTCATCACTCCAATAATACTGCTATAGCTGCAATAAAGCTTACAGTTATTGGAGTAGATGAAACCCAAAAGGTAGTTTTAAATAGCTTAAATTATCTTATCTTTTTTCTCCCCTGGATATAGAAGTTATTTTAGCAATGGTTGAATCTCCTGCCTAAAGTGACTTGCTTTAACTTGGCAAAACCATGACTAGTGGAACCACCTTTTTCTAGGTGCTGACATTTGTGTTCCTGATTAATTTTCATTCTGATGTATGAAACAGAATGTCTGCTGTGCACAGGTACAGCCTATCTGTAATAACTTTGGTGATAAATGGTTCATGTAACAGCTGAGACTTAGGATCTACTTACTACTGACTTTGTGATCCTTGCTAACCTTAGAATATCTTCCTTGCGCAGAATGCACGACAGAAATTTCCTAGACTCTGTTAGATCCAGAATAGACATTAGAGTAGCAGTGTCAGAGCAGAGCCATTTTAAAAAAGATAAGCTATGCTTATCTTGGCCACAGCAACCCTATGCAGTGCTACAGGCTGGGGACAGAGTGGCTGGAGAGCAGCCAGGCAGAAAGGGACCTGGGGATACTGGTTGACAGTTGGCTGAACATGAGCCAGCAGTGTGCCCAGGTGGCCAAGAAGGCCAATGGCATCCTGACCTGCATCAGAAATAGTGTGGCCAGCAGGAGCAGGGAAGTCATTCTGCCCCTGTACACTGCATTGGTTAGGCCGCACCTTGAGTCCTGTGTCCAGCTCTGGGCCCTTCAATTTAAGAAGGACATTGAGACTCTTGAACGTGTCCAGAGAAGGGCAACAAAGCTGGTGAGAGGCCTCGAGCACAAGCCCTACAAGGAGAGGCTGAGGGAGGTGGGATTGTTTAGTCTGGAGAAGAGGAGGCTCGGGGGAGACCATATTGCTGTCTACAACTACCTGAAAGGAGGTTGTAGCCAGGTGGGAGTTGGTCTCTTCTCCCAGGCAATCAGCACCTGAACAAAGAGGACACAGTCTCAAACTGCACCAGGGGAAGTTTAGGCTCGAGGTGAGAAGGAAGCTCTTCACAGAGAGAGTTGTAAGCCATTGGAATGGGCTGCCCAGGGAGGTGGTGGAGTCACCGTCCCTGGAGGTGCTCAAGAGGGGATTGGACGTGGCACTTGGTGCCATGGTTTAGTAGTCATGATGTCTTGGGTGACAGGTTGGACTTGATGATCTTTGAGGTCTTTTCCAACCTTATTGATTCTATGATTCTATGATTCTCAGAGGCAGAGAAACATGCAGCTCTAATGCAACTGATGTTGCTTCTGAAAAGGCAGGGCTGTACAGTACTTGTTTATCAGATGCTGTCAGTGCTAGTTTAGATGTCTCTGGACGTTGCTCCAATGCCTTTTTGCATATCTTGTATAAGATATGATTTCAGTTCTTGTGCCTGGGCTTCCTGTAGGCTTTGCTTCTGATCTTTTTCCTGTGTACTGTCTACTGCAGAGACACAGCAGTTAATGACAACCCAGAATGCTTCGTGATGAACATACAAGCTCCTTCTCAATAGCAGTTGAGCTGCATCAGTACTGCTCCTTGTTCAAGCTACTTAGGTCTCTCTGCAATGTATTTTAGCTCAACTGTAGTGCAAGTGTGATGCGACAAGGCTGCTTCCAGTCAGCCTTAGGCAAAACAACCTTGAAACATTTTGCTAGTACACAGAGTCCAGTCCTCATGTACATCCCTTGATTACCCAGCATGGACACAGCCATGGAATTCAAGTTGGTGCCGTGTTGCTGTACTGGTGCAACAATATCACACATCTAATTCATTAGACAAATTTGCAGTGGCCATTTTCTCAGGTTATCTGAGCACAGGGCAGCTTCACTGGAGCTATTGAACTTCTTCAACAAGCCTGTCAATTGCCCGGAATTCCTAGACTAAGGCCAAAAAAGCAGCAGGACAGTAGATGATGTATAAAGATTTGCTGCCAAATATGGTGGAGTTGGCACCTGCGACTTTGGCTCAGTACTGCAGTTCCCACTGTGAAGATCAGTGATTATTGCTTTAATAAGCAGTTCTTAAGTGAGGTACCTGATATCTGTTGTTGCAAGAGATTGAGTGCCAAAGGCACAGAAGATGGGGAAGTTATAAAAAAAAACCCTAATCCTCAGGGCTCACCATTCAACTTACCTTGGGTTTTATTATTCTTGAAAAAAATTCTTTAAGTTATTTCACCAAGAAAAGAGTACACACAAAGAGATTTCTCAGTGGGTTGCTTATTAGTTGAGATTTCACACGTTGCCAAGAGTGCCCAGAATTCTGAGTCCCATTTTACAAGAATCAAAACTGCAGATTCTAGTCCAAAACTTGATACTAACCTGTTTGCAACAGCACAACACTATTCTCCAAAGGAAGACATTACCGTCAGGTTGGTTCATAACTCTCTGATTCCAGCAGGACGTCTTATTCAAAAACCTTTGTTAAAGCCTGTATCTCTCGGAACATCAGCAGTGTAGCATTTATGTAAACATACTATAGGTAGGTCAATTCTGTCAAGTGTGTGTGTAATAGTCTCAAAGTTACACTGACATTAAAAGAAGGAAAGGGAAGACAATGTGATGTTCAGTAGCAGGTTAGTTGCTGTTTTACCTTTAGAATAGAAACATTAACTGTATAGACAGACTTGGCAATAATTAATCCAGATATAAAGAAATCTTTGAATAAATGTACATTAGTGAGCTACTTTATGTATGACTCACAGGGTCATAAATGGTTGCATATTTTTCAGTTAATGTAGGTACAATTAGAACATCAAGTTGGGAGAAAAGGTGAAAAGGTCAGTGTCATAAAAAGCCCTGCCCTTAAAACCAGAAGCTGGATCTCTTAAGATTACCCCAAATAATGTCTCTTTCTGGAGCACAGGGCATATTTTGTAGTCAAATAAAATCTCAGAACAAAGTGACTTATGGCATATCTAACTATCATTCCCAGGTCCTATGCAAAAGTTGCCAAAGAATGTTTCCATTACTAAATAGGGAACAGAAGTTTAGAGGTACGTTTGTCTCAGGCTTACCAGCAGATGGAGTTGGAAACAGGGTCTTGATATGCACAATTATTAACATGAATAAGGTTATTTTCTGGAATAGCAGCACATAGCTGGTGTAATAGTGACAACTCAATTTACAATAGAACAAGTGTGCAAGATATAAGCAGCAAGAGATTTTTATTCAAATGCAAGTGAGAAAGCACATTTGAGATGCTTGGAATCTCTGCTGTGATGTCAAATGCACTTTGGAAAAGGTAAGAAAAAGGATAAATATGGCTTTTTCCATTCAGAAGAAACTGACTGCATCATGAAAGTGATGTGTAAAGCTTTAAACTACTTCCAGAGAAATTAAACTTATGACCAAAAAGCACTGTGCCAAAGAACACATTGCTACAGGTCCTCTGTACATACAACTAATTATTATAGCAAGTTTCTCTCTGACTTATCTACATTAATAAATCAAATTACAAAGATGTTACTTGGACAGTTTGGGACTGGAAACTTAAAGAAGTTATCTAATTAAATCAAGAAGAAGATATGAAAAAAAAACACTTCCATTTCCTCTTCTCCCCTTTAATTTGGTGATGCTTCAGATGTAGGTATTGATGTTTCTCACCTAAAATGATAATGGAACAAAGAGTCTAATTGCTTCCACTTTCATGAAACTTATGAAACAAGACTCGCCCTCTGACTATTGCATGTTGGTATGAGGACATTCCATGAGTCTTTACATTGGAAGAATCTGTTCTGATTGCAGACCACAAACCCCTTGTTAAAATTCTTGGAGCAGAAAATGATTGCCTGGCTGATACATTACAGAAGTGGACATTAAGGCAAACTTCTTATCATTATGATATCATAGCTAAGTTATCTGGAAAACAAAGTAAAGCTGCACTTTTCCTGTTGATTATTAGAGATTAAAAGGTTCAAACAAAGAATCCTTCCACTTACTCCTCCTGTCTCCCTCCCCTTTTGGGGAAGTGAGACCATATACCTTGGAATGTACCACTGCAGAAATGGAACAAGTCTCTCAGCATGATTTCCTGATGTCCTGAAGCTTGTGTAGGCTTTAAAACCTGGGCAAAGTAGGTGAGAAGCATTGGCATCTGGAGTGGCACGTTACACTCACTCTGTACAGGTGCAAATAGCTGCAAGGTGTTGGGCAGTGAAGGAGCAAGAACATGTAATTCAGATAGATTTGGGAATTTGCATACAAATAAGTTAAGCCATCCTGTTCACCAGCAGCCCCCAGATGAATTCTGTCAGAGTCACTGCATCACTGAATAGGTCCAGATGTTCCGGTAAATAGAGAAGTCAGTTAATTCTCAGTGGACCAACTGGGTACCAATTTTGATGTCAAGGTGATTAGAACTGTTTGTATTAAGGTGAGAAAGTCTTTCCTTTGAATACTGAGAGGCTTGACCAAACCTGAAAGGATACCTGTGTGATGACCTAAAACTTTTGCTTACTGTCCTCTTCCCAAATGATTTACCAGACCTCAGGGAAGATACCTAGGACCATGCTGTCCCTAAGTGGAAGAGTGAACTCCAGTAACCTTTAGTTTCATAGTTTCATAGTTTCATTCAGGGTTGGAAGGGATCACAAGGATCATCTAGTTCCAACCCCCCTGCCATGGCCAGGGACACCCCACACTAGATCAGCCTGGACACAGCCTCATCCAGCCTGCTCTTAAACACCCCCAGCAACGGGGCCTCGACCACCTCCCTGGACAATACATTCCAGGGTCTCACCACTCTCATGGGGAAGAACCTCCTCCTCACATCTAGCCTGAATCTCCCCACCTCCAGCTTCATTCCATTCCCCTAGTCCTATCACTACCTGAGATCCTGACAAGTCCTTCCCCAGCCTTCCTGTAGGCCCCCTTCAGATACTGGAAGGCCACAATGAGGTCACCTCGGAGCCTTCTCTTCTGCAGACTGAACAGCCCCAACTCCTTCAGTCTGTCCTCATAGGAGAGGTGCTCCAGCCCTCTGATCATCCTTGTGGCCCTTCTCTGGACACACTCCAGCACCTCCACATCCCTCTTGTAATAGGGGCTCCAGAACTGGACACAGTACTCCAGGTGGGGTCTCACCAGGGCTGAGTAGAGGGGGAGGATCACCTCCCTCGACCTGCTAGCCACACTTCTCCTGATGCAGCCCAGGATCTGATTGGCCCTGCGGGCTGCAAGTGCACATTGAGAGCTCCTGTTGAGCTTTTTGTCCACCAGCACCCCCAAGTCTCTCTCCTCAGGACTCCTTTCCAGCCAGTCACTGCCCAGCCTGGATTTGTGCCTGGGATTGCCTCCACCCAGATGCAGGACCCTGCACTTGCTCTTCTTGAACTTCATGAGGTTGGCTTGTGCCCACCTCTCCAGCCTGTCAAGGTCCCTCTGGATGGCCTCCCTTCCCTCCAGCGTGTCTGCTGCACCACACAGCTTGCTGTCATCAGCAAACTTGCTGAGGGTGCACTCAATGCCACTGTCCATGTCACCCACAAAGATGTTGAATAAGACAGGTCCCAGGACTGATTCCTGAGGGACTCCGCTTGTCCCTGGCCTCCACTGGGACATGGACCCATTGACAGCCACTCTTTGGATGCGGCCATCAAGCCAGTTCCTTATCCATCTAGTGGTCCACCCATCAAACCCATGTGTCACCAATTTGGAGACCAGGATGTGGTGCAGGACAGTGTCGAAGGCTTTGCTCAGGTCCAGGTAAATGACATCAGTTGCTCACCCCTCATCTATTAATTTTGTCACCTGCTCATAGAAGGCAACCAGGTTGGTCAGGCAGGATTTGCCCTTGGCAAAGCCATGCTGACTGCTCCCAATCACCTCTTCACTATTCTTTTGAGCGAGTAGTGCCTCCAGGAGGATCTGCTCCATGATCTTTCCAGGCACAGAGGTGAGACTGACTGGCCTGTAGTTCCCTGGTTCCTCCTTCTTACCCTTTTTGAAGATGGGGGCAATGTTTCCCCTTTTCCAGTCCGTGGGGACTTCACCAGATTGCCATGACTTTTGAAATATAATAGAGAGGGGTTTAGCAACCTCATCTGCCAGTTCTCTCAGTACCCGTGGGTGTATCCCGTCGGGTCCCATGGACTTGAACACTTTCAGGTTCTTCAGGTGATCACGAACCTGATCTGCACTTACAATGGGCAGTTCTTCCTCCCTGTCCCTGGCTTTGTCTTCCATAACATCAGGAGTGTGGCTAGAGGCCCTTGCAGTGAAGACTGAGGTAAAGAAGTTATTAAGTACCTCAGCCTTTTCCTCACCACTTGTGACCATGTCACCAGTTTCCTTTCTGAGGGGGTCCACACCTTCCCTAGTCTTCTTCTTCCCATTAATATACCTGTAGAAGTTCTTAGTGTTCCCTCTAATCTCCCTGGCTAGATTCAATTCAAACTCTGCTTTGGCTTTCCTAACCAGGACTCTTGCTGCTCGGGCAGCTTCCTTATATTCCCCCTGTTCTACCTGTCCTTCTCTCCACTTCCTGTAGAGTTTCCTTTTAAGTACTAGTGTGTCCAGTAGCTCCTTGCCCATCCAGGCAGGCCTCCTAGCATTCTTACCTGCTTTTCTCTTTGTTGGTATACAGAGCTCCTGGACACTACATGCCTTTTTGTTTTCACTTCCATTCTAACTCTGCTCTAGTATTCCCCCTTAAAGATAAAGATTAAAAGATCAATTTGCCCTTTGTGATTGGACATACATGTACATACCTTAAGCAGCACCAGCACACTGGCATATGTAACAGCATTCAATAAGCTACTCTGAATTTATTGGAGTATTCCCTGGCATAGCTATAGCCTAGAACAACAACCCCTCTCCTAAATTTCTAGGCAAAGTCTGGAAGTTAGCAAGAAATATTCTAAGCAGACCATTTGCATCTGAAGATCCAGTTCATTAGGAGGACATGACCAGTCTGTGCCAGCCTCTGTTACATTTAGCAGCTGAGGTGTAACTCAGAACTCACCTACAAGACAGGAACTCAGGACAAATGCTGCAGACCAAAACCTTTATTGAAAGAGATAGAAAGGAAGAAGTCCTTTGCTTTTACTCAATTGCTCAGTGGCAGAAGGTCTAAATCAAGGCAGGTCCCCATCATTGAATTGCTCAGCAACATATGTTTTTGAAGTCACTCCTCTGGGCAGGAGAATGGATTCATACCCACATACATCTTCCACACTGCAGTGTCCTGATCTGCTGCAAGAAGGAAAGCACCATAAACATGTTCTTGTTCAAGACAAAAATAAGCCCTTCTAATTTATAGGAAAAAAAAAAAATAAAAGAGAGAGAGGGTGTTATTTGAATAAAAACAACCAAACTGCAGATTCTGGAGGATCATCACTTGTCAAGCACAGACGGCTCAGAGTACTGTATATAGAGATTTTCACTCAGTATCTCTCTGCAGGATGCTCAGACATCTTCTCAAGGCTATGGAGCCCACTCAAGAGCCCAGGCTTCAGGTGTATTAAGTGTATTAGAACAGAGATGTTCTTCTGCAGCTCTTAGGCCATAGCTTATCTGAAATCCCATTTTTTCTGCAGATACTTTTTATAAGCTCACTTGGATACATTGCAGCTCCACATATTTCCCTAATACACCCTTTAAAAAATGACAGTCCTGTTTCTTTTCTCATATATGTGCATGTTAATCTGGTGCAACTCCACTGAAACCAGTGAAGCAGGAGCATACATAAAGAATAGGAAAAATCAAGCTATGCATTTCTTGCTTATGATTCTCATATGTGACAAATGATTCTGGGGCCCTATTTTGGGAGTATCTAACTTGAAACAGCTTTTTAAACCAGAGTTTTTAATACTGTCTAGAGATCAGTCTTTTGTAGGACACCTAAAATGAAGTTTCCATTATTGCAAGTCACTCTTAAATATCTTGGCCATTTTTTCAAAGGCCGTGTCTGTCTGTGTCTCTAACAGATGCAAAAGCAATGACCACTCAAATAGTTTGGTGTTTACAGGTTCATCAATCAAAAAGAGACACTTTGATCACCTGACATAATTCAAGCAACATACTTGATATCTGATACCTGACCGAGATCATACAGATCTAATAAACTTTTGGCTTCTGCAAATTTCTTTTAAAAAATATAAAAGAGGATCAGTTATAGAGAAGTTGATTAATATGCACTCTGCTCAAACAGTCTCAAACATCTGTGTATTAAATTCATTTATTAAATTATACCAATCTGTATTTTAATGAGTAAAAGATACTTATTCTGCCATCCATCAAAATAAACTCAGGAAATACTTAACATTATAATCATTTTTCTTGTTTGAACATGAGTTATGAAATATGAATCCCACACTAAGAATGCTGTACTTGCCATTATGATCAAATATGTTTTTACAGGTGCACCAAATATTCTGTTTTCATTTCATTCTCAAACTGCTGAAAATATAAACCATGTTTTATATTTCTTAGGTAGGTAATATTGCCTTTCTCCCCCCACATGGCACCCATTATTAGTGAGTTATTACCAGGCCTTTTTTCAAACACACACTGCATATTCTAAAGTTGCTTAGTAATGAAAATACAGATTTATGTAACATCTAGTATCAAGTAACATTTAGGGCACGCTTTGGTATTGAAAGGCTTGGGGCACCAGTGTATGTTAATATTGCCAGATAAGGTGTATACAATCTGTTGGGTCAAGTTCAGACTTTTACCACTTTGCCTTTTTTTGGCTCGTGGAAAGTTAACTTTTAGGTACAACAAGATTTAATAATATATGCATGCATTGAAATTTTGTTTGTCATTGTTCTGATAACTGGGAGTTTTGTTTCTGTTTTCTTGGTAATTTTTTATTAAAATAAAAGAAAAAGGACAAAAAAACCTGTCAGGCAGACAGGATGCCCAGCTGGGACAGCAGGTGAGTTAACCTGTAGACTACTTCCCAGTGTCAGTTTGACACCATATCAAACACTAAGTACAGTCATTAAAAAAAAATAAATCCTTCCTCTTATTTGTACAGACTGAATGGCCAGTTAAAAACAAAGCTTAGCCACTGGAAACCATATTCTTAGAGAAATCAATATTTGAGAGAGTGCAGAAAAGAAAAGGAAGCTGTGACTGCAGCTGGTATTGAATCCACATGGTGACTTCACTGGAGCTCAAGTCCAATACAGAATTTTGGCCTTGTTGTTGTAGTAAACAGGTAAAGTGAGGAAGTGAGACAAGAATATCACTTTTGATAAAGAAGTGGAAACTTCTCCAGTGATTTAAATGGAAGTAGGTTCAAACCATGGAAGAATATGGCATCAGCAGAGTCAGTACACTAGCAAAAAAGCAGCCATTTCCTGGAAAGCAAATGTTTCCACGTATTAATAAAATGTTATATATATATATATATGCATATATATATAAATATATGTATTATTATAATGTTTTAATATGTGTGTATATTTGTAGATATATATATATAAAACCAAATCTATAGATGAGGAAATGCTTTGGCATTTTATTGGCGAAGTGTGAAACCCCTTCAGTGAAGACATCACTTCGTAAAGATGCAACCAGTCTAAGTTACCACCATGAGCCACAATTACAGCTGAGGCAATGTCAATCCTTCTTGTGGGTATGTGAAAAACAGCTGATATGAAAAAAAAACCAAAACAAAACAAAAAAACAAACAAAAAACCCCCCACAAAACCAAAAAAACAGGAAAATGGTAGAGAGGAAAGTTTGCAAAGAGAAATTGTTTGGTGAGGGTCAGAGTCGATAATGTCCAAATGTGGCTCTTGGAATGGGAATATTTAACACTTCTAACTGAAAGACAGCATTTAGAAAACTAATTTATTTATAACAATTCCTGTCTAGTTTGTCCATATCATACAGAATCACAGAATTAACCATGTTGGAAAGGACCTTTGAGATCATCAAGTCCAACCTATCACCCAACACCATCTAATCAACAAAACCATGGCACCAAGTACCTCATCCAGTCTCTTTTTAAACACTTCCAGTGATGGTGACTCCACCACCACCCTGGGCAACACATTCCAATGGCCAATCACTCTTTCTTTGAAGAATTTAATTCTAACATCCAGCCTAAACCTCCCTAGCACAGCTTGAGACTGTGTCCTCTCATTCTGTCACAGGCTGCCTGGGAGAAGAGACCAACCTCCACTTGGCTACAACTTCCTTTCAGGTAGTTGTAGATGGCAATAAAGTCTACCATGAGCTTCCTCCTCTCCAGACTAAAAGACCTCCAGCTCCTTCAGCCACTCCTCATAGGGCTTGTGCTTGAGGCCTCTCACCAGCCTCGTTGCCCTTCTCTGGACACGTTTGAGTATCTCAATGTCCTTCTTAAATTGAGGAGGCCAGAAGTGGACACAGGACTCAAGGTGTGGCCTAACCAGTGCTGAGCACAGGGACAGAATGACCTCCCTGCTCCTGCTGGCCACACTATTTCTGATGCAGGCCAGGATGCCATTGGCCTTCTTGGCCACCAGGGATGCTGCTGGCTCACGTTCAGCCAACTGTCAACCAGTATCCCCAGGTCCCTTTCTGCCTGGCTGCTCTCTAGCCACTCTGTCCCCAGACTGTAGCACTGCATGGGGTTGTTGTGGCCAATGTGTAGAACCTGGCACTTGGATGTGTTCAATCTCATGCCGTTGGACTCTGCCCATCTGTCCAGACTGTTCTAAGTAAATTCGTGTTGAAAAATGCATGTGTTTTTTATCCTGTGCCAACAGTATGTGTAGATCTAGAACGTGGAGAAAAGCTACTGGTCTGAGCTCTCAAAATATACAAAGGGCTTGAACAATAGCCATCATATTCATAACTACTATTTGCTTTGAACTGACAGAAGAGCATAGCCACCACTTGAGCTCTGAGAAACATTTGGAAATCTATCAAGATCCTATCATACATCTACTTAAAAAGGGAGTAGACAAATCCCTCCAGCTTGCAAAGTCTACATCCTTAATTGACTTTTCTGTACTACACAGAATAAAATATGAACATATGTACATAAAAAAAACCCAAAGAACAGTTGATTTAACCAGAGAAAGTATTTTCCCCAACAGTTGTGTACTTCTTGACTTCATTATTTGAAAAGCACTTTCTGAATTGCATTCTTTTTTACAAACAGAGAAGGGCTGGTGGGAGATATGGTGGTTCGAGGCTGTCTGGGGTTCAACAACCATGAAATAATTGAGTTTTCAATATGCATTCAAGCTAAGAGGGGCAGCAACAAAACCTCCACTCTGGAATTCCGGAGGGTGGAATTCAGGTTACTTAAGAAACTAACCCGGAAGGTACCTTGGGAAATGGCCCTTAAAAACAAAGGGGTCCAGGAGGTCTGGGCCTGCTCCAAGGAAGAAATCTTGAAGGCACAGGAACAGGCTGTGTCAATGTGCCAGAAGATGAGCCTCTGGGGTAGACAGCCAGCCTGGATGGGCAATGAGCTTCTAAATGAATGAAGGGGAAAAAACAGGTTGTATCATCTTTGGAAGAAAGGAGAAGTAATCCATGAAATGTTTAAAGATGTTGCTTGGTCATGTGGGAAAAAAATTAGAGAAGCAAAATCCCATTTAGAGCTTGGACTAGCCTCTGCTGTGAAGGACAAAAAATGCTTTTATAAATATATTAATGGCAAAAGGAGGGGCAAGGACAACCTCCACTTCTTAGTGGACATGGAGGGGAATATTGTAACTGAAGGATAAGAAAAAGGCAGAGGTACTTAAAACCTTCTTTGTCTCAATTTTTAATAGTGAGATAGGTTGTCTTCCTGACAACTGGCCTCCTGAGCTGGCAGATGGAGTCAGGGAGCAGTATAGCAGTATAGTTTCCCTGTGATCCAGGAGGAAGTAGCTAGAGACCTGCTCAGTCACTTGGATCCCCACAAGTCTATGGAACTGGATGGGATCCATCCTAGGGTAATGAGAGAGCTGACTAATAATAATAATAATAATAATAATAATAAGAAGAAGAAGAAGAAGAAGAAGAATTTTTAAAAAGTAAAAATTAAAAAAAAAAACAACCACCAGGTTGGAAGAGGCCTTCAAGATCATCGCATCCAATCCATCAACCAATCCAACCCACCTAAACAGCTAACCCAGGGTACCAAGCACCCCATCAAGTCTCCTCCTGACGACGACTCCACCACCTGCCCAGGCAGCCCATTCCAATGGGCAATCACTCTCTCTGTGTAGAACTTCTTCCTAACATCCAACCTGAACCTCCCCTGGTGCAGCCTGAGACTGTGTCCTCTTGTTCTGGTACTGGCTGCCTGGGAGAAGAGACCATCATCCGCCTGTCTACAACCTCCCTTCAGGTAGTTGTAGACAGCAATAAGGTCACCCCTGAGCCTCCTCTTCTCCAGGCTAAGCAGCCCCAGCTCCCTCAGTTTCTCCTCATAGGGCTCGTGTTCCAAACCCCTCACCAACTTTGTTGTCCTTCTCTGGACTCCTTCCAGCAAGTCAACATCCTTCCTAAGCTGAGGGACCCAGAACTGGACACAGTACTTGAGGTGTGGCCTAACCAGTGCAGTGTACAGGGGCAGAATGACCTCCCTGCTCCTGCTGGCCACACTGTTCTTGATGCAGGCTAGGATGCTATTGGCCCTCCTGGCTGCCTGGGCACACTGCAGGCTCATGTTCAGAGTCACAGTGCACCTGGAGGATGGCCAAGGGATCAGGTCCAGCCAGCATGGATTTAAGAAGGGCAGGTCCTGCCTGACTGACCTCATGTCCTTCTATGATCAGATGACCGCCTGGTGGATGTGGGGAGGCCTGTGGTCGTAGTCTATCTGGACTTCAGCAAGTCCTTTGACACTGTCCCCCGCCACAAACTCCTGGCCAAGCTGTCAACCCATGGCTTGGACAGCAGCACTCTGCACTGGGTTAGGAACTGACTGGACAGCCGAGCCCAGAGAGTGGTGGCGAATGGTGCCACATCCAGGTGGCAGCCAGTCACCAGTGGTATCCCAAAGGGATCAATGCTGGACCCCATCCTGTTTAATATCTTTATTGATGATCTGGATGAGGGCATTGAGTCAGTCATGAGTAAATTTGCAGATGATACCAAGCTGGGGGCAGGTGTTGATAGGCCTCTCTTGAGGGTAGGGGAGCTCTGCAGAGGGACCTTGACAGGCTGGACAGCTGGGCAGAGTCAAAGGGCATGAGATTTAACACATCCAAGTGCCAGGTTCTACACATTGGCCACAACAACCCCATGCAGTGCTACAGTCTGGGGACAGAGTGGCTAGAGAGCAGTCAGGCAGAAAGGGACCTGGGGATACTGGTTGACAGTTGGCTGAACGTGAGCCAGCAGCATCCCTGGTGGCCAAGAAGGCCAATGGCATCCTGGCCTGCATCAGAAATAGTGTGGCCAGCAGGAGCAGGGAGGTCATTCTGTCCCTGTGCTCAGCACTGGTTAGGCCACACCTTGAGTCCTGTGTCCACTTCAGGGCCCCTCAGTTTAGGAAAGATGTTGAATTGCTGGAAGATGTACAGAGAAGGGCAACAAAGCTGGTGAGGGGTTTGGAGCACAAGCCCTATGAGGAGTGGCTGAAGGAGCTGGAGTTGTTTAGCCTGGAGAGGCGGAAGCTCAGGGGAGACCTTACTGCCATCTACAACTACCTGAAAGGAAGTTGTAGCCAAGTGGAGGTTGGTCTCTTCTCCCAGGCAGCCTGTGACAGAATGAGAGGACACAGTCTCAAGCTGTGCCAGGGAGGTTTAGGCTGGATGTTAGAATTAAATTCTTCAAAGAAAGAGTGATTGGCCATTGGAATGTGTTGCCCAGGGTGGTGGTGGAGTCACCATCACTGGAAGTGTTTAAAAAGAGACTGGATGAGGTACTTGGTGCCATGGTTTTGTTGATTAGATGGTGTTGGGTGATAGGTTGGACTTGAAGGTCTTTTCCAACATGGGCAATTCTATATTCTGTATTCTTTGTTCTATGGGCAGGTTGGAAATACTTGAAATGTTACATTGATTGATAGTTGGAATGATCAACATATATTCATGATTAAAGACAAATAAATTATTCATGGATTTTTTCTGTTTTACCATTTCTAATCAATACATCAAAAGGAAAAACTGACACTTGAGTCAGTGAAATTATTTCTTCATTTTAACTACTTTGTCCCAATTGATTTTCAGAGGAATCCCCATCCATTTGGAAATCCAACCCTGTCAGCCAGAAACAGGGCTTAAGCTGTCATAACTCTTATAAACTCCCCAACAATAAACATATATAAAAAGAAATATGCATTGAGTATCATCCCAAAAACTATAGCTTTGGCATGCATCAGAGATAGTAAGTTACATCCTAAACAAATTTGTGTCAGAAATATTGAGGATGTATGAAGTCACTGATTCTTTTGAGGAATGTCCTTCACTGCAGATCTCTCAGTGTTCAACTTTAGTTTTGTTCATCCTTTTCAGACTTCCAACATATATGAAAATTTAGTAATAATTTTATGACAAAGCAAGGACCTCAGATGCTTCTATGAAGTTGTGATGTTTGGAATAATTTGGTAAATCCTATTTCTCCTCCTCCTTCTATGTTATCATAAACCAACATAACATTTCAGGCTAAATTAATAAAAGAGTCAGTGAATTAGTCTTGGACTCTTTCATACTCAAAATTGGAAGTTAATTTCTCTGCCAGTACTAGAATCATAGAATCAGTCAGGGTTGGAAGGGACCACAAGGATCATTTAGTTCCGACACCTCACACTAGATCAGGCTGGACAGAGCCTCATCCAGCCTGGTCTTAAACACCTCCAGGGATGGGGCCTCAATCACCTCCCTGGACAACCCATTCCAGGGCTTCACCACTCTCACGGTGAAGAACTTCTTCCTCATGTCCAGTCTGAATCTCCCTACCTCCAGCTTCATTCCATTCGCCCTAGTCCTATCACTACTTGATATCCTAGAGATATCAGAGAGAGAATGCTCAACCTTCTGCCAGCACAAAAAAACTCAAACAGAGGAAAGTTACACTTCCAAGTTTGGATTGCTATCCTGTTCATATAAAAAGAGGTTTCTTTCTCTTGTCCATGAGGATGCCAGATAAACATAGAAGTTTTTTTCATGGGAAGAAGTTTTTAATTTAATCAATTTTTAAGACAATAAAATAAGAGGGGGAAATAACTGTGTGTTTATTTGTACTCCACAGTAGTAATAACTGAAACTTCTACAGGCAGAGCAATCCAACAAGAAATTTGTAAGCCCATTTTCCTTTGCCTCTTATAGGCTATCATGAGTATCTGTGAGGCATTCTCTATTTTGGTGCTAGTGGTCATAAAGCAAACATAAGTCTTGAGTAGAGAGAAAACACAAGCTAAGATTCTTAAGTCTACCATGAAACTATTACATCCTATTGGGGGTTTGTATTTTTTAATTTTTTCTTTTAAAATTAATGATCCTCATTATTTTTTTTCTCAAAGAGAATGAAACATCCTTGTGTCTCATCATATTCTTCACTGTATTTGCATTTTTCAGGTATCTCTTTGCAATTGCCATCTAAGGCCTTTGGCAAGCATTATATTACTGAAACTGTCTATTCATTACATTAAATAATAATGTTTTCAAGATCCTCTAAATGTACATAATTAGCAAAAGGATTAAATAAGTATTATTTGACATGAAAAAGACTATATTAAAGAAAATTACTCAAAGCAAAGACACTCAGGTTACACTGAAGTCACCTTGCAAGTAGCAATGCTGGACAACCTTTGCTATAAGGGGCAAATTCAAGTATACAAAGTCACATGGCTGTAGAAGAGGCAAATATAGCTCTGAAATGCATATATAGGTAAAGGTGAGTTCTTTTTCCTTTTACTTCCTGGAGTTTTCCAAGGTCCTTCTACCCACCTTGGTCCTTGGAGGGATTTCTGAAGAGAATTCACAGGAAATCATTGAAATTTTCCAAGGTTTTAAAGCAGTGGATTTAAAATGATTGTGTGAATGTCAGATGGTTAAGTGCTAAGTAAAGAGGTAACATAGTAAAAACATGCATATATTTTAAAATTTTAAACCTTCAAGTTGCAACAGAAATATTTAGGATGTTATCCATACTTTAAGTGGAGGAGCAGGATGGCAGCAAGAAGGTGAGAATTCAGGCAAAAGTATTTAAGAGATCTATTTAGCCACTGAATATTTTATGAAAGAAATTAAAGGAACCTTCAGGACTCTGAATATTTAAATGAACATCTTAATCTATTAAAAGTTATTCTTCAGAGATTAATTTAATTTTTGTAAGGGAATAAACTTGATTACTGGTGTTTAACCATTCTGGCTAGGTAAGACATATGTTTTTCCATTAAGATTTAGAGGCAAATATGACTTACCATAAAAGACTTGGATCCCATGGTCAATTTTTATATCCATTGAGGTACAGAGCTCCCAGAAAACAGCAAATATACTACACATCTGTGAATCATCTGAACTGCACATGTGTTACTTCCACATACCTGAAACCTAGATTCATGATGGTTTTGGAACAAACACACTTGTTCAAGTACATTACCCAACACAAGTCCACTCAGAAGTCTTTGGGAATTCTTAGCCAGCTGTCAAAGATGATGTCTGAGAATGGGAGACTTTTACTCCTAAAAACTGAACTCTACTCTCCTGGTTGCCTTTTTCCTTCCAAGGCAACTTGGGCACATACATACTTTGACGGAAACCTCAAATAATTCCTAGCCATCACCTTTCTTGAAGGAAGACGTCTTGTGACTAATGAGCGGAATATTGCTGTTGCTGCAGTCCATCAGGTGAAATAGTTATATTTGTTTCTAATACCTATTGGATTGACTTACATATCTCAGAAGCCATACCTGTCTGGTTTATTTCCTCTATGTTGTCTTTTTCATTTACTACAAAGAGAAAAGCAATTGGTAAAGAGCAGACACAACACAGACAATGTAACAGTAGAGAAGATGACTATAATTGATAAGCAGTATTTATCAATTTACAATAAAAGTCTTTTAAATGAAATATCAACTGAAATTTTGTCTTAGCAATCACTGAAAACAGTCCCCTAAGACAAAGGAGTAAGACACTGTTTATAAGAGCTGGCTTCTAGCAGAGGTTTTGGGAAGGAAGTAAGCATTCTTCACCAGTTGCACAGTATATTGCCTTAGGCAGAGTACATTGATACTAAACCAGTTTGCCTTATTATTCATCTCTGTTCATTTCTGCCATGGGTTTTGGTGCTGACATGAAAATAAACGAATGACAGAGTATCTAAAAAACCGTTTTTTTCTAATGGAGATCTTATAAATGACATGCCAGTTACATAAAATATCAGATTCTCTTTAGTTACTGTGTTTTGCATCAAAACAAAGTATGTGATTTATGAGGAAAACAATCAAATACAACCATACAAAGCATGGAAGGACTCTCCCTAAATTCCACAGAGCTTCAAAATGGATTTTTTTAAAAGAAGAAATTAGAGTTACTGACAAAAAAAAAAAAAAAAAATCTCAGAAGGTCCATGGCAATACTAAGAAATATATGCTGCTCTGAAAAGAAAGACCTTATGGAAATTCCATAAAACACCTAGAGGGGTAAGGCAAAGCAAGAAAAAAAATTACTAAGAGTAGATGCAGATTAGATTACAACAATGTAATCTATTTTATACACAAAATTACAATTACCCCAAATATACAATAATAGATATGAAAAGTTCCAGTGACAGTATATCTATCCCTAACTTACAGAGTTCTTATGGTGTTCACTGAAAGAGAGCTACCATGAAGAATAATTAAAAGCATGTTAAGTGAGCTTTGTGCCATGAACTTTTCAGTGGAAAATGGAGCAGGAGCATGGAATGGCAGTGCCTAGTCCTACATATCTCTCTTCTTGCTACAGCTAGGAGAGCAAGCACCCAGTCTTTTCATGTCAGGCCCTAACCACCTTGTGGAATTCTTTTAACCTCAAGTATTCATTGGAATAGTACCAATTTCTTCACTATGTCTTGCTGACTGACATTCCCAGGTCCTCATTTTTGACTGGTCAACAGTTTCTCTTTCCCACCATTGAGCATGACTATTACTGATACTGCCAGGGATGAAGATTCTTGGTCAGCACTTTTGTTGAGGCACATCCTTGATTCAAATGTAACTCAACTTCAAACAAATGGTGTCAGGGCCCTGACTGGCATGACTTGGCACTGCCATTCTTACCTTCTGTCCAGGAGCCCCAGCTTAGGCTGATGCCTTCATGAGCTGTGTCACAGTTGTACCCTTCTCCATATATGACCTGTTGATTAGGACTCAGACCTGCAGACTCATTTCCTGGCATATTATTACCCACCAAAATATTGATAGTGATCATTAGCATAATCAGAATACACAATGTTACCATGATTTGTGTGTTTCCTCTCTGTAGCTTGATCAAGGTATTAAAAGGATAGGCTATTATATGGCATGATGATTGGCAAAAAGTGTTTGCTGAGTCTGTGTGCTGGTTAGAATTGAAATGACTATTTGTTTCAAAATGTTCCAGGGAATGATTGCCCACTGAGATAATGTAAGAAAGTAAAAATAAAACAACTTCAAGCAGAGTTTAATGATAAAGTTGTATCTCATGTATTTAAGGGGAAATTCCACGTTTTTAATACTGTGCCCTGTGTTGCAGTGTAATACTAGCCTCTGGGTTAAAAAAAAAAAAAAAGAAAAGCTTTCTTTCTATTTTTCTTACAGTACAATAAAAAATTCATTGTTACAATTCATCATTCCAAACAGCCAAGTCTAGCATTTTATAGAAGCACAATTAATTATAGCAAAAGGATATGCTATAGAAATAATAAAACCTCAATATAAAGGTCAAGCTCTGTAAAGTAAAAAAGCTTTTATTAAAGAACCTCTGGTTGTGACCTAGAAACCCTCAAAATCATTATGATCATCCCTAATTCTGTTAAAATTAAGCAGTTAGTTCAAGAAACATATTTTAATATCTTTAGTATAACTTCTACTTGGAATGCACTCTTGAAGATCAAATCGTAGCCCTATAATGAAGATATGTGTACAGAGTATCAGTATTTATGAGCAGCAGTTGTATCCAATCTGTTCTCATTTTATTTTACTCTTCCTTGTGCTTCTGATTCTTTAATTTTAAGAACAATTTGTGGCAATATTTAGCTTAGTCTCAGTTAAAAAAATATGGAATCACATCTACTCTGGCTTAACTTTTTTATATATTGTTGCTAGAGCAGCCAGAAGGTCCAATTTCGTCAAGCTGAATATTCTAAAGTCTTGCAAAACCCACAATAACTATACTAAACAATACCAGTCTTAGAAAGGAGGGTATAAATTAGTGAACCCAAAAGATGAAGGACATTAAGTATCAGCAAGAGAATTCTGGACAGCAATTGCTTAGTGACCATTCATAACTGATCTGTAATTGACATGCATGACCAAAAAAGAAGAAAAGGGATGCAAATGTGTATTTGAAGACAACAGAAACAAACACGATTCTCTGACAAGATGCAATGGCCTTAAGTTGCATCAGGTGAGGTTTAGATTGGGTGTTAGAAGAAACTTCTTCACTGAAAGTATTATCAAATACTGGAATAAGCTCTCTTCATAGGTGGTTGAATCACCATCCCTGTGGGCATTTAAAAGATGAAGAGACGTGGTGCTAAGAGAAACATATTCATACCATATTTGGTTGAGTTAGATAAAGATTGAACATCATGATCTTAAAGTGATTCACCCAAGTGATTCTAGAATTACAAAGGCCATTGACAGCTCATTGTAATATATTATACATGATTTTACTGCCTTCCAATATCAGCTCTTGTGTTTTTTTCAGTCTTTTTTTCTTAGCTATTATATTGGCTTCATTTCTTTCACAGTGAAAGGCAAGGGGGAAATATTTGCAATATAAACTTTAAAACCCGAGACACTTGTAACAGAAAAGTGTAATTTAAACATGATGGAAGATGTTGAATGAGATGGAAGTGTGTGGATAAATGAAGGTAATCACTCTTTGCTAATCTCCTGGAAAAGCATTACTCTTTAGGAAGTCAGCTGGATGTCAATGAGTGCACACTAATCTGTCATGGATGAGGAAAACATCCACATTTCGAACATTTCTCAGAAGGTTTAACAGTTGATGAAATCAATGGAAGTTCCATGTATTATTTTTATAAGTGGATTTGAAGACCATTAAGTGTACTTTTCAACTGGAAATATGAAGTATTCATATGATGGAGAATAAAAATCTTTCCATGTTCTCCTACAGATCTCCCAGGCACTGAGAACATCCTCTCATACTCTCCCCTTCTCTGCATCCACTTAATCATCCTCCCGCATTCATAGACACCCCTTTTCCCCATAAACTCCATGTTGGCTTTTTTTCCTATTCCCTCTGTCTTTTTATGCTCTATTGTTTATTGCATTAATTAACAGTTGAGCATAATTTTTTTATCAAGCATGCATGTGTAAAAAGTAACATTGAAAGAACACTTTAAAATGATAAGCCAAAATGAGAGAATGCCAGAAATAAGCCTGCCTACACAACCTCAACTGATTTATCTTGGGCATACGCGTTTTGAGTTTTGATACAGGCTTTAATTACGTGATCACAAACGTTTTACCACAGCACCCCAGACATTTCAGTCTTCAGATGGGATGGTGCTTACTTAATGAGCAGCTGTTCAATATTTACTTCATTGTTCAGTACATGGTCCCATTGTTCAGTGGATGGCCTCATGCCATCTTTGTTGCACACTATTCAAACCCTTCTTTAAAGGCATTTATTAACTTCCCCAAGAGTTTTCTTTTATGATGATCATCAGTATAGCTTTGAAAGCTTTACAAATGTTAATAATATCTACAGTATCAATTTGAGATGATGGGGTTTATACACATCCTACAAATGCAGAACTGAAGCAGGGAGATTATAGTTAATAATATCCATGAATTTCAAGTATCCAGTTTGAAATACCTTGGGTTTAATTCACAGCTCCCACCAACCTAAGTTGCAGCTGGGAGTCTTCAGCACTTCTTCAAATTTGTTTCCACAATCTGAGGCTGGGTACCAAGAAAATGAAGCACGTTCTTGTAGCAGCAATCTGTGCAAAGTTTGTTTAAATTTGTTTTGAAAATAGCACATATCTAGAGCTGAGATGAGAAGAGACTCCAACTGTCTACATGAAGACAACTTCACCTGTGATACAAACTCCAGAGAGGTAATCATCATCCTCTCATTAGGACAGAGATCCTAGAAGTAAAATCATACATATCTCGAACTAAAAGTTGTGGCATGAATCATAGGCAAACCTTCAAAGTAGAATTTTGTATTCTTTGATGCTCTGAATTTTCAAATCAATAATGTCTCTTTTCCATTTCCAGTTTTCCCTATTATTGACTCTTAGCTCTGATAATCACAAAATCCTCCAGTTTCCTCTCTGTTCTCCTTTAGGTCTCCCCTACATCCCCAGGTTCTTGTTTCTCTAGATAAATTATTTCAGTCCAGCCCATTTATTTCTCAATTCAGCTTTTATTTCTATTTCATCTGAATTTGGGGTTCCTTCTCTATCTTTTTGTGGCAGATGAAGAGTTATAGCTGAAAACAGATAATTGTCATTAAAAAAAAATAGTATAAGACCAGTACCCTGCCTTTGTTTTAGTGTCCCTATGAGCCAGAAAGTCCATCTTTGACTCTATCACTGTGATCTAGGGCATACTCAGTTTCTTGGTGAGGGATGGTGCCTACTAAGTAGAGAAAGAATTAGAGATATTTAGACACCTGAATATGATTTAGAGTTTTTAATTCATAAAACTTAACAGGGTTCATCTGCATCTTCACTGAAATAGCAAAAAGAACCCAATCTTTCTTAGTAAACCAACCCACTGAAAATGTTCATTTTTCTTTCCCTAGGTTTGGGAGCACTGGCACATTTCAATGCACAGATTTCAAAGACTTCAAAGACTTCTGTGACATATGTCAATAGCCAGTCCCTCTATGTCAACAGCCAGTTGGAATCAATGGAGCTCCAACTGGGGAGGGATGATGAGCTAGTCGAGAGCGTATGGGTTAAAATTAAAGGCAGGACAGGGGAAGGAGATATTACTGTGGGGGTCTCCTACAGGCCACCTGACCAGCAGATCCAAGCAGATGAGGCCCTCCATAGGCAAATAGAAGCGGCTTCCAGGTCACAAGCCCTGGTCCTCATGGGTGATTTCAACCACCCGGACATCTGCTGGAGGGACAACACAGCAAGGCACCAGCAATCCAGGATGTTCCTGGACTACATAGAAGACAACTTCCTCCTCCAAATGGTAGATGAACCAACAAGAAATGCTGCTATGCTGGACCTTGTTCTCACCAACAGGGAAGGGCTGGTAAGGAATGTGAGGCTCATAGACGGCCTTGGCTGCAGTGACCATGAAGCAGTTGAATTTAACATCCTCAGGGCAATCAGGAGGAAGTATTCCAAGCTCACGACCCTAGACTTTAGGCGTGCAGATTTTGATGGCTTCAGGGATCTGCTAGCCAAAGTGTCGTGGGACAAAGCCCTGGAGGGAAGAGGGACCCAGGACAGCTGGTCAGTATTCAAGGACCACCTCCTCTGTGTCCAGGAGCTCTGTGTACCAACAAAGAGAAAAGCAGGTAAGAATGCTAGGAGGCCTGCCTGGATGGGCAAGGAGCTACTGGACACACTATTACTTAAAAGGCAACTCTACAGGAAGTGGAGAGAAGGACAGGTAGAACAGGGGGAATATAAGGAAGCTGCCCGAGCAGCAAAAGTCCTGGTTAGGAAAGCCAAAGCAGAGTTTGAATTGAATCTAGCCAGGGAGATTAGAGGGAACACTAAGAACTTTTACAGGTATATTAATGGGAAGAAGAAGACTAGGGAAGGTGTGGACCCCCTCAGAAAGGAAACTGGTGACATGGTCACAAGTGATGAGGAAAAGGCTAAGGTACTCAATAACTTCTTTACCTCAGTCTTCACTGCAAGGGCCTCTAGCCACACTCCTGATGTTATGGAAGTCAAAGCCAGGGACGGGGAGGAAGAACTGCCCATTGTAAGTGCAGATCAGGTTCGTGATCACCTGAAGAACCTGAAAGTGTTCAAGTCCATGGGACCCGACGGGATACACCCACGGGTACTGAGAGAACTGGCAGAGGAGGTTGCTAAACCCCTCTCTGTTATATTTCAAAAGTCATGGCAATCTGGTGAAGTCCCCACAGACTGGAAAAGGGGAAACATTGCCCCCGTCTTCAAAAAGGGTAAGAAGGAGGAACCAGGGAACTACAGGCCAGTCAGTCTCACCTCTGTGCCTGGAAAGATCATGGAGCAGATCCTCCTGGAGTCACTACTCGCTCAAAAGAATAGTGAAGAGGTAATTGGGAACAGTCAGCATGGCTTTGCCAAGGGCAAATCCTGCCTGACCAACCTGGTGGCCTTCTATGAGCAGGTGACAAAATTAATAGATGAGGGGCGAGCAACTGATGTCATTTACCTGGACCTGAGCAAAGCCTTCGACACTGTCCTGCACCACATCCTGGTCTCCAAATTGGTGACACATGGGTTTGATGGGTGGACCACTAGATGGATAAGGAACTGGCTTGATGGCCGCACCCAAAGAGTGGCTGTCAATGGGTCCATGTCCCAGTGGAGGCCAGGGACAAGCGGAGTCCCTCAGGAATCAGTCCTGGGACCTGTCTTGTTCAACATCTTTGTGGGTGACATGGACAGTGGCATTGAGTGCACCCTCAGCAAGTTTGCTGATGACAGCAAGCTGTGTGGTGCAGCAGACACGCTGGAGGGAAGGGAGGCCATCCAGAGGGACCTTGACAGGCTGGAGAGGTGGGCACAAGCCAACCTCATGAAGTTCAATGAGAGCAAGTGCAGGGTCCGGCATCTGGGTCGAGGCAATCCCAGGCACAAATCCAGGCTGGGCAGTGACTGGCTGGAAAGTAGCCCTGAGGAGAGAGACTTGAGGGTGCTGGTGGACAAAAAGCTCAACATGAGCTCTCAATGTGCACTTGCAGCCCGCAAAGCCAATCAGATCCTGGGCTGCATCAGGAGAAGTGTGGCTAGCAGGTCGAGGGAGGTGATCCTCCCCCTCTACTCAGCCCTGGTGAGACCCCACCTGGACTACTGTGTCCAGTTCTGGAGCCCCTATTACAAGAGGGATGTGGAGGTGCTGGAACGTGTCCAGAGAAGGGCCACAAGGATGATCAGAGGGCTGGAGCACCTCTCCTATGAGGACAGACTGAAGGAGTTGGGGCTGTTCAGTCTGCAGAAGAGAAGGCTCCGAGGTGACCTCATTGTGGCCTTCCAGTATCTGAAGGGGGCCTACAGGAAGGCTGGGGAAGGACTTCTCAGGATGTCAGGTAGTGATAGGACTAGGGGGAATGGAATGAAGCTGGAGGTGGGGAGATTCAGGCTAGATGTGAGGAGGAGGTTCTTCCCCATGAGAGTGGTGAGACCCTGGAATGGGTTGTCCAGAGAGGTGGTGGAGGCCCCGTCCCTGGGGGTGTTTAAGAGCAGGCTGGATGAGGCTCTGTCCAGCCTGATCTAGTGTGGGGTTTCCCTGCCCATGGCAGGGGGGTTTGAACTAGATGATCCTTGTGGTCCCTTCCAACCCTGAATGAAACTATGAAACTATGAAACTATGAAACATAGGCAAATATACATTTTTTTTTCCCTTTTCCCTGCATTATTCCTACAAATGATAGAACTACTTTGGATTGAGTGTTCCAGAAAAGTACAGCCCAGGACAGCTACTTGGCATAAAAACTTCAGTCAAAACAGTTACAGTTTGGCACTATTATAAGCAGATGAAATTAAGGCTTCATAATAGGAAGCATTAGGTAATTTTAATAACAGACAGTTCTATCACCCATAAAAGCTTTAAATATAACAAAATATTATGTGTGCAAACAAATAGCCAGGAAAGTCTTATTAAAATGTGTCCTAGTGAAATAAAAAGGAGAAAAAAACAAACATGCAAAAATACAACATATCACATCATAACCCTGAAAAATAAAGACACATATACTCCTCCGCCTAGACACAGCGTGTGTCTTGAGATTTCTCCACCTAAGTTCAAAACCAAAAGAAGACAAAACATAGCTTTAATCTGCTAGTCTGGTCGATGGCAGGCTGAACATGAGCCTGCAGTGTGCCCAGGCAGCCAAGAGGGCCAATGGCATCCTAGCCTGCATCAAGAACAGTGTGGCCAGCAGGAGCAGGGAGGTCATTCTGCCCCTGTACACTGCACTGGTTAGGCCACACCTCGAGTACTGTGTCCAGTTCTGGGCCCCTCAGTTTAGGAAGGATGTTGACTTGCTGGAAAGAGTCTAGAGAAGGGCAACGAAGTTGGTGAGGGGTTTGGAACACAAGCCCTATGAGGAAAGACTGAGGGAGCTGGGATTGCTCAGCTTGGAAAAGAGGAGACTCAGGGGTGACCTTATCACTCTCTACAACTACCTGAAGGGAGGTTGTAGACAGGCGGATGATGGTCTCTTCTCCCAGGCAGCTAGCACCAGAACAAGAGGACACAGTCTCAGGCTGCACCAGGGGAGGTTCAGGTTGGATGTTAGGAAGAAGTTCTATAGAGAAAGAGTGATTGCCCATTGGAATGGGCTGCCTGGGGAGGTGGTGGAGTCACCATCATTGGAGGTGTTCAGAAGGAGACTTGATGGGGTGCTTGGTGCCATGGGTTAGCTGTTTAGGTGGGTTGGATTGGTTGATGGGTTGGACACGATGATCTTGAAGGTCTCTTCCAACCTGGTTTGGTTTATTCTAAAAAAGTTTATTCTAAACTCTGATGTTATTCTGGCTTCTTTAATGTAGCATTGTTAACCTCCAAATAATGCATTTTCATTTTCTCTTTGTATTACAATCTTATGACACCTCTTTTTTTTTCACATCTTTCTCTCATTGTCCCATCTTGTCAATTCCCAAAATATTGAAGAACATCTGATTGCCCCAAATTCAAGTCTCATGGAACTTCAAAACTTTAAAATGTCTTTTACTGACTTTTGAACAATTTTATTACAAAACACTGTCCTGGAAAGAAATACAGCAGTGACATTCAAATAGCATCAGTTTTGAGTGCTTAAAATAGTTAAAAATCACATTTATTCAATCCTTCCTACATTTTGAAGACATAGAGAGGTTTAAAACTGTCTAGTCTGTCTTGCTTAACATGCTATACACCTCCCACAACAATTTCTGTATTACTCACATAATTTTTTTATTTGCTACAGAACATCATTCAGAATCATATTCATTCTGAACTTTAAACCCTCCTGCAGTGGTAAATATACCACGTCCTCAGAACACTGGATTTAGGCATGAAAAACAGACAATCCAGCAACTAGCCGCACTCTGAAAGAAAACCCAGTCTCTTCTGTTCAACTGAGTGCAGCAAAGGATTGACTTGAATAAAGCTGATCGCTGGCCATGCAAATAGTTCAGAATTCAAATCAATTAGCAGTAAAATCTCCAGGATGAGGAGAGTTGTCTAACTTGAATGGTTATATGGATATATATAATATAATATAACTTGTAAATATTGTTTATATTGTTTATCATAATCCTACACAGTAAACTCAAAGAACCTTGCAGGTTGCAATAAAATGCAAGAAGGACTTGACTGAAGGATACATTTTAATAGCCCTCTGTCAGAGAGAGTTAACACACTTGCACCTCTACCAGCAGCATTTTTATTAAATTTTTATTATGTTGTATTTAAAAAAGTTCCCTTAGCCCTCAGGTAGTTGTTTGATGCTGAGTTTTCACATGAAATATTTATTAATTTCTTTGTTTAGAACTTTAATTGTATCTTTAAATGACTTTCATATGTTTATACGCTTTACCCTCCAATATAAATGCCATATGATGCTCTATCATACTGTCCGGAATAGTCATTATGCATTTCACCATCACAACTGTTACATAACAATAAGCAGAAAAAAAGGACAAAAGGATAACTAAGTTAAACCAGATCCTATACATACTTATTTTGCTGGTAACACAGATCGTATCTCGGGTAAAATGTGCTTCTAATCATGTAATAGTATAGTACTGTAATACCTTCCATATTTAAAGTTTTTGGTCAATGTATAAGAATATAAAAGATACTAAAATGTACTCTGCACTGACCTTTCAATTTCTCTGCCATGGGTAGGGGGAGGGAGATTCTTTTGGATTAAGAAAAAGGGTGAAATGAGGAGACCTAGAATCTTTACCTTAAATGAAATTCAGTTTTGCTTTTATAAAGGCTATAGAGATCCATCACTCTTTTGGTACAACAAAGGGACTAGAGGAACATTTTGTAAAGTAAAAGTACACTGGAGATCAATGTCGCTGCATGTAAAATCAGTGATGCATTACCTCTGATCCCACTGTCTTGGACAATGCTCTTCAGGTATTTCCTTTAGAGCAGATTTTGGACATCTGCTCTAGGCAGTCTCTATGGTTAGTCTTCAATGTATTTAGGTCAGCTAGATGACATGATAGGAGATCCCAAATAAAGTTCTCCACATTTTCACACATGGAAGAGAGTTACACGTATACCTGTGCAGCCATTTTCTGACCAATATTTAGGGAGAGATATCATGAAACCATCTCATTTTTGTTGTGAAAAGTGCACCTTGGCAGGTGGAGAGTCATCACAGACAGAAAGTAGAGGGAGGAAAAAGACAATAAGTGAACTTGAAGGAATAGAAGAAACTGTGGATTCATTAGGTGAGACACTTAACTTTATAGTTGCCAGAGAGGATGGTGAAGGGATGATATCTATGGTTTATATTAACCATATATTGCTATTATAAAATGGTTTGTATTATAGAATCACAGAATGCATCCATTTGGAAGAGACCTCAAAGATCATCCTGTCCAACCCTCTACCCAGCACTGGAGGGTCAATACTAAACCCTAAGTGCCAGGTCCTCAAGCTGCTTAAACACCTCCAGGGATGGTGAGTTCACCACTGCCCTATGCAGACCATGCCAATGTTTGATAATCCTCTCTGTGATGAAATATTCCTAACATCCAGCCTGAACCTCCCCCAAAGAAGCTTGAAATAATTTCCTCTAGCGCTGTTGCTTGACACCAAGGAGAGAAGAAGAGGCTGGACCCCTCCTCACTCCAGTGTTGAGTACCAGGGTATGATGACCTCCCTGTTCCTGCTGGCCACTGTGTTTCTAATAAAAGCCAGGATGCCACTGGCTTTCTTGGTGACCTGGGCACACCACTGACATATTTATTCAGCTGTCAACCAATACCCCCAGGTGCCTCTCCAAGTTGCAGCTTTCCAGACACATCCCTAAGTCTGCAGCTTACAATGGGGTTGTCATGATGCTACTTGAATACCCTGCAGACTTCTTATTTGTTGTTCAAGGACTACATTAATTCCCTTATGGAGAATATCAGTTCATAGCTCATGGAAGCCATTAGTTGGGCAAAGCTGGCATAAAACCCTTTTTGACCCAGAGGACAGTCAATGTGTGACTGAACGGTATTCCCTGACACTCTAAAAGCAAATACTGCTTTGTTAAATTTGTTTTCTTGATGCCATTTCTCATTGTAACAAATAACCCCCATAACCTCTGTTTTCCATGTAAGGAACCTACTCCAGTTATGATCTTAACAGCCAACAAAATCTGAGAAATCATCTCACTTATAATTTAGGGCAGAAAACAGTATTTTCCCTTATAGTGCATTATAATAAACCCCATGTGAAATGGGATAACCTATGGGACCCATGAGTTTCAGAAACAGACCCTTTTTTTTAAGCTGTTGCTAGTGTATCACAAAATCCATCTACAAGAACTGACAACTTGGAAAGTTTTTATAAAATTGCTGCAGCAAAATGTATGTAACTTTTAAATCCTGCATGTCAATTGCCTTAGTTGAAAGTTAATGGGACTCTTCTCTTCAAAATGTCTTTCACGGAATGACAAACTTTTTGCAAGACATAATCAAACTTGCTAACCTTTTATGTCACACCAGAAAAATAAACTGCAAGTTTTTTCACTATTTTATATTGTAAACAACATTTTCTGCTGTAATTTTACATCCCACAACCAAAGTATTTCACCAATTTCAGTAACTAGTTAGTTAAATGTATCACAGATGAAAGATAATTTTTTTTCCCGGTTTTGTTCTCATACAAAGGCTGGATTTTATTCTAGTCTCATTGATATAATTCTATTTATTTCACAGTCATTACTTATTAACACTGACATGAAGAGAAACAGATCCATTAAACTAGAATTTCCTCTTTTTTTCCTTAATGCAACCTGATGCTTTTTGGTTTACCATGGAATGGTTGCATGGTGAGAAAGACAGATTTGCTTGTGTTTTTAATAATGTGTTCTCTTCAGAGAGAGTCAATATTTGCCCTGCTCAGTTTGACTGGCTTCAATTTAAAAATCCTTATTTCTGGTTTAAAAGGATTGGAGATGGTAAAGAAGACATTCATTAGGACTTGATACCACTGCAGGCTTGTGACTGTGAGGAACACCAATTTTCATCATAGGGAATTATATTACGCAATTTCTTTTGCAAAGTGAGCAACTTCTGCCCCAAAACCCAAATAAATCTCTTTACTTCCACTGTAAAGTCATCCAACAGCACAATGCTTAAAACCTTTCAGTTCGCTGTGTCAGACTTCACAACCATTTCATCTTGATTTTTGATTGGGCCAGCACTGTCATTGCTTTACTGTATTCACCCCTTTCTGATACACTACTGGATGGCAAGTGTGCACCCCTTGTCTCTCTTTTCTGCACCGAATAAGCTTGGTGCTTTCATCTTATCTGATAAGAACTTAATTGCCCTCATTGTGCTGGACTTTTCTGCTTTCTTGAAAATGCTTACCAGAACAGTACATGCTATTCCAGATAAGGTCTTATCAGAGAGCTATATCAGGACAAATAGCCTGTCTTTATGGAAGAACTGTTTTGGAAGTATTTCAGTTGAAATCCAATGGAAATATCATTAAGCTTTGTTTGGCTTTGTAAAAGGTGATACAAAATACTCTGAATCAGTGCAGCTGAAAAAATACAGTCCTAACTGATCCTCATTGAGGGGAAAAAAAAAAAAATCCCTCTTGAGAGGACCTTGTTAATTATTTTGCTTATTTGTGACCCAAAACGAAGAGAAAAAGCAAAAAGCCTTGTCATTACTAGTTATGCACACGATTTATCACAGAAACCAGTTCTGTCCTTCTGCTTATTAAGCCTCTCCCAGACATTCTTTTGTGTTCTGAGCTTCTGAAAAAGCCTTAAGTAAAACCAATGCTGCCCAACAGGATCACTGCAGTTTTCCACAAACCTCAAAGCTCAATGCTGTTTTCTTACCAGTATACTGAAGCTGATAAGGTTTTAAATATTTCATGTGCATAAAACCAAAGAACTTGATTATTTATACATCACAAAGGTTACTCTCTGTTTTAATATGTAAAAAATTAACAGTTTGTGTTTCTTGTTATATTTTGTTGTGCCCAGGCAGGAATTTACCCTGCTGATGTCCTCTGTGTAATATTATGCATGGTATGAAAGGGTGAGCAAAGGGTGTCACATGAAAATGCAAGTGATTGCTCTGCCTTTTATTTCCTTCTCCTTCTCTGATCTCTCTTTGAGAAACTCTCACAGGCATTTGCTAGTTCAGTTGAAGTATTCTACACTCAACAGTGTGTAGGCCTGTCAAAAAGATCCAGGTGGGTTACACTGATATTAGCTCCACAGAAAAAGCCTAATTGCCTAGTGACCCTTGGAATCCATCTAGATGTAGCCAACTACAGCAGTTAGGTAGGAGCGGTGGACAAGAACAACCTATGAGACTTTCTCAAAGAACAGATCATTCAGAGACGTCTACAGCTGTTGAGCAAGAAGGTGCTCTGTTACAGCTCTTGTTCTTACTTCTAATTTTTTGTTTGTTAGGAAAAGTAGTTTATTATTCATTTAAGCAAATCAGGCTCACTCATGTCAGTCTTCTGATTCAGCTCTGAATGCTACATTGGAGATCTATGATGAAAATAAGGTTGAGACTTTCAAAAGGCCTGAGGGCTTTGGACAGACAGAACTCAATTAGAAGCGAGGTATTTTATGCCGGCATGTTTTGAGGGATTTTCACCATTGTGCAGATCAGAAACAGAATCTGAGTTTGCAGTGAGACCTACATAATAGCTGAATGACATTCCTGTTCCTGTGGGCTGCTGCTTCTCCTTTGTACTGAAAAGAACAGATAAAAGGGAAGGATCAGGCTGTGCTGAACCAGGAAATGTTCTTCATCACTTTCTTCTCTCTCCCTTTTCCTGTGCCATTGCAAGAATCAGATGGAATATAATCCTAACACCATGTCCTAGAGGGAAGAGTAGCAATCCAGATTTTGCTTATGGTAGACAGGAAAGGTTCAGTGACAACTACAGAAGTCACAGGGCAAGATTATACCTTTGGGAATGTTCAAGTAGGCTTATGGGCTTTCTTCACCATAAAGTCTTACTGCTTGCCCCAGAAAAGTCTTGCTCAGCAGCTCAGTCTAGTCAAGACGCTCCACTCCAATGCATCACACTCATCAGCGTGAAACAGCTTTGCATGGGTGCTGGAATCTGAACTGGAACAGTAGAGGTGATGTCCAGAATTTGTTAATTGCTATTAGTAGTAGTAAACAGAATGTAAATACAGGCAGTTTGACTTTACAGTGCTTCTGTCCACTGTAAGAACTTTTCCTGGGTGTAGGTATATGGCCTGCTCCTCCAAGGGAGGTGATTCTAATGGCCAACAATGGCTATTCTATTTCTAGGTCCTTAAGAGGCAATGAACTTCCCTAGTTAAATTTTTCCATCCTTCCCCTGCCCCCAAAGCCCTAATCTTTCTATCTGGGGGGCAAAACAAGAAACAGAAAGGAAGGATTTTTTTCTGATGGGCTTGTACAGTTAAAAATCATAAAGAGTAAAGAAATCTGGGTGCAAAGGTTCCAACAGAAACAGAGATTTGGCTGACTTCTGTAATCTGAATTTTACATTAATTACATGTATTGAATTTGATTGGAATAAATTAGTCATCTCACTTAGCCTAGTATTTGCCCCTTTCCAGCCATTTTAGAAAACATATCCCTCACCAGAGGAATGAGAAGGGAGAGAGAAGAATAGGGAGTTGAGGGCAGAAAAAAAAAGCAGGAACCAAACAGCAAAAACCGTTGCCATCTGCTTAGGATTTGCATTTGGATTGTGTATCTGTCTTACCTTGTGAGAGCTACACTGAGAACACTCCTATTTTAATCCTGAGTTCAATATTTTATGGATGCATTTTTTCATTGGAACCTAATTATTTTGTGAAACTAAGAAACATCAGATAAACATGGTAACAATTATTGGTGCTTTGTTCCTGCTTTTGTTGGATCCTGGAGACACACTTCACAATCCAGACTAGGGCTACTTTGACAATGTTTGAAGAACCAGTTCAGCCATAGGTTGATGTCAGCTGAACTAATCAGAATTTTATCAGTCAATAACTGTATTCACATGTTGCACTACACTACTTAGATATATGTGCCAAGCTCCATGGGACAAATAGGCAGTTCAACATTAGCTTTCTTTTCTAGACAATTCATTTTGAAACTATTAAGTCAACTGTGGTATCACTCTAAATTTTCCTTCAAATACAGGTTCACCTGCTCCTGATATCCTGATCACGCAAATAGAAGTGTGACCACCTTGAAACCTTGGAGAAGAGTTCATTGTTACAACACCGTAACCTTGTAAGGAAGAACACACCTGGAGTTCAATTCCTCCTTCAGCTAGAGCCTGAATTCTCAGCTTCCATTTCTCTGTGGTCTGAACAGCAGGCTATACACCACACTTTGTGCAAGCATGTGACCACATACACATGAGGAGGAAGGGAGGAAGGTGTTGAAATCTGTTCTGTGCCACAGCCAAGAATCCAAGATTCATGGGGCCAGACAGACACTTAACCAAGTCCAATTGTGTAATCTGCTGGGCAGCCCACAGTCCTGGGAAGCAGAAGTATAAGCTGCTGATCTGAATTCTCTGTCTTCTGCCTTGGCTTTGTATTTTAAGTGTAGCTGTGGCTGTTATGCCCAGCATTGGATTTAACATTGCCTATGCATCAGGTAGCTTGGGTGCCATGTGTTGTTTTCTCAAGAAAAGCTATGTGGCCTTCTGAGGACACAGCTTCAAAGCATTCAGCTGCAGCAAAAGGTGCCTTAAAACACATGCTGCAGAAAAACTGTAGCTTTTACCAGAATACTTAGGACCCTGTAACAATCCTGGTTATTATTCTTGGATTTAGATGTTTCACATCAGTTGTGTTCCAGGCAACTTCATGTTATTCTGGATCTCATCTTAGATATCCAGTGCTTAAGAGACCTTCAGCTCCTGCCATTAACTCCTGCAGAGACCCATTGCTTTATATTTTCTACTGAGCTGAGCAGAGATGTCTGAAACGAGTACTAGTTTTATTTCTGTGCCACTTGAATTCAAACACCAATGGAAAAATTTGGTATGTTGAAATATTTTGCTTGCCTTTTGATCATGTTGAATATTTTACCATGTGCTATATGTAGATTGAAAAGCAATTTTATGCTAAAAATTGATGCTTTTTTTTTTTTTTAATGCAGAAGTGATGAGAACCTGCAAACAATTTCATTTCCAAAGAAACAGTGAATAGCAGAAAATTGCTATTCAGTTGCAGTGGGACCTTAGTCATGGAGTTTTCTTACTTAAGAGTCTCCTAATGAAGGAACAAGACACATATTAGCAGGGTAAAGAGACTAGCCTCAGCAGAAACTAGTGATAACATGATGACTTTTCAGAAATTTGCCACCTTGGCCACTTCAATACCACTGTGATGTGGCAGAAGCAGCAAGGCTTCTTCTAACTTTCTGACTCAACCAGGTCCCTTTCCCCTCTGCATGGACCTAAAGCCCACAGCTAAAGTCCATAGCCCCAGGCATTTAAAAGGGCACACACATTTTAGTTTCTAGAGAATTATCTAAAGCTACAATTTCATATTGTAAAATACATTTCTTTGTATAAGACCATACTAATGACACATCTTTCCATAAGACCATATCAACTCACTGCAGTTCTTTTCCAAGATTTATGTATCAGCAAAGCTGCATTTTGCTCAGTAAGACTCATTCTGCTCTCTACCTCACTTGGAACTTTGTGTGCAAGACAAAGGTCACAACCCTAGTGCTCTACTTATCTGTATTAAGTTACTCGTCTCATTGTTACACGATGAGGAAACTTGGTATCAGTCAATTTTAAATGGATTTCTCTACAATTGTAACAGACCGCAAAAAGATTTCTGAACACTCTGTTTATAATTAACAAACAGAAGTTTTGTTTCCACTTAATATTTTCCATGATGTCTACAAACACTTAACACCAGTGAGAATGTCAGAGTGCTGAGATCACTGTTTGTCATGATGACCAAAATTGTTTTACAGTTTCCCTGCGTTCCCCATTCTCCTATAGCTGTCTGTTGTTTCTTGTCTTGCAACCAGACTGTAACCCCCTCCAGGTAACTTTGTTTTCTTTGTTTTCACAGCACTTAGCATAACAGGATCCCAAGGATCTACTTGCAAATCTGTAGAGATAGGCAAATAGAAGAACTACCTCTACAGCTTTTCTACTTTCTTTCAGTATCATTCATGAAGCTTGTATTACTAGGCTTGGGTTGACTGTGTTGTCGGTCCAGCAACACAGTTTTCTCCATCTGAATTCTTTGCTTGCTGTACTAATTTGAGTTCAACAAGCATTTTTATCAGTAATGACAATGGCTATGGTATCCCCTGCCTCCCTAGATTTGCTTGCATCTATTTCTGTTTATTCACTTAAACAAGAACAGTCATGCATAATAAGTCAACTCAGGGTTATTTCTAAAGATTCTCATCAGTACCACTACTGGTACTGAAGTGTACATTGCCTGACTAGCAGGAAAGCAATCACTAACTAGAAGATATCCACATGAAGTAGTTTCAAGAGAAGGTAAATGATCTCCTTTCTTCTGCCACAGAGGAAATGTCTCACTTCCGAGATATCAGGCAGCCAATACTTAAGAACAAAGAATGTAGAAAAGTCTTTGGTTACACCCAAGTTAAAACAAAAGACACAGAGAGCATTTGTGCCTCTCTCACTGCCCATATTAGAAAAAAAGATTATTGAAAAACATATTTGGAATGGCTGCTGTGAAGGAAGGTGGAGGAGAAAGCAAGGTTGATGTAGTATTTCGGAAACTGGATGAAGAGGTAGAAATAGGTTTTGAAGTCATAATGGAGAAAGTACTGACAATAATCAGAAGAGAATTATGGATCATGTGAATACAGACACCAGTGAGCAGTTGAAGGGAAGGGAAGGGAAGGGAAGGGAAGGGAAGGGAAGGGAAGGGAAGGGAAGGGAAGGGAAGGGAAGGGAAGGAAGGGAAGGGAAGGGAAGGGAAGGGAAGGGAAGGGAAGGGAAGGGAAGGGAAGGGAAGGGAAGGGAAGGGAAGGGAAGGGAAGGGAAGGGAAGGGAAGGGAAGGGAAGGGAAGGGAAGGGAAGGGAAGGGAAGGGAAGGGACGGGAAGGAAGATGTAGAAAGCAGGGAGAGAAATGATTAACATTAGTGAGGTCACGAACTTACTATTAAAAATCACCCTTAGAGACGGAAAGAAGTGAAGAAAAAGCTAAAAAAGCTTCTCCTTTCAGGTTTGTTTCCCTGTATCTAAGTTTAGGGTGGGTTTTTTTGTTTTGTTTTCTATATTTTTTCCACATGCCCAAAGTGAGTTTCTTAAATTACCCTGTTTAGAAATAAACACATGGAAACAATAAACATCTAGAACATTAGCTTGCATATTTCCTTAATGTATGCATAGTTTTCTCCAATTTTCCACATGGTGAAACTAATTCACTTAAATTTCTTGGGATCCACCTTGTGTCAAAGTTTCCATGATTTCAGGGTTAGCTCAGCAGTTGATTATACTTCTGAGAGCTAATACCTAGAGTTATTGACTTCTAAATTTTGCTAGCTCCTTAGCTTGTCCACAGAAGAATATTTACACTGAATTCAAGTGACTTCTGTCAATACATAGATGAGAAATGGCCTACTTTTTTTTTTTATAATGAAAAAAGTTAGGAGACTATTATGCATACAGAAGTCACTCCTAAAGCAATGGAGTCAGTTTCTTCAAAGGTTTTTCTACTGTGGAATATTTAGTGCCACGTTTTTAATACATTCTTGGATATTTCAGTGTGCTGGTTTACATTCCAGAATTACTAGCAAATGCAGAATTAAATCACCTCTGCTCATGTTCACAGTCCTCCTCTAGATTAATACTGAAAGAAAATTTTAATATATGGCTTCTCTCAACATTTTTTTCTTCCATTCCTGGAGCAAGTACTTGTCTTCAGACTATGTACCTTTGCTGTTCCAAACAGTGGCAAAAAAAGAGGCACTTTACAGCATATACAACATGATCATGGATACCCGTTGTAGTACTTGCCCTTCAAAAACTCCCATAGCCATTGTATGAGGGATGCCAGGGAATGCATACCTGCCTGGTCCTTCTATCTGTTAATGAACTGTTCTCCAATAATTTGACTAATCCCATTCTGACCTGCTGACCCTGCCTTCACAACATCCTAGGGCAGCACATTTCAGAATGTTTTTTTTCTGGTCTGTTTTCCCTTTTTTCATTATTATGTCCTGCAACAGTTCAGATTCTCTATAGGTGACTCATGCCAAATTCTCATTGACTACTGTTATGAATTATCTGACCCAATTCAGCCAAGACAGACTATGGCCTTTTTTCTTTTAATTTTGTAGTGACAACAAATTCCATGGCTGGAAGGAGAGCTTGGCCCAGTTTTCAGGAAGAAGTAAAAGGGCAAAGATATAACCACAGTAGCACACACTTCAGGTACCATGAACTAAGAGGCCACGGACAACTGAAGACATCTCGCGATACATTATTCTCAAAGACTAGTTTAATGTATGGCTAAGGTAAAAGAAAGACAAAGCTCCTGAATTTGAGCATGTTTCTCCAGTCACTTACATTTTCATAGAGTTCTTGATGATACCACTAAAGATTTTTCTGCTGTTCTAACCCAATGGTCCCCCAATCATTACCAGCTCATATGCCAGAACACTAGTTAGAAACAACATGCATGTATGTCCTCTTCTAAACTTTCTGAGTGATTCCGAATGTCTTAGTATCCTTCAAACATGAACAATACTAAAAGACAAAGAATCCATCATCTTCTGCAGCACGGTATTAAGATTTCATCTGCTGAATAGCACAGGCCAAAAACCTTATACCAAGCATTATGGAGCACTAGAGCTTGTTTACCAAGCCCAGATTTTATCAAATGATAGCGAGTTGTCTGTTATGAAAACTTCCATAATTTATTTATCTCAAACTCATTACAGTCTCCACTGCAGAACACTCATTATGAATTACAACACAGTGAAAATCAAGTTGCATAATTCTCCTGGTCTTCAATTTCTGTGTTACTGTACTAAAGCCTTTGCTACAATGAAAACTTCTGGAATAGTAAATATTTTGTTCTGTCTAAACACAGATGTGTTTTAATAAATCTGTTAATTTGGTTTCTGTATCACTGAATTCCTTTATGCTTTATTTTCCAAATTTTGTTTCATAAAATATGGACATGGGGGATGTACAGGGTATGCCAGAAGTGGCCATATTAAACACAGAAGTTGTATGAGCTACTGGTAGAATGACAGAATACTGTCCTCATTTCTGCCCACTATTTGCCAGTCACCTAAGGGTGTGCAACTGTGCACTGTAGTCATCCATAGGACAACATGCTGTTTGTTCCTATGGACCCATTGTGCATGCAAGCACTTTAGCAGTGATTTTTCATATAGGAGATTCTCACTGATGTTTATTTTTAGGTACCCAGTTTATTTTCTTATGCTCCATTTAAACCGGCATTTTCTGCATACGATGCCTCCTTTTTCTGTGATCAACTGCCAGTGGTCCTCCCATGGAACTTTATCTCTCTACTCCACCATGTCCGTAAAGGTTGTTTCATGTAAAGGCTATAAAAATGTCAGCATGGATTAGCTACATTCATATTTTTAATTACCCAATCATTTGTGAAGGACCCGCTTTCAACTGAATGGCTCTGCAATTGCTTCATTCATTCCTCATCGCTATTATTAAAACCGACACACTGTGCAGCCTCTTTGACAGCCACATAGGAATCAGACAAACAGAAGACAAGGAGCTGACAGAGTTTTACACAGGTGTTTTGACATAACCCCATCACATGCAGCTCTCTGGAATACATTTATGATTTTCAGGCCTACTCCATGATAATAAAGTCTGTCAGATGATGCTCTTTTTCCCACTGTTGCCTATACTTTCATAAATGGAGAAGAGACTTGCCCTATCTGAGATTCACAAACAAGTGGCTTTTAATTTGGCCAGATGAATATCTGCCATATCTGGGCTACAGCTGAACTTATGAGAAGGATCACACTGTTTCAATGAGTTTTAAAACTTTCATTTTATTAGATATCATTATGTCTCAACATTTAGTATTTTGATAATTGCCAAGTCCTAAAGTCAAAAAGGCACACTTGAAACTTTAAATAGGCAAGCTCTTGCTTGACAGCATACCTACCTACACATAGCTATAAGCTTAAGGCAGAAAATACAAGGAGGAAGAAGTATTGATTTTGAAAAGAACTGACTGGAACAAATTACACAGCAGTATGGTATCTATTTTTCCTCTTAGTATCTTCAGATCAAGACTCTTCCTGCAGCTACAGGTTAACCAACCACAAGATATCACACATAAGAAAGAGTAATTGTTTGAAAATTACCATGACATATTGTATAATAAAATTATATGGAATAATATAACATTATTCTGGCCATGAACTGCATAGGCTGTACTTATTGCAGTCAATGATAATAACAATTAATTTGTTTTGAGATTCACACGTCAGAAAGGCAAACCCAGTAAAACTTCAGATTTTGGGGCAAATAGATTTCTACACAAAATAGTTGAATTTGACACAGTCCAGTGATGTTCTGCTAAGATGGTAAAGTTTTTCAGCTGGGCAGAGGTGCATGAAGTGCTCTCAGGAGATAACTTGCTTCTATGACAGTAAGAGAATTCATCAGCTCCATTTTTGACCCTTCTATAAAAGTAAAACTTCTCCAATTTGCTTTTCTAAACGTTGTAAAATCCATTCAATACAGACTTTTCTTCTGCCCCCCCCCCCCATTTGCACATTTTCTATCCGGCATTCTGTTCAGATTACTGAACTGCTCAACTCTTCCTCAGAGAAACAGGAATGTGGGAACTCAGTTTTCCCTATGGCCTCCCGTGAGGTACTGGTTTGATGGTGTGGTGGTTTTAGGCTATGCCTTTAAAATTTAGTTACAGATTTTGAGCAGAAAAGTAGAAAAATATAAATAAATCACTCTTGGGTGCAAAAAGGAAAACAAAAGATTCAACCCACCACAGATGGATAGAATGTAGATGGATGGAAAGGTAAGTCTACTGTACTGGATGGTCAGATGGAAAACAGGACTTCTTTTACTTCTGCAGTAGTCATGTTTCTCCTGCTGTAGGAATAGGTTCTGTTTGCATTCAACAGGGGTGGTGATACAGAAATAGCAACTCTCTCCTGACCTGTTAGTGAACAAACTTGTTCGCAGCTCCCATGACATTATAAGTTGTGCAGACCTCAGGCTGCAGAGACTCATTGCAATTGCTCGAAGGAGGAGCTTTGGGGGTCTTCTTGTGAGATGCAACATCTATTTTATGTATGTCAAGAACCTGGAGTGGATGGTTTGTTAACACAGGTTTATGCTAAGATACTGAAATTGAATCTCAGCTGAAGAGGAGCAAAGGCTGGAGGCAATAAGGGCTGCATTCTTACATAGGTCTCAGAGGAACTGCTAACAAAACTCAGAAAGGTCTGATAAATTTCAACAAGCAGGGGCCTTGTGTCATGATTAATGATTTTTTACCACTTTTCTCCAAATGTAAGTACATCCTGTTCCACAATTACAGACTGGAAACCAAGCCAGAGTGTGGCTGTGAAGGTACATGCCATAAGACTTGGTCATCTCATGTGGTGTGAAAGGTACATGTGATGTGCCATTATCTTCCCCTCACAATACTAGCTGAATGTTTCCTTAACCATTAGCATATCACTCTTTGTTTTCTATCTCTTTTGACTATTACTGGGAAAATATCCAGATATTTCTCCTGAAATGGAAGTTGGAAATCAATCTGAGGTATGGTGAGGTGAATCTCTGTCAGCAGATAATCCCTTCCAGCCCTTTCACTTAGTCAAAATAGATGCTGGAATTGGAGTGGAGTACTTCAGTCCCACAGGTTCAATGCAAAACTTACTTTCATCTGCAGTTTGCATTTTTGCTGGTAACACACATGAAGATATTTTATATCTTAATGAGCTGCCATATTCTGGATAAATAGAGTTCAGATGGAAGCTAAGCCACTTGTAAGCATCCTGAAGCTGTTCAGACTGTATGTTCCCCTTTCAGAGAGGGACACATGTAAATGGATCTTTTAGGGCCTCCTCTGAGGCAGTACATACCTCAGGCATTTCAGTTGTGCCTCTCTGTGCAAGGCATCTTAATGGCCTGATTTACAATAGTAATGAAAATGAACAACAAATTATTCTCTGCCTAGTTGACATGATAGAGCTTCCATCCACACAATCAAATCACCTTACTCCCCCACTCAGGTGACACCTCCAAACTCTTTTCTGGTATATGCCACCTCTGGTATACACCATCCTTCAATCTCAGTTCAAGCATCACCTGGAAGACAGCTTCTTGGCCCAGGTGAAAAGCACACATGAGACTCTGCAGATTGTGGACAGTTAGGTGCTACCCTCTGGGCCCATGCCAGCACTGATCATTTTATTAGTAGGTATGGATTCAATGCATCTAGCTCTAATTATTTAATTTCAAAGTGTTCGGTAGCCGAGAGAGCCCAGACTGGGATACCTCCAGTGCTGCTTTTGGATACCTTACCCTCTAAGTCTCCACACAGGAAAAATGCAATGAACACATGTCGCAGATGTTAGTCAGTTAGAAGGTAGAAAGGCTCTGCAGAGGGACCTCGACCGACTGGACAGATGGGCAGAATCCAATGGGATGGCATTTAACAAGTCCAAGTGCCGAGTGCTGCACTTTGGCTACGGCAATCCCATGCAGAGCTATAGGCTGGGGTCAGAGAAGCTGGAGAGCTCCCAAACAGAGAGGAACCCGGGGGTACTGATCAACAGCCACCGGAATATGAGCCAGCAGTGTGCCCAGGTGGCCAAGAGGGCCAATGGCATCCTGGCCTGCATTAGGAATAGCGTGGCCAGCAGGAGCAGGGAAGTTATTGTGCCCCTGTACTCTGCTTTGGTTAGGCTGCACCTTGAGTACTGTGTCCAGATCTGGGCCCCTCAGTTTAAGAAGGACGTTGAGACACTTGAACGTGCCCAGAGAAGGGCAATGAGGCTGGTGAGAGGCCTTGAACACAAGACCTATGAGGAGAGGCTGAGGGAGCTGGGATTGTTTAGCCTGGAGAAGAGGAGGCTCAGGGGAGACCTCACTGCTCTCTACAACTACCTGAAGGGTGGTTGTAGCCGGGAAGGGGTTGGTCTCTTCTCCCAGGCAACCAGCACCAGAACAAGGGGACACAGTCTCAAGCTGTGCCAGGGGAGGTTTAGACTTGAGGTGAGGAGAAAGTTCTTCACTGAGCGAGTCGTTCGTCATTGGAATGTACTGTCCAGGGAGGTGGTGGAGTCACCATCCCTGGAGGTGTTCAAGAGGAGATTGGACATGGCACTTGGTGCCATGGTCTAGTCATGGGGTCTGTGTTTATAGGTTGGACTCGATGATCCTTGAGGTCTCTTCCAACCTTAGTTATACTGTGATACTGTGATACATAAACAACGTCTAGGATGATGATCATTTCTAAGGATGAATGGCCACGGCAGCTGTACTTCCAGTAGTTTTTGTTGTCCTAAGTAAACCCAGTGGAGCTGTATTGGTCAAACAGACCATCCATCCAGTCTGCTGTAGAGAAAAGAGGCTGAAGTATCTTTTGTCCCTGGCAGTAATTCTTCCATAGTAATACCATGCAGTTGAATGGGTCCTTTCCAAACACAGTCTACACTTTTCTCACAAGCCTGGAAAGCTTTTATTTATCTGTGCATAATGTTTGTTTTTTAATTGGACATTATGGAAACTCTGACAGTAATGTAAAAGACGATTAGCAATAAAACAAAATATAAACCAAGAGCTTCTAAATTTAATAATAGGCTAAATGTCTACATTCAGACATAGTTAATCAAAACCAGTTTGTAAACTTCATTTTATTCAGGTCAGCCAGTCAACAGTACATGTAATGCATACTATAAAACTGATTTAGGGGTTTTGGACACCCAAGCATCTACATAAACCAAGCAAGGATTAACTAGGTCTGTCTACTCATAAATTACAGCACATTGTTTTTAAGTGAACAGGATAAAAAGCACCATGCCATGAACCATCTACATCATGCTTTTTTCTCCTTTGACCAATTTCCCAGTTACTCTCTCAAATTATCACTCCAGTTCCTTCTTTGTTCATCCCTGTATTGTTTCCATATAACTGTCCAAATCTGCCTGCAAGGCAACTAATCAAAGAAGGCTGAAGCACAAGAACACTGACCACTTGATAGTTTGCCCAGCTTATTAAAAATATGAGTTTGACATCCTGCAGCATGTTTTAACAATTGGTTTGCAAATTACAGCATAGCTAAATACAATTAAATTCATTCCACTGTACGCAATAACTATTTAACATATGGTGTGAATCTTGTACACAGATCAGGACTCAGCAGTGTTAGTCAAGTGTTGCTGCTTTGTGCTACAGAACCATCAGATCTCATAACATAAACAGGCTTGGGCTGGGCCATGGCTTGGTTGAGATTTTAACAAAACAAAACAAAACAATACAAATCCTCAAAAGACCATTCAGATGGTTTTTTAGAAGTAGTTATGGCCTTCCATAAGCAAAATCCTTCACTTCTCTATACTCACTGAAAACTAGTATGGGGTTCAATCACCATTGTGCTTATAGAAGTAAACCATCCCTAAATACCGGACCATGCCTTCACTCTGTATCTCAGGTACCTAAACATGTGCAGACCTGCAAGCACTTACAACTTATTCCAAAAGCCAATTTTGCATAGCTTTATAGTACATTTCCTCCCCTTTCAGAGACTGAAACTGCAGGGTATGTATTTTATCCAGCACAATATACGTGATAATATACTGGCTCACATGAACTAACATGATATAGTATCTGTCCTACAGATATTACATGCCACTCCATATGCACCAGATCTGAGAAGCACGTAATATACAACTCTCAAGGGATATGAAACACATGTGGGTCTCATTCGCCACTTTGTTATTTCAACTGTACACTGTGGCAACTCTAACGAAGTTACACCAGTGTAAAACTGTTGTACTGAAGTGGAGGATTAAACCCATATGTCTTTCTATATAAGCCAAATTTATGAGACAAAGTTATTCAAATAAATTCAGTGAACAGTCAGACTTCTTCAGAGTCCTACACCTGTTCAGTCCTCAGACAGTACTTTTCCTGCGTCAAGAAAAGTTCTACCTTAAAGGCAGCAACTGTTATTTGTTAAAAGGATGTCAATAACAATCTTGAGTTATTAAAAGAAAAAAAAGAAAACCACCAAAACCAAAACGCCACATCCCCCCACCCACCATTGAAAACAAGATGGCATTTCCTCAAACGCACTCAGCCATGATTAAACCCCCTTTTGCCTGCTTACGTGCATGCCTCTCTGTATAATTAAAAGCATGACCCATCATCATTTGCAAAGTCTTATGATTTCACTATGCAATGTTTCAAGTGTTTTTTCTGGCCTCTTTCCAGACAGTACACCTGCGTATCAGTTTAGCAACATTTCACTGCAACTGAAAATTAACTAATGCTGTTTGATTTGGACTGGTATAAAGTTCTGAAAACTTATAAGCTATAGGCTTTTATACTATGTTAGAGATATATCCACCAACAGATAAAAAACATTTATAAGAGAAATATTGGATGGATTCTCATAAACTGTCATTTAGAAACAGGGATCTGTGCTGGTGCTTTGAGGGTACATGATTAATTTAGCTCAATGAACAAATAGAAACAAAAAAATCAGATTAACTCTATATGTATTTCCTCAGAATATTTCACTGTATTCAAAATCTTGACCTTTCCTTCTGGTTGAAGAAAACTGATTCAGTCAGCCTGAAGAGTCAGGCTTCATTTCCTTCCATAATTTTGATTGCTGCTTTTAATGCTAACGTGCCCCCCAAAAAAAAAAAAAAAAGTGCAATAGTAATGATAATAATAATAAAAGGTTAGGCTCGAGGAGAGGAGAAAGTTCTTCACTGAGAGAGTCATTCGCCATTGGAATGGGCTGCCCAGGGGGGTGGTGGAGTCATCGTCCCTGGAGGTGTTCGAGAGGGGATTGGGGAACGAGGCTGGGGAGAGGCCTCAAGCACAAGCCCTATGAGGAGAGGTTGAGGGAGCTGGGATTGTTTAGCCTGGAGAAGAGGAGGCTCAGGGGAGACCTTATTGCTCTCTACAACTACTTGAAAGGTGGTTGTAGCCAGGTGGGGGTTGGTCTCTTCTCCCAGGCAAGCAGCACCAGAACAAGAGGACACAGTCTCAAGCTGTGCCAGGGGAAGTTTAGGCTCGAGGTGAGGAGAAAGTTCTTCACGGAGAGAGTTAGCCATTGGAATGGGCTGCCCAGGGAGGTGGTGGAGTCACCCTCCCTGGAGGTGTTCAAGAGGGGATTGGATGTGGCACTTGGTGCCATGGTTTAGTCATGAGGTCTGTGGTGATGGGTTGGACTTGATGATCTTTGAGGTCTCTTCCCACCTTGGTGATTCTGTGTGATTCTGTGAATAATAGTGATGGCAATAACTTAGTAGCAGTACTTAGTAGTATAATAGTAAAATAGTAAAAAGATCTTCTTTGGAAGACATGATAAAAAGAGTGGCAACACTTTCTGCCTTAATGGTATTTCTACAATTCACTAAAAAGTACACTTATAAAAATTTCATTCACTTAAAGCCTACGTTTGCATAAAGTAAAAGCTTTGTGTGAAAAATAAATATATAAAAATAATCCAGCCCTAGTCCCACTTTTTTTCATTTCAGTTCTTCGGAACTCTGTTTGCTTAATGAGTAATTTTCATGTCATGTGATGATTGTAAAATTAGGCTTTTATATAATCTTCTGAGAAGTTTTCCTATTAAAAACATTCAGTGACGTTGTTCCAGTGTCAACCAAAATAATTCTGAAATAATGTGGTGATAAAAAATTCTATATGTGTTTTAATTTCAATCAATTATAGTTCAATTCTAACCATATTTTATGAATTCTCCTCCTTGAAATGTCCTTTTTATAAGTATTGGCTTTTTTTTTGTCAACTATTTAAAAACTATTCCATACCTCCCTACTTGTTCCTGTAATGTGGTATGTTTATCAAGTAAACTCTGTGATCAGTGTTATATTTAGTTATTATAATGTTATATATTAACAAGAATTATGGCAACCAAGAAACAGTAGTGGCTGCAGTTATTGAGGAGCATAAATAATATCTCATAGAAATATTATTCATCATTTGTTCCTGAACTAGAAGGGGAGACCTTATTGCTGTCTACAACTACCTGAAGGGACATTACTGAATATTTGAGTATGTATCTAACATTTGAATAGAAACCATTTCTACTTAAAGGAGAATTGCATTATAGGTACTTTTAATAATACTGCATACAGTGTAAGACATCACAAAATACAAAATCCTTTGTGATGCTTTGGAAAAGGAACCAGAATTTAAATGAGATAAAAACCAGACATCTTTTAATCTCTCCTCAAGGTTTGTCCCTTCTTTTCTTGTTCACAACATGACTCAGAGGGGCAGATTCTCACCTGATATAAAACACTCAGTCCGACTTTATCAAAGTCAAAGAAGTTACAGTCCCACCAAAGGAAAATCTGGCATAGTGCATCTAAACTGCAGATATAATATTAAATTTAACTAATTGGGAATCCTGTAGATGTTTCCTTCCTACGCACGGTTATGTCTTTACCTGAATATCTGTACAATTTTTATTATTAGGCTTCTATAGGACATCAAAGTTTATTCTTTTAAAATCTGCTTGGAAAAAGGTCTCTCATTTCCATGTGACTCTCTAAACTTCTCCTTACTTTAATTTGAGGACTTCAAAACATCTTGTTGTCTGCCGTAGAAGAAACATCTGTCGAAGTCATACATAGTTTATTGGCTGGAATCAGTGATAAAAGACAGCATAGAGACTTACCAAAACATTTCATTGCTATTAACGTAACACAAAATATTACAAAGACCAAGCTGCTTCCCCCCCACCTCTTTTTTTTTTTTTTTTTTTTTTTTTTTTTTTAATAAGAGAAACATGGGGGAAATTTGGAAGCCAAAATGACAAGAAAAATTGTGACTTTAATTCATCAAGCCTCACATGACTGGATTTTGTATCCCAGCCAGCTAAGGCCTAACCACGCTACAAAAAATACTTTTTAATTAGCAAAGAAAGAGAAATAATTTATGAACAATGGTACTTCTCTCCACAGGATTTCCTGTTTAGAGGAATTGCTTTCCACACTGCAATTGATTTTTGCTCTTTTTACCTACTGATCTGTTTTATCACTTGCCTAGTGCAGCCTGATACTAATTACTGTGTTGGAGTTTTTTGTTGGCTTTTTTTTTTTTTTTTTTTTTTTTTGGCATAAACCACCAACAAGGCCTCAGAATTGCATTTCAGATCCTAGCCAGCCTCCTAGGAGGTGAAGTGGGAAGTATATGTAGTGAATTTAGCACTGGCATATGTTTTCCCCTTTTTATTAGTTGTCTTCAGTTCAGCACCTCTCTGCATTAGGCACAGAGAATCTGAGAAAGCAGAGAACCTGGAAAGCTTATTGAAACCTGAGTATCTTACTTGTATGACAGGGCACTGACAGATAATTTGATACAGCCTCTGGTAATGAGAAGGAATAATTGCAAGGTTGTACATATGAAAATTCATTTCACAAGCTACATTTCTTGTGTAGGAGTAAGGATGGCTGCATTATCAAAAAGGACTGATACTTATCAAGCATGGTCCGTTTCAGGTATTTGGGCAATTTGATACTCTTGTCTATTCACTCCACTTGCAGGTCTTCAAGCAGGTTCTAGTTTAAGTAGTCAATTATTATTTTCTCTTTTGTATTTTGACATTCCATTTCTTTTTTAGTGGCACCTACCTAACTTCTTAACTTCTGCTTTATGTGCTGGGTTGGGTTGGTGTTTTGGGTTTTTTTTTTCTTTATATCCTAGAAAATTAAAATCTGACTATCTTCTCATTATCTAATTTTGTCTTTTACAGATTGTCTCTACTTTTCACCATCTTTCTTATACTTCCTTTGCTGGTCAAAGCATTGGGAATCTGGTTGTCTCTTACGCATTTCTTTTCTGCATTTAGCCCCAGCCTTATGATAATTTTATTTCTCAATGTCCTTCACACTTATCAGTTATTTTTGCTTGAGGTAAGCCCTGCTTATTCAACAAAAAGTTTTACTTTTGGATATGCAATTGTGGGAAAGGCACAACTATTAACTATGGATGAACAAATAGGTTTTGTCTTTTTCTGCCAGATTTCTTAATTCCAAGGTTCAGAGGTTTATGACTTGTTTCTTGCAGTTCTACATCTGCGGTCAGGATGCCCTAGCATTTAATTGGAAGGATCTATGGCTTCTTAAAATATTTTTTGCATTTTGCTATTTCAGACAACTCTGTAACATTTATGTCAAGTATGGATATTTTGATAACTCATAGTAGCCATGAATATCTTCTTTATAACCTTTTTTCTAATGCAAGTAAGCATTCTATCTCCTTCAAAGAAGCTGCAGAATATAGAACAATATTAAATACATTAGAGTAATTCACTGTCAATGATTCAGAGCAGAATCTTTACAAAATATTTTAAGAATGTAAGAAGAAACATTACCAATGTCTATAAAATAAAAAAGCAGAATCTGTAGTAAAGAGTCACTGCTACTTGTTTGTAGGTTTCTAGTCAGGGAAGTTTGTTTCTGCACCTGGCTGCTTCTAGAGATGCTAGAAACAGCACTGTTTCTTTGTTTCTGTGCCTGAGTGTAACCTCTACCTGTAGTTGTGGAAAAGAAAAACCCCAACCAAACAAAGAAACAAACAAAAAGAAGCATTAGATACTATTCATTCAAACATAACAAAAATATTTTCCTCTGCAGAGATACACACTTTAATGGATCTTGGGTTTTAAGATGTTTATGGATACATCCAGATTATGTGATGAGCAGAAGCCAGGAGAGATACTGTCAAGATTCATAGAGTCAGAGAATGTAGCTCTATCATAACTTTGCAATGAGATTCTTTTAGGTCACAGTATTATTTTTTCTTTTCTAAAAATAAGGAGTCAAGCAGCAGTAAGAAAAGAAGTAAATAAAACATGATAAGCAGTACATCATACTTTCCAGTACATTATCTTTTTGAATTTCTGTAGATAAGTTACCTAGAGCTGTACTAACTGAACTAAGCATCCACACAAAATTGTTTCTATAACCTTAGTCTTGTTTACTGCAAGTTCCAGATGATAGAAACCTCCTAGACTTATATCTGCTATGGTGATTACCAAGCACACAATGCATAACAAGAAACGGACTGGGTCAGCATTCAAAAGGTAATCTGAGGCAAGCTACCCACTTCCTGCTGCTACCCACTTTATGCTGAAGAAACCAAATCAGGAAGGGAATGCATGAATGTAACAGCAATGGGAGAAGTTATTATAAAATGTCAATATATAGTTAAATGTCTCATTCTTTTTTTAAAAAATCCAATAGGATCATTTCACCAGAGCTAAGGACATCTGAGAACATAAACTGAGTAATTTCTGGCTTGTGGTTATTACCATTTGACAGTTTTTCTACATCCTGTGTAAAATAGAAAGGTAGTCTTAGCTACCTCCTTTGGACTGCAGGCTATAATAATGCCTTTTGTGCTAAATACTCTCTCCATAGGAACTAAAGTCTGACTTGTGTCACCAAGCTCCATGGCAGTTGTGAATATAAAGGAGTCCCATGCCATTTCATAGTATATAGTATATAGTGTATAATTAGTCTTGTAGTATTTGGTCATCAGCACCTATACTTAGGCAACTGAATCGTTGCCAACATCATACCAAGTACCAGGGAATCTTAAATACCCAGCTCACATGCAGATGTTTAAATACTGAAATACAGTTCTGAATTTAAAGATGAATTTTAATCCCCAAATTACAGAGGACCATCATGGTCTTCATGTTATTATGCAGCATCTACATCACATAGAAAGAACACTGTTTTGTAATGCCAGAACTTTAGCTATTTGTATGCCAGGTACTACTTTGTAAGCTCTTGGGGTTCAAGTCTCTTGCCTAAAGTTATACACATGAGAGGCCCAGAAGTTTCTGAAAGGCCCACATGGAAACAGCAGATACATCTGAGGAGTGGGAGGAGATCCATGCCTTTCTGAAGTGTCAGTCTGAGGCCACATGTGCATCTCAGGTAGCATGTTTGGGCAAATGAACTACTCCACAAGCATGATTAGATCACTGCTGGGAGTGGCTGTTCAAGATCAGAGATGAGACATGGTAATAAGGTGATGACTTTGCAGTTTATGATATATTTAATGAATAAAAGGATTACTGGAACTTTTCTGTTCTGCTTTCAGTGCAGTGGCATCTATCACATCAGCAGTGTGCCCAGGTGGCCAAGAAGGCCAATGGCATCATGGCCTGCATCAAGAATAGTGTGGGCAGCAGGAGCAGGGAAGTCATTGTGCCCCTGTAGTCAGCACTGGTTAGGCCACACCTTGAGTCCTGTGTCCAGTTCTGGGCCCCTCAGTTTAAGAAGGACATTGAGAAACTTGAACGTGTCCAGAGAAGGGCAATGAGGCTAGGGAGAGGCCTCAAGCACAAGCCCTACAAGGAGAGGTTGAAGGAGCTGGGATTGTTTAGCCTGGAGAAGAGGAGGCTCAGGGGTGACCTTATTGCTCTCTACAACTACCTGAAGGGTGGTTGTAGCCAGGAGGGGGTTGGCCTCCTCTCCCAGGCAATCAGCAACAGCACAAGAGGACACAGTCTCAAGCTGTGCCAGGGGAAGTTTAGGCTCGAGGTGAGGAGAAAGTTTTTCACAAAGAGAGTTGTTAGCCATTGGAATGGGCTGCCCAGGGAGGTGGTGGAGTCATCATCCCTGGGGATGTTCAAGAGGGTATTGGATATGGCACTTCGTGTCATGGTTTAGTAGTCATGATGTCTTGGGTGTCAGGTTGTGCTTCATGATCTCTGAGCTCTCTTCCAACCTTAGTCATAGTATCATAGTATCAGTCAGAGTTGTGAGGGACCACAAGGATCATCTAGTTCCAACCCCCCTGCCATGGGCAGGGACACCCCACACTACATCAGGCTGGCCAGAGCCTCATCCAGCCTGCTCTTAAACACCCCCAGCAACGGGGCCTCGACCACCTCCCTGGACAACCCATTCCAGGGTTTCACCATTCTCATGATGAAGAACCTGCTCCTCCTCACATCTAGCCTGAATCTCTCCACCTCCAGCTTCATTCCATTCCCCCTAGTCCTATCACTACCTGACATCCTGAGAAGTCCTTCCCCAGCCTTCCTGTAGGCCCCCTTCAGATACTGGAAGGCCACAATGAGGTCACCTCGGAGCCTTCTCTTCTGCAGACTGAACAGCCCCAACTCCTTCAGTCTGTCCTCATAGGAGAGGTGCTCCAGCCCTCTGATCATCCTTGTGGTCCTTCTCTGGACACACTCCAGCACCTCCACATCCCTCTTCTAATAGGGGCTCCAGAACTGGACACAGTCCTCCAGGTGGGGTCTCACCAGGGCTGAGTAGAGGGGGAGGATCACCTCCCTCGACCTGCTGGCCACACTTCTCCTGATGCAGCCCAGGATCTGATTGGCTTTGCGGGCTGCAAGTGCACATTGAGAGCTCATGTTGAGCTTCTTGTCCACCAGCACCCCCAAGTCTCTCTCCTCAGGGCTGCTTTCCAGCCAGTCACTGCCCAGCCTGGATTGTGCCTGGGATTGCCTCGACCCAGATGCAGGACCCTGCACTTGCTCTTCTTGAACTTCATGAGGTTGGCTTGTGCCCACCTCTCCAGCCTGTCAAGGTCCCTCTGGATGGCCTCCCTTCCCTCCAGCGTGTCTGCTGCACCACACAGCTTGGTGTCATCAGCAAACTTGCTGAGGGTGCACTCAATGCCACTGTCCATGTCACTGGCAAAGGTGTTGAACAAGACAGGTCCCAGGACTGATTCCTGAGGGACTCCGCTTGTCACTGGCCTCCACTGGGACATGGAGCCATTGACAGCCACTCTTTGGGTGCGGCCATCAAGCCAGTTCCTTATCCATCTAGTGGTCCACCCATCAAACCCATGTGTCACCAGTTTGGAGACCAGGATGTGGTGCGGGACAGTATCGAAGGCTTTGCTCAGGTCCAGGTAAATGACATCAGTTGCTCGCCCCTCATCTATTAATTTTGTCACCTGCTCATAGAAGGCCACCAGGTTGGTCAGGCAGGATTTGCCCTTGGCAAAGCCATGCTGACTGTTCCCAATTACCTCTTCACTATTCTTTTGAGCGAGTAGTGCCTCCAGGAGGATCTGCTCCATGATCTTTCCAGGCACAGAGGTGAGACTGACTGGCCTGTAGTTCCCTGGTTCCTCCTTCTTACCCTTTTTGAAAATGGGGGCAATGTTTCCCCTTTTCCAGTCTGTGGGGACTTCACCAGATTGCCATGACTTTTGAAATATAATAGAGAGGGGTTTAGCAACCTCCTCTGCCAGTTCTCTCAGTACCCGTGGGTGTATCCCGTCGGGTCCCATGGACTTGAACACTTTCAGGTTCTTCAGGTGATCACGAACCTGATCTGCACTTACAATGGGCAGTTCTTCCTCCCCGTCCCTGGCTTTGACTTCCATAACATCAGGAGTGTGGCTAGAGGCCCTTGCAGTGAAGACTGAGGTAAAGAAGTTATTGAGTACCTTAGCCTTTTCCTCATCACTTGTGACCATGTCACCATTTTCCTTTCTGAGGGGGCCCACACCTTCCCTAGTCTTCTTCTTCCCATTAATATACCTGTAGAAGTCCTTAGTGTTCCCTTTAACCTCCCTGGCTAGATTCAACTCAAACTCTGCTTTGGCTTTCCTAACCAGGACTCTTGCTGCTCGGGCAGCTTCCTTATATTCCCCTTGTTCTACCTGTCCTTCTCTCCACTTCCTGTAGAGTTTCCTTTTAAGTAATAGTGTGTCCAGTAGCTCCTTGCCCACCCAGGCAGGCCTCCTAGCATTCTTACCTGCTTTTCTCTTTGTTGGTATTGATTCTATGATTCTATGATTTACACTCACTGGGAAAACAGAGGGGAAGAAGACAAGCATAGGTGCAAGGTATACCAAAATTTAATAATATGAAGGAATATTTACATCCTCTCTGAGGATGTAAACCTCTTTGAGATTTCAGATGTGTTGAAATAATAGTGGACAGAATAGTGCCAAAGGTTGTGTTCTTACAATTGCTCCCTAAATTACTGTCAGTAGTTTTGGTCAAATAGTGCAAGTATATTTCAAGCAAGTGCAACTGATCCCCAGGGTCTGCAGTCCCTTTATATCTGGCCTCTACTAACTCTCTGATTATACAGACCTAAAATGTCAATTGTCATTAAAAGTTACATTATTTTTATTCTAGAATGATGGAAGCAAACTCTCATGGACGTTTCAGTGGGAGGTACTGCAAATAAAGCAGTTTAGAAAAAGTAAGATAAAACTTCCAGAATTTTCAGGCTATTCATCTAACAAGCTCCATATGTATGTCAAAAAATGATGAGAAGTTTGGCAGATCATAATATGGCAAATCACTCCATTATGTTTAGTTGCATCACACAATGCTTGTTCAAAAATTCAACAGTTAACAGTTGCTGTGTTGGATCCAGAGATGGTAGCCAAAAGGAAGATTGGCTTATGCCAATATAAAGTACCACCGTATTTATGTGGTGATAGCAGGAGAGGTGCTGGCTGTAAACTGAAGCAGGGTAGATTTTGGTTGGATAAGGAGGACATTCTTTACAATGAGCATGGTGAAATACTGGTACAAGTTGCCCAGAATTGTGGTTGAGGCCCCATTGTTCATGAGGACATTATCAGTGTTTCCTCAGTTCCTGTTGGTTGCCTTCAACAACAGAACTATCATAGGTAGTGTAGTTAATTCAGCATTTAAACAAGTTAACAAGTCCAGTTTATTATACTGTGCAACCAATTACTAATATTTTGGTTTTTTTCTGTTAACTACCGAATTCAGGGCAATCAAAGAATCATAGATTTTTGAGGTGTTGTTTGTTAAGGTTTTCTTTTTGCTTCTCAATGGGCATTTACATCAAGTTCATATTATGTACAAAAACTAAGTGATAGAACCTTATCTAAGTGTCTCAATATTCGTCAACCTCACAAGTAATTACTGTAATAGTCAGAGCTGTGAAGATGCAGGGCAATACAGGACACATGTAATTCACCAAGTTTACCTCTCATCTTTGGTCAGTCTGGATCAGCTTTAGAGATTATCATGAACTGATCAGTCATGTTATCAGAGTTGTTTGCTTTCTGGTAATGTCAAAGAGATCAATGAGCACTGAAACTCCAACACAGCAGGCACTGTGCCACTTTTCCTTTAATAGCTGATCTCTGCAGCGGTGCTTCCAGACTTCAAAAGCGAAATCAACTAACTCTTTCTGTAAAATAGGCCAAAGTCTACCCAGAGAGTGCAAAAACACGTGTAAAATTGGATACAAACTGACAGGGTCTTCAGATGCACTGTAGCTAGTGAAAGAACTCCGAAAACATGAAATACGTGACTGAGGCTGGAGCCTGCAAAATCACTGCAGTTTTGGCAATGTAACATTCTCCTATAGACTTGGAAATACACAAGAAATTTAAACACTATAGAAGAAAGCTAGGATGAAAAGAACAAACAGAAAATAAAAGGATTTTATGCACTTTATGGTGAATTACATTTTCAGGATCAATCTAACTGATAAATCTCCAAGACTATACAGTGAAAGAAGTACATAATTAGCCAGTGTGATGGGTTGACCCTGGCCAGCAGCCAAACACCCGCCCACTCACTTGCTTGCTCTACTCTCCTGTGGGATGAGGACAAAGTAGAAGGAAGATCTAGAAGGAAGATGCTAGTGTGGCTAGCAGGTCGAGGGAGGTGATCCTCCCCCTCTACTCAGCCCTGGTGAGACCCCACCTGGACTACTGTGTCCAGTTCTGGAGCCCCTATTACAAGAGGGATGTGGAGGTGCTGGAACGTGTCCAGAGAAGGGCCACAAGGATGATCAGAGGGCTGGAGCACCTCTCCTATGAGGACAGACTGAAGGAGTTGGGGCTGTTCAGTCTGCAGAAGAGAAGGCTCCGAGGTGACCTCATTGTGGCCTTCCAGTATCTGAAGGGGGCCTACAGGAAGGCTGGGGAAGGACTTCTCAGGATGTCAGGTAGTGATAGGACTAGGGGGAATGGAATGAAGCTGGAGGTGGAGAGATTCAGGCTAGATGTGAGGAGGAGGTTCTTCGCCATGAGAGTGTTGAAGCTCTGGAATGGGTTGTCCAGGGAGGTGGTCGAGGCCCCGTCCCTGGGGGTGTTTAAGAGCAGGCTGGATGAGGCTCTGTCCAGCCTGATCTAGTGTGGGGTGTCCCTGCCCATGGCAGGGGGGTTGGTACTAGATGATCCTTGTGGTCCCTTCCAACCCTGAATGAAACTATGAAACTATGAAACTATAATATTATCTGTAGACTGACATAATGACAATTTAACAGGCAAACCAAACATTGCAGATGCAAGCAGTGCAAAACAAGGATTTAATTCCTTACTTCCCATTGGCCAGGAGATGTCTGGTCTTTTCCTAGGAAGCAGGGCCTCTGCATGCACACCAGCTACTTTTGAAGACAAACATTGTAACTCTAAACACTCATCTTTCCTCCTTTTTTCCCCACAGCACAATGCCATATTGTATGAGATATTTCTGTGGTCAGTGGGGGTGAGCTTTTTCCTCCTTTTTTCCCCACAGCACAATGCCATATTGTATGAGATATTTCTGTGGTCAGTGGGGGTGAGCTTTGTCCCCCTACAAGCTCTTGCTCACCCCAACCTACTCACTGTGGAAGAAAGCCTTGATGCTTTATGAGCACTGTTCAGCAAAAGCCAAAACACTGGTGTGTTATCAAGACGATTTCAGCCAGAAATACAAAGCACAGCAGCACACAGGTGGCTGGAATGAAAATGAACTCAAACCCAAGCAGATCCAGTACAGACAAACCAAGTTAGAATTTGTCTGAGTGGCTAAATAGTACACACATAATAAAGACTAATTCAAGTATAACTAGGTTGATGAATTGTGGAAGGAAGAATCATATGATTCACAGAAAATTTACAGAATGGAAGAAGGATCTAGAAGAGCCACCAACTACCAGTAAATGGGGACCTAATTGAGGATCCCATTGTCAGAAAACCACATATTGCAAAAGCTTCAGTGACACCACAAGTAGGGAGAGGAGGAGAAAGTAGTGTTTCATGAAGATGAAGGATCTCATCCTTATGCAATAATACAGAGCTGGTAATTACATCCATACTGTGGAGAGAAAACTAGGGATCTGTATTGCAAGAAGGGTAATTAGAAGTCTAGTAAACATTTTCTTGAAAACACTGGAATAGAATAGAATAGAATAGAATAGAATAGAATAGAATAGAATAGAATAGAATAGAATAGAATAGAATAGAATAGAATAGAATAGACCAGGTTGGAAGAGACCTTCGAGATCATTGTGTCCCACCTATCACTCAACACTATCTAATCAACTAAACCATGGCCCCAAGCACCCCATCAAATCTCCTCCTAAACACCTCTGAACAATATGTGCAAATTCTTCCTACTGGTGAAGAGGAATTATCAAGCCAGGAAGTCAGGGAAGTTATATCAAAGTTCTTCCAGTTGTGAGCAGTTTCCATAGATCTAGACACAGTCCCTACCTTTTGTATTGCTTTATGATATTAGCATTTCCCACAGATCCATCCCGAAGTGAGCGCATTCATCTGCTTGTTTAAGAGGAAGTAGTTTTTCAAGACCGGTGTTTTATGCAAAAAAGTTTGGGCACCTTTCTTTGGTATAGAATCCACCCAAAAGTCACAGAGGACAGAAATTTTGCCATTAAAAAAAAAAAAAAAAAAAATCTTATCTTTGACACTCTGTACCTCAGATCATTCTCTTCAAGAACTTGGATTGCCCTGTTGTCAATGCAGATTAAGTTTGGTTACCTGTTTGGATTCCTTGCTATGCCCAAGAGGTTTTCTTTTTTCATATTTTTGTAAACTCTTCCAAGAATTAATCTGGCAGGGTGCTGACCATTCTGGCCTGATCCAGAAAAACACTTAAGTCTGTCTTTAAGCACCAGAGTAGTTCTAACCAGATTGAGCTCATAATACTATTGTTTTACAAGATGGTGAAATATCTGTTTACTCATTAAAGTCTGAATATTAAGACTCAAGATTGCTCATTATATCCATTACAGATGTTTTCTCCTCATAAATGACAATCAAAATTTCATTTGTTTGATGTTTATATCTTTGTTCAGTTCTCTACTCTATTGGATAGCTTGCAGTGAAAAATTGCAGGCTTCTCTTGAACAATTTATTGTTCTTTTTTTCTTTCTTCATAATTATTAATGGGAAATTCCAGACTCTGTAGATAAGATTTATATAGTCTTTTAGATGGGTCAGAATAACAGAATACCAAAAAATGTTTAAAAAGCCTGTTTTGCAATTTATGGCTATACTTAAAAAAAAAAAAAAAGGCAAGCCCAGAACCAGCAAACCCAAAAGCTTCAATTGCTTTGAAAAGTATAAAATTGCCAAAACCACCAAGACTGATGCACCACAAAGGAATCTGTCTTGCAAACATTTATGTGCTCAATTAATTTTAAGCACATGAGTAGCACACCACATTGTATACTTTCATTAATGACCTAGATAATAGGAGATAGAACACAACTATTATGCTTTCAGATGAGCCATGAGTGGAAAATTAACAATGTCGTATCATACACCCACAAAAAAAATCAGGCTTTATGCTTGCTGAATAATAATAGATTTATTTAATTTTTTAAGGATTTTTCTGCTTTGGCTTTTAAATTAAATGTAATTAAGTTTGGGATTGTAATCATCTTTCACCATGAAAAAACATAGATTGAATATCTTTGAAGATCTCAGCACTGCATTTAGGACAACCCTATTAATCTGGAAAATCTTGACCATCTTTAATCTTTAATGACTACAATTTCTTCCATCAAAACAGTTACCTCTACATGATTCTTTCTGAGGACCAAATTCTGTAGGATCCTGACTGATAAAAGAGATGATAGTAATAAAATATTTCTGCTCTTTGCAAGACGTTTCTGACTATTTATCTAAATTCAGGATTATCCACATTTATGCAAATTTGTCATCTAGAAATTAAATTTCTGTTTCTCACCAGCAGATCACTTTCAAATTCAAGTTCCTTGTCATGAATTCATCTCACACCTTTTGAGGTTCCAGGGCTTAAAGAACATGCTGGGTAACCCCAACCAGTCACTTGTTGGCACAGGTTGTGTATGACAAATTCCATCCATAAACTTTTTAAAATCTGTAACAGAAAGGGTAAATTTATTTGCCCAAACTACCTGAAACCTTGCAGGCTGTAAAGACAATGGGTCTCTTTCTAACACCCTAAGTTAGTCACATTCTGATTCTCCATGTGTGTGGATTTTATTGGAAATGTAAATCAATTTTTTTCTGTACTAATGAGTATTTTTCCCGTGGGAGTCCATTTAGTCTCTCTAAAAACCACTATAACAGTCCATCTTACTTGTGTGGCTTGACATTAGAGCATACAGATTCATACATGCAAGTCTATCAATTGTAAAGAATCAGTGATATTTTCCATTCTAGGATTCTTCAGCTGTTTTTACTCACATTTGGGACCAGGTAAGACTTTTTGTAAGACTTTGTTTAAGATTTTTCCCAAACATTTGGCTGTGCTGTTTTGAAAAGTTAAGTGTTTCTATTTGAGCAGAACTACAATGATTTTTAATAAGCTTAGTATCTAAAAGTGTGCTGTAACGTTTATAGTACTAAAGCTTATTCCATTCTTTAGCTCAAAGACTTGGAATGGGAAAGGGTGAAAAAGATGGAGCCAGACTCTTTTCAATGTCATCCACTGACAGGGTGAGAAGCCTTGAAACACACAAAATTCCAGTTAAAAAAAAAAAAAAAAAAAAAAAGAAAGAAAAATAAAGAAAGAGAAAGAAAGAGAGAGAAAAAGAAAAACCTTTTTTTATATACTGCAAAGGTAATCAAACGTTGAAATAGGTTGCCCATAAAACCTGTGGAGTCTCCATCCATGGAGATGTTAAAAATCCAAGTGGACACAAAGCAAGTGGATCTAATTGGCCCTACTTTGACCAGGCGGGTTGGACTAAGCAGTCTCTTAAGATTTCTAACAATCTCAGACACTGTGTGAGTCCTTGAGTATGAAACCTGACTCCTCATTGCTGAAGTTGAAATAGGATATGGACAAATGTTTTCCAAAAACTGCAGCAGTAGAACATTTGGTCATCTTACAAACTGAAGTCAAGGTTCCTCATGCTTCCCCTCCTTCCAGACACCAGAACTTATAGTTTCATAGTTTCATAGTTTCATAGTTTCATAGTTTCATTCAGGGTTGGAAGGGACCACAAGGATCATCTAGTTCCAACCCCCCTGCCATGGGCAGGGAAACCCCACACTAGATCAGGCTGGACAGAGCCTCATCCAGCCTGCTCTTAAACACCCCCAGGGACAGGGCCTCGACCACCTCCCTGGACAACCCATTCCAGGGTCTCACCACTCTCATGGGGAAGAACCTCCTCCTCACATCCAGCCTGAATCTCCCCACCTCCAGCTTCATTCCATTCCCCCTAGTCCTATCACTACCTGACATCCTGAGAAGTCCCTCCCCAGCCTTCCTGTAGGCCCCCTTCAGATACTGGAAGGCCACAATTAGGTCACCTCGGAGCCTTCTCTTCTGCAGACTGAACAGCCCCGACTCCTTCAGTCTGCTCTCATAGGAGAGGTGCTCCAGCCCTCTGATCATCCTTGTGGCCCTTCTCTGGACACGTTCCAGCACCTCCACATCCCTCATTCACATGTGCACAAAGTTTTAACTTTACCATCAGAGGTAAGGTATGAACCATCTTCCTTCTCTCTTCTGCTACTAGACAGTTTGGTGGGTAAGATTTTTTCTTAGACTTTAAAAAGGACATTGAGTTGCTGGAGTGGGTCCAGAGAAGGGCAAGAAAGCTGGAGAAGAGTCTGGTGACCGTGTCTAATACGGAGATGCAGAAGGAACTAGGATCATTCAGTCTGGGGAAGAGAAGGCTGAAAGGAGTCTTCATTGCTCCCCACAGCTACCTGAAAGGAGGTTGTAGTGAGGTAGGTGTTGGCAATAGGATGAGAGGAAATGGGCATAGTTGTGCCAGGGGAAGTTAGGTTGGATATTGGGGGTTGGAGAATTACTGAAAGGGTGGTCAGGCCTTGGAATAAGCTGCCCAGAGAGGTGGTGGAGTAGCCATCCCTAGAAATGTTCGTGAATGTGTGGTTTAATGGCCATGGCAGGGCTGGGTTGACTGTTGGAGTCAATCTGAAGGGTTTTTTTCCAATTGAAACAATTCTACAATTCTATAACTTTTGAGTCCCTTCAATCCTATTTGTTAGGTAAATATCTTAAATGTAAACTTCTACAATTTCTATACAAAAGATACTGCCATTGTTCCATTGATTGCTGCACAGGGGCTTGAGATACTAAGGAAGTCTTAATTCAACCATGACCACATGGTTAACATCATAGCCAAATGCTTGAGAGCTTTTTTATGAGTGATAAGCATAAAAGCTTATAAATCAGTTAAGGTTTTGGGGGTTTAAAAATTATTCTTTACTAAATGTATATAATACAGCAAAGAAACAAAGAGTTCAAACAACAGTCATAAGTAAATGATATAGGAAATACGTGTGCATATAATTATAGTTTGTGTCCTGTAAAGATAATCTGTGTTATGGAACAGTGAAAACAAACAGAGAATCAAAACCACAAAAAATGGGAAAGAATGGACAAAGAGGAAAAGATAAGAAGTAAGATTAGTGTAATCTGCAGTATATTAGTCTGCTATCTGAAACTCAACCTGAGTGTTCTGTAACACTGAGCTACAACTCAACTGATCTGATTGGAATAAATGTCTCAGTCAGTCTGTGACAACTAAAAAGTGCAGCCACAGCTGGTCTTATACATTCCCTTATTTATGGTGAGCAAGGTCTTTTTCCGTACAAAGCTTCACACTTCTGGTAGAAAATGTTAACATTACATCATAAAAATTCTGAAGAATAATAGAGGATATTATTTTGATAATATTTGTTTAATACAGTTAATATTCTTTACAAATAGGAAAGTAAAACAAAAAGAAGAATCCATTTCCCAATTTCTGGTTTGTAGGTATCACTAATCTTCTGGTAGCATAAGATTTTATAGAAAATATTTATCTTTTTCAGTTGTTAAATTTTCCTTACTCAAGAATATTTGTCAAAATGTGTCTGCATAAAGTCACAAGGTCAAGGGTGTCAGTTTTCAAAGGTTCTACGCTGCACGCTCCTGCCAGCTTATTTGGAAACTACTCAAGAATCTCTGATAGAGCACTGTATAACAATGACAAAAACTGACCTAAAAGTGCTATGTCACCTTGGAAAACAGGACTAAACTCACTTGGCCTGGGTTACTAGAGCCTCTAGAGGATTTTCTTTTTACATTGCAAGACTATACTTGTTGTATCAAATTCTAGGCTTGATAGGCCTGTTAAGCTACTGATGGAACAGTGAAATTTCACAGCTTCCGATGTAACTCCCTCAGTCTAAATAGTATCAGCATGACATGGTCTCCTGAGTACCTCAAATATTTCTCTTTATATGCAAGACTTGTCACTGCTTACTTAGAAGTAGCCTTTCACACTATGCTCAGCTCTTTAGGGAAGACTTTACAGTATCACAGTATCACAGTATCACTTAGCTTGGAAAGGACCTCAAGGATCATCGAGTCCAACCTATCAACACAGACCCCATGACTAGACCATGGCACCAAGTGCCACGTCCAATCTCCTCTTGAACGCCTCCAGGGACAATGACTCAAACACGTCCCTGGGCAACCCCTTCCAATGACGAATGACTCGCTCAGTGAAGAATTTCCTCCTCACCTCGAGTCTAAACCTCCTCTGGTGCAGCTTCAGACTGTGTCCCCTTGTTCTGGTGCTGGTTGCCTGGGAGAAGAGGCCAATCCCTTCCTGGTTACAACCACCTTTCAGGTAGTTGTAGAGGGCAATGAGGTCTCCCCTGAGCCTCCTCTTCTCCAGGCTAAACAATCCCAGCTCCCTCAGCCTCTCCTCATAGGGCTTGTGTTCAAGGCCAGCCTTGATGCCGTTCTCTGGACACGTTCAAGTGTTTCGATGTCCTTCTTAAACTGAGGGGCCCAGAACTGGACACAGTACTCAAGGTGCAGCCTAACCAAAGCAGAGTACAGGGGCACAATGACCTCCCTGCTCCTGCTGGCCACACTATTCCTAATGCAGGCCAGGATGCCATTGGCCCTCTTGGCTGCCTGGGCACACTGCTGGCTCATATTCAGGTGGCTGTCGATCAGCACGCCCAGGTCCCTCTCTGTTTGGGAGCTCTCCAGCCACTCTGACCCCAGCCTGTAGCTCTGTATGGGGTTGCCGTAGCCAAAGTGCAGCACTCGGCACTTGGACTTGTTGAATGACATCCCAATGGACTCTGCCCATCTGTCCAGTCGGTCGAGGTCCCTCTGCAGAGCCTTTCTATCCTCTAACTGACTAACATCTGCCTCTAACTTGGTGTCATCTGCAAACTTCCTGATGACTGATTCAATCCCCTCATCCAGATCATCAATGGAGATGCTGAAGAGGACAGGGCCCAGCACTGATCCCTGGGGGACGCCACTGGTGACTGGCCTCCAGCTGGATGTGGCACCGTTCACTACCACTCTCTGGGCCCGGCCCTCCAGCCAGTTCCTAACCCAGCACAGAGTGTAGTGGTCACTACACCTTTATCTGAGAACTGAAATTGCTTGGATGACCAAAAAAAAAGAGTCTGATATAAATACAAGGAGCTGGATTCAGCTACACACACCTCGACCAGGGGCCTCGGATTCTCCACGTGTTCGGGATCGTTCGGGTCCCTGCGTGCCGTGGCAGTTTCAAAGCCCGCGGCAGCTCGGGGGCAGTTCCATTTCAGCCCGGCTTCTTGCTCGGACGAGCGCGCCGCCACACTTTTTTAAAAAAAAAAAACATTCTCCAGTAGGTTCCGTGGGCAGGGCTGGCCATGGTGGTAACTCGCCGCAATAACTCCTTTAAAAAGTCAGTCTCGACCCAGACTGAGGGGGAATATAAGCAGATAAGCAGGTGTCATAAGCAAGAGGTAGGTGTCCAGGCATCTAGCTGCAGACAGTGCTGGAACCTGGCACTTGAGATGCAGGGTAGAGGGGACGGCTCCTGCTTTAGGTGTGAGCAGATTGACTGTCTGCTTAGCCTGGTGGCTGGACTGAAGGATAAGGTTGCTAGATTTAGAGATGTATGCAATTGCAGAAGGGTGACGAACCTGAGTAACCAGGCTCTGCAGGCCCCCCCAGCAGAGGCCAGTCATCCAAAAAGAAGAGGGCAATGGATGCAGGTTCCTATCAAAAAATGCAAGGTTAAACCTCCTTGCCCCCCCTCACCCCCCCCCACTGCCCTTGGAAAACAAGTACGGGGCATTGGAGGTTGAGGGTGAGGTGATTCTGATATCAGAGGGCACGCCATCTAGGGTTTTCCCTGTGGCAAAACAGCCTAAGGTGAAACGACCTAAGGTGAAACAGCCTAAGCTTAAACAGCCTTCCCCCGGCATCAGGACTTCCTCCCTTAAAAAAAAGAGGAGGGTAATTGTTATTGGCGATTCCCTCCTGAGAGGAACAGAGGGCCCCATATGTCGGCCAGACCCTACTCACAGGGAGGTTTGTTCCCTTCCAGGAGCCATGGTTGGAGATGTTACCACAAGACTGCCTGGTATGGTGCAGCCCTCTGACTATTATCCCTTGATAGTTATGCAGTTAGGGAATGATGATGTTGCTACCAGAACTCCCAGGGCTATCAAAGATGACTTCAGGGCCCTGGGAGATCTGGTTGAGGGATCAGGGGCACAAACAATTTTTTCGTCTATACCCTTAGTTGCAGGTGGGAATACCATAAGGAACAGGTCAGCAGCTGAAGTCAACAAGTGGCTTAGAGGCTGGTGCAGGGAAAAGAATTTTGGGTTTTTTGATCTTGAAAAACTTTCTGCTGCACCAGGCCAGCTGGTAACAGATGGAGCACATCTGTCCCAGAGGAGGGGTAAGATCAGAGTGTACGAGAATGGCCTATCCCTCAAAGGGAAAAAGATTCTGGGGAGGGAATTGGCAGGTCTCATAGATAGGGCTTTAAACTAGTTTCGAAGGGGGAAGGGGCTGAAACCAGTCCCCCCAGGCTGGGGTCTGGGGGTGATAAGCCAGAGCAAGAGGTGAAACCAGCAGCCCGGCTGAAGTGCATGTACACTAATGCACGAAGCATGGGCAACAAACAAGAGGAGCTGGAAGCCTTGCTGCGGCAGGAAAGTTATGATGTAGTTGCCATCACAGAGACGTGGTGGGATGACTCACATGACTGGAGCGCTGCAATTGATGGCTACAGGCTCTTCAGGAGAGACAGGCAAGGAAGAAGGGGTGGAGGGGTGGCCCTGTACGTCAGGGAGGCACTAGATGCCATTGAGACAGAGATTAGGGACGATCGGGTTGAGTGCCTGTGGGTAAGAATTAGAGGGAAGGCCAACAGGGCTGACATCCTGGTTGGAGTCTGTTATAGACCACCTAACCAGGAGGAGGATGTTGATGAGTCATTCTATAGGCAGCTTAAGGCTGTCTCAAGATCGTCTGACCTTGTTCTCATGGGCGACTTCAACTTGCCTGATATCTGCTGGGATCTTAACATAGCAGAGAAGTGGCAATCTAGGAGGTTCTTAGAATGCATGGAGGACAGCTTCTTATCCCAGGTGCTGCGAGAGCCTACCAGGGGCAAGGCTATGCTTGACCTCCTCTTCACCAATAGGGAAGGGTTGGTGGGTGATGTGGTGGTCGGAGGGTGCTTAGGGGCCAGTGACCACGAGATAATTGAATTCTCATTATTTGGTCAAGCTAAGAGGGGTAGCAAGAAGACCTCCACTCTGGATTTCCAGAGGGCGGACTTCAGGCTACTCAAGGAACTAATTCAGAGGGTTGTTTGGGATAAAGCCCTTAAAAACAAAGGGGTCCAGGAGAGCTGGTCCTACTTCAAGGAAGAGTTGTTGAAGGCTCAGGGACAGGCTGTGCCAATGTGCTGGAAGATGAGCTGCCGGGGCAGACGGCCAGACTGGATGGTTAAAGAACTTTTAATGGAACTAAGGGGAAAAAAGAGGGTGTATCACCTTTGGAAGAGAGGGGAGGCAACCTGTGAAAAATATAAGGATGTTGCTAGGTCTTGCAGGAAGAAAATTAGGGAGGCAAAAGCGCATTTGGAGCTTAGTCTGGCCTCTGTTGTGAAGGACAAGAAAAAGTCCTTCTATAAATACATTAATAGTAAGAGGAAGGGAAAGGACAACCTCCACTCCTTGGTGGACACGGAGGGGAACATTGTAACAAGGGATGAGGAAAAGGCAGAGATACTTAACACCTTCTTTGCCTCAATTTTTACTAGCAGGACAGAATGTCTTCCAGACAGCTGGCCTCCAGAGCTGGCAGAAGGAGCCAGGGAGCAGCATAGTTTTCCACTGTTCCAAAATGGGGTAGTTGGTGATCTGCTCAGCCGCCTGGATCCCCACAAGTCCATGGGACCAGATGGGATCCATCCTAGGGTGCTGAGGGAGCTGTCAGAGGAGCTGGCCAAACCGCTCTCCATCATTTTTCAGCAGTCCTGGCTCACTGGTGAGGTCCCAGAGGACTGGAAGCTGGCCAACGTGGTGCCCATCCATAAGAAGGGCCGGTTGGATGAGCCAGGGAATTACAGGCCTGTCAGCCTGACCTCACTGCCAGGCAAGATCATAGAACAGGTCATCCTGAGTGCATTAACACAGCACTTAGAGGATGGCCAAGGGATCAGGCTCAGCCAACATGGATTTAGGAAAGGCAGGTCCTGCCTGACCAACCTGATCTCCTTCTATGATCAGGTGACCCACCTGGTGGATGTGGGGAGGCCTGTGGATGTAGTTTACCTGGACTTCAGCAAGGCCTTTGACACCGTCCCCCATAGCAAACCCCTGGCCAAGCTGTCAGCCCATGGCTTGGACAGCAGCACTCTGAGCTGGGTTAGGAACTGGCTGGATGGCCGAACCCAGAGAGTGGTGGTGAATGGTGTCACATCCGGCTGGCGGCCAGTCAGTAGAGTCCCCCAGGGATCAGTGCTGGGCCCCATCCTCTTTAACATCTTTGTTGATGATCTGGTTGAGGGCATTGAGTCTATCATCAGTAAATTTGCTGATGACACCAAGTTGGGGACAGGAGTTGATCTGCTAGAGGGTTGAGAGGCTTTGCAGAGAGACCTCGACAGGCTGGACAGATGGGCAGAGTCCAACGGCATGAAATTTAATGCATCCAAGTGCCGGGTTCTGCACATTGGCCACAACAACCCCATGCAGTGCTACAGGCTGGGGTCAGAGTGGCTGGAGAGCAGCCAGGCAGAGAGGGACCTGGGAGTGCTGGTTGATGGTAGGAAGAACATGAGGCTGCAGTGTGCCCAGGCAGCCAAGAGGGCCAGTGGCATCCTGGCCTGCATTACGAACAGTGTGGCCAGCAGGAGCAGGGAGGTCATTCTGCCCCTGTACACTGCACTGGTTAGGCCACACCTCGAGTCCTGTGTCCAGTTCTGGGCCCCTCAGTTTAGGAAGGATGTTGACTTGCTGGAACGAGTTCAGAGAAGGGCAACGAAGTTAGTGAGGGGCTTGGAACACAAGCCCTATGAGGAGAGACTGAGGGAGCTGGGGCTGCTTAGCCTGGAGAAGAGGAGACTCAGGGGTGACCTCATTACTCTCTACAACTACCTGAAGGGGGGTTGTAAACAGGCAGAGGTTGGTCTCTTCTGCCATGCAGCCAGCACCAGAACAAGAGGACACAGTCTCAGGCTGCGCCAGGGGAAGTTCAGGCTGGAGGTCAGGAGGAAGTTTTACACGGAGAGAGTGATTGCCCATTGGAATGGACTGCCTGGGGAGGTGGTGGAGTCGCCGTCACTGGAGGTGTTCAGGAGGAGACTTGACAGGGTGCTTGGTTACATGGGTTAGTTGATTAGGTGGTGTTGGGTGATAGGTTGGACGTGATGATCTTGAAGGTCTCTTCCAACCTGGTTTATTCTATTCTATTCTAACCAAGCTGCTCATGTCATTTAGATGAAACAGGATTTACTGTCTAGCACGTAGATACGGCTTGAGTAAGGCACCTTTTTTTCCACATACACTCTATGTTTCATCCACAAGCCCAGTGTAGATGTCTCAGATATTGTGAAGCATGTATACATTTGTCGACAACTGAATGGAGCCCAAGCAATAAGATTCAGCTTCAGACATCTGAATATAGATCTCTCCCATGTAAAGTGTCTACAAGTGAGATCAATGTCTAAGTTCCTACTATAGTTGGTGGAGATCTGATCTATACAGCCACTGAAGCCTAGGGTAGTCTCACCTTACAGTAGACAGATAGGTACAGGATCCATTTAGAATGCTCAGGAAATTATTCTACCTGGCTCCATCCACCTGCCAAGGAGACTGAGGGGATTCTGCACCGCATCTCCAGTCAGAAGCTATTGTCTCACATGCTCAAGGGCATCTCAAGTGGTAACAGATACTTAAGTTTGGATAATGGAATCAAGACCACATATTTTGTTTACTTAGCCAGGTCATACATAGATACCTAGACTGTAGACACCTCATTTTAGAGGTCTGCATCCAAATAGATGGGGCACTTGGTGCCATGGTTGAGGTGATTAGATAGTGTTGGATGATAGGTTGGACTTGATGATCTCAAAGGTCTTTTCCATCCTGGTTAATTCTATTCTATTCTATTCTATTCTATTCTATTCTATTCTATTCTATTCTATTCTATTCTATTCTATTCTATTCCATTCCATTCCATTCCATTCCACTCCACTCCACTCCACTCCACTCCACTCCACTCCATTCCATTCCATTCCATTGCATTCCATTCCATTCCATTCCATTCCATTCCATTCCAAAAATGAATCTAAATCCCTATAGGAGTTTTGACCTAGCACCTAATATTAGGCATACATTTCCAAAGCTGAGAAGAAATTCTATTCCAAGCCAGCATATTAACCAGAACTTTAAGTAAAAAGTTTTAAGGAAGTCAGTGGTAAAACCTCTAAATTTTACTAGAACTAGATACTTGGAAGCCTTGAAACATCCAGTGTTGCATATCTATGGCTCTTTGGTCCTTCACAATGGTAAGGGATGAATTCAAGTGACCTAATGTTAGAGAGTCTGAAAGCACAGAACTATTAAAAAAAAATCATGCATTATTCTGAATAAAATTAATTTTAAAGGAAAGGAAATATATTGACAGGAGTAGATGATTTGGGGGAAATACTTCAGAATTTGTAAGCAAGCACATTGACGTGATGGGTGCACAGCGCCATTACAATATGGTGCAATTACATACTAACGAGATTTTGTGTATCTTAGCCATTACATTAAATTGTTACATTTTTCCCTAGACTGATTGAATATATTTTTCCAAATTTGTTAACACTTTTTTAATAGTACATCAAATTAAAGTAGAAAATGCATGGCCACATTTAGAAGCATCAAATTTATTTAGAAAAATTGCTTTCACATTTTAATATGTTTAATTTTACTTGTTGTGTTTTAGAGCAATTAATCACAATAAAAAGAAATTGAGATTATTCTTCACATGACCATGGCTGGCCACTTGTTAGTTTTCAAAGCAGAAAGGCTCTAATTAAAAATAAACCTGTTCACTTAAAAATGGCAGATAAAAGCTAGCAGGAAAACTGCAAAGACAGCCTATTAGTTGTTTGGTCTCTTGTTGGTGTTTTTTTAGCAGATTTCTTTGAGGAGTTCATAAAATTACTGTGATATTATTTTTTTTTTTCAGTTTATTTATTGTGCTACACATCACAATTAGTAATTTAGAAAAATGAACAGATTCTCTAGAACACATTACCAGAGAACACATATTATTCTTATTTACCAGAAGGATTTTTTTTTCTCCCACAAAATCCACTGATGCACATCCAAGAAACCCCTGGATAGAGCCTGTTGAAGATCTTTTGCACTTCATGTATAAGAGTACTCAATTCAAATAATGTGGGTAATGTTGAACCTAAAAGGCATTAATGCCAGAAACAACAACTGCACTGTATCAAGCGCGGGAAAAAGTAATAGGACTAGAAAGGGAGATTTTCCAAAAATCAGAGGTTTTATTTCATCTGTAATATCGTTGATAAATGGAAATGCTACCATGCAAAATCTCAGCACTTTTTTGGCCAGAAAGGCATTCATGCTAATATAATGAGTCTGGATTACAGAGGTTTGCCAAGCTTAGATCATGTATAGATTAATAATGATGTCTTTTAATGTCTTAATGATCTCTTAATGAAATTCATTTATAATGCTATGATTTGGTGAGGACTCACTAAACATTTTTCATAGCAGAACATGATGTTCAAAGCTAGGTTCTTAATAATAATTAACACATGTACTGCACTTTTTCTCTTCAAAGTGCTCTAGGAACATTAGTAATTAGTTAAAAACCCATGTACTGAGCTTACGTTATCTGTTTAGGCTCTATGAGGCCCACGACAATCAAAGTGGAGCTAGGCAGAAAAGTCCAAGCAGAAAATACTAATTTCTTCTGTGTTCTGAAGAATTTTAGATCAAGGCAGGAAAGACATGCCATTAGATAAATTAAATGCAGGTGGTGGCCATTTCATACAAATACTATTAGACAAATAATATAAACATAGATTACACTTTTTTAAAATGTATCCAGAATATTTAAGTGTAATTATTTTTTTTTTCTAAATAGCAAAAGAAAAGGCAACCTCTGAAACACAAGACTCCCCCAAGCCATCTGAAACCTCTTATTTTGCTCATTTGTGTTCTCGGCATACAAAGTGAGGAGGAGTTTAAGATAAGCCATAAGAACCTTATGATGCTGATTCAAACCTTTCCGAGTATAAGGTATAATAACTTGTAAGGTATGACAAAACGCTCTATAAATCAGACTCATTTTCTCTTCTATCAGATATGCGGCAGCACTGGGGTTAACTGAAAGGGTGGTTGTAGCCAGGAAGGGGTTGGTCTCTTCTCCCAGACAACCAGCACCAGAACAAGAGGACACAGTCTCAAGCTGTGCCAGGGGAAGTTTAGGCTCGAGGTGAGGAGAAATTTCTTCGCAGAGAGAGTTGTTAGTTGTTAGGAATGGGCTGCCCAGGGAGGTGGTGGAGTCACCCTCCCTGGAAGTGTTCAAGAGGGGATTGGATGTTGTACTTGGTGCCATGGTTTAGTCATGAGGTCTGCGGTGCCAGGTTGTGCTTGATGATCTTTGAGGTCTCTTCCAACCTTGGTGATTCTGTGATTCTGTGAACAAATAAGGTATTGCAGCTAGCTCACTTGCCAGGGCTCATCATCTGCCAGCCAAGCACAGAGAGGAAAAGAAATTAGAGATTGGTTGTAGCCAAGCAAGATTTAGCCTGAGTATCCAGAGAACATGGTAACTTGGGAAGAGAGACATTCCTTCTCAGGTTTACAAATATGTGTTCCTCAAACTGAGGAAAACTATTCTGAGAAATTCCCTTCAGTGCTAAAGTATTTTTTCACAGCATTGCACTGCTTTGGATGAAAGAATTAACTGATGATAATGTGAATTCAGATTTTGTTCTGTATCTGGGATTATTTTAAAAAATAATTTAAATTCATCTTGGAAAACTTAAGCAAGAAGTTAGCTGTAAATAGAAATCTACGCTTTCTAGTCAGGATGTATTTTAAAGTTGTTTCTATATCTAATGCAATGATTATGCTTATTTTCTAAGTGGAGATAACAGCAATTCCTACATTGACATGGATATTGTGAAGATAAACTTATAAAAGATTCATAAGAATAAGGTTATGTGCTTAAAATAAATCTGTAGCTAGATTTAGTCAGCTGAAATTGGGTAAGATATGGTGCCTGCTTAGGATACCAGTTACACGGGAAAAAACACCCAAATCTTAAATGTTTATATTTAGATAATTTGAATTTCAGCAGTTAAAAAAGGGTGTTAATTATGATTTACTTTGCTATTTGTCAGCTATGTAAGATTTAAAATAAACAAAAGATACTGCAAGCTTAATTAATACGAAGCCATACAAAAAAAATCCAGTATGCTTTAGAAAAAAAATATGGTTTATTGTTTCTTTTGAGAAAGGAAGAAGTCAGGGGGCATAGAGAATCTACTGATCAAAATAATGGCATAATGTTTGCAACAAGGGAAACACCTTTTGTAAAGGGCAGAAGCTGAACGTCTGACTACACACAGCACTCACTTGGACTTATTCCAGCTATATACAGGAATTTCACTTTATTTTATGCTAATTTTTTGGGCAAATTGCAGCATGATGTTTGTGAGGGCTTCAGAAATATATCCTAGAAAAAGCTGACAGCAAATTCTTGAATACACTTCTGTTTGAATGATACAGATGGCACACAAGAAATACAAGGGAAGGGGAAAAGTGAGGCTATGTTAGCTCAAGCTGCCGACTTCTAAGTCTGGAGAAAGAAGTGACCAATTTCCATTCTTTTTCTTGGAAGCTGCAGCAAGGCCAGGTTTCATGGAGCAAGGCTTGCCTTACCATAGTCATCTCCCTCCTGCCTGCTGAAGAGTCAGTCTACTCAGTAAGGCAAGCAATTCCAATAGACCTCTGAAATCTCAGGCAGGAAATTCCTTTCAGCACAGCTTTCAGCAATGAAATGCACTGTCAGAACATCTTCCCAGAGGATTACAGGGCTCCTGCCCAGAAATTAAAAGAGAAAGCTCAGCACTTACATTAGTACAATGCCCCCAGCTCCACTTCAGGCATAGCAAGGGCAGATCTAACATTATGCTAAGGCCACTTAACACTTTCAAACTCAGTAAAAGAATGTAATTTTTGTAATATAGGCTATTAATAACTTCTACAAATACATCAAATGTAAGAAAAAGCTGCATCTTGCACTTCCAGAAAGTGAGGTTACTTAGGAGAGAGTTGTCTAAAAGGTAAAGTCACTGAACAGAATTAGTTCTGTTCAAACTCAGACCAGGATGTTGTCTAGAGTACAATCTAGTGTGTGTCCTTCCCAGCTTGTAAATGCACTTGTTTTCTTGATTACATATGAAGTCCTTATTTCTGCTTTACATAATTTGATTAAAAACCTTTTAATAGTCTTCTCAAAAAAAAATCCCAACTCCATGCATATGCAATCACATTCTGCATGTACAGGCGGCAGTGAACAGATATGTCAGTATGTATATACGTGTCCTCTGCTCTCTTTCAGCCATAGTAACTTGGTAAACTTGTTGGCCTGTTTGGAAATGTTAATTCTAAAAGCTTTTTAAATTCAGCTGGTAATGTGGTGCTGCTCACTCGAATTCACTCTATGGCTGACTGCCAAGATAGGACTTGGTTGCATAAACATACGTAAAAGTGCTAGGCAAGTTGTCCTAGTGTCACTGTGTTCTGAGATGTTTGGACACCAGCTGCCAGACCAGGAAGTGCCTGATAGCTCCTGTCTCATCTGCTCCAGACCCCTGCAGACATCTTAGATGCACAAAAACATTTCAAATAGTACTGTATGCCTAGTTTTAGGTAGCTAAATCCAGCTTTCAAAGACTTCCAAACAGAATGAATAGCACAACTGCCACAATAGCAAAAAAAGATGAGAGCTCAGTAGCTGTGGTAGGAGCCTAACCCTGCCTATCTACTGCTTAATTAAAAAATCCTTGTCCTGAAAACAGCAACTACTGGCAATGAACCTCCCATGCAAACCCCACCCAAAGGGGTCTCTAGCAAATAACTGCAGAACATTACAGAGTATCACGGAAACAGAATTGTTTGGTTTTCTATTATCTCAATATACCTTGTAACTTAACAACAGTTTGTTAGGGGGAAGGACGGGGAGGGAGAACAAAGATTTGAAAATGTTAAAACTTTCTTTCATGTAACACTGACATACATTGTTGACAGTCCATAAGCCACAGATTAACATTTGCATCATTGTTGTATTTTCTGTAAGAGGAAAGTATCCCAGAGGAAAACACAAAGAACACAAGCCCTGGTCTCCTCCCCTCCTGTTCCCTAAATTATGTAGTAAATGCACCTGCCTTGGAGCTGAACGATAAAATCCTATTTTTTTACAGTAGAAACTGGAGAGGTGGGTCAGTCTATAAGCCAGAAGGAAAGTCTACTATATTGCAGAATTTTGACAAAGTGGGGTAATGTTACAGAGAGAAAGGTGGAGAGTATGAGAAGTCTGTGTCCAATGCAGCGTTCTGGAGGGAGGCATATAGGGAAAGCTTCTCTGCTACTGCTAAATGACAGAAAATATAAATAGGCCAGAATGAGCTTCCCTTCTTCTGAACAGGGGAAAAAGATGTCCTGTGAAGGCAGAAACATAGGTACAAGGAAAAGGCAGAAGAATTTGTCTGAGAATAAGGGATGAGTCACTGTAGGCCCTTTCACACAAACTGTAAGGAAATGTTATGCACTGTATGTTGGGAAACTGCCAGAAACCATGGCAAAATATCAAGAATGGTGTTGGGTTTGTATGGTAAGGTTTTGGTAGTGAGACAGGGGTAACTTCTGTAAGAATCTTTGAGAAGCTTTCTCTGTGTCCAGTAGAGCCAATGCCAGCCACATTGAGAGACCTGCTGCTTGCCAAGGCCAATCCCATTGGTGACAGTGGTAGTACTTTTGTAAGAACATATTTAAGAACAGAAAAAAACCAAAACCCTGTGCAACCTGCAACTGGAGAAAAGAGTGAGAATATGCGAGAGAAACATGTCTGCAAACTCTGAGGTCAGTGAATAAGGAGGGGTGAGGAGGTGCTCCAGGCACCAGAGGAGAGATTCCTTTGCTGGTGAAGATGGTGAAAATGGTGAAGACCATGGTGAGGCAGGCTGCCCCCTTCCAGAAAACGGAGATCCAGCCAGCAAGTTGACAATGGTGATCATACTCTTCTACTCAGCAGCAGTAAGGCCCCATTTAGAGTGCTGTGTCCAGTCATGGGCACCCCAGTAAAAGAGAGACATGGACTTGCTCTGACAAGTCTAGCAAAAGGCCACAAAGATGACTGAGGAACAGAATCATCTGACCTACATGGGAAGACTGGAATAGCTAGAACTGTTCACCTTGGAGGAGAGAATCTCACGGGGATCTCATCAATGGGTCCAACCATCTGATATGGGGCAGTAAAGAAGATGGAGCCAGATTCTTTACAGTGGTATCCAACAACATGAGAAAAGGAAACAGGGACAAACAGAAACACAGGAAATCAATACAAAAAAAATTCCAAACCAACTTTTTTACTGTGATTCTGGTCCAACACAGGAAGAGGTTGCCCAAAAAACTTATGGAGTCTCCATTCTTGGAGAGATTCAAAACCCAGCTGGTCACAAAGCCTTGAGCAACCCGCTGCAGCTTTGAGAAGGGATCTTGGTCTAGGTGATCTTGAGAGGCCACTTGCAATATCATCTATCCTTTGAGTCTGTGACTCCCTAAGTGTAGTATAAAATTGCAGAAGAAAAAGTAAAAAATAAAACATATTTGTCTACCCAATGCTTTCTTCAAGAGTAAAATTATATCTACCTACTTACATTTGTTCATGTACTTTATTCACCATTTGTACAAGACTCAGGAGCAGACAGGCTGACCTCTCTTTCTTTTGATGTCTAAACTTCATGTTTGTTTTGGAACTGCATCTCTTTCCAAAATGACACAAGGAAAAAGAAAATCAGCATCACCTACTCCACCCTATAAAGCACTGGCAACAGCCACCCAAAATTGTGGATTAATTGTAATCAAAATGACTCAGCACTCCTTCTGACACAATTAAATTACAGGAAAGGATGTCAGTCAGGAATATACACACCAATTAAGCTTTAACATTGAGCTTTAAGGAATACTCTTTCTAGAAAGATGAACCAACATGTTAACACACTCACTCATAAAAGAGAAACATCCCACTCAAAGGTACCCAACACATACGCTCACCACACTCACAAAAGGGAGGATCAGGACTCACTCAGTCTGTGGAAGTATCCTTAGATGGTGTCTCATTCTAAAGGGAAAGAACCTCACTGCCAGAATGCTTGCTGCATGAAGACCAACTCTAAATGCAGTGGGACTCTATTTATACCCTAAGACAAGGGTGCACTGTGGTCAGTTATAATTAGTTGCAGGGTCGAGACCATGGAACCACACAAAAGCAGGGTGAGAGCTGAGTGCTGCCAATCTTTATCAGCTCTTAGAAAGCTTTGGCTCTTTATCAGGTGTCTGTCAGGCTTCCCTGCCAGGCCACGGGCAGGGAAGGAAGACCAAGGATTTGAAAATGTTAAAACTTTCTCCCACGTAAAATGGACGTATATTAAGTGAATACTATAAGAAAACCCTAAATTAAAAGGCAGTGGTCACAGTATTGGATTTTTTTTCACCAATGCAGTTTTAGAACATGAACAACCTTGAATTATTACCAAAGATACAGACACAACATACATAGATTTTCAGGGCATTTAATGTAGCTAAACTTGTGCAAAACCTCTTGTAAAAGAGAACAATTACATATAGTTAAAATGGCTGAACCAGAAAGAATTTTAATTTACTATCTGACGAGGGACTAAAACCAAAACATTACCACAGCAGGGCTTTGGTGCATATTGACCTCAAGGGAAACGTAGTTGGTTACATCAATAACAAGAACGAAAAAGTGTAGAAAGGTGTTTGGAACGTTCACTGCTTTCTAGTGGTTTAGATTTCACTGTCCCACTCTAACTCTCATATGGGTCTATGATTGCTCAGTGGGAGGCCACATAGAGCCAGTCATAAATAACAGCTCCAAATAAAATTCACTATTCTGCAAAAGCTAAGAAGAAAAGTCATTCGTGGGGCTTAGGCAATGGATAAGGCTTGAGCTGATTGTTTTGTAACAGACTAAAATCTGTACCCGAGCTGAAAGCTGTACCCTCTGAAACACCAAAACATCTCTGATGACGACTCTTGGCCAAACCCTGGTGTGATTTATAACTTAAAAGTTCTCATGGTCAGTTTTAGATAGCAACAGGAGAAGGTAAGGAAAAACCCACAAAATATTATTTGACTAGTTCTCAAATGTACTTATAAATGGAATTTACTTTCATGAAATCTAATGTTTTATTTCATATTACAGTTTGCAGCTATTAAATGTGAGGCAGTTGCTGTGTGAGTTGTTCCAGTACACACAGCTGCATTAACAGCTAACTACAAATACATTTTACACTAGTGGGTACTTTAAAGAACCAAATGTCTCTTCAGGAAGTTTTACCAGCAACTTTTTTTTCATTTATTTACACAGTTCCTGCTAGTTCTGTATGTTATTTTCCACATATATGTGCTTTTTTGTTTTTTTGTCTCTGCTGCCCAAAAACTAATTTCCATGCATCTGTGGGGCAAGATTAACATGGACATCACCATCTGTGCCTCAATGGGATTTGCTATCATATAACCATTGACATGTAAAGGGTATTTTATATTTTGATTGGACATTAATTGTGCTTTCTTTGGATTAAATATTTTAAACTGAACTATGAAAATAACCTTAAATATACAGGTCACAGCAATTATTGTGTTATTTACATTACTAAACAAGTACGCAGATGGCCTCCGGGGCCCTGGCCAGAAGAACCTATCTCCTGCAGATTTATTTGGTGTTTGGAGATACTACCAACTAACTTCTCAAACCCATTTGAATGTCATTGTGCTTCTCGTTTGTTGCCAGCAAAAATATTTCAGGCTTGTTTGTTTCAACAGTAATATTTCTCAAGGCCTTACTGGTACCTGGCTAGATGAAACATTTATACTTGGGCCTTTTCAGAGGCCATGCCACTACAGTTAAATTAAACAGCACCAGGGACCCTTAACTTGACAAGGGGCCACAGTCTGGCCACATCTGCACTTCTAAGTACTTGGCCCAAGTCTCCTTCTGGACCCAGGTAGTACCACTGTGGCCATTAGGTCTAACTGTTACATGTCTAAGGTTTTTGTCATTTATAAGTGCCTGAAAAATACAAAGATTGTATTGCAGCCCTCCACTGTGATTTCTCCATTTCACAAAATCTAGGCTGTATGCAGCATGAGAGTATGTGATGGTTGAAAGTGCAAATTCTGGTAGAGCATGCAAAGCGAAGAACACAACGTTTGGAACAGGATTGTCCATCCTAACTACTGAGCATGGCTTCTGGCGCAAGCCTGTACTCTGAACTGTGCCCATGACTGATAACAAGAGTGCTTCATGGGCCCAAAACTAGTTAACGCTTAACCAGTCTGAACAATCAGTGGTCCAGCACTGAAGGGCACTCCCTGGTTCTGTTTTATGCAGTAGCCAAAACAGAACCAGAGAAGTCATGCAAAATACTCAGGAAGATTTGAGCTTATAAAGCCCAAGCTTTCATGACACAAATTCTATTTTCCTATCCCTGTGTTAAATTGACTCTTAAACGTACTTACTCTATTCCACCCTGATACAGTAAAATCTTTATGCATATGAGCTGCCTTAAGTTCAGTTTTCGAGGGCAGCTGCTTGTATGAGCAAAGTCTATGCGTGCTCAGAAGCTCTGGGACCATTGCCTTGTGTAAGACCATTTACATGCCCAACATTTTATGTTTGCAGTACTCCAGCTGAGTCTCCCTGCAGTCAGCACTGGTGAGGCCACACTTGGAGTACTGTGTTCAGTTTTGGGACCCTCAGTACAAGAAAGATATTGGGGTCCTGGAGTGGGTCTAGAAAAGCTGGTGAAGGGTCAGGAGTCTGAGGAGCAGCTAAAGGAACTGGGGTTGTTTAGTCTGGAGAAAAGGAGGTTGAGAGGAAACCTTCTTGCTCTCTACAACTCCCTGAAAGGAGGTTGTAGTGAGGTGGGTGTTGGTCTTTTTTCCCTAGTAACAAATAATAGGATAAGAGGAAATTGTGGCAAGTTGCCTCAGGAGAGGTTTATTGGATACCAGAAGAAACTTTTTCACTAAAAGCATTATCAAAGACTGGAATAGGTTCACTAGGGAGGTGGTTGAATCACAGTCCCTGAAAGCATTTAAAAGATGCATAGACATAGTCTCAAGGGACACGATTTAGCACTGGACTTGACAGAGTTAGATAATGGTTGGACTCAAAGATCTTAAAGGTCTTTTCCAACTGAAATGATTCTATGAACATTATATACTTGAAAAAAAGAATCATATGAGAGCAATCCTATCTATGCAATACATAAAAATCTACAACCTCCGATTTACTTCCATTTCCAAACATTTGCAGTTAGCCTTTCCAGTCTTAGAGGAATGCACACTAAAATGCTATTGCTGTCAAGTCCACTTTTTCTTTTTTTTTCCCATAGAGCTGTGGAATCATAATCTTTTCCTACTTAAAAGTTTACCTTTCTTACATTAACTACCTGTAAAAAGAGTTTAGTTCTTGAAAGAACTTTATTAGTTTGCAATCTCTGTTTCAGTTCTTTTGGAAACTGATGATTTATAAGAACCTTGTGTATTTTCAAATTCTTAAGATCTTGGTTATACAGAGGTCTGAGATACTTAATTCTGAGAAACTGAATAGTTCTACTGAAAATCTATTCAGGATCTGAACGTTGCAATCTATTTTTTGCCTTCCCAGTGAGTTAAATGTTTCCATTTAGCTACTCCGGTGTGTGTTGACACTGAACTAGCTAACTGAAGAAACAAATAAACAAATAGATAATAATAATTTTAAAAAATCTCACCAATCACAAACCAAAATACAAAACCAGAAGAGGACTGTATACAAATAAAAAATCATCTTCAAGAATGGAAATTTATGTGTAAAATCCAGTACAGAGATGAAGAATTCTAATTCCTTTGGATGTCCTTTCAGAACAGACCAGGACAAACTGTTTCACTCTTCTACAAAGTTGAAGGAATTATTTCACTGAAGCTTTAAACTACACTTTCTAAGATGCAGAAACTAGTAGACCGGCAGACTCTCTCCAAGCAGTAAGCACAATTATGGCATCCCCTTCCAAATGGTTATTAAATCTTATTTGATTTAGACCACAAGCACAAAGCACTGCGATTTCATACAGCATCTGTTACAACACCAAGATCTTGCTCATGAACAGCAACAATTTGTTAAGAGCCTTTTATTCTGTCTAAATACAATTTTATCTCAAGCATGAAGACATATCTTATAATTTTACTGCCCTCAGCAGGAATTCAAAGGTCCTTCTGTAACCTGACAATTATTTTTACTAATCTGAATAATTCACTATGAACAACAGATTTAGATATTTAACTATCTGCCCACTTTTCTACTATTCTGTTGAATAGTACTGATCTTTACATAAATTCCAGTATGACTCTGTCTGCTAATGCCAACCCATTGAAACATACCATAACTGATTACTACCTATTCTTTCCTATCTTTTCACTGAGTTCCCGAGTCTTCTAAGGACCTTTGATGAAGGCTTCTGCCCAAATGCCTTTTGGAAGTCCGAGTTCATCATCCTGGCTTGTCTTGGCCAGGTGTGGCCACTTGGGTCCTCCAAAGACTCCCCCACATTTCCAAGGCACGATATTCCACCATAAAAACTTATACTGATAGTTCTCTTGTGCATTTTATTTACTCCTGTTCCACTCACTCTTTTCCTTGTTATTCTTTCCACTGATTTGGTCAACATTCATATCAACCTTAGGTGATCCTCTTGGAGTTACTCATGTTGTGGCTACAGATGTCACTCCGTGGTCTTTAATGCTGACTGTAGCATGTTGTTACACTACAAACTCAGCAGCCCAACTGCTTCATGCCAGAATCCCTCTAACTCCTGGACAAACACCAGGTGATCAGATGATCTTGCCAGTTTCCTATTACTCAATTTATTTTCCTTTCACCTTCTACCACAACTTCTAACTGGAAACAGCTCCTTTAACACTTTTCTTCGAAAAATTGAGGAAAAAAATAAAAGGAAAGCAGTTTCTCCACAAAGCAGCGTTTCAGGTTTCCCAAAGAGATGGTAAATTCTCCGCCCCTAAAGCCATTCAAAAACTTCCTGGATGCCATTCCATGCAACCTGCCCTAGGTGAACCTGCTCTGGCAGTGGGGTTGGACTCTGTGATCTCCTGAGGACCCTTCTAACCCCTATCACTGCAGGATGATTCCGTAGAAAACCTCCTCTTTGACAAATGTGGTATTTAGTTTTCTTGTTATAGCCTTGTAGTCCCTGAGTTCCTTTCACACCTTGTTTAGCAGGCATACAGACTCAGTGGCAGGATCCTGATAGGTTGGGAAAATATTTACTGCAAAATTTGTCTTTTGCAAGCTCATAATAAGAGAAAAATAATATTATTAATTTTTAGGGGGACTGTTTTACCATGGTTGTATATTCCAGGTGTCCAGGTTCTCATTTTATGTAACTTCAAACATACTGAAGAATCAGAATGTGTTTCTGCTACCCTGTTCTCTGCCTGTTGCTGCTCTTTTTTTAAGGGACTCAATTTATCTTGCTCGCTCAGAACTACCTTGTGTTTTGTTGTCTATTCATTTCAGTTGGTTGGTTGTTGGTTTTTATTTATTTGTTTTCCTGTGGCTTTTCCGATTTTCCACGGAAACTGGGGGTTTGGACAAGCCTGAATGACAGATACCGAACCAACCGCCAAATTTAGGGCTTTCTTCCTCCTTCCCGCAGCGGGCGAAGGATGCTGGCCCTGGCTACGCGCTTCGTCTCGGGCTGGGGCTTACCCCACCGTCCACCGTTCCGGCGGCAGGAGCCGCCCTGCCGCCCCAGGGGCCGCGCAGAGAATGTACTACCCTGGGCTGCTGTTTGCGAAGACCAGGCCTACCGCCCCCCTCGGCAGGGCTCATCCTGCCGCCGCCCTGCTGGAGCAAACCGGGACGGCAGCGGCGGAAGGCGGGGCAGGGTTGCCCTGAACCCACCCCGCCTGGCACCGGCGGAAGGAGCAGTTCAACCGCTCCCGCCCCCTCCTGCCGCCGCCCTGCGCGGCCTCCCCGGCTGCTTCCGCCCGGTTTCGGCAGACGTCGCTGGTGCTGTCTGATCCCTCGCTGCTGCTACCGCTATGCTAGGTGTTGGGGAGCCTACGAAGTGGGAAGGTACGTGCATCAGCGGCGCGGCGGTATCTCCCCTCTCAGCCGCCCTGCCGCGCCGCGGGGGGCGGGGGCAGCGCGGAGGGGCTGCGCCTCTGCCAGGGGAGGGTGGGCCGGGGTGTCAGGGCTGGCCGGGTGCTTCGCGGGCTGCCGGGCGGGCCCTGCCCTCCTTTCGCTTGTTCGGCGGGCGGTGTCGCGTCCGGAAGCAGTGCGGTGAGTGGCCGTGCGCCCTGGGCCTCGCCTCGCCTCGCCGGTTGCCGGACACCTGGTGCTGCTGCCGTGTGCTGCGGCAGCTGGCGACCCGCCCGCAGGGCTGACACGGTACCTCGCTGAGCACTGGAGTGTCCCCCAGCCCTTACGTAACTGCTGTGCAGAAGTCATAGTATCATAGTATCGTTCATAGAATCATAGAATCTGTTAAATAGTGTTGGTGACTTCTACACGTAAGGTTAAGGGTGGGGTAACACATCCCCTGCAGTAAGCAGTGCTCCATATGTGCTCCCTTGCCGCCTTTTTCCTTAGATCAGAAGGCTTCAAAAAACAAGTCCTAAGTAGTGTCTCACTTTCTAGAAAACAACTGCAGTGATGCTACTTGCGGTGTTTTTTCCTGTGTCAGTACTTGTTCCTGTGAAGCATCTCTTGGAGCTGACAGATGTTTACTCTCTAAGTGGCAAGGTATAAAACAGACAGGAAGAAAAAGTCCATAGCCTAAAGGGCCTATAAATGAGTAAGATAAGATTATAGTTATATAGGAATTAAAAGTAAGATGAGATTTATAAGTAGAAAGATTTTTTTTAATAGAAGAACAAATCAATTTGGAAAAGCAGAGCCTTGCAGGTGTACACACAGACCTTCAGGAACCCTCTGTCAGTCAGGTTTGTTCCTAGTACAGCTCCCAGAGCATCATCATTAGCAAATATAGGCTAGACGGTAGCTGCTACAAAGGAGAAGAATTGTCTGTTGCAGATAGGAGGCAAGAGCAGTTTCCAGAAGCGGTGTAAATGCTGGTATGGAAATGTATAATTAATAAAGTTAATTCAGACGATGAAGCATTGATAGAGCATGACAGCTGTGAAGGGCTTTTTTACTTAATAGCTTTTTTGTTGTGATTTCATATTATGAGGGAAGTAGTTATATGTTTGCAGAACTGGTTAAGTGATAGCACTAGCATACAATATTTTTCATCATGGAATTCTTACAAGGATTGTATAAAAACAATTGAAGTCAATGATTTTTTCAGGAATCTTTGACAATACCCTAAACAGATGCTTGTGAAAGGTAAGGCTATATGATTCTTCTTTAGGTAGTTCCACTCTGTAAGTATCCACTCGACCTGCAAAGGAGTTCTTCCCAGGAACTTTCTGGAACAGATGTACCGAAGACTTAAAGTTCCATAGAGGATTTCTTCTCCAGCAACTTAGACCTTACCTTTAACCTGCTTCGATCTCTACTGGTTGCAACATCCAGCCTCAAGCACTTCTGTGGTTCAAATACCCACGAACTCAGGAAGCACCTCTGTTGGTTTTGAACATGTTTTCTCCTACTTCTATTTGGTATTTCCTACTTCTCACCTTAGAAGAGACAATAATGGGTTATTACGTATTTATCCACTTTGTGTGATTCACAAAGGCAATTAAAACAAATTCTATATGGTAAATGGTAAAACAGATTTTCCAATATGACTGCCAAATCAAAGAACTTGCCAGTAAATTTGGCAAGATTTGCTCTAAACCTTTCTAATAGTACTGATCTTACTGGTTTGGTTTTTTGATATTGATAGATTTGATTTCCTGTGCATTACATTATTTTCTTTTGGCATTATTGTGATTTATTATCATGTGGCACCTTGTCTGGAAAAAGGGAGGGTCCACATTTTGAGTAACATTTTGGCTGTAATTACCAGGGAGAAGAATTTCAGTGTTTAAGCTTTAGTAGTGTTGTGCATGTATTTGCACAAACACTCAGGCAGCATATGAAGGACAGGTAGTTCTTATTTAAATGGAGCATGCTCTTAATAGTGGTATAATTGGGTTGTTTTGCTCTTTGTACTACAAATGTTCCATGAAGGTCTCGACTAAATTTCATTCCAGTTTATACTTCGAGTTAAAATATTTAGACGTCCACTGAGGTTTGTAAACAGATTACTGGAGGGAGTCAGTCATTCTGATAAAAGTATAATAGGAAATAAATTTGTAATGTGAAAAGTCTGAAGAGAGCCTTGAGTTTACACCAAATCTGGAATTTCACAGCAAAATACTAGGCTAAGTACGTAGTCAACTAGTAAAGTAAATGAAAGAACTGTTTATTTACCTAGCTAGGATTGAAGAATCAACTACTGCAAATGTGCTTTATGTGATAAATTAGATAATTCCGATGTGCCAGAGCAAAGTCTAACCACAGACATCACGACTTCAAGTGTGGCAGTATCTTTTCTTCTGCCTAATGCTGACAGTAACCATGCTGTTCTTTAGGTTCTCTCCATGGTTTTGTCTCATCTCTTCCATTTCAATCCTGTTCCTCTTGTCATTTGTTTAGACAGGCCCTTTACTCAGATTTCTCATTTCAAGAAAAAAGCAGCTGTTATAAACTTGTTGGAAATCTGATCCCTCAAATTTTACCTCGAAAGAAATTGTAGCTCTAATTGGAAATAGAGTAGCAACTAATAAGTGCTTTATTATTTGCACCTCAGATGAACACAGGCTTTGTTTTTGTGTTTCCATAGGCATGTGTTGGCAGGGTTTGGCAGGATTGTTTTGATGGGAGGAGCTGGGTGATAGTTCAAGAGTTACTCTTGTTTTGAGAAATAAATCTAGCATTGTTTCCAGCATGGTGAATTGACTTGAATCCTCCTGTTACTAGAACTACAGGCATGTATGTTAGAGCACTGGCATATGTAGTGCCCCTGCAACACTGCTTCTAGAGACGCTGTTTTGGCTGCTTCATCACTTTCTCCAGGCTGACTGTTCAAGTACCTGTCCTGCCCACCTGATCAGCAGAATGGTGAACATCACTGTTGCTCCTTACTGCAAAAGACTTAGGACTTCAGGCCTCCTATTAGTAGTGTAGAAAATTACATTACTGTAATGACTCTGGGACCTAGTGCTATCTGGTATTATTCTTTGTGGTCTCTTGTTTATCTCTCCTGTTCATTTTCCTTCTCTGCTATCAGTGCCTTCCTAGCCTGTTTACGTTAGTAAATGAATATTGTAATGTACAGCACCTGCAGTAAATATAAGAAGGAAATGGTAAGCAACAAACATAGGTTGAGAGATTACTGGAGAATGCTGTTGTGACTAGGAAGTTGGTAAATAGACAGAATTTTGATTAATTCTTTTCTGTCCTTGCTAGAAAGCAAGAAAACTGACAGTAGCTGGAGAGTTGAGTTGAAAGCAAAGTAAACATGATATAAGGACACATTTAAGATGAAATAATAAAATGGGATGAAGAGAAAAAAGTCTTAAGTGTTTTGAATTCAGATCATATCTTAGGCTAAGGAAGAACAGCTAACATGGAAATATGGAAAAAGCATATAGAAATAAGTGATAGCTCCATAGGGAGATTTCATGCTGAACAGCACAATGAAGGATGAGGGAAACCAAATCAAGGACAGCGTGATGCTAATTGGATTGGTGTAGGGACTTTTTGCTTTGATATCTGCTTCTTGCTATTGTTCATTGTGCTCTTTGAGCTTTGCCTTACTTAGCAAGAACAGAGAGAGAACAGTGAATCTTATTCTGATAGGAAGTAGAAAATGAGTTATTTAGCATAAAATGAAATAGCAGTTGCTTTTTAGTGGTTTTGCTTGTCATTGCTGCTGAAAGACAGAAGTTTCTTCAGACACTTAACTTGTGCATGCTGTGGTTTAAATGCATATATAGGTTACTGGTATTTTAAGTCTAGAATAATATATAATATTAATGTTGTCTGTATTACCTATATGACTTTAACTGCTGTCCAACACAAATGTGAGGCTTGTGGATATTTCTTTATGTAGGAGTGAAAAAATAAAAGGCTATAGAGCATGTAGTTACAGAGCCAAATATTTCTTTGATTTTTTTTTTTTTTTTGTTAAGATGCAGAGCTCTCCTTTTCCCTAGACGTAGTAGGAATCAAATCAAAAGGCAGAGTCCAGAGAAGTGCAACAAAGTTGGTGACGGGTTTGGAACACAAGCCCTATGAAGAGAGACTGAGGGAGCTGGGGTTGCTTAGCCTGGAGAAGAGGAGGCTCAGGGGAGACCTTCTTGCTCTCTACAACTACCTGAAGGGAGGTTGTAGACACGCAGATGTTGGTCTGTTCTCTCAGGCAACCAGCACCAGAACAAGGGGACACAGCCTCAAGCTGCTCCAGGGGAGGTTCAGATTGGATGTTAGGAAGAAATTCTTCCCAGAAAGAGTGATTGCCCATTGGAATGGGCTGCCCGTGGAGGTGGTCGAGTCACCATCATTGGAGATGTTCAGGAGGAGACTTGATAGGCTGCTTGGTTGCATGGTTTAGTTGATTAGGTAGAGTTGGAGAATGGGTTGGACGCAATGATCTTGAAAGTCTCTTTCAACCTGGTCTATTCTATTCTGTTCTGTTCTGTTCTATTCTATTCTTTCAGTGAATAAGCATTTTTTCCAAAGACCTAGACCATAAGCAAACTTAATTGCACGTGCCTGCTTTCTCTCTCTTAATACCATTTAAAATTTCATCTTGTGCATGTGTTGTCATTATCTGCTCTTTCACTTCTTTTGGCAATATATTCTGCCATTTCTCTCTTATTGAATCAATACTCTGTGAAAGGCTGTGGCAACTCTTTTCCCACATAATTCACATACCTGTTCAATTTTGAACATGCTGTTTTGGGTGGTGATACATGCTGAACTTTGAAAGCCACTAGTGTGTCTTTCTATATTCACACATAAGTGTGATTGGTTCTTGTTCATGGAGTGTAGTATGATTTTAACACAGTCTGTAATCACGGTATTACATTTCAGTTTTGCCCAGTGGTTCCCAGAATACTGATGTTCAACATAGTCTGCATTCAACTAACCAATTATAAAAATGTATACTTTGCAGGCTTCCCTGTACATATGACAGCTTTCTCATGCTATGCATTCTGAAGTTTTGGGTTTCCTTTTGATTTTCTAATGTAAAATTCTTGCTTTTTCGCTTAGTTTCCCTGCGGGCAGCTGGGAAAGTTCATTTGCAAGAATGTCTTGATGTGAGTCTACTGTTTCCATGAAATTTGATGGTCAGAAGAGACCTGGCATAGTTTTCTCCCTGGAAACCTTCTTTACCGTGAAGACATTGTAATTCAGCAGCAGATTTTTGTATTCTCTCACACAGAAATTCTCTCTTTACTTGACTGAGGTTTTGCTAACATTGCAGTCTAATCTCAGAACACGTATTTAAAGTGTATTTAATATTCCCACCCATTATTCATGCCCACCACCTTATGTTTATTTCTCTGTGAAATTTCACTTTTAAACTCCCCAAGATCTTCCTCTGGATACAATATTTTAGTGCAGTGTTTGATGGGAAAGCTGCCTTCAAAAGTTACTTCATTTGTCCTGTAGATCTCAGTGCTATGTGAAAATGAACAAGTTTTTCTTCCTTTGTGATTAAAAAGTTTCACTGAATCCCTTTTTTTTGTTCTGGAAAGTACCATGTTTTACTAAATTAAAGCATCCCATTTGTTCTCATGCAAATGAAACTGTCATTACTTCATTAATTGTGCTAATTTCTTTAATCAGTGGATTTCTTAATTTCTTTTCGGGTCATCAGCATTACTGTCTCTATCATTAAGGCTTGCATATGGGGGAATCAATTGATAGGAGTATAGCTGCCCTTTGTAATCCATGAGAATCCCTACCTTAATTATGTTCATTAAGTTTAAGAAAAAAAAGCCAAAGCAAAAGCACAGTCATTTGGGGTCATTTGATAGCTGGTCACTATGAATAGTTCACAGTTTGTGATGCTGTAGCTCCTTAGAAAAAGTGAGTTGCCATCCAGGTATGATTAAATAGATTGACAGGACGTTATATGTAGGACCTCTTCCACTGTATGCTGAAATGTGTTCAATAAAACATACTCTACTTTTAGAATTTCATGTTTCTTTTGGCTACCTTATAGTTGCTGGTACTGTATGAAGCCCCAGGGGACCCTCAGCCACCCTGAGGTGGCAAATCTCAGGATTTGCTTCTGCTTGCTATGACTCTAAAGATAGAGGTTTCTGGGTATTAAAGTTGCAGTGGCAAATAGAGGACCTTTTGATCTATGTAGTAGCAAGGGACATGGACTTTGACATTTGAGCACTGAACAAGCATAACTAGTTTTCTGACACCTATAAAGGAGTGTCAGCACAAACATTATTTTAACATTATTGTTAAAAGAGAAAAGGAAATCAGACAAAACTTAGCATCTTGTTCCAGGAACTGCAATGAAACATCAGATGCCTCTGTCAACTGAGTACTCTAAACCAGCAGTTGATGCTTTCAACCTCATGACTGCATTTGTAAAGGGTGTCATTATGCCACATTCCCTTGAAAGTCTTTCATTTGCTGTTCCACCCATTTGAGAGTAGTAGTACTTGTTGAACTTTTTAAAGCTAAAACTCTCAGTGAGATGTAAAGATTGGTTAAAATTTATGGTGCACCTTCCTAATCCTTCCCAGGCTTTTAACCACCTGCTGAATAATTTTATACCAAACCAATGTAGACATATATCATAGCATCAATAAGGTTGGAAAAGACCTCAGAGATCATGAAATCCAAGCTTTCACCCAACATGAAACGACTAACTAAACCATGGCTTCAGGTGCCTTTTTTGAACACCTCTGGGGACAGTGACTCCCACCTCCCTGGGCAGCACATTTCAATGGCCAATAACTCTTTCTGTGAAGAACTTTCTCCTCATCTTGAGCCTAAACTTCCCTTGGCACAGCTTGAGACGGTGTCCTCTTGTTCTAGTACTGGTTGACTGGGAAAAAGAGACCAACCTCCCACCTGTCTACAACCTCCTTTCAGATAGTTGTAGACAGCAATAAGGTCTCCCCCGAGCCTTCTCTTCTCCAGGCTAAACAATCCCAGCTCCCTCAGCCTCTCCTAGTAGGGCTTGTGCTCGAAACCACTCACCAGCCTCCTTGCCCTTCTCTGGACATGTGCAATATCTTTCTTAAATTGAGGGGCCCAGAACTGGACACAAGACTCAAGGTGTGACCTAACCAGTGCTGAGTACAGGGGCACACTGACTTCCCTGCTCCTGTTGGCCACACTATTTCTGAAGAAGGCCCCAATGCCATTGGCCTTCTTGGCCACCTGGGCGCACTGCTGGCTCATGTTCAACTAGCTGTCAACCACTACCCCCAGGTCCCTTTGTGCCTGGCCGCTCTCCCGCCACTCCGACCCCAGCCTGTAGCACTGCATGGGGTTTTTGTGACCAAGGTTCAGCACCCAGCACTTGCATTTGTTAAATGACATCATGTTGGAGTCTACCCATCTGTCCAGCCTGTCAAGGTCCCTCTGCAGAGCCCTTCTACCCTCTAACAGATCAACACCTGCCCCCAGCTTGGTGTCATCTGCAAACTTACTAATGGTGGACTCAATCCCCTCATCCAGATCATTGATAAAGATATTAAAGAGCATGGGGCCCAGCACTGATCCCTGGGGGACACCACTAGTGACTGGCTGCCAGCTGGATGTGGCACCATTCACCACCACTCTCTGGGCTCGGCCCTCCATCCAGTTCCTAACCCAGCACAGAGCGCTGCTGTCCAAGCCACAGGCTGACAGCTTGGCCAGGAGTTTGCTATGGGGGACAGTGTCAAAGGCCTTGCTGAAGTCCAGCTAGACTACATCCACAGCCTTCCCCACATCCACCAGGTGGTCATCTGATCATAGAAGGAGATCAGGTTAGTCAGGCAGGACCTGCCCTTCTTAAATCCCTGCTGGCTGGGCCTGATCCTTTGGCATCCTGCAGGTGCGGTGTGATTGCCCCCAAGATTATCTGCTCCATAATCTTGCCTGGCACTGAGGTCAGGCTGACAGGTCTGGAATTTGCATGTTCCTCCTTCTGTCCCTTCTTGTGGATGGGCATCACACTGGCCAGTTTCCAGTCATCTGGGTCCTCTCTGGTGAGCCAGAACTGGTGGAAAATGATGGAGAGAGGCTTGGCCAGCTCATCTACCAGCTATCTCAGCACCCTAGGATGGATCCCATCTGGTCCTATGGACTTGTGAGTATCCAAGCGGCTCAGCAAGTCCCTAACTACTTCCTCATGGATTTCAGGGGAATTATGCTGCTCCCCGACCCCATTTACCAGTTCAAGAGGCCAGTTATCCTGAAGTCCTCCTGCCTTACTTTTGAAAATGGCAAAGAAGGTATTTAGTACCTCAGCCTTTTCCTCATCTTTAGTTACAATGCTCCCCTCCAGGTCCAATAAAGAGTGGAGGTTCTTCTTGCTCCTTCTTTCATATCTTGTGAGATATGAAAACATTTTCTGATTTCTCGTTTCATCCCCTATAAAACTCTTCAAAGTTTCTTCATAGCAGAGTAAAGCAGTTTGTTGGAACAGGTTGATGAGGGATACATCTGTTCCTGATTTGAATCCACAAAATCTGAATGCTTTTTCAGTTTGTGAAAAATGCTGCTCTGCTGAAAAGCCATCTCCATAACTGGTTTTATAATGTTTGGCACTCACAAGAGGCCACTTGTCAAGTGCAGGATTGATACTCAGAAGTTACTTTCCCTTCTTCTCTTCCACCAGGACAGCACACACAGGCTTGGTAATTGCTGCATGGTTACTAATGGTAATGAAACACAAATTTTATGGTGATACTCTAGGTCCATTTCTTAAAACCAAGTTTCTTCCTGTGTAGGTCTGTCCACAGTCCACTGTATTGTGTCTCTGTGCAATATTCAAAAGTAAACTGATAGCAGATTTTATTCTGCGCTTAGTCTTTTTCTCATTGTAGCTGTAAGTGTGAGTAAGCTGCAACCCTTTTCCACTCATCTCACAGATATTTTTGCACAGTCATCAGCAAAACTCTTCAGCAAAATTCTTCTGTTTATCTGTGTGAGGGCAGGGAATGGGGGGAATGATTCAGGGACAAAACAAGTTGAAGGCATCAAATTACTGGATCACTGAATGATCTCAGGAAATAAAGCTGCCTAGTTACTTGAGTTGTTTTAGACAACAGCAGCCTGCTGCTTGAACTGCCATAGGTATAGATGTTTGGGTACTACTGGGTTATTTCGTGTAACTGAACTGCTTCATTTGATGTCTCCATGGTATTTTTAGCTTTGCTCATTTTTACTAATAACACCAAACAGTTTTTATTTAATCATTCCTTTTTATGTGCTGATGCTGTTGCTGTTTTTCTTACACAGTTGGTCAAGATATGTGACTGGCATCATAACAACTTGTAAAGTCTTTGGCCTACGTTTGCTGGTTTTATGTAGAAAATTTAACATCCACTGTTTATAGTTTATCCAAAGAAATCCTTTACAAGATCTAGGTATCCTGTGTTCTCTCCATACACTTTCTGTTTGTGTTACACTAATTTTTTTGAAGGTGATACTTATTAATTGAAAATAAAGCACTATCTGTCTCTTCTGCATTTGCCTAGTGTTTAACTTCAACATTTAAAAACTTCAGGTTAAAACTGGGGGAGGTAAGGAAATGTTATTTTTACAAGATTGCTTTTTTAAGGCAGTTGAGTATTATTACTTACAGATTCATTTGGATCCACTCCTTTCAAGTTGTGTAGTGCTGAGAATTTTCCAGTGATTGTGAAAGTAGTGTCCCCCCACCTCATGGTCTAGTTAATGTTGTAGATTTTAATGTTCAGTTTTATACCTAAAGCTTCATCAGCTGAATAGGAAATAAAATTTGGAACCTTGTACTCAAAAGTGAATTATGCTTTTTCACTAAAGAAAAAACATATGAAAGGCCTAATGTTATCCTTAACTAGATGGTTTTGCTGTTATAAAGGTCTTGGTGCTATTTAACAATATCCAGTTTTGTTATAATGGGTTTTTTTGTTGGATCTTATTTGATCCTATTCTCATTTGGTTAGTTTAATTTATCTGAATTCTATGCAATGATGGATTGCTGCTATACAATTTATACATGATATAGTGGCCTTTGAACTTGGGAAAACAGCATTTAAAAAGTTTGCACTTTTATCTGTTAATTTCAATATGAGATTTACCAAAAAGTTTTCCTACAGTGGCTGCATGTGAAGTCCTTGAGAGTTCCTTTTGAGGAACCTTGGGATTTTTTGCTTACTATCTCATTATGTTTTTTTCTTTACATAGTTCAATCAGCTTTCAGGGCATACTAGGTAGAGACACTAAAGACCTATCTTTTAGAATACATAGAATAAACCAGGTTGGAAGAGACCTACAAGATCATCGCGTTCAACCCATCAACCAATCCAACCCACCTAATCAACTAAACCATGGCATCAAGCACCCCATCAAGTCTCCTCCTGAACACCTCCAATGATGGTGACTCCACCACCTCCCTGGGCAGCCCATTCCAATGGGCAATCACTCTTTCTGGGAAGAATTTCTTCCTAACATCCAGCCTAAACCTCCCCTGGCGCAGCCTGAGACTGTGTACTCTTGTTCTAGTACTGGCTGCCTGGTAGAAGAGACCAACATCTGCGTGTCTACAACCTCCCTTCAGGTAGCTGTAGACAGCAATAAGGTCACCCCTGAGCCTACTCTTCTCCAGGCTAAGCAATCCCAGCTCCCTCAGTCTCTCCTCATAGGGCTTGTGTTCCAAACCCCTCACCAACTTCGTTGCCCTTCTCTGGACTCATTCCAGCAATAGCCACTAGACTTACCTTTTTTCTATTGTTGTGTGTGACTTGAATGACCATTTAATGATACTGGAAACACTGAAGTTGGTCTGCCTTTTCCATTATAGACTATCATTTATTGGATAAAGAATGTATAGTCATTCCTGTAAGAATTTAACTAAGTTTTTCAAGTCTCCTTAAGCCAGATCTTTTGTTTCAGAAGCCTGAAATATGATTCTTACAAGATTGGAGATATTCTCTAGAGCTTGAATAGGCAGATGCTTGTGTATGTAATCATTCATCTTGAGCACATTTTCATTCGTATGTAGTGACCTCACGTAGTAGCTTGTTTACTGAAGGAAAAATACAAGAGTTTGGTTAATCACCCAGTTCCAAAGTGACAGCCTAATAAAGATTTCATAAATAATGAATACATGAACTGATGAACATGTTTGTTTGGCAGCATACAGTTTTATTTCATATCACTGCAATCAAACAAATCATTTAAGAAAAGTTACAATGATAAGCAAAAATATTTGCCTAAATTAATCATATCTTGATTGGATTTAACTCACAAAGGCTCCTCCTTTAATCCATGGAAAATTTCTGGAAAAGTAAGTTAGATTGAGCTTAAAATGAGGAGCTCTCTTTGTGCTGGAAGGCAGTTTAGCAATTAGTGTGTTCCTTTAGGGGTTTATTCTAATTTTTCGGGGAGGGACTTGTTTGTTTGATGGTTGTTGGAGGTTTTGTTGTTTTTAAGTGATGTGGTCACATAGCTGAGGTACAAAGAACTTGCAAAAAAGTTGTGTAGTAGTTTTTGTTTGGTATTTATTCTTTTTTTGCTTTCACATACATTTCAGTTGAGATTTTTCAGTAGACAGTGTGACTAAGAAATTTTAAATTATTTATCTTTAAGGTAGGATAGACCTTATTGTCCAATTCATCACCATACATTTCTGTGAGAACAGCTGAACTTTTTCTCATGTAGTAGTAATATGTGTCAACTTCTGCTGCATGTTCAAACATTAAGTACCAAATTGAGCCTTTGTTTCATGGAGATGACAGCAGTTTGGAGAACATAGATTGAGAGTTTTTGTGGTTATTCTATAGGAAGATGTAATAGCAAAGAGCCAGCTATGTAAATATCTGCTGATGTTTTATAACAGTATCTTACTCTGTCCAACAGCAAAAATGAAGTCAGCTTCAGAAGAGCCAGTTCCATTACATGAAGAATTTATCTACTGTTGTGGAGCTGCTACCCATGTCTTGAAGTGTGGGCCGTGGAAAGACCTCTCAAAAGATGAAAGCAAAAATCTACCTAGGCTCTTATTCATGATTATTCCTGGTAAGAGTCTTTTCTTTTTTAAGTATAGATATGTGATGATTGGGAAAGGGATGTTCAATTTAAAAAATCCTAGAATCATGGAATGGTAAGGGTTGGAAGGGACCTCTGTAGATTATCAAGTCCAGCCCCCTGCCAAACATGATCACACAGGAATGCATCCAGACGGGTCTAGAAAGTCTCTGGAAGAGACTCCACATCCTCTTTGGCCAGCCTGTTCCAGTGCTCTGTCACCTCATGTTGAGGTGGAACTTACTGTGTTCCGGTTTGTATCCATTGCCCCCTGTCCTATCACAGGACACCACTAAATGAGCCCGACACCACCTTCTTGATACCCACTCCTCAGATATTTATAAACGTTAGTAAGATCTCCTCCCAGTCTTCTCTTTATTTTCCAGACTACACAGCTCTTCGTCTCTCATCTTTCCTCAAAAGATAGATGTTCCAGTCCCTTAAGTATCCTCATAGCCTTTCATTGGACTCTCTGTAGTATATTACTCTCCCTCTTGAACTGGCCCATGCATAGGGCCAAAACATCTGTAGTACTACAGTAGTGAAATTTCTGTTGCATTTGATTACTGCTGTTGTCTGTATTCATAATAATGCCATAAGGTAAAACAGAGAAATTAGGATATCTCACTCATTTACTTGATGATGGTGGTTTACTGACAGCATTGTGGGGTTTTGACATTGTCCTCTTTCCATTTATTTCCTGCGTGTTGAAGTCATACTATAATATCAGCTATGTACCAACTGAGAAAGGTATTTGAAGGAAAATTCTGGATCCATTATTTCTTTTAAAGTTTTGAGTATTTTGGAGTAAATTAATTTTAACTTAGGGTTTTTACACATGAATTTTTATGGTAGGCCTCTTAAACTCAATGAGCATTGTATAGTTATGGGTAATGTTTAAATCTGGTCATCTTAAAATTGAAGCTCTAAACTTTCATTAAGTGTATGTTAAAATTAATAGAGGTGACAATGAACTGTAGTACTGCCATTAGCAAAAGCAGAGCTTGAGCCTGTTGAAGCACAGATACTGTGACTCTTTCACTGCCATGGAATGTGCTGATTTCTAATGATTCCTGTAGTTTATTTGAATGCATCTGATGCTATGGTTACTTCTTCAAGGATTAGTGGTGCAAGTAATGGCTTTTCTGGTTACTCTTTGACTTGCTGTTTTTGTTAGAATATACTCTGTGGCTCGTTATTACAGCCAGCGTGTAGGTTGGTCCTTATTTAGCAGTGGAAGAGACCACAGCTTCAATTTTCCATTTTTTTTTGAAAGGCTTTTGAAGCACCATGGAGTATTTTATGTTATTTTCTCTGGGCACAATGACTTTATGCCTTTGCCTCCTGGTGCTGAGTAGTAGTCTAACTTTTAATCCAGTGACAGTGAAGTTTAATTTTTTTTCCTTAACCAAAGAGAAGAAATAAGCTTTGTGGGAACAAGTTTAACTGCATAATGTAACTCTTTAGTAAAGGGCTATCTATGGATCCAAGTAGTCAAATAGTTTCTGGAGGTACAATCTTGATCAGGTGCTTTTGAATTGCTGCTTTCTTCCAATTAAGGCTTTCTGTAAGGCTTAAATGAACAAGAAGTTCTGAGTCTTTCACCTCTTTTCGGGTTGTCATATTCTTGTGTTTGGGTTGGTAGTAGAGCCTGTAACTAGGATAAATCTGTAAAGCTAACTTAAATTGGTAGAAAGATTTGTAGGTGAAGAGCAGAAAAGTTAAATATTAGCAGTCATGGTAAGGTGCCTCTGCAAGGCATATAAGTTATTCTGCTCAAAAAAAAAAGAGCCTCAGAGACTGCATGGGTTCTAAATTCATCACAGAAAACTTTTTGTGCAAGAAAATATAGTGGCAGGACTACATAGAGCTTCTTTTCTGCAAAACAGTTCTGTGAAGACTCCTTAATAACATGTTACATTAAGTAGATGTGTACCCAGAAATGGATATCAGTGTTATATTTGGAGTGCTTGTGTCACAGTCTGCAAACTTTGCAGCAGCTAATTTATGGTTTTACTCTTATTTCAGAATTATGTTGGTAAAAACCTGGAAGTTCCCTCACTGAGAAAACAATTGCAAATTACAGCAACCACAATAACGCTATCTTACTTTAGATACCCAAATTCAGTAGTGAATTGTAACCCAACTTCATTGCTGTGGTTGGCAGGGAACAGACTAGGACCTGGCATAACATAATGCAGATTTGATTCTCATAAATCAAATGTTTTTCTTCCTACTGGTTTATGCCTCATTTTTAGCCTTCAAGGGAAATTCTGTCTGCCAACACAAAAAATACAGCCTTAGGACAGATCCAGACATTTGGGTCATCTGGCAACATGTTCGTGTACCTAAACAGTTAGGATTAGATAGCATTCCCTTCATGCTCTTGTAACTTCCCAAGTATGAAATGTGGAGCCTTCCTGGAGTCCAGCAATTTTCACACTTGAAAGGCATGTATCCTTAGTTGAGATTTTTTTATGGAATGAAATAAAGATGGGCAAAAGTGTGGCTTGGTGCAGGTCAAGGAAGGAAATGTCTAGTCAAGGGCATCTCTCACTCAAAAAGGGGAGTATGCACGGCAGAGTGTTTACTGATCAGAACTTAACACGATTAATCCTACCGCATGTGATACACTGTTCTGCATATTAAACTGCTCTGGTACACACATTTCCAGTCCTAATGAAATTCATGCACATGATTTTGTTTGTAAGTAATCAAACAAAATGGGCTTGGGGGTGAGAATGTTAAAGTTCTCAACCTCTGCTGGAATCAAGTTGTTGCCAGAGATTTGAGAATAAATTCTTTATAATTGTTTTTGTTTGAGCTTATTTTAATTCAAATGTCTTCTTAATGGGGAGCATTTAACTCTGAACTGGTTTAGTTGATTAGATAGTGTTGGATGATAGGTTGGACACGATGATCTCAAAGGTCTCTTCCAACCTGGTCTGGTCTATTCTATTCTATTCTATTCTATTCTATTCTATTCTATTCTATTCTATTCTATTCTATTCCCTTATATTTTTTCAAAAAAGGAGGGGGTGGGAGAGAGATGACTCCAAAATGTTGTACTCTGAAATTAATGGCAAGATTCCTGTTGACTTTAAATGAGGCAGGATTCTACCTCTTGAGGACTGGTAGGTCACTGTGCTTGAAGAAATTGGAATAAAGAACATTCAGAGGACTTCAGTCTCATTCAACTGCAACAAGCTAGTTTTTGATTAATGGAAGTCTCTGTACAATTGGAATTTTAATAAAATTTAACTATATTAATTGACATTATTAGTATGCACATCTGTATAGGAGTAATAACGTGTTTACTGAAGTAGTGAGTAAAAGGCACCATTTTTGCTCAGTCCAGAATATATGTGTGTACTTCCTTGCCTTTCTTAATGTGAATACTTTTCTCTTAAAATCAATGAGATTTACTCATTAAATTAAATGTGCACAGTTAGAGGATCAGGTCCATGGTTTTCTGGAAATGTAGGTGTTAGGGAAAGGACAGGAATTACTTTTTTCCTCCTGCGTAACAGAGGTCTGTTTTCGTGTTTGTAGTGTTTGTTTAGTGTAAAATTAGCAGTGAGGTATAAAATGTACTGCAACAATATTTAATATTGCTTGGGTTCATTGAAAACCAGGATCCACAAAGTATCATGGATTTTTTTTTTTTACTGCTTTAATAGCATCTATTTGTGTCTGTGTATTTATGAAATGTTTAGCTATGAAAATAAATGCAGTACAGAGTTTTAAAAGCACCATGCTATTTAGCTCATGAAGTTTTGCCTTTCATCGCGTTTTTGTTACCTTCCACTGCGGGAGTGCATTGCAATACCTTCATTCCAGGCTTCGTAATTTTTGTTACCATTGCTGTAAACTAGGCAATTCTGGTATTTGCAGTCTTGTAGTCAGGAAGCATAGTTCATGGTTGAAAATGTATAATGTAAACAATTTTGGGTTTTCTAATGGTGAATCATGCTACACAAGTTTCATTCATTAATATACAGAAATAATTTCAGAATTTCGTTCTTGGGCGTGCATGCAGAGAACTCTATACTTGCCAGGTTTCTTGATCTGCCTGCTTGCAGTTGGATTGCTGCTGGATTATTGGATCTTCTTGCTGTTTTACCAATTCATACAGTGACTCTTTGATACTTAAGGCCTATGAGAACTTAAACAGACACTTTAATTTAAAGATTTAATCTCCCGAGCTAATCCTCAGAGAGAATAGTTGCTTATGGGCTTCTACACACCGTAGGAAGTGAGGGCTTGGATTCTGATTTTCTCCTAGGAGTAGTTATATGCATTTACCTCAACAAGAACGTTGTAGCTTGAAGACAACTGTTTTTCATCAGTGAAAACAGTGCAAACAATTTGCCTGGATTATAACAAGTCTTTAATGTGTTCTTCCTTGAAGTGAGACTTCCTGTTAGCTTTGAAGTCTTTGAAACTCTATTTTTGACTGCAATGTAGGGACTCTGAAAAGCTTTCAATACGTTATATGGCTTTGTCTTCACTTGCTGTTTCGGTATTTAGTAATCACCACCCTCAGTATTTGCATAAGAAAAGTTCTATTAAAAATCACTATATAAGAAGACTTTGTACGAAAACTAATTGTATAGCCCTGAAGCTTAGTTCCTTTGTGTTTTGGGGTTTTGGCTTCCACATTAGCAGCTTTTTAAAGGTTGTTAAATCATTCACTTTGCTCAGCAGTCGCTGGAATGAATAGTTTTTCAGATGTTTAACTGTCAGCGCAGAGAGTAAGAGCTTTGCTTAATAATAAACAAATCTATTTCCTCATTCTACAAACTGTCAAGCATTCCAGCTCTCTTCAAGTTGGTTTAAGGATGTTTTGATTTAAACAACATTTGTGATTAAATGTGCTTGTTGGTGTGCGATCTGTATGCTATAAACATTGAGGAAATGGCCTCAAGTTGCACCAGGGGATATTTAGATTAGATATTAGGAAAAATTTCTTTACTGAAGGAGTGGTCAAGCATGGGAATAGGCTGCCCAGGGAAGTAGTGGATTCACCATCCCTGAAGATGTGAACATTTAGACATAGCGCTTTGGGTTATGGTTCAGTGGGTGTGGTGTGTTAGGTTGACAGTTGGATTTAAAGATTTTAGAGGTCTTCTCCAACCTTAATGATTCTATGATTTGTCTACAAGATCTGCCTTGGCCAGATTTTAATCCAAAATCCTGTATGTGAATCTTGGTAAATAATGTAGCATTAAATCAATAGAAAGAAGATAGATTAGACCATAAATTCCTAGGTGCTTCATGAAATCAGTAGCTAAGGATGGACTCTACTGTGAGCATTTCTGCCTAATGAGAGGTTAGGTTAGCCTGAGATGATGTGAAGTCTTCAGCTGTGGAGATCATCAAAACTTAACTGAGTGCATACCTGGGCAACCTGCTCTGGCTTGACCCTACATGAGCAGGGTTTGGAGATTTTGGGTGATCCCTTCTGGCTTCAGTGATCCTGCAGTTGTGACCCAGGAACTGATTATCCAGACTTTGTGTCCAGGAGTGGATTCTGATCTGGATTGGAGTATCTTCAAAAGGTAGTAAAAATCAGTATATGGATAATCTTAAAAGAATACTTGATTAAAATTAGCCAGTCTTTCAGGAGCTGCAGTTTAAGGTTCCTTCCCATTTCCTTCATAGTGATACTGTGTAGTGTTGCATTTAGTGAAGGGTAAATGTAGTGAGCGGTGAATCTCCTTGTGTTCTAGCTGGCCCTTAGAGATTAGATGGGCTGTGTGGCTGGACTGAACCTCTTAATAGATATACCAGTTTAATATTAAGACTATAGGCCTGACACCAGACACAGAAACAGCTGGTCTGCTGTAGGTCCAGCTACATTCAAAAGAAGCAGCTGGGTGCACAAATAGGACAGTTTGTTCACATGCAGCATGCACAGAATCTTTACGATTGCTGGCAGTAAATACACTGAAGTGCAGCCTAGCTAGATAGCTCTAAAGCTGTCATCATAGCTACAAGCCTAAAACCTCCTGGGCAATAACTGGCACAGCCAAGGCTGCGACTCTTACCCAAAAGGTGTCCCTTTTATGTGGGAGCAAGGAGGGCAAACCTGTTGTTTGGCCTAGAAATTCTCATCCCTACTACAGATACAGAACCAGGACAATATTTATACCTTGCATCTACTATTGTGTAGACTGTGGAGCATGGGACTGTGGTCAAGCCATTGTTCCCTTATCAGTTCCACAAGTACTCAGGCCATTGCGCGGGTGGTCAGTGGAGGAATGAGCCCCCAGGCACAGTCAGTGGAAGAATAGGTCTCCACATATTCCACATTCCTTCCCAGTGTTAAAGGCAGCACAGGCACAGGCAGTGAATCTCCACCTTCAGTCACTATATGCTTATAAATAATATTTTCTTTGCCCTTTTCCACTGTTTTGTGCTTCTAACACGTAGTGTTTTAACATGTAAAGTGGGTTCTTTGAATATTAGGAACAAAAAAGAATGAAAAAACGGTAAGGACTGAAGTGAGTACTTAAACATAGGATGGAAGAGTGTGCCAGGAGAGGGAGCTCTTTTAAAGATTAGTATAGTCGGTTTTGGAAAGCTTATTGCTGTAGTAGCCAGCTATGCTATGCAGTAGTGGGCTTCAGGCTCTCACCTGAATGTATAGGGTAAGCCTTGACTGTTTCTGCACTGTATGCATATCACCATAAAGTCAGTAGCTTTATAAGATTATTCACGGGACAATGATTAATTGGTTCTGTTGATTTTTTGGGGATCACTAAAATGCCTTTTACTTGCGTTAGGAGGAGTGAGATAAAGCAAGTCCAGTTGGAGCAGAGAATGTAAGGATTGGAGTGCCGAGGCTTCTGATCCAAGCTTTTCATCACACAGATTGTTTACCAGACCACCAAATGAATTGTCTTCATTCACTTTGGCAAAATTTCTTTAATATATCACCCAGGTCTCTAAGCTTGTGCCCAGTTACAATCAGCTAACACTAAGTAAATAAATTAACAATAAAAGCACAGCTGCATAGAGTGAGACAACACATACTTTCTCTCCTTGGATGTTTAAATCATTGGCCCCCTCCATAGGCAGCTCCACTCTTCCTGATTGTGTGAAATTCTTGAGTCAGAACCTGTATCATATTCTGATGTACAGCACTAAATATCCAAAGGACATTAAGGAAAAGAACTAACTATATTTAATTATTTCAGGCCTTTTAATAAAGGAACCATTCACTGAACTTTGGATTTTGGAGTTTGAATTATGTAGTGCTTTTAGACACAATGAGAATTTCTAGATGAAAAAGTGTAGCTGCAGTGGTGCAAATGTTGAAATAAGCTACATAGGACTTATACTTACACATTAGCTTACTTCATTTCCATCATATTAACAATGTGCTTTTAATGTATTTATTTTCATTTACCTCTACTGGTGCAAGAAGTTTCATGGGTTCTGTTACTTTTGCTTATTTTGACCATACCGTCCCAAACAGTGCAGTGCTGCTATTGTCAATCCTCAGCTGCAGCAACAGTGCAGAGAAGAGGGGAAATTCAGGTGCTCAAAGATTAATATAGTGTTATTTAACACACCTGGTCCAGGGAATCAGCTTAAAAATCTTGTTTGTGGAGTCTTGGCTCCCTTCCCAAGGCATGTGGAGGTTTACACAGCTCAAAAAGGTATCTAGTCCAGTTAGTACACTTGAGTTACAAGTTGCTAATCATGAGGAGCCAAAAAGTCTCAGATTTTGCATCTAAAATTCTGTCCTGCTGTTTATTTCCAAATAGATGAGCAGGATGCTCTCTCTGTGTGTATAGATGCTTACTGCATATAGGGTTCCTTTTATGTATTGGCTTATCATCAGCATTTACCTTTTCCGTGGTATTTGCAGTACTTGAAATTAAACTTACCCCTGAAGATATTACTTTTGAGCAGAGAATTCACTGTAGAACATCACACCTGACTGCAAGTTAGCCAGGAGGGGACATGGAGAGGAGAGAAACACTGTGGCATCTCCTGCACAGCTACAGAATACAACTTGAAACAACCACTTGATGCTTTGGATGTATCTTGCCTGCTGGGCTGCTTTTCAGACTGGTTTTGAGAAAGATAGCTGGAGTTCCTAAAATTTCCAAGAACTTTTTTCCCTTTATCCCAGCTGTCTGTATTAGGACCTTTATGTGATCAACATCATGTAATAAGAGCCCACCTGTAAAGATTCTGCAGTCGTGCACTTTATTTGTAGGCGATACTTAAGTAATAGAACCTTTCTTTGGACAGCCTGTAAGGAGACTGATTGGAAGGACTGGGCTATTCATAGAGCCCTTGTGTTCAAGTAAATTTTAGAACCATCAAGTAAAGTATAAAGCAGTTGTTGCTGAGCCTGAAGTAGTGTGGAAGTTAGAAACTGTTTGTAGAGTATATACTAAGATCCAACAGGCACTGGAAATCTAAGAGTTAGTGCTTGGAGCACTTAGAAGACTTCGTTATGCCATTATTTCAGAATCGAAAATGTTTGTCAACAATACTGGCATAGGTATTCCTGTTTCCAACACACTGTGTCAAGCCACCCCTTGGTTATGCCAGAACAATAGTTAGAGAGTTCATGCTGTGAATTGAATAAATACATACATTTATTTCTGGGGTCTTTCTGAAGCTGGAATAGTTCCCTCTTTGGGTTCACAGCATGGCCCCACAGAGTTGTGCCAATGTAATTCAGGGGCTGGTGAGCCGTGGTAGGGGGATGGGAATGACAGTCAAGGGAGAAGGTGGGACTTGCTGCAGATCTTCTTGTTAAATTTGGTGTCAGTTCATAACATGCAGATCTAGGCCTGAAGTAAATCACTTTTGTTGAATTTCCCAGTGTACCATACGTACCTCTGATGGGAACTTGGCATGTTTGAGCTTGTTAAGTTTGAGGAGGCAGAGTAATAACAGGATGGTTTAACATCCAGCTGTGCTTGACAGTATTTCCCTCCACTAAATCTGGGTGGCAGATGTGACTTACTGAAATTTCTCAATCCGCAGTCTTCTATTGGTGTCCTCTCCCCGCTAATGCAATGTTGTTTTCAGCCTGGATCCTTCCTGCCTGCCTGCCTGTGTGCACCATATTCAAGGGAGGAAGTGATCCTGCTCCTGCAGCATGCAGCGGCTTGAGTTGTCCAAAGTTATGGAAAAGCTGTGTTCTATGGTAATTTGCTTGATTTGACCATTTTAAAAAGATGAGCTTCTATTCATGTGGTGTCTGAGGCAGGAGGAAAATAAATTACTTACTGAAGGGTGTACCTATGAAAGGAATCCAGTATTTCCATGTGCATTGTGTACAAATAATGCAATTAAAATGTTTAAAGCCGTAGCACCAGTGTATAATGTTCTGTTTCCTAACTGGCATCTGCTATCAGAACTACCTGAGCTGATATGGATTTACCTTGATGTTAAATATTTTGACCTAGTTGTCTGTGAAAATAAACAACAACAAATAGCCTCTTTGACATTGTAACTGACATATGACCTTATTTCCCTCCCGACAGTAATTTCTATGGATCATTTAAGCTACATTAGAAATAAATTTGATCCATTATGTGCTCGGCAGCTTCTTTGAGCATCTCAGGTGGCTCAGTTGGTAATGCATAAGGCACTTAATGGGAAGGTCGTGAGTTCAAGCCTGCAGTGGGCAGTAGTGTCCTCCCTACTCTAGTCATGAGATCTGTGGTGACAGGTTGGACTCGATGATCTTTGAGGTCTCTTCCAACCTTAGGAATACTGAATACTGAAAACAGGATAGCCGAAAATTAAGTAAATCATAGCTCTTGCTCTTGTTTTCCTTTTACCGGCTTGATGGAAGATTTGGACCATTGTCCTGATTTCCATTTTTTAAATCAATCTTGGGTATTCTTTAATAGATTTTAAAATATCCTACAAAAATAAATACATATATAGTAAATACAGACTTAGATATTGCCTTCCATGTTTAAGTTTTAGATCTTTTGTATCTGGAATCTTCTCTTAAGGGGCAGAAACTCTTTGAAATAGGTCTTTAGTGGCTAAAAATCTGTGCTTATGAAGTGACTTGTGTTTATGAGTGGTGAAAATGTTTGCCCAAATGAAGTGTTTAGGTGGAAATTTTCACCAGAGGCCTTTTTCATCAATCAGATACAGTGGTGGCAATGTAAAGATTTTTTTTCCAACACTGTGGATTGGTAAATCATGGATTATCCACATGCAGTACAGTTTGTTCAGTTTGTTCTTTTGTCTTGTATTTTTGAAGACAGATGATAAATACTAATGCAAAATTTGGTTGCAAAATCACCCTTGGCATTTTGTTTCAAGTATTGCATTGCCTTGATAGTATTGATACACACAAAAAATGTGCAGAAACACATGTTCTATCTTTTTCTGAAATCAACTCTCTTCATGTTCTCCATTGCTATTTGTTTCCCATTTATCATCTTTCTGTAAGAACTATCTTAAAAAAACAAAACCTAATAACCTCAAAGCCTTCAAACCTGTGCTTTTCTTTTGTGTGACTCTGATACAACTTAGGGAAATCTCTGATTTGAAAATGTACTTTCTGATGTCTTTTGAATGTATTGTTTGCTTCCTCCTTGTATATTGTTCATTAGTGCTCAAATCTGCAGAGCTGTTTATCTGTACAAAACAAATAAATTGTGGTTATCTTGGTTCTGAATTGTTTATTTTTCTTGTATTTTTCTTCTTCCTGCTGATGTTTCTCCTTGGGGTTGTTTTATTCAGATGTTTCATAGGCATTCTTGTGAACCCATTTGACATAAAGTTCCTCTGCACACTTCTTTTGTTCTCCCCCTTTCTTTCAGAAGGAGATTGGTTTTCTTATGGTCCAATTCTGCTTCAGACCCTGAAGCTGACTGAAAAATTCCCACTGGGAATTCTAGACCTAGCACTGTAGCCTCTCTGCCAGCACTGGTTTGTAAGATGGATTGGATCAGGCGGACCAAGCACATCTGGGGTATTAAAAGTAGTTAAGTCTATCTTTATTTTCCTAAGCATATTCTTAAGAGACTGTGTATGTGTGGGTGTGTACTAGTAGACCTAACTGAGTATGTTAATTTTTCACTTGATGTGGAGAACATGAAACAAAAGATGTTTAATTGTAAGCCCCAGAAAATGCCATTCCATTAGAATTCTTTTTTCCAGTTCTATATCTCAATCTTCTTTCAAGAGCCATTACTTTACAGACATGTTAAAACAATTAAACAATAAAATCAAGGCACTTTTTAAATGGTTTTGTACCTATTATACCTGCTTGAGACATTACAAGTAACCAAACGTCTTTCTGGAGAGCAGCCAGGCAGAAAGAGAACTGGGGGTGCTGGTTGACAGTAGGCTGAACATGAGCCAGCAGTGTGCCCAGGTGGCCAAGAAGGCCAATGGCATCCTGGCCTGTATTAGGAACAGTGTGCCCATCAGGAACATGGAAGTCATTCTGCCTCTATACTCAGCACTGGTTAGGCTACACCTCGAGTCCTGTGTCCAGTTCTGGGCCCCTCAGTTTCAGAAAGATACTGAGTTGCTGGAATGTGTCCAGAGAAGGTCAACAAAGGTGGGGAGGGGTTTGGAACACAAGCCTTATGAGGAGAGGCTGAGAGAGCTGGGGTTGCTTAGCCTGGAGAAGAGGAGGCTCAGGGGAGACCTTATTGCTCTCTACAACTGGAGAGGCTGGAGAGGTGGGCACAAGCCAACCTCATGAAGTTCAATAAGAGCAAGTGCAGGGTCCTGCATCTGGGTGGAGGCAATCCCAGGCACAAATCCAGGCTGGGCAGTGACTGGCTGGAAAGTAGCCCTGAGGAGAGAGACTTGGGGGTGGTGGTGGACGAGAAGCTCAACATGAGCTCTCAATGTGCTCTTGCAGCCTGCAAAGCCAATCAGATCCTGGGCTGCATCAGGAGAAGTGTGGCTAGCAGGTCGAGGGAGGTGATCCTCCCCCTCTACTCAGCCCTGGTGAGACCCCACCTGGAGGACTGTGTCCAGTTCTGGAGCCCCTATTCCAAGAGGGATGTGGAGGTGCTGGAATGTGTCCAGAGAAGGGCCACAAGGATGATCAGAGGGCTGGAGCACGTCTCCTGTGAGGACAGACTGAAGGAGTTGGGGCTGTTCAGTCTGGAGAAGAGAAGGCTCCGAGGTGACCTCATTGTGGCCTTTTAGTATCTGAAGGGGGCCTACAGGAAGGCTGGGGAAGGACTTGTCAGGATCTCAGGTAGTGATAGGACTAGGGGGAATGGAATGAAGCTGGAGGTGGGGAGATTCAGGCTAGATGTGAGGAGGAGGTTCTTCCCCATGAGAGTGGTGAAACCCTGGAATGTGTTGTCCAGGGAGGTGGTCGAGGCCCCATCCCTGCGGGTTTCATAGTTTCATAGTTTCATTCAGGGTTGGAAGGGACCACACGGATCATCTAGTTCCAACCCCCCTGCCATGGGCAGGGACACCCCACACTAGATCAGGCTGGACAGAGCCTCATCCAGCCTGCTCTTAAACACCTCCAGGGGTGCTCCAGCCCTCTGATCATCCTTGTGGCCCTTCTCTGGACACGTTCCAGCACCTCCACATCCCTCTTGGAATAGGGGCTCCAGAACTGGACACAGTAGTCCAGGTGGGGTCTCACCAGGGCTGAGTAGAGGGGGAGGATCACCTCCCTCGACCTGCTAGCCACACTTCTCCTGATGCAGCCCAGGATCTGATTGGCTTTGCGGGCTGCAAGTGCACATTGAGAGTTCATGTTGAGCTTTTTGTCCACCAGCACCCCCAAGTCTCTCTCCTCAGGGCTGCTTTCCAGCCAGTCACTGCCCAGCCTGGATTTGTGCCTGGGATTGCCTCGACCCAGATGCAGGACCCTGCACTTGCTCTCATTGAACTTCATGAGGTTGGCTTGTGCCCACCTTTCCAGCCTGTCAAGGTCCCTCTGGATGGCCTCCCTTCCCTCCAGCATGTCTGCTGCACCACACAGCTTGCTGTCATCAGCAAACTTGCTGAGGGTGCACTCAATGCCACTGTCCATGTCACCCACAAAGATGTTGAATAAGACAGGTCCCAGGACTGATCCCTGAGGGACTCCGCTTGTCACTGGCCTCCACTGGGACATGGAGCCATTGACAGCCACTCTTTGGGTGCGGCCATCAAGCCAGTTCCTTATCCATCTAGTGGTCCACCCATCAAACCCATGTGTCACCAATTTGGAGACCAGGATGTGGTGCAGGACAGTGTCGAAGGCTTTGCTCAGGTCCAGGTAAATGACATCAGTTGCTCACCCCACATCTATTAATTTTGTCACCTGCTCATAGAAGGCAACCAGGTTGGTCAGGCAGGATTTGCCCTTGGCAAAGCCATGCTGACTGCTCCCAATCACCTCTTCACTATTCTTTTGAGCGACCAGTGACTCCAGGAGGATCTGCTTCGTGATCTTTCCAGGCACAGAGGTGAGACTGACTGGCCTGTAGTTCCCTGGTTCCTCCTTCTTACCCTTTTTGAAGATGGGGGCAATGTTTCCCCTTTTCCAGTCTGTGGGGACTTCCCCAGATTGCCATGACTTTTGAAATATAATAGAGAGGGGTTTAGCAACCTCCTCTGCCAGTTCTCTCAGTACCCATGGGTGTATCCCGTCGGGTCCCATGGACTTGAACACTTTCAGGTTCTTCAGTGATCACGAACCTGATCTGCACTTACAATGGGCAGTTCTTCCTCCCCGTCCCTGGCTTTGTCTTCCATAACATCAGGAGTGTGGCTAGAGGCCCTTGCAGTGAAGACTGAGGTAAAGAAGTTATTAAGTACCTCAGCCTTTTCCTCACCACTTGTGACCATGTCACCATTTTCCTTTCTGAGGGGGTCCACACCTTCCCTAGTCTTCTTCTTCCCATTAATATGCCTGTAAAAGTTCTTAGTGTTCCCTTTAACCTCCCTGGTTAGATTCAATTCAAACTCTGCTTTGGCTTTCCTAACCAGGACTCTTGCTGCTCGGGTGTTTAAGAGCAGGCTGGATGAGGCTCTGGGCAGCCTGATCTAGTGTGATGTGTCCCTGCCCTTGGCAGGGGGGTTGGAACTAGATGATCCTTGTGGTCCCTTCCAACCCTGAATGAAACTATGAAACTATGAAACTACCTGAAGGGAGGTTGTATCCAGGTGGGGCTTGGTCTCTTCTCCCAGGCAATCAGCACCAGAACAAGAGGACACAGCCTCAAGCTGTGCCAAGAGAGTCTTAGGTTGGATGTTAGGAAGAAGTTCTTCCCAGAAAGAGTGATTGGCCATTGGAATGGGCTGCCCAGGATGGTCGTGGAGTCACTGTCCCTGGAAGTGTTTTGAAAGAGACTTGATGGGGCACTTAGTACCATGGTTTAGCTGATTAGATGGTTTTGGGTGCTAGGTTGGGTTCGATGATCTCAAAGGTCTGTATTGTATTGAAATACATCTGTAGACTTTATTACCCTTGAAATACCACTTAATCATAAAGTCCAGTAGGTTTTCAGTGGCCAAAACTAGCATTTCAGACTTTGTACCTTATCTGCCTGGGTAGCTGCTGTTAACCATTCATATGAGAAAACAGGCATGTAGTGTAATAATTTCTAGCTGGGAATTTTTTTTCACAGGCTTCAGGCATGATTGTCACTTGGGCAAAGCCAGTTGTATCACGTAAATTCAGGTTTGTCAGGCTGTCCATGGGATTTCTTTAGAGGTAAATGAATCCACATTTGTCCTAAAGGGGAAACAGTATTGGAGAACAGCAGAGAAGCTTATTTGCTTTGCAAAGTGCATGTAAATGTGCATTGTAAAATCTTCTATCTATGTTTTACAGTTGTATTAAACTAAAATCTGTGTGTGTATATACCTAGAGAGAAAAACATGTGTTCTTGAAAAACTCTAATAAGCTATGTTACTGGCACCTGGTTGAGGCCTTCTGAGATTCCCTATTTTCACAGCCCAAGCACATACATGAAGGTGCTTTCTAGCCAAATTCATGATTCCATAGTTAGAGAGGATCAAACAGAGTTTTCACATATGTTTCTGTATAATGTCCTTGTAATTGTTTGGTTTTTGGCTGGTGCTGCTCCCCTAGCATATGGACTATAAATGGAGTACAGGATGAAAGATGCCAGTCCCCTAGGTGTGCAAACCGGTGCAAGTTTAATTGACATGAGTTTATGATGATGATTCAAATGTTATTTGACATGTTTTTTTTGAGCTCCCTTGACCCTTCAGGTTAGAGAAACCTGTGTGTTTCCTTTTAAGGCCTGGTGATCAGCCATGGTGTCAGTTTCTGCAGTTTTCTCCCAAGTGTGAGAACATCATTGTGTTTTTTATATGCTCCATTTAAATCCTTCTGACATCTGCGTGGGCTGCTTTCCATTCATTAACATAGGGGAGTTGCATCTTCTTCCATAGTGGCTGGTCAGATGCCAAAGGCAGATTAAGTTTCCCTGAGCAAGGAACTTGTCATGTAGGCTCTTTGAGCTGGAGCTGGGAGTTTTGGCAGCAATGTGAAAGGCAGTGAGAATCACTGCCACAGATATAATTTTTGTGTGGTCCTGCTGTGCACCCCTAGATTTCAGATTTGATTTATGGTTGTTCTCTTTTTGTTAGGGAAAAAAAAAAAGGAAAAAAGCCTGCATTTGTTTGTCTTACAGAAGATTATCATGTAAATACTGTGGCATACATAATTCTGAAACTGGGGATTATTTCTAAAATTAAACTCATTATGATTACTGACATATTTTCCATTTCTTCTAAGTTATCTGCAAACCCACTGCTGGCCATGTATCTCCCTTCTTCTATTCATATAGCTGCCTTTATTCTTTATGGTTCTGCTGAGGTCCCACAGCAGACAAAAAGCAACTGCTAGAGAGAAGCATATGAAGTGCCACAGCTGAATGCCAGCTTCTGCTCCCACAGATGGTCAGACTTACGGAGACATAACTGAAAACACTGGGGAGCATCTTGCAGGACAGTGCACAGAACCAAAAAGCTTGTTTCAAAACAAGGTGAAAGAAGCCTTGTTACTGTTTGGGATGATTTAGCTATCCATAAATTTTGTCTCCTTCACTGCCCACCACTCTTGGCATTTGCTACAGACTGCTTAAACACATCTTTTTTAATATAGATATTCCTTCCAGAACTGCTATGAGCTATGAATTATTTGCATTTTATGGTTTAGTCTCAATTTAATTTCAGCAAGCTGAATACATTTTTGATCTTCCCATTTCTGGACAGAAGGCTTTTCCTATATGGTTTTGTGTATGTCTTTGTTTCTATCCCGAAACATTTTTCTGTTGTGGTTTACATTGTACATTCTTCAGTAAGTCTGGGAATTATTTTTCACAGAATCACAGAATCACCAAGGTTGGAAGAGACTTCAACTCCAACCTGTCACCACAGACCTCATGACTAAACCATGGCACCAAATGCCACGTCCAGTCCCCTCCTGAACACCTCCAGGGATGGCAACTCCACCACCTCCCTGGGCAGCTCACTCCAATGGCCAATCACTCTCTCCGTGAAGAACTTTCTCCTCACCCCAAGCCCAAACTTCCCCTGGCGCAGCCCGAGACTGTGTCCCCCTGTTCTGGCACTGGCTGCCTGGCTGCCCTTTGCACAGTTATCTAATACTAGTTTTCTCTTTATTATGATTTACATTTCACATTAATATTTTCTGTTGCAGAATTCAAAATGGTTGACATTTTTTAAGACAAAAACTGTCATTGCTTATGGGGAAGTACCTGTGGTCTCTAACAAGAGGACACAGTCTCAAGCTGTGCTAAGGGACGCTTAGGCTGGATGTTAGGAAGAAGTTCTTCATAGAAGGAGTTATTGGCCATTGGAATGGGCTGCTCATGGAGGTGATGGAGTCACCATCATTGGAGGTGTTTAGGAAGAGACTTGATGGGGTGCTTGGTGCCATGGTTTAGTTGATTAGATAGTGTTGAGTGATAGGTGGGACACAATGATCTCAAAGGTCTCTTCCAACCTGGTCTATTCTATTCTATTCTATTCTATTCTATTCTATTCTATTCTATTCTATTCTATTCTATTCTATTCTATTCTATTCTATTCTATTCTATTCTATTCTAACTTTTAAAGTGAACATTACATGTTTGTTGTTTTGCATTCAGAATTAAGCTGATTGCATTATGCTGGTGGCATACAGTATATAAATTTAAACTTCCCGAGTCAGAATAACTTCTTTTTTTGTAAGTGCAGCACCTCAAATATTATGCATTTCATTTTAAGACAGGCCAAGTTTGGATTTATGACACATTGTATAGGAAATCTTGTGAAATCAGAATCAAAGTTGTTCTTTAACAGTGGTATCCTGGAGCTGGTATTTAGTCTGTACTTTCTGTTCTCTCTCTACTGCTAGCTCTCTTCAGAAAAAGGAAGTGGTTGGCATTTAAAACCTTCATTTGATGGAAATAGTATTGGCAAATAGTGTTCAGAAGGCAGGCAAATGAATGTTTATAAGTAATTTTTATGGGGTTTTTGACTATATAGATGATTAAAGGGTAGTAGTTCAAGTTCTTGAAAGCGTTTATCTGCAGAATGTAGAAGTGAATCATGTTTACTTTATAATATCACTCAAAGTTACACCTCTGCACATTCAGTTTTTCTGTGTCTTTTTGCTTTGGCTGTGGGTGGAACAGATTGAAAAAAGGAAGAAGTGGATTCCTGTCTTCAAATAGAAAGATTTTGATCTTAATGTAGAATAGCTGGCTGACATGTCGTGTATTATGGAGAATAGACAAGGAAGCAGCAGTCCTTCAGTAATTTAAAGTACACCAAATACAGTGTCCTCACAGTGTTCTAATTCACTGTGATAGTTGTCCATTTGCCACAGTCTTCCCGTTAAATGTTTAGAAATCCTCTGTAAGTTAAGCTTATATACAGTGTATTATAACTTACTGTACTTTTCTACTATGGTCACTGTTTACAGCTATTTAAAAGACTTCTAGAACAATACAAGCACTATTGAAAATTAAGCACAGTTGAGAGTAACTGCTTAAGATGTGCTTCTTGGTTCAGTTGACTGCAACTTTAGATTTGCTGGAGTGCATGAATGATTCAGGTGCCCTGAGGTGTCTGAGGATTGATGTGATATTCAAGTAACTGGAGTAACCTTCAAATCATGGAGGTTAACACTGCGTTTTCTTATGGTTTCTATTTTTTGACACTTGGTTGCTGAGTGAAAGAACATAGGCATTTTGGGTTCCAGGTACTACGAAATCCATAAAATACACAAATGAGCATTGTATTGCCTGGTTGCCTTTGTGATGAACCTGGTAGTTATTTTTCTATACAATAGCTTAATTGAAAAAGAATTTCAACTGCATATGAGCCCAAAATGTTGGTCAGATTGCTCTATTAAGCCCCATTAGCTATTACTGTAACTCTGTTGTATGGAAAAAAATCTTTACATAGTCACATTTTTTGCTCTCCTTAAAGTATTTTGACAGATACGAGCTGAAGTGAAAATACATAAAATGACTGACTGCAGAGATACATAACTATATCGAATAAAGCCCTTTGAGGAGAGGCTGGGAGAGCTGGGATTGTTTAGCCTGGAGAAGAGGAGGCTCAGGGGAGACCTTCTTGTTGTCTACAACTACCTGAAGGGTGGTTGTAGCCAGGAGGGGGTTGGTCTCTTCTCCCAGGCAACCAGCACCAGAACAAGAGGACACAGTCTCAAGCCTGTGGTGACAGGTTGGACTTGATGATCTTTGAGGTCTCTTCCAACCTTGGTGATTCTGTGATTAGGAGGTAAACATTCTCCACTTATAAATATTGTGGATGCAAACTTTCAAGAGCAGGAACTGTTAATAAGCATTTACTTGTCAGGGCAAATACGGAATAAGACCACTTGAAATTGAAAGTTCACTCGGAATAAACATATTGCTTCTTAACACATAGTGATATCTCTATTGAAGTCTTTGCTGTTAAAATCTTTGTCGATTTTCCTTCCTATTTGTGCAAGCAGTTCTCATTCATACCCCTCAAATGCGTTTTAAAGTATCATTAGCAGCTTTAACAAGTCTCAGTTTAGGTAGGACATGAAGACACTTGAACGTGTCCAGAGAAGGGCAACAAGGCTGGGGAGAGGCCTCGAGCACAAGCCCTGTGAGGAGAGGCTGAGGGAGCTGGGATTGTTTAGCCTGGAGAAGAGGAGGCTCAGGGGTGACCTTCTTGCTCTCTACAACTACCTGAAAGGTGGTTGTAGCCAGGAAGGGGTTGGTCTCTTCTCTCTAGCAACCAGCACCAGAACAAGGGGACACAGTCTCAAGCTGCGCCAGGGGAAGTTTAGGCTCGAGGTGAGGAGAAAGTTCTTCACTGAGAGAGTCATTCATCATTGGAATGGGCTGCCCAGGGAGGTGGTGGAGTCACCATCCCTGGAGGTCTTCAAGAGGAGATTGGATGTGGCACTTGGTGCCATGGTCTAGTCATGAGATCTGTGGTGATAGGTTGGACTCGATGATCTTTGAGGTCTCTTCCAACCTTGGTGATACTGTGACCCCCTCAGAATGTCTTTTACCACAAAGAGATGCTTACAGAGAATGGGGAAAGAAGGTTTCTTTGGAATTCATGTATTTTAGAATAGAATAGAATAGAATAGAATAGAATAGAATAGAATAGAATAGAATAGAATAGAATAGAATAGAATAGAATAGAATAGAATAGAATAGAATAGAATAGAATAGAATAGAATAGAATAGAATAGAGTGGAGTGGAGTGGAGTGGAGTGGAGTGGAGTGGAATGGAATGGAATGGAATGGAATGGAATGGAATGGAATGGAATGGAATGGAATAGAATAAACCAGGTTGGAAGAGACCTTCAAGATCATCGTGTCCAACCTATCACCCAACACCACCTAATCAACTAACCCATGTAACCAAGCACCCTGTCAAGTCTCCTCCTGAACACCTCCAGTGACGGCGACTCCACCACCTCCCCAGGCAGCCCATTCCAATGGGCAATCACTCTCTCTGTGTAAAACTTCCTTCTGATCTCCAGCCTGAACTTCCCCTGGCGCAGCCTGAGACTGTGTCCTCTTGTTCTGGTGCTGGCTGCCTGGGAGAAGAGACCAACCTCTGCCTGTTTACAACCCCCCTTCAGGTAGTTGTAGAGAGCAATAAGGTCACCCCTGAGTCTCCTCCTCTCCAGGCTAAGGGGTGACATGCCACATTTATCACAGGCTAAAAATCTTCTTTGCTTCAAAAAACTGTTAGATTGTCTTGAGTTTTGTGTAGTATTCGATGCAAAGCCTCACTGTTCAGAAGCAGTTCTTCACTGCTTTTCAGCCACTGGCTCTTTACAGTGCAGTATTCTCAGCTGAGATTCAGAGTACTTACATGTTAGGTTCAGCTGGCCGATGATGGGAAAGAGAACTGAAATATCTAAGACAGCTATTGCCATTTCTTTCCTTGTTCTGCATTATTAAAGGAGAGGAAAAGGTAAAGAAAGAAGTCTGGCTTTGAGATTAATTTAGTGATTTCTTGATCTCAAAATACCTAATTGCATTACATAGCAGGGCTAAGTGTGGTGCCAAAACATTTGTACTACAAAAGACGCGCTTTATTTTGGACTCCTACTACTTTCATCTTCAACGTTGCCAAAAGGCAGGTTTCCTCTATTGCAACATCAATACAAGGAGCTTGACAGATGATGTCTATATATGATTTTATTGTCTCTGAGGCCCTCTATATTATGGTTTTGTTGTATGAAAATGTAGTATGGACGTGTGACCTCTGTGAATTTTGTTTTTTTCTGGAAATCCTGTTGCAAGAATTGGATCAAGCATTCTGGAGTTTACATATGCAACAAGTTTTCATCTCAAAAAAAATTCTCCTTTAGTGTTAAACTTACAAAGACATGCTTAAAAACATGTAACTGATATCATGGTACTGGGGCATTGGTGTTTTGAGTCTTTTTGTTGGTGTTTGTGTGAGGGGGTTTTGTTTAGTTTTTTTTTGGGGGAGTGTTGAAATTGGGAAAATAAAAATTGTAAAATGCACTAGAGAAAATAAATCAACAAATTAAAATGCTGTTTAGTTTGCTTTGAAGGAGATTGCTTGCTGTTGGAAGGTGTAATACTGACTTTACTTGTATGTTTTGTTTTTTGGCAGGTAACCCTGGACTGGCAGGTTATTACAGGACCTTTATACAGGCCTTATATTGCGGACTAAATCAGCAGTATCCTGTTTGGGTTGTGAGCCATGCCGGACATTGTAAACCTCCTAGTGGTATGGAAATGATAGAAGGTACAATACTGAAACTTCTACATGCAAATATTTGTACCCCATCTGATTTCACTAGCAGAACTTGTGCCTATTAAAAACAGCATGACATGATTTTTAAATACCTTCACTATAGTTCCATGAAGCAGCTATATGAGAAGTTACTGAGGAAAAGAGTATTTTTAGGTAAATTAGATTTGTTAGTCAAGTGTTATTAAGAGAATAAGAATTTGCTGATGGCTGATGGCAGTCTTTAGAGAGGTTATGAAGAAGAAAGTCTAGAATGTGTTTGTGTTGAGAAGAGTATATTAGAGAAAAGTACAACTTTTAATGAAATGTCCAGTTCAGAGTTTGAGTGCTTCAGGAGACAATTCTCTCTGAATTTCTAGGAAGCAAGTAAATCTTTCTGAGACTGGGATGTAGTGATTTTGCAGGGGAGAGGTTGATTGTTTATTTGTTAAAAGTCTTATGACATGCAAATTGCCAGGAAGAGATAGTAGCCAACTTGAAGTAGATTTTATTGCTATACAATGTTGTAAAATGGGGAGAGCCAGTAGTGGTTACTATCCTGAAAGCTGTTCAGTGTCTGGACACCTTTGACTTTGGTCAGGCTACTGTAGTATAGCAGTAAATCATACTGAGTCCCTTTAGGATCAAAGGGTTCAACCCTGTGAAGCAATCTGAAAATTCTGAAGAAGAGACTGTTTTAGCTGTATAACTTTCCCTCACTGACCTTTGCACTTAAGCTTTTAAGCCCTTTTTATTGATTTATTTAATCTCAAGTTTGAAACTGAAACTGAAACATAAACCCTGTAATTCTTTGATAAAATTTCTGCCTGTCATTGTTTTCCAGTGTCAAACTACCAAATGATACCAGCTTTATCCTGACAGATGAGAAATCCCTAGCTTTATTATTGCTGGTACAATTTAACCATGTATTTTCTTTTTATGTGACAGGTAAAATTATGTAGGAAACTAGTAGCCAAAGCACTATACTAAGAGCAAATTATGTTAACAGCCTAATGGACAACCAGTTCACAAACAGCTGCTGAAAGAGCCAGGTTCTTGGTTGTGCAGGTGTGCTGTAGTTCTGGCTTTAGACAGTGACCTTACCCACAGTTTTCTGTTGCTCACAGTTTTTTGTTGCTCAGTTTTTTGCTGCTCCTGGTCCCAGTGCCATCTTGTGGCAGGGTTTTGAGCCTGAGAGATTCACTTCAAGGTGAGGATGCAGAAAGTGGCCAGGCCACTCTGAATAGCATCTATTCTCTCTCTGAATAGAATCTGTTCTTGCCACTGCTGAGCTTGGGAGACTTACTTCCTTGATGAATCAAGGTGTTCTGTGTGTTCTTAATTATCTCCCTCATCCTGCTGGTCACACAAACCCACTAATCTAAAAATTGCATATCTTTGTGATTTCCTAGGTGACTGACTGAAAGGAGTAGGGAGTCATGGGCTCATTGCTCATATTCTGCTCCTGCTTCTGCAGCCCGCAGGATTTCTTAATTGATGTTTTGTGGCATTCTAACAAAAAAGCCCAGAACCTCAATGACCAACATGCAGCACATGCACATGCACGTGCAGCATATGGACGGATAATGTTGTTTCCTGCAGCAATTTGTTGCCTTCTAGGTTTTGAGTTACTTAGAAAAAATTTCTGTAACAAAACCCACTATATAGGATTGTGAAAACCATGTCAGTTATTAATATGCTGTATAAAACAAGAAAGGGATCTCTTGGCAAAGAACTGGGCACGAAACTTACTGTTAAAATTCATTGTATTCCTTCATGCTTCTGCTGGGCACTTTATAATCTTTCATTTAAAATAACCTCATGCAAGTCCTGTGAGGAAGTTCAGTATTTCTTTATAAAAGGGACTGAGCATAAACTGACAGTCTAGCAAAGCACAATATTTTTTAGACAAGGGGGCGGAAGAATTCATGCTGATGCTTTTAGAACAGTGGACTACAAACTTGTTTGATCATGCACTATCAGTAGAACAGTTCTACCAGTTAAAAATTATTGATATGCTCTCCCAATATATCTTTTTTAAAAAATATAAATTATATACATGTACTTCTGAAATTCTAGTGCTTTCTTCCTGCACCCCACTGCATGCACCCCACTTTGGACACCACTGATGAAGACCATGCAAGCATTTAAATAGTATACTTAATGTATAAATGATGCTGCCTGGAGAATAATAAAAGGTTTAGAGTAAAGCAAGATGTGTGGACTAATATGCCTGGTTATATTTAGATGAAGTCTCAGAAGGACTAAAGCAAGTTTTCCAGCATCAGCCATCAATCACAGACTATATCCTAATTTACTAGAAGGCATGTCACACTTGAAAATGGAACAAAGCTACACCCTTCATTTTGACTTCTGTATGCTATCCTTCTATTCACAGAACTCGTGCAAGCTGTGCTCCACAGGGACACACAACATTAATTAAACATTTCATTACTATAGTTCTGCTCCTAGCAGCTCTGCTCCTATGCCAAAAGATTGGAAATTTATTTTTACTTAGTGAATGCAATAAAAAATTATACCTCAGTTTGAGCTTCTTTATCCTCCTCGTCCAGTTTTGAACACTGCTGTGACTGTAAGAAAGACCAACATCAGACAAAATTAAAAGAAAAGACAGTAGTTTTCTTGATCTCTCTTACAAAATCTTTAAAACATTGTTTTTTTTTCTCTTCAGTGCCTGATATTGAGAATTTGACTCAAGTTTTCCTAGTGATTAAGATGTTCGTGCCCCTTGAACAGATGCTAAGAGCAGATTCTTTTGTAATACCAAAATCCCTGCTTACTTACTGCACTTGTTTACCATGCCAAATATGTGTTTTAAGTCTTTTTAAGGTGTAGGCATTTGTACTTAATTTGGTTAATTTCTATCACATAAAGATATGTTCATGAGAAAGGAAAAATGTGCAGAAATAGGTCATAGCTAAGATATGGCAAATCTTCTTTACAAATAAAAGCAACAGGCAAGACTACTCGCTGTTGATTCTTTTTTTGAAGCTCTGAAGCTTCTTTTAATGTGTCACTCCACTGAAGAATTTGCATTACACTTCTTTTAAGATTTTTAATCTGACAGGGTATTCTGCATCTATCCAAGTAACTTATTAGATGTCATGAAGATTTAAAGTGCAACTTATTGTTTCCTGTATGAATGTGTCAGAAGTATGCTATAGTTCAATGATCTCACTGTCAAAACAGAGACTACTGCCTGAATACTAGTAAGAGCAAATTAGTATTTTTCTAGGTATTAAATGGATGGTCTTTTGACTTAGTTATTAAAGGCAGGTCATGTTTTCATGGTATATAGCCATCACTGAACGTTTCATTTTATAGGTAATGAAATCAGAAGAAATTAAATTGTGTTGCATCCTTCTTTTTAAAACATATGATTTCCCTTAAACAGAAACAGAAAACACCTCGCTCCAGGTGTGGTCTCACCAGAGCAGAGAAGAGGGGGAGAATCACCTCCCTCAACCTGCTGGCTGTGCTTCTCTTGATGCAGCTCAGGATGTGATTGGCTTTCTGGGCTGCAAGTGTACACTGGGGGCTCATACATAGCCATATCTTAAAATTATTTTGTGAATATCTCTTGTGCTTTGATAAGAAATAAGAAATACTATGTTTCAGGCAAAAAATAGGAACAGAAGAGCACAGATGTTGTTTTGTTTCTTTTTTAGGACCACCAAGATACTTTGTATTGAAGTAAGATTGAGAAGAAAAAAAAACCAAACCAAAACCACAAAACTAAATCAGAATTAAATGATGTATTGATTTTTGGTAATATTCTATGTATGTCAAATACTGTAGAAATATGGGATAGTGTCATTCACATCGTAATTGCTCTCTACAACTACCTGAAGGGAGGTTGTAGTCAGGCAGAGGTTGGTCTCTTCTCCCAGGCAACTAGCACCAGAGCAAGAGGACACAGTCTCAAACTGTGCCAGGGGAAGGTTTAGGCTGGAGGTTAGGAGGAAATTCTACACGGGGAGAGTGATTGCCCATTGGAATGGGCTGCTTTGGGAGGTGGTGGATTCACCATCATTGGAGGTGTTTAGGAGGGAACTTGATAGGGTGCTTGGTTGCATGATTTAGTTGATTAGGTGGTGTTGGATGATGGGTTGGACACGATGATCTTGAAGGTCTCTTCCAACCTGGTCTATTCTATTCTATTCTATTCTATTCTATTCTATTCTATTCTATTCTATTCTATTCTATTCTATTCTATTCTATTCTATTCTATTCTATTCTATTCCTCCAGATAACTGATTAAGAAGACACCACCAATCTATTCAAATATCATATACCTAATAGATGCTTAGTCATCAGTCATGTCTTAATGATAAAATATTTGGTCACATGATAAACTATTTTTAAACTGTCTAAACTGTGCAGATGAGTATTGAGCTATACACAGTCATAATACAAATCCTTGTTTTATTGGTTTCACAAGGAATGTTTATCCTTTTGGAACAGATTGTCTACTACATTTCTGTTGTTTTTTTCTAGATCAATATTAAATAGCTTCTAAGTGACAGTGAAGTTTGAGTGACATTCTCAATAGCCAAATTACAAGATGAAATTCTAGTTTGATCTTGCATGTCTCATGGACTGTAAAAGATAATAGTGAGGCCTTAAAATCCATTAAACTTTCCTTAGTTCATTTTCCGTGATAAAAAGAGGTGCATGAAGGCTGATTTATAGTCCTTCAAAAGAGTGTTCCCATTTATTTGTTTTTTGGAGGGGAAGTAGGGCCTTTCGACCATTCTGAACTTTAAATTTATCTTTAGAAGCAATGGAGGAATATAAAATTATCTGTGAAGATGTTGATTATGTGATCCCGAATTGTTAATGTACCATCAATGTGAAGTTTTAAAGTGTAATGAAGTTTTATATTAAAAAAAAAATAAAAAAAATCTAGTGTTAGGGGGAAAATATTGGGAGCCACGTGCAGCTTGAATTTATTTGATGTATTGCTTCTTAGCTGTTGTTACAATTCATCTGAAAGGAATTTGCTTTTCCAGATCAATGGCTTTTAATGAACTTACAGAGTTGACTGTGAGTAGGATTCGGTCTCTAGCTAAAGTGATATAAATCTGAAAAAAAAAAAAACCAACAAACTGAAATCATTTGGGTAAAACTATATTTATACTTCATCAAGTTAATAACTCATTGGTTGCTAGGTAGTTATCCTCCAAATGATAGACAAAATTGTTTCTACCATCATGACAGGCTGTGCTGGCAGGAAAAAAGAAAGAGTAGCCTGAGAAAGGCAAGGGTCCTGATGTTATTTAATAAGAGGGTTCTCAGTTGTTTAGGAGAGTGATTCCCAAACTGTGGTCTGTGGGCCCCTGGTGGTTCCCAGGACACTTGCTTGTGATCCAGGAAGATGGATTTGACTCTGTCACCTGTTTTCCCTTGCGAAGCAGAATTAATGATAGCTGCACTATATTTTTGTATTTGCTTCAGCGATATTAGAGATGTTGTGCCACTGTGAATGTGTGCTGGTTGTGGGGGAGTGGGATTGTGGTCTGCACTGCTCCAAACAGGAGAGGAAGAGATTGTGCAAGTTAGGTGTTCCAAGAACTGGGTTTCTAAAAACAGGAATTCATCCTTAGCTAGTAGCCTTCATCTATTAGAATAACCTTTATTAGAATAAACCAAACCAGGTTGGAAGAGACCTTCAAGGTCATCGTGTCCAACCAATCAACCAATCCAACCCACCTGAACAGCTAACCCATGGCACCAAGCACCCCATCAAGTCTCCTTCTGAACACCTTCAATGACGGCGACTCCACCACCTCCCCGGGCAACCCATTCCATAGCGCAATCACTCTTTCTGTATAGAACTTCTTCCTAACATCCAACCTGAACCTCCCCTGGTGCAGCCTGAAACTGTGTCCTCTTGTTCTGGTACTGGGTGCCTGGGAGAAGAGACCATCATCAGCCTGTCTACAATCTCCCTTCAGGTAGTTGTAGAGAGTGATAAGGTCACCCCTGAGTCTCCTCTTCTCCAGGCTGAGCAACCCCAGCTCCCTCAGCCTCTCCTCATAGGGCTCGTGTTCCAAACCCCTCACCAACTTTGTTGCTCTTCTCTGGACTTGTTCCAGCAAGTCAACATCTTTCCTAAACTGAGGGGCCCAGAACTGGACACAGTACTCGAGGTGTGGCCTAACCAGTGCAGTGTACAGGGGCAGAATGACCTCCCTGCTCCTGCTGGCCACACTGTTCTTGATATTGTTGCGTATAATCATGGAGAAGTTACACAAACAGAGGGAGTCAGTATGCATTTGGTAATTTTAGCTAGCTTGTGACTCTCCTTTATTTAAAATAGTAGGGATGATTTTAATGATTGGTGATGAATACCTACATTGCTGAATCAGGATAATCAGAGCTACTGAGAATCTGCTCTGTCCATACCACCTCAGAATTAGTGTCTGTAGTGCTTAAAAGGTTTTGGACAAGTGTGAACCCTTGTCTGGTCTTCAGCACTGTTCAGTTAGTAGTAATGGTAAGTATCTCTCCATGTTGTGGTATGCCATGATAGCCCTGTTTAAAAGACATTTTCATCTTGTGTTATACAAGTGAGGAGAAAAAGCAGTAAAAAGGCAGCTGAGCTGGCATGTCACATGCATACTTTAAGCTTATGCAGACACCTATTTAATTCACATTAGATTAATTTAATTCACATTAATTTCTGTTTCAACAATATTTTCTGCTTCCTAGGCATATACATTAAAATCATTGAAAGTTGGATTATCTTTAATAGAAGTTCTTTTGAGGTTTATCCACTTAAGTTTAAATATTATAGACCTGGAGAACTCAGTAGTCATGTCGACATCCCAGAACACATAGGGACACAAATAAAATTCTGCTTAATGTTAATGCAGAATTACATGTCAAGGTGTCTCCCAGTTCAATGATGTCAACATTGTAGCTGGATTAAAAAGAGCCAAGATGTAAGCATAGCATCTAGGCAGAATTAAGCTAGTTTCATAAATAGGTGTTTCATAGCTAAGTGTTGTTTTTTTAATGTGTAGACAGGAAAAGCTTCCTGTTTATGAAGCTGGCTTCAATACTGATTAATCACATTCAGCTCTTTACATGGTATTCATCAACAATGAGGGATTCCACATGGGTGTGTGCACAGAGGAACTGGTTGTTTTCACAGGACAGGAACTGTCAGCTCAGGGTAGTGCCCTCCTGCTGCCCCTCCTCATACAACATGTGTTGCTGCCCAGAAACATTATTTCTTTCTTGTCTTGGAAAAAGCAACTTAAGGAAGGAAGTGTGAGTGCATAAATGGAAGTTATGATGACACATTTAAATGCTGAGATTCTTGTTTTTACCTGGTAAGATCTCTGTTTTACTCTATGGTTTTAGGGAAAGATGTCCATTTTAAGGAAAAAAATGATCATTTCATGTTATATGAACCCACTGCAATGTTTTAAATCTAAATGTGTGAAAAGTAAGAAGCCCTAGGGATGCTGCAGTACTCCATTTACTTCTTTCCTTTAAGCTCCTTTCACTTAATTCATAGAGGTTACATAATCATGCCCATAATTATGCAAATACATCCTTTGAGTGAAACCTTGGCATTGACTTATATCAGTTCTGCTTAATTTCAAGCATGTATTTAAAAATCTTGTTCCATTCAAAATCAAAACTGAGAAAACAAAATTTTGCTACATATGAAGTATTTCAGAATTGCTCTGTTGTTTCATTTTCTGGCCAGCCAGCCAAAATGATAACAATTTTAACTGCTCATAATAGCATGCCTTAAAAACCATGTAAGTATTTATACTAATCACTTCAACACTGATACTGGTACCATTTCATATCTCTATGTTCTATTAACTTTGATGGAACAGTGACCATTTTTTATTGATATTTACATTTCTTACATGAAATTAGATTCTCTATATTGTGTCTGTCTTTCAGGGTTTTCTGATGAGTCTGTTAACATGGTATCTGCAGGGGGGTTGGAACTAGATGATCCTTGTGGTCCCTTCCAACCCTGAATGAAACTGAAACTATGAAACTATATCCCTAAAAAATGTCATAAATAGCTTTCTAGTCTATTCTAGTACTTGCTTCAACTAATTCCCCTGTTAAAAAAACAATCAAACAAAAAACCCCAACCAAACAGAAAAACAACCAACCAAAAAAAACAAATCCAAACCCCAAGAAGTTTTAATCCTTACCTACAAATAAGGATTCGGTAATTCTGTGCTTGAAGATGTGTTTTAAAGTAACAACTTTTGAAATATGATACAGTCTTCTAGATCCTTGTCCAGAAAACAAGGCATTTAAAAAAATTATTAAAGAAATCAATCACATCCATCCATTGGAGGGTATAATGCCTTTCCAGCATTCTGGGAAACTTTGGGTGTAGGTTTTGAGATTGTTTATGGATCATTTTCTGCCTTTCACCCCATGACATGGGTATGTTCTCCAGCTGATACCATCACTTCTAATTAGATGCAGATGGTGGTTAGTGGGGGTAAAAAACATGTTCAAGAATGTGAACCCTATGAAAAGGTAAAATGTATATCTTTTGGTGTCTTGACTTCAGAAGGGATGTCACTGTTCACTGAGATAAGCAGTGCTGCAATGTTTCAGAGTAGCTTCTTGAAATGTTCATCATGTTATTGTACGGAAAATTTAAAAGTAAAATAATTCTGTGAACAAAATGTTGAGGCGATTCAGATTATCTTCCCCGGGGAGAATGCTTAGGAATCTTTTAATCCAAGTCAGTTTGAAAGATATATTTGCATCTGCTAACAGAATGAGAACAAACTATCCCCACAGCAGAGAAGAATCCCTTCAGTGTGAAGGTGTAACAGGTCTGGATTTGTTTTGATAGTTGAGTCAAAAAGTTTATTCACTACATAGGTTAGCGGTAGGAAGAAAGCTGATCGATAGTTTTGTTTATTAGTACCAAGTTTTAGTTTATTATATAGACCTTTGATTTAATTTTGATACTCACAAAGCTTGCAACAAATGGTGCAGACCTTGAGGGGATAAACCCAGCATTTAATGGCAGTTTAGTTTTTAATTCACAGTGCTCTGCAGTTGTAAGAGTAAGGAACCATCAGTAATCACAACGTAATTCCAGATTCTAAAAAGAATCAGATTTGGAACTTTTATGTCCATTTGTTTGCTTTGGGTTTTGGAGTTTTCCTTTCTTTAAGGAGCAGTGTAAATGTTTAAGGGAAATGCAGGAAACTGTAAGGCAGAATATCCAGGAAGAAGTCACTGCAAATGGCCTCATTCATAGATCATCAGCTTCATTACTGAATTGCTCTTACCTCTAATAAATTTAATTAAATCTTTCAAAAAGATCCAAGTAGAGGCTCTGTGCTTTGAACAGAATAATACTGAACTGTGGACTCAGGTTTAATGAGGTGGTCTTGCTGATTGTTGGATGAAGTTTTTCTTTTTTCCTCCTTTGATACTGCATGGGACTGTTCTTTTTCTTTAAGATAGACATGTTCTCACCTTTCTAAAGATCAAGTTTTATGTTTTGTGCATTAATACACTTATTAAAATAATTGAATTTACTCCCACTATCAAATTACTGATGTGGTTAAGTGACTACATAGTTGCCATATTAATCCCCATTGGGTTAAGTGTTATAGCAGACTACTAACATTTTGTGAGATTGCCACTGTACTGTCATTTTTTTCAGAACAGAATTGTGGTTTCAAACACACTACCACTGAGTCTTTGCTCCCAGAAACTCCACTGACTTCTGTAATAGTGTTTACATGATTTGGAGAAAGAAGTTTATCCAGCAATTAATCATGGAGAGACCAGTTGCAGTATTTCTGAATGTACTTTATATATTAAACTCTACATGATCATATTTGGATCTGTTTATGTGTAGCATACAGGTCAAATTCAGTTGCTGTCTTTAATATAAATTATACTGTAAAGTCACAGGCAGTTTCAAAGAGTTTGTAGTGAGCTATGGCTTTAATGTCTGCTAATGTAATAACTGAGAAAATCAGCCTTCGCCTGACTATGACTCTGTTGCTGCTTGTGGGTCACAGGTGAATTCTTTTGCTTTCTTTGGGGCACCTCTCATCTGTGCCATACAAAGAAAAAAAAAATCCCTTATTCACCTATAATGACACATCAGTTTTGTAGTGGTGGTGCTTTAGTCCCTGTTTCAGTTGTAAGATAAAACTCAAAAAACCCACAAAGCCATCACAATACTTTTGGTGTGCTGCCATACTTGTTATGCTAGGCAGTTCAGCTAGGTGACTAAGAATTAAACCTTCAGCATTTTCTTCAGGAACTATAAAAAGGAAAGTGTTGTCTTAGTATTAGAGAACAAATCTGCCAGTTAGCTTATAAGTAGTGTAACAACACTGGAGAATATATAAATCAGTATTTAAAGGGGTTGATTTGACAAAAATGTAGTTTATCCCTAAAGATGTGAAAGTGCACTATACAGCATGTAGTGATGGCTGTTTAGCACAACAGCAATTGCTAAACCTGCTATAGTCAAAGAAAGTACAAGGTGAAATTCTATTTCCTCTCCTTGTTTTTGCCACTGATTATAATAATTCAGGCTTTAATGTATGCTGTCTTGTCCAGTTCTCTTTTACTTTATGTTGTGCAAGGTAATAAAAGACAGAGCATAGAGTGCTCCTCAGTCAAAATTGTGGCCTTTTCTGATGATAGCAAAAAGTGTAACTCAGTGGAGTGTCAGACTAGATTCTCCTAGCTGCTGCATTCACTTCATGTCATGCCAGCCAGCAGCAGACCTGCTGTTGCTCTGACATCCGCTGGGAATCAATGCTGCGAGTCACAGAGATACAGCTGGTTCCCTTTGCTGTCAGTGTGCACTCCTTCTGCAAAGAGGAGCCCATGCAGATACTTAAAAGGCTTTTCAAGACAGGTAGCGATTATAAGCATTGATTGAGTGTGGTGAGGTCACAATCCATTGCAAAATACTTTGCATATGTTCAGTGCTACAGCCACAGTGCTGGTGCCATGGGGTCACCGTCTCTGATGGAATAAACTGACACCACTCTCTGCAGTCAGCAGCATGGCACCAGTTTAGAGCATCATGGTGAAAACGTTTTGTAATTCAATTTTGAAGGATGCAGATGAATGAAAGAAAAATGTTTGCCTAAGGGAGCCATTCACTTCTTAAAGTAAAAAGGGTGCTAGATGGTGTTAAGTAAATTGGATCTCTTTACTGCAGGTAGTTAGTGTGTGTATTAAATTTAACATTGGCATGGAAAAATGAAGACTGAAACCTGCAGTTTCTTTTATGCTTCCATGGAAATAATACCATCCAAGATGAATATATGCAAGTGTAAAGAGAAAAGATTAAGTTATATTGAATGCCATTAATTATTGAAATAAGAAATGCATTAGTGTTAATTTAGTGTTACTCTAAAGAGAGATGTTATATAAGTGTTTTTCTGAAGTCATGCTTATTCAAACAGTTGGTTGATACCACATTTCTAAATAAAATTTTGTGACAGATTTTCAAGAGAAATCACGACTGGCTTGTAACAAATTAAAAAATTTCATTGGGGTTCAGTACAAGCATCAGGTGCTTCAGAGAAGATCACCTGCTAAAATCTGTTGAGGCTCTGTGAAGTACAAACTGCACTGGTTAGGCCACACCTTGAGTAATGTGTTCAGTTCTGGGCCCCTCAGTTTAGGAAGGATGTTGACTTGCTGGAACGAGTCCAGAGAAGGGCAACGAAGTTGGTGAGGGGTTTGACACAAGCCCTATAAGGAGAGGCTGAGGGAGCTGGGGCTGCTTAGCCTGGAGAGGAGGAGACTCAGGGGAGACCTTATCACTCTCTACAACTACCTGAAGGGAGGTTGTAGACAGGCAGGGGCTGGTCTCTTCTCCCAGGCATCCAGCACCAGAACAAGAGGACACAGTCTCAAGCTGCACCAGGGGAGGTTCAGACTGGATGTTAGGAAGAAATTCTTCACAAAGAGAGTGATGACCTATTGGAATGTGCTGCCCAGGGAGGTGGTGGAGTCACCATCATTGGAGGTGTTTAGGAGGAGACTTGATAGGGGGCTTGGTTGCATGGTTTAGTTGGTTGGGTGGTGTTGGATGATGGGTTGGACACAATAATCTTGAAGGTCTCTTCCAACCTGGTCTATTCTATTCTATTCTATTCTATTCTATTCTATTCTATTCTATTCTATTCTATTCTGTTCTGTTCTGTTCTGTTCTGTTCTGTTCTGTTCTAATTCTGCATTGTCACTTGTGTGTGCTATATAGCTGTCCCTCTAGGTATACTCCGGCTGCTTGCTTTTCCCTTTTCTCCCCTCTTAATACTATGGGGTGATCCTTGTCATCTTCTACTTTTAATACCCTGTCTAATCTTTATACCCTGTCTGTGGAATAACATGAGTTGTCTTCCTTGGCCAGCTTTAATACTTTGCTGCAAACTTCGTCTCTCCCTTGTTTGCTCTCAGTCCCTCTTTCTATCTGTTCAAACTTCCCAAAGTTTTGAAGTGCTCTTTTCAATAGGTGTGACTGTTAGACTTGCCTACTGCAGCATATGACTATTTGTTTTTCTTCCAGTTATAAACTGTACAAATGCAAGTTTTGTCAAAGCATGCTATTTACTGAAGTTGCTTTTAGTTGCTTAATTTAGTGAAAGTTTCTATGCCTCAGTTTCAAGACTGAATTTGTCCTGTGGTGAATTGGAAGATATTAAATGTGGCCAAACATGAAAAGATCTTGATACTGAACCACTTTTCAGTAAAGAATTACCTTAAGGAACTCTCTGAATGTTATGCATGGAGAGACTTGCAGGTAGCTTGGGCTGATGGTGCAAGATTATTTGAATACCAGTGAAGCAGATGATATGTGCAATGACTATTCATAAGGAAAACATGTGAGGTAGACGTTTGCAGGAGTACTGCCTCTTAGTCATGCAAAGCATGGCAACAGTCTTTTTGGAAAGGCAGAGTGAGGTTTGGTGCACCTAGATTGATTTTTGCAACCTAGCCTTTTATTGTTGTGTGTGCTCAGCAAATCAGCAAGATAACAGAAATGGTAAGATTTTTGTTGTTTGGACAGACATTAATGGCACAATGATCACATCCATGGGCTCAGACTAAATGTGGAGCCCTTCAGGTGGAAGTGCAAACCTAGGTGCATAAATTTACCTGAAGATCTTGTAATTGACATAATTTCCTCAGCAACCAGGTTTTCAAGTGGTATCATAGAATCATTTAGGTTGATAAACATCCATAAGATTGTCGTAGCCAACTGTTAACCTAGCACTACCGAGTCCACCACTAAACCACATCCCTAAGCACCAAATCTACACATTTTTTAATTCCCTCCAGTGAAGGTGACTTAACCACTCTGCTGGACAGCCTGTTCCAATGCTTGATGACCCTTTAATGAAGAAATTTATCCCAGTTTCCAATCTAAGCCTCCCCTGGTGCAACTTCAGACTGTTTTCTGTTATCCTATTCCTTTTAGCTTAGGAGAAGAGACCAACCTATGCTCTTTGCTACCACTTCCTTTCAGGTAATTGTAGAGTACCAGAGCTCTGTTCTTCTCATTATTTAGAATAGAATAGAATAGAATAGAATAGAATAGAATAGAATAGAATAGAATAGAATAGAATAGAATAGAATAGAATAGAATAGAATAGACCAGGTTGGAAGAGACCTTCAAGATCATCGTGTCCAACCTATCATCCAACACCACCTAATCAACTAACCCATGTAACCAAGCACCCTGTCAAGTCTCCTCCTGAACACCTCCAGTGACGGCGACTCCACCACCTCCCCAGGCAGCCCATTCCAATGGGCAATCACTCTCTCTGTGTAAAACTTCCTCCTGATCTCCAGCCTGAACTTCCCCTGGCGCAGCCTGAGACTGTGTCCTCTTGTTCTGGTGCTGGCTGCCTGGGAGAAGAGACCAACCTCTGCCTGTTTACAACCCCCCTTCAGGTAGTTGTAGAGAGCAATAAGGTCACCCCTGAGTCTCCTCCTCTCCAGGCTAAGCAGCCCCAGCTCCCTCAGTCTCTCCTCATAGGGCTTGTGTTCCAAGCCCCTCACCAACTTCGTTGCCCTTCTCTGGACTCGTTCCAGCAAGCCAACATCCTTCCTAAACTGAGGGGCCCAGAACTGGACGCAGTACTCGAGGTGTGGCCTAACAGTGCAGTGTACAGGGGCAGAATGACCTCCCTGCTCCTGCTGGCCACACTGTTCTTAATGCAGGTCAGGATGCCATTGGCCCTCCTGGCCACCTGGGCACACTGCAGGCTCATGTTCAGCCTACCATCAACCAGCACCCCCAGGTCCCTTTCTGCCTGGCTGCTCTCCAGCCTCTCTGACCTCAGCCTGTAGCTCTGCATGGGGTTGTTGTGGCCAATGTGCAGAACCCGGCACTTGGATGTGTTAAATCTCATGCCGTTGGACTCTGCCCATCTGTCCAGCCTGTCGAGGTCTCTCTCTGCATGCATTATGGAGTCTCCAACAATGCAAGTCTACTTCTTTACTTTCTTCCTAATTCCTCTTTTTACTTTTTTCTTTTTTTCTTCCCTGTAATGCTATAGAAAGGTGTGCACCTAGTGTGAGAAGACTGAGCCTGGTTATATTGACAGCTGCTTTGGTAGCTTGTCTTTGCTGTGACTCTGGAATGCCCAGAGACCTCAGCACACCAGGAAGAGTAACGTGTTCAGGGGTTCCCGCTACACTGGTGTTATTGATTTCATTTGGTACTTGTTTGCTTGTATTGTAGTCCTAACTCTTTCATGGAGTTCACAGAGCCTTACGCTTGGATTCACTGAGTTCAGAAACAAGTCTAACATGAACAATCAGCTTTCCATAGGCTCAGACCTCTTTGCTTTTGATCCTTGAGGTCACTTTACAATGGAAATTTAGATCTCCTGTACAGTGGTGATTCTCTAACCTCTAAACAGCTAAGTTTTGTTTTGTTTACTTTTATTTTAAAAAGTAATATGGTATAGAAAATTTATATAAATTGAATTTTCTGTAGTTACTCAGCTTACCAACTGGAAAATGCAGTCATTTAAGTACAGAAAACTTCCATATATGTTATCTAAAAAGCCCATGTTAAATTTGCTTTATCCATGTTAAACTGATTTTGGAGGCATAAATAGTTGTAAAACTGTGTAACAAAACAGAGCTTAACAATATTTGCCTTGCCAAAATTGGAGATGAACAACAAATTCAACTTCAAAGTTTGTTTTGTTTTCTCATCACACCTTGGTAGTAGTTACTCTAATCAGCAGGAAGCAAGGCTGGGAATGCAAAATAAAAAAGCAGTTTCTCAGAAGTGTCTTAATTTAATAAATTCAATCTGTTCCTGCGTGCTTTCGGTAGAAATTTAGCTTTTAGTATTTGTCAGGTTTATTAGTTCATTCTGTCAGACTATGCTTGTACTAATTTAATTATGGTACAGCTTCCTTTGAAAAACAGATTAGGTGTTAAACAAGTGTCCCAGAAATAGGTATTCAGATAGCAAAGGAAATCAGTAGTTCAATTTGTAAATTAAGGTCTTGTTATTTTTCTAATAAAGAAAATAATACATATGACCACTTCAGTATCTTGAGTAAATGGTAATTTATTTGTAGAGGATACCTTTACAAAAAGTAATTGCTCCAATAATCACTAATGAGTGGTGTGTTTATCTTAAAAGTTGCATGAACAGTTCCTGAGGGTATTGTGGGCCAGAGTAAGGTCTAAGGGTTAATCTAAAACACAGTGCTTTAAGACCTGGTTCCTGGTGTCAAAAGGAGTTCTTCACTATTTATTGAACATTCTTTCACAGTTTCCATCCCATTTGTTTGGCATTTTATCACTTCCTGATACAAATTATCCCAGGTTCAATAATCAAATGTAAGATTGAGTGCTGAAATTCAGACTTTAAGCACTGTATCTTTAGAGGATGTGTTTTCTAGCACCTTTGCCCATACTATGTCAGCTTTTAAGCTTACAGTTGTATTTAAACATTTTCAGATGGCATGAATCCGTTATAAGAAACTATTGTGTTTTGCTATAGGAACACATACAATCAAATTGTTTATTTAATTTCCAGAATTAAACTTCTGACTATGCTCACCAGTTTCACAGATAATCCTTCTAATTAATTTACTGGTGGGTCTGCTTTCTGCCCATCACTACCTGAAGGCAAGGATAAAGCTTTCCATGGGTTATTACATCTAAACAGTAGCTACTCAGTCACAGTTGCTCCTCCCACAACCAGAATTTGGTCTGTAATTGTAATAGAAAAAGGAGGTGGAGTGTAAACTCTAAAACACTTGGCCTTATAAGCTGGTTGCACAGTATTTGGTGGAGTTCTGACAGTTCTTGAACACAAGAATTTATATGGGTGGTTCATTAGAGTTTGTACTTAGATAATATGATGTTGCTTCTTATAGTAAATGATCCAAGGAAGAAGATACAGGGCAGGTAGGACAGTGATTTTTACCTCCCCTTCCTTCATGGTATATCATTATGTCACTTCTTCACTCAGTTCCTTTCTTAATTGTTCATGATTTGGAGGCCTTGATGGAATGACTTCACCTGCTCGGTAATCTGTTGTGACCAGGGTACCTGGGAGTTTGGATTAGCAAGCAGAGGCATGCAGAAATTATATGAACAAATTTGAGGGTGATGTTGGAAAATACAGACTTCAGTATCTTTTTGAGGCATCCAGTAAATATGAGTCTGTGATTTTGGGACATTTGTAAACGAAAAGCTACATTTTATGCATTTCCAGTCTAAAGTCTGCTCGTATAACTGATTTTATTCATTTTTTTTTTCTGCCTAAGAATTTCCCTTGCATACACAGCAGAAAAACAAGCACAATTCTCTGTTATTTTACTGAAAACCAAAGTCCCCTTTCCTAGCAAGATTAACTTGCCGACTAATCTTAGAGCAAACACTTTATTTTAATCTGTCATTGTTTTCTGACTGTGGGTTTAACTGAGGTCAGAAAAAGAGATTAATTAAAGTGATGGCACATTTGTTTTTTCTGAAAGCACATCAGAAGATTAATAGTTTGCCAAAAAAATTTAAAAATGCACTGTATTTCTTTTAATACGTTTCAGCTAAATAAAGTCTGAAAATCACATGCCTTGGCCTAGATGGGGTGTTTGCAGCATAAGGTGTAAGTCTTACAATTTCTACTGTCTGAAAACTGCTTAAGTGAGCTCTTCTTCAGCCATGCCATTTATTCCACACCTGAGGTGAAGTAACTCTGGTCCCTTCTCTGATGTAGAGCCATTGGAGAGCTGACTTGCCAGTGTGTTTGTGCAAGTCTGTTTGCTTATACAAAGAACTTATTTAATCTTCTCCACCCAAGAAATTCATGTTGATTTTGGATAATCCTTGGGTGATTTTATTCTGTAAAATAAATAAATAAGCCTTCCAAACCTGCAATGCAGCCCAACTTTCATGTATTTTGGACTGGTGGAATTGTTGCATTTGTGTTGGGGAAACATGAACTGACACAGGACATGAGCAATCTTATGTTTGTCCAGAACTTAAAGGCAGGGTTTTGTGATGTTGGAGTTTCACCTGACAAGAGTATAAGGCCAGCAGGTGATCAGCAGAGTTTTGTGTGTGGATTGTCATGCCCCACACTGCACACGTATCCAGTGTGGCTTCTCTAGGAGTAGTGCCAATGTGATTTGATTTGGCAAGAAACACATATTTCTGAATAGAAGGTAAAGTTGTGTTAAATAGCTGAAATAACTCTCTTGGGTCAGCATTTGCTGTCAGGACACACTTCCAGTCTACAAGAGATTGTATGTTTATGTGACATAGGCTGAAGACTTGGGAATCTGTGCATCCTGGCTCTGAATGGTGCTGAGCCAGGCTACACTGAGGGGGCTTTGGTGCAGTGCAGTAGAACAGGTCCCTGTGACCATCATCAGTCATAACTGACCCATCCAGTTAAAAAACTCTTCTGCAAGCTCTGCTTTCCTCCATTCCCTTAAGGAAACACTGGTGCACAGGCTTGAACTGGGTATGCTCCAGTCCAGTGAGGAGGAAGAAGCCCTTATTTCCATTCCACTCTTAATCTCCACACATACCCTTTCTCAGGGTTCTTGCCTTGGCAGTGAAACTGGTTCTGAATAGGCACATCTCTCATGAAATCAGTTACAGCTGTAAATATACTGGATGGATGAGGCTGGATGAGGCTCTGGCCAGCCTTATCTAATGTGAGGTGTCCCTGCCTATGGCAGGGGGATTGGAACTAGATGATCCTTGTGGTCCCTTCCAACCCTGACTGATACTATGATACTGCCCTGAATGACTATGCTGCTACTTAGTAGGTGGCTAAGTATTAAATTAGATGTCTAATGTCTTAATAAAACTGTGTTTGTTTAATATAGTTATCTACCTTAACTTGGAAAGCATTGAAACTGGGCTAGACTGTCTTTGCTGTATTTTTTATTAATTACATTGCAGCAATATTCAGCAACTCTTGTAGCAGATATTGAATTTGTGTAGTGAAAAGCGACCGTGAGCCTCATGAGACTGAAAAATCCACATGAATATTTGTTTCATTTCCTTCTTGGTTTTGGGGATCTTGTGAACTACGAGAAAGTCTTGAGAAGATTTATACACCAACTTTACCTCCTTTCCCCTTGCTGTAACCTGTAAATACGCTGCAATGCTTGTAAAATCACCTGTTTTCAAGAATTAGAACTATGAATGGAATATCAAACATCAAAAGACATGCTGATAAATCACTGGAGGTGGCAGTGCCTGTGTAAAACAGTATGGGAAATGATACCAAGTATTTACAAGGGAGAAGTGACTATCTCAATGCAACACACAAAAATATACGTGTACTCCATGCTCTTACATGTAACATGCTCTTACTTATTGCTGTATCAGGCGGGCCATTGTATTTCTAATATTCCCTGTTTTATATGCATTATGTATACTCTTAATTAGTCTTGTGAGTAGACAGCCCACTCTGGCATGAGGTTAAGTAGCTGGATAAATAAATAAAAAGTAGGAGAGATAGTTTTTGCTAAAAATAGAAACTAAGTTTAAAAACAACGTTTTTGCCTTAAGCTTTTGTTTATGGCTTTGGAAAACAGAACAAGCTCTGTGTTTTCCATTACTTGTATAAAACCTGGTAAACAAAATACTGCTTTTCATCTAATTTTACATTCCTTAAGTGTGTTTTAGAAAACCCCTTTTTAATTTAGAGTAAATTGCTGTAAATTATGCTGGGATATGATCGTTAGATTCAGTTGAAATACTGCTTTAAGTGAAAAAATTCTGTGTTGCACCCTCTGTGGTAATAATTTAAGCTCAGAAAAAAGGCATCAGATCACATGCTTTAGCAGTTGTTATTCTTCAAGAGGTTACAGTTTGTACAGATGATCATAAAGGCAATATAGTGCCAGCCCTCTTAGGCTATCAATTAATACTAGCACTGTTAGCTCCCTGATAACTTCACTATAATAGCATTAGTAGTTTTTAGCACTTGAGGTTGCTGACCAATTGCTATTAAATTGACCACATGTATATTAAAAGACCAGCCTTTATAATTTGATGAACTATGTTCACAAATAAAGGCAGAAAGGCTTCTTGTTACCCCATTCTGAAAGCAGGTGCAAAACCAACTGCATCTGAAATGGATCTGTGCTGGAGTTTTTCAGTGCCTGTCAGTCTTTTAATATATGTATCTTTACAGTATCTCTGCCTGATGGATTCTTTCTTCCACATCTTTTTTTAACATAGAGAACCGATTCATTGGACATCCAAAGAAACTAAGCGGGGTGTTAAGTACCTACTATTTAGTAGGTTGGTTTGGTTTGTGTGTAAACCTCCTCAGTTAGCTGGGTAACTTTTGCCAGGAATCTATATGCTTTCTTTAATACCATGGCTCAGTAGTGAACTAGTCCGTATCATGTGTCTGAATCTTGTAGCAAGGAGATTTGGCTTATTTCAGACTAAATCTGTAGTACAAGTCAACATATAAGAAGTGAATTTAAACTGGAGTATGAAATTGAGCCCTGAGGTAACAGCATGGTTTGAAAAGATTAAGTGGTATTAGCACCAGCACATCTATTTCAGATAAGCCGTAGGCATACGTTCCCTTACACATTTTCTTTTTTTTTTTTTTTTTCATTTTTCCCAGTATTTCTTCTTGCAATCTTTCCTATTGAGTAGTCCAGCTTAAATTGGAACAATGTATCCTTAATGTAGCTTTTGCTTCAGTGGGAAGAACCCTTTTCTAGCAGATGAACCTGTGAACCCCATTAGACTAGGAAACCTGAGAGCCAAGTCATCGACATCATGAGCAAGAGTTAGAGGTGCCCAGATTGCTGTAAATTTTTACAGGCTTCCTTGTGTTTTTGCCTGGCTAGGAAGCAAGTGGCAAAGTGCTCATCAAGAGTGATTGTCCAAGCTCCTCAGGGAAGTCCCTGGCAAAACAAGAATAACCTAGAGCCTTCAAGCTCTAACTTGATCTTCCTATTTGTAGCTGTATTGACAAGAACCTTCATAAATAGGGGTACTTCATGTAAGTGCTAGTGTTGCATGGGGACACCTGGGCATTCATATTTTTCTTCATTTCATGGCACATTTTTGTGTCTTTGTTTTGGGACACAAGAGTTTGGATATCTGGAGGTACCTAATACATGACAACAAACATACTAGTTTCTGTTGAGTGAAGCAACTCTTTTTCTGGACAGTATTCTTATTGTAGATCCTGCTCTCTGTGTAAAGTTAGACTGATTTAAGATGATCCAGTTCCTGAGTCTGGTCTTGTTCTGAATGAAGTGGAATACTGTACTAGGTCATGTGCCATGAAACTCCATAATTTTCTGTATCCCTCTCTGGTTTTCTAGCAACAGATAAGGCTACACATGCTATACATGTGATTCATCAGTCTATATTTACCAGGGACGGTAACTTAAAAGTAAATTTTGATGTTTGTTGATTGTTTTCCTAATTAACAAGTTGGTTGCTTTGGGTTTTTTTATTATTTCAGATTTTTCCAAAGGAAAAATAAAATAATAGATATACTTGACATTTCTGTCATTAAAACAAAGCCATATCTTTTTTCTTCTATGTTTCAGACACAGATATTAAAGAGCTAGAGGATGTTTTTGGACTTAATGGACAAGTAGAACATAAGCTGAACTTCCTCAAAAAGAATGTATCAAAAGATATAAAGCTGGTACTGATTGCTCATTCTATTGGTTGCTACATCACACTGGAGATGATGAAGCGAGCATCAGAACTTCAGGTACATTAACCTTACAGAATTGCATTGCAATTGCAGAGGTTGCATTAGCAAAGCAGTGCACATACTAGCCTGTGGATAATGTTGTGCCTTTCCTGTGGAAGTTGCATTCTGCTATGAACAAACTTTTAGTCCTAATTCTCATTAAAATGAAATAATGAAACTAGTCCTAAAACATACTATGAAGTAGCTTGATGTAAAATAAAGTTATTACTCTGTATTTAGACCTTTAAATGCTTTTGTAATATAAATGATCAATCATAGTGATAAATAGATTTTTTCTTGTTGCATTATCATCTTGAAATAATTTATAACTAGATCACTAGATACTTGACCATAATGTTACTACACCAAAGATTAAGGCTGGGTATGATTTCAGTAGCAACCATTTATCTCAAGGCAAGCAGATTATATGGGGAAACATATGAAAAAGAATGGTAATAGAAATTGTGATGATTACTACTGTGAAGGACTTTGATTTTAGGATTTAATACATATGCATGTGTCATTGCTTCTGCAACTCAGTTTTGCTTGGTGTGATTCAGTAGAGTGCAAGGTGTTACTGCAGGCTCTTGTGTATCTGAACATTTTCCTTTGTCACTGTGAAGCAATAGAAGGCTGAAGCAAGACTGTCCTTGCAACTCTAGAAATGGAAACTATTAATTCTCAGTAACAACTCACTCTACCTAGTGAATGATGAATGCAGAATACTTAATTTTTAGTCTTAAACATTCACTGTTGCTAAATCACTGACTATTCCTTTACATAATAAAATTTTTAGTTGAAGGAAGTGCAGTATTAGTGTAAAGTCTGCATTTTATATATACATGAGTAGGTTCTTCCACGTCTTCATAACCATTTCCACTGCACATCTAAGTTTTTTTTTAAAGGAAACAGCAACTAAAAATGTGAAACATGAGTTTAACCTGATATATTTTTACAGGCATATTTCACTTTGTGATTCTAAACAAGGGAATTTTTATTTCATTTTGAGAGAGAGAACTTTTATTACTGTTCTATCTTTTCAAGAGGGAGTGTTCTAGAAAATATCATATGCAGTAATTTGTCCAAAAATATCAACTTCTCTTTGGTCAACATCTGTACAGTTTTTATTGCACAAATTATTTTATCTGGTTTCAATTAAGCTGTGAATTGTTGAGTAACTTTTTTACACCTGGCTCACTGGTTGCTGGCAGCTTGCCATTCATCAGTGGTTTGAAATGTAGGTATCTTTGGGACACTTTCAGACTGCATGGTGCACTGTGTGCATGAAGTTAATATATGACAAGCTACATTTAAGATGCATTTAACAATAGAAAATATTTGTATAAGCCAGAGTGTTGTGCAACCTTTGTCACTTTGCCAAAAATAAGTTAACTGTTAGGTTTTATAACATATGAAGTGTGATAATAAGAAACTTGTGTTTCCATCTCTCCCTTTATTTTTACTGGCATGTTTGATTCCCACAAGATTTCCAGCACATATGTGTATTTTAGTAGCAGGATCATTTGATTTTATTTTTATGTATTTCTTCTATGATATTCTTTTATTACATGAGTTTTGGTTTTGGTCTTAAATTCTCTGCTTTAAGAGCCTTTGACTGCTTGCAGTTTATTATTGTGAGCTAGAGGTTAATGTATTTATTGTTCAAATAATTCAGTGAACATTTATGTTTGGAGTGTATGTTTAGCAGATTTGATTTTTGTTACCCAATTTAAAGCCCTTTTGTAATCTCACTACATACAGACTGGATTGTCCTTCTCTTGTACCATGATGAGGAAACTTAACTTCATGTAGCATGCGTGAAAAGAAGCAAGCATTATCTCATCTCATCTCATCTCATCTCATCTCATCTCATCTCATCTCATCTCATCTCATCTCATCTCATCTCATCTTGTTTGCTCTTCAGCTGTCAGTTTTGAATGTTGCTAATTTCTTAGGTCCTTGTGCTCTGCAGGTTAGTGGGGTACTGGGTTGTGATTTTCCCCCCCTTAAAGTTAAGTGACATAATGCTTTCTTATTTAATTACAAGAGAAATTAAAAAGGAATTTTCAGTTTACCCCAGAATAAATTCAGGTTTTGACCTCATCCGTATTTTCCAACTGACTCTTAGGGAAGCTTCCATTAATGATTTCTTCAGGAGACCCTTTAACACAAATTTTGTCTTAGGTTGATGCCTTTGAGTAAGTCTGATTAGTAGAGAATGGCCACACGGGTTACATCCATATTTGTAACTAAGTGCGGCTATTGCATGAACTTGAGTACTGGGACGGCCATGCAGCGAGGTTTTTGAACTAGTCTTTATAAGACTTTTTTGTCCAAAGCAGCCAGTAACTCTGAGACAACAAGATGGGCCTGTCAAAGGCCCTTGACCATTCCCTGTAGTAAGTTTGGATGCAGACGTGCTATTTTGATGCAGGAGGAAATTCAGCCATGTGGACATAGACCACCCCATGCCATCACGTTCGATAGCAGAACCATGGAATAGTTCCTGGCTGATCTGGTACCCTAAACACTTCTCAGTTGTAGTGGTGGGCATCAAATCTTAACAAGATTCCAGAGTTTGTCAAACTGCTAACAACTTTTGACAATGAGAAAGAAAAATGTTAATCAGCCTTACTGTGTGGACATGGGAAAGTACAATAATGTACAGCTTACTTGACACTCGATCTTAACCTCATAATCTTCTTTGCTCTTCATTCAGCGGGCAGAACTGAAAAATGAAGCTAAGTGACAAAATTATTTTCTCAGTTGTTGTAGCTTGAGCCTAACTCATAAGTATACTACACCCTCCAGGCATTCTCTTATAAAATACAAATCCTTCCTTGGAGCATTTCCTTGTGCTTTGCTGGCAGCACTACTGAGTGTTTCCTAAAATTCTCATTTTGGTAATTAATTTAATCAAAAGATTGACAAATTTCCTTGCTAATGAAATTCAAGCTCTTAGAGCATTAGTCTTTCATTTGCAGTGCTGCTTTTAAAATGTCAGCATCTTTATAGTAATAAATTAACACTTATTAATGAGTGAAACTGTCATACTATGTAAGCACTGCTCTTCCTGTAAAATTCATTGAGGAGGAAGAGTTTAAAATCTCTGAATATGTATCGAGTTAAGGAAATAGAACTTATGTAATACATAATTCAAGGCTATGCTTTCTTACTGTTTCTCAGTGGTGGAAAAGACTTGGATGTTCCTAGAACTTAATTGTATAAATAACAGCTACAAAAACATTAGCTGAACTGGTTGTATTTAAAACAAGGTCATACCTTGGAGATCCTATCACATCATTTCTGCTCACACGTTCATGTGCCTCTGCTTTACCTTTCTTTCACTATGTTCTCTTCCAAACTAAAAGCTACTGGTCTGTACTTTTTTCTGAGAAGCCTGATGAGTGTAACAAAATAACATAGTTCACATTTAGTGATTCCACAAGTTTATACACTAGCATAATCTTATTTTCATCTTTTTTCTTCTGTCTGTATAGGGATTGCATTCACCTTTTGCTTGAGAAACAATTTGTTCAGGATATGGCAGTATAGGTAGCTTAGAAGGTTTCTGCCTCACTCTTCATAAATCAAGCTGTCCACTAGACAAGCTTTCTTGAGCTAAGGAAGCATTTCTACATTGATGACTATTCTTAATTATTTTGGAATGTGTAAAGTGTCGGTACTATTCATTCCCTTTTATAAATACATTAAACATGCCTAACAGGAGGTAGCAGGCATTTTTTGTTAACCTTTTGAATTACTGGAATTGGCTATACCTGCTGTTGGTTTTGTGTCTGTTTAGCCAGATTCTAATCTGTAGAAAAAAATGTCTCTCACACATTATTAGAAGTCACAAGGATTGAATGACCTCAGTGACAAGTATTTTGTTGGAACTTTTGGAGCATAGTTATCTTAGATGATGCTCCTATATGTGCATGGGAGGTTTGTTTGTTTCTTCATTTTTATTTATTTTTTTTTTCAAAATATTTTGTTAAAAAAGCTTTCATCTGGAAAACATAAATCTATAAAACTTCTGATGTTAGAAAAAGCCAGAAATACGTTTTCCAATTTTTGAATTTAGTTCATAATTGTCTATTATTGCAGTGATAGTAATGGGGTTTTCTATTATCCTTTATGCTCCCATAAATCACACCTTTGGTGTGACACATGTAGTCTTTATTTTGTGGTTTCATACTTGAACCAAAGGCCACATTCCATTTGTTGTGAACAGCTTGCTTGGAAACATTGATGGCCTGCAGGTGCACAACAAAATGACTTTAGCTTTTGTTTTCTATTAGCTTTTGTTTTCTATTGTCTAGAAGTCTGTTTCTTCCCAATTACCAGCAGTCCTTTGTAATGCATCTTAGTGGGATGTGTATCTCTGTGCATGCTTCTTACAACAAAGGCATTGATTGGGATATGAAATATCAGAAATGCTCTTTTCTTTGCCATCTCTTGGCCAGGGAATTTTTTTTTTCAGTGCCTGTGGGAAATTACTTGTTTATGTAGAAGTAATTTGGTTTTAAAGAAGCTTTACTGAAACAGTGGAAAATGGCAACAGATAGTTTTCCTTGCAATGTATCTTAGATTGCAACATCAAATGCAATAAATAATTACCCAAAGAGGAAATGAAGGAAAGTTCTTTTAAAAATGTGTGAACATCTATCCAGAAATTCTTTTTTATTTCTGAAAGGACACTAGTTGAGTAGATTCTGACATCCTTAGAACTTCTAGTGCATTTTGAAAGTAGAAAGCAGATGAAAATGTAAACATGCCTAAGATAAACAGGAAGATACATTTTTATTCAATTTTTGAGAGTTCTATTTAACATAATAACATCTGATTCATATGTTGATTGCCTAAACTAGGCAGCTGTTGTCTGGGTAAATTTGGTGATCACAATGATGATTATAAGGTTTAAAATATGCTTGGTGATCAAATAAATTTTTTACAACTTTGAATGCTCTCCAAAAAAATAAACTTATCTCAAGTATTTTGAAGAGTTTATGTGAGACTACATAAAATAGAGAAATTGCAGAAGATTTCTGAAGACAGATGATGTCTTCTATCATGTAGAAGATTATACTTTGTCTACTTGTGTGCCAGGGTGCAATGTAATGACCATCATAGTAGAAATGTGAATAAATATCCTTGCTTTGTACAGCTTTGTTTTAATTTGTCCTCGCTGGGAATTGTTTGCTCTTAGTTCCCTGATGGTTTTTAGTGACGGTGAAATATAGATACATGGTTATGTCTAATGAAAAGGATCATGATCTGGAGAAACAAAATGGATAAACACTATGTGATTTTCATGTTACTTTAAGACTTACAAAGTGCAAAGAATCTTCGTAAGTACTAAAATGGGTAGAAGACTTACAGTAATACTAATACAAAGGCAGTGACAGCATTTGCAAAATTATTAATATGCAGGGAAAAAAATAGATGTGTAAACTTGGCACATTTCAAATAAAGGCATATCTTGTAAGGAGACTTGCAAATTTCTAGGCCACCATATAAAACCAAATTATGTGTGATGTATTTTTCTTATTCAGTCTGTCTTATCTGGGCAGAAGAGCTACATACTAAAGCAAACAATGTTGATCTGATACACGGTCATCTTTATCCCCTTTTAAGTGTTGAAGAAGCAAAAACTAAAAGCTTGAACACAGCTTTGCACAGATTTAATCATGAGTTCAACTGTCTTTAGTGAGATGTGTTAACTTAATAGATGTTCTAAGTTGGTTGCTGAATTGGACTATTTCTATAGTGCGTATATTTAGGAGGAGTTCTCTTTACCAGCTCCTGATAGATAGCAAATCTTTGGGAGCATAAACAAGGAATTGCAGGTCTGAGCCAACAACTGGACTAAAATTTGCTTTATTTGACAGCTTACACATTCCAGAGACTGCATAATCCACGTTGCAACAGATGACAATGTTCCCTCAGTGACACCTCAAGCAGTGTCAGTAAATCTAGTGGAATAGCCAGTAAATCAATGTGAACTTGCTGCATGTGTAAATATTATTCAGCTGTGTTACTTGGAAAAAATGAGAGGTAATGCAAATGATTTACTAAACCTGACCAAATAAACATTACACTGTATCTTTGAAGAATCAAGGAAATTTTAACAAAGATTTATAGAGAGGTTTCTTGGGGGCTTTTGTTTGATTTGGGGGTTTTGTTTGGTTGGTTGGTGGTGGTTGTTGTTGTTTGTTTGTTGTTTTGGGTTTTTTTTAAGGCCATAAATTAAAACAGCCTTGATATGAAAACCTAAGACAAACATAAAACCCTTTTCTTAATTTGGTGAGGGAGGCTGCAAAGCAAAGAGCAATAGTGGATGGGTTCATGGCAAACAAAGATTTATAAGAGAGATACTGACTTACAACTCAGACACTTATAAAAGGCCCCTGCCCCAAATGTACAAGCTCAACAGAACTTCAGAGCACTGTTGCTGAAAGGCTGATCACTGTGGAATGGGTTTGAGTGTGTCAGCTCACCCAAGAGACCACTTGCAACCCTTATTTTCACTGGCTTGATGACAGACTCTAATCCTAACAGTCCCAGTCATACTCTTTTCTGCCTCTCTTCACCAAGAAAAAGTTTTTAAAAATGTAAACTGTAAGAAAATGCAGCAATCAAAAGGCAGATGGGGTTTTATGTGTAACCCTCAGTGGATGCTCCATTTGAGAATAGGATCAGGCAATGTCTAGATTACTGTGTGCTGTATGGATCTGCCTGAGATTACTCTTCATAGATGAATGACCTACCTTGTAATATGGAGGACAAAAGAATATTAAATATCTCAAGAATATTTAAAATAATTAGAGCAATTGTAATGAGAAACAAACTGTTGAAAGTCAGACATCTTCTGATGTCAAAAGTCCAACAGAAAATTAAGGAGTCCAACGTTTTGTCTTTTGCTTTTGCCAGGGAGAGGCATGCATCTTTATCTACATTAAGAATATAATTTTTTGCCCCAGCAAATTGACTTCAAGCCAAAGTGGAATGAACTACCAATTATCAGCAAATAACTAAACCTAGGAGGAACTGAAGTATGATCAGTAATTTGCAAATAGTCTTCATTCTTGCCTATTTTTATTGTTTTGTGTCTGAGTGGTTTTCTGTTTTCAGCTAGTTTGTCTTAAGATGAGAAATCATCTTGCAGTCAGACATTGTGTAGTCTTGTTACACATGGCATTGTCTTCTGACTCTTATTTTGGCCTGCTAGTCAACAAGCTCATGTTCCTCTAAGATAAGATAACCTGATTTAGTCTTCAAAGTTCTTCCCCCCAAATGAGAGAGAGATTGAAAAATGGAAGATTTCCAGAGGTCTCTGTATTCTGTCCTGTACACAATCCAGATTTGTTCTTGCTTTTAACTTTGTAATTAACAAGCAAGAAACAATGAAAGTTACCAACATAAGATGATAAAATTCTCGATTTTTTTTGGCAGCGTAAAATATCAGGATTAGGAACATGTAAAATTTTCAAAGGATTACTTGTTGCACTATGACCTTTTTAGAATCTTCTCTAATCGCTATTGAAGTCTTGAACTTCTAACCCAAAACATGGAGTTTACCAAGAAACCATGAATGGAAGATTTGTATGAGATTTATGGTGCTTATCAGCCTACTTGGCCAAAACTCATTCCTGGTTACCTGCTCCAAAGAGAGCTTTTTGAAATTAACCTTGATTTTAATTGCTTCATTTTATTCTGTTCACTAGTGTTTCATGCCCTGTTTCTGTTAATTCTGTTAGTACATCATGGTTCAACTCTTGTTAGCCACATGGAAGGTGTAGTTCATAATACTGTCAACACCTGAAAGTGGGTAACTGAATGGTGGAATTGCCTAGTTGAGTTCAATGTCTTATGAAAGAGTGTCAATATGGAAACTCAGTTTAGAAAACAAAGATTGGGGGTGTGGAAGAAAAAAAAAGGAGACATATACATCATACTAAACAAAATGAAAAAAAAAAGGAGACATATACATCATACTAAACAAAATGAATTCTTAAATCCACTCTTTTTATGTCTGCCTAATATAGACTGAAGGCTATACACTGTCTTATTTGATTCCTAAATGTCTGTCCTAAAACCAGAGATATACCAAAAAGATAAGATACATTAAATACTAAAGTTCTGGTTTGCTTTCTGGAAAATACTTTTGAACTATTGTGGTGGGTTAACACCTTTTTCTGAAAACAAAAGAAGAAAGCAGGGTGGAGGGCTTGCGGGTACTTTTCACTCCCTGAAGGGCGTCTCCCCCCTGGGAAAGCTGAGTCTGTTCCACTCCCCCCTCCCTGCCCAGCAAGGGTATAAAAAGCAGGACCTCATAGCTGTTGGATCTCCTTTTTGGCTCCTGCCTCTGCTGGATGAGAGCTACAGCAGCTGCCCTCCTGATCCTCAGCCACGTGGCCGGACCTGACCCTTCTCCTGCTGCCTCTGCGCCTCCTCAAGAGAAAGACTGGTTTTGTATAATTCTTTTCTGTCCCCCTCCCATCCATTCTTGTTCCTTGCCCTTGTGAACTTTTTGTCCCTGTTATTGTTATATTTGAAGAAAAAATTATTTGCCTCTCTACTTCCAAGCTGACTCCAGATTGTTGCTTAGTGGATTTGCTCCTTACCCCCTTTTTTTCTTTTCCCCCATCTCCTTGTTTGGAGGGAGGAGGGGGGAAGTGGGGAAGAGATTCTCAGCCTTTTCCCCATTTCAGCCTTTAACTCTCAGTTAAGGCTCAAACCACTACAACTATATACATATAATTCATTCTTAATACTGCCTTTCTTATATCTTGAAAACAAATGATGCTTTTCTGAACAGTGCTGCTGTAGATATACATAGCATAGCTTGGGTGGTTGCAGCAGGTAAATATCACCTTCTCAGTCCTAGAGCTTATGGGAAGTACTAGATAACATATAATTCAATAGTCAGAAAACTGACATCACAGAAATGTTGAAGATCAGATGAAACTGATAAATAGTAGAGCGATAATTAAAAGCACAAGTACAACTTCAATTAAAATTGATGTTTGGTGCAATTTAAAAGACAGCTGACAGAATCAGCAGCAGTATATCCATCAGGACATTGTTACTGAGCATGTGAACTCAAGTTTCTGTTTTTAACACTGATCACATTTTAAAGAGTGAGGATTCATTCATTGTGATCTTAAGTTTAGATCATAAGTCTGTGACAAGAAAGCCTGAGGAAAAACCAACTCCCCAAACTTTCTGAGGAGAATTGGTTTTCGTTCGTAATGCTCACTGGTACTTCAACTTCTGTTACTCTGTTTAAGGGATTTGGTTACTGCTCGGATGAATATAGAATCAATGTGAAAACCAAGATTTTAGTCTGTGATGATTCAAAGTAAGAAAACATAACAAAAGTAATTTTGGTTTCAAGAGATTTGAATTTTTAAATAACATTGTGTTTATTTCACAGCTAATGAAACATCCAGTTTCTTTTCAGATGTGTGTTGTCAGAAGTCAAATAAACCTATAAAAATTATTTTTTCTAGGAAGTTAAAAGACATTAAGGTAGCCAAATGTACAAACAGGAAAGGAAGAAAAATAAACTGGAAGTGGAATCTGTGATCATTCATCAAGAATCCAAAGTAAAACATGAGAGCAAAGAGGAAATGAAGATCTAAAAATAAAAAGATGAGTAGAATGGTAAATGGCAGAATAACAGGATTTTTACAGATTTGCTCATAAAATCCTGTTATTTTGAATCCCACAAAATTTTGATTGTCATAACTAAGTGAAATTATTCTATTAAAATGAGGCAATCATAAGCAAATTTCAAAAACTATTAGCATTCATAGCATGTGTTTTCCAAAGAGCTCAATACCGTTTCAACAGCTGGATTTCCCGAGGAAATGGTAAGATCTGTTGAAATTTTCTCTGCAGATGCGTACGTGTAGCGCTTGAAAATCAAAGATGCATCTCTTTGGAGAGATCAGTATCAAGATAAAGTACATCTTACAGGATGGCCAAGGGATCAGACCCAGCCAGCAGGATTCAGGAAGGACAGGTCCTGCCTGACCAACCTGATCTTCTATGATCAAGTGGCTGCCTGGTGGGTGTGGAGAAGGCTGTGGATGTAGTCTAGCTGGACTTCAGCAAGGCCTTTGACACTGTCCCCCATAGCAAACTCCTGGCCAAGCTGCCAGCCTGTGGCTTGGACAGCAGCGCTCTGTGCTGGATTAGGAACTGGCTGGAGGGCTTAGCCCAGGGAGTGGTGGTGGATGGTGCCACATCCAGCTGGCAGCCAGTCACCAGTGGCATCCCCCAGGGATCAGTGCTGGGTCCCATCCTCTTTAATATGTTTATCAATGATCTGGATGAGGGGATTGAGTCCACCATTAGTATGTTTGCAGATGACACCAAGCTGGGGGCAGGTGTTGATCTGTTAGAGGGTAGGAGAGCTCTGCAGAGGGACCTTGACAGGCTGGACAGATGGGCAGAGTCCAACATCATGAGATTTAACACATCTAAGTGCTGGGTTCTACACATTGGCCACCACAACCCCACGCAGTACTATAGGCTGGGGTCGGAGTGACTGGAGAGTGAGCAGGCACAAAGGGAGCTGGTTGATGGTAGGCTAAACATGAGCCTGCAGTGTGCTCAGGTGGCCAAGAAGGCCAGTGGTATCCTGGCCTGTATCAGGAACAGTGTGGCCAACAGGAGCAGGGAGGTCATTCTGTGCCTGTACTCAGCACTGGTTAGGCCACACCTTGAGTTCTGTGTCCACTTCTGGGCCCCTCAGTTTAGGAATGTGTCCAGAGAAGGGCAACAAAGCTGGGGAGGAGTTTGGAGCACAAGCCCTATGAGCACAAGCCCTTTGAGGAGTGGCTGAGGGAGCTGGGGTTGTTTAGCCTGGAAAAGTGGAGGCTCGGGGGAGAATTTATTGCTGTCTACAACTGCCTGAAGGGAGGTTGTAGTCAGGTGGGGGCATGTCTCTTCTCCTAGGCAACCAGCACCAGAACAAGAGGACACAGTCTCAAGCTATGCCAGGGGAGGTTTAGGCTGGATGTTAGGAAGACGTTCTTCATAGAGAGAGTGATTGGCCATTAGAATGGGCTGCCCAGGGATTTGATGGAGTCACCATCACTGGAGGTGTTTAGGAGGAGACTTGATGGGGTGCTTGGTGCCATGGTGTAGTTGATTAGATAGTGTTCTGTTCTGTTCTGTTCTATTCTATCTAGAATGATTTTTTTGTTTTTCTTCTGCAACAACTAGAAATCAGGAGTTTTCATGCTGATTTAAAATTGAGTTGAGAAAAGGGGAAAGTGTTCAGTTGAAGATCTGTCCATGAAAGGAATGTGTGAAGGGGCATTGCGAGGTTTTTGAACACAGGCTTTGCAAACATAGTGAAACTTAAACAACTCTGGTAACCAATGTCTGTTGCTTTAGGCTGTGTAGGAAAATGTGATTTTGCTGGCAATCCAGAGCTTTCAACAAAGAGGCTGAACTGCTTCTTCAGCTCAGGCCTCTCATTGCATGATACAGTTACTCAAGCAGTGAGGAAGGACTTGACTCATACCTTCTCCTTAGAAAAGCTTACTTGGAAAGAAGTGTTATAGTTAAAAAATATACTTTACCATATTGTTAATTTGTTCATTCTCCACAGTTTACAGTGAAGTCTGGAAATACTGATTCTGTAGACTTGACTGGAAAACTGTATTCCTCTGCATTAGCTACTATATAGAGAATGGTTGTGCCCTGTTTGAAGAGTTCATTGTAGGAGTGGTAGGAATCGAAAAAGAGACTCAAACTCTGAGCTTAGATAGCACATTCCATGCATTTAGGGCATTTCCAATACATTATTGAATGAAGTTCTGATAAATACTGGAGACTTTGTGTGTGTGTGTTTACTGTCTCTTTAGTATTTCTTTGATTACTGATTATTTTAGGGGAATATTTGCCCGTGCCATGGATCTTTTCTGGTACCTGAGGATGTGTTGAGTTACTCTATACCTATGTTTAGAGGACTATGTTAAGCTCAAGATTCTACTTAAGAATCACTCTCTGTGCTTTTATGACTGAGATAGTTTTTAAAATTACATATAATAGAAGTCCACTTCCTACCTTTGGAGGAACTGCTTACCTTTGGAGTCCTGTAAGAAAATTCAGTTATTGTTAATGAAAATACACTTCTAATAACTTTGTTACAACATTTCTAGTCACTGGAAAATTGTAGGAGTATTCCACTCCATTTCAAATCTGAAACAAAGTATGTAAGGTGATGAATTAATTGAGTTGTAATTGTTCTTAAAAAACACTAAATTCCTGCTCCTATATTTTAAAACATCAGTATGACTACTGAAATTAAAGGTACAACTCCAGATCTCAATAAATATAATTTGAATTGTGATCTTTAATGGAAGCTGGCAGAGTTCAGACTTTTTATCTGGCATTGACAATTGAAAGGTATTATCCAAATTCTTGTTCTAAGCTGCACTAAACCCCTTCCTACCTGATGCCTAGTTTTCTTCACATGATAAATTAGATATGATGATTTTGCTCTAGCAGATTCCTGTCTATATTCCATTTGTCATAATAATTAAAGCTAGGAGCAGTCTGTCATATTACAAATGAAGGAATTTTTTTTTGGGTTGGTTGGGTTTTTTTGGGTTTTGTATTTTTAAAATGAATACAATTCTGGGAAAGCCAATGCCAGGATGGAAGAACAAGTGATTGAGAGAATTCCTCACTCCCTCCTCTCTTTTTCTTGTCCTTTGATGCCCTGACAAGAGTTTGGGATATATGTTCTATCTGGAACCTCAAATATTACTTGTTTCTTTTCTTCCTTCGACAAAAATACAAAGTTCAGCTTTGTGTTCCATTTCTTCTCAGTCTGTACGTCCTGACTCGGTCATCCTTCTAGTCTTTGCTGATGTCACAAGTCAGGACATCAGTGTACATCAGTGTACCTCTTCCTCCACAGTACATCATTAAGTAAACCAGTTTAAATGGTTAAAATGGAAATGGACAGAATTCCTAACATCAAATGTCAGCGCAGATTTCTTTATCTGTCTACTAATTCTTCTAGCCAAGTAGGGTTATGGACTAGGGTTGACTGGATACCATTCTGACAGCTGACCTCAGTGAGTGCTGAAATACACCTTTCCCAAATGTCTTAAGTAGAGCACTTAAAACTAAAAGTCCAAGGATTTTGAGGCGCTGGTGGAAAATCATCATCTTCCCTTTTCACCAGCAAAATGAGATTTTAATTGTAAGTCTGGTTTTCCTTGAACTGAATGTATTGTCATGAAAATGTCTTGGTATATCTGGCTGTACATTGCTGACTGTGAAAGCAGATGGTTCAGGACAACAGGAAATCTGATTCTTAACACTTTCTTTTAGTCTGAACCATCTCTCTACTTTAAAGGGCTTATGACTGGTTCATCAAAAGCAGTCAGTGCCCCAGGTTATGTCTACAAGGGTCGCATTCACTAGTCTATATACCATAAGGCTACCTGCCGATGCAGTGTGATAATCTCACGGGAGTTCTACACTGAAAAAAAAATCGACCCTGTACCTCCAAAAGGAAAACGGAAAGAATTTCTCCTGGAAAATGGCAGCTGCGTTCTGACATTCATTTAATGGGAGCAACTGAAAGCTTTATGGTGTGTAACTGTGACACTGCATTCCAACATAAGCTTCTCCCTGCCCTTCATCCAACCAATAAACTATTCTTCCTTTCTTTTCACTCTCACCCTTCCTAATCTTCTTCTGTTTATATGCTTTAATCATAATAGCAACAAATCCATCCCTGTCAGTATTATCACACCGTTGCAAATTTTGGCTGTCTTCTTTGGCAATTCCTTTGTAGATGGAATGATATTGCCCACTTTGATGGGGCTTAATTCTCTCTGTAAAATACTGCTCTGTCAATGACTATTTTCTCTATTAAACTATTCTCAGTCCAACAATAAGATACAGATTTTTGGGGAGAACAGTTTTCTCCTTAACCCATAAAAACCTTAACCCATAAAAAGGCTTTTTCTTTTCTTTTTTTTTTTTTCCAAACATTTTGGGCAAGTCTTCAGTTACCCAAATATTTGTGGTACAGAGTAATTTGCATTTCAGCCCTGTGAGACTTGTAAATGTAATGAGCAGTCTGTGTGTTTAATATTTTTTTGTATTTTTAATAATTCACAAATAGTTCAGTATGTAGAGCTGACCTGTAGAGAAGAAGTTTGCAGCGTCTGGAGAGAGCACTTCTGCATTCGAGTCACAGTATCACAGTATCACAGTATAACTAAGGTTGGAAGAGACCTCGAGGATCATCGAGTCCAACCTATCAACACAGACCCCATGACTAGACCATGGCACCAAGTGCCACGTCCAATCTCCTCTTGAACGCCTCCAGGGACGGTGACTCCACCGCCTCCCTGGGCAGCACATTCCAATGATGAATGACTCTCTCAGTGAAGAACTTTCTCCTCATCTCAAGTCTAAACCTCCCCTGGTGCAGCTTGAGACTGTGTCCCCTTGTTCTGGTGTTGGTTGCCTGGGAGAAGAGACCAACCCCTTCCTGGCTACAACCACCCTTCAGGTAGTTGTAGAGGGCAATGAGGTCACCCCTGAGCCTCCTCTTCTCCAGGCTAAACAATCCCAGCTCCCTCAGCCTCTCCTCATAGGGCTTGTGTTCAAGGCCTCTCACCAGCCTTGTTGCCGTTCTCTGGACACGTTCAAGTCTCTCGATGTCCTTCTTAAACTGAGGGTCCCAGAACTGGACACAGTACTCAAGGTGTGGCCTAACCAATGCAGAGTACAGGGGCACAATGACCTCCCTGCTCCTGCTGGCCACACTGTTCTTGATGCAGGCCAGGATGCCATTGGCCCTCTTGGCCACCTGGGCACACTGCTGGCTCGTATTCAGGTGGCTGTCAATCAGCACTCCCAGGTCCCTCTCTGTTTGGGAGCTCTCCAGCCACTCTGACCCCTGCCTGTAGCTCTGCATGGGATTACCCTGGCCAAAGTGCAGCACCTGGCACTTGGACTTGTTAAATGCCATCCCACTGGACTCTGCCCATCTGTCCAGGCAGTCGAGGTCCCTCTGCAGAGCCTTTCTACCCTCTAACTGACTAACATCTGCCCCTAACTTTGTGTCATCTGCAAACTTGCTGATGACTGACTCAATCCCCTCATCCAGATCATCAATGAAGATGTTAAAGAGGACAGTGCCCACCACTGATCCCTGGGGGACGCCACTGGTGACTGGCCTCCAGCTGGATGTGGCACCGTTCACTACCACTCTCTGGGTTCGGCCCTCCAGCCAGTTTCTGACCCAGCACAGAGCGTAGTGGTCCAAGCCACGAGCTGACAGCTTAGATAGCAGTTTGCTGTGGGGGATGGTGTCAAAGGCCTTGCTGAAGTCCAGGTAGACCACATCCACAGGCCTCCCCACATCCACCAGACGGGTCACCTGATCATAGAAAGAGATCAGGTTGGAGAGGCAGGACCCGCCCCTCCTAAATCTATGTTGGCTGGACCTGAGCCCTTGGCCATCCTTCAGGTGCACAGTTACTGCCACCAGGATAATTTGCTCCATCACTTTCCCTGGCACTGAGGTCAGTCTGACTGGCCTGGAGTTTCCAGGTTCCTCCATCCGACCCTTCTTGTGGATGGGGACCACATTGGCCAGTTTCCAGTCATCTGGGACCTCGCTGGTGAGCCAGGACTGGAGGAAAATGATGGAGAGTGGCTTGGCCAGCTCATCTGCCAGCTCTCTCAACACCCTAGGATGGATCCCATCCGGTCCCATGGACTTGTGAGTGTCCAAGTGGCTCAGCAGGTCCCAAACTAATTCCTCATGGATTTCCGGGGCACTACACTGCTCCCCGACCCCATCGCCCAGCTCAGGAGGCCACTCCTCCTGAACTCCTGCCCTGCTGTTAAACATTGAGGCAAAGAAGATGTTCAGGACCTCAGCCTTTTCCTCGTCTTCAGCCACCATGTTCCCCTCCAGGTCCACTAGGGAGTGCAGGTTCTTCCTGCCCTTCTTCTTATTGTTAATATATTTGTAAAAATGCTTTTTATTGTCTCTGACAGAGGTGGCCAGCTTCAGTTCCAGCTGGGCCTTTGCCTCCCTAATTTTATTCCTACATAATCTAACAACTTCCTTGAACATACCTCGAGAAGCCTTCCCCTCCTTCCAAAGGTGATACAGCCTCTTCTTCCCCCTTAAATCCTCCAGGAGCTGCTTGCTCATCCAGGCCGGTTGCCTTCCCCACCGGCTCGTCTTTCGGCACATGGGAACTGCCTGCCAGTTCCTGAGCCTTCAAGAGCTCCTCTTTGAAGTAGGCCCAACCCTCCTGGACCCCTCGGTTCTTGAAGGCTGGTACCCAGGGGACTTTACAAATAAGTTTCTTAAACAGGCTGAGTCTTTTGTATGTTTAGCAGATTCCTGGGCTTCATCTGGAAAAATTCTAGTGGTACATCTTATTAAAAATATTTCAAGTAATGTGAAACTGCAGATAACTTTTTACGGTACTGTGACGCTCTTGTAAGGTGAGTTATAGATGGTCCCTCTCCTGTTTGCATCTAACGGGTTTCAGCATTGGTAGTTGGTTGTTATGGAAGATGCTTGCGGCCTTTTGAAAGGTGTTATTGAAAATGTATCAATTGCCAAACTGATTGAATTGTCAAAAATCTTCTTTTACTTCTTAATGAAAGAGGTTATTCTATAGCTACCATGATAAGTGTTTTATGGCAACCACTGTCTTCATTTGTCTATCTAAGAATATAAAGTATATAAAGAATGTAAGTGTATAAAGAATATATAGTTTCATAGTTTCATTCAGGGTTGGAAGGGACCACAAGGATCATCTAGTTCCAACCCCCCTGCCATGGGCAGGGACACCCCACACTGGATCAGGCTGGACAGAGCCTCATCCAGCCTGGTCTTAAACACCCCCAGGGACGGGGCCTCGACCACCTCCCTGGACAACCTATTCCAGGGTCTCACCACTCTCATGGTGAAGAACCTCCTCCTCACATCTAGCCTGAATCTCCCCACTTCCAGCTTCATTCCATTCCCCCTAGTCCTATCACTACCTGAGATCCTGAGCAGTCCCTCCCCATATATAAAGAATATGAAGTAACCTGGTCTCTGGAGCTGAGAATTTTGTGACTTTGGTGAGACCTACATTGACTGTAGACTGTCATGCTTAATAACTGAATAATAAATCTTCTAATCAGACTTTATTTATGAGACAGAATTGTGTTGAGGCCCATGGTGTTGATGGGAATTTTACTGTTAGTTTCAACAAGAACAAGATCACACACTCAGGCACACACTGGGTGGAATCACAGAGGACCAAAAATACTGAATAATGCTTTAGACATGCTGCAGTCTTACTAGGGCTGTACCTTTTCACTTTTTCTGCTTGTGACCACTATTGGCAAAGGTCCTTATTTTTCACTCTTAGCAGCTGAAGTTAGGTAAAACCAAGATTTCTTACTTTCTTGCTACTGAAAGATGTATTCTAATTTACTTTCATCCCATTTTAGTTCTTTTGTAATTAAACTCTGCAGAGCAAAGTTACTACTGTAGAAGCCTGATTGTGATTCATTTTCTAAAAGGACTTTTCATATGGCTAGTCCAATGAGTTTGGATGCAGGATTCCAATGTATAAAGCTCAGAATCAAATTTATGCTAAGTCAGTGGAAAGTGGCCTTAAAATACATATAAATTTAGTCACACCACACCTTAGGTCAAATGACACTCAGGTCTACATACCTAAGGGTGTAATCATTGTCCCCAGCACTGTATTTGTCGTTACACTGAATACAAATACATTTAAGGAATGCCGCTCTTGAATTTTGTTTCCATCCAAGTGGAACTGCCAGGAAGCACTGGAAGCCTGAGGCATTAAAGATGTACTTCAAATAAAACTGGATAATGTATGTTAAATAAAGTGCCAGAACATGGAAAACCCTTGTGATCACTGTAGAGCATTTTAAACAGACGAGAATATTGCATGCTATTTATATCATCAGGTAAAAGCTGAAAGAAAGTAGTGAAAATATAAACCAAAGTTTTCATTCATTTGAAAAATGTGTGGTCAAATATATATATATATTTTAACATGGTGTGTCAAGTTTGGATGTTGAAGGAGGTGTAATTTGCATGTTAATAATACTGGTTATATTGCATGTAAAAAACTGTAAATTAGTATGAGTGATAGAGGGGCAGACTGGGAGAAAGTATCCATTTTTTAATGGTGTTTTAACAGGTACATTAACTTTTATTTTCAAGACATCCTTCTAACTGCTTTTCCTGATAATTTTTTCTTTTTACCACATAGTGTAGGAGCAAAGCTGTACTAGATGCACTGCTGAGTTAAGGAGACTCCACTGCTGGCAAAGATTGGTCATAGTTATGTTGATTTATACAAGGGAGTCCTGACATTTTCCATCAGTGGGAAGTTGAGTTTTCATGTTTTCCTGTAATTGAAGAACATATAAAACTAACATCTACTTATATTTTGAACTCTTTCTGTCTTCTTTTTCTGGACATAAAAAAATCTGAAGTTATCATCCGAATAAGTGACAGCAGGAAAACTGTATTGTTTTTAGTGAATATCAGCAGTTAATGGAAAGAACTGTACAATAAGGTAAAAGAGTACATTTGTTATGGTTACAGTAATTTGTGCAACATGTATAATTAGAAGCAGTAAAGGCTGAGCAGAGATAGACAGTATATACATTGTTCCCCAAAACAGTGAAAACCTTCTAGATGGCAAGTGGTGTGGCTTGTTTACATGCACACAATAAAATTAATTAAACATTTGAAATCAAAAAGGAATTCTCTGTTAGCCCTGATCTCCGTGTTTTGTTTTGTTTTGGTAGCATTTTCTTGTGCTTGACAAGAATCCTTTCCTGGGTTTTTAAAAATATTTTAGTTCAGTGACTTCTGTATCAGAGAAGGGGACATGCCAATGGTAGTGCTGTTAGTCTGTCATCTTCTCATCCTCTGCTGGATCATCAACTGGGGGGGAGGGGAGGGGCAGAGCTTCTTCCAGGGCATCATAAAGTCTAACATTGAATGCTATAGGCTTTGCTACAGTTTGATGTGAAGGAAATACTGAATGGTTGTGGATTTGGTTTAGTGACCAGTCTTGTGCTGGAGTATTAAGTCCATTTTGTTAACAGCATTCTGTAAAGCGGAGTGATTAGAGAGAGAGAGAGAGAGAGAGAGAGAGATGCTGTTCTCAACTTCATGTTTCATTCTGTTTTTTTTAGAGGAGGTGTAAAAACTTTCTGAATGATCTTTGATTGCTTTGTTTGTTTTGTTCTGTTTTTTGTTTTGTTTCATTTTGTTTTGTTTTGTTTTGTTTTTCCCTGAAAGGATATGTTCTTTTCCTGGGCATAACCACTCTGAAAAGTTTCTGCCAGCTTGCTGTGTAATTGAAACAAGGTTTACTTTAAAAAAATTATTTATTTTTAATGTAGTAACCCATTTACACAAAAGGAGGAAAGAAGTAAAAAAAAAAAAACCACTCAGATATCTTATGTCAGTGCATTTACTTCCCATTCTTCCTGGTTTATTAGTCCAGTCAGGGTACATAATATGCTGTTGTTGTGGGACAATGTAGTTCCATGAGAGAAGTGAATATATAAAAAACATTATCAGTTAACATTTTTACTGCTTCGTGATCTAATGTTTTGTGTTTGGAAATGCAGAGTGTGTGTCACATCTATGTAAGGTGACATTCCTCTCTCTTGCACTGTTCTTCTGGTAACAGTTACACAGCAGGGACCAAGCAGAATGAACGTTGGTATCAATACAGACTTCAGATACTTGCTCTAACATTTGAAGTTTATAATTTCTTCTATTGCATCTACTTGCATTGGTTGTGCCACTTTGCTTCCTTTGCATTTATAGTCCTAAAAGTTTGAGGAGTTATGGTTCTCCACCCTGATGCCGTTTTGCTCCCATTTTGCAAAACTATTCATATTCCTTTCTTGATAGATATAACTTCCTTCAGCAATGTTCTCATCCAAGCCCTTCATTAATTTTATGCTGTGTTTGCATCTGGCTTTTGGTTTCACTCTGCATGCCAAGAGAAGGGCAACGAGGCTGATGAGAGGCCTCAAGCACAAGCCCTATGAGGAGAGGCTGAGGGAGCTGGAATTGTTTAGGCTAGAGAAGAGGAGGCTCAGGGGAGACCTTACTGCTGTCTACAACTATCTGAAGGGTGACAGAACAAGAGGACACAGTCTCAAGCTGTGCTAGGGGAGGTTTAGGCTCAAGGTGAGGAGAAAGTTCTTCATAGAAAGAGTAATTGGCCATTGGAATGGGCTGCCCAGGGAGGTGGTGGAGTCCCCATCCCTGGAGGAGTTCAAGAGGGGATTGGATGTGGCACTTGAAGCCATGGTTTGGTCATGAGGTGTTGGGTGAAATGTTGGACTTGATGGTCTCTGAGGTCTTTTCCAAACATATTGACTCTATGATTCTATGAACCTGTGCCCAGGCATAGTCTGGGAATGTGGTGGCTAGTTTTGGCCAAAATCATGGTGGAGGACTTACTAAAAGGTTTTGGTCCTGGAGCCTAGGTCCTAGCCCAGTTTAGTTTGCTTGTATGGGTGTTATGATGCAAACTGGAAGCCACATTTATAGGTGATAAAAATGTTTCCACTAGTTTCACCTGTTTCTATTTACAGAATGCATACAAGAGGGAAAAATCACTTAGGACAGTCAATAATCATTGCCCCTCGTATCACAGAATCACCGAATAGTAGAGTTTAGGTTATTTCTGTACTGCTACCTTCAAGAAAACTGTTGGATTACCATTCTAGCCATAGCTCAGCTCTGTGCACATGAGCCTACTTTACTGTGTTTGATTAGGAATTCATTTGCTCTTTTAATTAAGTATTCAATTGCTCTTTTAGTGTAAGACACATTAATATTCATGTATTCAGTGTACTGGACATGGGCATCTCTAGGTTTTGCTATATTTATTTGGCAAAGTATTAGAAGTGTGTACCTGGCTGGTATGTGTACATGTGTGTGTATGTGCATGTGTTGGGCTTGGTATGTGTCCAGGGCAATGCCTAGACCTAAGGCCTGAGAAGTAACCACAGAGAAAATGTCAAGCAGAATTTAATCCAAAGTTTATTTGGTAAATGGATCTTATTAATTGCTTGCAAGTTTTTATGCTTAGTCTTTAAAAGCACATTTCATGTTTGCATACTGATGTTTTGTGTCTCTGGCACTGTTGTTTGTATTCACATGTGTTTGTATAAAAGAAAAAAATCCTGACTTTAAAAATAATGTTAATCTTTAAATACATTGCTCTCTGCTGGTATCCTGTTATATTTATGCTACTGTGTTCTCACTGATGTAAAAAAGCTGACAGGGCTTAACTGAACCATAATTTCTTCTGATACTGGGAGAAATTCTGCCTGTGAACTTCTGCACAGCCTCCACATGCCTTTACAGCCCTTCACATGCCAGTTCCCTTGGATAACTCAGTCCCTAGCTGAATCTTCAGTATGCCTGTGAAAATTCTGCCAGGAGGTTCTATGATCAAAAGCCTTTATCCAATCTATTCCCAAATTCTGAAAACTCAAACACTCATTAGTAAAGTTGAGCTAGTGTGCTGCTGTTAGTTGCACTCAAAAAGTTTGCTTTTCTTAGGAGCAAGAATTCCTTCAGCCCATCAGGGATAATGTAAGTGTATTATTTGAGGCTCTAACAGCATTTTTGCAGTGTTGAGTATACTAACTGTGCTTTTATTTGGAAAATAAACTAAGCTCTGCAGAGGGAAAATTATCCTACTCATAGACAAAAGGTTTTCTTAGAAAATAGATTTTAAAATCCATTTTTCTGTCAGTGTCATAGTTTATACATACATAATGGGAGCTCTAGAATGAAGGGAACATAAAAAAGTAATCTGGTTACAAAATGAAAATTTGGGCACTAATAACTGGGAAATGTAGAAAATTTAATATGAATGTGTGAACTGTAGTACATGTGCCCCTGTTTCATAGCAGTATCTTGGGAGGGGCCTTTAGATGATGGTAGCAGAAGATTCTCTTGAGCTGTGCAGCCACTAATGAGCTACGTCACCATGACATAGTGGTAAAAATATGCAAACTTTTAAAACAAATGCTGGTCATTTACTCTTTTTTTTTTTCTACATTGTTTTACAGAAACAGTTTCAAAAAACTTACAACAGTTTCTGCAAATCCAAAAATACGCTGACATAACCATTATACAGAGAAGACTTGGAGATACTCAGTTGTCATCTTGTCAGCTTGTTTTAGATAGATTAAATGCCAAATCAAAAGCCCAGGTGTACAGGAATGTATCTGTTCTTTTTGTAGGTAGTTTGGAGTAATTCTTCGTTTTATTCTTTGACATATATATGAAGCAATGGTCACATGAAGTGAATCATACTAGTTTTGGGATCTTGCATAAACAAAACTCAATGCCATGCTTTTGGGGAATAGGCATTTAATATTCTTTACTTCAAGGGCTTACCGTTCCTCTGAAATAAGTAGTTTCTCTTCCCTCTCTGTTGTAAAGTTTACTATGCAGGTTGTAAAGTTTACTGTGACAGGCTGATCACTCTAGATACCAAAGTATATATGGAATGACAAGAGTGAAATTTGAAAAGTTCCCACCTTCCTACTGTGGGGTGTGTTGAAGGAATAAAAGGCAGAAAATAGTTGACTTCCAGAATTCTCAGGCCATGCCCCATTCAGTTTTTCAATGATCTGTATATTGCTTGACTAGGGAGTAGGAGCTGCCTTGGAATCCATGCAGAATTATTTGAAGAGCTTGCAGATATTAGCATCTTGTTGACAATATGTAAAACCTCAGGGACGCTGCATTGTGTTACAGTCATTTGAAGCATGCTGGTCTTGAAGCCTATGTAATTTAAAGAGTTAAAAATTAATGGTGAAAATAGAAGCAGTTGCCTGGTGACTGACCCAAAGAACGTCTATGCCTTACTCAGTGAACTTCAACATATACGTCATCCCGAGTGTTGAAATCCTGCAATTTAAAAGCATGTTAAATAAGTAGCTGTTAAGTAAGTTGAATGGCAGCTTTACAAGTTCAGTTTATTGTCATAGCAATCAACAGTGACAATTACAGTATAATATAAGAATACATGGACTATTTTTAGTAGGTTGCCCAAAGTACAGCGAGGATAGGTGATATGACCAACAGCCCTCAGCCGGTTGTGGGCGCATGGCATGTTTGCCTTCAGTGGATGCACTGGCCAAATTTAAGGAGTCCCCACATCTGTTTGATTCCCTGGGGCTAGTGTCTCTAGTTGCCCAGCTCTACCTTTCCACATACTTAACCACTGAATTGGGGTATTAATCTGAATTTCTCTCTCTAGTTATGTGTAGGATTTTTTTTACTCTGATTGTTTCAACAAGAAGGTTACATTGTTAAGTCTGAGAAGGGTTTCTGTGAGTAAAAGGATCATTAACCTTTACACATTACTCAATGGTATATACTGTGGCATTCATAGGTGGGACGATTCTTATCGTAGAGAATGTCTTCGGTCTTCAGAATGACTGGACTTAGAATAATACTGAAATTTATAAATTTAATATGCTTCTTTACCATCTCCTTGATTCTAACTAGTGCAAACTGCATATAGAAGAGATCCTGGTGTTTGAAAAAGTAAAAAAGTATTTACTGATGTTGAGCATTTGAATCTCATTTATTTCCTTCATTTTACCTGTATGTTTCTGCTTCACTTATTTCAGGACACAAATGTGATACCTTAAATCTGTTTGTATCCGCAGTTGTATTGCAAGGATGTTGCACTCCATCTTTTAAGCAATTCTGTGGTCAAATGTGCATTTCAAAATCTGGACTCAGGAATCTAGCAGTAAACAAAGAAATAGTTGACAAGTGTTTGGAAAAATACACATTTTACATTTATCTATCACTGTCTGAAAAAGAAGAAATTAAATGAAAGTACCCTTCATTTTTCCACCGTCTTTTAGGTTTGCATACCATTGAAAATGCAGGCATGTGCAGGACATTGTAGCAGCTTTCTAGGTTTCTCCTTTTTCCTCCAGGATTTAGCAACTTCTCTCAGTGCTTAGCACAGCACTCCAAGCAACTAATCCTGTGTCTGTAAACTGTAGCATCGAAGGATTAATGTATGCCTGGGAACTTAGGTCAAATCTGCTTTAGATCACAACAGTTTGAGTTCAGCTCCTAGCAGAAATATCACGAAACTACCATATAATTTAGTACAAGTCTTGCATTCCTGTACTTCAGCTGCTGGTTGCCTTTAATAAAAAGAGGCCCAGGACTGATTTCCCTGAGAAGGTATTTTTCTTTGTCTAAAACTAAAGTAGCATCAGCTGGAAGGTAGAAGCATTTCTTAAAATAGTTCTATATTTGGTATAAATAGCACTTTCAAAGTCTGGGTTTAAAATACTGTGGAAAGTACAATGTGGTGAATTACTGATATTTCCTGAATTTCTTCTGTTTGCTTTGTTACATTACCCAGGGTCTTGTAATCTTCTCTTGGTGGCGTGCCCTGCCTTTGACTGGGTAGCTGCTGAGACCAGTGGTGCTGACATTAGCTGGCTCTTACCTGAGAGTAAAGACAATTTCTTTAACATAGCTTTTTATAAAACTATTAATCTATTTTTCGCAATACACAGAATAGTATGTGCAGTAATTGAATGTACATGACTACATCTATTTTATTTACGCTGAGTCACGACAAAGGACAGCAACTTTTACCTAATTGTCTCCAAATGCAGTATCTAGAATCTCTGTCGCTTTACTTTTTTGGTACTTCTGTTAGGTACTGTAGTCATATGCCTTTAAGGGGTTTTTCCTATATGAATTCCTTCAGTATGTTATTACTTCCAGAAAAAAATGGCAGCTATTGTTTTGGAGTATTTGTTTGCTCTTGACATTGAAATACTATGAACAGTGGGTATATTAATTCACTTTCAGTTCGTGTGGGTGCATTTTAAATTCTGTTTTAGGGCTATAGTGCACTAAATTATCATAATATAAAATAATTGTCAACTTTTGTATATATCTATTTCATTAAAACACATAAAAAGCAATAAAGTGCAGCACTGTACACATCTTGATGAAGGGGTTGCTTGTTTTGACCAAGTTTTCCTGCGCTGAACTGCAAGTTGAAACCTTGATGTGTTGTCATGCTGCAAAGTTGCCATCACAGTGGATGACATGTTTAAATGCTGGTTTACTTAGAGAATACCCGGTGAAATAGATGGTGATGTAGTTGTGCTGATGTAAACCCTTCCTGGGCTGTCCTGCTGGTCCTAGCTGCTGCCCTCTGCTGGGGTCCTGGCCTCCTGGAGCAACTGGCAGGGTTCCGCTCCTGGACACTTGTGCCAGAACCAGTAGAACTCAGCATTTCATAACCACACTCTTGTTTACTTTTGAAAAACAATCAGCATGCTGCAAAGCCTGCCTATGTGTCTGACCTCCAGTGCACCTAGAAACACAAGTTCAAGCAGAAACTCATTTAGAAATGAGGTCCCCTAGGCCAGGATGCGGTGCTGTAGGACTTTGCTGACAGTTGTTTTCTTATGGCCTCACAGGTTCTTCGCTCTGTGCTGCTGTTCCCAACAATAGAGCGTATGGCTCAGTCCCCTCAGGGAAAGCTCATGACCCCCTTGCTGTGCAAACTTCGTTATGCTCTGTACATGCCCGTCTACCTGCTGTCCTTCCTACCAGAGGGAGTCAAAGCTTCGCTGGTGCGGTTTGCTCTGCGAGGTATGAAGACCTATGATGAATCTTCCGTAACAACCTCCATAAATCTCTTCAGCGTGGACTGCATTGGTGAGCACCTTTTTTTGGTTTTATGTTTGTTTTGGTTTTATGTTGTTCACATTTAGTAAATGTTGGTGTAGGCAGAAGCTTAATAATACTAAAGCATGAATGAATTTTGAAGAAGGACAGATTTAATCTTTTCTCAAATTGAGACCATGGGTACAGGAATATCTCAAACAAGTCAGTTAAAAAAAAATCTTAAGGGGAAAATAAGAAAATACTTTCTCAAAGACTATATATAACTTCCTAAGAAAGCTGACCTGTTCTACTAACAGTATCTTGTGTGATTAAAATGATGTTTTACAGTCTGTTACTGCTTACTTTTGCATTTCAGTTGTATTGGGTGTTGAAAATAAATCAGTAATCAGTTTCAGAAATGGTTCTTTGAATCTGTCCTGTTAAAGCTATGATTTAACCAGGTGTACAGATTTTTTCATCTAACTTGAAATATTGGTAAATTCAGAAAAGGGCCTTCAGCCTGCAAAGACACGTAGAAGTTACTTAGTTCACAAAAAGATTTCAGCACATTTTGGGGCACATGGAGAAAGATAGAAGATTAACGTTCCTCTAGTGCATATTATATGCACATTTTGCACATTCCAGCAAGAGAAACAGCTTTAAGAAAGGGAATAATTTCAGATAAATTATGTTAAGCTTAGAATGAAAACCAGAATGTAGATTGTGCTATACTCCAGGTATTTTGGTAAGGTAGCAGTTGAAAAGAAATTGGAATGGAATTGACAAGCTAATAGTCAGAATAGTGAGGAGGAAGTTTTGATTGCATTAATAGTTGTAAAAACACATTCCTACATTTCCAGTTGTGCTCTGTCTTCTATCAGTTAAATTTTACCAACTAATCATCCAAACAGATGTGGTAAAGTAACTGTGATTGCAGGGAGGTCCTACACCTTTCATGGATACATGCGGATGGGTTGGTCTGGGTTTGAGGCTTGCTGTGGGATTGTGCAGAGACTGAAAGCAGGATGGGCAGTGAGTGTGCCAAAGCTATACAGCCCCATTTCTGTTGTACAAACCTGGCATAATAACAGTTGCTCTGCTGCAGTACCCTGTGCCTGACAAAATCAAGCCTCTGGCTGATAATGTGAATTTCTGATAGGAGTCCTATGGTTTGCTGCTTCACTTCCTACTAACTTATGGCAGTTTTATTATGACCAAGGGCAAAACAAGTGTGTGGTCCTAGGTAGAGTAGCCTTTCAGGCTTCTTCCTTTGATAATTTGGTCTTGGAGAAAGGTATGTGAAGGTCTGTGAGGTCACACCTCCACAAGCCAGGAAACTTTCTCTGGTCCCTACAGATAAACTTTTACCTCTCAAAACAGATCATACACACACAAAGTTGTATTGGAAGTGGTACTTGGCCTGCATTAACCTCCAAAAAAACTGTGGCCAGCCATTGTTTGTGAGGGCTGCTTGGCCCAGACCATTGCAGTGGCAGGAGTAATCTAACAGAATGGATTTTGTATGCTGCTGTTGGAACCTGACTTTCCGAGCTCTTTACTCCCCAGGTGAATGAGCCTGGCTGGTGTGTGTGTGTCAACATGTTGTAATTTGCTGTGTGCACAAGTGTCAGTTCTGTGTCCAAGCTGTAAGGTAAATTGAGGCGAGAAACCAGACGGAAGGCTCTTGTACTCACAGGATCCAATCTCTGCCTATGTTCAATTTGTTGACTGAAAACCCTTGTGAGCCAATGTACTTTAAAACTTACATAAATATACCTTATTGATACAATTAGTTCCTTTGGGTTTGTGATATCATCTCTCTCAATCAGAATACCCCTTTGGTTTCATCTTTGGAAACTGATGGTGTTTTACAGCCCAGTGACTCAGCACCACATGTGTGGATTAATAATCTTAAGGCTTTCAGGATATTGCCTGTTAACCTTCTCTTGTATTGTTTGTGGATGATAGAAAATGTAACTAGTCAGCAAGGATTCACTAAATCCAGCACAACAACCAAGTCTGTCTTATGGGACTGCTCACCTGCGAGTTACTCAAGCCTCTGAATTTGTGGCAAATTTATTTCTGACTCATTTCTTGTCCCTTAAAACCTCTAGATATGGTTCACAAATATTCAGCAAATAAAGTTGTTTCTCATTTCCAGGAAGATTGCATGTCAACTCATTAAAAATACACATATTGCCTTTGGCAGGTACATCTGTTACATTACTGTAATTGTAATAAAAGCTGTGATTAAGGGCAGAGAAGATGGTAAAAGTTTCCTTAAAACTAATACGTCCGTTCAAACAAACCAACCTGCCAGGGATTTGTTACCACATCCAAAGCTTAGTCACAACAATGTTTTCTCTCCTCCAAAAGGAAATGAGATTTGAAAACTTAATCATAGCGGAACTCTTAAGACTGAGTGCTGCTCCTGGTGACATGGAGACTGAAAACCTCCATTCAGTGGCAGCAGAATCAGGCCCTTGGTTGAAAGGGTTGGTGAAGGAAGAATTGTATTACCTATATGTCCCACTGTTTGAAATTATGTTTGTTCCTGCTTCTTAGCCAAACTCATCTTTTGATGGTACATAGAAGATTGATGATACGTAATACAACAGAAGGTATTGTGGTGACGCAGCAGGCATGGTAAGGAAGGATTGGAAAACATAGTGTATAAATAATAAAAGACCCATTAGAAATAAGCAAAGGGATCTGAAGGCAATTTACCTACCTGGATCAAACTTCAAGCAAAGATGTTTTGGGGCAGAAGAAGCATTACAATGAACAAACTAAAATGTAGGTTCTCGTATTCATGAACCTAGGACAAGAATAGACAGAAATGTTGACATTAGTGACCTTGACTTATCTGAAACATTGTCACTCTGTTTATTCAGGCTGGCAAAACAAGGCTACCCCTATCAGGCACAGTGGTGGTTGTTCTACAAATCATGTACAGTCCTGCAATGCTGAAATACTTTGGCTCTCCAGCACATTGAGATCTGTAAACATTTTTTCAGTGACAGATCCCAGTAGCAGACTTACAGTGACAGTAAACCATTCTATCTACATGCGACAGGATTTATTGTCGAGCCATTTGACTGGCAAACTTCCTCCATTTGTTTCTGTGAAATTTCCACAAAAGCACAGACATTACATAATGGGTAAACACCGCAAGGCTTTTGCGAGAAGCAGGCTTGCAGGTCAGAGGTTAATGCCTGGATGACAGTGAAGATACAGATAAGCACAATAGCAAGAAAAACCTCCAGCTGGCCCAAACATGGTACGTCCTTTGTGATCTTGAACCTGTGACTTCCCTGGAGGAATCTCTGTGTTTTTTAATCTGTTCTGGGAGCACAGGAGCGCTGCGGTCCAGGGCAGGGGAGGTCTTCTTTGTGCAGTTCAGGCAGGTTGGCAAGAAGGGAACTTGAGAAACCTGCAAGGAGAGTTTCAGATGGGTTTAACTGTCACATGAATGCAAGCTGGAGGCTGTAGATTTCCAGTTTATTTTAAGCATCTAAGAGATGTAAGAAGGAACTAAGGAACTAAGATTAAACATCAGAGTCTGGATTCAAATTTTATCTTCTTCCAAGCATGGAGACATTGAGATTTCCTCTGGGGTGTTTACATTTCTCTCATTTTACAGAGAAGAAAGAGCTAAGGCAGTTTCAGGCACTAATCCTATGCTCACAGGACTACACAGGAATCAAGAGAGTCCCAACTGTGGTATTGAGGTTTGTCTCAGAGCAGGAGCTACTTCTCTCTCTGGCTGTACAGGATGGCAAAATTACATCCCTTTAGTGCCATAGAGTCAAAACCTTTCTTGTAGGATAAAATGGGCAGAACTGCCAAACAGCATCAGAGAGAGAAATTTGTATCAAAAGCTGGTGAAACATAGCCTTCCAGTTGCCCTTCCAGTGGGTATGAAAATGGAACATAAACTTTTACATTGACTAAGTTGTTTTATAACTTTACCTCCACAGAGCTGTTTTAGTTTGAATTATCCCAGTCTTGGGAGCTGTCATGTTGTAAGATCTGTTTCTATTCCAATTCTTTTTTCTTAATCAGAGAGATTTTAAAATGCGATATTATGGGTGGTCTTCATCTGATCACTCTCCAAGAGCTGGCATTTAAGGCAGGACAGGTGAATCACACCCTGCATATGGTTGTTTCTCTTTCCTGACCACCAAGGGACCCTTTCCCTACTAGACACCTAACAGGAGAGGTGATAAATTCCACTCTGTATCTACTGGCTGTTCATTTTACTGCCGACATCAGAAAACAATGTGACCTGAATTGTCTGTTCAACTGTTACCCTTGCTGCCAGGACAGTCAGATATCCCATGTTTTTACTGCATTAGAATTTACAGCTGCTTGTTTCTAGTGAGAGTCCTTTTCTTTGTTTCCCACCTTCTTTGAAAATGCAATAGCTCATCTGTCTATTCTGCTATTTTTCAGGGTTAAAAAGCAGTGTTTAATGTATCAGGTAAGCATTTCATAAACAATTTCACCTAAAACTATGAACTCACCTCCCTAAAGGGTATTTTTAAAAGCTGTGTGCCCACACAGGTAAATTTTAGTTAACTTTCCTTTCTTCATTTTTAAATTAAAGTGATGTTCTTTTCTTGCATTGAAATTAAAACCTTAATTCCTAAAAGTAACAAGATATGATGAACAACTCTAAATTTTGGCCAGGGGAGAGCTGGATATTATGTTCTCATCTACATTTTATAATTTCAAACACCACACTAGCACGTTTTAAAAAGGATCTGATATTCAAGACAAGCAGTGGGCTATTGCCTAGCGTCATGTATCTGAGCAGCAGCATGGACCTACATGCCAGAGCAACAGTTTGTCTATTGAACCTGCTTAACCATTAGTTTAACTTGAGATATATTTGCATGCATGTTAGTCATGAGCAGCTTCCACAAACTGTATTGTCTGGATGGACTGATATGTATGCAGTGTATTTTACACTAGGGACAGAATCGTTACTACAAAATACAGGCAGAATCTGATACTGCAAAGGATTTGGGATAGCATTTTGCAGTCTCACACCTTGTTTTTCACAGTGGACAGGAGAGAAAAGTCTTTTCCTCTCCCTTCACTGCTGGACAGCTGTGCAGATCTTTGAACCTAGAGCAGCACATTTTCAAGTTGATTTTCCAGGCCAACTGAAATCAAAGCCCTTGTACTGAAACGTTATTGCTTTGTTTCTTCTGATGAATGTAAGTTTTATATAACTTCTGGCTGCATCATGGAGATTGCTTCAAGGGTATGTTTCTGCTTTTATAATTAAATGTTTAGAATTTCAGACATATGGCTAGACAAAATTTCTGAGGAACAGAAATTACTGACGTCATAGGTGAATGACTTCTATATAAGCTAAATAGTGTTGCATCTGTACAAGGTAGTGTAGTATATCACAGGTGGGATAAAAAGGATGAAGCTGAGCAGGTCTCCCCTCTACTTCCTATGAGGATTTCTTGAAACTCTATGAGGCAGAAAGGGGTCAAAATTATACTGCTTGCTAGCTTCTGTTAGCTGCTTGTTAGCATCTAACTAATTAGAATTCAAGAGAAATCTCTTTTCCCTTTCCTTTCCTTTCCTTTCCTTTCCTTTCCTTTCCTTTCCTTTCCTTTCCTTTCCTTTCCTTTCCTTTCCTTTCCTTTCCTTTCCTTTCCTTTCCTTTCCTTTCCTTTCCTTTCCTTTCCTTTCCTTTCCTTTCCTTTCCTTTCCTTTCCTTTCCTTTCCTTTCCTTTCCTTTCCTTTCCTTTCCTTTCCTTTCCTTTCCTTTCCTTTCCTTTCCTTTCCTTTCCTTTCCTTTCCTTTCCTTTCCTTTCCTTTCCTTTCCTTTCCTTTCCTTTCCTTTCCTTTCCTTTCCTTTCCTTTCCTTTCCTTTCCTTTCCTTTCCTTTCCTTTCCTTTCCTTTCCTTTCCTTTCCTTTCCTTTCCTTTCCTTTCCTTTCCTTTCCTTTCCTTTCCTTTCCTTTCCTTTCCTTTCCTTTCCTTTCCTTTCCTTCCTTCCCTTCCCTTCCCTTCCCTTCCCTTCCCTTCCCTTCCCTTCCCTTCCTTCCCTTCCCTTCCCCTTCCCTTCCCTTCCCTTCCCTCTCCGAACCTCTCCCTCTCCGAACCTCTCCCTCCCCCTCCCCTCCCCTCCCTCCCCTCCTCTCCCCTCCCTCCCTCCTCCCCCCTCCCTCCCCCCTCCCCTCCCTCCCCCCTCCCTCCTCCCTCCCCCTCCCCTCCCTCCCTCCCCCCTCCCTCCCTCCCCCCCCCTCCCCCTCCTCTCTCCCCTCCCTCCCTCCCTCCTCCCTCCCCCTCCCCTCCCTCCCCTCCTCCTCTCCTCTCCCTCTCCTCTCCTCTCCCTCTCCTCTCCTCTCTCCTCTCTCCTCTCCTCTCCCTCTCCTCTCCTCCCTCTCCTCTCCTCTCCTCTCCTCTCCTCTCCCTCTCCTCTCCTCTCCTCTCCTCTCCTCTCCCTCTCCTCTCCTCTCCTCTCCCTCTCCTCTCCTCTCCTCTCCTCTCCTCCTCTCTCCTCTCCTCTCCTCTCCTCTCCTCTCCTCTCCCTCTCTCCCTCTCCTCCCTCCTCCTCTCCCTCCCTCCTCCCCTCCCCCCCTCCCTCCTCCCCCTCCTCTCCCTCCTCTCCTCTCCTCTCCCTCTCCTCCCTCTCCTCTCATCTTTCATTTTCATTCATTTTCTTTTGTTTTCTTCTGAAATCAGGTGCCACTACCTCTGTCTCTTAGATGTTTTTTTGCTGCTATCTGAATTCATCACTGCCAGATATTGCCAAGGGCCAGAAGGCTGCTTTAGGCAACCCAGCAGTTTCAGCCAGTGTGCTAAATCCTCTGCTTCTGCAGAGTTTCTCGGCAGGCTCCTGTGTGCTGTCACAGTTGAGTCCTATCCACTTCTGACATTTTAAGTGATGATCGTAATATGTATTTCTGCAAAGTGTTTAAGAGCGTGTTTCCTTACCTGTGGAAACACAGTAATATTTTATCACCTGCTTTGCAGGAAAAGGGGCCAAAGAATAACAGACTTTAATATTTTCATGTTTCCTCTGCTACTGTTTATTTTCCTGTGTGATGCCTGACTAAAATGTTTGTTTAATGTAGTCGGACAACTCACCTTACCAAGGCAGCACTTAAGCTGACGGAAAAACCTAACATCTGCTTTATTCTTTCTGTCAATGAACTAAACTTTTCCTTATTTCAGCGTCAGATGCTCGTATTAAACTAGAAACTACTAAAAGCAATGACTTTTATGTATTTATAGTCCTATTTATTTTTTAAAGTCAATCTGCTTCATAATTTACCCCATTTCCAAAAGAAAGAAAGAAAGAAAGATGTTTAACAAGGACTTTTATTACTTGCAAAAGCTTTTACTTTCCTGTGAAAGCCTTGTGAAAATAATAGTAATAATGTGGAAATTTCTCTTTGGATTTATTTCTGTTAATTATTCCTCTTTTTCTATTTGGGGGGAAAACCCAGCATAAAAAACTCCCATCATAAGTATTACTCATAAGGCATGAGTGTTTTGGTAGTGGAATTGGTGATCATTTCCATGAAATCCAAGGCACAGTTGGGATTTGGTTGGGGAAGAGAAGATTGTTTATTCATCTCTGATGGGGTTTCACCCCCAGGGATACGGTTTGCTCCCACAAATTTGCAGCAAGTCTAATGATGTGTTGCAAATGGCATGAAAACTGAAGGGGTAGCATCAACAAAGCAGAGAGGATGCTGAAAATAAATATGTGCCAGTTAAATGCTAGAAGCTGCCATTGGTTTGTGTTAGTCAGTGCCAGGTAGTCATCTGCAAATTGGCACTTTCTTTTCTCTGGGCTAAACACAAAGGCCACTGAATCCAGGGGAAGGATTGCCTTCTGCAGAAGGCTCATGCCTTTAGTCTCAGAGATGTCTATCTAAACTCCCCTGAAGAGTATCTGAAGCAAAACTCATGGCTGTCATAACTTGCATTTACTGGTTGGGTATCTAGCTTGATTCATTGAACTCTTCATTCACACTTAAATACATGCTAAATCCATATCCATGCATAGACTATAGGTATTTGCGTGGTGGAGTGAGTGGCTCTGCCTCTTTATGACATTTACAAAGCTACTGACTAATGTCTTGTAATACTGTGTGCCTAAAAGGGCACTGCTCTGGGTGTAATTCCTACAGTCAGCTAAAACAGTATTGTAATCTGCTTTGCTGCTGCTTCTTGTTATGAAGATGTTCACCGTTTCTCACCATCCCCTTTGCCTTGACAATATTGACAAAAAGGAAATACAAAGTCTTCATGGATCTGTGCAGGAAATGCAGGCTTATCCCAAGCAAGCCTAGTGGTGCAGGAGTTTATTTGCTGGTTTCTGCAATGGTCAGATGTATTTAAAATGAGCTTTAAAAACAGTGGCTTACGTTTAATGAAGGGTAGTGTAAAGTTCACTTTTCATACCAATCAAAGTCACTCCATGTGAGAGGAAGTTCACCTCATTCAAAGGAGGGTTGGCCAGTTGATAATTTCATTAAGGTTCTTCAAGAGAGTGTCAGCATAAGGTCTCAGTCCAGAAAAGCACTGAAACCAACCACTGTAAATCTACTCTCATGCATAAAACTTTGTCTAGTAGAGCAGATTAATTTCAGTAGAGCTCATGCAGGAACCGTAGTGTGCAGCTGCTAAACTGCTGCAGTCAATGGCCATCCTGACCACTCAGTGTGGGACTGAGCAGCATCTACACCAGACCCTCCTATGCCATTCTTGCTGAATAAGAGAGCAGACACTTTCCCCACCTCAAAATCTGGACCCTAGCAGAAATCCCATCATTTGCCAGAATATGACCACCTTAAACTGGAGATGAATTTTTCCAGCTAAGTGGTAGTTCTGTCACTTGAAGATGGTGGAAGTTGTTCCAAAGTAACTTAGGGCAGGAATAAGTCTGTAGACATTTTGGTTTTCAGCACACACCACACTTCACCTGCACATGCTTCATCACACAAATTAAATGAGGGGTTTTCACAACTACCAACAAAGCAGCTATTAGGTATAATTGTTGAATACATTTTTAAGTTGTTTTATTTTTGCCTTCAGCCTCTGCTATGCTTTCTCAAGCACAGCTGACTGATTTTCTTGCATAATTCTGATCTTCTTGCAACTATAGCACCAAGCAGATTGGAGAGGTCCATTATAACAATTGCAGCTCTTTCTGCCTCTTTATGACGTTCATGATTATATATAAACTGGTATGTTTTCATTCTTTATTCAAGTGTAAACTTAAGCAGAATCCAAAGTCAATGTTTACATCCTGTAAACCTCTAAACATCAACATTTTATCTAATATGTGTGTGCATGTGTGGAAGCACATGTTCCTACATTAGTCATCCTTGATACTAAGCAGTTCCTTCTGTTTGATGTTTTAAACAATAAGTTATGTGATATTTCCAAGATTGCTGTTGGTAATAATTAGTGGTAGAAAATGTGTTTTCCCCATAGGAAATTACACTACTGTTTGGTATTATTAGTTCTTACCACTGTTCTCTGACTCTTTCTGATGACAGAAATTACTTCCTCAAGAGCAGATAAACTGGAATGGAAACTCTGAAGAACCTTGCAGTAGGTTCAATAAGGTTCACCTTAAGGACAGCCTTACCAAGAAAAAAAGTGACCAGATAGGACTACATTCCTTGAGTAAAGCTTACTTTCAGAAGTTCAATCTACTTTGATTTGTCATGGGAATGCAGCCTTGAATTGTTTTGTCACTTTGCAATTTAAGCAATTTTGCTTTAGAGATTAGAGGACTTTTGAAAAAGTCTTATTACAGCATGTCAAAGTAGAGATGAGCTCTGCTGCACATGAAAATAATAGTCTCTGGCAATAATTATCCCATTGAAGTAAAATTTTCTTCTGCCCTCTGCTGTAGTCCCTTAGAAAATTGAGCAAAACTCTGCCTGCATATCTGCAATACAGTGTTGAACAGCCATGGATTTAGAAATAGACTGTAAAATCTGTGGAGCAGAAATTATGTTTCTCTGAATAGCTTCTGACATACTGAAGCCAACTCTTGACTAGGAGCTTTAGCAGTCCATGTACTGTACCTCCTTCTTAGTTAGAAATTAAAAAGATCTAATCAGGCAGTCAGCTAGGACTCCTCTTTTACTAAAATTACATCAAATTATCAATATACTAGTACATTATCCAGTTTAGCTTTACAGAGGCCAAGAATGGGAATGAAAACTTGCTAATGTTTTGCATATTTTAAAATACTTCTCAAATACTTCTCAAAACACCAGATTATTGTGAAATTATCCTGTTGCCAGGCAGATTTATGAAGGGAAGCATCAGTGAAGCCTTTTGGGAGAAGCAGACTAAGAATCTGAGGAGTTTCTGTGGGAATCCCTTATGTGACAGAAGAAAGCATCATTTCAGGCATTTCTATATGCAGCGCTGCCAGTACCTGACAAAATGTGTCCCCAGCCTCTTCCGTGGTCCTTAGCCAACACAAACAACAGTCTAAGGTATTAGCAATAATAGCAGTTAAAAGGCAAATGGAGAAATAGCAGATGTGTTCTGTGAAAAATTTAACAGAAAATGATAGTTCTGCAAGGCAGAGCATCAGAACTGTCCTGGGAAACTGCAATGTCAGTGTGGGAATGGAAGATGTATGGAAACAAACTGTAGAGAGTGAGAGACTAATGACAGTGTAATGAGTTTGCTTATTTCTCACAGGACATAAGACATTGTTACTGAAACCCACTGTACTCCTCAAAATAATATTTGCAAGTATGTATGGCTGTACAGATTGGAGCACAATCAGACCAGTGTCATGGGGCCTTTGGATTTCTTAACCATGAAAAGGTGATTAAGATTGAAACACTTAGTAAGCAGGGAATAGAATCAAGAGAACCAGAAGTAGTGGACAGATGAAGGAGGTTAGGTAGGGTGATAAAAACTTGCCATGCTGCAGGGTTTCAGAATACCCTGTAAAGTATAGGGAATACCCACAGTCTACAGCACTATCACAAGGGAATCACTGCTCTCATACAAACTCCTCCAGTTACACCTAAAGAAAGTTTATTTGTTTCTTGTTGAAAAAAGACAACACCTTGGTGTATGGGGGCCTTAGTAAAGCAGCATGAGAAATCTCTCTGCTCACTGTATTCAGCTGCTCTAGGGATCAATTGGTCAAATATGCTAAAAGTAGCAGCACTGGAGTTGCATTTGGGAAGCATGATGAGGGTAGAACAGTGTTCTCCTTTTTCCTCTGAATTGTCCACTCTGGAAAATCATATAGTATACTCTTCCAAGATTAATCCTGTAGAAATAGTGGAATCTGGACCCTGAAGTAAAAATCTGGCTTCATGTTTCAACCCCTACCCATTCCAGAGCATTGCTCATACTAACTTAAAAAACAGAGCAATATTTTGATGTGTGGGACTTAATAAATTACACCTACAGCCACAATCTTGTTGATAGAGTCAACATAATCTGAGGCCAACAGCAGTAGAGAAATTAAGTGAGCTCAGGTAACCATTTGTAGTCTTATATTTGTTTTAGTCTGATGACCAAAATATTAAAGAATGTGAGTGCATCCATTAAAGTGTCTAAACTGGGACTATCTTCACTATCATTCATTTTTGTTGGAAAAGGAACTCTTCTGAATTATTTCCTGAAATTCATTAGCCAATGAAGTTGAAATTATTTTTTTTCTCTCTCTCTTATTGTCACTGTTGTTTCATTAGTATGCTGTGTCTTTCTGTCTATTCTTTCTGTCACAGTAAATTCATCTCCTTAGCCCAGCAAAGAATTCAATATTAGTTTTAAGTAATTAAGATACTGACTGCCGAGCAAAACCACACAGAATGTAGTCATGACACCACAACACAGAGATTATTGTTTTTATTAGTCTAGGGCATGTAAATAACTCTAGGTTTAGTTTGGAATACTTAAAACTCTTATATTTTATGCTTATGTGTACAACATGTAAGTCTCTTTTTGTAAGATTTCTTTTCATATGGGCACAGTTACAACTGATTTTGAATTTCCACAGGTAACATGATTTCTCAGTTTCTAATGTGAATTTATTATTAATCTAGCCTTAATCTATTATTTTTCTTGCAAATAAGCAAGCAAATGATCTTTGCATGTTCAATAATCAAGGAAGAAGTTTAAAGACTTAAGGAAAAAACTCACGTATTTTGGTCCAAGAAATCTATATATTGATTCAAGAGAAAGTTCAGATCACGTTTCTTCCTTGAAATTAGCTCAACTTTCCAAGCTCCAGCATAGATCTGTTGATATTCATAGTCAACTGACAACCTACTGGTTGCATAGCTGCATATAGCTTTAAAATCTTTAGAAATTAATAATACCACTGCTAGATATGTTTCTTCAAAACCAGGAAAGTTCTATTTAATATTTTATTTCCTTGACTGCACTGTGGAGATATCATTGTGTTTGAGGTTCAGCTCAATAGATACAGGTATTCATCTAGCAACTGGCTAATTGAATTGGTAGTTAAATAAGCACTGAAAAGCTTGATTGATTTCAGTCATTATTGTTTCTGAAAACTAATAATTTAGCTGAAGGACACTAAGTCTTTGCTGTGACACTTTGGGTTAAAGAGCTGCCAATGACATAAAGCACTCTTTTCTTTTCTGATCCTTGATTTGAGCCCAATGAGGGTTTGTCTATCACAAAAACACCACAAATAAATCAAACACGTTTTGGCACAGTTTGTTGTCTCTGCTTAGCAATGTATGAGACTAAACTGACACTGATCCTTAATCACCTTTAATCCATGGAGAGGGAATGATTTTACTGGGGCAGGAAAAAGGTCATTGGCAGGATCATGAAGAGAAACTAAGTTGGCAGTTAATTTCATAAGCCTGACCTGGGAATAAGTGAAGGGCTTCTATTTTTGGGGTAATTTGTGTATATTAAACATCTGCATATAAAAAGTTAGGATATTTAAGAAAGTATTTATGCATTATAAACATTCTATTTCTTAAAACTTTGATTTAACTTTAAAAATCTAAGACCTTTTTTAATGATAATTACATAATTGAAAATAGATTTTTTTTTTTCATTATTAAACACTATTGACCTGGTTATTTATTACAAGGGGTATCAGCAACTTGAGAGGGAATAAAATGCTTTGGGATTCTACAGCTGTTGCCAAGTATGTTGGCCACTTTCTGTATGTTTGCAACCTTTTTCTTCTTTTTTTTTTTTCTTTTGAGAGGGCTATTCCTTTCCTAGTAGCTGTGTGAAAAACTCACATGAAAATATTTACAGAGGCCATGATACCACAATGATTCGTGTTATATGCTTAACTTTCTGTGCTTTGGATTATTCCACTAACTCCTAATGTTGCAGTATATGCAATAAAAGATTTGAAGGAATGGGATTAGACCACAAAAAATGAGAAAAAAATCCCACTGAAATGTGCTTTAGACAATTAAATTATATAAAAAAAAGAATAAGCAAAAATACATTGCCAGGAATAGTTAAAGATTTTGTGTACATCCCTTTCCTAGAAATCCTAGGCTGATTCAGGAGTAAAGCTTTAGGAGCCTGTTTTCCTAGATGGGAGTCAAGAGTGCAGAGGTACTAAGCTTTTGCCATGTAGCAAAGGATGAGACGACCACAGTTTAGTTACCCTCAGTAGGTGTTGGTAGCTTCTTGAGTCAAATCTCTGCAAGTTAGAATTTAGGTTTCAGCTCCAGCCTTGCTATTGCAAACTATCCAAACCAAGTAAAGTGCTCACAAGTCATTGTGTGGGTCTGTGACAGGAGTTCTGAAGTACTTGCATTTATGTCCATGAGAATTCCCTTCTCACCTTGGGGTCTGAATATCCAGGTTGCCAAAGGAACTGATAGATTTGGTATTCATCTCATTTACACATTTCATTGTAAGTGTGCTGTAGTGGGGTTCTTCAAACACCGAGTGTTTTCACAATTTATAACTGGTTAAATCTGTCCTTCAGCAAGCAGGTAGAGCATTCAGTAGAAAACTGGATCAACTGCACAGCTTTTCATAAGGCTTATGCAAACACTGTATACAGCTTTGTTTTATGACAAGATCAGCTTATTACAATTGAACCAAATCTCAGTGATTAGTGGAAGGCATTGCTAGTTCAAACTACAGACTAGTTCTTAGCCTTCAGGTATTTAACATGATCACTTTAAGCACTGCCATTAAAAGCAAAGAGACAGCAGAATATGTGCAGAAGTGTCTGAGTGTCCTCTAAGCCTTTTGAGTTGACTTTCACTAAACCAGTTTAGAGAAAGATTTGTATTTCAACAAGTACAATTTTCTCTCAGAGGTACATCTTGACTTTGGGTGCTTAAACTTCCAACCTTTAGATCTGGTTTAGATGTATTCTTCGTTGGATAGCTTTAAAGATTTTTGTTCAAGGTAAAATGTAACATTCAAGGTAACAGTGGGCAATTCTAAAGGGGCACAATCAGTCTGGTTCTGTAAATTTCATTATGGTTGAAGAAATACATTTTTCAACAACTAATTGATAGCCATTATGTTTGCATAATGCTTTTCACTTCAAGTGTTTTTAAGACAATCTACCAAAAGTACTTAATTGTTATAGTAGCCTGAAGCGTGTTTTTATAATGAGGAAACTGAGACACACAGATTTTGTAATTTGCATAGGGTCTCAGAGGACTTCCCTGATAGTTGAGAAAATTTCCAGTCCTCCTGACCTTTCGTCCCACAGTCTTACCTTGCACATGTAATAATTTTTCAGAATACCTATTTCACCCTTATTTTGTCTTTTACAGTATCACAGTATAGCCAAGGTTGGAAGATACCTCGAGGATCATTGAGTCTAACCTGTCACCACAGACCCATGACTAGACCTTGGCACCAAGTGCCATGTCCAGTCTCCTCTTGAACACCTCGAGGGATGGTGACTCCACCACCTTCCTGGGCAGCACATTCCAATGATGAATGACTCTCTCAGTGAAGAATTTTCTCCTCACCTCGAGCCTAAACTTCCCCTGGCGCAGCTTGAGACTGTGTCCCCTTGTTCTGGTGCTGGTTGCCTGGGAGAAGAGACCAACCCCTTCCTGGCTACAACCACCTTTCAGGTAGTTGTAGAGGGCAATGAGGTCACCCCTGAGCCTCCTCTTCGCCAGGCTAAACAATCCCAGCTCCCTCTACCTCTCCTCACAGGGCTTGTGCTCAAGGCCTCTCCCCAGCCTTGTTGCCCTTCTCTGGACACGCTCAAGTGTTTCGATGTCCTTCTTAAACTGATGGGCCCAGAACTGGACACAGGACTCAAGGTGTGGCCTAAACAATGCAGAGTACAGGGGCAGAATGACCTCCCTGCTCCTGCTGGCCACACTATTCCTAATGCAGGCCAGGATGCCATTGGCCCTCTTGGCCACCTGGGCACACTGCTGGCTCATGTTCAGGTGGCCGTCAATCAGTACCCCCAGGTCCCTCTCCGTTTGGCAGCGCTCCAGCAACTCTGACCCCAGCCTGTAGCTCTTCATGCCATGGCCAAAGTGCAGCACCTGGCACTTGGACTTGTTGAATGCCATCCCATTGGATTCTGCCCATCTGTCCAGTTGGTCGAGGTCCCTCTGCAGAGCCTTTCTACCCTCTAACTGACTAACATCTGCCCCTAACTTGGTGTCATCTGCCAACTTGCTGATGACTGACTTGACCCCCTCATCCAGATCATCAATGAAGGTGTTAAAGAGGATGGGGCCCAGCACTGATCCCTGGGGACGCCACTGGTGACTGGCCTCCAGCTGGATGTGGCACCGTTCACCACCACTCTCTGGGCTTGGCCCTCCAGCCAGTTCCTAACCCAGCACAGAGTGTAATGGTCCAATCCACGGGCTGACAGCTTAGTCAGCAGTTTGCTGTGGGGACGGTGTCAAAGGCCTTGCTGAAGTCCAGGTAGACCACATCCACAGGCCTCCCCACGTCCACCAGAGGGGTCACCTGATCATAGAAGGAGATCAGGTTGGAGAGGCAGGACCTGCCCTTCCTAAATCCGTGTTGGCTGGACCCGAGCCTTTGGCCATCCTTCAGGTGCGCAGTTACTGCCGCCAGGATAATCTGCTCCATCACTTTCCCTGACACTGAGGTCAGACTGACTGGCCTGGAGTTTCCAGGTTCCTCCATCCGACCCTTCTTGTGGATGGGGACCACGTTGGCCAGTTTCCAGTCATCTGGGACCTCACCGGTGAGCCGTCTCAGCACCCTAGGATGGATCCCATCCGGTCCCATGGACTTGTGAGTGTCCAAGTGGCTCAGCAGGTCCCAAACTAATTCCTCATGGATTACTGGGGCACTACACTGCTCCCCGACCCCATCACCCAGCTCAAGAGGCCACTCGTCCTGAACTCCTTCTGCCTTGCTGTTAAAAATTGAGGCAAAGAAGATGTTCAGGACCTCAGTCTTTTCCTCATCTTCAGTCACAGTGTTCCTCTCCAGGTCCAATAAGGAGTGCAGGTTCTTCCTGCCCTTCTTTTTAGTGTTAATGTGTTTGTAAAAATGCTTTTTATTATCTTTCACAGAGGTGGCCAGCTTCAGTTCCAGCTGGGCCTTTGCCTCTCTAATGTTTTTCCTGCATAATCTAACAGCTTCCTTGAACATACCTCGAGAAACCTTCCCCTCCTTCCAAAGTTGATACAGCCTCTTTTTCCCCCTTAAATCCTCCAGGAGCTGCTTGCTCATCCAGGCCAGTCGCCTTCCCCACCGGCTCGTCTTTCAGCACATGGGAACTGCCAGTTCCTGAGCCTTCAAGAGCTCCTCTTTGAAGTAGGCCCAACCCTCCTGGACCCCTCGGTTCTTGAGGGCTGCTACCCAGGGAATTTTACAAATAAGTTTCTTATTTGTAAAAGTTGTATTTATTTTATTAAGCCCCAGATATTTTTCTCTTCAGTGAGTAGTGAGATGGCGTAATGAATGCCAAGCTGGTTTCAGCTACACATTCACTGTAACTTCACCATGGTCATAACTCCAATACAACTTCCACACAGCCCATGCTTGTATGTAGAGCCAGTGTCCTGGATGTACCATGTCTCATTCTGCAGATTTCAGTGAGGCAGCATCAGCAGTCAGGAAGTTCAGCACATGGTCTCTCATTTGTATTTTAAATTGTACTAAAAGTCATGATGATCAAACCCAATAACCAGGACTCTCTGTAATGATTCTGGGAATCTTGAGAGATTTTAAGCTACAGCAAGCATTAGAATAGAATAGAATAGAATAGAATAGAATAGAATAGAATAGAATAGAATAGAATAGAATAGAGCAGACCAGGTTGGAAGAGACCTTCGAGATCATCGTGTCCAACCCATCAACCAATCCAACCCACCTAAACAACTAACCCATGGCACCAAGCACCCCATCAAGTCTCCTCCTGAAAACCTCCAATGACAGCGACTCCACCACCTCCCCGGGCAACCCATTCCAATGGGCAATCACTCTCTCTGTATAGAACTTCTTCCTAACATCCAACCTAAACCTCCCCTGGTGCAGCCTGAGACTGCGTCCTCTTGTTCTGGTACTGGTTGCCTGGGAGAAGAGACCAATGTCTGCCTGTTTACAACCTCCCTTCAGGTAGTTGTAGAGAGCAATAAGGTCACCCCTGAGCCTCCTCTTCTCCAGACTAAGCAACCCTAGCTCCCTCAGTCTCTCCTCATAGGGCTTGTGTTCCAAACCCCTCACCAACTTTGTTGCCCTTCTCTGGACTCGTTCCAGCAAGTCAACATCCTTCCTAAACTGAGGGGCCCAGAACTGGACACAGGACTCAAGGTGTGACCTAACCAGTGCAGTGTACAGGGGCAGAATGACCTCCCTGCTCCTGCTGGCCACACTGTTCTTGATGCAGGCCAGGATGCCATTGGCCCTCTTGGCTGCCTGGGCACACTGCAGCCTCATGTTCAGCCTACCATTGACCAGTACCCCCAGGTCCCTTTCTGCCTGGCTGCTCTCCAGCCACTCTGACCCCAGCCTGTAGCACTGCATGGGGTTGTTGCGGCCAATGTGCAGAACCCAGCACTTGGATGTGTTAAATCTCATGCCGTTGGACTCTGCCCATCTGTCCAGCTGGGGGCAGGAGTTGATCTGCTGGAGGGTAGAGAGGCTCCGCAGAGAGACCTTGACAGGCTGGACAGATGGGCAGAGCCCTATGAGGAGAGACTGAGGGAGCTGGGATTGCTATGCCTGGAAAGGAGGAGACTCAGGGGTGACCTTATCACTCTCTACAACTACTTGAAGGGAGGTTGTAGACAGGCGGATGTTGGTCTCTTCTCCCAGGCAGCCAGCACCAGAACAAGAGGACACAGTCTCAGGCTGCGCCAGGGGAGGTTTAGGTTGGATGTTAGGAAGAACTTCTATACAGAGAGAGTGATTGCACATTGGAATGGGCTGCCTGGGGAGGTGGTGGAGTTGCTGTCATTGGAGGTTTTCAGGAGGAGACTTGATGGGATGCTTGGTGCCATGGGTTAGTTGTTTAGGTGGGTTGGATTGGTTCATGGGTTGGACACAATGATCTCGAAGGTCTCTTCCGACCTGGTTTATTCTAAATGTTCTAAAAGTCTTTCCAGAGTCTGTAACACCAGGTAGCAAGCACTGACAAGATGATGTCACAAGATGACCTTCCTCTGTATAGCCTAGTGAAAAATTTCAGAGGACATTCATTTTGCATGTCTCAGCTTCTGGTTGTGCCCAGTTCACAGCCTGATTTTCAGAGCTGCTAAAATGCCCATGGTAACAGTCCTGGAGAGCCTTTTGAGATGGATTTCTAATTACACACAAAAAGCAAGTGGATTCTTCTGAGCTGTTTCTTTTGAAAAAGCAGTTCAATATTCATGAAATAAGGAAACCAAACAATTTTTATTGTGGGTTGTTGGTTTGGGGTTTTTTTTGTGGGTTTTTTGTTTGCCTTGTTTTTTTCCCTTTAAAGGAAGGAACTAAACATTCAAAAAATGCCAAGGTTAACAGAGTAGAGCATTAGGAAATAGCAGAGAAGTTTCTGCCTGAACCAGTGACTTGGCTTGTGAGAAAAATGGCTTTTTCAGAAACCCAGTTTGACATTGCACAGCAGCAAGAGAGGAGTTTACTATGCCTGCTCTATAGTGGTGTCTCTTCTATAAAGCTTTCTGTAGCCATTAAACATCTCATGAAGTAATCTGGATTTGAGGGAAGCTCTAGCTTCAGGATATTTTCATGTTAATATGACCTGAAGCAAGTGCTATACAGGTACATGACTAGAAAATGGGATTCAGGAGAGTTTTTAAAGTCAGAAATAAGACTGTTGCAAAACTCTATTAGCTACTTATCTTCACTCCACTACTGTTCAGGAGTTGTGTTAAGGATGTGACTGATGAAATACAGTGTGCCTTTACTGAATTTACAGATTGTACAGCACTAGAGTATACTACAGATACACTGGAGAGGGACTGGATTGAAATGCTCTGCACAAGCTGAGAGAAGTGGTTGGGAGGCAAGAAGAGAATGCTGTTATTCCTTCTAAAGATAAAGTTTTTCTGAATATAAATGCAGTACGAGGATGGTAAATCACTAGTTAAGCAATAGCTCTGCAGGAAACAACCCTGGGAATCAGAAGCTGATGTGGGTTCACATGTGATATTGTGAGACATGATTTTCATACATATGAAAGTTCTTTACAGGTTGGACTTGATGATCTTTGAGGTCTTTTCCAACCTTATTGATTTTTATGATTCTAAGAGGAACATGGGCTGAAAGAGCTATAGTTCAAGTGTTGAAGAGGGAGGCACTCTAGCGTGAACTGAAATACTGTGTCAGTAAAATTAGAGAGATGAGCCACTGGATATATCCAGAGGAAGCCAAGCAAGAATGAATGATAGCAGACCTAGAGAATAGTACCTGAAAGGAGAGATCATTGGGAAGTGTAAGTTACTTGGCCTTTGTAGGTACTTTCTCTAAGATTAATTGTATGATCAGCATTTACAGTCAGAGGAGCTCAGGGAAACATTCTTAAATGTGAATGTGGCAAATATGTATGCTTATCAGTTTCCTGTGGCAGTAAGGTTCATAGTTAATTGCATATCACATTTAAAAGTACTTCCTTTTATTGTTTTGCATGTTAATGTATTGTGTTGTATCGTGAAGTCCTGAAGTCCCATGGACATGATGGTAACACCCCTCTTTAATTTTAGTTATTCAACTGTTTTCACTACCTTTTGCAGTGTCTCACAGAGGTCGTGACTGTCAGCATATACAGTTCTTCAGGTGTGGTCATGTTATATGAGTTCTATAATGGTACTGCAGACTTCTGTATCATTATTATCCTCCTACTAGTTATGAAACACAGTATCTGATTTTATTGAAATTTTGAGTGAATGTGCACGGTGAACAACAGCCCTATTAGCAGCCTCTGGTTTGTGATTCCTTTCTTTCAGTTCATTTAGAAGCTTGAAAGGGAAAAGAATATTTTTTTTTCTTCTTGTATGTTGCTTACCACTTCTTCAATTTGGATTTCATTTGCTATTGAGTCGATTTTTGTCTTGCCATTTGGCTGCCTCTCATGTTTCTCACCACTCGGTCCTCACAAACTGACTAGCATTGTGTCCTGAGCATATGCTATAAATAAACTGTTCACTCATTGACCAGATCATGAGCTGTCCATGATTTTAATACGAAGCTGGACAAGAATCTTGGTCAGGGATTCATCCCACCTCATTTCAGTCACTTAAGGTCTAAACGACTAATCACTGAAAAGGCAGTCACCTTGAGATATGATTCAGTCCACCCCAGAAATTGCCAAATCAATTGATTGTGTTTATTGTTCTGTGATTATTTACAGATTTTTAGTAATCACTATTTTTTTTTGTTTGCAATGAATCTAAACCTTATTCCATACTGTGATGAAAACCAGATAATTCAATCTAATCCTAATCTTTTTTCTTTGCTTCCAGGCTATTTCTTAACACATTCATTCTGCAACTGTTTAATTTCAACCAAAGTTTACTGTGTGAAATGTAACAGAGATTTTAGAAGACCAGTAATTTTTGCCATCTGGTTGTGTTTATTGAAATGCTAAAGAAATTATAGATCAATAAAATGCTGGTTTCCTTTGTAAAATCAGTAATAGTTAGTATTTTGTACTCCCCGATACACAGGACTAGGTGATTCTTGCATAGCAGGATTGTTATCAGCTCAGCAGTTCTGTATTTCAGTTTCCTTAAAACTCTTAAATGTACCTTTTAGCCCTGATATATTCTGTATCGTCCACTGTTGCTACTTCTTGGTACATCATTACTCAAAGAAAAAAATCTTATTGCCAGAAAAATAACAGAGCAGAAAGTTTCTGAATGTATTGAACAATTTGGATGGAGGAAAAAAAGAGGAAAGTTATTTAGCTTCTTTAGTTATTCCCTTAGCCTGTACAAATTTTGTTATAAGCCTCTTGTTTCTGATATATCTAAGGAATATTTTATTGTTTGTTTTTAAATCTCTTCATGTTTGTTCTTGGAAACCTACTTTTGCTTTTTGCAATTTCCTCTTACTTAACGCCTGCTGAAGTTTAAGTTCCTGTTTATTGGCTTCCCTAGGATCATGTTTCCAAAATTTGAAGGATTTCTGTTTGGTTGAAATAGACTCTTGAACCTTGCCATTCATCCGGTTTAGCTTAATCCTGCCTTCCTGGTTCCTTTCTTGCACAGTACACAAGCCTTCAGAGACGATTCCTTTCAAAGTAGTGTCATTACAGCCTTTGTTGTCATACAGTTTTACTTCTAGGATCTTTATGACTAATCTGAGTTTAGTAAGTGTATGAATTCTACTTAATTTCTTAATTTTTTTACTGCAAAAAGCACCTCAGAAATATGAATGGAACTAAAAAAGAACAGGAGGTAGGACAGAGAAAACATTAAGGTAGGAGAAGGTGAACAGGGAAGTACTTACTGTTCCCACTTTTGCTGTGTGGCTGAACTGGAGGTACAGAGCTGCTTGTAGAATCCCAGTAATGTCGAATGAGCTGGTACGTGTCGGGTTCTGCATTGATGGCTACCAGTATTTTCATCCTTGCTTACTATCCACTGCTGATGCTGCAATGTGGTCACAGAAGTTCTGACTGGGTAGGCCACCCACCATGTCAGAACCTTATTCTGGACCTGAAAATAAAATCTGTGACATACCAAAATCCTCATGGGCCAATAAGTAGCTATTGCTGCAGATACCCTGCCAAATCATGGCTTTTGGACTTTGTACTGACATCTTGTAAATTCATAGTAATCCACATCCATCACCTGAAGGACCAGCACTTAGGCTAGCAACAGCTGCTGTCCGTGTTCTGCCTTTTCTTCTGACACAGAACAGTGTTTTTGACAGGCAGATGGCTTCATTTATGGATAGGTATTTTGAACATTAGTCATACTTCTCATGTTAGAAACAATCTGAAATGAATTAAATGCCTATGGAATTCCTCACTGGCTTTCATACCTCTCATTTAAAGCTTTGCTAGATAATTTTTGAAGGTGCATTCTAAGATGTGTGTTCTAAAAACAAAGGTGTGTAATACATTGGTGTTTGGAGCTGAATGAAGACAAAGGAGAGCGATGTCAGGGCACAAACATGACAGTGCTGTAGGTGGACAGACTTTGGCTGGCTGCACCACGGGAGCAGATGGCTGGGTTGCTAGATACAAAGCTGAACAGAGACTCCTTTGCCCAGTACAGTAAAGATGGGAAAGGAAGGACTTGCACTCAACATTTGAGTGTGTTCAATATTTAATTGAAAAAAGACAGAGCTCTGCAGGCATAACTGAATTGCATCTTCTTTGGCTGGCTTAGGAGTAGATACTCATTTCTAGGATTCTTTTTTACTTGAGAGTACTGGTTTTGTCTTTTAACATTTGATCTCTGGAACCATCACTCATCTCCTTGGTGGCATTCTGTTTCCTTAAGGCTCTGCTGGAATTCAGCCAAGTCCATGTTTTGGTCACCACCAAAGACCTATGTGATTGCCATTTCCTCTCTATTGCATATTGTGGAACTGTACTACTCCTGTCTCAGAGTGGTATTAGATCCAACACTGTCATTAACTACTTGTGCGCAAAACTTCATTGGTTCAGATTTTTAAAACTGTCTGTCTTTGCCTTTTATCTTGTTCTTTGAGAGAGAATTTAGAACACATTCAGTCATTTTAGGACCTGAAAACTGAAATGTTTTAAGGTAACTCAGCCACTCAGAGTCTTCTGTTTTGTAAACTGCTGAGAAAGGAGAATAATATTCCCTTTAATTCCCACTTACAGGTTATGCATGTCTCTGTGACCCAACAAGCATAGAAGCCTCAGATTGAGAGTATAGAATGGTCAGCTTACTAGCACAGTTAAGATGAGTGGGAGAAAAAAAGGGTAAACGAAGTGTGGATTCTTTTGATAGTTGTATCTGCACATTTCTTCGGTACAGTACTGATGTCAGAAATGGGTAGTGCCTGTTAAAACTGGGTAAGTGAACACCATTTGGAAAACCTCTCATCTGCAGTATTGATGGTCCTGTATCAGGGCTTCATTCTGCAGGTGAGTAAATGAAGCTTATTCTAGCAGCAGCAGCCTTAGCAGGTATGTCTATTCAAAGCCGGGGTTTGGACTGTGCACTGAAATTTCCTGCTGAGCTTCTGTAGGTTCTGTTGTAGCAGAAGCCAGGCTAGATGATCCATCTGTGCCAAAGTGCTTAGTTCCCACAGCTGTTTAACATACATGGGACCTGCCAGAACTCAACACTTCGTAAGATTAAGCTGTGTTTAATTAGATGTCCAAACATTAGACACAATCATTTATGTCTCTGAGACAGTATCTTTCAGACCAACTCACAATAAATTACACTGAGCCATTTTTAATACTCTACATTTCAGAAAGGTAAGGCTTAGACATTTGGTGTCCTGTCTGGGTAAGTAACATAAATATTATGCAAGACTGATTTTTGGTGATATTCAGTTTTGCCTTTATTGTCATTATATTTTATTATTATGCTGAACATTTGAATTACTTGCATATTAAAATGTCAATAATTTAATAATATTTTTATTAATAATGTTTTAAAATGTATGCCTTGTATTTAAAAGCCCATTCTTTCAAACACTTTATAGGTGATTTCTTATACTTACCTTTCCCTTTCTAAAATTACGTAGTGGAAGCTAGTAATCTAAGTTCCTTCTCTGGTCAGGGAAGACAGTCATCACCACGGGCTGATTCAGAATTCTGTAAGATGGATGAGCAGAATTACATTCCAGGGTGTTTTTTTCTCTCCAATAATTATGGAACTGATTAATGGAAGAAGATTTAATTTGGTTTATATACCTTTTCAAAGATTCAGTTAAGTGAGATAAATTTTACCTATTTTACCAGTGGGATTCTTTTCATTGGGATTGTCAGGATGATGACTGCTCTAGCTACCTTGCATTTTTGCAGGTTTGGGCTCATACTGTTTTTTTTTTCTGGAGGATTTGGTCTGTTACTTATATTATTACATGTTTCTTTTTCTGCAGCCAACATCTTGTATATGGCAAGCCAAGAAATGATGAAGGTCGTAGAGAGAGACAGTACAACTATAAAGCAAAACTTAAAGAAGGTAACTATTTGTTAGATTTATTTTTTTTACGAGAAGCCCACTTGCATGAGGAAATGTTGCATCCAATTATATTCCTGTCAAACCAAAATTTCAGTAGGCTTGATGCTGCTTTTATGTTAATGTCATTCTGTTGACTTTGGAGGGCCCATTAAAGGAGTCATTAATCATTAAAATGTCATGGATCCACAACTTTGTGTATGTAAGCATTCACCACTGTCAGATGTAGTATCCCATCCAATATGTTTTTCCTTGGAGGGGAAACAGTTTTTCTTCTGGCTAAACCTGACACATGGTTTCCAGTTAGGCCAGTAGTTACCTGGATTCTGACCAGACAAGCAGATGGCCAGCCAGGACATGAGTGCAGGCTGATGGGCCAAATCCTCTGACTTTGCTGCTGGACAGGTCAAGCAGAACATGCACCATCTGTGTTGTGTGATTTCAGTTAATATCATGGGATTCTGCAGGCTTGATTTCTCCATGGCAGCAAAACATAGTAGAAGTCAGCAAAATTATTACAGCTCCAGAGTTTCAGCCATTCAACTGTGGTGTAAGAGAAGAATACAGAAAGTATGTTCCTCAGAGACAGGAGCTACTGCTACACAAAGAAATGAAGTAGTTTTCAGGGACCTTTCTCCTGCACTGGGCTTTCTTGTCTCTACAGATTTATTGTTGAATCCTGGTACAGTTTTGGTCTGAACTGATAGCATTCTCCCAGTTAGTTCAGGGCTCAGCACAGTGCAGCAGCTGTTCGTAGTTGGAATGTTGATGTGGTTGCCCTGAGAACTCACATGTAGTAATCACCTATTGGTGTAGCCTCTGTGTAAGCAGATAATCAGTACAACATAGTATTCTACTGCATCCCCTTCCTTCCCTCCTTTTTTTGTATCACCTCTTTTTGCTGGAAGAATGATTCCAGGACTTTGCACTGGCAGAGGTTTTCCTTGGAGAATGGAATTTTCTAGGACAGAGGTCCTAGATCTTTTTATGATTACTTTGTGTCTTATAAATAGATATGGTACAAGGTTCACTTCATAAATCAGTATTTCTTTTTTGGCTCAAAATGGGTTTATATATATATATATATTTTTTTTTTTTTTTTACTTATCCCATTTGCCTTCTCTGTACCTTGTTAGATAGGTCCAGATGTTTCAGTTCTAGCTCCTTTAAGGGTTTGAAATAGCACAGGTGAACAAGGAACACTATGGCACTACACGTTTGGGTTTTCTGTTTTGTGGCAGAACATTCAAAGTTCTCCAGCGCTTTGAGAGAAATCTCAGTGAAGAAACTAAAGGGCTGATCTCACAGACTGCAAATATTGTTTTAAACAAAACTTCCCATGGATTAATGAATTCAAGGAAAATGATTGATTTTGCTGACTGAATCACCTCTGAGGTGTCAGATGCAGGGTCTGCCTGTTCCCCAAAGGAAAAGGAGCTGTGAGCCAAGGGTGACCTCAGCATAGGCAGGGTCTAGTCTCACAGCACACAAACAGGGCAAAGGAGCAAGCAGAGTCCAGCCTGGAGCAAAAGGAAAAAGGGCCAGAGACAGGACTATAGGCAAGCCTCAAACAAGGGTCCAAAGTCCACCCAGGGGGCATGGCCAAAGACATGACAGAAGCCAAGCTGCAAGGTGGAGTCCATCCAGAATCCCACACAGGACAAACCATGTACATTGTAGGTCCAGTGTCAGCCTATGACACAGGACCAGTGCCAGGGCTGAAGGCAGATATTCCTAAAATGTAGCTTGAGAAGCAAAGATTAAAGGTAAAAGACAGATAGAGACATTGGACCCGTAGGCAGGGAATGCAAGTTGGCATCCCGGGAGAGGCTCTTAGTGCCCTCAAACTGAGGGTAAGAGTGCAGGCTACCGTGTAAAGGTACAAAAGTGAAAAGTTGGCAGGAGCAGGACTTCAGGTGCTTTTGGACATTTTAATCACAAGCATATGTGCTTGAAGTCAAGCACAAAAGTTTTCTTGGATGAGGATAATAGAGGTGACAGTCAGCTGCAGTTCTAGTGACTTCAGGTGGTCTAGTCAGATGCTTCACATTACAAAAATACTTACTTCTTGTACTGAATGAAGGCCCATAGCCAACACTATGAGTTTGCAGGTGTCCTAGTCTACTTCATCTCTGCTTTTGTTGACTTGGTCAGTCTAAGCATGCCCTTGGCAGGCAGGAGCTTTTTTAAACCTGTGTTAACTTTCTTTTATTGATTCTTCTATGTCCTCATACTTCTAAAGTGGCAAACCTACTCAAGAAAACAAAAAGCTGAAATGAGCTTACAAGCAGTTGGCAAACTACAGATAAAAAGCAGGTCTAAAAATCAAGCTAAATGCTTCTCTGTTTTTTAATCTTCTGGGAATTTCTGGGAATATAAGAATTAAGGAAAAAATATGAGTTAGCATTGTGTTAAATTAGAAGTGTATTGACAATAAAAATGAGCTTAACTTATGAAGGTTGGAAGTTTATGAAAACAGGAACTACAGTCCAAGTTGCTATAGAACTGGCAAGCTGTCACTTCAAAAAAACTTTGCTGTTTAGTAGTCGCTGTGATCATATGCTAAAAGCCAATCTTAACACCTGGCTTTGCCAGCTGCTGTGAAATAGCAAAGTTATTTCTGGATCTTACTTGCATTCTGTGATCTGAAGAAGAGAGAAGAAGAGACACTAAATTATTCCAATCTTTCCATGCCCAGGTTTAACTCTAATACTATTTGAAGTCCAGGAGAAATTCTATCTCCAGACCTCAGATTCTTAGTCTAGCAAAGCTAATTGCTCAAATTTATATTGAAAGAATGGGAGCTGGAATATTGTTTGGATAATGAAGTGAGGCATTTCTCTTTACAATATACTAAAGAGAGAGTGTGCCCAGTAAATAGCAGTGGAACTGTATAAGGAGGATGGAAAGCTGCATTCTAACAGAGTAACAGAATGACAGAGCATTTAAAATACAGCTTCTAAAGCTGTTTATCTGGATCAAGCAGTATATGAATGCAGGCTTGTTACTGCAATGGCATAGGGAGTTGTGACAAACAACAAAATCCAAACAAACAAGGTAGGGGATGCTAATAAAAGCTTTGCTGAGCTTTGATAGTTAATTAGCTGATTGTGTCTAAGCCAGCTAAGCTATGTTCTTTCACTGAAATAACACCAACTCCCTTTCCTAACAGAAACTGGAGGCAAAGATACCACTGTGCTAGAGGAAGTTTATTGTAATTCTTGCACAGAAGGAAGTGGGTGTAATTCTGTGTTTTTAAAAGATGGATCAGCATTAAGCATCACAGAGCATTTACAAATACAATAAAAGTTTTAAAAGGAAAGGGGGAGTGGTTAGGGTGCTCACCAGTGTGTCTGTAATGGACAAAGCATTTCCATTTGGAGTCCTGATACATAAGTTAACTTTTTAAGTTACATCATGCCATATTTAGACTTAGTCTTGTCAACTCTTCTTCTGTCAAGAACAAGAGGACACAGTCTCAGGCTGCGCCAGGGGAAGTTCAGGCTGGAGGTCAGGAGGAAGTTTTACACGGAGAGAGTGATTGCCCATTGGAATGGACTGCCTGGGGAGGTGGTTGAGTCACCGTCACTGGAGGTGTTCAGGAGGAGACTTGACAGGGTGCTTGGTTACATGGGTTAGTTAATTGGGTGGTGTTGGGTGATAGGTTGGACACGATGATCTTGAAGGTCTCTTCCAACCTGGTTTATTCTATTCTATTCTATTCTAATCAAGATGATACTGTATTAAAGAGTAAAACCCAGGGTGCTTACAGGGGAGATTTGGTTTTAAAAAAAATCACCCTCAGATTTTATATTTACTGCAATATATTTTGTTTATTACTCCAAGTATAATACACAGTAGTTCTAGTGTAGCACAGTAGTTAAGTGTAGCATCTGTTCCAAAGCCCATATAAATTGATAAAAGAGCTTCCGTGGTCCTCAGGAAGCCTTGAATCAGTTTGGAAGTGAACTTTCTGATTCTATTGGTTAGTATGATAAACCAAGAAAGGTTTGTATGTTCTTTGAGTTTTGCTTTGCCAGTGTTCTGATGTAGAAGACACATTGATTGTGCAGGGAAAAGGACAGGAAACATATGAAATAGGCTTGCAAAGATTAAGATAAAAATCTCTTTTCTTTGGGAAATAGTTTTTAATCAGATCGGGACACTGGAAGTTTATGGACACATGAACATATTTTCACTCAGGTTGAGGAAGTATTATGGGTTGCTTATAACCACTCAAATATATGTGGTTAGGTGGAGAAGAATTTTGGGGCAGGGGGGAGGTAAATGAATGAAGGATATATTTACCACTTCCTGCTTATTTCACTGATGCATTTAGAATTCAAAGCAACACAAGTTTGTATCACACCAAAGTGTTCTCCAAGACAGTGTCAAATGAATAATGATATGTATGCAAAGATTTAGAGACAATTGCAAGAGTGAAGTATTTCCTTTCCACAAAAAAAGTGCTACGTTTTTCTTTTGAAAAATTGTCTTTGCTAAGGAAATTTTTTTTAAGCTAAGCAACCAAGAAATATTTTGACCCCTGAATCAGCTTTTTGATATTGCCCAGTGTTTTTGTTTGAGTCTCTGTAGATACCCCCAGGGGTTTAGTAATTATTCCCAGTGAGAGGAGCATGATCTGAAGATAAGTGGTTAAAAGAATAATACAAATACCTTGTCTGCCCACAGCCTGTGTGAATTGCTTCACTGCATTTGTGAAAAACCTTCGAAACACTTTTTCTGAATAGGTGCAAAGTGCTCTCTTGAGCCAAGAACACCTCATTTTTGGCTAGTCTCACATCCTTTTTGGCCTATGCTCCCTGGAGGTGCAGAGTTGAAGTTAGGGAAGCTTCACATGTGCTTAGGGATTTTAGTGCCTGTGTCATTTATTCGCAAGAACAACCTTCTCTTTGAAGCACACAGAATGCCTTAATCAGGGATAAGCAGTTTCTTTCTTCAGTGGAAAAGGATCTCAGTAAGGATTCAAAAAGTTCAATGTACCACAAAATACAGACCCAGGATATTTGACTGTTTCTGTAACTGAGCTAATGTTGCCATCATTCATGCTGTGTAGTATTCTAATAAAGAAGTGACAACATGAATTTCCAGGATTTTCAGGTTAAGTGAGCAAAGAGAGCAGTATTTCCCTAGCCTTATGAAGAATACTGAAGTTACCATCCCACTCTTACTACCTCTTAAATCACTCACCTTCCCTCTCTGCCTTGGAGCTTATTGCACAGCAGTGAACAAATTTGCCATTTATATCCAGATGTTGATAGTGCTATTACAAGAGACATCTGACTGGTTCACCTTTGGTCAAGTCCCACTGAATGAAGACTGCCAGGATGACATTCAGAGGGAAATACCACTTTCAGTAAATACCAATGGAAGAATCTGACCTGGTAATAGCATTGATAAAATAGTGATTTCAGGTCTGTTTGTTTTTGTGTTGGTATTTATACAAACTTGACTTCTGAAATAGTCATGTTTTTGGCATGTCTAAATATATACCCTTGAAATGCTTTAAAAGGTTTTCTAAAGTAGTGTAGATGATATAAATAAGTTAATTGCCCTGATTTTTTGATAAATCCTATGCACCCTTTTTTAGAAACATGTTTTTATTTTGCATTGAGTTTGACCCTTCATTGTGTCTGAGAATGTGGAAATAGAAGTGGCCTTTCTTGATCTCTTGGGTCTATGTCCAGAGAAGCCAGTAGCATTGTTAATAAACCTACAGCAAAGTTAAAGAGAAGCTCTTTCTTTGACTTCCAGTTAACACTGACAAAGGCATGAAAACAGAGCCTGCATCCTATTCTGCCTGTTTGGTAGAACACTGTACCTGACCCGCTGGAGAGGAGTAACACGTCTTGGATCACAGACAAAGTAGATACTACATCTGGCTGTACCTCAGGGTTTAGTGCCCTGATTTATCTGAAAAGAAGAAGCTTCCCTGTTCTCTTTTCAGACAGGGAAGCTAGTTTTGTTTATTATTTATGCTGGTTTATTTAACATAAGGAACACAGCCAGTTTTGTTAAAGTCTCCACAAATACGGGAATAATCCACTACACTTTTACTACAACCCCTACACGTTAGTATTTAAAAATAGCATTGCACACTCCAGATTGTCAACTGCCTCTTAGAACAGTCCAGCAGGGAAAAAAAGGGGCTTCATACTGCCCTTGGAAAGTTGAGAAATTGCAGTTCTGATAAAACAAGCTGAGATGCAAGTTCCAAAGACTTTGCCATCAAACGGACTGATCTCAGCCTCTGCAGGATCACAGTGGGAGAGAGATGGTATCTTGGAAAACCAGATCCTGAAGCATTTAGGGCTTCCTAGGGCAACGCCAGCTCTTTGAATTCTTCTCAGAAACTGATTAGTAAAGCCAAAGTACAACTGAAATAATCCAAAACAAAAGTGTGTCCCAAACCAGTCTGTTCCCATGTCATTTATACTATTCTTTTGGCAGGATAAGGTGGAGACACTGTCATAATTCCAGAGAATCTAAGTCATTTTCTATAAACCTTGATTGAAACTAAAATTAATTCTGGGCTAATGCCTTTTGAACCCATTTTCATCCAACAGCAAATGAAACCGTTTGCTGGTTACTGTAGAGAGATGTCACCCAGAGAGAAGTTGCTGTCTCAACCAGTGAATGCAAGTGGGAGTAATACTGATAAAACACAAATGTATCTGAGACAAGGTTTTCAACAAGGACACTGGCACAGTCTTGCTTGCCATTGCACATGTGCTGCTAGTTTATATCCACAGAGATCAGTCCTTTGCTCTTTGCCATCAGCTGGAGCGGTGCCTGCCCATGTAATAAGATCCTTAAGTTATTATAGTACATACAAAATTCCAGAGAGATAGAGGAAACTCAATTAATACTTTTTTACTTTTTGGATTTGTTTTTCAGTGCTGACCTCTGATAGCTGCCGAAGAGGCATAAAAGAAATCGTTCTGTAATTTATACTTCTGTGAACTGTCATACACACTAAAACAAGTGCCAGTGGAGTCAACTGCAGGAAATCTTTATTATTTTCTTAGAAACTCTTTAAAATGTAAACATCCTGTTGATATGAATCTCAGATTCTTCTGATGTTTACTTAGCAGCTGCCATCATTGTGCAGTGTCTGAGTACACATACCATATTCCAGGGTACTAGACTGAGAGAGCCCTAGTCTGCCTCTTGTATTATTGCACAGAAGCTAAGGCTGAAAATACTTTTGAGCAATTTAATGGTTCAACAGCTTAAGAGAACATTGTTGTTATTGTAAAACTAATTGAAACTTGTAACTTGCATGGCTATTTGAAATATGGTATTGACTGGCAAAGATATCCCGCAACACCTTTACTCTGCCCTAGTAGTCAGATTCTGAAAGAGGGCATGTTTTAGTCACTTGTAATAAGCAGGGGATTGCATCAGGAACCATATAAAGTCTTTGTCTTGTCCAGTGGTAGCTGCCCTTCCCTTCTGAGTCATGGATACCTCAAAGTCTTGACATTCAGTATTGCAAAAGAACAAAAATACTCCCATCTTCATAGCACGAAAGTTTAAAAAAACCCACAAATATTGAAAAGTTTAAGCCTAGAGAAAAACAGGGCAGATCTTCTATTTATTGTTTTGTAAATCTGCTTATTTTTAAGCTAGTCTCAGTATTTTGGGGGCCTGACTCACCATTTTTGAATGCTTAGGTTGGCAGCAGTTTCCCAGTGCTGGTACAGGGGTTGTGTTGACTCAGCCATCTGTGCAGCCATGCACAGTCCATAGGAAAATACATATGGTAGACCCATGCAAATCACACAGTGCACACCAGCGTCTCCTGCCATTAATGAAGATCCCCCACGCCTCTGGATACACACAGTGTGTTAAAAACTCCTGCCAGTACGCTGCAGTAGCAAAGCTCCTGATTCTAAAATGAAGAGGAGAACATTTTGAATTCTGGAAATTGTTGATGAATATGTCTAAAACTAATCTGTCTTAATATCTTTCAGAAAACTGGCAACATCCAAACATCTTTGCATAAGGGTATCTAGTTCCAGGACAAGGGGGACGGGTTTTAAAGCTGAGGGAAAGCAGGTTTAGACTAGATCTTTGGAAGAAAATCTTGAGTATAATGGTGTTGAGATTCTGTAATAGGCTGCCAAGGGAGACTATAGAATTATAGTAATGGTCCAGGCTGGATGATACCTTCAAAGGTTATGTAGACTGACCTCCCTGCAGTCAGCAGGCATTGTGGATGCCTCCTTCTGGGAGTGTTCAAGGCCAGGTTAAATGAAGCCTTGAGTCTAGTTGAGAGATGTCCCTGCCCGTATCAGGGAGGCTGGAGTAGATGGTCTCTATGGTCTCTCCCAACCAGAGCCATTCTATGATTGTATGATCTGTCTATTTTGTACCTGTGTGGCATAGGTGAGGAGCTCGATATTTTTTTAATCCAAAGGGACACTGTGAATGACAATTAAGTGTCTGTCACATTTTATAGGCCCTGTACCACCATTTGGATCACCAAAAATGTACACCTTAACTGCAATCCTGCTTTTAGATTTTTATTGCATAATCCAGCAATAGGGAAGCATTTTGAAAACAGCTCTGAATTCTGTTGGCAGTTTCTAATTAAGAAACAAGTACATAAAGTTTCAGCAGGCATATGCACATAGACATACAGAATGCACACACCAACATCTGCACTCAAAATAAGCAGCCAAAGTAACTGCAGCATCACATATGAGTTCCTTAAGTCTTCCTGTTATAAAACTGTTCTTAGATAGCAGGGTATAATGTACCCAAACATGAGACAAGTGTCTTTCCTATCTCGAGTGTTAATTTTTCATTTCACTCCAAAGAGTTCTATAATGTCTACAAATAAGTCTCAGGGGGAAATGTTTGTTTTTTTTTCTCATGGCAAAAATACCTGGCTTGAAGAAGGAAGCTATTCCTTCCAGTACTAAGGAGATAAGTGCTGATCTAGTATATGGGGAACTATTGAGTAAGGGGTAAACAGAGTGGAGGAGAGGAAGAAACAAAGGCTCTGTTTCTTTGGAAAAAAGGTGCGCTATGAGTTGGTGGATTTGAGCTATCCAGTCAAGTCAGGCATATGAGATGCATGAGCTGCCTGTAGCAGCAGTGGAGACCAAACAGAACATCCTAGCATGTAAATCTTAAGTTGCATGAGATCATAGAATCATGCAGGTTGGAGAAGACACTTTAAGATCATTTAGTCCAACTGTTAACCTACCACTGTCAGGTATTTATGTATGAGCACCTGAATTGTGCTTTATGAATTTACTTGTAAGAATCTACAGAAGCAGTAGGCATTAGAGGTGCAGATGACCCCATTAGAGTCACTAGGAATCTATCTAAGAAGTCAAGGTAGAATTGTGCCTGTAAACATGGACATCTGGTTTAATTATGGGCACTGTGACATAGCTCCATCTGTGCACCAGAAGGCTGTGGGTCTCCTATAAAATCTGTCATACCTGCCAATCTCATGCAGATGCTTCAGGTGCTTATTTAGAGCATCACAAATGGCAGTAGGTACCTACAGTTAGGCAGTGGAGTTCTTAGTGGAATCTGAAGTGCAGCTTCACCTACCTCACATTAGAAACCTAATTCAGCATAGCTTGCTAAGTATTGATGGCTTTATTGAGTGTATCTTTCCTGAGTGTGTTGTAGGAATTTGGATCCTTGGTATGCATGTAAACATCACAATGCAGTTACCTCTATTTAAATATTTTTATGCTGAACTGAACTCAACTTTGACACTAGGGAAAACTGACAGTTTGAGAGGTATTTGAGTGATAATGATATGGAAAATTGCCAGGACAAAAAGCAGCTAGGGTTGGAATTAAGAATCAGAATGGGATGGAGATATCAGAAGACTAAAATTTGGAGTTGGCAAGGCAAGAATGCAGGACTAGAACTCCTACCTCATTTGTAGCAGAAGCTGTAAAATGTGTGTTGAAAGAAACAGGGAACTATATGAAATAACCCACGGATAGCTTCACAGTGAAGGCATCTAAACTTCCCATCCGGAACAGGCTGTGGTGAAGTCGTTAATATTTTTCATAGATAGGCACAGTTTGCCCTCACATTTCTCAGTATTTCATTTAAGAACTTGAAATCTGTTTTACAGACGGACAGTGTTTTGCCCACAAATGAAGTCCATCAGTGCTGTCCTTTGAGCATAGTCAATGCTGTGTAATGCTACACGCACCGGAAGACCAGCTCAAGGTGTTTAAGATTACACTACATACTTCCAAATTAATGTATGTAGTTTGACATTAATTTCTGTGCTCTCCATTGGCAAAACTGAGGGGAAAAAAATGATCACTAAGGTGTTGCAAAACTAAATCAATAAATGTGAGCATGAAAATCCTGTAGTGATGTGTGCCAGAGGAATGCACATAAGGAAATAAATTCTCTCTGTAAACCATGAAGTACATAGTAAATAAATCCTCAGACCACACACACAATTTAAAACAGAAAATACTATCAAATAGCAGCTCATCAGATGAATGTCATCCTGTCAGTGGATTGAATGTGTCAAGGATCCTTTGGACCACGCAGTGAAAGATTAAACCAAAATGCAAATGTATGAGAGTCAAGCTAAGAATGCACATAAATCTTTTGATTAGGCATTACCAAATCTGTCAGTTCTCAACTTTACAATCCTACCTGGAGCACAGCCCATTTCACAGTTCATGCAGACTAAGCCAAGTATTTTAGCCACCTTTGTAAGCATACATTTTTAAAAGTTTCTTTTTTTTTTTTTTTTTTTCCTAAATGATCATTTGATGAGACTCTACAACTAGCCTATCAAAATGTCTAGTAATTCCAAGGACTATTTGATTAAACTGGAGTCACTCATCATTTCTTTTTTTCATAATCTTTGTTTTTGTATCTGTTGGTAACTGAGCCCAGGGTTAAAAATAATTCAGTCAGATGTTTGGCTTTCAAAAGGCCTGAATGCAGCTGGCAATTTTACATTGGCTTTTCTGAAGAATTTTCGCTGCTGTGACATCCTATGACTCAGAATTGAAGGCACCATCAAAAGAAGTTTTCTGTTAAAGCAAAGGATGTACCTTGTTTCCAGCAATTAGTGACTGACAAAGGAAACCAGTAATGTTTGTTAACGTGGGATGGTTTACGTTCTATGTTTTACACGTATGTAGAAGTGCAACTTATGTTAGTGTTTGTGCAACTGTATTTTGGATACAGCCAACAGTCAGTAATGTCTTAAGCTCTGGGTATGCTTCAGTGAGAGAAAAGTGAGCTAGACAAAAACTTGTAACATTTTGTGAAATGCAGTCTGGGCTCTTAGCCCAGCTCTGCCCTGACGGGTGCATTTGCTTATCTCCCACATGGCTACAGATATGATGGGACTGAAGATTTTTGTGATGAAAGGAAAACTTCTTGTCCCCTAATTTATATTACCATTGCTCAATTATTCACTCCAGTACAAAAGTGAAATATGAAACAAATGAGAGTAATGGAATTAGGCCAAGCTCTGTGTGTGATATGTTGAGCAATCACCATCCTTCAGGTACCTGCATTCAAACATTTTAGTATAAAGAGTCCTTGTCGTTAATCTTATTCCTGTATGGTTTTCAATCCATAGGCTTTTACTCTCTCCCAGGCAACAACTTTCCCTGCAAATACTTTCTAGAAATGTAAAACCATGGCTATAACATGAAAAGCTGAGGGAGGAAATAATGTCTTGTGAAAGAATGTCATTCAGTGTTCCTAACAGGAAAAAGATAGTTCACTGAACATGATATTGGACTGGAATTTAGGATTTTTGTGTTTAGGTGGTCCCTCTAGCACCTGCTTCATGTATGTCAGTGAACAAGGTTATTAGGGTAAGATCAAAGCAACATGGACTTGGGCAGAATTTTACTTCCTTATTACAACCCAAAAGAAAGTTGCTTATGGGTCTCTGGGACATGCCTGCTTCTCTACATAGAAAGCACTTAACAAAGATAGGATAGCAAGCTGGAATTAATCAGCCTGAAGAAAAGAAGGCTCCAGGGAGACCTTATTGCTGCCTTTCAGTACTTAATAGGGGTCTGTAAGAAAGAAGGGGATAGCTTTTTTTTCAGCAGGGCTTGCTGAATGGGTAATGTTTTTAAAATAAAAGAGGGTAGATTCAGACTAGATACAAGAAAACAAACTAACAAACAAGAAGTTTTACAACAGAGTCATTCAAAACACTGGAATCAGTTACCCAGAGAGGTGGTAGATGCCCCATCTCTGGAAACATTTGAGGGCTCTGGTCTGATTTAAGATGTCCATATTCATTGTTGGGGCATTGGACTAGATAACCTTTAAAGGTCCCTGCCAACCCAAACTGTTCTACAGGTCTGTGATTCTAAGATTCTATGATTATAAAGTTCACCAAGTAAATAAAAGTTTTACTTCTGAGAATGACCGTAATTGCTGCTGCTCAGACATGGCTGAGTGAATCACCTTCAGTTCACATCTAGCACTGGGGTTAAGAAAAACAAGTGCTTCTCTACATAAGGCCCCAGCTGGGCAAAGTGTTTGAATCATAGAATCAATGAATGAGGTTGGAAAAGACCTCAAAGATCATCAAGTCTAACCTGTCACCCAAGACCTCATGCCTACTAGACCATGGCACCAAATGCCACATCCAGTCCCCTCTTGAACACCTCCAGGGATGGTGACTCCACCACCTCCCTGAGCAGCCCGTTCCAATGGCTAACAACTCTCTCTGTGAAGAACTTTCTCCTCACCTCGAGCCTAAACTTCCCCTGCAGCTCGAATGCAGCTTGAGACTGTGTCCTCTTGAGTCTATCACACCTAACAGATACCAGTAAGACTGAGCTACTCACAAATGTGGAGTAACTTAATACATTCTCTTACTTTATGTACTGAATAAATCTGTAATGGTTAGTCCCTTCAGCTAGGACACAGCATCAAGTTTAGTGGTAATTTTGTTACTTGATTCAATAGCTAAAAAACTACCATAGAATATATCTAATAGTTAGGGAAAACACAGTATCTTGCCTGGTTAGAGGTGGACTCCATGAACAGCTAGATGTTTTGATTGATAACAACACATTTCTTAAAACAGCCAGACTTTCATCAGCAGTTCTGTTTTCATAGTTAAGCCTGTACTATTTTCTGCAGTTTTAGAGATGAGCAAACTGAGTCAAAGAGCATTTAATTGGCTTCATTATAATTTCAGACTTGGAAACAACCAAGAACTACCAACTTGCTATTCCTCTCAGTGTATCTTGGGTCATGAGGCATTGCTTGTTTCCAAATACTTTAGTGGCTTTTGTTTGGATATGGGTTGCTTCATTGGTAACTTTCAGTTTAATGATTTGGTATGCTTTGATTTCTAGCTGATTTTTTACTATGGAACTGGGGATAGCTGGTGTCCACAGCACTACTACGATGAGATCAAAATGGATTTTCCGGACGGGGACATTCGACTTTGCGAGAAAGGGCTCCGCCATGCCTTCGTGCTAGATGCCAGCAAGGAGATGGCTGCCATGATTACAGACTGGTTACAAGATGATCTGACCAAATTATAAATACTCATTCAGAAATTAACAAGAAAATGATGTGATTATTTTGTGAACGTGTGATTTTTTGTGAGTCTGTCATAATATTTTCTGTTTATTATGAATTATGGCTTGTTCTCTATTGAGATGTTTTAGAGAAAGTTAAAGAGAGACTGGCTGGTCCAAAGTATAGTTTTATTGATGCAGTGGTGAGGTACCTTCATCCTGTCTTCAGGAATCTGCAGGACTTAGTAAAGGATGGAATATTTATTGTCTGCAGCACTCTAGACATCACTGATTCTAGATTCACTGGGTTCAAGTGCACCTGAGTTGCTATCACCTCACCTGCTGGAGAACTGTCACGGATAGGTTTGGGGCAGCTCAGATGGCCTGCTTTAGAAAGAAATACCAAGCTCTTCTCTATGGGTAAAAATCTCCCTGTGAATGGATCCTGGTATGCTGTGAAAGATCTGGCCCTCTCATCATGTCTCTATGTAACTCCAGTGCATTGGCAACCAGAACACCCCAAGGTCCCAGGACAAACCTAACATCTCCGCCAGGTTAAGTAAGGTTGATGGTCAAGCTGAATTCAGGATGAGTACAAGGGAGATGTGTAGATGAGATGAGACTTCTCAAAGTCTCAGGAGGGGTTTAGGATGCTTCCAGGACTCCACAGGGTACTGAAAATACCATAAGGTAAATGCAGCTGCTCAGCAAGTGAATCCATGTGGAGCTCTTGTCTCCCGCAAGTCTTTCATTTTTTGATTGACTATAGAGAAAGTTAAAGACAGTGGTTAAAGATGCCAGTATTAAAAGGTTAAAATGGATTGCAGAATCCATATATAACTGCTTATAGGTGGCCTAGTTCTTCTAATGAAGTCCAGGAGAACAGTGCTTGCTCAGCAGCTTTCAAGGATTAAACCAGTTCTGATGCATGCATGAATTTCAGTTCTTTGCTGTAAGGACTGAAGTATGACATTTTCTGCCAAGCCACAAATTAGGTGAGCCCACCAGGAGAAAATGTCTATTACTCTTGCCATGGTTGCGCCCATGAAATAACATGAAAAGGCATGAAATACTACTTTTGAGAATCAAATACTTGCTTTAGCACATTACTGACAAATACTCTGTTCCTGACATTTGTTCATCCTACTCCTTTACGGACGGCAAAAAAACTAGAAGCAAACATCCTATCGGTTGTGATAACAGAGTAAGTTAGAAGAAATAGCTAGAAATTAAAATAATGTAAGGGGTACAGAGCCAAGTGTGATCAGGAAAAGCTTTCTAGCCCTGAACCTGTGAAATAGTTTCCCTGCGGAGTTCACAGAGGCATTTATAAATAAACAGTACAGTACAGAATATAGTCAGGGGAAATCCTGCCCTTGCAATTACATGAATTGAGATGATCTATTGAATATCTAACTTACTTAATGGTTTATTAACACTTTTAATGTAGTACTAGTGAGAATGGTGCCAGAGAATGTTCTCTGTGATGCAGAATCAATTCCTTACTTTTCTTACACAATTATATTGACATCTTCCACTTCTCCCTAAATCCCTCTTGAATCTTTCACTAATGTTTGTAATAGACTCTGGGTATTTCAGACTAGTTATCAAACCTGGAGACAAGGCAGTGGATTTATGTGACCTTCTTTGCCTCAGAAACTGGTTTAGCTTTCAAGACTAGCCAGCATATTTTCAGGTTACACTGCCGTGTAGTGAAGCAGTTATTGATGCTTGAGGCAGAAGTGCTGAGGCCACAGCTGAAGCAGCCCAAGGATGAACTAGATAGGTTCAAGGTGAAGGGCCTGGGTCTGTGCAACTGATTATGCTTACTGGAGAACCATTTCTTCTTTCTATGGGGCCATATTCAGTCATGATCAAAATAATTCTTGTGCTCACTTTAGAAATCCATAGTTGTGTATGCCCATGTGTGTTTAAAAAGCCCCCAGGTGTTGGCATGCATTCATGTTGGATGGCCTTATGGGAGATGCTAAAGTTGCCTTGGCACTCCCTGCAGCAGAGTGGGATTGGGGAGTGGGGGGTGTTCACCTTTGTGGGGATACATATATGTACACATGTGTATATATACACATACATATGCACATTTGAGTATTAACAACATAGGAAAAATAGAGTTCCATTGGTTGTTTTGGTTTACACATTGGTTGGGTTCAACAACCCTTTTGTTTTTCTAAGTATATGGAATCAGGTAATCGAGCAAGGACTCCATTTGTAAAAGCTCTGCTGTTATGGTAGATCTCCTGAGGACAGAAAAAATCTTGCATTAACCAAAGATGACAAGCAACTATTAAAGCCTGGAAACTGAAGCACCTATGAAGCAGTTGTTTACAGTGCATTATTCGTATACTTTGTATGAGGAATTAATTTAGCAATACTTGTACTTGACTTGTGTATGCCTTTTATACAAATGTTAATCCACTATATGAAATGCTACTGACTGCATTAAGACCTAAACTGAGATTAGATCTGGTCAGTGATTACCAGATCTACTACAGAACAATGCCTTACAATTTTCTTAAATGAATTTTCTCTAAGATTATCAAAACCACATTGATTCAATTGCTACCTTCCTCCTAGAAGCTGTTACTGTAAGGCTAAGATCTGAAAATTCGCTACTCAATTCATTACAGAAAAACATGGGTCTAGTTTACACAGCTAAGAGGAGCTGATTTCACACAATGAGAATCCAGCTCCTCTAAAGCCCATAGCGTTCACCATGACCCCAGGCCAAGTGTCAAAAGTGCTTATGGTCCAAATGTGCCAACTTGGCATGAAAACACAGCATGGTCTTGCCTCTTTTAGACTATTTTAGAATTCTTGGGGGAACCTATCACAAATTAATTCACTGTATGCAGTAGCACCTAATCTGTGTCATTCACATTTGTGCTTAATTCTCACTTTGCAAGCAGTCACTGCTAGCTTCAATGGCTTTGATTCATGTTCAAGTGTTTTGCTAGACTGATACCTTTTATGACATAGTGCACAACTCCAATAACAAAAATAAAGACATTTATGGTAAAATGTAACTTGATTCTTTATTTTGATAACTTGTTTAGTCTTAGTTCACCACCTTCATTACTTCATGCATACAAAATTTACAAAAATACTTGCCAAACCCCAAATTTCACATGTAATGTAGACATCTGCTAAGCATAGATAAAAATCAGTGGGTGGTAAGCACCTGACTCACTGAAGCATTTTTATCCAGAGCCACTCCAAAATAATCAGTGTTTCCCCTTGCTCCCTCCAGCACCATGTTTGCTGCTTTGAATGAGCTATAGAGTGTGTGGATTAGTGAAGTTTGTCCCTCCAGGAAGCTTGATGAGTGTTTGCCCAGTGTTTATGGTGAAGAATTTGGGGTTGGACTCCAAGCTAAACACCAGTTTCTTGACTCACAGGGGACAGATTGCATACATGAGCCACAACAGATAATCTCTTCTTTACAGTGAAGGTCATTTACGTATGTAATTTACAGAAAATGGGTTTATATGTGCATTTACTTCTGTCCCTTTCTTTGGGCCAGCCAATTGCCAGCAAAGACTTTAAGCAAGACATAAAGTGTTACCATTATTAAAATGGCTCCAACTATTACTGGGTTTGGATAGACTTCCTAGACCCAAGAGATTGGTTTTACCCTGTGTCACAGGTTACACTCAGACTTGCAATTACAGTAAGTTTCTGAGACTCTTCACTTACAGGCAAATGTTCTTCCTGGCACATTCACAAAATGAGAATCCAGAGAGTATTTGTGAGTGACCAGGAACTATTAAACCAGCATATATTTCTGGAACAGCTGATGGGAGTGTGTAAGCAGCAGATAACAGCAGCAACAGTACAAGCCAGCTGCCAGAAGTGATCGTTGCTTTCAGTAGCATCATGCAGAAGTTATGAAACAGGCTAAGACACATGCTCAAATGGGACAGGCAGGGACAGATCTAATTAAAGACTGTTTTCAAGTGTTAAAGCTGATAGTAAATGGACTAGGTTTTTCCATTCCACCTATTGCAGGAACGTGCTTGCAAGACAGTAGTTGTGTTGTGGACAGTAGTTTGCAGCAGCTAATGAAGTGCAGAATGTTGTTTAAAACATCCAGCTCACTCTGTATCTGACAACAGTGTTTAGCAGATAGAGATTTTGCCATCCTATTTGAAACAATTCATAAGGAAAGAGGCAGCAAGGTGTGCCTCCCACCCTCCCATTTTATCAGCATCCTCAACAAACTCACCTTAAAGCCCCAAGTTCTAAAATACACTATGCTTTGTATATTAAGATACATTTTTGTGTGTGATGGCTCGGAATTAAGGGGGAAATGCTTTCCCAGTGTCAGGACTCAGCTACTCCTTTTCCTTAATGAGCACCCTTTAAAACCAACAAGGATCCAACTGTTCCAGTCTAACTTGTTAGAAATGGGAATACCATTTACAGAACATAGATGTTTTGTGTTGTTAATATTGTTTGCCCTCATTGTGCAGGGGAAACAGCAACTCATCTCTATTTTTCCTCACAAAAAAAAAAAAACCAACCCCAAAAAAAAGGCTTTGAAGCATCCATAGTGAAGTGGAGTGTAGTTAGTGAGGGGCTTGGAACACAAGCCCTATGGGGAGAGACTGAGGGAGCTGGGGCTGCTTAGCCTGGAGAGGAGGAGACTCAGGGGTGACCTTATTGCTCTCTACAACTACCTGAAGGGGGGTTGTAAACAGGCAGAGGTTGGTCTCTTCTCCCAGGCAGCCAGCACCAGAACAAGAGGACACAGTCTCAGGCTGTGCCAGGGGAAGTTCAGGCTGGAGGTCACGAGGAAGTTTTACACAGAGAGAGTGATTGCCCATTGGAATGGACTGCCCGGGGAGGTGGTGGAATTGCCTGGAGGTGTTCAGGAGGAGACTTGACAGGGTGCTTGGTTACATGGGTTAGTTGGTTGGGTGGTGTTGGGTGATAGGTTGGACACGATGATCTTGAAGGTCTCTTCCAACCTGGTTTATTCTATTCTATTCTATTCTATTTCAATTACAGCTCCAGTGCAGCCTCAGCAAAGGGTTGCACCCCAGTGACTGAATGACTGAGAATAGAATAAGAGGTGACATGGCATGAAAAGAAGAGCTTCAGTACGAGAGTATTACCCGCAACACAGCCATTTCCTTTTATCCTTATATTCCTATTAGTTTGCACCAAAACAGGGCAGTTCCAAGACAGCAAGATTCCTGTGGAATTGCCGCTTTAGGATAATGAGGATTTAAATTTTCATAGTAATGAGAGCATGTCCATCTAGTATCAGCTACTGAAAATAAGATAAAATTTTCATACTAGAATAATTCGGGACTGCTATTTTGCTTTATGGTAAACACCAGTGATCACCCCAAAGCATATTCTAAATTGATGTGCATTACAGGAAACAACATGGAATGGTACATAAGATGCTTCATATAAGTCTTGAGTACATGCTAAAGCCTGGTCTGAAACCTATTAAGTTAAGACATTAAACTTCACTGGATTTTGGATTAGGTGCAATGCAGAAACCTGGTGCTCCAAACAAAATAGATCTAGTTTACCTAACTTGCCCCCAGTTCATAAACCAATGCTCCCAAAACAGCTGTCTTACTTAGATACCTAAATGTAGGGATATGAGCTCTCCCAATGAAGATCCTGGCAGGCACCAACTAATATTTTTACTATGTAAGGGACTCAAGCATTTGCTTTAGGGTTACTAGGTGTCCAATCTGACTGTCCTTTTTCAGTAATATCGGTGGTATCAATGTATGACCTTGAGCATCTCACCTGTCTTTGCTGTACCTCTGCTTTTACTCAAATATAAATTGGCCATGACAGTGCTTGGGTTTCAGAATATATATCAGCATTAACTAGCTTATTGTAAATCAAATGAGCCGTCTAAAGTGCTGTGTTAGTACTATGGACTAAAAACCTGTCCCCACTGAAAGCAAACCCACCACTCCCACTAATTTCAGTGCAGACATTATGGGATTCCTATGAATAACCACTTGTTCTCACCCCTCAATGTTTTGAAAATAAATACTTTCCTCTAAAACTGCATGTATGGTAGACGGGGGGTGGTTATGGTGTCCTAGCCAGAAAACTTGTGCCAATAGAGCCCCCTCAGCCAACAAGGCTGTGAATAAACATGAGGATGCAGGATATTGCCTCAAAGGTGGTTCACTCTTGCATGTCACTCCATGTGCCACTGGGAACAGAAATCACCATGCCTCACTCCAGCTGAGCCATGTGTTTTTGGGTATGCTTAAGACAAAGGGACAGCCTAGAAAATACCAGAACTGTAAGAATTGTGAAGTCCTCCTGACAAACCTCTTATCAGTTCTCCGTGTGTTTCTTCTGGGTCTTGAAATCGGAGGTTGCTTTGCTGTGACTGAAACACCTACCTGATGCCTTGAAGACAACTTCTGTGCTTCCAAATGTGCCCTACTTCAGGTCTAAACATTCACAGTATTGTATGTGGCAGGGATGTGACAGAGGGAGTTTTAACCCTGTTACCTTCACTCACTGCCTGCAAGATGCATTGGTGATTTTCATTGCAGGAGCACATGACCATCACTGAAACTTCTGGTTCTGCCACTGTAATGCCCTAGTGAAAGCAGATGGGAAAAAGTTGTGGAAGTATTTGACAGCTCCTCCCCAAAGGATAGGATAGGATAGGATAGGATAGGATAGGATAGGATAGGATAGGATAGGATAGGATAGGATAGACCAGACCAGGTTGGAAGAGACCTTCAAGATCATCACATCCAGCCCATCAACCAATCCAACCCACCTAAACAACTAAACCATGGCACCAAGCACCCCATCAAGTCTCCTCCTGAACACCTCCAATGATGGTGACTCCATCTTACAGATTCTTTACTTTCTGGATGACCCATCCCTTTTAAAGTTCTCCTACTAGGAATGCAAAAGGATTTCATGTCCCAGGGTGCTTTCCTTAGCTATTGAAGAAAAAAAAAATACTTTAAAAAAGAGAACAATGGAATGAAAAACAATACTCAATGAAAAACAATCCATTATAAAAATTTTGATGCAGTAGTGGTAGCTTAATCTCTTGAGTATTAGGAGATGTATCATAGGAATGGAACTACCAGATCTGGTTTGGGGGGAAATAACTCTCCACTGCATTTTCCTACGTATGTTTTCACTTCCCAGATTTTGAAATTCCTAATTTCTTCCACGTTTCCAAAGGGGATTTTTTCACCTAATCTAACCAAATCAAGTGTCTCCCACATCCCTCTGCAAGGCCATTCATTGTCTTCAGCTCCCTTCAATGGGGCTGCAGGCACCTGCAGGGGCAGAGTCCTGTGCTCAAGTCAAATCCACCATGCTTGTGTGGTCACAAGCATTATGTGAGCAGGCAATATACTCCCATCTCTCATGATTACCCCTTCAATGTAATGTTTCTGAGGCTTTGGAACAATACATAGAATACACAGAATAAACCAGGTTGGAAGAGACCTTCAAGATCATCGCGTCCAACCCATCAACCAATCCAACCCACCCAAACAACTAACCCATGGCACCAAGCACTCCATCAAGTCTCCTCCTGAACACCTCCAATGATGGTGACTCCACCACCTCCCCACGCAGCCCATTCCAATGGGCAATCACTCTCTCTGTATAGAACTTCTTCCTAACATCCAACCTAAACCTCCCCTAGCGCAGCTATTCAAGTCACCCAAGCTTGCTATTCAAGTCACAAGCCCTATGAGGAGAGGCTGAGAGAGCTGGGATTGTTTAGCCTGGAGAAGAGGAGGCTCAGGGGTGACCTCATTGCCCTCTACAACTACCTGAAAGGTGGTTGTAGCCAGGAAGGGGTTGGTCTCTTCTCCCAGGCAACCAGCACCAGAACAAGGGGACACAGTCTCAAGCTGCGCCAGCGGAGGTTTAAGCTCTAGGTGAGGAGAAAGTTCTTCACCGAGAGAGCCGTTCGTCCTTTGGAATGGGTTGCCCGGGAGGTGGTGAAGTCACCATCCCTCGAGCTGTTCAAGAGGAGATTGGACGTGGCACTTGGTGCCATGGGTTCGTCATGAGGTCTGTGGTGACAGGTTGGACTCGATCCTCGAGCAATACTGTCAGTTAAGAGAATCCTACTTGGCTGGGTGGACTTGGGTAGCTACTAGTCAAAGAAGATGAACTGTTTTGAGAAACACCAAAAACAAAAGGGGTGTACATGGCAAACTCACTGTTCTGTGACTTTTTTTTTCTTGGAAAATACCTGAGCTTGCCAAGGAAGGCAGTGTAAAATGAATGGCTTTGAAATTTTTTGTTTTAACATCTTAACTAGCCCAGGAATTAAAGGTCACTTACAAAGGGTTCTGTGAAATGAGTTGCCTGGTTTGGGGATGCAGACAGAAGAAAGAATAGAATAGAATAGAATAGAATAGAATAGAATAGAATAGAATAGAATAGAATAGAATAGAATAGAATAGAATAGAATAGAATAGAATAGAATAGAATAGAAGAATAGACCAGGTTGGAAGAGACCTTCAAGATCATTGCATCCAACCTATTATCCAACACCACCTAATCAACTAAACCATGCAACCAAGCACCCCATCAAGTCTCCTCCTGAACACCTCCAATGATGGTGACTCCACCACCTCCCCACGCAGCCCATTCCAATGGGCAATCACACTCTCTGTGTAGAACTTCTTCCTAACCTCCAGCCTAAGAAAAAAGAAAAAAAATCTTGGCAGAGATCTGTTTATCAATAAAATATTTAATAAACTTATCTGTACAAAATATTAAAAAGGTTATTGAAGAGTATACAAGAATATTTATTTAACAAATATATACTGCTATATAATATATTCAAGAAAATATAGATTGCTGTTTACAGTTCATTTACAATCCCATATGTACAATCTATTTAAACTTTAGAATACATACAAACAATGCATTTACACCGTCACTTACAGAGATCTCTTCTTCAGAGATATTTCACACACAGACCTGAAAAAAGCAGAACAAATACATGGATAGTTTAAAGGCACACACAATTATATGAGTATTGCTTCAAAAAGTACAACTACTACAAATCTGGCTACTGGAAACATGAGTTAGAATCATAGAATCATAGAATCAACAAGGCTGGAAAAGACCTCAAAGATCATCAAGTCCAACTTGTCACCACAGACCTCATGACTACTAAACCATGGCACCAAGTGCCATGTCTAATCCCCTTTTGAACTCCTCCAGGGATGGCAACTCCACCACCTCCCTGGGCAGCACATTCCAATGGCCAACAACTCTCTCTGTGAAGAACTTTCTCCTCACCTAGAGCCTAAACTTGCCCTGAGACTGTGTCCCCTTGTTCTGGTGTTGGTTGCCTGGGAGAAGAGACCAACCCACTCCTGGCTACAACCACCCTTCAGGTAGGCACAAGGTTTCCAAATCCCTGTTCAAGTCTTGTGAGACCTTTTATAGCAATAGGGTTTTCTTCTACTCCTCCATATAGAATTCTTCTCTACTTAGGTTGCTCTGTTGAACTTTTGCTGTATATATTTTCCACAACAGTTTTCCCCATAGAAACCAGGAATAACTTAAAAAAAAAAAAAAGAAAAAAAGACATGGAAAGTAGTCTTTGCTACTTCATTAACATCTTCCTGGTAGACCCATCCACAACCTCTCTGGGCAATCTGCTCCAGTGTCTCACTGCCCTTGCTCCAAGGAATTTCTTCCTAATATCCAGTTTAAATCTGCTCTCCTAAAGCTTCAATCTATTCCCTCTCATCATGTCACCACAAATCCTTGTAAAAAGTTCCTTCCAGGCTTTGTTCTAGCCCCCTTCAGGCACTGGAAGGCTGCTCTAAGGTCTCCCCGGAGCCTTCTTTTCTCTATGCTGAACAGCCCCAACTCTTGCAGCCTGACCCCATAGGGGAGGTTCTCCAACTCTCTGACCATCTTCACGGCCCTCCTCTGGACCAGCTCCAGCAATTTGATGTCCTTCTGGCTCTTGAAACTGTGTCAGTTTGACCTTTTCATATAATGGTACAAGTGCTGACATAGAACACGAGTTCTGTCGCTGTGGCAAATTTAGATGCAAAATAAAGACGTGACAGAGTGCATCTTATATAATGTACTTCCAACACTTGTTTACATTTCTGTATTAGCAAAGAGCACTCATATAAATTCACAGATTCACAAATGGCATTGGGTTGGAAGGAACCCTCAAAGGTCATCTTCTCCAACCCCCCTGCCCTCAGCAGGGACACCTTCAACTGGATCAGGCTGCCTAGGGCCACATTGAATCTGATCTTGAATGTCTCCAGGGATGAGGCCTCAACCACACTCCTGGGCAGCCTGTTCCAGTATTTCACCACTCTCATTGTAAAGAACTTCTTCCTGATGTCCAACCTAAATTTACCCTTCTCCAGTTTCAAACCATCGCCCTTTGTCCTGTTGCTACATGCACGTAAGTTTGTAATGAGCCAAGTGATTACCCTTCACTCTGGCCAAGGAGGGGACAAGTTGCCCTCACAAAGTGCCCCAAACCCAGGTGATCTCTGCCTACATGACCACTTAACTTTGGCACCCCTTCAAGTCTAAATCCCAATCTCTCCATGTGCAACCATCCCTTTTCCTGGCCTGTGGATATTATTTCAGGCTGATATTGATGGCTGGGCTCCTGTGAGACCCTTGGCACTCAGCAGTGCCTGGCTGGCAGCTACTTGGCAGCTACTTGGCATGATGAGCTAGGGAACAAGAGAGCCGTAAACTTAGCCTCTTGTTTTTTTCCCTCCTGCTCCTCTCCTCTCTCGTCATCAAGACAGAATAGAGAAAATGAGTGACAGAGTGGGGAATGCTATCATCTCCTCAAAAACCAAGAACAAAACCAATGCCACAGCTTATAAAAAGGCTGGGCTTAATCCAACCTCTCAATCTCATTACACATCTGATGGTGGAGAACCTGGGTGGCACCAGTGTAGGCTGATGCCATGGCAAAGCAAAGGAGACACTCAAGCACTCCCACCTTCCAACAGGAAAACACTTGAGCATGTGACCTATCATGCATGGGTCCTCTCTTCCTACTGACTTCAACCCAGCCAGATCTGTCTCCTCACCATCTCCTGCTCGAGGGCACAGACTGTAGCCCAGTCCCCTGATGCTGAAACCAGCCTTTCCTTGCTTACTGTTCCCTCACCCACCAAGCACCACAGCAAGTCTCCACATTCCCCATCTCAAAAACCTGAAGTATGAGCACAAATATCAAAGCAGAAAAATGAGCTCACAGAATGTCCGAATGAACTCAGAAGTGGTGATGACAGAAAAATGAGGAGCAAAACCTGCTGAAAAACCACTGAAGAATGGCTGGGTTTTGCTTTCAGCCATTTCTGGGAAAGGATCAAGGTTCAGTTTAAGATTGTTTAATACCAATCCACATGAAAAATGCTTTGCTGCCGCATGCTTCCTACCCTAGTCTGCAGAGCAAAAAGCTAAACAGAGTGCATCAGCCAGCCTGCTGGTGTGCTCCTTCCCACCAACATCTAAATAATGGTCCTCTAACAAAGTAAATTCAGGATACTGGTGCCAGTAAAAGGAAAAAGCAGCTACATGTCCTGAGGTGCAAGGCTGCAAAACATCCCTTAAGATGTAGAGTAAGGTCCTTGGTCAGTGGCTTACATCAGCAGAAGTTTCAAATTTTGGTAACTTTTCAAAGGTCCAGGACACTTGCTGACAGGGCATGACCAATGAGTCTTTGCAACTCTGCATACCCCACAACACACTGTACTAGGGAAAAAAGAGCCTTAAAAAACTGAATGCAGCTGATTTTTCCATGGAAGATATAAAGAAGTTGTAACAAAATTCAAGGTGTCACATACATGAGCCTGATGGAACATTTCTCTTACCAGTCAGTCATTCCAACACAGGAGAGGCAGAAATGCTCTCCCCCCATCACACAAAATCACAGGCTCCTGACCAGCAGCAACACTATATCCATGGGACAGTTACTCCACATCTCCTCTCCTTGATGTTTATGCATGGAGGACATGCAACCCCCAATCAAGTCCTTTTTCCATATGAGCATCCTTCTCCCTGCAGAGCCTACTCATTTCCCTACTAGCATTGGTTCAAACTATGATTTAAAACAAACAAACAAACAAAAAACCCACAAGATATGTTGTCCAATTCTCCTAAGAATCAAATTATTACTAATGAAAAAAAAAAACAAAACAGGAAATAAAAAGGGGAAAATCTGTGTTTCCTGGGAATTATTTCTAGGCCAGAAGTGCTCCTGGTCATCAGACAGTTGAACTGGGCCTAAAGCCCTTTTGCTCCTGACTCTCCCTCCTATGGGATCACACTGGACAAGGCGGGGTTCAGGACAGTGTCGGCAGCGACTTAAGCACAGGCCCTAGTTATAGAGTTCAAGGAGCCCCAAAGCAAAGTACATGCACCAGTCCTGTCCCAGTTACATGTGCTTCCCTGGACTGCAGCCCCAGCACTTTCAAGTCACATGGGATTGCTCTGCAAGTTTCCCTGCTCCTGCATGATTATGTTCCCATGTAAGAGGAAGGAGAGCCATTTATGCACAGATACATAGTCCTTTCCCAATGCTTAATATTTCCAGCTTAACTGTAACTATATCCTGCAGATAAATATGGTGCTGAAGGTCAAACAAATCCTCCAGGAGAACATATTCTACACGGAAACTATGGGATATTTAACTGGAAAGGTTGTATAAATACTGCAGACTGAGAACCTATAATTATCCATTAAAATCACTCTGTCTACTGAATTAGTATTTGTCCATGTTCAGCCTCAAGTCTCCTATTTATAATGTTTATAGATGCACAAAACTCAGCTCAGGCAAGGATTGATCAGAAATACATTTTTCCTGTGGCATTGGAGGTTGATGCTGTGCAGAGGGTCAGCGCCAGGGTTGAGGTGCTGAGCTGGACAACCACCACCCTGCAACCCATGCTCCACTTATGTGCCTCCAAAGGCAGGGTTTACTCCTCTGCCTTTTGCAGATACATCCCTGCATCGGTCCTCAACACAGCAGGGCTGCAGCTTCTTGACCATGAGAACCTTCCTGCCTGTAAAACATTTTCACACCTCTCCAGAGGCTCAGAACCTCCATTTGCAATGGCTCCAGTAACAGCATCTCAAACCTCATCCTGCTATTTGGGTACAGGGGAATGGAGAAGCAGTTGTTGCTGCCAGTACATGAGGTTGTGAGTCCTTCCTTATAAAGAAGGACTGGTGGCTTTTGTGAGTTAAGTGCTGCAGTCAATACACTTGCTAGAACCCTAGCCTTGCTCCTCTCCAGTTCTGTGGAGTAACCCCAGGCAGGAGCTGCCCTCCTCTTTCTGCTCAGACATGCGAGAAAGAGGGTCTGATACCATCCTTCACCCTTCTGTTGTGCTCCAGAGGTTGTTTGCACAGGAAAGGAGCAGATGGCTTCTTAAAAGAGCAGCTGGCATGGCAGTGCCACCATGAGCATGAACACAAGGGGCCACATCACTACTGGGCTCATCCCAGGTGGCTCATGTTTGTTCTCCCATCAAACATGCCTATTTAGGGAGAAGTACCTGCAGCCAGGAGAGTCAGGACTGGTTCCCACACGGACAGCATCACTGCCAGCAATGGCCTCTGTGCTCTCCCCAAATCCTCCTGAGGATTTATCATAGTGAACCAGGCCACAACTACAATGACTGAGTCACTGCTTTTCTCACCAGGGCCACAGAAGCTACTGTGAGGTTCAGGACAGACATTCAGCAGCACAGTGTCCCAGCATGGGGGTTAGGGTAAAGCACTGTGGGATCCAACCTGTTGCCCTGTTCTCCATCAGCCACCTCCAGACACAAGGTGGATGATATCTGTCTGTCTGTCCATTCCTGGTAGCCATGGCCAAACAAGAGCCAAAAGGACCAAGGGTCACTGGCATCAGCACCCCTTCAGACATAGTCTCAAAGGAGCAGGTCTCAGACCACCCATCTGACCACGGTTCACAAAAGCCAGCCCTGCCAGGAGCTATATATGTCTTGCTTGAATTTGAACTGCCCACAAACTTCCACCACAATCACTTGGAGGAAGGGAAGGGAGTAAATGAAATCGGGGGGAAGAGGGGGGTGCAGAAAGGTGTGGAAATTGTTTCAGCATTGAGAAAAACTATCAAGCAAACTATGGTGATTGAGAAATTAGGAACTTTAAATGCCTGGCAACTTTGAAAGTGACAAGCTGTTTCCAGACCAAACGGATCTTATACTGCTCCTGTCAGCCTCCCTCCCTCAACTCCCTGCTCCCATTTCTATCTATGTTAAGCCAAAGGCCAGAGGAAAGCCATGAGCCCTTCTGCCGACCCCTCCTCACCCACTTACTGCACTTTGCCTCCCCAAATACCAACACTGAGAAAACCTGCCACATGGACCTGCCACATGTCACCAGCCATAGCCTGAGAATGCAGTGCAGATCTTACTGGGGCAAGGAGGGAGGCTGGGGTGTAGGTTTAGCAGATCAGATCTTGGTAGAGTCCTTTGAAGTGACCCCATCTTTGCTCTGGTTTGACTCAGCCCTCCCTAGCAGAACACCCCTGCAATGGAGGACAACTGGCTTTATATAGAAAGAAAAAAAAACAAACTACATTTTCCATCTTTCCTAAGAGCAAACTACCATTGCTAACAAGAACTGACATTAACATGCCACCACCTTGACTGTCAGTAAAAAATAAACCACCAAAAGCAAAATCTGTGCAAATGCATCTCTGTTTTAAACCAACCCAGTCATAAAGCCAAAGTCTGTACCAAGAGCCACTAAGGTGCAGCAGAAATGCTTCCCAGTATCCAAAGCACACCTGGCTGTGGATGCAAGGCTTTTGTGATTTAAAAGCGTAATTTATACTCAGCTCCTGAGTTACTAACATCCTGTAGTCCACATGTAGCACCTCACAGCAGTGTCCGAGGGTCGTGTTCAGCTGTTTCCATGGGAAATATCTGTTCCTGGAGGATCCAGGTGACCTTAATGGAGCAGGAAGAGGCAAGCACTCTTGGGATGGACAGAGCCTACTGGGAAACTGATGCCACAGGAAGGCAGGGTGGAGCTTAGCCCTTCTAGAAAGATCATTTGGAAGAGTGAGATGGTTTCTCCTCCAGGAACATCAGACCTTTGCATCTCTCCAGACATACTGAGGCCAGCTGTGTGACTCATGGGCCTGTTGCAAGATGTCCAGTGTACCTTGAAAATGAGGTTTGGTGCAGGAAAGGGAAGGGACTGGCCAGTTAGCACCTCCTACAGGAAAGACATCAGCAACAGGGACCACTGGGAGCCAGAGCATCCCCAGCTAACACACCTGTCAGGGAAATTAATGCCTTCCCACCTCTGTTGAGAGCATGAGCTCTGCTTCAGACCTGACTTTCACTTTAGCCTCCAGTTATGGAGACTGTCTTTCCTGTAACCAACAACAGACTCACAAATCTCTCCACACTGCAAACACACCTGGACTAAATGTTTTCAGCCTCCCCTGGCCACAGGTTCTCCACCCCCTGCTTCAGGGATCCCTTAGTTTTCCTCTGTCAAATCCAGGGCAGCTATTTGAAGGCAGCCAGAAAAACTCCCTTAACTCAAAGAAAAGAGCATTCCCAACTCCCCTCCACCCCACCACTGCAGCTGAAGAAGTGAGACTGGCCTGATGTCTCTGCTGCAGACACTGCTTTGTCCCCAATAGGCTGTTCACATCACCAAGACAATTTGGGCTAGACATACTCTAAAGCCTTTTGGAAAGAAGGTGTCAGTTCAGCTTGGGCAAACCAAATGGATCAGACAGAGCTTGGAGGCTGAGTAGGCATCCCTCAAGGACTCTTCCAGGCTGCATACTGCCCCTCCCTGGAGGGGAGCAGACAAGGCATAGAGATGGGGGCAGCTCTAAGCAGGAGCCTGGCCATCTGTCACAGTGCATCACTCCCGGCTGAGCCTCCGAAAACTTACAGTGGGTGGTGGGGGTCAGTCTTTCTTTGAAAGGGTCAGGAGAAGGGGTGGAGGAAAACATCTACAGCCTTGCTGTCTTTGGAAGTATCCCCTATTATTCTCAGATTCGTAGTCAAATCAGTCCCAAGAAGGCAGGCAACACCTGCTGTGAGCTTGTTTTTTTGGAAAGGCACACACTAACATGTGTATGTGTGTGGGTATGTGTGTATATATATAAAAAATATTTGTTAATATATATTTTTATATATATAATACACACACACACACATATATATTTATATATAAAATGGGACAGGGCTGCTGAGTGGAGTGGGAAGGGCGAGGGCTGCAGAAGCTGCTACCTGCAGCCACAAGTCTCCACGACCATGTCCTCATACTGTTTGTAAACTACATTGTTCCCAGAGTCTATGTAGAGGATGCTGATGGGGCTAAGCTTGGAGGGCACGCAGCAGCTGGGGGGTGTGGACTCTGGGTCCATGGAGTTCATCAGGGTCTGGATAATGGCATGGTTGGTGGGCTCTAAGTGGGAGCGCAGAGGGAAATCACAAACCCCCTCACAATGATATGCCTCATAATCCAGGGGTGCAATTATCCAGTCATCCCAGCCCAGCTCCTTGAAGTTCACATGCAGGGGCTTCCTGCTGCAGCGAGTCTTTGCCTTCTTCCCATGGCCTCTGCTGCCAGACCGGGCAGCAATAGTGGTCCGTCTCTTCCTCCGCTTGGAGTACACCTCCTGGCCAGGATCAGGGGGTTCCAGGAAGTGGGGGCTACCCAGAGACTTGACCCTATCCCGGATCTCCTTGAACAGGTTCTCCTTCCTCTGTGTGCGGGAGAAGACCACAAGCAGGGCTCGCTCATGGGGCTGTGGCCGAGGCTTGCTGAACCCCAGCTGCCGAGGGGGTAGGAGCTGCCCCGACTGATCTGAGACAATCCTTAGTAGGAAGCACAGCAGCTTACCCGAGAGAGATCTCTCCCTCCAGTCCCGAAGTGCTTCCCAGACATCAAACACCTCCCATCTGGAGGAGCTTGCATCCAAAATGTCTGCAGCCCTGGATTCCAGTAGCTGGGGCTCCTCACCATCCTGACTTGGGCAGGTGGAGAGGAGGAGGTGGTGGAAGGTGCCTTCACGGGAGAGGGCCAAGCTCCGATTTTCGGGGAGGGCACGCAGGATCCTCAGCTCCGCACCCATCACCTCCTCCGCTTCAGGCAGGCTGGAGATGTCAAAGAGGTATTGCTGCTCGGGGGTGGATGCAGAGGCATCTGGATGAGATAAATTAAAAAGAAAAAAAAAAAAAAAAAAAAAAAAGAAGAAAAAGAAAAAGGAAAAAATTGTAAAATCCCAGCAAGCTGAAGCCAAGCTCTCGTTATAGAGGCATACGGGACACAGAGTTACTGAAGGAGATCATTGCCTTGCAGCAAGGCTTGCTGAGCATCCAAGTGGAATGCTGTGCATAGCCTGTGCCCTGCGTCTGGGAGCATCACCCTGACTGGAAGCAGGGAAAGGGAGAAGGCAGAGAGGGAGGGAGGAATCACTTTAAACAAATGGCTTCTTATCAGAACTCTTCACACCCCGAGATGGCATCTCTGCCTTCTTCTGGGTGTTTCAGTGCCCCCGCCTGCCTTACGACCCACGTTTGGCTCAGAAGCTCCATCTGAACTTGTACAACCCAGTCCCATCCCAAATCAGCACATTGTCACCCACTTCTTCTGCCCTAAGTGTCACATGCCCACACATCCCAGCCACAGCAATGCCAAGTAAAACGCTGTATGAAAACCTCATTTTCTCTTGCAGGTCAGGAGCACAGATGCTGTGCCTCAAAGTGTCTGATACAGGCAGTATCAAAAGGTGAAAAATAGTCCAGCATGAATTTTGCAGTTTCTGGCACTGATTAAATATACTCAATGTGAATTAAAAAAAAAAAAACAAAACCAACCAAACAAACAAACAAAAAAAAACCACAAAAAACCCCAACCAAACATACAAAACAACCACGCACACATAAAAAACCCCACAAAACAACATACCAGCAAATCCCAACTGAAACCACAACAAACAAACAAAACAACACAACAAAACCTCTAAACCAAACAAAAAAGCCCACCACAACAAAACAAGCAAAACCCACAAACAAACTAAAAACAAACGATGAGGTTCGGGAGATGAGATACATGAGTTCTGGAAGGGTTGGGAGAGTTGGCCTCTCTAGCTAGGAACCTGAGCTGGGCACTCTTCACACGTTGCTGTTCTGCTCGAGCCCCCCGCCCCAGTGCCGGAGGAGCAGCCTCCTCCCGTGGGCATCGCTTCGGTGCTGCATCCTGCACCGCCCTCCGGGTGGGAACGAGTCTTCTCCCTGTCGTTTGTTATTATTATTATCGCCATTATTATAATTACCGTCATTATTATTAATTTAAAAGCAGATCTAAAATTCCTGGGAGAAGCAGATAAGGAGACCCTTTTGAAGAGTTCATCTGGTTTCGTTTTGCGCTGAAACTTCCCAGGACCTGTGCGCAGTTTTCCCCCGGTTCTCCCTAACCGGGCACTGCCATCTTCCAATGGGAGCATCAAGCCCTTCCTCCCGCCTCACTTCCCTGGGGTCTCCTCAACAGCTTCCAGCAAAAATCTCCCTGCAAAGGCTGCCGGCAGGATACGGCCGCTGTGTTTGAGGACGGGTTTGCGGCTGGGTCTGGAGGGCTGCGGGGAGCCCGGCATCACCAGCCGCACCTCTCTTACCCAGGGACAGCTGGCGGCATGAGCAGGGGAATGCTGGGGCAGCTTTCGAGTTTGCCTTTTGATTTTATTCGATAGCGATTTTAATCTTTTCCCCGTTTGAGCGAACTTCGCTGGCAAGGCGCAACGTATTATACATATACATATGTAAAAAATACATATCGTGAAATGCGTGTATGTGTTTATTTGATTATTGTCACTAGATCCACGGATTTGTAGAGGGAAAAAGAGGGCAAAGAGGCAGAATGCGCCAACACTGCTGAGCTCAGCCAGCTCGGGAGCGCGCAGAGAGTAAGCTTCGGGCTGCAAAGGGTCAGGTGTCTTGTTCTCCCTCCCGGTCCTGGGGATGCTGTGCGGAGAAGCTGGCCCCAAACTGCGCCGCACGCCCCGGCCCCGCTGCCAGGCTGCACTTCGGCTATCGGGAGGTCCCGAGAGATGCCCTTACCCCTACTCGACCTCTCCCGTCACTTCTCACCCTATCCCTAACCGCATCCCAAACCCCGAGAGTCATCCTTGATCCCAAACTGCATGTGCAACCCCATCGCTATCCCCGAACCCACGCTCATGCACAGCCTCGTACCTCACATCCATCGGCAGCCTTCTTCCCCAACTGCAGGCACAAGCAATTGCTATTCCCATGCCCTCACACAGCCTCATTCCCACCCCTCTCCTCATCCCCATTCCCACGCTCAAGCTCACGCATAGTTCCATTCCCATTAAAGAACTGATCCACAGTCCCTGCGCCGTTCAGCTCCATCTGCATCTCCAGGCGTCCCATGCAATCACCCTGTGCTCAAACCAACTCACAACCTATTCTCGACCAACTCACATTTCCATTCCAAGAACGACCTCGCGCTCAAACCAAAGTGCAAACTCTATCTCCGTATGCAACCACGTCCCCAAATTCACGCTTAAAGTAACGCACAGCCCTGTTTCCACCCCATCAAAACCCCATAATCATCCCAACCCGTCCCCACACTCATGCAGAAGCCCGATGCCCGCACCCACGCACAATCCTATCTTCATCCTCAAGCCCATCCACAAGATCCATCCATATCCCCAAATTCCCAAGCTCCATCTTCCTGCCCGACGGCGGGGTCCTGCCGGGACAGCCCACCCCAGCTCCGCCGCCCTACTGCGGGCGTCGCGGTGCTCTGCGCTGCACAGAGGGATGCGCGCCTCGCACTCACCGCTGCGCGCCCGCTCCGCGAAGCCCGTCACCGTGTCGGCGCGGCGGCCGGGGGTGCGGCGGGCGGCCAAGCGCTGGTAGAGGGCCACCATGTAGTGGTGCGGCACCACGGTGCCGTTGCGAAGAGCCCTGTCCCTCCGCGTCGGGGTGGAGAAGGGGAAGGCGGAGGAGGAGGCGGAGGAAGGCGCGGCTGCCGAGGGTCGCTGGGGAGCGGCCGCCGACGGGCCTCGCACGGCGGCAGCCTCCAGCCCTCGGCGGAGGCGGCAGGCGCCCAGCAGGCAGAGGCAGAGGGCGGCAGCGGCGACGCGGAGGCGCATGGCGGCGGCCCGCTGTTCGGCGCTGTGCTGCTGCCGCCGCCGCTCCCCGCCCGCTTTTGAACATCGTCTTCGCCCGCCGCCGCGGCCGCCGCCGCTACCGCCGCCGCCCGCCGCCGCGGAAGCGCCCCCTGCCGGCCAACCGCCCCGCCCCGCCGAGGCACCGCCCGATCCCCAGCCCCCGCCCCGCCTCCGCTTGCAGGTGAGACCCCCCGGGCTTACCCCCGCCCCCCCTCGCAGGGAGCACCTGCGGCGCCGGTGCGGGGCATCCGCCTGTGCTGCGGGGGTCACCTCCGCTTGATTTTGGCAGGCGACCCATACTTTGGAAGGCGTCCCTCGATTCGGAGTTGGAAGGGAAACGCCGCCACCTCTCTTGGAAGGGGCGAGGGCATATTTCCGAGAGAGAAACTTCATGCTGGAGCGGGGGAGCCTTCACTCTGTATTGGGGGAGTTTTCACTCGCCACCCCTGTGGAGTCATTGTCACCCAGTCATCACTCCGTGCTGGGGCGAGAAACCCTGGCTCTGCATCGCAGACCGGGCAGCCCCGGCTCTGGTTTTGGACACAGAAACGCCACTCCAGATTTCGGATGGGACACCCCACTCCCCACACCCCCCTTCTCGATTGCACGGGGACAGCTCAGCGCCATTTAGGACGGGGCACCCTCTCACCCCAGTGTTGGATGGTGGGCCTGGACTAGCAGCCGGGGGAGCGAGGAGCGACCTGCTGCGGGGCGGCCCCGGGGACTCGGGCTCCGTTCTGTCCCGTACCTTCTCTACCAACCCCGCTAATTCCGCCTCAGGAGACCGACACCGGAGCAAAACAAAGGCCGGCCGGGCCGTGGGCTAATGTTTTTCCTCGCACGGAGTGTTTCCTTGGTAAAATTCAGATGTTTCCTTGGATCTCGATTAAAATAACAAAGTGGGGTATTTACTAGGATGTTATTTCAAGTCTCTTAAGTCCCTGGTTATGTCTGTTGCGATTTCTCTGCAAATACAAAAACAAGTGCTGCCATGATTTATTGGAAGGAATGTAGGTGTTTTGCCAAAACAAACATGGCTTTCTTTTCTTTTATTTTATTTTTTCCTCTCCCCCCCAAAAGAATTGCATCTCATGAGCATTTGTCACCACAGCCTCTCAGATTTCTTCTGGCTGTGATTTTACAGGTGCCATGTCACATCATCGTGAGCCAGTTTCTAATACTGGCCAGTGGCTTGGCTTGGTACAGATACATAGCACGAGGCAGCTTCTGTGACAACATCCCAAGCAATCTTTGTATCCTGCACAGTGTGGGATGGCCTGGCCTGAAGCCATTTGCACACCTCAAATGGCCGTTCATGTAGCGTTTGTGCATGTCTTGCACTTCAGAGATTTGTGTGGGATCTTGCATGGTGCCCAGTAGTTAATGACTGCCAGAAGCCCCAATCCAGCTGGGGCAGGAAGCAGAGGAAGGCTTTAGTAACTCTTTTTTTCCTCTGTCAGCCCCTGATGCTGTTCAGACACTAAAGGTCACTTCAAAAAAGCATCCGATAAGACCTTCCACCTGCTGATGCCTCAGTACCCCTTTGACAGGGTACTAGGACCCTGGTTGGGTGCCCTCACAGCACTGTAGCAGGTGGTAGTGGGGATAAGTGCTCAGGGCAGCCCTTCCTGAAGACAGGAAGGCTGGAAAACACTGTCCTGTTGTGTCTTGCACCTCTCAATCCCATCTCCACCAGCAGCCCCAGACCCACAGACTGTGCTCCTGATGCCCCTGCCTCAGTGTGTGGCAGCACTCCCCTCCCAGTGCTGCCGAGGGAAGAGACTGGAAAGGACAGCAGAAGGATGGAAGGATGATGTGATAAGAAGGACTAATGAGCTTTAGAAAATGGTCAGAAAATTCTGTCCTTAAACTCCTGGGCTTCTTGCAATGGTTTCTGGAACCTCCTGTCTGGAATCCTTTTGTGCAGCCAGTTTAATGGGAAATAGTGAAAGATACAAAAATGGTGAGTGTAGGCTGTGCTCTGGGCCACCTGAGCCTGTACATCCTCCCATGTGCTGCACTGTGTGTACCTGCCACACATGAAGGACCCCAGGTTTTGACAAATTCCTAGGGACTGGAACATCTTTTCTATATATCTTCTAAAAATTAAAATTAGACTGATACACAAGACAGAGAGGCTGTGCCCTCTGCTCTGGTTTTCTTTCCCCAAAATTCTTTGCCCCCAGATCATTACTGTGCTCAGCCCCCAGTGTGGACAGCAGGGCCAAATCTCTTCTTGGTGTAAGTTGATATGGCTGAGTAACAGGTTCCTCTGTGGCAGTTTGCCCTGCACCATCCATGTCCCTGTGGACAGCCATCTGCATGGTGGAACCATTCGCTGCTGGGCAATGACAGCCAGACCCCTGTCCTCACTGTCTATATGGAGACCTAAACCCAGGTGTGCACATGCCCACACAAGCCCAAGTGACTTGTACACATCTGCACACATCAAGCATACATGCCCATGCCAAGTGGCACACAGGTGGACCCAAGGGACAAATCCTGCCTGACTATGCTGGAGGGGAGATGTGGAATCTCACAGCCCATCCTTTCAATCACACAGCATCTACTGAGGTGCACAAGCACTGAGTTTCCCATCTGTTCTCCATTGCAGCTTCTTCTAAACCCTTTTGGGCTTTCTTGAATTTCCATCAGCCCAGCCCAGCTGCAGGACCCTCCCAAGCTGCTCCAACCCCATGCAGCAGCACAGCACCTCCTGCCCCCAGCCCTTCCCAGGTCTGATGATGGGCTCCCATCTCTCCCAGTGCAAATCTTTTGTGCATAATTTCACACTGGCAAAGAGCCACTTTCTACCAGCCCCCTTCCAAAACCAAATTAGCATGCTGCTGCAGCAGCAGAAATTGGAGAGGAAAGGCTGTAGTTTTATTTTACAACTCAATTAGCAAGTTTATATAGAAAAAAACACCCATATAGCCAAGGGAGGTTTTATATCTGTTGGCTTCACTAGCAAATAGACTTGTTCCTCTTGAGGGCACTCCCCATTGCTGTGGGTACAGTTATGTGCTCCTGCCCATGGTGGGCCTCAACCAACATGGAGACACTGGCTCTAGTCCTGCTCATTTGCTCTGTCTCCCATTGCTCTTACACTTACAAATCCTCTGGGTACTTCCAGCACAGACTAAAAAGCATGTTTCTGACATTGTCCCTGTTCACTAAATATTAAATGAATCAGAAGATTGTCAAAAGCTAAAATGAAGATAGTGGGCCACATTTGCCTCTATTTTTCTACTAGGAACCTGTTATGAATAACATGAAGCCAGTGGCTATATGCCAGAGGGGATTCTCACTCCTGTGCCTCAACAGCTTGCACCATGTCCAACCACAGTCTCTCTGTTCTCCAATAGGCCCTTCTAGTACAGTTTTTGGAAAGTCAGCTCATTAAGCCTGTTTTTTGGTTTTGTCTTTCACTAGGAACATTCTGAGGATGCTGCTTCCTTCAGGATCAAGAAGGAACAATTCCTGCCTGGATGACACTTGGGCTTATCCCCTCTGTTACAGTCTCACTCCTTTGACTCCCTCTCCTGGTTTTCAGCACTGCCCTCCTTGCCCTTCTACGTCATCCGCAGCAATTTAGGACATTTATGCATGAGGTCAAGTCCCAGGCAGGATGAACTCTCCTACCATGGCTTCATCCACTTTAGCAAGTGTGGGCAAGGTCTCAGACTGGGAATCTTGCTACCAGAGTGGGGTTGCTCTATTAATGCTCTTCAGCAAAGAAAATAAGTGGGTGTTTGATTTAACCAGAAGCTTATCAGCTGTGGAAGACCATTTCTCAAAGGAGGAAACTGAGGTGGAAAGGAAATCTTCAAGCAATAACCATGTAGCTGGTGTCATAGACATGTTCCCACAGCCCAGTGCCTCCACAGATGTTCACCTTCCATGTCATCAGCATGTGCAGTGACAAATGCCCTCCAGGCTTCAGAACTGGAGGTGTTCATGGCTGTTTCCATTACCTAAGCCAGTGGGGCTCAACTAAATTTACAAGTCTTGAGCAAGTTCAGAGTGGTCAGAGGACTGATGCTAGTGGTTATTTGAAAGAATGTTTTCATGTAGTGACCACACAAGAAGACTTTTGTGGCTTCACTTCATACATGTCTTTTAGCAAGACAGATACAAATGACAGCAAGGCCAGCTCAGCAAGCAACCAAACAACAGCATAATTTTCATTCCAAATCTTCCAGCAATTTCCAAAACTTACTTAAACTGAAGCCAAGCTGAATTTTTCCTGATTGTCTGCACAGGGATAGCCAGGAAGATAAGACAAATCAGGTACAAAATCTGTGCATGAAACATCAGATGGATTCAAAGACCCTGTAGGGCTGCTTTCTTTCAGGCCCAGAGACCTTACATCACCACAATTCTGGATGTCTAAAGCTATGCTTGTCTCATATCACTTTCTATTTGAACACTATACTCCAGCCAGGGGACTGGAGACTTATGGAAATGCTTTGCTGATAGTTCAGTCCTTCTGGAAACATTAAAGTTTTTTTGGATTAGATTTTCTATTCCCCTCAGAGAAAATTGTCCTATTCAGCATCTGGTCGACAGAATCTGGCATAAGCCACATGAAGATAGAAAGTCAAAACACACTTAAATGCTCAGTCAATTTAAAATAAAGCTTGTTTTCTTTTTGAAAAGTGCAGAGTCAGCAGGTGATTTGTCAATGCACCAAGCCACAAACATTGAATAAGGAAGATGACTCAACCCAAGTGTCCTTATGATAGTAGTCTAGGCTAGCATCTGGTCAGAAGGGGTGGGACTCATCTTGTTTCATTCTAGTTTCTTTCTCAGTCTATCTAATCACCTTCCTCTCATTAACAGTTACTGGAAGGAGAGCTGTACCTCCAGAAAGTGATTCTGACAGCTTTAGCCAAAAAGCCCAGCTCAGACAGATGTTACTGCAGTTTTGGTCTGCCCATGCAGAAAGGCATCAGCTGCCTCCATGTGAGATCTCACTGAGGAAAGTGCTCTCCTACAGCTCTCCTCAAACTCTGCTCCATGCTTGCTTGTTTTTGTGTAGGTCACCCTTCTACTTCCCTGTCAGAAAGCTGATTTTGCTCTCTTATTCACATCAATGCTTTCATTCCCATGTTTTCATTTTTTTTTTTTCTGTAGACCAGCCAAATGAGCTAAAGTCAGAAGTCCTTAAGTCAACCCAATAGATCTCCACAGTGACAGAGGACTGGCAAAGAAAGTCCTGTCCCCAAGAATGGATTTTATTCCCTTTTAGAAACATCACCTTCAGCAGGAATCAACAGGTAGATCCATCCTACCTAAATGCAGCTAACAACACCAGGTACCTAGCTGGAAGTATCAACTTTTATTTCCTTGGCAGTTACCTTGGGAACAGAGGGGTCAACTGAGGTGTGCAAAGAGCCAAAGCAGCCCCATCACCCTCTCTGCTTCAGCCCAGTCCATCTCTCTTCTCTTCTCTGTGCCTGCTGCTATGCTGCAGGGAGGAGGAGGTGTGGAGAAGGTGGGTGTCTGGTTCAGGAAAAGGATGTGGTCCAAAGACCTGTTTGATTGCAATTATGTGTGACCTGGATCACTTCTCTCCAAGGTCTTGATGACCTTACCTGTCTTTCCACAACAGAAAGGACGTGCAAGATAGAAGAAGCAGCTCGGAGAAAACATCCCACAGGACCATCCAGACACACCTCAGCTGAGGGATTGCCCGGGCTGCAGCGGGATGGAGCATCAGCAGAAGTGGAGTATCGAGGGGTACCCGGGCTTGCAGGAAGGGATCACTCCCGGGACAGGAGCACCATCTGCCGGTAGAAAGATTTGTAGCAGCAAGTCCCCGGGAGAAACGTTTCATAGTATCATAGTATCATTCAGGGTTGGAAGGGACTACAAGGATCATCTAGTTCCAATCCCCCTGCCATGGGCAGGGACACCCCACACTAGATCAGGCTGGACAGAGCCTCATCCAGCCTGATCTTAAACACCTCCAGGGACGGGGCCTCGACCACCTCCCTGGACAACCCATTCTAGGGTTTCACCACTCTCATGGGGAAGAACCTCCTCCTCACATCTAGCCTGAATCTCCCCACCTCCAGCTTCATTCCATTCCCCCTAGTCCCATCACTATCTGACATCCTGAGAAGTCCTTCCCCAGCCTTCCTGTAGGCCCCCTTCAGATACTAAAAGGCCACAATTAGGTCACCTCGGAGCCTTCTCTTCTGCAGACTGAACAGCCCCAACTCCTTCAGTCTGTCCTCATAGGAGAGGTGCTCCAGCCCTCTGATCATCCTTGTGGCCCTTCTCTGGACACGTTCCAGCACCTCCACATCCCTCTTGTAATAGGGGCTCCAGAACTGGACACAGTCCTCCAGGTGGGGTCTCACCAGGGCTGAGTAGAGGGGGAGGATCACCTCCCTCGACCTGCTAGCCACATTTCTCCTGATGCAGCCCAGGATCTGATTGGCTTTGCGGGCTGCAAGTGCACATTGAGAGCTCCGATGCACTTAGATGTGGAGGGCACTCGCGGTCTGGAAGACACTTGCTACAGTTTCTCTGTCCATAGGCAGCGGAACATATGTAAAGCAGGGCAATAAAAGTATGTACCATATATATATATATATATATATATGAGAAGGAGATGGAAAACTGGTTGTGAACAGGAGTATATTGTGTGGGCGCATCCTTTTTTTTCCCGTGTCATTCTGCCAGAGGGAGCTCTGGGTGTGTAAGAGTCACAGGATCAACTGTTACAGAATGTTTACTATAAGTATGTTAAGTAAAGCTCCGTCTTATCACACATTGCTCCATCTCTGTCCCAAAGAGACCTCAAGTTAATAAAATGAGCAAACCAGATCTTGCAGGACGTGGCACTTGGTGCCATGGTCTAGTCATGAGTTCTGTGGTGACAGGTTGGACTTCATGATCTTTGAGGTCTCTTCCAACCTTGGTGATACTGTGGTACTGTGATAGAATCATAGAATGGTTTATGTTTGAAGCGACCTCAGAGATCATCTACTCCAACCACCCTGCCATGGGCAGGGACACCTCTCACCTTAATTTGGTTGCCCAAGGCCTCATCCATTCTGGCCTTATACACCTCCAGGGAGGGGGCAGCCACAATCACTCTAGGCAACCTATTCCAGAGTCTCACCATTCTTGTACTGAATAACTTCTTCCTAAAACTAGATGATCCTTGTGGTCCCTTCCAACCCTGAATGAAACTATGAAAATCTAGTCTAAACCTACTCTGACAATTCCTAAACCCACTCCCCCTAGTCCTGTTTTGTCCTCATATCTTTACCTAGATATATGCATTAAAGGGATTTCTAGCAATGCATTAAATCCTACAGTTCCTGCAGATTTATGTAGTGCTCCCACCACAGTTAAATTCAGCCTCTGGGAAGTGGCACCTGCATGGACAAAGCCACAGACACATGTTACTGGTTGGGATGACAAATGCCCTATTAGCAAGGAATTAGTTTTCCTAATAAATTATAGAGGCATGTGTCCACAACTACTATTTACAGCTCTTCCCAGCTACTGCAAGTGGATGTGGGCTCTGTTGACTATAGTAATTAGAATAGAATAGAATAGAATAAACCGGGTTGGAAGAGACCTTCAAGATCATCGTGTCCAACCTATCATCCAACACCACCTAATCAACTAACCATGCAACCAAGCACCCTGTCAAGTCTCCTCCTGAACACCTCCAGTGACGGCGACTCCACCACCTCCCCAGGCAGCCCATTCCAATGGGCAATCACTCTCTCTGTGTAAAACTTCCTCCTGACCTCCAGCCTGAACTTCCCCTGGCGCAGCCTGAGACTGTGTCCTCTTGTTCTGGTGCTGGCTGCCTGGGAGAAGAGACCAACCTCTGCCTGTTTACAACCCCCCCTTCAGGTAGTTGTGGATATAAGCAACATGCTTGCTTTGCCTTACCTTGCCTGCTTACCTGTTCCAACTTACCCAAACACTCACCTGTAGGTTCAGGCACCTGAAATCATATCAGATGCTTAAAGCTGGTGCAACCTGACACATCCAGACCTTCAGCTGCTGTCTCAGAAACGTAGGTGTGTCCTACACCTTCTGCCCCATCTACCAGTCCCATGCCTTGGGTACCCTGCAGCCTGCAGAGAGACCCTAAGTGCCTGTTTCAGTACCTGACCAAAGTACATTCCCTTATGAGATGACCAGAATTTAGTAGGGAAAAAAGTATAAGATAGGACTTTTCTTGATATGCACACCATTGTGCATGGGTCACTTCAGCAGCATATGGGTAGCTCTGTCTATTTTTGTGTTCTCACATTGATCCCACCAGTTCAGTAAGTAAAAATACACCATTTCAGGCTCCTCACTCTGTGTCCAGAAGAAAAATGGAGCTGAAAATTATTTGATGTGACCAATTCCTCTGTGAAATGAAATGTTTTTCTGGTAGGCAGCTGCCAGTGGCTAACAAGCACTTTGCACTTGGAACAAGGAGGTGCTAAATTCTGCCTCTATCCTTTCTGTGGGGCCTTACCCTGCAGCACAGACTGAGTCTGGGCTGACAGTTTTAATAAGAGCCAATGACACAAGGACAATTGAAAGTCTTCCTGAGCCATGATGATTTAGCGATACGAAAACTGTAAATGAACTCAGCTCTGAATCTTCTCAGTAGTTTTATCTCTGTACCATGATGGTTTGTAGATACAATATTCATAAGGAAGGTTGTGAATGCAAAGATTCGTCCCACAAGCTCTCCAGGTGAACATAATTGTACAAGTAGAATTGCCATTGTTTAATTTACTTCTGTAAATGGAATTCTGGAGACCAGGTGTGGACTTGTTTGTTGGAAGCACAGCTCATCATCAAGATTGTCCCTAGTCTTGCTCTCATTCCTTCAGAAGCTTATTCCAGCAAGGTAAGGGTGAACCTTAGCTATCCAACAAGCAGTGGTTTTCCTTTTGAAGAAAGAAAGGTCCAGACCTTTGGTGAGGAGCTAAGAACTTGCCAACAACAAAGAGCACTACCTTCAAGATAGATCTCAGACAGTGCTGGCTGGGACTCTGGGACAGCCACACTCCCTCACATCTTAATTTTTCCCTGTCTGTAGTAGTTCCTGAGTCCCTGTCTGCTCTTGCAGAGGATTAAGGAAATACTATAGATGTGTTTCCAGCCTTTCACAAGATTGATATAGATGTTCCTGCTGAAGTCTCAGAAAGGAAAAGCACCTTCCATGCAATCAGTTTTCCCATGATTCCTGGGTCTTCCTTTCTACTCCCTAGCTCAGCATAGCCCAAACCAATAATTCATCTGGCAGCGTAATGGATAGGTAGACTTTTCAGAATGGTTTTGTAATTGTAGCTGTGAATACCTGAGTGACTGATTTCAGCAAAGCCTCCACTCACGAGGAAGGAACAGATGCAGTTTGTTGTACGACCAGCTAGAACAATGTGATCTCTCAAGGAGATGTCATTTTTACTCCTCAGTCAGATTGTTCCTCTCATCAGGTGGTGGTTGCTTCTCCTTGCATTACAGAGAGCTGAAAACTTGACTCATGAGAAAAATGTCCAAACTGTGTGCTAAGCCATTGTACCATAAATGGCTACATATATGTCTAAAGATGTATTTTCCTCTGTCTTTCAGAAAGGCATTTTTATAACATTTCTGATACCCATGTAGCATCATTTTAGTAGTTACTGTTTTGGAAGAGTGAGATAAGAAATCATATAGGAATAATTAATTTTATTTGATCTACAATGTAAATGTGAGATCTGCTATACATGCATCATCCCACTTAGTTATTTTAGCTCCAGAGGCTTTGGTCAGTCTAACCTGACTGGCTTGAACTGTGTTGCAACAGGTAGTTCAGCAGGTGAATATGCATCCCCATGAACTGCAGAACTCCCTCAAGAGCCTCTTTTCTTACTCTTGCAGGCAGGATCTTCATAGAAGGAATTGCCTCCACATTTCAAGCAGATAATGAGCATATAGGAGTCAGCACCTAAGCAAAGCAGACCTTGGCATCTTGTTTATCTCCAACCAGATTAAGTAGCATGGACATAAACATTTCCAGAGCTTATCTGGTGAGAGTAAGGGGAAATCATCTTGAAGTCCTTGGGCAACAGATTATGCATGGTGAAGCTACATTTGGAAAAAAATGGCAACATATTTGGGATTCTACCTGAAAACTTGTGCAGTTACTAAGTGGTCCTTCACCATTCCTTGATCTGGGAAAATGCATTTTCCATTACACTTATGTAAAATGAATCAACTTTGTAAAAACTACCTTTTGGAAAAAAAAACTAAAGTGTCTATCTACTTACTCTATCTACTTACTGTAGGTGTGTTTTTTAAATAATACAGACAACTTTCTGTATACCAAGGCTTGATTTTATTAAACTGGGCCAAATCAGGAAATCTCACCATTTCTTCCTCACTGGGTACAAGAAATTAAGGCATGATTTACCTAGGACCCTCAAAACTTAAGAGAAGTGGAATTTTATTTCCAGGGCCACAGCAGATCAAGAACCAGGTTTATCTTTCAGCAGGGATTATCTATGGTTTCTGCTAGATTATTCCTGATATGTGGCTCATTGTATTACAGGTAAACTGTTTAAAGGTGGGAGAAAGCATAAGGTATAATGAAGAACAGCTATACTACTCTCTTCCCTTCTCCCCAGAATAAATTCAGGTTTCATACATGTGTAGATTAAAAGACTGCCTTGACAGGCTATCAACAACCTTACCACATCATATAACAAGAGTGAACTTTAAATCTACCATTTTGGTTACCTTTGAAACTCACGGAGAAGCCCAATCCTAACATAAAATCTCCTAGTAGTTCACATCTGGGTTTTGTAATTGTCATCTGAAACCAAATGGTGGTAGTAGTGATAAGTGATTGGTCATCTCTCTGGAATCCTATTACTCTAGTTCAGCTTTTTCCAGGAATTAAATAATATTGTATTTCTCCCAGTACAAATCAAAGTTGAAAAAATGTTTCATGCTCAGCTTTCAAACTTTGTTTACATAGCTAGTTTGTTTTCTTTTAAAACATGTTCCTCTACTCTTGCTTCCAGTCCTACCTTCCTCCCCATGTTATTTACTATACCCTATGCAGAGTTCTGATTTCTCCTCATCCTGCCATGCTTATAGACAGAATCCTCTACAAGGGATTAGAAAATTGGTGAACAGTTCTCCCTGGGCTTATAAACTCACTGTTGTCTGCCTGCTGTCCTGGGGGAGATGTAAAGCAAATCAATGAGTGGCCAAGAATCACACTCAGGCAGGTATGCAGTACTGTGGGAGCTGGTCCCTAATTAGCAGCCAGAAGACAGACAGGATGAGTTCATGGGGTCACAGCTTGGCCCTGATGGAGACCCTATTACCTTGTGCCTTCATGAGGAACAGAAAAAGATTAAACTGTAGGGCTGCAGTTTGTCTGCATCAAACTGAATTAACAGACCCCAGCCACAAATCATCCAATGTTTAACAGGCTTTGGGAGGTTTTTCTTACTCACTTTAACCCTTTTGGGGAACTCAGGACCTGCAGAAGATGGCCAGCGGACAGACCTCCAGAACATGTGGTGAAAGCTGCAAATATGTCTTGTCCATGTCCCAGTAAGGGCTGAAGGGAGAGGGAAGACCATCTTCTTCACCTCTCAGGTCTGGAGTCTTTGCCATGGTTGTCTTCCAGTGTGGTCCTTGCTGCCCAGGGTTTCCATTTGCCTCTCACCAGATGGGTCCCTGATTCAGCACCAAACTGTTCACCAAGGAGACCAGGACCTTACTGTCAGTTATCTCACAGGCATCAAATGATAAGCTTTGAAAAGGACCTGGCTATTTTACAGGTGTTAGACTGCATGTTCTGCAGATGCCTGCCAGCCCCTAAGCCATCTGAGTTTTCCCAGGTTCTTGGAAAAACCTTTCATGTGTTCTTTAGGTAGCTACAGTGAGGCCCAAGGTGAGAGCTTCTGAGTCATGTCTGGCAACAGATGGCAAACATCTTTGTGTCCCTTTCTGAGTGCATCTCTATAATTTCTCTATATTTCCTTGCCTGCCCTGTTCCAGTCTGGTGTATGGTTGTGGTGAAGGCACACTATGCCTCGATACTGGATCTTGTCCCAGCATGTGGGCAAGTTCCCCCTCCCTCCAGGAGGAAGACAAAAGCCAAGGCATTAGCCAGGCTTGCACGCACCCAGAGCATGCAGTGCTCGTCCTGACACCAAGTATGGGCATAATTCTAGCTTCACGCTTTCTATAGGCTGAAGCCAGTTGCTTATGAGAGTGCCCATTGGTCAAGCCCAGCCTTGAGGAATCTATAAGTATCACCTCAGTTGGTAAACAAGTTGCCCCCTCGTTCACTTCGTCTCTGTGCTTGCTCGAGAGAGTAACCCTCGAGCTGCAGCCTTTGCCATTGAGCTTATTGTTGTTAGCTTCTGTCATACCTGCACGCATACTGAAAGCACGTGCATGGTGAGAAGCCCAGAGGGAGGACCTTCACTGTTTCTGAGGAGCTCAGCGTCGCCACAGCCAGTACCATCTGGGAGAGCCCACCGTGCCACTGGAGGACTGGATCAACCCCCGTGGGTAAGATCTGCCCAGTTACCAGGGAGAAGGGATTTGATCAATACCGAGTCCACGTATGCCTAGCCCCGCCATAGCGGGAGAGGAGCCGCCGAGTGCCGCTCTGAGGAGCTGCTGAGTGCCGCTCTGAGCCCTGTGAACCTCAGGGAAGACTAAAGCATTGTTCATGCCTATACTGCACTGAACCCGGGACGACTACGAGAGTCCTGTTGCTCCTTTAAGATCAGTAAATGAGAATCCGCCGCCTAATGCAGCCGCATTCTCTCCCCGAGGCTGTTTGCATCAGCCCTGAGAACCGCCGTGGTTGGGCCGACCCCCGTAGCTTTGCCTGCTGCCCGTCGTTTGAGCCCGCCTACCGGCCACCATCGTCCCGCCCTGCCATGCAAGCCGACTTTAGAGGACCGACCCCACGGACCGACCCTGTTCAGGACCGATCCCTGTTGTCTGAAGGGAATCAAATATCATCCACGTGCTTTCCATCCACTAGCACTCAGTTCAAAGTATCCACGTCTAGCAGAGTAAGCGCTGATGCATAGAAGGATTGTAATATTGCTGTGTATAGCCAGAAGCCGCCCACGTCCCGCCGAGTCTCCATCTAGTGGCCAAGTGGCAGAACTGCACCCTTCGTTATATAAATATAGACATAGTCTGTAACTAATTCAATTAAGTTCTAATCATAACACTAAGTCAGTTGTGGAATGTATTTCACGAACATGCACTAGAACATGTATATAAGTTGGTTATTAACCAACATCGGTTATTAATAGTTTTATAATTAATAAAAATAATATTTCATAATTCATATTTCATATTCATAAATTTAATAACCTCTTCACCACAATGGTGAATGATCTAATCTCTGCCAAAAAAGCCCTATGCTAGTACAGGGGGAGATCATAAGAATGGGAGCTGTAGGCTGATGGTTTTTAACTTTAAGCATTTCTCTGTTCTATTTAATCCCACTCCTACTAAGAACAGAATCATAGAATCAGAATCATTTAGGTAGGAAAAGGCCTTTAAAAATACGGAGTCAAAGTGTAAACCTAACATTTGGTTCCCCACAACTCTCTGTGTTCAGGTAGGTGGCTAAGAAAAAACTCCTCTGAGTTGATGAAAGGGTCTTAGTTTAACTATTGGGAATAAAACTGTGTATGAAAAGTAAATACAAACTTCATCCCTAACTGCAAATGTGGTCATACCAGTGACTGGTTTCAGTGCTGTAGAAAATGCCGGTGTAACTGGTACCAGAGTTAGATTTTTGATCATGAGCTGTGGGTTCACCTGGTATCAGCAGGATTGACTGCTCAAGATAACTGTGCCAGGCAGGAGACGGGCAGTTGGCTTCCCAGGGTTGAGACACGGATGGGGACTGCAGTTAGCACCAGCAACCCGTCCCTGGGCCACAGGCTGTGTTTGAGTGCCCTCTAGTGGGGAAAAAAAAAAACCACAAACGAAAGTGCAGAGGCAAATACAGCATATGTTCACACTCCCCTCTCTGCTTGGGCTGGTCATTCTCACCAGCGTGTCTGAGGGACTGAGTCTGTAATACCTACACAACGTAGGCCTGTGCTGAGTGTCTGCAAGCAGGGTCTGGGAGGGAAGTTCAAAGCAGATTTCTTCTTGATGTATGACCTTGTAGGGCAGAAGTTTGACGCAGGAGCAGTGCAGGGTCATAGGGGATGCACAACTCATCAGATAAAGCTTTATGAAAGGAGCACAAGATAAAATTCCACCCCCGTCTCCATTCTCCAGACTTTTCATGCTACTGCTTTTGTTGAAGGAAACACCTGCAAGACTTGCTCCTGTGTGTGCAGTCAAAAGGTAGAGAAGAAGACTGGTATTGCGGAAGGAGAGTGGAAACACTTTTTGGTCATAAAAGGTATTTCTTGAAGAGGTGGGGGAAAATTATGATACTCATTCATTTATCAGCCATTGCTGAGCCTCCAGGAGCCCTCTGATCTGAGACACCTTCCAGTGCTGGACATAGTTGCTCTGAGGGGAGATAGTTCTTGTTCCCTAGTACAATGTGATAGATCACTTACTCTACTTCAGTGTGACAAAAAGGTTTCTATGGAAGCCAGCTTCAGATGCAGGTCATAAAGTCATTATGTAATCAGTGCTCTTGGATCAGCAGAACCATATTACTGAACTGGAGAGGTGGTGTGAGAGTCTAATAAGTTTGTCTCTCTCTATGTGAGTCAACAAAGATAAAGTGATAGCAGAGCCACTGGAAAGAAGGTGGAAAGAATCCTGTCCACCAATCCTGGATGCAAATCAGCTTGTGATTGCATCGTGATAACATGGGACTACAACAATGGACCCAAGGACCCAGCCATCACACCTTTAGGGCAAGATAATCTCCACCTGTTTATACACAGAACCTAAGGATTATTTCCTGCCACTGGAATTTCTGAGGGACAATATTTGAATACATACCTAAGGACTAAAAACTGTATAAAAGACTGGAACAACTACTGGTTTGTAGAGAGAAACAGGAGAGAGAAACAAAGGAGAAAAATGGGGAGAAAAACGGAGATGAAGGAAAACACAGGAGACGGGCCAGGCTGCTGAGAAGAGAAAGCCGGGACAATGCTGCTCCGGAGAAAAGAAGCTGCCCGGAGGACCACAGCTCCAGCCAAATCCTCAGCACCCTTTCTCTACAGACCCAGGCTGCCCAGAGGAGCCTCAGCACCGTTCCTGTATCAACCCAACATCTCCCCAGAGGACCACAGCTGTTCTCCAGCAAAAGCCTCACCACGTTTTCTCTACAAACCCAACATCTCCTGCAGCACCTTTCCTCCACAGACTTTAACTGTCTTGGGGGGGATGAGGGGTGTGGTAATATAATTCCTTTCCTCTTCTCTCTTCCTCTCTCTTTTCTCCCTCTCCCCTTCTTAATATAATTCCTTTCCTCTTCTCTCTCCCCCTCTCTCTTTTCTCCCTCTCCCCTTTCTTATGTCCACTTTATTTATGTAATAAATAGTCTAGCTGTTGATACTTTGGCCTCGTTTGTGCCTTTAATTTCACAACACGGGAATATTTAAAAGAACTGTGTCTCCGGACCGAGACATCTAATGTCTCCGGACCGTGACATTTAATTGGCGTAGTCGGCAGGATACCCGTGCAGTGAAAAGTATCACAGCAAAATTATTCCATTTCTGAGAACCCCGAAATGTGTGTGTGTGCCTGAGACGTACTCTTTAGTACGAAGTGAGAGTGGAGTCCAGATTCGCGTTTTCACTCGCCCGAGAGGGAAGTGGCCGGAGAAGGACGAAGCGAAATTTTCAGAGAGACTGTGTGGGAGTTCTCAAAAGCTTTAAATGTGTGTGCTTTCTCAAGGAAGATTATCTGGGGTACAAATGTTGACTTTATAGTGTGACCTCCCCGAGAATTCTCAGTACCCTCTTTTAGGAAACCCAGTGTTGGTGATATTTGTAAAGTGTGGCTTTCCCGAGAAGCACAGTATTGAAGCAAAAGTTGAGAAACTTCTGCCGGTGTGTGTTCTCTCAGGGAAACAGAGTGGCTCTTCCCTAAGAATCACAGGGTTGTTGTCCTAGTGTAACAGAAAATTTGTGTGGGTTCTCTCAGGGAAATAGTGTGACTTCCTTGAGAAACCCAGGTTGCTGTTGTTTTTTCTTGTGTGTGACCTCTCCTGAAAAATCTATTGTGCATTTTTCCTGGAAAAGATTATTTTGGAGTAAGCCTTTTAAAAGTGTACGTTTTTCCCAGGGAAGATTTTGCTGGTACAAACAGTGTTTTGATCTGACTTCTGTGGTGAAGAGGTTATTAAATTTATTAATATGAAATATGAATTATGAAAAATATTATTTTTATTAATTATCAAACTATTAATAACCAATGAATCACCAACTTATATACATGTTCTAGTGCACGTTCATGAAATACATTCCACAACTGGCTTAGTGTTATGATTATAACGTAATTGAACTATCTATAAACCCTTTCTGTATTTATGTAACGAAGGGTGCAGTTCTGCCGCTTGGCCACTAGATGGAGACTCGGCGGGACGCGGGGTGCTTCTGGCTATACACAGCAATATTATAATCTGTCTATGCGTCAGCGCTTACTCTGCTAGATGCGGATACTTTGAACTGAGTGCTAGTGGGTGGAAAGCACATGGGAGATATTCAATTCCCTTCAGACAACAGGGATCGGTCCTGAACAGGGTCGGTCCGTGGGGTCGGCTCTCTAAAGTCGGCTCGCATGGCAGGGCGGGACGACGGTGGCCGGTAGGCGAGCTCGAACGACGGAAGCAGGCAAAGCTACGGGGGTCGGCCCAACCATGGCGGTTCTCGGGGCTGATGCAAACAGCGTCGGGGAGAGAATGCAGCTGCATTAGGCGTCGGATTCTCGTTTAATAAGGTTAAAGGAACAACAGGACTCTCGTAGTGGTCCTGGGTCCGGTGCAGTATAAGCACGAACAATGCTTTGGTTTTCCCTGGGATCCACAGGACTTAGAGCAGCACTCGGCGGCGTCTCCCGCTACGGCGGGGCTAGGCATACACGGACTCGGTATTGATCAAGTCCCTTCTCCCCGGCAACTGGGCAGATCTTACCCGCGGGATTGGTCCAGTCCTCCGGTGGCACGATGGGCTATTCCGATCAGCACGACTGGTTGTAGCAATGCTGAGCTCCTCAGGTTCAGCGAAGGTCCTCCCTCTGGGCTTCTTCAACGATGCAGAGGCTTCCAGTATGCGTGCAGGTATAACAGAAGCTAACAACAATAAGCTCAATGGCAAAGGCTGCAGCTCGAGAGTTGCTCTCTCGAGCAAGCACAGAGACAAAGTAAATGAGGGGGCAATGTGTTCACCAACTGGGGTGACACTTATAGATTCCTCGAGGCTGGGCTTGACCAATGGGCACTCTCATAAGCAACTGGCTTCAGCCTATAGAAAGCGTGAAGCTAGAATATGCCCATACTTGGTGCCAGTACGAGCGCTGCATGCGCTGGGTGCGTGCAAGCCTGGCTAATGCCTTGGCTTTTGTCTTCCTCCTGGAGGGAGGGGGAACTTGCCCACATGCTGGGACAAGATTCAGTATTGGGACATAATGTGCCTTCACCACACTTCCCCGTGAAACTTAGTGCCCTATTAAGAAATGCTTTGTGAAACAAAAGAGATGGCCGGGAGTGAGTGGCTTTTTAACCTTTTAGAAGTTCAGGGTGCTCGCCCATCTGTACAGGTACTTGACTGGGCCCGTGGAAATTGGCATAATTTCCAGAGTGTGGCTGATAGAATTGTGGCCCTGCAGAAAGATGCAAGAGCAAAAGCCGGGAAAGGCAAAGGTTTTATTTGTGTGGTTTTAGGTGCCTGTTTAGCTGCCTCAGTGAAGGAGAAAGAGGAATGGCATGAGCAGGAGAATAAAACTATTTCCTCTTTGTAGGACTTAGTTTCGTCACTACAAAGCCATGTTGCCACTTTGAAAGATGTAGTGGCAGATCTTAAAATTCAATTGGAAAAGGAGAGGAGGCAAAATTCGTATTTGGACTCAAAAGAGGGTGTGAATTACTTGGAGTCTGCCCCTATGTGCCCTCGGGCAGAATTGACAGCGGCTACGGAAGCTGCTGCGCATATCAGACCTCTCGTTAAAACTGAAGTTTTATATGAGGATGGGGAGGTTACCCCCACTATCACAACCAAAGAAACGCCTTTCTCCTACACTGAATTGGCCAAAATTCGTGCAGAATTTGCACGCTCTGTTGAGGAATCTGAGGTGGAATATGTCTGGCGAGTGTCAAAAACTGGAGGTGATCAGATTATGTTAACAGAAGCTGAAGCCAGGGGTGTGGTAATATAATTCCTTTCCTCTTCTGTCTCCCTCTCTCTTTTCTCCCTCTCCCCTTCTTAATATAATTCCTTTCCTCTTCTCTCTCCCCCTCTCTCTTTTCTCCCTCTCCCCTTTCTTATGTCCACTTTATTTATGTAATAAATAGTCTAGCTGTTGATACTTTGGCCTCGTTTGTGCCTTTAATTTCACAACACGGGAATATTTAAAAGAACTGTGTCTCCGGACCGAGACATCTAATGTCTCCGGACCGTGACATTTAATTGGCGTAGTCGGCAGGATACCCGTGCAGTGAAAAGTATCACAGCAAAATTATTCCATTTCTGAGAACCCCGAAATGTGTGTGTGTGCCTGAGACGTACTCTTTGAGTACGGTGAGAGGAGTCCAGATTCGCGTTTTCACTCGCCCGAGAGGGAAGTGGCCGGAGAAGGACGGGCGAAATTTTCAGAGAGACTGTGTGGGAGTTCTCAAAAGCTTTAAATGTGTGTGCTTTCTCAAGGAAGATTATCTGGGGTACAAATGTTGACTTTATAGTGTGACCTCCCCGAGAATTCTCAGTACCCTCTTTTAGGAAACCCAGTGTTGGTGATATTTGTAAAGTGTGGCTTTCCCGAGAAGCACAGTATTGAAGCAAAAGTTGAGAAACTTCTGCCGGTGTGTGTTCTCTCAGGGAAACAGAGTGGCTCTTCCCTAAGAATCACAGGGTTGTTGTCCTAGTGTAACAGAAAATTTGTGTGGGTTCTCTCAGGGAAATAGTGTGACTTCCTTGAGAAACCCAGGTTGCTGTTGTTTTTTCTTGTGTGTGACCTCTCCTGAAAAATCTATTGTGCATTTTTCCTGGAAAAGATTATTTTGGAGTAAGCCTTTTAAAAGTGTACGTTTTTCCCAGGGAAGATTTTGCTGGTACAAACAGTGTTTTGATCTGACTTCTGTGGTGAAGAGGTTATTAAATTTATTAATATGAAATATGAATTATGAAAAATATTATTTTTATTAATTATCAAACTATTAATAACCAATGAATCACCAACTTATATACATGTTCTAGTGCACGTTCATGAAATACATTCCACAACTGGCTTAGTGTTATGATTATAACGTAATTGAACTATCTATAAACCCTTTCTGTATTTATGTAACGAAGGGTGCAGTTCTGCCGCTTGGCCACTAGATGGAGACTCGGCGGGACGCGGGTGCTTCTGGCTATACACAGCAATATTATAATCTGTCTATGCGTCAGCGCTTACTCTGCTAGATGCGGATACTTTGAACTGAGTGCTAGTGGGTGGAAAGCACATGGGAGATATTCAATTCCCTTCAGACAACAGGGATCGGTCCTGAACAGGGTCGGTCCGTGGGGTCGGCTCTCTAAAGTCGGCTCGCATGGCAGGGCGGGACGACGGTGGCCGTAGGCGAGCTCGAACGACGGAAGCAGGCAAAGCTACGGGGTCGGCCCAACCATGGCGGTTCTCGGGGCTGATGCAAACAGCGTCGGGAGAGAATGCAGCTGCATTAGGCGTCGGATTCTCGTTTAATAAGGTTAAAGGAACAACAGGACTCTCGTAGTGGTCCTGGGTCCGGTGCAGTATAAGCACGAACAATGCTTTGGTTTTCCTGGGATCCACAGGACTTAGAGCAGCACTCGGCGGCGTCTCCCACGGGCGGGGCTAGGCATACACGGACTCGGTATTGATCAAGTCCCTTCTCCCCGGCAACTGGGCAGATCTTACCCGCGGGGATTGGTCCAGTCCTCCGGTGGCACGATGGGCTATTCCGATCAGCACGACTGGTTGTAGCAATGCTGAGCTCCTCAGGTTCAGCGAAGGTCCTCCCTCTGGGCTTCTTCAACGATGCAGAGGCTTCCAGTATGCGTGCAGGTATAACAGAAGCTAACAACAATAAGCTCAATGGCAAAGGCTGCAGCTCGAGAGTTGCTCTCTCGAGCAAGCACAGAGACAAAGTAAATGAGGGGGCAATGTGTTCACCAACTGGGGTGACACTTATAGATTCCTCGAGGCTGGGCTTGACCAATGGGCACTCTCATAAGCAACTGGCTTCAGCCTATAGAAAGCGTGAAGCTAGAATATGCCCATACTTGGTGCCAGTACGAGCGCTGCATGCGCTGGGTGCGTGCAAGCCTGGCTAATGCCTTGGCTTTTGTCTTCCTCCTGGAGGGAGGGGAACTTGCCCACATGCTGGGACAAGATTCAGTATTGGGACATAATGTGCCTTCACCACACTTCCCGTGAAACTTAGTGCCCTATTAAGAAATGCTTTGTGAAACAAAAGAGATGGCCGGGAGTGAGTGGCTTTTAACCTTTTAGAAGTTCAGGTGTGCTCGCCCATCTGTACAGGTACTTGACTGGGCCCGTGGAAATTGGCATAATTTCAGAGTGTGGCTGATAGAATTGTGGCCCTGCAGAAAGATGCAAGAGCAAAAGCCGGGAAAGGCAAAGGTTTTATTTGTGTGGTTTTAGGTGCCTGTTTAGCTGCCTCAGTGAAGGAGAAAGAGGAATGGCATGAGCAGGAGAATAAAACTATTTCCTCTTTGTAGGACTTAGTTTCGTCACTACAAAGCCATGTTGCCACTTTGAAAGATGTAGTGGCAGATCTTAAAATTCAATTGGAAAAGGAGAGGAGGCAAAATTCGTATTTGGACTCAAAAGAGGGTGTGAATTACTTGGAGTCTGCCCCTATGTGCCCTCGGGCAGAATTGACAGCGGCTACGGAAGCTGCTGCGCATATCAGACCTCTCGTTAAAACCGAAGTTTTATATGAGGATGGGGAGGTTACCCCACTATCACAACCAAAGAAACGCCTTTCTCCTACACTGAATTGGCCAAAATTCGTGCAGAATTTGCACGCTCTGTTGAGGAATCTGAGGTGGAATATGTCTGGCGAGTGTCAAAAACTGGAGGTGATCAGATTATGTTAACAGAAGCTGAAGCCAGGGGTGTGGTAATATAATTCCTTTCCTCTTCTGTCTCCCTCTCTCTTTTCTCCCTCTCCCCTTCTTAATATAATTCCTTTCCTCTTCTCTCTCCCCCTCTCCCTTTTCTCCCTCTCCCCTTTCTTATGTCCACTTTATTTATGTAACAAATAGTCTAGCTGTTCATACTTTGGCCTCATTTGTGCCTTTAATTTCACAACACGGGAATATTTAAAAGAACTGTGTCTCCGGACCGAGACACCTAATGTCTCCGGACCGTGACAGGCGGGCACAAGCAAACCTCATGAGGTTCAGTAAGAGCAAGTGCAGGGTCCTGCATCTGGGTCGAGGCAATCCCAGGCACAAATCCAGGCTGGGCAGTGACTGGCTGGAAAGCAGCCCTGAGGAGAGAGACTTGGGGGTGCTGGTGGACAAAAAGCTCAACAGGAGCTCTCAATGTGCACTTGCAGCCCACAAAGCCAATCAGATCCTGGGCTGCATCAGGAGAAGTGTGGCTAGCAGGTCGAGGGAGGTGATCCTCCCCCTCCACTCAGCCCTGGTGAGACCCCACCTGGAGTACTGTGTCCAGTTCTGGAGCCCCTATTACAAGAGGGATGTGGAGGTGCTGGAACGTGTCCAGAGAAGGGCCACAAGGATGATCAGAGGGCTGGAGCACCTCTCCTATGAGGACAGACTGAAGGAGTTGGGGCTGTTCAGTCTGCAGAAGAGAAGGCTCCGAGGTGACCTAATTGTGGCCTTCCAGTATCTGAAGGGGGCCTACCGGAAGGCTGGGGAAGGACTTCTCAGGATCTCAGGTAGTGATAGGACTAGGGGGAATGGAATGAAGCTGGAGGTGGGAAGGTTCAGGCTAGATGTGAGGAGGAGGTTCTTCACCATGAGAGTGGTGAAACCCTGGAATGGGTTGTCCAGGGAGGTGGTCGAGGCCTCGTCCCTGGGGGTGTTTAAGAACAGGCTGGATGAGGCTCTGTCCAGCCTGATCTAGTGTGGGGTGTCCCTGCCCATGGCAGGGGGGTTGGAACTAGATGATCCTTGTGGTCCCTTCCAACCCTGAATGAAACTATGATACTATGAAACTCAAATGTTCAAAATGTGTCCCCATATCAAGAGCTTTATAAGGACACAATATTGCAGTCAGGATTTAGTTATCTAGAGTTTAAATTCTGAGAACAACTCATCACATTTTCCTTTTATTTCTATAGCGGTTACATGCACCACTCCTTACATTCTTTGTTTTAAACCTGGATTCTCCATCACCCCTGTGTTACAGGGATAGTATTTTAGGTTTTTCAGGATAACAACATCTGTTAGCAAGAGTCCCTCATATGGACACCTCCCAATACTCAGACAACTTGAACACAAATGGAACTCCTTCAGCCTCTTACTGAGGTTGATTACTTGCCTCCTATTCATTTTCTTCCTTCAATTTCCAGAGGCTGTTAACTGAAACTAGACAAGTTTCCTTTTCTTTGAGCATCTTCTTCCACTTGCAGCAACCATTTTTGACCCTGCCTTACATAGTCAGAAAGCACTGAAGTTCTAATACAGTACCATGCATACCTGTAGTAGCAAAATGGGCATGTGCCTGGGCAGTCATTCTGTGCAAATTCTTGAACAGTTTTGCTACAGAGGTGCTGCAGCTATGCATAATTTAGGCTACTGAACACTGGCTACATAAATATTTTTATTCAGTTTCTTGATGGACTGAAAAGTAAGGGGAAGGGGGGAAGGGGGGGGGGGGGCAAGGATAAAAATAAATCAAGCAACCTACCAAACAAGTCAGCACTAGAGAGTTAAGAGGTATAAAAAAGGTCAGCAGGCCCCCAAAAAAGAGAGATTCTTCCTCTTTTCTTCACTCAAACACAACTGAAATGAGGCAAGGGAGTTCCACAGAGGTGAACAGAGCAGCTGAGGGTAACCTAAATATTGGTGGGAGATCATAACTTCATTATTGATGATTATTGCTGGTATTGGTTCTCTGATTCACTGCACTTTTCCCCATAGGCCATCTCATGCAGGTTTCCATCGCCTACACTAACGAGTCCCAGTGCCACTGTGCTTGATGGCTTGAGGGTGAGATCTGAGCAACACTCACCAAAGCACCGGTTTTTCTGTCAGGAAAAAGAAAAAACAAACAAACAAACAAACAACAACAAAAAAAGTCCAGTGGAACAGATTTTCTATTTAGCATCCAAAACACTATGGGCATCAAATTTCAAACATTCTGTGAGATTATTTTCAAAAGGGAAGATTGCTGCTCAGCTCTGGCAGCCAGTTCTTTTGGTGTGTTACAGTTTTCTCCTGGCAGGTTTGACTTTTGTGCTCCTTTTATTCTGAGATTCACAGTCATTACTTGATGAAAGACCCTATCTGTCCTGGTTTCAGCTGGCATAGAGCAGATTTTTCATCTTAGTAGCTAGAATAGTGCAATGTTTTGCATTCAGTATGGGATATGGTATGAGAAAAATGCTGATAATACACTGTGTTTTCAGTTGTTGCTAAGAAATCAAGGGCTTTTCACCTGCCCGTGGCTTGTTAGTGTGCAGGCACATCAGAAGCTGGGAGGGAATACAGCCAGAGCAAAGGCCCCAGCTGGGCAGTGGAATATTCCATATTACACAACGTCATGCTCAGTATATAGATAAACATTATGTGGGAAGCTCTGTCACTTCTGGGATCGTGGTTTCAGGATTTTCTCCTCTGAGGTCACTAGCTGGGAACAGGCTGGGCCTTGGCCTGGAGATGGTGAGCAATTGCATTGCACATTACCCATTTATATAGTCTATTATTACTATTACTATAATTATTATTTTACTTTTATTTTATTTCAATTATTAACTTGGTTTTCTCTCAATCTATGAGTATCTTTACCTTTACTCTTCTAATTCTCTCCATCATTTCCCAGGGCAGAGGAGAGGGAGTGTTGGGCTTGCTAGATGGGTTTTGAACCACCATGATACCCTAAATGCACAGGTTAGTCAGCAGATTCTTCCCACAGCAACACTGAAGCATTTCTTTTATTTTCCTGCTTTTGATGTTATGGGATGTGGAGTTATAAAAATGCCACATATGATGTGACTTGCTGTAATCAGATTGGACTTCTTCATGGGCATACTGATACAGTGCACACAACTTCTCCAGGGCAGAGCCCAACGGCATACTGGAGCTGAGCTGACACTTAGGTCTGGGGAGAGAACCCTCAGCTCTTGAAGCATCTTCACAGGCACTCAATGGCATTTGGACGGACACAACTCAGTGAGTGAGATAAGCAGTGCCTCAGAGAAACTCACAGCTCAGATCCTTCCCTGGTTTTGCTGTCTCAGGTGGCACACTGCCAGCTGCTTACTCCTTGTTACTATCTGAACAAATTTGATTATCCAGGAAGTCAATCAGGGATAAAAATGCCATTAGAGAAGTAATTCATTCAGACATATAACCATTTAGGATATACTTATGCTTTCAGGAACTCTAGCTCACAGCTTTTTAACCCTTCAGAGGCCACATGAGAACAATTCATGTTTCAAAGGCATTTTCCAGTGGCTTGCAGCACTTCTGGCAAATACAATTCCTGTGCCAGGAAGCCTGCAGCCTCATGGTTGCTTTTACACTCTGCTTAATAAAAGCCTCCCAATGCCAATAGCCAGGAAGAGAAAACAGCATTTAAGAAGGAACTCTACTTATGAAGTCTGTCTTTTTTTATCTGTTTTGTCTCACAAGTTTCACATTCCAGACTTTTACCAGAAGCAGCAAAAGCTCATTCTGTACCTGCCACCTTTGGATCTCTTAATTTTTACAGACTTCCATCACATCCACCATTCTTCCAGCTATTTCTTTACAGGATGAAAAGTCCTAATTTGCTTACCAAGTCCTCTTTCAAGGGCTGCTTCTCTCTGAGAACACTCCCAGACCCTTCTGCATACCCACTTGGGGTGCAGAACCTGTTCAGGGGGTGACTGCGGCGTCATTGGGGGTGAGAAGCAGACGGCAAAAAGCTGTGGCCAGCGCGAAGCATTGTTTGCTTGGTGCTTCTGTGCACGGGTGGGCAGAGCTTCTGCACTGAACCACTGAGGGGTTAAAAAAAGGCACCTAGGTGCAATCAGAAGCGAGAAAATGAAGCTGG